>OV702297.1:129025969-131628501 GCA_916181665.1 Avena sativa
ACAAGCTCTAGTTAATCTAAAACGGATTTTATATGCATTTTCTATTATGTTTTCGATGTTGGAGGTTTTATCGGTTCGTCCTTTTGAGAGAGGTTAAACCTTTCTTCATTTGGATCTATCCTCCCTTGCTGTACTATGATGTTTCTTTGCATAATCTTGTAGACTTGTTGTCCTCTTCGAAACGAGCCCAAGATCATCAAAATCGGAGTCCGGATGCAAAAGTTATGGCCGTTTTCGTTTAGGGATGAACGGTAGTACCGGACCAGGGTCCGGTAGTACCGGAGGTCCGGTAGTACCGCCCCTTAGTACCGGGTGGTACTGAATAGGATGCGTTTGGCGACCTGGGATCCCCAAGGAATGTCCGGTTGTACCGGGAAAAAGTCTGGTAGTACCGGGATTCACGTTTTTTTGGCTTCAACGGTTGGATTTTGGGAGGACCTATTTAAGGGGCCTTTTTCCCCAATGGTTCCTAAACTATTCTTGCAAGTTTTCCCCTCCATTGTTGACCTTCTTGAGCTTGCTTACCCTCAATCCCTCCTATGGTTCTTGCATATTCTTGAGGGATTTGAAAGAGGAGATCTAGATCTACAATCCCACCAATCAATATCTTCTCTAAGTGAGGGAAACATCTTGGGATCTAGATCTTGGAGTCTTTTATAGATTTCCTCCATTGTTCTTCCTCTCTTATCTCCCCATAAGCTTTTGTAGCTTTGGTGGAATTTGGGAGAAAAGGATTTGAGCACTTCTTGTGTTCTTGCCATTGCATTTGATGCATCGTTTTGAGTTCTCCTCAGAGGATTTGGTGAGTGAAAGTTGAGAAGCTTTTTACTCTTAGGTTCTTGGAACCCTAGACGGTTTGTTGGTGTTGCAGGTTGTGGCCTTGGTGGCGTTTGTTGGGAGCCTCCAATTAAGTTTTGGAGAAGTGCCCCAACCTTGTGAGAGGTTTCGATTTGCCACCGACAAGTGCACCGATAGTGGAAGTGTGGATCGATCCCGTTGGGGTGAGATTCACCGGAGAATATGAGAGGCCTTTTGTGGAGTAGGTGGTTAGATACCACCCCCTCTCCAAACGAGATGTACTCCATGTTGGTAGGAACTCAGTAAAATATCGCCGTCCCCGCGTGCCTCGGTTATCTCTATTCCCGAGCTCTTACTTATGCACTTTACTTTGTGATAGCCTTCGTGCTTGAAGTATATATCTTGCTATCATATAGTTGTTTGTCTTGCTTAGCATAAGTTATTGGTGCACATAGGTGAACCCTAGATTGTCCTAGGTTTTGTGCTTAACAAAATAAATGCTAGTTTAATTCTGTCTTTGTTGAGCCACTCTCGAAAAAGTTTTAATTGCCTATTCACCACCCTCTAGGCGACATCTATATCCTTTCAATGAGGATACCAAAGTCTTGCCTCTCTCCCTATCGCGGAGTTCTCCAATATAAGCTGAAAGGCTATAAGACTCATACGACGAGGGGAGGGAGCCAGTGAGCAAAAATAGGCATCATAGTGGGCGATGAATAGAAATTGCCACATAATCATGAGGTGGCAAGGGATGTAATGAGTTAGAGATTGGATGGTGTCGGTCGATTGAGACTTCACGATTTCTCAGCCTTCGACGCATCATTTTTTAAGTCGCTCACATTCTTTCATGTTGTGTGGTGCTATTTCTATCCATGCATCAATAATTTAACACCCAATGACGTTATGACGAACCACATAGGATGCATCCAACATGGTACATTCTATGTTCTAGCGTGCATGGTATCTACCATGTACCATCCATCCCGTTCGAGATTAGAAAACGAGCAAAGCTTATTTCTATTGTATATTTTTCATTTCATTATGCGGAGCCCTAAATATAGTGACATCTCCTAACACCTTTATGATGGACATGCATCATTTGTCCTCTCTCTCACCCATGCTTTTCATAAAATCTTAAATTTTGTTTATATTCACTACGGGAAAAATTGTCGCTACCGTCGCTGCCCTTCTTTGCCGTGTACCAACAGGACCGGAACATGGCAAAACAATTCTTTGCCGTGTGGCTCCTAGTAAACACATGATAAAGAGAAGCAACATGGCAGCATTCAGGAAAAACACACGGCAAAGAAAGAAACACGGCAATAAGCAAAGATGGAAACACGACAAAGAAAATAGATACGTCAAAGTCTAGTAGGACACACGACAAAGGATTTATCATGACAAAGAGGTGGACCCGTGGCACCTCCCGACGAGGGGCTGACGGCTAGAGACGACGAAAGCTTTGCCATGTGCCCTCGCCATCAGGTACACGGCAAGACACACAACAAAGCATTTGCCGTGTATTCGTGCAAGACACATGGCAAAGCCTTTACCGTGTCTATTGCGCTTGACACACGACAAAGGGCTTTTGCCGTCGTGATCACTTCCGTGTGGCTTTTGTCGTGTGTATACACACGGCAAAGCCGCTGCCATGTTCCGGAGCCTCTTTGCCGTGTGTGTGGATGCCCACACGGCAAAGGGCCATTGTGCGGTAGTGATTTTATCTTTTGAATCAAGTGTCCGATTTATAATCTAATTGCGTATTTATGTACCAACCGACGAGGACTTTGAAACAAGACCAGTTTTGAATATATTCTGATAACTTTTATTTGTTTTTTTGACATAGAATGAAATTTAGTGAAGCTCTTCGTATACAAGCTGAATAAAGTTTTTCGGAAAACCCCAATGGATTTGTAGAAATAAAACATTGTCACGAGGTATCATTAAGTTTGATAAAACCAAGTTTGAAACTCATTGAAACAAATTATTTCAAAAAACATTTGTCATGAGGTATCATAAAGTTTTTCAAAGTTTTAGAAGACAATTTTTAAATATTGTTAAAATATATTCAATATTGGTCTTGTTATGAATCTCTCTTCACAAGGAACCTAAATATTCAAACAATTTTTAAATTAGACTTCTATTTTAGGAGCTATAAAGGTTTTAAGTTTGGTAACTACTTTCACAACCTATGAACTGACACAAGTTGGCGAAAAGTAAAAGGAGAGAGAAAGTGGAGCATGCTAGAATTGCGTCTCTCCTCCTATCTTCCACATTTTGGAAACATGCCAATAGTTTACAAACAGAGAGATCAAGATTGTTAAGAGTACAAAAGTTGCAGTTTCCAAGTCATTCACAGCATCATCAAGACAGCAAAGGCAGCACCTACGGTAACCCACACGGACACCATCCTGCCGAGGCACCTCCCCGCCGTCGTGCCGGACAGGGGCTCGTAGTACGACGGCGGTACCTGCGGGAGGCCACGGCCGTGCGCGACGGTGATGTCGAACCGCATCCCCCTCCGGCAGTGCTCCCCTTCGCCGGCGTCGGAAAAGAAGTAGTTGGCGCCCTCCGCCGCTAGCATCACCGTCAGGAACGCCTCCTCCGCCTTCCACCCGCCACCTACGCCGTCACGGTCGTCGCTGCCGCAGAGCTTGTATATAGTCGCGTTGGTCGTGTGCACGACCGTGTTGTCGGTGCGGGTCTTGAAACCTGTACACACGCACAATGAGCTGGTTACTAGAGTACTACGGAAGAAAATGAATCCAGAAATTAGCCAGTAGCAGGATAAAGTTACATACTGAGGTAGTCGCCGAGGTAGAAGGTACGGTTGGCCGCCCAGACCGAGTAGTTGGCCGCCGAGGCGTTCGCTTTGCCGTCAAAGAACCACCCGGCGCTGTCGCCGACGGTGTGGTTCGCGCCGAACGGCGGCAGGGCCGTGCTGTTTCTTCCCCGGCTCGCCGTCGCATTGCCAGCAGCTGAGGCGGCATCTAGGAGCAACGCTGCTGCCATGGATGCCACCACCACGAGATTGATCAAGACACGCATTTTGGGAGAAATTAAGTTGCCAGTGCTTAGAAAGCTACTACTACTACTACGGCAGTGTACTTAAACCGGACTTCTAATGTCAATGGTCACTGATGTAGCGTCTTGATTACTACTCCCTCCGTTTCAAAATATAAGATATTTTATGTTTATAAAAAAAAAAATCTAGACTTCTTTTAGTATGTAGATTCATTCTAAAATTGAGTGAACCTAATATTAAAACAAGTCTAAATTTATTTTCTTCACAAATCTAAAACATCTTATATTTTAAAACGGAAAAAGTATTATATTTTGATATCGACTGTGCATGCTGCCGCACACAGACCCAGATGGAGGCGGCGCCGTCCTCGGAATACTCTGCTGCAGCCACCTGGGCCTGGCCACCTGGGTATCTGGTATTTGTCATTCTATAGCATGCATGGCCGGTGATGAGATCGATGGAAAATAGTTAAACAAAAGATGTGAGTGTTTGACTGAATTGCCTAAAAGGCAACGGGTACAAATCTTCATTCCACTGTCAGTTACGATTATTAATCAATCAACATCAGTATGTTGTTAAAAGACATCTCCGGTGTGCCGATCCAAACGAACCGAGTTCGTTCGAATTGTGTCCGCACTGACAGTGGTGTGATCTAAACATACCGAGTGTGATGAACCATCAGTCCGCGATGCGCCATTCTCAAACCAAATTTGGGTTCGGAATTCGGTCAAGCGGACAGCACCTGCGGCCACCCGAGTCCCCCTCTTGTCTTTCCGAATCCTCCCGCTAGTGGCATACAAACCAGTCCGCACCCGAATCGACCCCCTCCCTCTCCGTTGCAACACCACCAAGTCGTCGCCGTGTGCACCATCCCTCGCCGTTGTCGGAGCCACCCACATCGGTCGTTGCTTGACTACATTGTTGTATGCACTTGCCGTCGTCGGAGGGGCTCGTGCACTGCAGCCGTCCCTATCGTTATCGCGTGTCTTCATCCTGGTTGCCAGCGTCACTTCAGTCCACGCCGTTACCAGGGTGGTTGGCTTTTGCGGTTGTTTTTCGAGAGCCTACCAGGCTAGGTCGACTTTACATGCCATATGCTCAGACCTCGCCAACCGCGGTACCCCAAACCCTTTCGGTCAATTACGTGGCCAAATGTGAGGTACGAACTCATCCTCTATTTTGTACAAGCCGAATAATACCGACATATACATTGATATAGTGAATATTATATGACCATTTTCTTATGTTGTACATAGATGGACAATAGCTCGATCGAGTTTTTCCACAATCATGCCATCAATACATCGTCGAACGACGAGTCTGAGGCTCGTTGGACGGTGATACCGACATTTTGATGGCCACGACAATCTTCATCCATGAGCATAGCAAGAGGCAGCTGCCAAAGTTCACGGGATCGACGAGGCCACACAAGGCCAATTTGAAGCGTGATATGGAAGGTGGCTATGCCCCACTCTACAACGACCACATCCAACCTACTTATCCACTATATATGAAGTAGATATTATAATGTTGCTTTCGTATGTCAATAAAGTCATTGTTGAGTATTCTTGATGCCATGAGGGACCATGATCTGTACTTTTATCACAAAAATGGTGTCACCGGTAAGATTGAATTCTCTTCTTGCAAAAACATTTCATAGCTATTCACATGCTTGCACATGGAGTTGATGATAATCACGTTGATGAGTACATACGCATGAACAATAGCACATGCCTTGACTCGATGTATAAGTTATGCAAAGTAGTGGTTTCGATGTTTGGCGAATTTTACCCGAGAGAGCCAAATGCCGCCGACAGTACCTGGCTATTGTCATTCAACAAGTAAAGGGGGTTTCTGGCATGCTTGGAAGCATGGATTGCATGCATTAAAAGTGGAAGAACTGTTAGTTTCCTTGGTAGGGACAATATAGAGGGCATGTGGATGGGTGTTCATCACAAGATTTGGCACTCTTTATTCGGCATCATATGTTCTAACAATGACATTAGCATGCTCCACCGCTCTCCGATATTCTCTAGTCTTGTGGAAGACAATGCTCTAGAGGTTTCACTATGAGAACAATGACCATGCATACAACAAGGGGTACTATCTAGATGATGGCGTCTATCCTGAGTGGTCAACATTTGTTTAAACAATCCTTAAGTATGAATAGATAAATATAAGAGGTTTGCGAAAGAACAAGACGTTTGTAGGAAAGATGTGAAGCAGGCATTTGGTATGCTCCAATCTTGATGGGCTATTTTTCGGCACCCTGCTATAACATGGAGCTATGGGACCATGTGGGAGATGATGAATTCTTGTGTGACCATGCACAAAATTATCGTTGAGGATAAGTGTGATCATAGGGTGTTTAACCAAGGGTGGAAATTTCAGGGTGAATTGCTTGAGCCAGCGCCTAGGCCAACATACTTTGCACAGTTCTTCTATGTGTATCATGAGATCCGATTTGATTGAGCATATGTGGGATCACATAGGAAATAACTAGTAATCTTCTCTCATTTTATTTGTTATGATTTTCTTATGAACTATTTTGATTGTAAACCATTATTGTTTTCTATTCGAAATGATTAAATTGGGAGAAATGGAAAAAGGGACAAAAAGCGGTAGCACATACCAAATGAGGAGGAAGGACAAGTCCTCGCTCTACAACATGGTCTCACTCTAGCAACAATGTTGATGTTGGTGGAAAGAAGCCAAACACCTCTCCTCCGAAGAGCCATGCTACCTTCTATGATTCATATTCATTCCTTATATTTGTATGATCATCTGAGCTACCGGCTTGTCAGCATTATACCATGTTGTTATGATGCCTCTAAATGCACCAAAAGATGAGTGTGATCGCTATCGGCATTAGGATAATGATGCGATGGGCATAGAAAATACAAGCATAACATTTGATCGTGTCACTTAGTTTGATTGCTATCGCTTTCGCATATGTCAAGTACCATTACCTTAGACCATGATATTGTGTTACTCCCTAGTACCAGAGGAATACCTTGTGGACATCAAATGTTACTTCGTCATTGGGTGACTATAAAGGTAGCTTTGAGATATCTATGATGATGCTTGTTGGGTTGCATAAATTAAGACTAGGATTTTCCCTCCACATGACGAAGGGATATCTCTGGGCCCTCTCGATAATGTAAGATCCTAAAGCTTGAAAGCCTGTGAATAATATGTTTAGTTACTGTGGATCTTATATTATGAAAGAAGTAGAGACAACCCACGGATGACGAGATTGAACTAGGTATGCTGATACCTACTATCGAATCTTGGGCAAGTAATATATCGTGAGACAAAGGGAAATGGATACCTAATTAATTGAATCCTCAACGTCGTGGTTCAACCGATAATAAACTTCGATGAATGTGTGGGAACTGCTGACTGCAAGTGCACATATCAATTGTAGCTAGTTTCAAAAGTAAGAGTATATAACCACATAGAGCTATTGGTATAGGTCTTTATGCCCCTCATTACTATTAACTAGAGAGTACTTGTAAGTTATAACTAATTTCAAGTAATAGTGTATAAAGGGTGTTGGTGTTTGAAATCAAAAGTAAACAACAACAAAATAAATTACTAAAGTAAACAAGAATAAGCGAGCGTGGTTGTGGTGGAGACAATATGGTTAAGGAGTTCTCGGGGAGTGTAGGATACACCACTAGCATTGGTATTAACTACGAGTTGGATAAACTTATTTATTTGTTTATAACATATGTGGGGAGAGCTCCATAATAAGATGTGCCTATAAAACCATCTGACATGGGTATGCCCTACGGATGCCTGATGTTATCCTACCCGGTCTGGCCTGGCAGAAGCCCATACAATCATCGGCTCCGGATGGCAAAGCCCAAGAAGGATCCGGGTGACCTAGGCCCATGGAGGATACGATCCCTTGGATAACACGACCAACTTTTAGATAGAAATTCAAAGGG
Source organism: Avena sativa (assembly GCA_916181665.1). Classification (NCBI taxonomy): domain Eukaryota; kingdom Viridiplantae; phylum Streptophyta; class Magnoliopsida; order Poales; family Poaceae; genus Avena; species Avena sativa. The sequence goes on from OV702297.1 coordinate 129,033,746, forward strand.
TCAAACCCTAATATGTAACCTACTCGACCTATCCCGAGACCTGGCATCCCCATATAAAGGCCAGGAGGGCACGGTGAGGAGGATCTCACCTCATACTCTGGCACACAATCTGTCAGATCTCATTTGTGCACCCCTGTAACCTTCGGCATTGCCATCAATCAAGAACAGACAAGCAGGAGTAGGGTTTTCCCTTCAGGGGCCTGAACCTAGGTAAACCTTGTGTCCCCGCATTGTGAATCTTTTAGCCATTCCGTGATATCTAGCATCCCCTCCTCCAAAACCCAAGTCCATAACAATGGGCATTGACGAGTCGAACCCTCGTCAATTGGCGCCGTCTATGGGAACTGGGGATGATGATCGTGCAGACGTCTCCATCCATCGCGATCTTTGACTCCTCTATGATGGAGAACCACCTCCTCTTTAGCACCATCGACTTCACCGTCCACTCGCCGGCGACCCATCAGGACTTCGATTCTGTAGGAGACGGAGTCGACATGATGCTTGGAAGCGTATGCATCTAGGTAGGCAAGATCGGCACCATCCGCCTCCTTGAGCGGGTGGTACCCCCAGCAATTGCACCTGCTTCGTGGGTGCCGTCAATCGGTGTCCTAAGTGCACCATCGCTAATGTACGGTTCAGATGACAACAACAGCTGCAACTCCGACATCTGCGACCCTCCTACGGAGGAAGGAACCTATGGTTTCGGATCTAAGAGCTGGGGGAGTAACGATATCCCCCATTGCTACATGTGTGCGGCCAACGTCGATGGTCTCGTTGACAATCGAGATGGTCCACCGGCTCCCCCTCCCAATGCGTGGGCTGCTAACGCCACGAACAGAGTCAATGGTCCACTCCCGCCCAATCCCAACGGGAGCGGTCCACCTGAAGCCGCCAACGATGGCAGTCGCACTCGTCAGGAGATCCATGTAAATGACGCTTAGTGGGAAAGAGTCCGGGAGGCCGTGCGAGGTACCAACCCTCTGCCACTCAATGCCTCTCGCGACATGCTGATGGGCTATCACTGGCTCCTTATAAAGGAGCATAATCGGCAAGTTGAGCAGCACAAGGAACTCGAATATCACATGCATGCGGCTGATGAGTCAAGCGCTCGACGAGTCACACTCTCCTCCATCGGTAGATCCTCCTCCAAAGGCTATGACGGCCACAAACACCGCTCCCGGCTGGTACGCATGGACCATGCCGCTCGATGCGAGGCCACGAAGGCACTCGACTTGTCCTTCATGTCGATGGACTTGGAGGGAAACATAATGCCCAAAACACCGTAGGCCGCGGTTATGGCGGCCACCATGTACCTAGCAGCAAACCCGCCACCGGTTGGGGATCCCAGACACGCAATCCATAAATCTGCGATTGCGGGACTTGGGCTCGTGGGAGCCGCACTACTCGGATAAACGGCCTCGAAGCCGAAGAAAAAGGCTATGGTGAAATTCACAAGGAGACGCACGCCCTTATCCGACGAGGATGTGCATGACCTGTCGTGGCGACGCCGCAGCCCGGTTTAGGTTGTTTAGATACCCCGCAATTTAAATGTTGTATTAACAAGGCAAAATATGGCATCGGTTTGCTACACAAATTTAAATGGAGCTAATATTAGACTAGTTTTACCCGCATATGGTCTCCATATTTAACTATGAATGAATCGACATAAGGCCCCCAAACCACATGACATAAGTGCAATATGAACAATTTATATGCAACAAGATATATCATTTATAAAAATAGGGGCTTAGGGTCACACGTAGTGATCGGCGATCTTGGTTCGATGTGGTTCGTGTTCGGTCTTCGGGCGCCGGGATCAGGATCCCGGGAACAGGGCCTCGGTGTTCCATGAAGAATCCCTTGGCGTACCAGCGATGGTGAACTTGGTTTCCGATGATAGTGCTTCATGGGGTTGTCCTGGTCGGTGTCGATCTTGGAGTCCAAAAAAATGGAGGAAGCGATCTTCACATGGCGTGGGTTCTCGACGAGCAGAAGGCGGCGGCGTTGCTTGCACGCGAGGAGAGGGCACGGCTCACGAGGCTAGGCAGGAGGCCGGAGAGGCGTCGGTGGAGAGGCGAGGCCAGGATCTGGTGGTGCTCAAGGGGCGGAGGAAGCTCGGGTAGGGGAAGGGCGACCGAGGGCGGTCGACGGGGAGGTTGGAGACAAAGGCATCGGGGGAGAGACGGGGTGCAGGGGAAAGCGAGGGGAGCAGGCTGGGCGTCTCGCGGGGTGGGGCCAGGAGTGTTCGGGGTAGGGCCGGGAGAGAGAGGAGTGGGGTTCGTGTGTGTTCGTGTGTGCTTGCCGCTGGGTGTGTCAGGTTGCTGCGCGCCGGGTGGGTGGCGGCGGCGGGGTGGGATGATAGGCTAGGGTTTCATGTGGGTGGGTTGAGTCTAGGGGATTAGGGTTTGGCGGTTTGTCTATATGGGCCGGGTAGTAGACTGCTGGCTTGTCGGGCTTTTGGCCTGGCAGGCTAGCGGTCTCCCCCCAAAAAATAGTTTTTGTATTTATATTTACTTGTTTTTTAAAATCCTTTGTAAATAATATTTAGACAAAACAAATAGGCGGACGACCTGGAGTTTTAATTTGGAATAGTAGAAGAGGAATATTGTAGAAAACAAAATAGGTTTAGTAAAATATTTTTAGATACAAGTATGCATGATGTCATGATGATGCACAAAGTAGTAATTAGAAAATGATTTTCTAGTAGTGGTTTTACCCGGGGTGTTACAATTCGACACCACTAACAATGGATCTCGCCCTCGATATCCGCCTCATGGTACGGGGAAGAAGGCCAACGGTCTGAATCTTCTCGCTTTGTGTAGATCTTTGCGACACCACTAACAAGGGTTGTTGACCACGTCCGTCGAGAGAGTCCTCCGGAGAAACACAAACAAAGGTAGAGGTCTCGAAAGGTAAGGCCACCTCTAACTTTCATGGAAGGAGTATAATTGCATCGATCCACCATTCAATGTACAAGAGCGAATGATAAGAGTAGTCGGATGGTGATCAGTCCATCGCGCACCCAAACTATTACTCTGCATATTTAGTAGAAAAGCGTGCGACCCATTCTTGGAATCAGACTGAAGATCTTGTCAAACAGTGTTTGGTAACAAAGGATTGATGCAGATGATGACGTCATCGAGTTGGGAACACTAGAAGATACAAAGAAATTTTTTTAGTGAATTTTGGTCCACTGAGATGTACAACAGATGAAAGATTTATCAGATAGCATGAAGACCAGATGTCGAAGCACCATTACAAGAGGAAGGAAGCGAAACCCTGATGGTACGATGGAAAACCTAACCACGAGAATTCCTGGACTCGAAGAAAAGATAAGAGAGCAACTTCAAAACACGTCGAGATAAGAGGAGAATAGCAGAGGGGTAAGGAGTAAAAGTAGACCTAATCAGATCTATCCAACCGAATTTTAAAAATAGTTTTGACACTCTACAATGTCCGTTAGCTAGGTTATCCTACAGGCTGGACCGGTGGGGTATCGTAACTGCTGAGCTCTGATACCACTCTGTAACACCCTCGGATCATCCCTATGCAAGTTTTAGTGATTCCCACCAAACCCGCAGAGAAACGATTCAAAGGCGCCCACCAGGCACTTTCGTGCGGGCGAAAAACGAGGTAATATCATTACACAATAGTCCATGACGGAACCCACAGAACATGTATATACAACAACGACTCAATGAGTCAAGAATACAGATATACAGTTCAAATATCCAAATCACCTTGAAAACGATACACCATCCGACTACAGACAATATGCAAAATTGAGCTAAGAGCCCTGAAGAATAACCAATGGCGTCCATAACCCTGCCCAGGCCAAGCCGAAACGGTAACCCTACTAACGACGTCGATCTCAAAACCTGCTTAAACAAAAGGGGTGCAGACAAAGGGCAAAAGAGAAATAGAACGGTCAGTACTGAGGCCAGTACACGGCGAGACTAAAATTCGGCGGTCCTCGCCTACATAGGTATGGTGGACTGAAGCGGAAGCACAACATACACTAAACAACCTATAGAGACTCAATACAGCTGGCGGCTATCAGATAGGGATAAGAAAGACCTATTCGGATCCAACCTGAAACTATCACCAATCATACCCATCCTGATATTTCCCCCTCGAGACCAAACGAGGAAGTCAACCGAGGAACTCACACAGTTGGCAGTTTTATTCATTCCGTTATAGTTGCGGCAATTACTAGTCAGATATAGATAGCACGAGTCATCCTGATATTATAAATAGTGGGCAGTTTTAGTTAACCATTCCGTTGTAGTTGCAATACTTACTAGTCAGATACATATAGCATGAGGCATCCCAAAACCAGCAGTTGTTGGTACTTTTATTTAGCCATTCCGTTATAGTGAAGCTGATTACTAGTCATTATAAAGTCAAATTTATAGTACTACTTTGTTATAGTTGTCTCTGATCGAGATACTGTGCTCCGAGTCGTCCATAACCGCGGACACGGCTTTCAGAAAGTTTTACCCTGCAGGGGGGCACAAATAGCAACACACGCACGATCAACCTCGGAAAAAACCAAATGAAAACCCAACGAGGCATCACGACAGAGCAATTGTAAGATTTATATAATATTTCAGGGGGCCACCCCACCAAGCTACCCGCGACAAAGTTGGCCGGCTCCGGAATGGACCAAGAGGTTTGCGTCAATGGCTGTAAATGACTGGGAACCCGAAAGTGTGACTGGGCTTGTCGATACCGCGAAAACACTCCACTTACCTAAATAGTACAGGCGCTCCACGCACAATTATAAATAAAGCAGTAAAGCATGGCATAAGTACATGATAGTAATAAAGCCCCAAACTAGTTTGTGGCCCCAAGAAATAATATATGACTCAAGCTCTGGCTAAGGGGATTCATGGTCCCACATGCGGATAGTGCGAATATTCAGAGAACAGGTATCAAGTACTCGGGGTCCTACGGGACATAAGTGGACGGTTAAAAAGCAAATAACATCTATTGCCCACCTATGCCTCTGCATTATTTACCTACTTCAATTTTAGTTATTAAACGGTAATTAAAACCATGATCATCGCCAACATTAAACATGCGACATTACTCCAACAAATGTGGAAGATCAACGACGCGACACATCACCTGCACAAGCAACTAAGACTCATAAGGCCGACTATCTACCAAATAACAGGTAATAGGATGTGTCCATGGCAATATAAGGGCTGCAGGGAAGTATAGCGGGGTACGGAATCTATAGCATCGCCACACAGATAGCAATAGATCAACAGGAGAAAATAAAAACTATAAATGTAAAATAGGTAGAAAGGGGGAGAATGCTCGCCTAGAAAACATTGCTGAAGATTCATCCGAATATCGGGTCGACACTCACATCAAATCATCGGTCTAATCCGTGAAGAAGCAAAGCACTAGAAGAAACACCGGATGCACTATTTAATACTACGACAGAAGATCGGGCATGATGCATGTATGATGTATGACATGGCAAAGGTGCGATGCAATTAGGCCACATTAAGCGGAACCGGGGTCCCGACAATTTAGTTAGTAGGTTTAGGTTGTTTAGATACCCCGCGATTTAAATGTTGTATTAACAAGGCAAAATATGGCATCGGTTCTCTACACAGATTTAAATGGAGCTAATATTAGACTAGTTTTACCCGCATATGGTCTCCATATTTAATTATGAATGAATCAACATAAGGCCCCCAAACCACATGACATAAGTGCAATATGAACAATTTATATGCAACAAGATATATCATTTATAAAAATGGGGGCTTAGGGTCACACGTAGGGATCAGATATCTTGGTTTGATGTGGTTCGGGTTCGGTCTTCGGGCGCCGTGATCAGGATCCCGGTAACAGGGCCTCGGTGTTCCGTGAAGAAGCCCTTGGTGTATCGACGATGGTGAACTTGGTTTCCGATGATAGTGGTTCATGGGGTTGTCCTGGTCGGTGTCGATCTTGGAGTCCAAAAAAAATGGAGGAAGCGATCTTCAGATGGCGTGGGTTCTCGGCGAGAAGAAGGCGGCAGCATTGCTCGCACGCGAGGAGAGGGCGCGGCTCGTGAGGCTAGGCAAGAGGCCGGAGAGGCGTCGGTGGAGAGGCGAGGCCAGGATCTGGTGGCGCTCAAGGGGCGGAGGGAGCTTGGGTAGGGGAAGGGCGACCGAGGGCGGTCGATGGGGAGGTTGGAGACGAAGGCATTGGGGGAGATACGGGGTGCAGGGGAAAGCGAGGGGAGCGGGCTGGGCATCTCGCAGGGTGGGGCCAGGAGCGTTCGGGGTGGGCCGGGAGAGGGAGGAGTGGGGGTCATGTGCGTTCGTGTGTGCTTGCCGCTGGGTGTGTCGGGTTGCTGCGCGCCGGGTGGGTGGCGGCGGCGGGGTGGGATGATAGGCTAGGGTTTCCATGTGGGTGGGTTGAGTCTAGGGGATTAGGGTTTGGAGGTTTGTTTAGATGGGCCGGGTAGTAGACTGCTGGCTTGTCGGGCTTTTGGCCTGGCAGGCTAGCGGTCTCCCAAAAAAAATAGTTTTTGTATTTATATTTACTTGTTTTATTTTAAAAATCATTTGTAAATAATATTTAGACAAAACAAATAGGCGGACGGCCTGGAGTTTTAATTCGCAATAGTAGAAGAGGAATATTGTAGAAAACAAAATAGGTTTAGTAAAATATTTTTAGATATGCATGATGTTATGATGATGCACAAAGTAGTAATTAGAAAACAATTTTCTAGTAGTGGTTTTACCCGTGGTGCTACAAAGAGCTGGTCTACAACTTCATCCGTAACTTCAAGGGCACCTGCAAAAGGCCCGTCTCAATCAAAGAGTTACGCGCTTGTTGCCAACCGTCCAATGAGTCGATATGCTCATACGTAAAGCGATGGTCCATAATCAAGAACTCTGCCAAGAACATCTCAGAAGAGAGCGCAATCGACGCCTTCAACGGTGGCGTAAGACACCACGAACTCACAGAGGGGCTGGGCTGGATAAAGCCCAAAACCATCGACCACTTTATGGACATCGCCAACCGTTGGGCGGACGGCGAGGATGCCGTCAACCGAACCCGTTCGGATGACGAGGACGATCTCGGACGCAGACGTGATCGTCGAGGAAAAATAAGAGCGCGCGTCTACGACGATCGCGAAGAAATTGATATGGTCGCTACTGGCTGCGCCGACCGCCGTGAAGACAGAAACCGCAGCGGCCGCTATCGTGACAGTGGGAAAACCGCTCAAGCATGGCAACGCTGCAATCGGGATGATGAACCCCCCGCATTCGACAAACTGTCGGGTCCCTGCACCATCAACTTCTACATCGACAAGTAGGATGGTAAGAGGAAATCTAGCCATCTGCTTAAGGACTGCAGGGAGTTTCAGAAGGTCCACAAGGGATACGCCCAACTGCGGCATGACGTAACAAACTAGGGGTTTAGATCCGCCCCTGGAAACATCGCATATGGTGAACCACCACCGCCCGGAGGACACGCGCAGCCTGCAGCTGCACCGGACCTAAAATAGTGGGGCATAACCATACCTACAATCGTTGGGGCCCAGGATGATACAAAAGGGACGTCCATCCAACATGATACAGAAGACGACCACCCGCCACGTAAACCTGGATGTTACCTCTCCACCTACGACACCTGAGTACCTTAGTGGCTCGGAGTCACGCATTGTAACATCCAAAAAATGTTAATCAAGATTATCAAGTTCTAATCACCCAAGTTTAGGGTTAACAAAAACTCTTATTATTAAAATTAATATGAATGCATGTGTGTGTGATTAATGCGTGAATGGTTGAAATTGCCATGTTTGATTACTATGAATGATAAGGATTGGTTTAAAGATGAAAACAATATCATCTAGGTCATTTCCAAACAAAACAAATCAAAAGGAAATTCAAATAAGAAGGCATATGATCAAAATGGTCATTTTGACCAAAATCAACCACTAGCCCACTTAGAGCATCTCTATTAAATGATTTCTAACAGAAACAAATCCAATTCTTTTCACCCCTTGCTAGACCAAGTAACAATGAACCCAAGCAAACTCACAAACTTGCAGAAACTATTTTCAAATCCATTTGAGAGGCATTCAAATATTGAATCCATAATAGGTACTAAGATGGCCATTTCTCAAAAGCCAACCAAACCAATTCCCCTTGGCAAACCCTAGCAACCATAGACTACCAAGCTTATGACCAGATCACTCACCAAAATTAATGCAAAAATTCAAATTTTGAATTCATGCGGCCATTTCATCAAACACCTGGTGAGCACAGTAACAACTGCCAAACTATTATTGTTCTTGATCAATGCTTTGTCTACCAATTGTCTCCACTACTAGCCCTCACTCACCCCTAGTGCCCATCACTACATTGGAGTAGCTCCCCTTCACTGCTTGGACTAGTGCCGCGCCACCCGATCCGTCCTTGCCGGTTGAGCATGGACAACTCGTAGTAGCCAACCCCGCGCCCGTCCATGATGTCTAGGAGACAGGCCACCATCCACCACCACTCTCTTTCTACCCCTCGATCGCAACCCAGCCATGGACCACCCGAGAAATGTCGCGCCCATTTATCTGTCGCCATGTCGAGAGCGCTCCAGAGCGCCGCAGCCGACACGCGCGCACACGCCACGCCTCGCTCTCTCCATGCGTACCCGCACTCACCGTGACACCAGTGACCCCCAGGACACGACCGTTCGCCACCGCGTGACACGAGACTACTGTATGCTGTATCGAACACCCGCCGTTCCCGCATAGAGCACGGATCACCCCCGACCATTTGCAACCACCCCTTGTCGCGCCATCACGCGCATGAAGACCGCCAGGGAGCACTACGTCGACCAGCACCCTCAGCCATGCCCGTAGCCCACTGCAACGACGTCGCTGGAGGAGCCAGACCATGCTTCTCTGCCCCTCTCGCCAGTGTTTAAATAGAGTCCACCCCGCATATATTCTTCACACCATCTCACTCCCCTCTCTCACAGAACCTCCCACACCTCTCCCCGGAGCAAGGCGTGCACCGCATCGCCAGAATTTGGCCGGAGTCCGCCCCTGCATAGGAGAAGAGGAGCCGTTGATTGGAGCCACCCTAGGAGCCGCTGTGACCACCGTTCAAACCACCGTCGTCTACAATGTCGTTCGCCCCCATCGCCGACCCTAGCTGGAGCCTAGGTGAGACACCACGTACCCCACCATCACTATTAGGGTTCGGTCTCGCCGGAGCTGTGCAATGGAGGCGACGAACCACCGCCGTCGATCTTAGTCTAATCGTAGGGCTGCGATTGAAACATACCATTTCAGTTAGACAGAGCCGCTGACTAGTGGGACCCTCGTGTCAGCAGCCCGCTGCGCTAGCGCAGTGCAGTTGGGTCGGCCCATTTCCGTTCCCGCGCATAGCCCAGTGATTCAAATAGTTATTTTCCATTTTAATTAAAACCAGATTCTGTCAGTAGATTCAAAAATCAATTCAAAGAAATTCACTGAACCAAATTGCATGATTCCAATTTTGTTAGAAAGATATTCAAGTTATCTATCCAAGCCCGTTGGATTCATTTGAAATTATAAATCACCTATAGTAAAAATAACAAGACAGAGACTTTTCCACATTCAAACATTTTTCAAAAATCAACCATAAATGCTTTTGAGTTATCTTGGGCTAGTACAAAAAGAATGCTCTATAGGCATTTCTAGTCACTTTAATTGTATAAAATAGTAATTTTAAACTTTATAAAATATGACCACCACTTTAAATCACATTCCCAAGTATTAGAATATGTGGTGATGACATATGTCAACATGATCCCATATTTTAATTGGAGAATATTAAATCTTAAGTACTTTCAATAAGTAGAAATTACTTTTTCTAAAATAAGAAAGATAAGACTAGGTCTTTACTTCATGTGATGATTGTGATGATGCTAGATCATCTAGTGTGAACCTTTGTGTGCCAAATAGAGGTAGTTAAGTATTGTTTGGTGATTGTGTACCTCGTATTCATTTATAGACGCTAGTACCGACCAAGGCTACGAGGAGGAGGAGTACTACAAAGAAAAAGAAGAAAACTTCAACCACTACACTACTCAAGGCAAGCCTAACACTACAAGTTAACTATGCAAGCTAGAACTTTTCATGCTACCTATGCAAGCTATATAATGCAAGATAACTTTGATTAGGCATGCTTTGGTTATGCAACTTTGATTATACCAATCCAAAGTTTTACTTGCAAGATTTATTCTTTTATCTTTACCAAAGTTCTTTACCTTTACTTAGTGACTTGTGAGTTTTGGAAATACACTATAGATAGCATAAAGAGTATAAAACTAGGCCTAAGTAGTTAGAACAATATGTCATCAAAAGGCATAAGACTAGATTTGGATAGTCACACTTGACTAGCACTCCTCATTAGTGAATACCCTCAACTTTAGTGGCTAGTGCTAAGCATAAAAGTTGATCACTTTAGATGGGAATACTTGGTGAAAATGATTATGCCAACCTTGGAATGATGATTCATTCTATTGAAATGTTTTGACATGTTTTATGAACACAAGATGATTTGAGGCATGATCCTTGACCCTTTATAAAAAACTGATGGTTGGGTTCAGATGCGATACCATTCCAATTTTACCGTACAACCACATTACCTGAATTGGGAAGGGCTTAACTGGATGTTTATATGTCTTAGTATGGGTTCCCTTACGGAAAGAGGTTGATCTGAGGCTACCTCGTGAATGTGAATGTCCACCTATGCAGTTCCCAGGATGGAAGATGTCCATGGCTGGGAGGCCAAGCTCATAGGGGAGGTGCCTATACTAGGGTGTGTAATTGAAAGGTTAGGATTGATTATCCGCATACTAAGTATGATGATTAAGGGTTATCCCTGACAGATGTATCGAATTTTGTGGTGAAAGTGTACAATCTCTGCAGAGTGTCAAACTATTCGAATAGCCACGTCTGCGGTCATGGACAGTTGGAGTGGCCATACTGTTCCGTCGTCAGATGTTTTCAAAATGACTTGTGAAATGAACTATGACTTTGACTTGACGACAACAGGGTTGTGAACATGAAAACTAAGTTCCCACTTAGGTGTTGTAGAACATTAAACTAGTTTTCTTTACTTCTGAACTCAATATGAAATAAACCTGCCTTTTTGCAATTAAACCTAGAGCTTAGGATTCCTACTCGAACTGCTTTACTTGTTAGTGATAGGTTGTGAGTACTTAAAGAGTACTCATGGCTTTGTCCCTGGCTATTCCCATGGCCAGACTATGAGAAGGAGTACCAGGATGATGGACAACAGGAGGTCTATGACAACTAGGATCATCTCCCATCATCAGCGTTGCCTGTGACCCTGAAGATGAAGCCCCGCTACATTTAATTTCCGTTGCATTAACTGTATTAATACTGGGTCATGAGATCTTTTATTTGTAATACCTTTATTATGTTTTGTAATGGATGATGTACTATGGTTACAATTCTATTATGTCTCGCAAAAATGGTAATCCTGGGATTGCGAGGTATGGCATAACAGGCATCTGGGATTAAAAATCTGGGTGTTGACATGCATAACCTTCGACCGCTCGGATCACCCCTGTCAAATACCTCGCTCAGGCCACTCTGCCCTAGTACTCGAGGCTCAGATCGGCGGATTAGAAATGATTAGCATCATGGATGGCGGCAATAGCATCAATCTGATGTTTGCCAGCACACTCGCAGCTAAGCGGATCCTGCTATGCATCCTGGAAGCATCTGTTGGGCCACGGGCCGATAAACAATTTTTTTATCTAACGCGGTGCTCCCAAGATCCAGCTCAGGTAATATGACACAAAATTCACCACTATACGCGTAGGTGCATGAAGAGCGCCAGGTGATGCAGTGCCGATCGATCTCACAAACAGCTCCTCCGTATCCCCATGAACTCATTCGCCAGATCCCTTTGTCTCCAGCGCCGCACATGCAACGTCTCTACCGGTATCCACACATACAGGAAGGAGCACGAGCAGGGGACTGCTAGATCCTGTCTAACTCGATTTGGGAGTGGAGAAAGTGACGGCTATGTCAGAGACTATCCCTTGATGCTCCACTTATATACACACCTAGTTGGGCTCAACTCTTGAGGCCCATCTAGGATGTAACCCAACTACCACATGGATCTCATCCACATGGGCTCCTTGCCCTTAAGTGTGTGACCCTGTAGGTTCACGTATATCTGGACACAACATGAGCTACACCTCCAAGTATCCCGTCATGGATTTGAGTCTCACTCACTCCCATGAACACTTGGTATCAAGTCGATAGATGGTAGCGGCCTCTAGAAAGACGTGCCATCTCCCAAATGTCATAAAGTATGAAAGACAAACCTTCAATGTGACTTTTGTCCAAGTACCTTTGCCACACGATATACCTTGTTAAGCTATAGGCAAGTGGTTGCCATCCCTTTAGTAGCTTAACCCTCTTCTCGTTTCGTGATATATAATTCACTGGACTAACTCTTAGTCCAACTCCTCAGTTAACACTTAACTGAGTAGCGCATGGCCATGCTTCTGAATTATATCACACGAGAGGGCCTAGAGAATATATCTCCATTATGGAGGGGCAAATCCCATCTTGGTAATCCATGTCACGCAACTTGATTCACAACCAACCCAAACTCTACCTTTATAATTTCCCATTTACGGAAAAACATTTGATAGAACCCAAGTTGGCAATCCACAGCTCAGATCATGCGATCACCTCAGGTCAAAGGATTCCATTGTATGAGATTGCAAATGACAACATGCTCATTGCATATCAACTGTGGGTCAGTCTGACTCGCTAAACTCTTAGCCGAGTCCGTGCAAGTTAGAATAGCATCACCATGCCCATGACAAGTGGAACCGAGTCATCAAGCCAACTTCATATTAGTATAAGTTGTGTGTCCAGCACAACCTCATTGACTAAGGACATCTTATAAGAACAACATGAATATATAGTTCCACAATCGAATCAGGTATTCTATGATATATATATCAGATGTTCACACAAGGGATAAGTTAATAACTTTATGAATACTTTGGGGAATATCATCATACATGATTGCCTCTGGGGCATATTCCCAATAGCATCAGACACGACCTTCCATGGCATCATCCCAGGGAAAGGAGTGTACCCCTAGGCAAAATATGGCTCGACATCATCTTCGGCACCCCTAAGAACTTTAGGTGTGAGCGTCTCGAGTTCGAGGTGGTGGACTGGACCTCGCAATACCACCACGCTAGCAGCCGCGCCCTAGTCACCAATGCTCTATGAGCTGGTTTCTACTGGCCAACCGCAATGTGCGATGCCAAGGACATCATCAAGAAGTGCAATGCTTGCCAAAGGTTTGCAGACAAACCACATGCACCAGGCTTAGAGCTACATCCCATACCACTGGCCTGGCCCTTCGCCCAATGGGGACTTGACATGGTCGACAAACTACAGAAATCCTCACATGGAGGACATGTCTTCCTCCTAGTGGCAGTCGACAAGTTCACAAAGTGGATTGAGGCCATGCGCGTCACTAACCAAACTGGTACCACTGCAGTCAAGTTCTTCTAGTCCATCGTCTATAGGTTCGGGATGCCTCACAACATCATAACTGGCAACGTCATGAACTTCACCTCGAAGGAATTCTGAGACTTCTGTGAAGGGCTTGGCATCAACGTCACATATGCCTCTGTGGCACATCCGCATACCAACGGGCAAGTCAAAAAGGCCAACGACCTCATCTGCAAAGAAATCAAGAAGCGACTACTATGCCCACTCGAAAAATTGGCAGGAGCATGGGCAGATGATCTACCCTCAGTCCTTTGGAGCCTGCGCACAATGCCAAACAGTGCCACCGGCTACACGCCCTTCTTCATGGTGCACGTGAAAGAGTATTTCATGATATTTAGTGTTTTGTGTGTTAGATAACAATACCAAGGATTATTTAATGTCTGTTGAAGTGCTGTAGGATATATCATATTCAAAAGGTCCAAAATAGTGTTCTTGGGGGGCGGATTATCCGCCCCTGCCAAGGGCTAGATAATCCGGCCCAGCACAAGTCCAAGTGCAGGATCGACACGTCACACTGGATGGGGGACGGATTTCCCCTGGATTGTCTGGCTAGGTCGGATAATCCGCCCCTCTGGGGGCCAGATAATCCGCCACCAGGATTTCTTCAAAGGAGGCCAAGGCGCGACATACTGGATGGGGGGAAGAAAATCCCCCGGATTTTCTGGCCCTGGGGCAGACTTTTCTCCCAGGCGGATAATCCGCCCCCTCGAGGAATTTCATCAAGGAGAACATGGCACGGCGTACTGGATGGGGGGCGGAAAATCCCCTAGATTTTCTGTCCCTGGGGCAAACTTACCCCTAGGGCGGATAATCCATCCCTAGTGGGGGGGGGGGGGGGGGCGGGCGGATAATCCGCCCCCAAACTTCTGCAACGGTTAGTTTTTGCAGGGAGTATTTAATCCCCATCATCCCCTCCTACCAGGACTCTTGATTCATTTCTAAAAAGACTAGAACCGTTCTTCAAGCTCCAACAAGAGATCTCCACCTTCACCCACCCAAAGGCTTCGATCTTTGTGGAATCAAAGGAGGAGGCCTCGATCTTCATCAACATCAATCAAGCACTTTACTTCCCCTCCATTCACTTAGAGGATTCTCGATCTAGTATTTCCTGCAAATATCTGGATCCTTGTTTTGGTTATTTGATAATATTTGTTCTTGTGGCATCTTGTTGTCATCATGGGAGCCTCCAGTTAAGTTATGGATGTGTGCCCTGCTAGCACTGTAAAGTCACCGGTTCCCACCTCGAAGGGTACCAATAGTGTAAAGGTGGATCAGGCCTTTGGTGGCGAGATCCATCGAAGAATAGGGTGAGGCCTATTGTGGCATGGTGGTCTTAGAACCGCCCACCCCTCCAACGCAGACGTACTTCCCTTAACAAGGAAGGAACTTTGGTCAAACAAATCCCTGTGTCTCCATGTGCTCCACTACGGTTTCCTCGCTCCTCTTTACTCGCTTAGTAGTTAGGGTTGCATATAGGGAAATTCTCGTAATTGCATATCTATAGAATTTACTTTGTGTCAAGCCTAAAATTGAAAAAGAACTAAAATTTGAAGTAGCACCTATTCACCCCCTCTAGGTGCCCATATGATGCATTTCAATTGGTATCAGAGCCCTGGCTCTTTATTCAGGCTTAACCGCCTAAGAGAAGTATGGGTACCAAGGGAGATGGGAGTGATGTTGCGGAAATAGTCACCATGAGCGATCTCAAGACGTTGGAAACAACCTTGATTAGTTCAATGGAGACTAAGATGGACGAGATGCGTCAAATGATAATGCGTATCTCTGCATCCGCAGCACCACCTCCATTTGCCGCCACTTCGCAATCTAAGGAAAAGGGTAACACCGATTCCAAAGAAGATGATGTGGTTTGTGATGGCACTAGTAAGAGATCATCCTCGAAAAAGGATAGTGGTAAGGAGGGATATAATGAGGTTTATCATGTGTATTCACCTGATCCACCTATCCCACACCCTCATATAAACAATAGGGGTGATCCACCCAAGCTTTCTGCATCTACTTTTAATCAATGGCAATTTTTGATGAAGTCTCATGTGTGCAGCTCGTCCATTGAGTTATGGAAAATCACAGAGAATGGTCTTCATGTTGGAGATCCAAACAACCTAACAAGAAGGGAGGTTGTGGATAGCCAACTCAATGCAATGACTCTACACATGATGCAACTTGGTGTGGGTACCAAGGACATGCCCCACATAGAATATCTCAACATAGCGAAGGAAGCTTGGGATGCTCTCACCGAGCTCTTCATTGGAAATGAAAGAATGAGAAGGAATAGGTATGATGCTTTGAGTAACCAAGCTTAAGGGTTTTATATGATGGATGGCGAGGATCATGAAGATATGTATAGACGGGTCAAGTCAATAGCCACCACATGCAGAAATCACGGTGCTTCCCACCTTAATGGCGCGTGGATCAAAAGAAAGTATGTCAGTGCTCTTATGCCATTTGATCCAACGGACTTGAAGAGTCTCCAAGGAAGGCATAACTACCACCAAATGACATCCAATGAGGTAATGCAAGAAATGACATCTTTCAAAGTGGCTGCCAGGAATGCCGAAGATGCTCGAGCTCGAGCCATTGGAATGCAGAAGGGGGTCAACGTGGCCTTGAAGACAAGTGTGGCCGAACAAGACGAGGATGACATAGAAGCTATGGACTGTACCAAGGATGTAAAGAGGGCTCATGGTGAGTACATGTCCTTCTATGCCAGAAACTTTTGGAAGGACCCCGCAAAAGCCAACTATGAACTTGAACACAAGAGTGGGTCAAATGGAAGAAGGGAAAATGGTCCTAAATTGAGAACCTACTTTAATTATGAAGACCAGATGCATTTTGTAGCCGAGTGCCCATATCAAAGTAGAGAATATAATGGAGGAAGGATCATCCTAAAATAAACGTCCAAGGCTCCATGGAAGAAGCAATTTGTGAAGAAGAATATTCCATACAAGAAGCAACCAAAGATTGTCTTGGTGGCTCAAGAGGAGTATTCATCCGCTAGTGAAGATGATGAAGATGATGATAGCTCACGGGAAGTGGCAGCCATAGCCACTACGTCAACACCAGTATCTCTCTTTGATGCACCCAATGAGAACATCATCAACAAGAACGTCACTTGCCTCATGGCAAGAGGTACCGAGGTATCATATTCCACTTCCACTACTTCCTTTTCTAAGACTATGATTGACATGGATGATTCTACTAGTCTTAAGGTTAAGGAAGAAATTATTTCTTTGGATTACTTTATCACTAACTTGCAGGGTGATCACAAGATATATTTTGAGGCACTTATGAATCAACTTGCTCAAAATGAAGTGCTCCTTGAAGAGAAGGGCAGAATTGAAAGGGAGGATGCAATGGAAATTGCATCTCTAACAAATGCTCCAAAGGAAGAAGAGGCTCGAGTCTCTTTAGAAGAGAAACTTGAGCCAATTGAAGAGTCACATGAAGAAATTGTGACCAAGCTTGTCAAAGAATGTGATAATGCAGTAACTAAAGCAAAGAAGTTAAAGAAGGTGAAGGTTGACTTTGGGGATGCTCATGCTAGACTCACCGAGAATTTGGAGAAGCTTGACATTGCTCACAAGGCTTTGGAAAGTGAACACTCTTTTCTCGATGAGTCACATGATCATCTCCAAACACGACTATGCAAGTATGGAATTCCTAGCACTTCTACATCAACATGTGCACATAAAGAAGTTCATGAAGAAAATGCTAGGCTAAAGGATGAACTTGCCAAGGTATCTACTCCCAAAGGCCATAGAAAAGAACATCACAAAGGACAAGACTAATTATATTAGTTTTGCAGGGAATAACAATCCTAACTATGAATTATTTTGTGATTATTATGGTGATGTATATGCTAGTTTTGTAGGCCCCTATGATAGTTATATTCGTTGGTCTATTTGGGTCCCAAAGACCCTTGTTACTAACTTGAGAGGACCCATTGAAAATGGATACGTAAAACCAAGAAGTAACTTTCTTGCAGGGCTATGCTTCTAGTGGAACTAAATGGGTGCTGGATAGTGGATGCACTAGTCATTGACCGAAAGCAAAAAGATCATCACAGAGATGAGGCCTAATCATGATCACATAACCGTCTCCTATGGTGATAAGTGAAAATCTGAGGTATTGGGTCTTGGCAAGGTTGTGGTTGCCCACGATCTCTCTCTCGTGGACGTCATGCTTGTTGAGACCCTCGGTTATAATTTACTTTCTATTCGTGCCCTTGGTAAGATGGGCTTTGTTGTTTTTATTGATGGTGATTTAGTGGTACTCTTGTGGAGCAAGTCTCTAAAGGTTGCTTTCGTTGGGTATGTCGAAAATGACCTTTATGTGGTGGACTTATCGGGGAAAACCACTGCAGGTCCGATGTGCCTATTCGGAAAGCTGATGTGGGCTGGCTATGGCATCGCCGTCTAGCTCACATCAACATGAGAAGTTTGCAAAGTCTTCACAAGGGTGGCCATATCCTTGGACTAAAATACAATGTTTCCTTTGCCAAAGATCATGTTTGCAGGGCTTGTGTTGAAGGAAAAATACACAACTCTCCCCACAAGAGGAAGACCATCATTTCATCTAAGAGAATCTTGGAATTACTTCATGTGGATCTATTTGGTCCTCCATCTCATGCAAGCCTCGGTGGGAAGAAGTACTGCTTGGTGATAGTTGATGATTATTCAAGATACACATGGTTCTACTTTTTCAAGCTGAAGAGTGAGACTCAACAAACTATCATTGACTTTGCCAATGAGGTCTAGCGTCAACACAATGTCCCAATATTGGCAATAAGAAGTGACAATGGCTCTAAGTTCAAGAACTACACCTAAATGAATTTCTAAGTGAAGAGGGGATAAGACATCAATATTCCGCTGTGTACACCCCTCAACAAAATGGTGTAGCCGAGAGGAAAAACTAGACTCTAATGGACATGCCAAGGTCTATGTTGGATGAATTCAAGTCACCATATAACTTCTGGGCTGAATCTATTTCCACCTCATGTCACTCATCAAACCATCTTTACCTCCGCAAGATCTTGGATAAAACTTCATATGAGATACTTACCGGTAAGAATCCCAACATATCATATTTCTGAGTATTCGGTTATAAGTGTTTCTTTCTCATCAAAGGAGTTCGTTTGTATAAATTTGAGTCTAAGGCTTTAGAAGGTATTTCTGTTGGTTATGGTGCTGAATCCCACACTTATAGAGTCTACAATAAGATCCCCAGAACTGTTGTAGAATCTTGTAGTGTGGTGTTTGAGAAAAATGATGGCTCCAATGTGGGGCAAGTTGATGTTTGTGATGCAGATGTTGAAATATCCCCAAGATACCATAAGAAGAATGGGTGTGAGATTTTTCCGCCCCATCGAGGAACCCATTGTGGCGGATTGGGAAGGACAATGTTCTACACAAGTAGAGCCCTCATCTACATAATATCAACAAGCTCCACCTACTGGAGAAATTACTGCACCAACACAACAACCTTCTGAAGATCATCAGCCACCTAAGCAAACTGCAAGTCTCAGGATAGATTATCCGGCCCTGCCACTCCATCTCGTGCCAGGGGCGACCATGAAGAGCAGGAAGAAGCCGGAACTCCTAGGCCGGATTATCCACCCCGTAGGGGCGATTATCCGGCCCTAAAGCTCTAGAACAACAGCAGTCTCCTGTTACAGTTGTTGATCAAAATCAAGGGCAAGGTTCTTCGTCTCTAGTCCGCACTGAACAAGTTGTTGATAAAGAGCAAGCCAATGTTCAAGACGAGGACCCAAATGATGAAGCAATCACCCCAAGAAAAAAATAAGGAGATTGAATCTCGTCACAAAAAATTGTGCTAAAAGGAACCTTGAATTAAGGGGTCATAATCTTGACAAGGTTGTAGGTGATCAAAGAAGAAGGGTGTCCACAAGAAGTGAGCTTGCAAGATTCTATGATCATCAAGCTCATATCTCTATGGTGGAACCCAAGAAAGTTTTCGATGCTCTTTAAGATCCAGATTGGGTGGTTGCAATGCATGAAGAACTAAATAACTTCGAGCGCAAAAAAGTATGCAAGCTAGTAGAAAAAACCAAAGAGTGTCGCAATGTTATCGGCACAAAGTGGATTTTCATGAACAAGCAAGATGAGAATGGAATAGTTGTAAGGAACAAGGAAAGACTGGTGGCTCAAAGTTTCTCTCAAGTGGAAGGCATTCACTTTGGCGAAACTTATGCTTAAGTGGCTCGCCTTGAGTCCATTCGTATCCTCCTTGCTTATGCTTCTCATCATAATTTTTAATTACATCAAATGGATGTTAAGAGTGCTTTTCTTAAAGGTCCTCTACATGAGTTGGTATATGTCAAGCAACCCTCGAGTTTTGAGGATCCCAATTTTCCAAACCATGTCTACAAACTTGATAAGGTGCTCTATGGCCTTAAACAAGCCCCACATGCGTGGTATGAGAACCTTAAAGAGCTTTTGTTAGACCGTGGATTCGAAGTTGGACAAATCGATCCCACTATTTTTGCCAAGAAGGTTAATGGGGAGCTTTGCCAACTATATGTAGACGACATTATCTTTGGATCTACTAATCAAGCTTTTAATGATGAATTTTCAAAGCTTATGACGAACAGGTTTGATATGTCTATGAGGAGAATTAAGGTTTTTTCTTGGATTTTAGATCAAGCAACTAAGAGAAGGAACCTTCATTAATCAAGAAAATACATCCAATACATGCTCAAGAGGTTCAAGATGATGCATCTTAATGGTGTTGCGACACCAATGCAAACTAAATGTCATCTCGAGATCAATCGAAAGGGTAAATATGTGGACCAAAAGGTATACCGATCCATGACCGGCTCTCTCCTTTACCTCTGCGCATCTAGACCCGATATTGTGTTAAGTGTAGGAGTGTGTGCAAGGTATCAAGCCGCTCCTAAAGAAAGCCACCTAGTGGCGGTTAAGAGAATCTTCCGATATTTGGTTCATTCCCCAAACTTTGGTCTATGGTATCCCAAGGGCTCTAATTTCTCCCTATGTGGATATACAGACTCAGATTGGGCTGGTGACAAGGATGATCAAAAATCAACTTATGGCGTATGTCAATTCTTGGGAAGGTCTCTAGTATGTTGGTCTTTGAAGAAACAAAATTGTATATCTCTTTCCACCGCCAAAGCTGAATATGTGGCTACTGCAAGTGCTTGTATGCAATTATTATGGATGAGGCAAACTTTAAAGGAATATGGTGTCAACTATGACAAAGTGCCTCTTTTATGTGATAATGAAAGTGCGATTAAAATTGCATACAACCCGGTGCAGCACATAAGGAAAAAACATATGGAAGTTCCCAATCATTTTATTCGGGATCATGTTGCTCGTGGTGATATTGCCTTATCTTTTGTGAGCACGAAGAATCAACTTGCTGATATTTTCACGAAGCCACTTGATGAAGCTAAATATCATGGATTCAAGGAGCCTAGCTTGAATACTATTGCATACTCACTTACATCTCTTCCTTTATTTGGTTTATATGCAGGCATGGACATAGGGGGAGTGTGATCCTAATTGATTGGGATAACCCTCCCCCCATAATGCCGAAATCAAGAAAAATCATTTCCCTTAATATCATTATGTGATATGTGGGTCATTGATGAGCATTGGTTTTGAACTCAAGATACATCTTCGCGGTGTCATGCCATGCGCTCCAACATGGTGGCTTCGGCCAAACAACTCTTCCTAGAGAAGAGTTGTTTTTAGTGGATCTTTTGGTTTTTATTGCATATCTTGTGTTCTTATGGAAAACACACCCAATCTTGTCTTTTATTTGATTTGTTTGTGAAATATTGGGTGTGTAGTACCATATCAGTTTGGTGATCTAAACCCAAGCCTTTTTCTCATCTCGAGCCATCTATTCTTGCACATAAGTCCACTATTACCTTGCGAGGGTTTTTGTTTGGAATGCACTGGCCTGAATCTATGTTTAACAGAATTTTTAGAGAGGGCCAGATTATCCGCCCCTAGTGAGGGCCGGATAATCCGCCCCGGGCGATTTTTTCCTTTAAGGACTAGGGATCGGGGGGAGGGCTCAAATAGAGCAGCTCTTCCTCCCTAACCCCGTGTCCTGCCCCTAGCCGCCGCTGGACCTTCCGCACCTCCCTGGAGTCGATTCGACCGCCGGATTCTCCGGGCTCACCCCGGATCTTCTTCCCAGCGCCTCCGGGTATCCTCTCTTCCGAGCTCTTCCTCCAATGAGTGAGGGTAACTCCTTCATTCATCTCATTTGTGTGGAAGTTCTTGTTCTTCGTGGAAACTCATTTTAGTAGATACTTTGTGATTCCGTTGACTGTTAGGATCCGTAGTCTTGCAACCCTAGTGCCTAATCTACATTGGTACTATGAATCTGTGGAGGATTATCCAGCCTGGAGGTTCACCCCTCTTCAGATTTGTAACAGCTTCCCGTATCGTGTATGGTTGGACCATGGATTGTTTTTCTACTGTCTCTAACATTCCTCCTGGACTTGTGTGTATGCTTATCCCCATTCTACCTATCTATTTCTCCTCACAGGTGGTTCGAGTGCTCCCAAGACCTACAAGCGTCATCCAGGAGTCAAGCAGCTGAACTGGTTCCAACGGAACAATATTGTGCATGGGGGTTGATACTCACAAGGGCCAAAATGAGGCCTAAAGGCAGCGCCAAGAGATGGCCCACACCTAGCAGCTGATCCTTCACCATCTGTCAAGGGCGCCAGGCCTTCCTCCTGCTCCTACTGCTCCGGAACCGTATGCTCAGTGGAACACCTCAGGTATCAACTATGGAGAGCTTGAGCGTCACCTATTTCCTGCACCGTTGTAACTACCTCGGCGAATTACGCTCCTAGTACAAGCCTGGATGATCAGAAATGGTTGAAATAGTACGGTGGGGCCCAAATGCCACTCACAGGTAGACCTTTCGGCCGTCCCAACCATTTCCAAACATCGGGACAAGAACGGGCGGCGTAATCGGCAGGCGAAGGGATCAACTACATACACAAATGAGTATGTATGCAAGCCACCATACAACAGTACATCAGAGCCATTCCATCTAAAAAGAAAGGAAATATAGCAACGCCATACGGCAAGATCCAAATATCCTAGATAGATATAATAGTTTAGGATATCTCCTCATACATCAATCAACAGAGTATCAAGCGGAAGCGGAAGACAAAATCCGAGTACGGATAAGAAGAAAATCGGCATAAGATGCCCCATAAATAAGCACATCCCGCCCACAGATCTCACGGATCCCCGTTCCCGGAATCTCTACACCGAATGATCGTTGCCCACATCGTCCGTCTCTTCCACCCAGTATCCCTCTTGCGAGTGTACCTGTTCATCTGAACCAAATAATTTATCGTGTGAGACCCTAGGGGTACTCAGCAAGTCTTTATGCCTCTAAAGGGGACACAACCTGGGGTGACGCAATTGCAGCAAAAGATAAACCCTAGCAATTCTATAGATACTCGCTAACCATCCGCCTAACCAGAGATAGACGGATGTCCGTGAATTAATAACAACAGTTATAACAGTTATAACGGTAATCTTAACAGATCCATCCTCCTCCTCGCTTACCGACGAGGAAGCGGACGAACAACCCCCCATCCGTTGGCAGTTTTATTAACCATTCCATGAGTGTTGCACTATTTACTAGCCAGGTACCTAGTCTAGTCAAGTTAAAAACGGTACTTTAGTTATGCTTGTCTATGATCGAGAAACTGTGCTCCAAGTCGTCCATAACCGCGGACACGGCTTTCAGAAAGTTTTACCCTGCAGGGGTGCACAAATAGCAACACACACTCGATATGCCTCGGAAAAACCAGATCAAAACCCAACGAGGCAGTCACGACAAAGCAATCACAGGATTCAGAAATATTTCAGGGGGCCACCCCATTAAGCTACCCGCAACGAAGTTAGCTGACTCCGAGACGGACTCAAGGTTTGCGCCAATGGTTGTGAACAACTGGGAACCCGAAAATGTGACTGGGCTTGCCGACACCGCGAAAACACTCTGCAATCCTAAACAGTACAGTGTGCTCCTCGCACAATCTTAAATAAAGCAGTAAAGCATGGCATAAGTACAGGATAGTAAATAAAACCTCAAACTAGTTTGTGGCCCCAAGAAATAAGAATGAATCAAGCTCTGGCTCAGGGGGGTCCATAAGGCCTCCCGGATGTGGATAGCGCGAATAATCTTGCAACAGGAATCAAGTACTCGGGGTCTTACGGGACACAAGTGAGCCTGAAAAACCAAATAGCGAATATGGCTCACCGATGCCGCTTTCATTAGTTATCCCATTACTACCCAGATTCAGTTGTTTAGGTACCTCGTTATCCATCGGACACTCACATACCCTACACATGCTGTTCTACGACTCGCATGGCTCAAACAACTCCTGTAGTAATGGCTCATGGGATGTAGGAACAAGCTTCGGTGGGGTTTAAAAGTAAAGGCTATGCAATACTTGGGATTCAATTTAATGCAATCGCGACTCAATGATGCAAGAATAAGATAGAGGCAATAGGTACTATATGTATGCAAGCATGTGGTAGTGCTTGCCTGGCAGCTCAGTTGAAGCAAGGAAAGGATCTGGGTAGTGCTCCTGGTTCTCTTGATATATCCCCTGCTCAGCGGCTATTCGAAGAAGAACCAAACAAACAAGGGCCAAAATAAATAAAGTGCACAAGCATATGAATAAAATGTGACAAGCAAACAATCATGCCATGATGAATGATGCAAAATTTGCATGGCATTAAAGTAGCATGGCATAGGTGAGATGTGGAACACAAGAATAAACCATTTTATTTAGTTTTGGCCCCATTTTATTCTCATATTAGTTGCTGTATACATTATATTTATATGATGCATGCTTCAAATCAAACCATTGAAAGCATAAACGGAAAGGTCTCGTCGAGCTAATCATTTTAGACATATCATTTGTTGAATTTGGAGTTATAAAACAAAAGTTATTAATTTATTAAGGTAAAAGGGCATTTAATTGTAATTTAAATAAACTTGGAATTTTAAATGTTCAAAATATATTTTGAAGGCCATATTTGAAATCCTCACATTTTTCTGATTTGAAAACATATATTATTTGTATTATTTGGATTTATATTTTAAAAGTTATTTAAAACAGAATTAAATTTGAATTTGAAATAATTAGAAAAAGATTTGAATTTAAAACAGATTTGCAGAATTACTTTTGTTACTCGTTGAGGCCTAGCCACAGTCACTGACGGGTGGGCCGCTCTGCTGACTGGGACTCCACGGCGCAGAAAACCTTCTGCCACCGCGAGCCGGTCCAGCCCAAGCGAATGATAGGCGGGCCCGACAGAGACCTCGGCCCCACATGACAGCGAACGGGTGCGGGGCTGCCACGCGGCACAGCGGGGAGCGCGGGTTGAGGATTTCTAAAGCTTAGGTACCTTTTTGCAAAAAGACAGGGAGGCCGACAGGTGGGACCAGCTGGACCGCGGGTTAGGAGTAAAACGAAGCAGGGGGTTTAACGCAAAACAGCGTCGCGACGCACTGTGCTTCTTCTCTCTGAATTCTGTCTGTCGACAGATCGGTGCCGACGCGCGGAGCGCAGCGCGCGGGGGAATTAAACTGGGGACCTGGGTGTGCGCTGGGGTGGCGAACCACTGCGGTGGGCTGGGGTAGTTGATAGGAGGGAGCTGGGCGGCTAGCTAGGGTTTCTGCTGCGCTACGGCGAGGAGAACCGAAAACGTCGCCGGTGCACAGAGAGCGTTTGTCGGTTTGATCGGCGGCTCTAGACGGCTATGGCGAGGCAGACCATGTCAGGGCGACTGAGATGCTCACCGGGAGTGTGTCGGTGTGGTCGGTTCGGGTCGGCGAGCAGGCGATCGCCGGCGATGCAGGTGGCCAGAAGATCTAGGGTTAGCGTCGGGCTCGCGCGGGTACTGGCAGCTCCGGTCCTCCTCCTCCTCAACGGCGCGTACAGGGGCGGTGCAGGTGCTCTTCTTGGTCTCCTCGATCACCTCCCCGTCGTGCTCGTCGTCTGGAACGGTGGGGCGCGATGGAGGCCGACGGTGGCCGGCGTGGGGTAGCGGCGGCGATGGAGAAGAAGGAAGGAGGGGAGGCGCCTGGGGTGGATCTGGGGATGGTCTGGCGGGGCAGAGAGGTGGTGGGGGGATGGGATAAAGCAGCGAGGCAGGCAGATGCCGTGGGGAGGTGGTAGACGATAAAGGTGGCTCGGCCACCTTTTTGTCCTCCTCCTCACGTGCTCGGCTAGGAGGCCAGGGCAGGGGCCAGGTGGGAGGCTTCCAGGTGGGGCTAGAGGCAAGGCCAAGGGCAGGGGCAGGCTCGGGTAGAGGGAGAGAGAGAGAGGGGGGGTAGCCTCGGGTTAGCTAGGGTTGGAGTAGAAGGTAGGCTCGGTTAGGGTTAGGTATGGCTCGGGTAGAGGGGAGCTAGGGCCGGGGTGAGGTGGCCAGGGAGAGAGGTGGCATGGTGGGGCCAGCTAGGTGAGAGAGAGGCCGAGAGAGAGGGGTAGGCTTAGGGTTTAGGTTTAGATGGGGGGTGTGATTAGATGAGATGGAGAGGTAGGTTTAGGGTTTGAAAGAGAGGGGGGAAGGTTAGATGCTAGGGTGTTCTTTGGTCAAGATCAAGCCAAGCACAAACCAAACCCCAACAAGATCAAGACTAGAGAAGAGAGGAAAAGGTGATGTGGTTTAAGCATGATCAAACTTAGACCAAGCCCAAAAGGAGGGAGGGAGAGATAGATTAGAGATGAACCACTCAAGATAAAAATCAAATAAAAATCCAAAGGACTAGATTAAGGTGGTTCTTGCATGGGCCATGCAAAAAATGACAATTGCCATGATTAAATCCTGTGAATACAATAATATTAATCATGGCATCATCCTTATGCATTCCCAAAGTTGGAATAAAACCAAACAAAAGAATTGTAGAATAAGTTCCAAGTGGAGTAGATGGGGATGATCACATTTGAGTATAATTGGGACTTGCTAGTGTGTATATTCCACTAGATGATCAATAGTCCCAAAATATTCCAACATGAGCATAATTCCATGATAATCCATATGGAAAACTAGGAAGAAGGGTTCCACCCACAAGGCATGCAAAAGTGTCCATGTGGCTCTCATATATCAATAATGTGAAAACAACATGATGCTAAGATGAGAGCATGTGGACAAGAATTGGATCCATCCCAACCCACATGAGCTAGAGGTAAAACCAATAAGTGCCAAGCTCATATTTAGTTGGATGGTGGAATTATAAGGTGGTGAAAGAAAAAGATGGTGGAGTTAATAAGAGATATGCCCCCAACTCAACTTGGGCATTGAAACAATATATCAAGAACCAAATACAATATCAAGAGGCAAATACAATTAATAATGCATATGAGATAAGAACCAAATGAAAAAGGGTTTTATATGATGCTCAAATGCAAGGTGGCATGATGACATGAGCATGATATAATGATGATGCAACAATTATATATTGAAGTAGCCATATATATAGACTAGACTAGTAGCATTACAATTGTTAGACAATTGGGATGCTACAACTCTCCCCCACTAAACAAGAATCTCGCCCCGAGATTCCTAGGAAAAAGAAAACCACACAAGGAGAGGCGGGTGTTCGAACGAAGGTGACCCTCACGTTCCCAAGTTGATGAACAACGGAATGGTGCGACCACTACACCTTGCAAAACTTGCTAGACTTGTTGCGAGTCTTGCGTTTTGCTTGAGAAACAATGGTCAGAAGAGTTGAAGGATTGTCGTGAGACAAGAAGGATAGGATGGACATAGCTCCGGTTTTCTCAAGAACATGATAAAAGAATAGAACCACTTGTGAAAGAAAGGACAAGATGATGTATCATGGATATAGAGAGGCACACCGTTAAGATTAAAGATTTACCGATACAAGAGAGGATGGATCTTTGTGTCGCCGGAAGAAAAGAGCTAGATTGGAGAGGTTTGACCCACTATGATAATAGCATCGTATCCTCCCTCGGATTTGAGAAATGAAACACGGAAACAATATTGCCTTCAAACAATAGAGTCCCTTGATATGAACAGAAAGATTTAGTTAGACATCGTCGGATTAGGTTCTTGTTGCGCCGGTAAGAACCAAGGATCACGCAATTGAGGTGCGTGGATATAACTTCCAGAGACGGATGTGAAGCCAGATCATGGTGGAATCCCGAGAAGCAAGGAATATGGAGGATCTGGAGTTTATTGTAGAGATACTTATTGCTGTCTTTAGCCTTGAGGCTAACGCAATAGATTTGCGGCTGATGGCATCAACCATAATTGGCTTCACCACAGCAAAGAATTGATGAAACAAAGAGAGAGATAGTTTCCTTTCATCTTGTTTGGGGATGTAGAGCACCGGTAGATTGACGAGGACAGAAAAGAGTTTGCGTTTGTTTCCACCAGATAATTGAAGATTTGCTCCGTGTAGAAAGGGTGAGATCACCACAAGAGATTATTGATTACTTTCTTCGAGCGAGCACTCTGGAAAAACAAGGACGGAAGTAAAAGTATCGAGGGATAAAGGCCACTTCCAACTTCCGTGGAATGAGTGAAATCGCATTAATTCACCAATTCATTGTACAAGAGCGAATGATAAGAGTAGTGGTATGGTAGCTACTCCATCCCGCACTCAAAGCATTACTCCGCACATGAATAAGAAAACCATGCAACCCAACTACCGAAACAGACTGAAGGTATTGACAAGAAGAGCTCATGGAACTCCGTTAGAAAACAAGGATTGATGCAACGATTCACCGGATCCAAGATAGATAAGGGTGATGATGTTGTCGTCATATCATGAGTAACCAGCCACCGGAAAGATATGAAGGAAAAACACGGAGACAACTGCAAGATTCCACAGATAAAGAAAAAGATAGCACCACTTGAACAGAAGGATTACGAAAGATCTGAAAAGTCTTCATGGCCTCCGGTGGATTGAGCATAGATGATAGAACGAGAGGGTTTCCAGAGATTACTTAACGAGATAGAAGTGAAAGAACTGCATGTTTCTTCTGGAAATGATTGAGAGAGATTTAGCTGTCTTGAGGCAAAACTTCGGCGAAACGACGATGATAACTTGTCAACAAGGAAAACTCCGGGTTTGATTGAAGATGAAGGATGGAATTAACAATGGACTTGCTAATTCCAGGATTGAAGCAATGTATTTAGCAGAAGGACGTGGTCGAGATAGGTGACTTCAAGAAGCCAGAATTCTCACTTTGAGACTTTGCACACAGGCAGTGCTCACGAAGCTTGAGAGAAAGAGACACAGCTGATCTTCCATGTCCTTCCATTGATATCGAATAGGTAAGCATATTATCAACATATACCACCATGGATTAACAAGATATTCCCAGAATATCAAGTTCAAGAGGCGGGAGAAACGAACAAATGCTCGAATCACTTTCTGAGCTAAACGCTCTTAGAAAGATCAATATTAAGAGCACGGGTTCGTGTTGAAGAAGATGCACTGGCAGAATAGATTGTCTGGACCTTCGGAAGGAAGAGATGTCACCTGGTTCACATTGTCGATCGGATCACCGGTTACAAAGATAAAGGGATCTTGGATAAGAACCGATGATATAGCTTTGCTTAAGGTATGAGCTATCAGAGACGAAAAAGATGCAATTCCCTCGTATCCAGGAGAATTGTGCAGATATGGGGTTGAAAAAGATGTGCAGCATGATAACAGATGATAGACCACCGTAGTGATTTGGGAAACTCCGGATTGAGCACCGGTGACAAAAGAATGAGTGAGCATGGACCTGCTGATAAAAGGGAGATAGATAATGTTTCACACACGACTGAAAAGGAGTGTGGAAACACAGATGTATCAAAGAAATTTTTTCCGCATTTTCGGCATTAAAATACCAATAGACGCGCAAAATCACTTAGCAGATAGAGATTAGCAACTTATACTTGCACAGAAAGTGGAGTTGCTAGAAGGAAGGACACCCTTAAGAAGATGGCACCGGTCAACAAGGAGTCAGATAGATCGCGCCGGTTTTCAAAAGCCTGTCAATATGGAATGTACCAACAGTTGATAACCAAAGGCAGATTGTGACAACAAAAGGATGCAACAGATAGACAAGGAATTACACACACACGCACACACACACTATCTATGGTACTACGGAAACCCAGAACACGTGAATCCTAGTTTGAATTTAAGAAGAGGATTGAAAACGTTACACTTCCTTACCAGAAAAGGGCGGTGGGCGGGTAAGAAGAAAAGTGGAAGCAGTCCTACTCTCACGTTTTGTTTTTCCCTAGTATACATAACTACCAAAAATATTTGCTAGACAGACAACGACCATTTGGCTGAGACCCTGAAGGTCGGGATGGCTCTGATACCAATTGTAACTACCTCGGTGAATTACGCTCCTAGTACAAGCCTGGATGATCAGAAATGGTTGAAATAGTACGGTGGGGCCCAAATGCCACTCACAGGTAGACCTTTCGGCCGTCCCAACCATTTCCAAACATCGGGACAAGAACGGGCGGCGTAATCGGCAGGCGAAGGGATCAACTACATACACAAATGAGTATGTATGCAAGCCACCATACAACAGTACATCAGAGCCATTCCATCTAAAAAGAAAGGAAATATAGCAACGCCATACGGCAAGATCCAAATATCCTAGATAGATATAATAGTTTAGGATATCTCCTCATACATCAATCAACAGAGTATCAAGCGGAAGCGGAAGACAAAATCCGAGTACGGATAAGAAGCAAATCGGCATAAGATGCCCCATAAATAAGCACATCCCGCCCACAGATCTCACGGATCCCCGTTCCCGGAATCTCTACACCGAATGATCGTTGCCCACATCGTCCGTCTCTTCCACCCAGTATCCCTCTTGCGAGTGTACCTGTTCATCTGAACCAAATAATTTATCGTGTGAGACCCTAGGGGTACTCAGCAAGTCTTTATGCCTCTAAAGGGGACACAACCTGGGGTGACGCAATTGCAGCAAAAGATAAACCCTAGCAATTCTATAGATACTCGCTAACCATCCGCCTAACCAGAGATAGACGGATGTCCGTGAATTAATAACAACAGTTATAACAGTTATAACGGTAATCTTAACAGATCCATCCTCCTCCTCGCTTACCAACGAGGAAGCGGACGAACAACCCCCCATCCGTTGGCAGTTTTATTAACCATTCCATGAGTGTTGCACTATTTACTAGCCAGGTACCTAGTCTAGTCAAGTTAAAAACGGTACTTTAGTTATGCTTGTCTATGATCGAGAAACTGTGCTCCAAGTCGTCCATAACCGCGGACACGGCTTTCAGAAAGTTTTACCCTGCAGGGGTGCACAAATAGCAACACACACTCGATATGCCTCGGAAAAACCAGATCAAAACCCAACGAGGCAGTCACGACAAAGCAATCACAGGATTCAGAAATATTTCAGGGGGCCACCCCATTAAGCTACCCGCAACGAAGTTAGCTGACTCCGAGACGGACTCAAGGTTTGCGCCAATGGTTGTGAACGACTGGGAACCCGAAAATGTGACTGGGCTTGTCGACACCGCGAAAACACTCTGCAATCCTAAACAGTACAGTGTGCTCCTCGCACAATCTTAAATAAAGCAGTAAAGCATGGCATAAGTACAGGATAGTAAATAAAACCTCAAACTAGTTTGTGGCCCCAAGAAATAAGAATGAATCAAGCTCTGGCTCAGGGGGGTCCATAAGGCCTCCCGGATGTGGATAGCGCGAATAATCTTGGAACAGGAATCAAGTACTCGGGGTCTTACGGGACACAAGTGAGCCTGAAAAACCAAATAGCGAATATGGCTCACCGATGCCGCTTTCATTAGTTATCCCATTACTACCCAGATTCAGTTGTTTAGGTACCTCGTTATCCATCGGACACTCACATACCCTACACATGCTGTTCTACGACTCGCATGGCTCAAACAACTCCTGTAGTAATGGCTCATGGGATGGAGGAACAAGCTTCGGTGGGGTTTAAAAGTAAAGGCTATGCAATACTTGGGATTCAATTTAATGCAATCGCGACTCAATGATGCAAGAATAAGATAGAGGCAATAGGTACTATATGTATGCAAGCATGTGGTAGTGCTTGCCTGGCAGCTCAGTTGAAGCAAGGAAAGGATCTGGGTAGTGCTCCTGGTTCTCTTGATATATCCCCTGCTCAGCGGCTATTCGAAGAAGAACCAAACAAACAAGGGCCAACATAAATAAAGTGCACAAGCATATGAATAAAATGTGACAAGCAAACAATCATGCCATGATGAATGATGCACAATTTGCATGGCATTAAAGTAGCATGGCATAGGTGAGATGTGGAACACAAGAATAAACCATTTTATTTAGTTTTGGCCCCATTTTATTCTCATATTAGTTGCTGTATACATTATATTTATATGATGCATGCTTCAAATCAAACCATGGAAAGCATAAACGGAAAGGTCTCGTCGAGCTAATCATTTTAGACATATCATTTGTTGAATTTGGAGTTATAAAACAAAAGTTATTAATTTATTAAGGTAAAAGGGCATTTAATTGTAATTTAAATAAACTTGGAATTTTAAATGTTCAAAATATATTTTGAAGGCCATATTTGAAATCCTCACATTTTTCTGATTTGAAAACATATATTATTTGTATTATTTGGATTTATATTTTAAAAGTTATTTAAAACAGAATTAAATTTGAATTTGAAATAATTAGAAAAAGATTTGAATTTAAAACAGATTTGCAGAATTACTTTTGTTACTCGTTGAGGCCTAGCCACAGTCACTGACGGGTGGGCCGCTCTGCTGACTGGGACTCCACGGCGCAGAAAACCTTCTGCCACCGCGAGCCGGTCCAGCCCAAGCGAATGACAGGCGGGCCCGACAGAGACCTCAGCCCCACATGACAGCGAACGGGTGCGGGGCTGCCACGCGGCACAGCGGGGAGCACGGGTTGAGGATTTCTAAAGCTTAGGTACCTTTTTGCAAAAAGACAGGGAGGCCGACAGGTGGGACCAGCTGGACCGCGGGTTAGGAGTAAAACGAAGCAGGGGGTTTAACGCAAAACAGCGTCGCGACGCACTGTGCCGACGCGCGGAGCGCAGCACGCGGGGGAATCGAACTGGGGACCTGGGCGTGCGCTGGGGTGGCGAACCACTGCGGTGGGCTGGGGTAGTTGATAGGAGGGAGCTGGGCGGCTAGCTAGGGTTTCTGCTGCGCTACAGCGAGGAGAACCGAAAACGTCGCCGGTGCACAGAGAGCGTTTGTTGGTTTGATCGGCGGCTCTAGACGGCTACGGCGAGGCGGACCATGTCAGGGCGACTGAGATGCTCACCGGGAGTGTGTCGGTGTGGTCGGTTCGGGTCGGCGAGCAGGCGATCGCCGGCGATGCAGGTGGCCAGAAGATCTAGGGTTAGCGTCGGGCTCGCGCGGGTACTGGCAGCTCCGGTCCTCCTCCTCCTCAACAGCGCGTACAGGGGCGGTGCAGGTGCTCTTCTTGGTCTCCTCGATCACCTCCCCGTCGTGCTCGTCGTCTGGAACGGTGGGGCGCGATGGAGGCCGACGGTGGCCGGCGTGGGGTAGCGGCGGCGATGGAGAAGAAGGAAGGAGGGGAGGCGCCTGGGGTGGATCTGGGGATGGTCTGGCGGGGCAGAGAGGTGGTGGGGGGATGGGATAAAGCAGCGAGGCAGGCAGATGCCGTGGGGAGGTGGTAGACGATAAAGGTGGCTCGGCCACCTTTTTGTCCTCCTCCTCACGTGCTCGGCTAGGAGGCCAGGGCAGGGGCCAGGTGGGAGGCTTCCAGGTGGGGCTAGAGGCGAGGCCAAGGGCAGGGGCATGCTCGGGTAGAGGGAGAGAGAGAGAGGGGGGTAGCCTCGGGTTAGCTAGGGTTGGAGTAGAAGGTAGGCTCGGTTAGGGTTAGGTATGGCTCGGGTAGAGGGGAGCTAGGGCCGAGGTGAGGTGGCCAGGGAGAGAGGTGGCATGGTGGGGCCAGCTAGGTGAGAGAGAGGCCGAGAGAGATGGGTAGGCTTAGGGTTTAGGTTTAGATGGGGGGTGTGATTAGATGAGATGGAGAGGTAGGTTTAGGGTTTGAAAGAGAGGGGGGAAGGTTAGATGCTAGGGTGTTCTTTGGTCAAGATCAAGCCAAGCACAAACCAAACCCCAACAAGATCAAGACTAGAGAAGAGAGGAAAAGGTGATGTGGTTTAAGCATGATCAAACTTAGACCAAGCCCAAAAGGAGGGAGGGAGAGATAGATTAGAGATGAACCACTCAAGATAAAAATCAAATAAAAATCCAAAGGACTAGATTAAGGTGGTTCTTGCATGGGCCATGCAAAAAATGACAATTGCCATGATTAAATCCTGTGAATACAATAATATTAATCATGGCATCATCCTTATGCATTCCCAAAGTTGGAATAAAACCAAACAAAAGAATTGTAGAATAAGTTCCAAGTGGAGTAGATGGGGATGATCACATTTGAGTATAATTGGGACTTGCTAGTGTGTATATTCCACTAGATGATCAATAGTCCCAAAATATTCCAACATGAGCATAATTCCATGATAATCCATATGGAAAACTAGGAAGAAGGGTTCCACCCACAAGGCATGCAAAAGTGGCCATGTGGCTCTCATATATCAATAATGTGAAAACAACATGATGCTAAGATGAGAGCATGTGGACAAGAATTGGATCCATCCCAACCCACATGAGCTAGAGGTAAAACCAATAAGTGCCAAGCTCATATTTAGTTGGATGGTGGAATTATAAGGTGGTGAAAGAAAAAGGTGGTGGAGTTAATAAGAGATATGCCCCCAACTCAACTTGGGCATTGAAACAATATATCAAGAACCAAATACAATATCAAGAGGCAAATACAATTAATAATGCATATGAGATAAGAACCAAATGAAAAAGGGTTTTATATGATGCTCAAATGCAAGGTGGCATGATGACATGAGCATGATATAATGATGATGCAACAATTATATATTGAAGTAGCCATATATATAGACTAGACTAGTAGCATTACAATTGTTAGACAATTGGGATGCTACAACCGTCTAGAGATCCTACCCCTCCAGATGATGATGATGAGTATGATGATGAGGAAGAGGAAGGGGACGAGGATTATGACAAGGAGGACTCCGAGTGATCTCTTGGGGCATTAGCATCGCTCTTCTTCCTTTTTTTCGTTTCGATGCCAAAGGGGGAGAAGTAGTTCTATTTAGGTCTCCGTGGATTTGCATGGGTTGGGCACAAGCACTTGCATTTTATTGTTTTTCTTATCGCGTTGCTTGTGCCCATTTAGCATTGAACTTCTATTCGTGATTGTTTTTGTATAAGACTATGTGGTGTGGTACTTTGGTTGTGTGGATTTCTATGTGGAATTATCTGTGTGGTTGCTATCTATGGTCTTATGGATTTCTGGAATTATATCTATGGATGCATCATATTGATGAAGTGGTGGGATGATTCACAGCCTAATATTATTGCTTATCATCTTGTCTAGTTCTTCTCCCAGTGTTATGATGTTTTTGCTCTAACTCATCATGTTCTTGTTTCTTATACCTTAGTGTGTGCATTTGTAGTCAAATGCAAATTATCTATATGCACACACTTAGGGGGAGCCTATTTCAGTTGTGGTATGATGTGTTAGTAGGACTATATTGCAAATCCTATTATTCTCATCTAACACCAAAAAGGGGGAGGTTTAAAGAGCATTTCATGATCTTTAGTGTTTTGTGTGTTAGATAACAATACCAAGGATTATTTAATGTGTGTTGAAGTGCTACATGATATAACATATTCAAAAGGAGCAAAAACAGTGTTCTTGGGGGGGTGGGGGGGGGGGGGGGGCGGATTATCCACCCCTACCAAGGGCCGAATAATGCGGCCCAACCCAAGTCCAAGCGCAGGCTCGGCGCTTCACACTGGATGGGGGGGGGAGATTTTACCCTGGATTGTTCGGCTAGGCCGGATAATCCGCCCCCAGGATTTCTTCAAAGGAGGCCAAGGCACGAAGTACTGGATGGGGGGCGGAAAATCCCCCGAATTTTCTAGCCATGGGGGAGGGGAGAGGGCGTACTTTTCCCCCAGGGCGGATAATCCACCCCCAAACTTCTACAACGGTCAGTTTTGGTAGGGGGTATTTAATCCCCATAATCCCCTCCTTCCAGAACTCTTGATTTTCATTTCGAAAAAGGCTAGACCTGTTCTTCAAGCTCCAACAAGAGATCTCCACCTTCACCTGCCCAAATGTTTTGATCTTTGGGGAATCAAAGGAGGAGGCCTCGATCTTCATCAACAGCAATCAAGCGCTCCACTTTCCCTCCATTCAGTTGGAGGATTTTCGATCTAGTATTTCAACAAATATCTAGATCCTTGTTTTGGTTATTGGATAATACTTGTTTTTGTGGCAGCTTGTTGTGATCACAGGAGCCTCAAATTCAGTTATGGATGTGTGCCCCGCTAGCGTTGTAAAGGCACTGGTGAAAGGATCGTATGGGCACCTAGAGGGGGGGGGGTGAATAGGTGCTACTTCAAATTTTCTTCTTTTTCAAATTAAGGTTTGACAATAAGGTAATTCTCTAGATAATGCAACTATGGTGAATTTACCTATATGACAAATATGCAAGAGCTAACACAACACAAAGTAGTAACAAGTAAGTAAGGTGCGGTAAAGGATAGAAGTAACCGAAAAGTGGACGCGGAGACACAAGGATTTGTTTCTCGTAGTTCCTTCCTTTTGAGGGGAAGTACGTCTACGTTTGGAGAGGGGGTGGTTTCAAACCACCAACGCCACGAGAGTCCTCCCTTGTTCTCGGATGAATCTCACCCCAACGGGATCGATTCACCTTCCACTATATCGGCAACCTTCAAGGTGGAAGCCGGCACCGTTACAAGTTTGGGGCACACATCCACAACTTAATCGGAGGCTCCCAAATACAAGCAAGCTGTCAAAGCAATCAAAGACAAGCTTGTAAGAACAAAAACAAGAACTAGGGTTTCCAACAAAACACTAGAGCAAAGGGGGCCCTCAATGAAATGAGGGGGAAATGAAGATCTCTTTTGGTGAAGTAGTAGATCGGGGCCTCCTCCTTCGATTCCCCAAAGATCAAGGACTTTGGGTGGTTGGATGAGGAGATCTTGAGAATTTGAGTGGCTCCAATGGACTCCAATGGTGGTCAATGACTTTAATATTCTGAGCACTTTGTCCCAAGGTAGGTGGAGGGGTATTTATACCCCTCCACAAAATCTGACCGTTGATGCATTTATAGCAGCGGTAGTATCGGAAGTTCAAGCGGTACTACCGGAGAACTCCGGTACTACCGGACCTGGTACCGGACCACCCTTTTTCAAACTGCATCAAGTCCTGCCCCCAGCGGTACTACTATTGTTGCTACCGGAAAGCGGTAGTACCGCTTGAGGCAAGCGGTACTACCGGACCTAGAGAGATCAGCACTTTTCCATACGAAAAACTCTCTGTCACGCCAGGTAGTAAAACGCGGTACTACCGCATTTTGCTACCGGCGCAGACAGAAGCTTTTTGCAACATACAAAAACTCTCTGTCACGCCAGGTAGTAAAATGAGGTACTACCGCATTTTGCTACCGGCACAGACAGAAGCTTTTTGCAACGCACAAAAAGTCTCTGTCACGCCAGGTAGTAAAATGCGGTACTACCGCATTTTGCTACCGGCACAGACAGAAGCTTTTTGTAACGTTCAAAAAAGGCTCTGTCCTGAGCAGTACTAAAATGCGGTACGGAGCAGGCAGAAGCTTTTGACAAGCTGTTAAAAAGCTTCTGTCGCGCTAGGTACTAAAATGCGGTACTACCGCTTTTTAGTACCTGGCACGGTAGAGACTTTTTGACAGTTAGTCACTTGCTTCTGTCTGGTCCGGTAGCAAAAAGAGGTACTACCGCTTTTTGGTACCGCGCCAGGCAGACAGTCTTTGAATGTTTGCAAACCTTTTTAATGTACCTGCGACACACTTAGCAAATCATTAGTCTGATATGTGTGTTGTTATCAAACACCAAAATCACTAGGGATAGCAAATGCTCTTTCAATCTCCCCCTTTTTGGTGTTTGATGACAACACACATTTTGCAGGGAAATCTAGTGATGACAAGATGTAGATGGGGCTCCCCCTAGATATGTAGAAACAAGCCCTATACATTCTAACAAGCTAACTGAGAGTAGAAGTCGCACATAGAGGACATACCTTTGCTAAAAAACATGTGATGACCAATATTGATTAGGAATGAGGAATGTCATCACATAGAATGGATCCAACAAGAATAGCCATATTACACACAAGATGGATCCATATGATAACCACAGTCTTATCATACATAGAAAAAATAGTTAGGTTCACACATAGTAAGTCACACATAATAAGAGGCAACCAAATCAAGTTCACAAGCGAATAAAATCAAAGGCAAGAACGAGCTTGTGACTTCCCTCGCAAATCTCCCGCATAACTAATGTGCAACTTCTCCCCCTTTGGCATCAAGATGCCAAAAAGGGACAAGAGCAACACTAACGCCCCGGAGATCACTCATCATCAGCATCAACGTCGTCCCATGCAGCACCATGAGGTGGAGGGGCACGGAAGGAGGAGGTGGCATCATCTTCCCAGTTGCTGTGCTTGGAGATCCATTGGTCTTCTGGGGTAATGTTGTTCTCGGAGCCCTTGGAAGTAGTCAAGCCTTGAGCATCCATCATTTCCTTCTGACGAGCACAAGCCTTCTTGGCATAGACATGGGCCTCGTACAGGCGTTTCTGATTGTCCACTTAGAGGCAGAATATCTTCTTGAGTTTGGCCTCAAACCTCTTAGCCCAAGATGGCTGTGCGGGCTGGCGACGAGAGACCACAAAAGCAGCACCCTGTGGTGCATCAGCAGCATCACCTAAGTCCTCCTCAACCGGGTTCCCATCCTCATCAACAATCTGACCATCCGCATTGCGGGGTTTGAGATGGGTCTTGATTAGCAGATTCTTGTGGCGGTGAGTGGCAAGACGAAGATGAGGCAAGTCACGGGAAATTTTAGGGCACTTGCTAATGATGAGAGCCATGATGTATGGAGCAAAAGGAGGCACCCTCCGCTGAAAAGTGGCGCAGACCATCTCATTCCAGATAACATCCATCACATCCATAGGGAGGCCAGAGTCACGGTGGTGATAGGTGGCCATCATAATATCCACCATGTAAGCATGAATCTCATCAACATTCCCAGCACGAGGGGCGATGGTCTCGCGAAAGATGCGGTGCAAGATGTCATAAGTAGGAAGGAGCCCTTTGATCTTACCAGGGATTCCGCGCCCCCGGATGTACAGTGGGGCAAGCCTATCTTTCTTCATGGGATAGTCATTGGCATGGCACCGAAAGCCAGCGGGAACATCCTTGCCACGGTCTTCGTACCCGAGGAGAGCTGCAAACTCAGCCAACGTTGCTTCCTTGACAACACCCTCGGTCATCCAAGTGAGAGTCCTAGTAGCATTCTTGGCAAAGTGAACGGTTGCATAGAACTAAGCAATGAGCATTGGATCATAGTTGCACCGGAACTCCATAATAGGAAGCAAGCCAATGTTGGTGCAAATGTCAAGGGCCTCACCAAAGTAGTTCAGATTCTTCCTCACATGATTCATCTCGATCCATTTTTGAGGAACCACAATTTTGTCATCTTTCATGAGAATCTCATGGTACACCCGCTCCTGAAAGTCCATGAAGAAGAGGCTGTTTTCTCGAGCATGAGCGCGAGCCGCCCCATACGGACTGACCACCCGCAGAGCATGAAATTCAGTCTCAGAGATATCAGACAACAGCTTTGGCCCAGATGGCCCGAAACTTTGACTCTTGCAAGGACCAGAGGGAGGAGGAGGTGGAGGATACCACGACCAACACTTTGCTTGACCCCCTTACCCCCATGACCACGAGTTGTTGGCAGTTTCAGACGGGCACTAGGTTGAGGCATGACCTCCTCTTCAGACTCAGTCTCAGATTCTAACTCATAGTCCTCGATCTCATAGTGAGATTTGGAGCGCTTGCGCGATCCCTGGGAACCCCCTGCACCTGTGAAAGAACAAGGGAGATAGCATAGGGGTAAGGGCACAAGAACCTAGGGCAAACGGAGGATGGAGTTTAGTGTGTAAAAAAATTTGCTGCTAGTACTAGGGCGGTAGTACCGGACCTTCACAAGCGGTAGTACCGGAAAAAGATTCCCGGTACTACCGGCCCGCGACTATAGTGCAGATCTGAACTAAGATCCAAGTACAGGCAACAATTTTTTTGTAAAACACGATTTCCATCAGGCCAAGTGATAGATCTAGTAAATAGCACACGATACAACCTCAAGAATGCAAGTTTTAACCAAGAATCAAAGTTACCCTAGATTCAATGGAGAAAACAAGTAAGAAGATGAGGAGGGCGGTAGTACTGGTGTCCATGACGGTGGGGAAGAGAGAGGAGCCCGCAGGGAGGCCGAATCCGGTGTGGATCCGGGAGAGGGAGGGACGGGCGGGATTCCTCCGACGTCGTCTTGCTATGGTGGTGGCGCTGGTGAGGAGTGGAGACAAGGGATGAATGAGGCACTGAGGGGTGCCTCTCCCCTGTTTCCAGTCTTAACCGACGCGCGCGAGCGGTAGTACCGGTTCCACGGGCGGTAGTACCGCCGAGCGGTAGTACCGGAGGTACAGGCCGGTAGTACCGCTCCTGGGAAGTTTTCAGGCAGGAACCTGGAAACACAACCAGGGGCGGTAGTACTGCAGGTAACTTCCGGTAGTACCGTTAGGCGGTAGTACCGCATATGATATCCGGTAGTACCGTTACCATCAGGACAAGAGCCAAGATACAGAAAAATGGAAGGTTCTTGTGCAGAGTAGATGGGTTTTGTTGGATAAGAGTGGCCTGGGTTTAGAGAGACACGCGGATATGGGCCAATGCACTCAAAGGAAAAACACTAAAAACATATGGAGAGCCAAATATGAGTGCATGACCAAAAGAATCAACACCAACTAGAGGATGACAAACAAGAGTAAGAACCAATTTAAAAGGTGACAAACACGAGTAAGCACATCAACCTCTCGATTGAGAGGGGGGGGGCGGTGGCCTAGGCCACCATATTTGAGTATACTCGGCTTGGCACCACGAAGATATATCTTGGGTCCATTACCGAAACTCATCATTGAGCTCACATATCACAACATGATATTAAGAGGAATGATTTTGTTTAATTTGCACATAATGGGGGAGGGATAGTCCAATCAATTAGGACCGCACTCCCCCTATGTACATGCCTACATCTAAACCAAACAAGGGTCGAGTATTAGGTGAGAGTGCAAGATAATCAAGTCAAACTCCTAGAATCTACGATATTTAGTTCATTCCTCAAGTAGAAAAACCTTGCTTCATCAAGTGGCTTCGTGAAGATATCGGCAAGTTGATCTTTGGTTGATACATAGGATAGATCAATATCACCTCTAGCAACATGATCTCTAATGAAGTGATGTCAAATATCAATATGCTTTGTCCTTGTGTGATCCACCGGGTTGTATGCAATCTTGATGGCACTTTCATTGTCACATAGAAGAGGCACTTTGTCACACTGGACACCGTATTCCTTTAAAGTTTTCCTCATCCATAGCAATTGGGTGCAAGCACTAGCAGCAGCAACATACTCGGCTTCGGCGGTGGAGAGAGATATACAATTTTGCTTCTTGGAAGACCAACATACCAAGGACCTACCAAGGAATTGGCAAGCCCCGAATGTTGATTTTCTATCATCCTTGTCTCCCGCCCAATCCGAGTCCGTGTATCCACAAAGAGCGAATGTTGAGCCTTGAGGGTACCAAAGACCATAAAATGGGGTATGAACTAAATATCGAAAGATTCTCTTGACCGCCATTAAATGGCTTTCCTTAGGAGCCGCTTGATCTCTTGCACACACACCTACAGTCAACACAATATTGGGTCTAGATGCACAAAGGTAAAGCAAAGAACCAATCATAGACCGGTATACCTTTTGATCCACATCTTTACCATTTGGATTTTGTTCTAGATGAGTCTTTGTTGCCATGGGAGTTGGGGCTCCATTCAAATCTTGCATTTTGAATCTCTTGAGCATATCTTGAGTATACTTGGCTTGATTGAAGAATGTTCCTCCTCTAACTTGCTTGATCTCAAAGCCAAGAAATACTTTCAACTCCCCCATCAAGGACATCCGGAACCTACTAGTCATAAGCTTTGATAATTCATCATTAAACGCTTTGTTAGATGAGCCAAAGATAATATCATCAACATAAATTTGGCATACAAAAAGCCCCCCATTGACCCTCTTAGTAAAAAGAGTAGGATCGATTTTCCCAACCTCAAAGCCACGATCAAACAATAACTCTCTAAGGTGCTCATACCACGTGCGTGGGGCTTGCTTGAGCCCATAGAGCGCCTTATCAAGTTTGTAGACATGGTTTGGGAAGTTGGGGTCCTCAAATCCCGGGGGTTGCTTAACATATACCAATTCATTTAAAGGACCATAAAGGAATGCACTTTCTACATCCATTTGTTGTAACTTAAAGTTATGATGTGCCGCATAAGCAAGAAGGATACGGATGGACTCAAGGCGAGCCACAGGTGCATAAGTCTCTCCATAATCAATGCCTTCAATTTGGGAATAACCTTGTGCAACCAATCTAGCCTTGTTCCTTACAATAATCCCATGCTCATCTTGCTTGTTCTTGAATATCCACTTTGTTCCAATAACATTACGGCAATCCTTTGGCTTCTCAACTAACTTCCACACTTTGTTTCTCTCAAAGTTGTTGAGCTCTTTGTGCATAGCTTCTAACCAATCCGAATCTTCAAGAGCTTCCCACACTTTCTTTGGTTCAATCATGGAAATGTGAGCTTGATGTTCACTGAACCTCTTCAATTGTGATCTTGTGGAAATTCCTTTCCTTAGATCTCCAACAACATTTTGGAGGGTGTGGTCTCTTATTTCCAACATTCTTTCCTTTCTAGCTTCGTGACGAGCGTGGATCTCCTCATTGTTTCTTGGAGGACCCTCTTCATCATTTTGATCCTCGTATTGACCATCAACTTGACCTTGATCATCATTGGATTCATCCTCTATATTGGGAGGCAAGGTTTGACCTTGGTCTTGATCAAGTGCTCTTCTAGCATCAATTTGAGCCCGTCTCAAAACAGTTTGGATGGATCTTCCTTGACAAATTGACTTGGCACCACTTGACAACCCATCGAATGGACCAAGCACCCTTTGACTAGAGTTCACACATTGATCACTATGTTGAGGGTCCACATCTTGTCTTTGGCTTGAGTCAATATCCTCCTCGGTAGATGGAGCATGTTGAGGTTGTGAAGATGAGGGCTCCACTCGAGTGGAGCATAGTTCTTCTCGATCCGCCATAAGGGGTTCCTCAATGGGGCAGATATAACCCACACCCATTCTTCCTATGGCATCCTGAGGCATTTCATCATCTGCATCACAAGCATCAACACGCCCCCTTGGGGACCATCATATTCTTTGAAGGTCACGCTACAAGATTCTATGACGGCTCCGGAGAGCTTGTCATAGATTCTATAAGTGTGAGATTCAAGTCCATAGCCAACAAAAATACCCTCTAATGCTTTAGATTCGAATTTATACAAATGAACACCTTTGATGAGATAGAAACACTTACACCCGAACACCCGAAAATAAGATATGTTGGGCTTGTTACCGGTAAGTATCTCATATGGAGTCTTGTTGATTTTCTTGCGGAGGTAGAGCCGGTTTGAAGCATGGCAAGCGGTGGAGACGACTTTGGCCCATAAGTTGTATGGAGATGTAAACTCCGCCAACATGGTCCTAGCCATCTCAATAAGAGTCCGGTTCTTCCTTTCGTCCACACCATTTTGTTGAGGGGTGTATGCAGCGGAATATTGATGTTTAATCCCCTCATCACTAAGAAAGTCATTCAAGGTGTAGTTCTTGAACTCGGTGCCGTTGTCACTTCTTATAATCAACACGGGAACATTGTGTTGCCGTTGAACCAAGTTGATGAAGTCGATAAAAGTCCTTTGAGATTCACTCTTCAACTTGTAGAAATAAACCCAAGAGTATCTTGAAAAGTCGTCAACAATCACCAAACAATATTTCTTCCCACCAAGACTTGCATGAGATGGAGGACTAAATAGGTCCACATGTAGACTTGATTTGATTTGTGGGCTTATGAGGAGCGTCATGCATCTTCCCTAGAACACATGCCCTGCAGACACGATCTTTGGCAAAGGGAACATTTTCTTTTAGTCCAACAATATGGCCCTCTTTATGGAGACTTTGCAAAGTTCTCATATTGACATGGGCTAGTTGGCGGTTCCATATCCAACCTACATCGGCCTTTCCATATAAGCACATCGGACCTGCAGTGGCTTGCCCCGAAAAGTCCACCACATACAAGTCATTTTCGACGTACCCAACGAAAGCGACCTTGAGAGACTTTCTCCACATGAGGACCACAATATCATTATCAATAAATATGGCAAAGCCCATCTTTCCAAGAGCACGGACAGAAAGTAAATTGTATCCAAGGGTTTCAACAAGCATGACGTTCACGAGTGTAATGTCGTGAGCCA
The DNA here is from genome assembly GCA_916181665.1 of Avena sativa. Taxonomy (NCBI): domain Eukaryota; kingdom Viridiplantae; phylum Streptophyta; class Magnoliopsida; order Poales; family Poaceae; genus Avena; species Avena sativa. Next base: position 129,078,006 of record OV702297.1, read on the forward strand.
CCACTACCTTGCCGAAACCCATTACCATAGATTTTGACTTGTCGGCATATGTGACGGTGATTTGATCTTCATTTGACACCAAGTCCTTAACAATAGACGATCTTCCGGTCATATGACTAGTGCAACCACTATCAATCACCCATTTTGACCCTCCGGAAGCATAAGTCTACAAAAGATCAAGCTAGTTTTTTTTAGGTACCCATTTTTCAATGGGTCCTCTTTTGTTAGCAACAAGGGTCTTGGGAAACCAAATAGACCAAGCAATATAACCATCATAAGGACCAACATATTGTGCATACACATCACCATAGTAATCACGCATTAGAACATAGTGAGGGTTAGCACTTCCCGCAAAATCATCATGAGACATAGTTTTGCCATTTGTGGTCTTATTTTCCACAATGGTCTTGTTGGTATCTTGTGTGGGCTTTTCCTTCTTCTTCTTGTTGTTCTTCTTATTTGTTTTGGAGACAAAACCAATGCCCCCTTTATCACCACTACGCCTTTGCTTGCTCAAAATATCATCAATAGACTTGTTGCCTTGTGGAAATGTGGCCTTCGCAAGCTCCCCCTTCAACCTAGCATTCTCTTCAAGGATAGTTGTGCTACTCGATGGAATGAAGTTACTAGGTGAAGGAATATTGGCCAATTGAGTTTGAAGCGTTTCATGGGACTTTGTGAGAGACAAGAGTTCACTCTCCAAGGCTTTGTGGGCCTTGTTAAGCAAGCTAAAGTCCTCAGCAAGTTTTTCATGAACCACACCAAACTCAACCTTGTCCTTTTTATCTCTTTTGTATTTAGCAATAACATGATCACGCTCTTTGATGAGTTTGTTAACAATGATGTCATTGGCCTCATAAAGCCCTTCAAGTTTTGACTCAAGGGACAACCTAGTATCTTGTTCTTCTTCTAGAGCATTGCTTAAAGCCTCTAGTTCAATCATATGTTCATGCCCAAGTTTACATCTAACATCTAGAAGCTCTTGAGTGTGGGAGAGTTGATCTAAGATGTTCCCAAAATGTAGTTTAGCATCACCTTGTAGGTTAGTCATGAACTCATCAAAGGCAATTAATTCCTTTTTAACATCAAGAGACATTTCATCATCAATTTCATCATTATCTAATTGAGTAGAGTGGGATGATGAGGATACCTCCGTTCCTCTTGCCATAAGGCAAGTGACGTTCTTGGAGGAAGAGTTCTCATTTGGAGAGTCAAAGAGTGAGAGTGTCGGAGTAGAGGTGGTAGCTAGAGCAGCCATACCATGTGAGGTTTCTTCTTCCTCATCTTCATCATCTTCATTGTCGGAGGAGTATTCTTCATGAGTGATCAAGACAATTTCTCCCGACTTCTTGATGAAGGGTTTCTTGTAAGGTGCCTTGAGAGTCTTCTTCAACACAAGCTTACCACCGTTATCCTCTCTCTTCTCATAGGGACAGCTTGCCACAAAGTGATAGCGGTCACCACAATTAAAGCAAGTTCTCAACCTAGTGGCATTCTCTCTTTTCCCATTTGGATTGCTTCTTCATTGCATTTCCATCTTGGCCTTGGCAGGGTTCTTCCAAAAGTTCTTTGCATAGAAAGCCATATATTGACTATGAGCAATCTTGACATCATAGGGATGGTCCAAGGAGAGGCCTTCATCACTATCATCTTCATCTTCAAAGTCCACAACTTTGGCCTTTAAAGCAACATTGACCACATTGCTCATGCCGAGGGCACAAGCACGGGCATCTTTGGCGTTCTTGGCGGCGACCTTGAAAGCGGCCATCTCTTGCATAACTTCATTTGAGGTCATGAGATGGTAGTTGTGTCTTCCTTGTAAGCTCTTCAAGTCGGTGGGCTCAAAAGGCATGAGTGCACTCACATATTTCCTTTTTATCCATGCATCATCCACATGTGAGGCACCCACATTTCTAAAAGCGGTGGCGGTGGTCTTGAGCCTTCGATACATGTCTTCGTGATCTTCACCTTCTTTCATGTAGAAACCTTCGGCTTCATTGCTTAGAGCATCATATCGGTTTCTCCTCATACTCTCATTTCCAACAAACAACACAGTGAGAGCATCCCAAGCTTCCTTGGCAATGCTAAAGTGCTCAATGTGTGGATAATCCTTTGTTCCCAATCCTTGTTGAATCATATGCAAAGCAGTGGCATTGAGTTGACTATTGACAACCTCTCTTCTTGTCAAGTTGTTTGGATCCCCAATAAAGAGTCCATGCTCGATGATGTTCCAGAGTTCAATGCAAGAGCTGCACATATGAGTTCTCATTAGTGATTGCCATTGAGAAAAAGTAGCAGACTCTTCTAGATTAGGTGGGTCACCTCTATTGTACACATGAGGGTAAGGGATGGGAGGATCGGGAGAGTACCAAGAATCACGGTGCTCGCCCTTCCCCCCATCAAGTCGTGTGGAGGAATTAGCATTGTCTAGTTTATCCCCTACCACCATACCTTCGGGGGATACCGGAGTATTCCCTTTAGGTACGGATGGTAGTTCCTCTTGAGGAGATGGGGGTGATGAGCCATCTTTGTCTTTAAGAAGTTGCTCAAGCATCTTCTTGACTTTGTTGACCAAGGAAGAGCTCAATCTTGTTTCCAAGTTTCTGAGATCTTCCATGGTCACCGGGGTTGACTCACTACCACCATCCCCTTCTTGGATACCCATATTCTCTTAGGCGGTAAAGCCCGAATAAAGAGCCGAGGCTCAGATACCAATTGAAAGGATCGTATGGGCACCTAGAGGGGGGGGGTGAATAGGTGCTACTTCAAATTTTCTTCTTTTTCAAATTAAGGTTTGACAATAAGGTAAATTCTCTAGATAATGCAACTATGGTGAATTTACCTATATGACAAATATGCAAGAGCTAACACAACACAAAGTAGTAACAAGTAAGTAAGGTGCGGTAAAGGATAGAAGTAACCGAAAAGTGGACGCGGAGACACAAGGATTTGTTTCTCGTAGTTCCTTCCTTTTGAGGGGAAGTACGTCTACGTTTGGAGAGGCGGTGGTTTCAAACCACCAACGCCACGAGAGGCCTTCCTTGTTCTCCGATGAATCTCACCCCAACGGGATCGATTCACCTTCCACTATATCGACAACCTTCAAGGTGGAAGCCGGCACCGTTACAAGTTTGGGGCACACATCCACAACTTAATCGGAGGCTCCCAAATACAAGCAAGCTGTCAAAGCAATCAAAGACAAGCTTGTAAGAACAAAAACAAGAACTAGGGTTTCCAACAAAACACTAGAGCAAAGGGGGCCCTCAATGAAATGAGGGGGAAATGAAGATCTCTTTTGGTGAAGTAGTAGATCGGGGCCTCCTCCTTCGATTCACCAAAGATCAAGGACTTTGGGTGGTTGGATGAGGAGATCTTGAGAATTTGAGTGGCTCCAATGGACTCCAATGGTGGGCAATGACTTTAATATTCTGAGCACTTTGTCCCAAGGTAGGTGGAGGGGTATTTATACCCCTCCACAAAATTTGACCGTTGATGCATTTATTGCAGCGGTAGTACCGGAAGTTCAAGCGGTACTACCGGAGAACTCCGGTACTAACGGACCTGGTACCGGACCACCCTTTTTAAAAATGCATCAAGTCCTGCCCCCAGCGGTACTACTATTGTTGCTACCGGAAAGCGGTAGTACCGCTTGAGGCAACCGGTACTACCGGACCTAGAGAGATCAGCACTTTTCCATACGAAAAACTCTCTGTCACGCCAGGTAGTAAAACGCGATACTACCGCATTTTGCTACCGGTGCAGACAGAAGCTTTTTGCAACATACAAAAACTCTCTATCACGCCAGGTAGTAAAATGCGGTACTACCGCATTTTGCTACCGGCGTAGACAGAAGCTTTTTGCAACGTACAAAAAGTCTCTGTCACGCCAGGTAGTAAAACGCGGTACTACCGCATTTTGCTACCGGCGCAGACAGAAGCTTTTTGTTACCGCATTTTAGTACCGGAGCAGGCAGAAGCTTTTGACAAGCTGTAAAAAAGCTTCTGTCGCGCTAGGTACTAAAATGCGGTACTACCCTTTTTGGTACCTGGCACGGCAGAGACTTTTTGACAGTTAGTCACTTGCTTCTGTCTGGTCCGGTAGCAAAAAGCGGTACTACCGCTTTTTGGTACCGCGCTAGGCAGACAGTTTTTGAATGTTTGCAAACCTTTTTAATGTACCTGCGACACACTTAGCAAATCATTAGTCCGATATGTGTGTTGTTATCAAACACCAAAATCGCTAGGGATAGCAAATGCTCTTTCAATTGGTTTCCGCCTCGAAGGTTATCAATAGTGGAAAGGTGGATCAGGCCTTTGGTGGCGAGATCCATCGGAGAATAGGGCAAGGCCTATTGTGGCGTGGTGGTCTTAGAACCGCCCACCCCTCCAACGTAGACGTACTTCCCTTAACAAGGAAGGAACTTCGGTCAAACAAATCCATGTGTCTCCGCGTTCTCCACTACGGTTTCCTCGCTCCTCTTTACTCGCTTAGTAGTTAGGGTTGCATATAGGAAAGTTCTCGTAATTGCATATCTATAGAATTTACTTTGTGTCAATCCTAAAATTGAAAAATAAATAACATTTGAAGTAGCACCTATTCACCCCCTCTAGGTGCCCATATGATCCATTTCAGCATGAAGCCAAAGCAATGGTGCTCGCCGAGGTACGCTACAAGGCCCCATAGGTCATTGCTTATAGCAAGGCCGAATCAACGACCACACTCGAAGACGCCGTCGACCTGCTGGATGAGGCCCACGACATCACCGCGGCCCGTTCAATAGTGTACCAGCAGAGTCTCGGCAACTATCACAGCCGATGGCTACGCCCAAGGTCCTTTGTCGAAGGAGACCTCGTCCTGCGACTCAAGAGGAAAGGTCACCTAAAGCTCGAATCACCTTGGGAAGGCCCCTACATGGTCACCGAAGTAATCCTAGGTGGCGCCTACCGACTCAAGATGTCGAGTCCGGAGTAACATACTCCAACCCCTGGAACGTCGCACAACTGCGACACTTCTATCCTTAGTTGTCTTTACTTTTAATAAGGCTATTTAGCTAGGCTACTCAGCCAAAACTTGTATCCCATACTATGCGATGAATAAAAGCTAAGTTCCTTAGCCAACATACCTTCTTGCTTATGCAAATTTACATTACTAAATACGCTCGGGGGCTACGCCTCACCCTACGACTTCGTTGACTGTTACAATAATGCATCACCCTAAGTAGCTGACCACGTCGGGCTAACAAAAAGGACATGCAAAAATCACCGGCAACAAGCACTACATGCAATACATTTTACAAACTTTACAAGGGCAGAAAAAGCCCAATCTAAACTATACAGACTTTACATTACTTTGTACAAAACTTGCAGGACTCAACTGCGCTGAAGCACAACGTTCGTCTACTCGTCGAAGAAGTACATGATATCTTTGGCATGGCAAGCCACCGCAGCATAGTGCGAGCGCATATCCCACGCCATAACATCCGGAGGAACGGGCGGCCCCACCTCTATCTCTGACAAGTCTACATCCCAATGATGCAGTCGAACAAGGGCCAACACCGCCTTTGCACCCACAACAAGTTGTTGGTGCACAAGATCCTTCACGACGTCCATGCTCCGAAACTTCCTCGGCAACCCCAGGAAACTGGATGGAGCCACATCTAGGGGGAACATGGCAGCCCATATGGACACAAGTGACGACCTTGCATGCTTCAAAACCTGAAGCACCTGGTGGACATGATCCTACACTGTTGCAACCACAGTCGCATGATCATGGTCCATCCAGAAGAAACCTACGACCTCCAACTCCTATTGGGCGAGGCAATTGAGCCAGATAGCAATGCGCTCCTTCTCTTCCTATAGAAGAAGATTAACAACTGCAAAAGAGCAATATCTCAAAAGCCGCAAACATCATCCCCAACCGCAAAACAAGCTCGAAGAGCATGTGGGCCCCCCATGTGTGGTTTTGGTAATTAATGACAATCTTTATGGACTAATGTGTGTATTAAGCTGCACTTGTAGGATTTGTCCATTGGCATCGCTTGGAGCATGCATTGGCTTCAAGGTAGATGAAATGAAGAAGAAGAAGTGTGGCACAAGATCTAAATGCGTCATCTATAGAAGATCTCATGTTTGATGCTTGCCACCCACGGTGGTCCTAGATCGATGAAGAGCAATCAATAAAGGCTTTCCATCTTGAGAAGGACAAGATCATCTACATCACACTCAAGTGGAGTTCTCAAGGAAAAGATATAATCTTGATAGGCTTTCCCTTTTGCCGGTCTCATGTTGTTAGTTGGGAGATCGAGTTTAGGATAGATAGCCATACTATCAAGAGGGGCTCTCGAGTGAGTAACTCGACCATATCGTTCAGAGAGAGATCAAACCTTTTCATACTTAGCATCATCGTTCTTGATTGTTATTTGGATCTTATCCTTGTGAGGTTCTAGAGCTTGTGGTAATCTTCATAACAATCTCTAGTTCATCAATGTCAGATTTCCCCTTTATATCTTATTGCGGATTTGATCTTGGAGGTTTTTTCGAATTCTCACCAAGGGGGTATCTCAGTTTATAATACATGAAGTATTCCCACTTGGTGGTATCTCTTGTCGTCCTCTTTCCAACAAAATTGTATTGGGGTCAATCAAAGTTTCCTAGCTCGAGTCACAGCTATTTGAGTATTGCCTTTTATTTGGTTTGAAAAAAGAAAAAAAAAGAAAAAAACTAGTTTCCAGGCCAAGAGGTAGTACCATTCGGTACTACCAGCCCGTCCTGCGCGCGCTTCATTTCCACCACTGTGTCGCTTGGTTGGCCCAACCGGTAGCACCGGCCCATCGCGGTAGTATCGGCCCGGTGGGCCGGTACTACCGGGTCGGCCCTTCCTGGTGCCCTGATTAGCAGCCGCCTCTCTTTCTCTGGGCCTCTGCCGCCCCACATGCCCCCGCCTTGCGCTCGCTTGGCTACCGCTCTTTTCGTGCGTGCCTCTCTGCAGTTCCCGCTCGCACACTCGCCTGGCCTCACGTCCCCGACCCCCTTCTCTCCGCTTCGCTCGCTTTCCCGCGCCATCTTGCTCGCTCGCCCCGCGTTGGCTCGCTCCTCCTGGCGCACTGGTGGGCTGGGCGGTCATACCGGCCCATCGGCGGTACTACCATCCCAGGCTAGTATATGGCCCCAATGGGCAGAATTTCGTTGGCCCTATATATTCCCTCTCTCTCTCTCTCCTTTTTTCTTGTAGCTCTTCTCCCTATTTTCTCAAGCCTTTGCCCCCATTTTATTTAATCTCTTGAGCTTGATTCTCTTATTCCCCTCGAATGGTTCTTATCAATATTTGAGAGGAATTTAGAGGAGATCTAGATCTACAACTTGACCAAACCAAATCATCTCTTTGTGGGTGATTCTTTGGGATCTAGATCTTGGAGGATTTTGTGTTCCTCTTTGATTCTTCCTCTCTTGTTCCCCCAATAGCTTTAGTAGCTTTGTTGGAACTTGAGAGTGAAGGATTGGAGCATCTTTGTGGTGTTATTGCCATTTGCATTTAGTGCATCGGTTTGAGTTCTCCTCGGAGGATTGGTTCAGTGAAATCATAGAAGTTTGTCTCTCTTGGGTTCTTGGAACCCTAGACGGTTGTGTGGCATTTGTAGTGTATTTTTGGGGCCTCCAATTAAGTCGTGGAGCTTTCCTAAATATTGCGTCCTTGGTGGCGTTTGTTGGGAGCCTCCAATTATGTTGTGGAGATTGCCCCAATCTTGTATGGGTTTGGTGACCGCCCTCAAGTGTCCCATAGTGGAACGGTTGCTTGCCGTGCAGCGTGTTCTCTGAAGAATAGGGTGAGGCCTCTTGTGGCGCTGGTGGTCTTAGGATCACCCACCCCTCCAACGAGACGTACTTACATGTTGGAAGGAACTCAATAAAATATCGTCATCCCCACGTGCCTCGGTTATCTCTATACCCAAGCTCTTTACTTATGCACTTTACATTGTGATAGCCTTCGTGCTTGAAGTAATCTATCTTGCTATCACATTGTTGCTTGTATTGATTAGCATAAGTTGTTGGTGCACATAGGTGAACCTTAGTATATATAGGATTTGTGCTTGACAAAAGAAAATGCTCGCCATTGTTAAGCCCATCTCGTAAAAGTTTTAAACCGCCTATTCACCCCCCTATAGGCGGCATCCATGAATTTCACAAGCGAAGGGCATCTAGGGTGACTTACATTGAAGCTGCTCGCCAACCTGCCAAAACTCTTCGAGGAGATACTCTTCTCTCACAACAGATCGCTTCGTCTTGGACTTCCAAACATCCGCATGGCCACAGATGACAAGGATATCCTTATCCAAGCTTCAGATGCGGTCACACAATAACAAAAACTGTGATGCCTCACTCGTTGCTGGACGGGCAACAACCAAGGCAACTGACAAAGTCACTGGATCAACACTCGAAGGGCCCTAAGAGGCGCACAAGCGACAAAGTATAAGGATAAGAGGAACTGATACTAGTACAAGAAGAGGCATATATACACACAGAAATAACCACTATGTGGTAAAATCAATAGCCATCAGGTACAAGGCATCACATATGCGACAACAAAAGCAAACATAAAACTACAAAAGCAACTACGAAGCAGAAGGACCCTAAGAAGCAACCGCATCCAAAGCAACTTCGGACCCGATGCCTCTCTAACTCTTAGGTGGCTAGAAGGTCAATTAGACTAGGTCCATAATGCTTGCACCGTGAGGCGAAAGAAGCAAAGGCTACCTCAGTGCCATCAGGTTCAGCTGCGCGCCAAACACCATCACCATCACCAGGACAAGGGTAGCGCCCACGCCCTTATGTGTCTTCTTATAATCCGTAGGCACGTCCCCCGCCAGAGCCTTCGCCAAGGAGTCGACGTTGTCGAGGGCTATGCCCTTAGGAAAGAACTATCGGTAAAAGGGACCGAGGACCTCCTTGGCCTTACCCAACATCTCGACGATGGAGCTGCAACGGTCCTCGACCGCCACAACCGCATCCGCGAGGGGGTCCCCATGATCTAAGACATCACGGTCAAACGTAATGCAAGTAGCATCTACAGATGCGTCAAAAAAGGTTCTGGTTAAACAAAAGAAATGCACCAAAAAACTCAGAAAAAAGAAGAGTATGATGACTCACCAGACAACGCCTTGGCATCTGCCATAAGCTTCTCCGTCATTGCCTTCCCCCAGATGCAGCGATAGCTGCAAGTTGTTCCTTGTTCTCCTGGACCTCCTTCTTATAGCGCTCGAGGGCCTCCGCATCATATTTCGCCTTAGTTTCCTCCTGGCTATGACTCTTTATGAGTGCGTCTAGCTTATGGAAGGCCTCGTTGTTCTTGTCTGGGAAAAGCGAAAGGAAATAAGATCAGAAGACAAAATTCATCATCGACACCCAATGGAAATAGGCAGTAATGTACACACCTTGGAGCTGCTGGAAGCTTTCCTCCAAGGTGAGGTATTATTGCCCGAGGAGGTTCATGTCGCGAATGAAGGGCTGCAGCAAGAAAGAACCAATCAGGTACATAAAGGGCTCGGAGGCTCGCCCGCATCTAACGGATAATACTCATGTGGCTGCCCGAATACTCCGAAGGAGCAGCTTGTGTCTTCCGAGTAACAACCACACGAACTCGATACACCGTCACCGGAGTTGGACGGTATCTTCGAGGAGGACGTTGTAGGCTCTAAGTGTATCATCTTCGACTCCACGACTACCTCTTCAGTATCATCCTTTATGGATTCACCTGAGTAGGACCCCCTGATACAATAGAACGAGCAAGTCACTCAAAACATCAAGAAGGCTAAAATTAAGCACAATCGAAACACAGGAGCATCCGATACTAACGAGGGGATATCAGAGAGTTAACGAGCAGCTCCGTATTCTTCTTGTTCTTGGCCTGCAGCTGAGGGCCATAGCCCAGATGGGCACCGTAGGAATGGGGGAGGTAGCACCTTCATCCACAGAATGTCGCTGCAGGAAGGCTGGCCCTTTTGGCGACAACGGTGTCATGGCATCAGAGCTTTCGCTTAGGGCTCTCTTGCAAGAGTTCCCTTTGCTATGCTCGTGGGCTTCCTCCGTCGGTGAGTGAGCAGGGGGGCCATGGAATTAGATTCCGCATCCCCACCATCTGGTGAAGCCGTGTACTTCTCAAGAAGGGGAGGCATCATGCTCTCCACCTTAAGTTCCTATGGAACATCAGAGGCAGACATCAAAATTAAGAACAGAAGACACAAACAAAAAATGCATTACGTGCAAGTAAAAATTCACCTAAGGAACTTCCATCTTCGCGTTAAAGGGAGCAATCAACGAGTTCACTGGCAACTCCTCTTCGGCCCTAAAGAATAGCAGGGGTCGAAGCGCCTAGTACAGGTCAGCTGAGGACATATCCTCATTTGACACTCTCATCGGGTCATTGCCGCCGGAGTATAGAAACATCGGGTACGCCCTCTCCTGGAGGGGCTGCACCCGATGCTTGAGGAAGGTCCGGATGATGTCGACGCCGGTGACCTCCTTGCCTCGCACCAGCTGGAGCTCCTACACCCGCTTGTATAGCTTCTCAACCACTTCGGTCTCACCCTCAGGAACATCTTTCGACCACGAGCTCTTTTGGATGATCACCTTGCTAGCGTCGAAGGGGGCCAACCCGTAATGCTGGCTGTCGAGCTTGGAGTTGCGGATGTAGAACCACTTGTTCCTCCATCCTTGGACAGATTCATAGAGGTGGAAGGTGAAATATTGAAGGTTGGGGCGGATGGATATCTCGCACCCACCCAGGGCATACACCCCACTAGTTCCAGATTGCCTCTTCAGGGAATAAAGCTTCTTGAAGAGGCCAAAGTGCAGCTCGATTTCGAGCCAGCACTCTGATGACCCACAATTATAGGGTATCACAACAGTCTTCGCGGGTAGTATTACCCAATTTATTGATTCGACACAAGGGGAGCCAAAGAATAATTGCAAGCCTTAACAATTGAGTTGTCAGTTCAGATGCACCTAGAAATAGTTCTTGCTCACAGAAGTTTATCAGTAGCAACCGTTTGTAGTAGTAACAACAAAGCAACAACAGGAGCAAAACAGGAGCAATAGTAACAGTAACAGTAACAGTAACAGTGGGATTCTAGTGCGGTAGGCATAGGGATGGATGGACGGGAGTTGCGTGGACGAGTCTAAACATGTAACTTCAAGATCTAGGGCATTGCAGATAAATAATAACAAGCATCCAAGTACTAAACAATCTTAGGCATGTGCTCGAAATATAGTCATTCGTGCTCGCAATGAGAACTTGCACAACATCTTCTGTCCAGCCAGCCCGTGGCAGCGGGGCCTCTAGGGAACTACTGGCAATTAAGGTGCTCCTTTTAATAGATCACCAGAGCAAAGCATTCACACTCCGTGAACACATGTGATCCTCACACCACAACCATCCCCTCTGGTTGTCCTAATTATTGTCACTTTGGGGCCTTTGGATCCGGACAATGATATGTGTACACAACTTGCAGATAAGATCACAAACAATACTATCATAATGATTCAATAATAAGTTCAGATCTGATATCATGGCACTCAGGCCCTAGTGACAAGCATTAAGCACAACAAGTTGCAACAAAGTCAAATAGCACTAATAGAGATACTAGGCACTATGCCCTAAAAGATCTTATTCGATTACATGATAGAACTCATCCAATCCCTACCATACCCAAGCCTACAACGGGGGATTACTCACTCATGGATGAGGGAAACATCGGTGGTTGATGGAGATGCGTTGGTGATGACGACGGCGATGATACTCTCCAAATTCCCTGTCCCGGCAAGGTGCCAAAATGGAGTTTCTGGATCCAAATCTTGGTTTCTGGTGGTGGCGGCGGAGCGGAACTCTTTCTCGAAAACTATCAAACCCCCCTCGGTTTTTAGGTCAAAAGGCAACTTATAGGCGTAGAGGGAGGCCGAGGGGGTGCCTGGGGTGGCTGCACCCCCTAGGCGCGGGGCAGGGCCCACCCACGCCTGGCAGGGGTGTGGCCCCCCAGGCCCCTTCTCCGTCTCCTCTTCTGGCTCCGTGGGTCTTCTGGTGAAATATATTTTTTGGCATATTTTTCGGGATTTTTCCTGATAGTTGATTTTCTGCACAAAAACAAGACACCAAGGTAGTTCCGCTGAAAACAACGTCAGTCTATGTTAGTTGTATCCAAATCACACAAGTTTAGAGGAGAAACAATATCAAAGGTGTTCGAGAAAGTAGATATGTTTTGGACGTATCAACTCCCCCAAGCTTAGCTTATTTCATGTCCTCAAGCAATTCAGTTGAAAACTGAGTGCGATAAAAGAACTTTCATGAACACACTTGCTTCATATGATGTATATATTCTCAGCACATGAGTAGATGTTTAAACCATTCATAATAAGAAGTATGCAACTAAGTCTACTCAATAGTCATTGCAAGCTATGAAGAGAAACCAACTCAATAATAATAAGTAGCATGGAACATAAACATAAGCAACATTGCAATGCTCATAGTAACGTATGATAGAGTGGTATCTCGCTTGCCTTTGTTTATAGAGCACAATACAAATGCCAAGGCACCTCTGAAGTTCAAGTGAAGACTAGAGGTAAAAATATCAGAGATACAAGCATCAAAGTCATGAGATAATTAACCAAGTTTTGGAACAAACACAAGAATGACAACTATGCTCTCAAGAAGGTGCTCATAGAATAAGTGGTGACTCAACAAAGTTGTGAAAATGGTTTTGGAAAGTTTGAAAGGCTTCCTAATGTTGAAAGGAAGGTACTCATTAGCTTTAAGCTCTCATTGCCCTATCATAGGCATCTTCATGTGGTTAAGGTGAAAGTGAGGTCCACTCTGAATCATATGCTTGACAGACCATAGGCTAAAAATCCCAAGTCCCTTGAGTACAAGGGCCGCTCCGCATGCTACTCAACTTTGGTTACCTGTAAGTTCTTGTCATTGTAAATACATGCATATCATAGAGAACCGCCAACGGGGTACCCCTTGCACATGGTGCAAGAGCTTTCCCATAACCAAAATGACAAGGCAAGCAGACAATGAGCATCTCAGCAATCTTTTTATTTACCATATGCATAGCTTTTTATTGAGGATGCTTCATATATGATCATTATGGTGATGCTGCAAGTTTTCACCATGATTAGGCATGGCTTAGGCTAGCGTCCCAGGCGTTTCTATAACACAATGTATAGACTCCATGAACTCACAAGCTCCCATTTTATTTAACATCATCGACATCCGTAAATAAAAGAGCAAAGTATCAACTGGATAGGATTAACCAAAAAGTGTTGAAAGCGTTCCCCGTGGCAGCACGGTTCTGCTGACTCCCAGCATATAATTTGCAAGTATATAACTTTCATGGACAAGTCACAATGGTTCAAGATTATTAAGCGCAAGGAATAAAGTGTGCCATCAAGTTCGTGAGAGCTTTACTAACTAACTTTCTCAAAACAGACAAACATTTTATTTGGAAGAAAACAAGGCATATTGAATATGCACTGAAATATAAAACGATGCTAATAGGTAGGTATGGTGGACACAGGTGGCAATATTGGTTTTGGAGAGTTGGAACCACAGGTAGAGCTCATGCTCAGTGCAAGTGAAGGCTAGCAAAAGAGAGGGAGCGACAAACGAGAGAGCAATAATTGTCATAATCATGCTTGCAACAAAACAAGACTAATTATGGCATGAAAGTGATACAAGAACTCTGAGGCAAAATAAATCATCGAGGCTTACTGACTATTTATTAGTCATATGCATGCGTGAGCATGTGCCAAGTCGATTCACATGAAACTTCCAGAGGAGGATACCACAATTTCATACCAAAATATGAATAAAACAATGCAAGCAAACATTCATATGCCATGCTACAAACTATTAGCAAGCTGGAGCTAATCATAGACAAGCAAGAACTACTAAGCATCCATCAGTAACACACTCCTTACCATGAACAGACTAAGCATGCTCACAATGATGAGTATATGTACAAAAATGAAACAAATAGAGTTCGTTACCAGCCTCTTACCACTCCTCAAGTTGTCTTAATCTTCATTAATGCCCTTCACTTGTGTGACTTGAATAATAACATGAAAACCAAAATCCACAGAGTACGGCTGAACCCTGCAAAGAACTCACAAAACCAAAGAAGAACGACAAATATTTTTGGTGTTTTTGATTTTTTCAAAGAAGCCAAGAAAAAACAAACCAAGCAAAGCAAAATCTTTTTGGATTTTTATTTTAAGGCAAACCAAAGCAAAGAAACAAAGAAACAAACCAAGAGAAACAACGAAAATATTTTTTGTATTTTTTGTGTTTTTGAGAAAGAAGCAACAAGAACCAAAAAGAAAGCGAAACAATGGATATACAAAGAACTGACCGAACATGATATATCGATGAGTGTGATGTCGGTATACCTACCCCCAAGCTTAGGCTTTTGGCCTAAGTAGGGCTCAATCCCATGGTGCCCAAGTAGGTGCACCTCCGTAGTATGACGAGGAGGCTCCCTCGTCCTGGTACGATCTCGAGGACTCCCCTGTGTAGTCTACCGTGGGGTCGTAAGAGTGCGCTTCCTCCTGATAGTGCTCATGGAAGGCAAGAGAGCTCACCATCTCATCCATCTCCTCCTTGGAGTGTGACAAAGGTCCCTGAGAAATACTGAACATAGTGGTTTGGGGGAGAGGGATCTCTCTCTCTTCCCCGTCAATAAACAACATTTTATAGACCAAGTTCTCAAGGGTAGAGCCATTAGTGACAAAATGGTGCGCCTTCATGGCAGCAAGATTAAGCCTCCGAGGATCCAAAATTGTATCATTTGGATCAACAGCAATGTCCAAGGAAGCAGCAACACGCATAGCAATAACTCCACCATAAATGGGCCCCTTAGCTGTTAAGCAACGAGCAATGAGAGAACCAAGATTATACTTGGTCTCATTGTTGAGTGCAGCAGCTAAGAAAGCCAAATGATAACTGTAAATGTTACTAGTGTTCTCCCTACCAAGAACACTAGTGGCAAGATAATAAGTGAAGTACCTTGTGGCTGGAAGCTGAATGTTTCTTATCTTTCCCCATTGAGCTCTATGGTTATCATCCTTGGTTATTCCACGATAGAGCTCCAACAAATCAGCGGGTTGAGCTTGGATCTTCTTTGCTGTACCAAGTCCAAGAGCCCCACAAAATTTCTTCATGTCATATGGTAAGACCTGCCATAAATTTTGATAGAAACATCTGGATGGAACACACTATTAGTAAAGGAGAAACTCTCCACAAATTTTTTAGTGAGCGTAGCATATTGCACGCTCTCATCCTGCATAAGACTTGTTAGACTAGCCCTCCAAACCAAGGTCATGAAATCATCAAGAATCCCAGCAGCCCGCAAGAAGGTTTGGCAAGGAAAGGCGGAGGGATGAGCATCCCCCTCATCTCCCTCGTCACCAAATCGCGGAGTGATGAGATCCTCATTGTATGAGGGCCTGACACTGGTGGATGATCTTGTAAGCCTTGCCCTTCTAGGTGCATCACCCTCAAATATCTCTCCAAATGTGTGGTTATCCATGACCACTCTATTCTGAAATTTTAAGACAAACATCAAACCAAGTGATTTCCAAGTTGATAAATGATGAGCAACTACTATAGGAACTTGCTAGAGGACTACACATGCATCAAAATAAAGTTTCTAAACATAGAACAAGCATGCAATCTCAAACAAACTGTCACCTATAGCAGCAAAATACTCAAGATACAATCTACTAATCACAAATCTAATTGGACAAGTGGAGGAGGCACATACCAAGGAGCAATCTCTCCAAAAATCAGCAGCAAAGATGGGTTGAGCAAGGAGATCGAAAATCACGAGCAAGAACAGCAAGAACTCGAGCTTGAGCAAGTTTTCCGGTGTTTTTCGGGAGAGAGAAAGAAGATGGCTTTGAGGAGGCAGTCTGGAGGGCCCCAGGTGGGCCAGACCCCCCAGGCGCCGCCACCTGGTAGGCCGCTCCTACCATGGGTGTGGTGGCCTGGGGTGGCCCCCTGGGTCACTCCAAGTGTGCCTCTGCCCCTTTTTCGAGGAAAAATTTATTTTGAATTTTTTGGGATTTTCGGGAAACTTTATTTTTGGCCAATTTTCAGGATATGAAAATTGATTTTCTCGCAGAAACAGTTTTTTCAGAAGAAGCAAAAGCAAGCCAAAAGCCAAATTACAGGAGGTCTAAGACAAACTAACAAGCAAACAACTAAAAAAAACCAAAGCTAGCAAAAGAAAGGCAAATACTAGGAAGGATAAAAGTAAAAGAAAGCAAGTATAACCACAGTGAAAACATTATTTTGTTCATTAAAATCCTTTTGTTAACAAGGTTGATCAAGTCTTGTTACCAAAACAATCTTATATGATACAAAACTTTGTAATCCACAAGGTGGTTATGTTACCTCATACTTGATAGCAATGGTCCCAATCATAATAGTTTCAAAATATTCCTGTGGAATGGGACAATATATTTCTCCAACCTTGATGCTCTCAATATTTTCAATGGAATTTAGGCAATAGCTTCTAAAAACCTTCTTGGGGAAATAAACAGTATGCTCTTTGTCATCATTATTGAATGTTACTTTTCCTTGATACAATTAATGACAACACCTGCAGTATTAAGAAAATGTATCCTAAGAATAATAGACATATTATCATCTTCAGGCATTTCAAGCACAACAAAACCAGTCAAAACCAAGCAATTATGAGCCACTTGAACAGGAACATCCTCACATATACCAACATGAATAGTAGTTGACTTATCAGCCATTTGCAAAGATATATCAATTGGTATCAACTTTTCTAGCTGGAGTCTCTTGTAGAGAGAAAAAGGCATAACGCTAACTCCAGCTCCCAAATCACATAAAGCAGTTATAACATAATTATACTTAATTAAGCAAGGAATAGTTGGTATACCTGGATCACCAAGTTTCTTTGGAACCTTACCATTGAAGGAGTAATTAGCAAGTAGAGTAGAAATCTCCTCATTAGGAATCTTCCTTTTATTAGAGACAATATCCTTCATATACTTTGAATAAGGAGGCAACTTAATAGCATCAGTCAAAGTAATTTGCAAGAATAAAGGTTTCATCCACTCACAAAACTTGTTGTAGGTTGTTCCTCCTTTGACTTGTGTTTCTTACCTAGAAAAGGCATAGGTTTCTGCACCCAAGGTTCTCTCTCCTTACCGTGTTTATTAGTAATAAAATCTTCCTTTGTGTACCTAGTGTTCTTAGTGTGCTTCTCAGGTTCTTCCTCAACTTCCTCCTTATCAGGAGACTCATTTTTATCATTACCACTCTTAGTTTCAGCATCAGAGACAGATATACTATTAGGATCTACAACAGGTTTAAGTGATTCCTCAACTATCTTATGTTTCTTTTTCTTTCTCTTACGAGGACTACCACTACTCTCACCTTGCTGAGAATCCTGCTCAATTCTTTTAGGGTGTCCTTTAGGATATATAGGATCTTGAGTAGTTATACCACTCCGAGTTCTAATTCCATAAGCATGTTTATTTCCTGATGCATTAAATAGCATATCCTTTTGTACCTTAGAAAGTTGATCAAGTTGGGTTTGAACCATTTGAAAGTGTTTACAAAGCATTTTAATATCATTAGAAGTTCTTTCCACAATATCTTTGAACTCATGGATAGCTCTAGAGTTTTCCAATAAATGATTCTAAACTTGTTTATTAAAATTACCTTGTTTAACAATAAATGTGTCAAGTTCCTCTAAGCATTGATCAGGAGGCTTACCATAAGGAATAGCACCTTCATTAAAGTGGAGAGAGTGTTCCTCAATAGTAGATGAGTGGGGAATTGGCTTACATAATTCTTCTATAGGAGGTAGATCCTTTACATCTTCAGCTCTAATACCTTTCTTCTTTAGACATTTCTTAGCTTCCTTCATCACTTCATCATTTAATGCAATAACTCCCCTCTTCTTTGGTGTTGGTGTTGAAACTGGTTCATGCACAATTAGTTCAGGAGTAATAGGCTCAGGTGTATTAAGCTCAATGAGGTCCAATCATCATAATTTTTGCTTATCTTAGCCATTAATTCTTCAGCATCTGTAGGAGTTCTTTTCCTGAAAACACAACCAGCAAAGCTATCTAGGTAGGTCCTAGAATCATCAGTTAGTCCATTATAATAAATATCAAGAAGCTCATTCTTAGGCAATGGACATCCAGGATGTGCATGAATCAAGGCACGGAACCTTGTCCATGACTTAGGCAATTTCTCTTCTTCTCCATGTTTAAAATCAAAAAGTCTCTGCAAAGCAGCATGTCTAGCACTGGGAGGAAAATATTTTTGGAAGAAAGAAGCAATCAAGCAATCAGGGCTATCAATGGAACCAGGAGGTAATCTATTAAACCAAGTCCTAGCTTCTCCTTTTAGTGAAAAAGGGAAGATCTTAGTAACAAAGTACTTGCGCATCTTAAAATCATCAGAGAATAAAGCACTCATAGTAGAAAGCTCATTCATATGAGCCACAACACTCTCATTTTCAGTCCCACAAAAAGGTTCTTTCTCAACAATATCTAAATAAGATAAATCAAGAGAGAAATCATAATCTTTATCTTTAATATCTATGGGAGAGGTGGCAAACTTAGAATCAGAGGACAGTTTAGGAATAATGGTGCATCTAGCAAGGAGACTCTTAATAGCACTAGTACCTTGTGTGTTTCGGCACTCTTCAACAAGTTCAGCAGTGAACTCAATGTAACCATCATTAATATCATAACTCTCACTAGACTCAGGTGAGCTAACAGGTGTAAAAGTGTCTTCACTAGGAGTTTCGGTATTTCCTAGACTAGCCATAGTAGCATCTAGAGAAGGACCTAGTGAACCACTCACATCAAGCATAGTAGAAGTAACATCATGAGCATCAAAAGCAGTTTCAGATTCAGCAGTAGTAGCAGTGTGTGTAGCATGAGTATGTGGTGGTGGTGTGACAAGCTTACTTATAATAGACGGATAATCAAGAGCAATAGAGGTGTTTAGGACTGTAACTCTTCTTGTAGTGGATGGTAAAATAGGGAACTTTCCATCACGAGACTTACCCATGATGAACATAGTAGCAGTGAACAATAATAGATCCAAGTGAACTAGCAAATAAAGCTATGCTCCCCGGCAACGACGCCAGAAAATAGTCTTGATGACCCACAAGTATAGGGGATCGCAACAGTCTTCGTGGGTAGTATTACCCAATTTATTGATTCGACACAAGGGGAGCCAAAGAATACTTGCAAGCCTTAACAACTGAGTTGTCAGTTCAGATGCACCTAGAAATAGTTCTTGCTCACAGAAGTTTATCAGTAGCAACAGTTTGTAGTAGTAACAGCAAAGCAACAGCAGCAGCAGCAAAACATGAGCAATAGTAATAGTAATGGTAACAGTGGGATTCGAGTGCGGTAGGCATAGGGATGGATGGAAGGGCATTGCATGGATGAGTCTAAACATGTAACTTCAAGATCTAGGTCATTGCAGATAAATAATAACAAGCATCCAAGTACTAAACAATCCTAGGCATGTGCTCCAAATATAGTCATACGTGCTCGCAATGAGAACTTGCACAACATCTTCTGTCCAGCCAGCCTGTGGCAGCGGGGCCTCTAGGGAACTACTGGCAATTAAGGTGCTCCTTTTAATAGAGCACCGAACCAAAGCATTAACACTCCATGAACACATGTGATCCTCACACCACAGCCATCCCCTCCGGTTGTCCCAATTATTGTCACTTTGGGGCCTTTGGATCCGGACAATGATATGTTTACACAACTTGCAGATAAGATCATAAACAATACTATCATAATGATTCAATAATAAGTTCAGATCTGAGATCATGGCACTCGGGCCCTAGTGACAAGCATTAAGCACAACAAGTTGCAACAAAGTCAAATAGCACTAATAGAGATAGTAGGAACTATGCCCTAACAGATCTTATTCGATTACATGATAGAACTCATCCAATCCCTACCATCCCCAAGCCTACAACGGGGGATTACTCACTCATGGATGAGGGAAACATCAGTGGTTGATGGAGACGCGTTGGTGATGACGATGATCCTCTCCAAATTCCCCATCCTGGCAGGGTGCCAGAACGGAGTTTCTGGATCCGAATTTTGGTTTCTGTGGCGGCGGCGGAGCGGAACTCTTTCTGGAAAACTATCGTCCCCCCTCAGTTTTAAGGTCGAAAGGCAACTTATAGGCGTAGAGGGAGGCTGAGGGGGTGCCTAGGGTGGCTACACCCCCTAGGCGCAGGGCAGGGCCCCCTAGGCCCCTTCTTCTCCTCTTCTGGCTCCGTGGGTCTTCTGGTGAAATATAATTTTTGGCATATTTTCCGGGATTTTTCCTGGTAGTTGATTTTCTGCAGAAAAACAAGACACCAAGGTAGTTATGTTGAAAACAGCGTCAGTCCATGTCAGTTGTATCCAAATCACACAAGTTTAGTAGAGAAACAATAGCAAAAGTGTTCGAGAAAGTAGATATGTTTTGGACATATCACACTCGCACAACATGATGAAGCACGTAATGTGCAAAAGAGAGTTGGGAGACAACTGATGGAGTTGCAACCCGTAAAGAAAATTGAGCCCACGAAGAAATTCATGGGCAAGAATAGAAAGTCCGCAGATGACAAATGCATAAAACATTACCCGAAAACTTTTGGGTGGGTCCAGGATTACCTCAAATTTGGGGATAATGGCCTCGCCCTTCTCCCGCGGGATCAGATGCTCCTCGCACATGAGATGCAAATCCGTTTCCCTCATCGTCGACCGCCGCCAACCATCATCGGTGACATAGTCGGCAGTGATGGTCTTCTTGGCGTCACAGGCGGCGCTCGTCCCAGCGGCGACGGCAGCGTACCTCTTTGCCTTCCCAATCCTGCTAGCGTGGCACAATGAGCATGAAGAAAGGAAGACGGTAAGATGTGGAGAATGTCTAGTGCAAAGGGCGCATGAGCTCTGGAAATGGAGGAGGCAAATCGACGAAGGAAGAAGTGAAGGGAAAAATTGCCACAGTTCCTCGTAGTATAAAAGGACGAAGACGACGATGCAAAGCTGTCGATTCATCAACCCTAACACGTGCCCCTCATCACATCATACACGTGGAAAGTAGCGCCCGAACCGTCGCGAGAATGCTATCCACTATGCGAGAAATCGAGGAGACGCCGTAAATTTTGTGTAAACTACGCGTGACTAGTCAAATCCTAGTCAGAAAGTGGGACCCACGATCGTCTCGTCCCATCATCTCTGCTGCCGCAGACGGTTGAGCTCACTAGGCGTCAGCAATGACGTCAGCAAAAGCAATGTCCATCAATGGCTCTAATCTTTCGACTCAAATCAAAAGTACTTACTCGAGTCTGTGACTCAACCAACTACTCGGGGGCTACTCCTATTAGGAGCGCTGGTCGCGCACCTAAAAATTTGGTAGGGCCCTAGGTTAGTCGAACAAACTCACAAAAGCTTCGAGTCGTTCTTCGAGTCTGTGACTCCATTACGGACTAGGGGGCTACTCCCATAGGGAGAGCTGGTCGCGCATTCGAAAAAGTACCAGTGTTGATGGTGTTTTTCAAGGTCATACAAAGATCTTCCGGATCACCGTAACGACAACTGACAACTACAAGTCTCTGCTCGAGTCTACGATTCGAACAAATACTCGGGGATACTACCATTGGGAGAGCTGGTCGCGCACCCTATGAATTAAATGATTGAGATCCTTCGGATCCTTCATGATTACAATAAAGCATAAATCACAATTAGCAACTCTACTCAAAATAATGCTAAGAGAGATAACGTCTCCTTGGTCACCCGAAACGCCTACGCAGCGAAAAACTTTTGGATGATGTGTCTACGACGCAAATGTAAGACCTATAGATACATTTGATGGCCTGGTAGCACACCCGACTATGCTCTGCTAGTAACATTCCGTGTCAGTAGGGACGATGAAAAATCCCGACGGATACATTGGGTACATAAGTTGAAAACACTGGAATTCGACTGTTGTAAGACCTTTGCGGCCTAGGTCGAATTACGACAACAATATTCTAGATTCGAGTCTAGGTACTCTAGTCTGAAGTAGATAGCATTATTTTGCCCAAATGTAGTTAACTGACCCTGATCCATCGAGAGGAATGTGTATCAACAATCCCTATGAACCAACACACTGATTCGAAACTTGTTCGTATGAAAGCACTAAAAAGACTTAAGAGTCTCCAATCGAATCTACAATTCGACTAAATACACGGGGGCTACTAACATGGGTATGCCCTACGGGTGCCTGATGTTAGCCTACCTGGTCCGGCCTGGCAGAATCCCGTACAATCATCAGCTCCGGATGGAAAGCCTAGGAAGGATTCGGGTGATCTAGGCCCAATGGAGGATGCAATCCCTTGGAGAATATGGCCAGCTTTTAGATAGAAATTCAAAGGGTCAAACCCTAATCTGTAACCGACTCGACCTATCCCGAGACCTGGCCTCCCCATATAAAGTCCAGGAGGGCACAGCGAGGAGGATCTCACGTCATACTCTAGTACACAATCTGCCAGATCTCCTCTACGCACCACTGTAACCTTCGGCATCACCATCAATCAAGAACAGACAAGAAGGAGTAGGGTTTTCCCTCCGGGGCCTGAACCTGGGTAAACCTCGTGTCCACGCATTGCGAATCTGTTAGTCAATTTGCGATCAATAGCGTTCCCTCATTCTCCAAAACCCAAGTACATAAAAATGGGCATTGATGAGTCGAACCCTCGTCACCATCACTCATCACATCTCTAAATAACAACTGCAATGATCTTTGAAAACCACCTATGGACCCATTGCAACTAAGGGTTACTCATTGGATATCGATATGAGCTTAGTGAATCCCTCCTTATCCCCTTTTCCATATGGTAAGGCGCCAAACACGGTATGCCACTTCACGCCATATGCAATTCCATACTTCCAAGGGTAATTCTCTCTCTATCCCCTAAGGCAAATATTACATGGTCGACTTCATATAATATCCAGAGAGAGAACTAACACATATTCATAGAACAAAGTTATAAATCATATTTTTCATATCATAATATTGCTATGGTTTCTCCATCTCCCCAAGAACAATGTAAACTACTCACACATGGAGACAATCAACAACATCATCATAATCATATGGATGTAATGAAAGTATACGGAGGACTTTGAGTACAAATCCATGATATCAATTGCAGTTACAACTAATGGGGATAAGTGAGATGGGGAATGGTGATGTAGATGGAGATGCAACAAATGATGATGAAGCGATGATGCCCTGTCCTCCAATGATCCAAGTTTTTTCTCTTCGTATGTGGTGGTGATGGTGGAGATCTAAGTGGAGGATGCACGGTGGAGGCTTTCGAGGCGGGAGTTACGACAGGGCTCCACCGTAAAGGTATGTGGGTGTGAGCTCTCTCCATTGACTCCTCACCTCTTTATATAGTCCTACGAGGGTCTCCAATAGCCCCTCCCATGTTGACTATGACCTAAGGAAGGTCCGATAACAAATGGAGACAGATTCCATGAAGAAACGTGTCGAAAAAGGGCTTTTTTGTGTGTCCCGACCCGCAGCTCGGGTGGGCGGTACGACTGTACCGGCCCGTACCAACATTTGTTATGAGCTCCGAACTCTTCGATATTTTGGCTACCTTTTACTCATATGAACTCTGATTTGGGCATTCTTTTCGGCTTGTTGGACTCATATGGATGAGGGCTACAACACCATTATCACATCCCAAGATTTTCCAAATCTTGTAATGTGAAAAATAAATGAATAAAATAAAACTTTGTTGATTTTCAGGGTGAGAAGAAACTTTTTGATTCCAATTGGAAACCTTCAAACCCATCTTTAAATAAATCCTAAAGGGATTTAAAAAGATAAACAATTCATAAATAAGATTTTACAAATTAGAATTACTATTTTGGATCTTTTAATAAAAAGATTTGGTTTTTCAAAAGCAAAGATAGAAATATAAATAAAGATTATTTTATAGAGCCAATTAAATCTTGGCCAAGCTTTTGAAATAAAACATTTTGTTTTGATAAAAATAGTAAAGGTTTATTTAAATAAAATAATAAGGATTTAATATCCAATTTTATTTAAGTAAAGGCTTTTCCCATTTTAAATAAAACACTAAAACTTATTTATTTATTTTAAATAAGTTTTCCAAGTATTTTATTTTCTCAAATAAAACCTACTAATTTGTTTTGGTATTATTTTTGGATTTCAAATAGAATTTTAAAATAAATAAAATTCTATTTTGATTTAATAACCAAGGTCCATTTTATTTAATTAATAAATGGATCCTAAAAAGGATTAAAAATTATTTTGTTTTGGACTTTGAAATATGTTGACAAACAGAATTAAAACTTCACCCAATGTTGGTGAGGATTGGAATTCAAATAGAGATTTTAAACAAAACAAATTCTATTTAGAATAAAGACAAAACCCAAATTTTAAATGATTAATAAATCTTATTAAAAGCTTTTCCAAATAATTCAAGATGAATTATTTGACACCCTTTTAAATAAACAAAAACCTACTAAAAAGATTTGGAAGGTTTAAAAGATTTTGAATGGTGTTTGAAAGTATTATTAAATCTTATTTTATTTAAAACTAGGGCCCTATTTGAATAAATAGAAAGACCCCAAAAAGAATAAGGTTTTATCCAAAATTTGATTTTAGAATGTGCTACTAATCAATACTTAAATCTACACAAAATTTGGCAAGGTTTTATTTTCAAATGGAGATTTTAAATAAATCAAATCCTATTTTGTTTTAATAATTAAGGCCATTCTATTTAATTATTAATGGACCCTAAAAATAAAAATATTATCTTATTTTGGGAATTGGTTTTGTATTGTTAAATAGAACCAAATTCAATTGCAAAGTGTGGTGAATGTTTGAATTGTTTTGAGTGTTTGAATTGATTGTTTGAATTTCAAAACAGAAATTAAATTGGAAAAAGAAAAAGAAGCAGAACAGAAAAAAATAGGAAAAGAACCCAGCCCAGCTCGGCCAGCCCAATAGCCCAGTTAGCCCACTCCCTCTTCCCCGAAGCGTTTTTCTCTCACTCACCAGACGAACCGCGCAGTGAATGACAAGTGGCCCCTCCTTCCCTCTTCTCTCTCTCGCTGACCAGCCGACCCCACCGTCCTGTTCATCGTCTCCTTCACCCCCCGAAGACCAGTTCCTCCCCTCGCTGTTTCTGCCCGAGATTCCGCGGAGTAAATTCACTTCAATGCCGCGTGATCGACGCCCCCTGACCACGCCCATTTAAGTGTCTGCCTCTCCTCTCCATTTTCCCTCACGCACCTCCCTCTCTCTGCCCCCAGGCCGACGGAATTTCGAGCCACACCACCCTCTGTCCGGCGACACTCCGGCAACGATTCCAGCCAGTATCCACCGCCCCTCGCCTCCTCGATCAAGATCACACCTTCCCCACTCCCAGGCGCACCTGTCTGTGCCCTCCGTTCAACCGCGGGCGCCCCAGATCGTCGTCTTTGACAAACTCCGAGCGCCGCCGCGTCTGCTTCCTTCTCCGGCGACCCTTCTGGTAAGCACCTGACCGCCCCGCTCCTTCCCGATGATTCTCCCGCACTCCCCAACCTCGACTGCATCTAACCATGCCTTTGCTTTTCCTCGGGGAGAACCACAGCGACGACTCCGACCGTCGCCACCGTCTGGTTTAACTCCGGCGAGTATCCCAGGTAGCTTCTGTCCGCCCCTTCCCCTCTCGTTCACGCACACATCTTCGCCAGGACTTTGCGCGTCTGACCCTATCTCCCATTTGTCCTAGCATGCACCGTAGCCTCGTCCTCGACGACGCCTGAGCAAGCCCGACGCCGACGACGTCTCCGACGAGCAATCGCCGCCGTTCCCGTGCGCCCCCTGCCCAACGATGAGCACCTTGAGCATCAGAGCGTCACCGCGAACACAGTAAGCATCCTCGTTAGCCTCCTTGCATCCTGCATCGTCGGCTTCGCCGTAGACAGACTCGTCGCCGCCGTTAGCCGCCGCCAGCGCCGCCGATTGATGGTTGCTTGATCGACAACCGTAGGATTTAGATCCAACGCTCGCGAAAGAAACTTAAACGAAGGGGTACGCTCGCCTCTGTGCCGCACGATCCCACTTAGATCCAACGGTGCTCAGAGCCTGATCCGACCGAACCGGTACGGGCGAATTAAAACACGCCGCGTGGCACAGATCTATTTAAAACAGAATTTTGAATCAGATTTAGATGCAAATTTGAAACCCTTATAACTTTTGATCCACACGTCCAAAATTTGCAAAATTTATATCAATGGAATCAGTGGAACAAGCCCTAGCCAACCATGCCCTTTGTTTAACAAAAAGCCTCTGGTAAAATACTTGTTTTTGCAGAAACATTTGTATGCTTGTTTAGGTTATAAAAATGATTCAAAAATGATTTTGGGGATAAAATCTTTTGCAAATGGTTTGATTTGAACATACTGACCCTAGGAACCAACTTGTGGATTTAAAAATGATTTTGGAAAAGATTAGGATGGATTAGTTGAATTAGCCCATTCCTAGCTAAAATAAAAAAATATGGATTTTGTTATGAAAATGACTTTGGAGTAAAAACTTTGGAAAAATGATTTGGATCAAACCTACTGACCCAAAACACCAAGTTTTGTGAATTAGCAACTTATTTGGTGAACCAGATAGATTAATGCCTTAGTAAAAACATTTTTACACCACATAAAATGATACCTTGTTTTGAAAATGGTTTATAAGTGAAACCTTTTGCAAATGACTTTGCCACTTTACAAAATGACCAATAGGTGTTTTCAAAATGTTTATGACCCATTAGGAACCATTCCTTCAAACAAAACAAAGCTTGGCATGCTTGCATGCATTACTTTGACTTTATCATTTTATGTGTTGTTTTGCTTGATTGGTAGATTGAGTTTGTGCCTTGCTTGATTGAATTGTAGTGATTTGAAGAGTGTGATTGTTGCAAGGACAAGGAGTGTACTTATACCCTCTACCAAAAAGGAAAGTGATGCTTCATACTTTGTCCCATTATTTTCACTATGCATTAGTGATTTTTCTAAGTAAAACTTGCATGGAATTTTTGCTAAGTATAAACCTTGCTATGGGAAATCCTAGTAGATGAAACCTTAGTAGAATTTCCTAAGTTAAGATTCCTATTACTATCATGCTTAGCTTAGCTAATAGAAAACAAGGGTGGAATATATATTCATGCTATGGAAAAACTTCTAAGTCTGAGGACTTGTGTTTTGTTTAATAAAACAACTAAGTGAATGAATCACCTGGGTGGAATGGGACTTGCTTGGAAGGATTTTTGTTGAGTGGTTCACAAGGCCCATTTTTATGGCTTACCTTAGTGTATATCACTTGTGGAATGCCACCCAGGAACAAAGAGATTTAAGATGTCAAATGTTGAGAAGCTTCAAGTGCATCCACTTGGCAATATGGGCTCTGCCTGGGTCATATAGGTTGCAATAACTTAGCCAAATGGACAGTTGGTGGTAGGGGTTTGTTAGGTTTGGAGCGCGTCCATTCTGGTCTAAGGGAAGGCTTCTGAAAGATCTTGTCTTGGGAAACCAAGTCTTGTGGGGAAAGTGCACCACCTCTGCAGAGTGTAAAATCTGAGTACTTAGCCATGTCCCTGGTAAAGGACAATTTGAGCATCAAGACATGGAAGCTATCAAGAATCTCATCACTCAAATTTCTAAGTTGAAAACTTGTGGTTGAACAAGGGTAAAGGATCACCAATGTTTATTGGGAGATACCTTGGGCAAGATTATTTTGTCAAAGCAAAAACTTAGTGTTTTCAAATGATAAGGAAAATCTATTTTGAGCAATGCAATCCTAAGCTCCACTTAGCCAAATGCATATAGATGATAGACTCCACTATACTACCATAGTATCACTTGCCAATACAATTCAAATGTATTGACCCTTGTGGCTGTAACTTGTAATGTTGCAGGTTTGATTTATTTTTGTGAAGATTGATTGATTAGGATTACAAAGTCTACAACCAACATGTCTGCCTGTGGCACTTTTAAGATGAAGGACCCCATGCTTATAGTTATTCCGCTGCAATGTAATGTAATAGCCAAATGAGCTATGTAAGATGTAATACAATTATGTTATTCCTGGTTATAAAGTTATATTATGACCTTTGTTTCTTGATATTACATCTTAACTGTGGATGCTAGCTATTGATCGAGGGACTAGCATTGTAAACACATGGGACTCTACCTTATTTAAAGGTTGGGACCCTTACAGATGGTATCAGAGCATCGTGTTGCCTGTAGGATTTGTAAACCTAGGATTGGACAAACCCCTTAGAAAAATAGGAGTTGTTTTGTTCCAAAACTTATTTACAAACAATCTTGTAAACTCTTTCCTCAACCACTTTGGTTTTGATTTTACATCTCATCTATTTTCAAAATTGATGGATAAAGCCTACCCCATGACCAAAGACTTCATCATGTGCAAAGGACTTCATCAACTCTAATGACTTCAACATCTTCAGCATTATCACCAAGGACTTCAATCTTGGATATCACTAAGGACTACAAGTGAGACAAGAAAAGTTAGTCAAGACTTGAGGACTAAGGAAAAACAACTTAGAAGGAATCAACTTTACCTTGAAGTTTGAGACCAAAGATGCAAGAAATTCTCTAAGGATACAAACATCTTGTTCAAGAAGAATCAACTAAGAAGGATGGAATGATTTCAAGTGAACCAAATAGAAGGACCACCATATTTAGTTTAAGTCAAACACACCAACTTAAGTGGTGTAACAAAAAAATATTTTTGGTTGCCTAAAATATGCTTGAAACTTGTTGTTTGAATGGAATGATTGTTTCTGAATGCTTGCACATTGCTTGTGTGAATTGTGATGTGTGTGATTAGAATTATTCCCTTAGAAATATTTTTCCTATTCTAATCCCAACCCAACCCAAACAGATGACTTCTCCAAGAGACTCCAACATCAAGGTTGATGACAACAACAACAACCAAGAGGACAACGTGAGAGAACTCATATCAACCCAAAACCAGTTGAGCCAAGTGACAACCCAGCTATTATCCAACAACAATGGACTAGACCCAGCCATACAAAGGATTTTGAAACTTCAATTCCAATTGTTGCAAGGATTGGTTACACAAATGATCAACATGGGAGAAAACTTTTCCCAAGGAGCTAATGACAACAAGGATGACAAAGATGTTATTCTAGAAGGAACTCAAGCATGCAATACTTGTGGAGACAAGGATCATAATTCCAAGGAGCATGGAGATCAATGCCCCAATTGTGAAGAGAAACATCCAACTAATCAATGCCCCACATCTCAAGTGACTTGTTTCCTATGTGAAGGAAATGATCGTGCCCTATTCAATGCCCCATCTATCCTATAGTTAAACAAATGAAGCAAGATGGAATGCATCAAATGTTTGGAAACCTCCATAAAGGAACAACTTCTACCAAGATGGATGAAGGAAAAGTCAGAACCATACCACAAAAGGCCAAATCCAAAGTGACCACAAAGTGTTGCTACTCTTGTGAAGAAGAAGGTCATATCTCTAGTAACTGCCCCAAGAAGAGAGAAAGATTTCCCACCTTTGAGGTGAGATATGAAGAACATGAATTAGAAGAACTCCCAGCTTTGGAGAAACCCAAGAAGAAGAGGAAATGCCCCAACCCTAACAAGAAGGATATTACTCAAGTGCAATGTTTCAATTGCAAAGAGATGGGACATTATGCCAATGAATGCCCAGAAAAAAGAAGAACCAAGGAATTAAACAAGAAGAAATGATACCAAAGGAAAAGAAGGACATTATCCAGTTGCAATGCTATAATTTTAAGGAACTTGGACACTATGCATCAGACTGTCCAGAGAAGAAAAAGAAAAAGGATGCTAGAAGAGCCAATGGAAATGACTTCAATGTAACCCTATGAGATTTATTTTAAGGGTGGTAGTACCCTAGATGCCTTGAGCCAATTTGTAACCCTATCCTCCCCAAATCTCGGGACGAGATTTATTTTAAGGGTGGTAGCCTGTCACATCCCAAGATTTTCCAAATCTTGTAATGTGAAAAATAAATGAATAAAATAAAACTTTGTTGATTTTCAGGGTGAGAAGAAACTTTTTGATTCCAATTGGAAACCTTCAAAACCATTTTTAAATAAATCCTAAAGGGATTTGAAAAGATAAACAATTCATAAATAAGATTTTACAAATTAGAATTACTATTTTGGATCTTTTAATAAAAAGATTTGGTTTTTCAAAAGCAAAGATAGAAATATAAATAAAGATTATTTTATAGAGCCAATTAAATCTTGGCCAAGCTTTTGAAATAAAACATTTTGTTTTGATAAAAATAGTAAAGGTTTATTTAAATAAAATAATAAGGATTTAATATCCAATTTTATTTAAGTAAAGGCTTTTCCCATTTTAAATAAAACACTAAAACTTATTTATTTATTTTAAATAAGTTTTCCAAGTATTTTATTTTCTCAAATAAAACCTACTAATTTGTTTTGGTATTATTTTTGGATTTCAAATAGAATTTTAAAATAAATAAAATTCTATTTTGATTTAATAACCAAGGTCCATTTTATTTAATTAATAAATGGATCCTAAAAAGGATTAAAAATTATTTTGTTTTGGACTTTGAAATATGTTGACAAACAGAATTAAAACTTCACCCAATGTTGGTGAGGATTGGAATTCAAATAGAGATTTTAAACAAAACAAATTCTATTTAGAATAAAGACAAAACCCAAATTTTAAATGATTAATAAATCTTATTAAAAGCTTTTCCAAATAATTCAAGATGAATTATTTGACACCCTTTTAAACAAAACAAAAACCTACTAAAAAGATTTGGAAGGTTTAAAAGATTTTGAATGGTGTTTGAAAGTATTATTAAATCTTATTTTATTTAAAACTAGGGCCCTATTTGAATAATTAGAAAGACCCCAAAAAGAATAAGGTTTTATCCAAAATTTGATTTCAGAATGTGCTACTAATCAATACTTAAAGCTACACAAAATTTGGCAAGGTTTTGTTTTCAAATGGAGATTTTAAATAAATCAAATCCTATTTTGTTTTAATAATTAAGGCCATTCTATTTAATTATTAATGGACCCTAAAAATAAAAATATTATCTTATTTTGGGAATTGGTTTTGTATTGTTAAACAGAACCAAATTCAATTGCAAAGTGTGGTGAAAGTTTGAATTGTTTTGAGTGTTTGAATTGATTGTTTGAATTTCAAAACAGAAATTAAATTGGAAAAAGAAAAAGAAGCAGAACAGAAAAAAATAGGAAAAGAACCCAGCCCAGCTCGGCTAGCCCAACAGCCCAGTTAGCCCACTCCCTCTTTCCCGAAGCGTTTTTCTCTCACTCACCAGACGACCCACGCAGTGAATGACAAGTGGCCCCTCCTTCCCTCTCCTCTCTCTCGCTGACCAGCCGACCCCACCGTCCTGTTCATCGTCTCCTTCACCCCCCCGAAGACCAGTTCCTCCCCTCGCTGTTTCTGCCCGAGATTCCTCGGAGTAAATTCGCTTCAATGTCGCGTGATCGACGCCCCCTGACCACGCCCATTTAAGCGTCCGCCTCTCCTCTCCATTTTCCCTCACGCACCTCCCTCTCTCTGCCCCCAGGCCGACGGAATTTCGAGCCACACCACCCTCTGTCCGACGACACTCCGGCAATGATTCCAGCCAGTATCCACCGCCCCTCGCCTCCTCGATCAAGCTCACACCTTCCCCACTCCCAGACGCACCTGTCTATGCCCTTTGTTCAACCGCGGGCGCCCCAGATCGTCGTCTTCGACAAACTCCGAGCGCCGCCGCGTCTGCTTCCTTCTCCGGCGACCCTTCTGGTAAGCACCTGACCGCCCCGTTCCTTCCCGATGATTCTCCCGCACTCCCCAACCTCGACTGCATCTAACCATGCCTTTGCTTTTCCTCGGGGAGAACCACAACGACGACTCCGACCGTCGCCACCGTCTGGTTTAACTCCAGCGAGTATCCTAGGTAGCTTCTGTCCGACCCTTCCCCTCTCTTTCACGCACACATCTTCGCCAGGACTTTGTGCGTCTGACCCTGTCTCCCATTTGTCCTAGCATGCACCGTAGCCTCGTCCTCGACGATGCCTGAGCAAGCCCGACGCCGACGACGTCTCCGACGAGCAATCGCCGCCGTTCCCGTGCGCCCCCTGCCCAACGACGAGCACCTTGAGCATCAGAGTGTCACCGCGAACACGGTAAGCATCCTCGTTAGCCTCCTTGCATCCTGCATCGCCGGCTTCGCCGTAGACAGACTCGCCGCCGCCGTCAGCCGCCGCCAACGCCGCCGATTGATGGTTGCTTGATCGACAACCGTAGGATTTAGATCCAACGCTTGCGAAAGAAACTTAAACGAAGGGGTACGCTCGCCTCTGTGCCGCACGATCCCACTTAGATCCAACGGTGCTTAGAGCCTGATCCGACCGAACCGGTACGGGCGAATTAAAACACGCCGCGTGGCACAGATCTATTTAAAACAGAATTTTGAATCAGATTTAGATGCAAATTTGAAACCCTTATAACTTTTGATCCACACGTCCAAAATTTGCAAACTTTATATCAACGGAATCAGTGGAACAAGCCCTAGCCAACCATGCCCTTTGTTTAACAAAAAGCCTCTGGTAAAATACTTGTTTTTGCAGAAACATTTATATGCTTGTTTAGGTTATAAAAATTATTCAAAAATGATTTTGGGGATAAAATATTTTGCAAATGGTTTGATTTGAACATACTGACCCTAGTAACCAACTTGTGGATTTAAAAATGATTTTGGAAAAGATTAGGATGGATTAGTTGAATTAGCCCATTTCTAGCTAAAATAAAAAAATATGGATTTTGTTATGAAAATGACTTTGGAGTAAAAACTTTGGAAAAATGATTTGGATCAAACCTACTGATCCAAAACACCAAGTTTTGTGAATTAGCAACTTATTTGGTGAACCCTATAGATTAATGCCTTAGTAAAAACATTTTTACACCACATAAAATGATACCTTGTTTTGAAAATGGTTTATAAAGTGAAACCTTTTGCAAATGACTTTGCCACTTTACAAAATGACCAATAGGTGTTTTCAAAATGTTTATGACCCATTAGGAACCATTCCTTCAAACAAAACAAAGCTTGGCATGCTTGCATGCATTATTTTGACTTTATCATTTTATGTGTTGTTTTGCTTGATTGGTAGATTGAGTTTGTGCCTTGCTTGATTGAATTGTAGTGATTTGAAGAGTGTGATTGTTGCAAGGACAAGGAGTGTACTTATACCCTCTACCAAAAAGGCAAGTGATGCTTCATACTTTGTCCCATTACTTTCACTATGCATTAGTGATTTTTCTAAGTAAAACTTGCATGGAATTTTTGCTAAGTATAAACCTTGCTACGGGAAATCCTAGTAGATGAAACCTTAGTAGAATTTCCTAAGTTAAGATTCCTATTACTATCATGCTTAGCTTAGCTAATATAAAACAAGGGTGGAATATATATTCATGCTATGGAAAAACTTCTAAGTCTGAGGACTTGTGTTTTGTTTAATAAAACAACTAAGTGAATGGATCACCTGGGTGGAATGGGACTTGCTTGGAAGGATTTTTGTTGAGTGGTTCACAAGGCCCATTTTTATGGCTTACCTTAGTGTATCTCACTTGTGGAATGCCACCCAGGAACAAAGAGATTTAAGATGTCAAATGTTGAGAAGCTTCAAGTGCAGCCACTTGGCAATATGGGCTCTGCCTGGATCATATAGGTTGCAATAACTTAGCCAAATGGACAGTTGGTGGTAGGGGTTTGTTAGGTTTGGAACGCGTCCATTCTGGTCTAAGGGAAGGCTTCTGAAAGATCTTGTCTTGGGAAACCAAGTCTTGTGGGGAAAGTGCACCACCTCTGCAGAGTGTAAAATCTGAGTACTTAGCCATGTCCCTGGTAAAGGACAATTTGAGCATCAAGACATGGAAGCTATCAAGAATCTCATCACTCAAATTTCTAAGTTGAAAACTTGTGGTTGAACAAGGGTAAAGGATCACCAATGTTTATTGGGAGATACCTTGGGAAAGATTATTTTGTCAAAGCAAAAACTTAGTGTTTTCAAATGATAAGGAAAATCTATTTTGAGCAATGCAAGCCTAAGCTCCACTTAGCCAAATGCATATAGATGATAGACTCCACTATACTACCATAGTATCACTTGCCAATACAATTCAAATGTATTGACCCTTGTGGCTGTAACTTGTAATGTTGCAGGTTTGATTTATTTTTGTGAAGATTGATTGATTAGGATTACAAAGTCTACAACCAACATGTCTGCCTGTGGCACTTTGAAGATGAAGGACCCCATGCTTATAGTTATTCCGCTGCAATGTAATGTAATAGCCAAATGAGCTATGTAAGATGTAATACAATTATGTTATTCCTGGTTATAAAGTTATATTATGACCTTTGTTTCTTGATATTACATCTTAACTGTGGATGCTAGCTATTGATCCAGGGACTAGCATTGTAAACACAGGGGACTCTACCTTATTTAAAGGTTGGGACCCTTACAACCATGGTATTCGATCTTCATTTGGAGTCTATGGAAGAATTCACTTTGTCCATCCCTCATATGGCCAAGTCTGGTGCCTGCGGCTCCTCCATATTGACCTCTCTTTGATTCCTCTTACCTTGATTTATCCATTATTCTCCATAGCACCTACACACGTGTCAAAGACAAGGAAAACTATTAAAATCCTAATAAAAACTATTAGTTGTGTAATACTCATATGAAAATGAATGAGAACCATAAATCATGCATAATAGGAAAAGTTGTAGCTAGACGGAGCATGAGATAAGTGAAAATATGAGTAATTTGTATGCTTAAATATGCATCATAATTGCACCCATCAACATCCCAAATCTTAAACATTGCTCGTCCTTGAGCAAGAGAGTTGATAACTTAATGCCATCATGTAGCTTACCATTGAAGATTGATGCTTTGTATCCTTATTTTCCCTGCAAGCTCAAAGTAAGATGTAACATAATCATACAAACAAACACAGGCTCATTTATGTCAATCCATAAAAGATAAATTACAACTTCCATGCCCCATGTCAAAAGT
Source organism: Avena sativa (assembly GCA_916181665.1). Lineage (NCBI taxonomy): Eukaryota > Viridiplantae > Streptophyta > Magnoliopsida > Poales > Poaceae > Avena > Avena sativa. Next base: position 129,113,227 of record OV702297.1, read on the forward strand.
AAATCTAACTTGAAAGCAAACTTGGGATCCTCCTATTGTGCCTTATAATTTTGTGTCCTTACTTTTCTAAGGTAAAATCTTAGCAACTAAAAGTAAGATATCATGTCAAAAGAAGCATAAAATTAGAGTGTCTCATTAGAATCCCCACATCAATAAATCAAGGCTATCAAACACTTCTTTTCTATTCTTTATCTTTCTCGAACTTCAGTCCTTTAGTAACAAGATCATGCCAAAACATAACGGTATATGGTGTCTCACGAGTGCCAATTATCTTATCCATCATAGCATTGCTGCTATAGATGTTTAATCAACTCATAGCCGAAATACAGAGGTTTCCCCCATAAGGATCGTTCGTAGGCAGCGAAGTTGTTAGCATCCCATGGTGTGCGATAGTGTTATAAAAATGCGTTAATAAATATCATTTTTTAACAAGTCAAATTTTGGCATTCATCTCAATCACCGATAAACATTATCTCCTAAAAATCCTATCAAGAGTGTTATCTGGTTGATCATTAAATCTATGGGGTTAAGTATCTGTAAGGATAGACTCTTAAGACAATTAAACACCCCTCAGAAATTTTTTAGAGCTTCATCAATATACTTTTAATCATATCAAGTGTAGATCACAATATGTTTCTCAAACAGGATAAAGGTTTGAACAAAGTGCATCAAAATTCTAACTCAACTCTTATGAGGCCTAACAAAAGCAAATGCATCCCTCATATAAATATGAAACATAACTTAACCAAGCACGCATTCAAAAATAGCGGAATATATAGTTGCATGAAAATCTTTTAGACATAGAGAACATTGCACAAGACTCTACACAAGAAAAAGTAACTTTCCCAAGCTTAGACTTTTACAAAAATCAAACTTGAATAGGTTAAAAAAGAAAATACAATTATCAAAAGAAAGTGTGAGAAGTGGTTACCTCCCCAATCTTAGATAAAACTAAAGGGTGATATACTTTATTGTTGAGGTACGAAAAAACTTTCTTTCGATGGGCAAGAAACTTTGCTTCAACGAATACTTCTTAAAATGGCATGGTGATTGTCTTCCTAAAGAAAATTCTTGGAAACATGCACTATTATTGAAGCTCGTTGAATTAAAACAACTAAATGACTCATGTAAGTATTTTCATGATTTGGCAAACACCCTACATGTCGTCACAAGGTTCAAGCCCTGCAAGAATAACACACAGAAATAAAAATAAAATGATTTCATCCGTTCACCCAACTAAGGAAAGAAAAATAAAAATAAACATGAAACACTATAGGAAATTATAGATTAGGGAGTTTCGAAGCTACATAAAAAAATAAAGTATACTCACAGTTGCTTGACTTCTGTTGTTCTTTTTTCTTTCTTTTTTATTTTTTTTAAAAAGTTGATATGGGCAGATGGTACGGACGTACTGGCTCTTATTATCGTCTGAGAAACTATTTATATTTTGTACGTCACGTAGCGAGGTTGGTATGGCGCGCAGTACGAATGTCCGTCCCCCATACCGACTCGCGTATAGTAACTTTTCTTGAAATTTTCTTACTTGAACTATCATGGAGCAAAGCCCGTACGGGCGCTGAGGTACGGGTACGTCCCGTATCGACGCTCGTTGATACTTCCGGAGACTCCGATGTTTTTTATCAAAGACCTAAAACCGTTAGTCTAGCATCCAAACAAAGCATACATATTTCTGTAGAGAATTTTGTAATCAATATATGCAACATATGATTAGAAGAATGATCAATTCTACCTTCTAAAAATAGTCCCAAGCCAACTCTATTAGGATGTTGTAACACCTCGACCTCTCTGGACCGGCGGCTGCTCTTCTGAAAGCTTAATAGGATCTTTAGACTAACCCCACGGACTAACATTAGTCTTTTCTGTGTACTTTGTTCTTACTCGTGCACACCCGGTACCCATTTCTCGGTCGGTCATCCATCTTCAAATTGCTCTAGGCCAAGAACACTAACCTCCGAGTTCTTTTTAGATGATCTTTCGGAAAAGAAGTTGCAACTTATTGGTATGGGTATACTATTAATCCTATTAAGCCATGCCACAGTGTCTCATATACACCCACCCTTAGAAGATCGACGTCCTCGTCGATCAACCACAAGACAGGAACGTCCCCTCTTAGCATACGTCTATGCGTCCAGTGCCGGCACATGTGCCATGCCGTGTCTACTTCAGACCACACACACCATGCTCCACATGTCCACCACTGACCAACACACGCCCGTGTAACCGCAAGGATCGGCTATAAAGCTACTTGTAACACCCCAGCCTCTCCGGACCAGCGGCTGTCATTCCTGATAGCTCAATAGGATCTCTAGACTAACCCCATAGACCATGTCGTGGTGGTGGCACGACAGATGCCATGGGTATTGCTAATGTATGGGGCCAATGGATGCTAGAGGGATCCGGAGAGAGAAGATGTAGTGATTTCTACACTCAATTGACTAACAAGTAGATCTTTATTTCTCCTCTCAAGAGTTAAAAGTGCTCCTTGAGCTGTATCATAGAGAAGAAGAAGACTCCTACACTAGCCCTTCGGTGTCAAATGAATCGATCCCTCTCTCAGAAGTCCGTACCCCTCCTTATAAAGGGGTTCCTTGGCTCCTTATAGGACTGACGTGGCAAGTATATTCTTGGAATATGATTGTCCCAAGGTGGTAACTCGGCGGACTCCTTTCCGTGTCCACCTTCTATCGGCGGCAAAGTTCTAGAGGCCCTCACATGTGTGCCTCGGGCTTCCTCACTGTCACCTCCGTGACGCTTGTCTGCCCCTCTGCAGCTCTGTTCTTTGTCCTTAGTGCTTGTCTCTGTGTAGATTCCTCCTAGCCAACAACTAGAGTTTGACTACAGGCTCCTCCTTCTCCTGCAAGTTTCACGTTACTCGGCCTCATCTTGCATAATTAGGCTCGGCCTTCACTTGCATACAAGTCAGTCAACCTTATTCGGCCGACTTAGCTTATACGTCGGCCGAGTAATGTGTTACTCACTCTATATTTGCCAAGCCTCAACTTACCTCGGTCGGATCTTGCATGATTTGGCCGGCTCAGTTAGTAATTCGGCTTAAGGTAAGGGAGACTCCTTTCTTCTTTCCCCTATCTTGACCCTACCTGGGGTTACCCCCCAACAGACCAACACTAATCTTTTCTACGCATTTTGTCCTCACTCGTGCGCACCTGGTACCCACTTCCCAATCGATCACCCATTCTCAAATTTCTCTAGGCCAAGCACGCTTAACCTTAGAGTTCTTTTCAGATGAGCTTCCGGAATAAAAGTTGCAACTTATTGGTATGAGTATACTATTAATCCTATTAAGCCATGCGCCAGGTTCTCACAAGTATCATGCAAATGTACAAGTACCAATGCAATATGAATGCAATTAGACTTAAGACACAAAATTAAGGAAGACACCTACAAACTTCCGGGTTGCCTCTTGAGAAGCGCTTTCTTGATACCAAGTAGCCAGGCTTTATTTTCTCCAATATTATCTCATCAATAGATTTCAACTAGAGAATCATTTGTTCTTACCACCAACAGAGGTATGGACCATTTACCATCATAGCTTGGTCAAAGTCAAACTCGCTTATGGTTCATAGGAGTCTAGTAGACAAATAAATTGTCGCTTCCAAGTGATGATGGATATGTCATGTATGGAGAGATTGTCTCCATATATAGCTTTATAAAAAGGATTAGAGACTTACATATGAATTCAAATATTTTACCTTGGTTGGCATCATAAGAATATAATTCATAGTACTCTTCCTTGTTTGCACTATCACAGGAGAACACTTCATCGTACTTTTGTTTTGCAATAGGGAAAATTCAAAGATGTCTTTCTCCTCTAGTTCTTCAGTTCTAGAGATATCAAGCCACTCATAAAAAGAAGCATCATCTACAAACATTTCATTTGTAATATGCTGTTCTCATCCCTGCACATTAGTACTACAATATTTTGTCTCCAGTTCATGAATTAATGTTCTCCAAATGATTATCTAGGCACAAGGCCTCTGTATATAAATTATCTTCAGTTTCAATATAATAAGAATCATTACTAGAGAGAGAGGCATCATCTATAAGAATACTACCTGTGTGTGGAAAGTTATTTTTAGAAGCAAAAGATTCAAGTGGTTGATCAAATTGCTCCTCTTAAATCTTGCTAAGGTAAGTAGCGAGTAGCTCAGCGATATTCTACCTTCGGGCTTACCTTCTACCAGTTTAGAAGACATAGCTAGCTCAACAATAGTTTTACCTTTTGGTTTATATTCCACTAGTTGAGAGGATGGAACGTCAAGTGCCACCTATTCATTGAAATTATGTTGTATTTTAGGTGGAGGTTCTTTTAGTGGAGGGGCCTCCACTTTTGATTGGGATATGCCGAATGGGGTATGCCTAGCAGGACGTTCCCTACTGGATCTAACTCCCAGCGAGTGGGCCTGTAGGACGACGACTGGATCATGACCCAATGAGGAACCCGACGGCTGGAAGCTGGAGGCCCAGAAGCATAGCTAGGCCCGGTCGGATTAGGTCAATTCCTCCAAGTCCCTAACTGACTCGGTTGTATATCTGTAAACCCTAGCGAGGTACCCCTATATAATCCTCCCTAGGGTGCTCTTTGTACTCACGTTCCATCATACCCCCCATCGACTCGCTGCCTAGCCACCGAGCTCGCCACCCTTTTAACCACTCGATAATATAATCTAGTAGGAGTAGGTCTTTACCCTCCGGGGGGCAAACCTAGGTAAATCATTGTGTCTCTACCCTCATCTCGCACCACAGATGGCTGGCCACCCTTGCGCTTCTTCCTACTACTCGCTTACAATCGTAGCATCTGCCATGGCCATTCCCACGACAGTGGCGCCCACTCTGGGGTCTGGCCGTCCCAACCTGAGTTCTGCGGCGAGACCATACTTGCCAATCAACCGGTTGATCGCTACCGGCCGCATGATCACATGCGACGAGATCCTCCAGATCTTGCCCAACAGCTACGTCCCGGCGTCACGCCCGGTCACGCACAGTGTCATAATGCCGGTCGGCACCATCAAACTCTTTGTCGGCTTCACGGACATCATCGTCTCCAAGGATACGACGATTATCGGTGAGTCGCCGCCATGCGATCGACTCTCTGAGAGTAAGGTCCGCACCATCCATCGCCTCGCCTCCGAGTACGACTCGGCCAACAGCTACGTGGCCGAGAATGAGGCGGCCGCGGACGACGCAACCCTTCACGACGACACAGACTCGAAGACCCTCGCCTCAACCACCGGGTCCATCGTTGCCGCGACACCTGAAGGCTCCACCGCGCGAGTCTCCAACGTAGGGGATTTTGAGGATTCCTCCATCCTCAAGATCTTCGACTCCGACTCCGGGTCGGAGAACTCTGGCGACCTCGGCGCCAGATCCAGTCGCTTCATCGTGACCTACATGGCGGGAACGAGCGCCTCGCCGAACCCCTTCTCCACGCCAATTCCACCGACCGCGACCGCGACGGAGATCGAGGAAGCCCGCCTGCACCTGGAGGAAGTGGCGTGCAAGGAGCAGGCCGAGCACGAAAATTTTCGCCTCGAGCAAGCAACGGCTCAGGAGCTGTTGCTACCACCAGCGCCACATCAGGACACGCCTGAACCCTAGTGTTCAGGGCCACATCCTGAACTTCGACGAGGACAACGACCACGCTCGTGCGGTCGATCACGTGATATGTGAAAATGCACCGCCTGGATTCAGCGCCCGCCCACCACTAGGAGCACCAGCGAGTGGAGATCCCCCGCTGCCACCTAGCCGCACACCTCCTCCCAACCAGCCGAGATTCCTCATCCCTCCGCAAGAGCGCGACGCGAACGGCCTCCCGCTGTGTTCCACCCCGATGGACAATGTCATCACGGGGCAGGTTATGGTTTCCAACCTCAACATCACTGGGGAAGACGCCCTGCAAGTCAAGTACGCCCAGGCCCTACTCGCTAGGACCGTCGAGCAATAAGCCGCGGGAGCCGACTTGCGGGGGCGGATGTACTCCCGCTCCTCCGGAAGTAGGGCGGCCTCAAGCGGTCGTCCAACGGTCGCCAACACTCTCAACTGCCCACCACCCGAGCCCCTGCAGCCTCAACCACAGGCCACGCACCCAGAGCTCTCCACCAATGACCCGCGACCGGCGAACAACATGGTCACCGCCAATTCGGAACGAGTCGATGCGCGGACACACATCATCAACAACCAAACATGACGAGCACGCCAGCCCAGCGATCTGAGGCACACCCTCACCATCCGCGGCAACTACAAGCCACGGGGCTCCCTCAGTCGAGTCGACCCCTAGTGCTTCATACCCATGATCGAAGCAAAAAATACCCGGCCAACTTCAAAGCACCGAAGGAGATCGAGAGGTCCGACCCCATGTATGACCCAGCCGTGTGGCTGGACACATACCTCATGGCGATGGGAATCGCCGACCACACCGACCTCCTCACCGCCTGTTACCTCCCCTTGATGATGGAGGGAGCGACACAGCAATGGATCAACACCCTCCCCCCAGACAGCATCGACTCCTGGGAGGACATGAGTGAGTCCTTTGTCAGGCATGTCGAGGGTTCCTACACCCGCTCCACCACCATAGAAGACCTGGAGCGATGTGTCCAGGGACCGTGCAAGTCGACCCACCACTTGGTCCAGCGATGGCAGGACATGTGGATCAATGCCTCTGGCATCCACCGGACACGGTGATCCACTGCTTCAAGAACACGTGTCGATATGAACCTTTGTTCGCCAAGACCAGGGTTTGGCGAAGGCCAAACCGGCCACTCCAACCACCTTCTCTTCATCCTCTTCCTCCTTGTCGGATATGTATTCTTGACCTAGGAAGCCCTTGCCATCATGCCTATTGTTCCTCTTGAATCTTTCATTGATGGGGTTGGGCTTTAATCTTGGTTTGGCACCCTCTTCATACTTGGGCTTGTCAAGCCTCTTCTCATAAGGACATTTATCGACAAAGTGGCTTGACTCATCACAATTTTAGCACGTCCTTTTCTTCTCACTTGATCCCATTGAACTTCTCCTTCTTCGGAACTTCATGTTCTTGGTGAAGAGGGCAAGTTGAGAGAGCATATCATCAACTCCATCAACGTCACTTTCTTCATCACTAGCATCATCTTCTTGCACATGCTTGGCCTTTAGTGCTAGAGAGTGAGAGGACCCAATAGCACGGTTGATCTCCTTGATCTTTTGCCCTTCATCCGCCAAGTTGTCTGTGGCAACAATATAAGAGACTAGATCATCGGGAGTGAATTGATTAGCTCTATCAAGGAGTTGCAAGTTCAAGGCAAGCTTCTTATCGGTGACCGCGATCATAGAGACAATCTTGGACTTGATGAGCTCATCATTCAAGTTGAATCCATCATCATACTTCTCACATCCTAGGCCACCAATCTTCACGCGGAGGGCAACAAGTCTCTTGTATGCTTCAGCGATAGTCTCACCATCATGGTTCATGAACATGTTCATCTCTAACTTGGCAGCTTCATACTTGGATTTTTGGATAAGAGACGTTCCCTCTTGGAGAATGACAATCCTATCCCAAAGATCCTTGGCGGTGGGGATGTCACTGACTTGATCATGGAGAGTGAGATGAATGGCACTCCTTATCTTGTCATAAGCCGTCGCATTTAGTTTACGGTCGTAGTACTCTCCCGGAGTGAGGTTGTTGGGATCATGAGGGTGGAAACCGGTGCACACAATCTCCCAAAGTTCAACACTGCAGCTGCGAAGATGAGATTCCATAGAAGCTTTCCAATGAGAGAAGTGAGTTCCATCATAATGAGGTGCAGGACCCGAACCATTAATATGAGGCATGATATTCTTTTGCTTAGGATAAACATAAGGAAATTGATTATGGGGCGTGGAGAGTTTTGACGAGCCTCTCTCATGAGCGGACTCGGCATCCTTATCCTTTTCGGTGTCCATTGGCCTCCCTTGAGGTACTACCAATGGGTTACCAAGAAAAGTCCCATCGCCAATGGCCTTAAGTTGTCCTTCTAGGTAACTCATTCGAACAAGGAGATCGGAATCAGCCTTAGCCTTTTCAAGGGCACCCTTGGATAAGATTTCACGAAGCTCCTTGACCGAATAAGTCTTATCCTCCTCGTCAACGGAGAAAACCATCTTTTATCTTAGGCGGTGAAGCCCTTAAAAGAGCCATGCGCTCTGATACCAATTGAAAGTGTAAGGTGGTTAACCTAGAGGGGGGGTGAATAGGTTTCTACAAAATTCTTTATAATCTTTTGCAAGTTTTAGGCTTTGCGGAATATAAGTGAGCCTAAATGCAAACTAGGTGAGGCAACCTATATGATAAACAAGATACTTCAAGCTCGAAGGCTATCACAAGTTAAACAACAGAAGTAAGAGATTGGTTAAGGAATAACCGAAGCACGCGGAGACAAAGATGTATTCCCGTGTTCACCACCTTTGGGAAGGGGGATACGTCACGTTAGAGAGGTGTGAGGTTCCACGAAGGATTCCTCATGCGCCACAAAAGGCTCACCTTCTTCTCCGATCCTATCCCACGAAGGAATAGCTCACTTACTCGTGGTAGACTTTAAGGTAGTCTCCAAACCCTCACAAACTTTCCACGGAGCAAATCACAAGCCAAATGCCTCCGGGCGACCCTAGCCGCCTAGGGTTTCCCACAAACCCAAGAGTAACAAGCTAACTCGATGAAATCAAGGGGGAATGAACTTTGGCTTGGTGGAAACGTAGATCAGGACCTCCTCTTCCTTTCTACCAAAGGGATTTGGATTTGGTTGGGTAGAATGGGAGATCCTCAAGCTTTTGTGTTTCAACAATGGGGGAGAGAGAGAAAGCTTCAAGGAATGAAATGTTAGATAAAGTGCCTAACCTCTCAGTGGGGAAGAAAGGGGTATATATAGTATGAGGGGAAAAGAGCCGTTGGGGGGTTCCTGCGACAGAACCGGCAATAAGTCCGGTTGGACCGAGTTGCTCGCCGGAATTTCCGGCAGCAACTCCGGTCGACTGGACCACATGACGAAATTTTCGGCGGCGACCGAAATTTTCGGCGAACAAACAAAAGGCTATGCAGTAAGCCATATCGGCGTACACCGAGAATTTCCGATGGAGACCGGAAATTCCGGCGACAGCACCAGCGCCGCCGGCGCTTTTGCCGATTTCACAGTAACCCCTTTTGACTCGTTTTTCAAGGCTGTTTTCTCTCTCTCTTTGAACGGGTGTGTGGTGGTGGATGATGAGAGGCATATTTGGTGTAGAACATACCCAAAGAGCACATCGAGATTACCCCTCTTAATAGTGCAGTGTTTACTACTAGTGTATATAGGCATCGTCAACTTCAGCCATGCCCGGCTAGGGCAAAAAAACTATACAGGTTACGAAACACGCGCAGAGATAATGCTACATGAGAAAATCCGCGTTGAAAAAGCCTAAACAAACACACATTATGTCAGATATCGATCAGTACTACTATTATTATCGGGATCCCAGTTGTTTACTCTTGTAAAAACTTTTAGTGATTGTAACCTAAACTTAAGCGTGGTCCTACCCCTTCGATATAAAAGGGTATAGGTGGCACGCTATCAATAACAAAAAAATATTTACATCTTATCGTATTTTCTTTTCGTTGTAGCTGTAGATCTAAGCCCTGGCTCCGCCTTCTTCCTCCTCCTTCTCTGGCGCCTACTTGTCTGAGACCACTAGGTCCTGACAGAGTGATATCAGAGCTTCATCGGTCACCGGACCTGCTACCACCCTCTCTTCCCCTTATCTAGCAAAGCATGACTTTCCCCTTCTCGAGGTTACCAACTCCGTCTGGCTGTAAAATCCCTCTACTTCGCCCTTACCCATGCCGAGAGGAAGCAGATCCCGTTCTTCTTCCTGTGGACATGACCTAGACGCCACCGTCACTACCGGAATCATATCTCCAGGAATGATGGACGACGACATGGATGAGGAGCGCGAAAGTAAGAACCTACCTCGACATGTCCGCCACATCAGGTGACGTCTGGATCATCATCAAGCGGACTTCCATGCGCTCCAAGGTGAGATGGCTCACATGACTGACATGATGTCTGCAAATTTTTCTTGTTTCTTCACTACTGAAAGAAGCACACCACCTAATTTGGCACAAACCAAAACCCAAAACCAACAATTTTCCACCCACCCCCTCTTCCGCACCATTCTCTGTCCCCAATTACAGAAAGAGCAACACCAACACCCACCCCTACAACCACCACCCCTCTACAACACAACCATCCACCAAATTTTGGAAAAATCACCTCCGATAAGCTTCCTCACCTAGATTTTCCACCAAATTCCCAACATTTGCCACAATATTCTTCTTACGAACCAATTTACACCGAGTCAGGCACCATAATAACAACCCATCCCAATTTTCCCGACCATAGAGCTCCGACCAATTCCATCGGTATACATCTCCTCACACAAACACAAACCTTTACCAACCACATTCCCCACAATTTCCAAACAACCCATATAACCAACCTTTCTAGTCAAATTTCAGTTCATCCCACCAAACTTGTTCAAACCATTACCCTCCTCCTAGTTCCCAATCGAACAATAACCAATATCACACCAGCCACTGCTACAACCAAAACCAAAACCAACCATCACAGACAATACAACAAAACCAACTACAACCATACCAACCCATGAGTTCCAACTACTCTCAGCACCAGCAATCCTACACTACCTGCCATTCAGGGCACCAACAACTTACTAGGAGCCCCAACATCAACCCAGGCAGCACAATAATGGGCAGTCGTCCAACCAGAGTCAGCAACATCAACAAATGGATCAACAAAAAATTGCCAAGGATAACCATACTCACAACATGTAGCAGCAACATAGCCCTACTTAAATTCATCTGAGGACGCGTCATGTGGAACTCCCCACATTCTCTAGTTATTCCCCTAGAGCATGGTTGCTGGAATGTGAAGAAATGTTCAACTTGGTGTAGATACCAGTTGATCAAAGAGTGAAGTGGGGGTATTGCACATATCAGGGGACAAGCTAAAAACTGGCTCAACAGCGCTGGATTTAACCTACAGAATATGTTGTGGTCAGAACTTAGCCAGATTTTGATTGAAAGATTCCCTGATTTAGCTCTGTTTGATCCAATGGACCAGTTACAACTCTTAAAATAGGTGACATCAGTCGATTCCTACATTGATACTTATGAAATTTGGATGACAAAAATGAAAAGGGAAAGACCATACCTACCACGGGATTTCTTTGTGGACAGGTCCATCAGTGGTCTGAAGGAGGGGATCAAACATACTGTGCAATGTCAGAAACCATCTACACTTCTATAAACTTATTGGTATGAAAGACAATATGAGAAAGCATATCTGTCTAACAACAAGAAGACATTCGTTCCTTCCCAAATACCAAAAGCCTTGCCCCAGCAACAACTCAAAATGTTACCCCCTAGAGACAATAGGCCTAGAATCCTATTTGACAAAGGGAACCAAAGAAATGTTTGTATTGCCCAGAGAATTGGTATGTTGGCCACAAGTTCCAACAAATTCTAAGATAATTATATGCTATCCAAATGCAAGGCAATGAAGATGATGAACTAGGAGAATAGAAAATTCAGCAACTATTAGCTATCCCTGATATAAATGTACCTCCTAAAAAAGAAACTCCACAATTAAAAAAGGATGACCCGGAACAAATCATGAATATCTCTGCAGCTGCATATAAAGGATGCCCAAATGAATGCACAATATCCTTACTACTGTCCTTGGGAAAAACCAAGGCTGTTTCCCTGGCTAATATAGGCAGTACTAATACCTTTATGGATATGGACTTTTCCAAGAAAAACAATATCACTCTTGTCTCAACAAAGACAAGGTCAGTAAAGGTAGCTGGTGGAGGCATCTTGTCATCCAATGCAATTGATCCTAACTGTTCATTATCCATCCAAGGTCAGAATTTCACTTCTAATTTCAGAATCCTGGAGCTACAAGGGTCTAACATTATCCTAGGAGTGAACTAGTTTACTTTATATAATCCAATAACCTTTGAATTTGTGGGCAGAAAACTTACTATCAGCATCAATGGTCAATGCCACACATTTAAGGACCATTTGTTCCCTAAGGACAAATTCCCGATCTCTTCAGATGAGTGCAACAAGTTGATTCATCAAGGAGCTCAAGGGTATATGTTACTCAACTCAACTGAAGAAAATATAAAACAACCAATGCTGGAACAACACCCTATCTCAGATGAGTTGAGTAGTCTTGTACACCAATTCCAAGATATCTTTCAACAACCTTATAGTCTACCTCCCCCTATGGATTATGATCATCACATCCCATTACAACCTGGAGCCAAACCACCCAACATTAGTGAAAGGATACAAATTCCTCCTAGAGGGGGGGGGGGTGAATAGGCGGTTTAAAACTTTTCCAACAGTGGATCAACAAAGGCGGAATTAAACTAGTGTTTACTTTGTCAAGAACAAAACCTAGAACAACTAGGGTTCACCTATGTGCACCAACAACTTATGCTAAGAAAGACAAGCAACTATGTGATAGCAAGATATATACTTCAAGCACGAAGGATATCACAAAGTAAGGTGCATAAGTAAGAGCTCGGATATAGGGATAAACGAGGCACGTGAAGACGACGATGTTTTACCGAGTTCCTCCCAACATGGAGTACGTCTCGTTTGGAGAGGGGTGGTATGAAACCACCAACGCCACAATAGGCCTCCCTTCTTCTCCTGTTAATCTCACCCCGACGGGATCGATCCACACTTCCACTATCGGTGCACTTGTCGGTAGAAATCTGGAACCTCTCACAAGGTTGGGGCACTTCTCCAGAACTCTATTGGAGGTTCCCAATAGACAAGCTTTGGGAATGCTCCACAACTTAATTGTAGGCCCCAAGTAATCCACAAACCTGCAAAACAACCAAACCGTCTAGGGTTCCAAGAACCCAAGAGTAAAAAGCTTCTCAGCTTTCACCCAACGAATCCTCACCGAAAACTCAAACCGATGCACCAAATGCAATGACAAGAACACAAGAAGTGCTCAAGTACTTCTCTCCCAAATTCCACCAAAGCTACAAAAGCTTATGCGGGAATAAGAGAGGAAGAACAATGGAGGAAATCCATAAAAGACTCCAAGATCTAGATCCCAAGATGTTTCCCTCACTTTGAGGAGAGATTGATTGGTGGGGTTGTAGATCTAGATCTCCTTTTTTCAAATCCCTCAAGTATATGCAAGAATCATAGGAGGGATTGAGGGGAAGAAAGATTAAGAAGGTCAACAATGGAGGAGAAGACTTGCAAAAACTCGGGGGAGACTCATTGGGGAAGAAGGGCCCCTTTTTATAAGCCCACTCACTTCAAACCGTTTTCTGCCCGTTGGGGAATTTCCACACCGGAGACTCCGTTCTGGAGACTGGAGGCTCAGGTCTATGTTTGTCTCACATCGGAGATTCCAGACTGTCTCCGGACCATCTCCGGACCCCCATATAAAATGTCCTGGGCCAGGTCTTGATGCTCCTTCGAGAGACTTGGCAGGAACTCTGGACCTGAGCACACCGGAGACTCCGGACTTTTCACTCCGAAGATTCCGGTCTGCCAGAATACACCGGAGTTTCCGGTCTGTCTCCGGACCCTTATACAGAACGACCCTGGGCTTCATCTTGGATCCACATCGAAAGTATGAGGTGAAACTCCGGTCCACACGGGAGCACACCGGAGATTCCATCAACCTTTTGTTTTAGCCAGGGAGGATAGAACCAAATAAGAGACAAACTTCAAATAGGGATATCTAGAGTTTGGAAACTCAGATTGACCCGAAACCAATTTTGTTGGAAAGAGCTCTGAGGTTCTGGATCAAGCGGGAGGAATTGTCAGGCATCGATCGGTACTACTATTATTATCAGGATCCCATCTGTTTACTCCTCTAATAACTTTTAGTGATTGTAACCTGAACTTAAGCGTGGTCCTACCCCTTCGATATAGAAGGGTAGGAGAGGATGGCCGGGTGGCAATGCTATCAATAACAAAAAAATATTTACATCTTATCGTATTTTCTTTCTGTTGTAGTTGTAGATCTGAGCGCCGGCTCCGCCTTCTTCCTCCTCCTTCTTCGGCACCTCCTTATCTGAGACCACGGGGTCTTGACACATAAATTTATGCTCGGACCCAGCAGCTGAGTGACCGAGACAAATGGCGGAAAACCTGTGAAGAATTAGCAACAACTCCGGCGTCTTACATGGTTACTGGATCTCACGGTCGAAGACCCCATGAACAAGTGAGCTCATGCAAGGACTGTTTTCTAACAATAGCCAGCCTATTTTACGAACCGGAGACCAAGTGGAAGAAGGTGGCAGTGGCTCGTACAGCAAGAAGATTCATTCAACCACGGCGCGCATGCCCCTCGCGTGCACCACGGAGGAGACCGGCAACTTTTCGTAGGCCGGCTGCCCCGCAGTCCGGCGAGCACATTCCATGGCGGTAACCCGTTGTACGTTTGCCCGCAACCTGTGTTCTTGGTTATTCTGTCGATGCATTCATTAGGATGAGCTAAGCCTGATGTTTATTTTGCTCTGCCATTTTTTCTTCAAAACGGATTAGAGTAAACGATTAGATGTTATACTACGAATGATAACCGATCTGCAGACGATGCAGAAGAAGAGGTGAACGACCACCCGATCGAGGAGGTCCGGAACACGGTTCCCATTACCGACGACCCGTCGGAGCCATGCCTGACGTTCCGGACATGGGTGCTGGGGATGTGCTCCTGCGTGCTTCTCGCCTTCGTCAACGAGTTCTTCATGTACCGGTCCAACCAGCTGAGCATCGGCACGGTGGTGGTCCAGATCGCGACGCTGCCCATCGGCCGGTTCATGGCGTCGGCGCTGCCGGCGACGCTCATGCGCGTCCCGCTCTTCGGCTGGAAATTCTCACTCAATCCGGGCCCTTTCAGCCTCAAGGAGCACTGCCTCGTCACCATCTTCGCCGGCGCTGGGGCCAGCGGCGTCTATGCCATGAACATCATCGCCATCGTCAAGGTCTTCTACAAGCGGCAGATCAACCCCTACGCGGCCATGCTGCTGGCGCAAACAACTCAGGTGATCCATTTGAACCAGAATGCATGAAAGAAACTCAGTTTCTTTGAGGTTGTTTTGGCCAATTTGCGGCGTTCTTAAATTTCAGTTGCTTGGGTACGGATGGGCTGGCCTGTTTAGGACGTACCTGGTCGATTCAGCCTACATGTGGTGGCCACTGAACCTTGTCCAGGTCACACTTTTCAGGTATGTATACCCAATTGTTTGTTCAAACTTCATCAAAATGATAAATGTCTACAAAACCATATGCACATTTTATTTTTGAAAAGGGGACGTATATACCTGCAATATGCAGAAATGATCATAGAGTAGTACTGCATATATACAGGGCGATGCACGAGGAGGAGAGGAGGGCCAAGGGGCAGCTGACACGGCTGCAATTCTTCATCATCGTGATGGTCTGCAGCTTCGCCTACTACCTGATCCCGAGCTACCTGTTCCCAGCGGCCAGCACTATGTCGGCGTTGTGCTGGTTCTACAAGGACTCGATCACGGCGCAGCAGATCGGGTCCGGGCTCAAGGGCCTCGGCGTGGGCTCCTTCGGCCTGGACTGGAACACCGTGGCCGGGTTCATCGGCAACCCGCTGGCCTCGCCGGCGTTCGCCATCTTCAACATCATGTTCGGGTTCGCGATCAACAACTACGTCGCCGTGCCGTACCTCTACTGGACCAACACCTACAACGCGAAGCGGTTCCCCATCATCTCGTCGCACGTCTTCGACGCCGCCGGCCAGCGCTACGACACCAACCGCATCCTCGACCCGAAGGCCTTCACCCTCAACCTCAAGGAGTACAATTCCTACAGCCGCATCAACCTCAGCGTGCTCTTCGCCATCAACTACGGGTTCGGCTTCGCCGGCCTCATGGCCACGCTCTCGCACGTCGCGCTCTACCATGGCAAGTAAGGTTATGGACACACACGCCACCAAAAGACACCAAATCTATGTAAGAGCTGGCTAGCTTATATATGCTTTATTATGTTCTTGATTGATGCAGGGAGATTTTTGACCTGTGGCGGAAGGCGAAGACAGAGAAGGGCCAGGAGCGAGACGTGCACACCAGGATCATGAAGAGGAACTACAAGACTGTGCCGCAGTGGTGGTTCCACCTCATGCTGATCCTCGTGATGGCGCTCTCCCTCTTCACCTGCGTGGGATTCGGAGGCCAGCTGCAGCTGCCGTACTGGGGGCTCCTCCTCGCCTGCGCCATCGCCTTGACCTTCACGCTGCCCATCGGCATCATCACCGCCACCACAAATATGGTAGCAACTCTCTCGCGATCCATTCAGGCCACTGTCTCTGCAAAGTCCCTGAAATATTGATCTGAAATTTCCTCTTGGTGCATATATACAGCAACCTGGCCTGAATATCATCACGGAGCTCATCATCGGGTACCTGTACCCAGGGAAGCCACTGGCCAACGTGGTGTTCAAGACGTACGGCTACATAAGCATGGGGCAGGCGCTCACCTTCGTCTCCGATTTCAAGCTCGGACACTACATGAAGATACCCCCGAGGTCCATGTTCTACGCGCAGCTGGCCGGGACCATCACGGCGTCCACCGTGCACTTCGCCACGGCGTGGTTCCTGCTCACGACGGTCAAGAACGTGTGCGACGTCGACGTCCTGCCGGAGGGCAGCCCCTGGACGTGCCCGGGGGACGACGTCTTCTACAACGCATCCATCATCTGGGGCGTCGTCGGCCCGCTGCGCATGTTCGGCCGCCTCGGCAACTACTGGCAGATGAACTACTTCTTCCTCGTCGGCCTCCTCGCGCCCGTGCCGGTCTGGCTGCTCTGTCGCAGGTACCCTCGCAACGCCTTCTTCAAGAACATCAACATACCGCTCATCTTCGCCGGCGCCGGCGGCCTTCTCCCGGCGAGGTCCGTCAACTTCATCATGTGGGGATTCGTCGGCATCTTGTTCAACTACTTCATATACCGGCGGCACAAGGCGTGGTGGATGAGGCACACCTACGTGCTCGCTGCGGGGCTTGATGCCGGCGTCGCCTTCATGGGGGTACTCACCTTCATTTCGCTAGGCTACTTCGACATCTACGGGGTCCGGTGGTGGGGCGGTGTTGCGGACGACCACTGCCCCTTGGCGTCATGCCCAACGGCGCCAGGAGTGGTGGCCAAGGGATGCCCTGTTGTCAGTTAATCCTAGCTAACACAATGCATCAACATGTACAGTACTACAGCGACGACGATAGAGAAGAAAATAGGATTTTTTTTAGTTGACATCTACAGGTACTACAATCACTAAAGGATGGTAATAAGAACATATGGTATGGTAGCATGGTATATAAAATCTAGTCTTTTCTAGTTGTATTTTATGGAAAAAATTACTGTGCTTTTGTTCTGGTTTGGGGCATACAAACATATCACACTAGTAGGAAAAACCTAACCATAGTGGCGCGCCACTTTTTTTCATGCAACCGGTATGACCCAAAATAGCAGCGGCTCGTGTTAAAAAGGTATAAAGAAACCAGTAATAGCTACCACTGGCGTTCAAAAAAATATACACGCCACCAGTACGAAGGACACACGGGTCCTGTCATCGCCTTGTCGATGGTATATAGCGGGACGACAAAGCTAAGGTGGGAACACATGGCACGACAATGACGTCCGAAACGGGGTTGGACACACGTAAAAACACGACGGTGTACCTAGGTCCAGGGCCCTCGTGGTGAGATGAAACGTCTACTCCTGCATGTCTAATGTATATGTGGAGTATATATGAGAGCTATAATGGTGCTTCTTAAGTTGCGTTGAGGGTGAACCGGAGAGTGCTCATGAGAGAAAGCTTCTTGGAAGAGCTAGCGTATGAGTCCCTAAACCTAAGAGAATGTCTCCCTGGCCATCTTATAGACATAAGAGAGAGAGAGAGATAAAACATCAAGGACACCCTCCTATGTCATATACAGTGTTTACTATCGGTGAACAGCGTTGTCTTCTGGCCTATGTCAGCCTATACTACTGGACACCCGTATAGCCAGGTTGCATTGATACGTTTCTTCCTGTAGCCATGTGGTCTCTGTCTCGGTGGAGAAAATATCTTCTGGTTTCAACTCGGGTAGGTTGGCAGGGGCTAGCCGGATTGAACCATTTAGCAGGGGCCAGCCGGATTCGGCAGGCAGGCTTCGGTCGGATTTGGCAGGCAAGCTCCGGCCGGATTTCTGCAGGCTACCAGGCTTTTACTATCTTTGAGGCACCTAGGGGCCATCCTCTCGACAGGTCCTAACGGGAGAAACTTTAAGTGGTGTCTAAGTAAATGGAACACCACTAGCAGTAAAACACATAGCGGTGTTCACACAAAACCAAACACCACCACAAATTTCACTTTACCCTTCACGTGAACTATTCCCCCCACCACTCCTTCCATATTCCCCATCTCGTTTCTCCATTCTACTCGCCGCTCCGCCCCACACTCAGCGCCGCACCTATTCACTTCAACATGTCGTCTTCCCCCACTCCTACTCGATACGTGCCATCGTCGCCGTCTTTGGCCACGCCGCCACACCGAATCGTCCGTGCCACTGCCACAATACCGTTCGTGCCACTGCCCCCACTCTCCATCCACTCTATCGTCGGTGAGCCTCCAATCTCCTCTAATTGTTTATAAGAACATGTGTAGTTGATTCATAAGTTCGAACTTCTTGTTGGTTTTAGAATAATTATGTTTAGAATTAGTTTGCAGTTGATTTTAGTTTAGAGTTTGTAGGTAATTTTCCCATCCTCCACGTGGTAGATCCCGGGGCTTATTACTAGGCATCAGAAAAGATACCATGGATGTATGGACTAGTTCGCGTCGTGACTCACTATTGGAAAAAAAGGCTTAGCGCTTCAGCAGCCTTACTAGAGGAAGCGTGAAAGTCTGTCGGTGGTAACATGTACCTCCAATGAGGAAGCAAAATACTGTCACCTGTAGGTCGCGAACTTATTCCCGCGGGCTTTCCGCTGACTAGCACAAGAAAAATCCCGCCGTTGTAATGTGTTTCATGGGCGGACCCAAGGGCCGAAAAAAGCCGTGGCATTTGACCTTTTGTGTCCATCACGTCTGTAGAGCCTATCGATGACGAGAACATAGAGGAAGTTTATCACAGGGTCCTCCCAAATAATAGTGTCGTACACGTTTGTCACTGGTTATGGGATAGCGCTCGATCTGATAAAGAAACTTGTCCAATGGTTCCGACGTTCAGTACTAACATTTGTATTATCGGGTTCAGAGACTAGACATGATGTACTAGTGGCTAACAAAAGGACCATTTGTTGCCTTGCGCCACGTTTCGCTTGTTCGCTATATTATTAACTGTCTATGCGTGAACAGTACTGGAGCTAGCGAGCAGTTCTTTCCTTAAATAACAAAAAACAAAAACAAAAACAAATAGTGAGCGGTTTCTTCATCAAACTCTTCTTCTGCCATTGTCATTAGCCGTCAACACTCCGAGATAAGGCCACCAATAATTGTAGTTACAACTTCCAATCGATCATGTGCTCCTTAAAAACAACAAGAAAGAGGATATCAAAAGAGAGAGATAAAAGAATTTAACGAAGGAAGGCACTGGAAGGCACATGACGCAAAGTTTTGCGCCCCCGCCTCCTCTTCTCCGTTTCACTGCAATCATCATTTCTCTATCATTGGGTCAATTAATCGTCGAATAATCCCTAATCTTATTCAATTGTGCATCGTGTTTTATTTATTATTCTGTTGTTGTTTTGAATCCTTCATCTTGTCCGTCACTTTTGATGCGGTTGCCACGATCTAATATATGATGTTATGTTCATTTTGGAGCACTAGTTTTACTAATGATGTTTTTTCTCCTAACGATTTATGCTCTGTGCTATTACATATGAACAAACTTTAATTTGGGAAAAATGTATGAATTAATATAGGAGCCATACTGAAATTGGATCCGTACAAGTATTTTGTTTTACTAACAACACTTCATATTTATCCCACTCATCATGGTGTATTACTTGAACAGATGTCCGCCATGCATTTGATTACAGAGTTCCCGATCAAGTGGAGGCAACCATCGCCCAATTTGAGAAACTTCTAGAGGAAGATCACATATTTGATAAGATAGTTGGACTGGACATGGAGTACAGTTGGCCTGGTGCAACACAAAAGGCTGCTATCATACGGTTATGTGTCGGCTATCGCGCGCTTGTGTACCAAATAAGCAATGTTGAAAGTACATGCCAAATGCTTGCTTCTTTTTGGGACAACAAGGACTATACCTTTGTCGGCGTGGACATCAACACAGACGAGGATATCCAGAGAAGGTGGAGAGTGCCCTACACGACAACAAAGGATGATAACAACAAGGATGACTTGCCTACCTATGCTGGTCCATCATTGATAGCCTCTATTTGACAAAACTGGAGGAAGGTTTTAGTTGGAGAGACCACTATTTCTGGGCGGTGGCGCCCCTGACCGAGAAGCACCTCAAATATGCATGCATGGATGCGTACACCACCTTTCAAGACGTTCTGGTGGCTTGTCGTTTACAAGAGGGGTATTGAAAGGCTTACAAGAATAAACCAAACATCAGAAGCATGCAACAAGTGGAAGAGGTGAGGACATGAAGATGAAACTAGCTATAGGTGTTCATGTTTAATGTGTTCGATGTTTGTAAGGGAAATAAACTACTAGGTCTAGATCATATGTTTCTTGTATGTAACTACTATGTATACCTTATGTTAAAGTTGTTCGATCTGGATAACCTATAAGTGGAATGAACTAGCTAAATATTGCTATCATAGATTATTTAATGAGTTATACACTCGTGGTGCGTGTAAAAGGAAGATCTTAAAAACATAGGTGTCAACTCTAACAGTCATAAAGACATGGATGACAATATATAATCCATTAACATAGTAGATTATAGTGCTACTACTTAAACACGAACACATAGTTCACTTCAGTATGTGCCACAAACACATGAATATCATGGAACACAGTAGAGATGAACATCAACAAAATACAACTTAGGTCTATTACAAGCATCAAATCAAGTCACATGTCCTCTTCCTTGGACTTCTTCAAAGGACCGGCCTCACCCTCTGTGTTCTTATATGGCACCCACGGACGGGTCTTTAGGTAATTGAGGAGGGCTCGGTGTTGTGCCCTAACATTGGGCCTATTTCTATTGTCATTGGACATACATTCCACATTCTTCAAAACGCTTGTGTAAGACGAGTCTTCATTCCGGGTATCACACGGGCATCGATATACATGCCTATACACCTTGGTGTATCCTTCCTCTAGCTCCTTGAGTGATTTCTCGTATGTTCTTCCTCATCATCACTAGCAAAAGTGTGATAAGAATCCTGCATGTGAAGTAAGGCATATAATATATTGCAAATACTAGTACAAGTTGAAATGCAAAATTTGATTATATATACGATGTCAAATCTTGAAATACAGAATAATGACATGACCAGAACTCCAATGGAGGGTACATAAGAAGCACAAACACACATAGCAAATGGCAAGCAGAAAAATAACCATTTAGATCAAAAATTTCCACACTATCTTTGATGGGGTAGTGATCCTGCATGAAATAGTCCATGATTTGCATCAGAAAAAGCTGAATGGAATAATTTTTAAGATCAACTTTGAAATGGCTTATGATAAATTTAAATGGTCTTTTCTTCAGCAGACTTTCAGAATTAAAGGATTTCCTATCAAGTGGTGTGCTCTAATCCATAAATTTTTTTCTAGAGAAAGCGTACATGATCATATTGGTACATACTTCCGAATAAAAAATAATTAAGATAAGGCGATCCATTATCACTAGTTCTATTTAATATAGCGGTTGATATGTTATTCATAATCATAGAGAATGCAAAATTCGATGGCCAAATTGAAGGTGTAGTCCCACACTTGGTCGATGGTGGATTATCGATTCTTTAATACATCGATGATACGTTTTTCTTTATGAAACATGACCTTAAAAAAAAGAAATCTAAAGTTAATATTATCAGATTTCGAGAACCTAACAAGACTCAAAATTAATTTCCAAAAATGTGAATTCCTTTGCTTCGGTGAGGCTCAAGACGAGGCTAAACTATATGTTGAGTTATTTGGCTATGGATAAGGCCAATTTCCAATCAACTATTTAGGCATTCTGATTCATTAGTACAGGCTTATGAATGCTGAATGGAAACTCATTGAGAAAAGGCTAAAAAAGCGATTAAGTAGTTGTAAAGGAACACTTTTATTGCTAAGTGGAAGATTAGTTTTCATCAATTCAGTCCTAAATAATATGGTACTATATATGATTTGCTTCTTTTAATTACCTAAACGATTCTTACATATATTGGATTATTTCTGATAAAGATTATTTTGGCAAGAGGATAGCGAGAAAAATAAATATCAACTAGCTAGATAAAATATATTGTGTCACCCCAAAGATCATGGAGGACTTGATATTCATGACCACAAGGTCAAGAAGAGAGCCCTTCTAGGTAAATGGCATTTCGAGCTTCTTACAAAAGACAGGGTATGGCAAACTCTTCTAAGGATAAAGGAAATTGGCTCATGTGCATTGTTTCATGTTCATTGGAAACTAGGTGACTCACACTTTTGAGCTGGCCTAATGGCGACGAATAAGTTCTTCTTACCATATGGTTCATTATTTATTAAGGATGGCTCAGAAATAAGATTTTGGGAGGACAAATGGCTAGGAAATGCCACGCTCCAAGAACAATATCCATCTCTATACAATATTGTCCAACACAAGAGTGATAAGTTTTCTTAAATGTTGGAACTTTCCCCACAAAATATAATGGTCAGGAAAAAAATTGTTGGTCCTAGACTAGCAGCTCGGAATGATTTTTTACAACGTCTGGCTTTAGTCCAACTGACGCAGGGGTCCGACGAGTTTTGATGGAGTTTACATGAGGATGGTAAATTCTTGGTGGATTAATGTACAAAGCTTTAATCCAACCAGATGCGCCAGTTGATAATAATAAGAAAATATAGAAGATGAATATTCCGCAAAAAATTAAATTTTTTTTGTGGCATATTTTTTGACATGTAATCTTCACAAACGACAACCTTGAAAAATGCAATTGGCAGGGAAGTAAAGAGTGTGTCCTCTATCATCAGGACGAGACTATCAAACACTTATTCTTCGAGTGCAAATTTTCTAGATCTGTATGGTTAGTCATCTAGATAAGTTCTACTTTATACCCATGATGACCGCAAGTGCACATATCAATTGTAGCTAGTTTCGAAATAAAGATATTGAATCCACAGATAGCTATTGGTAAAGGTCTTTATGCCCCTCGTCACTATCTACCAAAGGATACTTATAAGCTGCATTTGGTCTCAAGTAAAGGGTGTTTGAAAGGTTTTTGGTTGTTTGCGGAAAAGTAATTAAAATGAGTAAAATATAGCAAGTAACAAGGTTGTGTGAAAGCGTGGTTAAACTCAATAGGGATAAAACGTTCTCGAGGATGTAGGATACAACTTTAGTATGGTATTGTTATTATTAATAATTAAGATAGCATACTTCTTGTGTCATGAGATGTATGGAGAGAACTCCATAATAAGATGTTCACTACAATTCTCGTAGGAGGCAACTTTGTTGAGCCAAGAGTAAGGTCATCTATAAATAACCACTGCGATGTCTCAGAGCAGTCACCCATACAAACCACCGCAATTAAGGCCCCGTGGATATCGTAATTAGCTTAGGGAGTCCCTCTTTATCCTCCTTTGACCGTGTAGGTTACGAGCCGGTGCCAATCTTTCATGTGGCGATTCCGGGTACGCTCCCAAAATACATTCAAAGAATTTATCCCTTCTTTTATTTCCAATGGCAAATGATATGTGGCCGACTACACATACTATCTAAAGAGAGAGATCAAAAAAAATCATAAATCTATCATAGACCGACAAGTCATATGTACATAAGAATAGATCATCTTCATTACAAATTCATAATAGTGCTAGGGTTTCTCCATCTCCCCAAGAACAAAGGAACTACTCACACATGGAAGAAATCAACAACATCATCATAATCAAATGGATGGATACGAGTACTAGAATAGATCTAATGTAAACCACAATTGAATCTGGAATTATAATAAGATCTAATAGATGAGAGGTGGGGGTAATGGTGGTTATGTAGATGTAGTGGTTGATGATGAAGGGGGTGATGCGTTATCCTCCAATGATCCGTGAAGCATCTGGGGTTTTACCCCAACCAAGTTCCTCCTTTAGATCCCTTTCAGATGTGGTTTTTCGTGGTTTATGGTGGCTATGAATGTCGGATATCCCTCTCATCTTTGCTAGGAGAAAGTATTTGATAAGACAAACACGTTGGCACCTAGTACGGGCAGATGGTACATGCAGGCTCCGCCCATACCACTAGTCGTTATGGGTACTGTTTGCTTCTCCTCGTTCGGTATTCTCCCAGGTGCGAAGGTAAATCCATAAAAATAAATTTTATCACTTAAAAATATCATATTATAGCATAATATGACTATTCTAATTGATATGTTCATATAAGACTTAATGATTTGGGATCATGTTGAAACAAGAACAAAAAGGTGTGTGCAAACGCAGTGAAATACAAAATTCTCTACTCTATTCATGCAAAAACAAAAGGTAAAAATGCTTCAATTTTGGACTCATCAACTTCCTCAGCTAGGCTCTTGCTCGTCCCCGAGCAAAATGGTTGCTTATGGATAAGATCATCATGTTCATGAGACATGAATCGTACAATAAATGAGGTAGAAATTGAAACAGGAATACAACATCGGATGTAGAGAAACTTTGGGGGTATTATCATACCCTTACACATTACATGACTTAGAGGCTTCCACACATTTTCTAGTATTAATGAAATTATAAGAAGCTTCTAGTGATTCAACATATCATATAATCATAAAGTTTAGAGGTATCTAGCACTTAGTTTAGTAATGAAGATTCATGATCATTCTTTTTCTTCTACACTTGATTCTTTTCATAGATGTTCTTTTTTATCTCTTCTTTTCTCATCTTTTCTCTCTCCACATATGTCTATATATATATTTATACTCCTTCTTTCTCTTTTTTTAGTACAGCTATTTGGTCATACTCACTACTTTAATGGCTTCAAAAACTCTTAATTATGATATGCTACCGGAATTCTTCTTCTCATAGCCTAATCAATACTTTTGTTGGTGTGGAAGTCCCTAAAATCATGATAGCTATACAAGTATCCGATTTATCTCTCCTTTGCGAATATGCCCTTAATAACACTAAACCTAGTTAAATCATTTAATATAATAATTATGAATCTAAACACAACTTCAAATATCATAAAGTCTCATAAATCAATGGAATTAAAGTCTAACATGTGTGCAGGAAAGTAAACAAGCTAAAAATTGTAAGATAGATTACAAGGTTCTCACAGATCCCCCAAGCTTGGAATTAAACCGGGTGGATCAATTAATTCCTTGCGATTACTTACTCCTTCTTGGGAGTGAAGAAATCATCATCTCCCTCTTCTTCATCCGACTTGAGGCTGCAGGCATGAGAGATCCATACAAATCGGGTAGACATGTCCGTGACCCTGGCATGCAGTTTAGTGATTATTTTTCTTAGAGTCTTCCTATCATCAACCATCTCCATGATAATTTCAGTTAGAAGTTGCACTCTACCGTCAATGTCATTGACCTTTCTTTCTAGGTCTTTGCCCATCATCCAGTAAGAGTCAACTCCTTCCCCAATAGTTTCGACACAAGCTTTGGAGATCTTCTTAAGGTTTTTGATCTTTTCTCGAATCTCATCACGTTTTCCTTCTTTGTGAGAAGAGGATCCGGGAGGAGATTTAAGAGAAGATCCATGCAGATTGTACCTATAAGGGTTTGGTTGAGATTATCCTTTGTTCTTCCTTTGTTCCACGTGCCTGAGTATCTCCAACTTTTGCGGGAACATGTCTTCCCAGTTGGGGAGTGGAACGACTTGCGAGGGCTCGCTGAGCAAGGGAGATGAAGTGTCTCCTTTGGATCCCTTCGTCTTGGCTTGTGCTTCAGAGACGTCTTCCTTCTTGATCCAGATTTGCTTGATATAAAAAGGCTACATAGTCTTTGAGTAGTCAAGTGAGATTTGAGTGTAAGGTGGGAGGAAGGAGACTCGAGATCTGAGATTAAACAATAAAAGTCAAAACAATAGAGAAAAGGAAAGAGGTAAATAAATAAAATAAAACCTAGGAGAAGGATCGGAGTTGGTCGCGGATGATGGTATGGGCGGGCCCCGTCCATACCGTGCGCCCGTACTCGTAACTTGCCATCTTCTCTCTCTCTCTCTTTCCTTTTCTTTTTTTAACAAAAGAATAATAGAAAGCTTGGAACAACACAAGGATAGTCCTGGTAACGACCTGTGGTATGGGCGTATATGCCCATAAGGCCTGTTCGTATCAGAACACAGAAAAGTGTACGCGGGGTTCTGACTGTTCAACGACCACTAGTACAGGCGCAGCTACCCGTACGGCCTTCCCGTACCAGTTCAAAAAATAGTACAGTAAATGCAGAAAAATACAAGGGAAACAAAGAATAAGGCAAAACATGCTAAAAAAGACTCCAAACTAGCAGAAATCCATGAACTTAAGATTTTGTTATCTCATTTTGTTAAATTTCTCAGCCAAAATTAAGGAGATTATCTCAGCGGAGTTGATCTCTCCAACTCTATAATGCTTCAATCGCTGCCCATTGAAGATCTAGGATTAAGAAGAGGGTGTAGTATTTTTCAATCTCACCGCTCCCGAAGTATATGCCTCTTCGATTTCATAAGGCCCCTCCCACCTGGATTTCAATTTTCCTGCAAAAATCTTAAGCCTAGAGTTGTAGAGCAGGACTTTATCCCTCGATTTAAATTCCTCGCCTTCTAATTTTTTATCATGCTATTTCTTCACTTTTTCTTTAAATATCCTAGTATTTTCATAGGCTTCATTTCTAAGTTCATCCAAAGCATGAATATCTAAGAGTCGTTTTCCCCAGCAGTTTTCAAATCAAAATTCATGGTTTTAATATCACATCGAGCCTATTCTATTAGAAGATGACAAGTTTTACCTTAAACCATTTTGTATGGTATCATTCACATAGGTTTCTTGAAAGCTGTACGATATGCCCATAGTGCATCATTAAGCTTCAAGTCCGGTCCTTTCTTGACTTGTTCACCGTCTTTTGAAGTATGACCTTGATTTCCTAGTTTGATAATTCCACTTGTCCACTGGTTTGAAGGTGGTAAGGTGAAGCTACCCGATGGTCTATGATGAGCTCAGTTGTAACATCCCAAAAATATTGAACAATGATTATCAAATTCCAATCACTCAAAATTAGGGTTAACAAAAACTTTTGTTAATCAACATCATATGAATGCATGTGTGTATGTGATGATTGTATGAATGCATGAATGGACTTGTTTGATTGTTGTAAATAGAAAGAAATGGTTTAAATATGAAAACAACATTATCTAAAACATTCCAAGTAGAAACAAATCAAGAGAAAATAAAAAACAAACAAAACAAGCAAAGGGTCATTTTTGCCAATCTTGCCCACTAGGCCACTTTGAGTGTTTATAGTCCAAGATTTCAAACAGAAACAATTCCATTTCTTTTCACCCCTTGCTAGACCAAGTAAAAGTGAACCCAAGCCCACCTTTCAAACTCACAGAAACATTTGGCAACTGGATTCAAATGACAATTCAAAATTGAATCTTTATCATATGTGAAGATCACCCATTTTCAAAGACCAACCAAACCAGTGCACCTTGACCATTACAACTAACCAGAGACTACCTAGTATGTAACTAGTACACCCACCAATTTTGAACCAAAAATTCAAATTGAAATCTCTTTCAGCCATTTCATCAAACACCTTGCAAACACAAATCAAACAAACAACAAACACTATTGTGAGCAGTGTTTGGGCCTAACTTGTTCCCTCTCTAGCTCACAACATGCTATTAGTAGATCATCTAGCTTAGTTAACAATCTTTAGCTCACTGTGAGCTTGCCATTGCATTCAATGGTGAGCATGCTGAGCCTCACCTTGCCACCCCATGGTCGACAACAAGCTAGGAACAACACCAAGCCTAGCCACCTTGTCTGGGACATTGACCATCATCCACCGCCACCCCCTGTCCAATGCCAACGCCCTGCCAGCTCCCAGACCACCCTAAAACTGCCGCGCCCTATGCCTCTGTGCCATGCCGAGAGCGCGCCAGAGCGCCGCAATCGACACACGCCCACAGACCACACGCCGTCATTGCCTCTTACGAGCGTGATCGCCACCATCCCAGGAACCACCAGGACACGCTCGTTCGTCGCTGCGCGACCAGGAGAGCCCGTGCGCCATTAAAATGCCCGTCGGACCCGCCTAGAGCACCGTAGCGTTCCGACCATCTCGCACAGCCCCACGCCTCGAGACCATGCCGTTGAGCTTCGCCAGGGAGCACATCACCGCCCCCTACTGTCGCCCATGCCATTAGCCTACTGTGCCGACGACCCCGACGAGCTCCACCCGCACCCTTCGGTCCCCTCTTGGCACTATAAATAGAGGCCACCCCCGATCGATTTCTTCACACCAACACACTCCCCTCTCTCTCAGAACCACACACCTCATTCCCGGAGCAAGGCAAGAAGAAGGTCACTGGAATTTGGCTGGAGACTACCGCGGAGGAGAAAGAAAGGAGCCAGCGATTGGAGCCGCCCTAGGAGAAGCCACCGGTACCAGGAGGTTCGCTGTCGTTGACTTTGTCGTTTGCCCCCATTGCCGACCCTCGCCTGAGCCCCGGTGAGCACCCGTAGACCCCCACTGGCCGCGCTAGGGTTCTGTCTCGCCGGAGTTGCCCGACGGAGACGATAAGTCACAGCCGTTCGATTATAAGTTGATCGTGTGGTTTAGATTGCCCCGTACCGCTTCGCACCCCCTGTCTCGATGATTGGTGGGGACAACCACTTAAACTCACCCGACGCGTGTTGTGCGCCGTGGGCCGGCCCATTTACATTCCCGCATGACCCAGTAGTTTGAATTTAGGTTTATTCATTTAGTTTCAAACTCACTTCTGTACTTACATTTAAAAATCAACCCATGTCGATTCACTACACCAAAATGCATGAAACTAATTTTGTTAGAAAGGTACTGGAATTCTGAATCCAAGCCCGTTGGTTTCAAGTCATTTGGAATTGTAGATCACCTATAGTAAAAATAACAAGGCAGAAGCTTTTCTACATTCAAACATTTTTCAAAATTCAACCACAAAAGCTTTTGAGTTGATTCCAACTCTCAAAAATCACATTTAACTAGACCTTTATGAATATATAAAAATATCTAGGTCTACTTGCAGAAATGATGAACAAGTAATAAAAGAATGCCCCATAGGAATTTCTAGTCACTTTATTTAATTAAAATAAAAAGGTTAAACCTTATTAAATTGTGACACCACTTTAAATCACATTCCCATGTACTGAAATATGTGGTGATGACATGTGTCAACGTGATCCCATGTTTTAGTTGGAGAATATTAAATCTTAAGTAGTTTTCAATGAGTAGAAATTACTTTTCCAAAATAAAATAAATAAGACAAGTGCTTTGATGATTGTAATGTTTGTGATGATGCTAGATCATCAAGTGAAAACCATGGTGTGATAAATAAAAAGTAGTTAAGTATTGTTTGGTGATTATGTACCTTGTATTTATTTATAGATGCTAGTACCGACCAAGGATACGAGGAGGAAGGAGAATACTACGAGGAAGAAGCCGAGGAGAACTTCAACCACTGCTCTGCACAAGGCAAGCTATCTAAGCAAGTTTATACTTGCAATTATGCAAGCCTCACTATACAAGTTGACTTAGCAAGCTAATCCTTGCAAGCTTACCCCACTTGATACCCAATCCTAGTTTTACTTGCAAGCTTAGTATTTTATTTCTTTATCAAAACTTTCTATTGGAGTTTACTTAGTGACTTGTAGATTTTAGAAAGATATTTAAAGGTAGCATCAAGAGCATAAATTTGGCCTAAGTTAGGTAATCTTGATGTCATCCTAAGGCATGAGATTGAAACTTAGATCATTCACCCTTGTTTACCCCACCCCTCATTAGTGTTTACCCCCACTTATAGATGCTAGTGCTAAGCATAAAACTTGATCACTTTAGATGGGAATACTTGGTGAAAATGGTTATGAAAACCTTAGAATGATGAGTCATTCTACTGAAATGTTTGACATGTGTTCTTGAACACTAGATGATTTTGATGATGAAAATGTTAAGGCATGAGCCTTAGACCTTTATAAAACTGATGGTTGTCTGGATGCGATACCATTCCAATTATACCGTACAACCACAATATGCGAAATTTGGGTAGGGCTTGACTGGAAATTTATATACCTTAGTATGGGTTCCCTTGCTGCCAAGCTTTGAGATGAGGCTACCTTGTGAAGATTGTCCACCTGTGCAGTTCCCAAGATGACAGTTGGTCATGGTTGGGAGGCCAAACTCACAGGAGAGATGCCTATACTAGGGCGTGTAATTGAAAGGTTAGGATTAATTATCCGCATACTGAGTATGGTGAATTCAGGATTGTTCCTGACGGATGTATCGAATGTTGTGGTGAAAGTGTACCACCTCTGCAGAGTGTCAAAATATTCGAATAGCCGCGTCCGCGGTTATGGACAGTTGGAGTGGCCATACTGTTCCGTCGTCAGATGTTTTCAAAATGACTTATGAAATGATTCATGACTTGACTTGACCACAACAGGGTTGTGATATGAAAACTCAAGTTCCCACTTAGGTGTTATAAAACTTTTAACTAGCTTTCTTTGCTTCTGAACTTAGTAGAGATAAATATGGATTTTTGCAAAACAACCTAGAGCTTACTATCCTTACTCAAAACCACTTCACTTGTTAGTATTAGTTTGCGAGTACTTAAAGAGTACTCATGGCTTTGTCACTGGATATTCCCGTGGCCAGACTATGAGAGGACTATCAGGAGGACGAACCGTAGGAAAGTTACGACAACTAGGATCATATCCCATCGTCAGCATTGCCTGTGACTATGAAGCTGGAGCCTCGCCTACTCTACCGTTATTATTACGTTATTCCGCTGCTTGATTTGTATTAAGACTGGATCATGTGATCCTTTATTTGTTGTAAGACCTTATGTATGGTTTGTAATGGATGATGTACTGTGATATCCAATATGTTATATCCCGCAAAAATGGTAATCCTAGGATTGCGATGTATGGCATAATAGGCATCTGGGATTAAAAATCCGGGTGTTGACAAGTTGGTATCAGAGCCATCCTGACCATAGGAGACCCTAGTTTAGAATGGAAGTTTGAATCAAAAACTTAGTTTCAAAACCAAGGAAGTGAGTATTTATGAAAACTTATTCTCATTCTTATCACTTAGACTCTTTCATAAACATTCATGTTCCTCAAAAACATTCTTGCAAACTTACATAAAATTTGACACACTTTATCACTTTACTAACTTACTCATCCTACATTCTTATAAATGGACGTGAAGTATAACAAGGTTTATCAGTTGGGTAATGGAGGAGACCTCATATTTGAGCGTGACTTGGACCAGCTTTCGGAACTTCTGGAGCGTCCGCACCCCGAGTTCTTCGGAGCTCAGCTCAATGATCAGGAAGGAGAGGAATTGCATTGGCTGATTGTTGCTAGTCCCCGAGGAAAGATTGAAGCCCCCACCTCAGAAGGAATTTAGTTCACCATCAGAGAGAACAACTGGCTCGATGGATTTGCCAGGGCCATGCAGGAAGCTCTTTCCCTTCTGTGTGGGTAGAGTATCAACCAGATCAAGGGTACCCGCTTTGAGTTCTGCCCAAAGCGTGATGCTATGGGACAACCACTGGAGGCACCATATCACCCTGAGCTGAAGAACCAAGTGGATCACCTCAGCTTCATGATGTATTACCCGTAGAAGGAGTTGGACAATGCCCGTTCCTACGCCAACCACAAGTACGCCATCGCCGCCCAGAAGGATCAGACCATTGCCATGCTAGTGAAGGATCGCCAGTCTCGTCGTCGTTAGCTCGACAAGAAGGAGCGCATCATTGTCCGTCTCCGCCACAGGATCACAGACTTGGAGGACACTATCCACGAGAGGGATATGCAGCTAGAGGAGAGGGAGAATGCATGGGAGGACATCCGTGGAGACCCCTACTCCTATCTCAGTGATGATGATACTTTCTGGAGGATCAGGCCATGTACTTCTTCACCGATGAGGATGACTTTGCCTTCATTGATGATGATGATGATGATGAGGATGATGTGGACACCAACTCCGAGGAGTAGTAGCACTTGAGCACTAGCGTTAGTGAGTTATATCCGGTCCCACTGTATCGTAGTTTCCTAGAATGGTTCTTAAAACCATATGTTTTCTTTGTTGTGGTGTGTGTGTTGTATGATGTGTTATGAATGAATGAAAAGCAAGTTGCTAGAAAAACCTGAGTCTAACTTTGAAAACTATTCAAAAACAAAATCCCGAACCTTAGAAATTTCCCTCTTTTCTCATGATTTATCTCAATCTTCAGATGCCTCGCGGAGGGAGCAGTTCATCCCCGGACCTGATGTTGCAAATCTTGCAAATGTTGGTTTCTGACCGCCAAGCTAAAAGAGCAGAACGTCAAGCCAACCTAGCCACCCTTCAACACATAGCTTAGATGGCCAACAATAATCAAGGCCATGGAAATTAGGACAACCATGGATCCAAGCTCAAGAATTTTCAGAACACCAATCCACCCATTTTCACTAAGTCTGAAGAAGCCCTAGATGCAGATGATTGGATGCAAACAATGGGTAACAACCTAGAAGTTGCAGGAGTGTAAGCCAACGATAAGGTACTGTTCGCCACCCACTATCTGGCCAGAGATGCAATAGCATGGTTGAACAATGTTCACGCCATGACTGGAGGACAGATGATGACTTGGGAGGAATTCAAAATCAAGTTGTGCCACCGGGTTTGATCAAGAGGATGAGATATGAATTCAGAGAACTGAAGCAGGGAAGGATGACCGTAGTTGAGTACCGTGACAAAATTTTGTCATTGGCTAGGTATGCACTGGATGAGATTGATACCGAAGCCAAGAATAAGGAGAGATTCTTGAATGGTCTGCATGATGATATGCAAACGGTGTTGGTCAATATCACATTTGATGATATTGAAGCCTTAGTGGATTCCGCCATTCAAACGGAAGGCAAGATCAACCAAGCCAATGAGAACCGCAAGCGTAGAATGATGCATTAACCAGGAACCCAGCATACCCCAAAGTATCGCCCCAACCCATCTCCAGGATTTTCCCCAAGAAACAACAGACCCCCGATGAACCATACGACCTATCCCAACCGTGGAGGAGGAAACCCAAGGCCCGGAGGAAACCACAACAACAACCCTGGCAACTCCAGCAATTTCAACCGTGCACCACCTAAGTTCAACAACAACAATGTCGCCACCAACACCAACACTGCCCCAACAACTGGAAGCAATGTTGTGCCTGTTGCAGCAAAAGACAAGTCTCAGGTGACTTGTTATGAATGTGGAACCAAGGGTCACTATTCTAATGAGTGCCCCAAGAATATTTCCGCAAACCCCAATGCAAATGCCCTAGCTCAGCAGTAGCATCGTGTTCAGCCCGGAAGGAGATTTGCCCCAGGGAATTCGCTCAACCGCAATGGCCGTCTCTTTCCATGCATGCTGAAGAAGCCCAAGAAGCGCCAGATTTCATGCTGGGTATGTTTTATGTTAACTTAGTACTTGCAAGAGTGTTGTTTGATTCAGCATCGCACTCGTTTGTTACCGAAGAATTTGCATGCACTAGTAAGATTCAACCCACCAAATTGAAGCATGTTATGATAGTTGAAATACCTGGTTCAACCACCAAATCTAGACAAATTTGCAAGTCCGTACCTATCTGAATCCATGGCATAGATTTTTATGCTAATCTAATAGTACTCAGAACTAAAGGTTTGGAAGTAGTACTATGAATGGATTGGATGTCGAAACATAAAGGATTAATAGACTATGCCAAGAAAGCCATAACCATGACCAGTACAGCTGGAATATCCGTCGAGAATGTATCTGAAACCTTTCCCCGTCAATTCAAGTGCAACAAGAGCCTAGCCCAACCAACCATTGACCAAGTCAGAATAGTCTATGAATACCCCGATGTATTTCCAGATGTTTTGCCCTGTATGCCCCCAGATCGAGATATCGAGTTTATCATTGAACTAATCCCTGGAACTGGACCCATAGCCCAGAGACCGTATAGTATGAACCCGTCTGAATTAGTGGAGCTGAAGAAGCAACTGGATGCTATGCTGGAGATAGGACTGATTCAACCAAGTGCTTCTCCCTAGAGATCACCTGTCTTATTTGTGGACAAGAAAGATGGAGGTAACTGTTTGTGTACGGATTATTAGAAGTTGAATGATGTCACCATCAAGAACAAGTACCCACTGCCAAAGATAGAAGACATGTTTGACCAGTTGACTGGTGCCAAGGTGTTTTCTAAGTTTGATCTTAGAACTGGCTATCATCAACTCAAGATTCGTGCAGAGGATATTCCAAAGACTGCCTTTACCACCAGATATGGATTATATGAGTACACTATCATGTCCTTTGGATTAACCAATGCCCCCGCTTATTTCATGAACCTCATGAATAAGATTTTTATGGACTTCCTGGATAAGTTTGTCATTGTTTTCATCGATGACATTCTGATCTATTCCAAATCAGAAGAAGAACATGAGCTACACCTTAGGACCATCCTTGGAACCCTTAGGGAGCATCAGTTGTATGCCAAGTTTAGAAAATGTGAATTCTGGTTACAGGAGGTAGGATTTCTCGGATATATCGTATCAGCCGGAGGAACTGCAGTTGACCCTGCAAAGGTGAAGGATGTTGAAGATTGGCAAGCCCCAACCACTCAAACCCAAGTTCATGCATTTCTTGGATTGGCGGGATATTACCGCAAGTTCGTAGAAGGATTCTCGAGTATCGCAAGACCCATGACCCAATTGTTGAAGAAGGATAAGAAATTCGAATGGATGGACAAATGCGAATCGAGTTTTCAAGAGCTCAAGAGGAGATGATTTCAGCCCCAATCCTGACCATGCTGGATATTACGAAGCCGTTTGATGTGTATTGTGACGCATCCAAGATTGGTCTCGGATGTGTGTTGATGCAAGAAGGCAACATTATATCTTATCTATCCAGAAAACTGAAGCAACATGATCAGAACTATCCTACCCATGACCTTGAACTAGCAGCCGTAGTTCTAGCGCTGAAGACATGGAGGCATTACCTGATGGGAAACCGTTGTGAGATTTATTCGGATAACAAGAGCCTGAAGTATATATTCACTCAGTAGGAGCTGAATATGAGGCAGAGAAGATGGATCAAGCTAATCAAGGACTATGATCTGAACATTCACTATCACCCCGGTAAAGCCAATGTGGTAGCAGATGCCCTCAGTAGATTGCCGTGCCACTTGAACTCCATGATTCTGAAGGAGCAACCAAGTTTGCACAAGGAGTTGGAAGATTTCAGAATGGAGCTTGTTAGTGAAGGATTTTTGGCTAGCATAGAACTTCAACCCACTTTGATCAGTCAGATCAAGGAGGCGTAGAAAGGAAATTCTAGTATCGACGGAATTAAATGTCGTATCGGTACATGGAAAGTACCCGGATTTACCGAAGATGAAGAAGGAGTTTTGTGGTACAAAGGACGTCTCTGTGTACCAGCAGATTCAGATTTGAAGGAAGCTATTTTTAAATAAGCCCATGATACTCTTTATTCTATCCACCCCGGAGGAACGAAGATGTATCAAGATTTGAAGGAGCAATTTTGGTGGCATAAGATAAACAGAGAAATTGGAAGCTACATCGCCAAGTGTGATATTTGTCAGAGAGTTAAGGCGAGACATCAGAGACCCGCATGACTGTTGCAACCCTTACAGATTCCAAAATGGAAATGGGATTCAGTTGGAATAGACTTTATCACCGGTTTTCCTAGATCTAGTAGGGGAAATGACTCTATTTGGGTCATAGTTGATAGATTGTCCAAAGTATCCCATTTCTTACCTGCCAAGACCACTTACCAGAGCTCGAAGCTAGCGGAGTTGTACATTGCTAGAATCGTCAGTTTGCACGAAGTCCCAAGAACATCGTGTCGGATCGAGGAACTTAGTTTACCTCGAGATTCTGGAAGAAAGTCCAAGAAGGATTGGGAAAAAGACTAGATTTCAGCATAACTTATCACCCTCAGACTGATGGACAAACGGAGCGAGTAAATCAAATACTCGAAGATATGTTGAGAGCTTGTGTGCTAGAGTATGGATCTAAATGGGAAGACTGTCTGCCTTTCATAGAATTTTCTTACAACAATAGTTATCAAGCCAGTTTGCAAATGGCCCCATTTTAATTCATGTATGAAAGGAAGTGTCATACCCCTTTGAATTGGTCGGAATTAGGAGAGAGTCAGATTTTTGGACCCGACATCCTACGAGAAGTAGAAGAGAAGGTTCAAAAGATTCGTGAGCACCTCAAGACCGCCCAATCCAGATAGAAGAGTTATGCCGACAAGATACGTCGAGACCTCGCTTTCAATATCGGAGATTTTTTGTATCTCAAAGTGTCGCCTTTGGAAGGAATGCATCGTTTCCAGCTCAAAGGAAAGTTAGCCCCTAGATATATCATGCCCTTCAAGATTCTAAATTGTCGAGGAGAAGTATCGTATCAACTGGAACTGCCAGAGGAGATGTTAGCAGTACATAATATGTTCCATATATCGTTACTTTGCAAATGCCTAGAAGTTTCGAAGAAGACCGAAGTTTTCAAGAACATTGATCACCGCACCATAGAGATCAACGATGAACTGACGTATCCCAAAGTACCCATCCGTATTTTGGAGGAAGCTTTCAGAACCACCAGGACCCAAAGAATCAAGTTTCTCAAGATTTAGTGGAGCAACCACACTAAAGAAGAAGCTATCTGGGAACGAG
Source organism: Avena sativa (assembly GCA_916181665.1). NCBI lineage: Eukaryota > Viridiplantae > Streptophyta > Magnoliopsida > Poales > Poaceae > Avena > Avena sativa. The sequence goes on from OV702297.1 coordinate 129,150,375, forward strand.
AAGACTACATGAAGACGGAGTTTCCCGATCTCTTTAAATCCTAGTTTTCTTTTTCTTCTTTCTCAAATCTCGGGATGAGATTTTATTTAAGGAGGGAAGTGTTTGTAACATCCCAAAAATATTGAACAATGATTATCAAATTCCAATCACTCAAAATTAGGGTTAACAAAAACTTTTGTTAATCAACATCATATGAATGCATGTGTGTATGTGATGATTGTATGAATGCATGAATGGACTTGTTTCATTGTTGTAAATAGCAAGTAATGGTTTAAATATGAAAACAACATCATCTAAAACATTTCCAAGAAGAAACAAATCAAGAGAAAATAAAAAACAAACAAAACAAGCAAATGGTCATTTTTGCCAATCTTGCTCACTAGGCCACTTTGAGTGTTTCTAGTCCAAGATTTCAAGTAGAAACAATTCCATTTCTATTTACCCCGTGCTATACCAAGTAAAAGTGAACCCAATCCCAACTTTCAAACTCACAGAAACATTTGGCAACTGGATTCAAATGAAAATTCAAAATTGAATCTTTATCATATGTGAAGATCACCCATTTTCAAAGACCAACCAAACTAGTGCACCTTGACCATTCCAACTAACCAGAGACTAACTAGTCATCAACTAGTACACCTACCAAGTTTGGATCAAAAATTCAAATTCAAATCTCTTTAACCCGTTTCATCAAACACCTTGCAAACACAAATCAAACAAACAACAAACACTATTGTGAGTAGTGTTTGGGCCTAACTTGTTCCCTCTCTAGCTCACATCATGCTATTAGTGGATTATCTAGATCAGTTAACAAGCTTTAGCTAACTGTGAGCTTTACATTGCCATCAATGGTGAGCATGCCGAGCCTCACCTTGCCAACCCATGGTCGACAGCAAGCTAGGAGCAACACCAAGCCTAGCCACCTTGTCTGGGACATTGACCATCGTCCATCGCCACCCCCTGTCCAACGGCAACGCCCTGCCAGCCCCTGGACCACCCTAGAACTGCCGTGCCCTATGCCTCTGTGCCATGCCGAGAGCGCGCCAGAGCGCCGCAATCGACACGCGCACACAGACCACGCGCCGTCATCGCCTCTTGCGAGCGTGATCGCACCGTCCCAGGAACCGCCAGGACACGCTCGTTCGTCGCCGCGCGACCAGGAGAGCCCGTGCGCCATTAAAATGCCCGTCGGACCCGCCCAGAGCACCGTAGCGTTCCGACCGTCTTGCACAGCCCCACGCCTCGAGACCACGCCGTTGAGCTAGCGCTAGGGAGCACAACACTGCCCCCTACCGTCGCCCATGCCATTAGCCCACTATGACGACGACCCCGACGAGCTCCACCCGCGCCCTTCGGTCCCCTCTTGGCACTATAAAAATAGGCCACCCCCGATCGATTTCTTCACACAAACACACTCCCCTCTCTCTCAGAACCGCCCCACCTCATTCCCGGAGCAAGGTGAGCAGCAGGTCGCCGGAATTTGGCTGGAGTCTGCCGGGAGGAGGAAGAAAGGAGCCAGCGATTGGAGCCGCCCCAGGAGAAGCCACCGGTACCAGGAGGTTCACCGTCGTCGACTTCGTTGGTCACCCCCATAGCCGACCCTCGCCTGAGGCTAGGTGAGCCCCCGTAGACCTCCACTAGCCGTTCTAGGTTTATGTCTTGCCGGAGTTGCCTGAGGGAGATGATAAGTCACAATCATTCGATTAGAAGTTGATCGTGTGGTTTAGATTGCCCCATACCGCTTCGCAACCCCTGTCTCGCTGACTGGTGGGGACAGCCACTTAAACTCACCCGCGCGTGTTGTGCGCCGTGGGCCGGCCCATTTACATTCCCGTGTGACCCAGTAGTTTGAATTTAGGTTTATTCATTTAGTTTCAAACTCAGTTCTGTACCTAGATTCAAAAATCAACCCAAGTCGATTCACTAAACCAAAATGAATGAAACTAATTTTTTTAGAAAGAGTACTGGAATTCTTAATCCAAGCCCATTCGATTCAAGTAATTTCGAATTGTAGATCACCTATAGTAAAAATAACAAGGCAGGAGATTTTCTGCATTCAATTTTTTTTTCAAAATTCAACCACAAAAGCTTTTGAGTTGATTCCAACTCTCAAAAATCACATTTAACTAGACCTTTCTGAATATATAAAAATATCTAGGTCTACTTGCAGAAATGATGGACAAGTAATAAAATAATGCCCCATAGGCATTTATAATCACTTTATTTAATTAAAATAAAAAGGTTAAACCTTATTAAATTGTGACACCACTTTAAATCACATTCCCATGTACTGAAATATGTGGTGATGACATGTGTCAACATGATCCCATGTTTTAGTTGGAGAATATTAAATCTTAAGTAATTTTTAATGAGTAGAAATTACTTTTCCAAAATAAAATTAATAAGACAAGTGCTTTGATGATTGTAATGTTTATGATGATGCTATATCATCAAGTGAAAACCATGGTGTGATAAATAAAAAGTAGTTAAGTATTGTTTGGTGATTGTGTACCTCGTATTTATTTGTAGACGCTAGTACCGAACAAGGATACAAGGAGGAAGGAGAATACTACGAGGAAGAAGCCGAGGAGAACTTCAACCACTGCTTTTCACAAGGCAAGCTATCTAAGCAAGTTTATACTTGCAATTATGCAAGCCTCACTATACAAGTGGACTTAGCAAGCTAATCCTTGCAAGCTTACCCCACTTGATACCCAATCCTAGTTTTACTTGCAAGCTTAGTATTTTAGTTCTTTATCAAAACTTTCTATTGGAGTTTACTTAGTGACTTGTAGATTTTAGAAAGATATTTAAAGGTAGCATCAAGAGCATAAAACTTGGCCTAAGTTATATAATCTTGATGTCATCCTAAGGCATGAGATTGAACTTAGATCATTCACCCTTGTTTACCCCCTCATTAGTGTTTACCCCCACTTGTAGATGCTAGTGCTAAGCATAAAACTTGATCACTTTATATGGGAATAATTGGTGAAAATGGTTATGAAAACCTTAGAATGATGAGTCATTCTACTGAAATGTTTGACATGTGTTCTTGAACACCAGATGATTTTGATGATGAAAATGTTAAGGCATGAGCCTTAGCCCTTTATAAAACTGATGGTTATCTCGATGCAATACCATTCCAATTTTACCGTACAACCACAATACCCGAAATTTGGGTAGGGATTGACTGGAAATTTATATACCTTAGTATGGGTTCCCTTGTGGCCAAGGTTTGAGCTGAGGCTACCTTGTGAATGTTGTCCACCTGTGTAGTTCCCAAGATGACAGTTGGTCATGGTTGGGAGGCCAAACTCACAGGAGAGGTGCCTATACTAGGGCGTGTAATTGAAAGGTTAGGATTGATTATTGGCATACGGAGTATGTTGAATTCAGGATTGTTCCTGACGGATGTATCGAATGTTGTGGTGAAAGTGTACCACCTCTACAGAGTGTCAAACTATTCGAATAGCCGCGTCCGCGGTTATGGACAGTTGGAGTGGCCATACTGTTCCGTCTTCAGATGTTTTCAAAATGACTTATGAAATGATTCATGACTTGACTTGACCACAACAGGGTTGTGATATGAAAACTCAAGTTCCCACTTAGGTGTTATAAAACTTTCAACTAGCTTTCTTTGCTTCTGAACTTAGTAGAGATAAATCTGGCTTTTTGAAAAACAACCTAGAGCTTAGTATCCTTACTCAAAACCACTTCACTTGTTATTATTAGTTTGCGAGTACTTAAAGAGTACTCATGGCTTTGTCCCTGGCTATTCCCATGGCCAGACTATGAAGAGGACTATCAGGAGGATGGACCGCAGGAAAGTTACGACAACTAGGATCATCTCCCATCTTCAGCATTGCCTGTGACTATGAAGATGGAGCCTCGCCTACGCTACCTTTATTATTATGTTATTCCGCTGCTTGATTTGTATTAAGACTGGATCATGTGATCCTTTATTTGTTGTAAGACCTTATGTATGGTTTGTAATGGATGATGTACTGTGATATCCAATCTGTTATGTCTCGCAAAAATGGTAATCCTAGGATTGCGATGTATGCCACAACAGGCATCTGGGATTAAAAATCTGGGTGTTGACATCAGTCGACTGCAGATCCTAGTTGGAGACCCCAAGAGCAAGGTCTGATGAGCACATCAGTAAGTTTTCCCTCAGTTATAAAACCAAGGTTATCGAACCAGTTGGAGCAAGGAAACAACTCCAAGGTGTTGCTAGCAACTTGGAATCCTGCACAACACAAACTCAAGACTTTCCCCAACTTACAGTGAGGTTGTTAATCTCACTGGTTTCTTGAAAATAAAGGATTAAACGTTGTGTAGAAGGTAATGGTTGCTTGTAGAAAGTAAACAGTAACAGTAACAGTGGATGGAATATCAATGGTACAGATTGGACCGAGGTCCACAGTTCACTAGAGGTGTTCTCCTTAAGATAGATAACATGCTGGGTGAACAAATTACATCGGGGCAATTGACAAGACTAAGCAAGGCATAACAATGCAATACTAGACATCATGACTCCTATGAGATTTTATTGGTCATTACAATAATATACATAGACCATAATCCAACTGCATCTATGACTAATAATCCACCTTCAGGTTATCATCCGAACCCCCTCCATTATTAAGTTGCAAGCAACAGATTATTGCTTTAAGCAATGTGTGTAAAATAAATAATACAATTGTTCCATGAACAAAAGATTGTTGTTTTCTCCCTAGTAGCAACAACACATCTACAACCTTAGATATTTCTTTCACTTCCCCAGATTACTAGAGGCATGAACCCACTATCGAGCATAAATACTCCCTCTTGGAGTCATAAGCATCTACTTGTCCAAGATAGCTACTAGCAACGGAGATCATGCAAGATTAAAATAACACATACATGATAGAATCAATAATCAATTTGACATGATAGAATTAATAATCAATCTGACATAGTATCTCAATATCCATCGGATCCCCGTACAAACAACATGTATGATTACAAATAGATGATCTTGATCATGAATGGAGCTCACAAGATCTAAACATGGCAGCACAAAGGAGAAGAAACAACCATCTAGCTATCGTATGGACCCATAGATCAAGGGTGAACTACTCACGCATCATAACGGAGGCTGGCATGGTGATGAAGAAGGCCTCCGGGATGATCTCTCCCCTCTGGCAGGGTGCCGGGAAGAGTTTCAGATCCCCCCTGATCTAGGGACGATGGTGGCGGCAGCTATGGACTGTTTCGTGGAGAGTTTATCGGGTACTTAGGGTTTCTGTATCGGGGGCTTTTATAGGTGAAGAGGCGAGGCAGGGGGAACCCCAGACGCCCACACCATGTGGCGGCGTGCCCTAGGGGGCCCGTGCCACCCTAGAATGTGGTGGCCTCGTGGCCCTCCTTTGGTATCCCTTTGGTCTCTGTGTTCGTCTCGGTAAAATATTGACTTTGGCTTTTGTCCTGTCCAATTCTAAGAATATTTCCTTTATAGCTTTTTTGAAACCAAAAACAGCAGGAAACAGACAACTGGCACTGCGGCATCTTGTTAATAGGTTAGTCCCAGAAAGTGTATAAAAATACCTCAAAGTGTAGACAAATCATAGCAACGTTGATACTAAAGAAGCATGAAACATCAAAAATTATAGATACGTTTCCGACGTATCAAGCATCCCCAATCTTAACTCCTGCTCGTCCTCGAGTAGGTAAGTGATAAAAAAGAATAATTTTTGAGGTGACATGCACTTTCACAATCTTTGATCAAACATTTGCAAAGCATTGAAAGCTGGGATCAAAGTACTCTAACATGATCATGAAAGATGCAATTCTAACAATAAGACATAGTAACTATGTTGTAACATGAGAAATATACAAACAAAGATCATGAATAACAATGCATTGAAAGACGTTTGTTTGTTTCACATATAGAAAACACAGCATAGTAGTATTACGCTTGTCCCTCATGGAGTAGAAAAACATAAATGCATAGGACACCTTCAAAGTTCATAAGGGTGACTAGATACAAATAGTTCAAGAGCAAGCAATAGCAACATTGTGAATCAATCAATAATTTTTGGGACAATGCACATAGAACTAAGAATGACAACTATGCTCTCTTAATTGGTGCATAAAGATATAAGGTGGAGACACAAAAAATAGTAAGAAGAAAGGCCCTTCACAAAGGTAAGCAGGGATTTCAAGTTTCATAAAGAGCTTCCAAAAATTATGGTACTTGATAGCTTTTAGCTCTCATTGCTCCTATCATAAACATCTTGAATTGGTTAAGGTTAAAGTGAAACAAATATGGAGTATATGTTTGACAAATCATAAGTTGGCAATCTCATGTCCCTTGAGTACGAGGGTCGTTCAACATGCTACTCAATTTTAGTCACTTGTAAGTTCTTGTATTAGTAAGTATATGTGTATCAAAGAGAACCTCCAACGGGGTACCCCTTTCCCCATGACACAGGAGCTATCCCATATCAAAATGACAAGGAAACATACATTGAGCATCTCATTGATATTTTTTATTTGCTAATTGCATAGGTTTTTATTGAGGATGCTTCACAGATTTCTCACTATGGTTATGCTGCAAGTTTCCACCATGATTAGGCATGGATTAGGCTAGCAGCCAAGGCATTTCTCTAACATATACATAACTCCATGGACTTACAAGCTCCTATTTTATTTCACATCGCTGACATCCGCAAACAAAAGATCATGATATCAACTAGGTAACATGTATAGGTGCAATGTTGAAACCGTTCCCCATGACAGCATGGTTCTGCTAATTCCCAACTTATAAGTGCAAGCATATGAAACATAGATGACACAATGGTTCAAGCTTATTAGGTGCAAAAATTAAAGTGTTCCATCAAGTTTGTGAGAGCTTTAATCACTAATTTTGTCATAACAAGTTTAATTTGGAAGATGTATAAAACAAGAATATACTTGGAATGGTGTAACACACCATGCATAGGAATTTATAGTGGACTCTTTGGAATAACTTGGTTTCTTGGAAGTTGGATGCATGAGTATAGCTTACTCAATACAAGTGAAGGCTAACAAAAGAGAGCAATAATGGCCATAATCATGCAGAGCGACAAACCATTATCAACTAAAGCATAAAGTGATATCACCAGTCAAAAACTAAATGATCATAGAGGCTAAGGTGACTGGTTATTAGTCATAACATGGTGTGAGCATGTGCCAAGTCAACCCAAACAAAGCATCAAAGGATAATACCACTATAATATGCTTTTGTATGCTAAAACAACGCATGATTCTTGCAAGGCACATTAAGCAATATCAATTGTTCGGAACAAGTCATGATACAACAATAATCACTAAGCATAAGGTCAAAGCAACATCTAGCATGGCATGGTAAAGTCTAATTCACAGTCAAAACAATCTCCCTTTTGTATCACTTAAGCATGAAACTTTTCTAATCTTTTCCAACACTAATCAACTTATTTGAAACAACACAGCGAAAGAGAAGGTCCAACTACTTTATTCAAGCAAACTAAACAAACAAAAACCAAAAGTTAAAACTAAGATGCTCCAAGAATAACACAACAGTGCATGAAACAATAAAAACGAAGTGTGTAGAAAGAGACCTGAGATTTTTATTGATGAAGAAGGGGATGCCTTGGGCATCCCCAAGCTTTGACGCTTGTACCTCTTGAATATTTCTTGGGGTGACATGGGGTGGGATCCCCAAGCTTGAGATTTTGTCCATTCTTTATCTCATTACATCATTCTTCCCCTACACTTGTAAATTTCCTTCATACAAAACTTCATGAAATCTTCATTAGCAAAATTAGTGTATTGAAGATAATAGGACTTTCGGTTTGTTTTAAAACAAGGGAAAAATTTCATTAGACACAAGCTACTGTAGCAATTCCTTTAAAAAGCTCAAGTGATCAAGAAGAACTAAAAAAGAAACTGGTTAAGAAGCAAATGAAAATAATGGCAGAAATCTGTCAAAACAGACCAATAGGTAAAAACCGATTTTTCCAAGACCTTCTATTGTTCAAATCAAAAAAGTGTTGAACTAACGAAAGTTAGATAATAACCTGGGCATTTACTAAAAACATTATAGCTCAATCTGACATACAGAGATTTTTCACGAATTTTTACAGTGAAGCCTAAAAATCTGTTTCGGGACAACAACTTCCCCAAATCTTACTTCTCTCTCATTAGAGGTTACTCTTGGCACAAAAATAAAACAAAAAAGATAAGGAGATGTTATTACAAAATTAATAACTTCCAAGACTCAATAAAACTATTGGGTTGTCTCACAAGAAGTACTTTTCTTTAACGTCTTTAAGTTAGGCATAAGAAGCAAGAATCAAGTATTTTCAAATGAAGAATCATTAACATCAAATTTTTGCTTTAATAGGAGGAGAAAAAGGTAACTTCTCTCTCCTTATAGGAAAGTGTTCTATACCTTTCTTTAATGGAAATTTATATTTAATGGTGCCTTCTTTCATATCAATAATGGCACCAACAGTTCTAAGAAAAGGTCTTCCCAAAGTAATAGGACAAGAAGTATTGTATTCAACATCTAAAACATAGAAATCAACAGGGACATAGGTATTGTTAACCATAATAAGAACACCATTGATACTCCCCATAAGTTTCTTCTTAGCATTATCATCAAGTGGGGCATCTAAATAGCAATCTTCCAAAGGTGGCAAATCAAGCATTTCATAGATCTTTCTAGGCATAGTAGAGACACTAGAACCAAGGTCACATAAAGCTTTGAGATAAAAAATTATTCACTTGCATATTAATGATGGGTTCCCAACTATCTTCTAACTTCCTAGGAATAGAAGCTTTATGTTTCACTTTTTTTCCTTAATTTTAATGAGAGCATCTGTAATGTGTTTTGTAAAATACATATTCATAGCACTAGCATTGGGACTTTTAGCAAGATTTTGTAGGAACATAATTACTTCAGAAATATTGCAACCATCAAGATCAAAATCAAACTTAGCATCACAGGTAGTAGACTTACTATTTCCCATAGTTCGAAAAATTTCAGCATTCTTATTGGGTTTAGGCACTGTTGTAGAAGGAACAGGGACTTCTTGTAGTTTTCTAGCATCAACATTGGTGGTGGTAATAGTACAAATACTATTGTTTCTAGCAATTTCATCTTCTCTTTCCCACTTAGCATGCAGTTTAGCTAACAATCTAACATTTTCATCTATAGTAACTTGTATGGCATGAGTAGCAGCAAAGGTATTTTCCACAGTTTCAGTTTTAGCAGCCATTTTATTAATCAAAGAGGATTGTGCTTCAGACAAAGATGAAATATTTTTCTCAACATTCAAATTTTTGGACTGGAAACTAGGAATTTACCTATTCAAATTCTCAAGTTGATGACTAATATTCTTCAAAATAGCAGATTGTTCTTCCATAGTTTTAGTGAATATTTTGTTCTGGTCATATTGCATTTGCATGAAGTTTTTAGTGGATCTTTCAACTTCTAGAATCCTATCTTCACTAGGCATTCCAGATCTACCATGATAAGTATTGCCATTATTAGGAGGATATGGCCTATAATTATTATTACCATAAGCATTATTGCCAAAATTATTATTTCAAATGAAGTTCACATCAACTTTCTCTTGTTGGGGAAACAAAGAGGCTAAAGGAACATTATTTGGATCAATATGATATTTTCCATTAACAAGCATAAACATAGTAACATCAATCTTATCACTCAAAGAGGTGGTTTCTTCAACAGAATTTACCTTCTTACCATGTGGAGCTCTTTCAGTGTGCCATTCAGAATAGTTAACCATCATATTATCTAGGAGCTTTGTTGCAGCACCCAAAGTAAAGGTCATAAAGGTACCTCCAGCAGCAGAATCCAAAAGATTTCTTGAAGAAAATTTTAGTCCTGCATAGAAGTCTGGATAATCATCCAGGCAGTCAGTCCATGAGTGGGACAATTCTTAACCAAAGATTTCATTCTTTCCCAAGCTTGAGCAACATGTTCATTATCAAGTTGTTTAAATTTCATTATTTAACTTCTATAGATATAATCTTAGTAGGAGGATAGTATTTTCCAATAAAAGCATCTTTGCAATTAATCCAAGAATCAATACTATTTCTAGGCAAGGACATCAACCATTCTTTAGCTTTTCCTCTCAAAGAGAAAGGAAACAATTTAAGATTAATAATATCTCCATCTACATTCTTATACTTTTGCATCTCACAAAGTTTAACAAACTTATTAAGGTGAGCAGCAACATCATCAGAACTAGCACCAGAAAATTGCTCTTTCATAACAAGATTCAACAAAGCAGGTTTAATTTCATAAAAGGTAGCATCAGGAGCAGGTGGAGAAATGGGTGTGCAAAGGAAATCATTGTTGTTTGTGCTAGTGAAGTCACACAACTTGGTGTTCTCAGCAGTGTTCATTTTGGCAAAAGTGGAGCAAGCCAACAGCAGTAGCAACTAGAGTAGGAACTAATTTTTTTGTATTTTTGATAGAATAAAGCGAACCAAACGAAACTAATTTTTTTTGTATTTTTGAAAGAAAGAAACACGAAAAACAAATCAAAAGAAACTAAGAAAAACAAAAACAAAGTAAAGAGAGTGGTTGTGAGAGACTCTCCTTATAAAGCTGTCCTTAACTCCACGACAACGGCACCATAAAATCTTGATGAGCTCAGTCGACTGAAGATCCTCGTTGGGAGACCCCAAGAGCAAGGTGTGATGAGCACAACAACAAGTTTTCCCTCGGTTATTAAACCAAGGTTATCGAACCAGTAGGAGCAAGGAAGCAACTCCAAGGTGTTGCTAGCAACTTGGAATCCTGCACAACACAAACTCAAGACTTTGCCCCAACTTACAGTGAGGTTGTCAATCTCACTGATTTGCTGAAAACAAAGGATTAAACATAGTGTGGAAGGTAATGGTTGCTTGTAGAAAGTAAATACTAACAGTAACAGTGGATGGAATATCAATGGTAAAGATTGGACCGGGGTCCACAGTTCACTAGAGGTGTTCTCCTTAAGATAACATGCAGGGTGAACAAATTACAGCGGGGTAATTGACAGGACTAAGCAAGGCATAAAAATGCATATACTAGACATCTGGATCCCTATGAGATTTGATTGGGCATTACAACATAACACATAGACCATAATCCGACTGCATCTATGACTAATAATCCACCTTCAGGTTGTCATCCGAACCCCTTCTAGTATTAAGTTGCAAGCAACAGATAATTGCATTAAGCAAAATGTGTAAAGTAAACAATACAATTGCCCCATGGACAAAGGACTATTGTTTTCTCCCTAGTAGTAACAACACATCTACAACCTTAGAGATTTCTGTCACTTCCCATATTACTAGAGGCATTAACCCACTATCGAGCATAAATACTCCCTCTTGGAGTCACAAGAATCTACTTGGCCAAGATAGCTACTAGCAACGGAGAGCATGCAAGATCACAAATAACACAGACATGATAAAATCAATAATCAATTTGACATAGTATCTCAATACCCATCGGATCCCGCAAACACAACATGTATGATTACAAATAGATGATCTTGATCATGAACGGAGCTCACAATATCTAAACATGATAGCACAAAGGAGGAGAAACAACCATCTAGCTACTGTATGGACCCATAGTCCAAGGGTGAACTACTCATGCACCACTCCGAAGGCTGGCATGGTGATGAAGAAGGCCTCCGACATAATCTCTCCCCTCCAGCAGTGTGCTGGGAAGAGTTTCAGATCCCCCTGATCTAGGGACGATGGTGGCGGCGGCTACAGACTGTTACATGGAGATTTAATCGGGTGTTTGGGGTTTCTACATTAGGGTGCTTTTATAGCCAATGGGCAAGGTTGGTGGGCGCCTGAGGGGCCCACACCACCTGGTGGAGCACCCTATGGTGGGCCCGCACCACCCTATGGTGTGGCCACCTCGTGGCCTCACTTCGGCTGTCGTTCGGTCTCCGTGTTTGTTGCGGTAAAATATTGACTTTGGCTTTTGTCTCGTCTAGTTCCGAGAATATTTCCTTACTAGCTTTTCTGAAACCAAAAACATCAGAAAACAGGCTACTAGCACTGCGGCATCTTGTTAATAGGTTAGTTCTGGAAAATGTATAAAAATATCTCAAAGTGTAGACAAAACATAAAAAAGTTGATACAAAACAAGCATGAAACATAAAAAAATATAGATACGTTTACGATGTATCAGCCTGGCTGTCTGCCTCCCCTAAGAACACTTTTATTATTTTATTTTTATTTTAAAACATTTATGTAAATAGTTTTTAGACAAATAAAATATTCAGAAAAGACCGGGGTTTTCTATTTGAAATTAAAAGAGGGGACTAATTAGAAAACAAAATAGGCTTTTGGTTAAAATATTTTAGAGCAAAAGTATGCATGATGACATGATGATGCAAAATAGAAAATAACACGCAATTTTATTTCAGAATATTTTTCGGGGCATTACAACTCGACACCACTAATAAGGATCGCATCCCGAGATCCAAGAAAAGATACCGGGGAAGGGGGTCGATGATCAAATATTCTTGCGTCAGGATGATGGTTGCGACACCACTAACAAGAATTCTTGCTCCGTCCTGAAATCGTCGACACCACCACAAGGATTGTTGCTCACATTCTTCGAGAGGACACTTCGGAGAAGCAAAGACAGAGGTAAAGGTATCAAAAGGTAAGGCCACCTTTAACTTCCGTGGAAGGGGTAAAAATTGCATTGATCCACTAATCAATGTACAAGAGCGAATGACAAGAGTAGTTGTATGCTCATGACTCCATCCCGCACTCAGAGCATTAATTTGTACATGAATAGAAGAATAATGCAACCACTCTCGGGATTCAGACGGAAGATCTTATCAAACAGTATTAACAAAGATTCAAAAATATGATGTCGCCACAAGAGTTGCAAAAAAAACCGGAGAACATTTGAGAAGAGATCAAGTAGAATGAAATCCATATGCAGCTTCACCATTACAAAAGGAAGGAAGCGAAACCCTAGAGGTACGCCGGAAACCCAACCGGGAGAAGTCCTGTACTTGAAAAGGGTAAGAGATCGGACTAAAACATGCAAAGATAAGAAGAGAAATAGTAGAGGTAAGGAGTAAAATTAGAGCTAATCGGGTGTATCCAATGAATTTGTAGCAAAATATTTTTGACACTAGACACCGTTCGTTGGCAAGGTTAACCTATAGGATGGACTGGTGGGGTATCATAAACCTTTTCTCTGATACCACTTGTAATGCCCCCGAATCGGGACTATACAGATCTTAGCATTTCCCTCCAAAACTCGCATATAAGCGATTCAAAGACGCCCACCAGACACTTTTGTGTGGGTGGGATTTGATTACAAGTAGTTACATCATAGTAGTTTACAACAAAGTCCAAAAAACTTATATATACAACCACGACTCAACGAATCAAGAATACAAAAGGTATAATATGAAGATACAACTCAAGAAGAAAACAACATAGTATCCGAGTACGGACAAGATTCAAATGGTACTAAGAGTCCCGAAGAATAACCAAGCGGTGTCCAACCCTGCTGTAGAGGTCCCAACCTGATAAGGTAGAGATCCCTGTGTTTACAATGCTAGTCCCTGGATCAATATCTAGCATCCATAGTTTAAGATGTAATATCAAGAAACAAAGGTCATATTACCACTTCAGGAATAGAATAATACATTACATCTTACATAGCTCATTTGTCTATCTCATTACAATGTAGCAGAAATAACTATATAGCATGGAGTCCTTCATATTTAAAGTGCCATAGGCAATCATGTTTGTTGTAAACTTGTAATCCTATTCAACACACTTCACTAACATCCAAGAAACCTGCAACGTAATAAGTTACAACCACAAGGGTCAATACATTTGAATTGTATTGGCAAGTGATACTATGGTAGAGTAGTGGTATCTATCATCTATATGCATTTGGCTAAGTGGAGCTTAGGCTTGTTTTGCTCAAAATAGATTTTACTTATCATTTGAAACATAGTTTTTGTTTGTCAAAATCACACAAGGCATCTACCAATAGATATTGGTGATCCTTTAACCCTTGTTCAACCACAAGTTTTTAACTTAGAAATTGGGATGAGGAGATCCTTGATAGCTTCCATGTCTTGATGCTCAAATTGTCCATTGTCGGGGACACGACTAAGTACTTAGATTTTTCTCTCTCGAGAGGTGGTGCACTTTCCCCACAAGACTCGACATGCATCGAGACAGGATCTTTCAGAAGCCTTCCCTTAGACCAAATTAACGCGTTCCAAACCTATCACCCCCTACCACCTTCTGTCTATCTGGCTAAGTTACTGCAACCTATATGCTCCAGGCAGAGCCCATAATGCCATGTGGCTGCACTTGAAGCTTCTCAACATTTGACATCTCAAATCTCTTTCTTCCTGGGTGGCTTTCCACAAGTGAGATACACTAGGGTAGGCCATAAATATGGGGCCCTGTGTAACCACTCAACATAATCCATTCACACCATCCCACCCAGGTGATTCATTCACATAGTTGTTTTATTAACAAAACACAAGTCATAGACTTAGAAATATTTCATAGCATGAATATAATCCACCATGGTTTTCTAGTAGATAAGCTAAGCATGATAGTAGCAAAAATCTTAACTTATGGAAAATATACTAAGGCATCACCTACTGGGATTTCCCAAGGCATAGCATACTTAGTAAAAATTCCATGCAAGTCCTACTAAAAATATCACTAATGCATAGTGAAAATAATAGGACAAAATGTATGAAGCACCACTTGCCTTTTTAGTAGAGAATATAGGTTCACTCCTTGATCTTGCAAATGTCACACTCTTCAAAGTTCACTACAATTCAATCAAGCAAGGCACAAATTCAATCTAGCATTCAAACAATTCACCACATAAAGTAAAGAAAACAAAACAATACATGCAAGCATGCAAAAGATTGTTTTATTGAAAAAGTGGTTTCTACTAAGGCTATAAACATTTGAAAACACCTATTGGTCATTTATAAAAGTGGCAAAACCATTTAAAATCAAGTTAGTGAAAATGGCCATTTAAATCATTTGTTTTGCTAGAATGATTTAAATCAAAGTAATATTTTTTAGAGTTAGCCAAATATGTTTTAAACACAATGTTAGTGTTTAGGATCAAAGTGTTTAAAACTAATCCATTTACAAAAGGTTTCACCCAAAATCATTTTTAAATCAAAGCATCATTTTGTTTTACTAGAAATGCCTTTAAATCAAAGTAATAATTTTCTAGTGTTAATCAAATATATTTTTTAAATCCAAAAGTTAGTGTTTAGGGTCAGAGAGTTTAAATCAAACCATTTGCAAAAGGTTTTACTCAAAAATTATTTTTAAAATATAATCAACAATTTTTGTTTTACTAGAAATGCTTTTATTCAAGGAATAATTCCTTAGTGTCACAAAAATATATTTTTAAATCCAAAAGTTGGTTTTTATGGTCAGTAGGTTCAAAGAAAACCATTTGCAAAGGATTTTACTCAAAAATCATTTCTAGAATAATTTTTATATTCAAAATAGGCCTAGAAATGTTTCTGTAAAAACAACCAATTTTATAGAAGCAAAATACTAAACTAAGGGCATGGTTGCAAAGTCTGCATTTTTTGAATCCATAGATATAAAATTTGTCCAAGCAAAACAATAGTTATGAGTTTTACAAAATCATTCATCTAATAAATCATTTCTGTTTTTAAAACAACAGGCAGGGCCACGAGGAGCGTTTCTTTTGTCTAGTAACTGTTCGCACGGATCGACTGATACAGACCGCAGGATCTCATTTAGATTGCACGGTGCAGATCGAGTGATACCCCTTCGTTATGTTGTTCTATCGTATCCCTACGATCTAGATCGAACGGCTTATAGTGGCTTGACCAGAGATGGGCGACGCTAGGCAACGGTGAGCAGCGGCGCGCTCGGGCTGCGATGGTACGGCCAAAACAGGAAGCGAGGGAGAGGGAGGAGGGCATTACCAGACTCGCCGTGACATGTTGAAGCTCGAGGTGGAATCTGTAGAACAAGGGGTGCACGAGATTGAAGGGGATTTCTCACCGGAGTCGCTCACTGGCTCGGGCACGCACGTCTGTGGTCGAAGGCCAGCATATGGATCGTGAGAAAGCGAGGAAAACAGTCAGGAAGGTGCACACGCTTGTAGGAGTTGCGATGATACCTACCACAGAGCAAGGGGCACGCTGATTCGTCGGCTACTGCTCGCCGGAGTTGAGGCAGACGCCGTTGGCGCTCAATCGTTGACGAAGGCGAGGCTGTGGGGCGCGCGCATGCGAGCTACGGCTACTGGCAGGTGCGCCTGGTGCTGACGAATAGGCTCGAGGAAACCAGGGGCAGTGGGGAGGTCGGGCGTCGCCGGAATCGGCGGAGAAGCTCGCCAGAGGCACTGGGTTGCAAGCAAAAAATTGGAGCAGCCTTGTGGCGATTAGGTGTGGGAGACTAAGGGGAAAGGGAGAGGGAAGAGGGGTGCTTAAATGGGATAGGTTACGGGCCGAGTTACGGGCGCATTCAACAGCAATTGACATCACGAAATCAAAGAAGAAAACGAACAAGGAAAGGGGAGAACTGGTCGCGGGGTTGAAGACGATGCCAAGCTGGCGGTGCGGGGTCGCGCTATCGGTGGCGTTGAGGGTAGGCTTGCGCGTGAGAAAAGAAACAGGGAGAGGGGGTTTCCCGCGTGGGTTCCTGCTGGGCTAGTTGGGCCTGCTTAGTTGGGCTGGGGTTTCTGGGCTGTTTTCTATTCTATTTTTTTCTTTGTGATTCCTTTTCTTTTTTTGATTTCATTTTTTTATTTGAATCAAATGATTTAAAATCTCATTTATTTTCAAATATCTCCCAAATTTTCAGTAGTTTTTTATACTGTTTAACAATTTATATTAAATTCCATTTTAGAACATTTTCTTATATTTTCTTATGGATTATTATCTATTTAAAATAGACATTTTTGTCTCTATTTAAATAAGGGTTTAAATATGTTTTCAAACTTCTATTTGAATTCCAGTTTTTACCAAACCTTTTTCATTAGGTTTTATTTGTTCATTAGTGTGGTAAATAATTCACTTTGAATTATTTATAATATTTTAATATGATTTAATATTCATTTAAATTGGGCATTTGACTTTATTTAAATAAAATCAAATATGGTTTTAAACCCATATAAATTTTATTCAAATAATTATTTTATTCCTTTTAAGTTAATTAGATAACTCTTATTCCATTTGGGCAAATTCCAGTTTATTATTTTCTCATGATTTAATTAATCATTTACATTAGGGATTTTGTCTCCATTTAATATAATTAGAATATGTTTTAATCTCATATGCTTTTATTTGAATATTCTTTATCCATTTATTTTATTTGGATTTGGATTATCTTTGTTCCATTTGCTTATGGG
The DNA here is from genome assembly GCA_916181665.1 of Avena sativa. Taxonomy (NCBI): domain Eukaryota; kingdom Viridiplantae; phylum Streptophyta; class Magnoliopsida; order Poales; family Poaceae; genus Avena; species Avena sativa. Next base: position 129,167,836 of record OV702297.1, read on the forward strand.
TTTAATTTCAAGTTTTAAATTGTCTTCTAAATAATTTTCTTGGAATTTATTATTTAGTTTAGGCAATTTGTCTTTATTTAAATAAAATTGAATATTGTTCAATCCTTATGATTTTATTTAAATAATATTTTACTTATTTTTATTATTCAATAAACTTTCATTTGTCTATGGATTTGGCCAAGATTTAATTTGTCTTTTAAATATTCCTTATTTATTTATTTATTTCTTTGCCTTATAAAATTCATATCTTTTTATTTATAGATCCAAAATTGGTGATTCCACTTTGTATAATTTTATTTAAATATTTTTTTCTTTTTAAATCCCTTTAGGATTTATTTGCTCACAATTTGGTATGGATTTTAGTTAGGAGCTTTATTTGCCTTGGAAATTATTTTCTTCCATTAGGGTTTTAGGGTTTTGGTGTAACTTTTCCAAATGTTTAAATTTCAAGATACATTCATTGATGAATGCATTTCACTTGATTGAAATTTTGTTGGATTCCCTTTTCATTAAAATTTTGTTCAAGTAGGGTTTTGATGTTTCGATTTAGAAGCAAAAAGTTTCTTTTCACCCTAAATTTCAACATTTATTTCTTTTATTTATTTATTTTTCACATTTCAAAATTTGGAAAATTTTGGGATGTGACACTGCCCAGGCCAAGCCGAAAGGATAACCTTGCTAACGTCATCGATCACATACCTGTCAAGCCAAAAGCGTGCCGGCAAAGGGAAAAGGAAAATAGAAAGAGAGCCGTCAGTACTGAGGCCAGTAGACGACGAGACTAGAATTCGGCGGTCCTCGCCTACATAGGTATGGTGGGCTCAGCGACAGCAAATCTTGCACTATCTAACTTATAGAGACATGCTACAACTTAGGCTATTAGAGCGAGATAAGAGAGCACTATACAATAACTATATATAACACCAAACATAACCCATCCGAAGATTTCTGTCTTGAAGACCAGTCGAAGAAGTCGTCTTGCGGAACACACACAGTGGCAATTTTAGTTAAGCAGGTGTTTAGTTGATAAGGCTAACTACTAATCATATTATTAGAGGACAAAACATTAGTGGCGTTGTCTATGATCATGACATTATACTCCCGAGGTGTCCATAACCATGGACGCATGGCTTCTCGAAAATATTTATCCTGCAGGGGTGCACTACTGTACCCAAACGCATGCTCAACCCTTCAGGAAACATATTACGCGTGCCATCCAAATCTCATAACAACAACTGTCCCTTATCTACGTGCATATCTAGAGGCGTCACCTACTGTGTTGATCCAACCAAGAGGTACGACAATTCTCGAGGGAGGCACAAAGTCTGCGTCTATTATACCAAACATCCCTGGAAGATAACTTGTAGAGATCCCCTTGGAACTGCCGGCATGTACCGCGTTTATGTATGCAAGCCATGGCAGTCCTCCAAAATCATATCACAACTCAACCCATGTCCGAGGACATATTATGCGTATAAACCAAATGGAAAACCAATTTTGTAACCCTTTGGATATACGAATAGTTCCGGTAGTTGAGGGGGGGGGTCCCAGAGGCCCCATGTTTGGTTAGCGCGATCAACTCGGAATTGGTATCATAGAATGAACGGGTCCTAGATCGGCTCAAGCAGTTCCCAAAGGTGGTCCCTGCCGGGGTCTTATCATTATGTGAATCCATAACCATTACCAACATCACCAATTTAATTTATTATGCTATCAACCATAACTAGATATCTCGGTTCACCTATGTGAGAGATGGAAGCAGACCTAAGCATGCAGTATGACTCGCAAGGGGAAAAGCTAGCTAGTCAAATAAGGCAATAGGATAACCAAGGCAATATGGTAAGCAGGTAATTAAAGGGACAATACTAAAATATCAACAATAAGGATAGCAGTAGACAAAGGAAGAAAGTAAAGACTATAAATGCAAAATATGTAGAAAGGGGGAGAATGCTCGCTTCTGAGAGAAAGTCGAGAAACCGAAGGGTTTTTGTATCTCACATCAAATCATCGTCCTATCCGATGAGGAAGAAAAGTACTATAAGAGGCAACGATGCAATATTTAATAATGTGGCAAAAGATTGAGCATGATTATGATATGATGCATGGCATGCTAATATGCGGTCTAACTTGGCAATATTAAGCGGAACCGGGATCTCGAAAATTAAATGTTATGTTTCAAGTTGTTTATCCACCCCACAATTTAAATATTGTATTAATAAGGCAAAATATGGCATCGGTGAACTACACAATTTAAATGGGGTCGAGATAAGACAAGATTATCATGTATATATCCTCCATATTTAACTATTAGGTGATTCGAAAAAGTATCCCAAACAAATAAATATGTATGCAAGTATGAATGGTTTGATATGCATCAAGATATATAGCATTTATAAAATAGGGCTTTGAGAGAGGGTCTCGGGGTTCGGTCTTCAGACTCCGTGAAGGGATGTCTTCGGGTCTCGGCCATCGGATCCGTGAAGGAGATCATCATGTTCCGAGATGGAAGTCTTGGTTTTTGGAACTAGTCTTTCATCGGGTACGGAGATCTTGTCATCTTGAAAGATATTAGCGAGAGGGCATGCACGCCAAACCAAAACTAGATAGAGATCAACATAAGTTGGCCTCGTTAGCCGCCAAAACAACAACCTTGTTTTGGAGCTCACGGAAACAAACAAGCATAGGACATACACAGGCATGCGGGTACATAAGCGGTGTCGATGGGAACCGGACTGGGCGGCGACCGCAAGAGAAGAGGCACAAACGGTGGGGCGAGCAGGGCGATGACGCGTAGTCGTGGCGAACGGAAGAGGAGGCGGCGGAGGTCCTGGGCGACGCTGCTGACGTGCTTGGCGGTGGCCCATACGGAGGAAGGCGATGGCTTCGAGCGGCCGGATGCGCGGACGAGGTGGACAGCGCCGGAGACGGAGATGGCGTCATGGAGGCCACACGGTCGAAGTCAGGGACGAGGACCGATGATGGCAAGCTTGTCGGTGGCGGGCTAGGCGGAGAGGAGCTCGATGCGGGGCGTGGAGAGGGAGCCACATGCTCGGGGCGAGGATGCAGCAGCGGGAATTCAAACAACAGCCTGGAGGGAGCTCGGAGGCGGCGCCACTGGGAGGTCGAGGCGTCCATGGGCGGAGCAGCAGTGGACGACCACAAAAGGCATGCGAGGTCGAGGAGCAGGGCCTGCGGCGGCTGGGCGAGCTCGACAAGAGGGGGAAGGGTGCTGGGAAAAACAGTGGCAACGGGGCTTGCAAATGGCGCAGGCGGCGGCGACGTGCTGTCGAGGGAGAGATTAACGACGCGAGGCCTCGGGGTAGTTGGCGATAGGGAGGCGCGGAGGCGGGGTGCGTCCAGGTACGTGCAATTATTGCGTGCGTGTTGGGAGCAGGCGTGTAGTGTGTTAGTGTGTTGGGTCATGTTGGTGTGTTGCGTGCTTATGTGTGTGGCCGTGAGGTGCGTGGCGTGTGTTGTGTCTGGTGTGATCAGGGTGGGTTGCATGACTGGCGGCGGCAGGTGTGGCTATGGGTAGCAGCGGGGTGTGGAGATTAAGGTTAGTCTAGGATTTGAGTAGTAGGTGGCTGATTGGGCTTTTGGGACTGGTTGTCTCCATCCCCTAAAAACATTTTTATTTATTTGTTTTTATTTTAAAACATTTTTGTAAATAGGTTTTAGATAAATAAAAGATCCAAAAAATACCGGAATTTTTGATTTGAAATTAAAAAGGAGACTAATTAGAAAACCAAAAAAAATCTTTTGGTTAAAATATTTTAGAGCAAAAGTATGCATGATGACATAATGATGCAAAATAGAAAATAACACGCAATTTTATTTCAGAATATTTTCCGAACCATTACAATGACTGCAAGTGCACATATCAATTATAGCTAGTTTCGAAGTAAAGATATCAAACCCACAAAGATCTATTGGTAAAGGTATTTATGCCTCTTGTCACTATCTACCAAAGGATACTTATAAGCTGCCTTTCATCTCACGTAAAGGGTGTTTGAAAGGTTTTTGGTTGTTTGTAGCAAAATAATTATAACGAGTAAAAGAAAGCAAGTAACAAGGTTGTGTGTAAGCATGGTTGAACTCAATATGGCTAAAACATTCTCGGGGATGTAGGATACATATCTATCATGGTATTATTATTAATAATAATTAAGATAACATACTTCTTGTGTCATGAGATGTATGGAGAGAGTTTCATAATAAGATGTTCACTACAAGGCTTGTAGGAGGCAACTTTGTTGAGCCAAGAGTGAGGTCACCTCTAAATAACCACTGCGATGTCTAAGATTAGTCACCATACAAACCACCGCAATTAAGGGTTTCCCCGTGGATATCGTAATTAGCTTAGGGAGCCCCTCTTTATCTTCCTTTGAATGCTTAGGTTACAAGTCGGCGCCAATCTATCACGGGGAGATTTCGGGTACGCTCCTAAAATACGTCCAAAGGATTCCAACATCCCTTTAGTCCCAAGAGAAAATGATATATGGCCAACTACACATACCATCTAAAGATATAGATCAAACACAAATCATAAATCTATCATAGACCGGAAAGTCAAATGGACACAAGAATGGATCATATTCATTACAAATTCATAATAGTGATAGGGTTTCTCCATCTCCCCAAGAACAAAGGAACTACTCACACATGGAAGCAATCAACAACATCATCATAATCAAATGGATGGATACGAGTACTGGAATAGATCTAATGCAAACCACAATTGAATCTGGAATTACAACAAGATCTAATACATGAGAGATGGGGGTAATGGTGTTGATGTAGATGCAGCGGTTGATGATGAAGGGGATGATGCGTTGTCCTCCAATGATCCGTGAAGCATCTGGAATATTACCCCAGCCAAGTTCCTCCTTCAAATCCCTTTTAGATGTGGTTTTCCATGGTTTCTGGTGTATGTGATTGTCGGATATCTATCTCGTCTTTGCCAGGACAAAGTATTTGACAAGGAAAACGAGATGACACCTAGTACGGGCAGACGATACGGACAGGCTCCGCCCATACCATCGGGCATTATGGGTACTATTTCCTTCTCCTCGTTCGGTATTCTCCCAGGTGCGAAGCTAAATCCAGAAAATGACTTTTATCTCTTAAAAATATCATATTATAGAATAATATGACTTTTCCAATTGATATTTTCATATAAGACTTAATGATTTGAGATCCCGTTGAAACAAGAACAAAAAGGTGCGTGCAAACGCAGTGAAATACAAAAATCCCTACTCTATTCATGCAAAAACAAAAGGTAAAAATGCTTCAATTTTGGACTCATCAACCCACCATGTAGTGTTGCAAATGTTTTAGTTGCTATGGCTATGTACAAATGACAAGGTATTTGACAATAAAATTCTTCTCTCATGCAGGTTAACTACTATTGCATAGGTACTCTCCATTCATGGTCGTCTCTACAGCGGAGAAACATTACGACATGTTTATGGATGTATTTACTTGGTTGGAGGATACCACGAGGAATATTTTTATCCCACAAGGATGGCAGCGTAATCTAAGGATTGGCTACCCATCATCTTAGGCATCTTTGTAGTTTATCTAATGATTACTTATATTGAACATTTTAAATATTTCTCAGTTATCACGATTGGATTTTAGTGGTCGTGTGTATCCTAGTTATGCAGAGGTCGGCTGTAAATCCTAAACTCATCAAGAGAGCACCAGAAGGGGATGCATTAACCTCCCTCTAGGTGCTAGCCATAATCATTAGAGACACAGTTGCTGATGACAAGGAGGAGAAGACGATGATGAGTGCAGCAGCACTTCGTTGGGAGACCCCAAGAGGAAGGTATGATGAGCACAACAACACGTTTTACCTCAGTTAGAAACCAAGGTTATCGAACTAGTAGGAGGAAAGAAATGACTCAAAGGTGTTGCTAGCAACTTGGAGACCTGCACAACACAAACTCAAGACTTTTCTCTAATGAACAGTGAGGTTGTCAATCTCACCGGTTTGCTATAACAAATGACTAACTGTATGGTGTGGATGGTAATAGTGGTTTGCAACAAGTAAACAGTGAAATATGTATCAATGGTAAAGATTGGACCGGGGTCCATAGTTCACTAGAGGTGTTCTCCTTAGATAAACAAAAATGGCATGCTGGGTAAACAAATTACAGCAGGTCAATTGACAGGACTGAGCAAGGCATACCAATGCAATACTAGACATCATGATCCTATGAGATTCGATTGGGCAATACAACAATATACATAGATCGCCATCCAACTGCATCTATGATTAGAAGTCCACCTTTGGGTTATCATCCGAACCCCCTCCAGTATTAAGTTGCAAGCAACATACAACTGATTTAAGCAAAGTGTGTAAGGTAAACAATCCACTTGTTCCATGAACAAGAGACCGTTGTTTTATCCCTAGTGGCAACAACACATCTACAATCTTAGAGATTTCTGTCGCTTCCCTTAGATTAAATAGATGCATGAACCCACTATCGAGCATAAATACCCCCTCTTGGACTCACTAGAAACTACTTGGCCAAGATAGCTACTAACAACGGAGAGCATGCAAGATCACAAACAACACAGACATGATAGAATCAATAAGACAAAACCATTAATCAATCTGACATAGTAATCTCAATATCCATCGGATCCCCGCAAACACAACATGCATGATTACAAATAGATGAGATCTTAATCATGAAAGGAGCTCACAAGATCTAGACATGAAAGAACAAAGGAGGATTTACAAACATCTAGCTACTACATGGACCCATAGTCCAAGGTGGAACTACTCACGCTTCATATCGGAGGCTGGCATGATGAAGAAGAAGGCCTCCGAGATGATCTCCCCTCCGGCAGGGTGCCAGGAAGAGATTCAGATCCCCCCGATCTAGGGACGATGGTGGCGGAGGCTACAGACAGTTTCGTGGAATATTGATCGGGTACTTAGGGTTTAGGCATCGAGGGCTTCTTATAGGCGAAGAGGCGAGGCAGGAGGGCGGCCAAGGGGCCCACACCCTGCCCAGGCGCGACCTAGGGTGGTCCCACGCCTAGGGGTGCGGACGCCCCGTGGCCCCCTCCATCTCTCCTCTAGACTCCGTGTTCTCCGCGGTGAAATATTGACTTTGGCTTTCGTCTCGTCCAATTCTGGGAATATTTCCTTACTAGCTTTTCTAGAACCAAAAACAGCAGAAAACAGGCAACTGGCACTGTGGCATCTTGTTAATAGGTTAGTACCAGAGAACATATAAAAACATCTCAAAGTGTGGACAAAGAAAAGCAAAGTAGCTACTAAACAAGCATGGAACATCAAAAATTATAGATACGTTTCCGACGTATCAAGCATCCCCAAGCTTAACTCCTGCTTGTCATCGAGTAGGTAAGTGATAAAAGAATAATTTTTAAGGTGACATGCACCATCAAAACCAAGATCAAACCATTTGCAAGCATTTTAAGCTGGGATCAAAGAACTCTAAACATGTGCATGAAAAATGGAGTTCTAACAGCAGGACAAAGTAACTATGCATGCAAAATGAAAGGCTACAAACAAAGCTCATGAATAACATGCATTGAAAAATGTTTGTTTGTTTCACATATAGAAAACATGGCATAGTGGCATTCATCTTGTCCCTCATAGAGTAGCAAATAGATGCATAGGACACCTTCAAAGTTCATATGAGTGACTAGATACAAATAGCACAAGAACAAGAAATATCAACAATATGCATCAATCAATAAGTTTTGGGACAATGCACATAGAACTAAGAATGGAAACTATGCTCTCTTAACTGGTGCCTAAAGGTAGAAGGTGGAGACTCAATATAATGGTGGAAGAAAGGCCCTTCATATAGGGAAGAAGGGATTTCAAGTCTCAAAAAGAGCTTCCAAAAATTATGGTACTTGTAAGTTTTTAGCCCTCATTGCCCCTATCATAAGCATCTTGAAGTGATTAAGGTTAGAGTGAACAAACTATGGAGTATATGCTTGACAAAGTATAAGTTGGCAATCTCATGTCCCTTGAATATGAGGGTCGCACCTCATGCTACTCAACTGCAGTCACCTGCAAGTTCTTGTCATAGTAAGTACATGTGTATCATAGAGAACCGCCAACGGGGTACCCCTTGCACATGGTACAGGAGCTATCCCATAACCAAAATGACAAGGCAATCAGACAATGAGCATCTCAGCGATCTTTTTATTTGCTATTTGCATAGGTTTTTATTGAGGATGCTTCACAGATTGCTCATTATGGTGATGTTGCAAGTTTCCACCATGATTAGGCATGGCTTAGGCTAGCGGCCCAGGCGTTTCTCTAACACAAAATACATAACTCCATGGACTTACAAGCTCCCTTTTTATTTCACACCGGTGACATCCATAGACAAAAGAGAATGATATCAATTGTGTACAAAGCACAAGTGCAATGTTGAAAACGTTCCCCATGACAGCATGGTTCTGCTAATTCCAACGTATAAGTACAAGCATATACAACATAGATGACACAATGGTTCAAGTTTATTATGGGAAAGAAAAATAAAGTGTGCCATCAAGTTTTTGAGAGCTTTAATCACTAAGTTTTCACATAACAAAATACTTTTTAATTGGAAGGTAAATGAAAACAAGAATATACTTGGAATGGTGTAACACACCATGCATAGGAATTTATAGTGGACACTTTGGAATAACTTGGTTTGTTGGGAGTTGGAAGCATGAGTAGAGCTTACTCATACAAGTGGAGGCTAGCAAAAGACTGGGAGCAACCAACTAAGAGAGCAATAATGGTCATAATCATGCAGAGCGACAAAACATTAATAATCAAAGCATAGAGTGGTACTACAAGTCAAGGACTAAATGATCATAGAGGCTATGGTGACTTGTTCATAGTAATAACATGGTGTAAGCATGCACCAAGTCAACCCAAACAAAGCAACAAACGAGAATACCACAATACTATGCTTTTGCATGCTAAAACAACGCATGATTATTTCAAGGCACACTAAGCAATCCTAATTGTTTGGAACAAGTCATGCTACAGCAATAAGCACTAAGCATAAGGTTAAAACAACACCTAGCATGACATGCTAAAGTCTAAGTCACAGTCAAAGCAAGCTCCTCTTGCACTCTTTCAAGCAAGAACTTTCTACTCCTTTCTAACACCAATCAACTTATTTGAAACAACACAGCGAGAACGGGGGTCCACACTACTTTATTCAAGAAAACTAAACAAACTAAGCAAATCAAACGAAAACTAAGACGCTCCAAAAACAACACAACAGTGCATGAAACAATTAAAACGAAGTGTCTAGAAAGACCTGAGCTTTTTATTGATGAAGAAGGGGATGCCTTGGGCATCTCCAAGCTTTGACGCTTGTACCTCTTGGATATTTCTTGGGGTAACACCGGGGTGGCATCCCCAAGCTTGAGCTTTTGTCCATTCTTCATATCAATACATCATTCTCTCTCTACACCTGAAAATTTCCTTCATACAAAACTTCACACAATCTTCATTAGCAACATTAGTGTATTCGGAAGATAATAGACCCTTGGGTTTAGCTTTAGAACAGCAAAACTTTCAATAAAAACACAATCTACTGTAGAAATTCCATCAAAAATCTCAATTTCCCAAAAAGAACCCAAAAAGGAATCAATAAGAAGCAAATGCAAATAATGGCCGAAATCTGTCAAAACAGACCAACAGGTAGAAACCAATTTTGTTGAAGACCTTATGTTGCTCATATCAAAAAGTGTTGAACTAACGAAAGTTAGCTAACATACTTGGGGATTTATTAGTAAATGGTCAGCTCAATCTGACTTCCAGAGATTCCTCACGAAGTTTTATGGTGGAGCACAAAAATCTCTTTTGGGACAGCAACTCCCCAAATCTTACTTCCCTCTCATTAGAGGTCATTATTGGCACAAAAGGCAAACTAAAAGGATAAGGAGAGGTCATTACTAAAGTAGTAACTTCCAATACTCAAGAAAACTCTTCGGTTATCTCCTAACAAGTACTTTTCTTTAACGCCTTTAAGTTAGGCATAAGAAGCAAGAATCAAGGATTTTCAAATGAAGAAGCATTGACATCAAACCTGGCTTTTAAAGGAGGAGCAAAAAGCAACTTCTCTCTACTCATAGGGAAGTTTTAAATACCTTTCTTGAATGCAAATTGATATTTAATGGTGCCTTCTTTCATATCAATGAAGGCACCAACAGTTCTTAGAAAAGGTCTTCCCAAAGTAATAGGACAAGAAGCATTGTATTCAACATCCAAAACATAGAAATCAATAGGGACATAAGAATTGTTAACCATAATGAGAACATCATTAACACTTCCCATGAGTTTCTTCTTAGCATTATCATTAAGTGGGACATCCAAATAATAATCTTCCAAAGGTGGCAAATCAAGCATTTCATAAATCTTCCTAGGCATAATAGAGACACTAGAACCAAGATCACATGAAGCTTTGAGATCAAAGTCATTCACTTGCATATTAATAATGGGTTCCCAACTATCTTCTACTTTCCTAGGAATAGAAGCTTTGTGTTTTAACTTCTCTTCCTTAATTTTAACAAGAGCATCTGTAATGTGTTTGGTGAAAGCTAGATGCATATCACTAGCATTAGGACTTCGAGCAAGCTTTTGTAGGAACATAATCACTTCAGAAATATTGCAACCATCAAGATCAAAATCAAACTTAGCATCACTAGTAGTAGACTCATTGGGCTTAGGCACTATAGGAGGAGAAATAGGGACTCCTTGTGGTTTAGTGGCATTCATATTGGTGGTGGTGATAGTGCACACACTATTGTTTCTAGCAATTTAAGCTTCTCTTTCCCACTTAGCATGAAGTTGGGCTAACAGTCTAACACTTTCATCAATAGTAACTTGTATGTCATGAGTAGCAGCAAAGGTACTTTCCATGGTTTCAGGTTTAGCAACCATTTTATTAATCAAAGAGGACTGTGCTTCAGACAAAGATGAAATATTTTTCTCTACATTCAAAAGCTTTTCCTCCATAGTCTTATTGAAAGTGGTTTGTTTACTAATAAAGTCTTTGAGCATGACTTCAAGTTCAGAGGGGGCACTTCTAGTATTGTTGTAGGAGTTTCCATAGGTATTACCATTGTTAGGAGGATAAGGCCTATAATTGTTGTTACTACCAAAATTATTCCTATAGGCATTGTTGTTGAATTGTTGTTTCTAATGAAGTTCACATCAACTTGCTCTTATTGATCAACCAAAGAGGCTAAGGGAACATTATTTGGGTCTAAAGGAGCTTTCCCATTAACAAGCATAGCCATGATAACATCAATCTTATCACTCAAAGAGGAGGTTTCTTCAACCGAATTTACCTTCTTACCATGTGGATCCCTCTCAGTGTGCCATTCAGAATAATTAACCATCATATTATCAAGGAGTTTTGTTGCAGCACCCAAGGTGATGGTCATAAAGGTACCTCCAGCAGCTGAATCCAACAGGTTTCTTGAAGAGAAGTTCAAACATGCATAAAAAGTCTCGATAATCATCCAAGCAGTAAGTCCATGAGTGGGACAATTCTTAACCAAAGATTTCATTCTTTCCCAAGCTTGAGCAACATGTTCATTATCAAGTTGTTTAAATTTCATAATATCACTTCTCAAAGATATAATCTTAGCAGGAGGTTAGTACTTTCCAATAAAAGCATCTTAGCACTTAATCCAAGAATCAATACTATTTCTAGGCAAGGATAGCAACCATTCTTTAGATTTTACTCTCAAGGAAAAGGAAACAACTTGAGCTTAATAATATCTCCTTCTACATCCTTATACTTTTTCATATCACAAAGTTCAACAAAGTTATTGAGATGGGCAGCAGCATCATCAGAACTAGCACCAGAAAATTGCTCTCTCATCACAAGATTCAACAAAGCAGGCTTAATTTCATAAAAGGTAGCATCAAGAGGAGGTGGAGCAATAGGAGTGCTTAGGAAACCATTGTTGTTTATGCTAGTGAAGTCGCACAACTTGTTGTTCTCAGCAGAGTTCATTTTGGCAAAAGTGGAGCAAGCCAACAAGAGCAACAACTAGAGCAGAGACTTTTTTCTGTACTTTTGATAAGGGAAAGCAAACCAAACTAAACTAATTTTTTTTGGAGTTTTTGATAAAAAGAGGCAAACAAAACCAAGCAAAATAAACTAAGCAAAACAAAAACAAAGTAAAGAGAAAGGTTAAGGAGGAATCCTCTTGTGAAGATGTCCTTAGCCTTCCCGGCAACGACGCCAGAAAAAGGCTTGATGAGTGCAGCAGCACTTCGTTGGGAGACCCCAAGAGGAAGTTATGATGAGTACAGCAGCAAGTTTTCCCTTAGTTAGAAACCAAGGTTATAGAACCAGTAGGAGGAAGGAAACGACTCAAAGGTGTTGCTAGCAACTTGGAGACCTGCACAACACAAACTCAAGACTTTGCCCCAACGAACAGTGAGGTTGTCAATCTCACCGGTTTGCTGTAACAAATGATCAACTATATGGTGTGGAAGGTAAGAGTGGTTTGCAACAAGTAAACAATAAATAGTGGAAGATGTATCAATGGTAAAGATTGGACAGGGGTCCATAGTTCACTAGAGGTGTTCTCCTTAGAAAAACAAACATGGCATGCTGGGTAAACAAATTACAGCAGGGAAATTGACAAGACTGAGCAAGGCATAACAATACAATACTAGACATCATGATCCTATGAGATTCGATTGGGCAATACAACAAGATACATAGACCGCCATCCAACTGCATCTATGTGAAGGGAATATGCCCTGAGAGGCAATAATGAAGTGTTTATTATGTGTATTCCAAGTATATGATAGATGTTTATTTTGCATGCTATAATTGTATTAATACGGAAACGTTAATACATGTGTGTTTAATAAACAAACAGAAAGTTCCTAGTTATGCCTCTCTCATAAACTAGTTCGTTGACTAACAAGATGATCACAGTTTCCTGATCATAGACATTGGATGTTGTTAATAATGAGATCACAACATTAGTGTAATGATGTGATGAACATTCATCCAAAGTATAGCATTACGATCAAAGTCATTGAGTTTATATTGCTATAAACAACTTACGAAGTGATCCTAATCCTTATACCATGAGATCATGCCAATCACTAACACCGGAAGAGTTTCTTGTTGACATCAAACGTCACACCGTAACTGGGTGATTATAAAGATGGCTTCAAATCTACTAAAGTGTTATGTTGAGAATCATGGATCAAGAATGGAATTTGTTCATCCCGATGACAGATAGATATACTCTGGGCCCTCTCGGTGATATCACATTGGTTAGCTTGCAAGCAAGTGATTTGATCACTAGAATGTTATATCACGGGAACGAGAAAAGAGTGCATGTCAGTAACGAGATCAAACTAGGTATGGAGATACTGATGATCGAATCTCGGACATGTAATATATCGTGAAGCAAAGGGACTAAGATACAAGCGTAAAAGGTTCCGACAATCACAGGAAAGTCATCGTTGAATGTGTGGGAGTCAGTATGGATCTCCAGGTCCTGCTACTGATTATTGATCGGAGAAGGGTCTCGATCATGTCCGAATTATTCGCGAACCGTAGGGTGACACACTTAAGGGACACTGACATCCAGTTGGAGCAAATGTTTCATGCCGAAAAGAATAACAAGCGCAGGAATTTATTTCACTAGATACCGAAACAGGTTTTCGGGTGAAATTGCAGAAAGTGGTTTTGTATGTGAAATAGAATTCTAGTAAGGGGTTATATGTGAATGTTTGTCATTAAAGTAATTGACAAAATTCTGAATAAATAAAAAGAGTTTTATTTAATGAGAGTTTGCATTAAATTTGGTGGAAATTTAATAGCAAGTTTGAGTGGGATTTTGAGTGGAGGAAATTGAAAGGGTTTTTGTGAGTGGAGTGTCCACCCACATGAATGAAGGAGGGGAGGGGCAGCCCCCATGGCTGGCGGCCACCCCCTTGGGTGCCCCCTCCTCCTATAAAAGGCACCCCTCTCCTCTCTCTCACTCACACCTCCTCGTGAAGGATCTCTCTTCCCCATGGTCTCGGACTAGCGAGATACATGTTCTCGGTGGCTATTCGGCAAGAAAGGGTTGTGCTTCCGCTGCATCGCTGGAGCGAGGAGGCGGAGGTTGCTCGGTGTCTTGTACGTGTGTGCGAGCACGGATGCGCTGCTGCTTTGCGGCGCTAGGACTTCCTCTCGATCTTGAGATCAGCAAAAGATCGTCTACATCAACCACGAGTTCAACTCGTTAAGCTTTGTCGGTCTTCAAGGGTATGTTCTCTATGGATATACATCCGCCCGTTGTTTGTATCTAGTAGATAGATCTTGGTATATAGTTCCCATCGTAGGAAATTTTTTGTTTTCTATGCTGCGAACCCTACACTATGACTAGAAGTCCACCTTTGGTTTATCATCCGAACCCCCTCCATTATTAAGTTGCAAACAACAGACAAGTGCTTTAAGCAAAGTGTGTAAGGTAAACAATCCACTTGTTCCATGAACAAGACACCGTTGTTTTCTCCCTAGTGGCAACATCAGATCTACAACCTTAGAGATTTCTGTCACTTCACTTAGATTAAATAGAGGCATGAACCCACTATCGAGCATAAATACCCCCTTTTGGAGTCACTAGCAACTACTTGGCCAAGATAGCTACTAACAATGGAGAGCATTCAAGATCACAAACAACATAGACATGATAGAAATCAATAATAAAAAACCATTAATCAATCTGACATAGTAATCTCAATATCCATCGGATCCCCGCAAACACAACATGCATGATTACAAATAGATGATATCTTGATTATGAATAGAGCTCACAAGATCTAGACATGGAAGCACGAAGGAGGAGATACAACCATCTAGCTACTACATGGACCCATAGTCCAAGGTGGAACTACTCACGCTTCATACCGGAGGCTGGCATGATGAAGAAGAAGGCCTCCGGGATAATCTCCCCTCTGGTAGGGTGCCGAGAAGAGCTTCAGATCCCCCCGATCTAGGGACGATGGTGGCAGCGTCTACAGACGGTTTCGTGGAATATTGATCGGGTACTTAGGGTTTAGGCATTAGGAGATTCTTATAGGCGAAGAGGCGAGGCAGGAGGGCGGCCAGGGGGCCCACACCCTGCCCAGGCGCGACCTAGGGTGGGCCTGCGCCTAGGGGGTGCGGCCGCCTTGTGGCTCCCCTCTGTCTCTCCTCTAGACTCCGTGTTCTCCTCGGTGAAATATTGACTTTGGCTTTTGTCCATCCAATTCCGATAATATTTTCTTACTAGCTTTTCTGGAACCAAAAACAGCAGAAAACAGGCAACTAGCACTGTGGCATCTTGTTAATAGGTTAGTACCAGAAAACATATAAAAACACCTAAGGTGTGGACAAAGAAAAGCAAAGTAGATACTAAACAAGCATGGACCATAAAAAATTATAGATACGTTTCCGACGTATTAGACGGCGGACTTCAAATCCAGTCGCAAACATCCGCTTCACTCCTGATACGACTAAGGGGGAATGTTAGAATACGTATATGACACAAGTCAGAGATAAACTGTGATTCTAGACTACCTTCTTATAATCCAAGTCTATCACATCCCTGTACTTCCATATATACCCTTTGAGGGTCAAGCAAATAAATACAACAAAATATTAGGGTTCTACAATTTCTAAAAGTTGCACCATTGTTAAATGTTGTAGCAGAGTGTTCCACGATACAAGTCTAGGTCCAAATAAGTTTCTACTGAACGACATATTCGGGGGAGGGGGGTAGATTCTAGAATAGAGGCAATGGTATCCGCTTTGTGACGAACAATGTTGTATAGATCCACGTATTGTTCCTAGAGTGTAGTATTACCAAGACACTTATCCTCCGGAACCATATGTCTGATCCATCCTTAATAGAGAATGTGCCAAAATTAAAGAAATGTTTCTTCGTGCCCATTAGCCCAGCCAAAAAATGCAAAACTCCTAGCTTCTAGAACACTTGAGAAAACACTTTCGAGCCAACATATTTCCTCCTCATGAGGGTTTGTCATACACCATCCTCTGTAAGTAGCTTAAAATGCCATTTACCCAGTAGAGCAGTATTCTTGACCTAAAGGTCATGAATTCCTAATCCACCTTGGTATTTTGGATGAGAACCCACACTCCATTTATCGAGTCTACATTTATTTTTCTCCCTATCTCCTTGCCAAAAGAATGTAGATTGGAAATAATTCAAATTTTGAAGAGTAATTTAGTAAGCGAGAATAAATAGATCATGCAAAGTACCACATTGGTCAGTACCAAATTTATGAGCACCAATCTCCTGCCTAGAGATAGCAATTTTCCTTTCCAACTGCTAAACCTTTTTTGAAGTATCTGTTGGGGTTCCACGGCAGAAAACAAAAAATTCCTAAGTTGGAATGCCCTAACTACCCAAGATCTATCTAGGAGTAATGTAGTAATGACCAAGGTTTCGGATACATACCCTTGTAGTCTGAAAGCGGTTAACGTTCCGAGGGAAACGTGGCTGATGTAGTCATGCTCGTAGCCGACCTCAAGGTCACAAAGCTCCTCGCAAGTCACCTCATGCTCCATCGTGCAACAGTTCGGCTCACGACACCCGAGATGCCCCAAGTGTGGCTCCTCGTGGTTTCGTACACATATGATGTATGATGACGACCTCCGGCTCCTTGATCCATGTCAGGAGTGTGGAAGTAGATCTCCGGATGGGAATCCCCGCAGCGCAATGGCGTGCTGCAGGTGCGTCGTCTCTTGCATGAATAGTCCTATCATGGGACCATACTAGCGCAAGGATACAACTAGATAGAGAGAGGAGAGGGAGGGAGGAGACACATAGAGGATGGAGGAGAGCTCCCAACTCTTGGCATTGGTCTGTCCTCCTCCTCCAAGGGGAGGCTCTTTATATAGGGGATGGGGGCAGGCTTGTCCCTCCCCAAGGCACTTAGTCGGCGACCAAGGGAGTTAGGGAGCAGACCTAGGGCACCCCAAACCCTAACCCTAGGGTTTATCTAGGCGCATGGGCCCTTAGGGCCCATCTGGGAGGCCTTCCCTCTTGCGGTTTCCCTCATGGGCCCTTTTTCCCTTGGAAGTTCGGCCCATTATTGGAATACCCTTTAAAATTGGATCTTAATATTATATTTAATATTAATTACATTAATTAATATGCAAATACATATTACAAAATCTGATTTGACCTGAAATACCTTTCGGTTCCCATTCGATTTCCTCCGAATGACTTTGGAACTTCCCGGAACGATTTCGGTTCTCTCATGGAACTTTTCCGATTTCCTTTTCTTTCTCTGAACAACTTCAGATCTCTCTCCGCTAAACAATTCCTACTTTCTATTTCTCTACAGTGATTCCAACTTAGAGATGCACGGATCGAAAATAAGACAAACATGATCTCCATCAATGATCAATAGAGGGACTGAGATGCCCATATTGATCCATGTACATTCCATGATGACAATGTCATTTTAACTGTAAACATCGAGTCCAATTGTCTTTGTTTGTTAGATACAACTTGTCCGAGGTCCGATCATTTGGTATCTCATACCTAGTTCAATCTCGTTACCGGCAAGTACTGTTTCACTTGTTCCCGCGATATTACATCCTCATGACCTAGTCACATGTTGCAACATTATAGATGCAATCTCACCAAGATGGCCTTAAGTATCTTACCCATCACACGGGTGAAAAAATACTGGTCTTAATTCATAGGCCTCTACATGTTCCTTCGGAATACCCAACATACACCTTTATAATCACCGTTTCACCGAGTGACATTTTATGCAGTCAAAGCAGCCTTGTGAGACATTGATTAATATGATCTCATGGTCTAAGGAGAAGGAGACTACGTTTCTAATTTTTGCAACAATGAACATGATTTGATCGTGTCTCAATCTTTGGGTAATGTCCACCACATCATTCTCCAATGATATGACCTTGTTGTCAACTAGCACTATCACCCATGATCAGGAAACCTTGATCATCGATTGCCCAATGAACTAATATTAATAGAGGCTACTAGTGACTTATGTTTCATATCACACCTATAGCAATGTTTCTAGTTGATACAGTTATAGCACAATATGAAACTATTATGAACTTATTGGAATATGACAATAATAACCATTTATTATTTGCTTGTAGGTCATATTCCCTTCAGTATCCTACTTGCACTAGAGTACAAATAATCTAGCTCGCATTTACCAATCATAAACCATATCACATATGCGTTTATTGAACATGCACACTCATGAGAAACGTCATGGCCCTGTTCTATTTTACCACATCACTATGTTTTTTTGCAAATCGTTAATGTCTTCCTAATTTTTACATTCACTCTATTATCTCATAATAGGTTGAAGTATTCGTTTGGAGATAGAGTGAGACTTTGTTTCCATTGTTTACAATGACGCTTGATCAGTTCATTTAACTTTCACTATTGTCACGTAAACTTTGAAACACTTTAGCAGAAGTCGAACTTATTTAGCCAAAACTATATTTCTATATCTATGTAGATCCTAGTGCATAAAATGCAACTATGTGCCTAACTTCACTTCTTTCCATTTAAGAACAATCCTAACTATGGTTCAGTGATTAACTCAGGAATCACCTCAAGACATGTTCTTACAGTTAAGATCTTGTTCTTCCAACCAGAACCTTGGGTCACATTATGTCAACTATACAATATGGTTATATGGAAGAACCTATGACTGAGGCATAGGAGATGCAACACATATGTTTCTTTATTTTAACCATAGTTATAATACCAAGACTAACTAAATTCTTTATATGAGTAAGAACTTCTTTCTTACCTTGTTCCATTCTGAACTACTTCAGAATCTTATCTAGGACATTCTGAACATCTTCAGAATCAAGTCTAGGAAGCATTCTACATCTAATGTTTATTAAACTTACCAGTCTATCTCAAAAGATTTCACTGTTTAATAACTTGTTTAACTTTATCCACATTTACTAACTTAAATATTATTAATACCAATCACATCATTCATAAATTTCATTCACATATTTCAGAATGATGTCATGCTCACACTCAAATATGGCATCCATATATGAGATCCAGGGATTTCACTTAGCTCCCACTCAAAATATGTCTCTTATATATTAAGATTTATCCATTCTACTTAGATCCCACTCAAATGAAGGTCCTCTCAATAATCTTGTGTATTCTAGAATTCTTTGATCATCATCAAATTGAGAATTCTAGTTACGATATTCCAATATGCATACATTGCTGGTGTAAACCTAATAGAGTCAAGCATCGCTACATTTGTAGTCATCTCCTTAAATTTGTCCAAACATGCTTTGCAATAAATTGATCTTTACGTCTTCCATTAAGTTTCATTTATTTCTTATGATTTGCAGTCATTTAGAAATATCAAATAAACGTCTTTATTTAATAAGATCAAGTAACATATTACTTTGCCATCTTAAATGTAACTTAATATCGGATTTTATGACTCCTAGTCATTTCTCGCACTTAGGTCCATCACGCTTCTTTGTAGTTCGTAGGTATGTCTTATTCAAATAACATGACAAGTGAATCAATAATATAATTCCACAAACTTGCAGAATATATAATTGAATCCTACTTTCTTTAGTAAAAGTATTCTCTGAAACTTTATGATCATTATCATTATTTTCTCCTCTATTTGTAGAGTTTGGTTTTATGAAACAATTTTCACTGCGCCACTCAACAATCAGGAGGTAAGCTCAAAAAACTTGTTTTGAACTTTTACTTTCTTCCACCATTATCTTCATCAAGACACATAAAAACTTAGGACAACAGCATGTTTTCCCTTTGTGGAACATGTATTCATAGTTTCCTAAGAATACACTATAAAAGGCCTATTTATTTGCCACAATTTCGAATTATCGAAATCTCTA
This sequence comes from Avena sativa, assembly GCA_916181665.1. Classification (NCBI taxonomy): domain Eukaryota; kingdom Viridiplantae; phylum Streptophyta; class Magnoliopsida; order Poales; family Poaceae; genus Avena; species Avena sativa. The sequence goes on from OV702297.1 coordinate 129,187,776, forward strand.
GAAACTCGAACGTGTCATAACTCTTATGGTGTTGTTTCCACGAATCTTTAGATGTTCCTATGTATTTCAAACGAATGTTTGCTTATTTCGATCTTTAACTCTAAATGATAACTATAACCCTGATAAGAGATAATGTTAGACCATATGTATCTAATACAAATGATTATGATATCTAGACATATCAACACCTTGAATTTGTCCAATTATCATAATTTTTGAAACATCTTTCACAAGTCCTTTTATGCAAAAATTAGCTTAAATACTTTAGCCACATCAATCAAATTGAAAATACTTTGTATTCTTGTTAATTCAATATCCCACTTTGTTGTGAAATCATTTCAACAATTCAAATCATTTCAAACTCGTGTTTCATTAAGAAAATACACCTATTCACTTAAGTCCACAATAAAATAATGATTTCCACTATTTTTTGAAAATACAATACATCACTATGTATAAAATTCAACATTTCTTCGCCTATCGTCGTGTTACCAGAATGCGGAGTTTTAGTCATTTCGCCAAACGAGGCATGGTTTTTCAAAGTCTATAGATCAAATTATCTAAGACCTCAATTTTCCTATATAATTAAAAACATGCAATAACCACCATGACTTAAACAATAGTGTCATGTCAGTAGTAAACTTTGGATATCTTTTAGCATTCTAATCCTTTAAAAATGCTTAAACTATTATCATTAACATAGTGATGAAAATAACTCATTTATAATCGTAATGTGACCATAAATGTATTGTTCATATGAATAGTACAACTGGCTTGTAACTTATTCATATGAATAATCGTCTTGCCAAAAGCAAGACACACAAACAAGGATTAATTTTTTTATTCATGTCCACTAATCCAAATGATAATTTGAGGAAAGGAGTGATGTCGGCCATCAACTAGTTTGCTTTCCATCATCAATCCACATTGCCTCAATTCCAACAATTCTCTAAAATACCATCCCGTTTTCACAAAACGGGACAAGTATCCAATACATTGTAAAATGCAATGAGTTTTGCAATAATTACATTTATAACTTAGTATATCTAACATATACCTTTCATCCATGACCTCCATTGCAATCAAGCCCTTCTGAGAGTTCTCAACTCTAATGCAAGATTGCTAAGTAACTCTCCAAATATTCTGTTTTCATCCATCATGGAAGTAAACTCATCCAACTGCTCATACTTTATGTGCCTGATTTTGCAAAGAAACAAAATTGTAGTCCAACTCTCCATCGAATGGAAAATGGCTTATTGGATGATTATGTAGAAAACACAAATGCGGAGTCTCTAATGGTTATTGTATCAATAAGAGAAGATAATCTATTATGAGGATATCCCTCAGGTGTGGGTATTAATATATGAAGTTGTACCCTGCTGCTAAGTTCCACATCAAGCAAGAAATATCCCATGGTCGCAAAAGACCTCAATGGGATAGGCCATGATCTACTAAGATTTTTGCAAATAGACATCTAGACTAAGTTCATAATATGAGTTCAATTCATAATTGAGTTGATGAGTGCATATTTGCATAATGTTTTATATTATTATTTTGCACTATAGTGGTAGAATCTTGGTATTTTACGGTGTTCGCACACATCTTTTATGTCTATTTTCACCAGGATCAGTACAGATGATGGATACGATGGACACAATTCTTGGACCAGTTGAATTGGAGCGAGAAGGAGTCAAAACAGCATAAATCGCTAATTTGGGAAATATCAATAACACCAGAAGAAAACCCAAGGTGATCGCACCAACCAATAGGTTTAACAACCAACTATATGGCGGGAACACTTTTTCGACCGTATAATTCTTGCCGTGTAGTTGCCTCCACCACCTCCCCCTCAAATAGTTTCACCCCGTGCAATTGGATCAGAGAGACGACATACAGAAGACCCAGAAATCGCTGAAAACCTCACCTCCAGAAGGGATCTGGAGGGGGAACTTGCTGAGGGGATCCATCTTCTCCTTACGCAGATCTGGGAGGCCAAGGCATCGATTTTCATATTCATCGACCGCTGCATCACCAACATCTCCATCCATCCCATCTACGCCCCATCTAGATCTTGTTGTAATTCTCTTACTAGTTGTGGATTTGTACAACAACTATTATAATTGTTTCCATTATCATTGCCATGATGTTGTTTGCCTCCATATCTTAGTAGATCATTAGTTCTTGGGGAGATGGAGAAACCCTAGCATCTGATTGAGATAATATAGGGATTATCATGTTATACATCATTATGTGTATGTGTTAATTGTCTTCATCTTGATGTTGAGAGTTGTGCACCTCTTAATATTTTCTTCTTACGGGGACTTGATGAAGGAAATTACTTGTTGGTAGACGGAGGGATGATAGCACTTACTATGACTATAAAGCTATTGTCATTCTTTACGTACTAACTTGGGGAAGCAAGGAGAACTCATTAAGCCATGTCCATGCCACAGGAGAAATCCCTTAATAGTGAGTTAATACGATTGATGTCGTTTACCTATCAGCTGTGGTTATGATGGATGATGTGTGTAGTGGTTGTTGCATATTCGTCCATATATGGAGCTCCTCCCACAAACATATATGTCATGAGAATATTTGCTATGATAATCTTGATTACTTTGTCTAAATTGCTAGCGTTGTATCCACCATTCCCCAAGAACGCTTTTCCCCCTATTGTAGTTCCAAGCTTTCTTACATATGCAATTCATACTTTCTGTATTTAGTTTTACTTTAGTTTAATTAATTACTTTGCTCAGTCAAAAACCCAAAGCAATTCTATTTTTCTTGCATCTTAAAATTATTTCTTAAGTACTCGTTTAGTTTTAGTTAAAAGCATTTTAGTCTTTTGCCTACTGCTTCCTGCGGGATCAATATCTCTATTTCTAAACTAGCTACAAACAATCTGTGCACTTGCAGTCATCAAGTTATTTTCTGGCGTCGTTGCCGAGGAGCTTAGCACTATAAGTCACTTTAATTTTAGTTATTTACTTTCGTTGTACTAGTCTTTGATTTAATTTGCAGGAACCAATGAAGAGTGTCCATATGGGAACTTACAATTATTTGAAGATGTTTATGGTTCCTTTATGTTCGATAACTGTAATATTGATAGGGTTAAAGTCCAGTTGTTTAGACAAACACTCTCAAAGAATGTTTGCAACTAGTATAGATATTTTTGTGTAGAGGCACCAACGACTTGGACGGAATTGGTAACCAGTTTCCTATCAAAATATTACTCAGAAAGAAAAACTCATAGGATGAGAGGTACTATTATCACTTTTAAAAATAGTCCTGATGAGAGTTTATATGAAGGCTATTTGAGGTATAAAAGTTATCTAGAAAATTTCCCCCACCATCGTTTGACTGATTGGTTAATAACTCACACTTTTATGGAGGGCTTAATGATAAAAATAGAATGAGCTTAGATACCGCTTCTAATGATAGTTTTCTATCCTATACCTATGATGAAGCATGGAAATTAATAATGAAAATGAGGGAGACAACAGAAAATCTTAAAGATGAGGAGAGCATTATGAATAGTTCTTTTGAATATGATTGTGTTAATGATTTTCTTGTAGATGAAAAGACTTGTGCAATGATTAAAACCCTCAGTATTGATTCCTACTCAGTAAAGAAAATTATTGAGAATTATGCAGGGCATCTACAGGTACCTACATAATGGAAACCTTACATGCCCCTCGAAGAAAAGAAGTGTTCAAGAAAAAGTGCACCAATGGTCGAGTTTTCTTCTGAACATATTCAAGATAATATAAAGAAAAAGCGTATAGAGGAAGAACACATAAAGAGAAGATTAAAGAAACCAAAAAATAACCCCAATGCTACTAATGCAAATATTGTTATATTGAAGGATCTAATGGAAGCACGAACTATGGATAATGAAGTGGTTACGCTAGACCTTGAAACTTCATAATTCATCAAATGTAAGGTACGAGGTAACAAAACTTCTAAGCCTATGACTCCTATATATTGTGGGGAAACTTTCTTATACAGAATTTGTGAACTGATTTTCACTATAAATATTATACCTTCATCACTTTATGAGGAACTTCACTATAATTTAAATAATCCAGATGTGAAACTGGTAGACACTATTATTAAATTGTCAAATAGAACTAGTATAAAACCGGAAGGTGTTATTAGAAACATCTATGTCTTTATTGGAGCACTTATGTACCCCCTTGATTTTCATATTGTTGATATGCCTCGAGATTATTTTTGTCCTGTCCTTTTAGGCAGGCCTTTTGTCTCCATAACCAAAGCTCAAATTTATAATAAGAAGGAGACTATTTCAATGTTGTTTGGAGAAGAGGAAATGACATTCCACTTCGCCAAACTAAATAAGAGGCCATATGAAGAGGAAGATATCAAGGAAGGGAAAATGATTGCCGAGCTAGCCGCAATTCATTTTAGCACTCTGCAAGATGAACAAGAGAGGATCCTAATTAATTGGGAGGAGGTACCAGATGACGAGGAAAGAGAAGACATGGATGATTACCTTGATTTCGTCCCGGAAGCACAAAATCCACATGACTATGAAGAACTGGTAAGAAAAGGAGATGAAGAACCTCCGCCAATTGAATTGAAACGACTTATAGATGATATGAGGTATGATTTCTTAGCTAATGAAAATAAATGTCCTTTTATTGTTAGTAAAAATCTATCAGAAGGTGAAACAAATAAACTACTTTCAGTCTTGATCAAACATCATGAAGCATTTGGAGATCCTTCTATTGTAACACATAAGATTACCATGCTTGAAGATGTTGTACCAGTAGTTGACACACATAGAAGGCTTAATCCTAAAATGAAGGAATTCATGAAAAAATAAGTTATATGCTTATTAGATGTCGACATAATATATCCTATTTCTGACAGTAAGTGGGTTAGCCTAGCTCATGGCATACCAAGAGAAGGTGGTCTTGATGATGCTATGAATGAGGATGGTGAGCTAGTTCCTATAAAACCTATTGTTGGATATCGCATGTGCATTGATTTTAGGAAACTAAACTATGAGACATAGAAAAATCATAAACCTATACCGTTTATGGATAAAATTTTAGAAAAGACTTATTAATAACTCTTATTTCTGTTTTCTTGATGGGTATTTCGGCTATTCTCAAATTGCTATGCAACTAGAAGATCAAGAGAAAACAACTTTCACTTGTCCTTATGGCACATATGCTTATAGATTAATTCCATTTGGCTTATGTAACGCAGGTGCAACTTTTCAAGAATGTGTTTTAAAAGTATTTGATGATCCTGTTGAGAACACTATGGAAGTTCTAACAAATGATTTTGTTGTTTGTGGAACAACATTTGATAATTGTCTCTACAATTTAACCAAAGTTTTACAGAGATGCAGGCAATCAAATTTGGTTTTGAATTAGGAGCAATTTCGTTTCATGGTAAGAGAAGGTAAAGTTTTTGGACATAAGGTTTCAGAGAAGGGTATAGAAATAGATAAGTCTAATATAAATGCTATAGAAAATCTTCCAGTACCTCAGGACATAAAAAACTTAAAAATGTTTCTGGGACATGCAGGTTTTTATAAACATTTTATAAAAGATTTTGGTAAAATAGCTATGCCTCTCACTAACCTTCTTGAGAAAGATACCCAGTTCTACTTACATCATGACTACATTGCAGCTTTTGAAAACCTTAAAAACAAATTAGTCTCAGCACCTATCATGCAATCTCCAAAATGGGATGAAACTTTCGAAATCATGTGTGATGCTAGTAACTATGCTTTAGGATCCGTGTTAGGATAGTGAGACGGAAAGAACTTAAATGTTATTCATTACGCTAGTAGAACTCTTAATAAGATTCAGAAAATTATGCTACTACAGAAAAAGAGTTCCTAGCTATAATTTTTGCTTGCGACATATTTAGACCTTACATCATTAATGCTAAGGTAATAATTCATACAGATCACCAAGCTTTGCGTCACATCCTTGTGAAAAAGGATGTGAAATCTAGGTTGATTAGATGGGTCTTATTAGTACAAGAATATGATTTGCAAGTAGTAGATAGGGGGGTAAGGATAATACGGTAGCAGATCATCTCTCTAGAATGGAGGTACTAAGGATTGACCCCGTACCTATAAATGAGTCATTTATGGGAGAATATTTAGCGAATGTTGAACTTGCTGATCCTTGGTTTGAGGATTATGCTAACTATCTTGCAGGAAAATTTCTACCTCCTGGTATGATAAGAAATCAAAGAATGAAATTATTTAATGATCTTAAATATTACTTTTGGGATGATCCTTATTTATATCATCATGGACCTGATGGAATTATTCGAAAGTGTGTTCCTGATGGCTATGAAATATAGCCATCCACGTCCACATTTAAACTAGATATTATTCATAATTTTGACGAAATATCTCTCTAAATCCTGCCACTAATGCCTAATGATCAAAGGGGTATGAAATCCTGTCTTTCTATTTTTCCCTGCGCAGATAATGACGTTTGATCATGGGAATCACAACATTAAAGTCAAAGATACGAGATTTCCAACAACTCAAAGAAACCAGGAGTGGTGAAGTGGAGGCAAAAGCTTTAACGACCAACTATACGGTGGGAATAAAGTTTCGTCCGTATAGTTTCGGCTGTATAGTTTCCACCGACTCCGCTAGGTCAAATAGAACAACTTTCATGAAGGGACCCCTATATAAAGAGGCCTCGGGCGACAAGAAAACTCTCTCTCTTCGCCCCCGACGACACCCAGCCATCATAAACCACAACACCGGAGGGATAGATCTAGACCTAATCTCCAAACCCTTCTTCACCACCATAGCCATATTCCTCCACTTGTAATAGTAGATCGCATATCCAATTGGCGACATTGTAAGACTATTACTATCAATATCATGATTTCCATTACAATGTTTTTGGTTGTTGATTTCATCTCTATGTGTGAGTAATTCTCCTTGGTCTAAGGGCTTCGGCCTAGCCATGTAGCTTTGTGCATGTTATTTATCATAGATGGGATAATGTATTAGTTTGTATGACATGATTATTATTATACCCTCTCTTGCCTCAATCTAAGGACTTGTCAGTTACCCAAGACCCCAAGGATTGATCCAGGTATAAGGAGTGTGAGTAATGACTAATCTACAAGATTGGAACCCTAGTGACAGAAAGGGTAGTATGGCTGTATGTGAGGGATTTACTTGGGATTAACTGTGATATTGCTATGCATATCATTAGTTCTCTTTCTTCTATGGATGAGACTAGTAGGTTATTGCTATAAGCGGTTGCGGAGGCAATAGTTATGGATGCACTACCCACATATAATTATCTTGCTCTAACAATTACATGCATACTTTATTATTATCTTTTATTACCATCAGATGTTTTGCACAGCTACAGGTGAAACCGAACTCCCTAGGCCCTCTCTCTCTCTCTCCACCATCGACAACAACAAAAGATTGCAAACTCTTGGTCCGGTAAAACATAAAAAGAATTCTAAAACTCCCGAAGGTCCGTTAAAGTAACCTTACTACACTTTCTGCTTCCCGAGGATTCGATAACCTAGGTCTAGTAGGGAAAAATATCTATAGTACATCCATAATCCGAATCAAAGGTATCAACCCTCTTTTGGTGTCGTTGCCGGGGAAGCAATAGCTACCCTGGTGAGGTTAGTAGGAACCTTGCTAGTTTTAATTCTTGTTTTTAATTTTGTTAGTTTGCTTTCAGTATTTATTTGAAAAACCAAAATTTATTAAATGATGTAAGGTCTAAATCTTGTTTTTACTATCATAAGTTTTTATTTAAGTAAACCCAGAAAAAATAGGAAATATGGCTGAATAGAAACTTGGGGAGTTTGCAACTCCCAACAATGATTATTTGCATACTCCTATTACCCAGCCAACAATTACTACTGAGGACTATGAAATTAAGCCCCACTATTTAAGTTTCGTTCAATAGAATCAATTTGGAGGCTCTGATGTTGAGGACACAGGTATGCACTTGAATACTTTCACTGAAATATGTGATATGATGTGCATTAAAGATGTTGACCCTGATGCGGTCAAGTTGCGCATATTTCCTTTCTCTCTTAGAGGAAGAGCAAAGAATGGTTGCTATCTCTTGCCTAGAAATACTATTGCATCATGGGTGGAGTGTACTTCTTTATTTATGACTAAATTTTTCCCACCTGTAAAGACTATGCAACTAAGATCTAATATTACTGGTTTTAGATAGGAAGAGCATGAGCCACTAGCGCTTGCATGGGAGAGAATGAAAGAATGCATGAGAAATTGTCCCAGCCATGGGATGGAAGATTGGTCAATTCTCCATTTATTTTAGAATGCTCTTAACCCGATGTCTAAGTCTATGCTTGATACTGCAGCTGGAGTAACAGTTGGGGCAAACAAATTACTGAAGCAAAGCATCTGCTAGACAATATGCAAGAAAACCATGCCCAATGGCATGTGGAAAGATCAAACACAAAGAAGGTGAGCTCCGCCACACCTCAGGAAAATGAAGAACTCAACGGTAGGCTGGATGAGCTCATATTAGTCGTCAAAGGTAAGGAAACCCAGGTAAGAGCTATCCTAGAATCGAATATTGAAGAAATAGACTTCATAGATCGTAATGATTATAACCCTGCTTGGAAGAAGAACTATAATCCTAATTTTTAGAAACATTATTCTAGTCCTACAGGTAACACTAATAATATGGGATCAAGTAATGGTAGACTCCAAGAAACTCTTAAGTCCTTTATGGACTCACAAAATAAGCAAAACAATATCCTTGTTAAGATAATGGAGAACCATGATAATATGCTTGGAAAATTGTCTAACCAAGCTGTAAGTTTGAGGAACTCCAAGAAAGAACAAGAATTGTTGAGGCACAGATAGGTAAGATAACTGAGAGTAAAACTCTCATTCTAGCTAAATTTGCAGGTAAAGTTGAGCCTAATCCAGTTGAAGACCTCAAGATGATAAGAATCCAAAGGGAGGATGATGTCTACGCACTTCTATTCTTATAAACACTTGTTGGTCCTCCAAGTGCAGAGGTTTGTAGAATAGCAGCAAGTTTCCCTTAAGTGGATCACCCAAGGTTTATCGAACTTAGAGAGGAAGTGGTCAAATGTATCCCTCTCAAGCAAACCTGCAATCAAGATCCAATCAAGATCCAAGAAGTATCTTGTGTCCCCAACACACCCAATACACTTGCCAGGTGTATAGGTGCACTAGTTCGACGAAGAGATAGTGAAATACAAGTAGTATAGATGATTATAAGACAACGGTGACAGAAAAGAGCTTGACGACATGGAAGAGACTGGAGGCAAAAAGATGGAAGCAATCAAACATGTAACAGATCTAGATGCAAATGGTGTTTCAATGCTTAGAAACAAGATCTAGGGATCATACTTTCACTAGTGAACACTCTCTTATATAAATATATTCTCTTCATGATACTACCCTAAACTACTCTCCGGTTGGTGAACTCTAATCCATGGTAGGGCTACAAAAGCACACATCAAAGTCCATCTTTCCCAATCTAGATAACCCCACACTGTCACCTTGAGCGCTAGATGGTTCCAACAAACACCACAATTTCATAGAGACAACCAACTCAAAATATACCCATGATAAGTATTTATGAACTCTAGCCTAAGTGACACCATGGCGTGCACACTGTCACTTTCACACGCGTGGGAGAGTAAAGATCTATTGAAGCACCTGAGTATTTATGTAGACTCTAACCTAAGTGCCACCACGGTATGCACGCTGACACTTTCACACACGTGGGGAGAGCCGGAGATCTATTAAAGCACTTGAGTAGCAAGGTAGATCTACTTTATTACAAAGCTCATGATCACAATATGATCATGCATAGAAAGAGAGATGAACACATAGCTACCGGTAGATCCCTTAGCCTCGAGGAAGAACTACTCCCTCCTCATCATGGGAATTAGCAACGATGATGGAGATGGTGATGGAGATCGATGAAGATGGATCCGAGGGCACTTCCCCGTCCCGACAAGGTGCCGGAATAGAGACTTTCGTCCTCGGAATCTCCCCTTCGGTGGCGGCGGCGCTGTGGAACTTTTCTTGGATGTATGATTGACGATCTAGGGTTTTTGGGTCGGAGGCTTCTTATAGGCAAAGGAGGCAAGGTCGATGGAGGGCCAGGGGGCCCACACCCACTGTAGGCGCCACCAGGGCTAGCCCGCGCCCACCTAGGGTGTGTCCACCCTGGTGTTCTCCTCCATATCTGCTTCGTGGTTCCGTGTTGCTCCAGGGATAATAATGACTTTGGCTTTTGTCCCATCCAATTCCGAGAACATTGATTTTCTGCCTTTTCTGGAACGAAAAATAGAAGAAAACAGGCAACTAGCACTGTGGCATCTTGTCAATAGGTTAGTTCCAAAAAGTGTAAAAAATACTTCAAAGTGTAGACAAAACAAAGCAATGTAGATACTAAACAAGCATGGAGCATAAAAAATTATAGATACATTTACGACATATCAGAGGAGCATGAAGAACTTGACTATAGCAATGCCCCTTCACCAAATTACATAGTTGAAGATCTTGTAAAAAGGGTCAATATCAAGATTCCAGTAAGTGAAGAAAATGGGGAAGCCATGTATCAACACTTCGTTAATCAGATAGGAATAAATGTACGTGAGCTTGAGGAAGAATATAAGAAAATTGCTGAAAAACTACTTGTTAAGCTTGATGATATATTTGATCCTACTATTAAGATTAAAATTGGGACTAATATATAGATGCACTTTGTGATTTAGGTGCAAGCGTTTCAATAATTCCAAAAAGTCTTTTTAATAAATTAAATCTTGGCTCTTTTGAAATCATTGAGTTAAAACTACATCTAGCAGATTCTACCTACAAACAAGCAATAGGAATTAAAGAGAATACTTTAGTATACATTAAAGCTTGTCCTTCTCTTATTGATTTTGTTATTGTTGGCATGCCTAAAGATACTACTACTCCTATCATATTAGACCGTACATTCTTAAGAACTATTAAGTCTTTAATTAATCTGCACGAAGGGAACATGAAGCTTTAATTGCCTTCATGGGATCCTTTTGTTATTCATTTTCCTAGGAAGAAGAAAGCCAAGTATGATGATAAGGAGGCCATCACTTTGAAGGCCAACTATTTTGGAGTGGGTGTTCCACTCATCTGGCCTAAGTGAGCAACATCAAGGTCAAGCTATTGACCATAAAAGAGCGCTTCATGGGAGGCAACCCATGTGAAATAAAGGTTTGAGTTATGTTTTAGTTTAGTTTCATGTTGAATAAAGAGTGCTAGAAAACTGTAGTTGAGGAGGATAGGTAGGGTGATACTAAAGTTCCTGTTTTATACATGCTATTGTTGGTCGACAATTTAGTCTATCATTTTTTTGTCAAAACATGGTGTTTCGCTAAATTTCAGATCAAGAAAGAATTGTCAAAACGGAATTTTTTGACGACTACAGTACCTTTAACGACCAACTATACGGCGGGAATAAAAATTCCAGCCGTATAGTTCCGACCGTATAGATATCTATACCATCGTTAAATTTTATTTTCCAGGTATAGAAGGTTTAACGACCAACTATATAGCGGGAATAAAAATTCTAACCATATAGTTCCAGCCGTATAGATATCGCCACTAGGAAGAAACCTAAAATTTTGCCGTCAGACCAACTATACGACGTGAACAAATATTTCGGCCGTATAGTTGCAACCGTATAGTTTCGTCCGACCACATAAATGCCATGGGAAGGTACCCCCAAAACCAAATCTTCAATCTTTTTTCTCTCTTCTACCTCCAAACTCTCTCAAAACCTCAAGGGATCTTCATCTCTACTCAATTTCGTTCGATTTCCTCTCACACAAGTGATCTACGGTATGTTTCTCCTCCAATCCTCCAATTATTTTTTGCAAATTCATATCTGATCTATTGTCATTATAAATCTAGGATGAGACCTACTATGAAATAATTGCCATGTTTCTCTTGCCTAGATTATTATTTTGAGAAAATTATTTAGTGTGCTATGTTGAGGAATATATTATGCTTATTATTGCTGGATGAAAAAGTTTTATTTTTGTGTTTCTTATTATTGCTGGATGCTGCGAGTTCTTCTCAGCCTGCAGCTGCAGCTCAGAACGATTTAGGAATGAGCTCCAACGTTATCTCTTCGACATGATCAAGAACCAAGAAGTGAAGATAACCAAGTGGGCTTGTCCCATTATATTGAACCAACTCGTTATTTCTAATGACTTCAATTTACTTTACAATAGGGTTGGTCTGCAAAACTTTGTACTCCAAGAGATGTCTATTTATCGCCGGTTAACTCTTGAATTTTTAAGTTCTTTGCAATGCACCGTCAAAACATGGCACGTAGAGGACATGATTTCCTTATGACTTATGAACAACAATTATTCATTATCACTTGATGAATGGTGCAATTGTTTTAGTTTACCAAACAATGATTTTAATTCCTTACGCGCATCTTATATCGACATGCACCCTTCCCCAGATCATTATTACAATAGAATGAGTTTCACTTCTAGAGTCAATAAGGGGAAGAATATTCAGCATCATGTTATCCGCTATTTATTCTATGTTATTGCTAACACCTTGCAGGCACGAGACTCAATGAGGAGAACATTTTGGTCCTTACAAAAGCTGCTTTTAACAACTACTTGTCACTCAACTTGGGAGCAATTCTTGTGTGCTACTTGGAGCACCAATCCTTCCAAAGCCAAGGGTCAATCACATGTAGAGGCCCGTACTTGCCAATGCCCTAGGCATCAACCTAGGTGAGTTGCAACCATTGCTAGGTGAGCGACGTGTTAGTTTCTCTACTTTAAAAGCTTGTGGAATGCTCACTAGGAGAGGTGGTTTTTATTACTTGCATATTGCAGGAGCTGGGCGTCTCTACCCCTCTCCTTTGCCTAATGGTATCTTCTCTATTGATAAGGGACGTTTTCTATATGATGTGCAGGTTGAACAACATCAACCCGAGGAGGATATTTTGGATGAGGATGGGGACCAAGAAGAGGATCAAGAAGTTCCTTATCAAGAGGAGCAGCCACTGAACCGGTTTGCTACATATTAAGACTTCCAAGAACTTGGAGAAACTGTGGAGGGGATGCATAATCTTGCCCTGAACCTTCGAGAAACCACTAGTAACTTATCAAATCAATTTGCGAACTGGAGTTACAACTTTTTCTCGCCACTTCAATGATTTGAAAGGCTTGCAAAAGCCTAAGCTTGGGGGAATTTTCCTCATTATATTTACTAGGACAATGCCCGCGCGTTGCTGCGGAAAAAAGCAGCGTTAACATGGAAAAAAACCTGGAATATAGAACCACTCATGAATGAAAAAATCAACGCAAATTTGGTGCATGTGTTGCGACGGAATAGTAAACGATGGAGGATTTGTTAAACTTTTCAAATATTGCTAAATTGTTCTTGTTTGAATTGGAAGTTGTAAAAAAGAAAGCAACAACTACAAATGTTGTTCAAGTTTCCTAATATATGTTTTCTAATTATATTTAAACCCTCAAAACATTGAAATCTTAGTCTGTTTTTAGACCAAAAAAGTCAGAAAATGAAAAGGTTGAATGGAGAAAAAGAGCCAATCTCCCTGGATCGCACGCAGGCACGCGAGAAGCCGCCAGCCACGCGCATGCGAGACCACCTATTTCTCTCGGGCTGGACATATGTACGGGTACGGGTCAAGCTAGAAAAAAAATAGTGAAAAAAGGAATAACAGCTCTCTCGGGCTGGACGTACGAGCTAGAAAAAAACAAAAGTGAAACGTCGCTCACTTGCAAATTGACGAATCAGATGAAATTGGAGATGACCTCAGGACACTTAATTAGGCAAAATGGTTCAAATTTTATCATGCATGCACCAAAAACTTGCTATAGTAAGATGTCCCTACACATGCAAATCTTTTTTTCTGAGTCAAAATGACTATCATGGTGCTTACATTAGTTGTTTTTAGAGTTTCGCGCAATTTTGAAATGTGATACACCTTCATATACCATCACACAATTCGCCTCACCGGCCTTCTCCCCTCTTTCAAGGACCTCCCTCTAGCCATGGCACCGTGCCCGCCCGTCTCTCTCTACTCCCCGCTCCCGCGTCCTGGCCAAGAGGACCTCCCCGCCGCTGTCCGCATGGAGGACCTCTCCGCCAAGACCGGCCGAACGCAATCACTTGGCTGCCCCCGTGTCTCTTGGCTGTGGCATGCATGTACTCCTGTCTCGCTCGCTCAAGGCCCCGTGTCTCCATGATGGCCCCTACCTCGTGTCTATTTTGCTCGGGAGCATGCTCCAGTGCTCCTCATTAAAAATGTGAGTCTGAAAGCCAACAATCCAGTGTAATTGCAACCGTGCCAATCCGGTTTTCTTTGTGCTTGTTGATTTCCTGGTAGTTTGATATAAACCGGTGAAACTTTGTTTAAGGGAGCGAGGTGAGATTATTAATTGTTTGCATATGGAGAGAAATTCCGGTAGAATGTCAACTTTCTTGTACTGCTGCCGTATCAGTGTGGCTTGCAGCCCATAAAAGAAAACAAGGCCCAGCGGCACAATAAGCATGGAACACTTCGGACGAAGGGGTACGTGGGCACCGAAGGAAAAAAAAGGTTGGCCTTGGTGTAATATGGTTTTTGGTGGAAGGGTAAAAGGGTCTAAAAATGTATTGGACCGAGAGAAACACTTCGTGCTTTATTATTAGGTATAGATTTGGCATTCATTTGCTTTATTTTATTAGGTTATGCTTTTAATTTGAGTTTATAAGAACTCGTGTTGGTTTCCCCAACACTTTATATTTAGTTTTTTTTGTGATTTTCAAGCCAAGCTTTGCCGCCAATTTTCTATTCTTTAATTCCCTCTATCAAAAACAACAAAAATATTTTTCCATTCATCTTTCTTTTCTATTCTCCTTGTGGCTCTTACATATTTGCAGGAGAGTGATCGACTTCGAATTTCCAAAAAACAAATCAAAAGGAAAGAGATAAGTGAAACCAATCACGAGAGGTATGCCTTATGACTCCCCTCTTTTGAAGTTTGAGAAACCCATGCTAGTTAGTAGTAAATGTTAAGATATTATATTGGTGGAGTGAGTCTTTGTAATGGAGTAAATTTTTTTTGCATGGGTATTTAGTTGAGTATGTTTTGTTCCAGATCTTGTAGTTAACCAAGTCTTACCTAAAAATTTGCTAAACAATTGTAATAAGAAATAGTATCACAATTGAAGGCTTGGGTGTTGTAGTGTTTAGTCTTGAAGGTTTATTCCTAGAGACACTCAACACCACAGAAAATGATGATTGACTTGATAGCTCTCTTTGAAAAGATTTGTTCAATTTGAATTAATGTTTAGCGGTTTTTGTGATCATGCCAAAGTTTGACTTGAATCATAAGAATGATATAGATTTATGCGTGTCAAACTTCATGGGATTCCAACAACTCCGCTAGCCTACGAACGATCTTCATGGAGGAAACTTCTAGATTTTGCCTATGAGTTTATTAAACATATGTAGCAGTAATGCTATAGTGGGTAAGATTCTTGGCATTCTCGTGTAGCTATATTCATGATGGAATCACTCCTCTGGCTGATATGAGTAATCATTATGCAAAAAGAACAAAAACCTTAGTGATGCCACGAGTGTCCATCACAGCGCGATAAACTAATTAAATTTTTTGGCATGCTCTCAATTACTTAAGAACTGGAATTCTTGAAGGAGAATGAATAGAATAGTAGTTCTTGAAAAGTCTTGACTTATTGATGTGGGAGAATTGAGATAATTTAGTGTATATGGTTTTCATGATAAACTCTCACACTCTCAATTTCACATGATTATACTTTATTGTTCAAAGGAAAGCTTATGTGTTGATTACATGCCATGGAATAGAGTTTACTCATATAAATCATCCATGCTAACAATAATATTGCTGCGCTATAAGGATTCATTGAAATCCGTATGATATGCTTGACATTACTCTATCTATGCTGAAGTTTTTCAGATTAATAAAGTGGAGGAAACATGAGATTACCAATCATGACTAAGATCATCATCTCGTTATTTTAGTTTAAATGTTGAGTTCCTTTTTTATTTATTTTTTCTTGCTCGAGGACGATCAAGTTTAAGCTTGGGGAGGTTGATGGCTATGAAATATAGTCATCCACGTCCACATTTAAAATAGATATTATTCATACTTTTGATGAAATATCTCTCTAAATCCTACCACTAATGCCTAATGATCAAAGGGGTATTTAATCTTGTCTTTCTATTTTTTCCCTACGTAGATAATGATGTTTGATGATGGGAATCACAAAATTAAAGTCAAAGATACGAGATTTCCAACAACTCAAAGAAACCAGGAGTGGTGAAGCGGAGGCAGAAGCTTTAACGACCAACTATACAACGGGAATAAAATTCCGGCCGTATATTTCTGGCTATATAGTTGCCACCAACACCGCTAGGTCAAACAGAACAACTTTCGTGAAGGGACCCCTATATAAAGAGGCCTCGGGCGATGAGAAAACTCTCTCGCTTCGCCGCCGACAACACCCAGCCATCAGAAACCACAACACCAGAGGGATAGATCTAGATCTAATCTCCAAACCCTTCTCCACCATCATAGCCATATTCCTCCACTTGTAATAGTAGATATCGTCTCCAATTGGCGACATTGTAAGACTATTACGATCAATCTCATGATTTCCATTACAATGTTTTTGGTTGTTGATTTCATCTCTATGTGTGAGTAATTCTCCTTGGGCTAAGGGCTTCGGCCGAGCCATGTAGCTTTGTACATGTTATTTATCATATATGGGATTATGTATTAGTTTGTATGACATGATGATTATTGTACCCTCTTTTGCCTCAATCTAAGGACTTGTTAGGTACCCAATACCCCAAGGATTGATCCAGGTATAGGGAGTGTGAGTAATGACTAATCTGCAGGATTGGAACCCTAGTGACAGAAAGGGTAGTACGGCTGTATGTGAGGGATTTACTTGGGATTAACAGTGAGATCACTATGCATATCATTAGTTCTCTTTCTTATATGGATGTGACTAGTAGTTTCAACACCCGGATTTTTAATCCCAGATGCCTGTTATGCCATACATCACAATCTCAGGATTACCATTTTTGCGATACATAACATATTTGGATACCACAGTACATCATCCATTACAAACCATACATAAGGTCTTACACAAATAAGGCTCTCATAATCCAGTTCTTAATACAAATCAAGCAACAGAAATACGTAATAGTAAAGGTAGCGTAGGCGAAACTCCATCTTCTGGGTCACAGACAATGCTGACGATGGGAGATGATCCTAGTTGTTGTAACCTTCCTGGGGTCCATCATCCTGGTACTTATGTTCATAGTCTGGCCGCGGGAATATCCAGGGACAAAGCCATGAGTACTCTTTAAGTACTCGCAAACTAATACTAACAAGTGAAGGGGGTTTTTGTAGTAGGACACTAAGCTCTAGGGTTGTTTTGCAAAAGCCAGATTTACCTCTACTAAGTTCAGAAGCAAAGAAAGCTAGTCAAATTTTATAACACCTATATGGGAATTTGTATCTCATGCCACAAATCTGTTGTGGTCAAGTCAAATTCTCCATTCAATTCACAAGTCATTTTGGAAAACATCTGACGGGAGAATAGTATGGCCACTCCAACTGTCCATAACCGTGGACGCGGCTATTCGAATAGTTTGACACTCTGCAGAGATTGTACACTTTCACCACAACATTCGATACATCCGTCAGGAACACATCCTGAAGTCACCATACTCAGTATGCGGATAATCAATCCTAACCTTTCAATTACACGCCCTAGTATAAGCACCTCTCCTGTGAGTTTGGCCTCCCAACCATGACCAACTGTCATCTTGGGTACTGCACAGGTGGACAATCTTCACAAGGTAGACTCATCTCACACCTTGGCCGTGAGGGAACCAATACTAAGGTATATAAGTTTCCAGTCAAGCCCTACCCAATTTTCGGGTATTGTGGTTGTATGGTAAAATTGGAACGGTATCTCATCCAGACAACCATCAGTTTTATAAAGGGCTAAGGATCATGCCTCAACATTTTCATCACCAAAATCATCTGGTGTTCAGAAACACATGTCAAAACATCTCAGTAGAATGATCCATCATTCTAAGGTTTTCATAACCATTTTCACCAAGTATTCCCATCTAAAGTTGATCAAGTTTTATGCTTAGCACTAGCATCTACAAGTGGGGGTGAGTACTAATGAGGGGTGGTAAACAAGTGGAGTTTGACTAAGTTCAATCTCATGCCTTAGGATGACATCAAGATTATCTAGCTTAGGCCAAATTTTATGCTCTTTATGCAACCTTTAGTTAACTTTCTAGAATCTACAAGTCACTTAAGTAAACTCTAAAAGAAAGCTTTGATAAAGAAATAAAGTAGAAAGCTTGCAAGTAAAACTAGGATTGGTTTATCAAGTGGGTATAACCACATATGCTTAAAGGCATATGCCATGCATGGCAAGGCTTGCTAAAGTATAATATCTTGCAGGTGTTAGCTTGCACATTCAACTAGTAGTATTAGGCTTGCATAAGTATCAGTATAAGCTTTCTAAGTTAATAGCTTGCAAGTATGGGCTTGCCTTGTGCAGAACAGTGGTTGAAGTTCTCCTCGGCTTCTTCTTCATAGTATCCTCCTTCCTCCTCGTATCCTTGGTCGGTACTAGCGTCTATAAATAAATACGAGGTACACAATCACCAAACAATACTTAACTACTTTCAATCATCACACACAAGGGTTCTATAGATGATCTAGCATCATCACTAATATTACAGGCACTTGACTTAATGATTTTATTTTTAGAAAAGTAATTTCTACTCATTGAAAAACTACTTAAGATTTAATATTCTCCAAACCAAACATGGGATCGTGTTGACACATGTCATCACCACATATTTCAGTACATGGGAATGTGATTTAAAGTGATGTCACAATTTAATAAGGTTTAACCTTTTTATTTTAAATTACTTGAACATTATTTTATTACTTGAACATTATTTCTATAAGTAAACTCATATATTTTTATATATTATGAAAGGTATGATCAATTGTGATTTTTGAGAGTTGGAATCAACTCAAAAGCTATTATGGTTTAAATTTGAAAAATGTTTGAATGTAGAAAAGCTTCTGCCTTGTTATTTTCCCCAAGGGTGATCTACAGATCCAAATGACTTGAATCCAGCGGGCTTGGATTCAGCATTTCCAGACCTTTCTAACAAAATTGGTTTCACTCAATTTGGTTCATTGAATCGAGATAGGTTGATTTTTGAAACTAGGTACAGAACTGTGTTTGAATGAAAATGGAAAAATCCAAATTCAAACGAGTGGGCTGCGCGGGAAGAGAAAATAGGCCGGCCTGCTACGCATAGCGCTTACGCAAGCTGGTTAAGTTGCTGTCCCCACGCGTTAGTGAGACGGGGGGTGCGAAACGGTACGGGGCAACGTGGTGCGTTGGATCTAGTTCTAATCCAACGGCTCTAGTTCATCATCCACGTCGGGCAGCGCCGGCGAGACAGAACCCTAACGCGGCAGGTGGGGGTCGTGGGAGGCTCACCGGGGCTCAGGCGAGGGTCGGCGAGGCGGGCGAACGACGAAGTCTACGACGGTGAACCTCCTAGTACCGGCAGCTTCTCCTGGGGCGGCTTCAATCACTAGCTTCCTTCTTCTCCAGCAGCGGGGGCTCCGGTGAAATTCCGGTGATGCGCTGCTCGTGTTGCTCTAGGAACGAGGTAGAACGATCAGTGAAGGGAGGGGAGTGAGATGGTGTGAAGAGTTTAAGCGGGGGGCCTCTATTTATAGTCTCGACGACGAGACCGAACGGGATGGGCAGACGACGGTGGCGACATGGCTACGGGCTGCTAGAGGAATGGCTGACGGTGGCGATCGATCGATGGTCTCCTAGCGATGCTCTATGGATTTAATGCGCATGTAGGGGCGGTGGCAAACGGTCTGGAACGCTTGACGTTCTGCGCGGAAGAGGCAGCGTCTTCGACAGCGAGCGGTGGCTACGGGGTACGAGCGGTGAAATGGGCATGTCTGGCGGTCTCCTGGGACGGTGGGGAGCATGTTGGCGGGTGGCGAGGGCTCGAGGTGGTCTGGTTGAATGGGAACGGCGCGTGCTCTGCGGCGCGGGTCGGCATGGTCGATGGCGGCACGGGTGCGACGTTCCTGGCGATCCTGGCTGCTGTCCGCGAGGCAGGACTGGTCGAGAGGGGGCGGTGAGGCATGGGCTATCTCCCAGACAAGGTTGGCACAGCTAGTTCTTCCTCTAGCCTGCTGTCCATGCTGGGGTGACATGGGTGTTCTCGGCTGTTCACCATTGATGACATTGCCAAGCTTACAGTGGTGCTAGGGATTAGTTAGGGTCATTAGATGATCTACTAAGGCTAGTGGTGTCCAGAGAGGGAACAAGTTAGGCCCAAAACACTGCACACTAGTGTTTTGATTTTGTTTGATTTGAATCTGTAAGGTGTTTGATGAAATGGCCGCATGAATTCAAGTTTTGAATTTTGAAAAGATTTTTGGTGGGTGTGCTAGGCATGTGTTGGTGAGTCTGTGGATGCTTGGGTTTTGAAAGTTGAGCTTGTTTGAGTGGTTTTTGAAAAAGTGGGATCTTCCCATGTGATATAGATTCAATTTTGAACTATCATTTAAACTATGCATTCAAATGTTTCTGGATGATCACAAGGTGGGCCTTGGTACTTTGTTATGAGTACTATCAAGGGGTGCAAAGATCCAAACAAGTTTCTGTTAAGTTTTGAAAGTTAGAGACAGCCAAAGTAGGCATGGGAGTTAAATTGGACAAAGTGACCATTCCCTTATTTTGTTTGTTTTGATTTATTTGTCTTTGGGAAAAGTGTGGGGATTTTTTAGATGATGTTTATTTCACCTAAGAATCCTTTTACAAGCAAAGAAACACACAAGCAAGGTAATTCAAAAGAATCCAATTTGGAATGCATACACACATGCATGCTTTCATATTTTTATTTAGAAAAGTTTTTGTTAATCCTAAATTTTGATGATTAGAGTTTGATGATCCAAGTTTCATATTTTTGGGATGTTACAAGTAGGTTACTGCTATAAGCGGTTGCGGAGGCAATAGCAATTATGGATGCACTGCCCATGTATAATTATCTTGATCTAATAGTTACATGCATACTTTATTATTATCTTTTATTCCCATTAGATGTTTAGCTACAGGTGAAACCGAAAGCCCTAGGCCCTCTCTCCATCATCGACAACAACAAAAGATCGCAAAGTCTTGGTCCTGTAAAACACAAAAGGAATTCTAAAACTCCCGAAGGTCCGTTAAAGTAACCTTACTATGCTTTCTGCTTCCCGAGGATTCGGTAAGCTAGGTCTACTAGGAAAAAAGAGATATACTACATCCATAATCCAGATCGAAGGTATTAGTTCCTAACCATGAAATGAATGCAATTTTGCAAGGTTGTCATGACAGTCCGTATGGAGGACATCATGTAGGTAAGCAAACTGTAGCAAAGGTACTTCAATCCGGATTTTATGGGCCCACCTTGTTCAAGGACACACACATGTATGTAGAACATTGTGATGCTTTCCAGAAAAGAGGTAATATAGGTAGAGTACAAGAGATGGCAATGAATGATAGTCTTATAATTGAACCCTTTGATGTATGGGGAATGGATTACATGGGACTTTTGTAGAATCAAATGGCTAAACTCATATTCATGTTGCTGTCGATTATGTCACCAAATGGGTTGAAGCTATTCCAACAAACCATGCAGATGGAGCTACTTCCGTGAAGATGATCAAGGATGTCATATTCCCTAGGTTTAGAGTCCCTAGATTTTTAATCACTGATGGTGGTTCTCATTTTATGAAAGGAACTTTCAGGAAAATCCTTTACAAATATGGAGTGACTCACCGCGTTGCTTCACCATATCATCCTCAAACAAGTGGTCAAGTGGAACTCTCCAATAGAGAATTAAAGAACATACTTGAGAAGAAGGTGGATAAATCAAGAAAATATTGGTCATACAAGTTGAATTACACTTTTTGGGCATACAGTACTGCTTTTAAGAATCCAATGGTTATGATACCGTACAATATGGTTTACGGTAAGGCGTGCCATTTACCTTTATAATTGGAACACAGAGCCTTTTGGGAAATCAAGAACTTAAACTATGATTTTAAAGCAGGAGGAGAAAAACGTTTAGAACTTAAACTATGATTTTAAAGCAAGATATTCATGTTTTAGATGAGTTTATAAGTGAGGCTTATGAAAATGCTAGATTGTTTAAAGAAAAAGTAAAAAGATGGAATGATAGAAAAATAGATAATAAGGTCTTTAAGTGTGGAGACAAGGTGTTGCTCTATAATTTTCGTCTTAAGTTGTTTCCAGGAAATCTTAGATCAAAGTGGGAAGGCCCCTATATAGTTGAAGAAGCCTATGCATCGGGAGCGGTGAAGCTCCAGGGAAAAACACCTTCTCTTTCATGGGTGGTGAATGGACAATATTTGAATCATTATCGAGCAAAATAAGATATAAGTGCAGTCACCATACGTGTGATCATCCTAGAAGAGGTGATTAAGCAAAAATATACAAGGAATGGCAACTGCAGGAAGGATAAAATCAAGCCTAAATGAGCAACATCAAGTCAAGCTATTGACCATAAAAGAGCGTTTAATTGGAGGAAACTCATATGAAATAAAGGTTTGAGTAAAAGTCTTAAAACTTCAATTAAGTTTTAGTTATGTTTGTGATGAATAAAGAACACCTAAAGCTCTAGTGAAGTAGAATAAGTTTGGTAATGTTAAAAACCCGTTCAATGATGTTAATCTTGGTCAAAAATTTAAGATGTCATTTTCTGTCAAAACTTTGTGTTTTATTAAGTTTCAGATTAATAAAGAATTCTCAAAGAAATAGGTAATTTTTGGCGGCTCCAGAAGGTTTAACGACCAACTATACGGTGCGAATAAAAATTACGGTCACATAGTTCCGGTCGTATAGATGTTTTTACATCTTCTCTTCTGGTTTCGAAAGGTACAGTAGGTTTAACGATCAACTATATGGCGGGAATAAAATTTCCAGCCGTATAGTTGCGGTCGTATAGTTATCTACCCATCTCCAAATTTTTATTGAAGGGTACAGTACGTTTAATGACCAACTATACGGCAGAAATAAAATTCTCATATGTATAGTTGTGGTCATATAGTTGCACTAGTAGAAAACGGACCTTTGGTCCAGAGCATTAGTCCCGGTTCTGGTACAAACCGGAACTAATGCCCTGGTCCCAACGGCTAGAAACGGCTGTAGGGACCACAAGACATTAGCCCCGGTTCGTATGTGAACTTTAGCCCCGGTTCGTTTAACAAACCGGAGCTAAAGGGTCTGGCGCTGGAAAAGAGCAGATGCGTGGACCTTTAGTCCCGGTTTGTTTCTCAAACTGGGACTAAAGTCCCCAACTATATCTTCTTCCCATTCCCAGCCCGAGCCATTTCAAGCTCACACAATCATCTCTCTCAAATTTCTCCCCTCAATCTAGAGTTCTTCCCCATTTTTCTCAAGATTTGTGAAGATTTTTTCCGGGACGCCAATACCTGGCAGCTTCTTCAGGCACCTTACCCGAGATATTCTCCGGTGATGGTTCCTACACTTTGGGTGCACACCTCATGCGGCTTAGTAGCTGGGGCTCGACGTCTTCGCTGAGCTAGCTAGATGTGTAATAGGGTTGTATTTTTGTTTAATTGGTACTTTATTGTTGTACTAGCTGGATTATTCGATATGTATTGTTGTTTAACTGGTACTTTACCTTTCTTTATCACATTGTTTAAGCTGGATTACTTTATATTCCTTTATTTTATCGCATTAAGCAAAATGGTTTTATCTTTCTTCTGTATTAGTTAAGTTATGGACGGTAGAGACAACGAAGAGCACATCATGTACACCATGATAGATGAGGGTACAAGAGGTTACAATTATGATGGAGCAGACGATGATGGAGATGATGATGGCTCCCAATACCTCAACTGGGATGAAGCCGACAGAAGAGACGACTATGACGAATTCTTTGGTGGAGACGACGGTGGAACTGACGGTGGAGACACCACCATAGCAAAGACCGGCGGGGTATATAAAGCCTCTGCTGATAACGAGCTAGTAGATGCATTAGTTGATTCATATATATATATGTACTAACAATTGTTTCTTCTCTTAGACCTCCGCATCGGGCGAATCTTCTGCAAGGAAACGAGGCCCGACCAAAAAGTTGGCCGACGGTATGCGTTTCACCATTGATCTAGTGTCTGAGTTCGGCGAACCTTTGGAGCCGAAAGAGGCCGCAAGTGTATTTGTATACCAATGCGGAGCGATAGTCAGGGACGCCATCCCGATCACTACTCAGAAATGGAATAAGCCAGGAAAGAAAAGTGATCGAGTTGGAGAAACTTTTGTCGATGACAGAGCCAAAGACGGTCTTTGGAATTCACTCATGGAACACTTCTCTCTGCCTGAATTGGACACTCCTGAACTCACTGAGGCATTGAGGTTGCAAGTCAGAAAGTGGGCTCTTAAGAAGATGGGCGGACAGTTCAAGGACTGGAAGAAAAGATTGTACAACAAATTTGCCAAGAAGGGGCTGACTCCGCCATTCATTGGCCCGCTGGAGAAGCAACGGGATAACTGGGCCCCATTTGTGACATATAAGGAATCAGAAGCAGCTATGGCCAAGTCGGAAAAGAATAAGTTAAATGCGGCCAAAAAGAAATATCACCATACTATGGGGACAGGTGGCTACAAGATGGTCGTGCCTAAGTGGACAAAAACCGAGAAAGAAATGCGTCTAAAAGGGGTCACTCCAGCTACACATCAGTGGCCCGTGAGGTCAAAAAATTGGCTCCTTGGGCATGGGGGGTCGTATGACACTGAAACCGGGGAGATTATTGTTACAAAGGAGGCCATTACTAAACCCAAAGATGAACTTGTTAAAGTGATACAACTGAGAAAAGATGGAAAGTTCATTCCCGACAAAGAGAACGATGAGCTGACATATCCCCTCGGGAATCCTGAAAAAGTCGGACGAACACGAGGCTTTGGCCCATCTGTTCCATGGACGACAGGGTTTCCCGCTGACATCGACACTTATAGAAGCCGATCCAGAAAAACGAACCAGCAGAAGGCGGAGGAGGCAGCGCGGTTGGAGGCGGTTGAAAAAAGGAACGAGGAATTTCAAGCCATGTTCAAGCTGCAGCAGGAGAAGATTAATGAACTTAGAGTACTGGTCCGACAGCAACATCCTGCGTTAGACAGTCCGGTGGGCCCATCTCAGCGGAGAAGCAGCGTGGCTTCCACGGAGGTACAAGCTAATAATCCAATGCTGATGGACAATAATGCAACGATGGTTCGCTACCCCGTGGATGAAGTCGAGGCAAGGACAGCTTGTGAGCTGCATGTCACAGTGAAGAACATTTCTATGAAGGTGGCGCTCGGCTTTGCTTTACCTTGTCCACCGGAAGCGACCTACCATGGAAGTAAGATTCCAGCTGGCTATGCTCGTGTTAGTGTGGATGAAGTTGAACTGACATGTCGATCACTTGAGCTTGACATCCCTGCAGGCGAAGGGGATAAAACACTTGGAGAAGTGGAGGGTGGGATCATTATTTGGAAAAAAACAACACATCGTATTTCCAGGCTGGGCGCCAAGGAAATCTTCTCCTCCGAGAAGCAATCCATCACCTCCGAGTCCACCGTATCCACCAGGAAACAATAGTCCACCCCTTCCTGAGAGGGATCGCAGCGCGACTGCATCTCCATCTCCGGCGCCTCCGCCTCCGCCCACTGAATCAAAGGGAAGAAAGCGGAAGAATAACACCGCTACGTCGAGGGAGACCTGACGCCGAAACCGACAAGATCCCCTACCAAGAGTACCGCCGTCTCCTCCCAAGTTAGCTTATCACCGGACTGATGAGGAAAGCGCGGTGATCTCCTGGCCCGAAGTGAAGGCCCATTTTGCACCAAAACAACCCGAGCCACATGTGCTAGTTGATCCAAAAGTCAAGAAGCACTTCAAGGCATTCCTTGACCAACCACCCCAACATGTGTTAAATAGGAAAGATGACTATACACGCTGTCTTACGAAGACACTAAAAGATAAGTCATCAAGCAGTACTACAAGTGGGAGAAAATCAAAAGAAGTTGCCCAGCTTGGCAAACAGGCAAAACAATCCATTGCCCCGCTCAAGGTGTTACCCCAGCCCACACAAGGTGGAATAGATATGGAAATAGCTATTAAATTAGCCAAGAAGTGTAACGTGCCGGTCGAAGCACTTCTAGCCGGCGGAGATAATTTCGCCAAGGGACCAATAGCATGAAAATTTGTCTACGGGGATCCTCTGGTCAACGATGAGGTATTCGATGATCTTCCAACACATATGCGACTGTTGCATATCTGGTACTTGAAAGTCACAAAGGAAGGGCGACAATTTCTCCTATGTAAAGTTGGAGAGGAGTACTTCCGTCCCGACTATATCTCCATTGAACTTTGTGAACTATTTCAGTTATTCAACCTAGACGCCCTCGACAAGTCCCTCCTCAGCATATATTGTCTGTAAGTAATTAAGTCACTAACTCAGCTCGTTCAATTCATTTCCTGTCGTTATCCTCACTATATATCCTTCTGTATGCTATTATATATGCAGAATGAAGATTCAAGAATGTAGAAGAAAGTGAATCTACAGCATTGGGTTCGTTGACCCAAACAGAGTAAATGTACATACGCTAATAAATAACCTCGAGGAAATAGAGGATAACTTGCTAATGTTTTTAATGGAGCAACATTATAAGACACAAATACTATTTCCTTACAACTATGGGTAAGAGTCTTACTGTCCTGTACACATTCAATTTTTGTTTACTCGATGTTAAGTGTATATAAACGATCGCAGCTTCCACTGGATTCTTCTAAACATTGACGTTGACCGTGCAAAAGTTGAAATCTTGGACTCGTTAAAGAAGCCGATGGAAGACTACCGCAGCATAATTGATTTCCTCCAAAAGTAATTTCAATCACTATATCTATATATTTCATTCATTCTCTGAGATGTAAACTAATTAATAACTCATTCATTTCTTTTTTGCCGGACAGGGTTTGGAAAAGGTTCACAAAGGAGGTTCAGGGTGAATGGCGTGAGGAGCTCACTTTTCGTACGGTTCCGATAAGTAGTAAGAAAGCTAGGGGAATAATTTATGTGGATATTACAATTATTATTCTTACAATTATCATGCTTGATTATTATCTGATTGAATTATATTCTCGATCGAAAAGTGTGCGACGCAGCCACAGGGGACTAATTTATGTGGATATTACGTATGTGAGTTCATTCGTGGGTGTATGGAGCAGGGCACAGACTTTCTTCAAGTACGTAAACAATATATTCGCAATTTATTCTATACCATAGTTTTTGTTGAGTTCTATTCATAATGATCTACTTCTTTATATATAGTTGGATGCGATGCGGGATAAGCTCCTACCACATGAACGCCTACTAGCAATTCAAGAGGAGTTATCGGGATTTTTGCTCAGAGACTTCATAAACTCAAAAGGAGAGTACAACGTAGATAGACCTTCGTGTAATCGTGGATAGACACAAAATGACAGTATCCGTTGTAATGATGATCTTGGTGTAAATCAATTAGACGAGCTCTAGTCTTGGTTGTGTATATATTTATATGTATTTATGTTATCGTGAGTGAAATTATATTATATATGCATCAATGTATACAACATGTAGTAGCGTAGAATAATATGTATATGAAAACACAAAATAAAAAATAATCAAACACAAAAAAAAGAAAACCCTAAAACCCCACCTCTTGCCGCGGCAGCAGTTTGGTGCAAAATGCTGCCGCGACAGAAGAACTTTAGTCCCGGTTCGTGTTACGAACCGGGACTAAATATCCTCCAGCTCAGCGCGCACAGAGCGGCCACGTGGAGATAATCTAGTACCGGTTTGTAGCAGAACCGGGACTAAAGGCCTAACCTTTAGTCCTGATATGTTAGTCCCGGATTGCAATCCGGGAGTAAAGCCTCTTACAAACCGGGACTAGTGTCCTGTTTTCTACTAGTGTTGGTACCACCGTAGAAGTGAAATCTAAGTCGATTCTCAACTATACGGCGCGACATATACACGACGCACCCGTATAGATGCTCATTATGGACGGCGGCTAGGGTTTTCGACCTCCCCTTTTAAAGTTGATTGCATCTAACCCTTTTTATTAAGTTTTCATAGAGCTATAGCCTCCAGCCTCGAAAAATTATTGCCACCCATATACAATCTCCTTCTAACAATATCCGTGCAGCGAAGTCATCCGGCCTTTTCATCTCAACAAGATTTGGAGGAAGAAAGAAGAGAAGCCCTTGAAGAGGATCAAAGAAGTAGAACCTAAAGAAGCATCATCGCCATACAGCCCAGAGATCAATCTTCTCCCGAATTAGGAGGACATGTTCCTGCAGAGGATGGAGATGATGAGACAAGCAGAGCAGGGAAAGAGCAAGGATACATATCCCCCTAATCCTTATCGTCACAACATAGGATCTTATTATAAACCTCCTCTCGGCCCGTCACCTTTCAAGTCTAAGAAGGTACGGCCAGATGAGATTCATGATAAGATCTATCAATTGGAGCAAGCCTCAAAAGCATGTGTTGAAACTATTGGAGAAGGTATTGACTCCTACAAGATAATGATCAAAGACCTTGAGCAAAAGGTCAATGACATTGATGGTAGAGTTGGTTTCTTGATCAAAACTATTTTTGAGTTGACAGATGAGAAGAAATTCTTCCATCAGAATATTTTGAAGCTTCAATTCGACATGACCGAGCTCAGAAGCTGCCTTGCAAGCATAGTTAAGGCTTGCAACATAGGGGGAAGAAGGCAATGTTCTTCTCACCCATGAGAAGGAATAGGTACCAATAAGGAGTTATTGGAATATAACAATAATAACCATTTATTATTTGCCTCTAGGACATATTCCCTTCAGTGTCTTGTCGACTTGTTTCTATTTAGCATTTGTGAGTCTCGGATATAATGAATCGGTATACCCTAGTAGTTGGATTGTTAGATAAACTAGCTGAATGCCCGTGCGTTTCCAGGGTTACAGAAAAATTAATTTACATAAATATATCAATACTTAGAAAATACAATTCTCTTATAGTTTGAAACTTTTTTCAATGAATAAAAATAATGTGTATCGATACCTAGCTAAGACTTTATACATCTATACCCACCTTCTTCTGTAAAACAATTCAACTGGTGACAAATCGATGATCAACGCCTCTCGTCTCATTGCCTGTGGCAGCCGCTCATCACAAGACACTGTCGGCACTTGCCGCTCGATCCCTTTGTCGTGGCGGCATGTGTGTTTCCATCGGATGCCTCACACCGTTGTCTCATATTTGGATTAAATTATAAATTAAGATACATCTTCAGTGGTAAGGGGGATTTCCAAAGATGCTTGGTCCAGGGTATGGCGGTCCCAGTAAATAGGGCCCTGTATGTCGAGCTCACCGATAAAACCCCTGACGGGGTTAGCCTCCATGAGGACGCATCTGCCTCCCCTGAGAGGGAGGTCAGCAGATGTGCGTTCGGGAGAGCCACTCGCCTGACTCAACTAGGTCGAAGGTCCTCTGGAAGGCGACTGGCCAGGTCCCGTTCTGGGAGGCCTCAGCTATAGACAATGCCGGGTTCATGCATAATGCAAAGATGCGGGGGTAGGAAAGCCTAAGCTGGTCACCATCAAGCAATGGATCCAGCTAGAAGAGTGTGCCCTCTCCATTTCCAATGGTGAAGGACACCCCATGCCGTATCTCCGAATTGATGTCCTGAATGGATCTCCATAATTGCGAGCCATCCTGGCGGTCACACGTGAGGAGGGGGTGACCGTGGAGGTATTTAGCTTCTAACAGTTGAAGCCACAAACCTCCATCACCTGTCAGAATACGCCAAACCCATTTTAGCATGATATCCAGATTGAACTGGCGTGATGCTAAAATGCCTACCCCTAGTTCCTTGGGGGTGTAGATATCTTTCCATTTCACCATGTAATATTTCTGGCGGCCATGAGGATCCTGCCAGAAGAAGCGGGACAACTCCTTGTCAAAGGAGCCGTGCACCCCTTCCGGGAGAAGATACAACCCCATAATATACATTGGTAGGATGGACAGACATGCATCGATCAGGATCGTCTTGCTCCCTTTGGAAGTAAATCTGCCACACCATGGTTCGTATTTGGCCATGGACCCGACCAACTAGGGGCACTAGGTCTCTGATGAGAATCCTAGACGCCCGGACTTGCATCCCCAGGTAAGTGATGGGGAATGAGGTCAGCTGACAATTGAGGTTGTCTGCTATTCTCTGCTGGTCCTCTGGAGAGAATCCTAGAGCGATGACCTCACTCTTATCAAAGTTAATCCTAAGATCCGACATCTCCTCAAAGGAGAGAAGGAAAAACTTCAAATTGATGATGTACAGGTACGACCCCTTCATCATGATCATCGTGCCATCCGCATACTAGAGGTGGGTGACTCCTCCACCTAGGATAAGATGTCCTACCATAGCAGAGATGTGGCTGGCAATCTTAGCCTTATCTAAGATCTTCGCAAGGGAATCTACCGCCGAGTTAAAGAGGAGGGGGAGATGGGGTCTCCTTGCCGAACCCCACACGAGGGTCGGAAGTAAGGGCCCACCTCCCCATTAATATTAATTGCATTACTCCCTGACATGACAAATTGTATGATCCAGGAAATCAAGCGATCATTAACAACCCTCCTAATCAGCACCTGATGTAGGAAACGCTAGTCCAAGCGATCATATGCCTTCTGAAAGTCTAATTTCAGGAAGACCCCCATTGCCATCTTGGTTTTCACCTCGTGGACAATATCATGAAGTTCCAGTACCCCATCATGTTTCAGCCGACCTTTGATGAAGGCGAAATGATATGGATGGGTCAAGCGCTCCATGACCGGGGTGATGCGTGATGGCTCAGATATGTATAGAGCTTCGTTAGGAGACCCCAAGAGGAAGGTATGATGAGCACAGCAGTAAGTTTTCCCTCAGTTATGAAACTAAGGTTATCGAACCAGTAGGAGTAAGGAAACAACTCCAAGGTGTTGCTATAAGCTTGGAAACCTGCACAACACAAACTGAAGACTTTTCCCCAACTTACAGTGAGGTTGTCAAACTCACTGGTTTGCTGAAAACAAAGGATTAAACATACGGTGTGGAAGGTAATGGTTGCTTACATAAAGTAAATAGTAACAGGAGATGATGTAACAATGGTAAAGATTGGACCGGGGTCCAAAGTTCACTAGAGGTGTTCTCCTTAAGATAAATAACATAACATGTTGGGTAAACAAATTACAGCGGGGCAATTGACAGGACTGAGCAAGGAATAACAATGAAATACTAGACATTCATGATCCTATGAGATTTGATTGGGCATTACAACAATATACATAGACCGCCATCCAAATGCATCTATGACTAGTAATCCATCTTCAGGTTATCATCCGAACCCCATCCAGTATTAAACTGCAAGCAACGGATAACTGCATTAAGCAATGTGTGTAAAGTAAACAATACAATTGTTCCCTGAACAAAAGATTGTTGTTTTCTTGTTGGGGAGATAACCCCAGATAGGGTAAAGTTGGGGATAGACGAAAGAACGATCCCCGCTTAATTTTCGAGTTACTATCTAAGCCGGCCGAATCATGCAGAGGTCGGCCGAGATAGGAAAGGGCAGAACCCTTATAGTAATGACAGTACGTAACCCGGCCGAGGTACTTGCTGACTCGGCTGAGTAAGTCCGAGTAATCTTGATACAGATGGAGGACAGGCCGAACTGCGGGAGGCAGGGCCGAATAATATGAAGCTTGCAGGAGAAGGAGAAGCTGAAGTCAAACCCTAGAAGCAGGCTAGGGAGAATCTGAGCGAAGCCAAGCACTACAGACAAAGACGCAGAGCGATAGAGGAGCAGAAGGAGGTCACGGAGGTGACAGTCCTGAAGCCCAAGGCACGCAGGAGGGGCCCTATGGGACTTTGCCGTCGTTAGAAGAGCGACAGGGAAAGGGGGCGCCGAACTACTATATTGGGACAAGCATATTCCTCGAATATGCTTGTCACATCAGCCCTAAAGGAACCCAAGGCACTCCTTTATAAGGAGGGGCTCGGGTTCTAAGAAGGGGATCGGCTGATTCTGAGCACCGTTAGGGTGGTGAAGTTCTCATTTACTCCTTGTATACAGCTCAAGGAGCACTTGTAGCCCAAGAAAGGAGAAATAAAGATCTTTACCTTCATCTTTTGTGTGTAGAATCAACTACATCTTCCCTCCCCAGATCCCTCTAGCACCCATTGGCCCCATACTTTAGCCTACCCATGGCATCTGCCGTGCCACCACCACGACAGTTGGCGCCCACCGTGGGGCCAGCAGCGGTGCTAGCTGGAGTCATGATCCGGACGGGAAACTTCCTCAACACAGGCGAGCGCGTTGTTTCTGGTTTGGTCCGGAGATTCGATCTCTGTGACTACGTCAGTGACAATGCGGGCAGCTTCAGGGGAAAAACTCCCCCGCGCAATGGAGTCTTCATCAGCTTGGGAAGACACAAGGTCTACGTCGGTGTCGACATCTCCGGCATCTATCCTCATCAAGTTGTTGTTGCAGGAGAGCCACCCCTTAGCGTTGCGAGGCGCCCGCGCGAAGCGCGTCCAGGGAACAACGTCGAGGTGATGGTCGCAGCAGGAGTACATGCAGGAGCAACGGGCGCCGGATCAACCAGAGACCCCGCCGCAGGCATGCAGATCGCGCCTGGGCAGACGGCACCACCCACCGAGGTAATCCCTTCAATGACCAACCAGGCCGAGGTGCAGGATACCACTCCAAAGGCACCAAGAGTAAGAGGACCACCTCTGGAAAGGCCAGAGAACATTCTTCAGGCAACCATAGAAAGCTTGACTACACCTGTAGCGCCGATACTTGATCCGGCAAATGCTTAGGCTGAGTTAGAAGAAACCAGGCAAAAGGTACTGGTAGAGGCCAAAAAAGTATCGGCCTTGCGGGAATCCTTGAATAGGACCCTGAGAGAATATGCCAAAGCAAATAAGCTTGATGTCGCACCCGAGCAGGTGGATGAATTAAGATTAAGGGGGAAGAACCTCATGGAGGATATCAACAAAGAGCATGATGCTCAGAAGGCAGGATCGGTCGATCTGGGTTTGCCGAGGTATAATACCCCGGCAAAGAACCTGAGAGCGGCCAACGCTGCAGCCTTGGAATTAGAGGGGTTGACCGGGGAGGCCCGGCAGAAACAGCAAGAAAGAGTGAATGAGCTGGTCCGCATTGCGAACCAGCAAAACGAAGAAATACTCAGGGCAGACCCGGCGAGGCCGGGGGCCTCGCAAATGGTTCATTCAGCAGGCGCAGCACCTGCCTTGTCAGTTGCAGCAGCATCTTCACCTGGAAATAATGCACGAAGGGATAAAGCAGTAACCTCAGGAAAGAGGAACAAGCAAATTGTTCCATATGATCCGGCGATGGCTGGAAAGGGAAATGAGAACAAAGGCAATATAAGCCGAGGTAACAGTGGGGAGAGGAACCACGACCGTATGGAAAAAGACGGCGGAAGCCGAGGAATGGAGATCACGGCAGAAGAGAACCCGCAGGAGGCAATCATGAGAACAATACCCGGTCGAAGTAAGGAGAGAGCTGCCACTCAACCCGCAACCGAGGCATGAACCCCGGCAGTAAAGAGAAACAAGGCCAACTCGCTACAATCAAGTAAATGAAAGATACAATGATGGTTATTCGGAGATGGAATATGCCATCCATGGTGGAAATAACCACTATGGAATACAAGACAGAGCTCTGTACAGAGATCTGCCATCGACTGACGCAAGAGTAAAACTGGACCGGCTATACCGGTTCGAGTTGTTGGAAGAACAAGGTTCACCAGGTCCGGCGTGCTTTGGACCACGGATCATGGGTGAACCACCTGTGCCGAACTTTCAGCTAGCAAGAGGCACGAAAACATATAACGGGAGTACCAAACCACAAGATTGGTTGATTGACTATGCCACTGCAGTGAAAATAGCGGGTGGGAACTTACGATGGGCAGTACGATATGTCCCACAAATATTGGAAGGACCAGCTAGGGTATGGCTAAATAATCTACCAGCGGGAAGTATCAACTGTTGGCTGGATTTCGAAGAAATGTTTGTCAGCAACTTTACCAGCACATACAAGAGGCCAAACAGGCCTCAGCAGTTAGCCATGTGCAAGCAGAGGCCGAATGAAACAGATAGAGAGTTTTTAACTCGGTGGTGCAACCTGAGAAACTCGTGTGAAGGAGTTATAGAATCGCAAGCAATAGCGTGGTTCGCGCAAGGATGCCGTTATGGCAGCGTGCTGTGGCAACGCTTGCAAAGAGATATGCCGACTACACTGGCAGAAACTATCAGAATAGCGGACTCCTACGCATTAGGAGACCCAACGCAACCAGAATTAATGTCGACGGATCATCGTGAGCAACAGGACCATTATGGGAGAGATCTGGCCGGGTCATCCAGGCGTAATGATTTCAGAGGAAGAAGAAGAGAAGAAAGGCCGGATTATAGATATAATTCGGCCCAAGTGGCCGCAGTAGCGCAGGATCCGCCGAGTCACGGAGCGACTCAGCGGCAGAAGAATGGTCCTCAGCACTGGACACCGAGGAATGAAGGAAAGAGGCAGTGGACCCCAGAACAAAAGAAACAGTGGAAGGAAAGGCCGAAGTACACGTTCGAGTCTATGTTAGATCAGCCCTGCAAATTTCACACGTCAAACCCTTCCAGGACAGATAATCATACGACCCGGCAATGTGCATGGATGAAAAATGCAATGGGGAACCCCGCAGGTATTCAGGCACCCCATCTAGTACATCAGCAGCATCAACCGCAGCTGACTGGAGCAAATGCACAGCAACTGATGTTACCGCCTCCTCCCCCGAGGTACGATAACTCGGATCGGAGAGATGCGGTACATCAGGTGATGAACCAAGTCCAAGATGGAAGGACAACTCCGGCGAGTACTGGACGCAATGATTACAGAGAACATCATCAGTCTTATTGTGTGTTCACAACAAGACAAACAGAGTGTGCAGCGCCGACATATGGAAGTAAATGCAGTTATGCCAGCAGTACCAAGATATGTGCCTTGGTCGGATCAGGAGGTAACTTGGAGCATGAAGGATCACCCGAGGATAATGCCGAATCCCGGATCATATGCACTCATGTTGGATCCGACATTCATTGGACCAAGCATCAATGTGAAATTCTCAAAAGTACTCATTGACAATGGAAGCAGTATCAACATCATGTACAAAGATACCATGCATAAACTCGGAATATCGCAGAACATGTTGCAATCCACAAGGACCACTTTCCATGGGATAGTGCCAGGGCTTTCGTGTGAACCCATTGGTAAAGTCCGAGTGGATGTGTTATTCGGCACAAGAGATAACTGCAGAGCAGAAAACTTAGAATTTGAAGTAGTGGATCTAGAGAGTTGCTATCATGCTTTACTCAGACGGCCAGCATTGGCCAAATTCATGAGCAGCTGTCATATAAGTTATCTGAAAATGAAGTTACCCGGACCACAAGGAGTGATAACAGTTGCAGGGGATTACAAGAAGTCAATGGAGTGTGCTTCTGCCGGGTCAAATCTGGCCGAATCATTGGTTATAGCAAGAGAAAAAAGAAGGATTCAGGAAGTAGCAGCCCTTGCTCAGTCAGCACAGCTGAACATACCAGCACTAGCCAATCCGCATGGCAGTGTTTCTTTTCAGCCAACTAAAGAAACGAAGAAGTTTCAGATAGATGAGCAATTCCCGGAGCGTACTGTTACTATTGGTGCCGGCCTGGACCCTAAATAGGAAAGCGAGCTCACCAACTTCCTCCGTGAGAATCGGGACATATTTGCATGGTTAACTCAGGATCTGCAAGGTGTTCCGAGGGAGTTGGCTGAGCACTCTTTAAATGTAAGGACAGGAGCAAGGCCGGTGAAGCAACCTCTCCGCCGCTTCGCCGAAGACAGGAGAAAAATAATAGGGGATGAAATAGCTCGGCTCCTCGCAGCCGGATTCATCATGGAGGTGCTGTACCCGGACTGGTTGTCGAATCCGGTGCTAGTAGAAAAGAAGAAAGATGATCCGAATGTAGCCATTGTATGGCGAATGTGTATCGATTACACGAACCTGAACAAGGTGTGTCCAAAAGATCCTTTTCCTTTACCTAGAATAGACCAAGTCATTGATTCGACCGCGGGTTGTGAGTTATTATAATTTGTAGACACGTATTCTGGTTTTCACCAGATACCGTTAAATCCGGCCGATCAAATAAAGACTGCGTTTATTACCCCGTACGGGGCTTATTGCTATCGCACCATGCCATTTGGCCTGCGTAACGCAGGGGCAACGTATTAGAGATGTATGCAAAAATGTCTACATGACCAAATAGGGAAAAATGTAAAAGTGTATGTAGATGATGTGGTTATCAAAACCAAAGAGAGCAAAACGCTACTAGAAGATATACGGCAGACTTTCGCGAACCTGAGAAGGTTCCGAATGAAGCTTAATCCGGAAAAATGCATGTTTGGCGTGCCGGCAGGAAAATTGCTCGGTTTTCTTGTATCTAGCCGAGGTATAGAGGCCAACCCAACAAAGATAAAGGCAGTAGAAAGAATGGAATTGCCAAAATGTTTAAACGATGTACAAATATTCACGGGGTGTCTAGCCTCCCTCAGCCGGTTTGTATGTCGGTTGGGAGAGAAGGCACTACCACTGTATCAGTTGATGAAGAAATCAGATAGATTCATTTGGACTCCGCAAGCAGACAGCGCATTTCATGAGTTGAAGAAAATGTTGGTCACAGCACCCATTTTGGCTTCTCCACTATCAAAAGAGCCTATGTTGCTCTATATAGCGGCTACCAACAGAGTAGTAAGTGTTGTAGTTGTAGTAGAACGACTTGAAAATAATAAGTCGGTACAGAGGCCGGTATATTATTTAAGTGAAGTGTTATCCACTTCAAAGCAGAATTACCCACATTATCAGAAGATGGCTTATGGAGTATATATGTCAGCAAAAAAGCTTAAGCATTACTTCGAAGAGCATCCTATCAGAGTGATCTGTGAAGCGCCCATAGCCGACATATTGAGCAACAAAGACGCGAGTGGCCGAATAGCAAAATGGGCAATCGAGTTGTCACCATACGCTCCACAATTTGATAGGAGAGATGCAATCAAATCTCAAGCAGTCGCCGACTTTTTCGTAGACTGGGCCGAGGTGCAGTATGAGCCACCATTGCCAGACCCAAATTATTGGACTATGCATTTTGATGGTTCCAAACTAAGGAATGGTTTGGGGGCAGGAATAGTGTTAACCTCGCCTAAAAGAGACCAACTAAAATATGTGTTACAGATACATTTTGCTGCATCCAACAATGTGGCCGAATACGAAGCACTTGTCCATGGATTGAAAGTAGCAAAAGAAATTGGCATACGCCGAATCTTACGCTATGGGGATTCGGATCTAGTAGTACAGCAAGTCTCAGGTAATTGGGATGCATTAGAGCCAATATGGCTTTATACAGATTTCATGTGCAAAAGAGCAGTGGATACTTCGAAGGATGTGAATTTCACCACATACCTCGGGCAGAAAATGATGCCGCAGACACGTTGTCAAAACTCGGATCAACCAGGCAGTCAATCCCTCCGGGTGTTGCCCTGGAGCACCTCAGGAAACCATCAATAAATCCATCGCCAGAATCCGAATCTATCTTTATCCCGGCGAATTCAGCAGAAGATAACGCGCCGATGGAAGTAGATCAGCAATATAACTCGGAACCCCCCAAGAGGAGGACAGCCGAAGTAAGCACAATCATGGGGAAAGCCGAGATAGGTATGTCGGCAGACAACATGGAAATAGACAGTACGATCACACTAGAAAAAGTCACACCGCCATGGGCGCAACCCATATTCTCTTACCTAAAAGACTCGAAGTTGCCGAGTAATGAGGTATTAGCTAGACAAACTGTAAGGAGAGCAAAAGCTTATACAATCATAAACAACGAGCTATATAAAAGAAGCGTCACAAGCGTGTTGCAGAAATGTGTGAGTTCGGCAGAAGGTCAGGAGATCCTCCTAGATATACACCAAGGAGAATGTGGACACCATGCCTCGTCTCGTGCCTTGGTAGCCAAAGCATTCAGGCATGGGTTTTATTGGCCAACGGCGTTGAGAGAAGCCAAGGAGTTGGTGAAAAAATGCAATGGTTGTCAGAGATATGCAACCAAGATACACACGCCGTCGTTCGAATTAAAAACAATACCCATTACTTGGCCATTTTCTGTGTGGTGCTTAGATATGGTGGGACCATTTAGGCCGGCCCGAGGAGGGATGACTCACATATTGGTTATGGTGGACAAATTCACAAAATGGATTGAAGTGAAACCAATAAAAAAATGCGATGGGCCCACGGAAGTGAAATTCCTCAAAGATATTATCTTAAGATACGGGTACCCACACAGTGTTATTACAGATAACGGCACAAACTTTGCAGAAGGAGCGTTCGCTAGGTTCTGCCAAGAGAAACACATAAGATTAGATGTTGCCTCTGTGGCTCACCCAGCGTCTAATGGGCAAGTGGAAAGGTCCAATGGACTAGTATTGTCAGGAATAAAACCACGATTAGTCGAACCATTGCAAAGGTCGGCAGGATGTTGGATTGAGGAATTACCAGCAGTGCTATGGAGCCTCAGGACTACTCCGAACAGATCGACGGGTTATACACCATTCTTTCTAGTATATGGGGCAGAGGCCGTGCTTCCAGCCGACATAGTACATGACTCGCCAAGAGTTACTCAATATACTACTTCAGAGGTAAATGAAGTAGCTCGGCAAGATACTGTGGACCTGTTAGAAGAAGCCAGGGAGCTGGCACTGTCACAATCAGCTATTTATCAGCAGAATTTGCGACGATATCATAGCAAGAAGGTGAATCCAAGAGTATTCAAAGAAGGAGATTTAGTCCTTCGACTGGTGCAGCGCACGGCCGGCATGCACAAATTGTCACCTCCATGGGAGGGACCATTCATTGTGAGCAAAGCATTGCATAACGATGCCTATTATCTAATCGACGCTCAGTCCCCCGGAGGGAACAAGGCAGACAAAGCTGGCGAAGAAACGAAGCGTCCGTGGAATGTAGCTTTACTTCGACCATTTTACTCGTAGCATTGTATCTCAAGGTCAAGAACCAATGATGTAATGAACCTCGGCGTCCAGAGCATTGACTCGGGGACTGTCGTGTCTTATTTTAATATACCAAGTTATGTATTCGAACCTCGGCGCCCAGAGCAGTGACTCGGGGACTGCCGTGAGCTATTTCAATATCATGTTATATATTTAAACCTCGGCACCTAGAACAATAACTCGGGGATTGCCCTCTATTATCTCAGTGTCATATTATGAATTAAACCTCGATACGCAAAGCAGTGACTCGGAGACAGCCATATATTATTGGAATTTCATACTAAATATCTGAACCTCGGCACCCAAAGCAGCGACTCAGGGACTGCCATATGCTACCCCAGCTTTATGTTGAACACTACCTTGAGCAGCGCCTAGGTATTAGTCTTATATTAATTCTGAAATTTGGTCTACATATTGAAGTTCGGCGCGAGGAATAGCGATTCAGGGATCGCCATATGTTGTTCCAAACTAGTAGTCAACTTCTGTTCAGAACAGATCAATATAATATTCAGAGCTCACGCCTAGACTATTAGGCTAAGCCACGAAAAAACAAAGGCAAGGATACATCCTACAATCAGGAAGTTGTGCGCCATCAAAGCAGGAATTCAGACGAATATCCACTTAAACAAAATAATAACAACTAAAGCGTATGTGTCACAGCAGTACACGGCAAAAAGAAATTCAAGTCATTCAAAGAGTGGACAAATGTTTCGCGTACATCGTACGCCCAGCATGCCAGGGATAAGAAATAACTTAAGCATTGTTCGTTGGAGAGGCAACAGCTTGGCCAGGCGCTGGGCACTCCGACGTAGGAGGAACTTCGGCCGAGGTTGCCTCGACCTCCATGGACCCAGGTGCAACTTCAGCAGAGGCCCGAGGCTGCTCAGGAGCATCAGTCTGTGCAGTTGAATGCCCAGTACCTTTGGAGGAGGACCGCGCATCGTCGTCGCTGTCCGAGCTTGAACTGGAGCTGCCAGATGTGGCCGAGTTATCCTCACCCTCCCCTTGCTCAGCCGAGTCATCATCTGATGCATCCTCGACTACGACTTCATCATCCGAATTCGGAAGGAAGCTCGGACCTTCATTCCAGGTATGCACGTCGGCATACTCGACGAGCTGGAAGGCTCGAGCTTGTCGGAGAGCAACAAAAGTGGGGTCCTCAACCCAACGGGAACCTGTGCGCAAGTTTCTCAGGATATCAAGAGAAATGTCTTCATACCATGACATGATAACAGTGAGGGCCATATCAGCGCCGGCACGCCCGGCTGATTCTCTCCACAAACTTAGTTGTTTCTCAGATGCCATCAGTCTCTTCACCAGCACTTTGATCTCATCAATGTCAGGAGTCCCAGAGGTATTCGGCCAGAGAACATGATAGGCTCGAATAGCTGCTTGCACCAAGTCCCTTCCCATAATTTTCATCGGACCAATTGCAGCGCCGACAGCGACCAAGAAGTCTTCTATCGAATACTCCGAGTTAACGTCAGCAGGGACACCTCGGCGTGCGCGAGCTGCAAGAACCGCTTTAAAACTCACAGACTTAGCTTCTGGGAAATGACCTGCGCAAAACACGAAGGCGTCAGGAGGCAGCAGGGACAAGGAGAAAGACATAATCCGGCCGTGATTAGAAACTTACAATGAATATAGCTCATCATTTTCTGAAGGTCTTTGGCCCAGTTGATCTTGCTCTTTTCAAAACGAACAATCTCCTCACTCATTCCACGAGTTTTCAGTTCGGCAGCCTCGAGGAGTTCTTTATTCTTCTGCAGCTCCAAAACTAGCCGACTCCTCTCCTCGGAGAATCCCTGATCGACCTTTTCTAGCTCGGATTTCTGAGAGAGCTTAAGGGCCTCCACCTCGGCTTGCAGGCGAGCTATTTCATCATCTTTTTCTTTTAGCTGCGCCGAATGAGTAGTGCTTTGTTCTAAAAAATGCAGCATCACGTCAGGCATAGGCATGCAATCTTGGTGAGATGCTGCAAAGGTTTGCAACTCGGCTTTACCAAAGCCAAATGAAGCAGAAAAAAGTTTAGAGCATGTTTTAAAGGGCGAAAAGAGGTAAGGTAAAAGCGAGACTAACCTTCCAAGCTTTTAACCTTCTTCTCCAGACGAATGTTAAGGTTATTAATATTACCTGTTCATCCAAAAAGTGAGCCGGCATCTTGCGGACAAATCAATAGGACCGCCGAGAATAACGAAAAGGAACCATCAACTTACCAGCCTTTTTTATCACAGGAAGGATTTTATCATACTTTTCTTCCAATTTGCGGTGCGCAAAAAGCAACCTCTGAAATTCGGCAGTCCGCCGATCATGAGCAACCTGAGCAATGGAGCAAAACGATAAATGAATATTCGAAGTTAAAATAGATCCGAGTCAAGCAAAACTCAACTCGGATCTAGGTGGCTGAATATTCGAAGTTAAAATAGATCCGAGTCAAGCAAAACTCAACTCGGATCTAGGTGGATGAATATTCGAAGTTAAATCAGATCCGAGTTAAGCAAAACTTAATTCGGACCTAGGTGACTGGATGTTCGAAGCCTAGAAATAAGGTTAACTTAAGCAAAATATTAAACTTCCAAGCAAGTAACAAGTTATTTGCTTGCAAGTTTCGGGGACTAGAATGTATTATAGCGTATGGAGAATTAATCAAAACTCAGCAAAACAGTAGTTACCTCGTTCATCTTGTTGGCGTCAAGGATAATCTTGGCAGCCTGATCCAAACGGCCGCTAATGTCGGAAAGCTGAAATGGCTGGGCTATTGTATTACCAACAAGCTGATCCGCAGCATTCCAGTTATTGGCGTATTCCACCAGCGAGCCGAGGCTGTTCCCACTAGCCGTCCGAGTTAGGACTTTACCCCGGACCTGCGGCGTAACCACCACTGCCGCAGGGCTTTTATGAAGAGTAAGCTGGGTACCGGCGGTTGGAGTAATGTAAGTTTTGGTGGGAGCAGTTCTTTTGCGCAGTACATCAGCGATACTCGGCTGAGAGGAGCCGGCAAGACCTTTCTGGGAGGAGGAAGCCTTGCTGGCAATAGCTTTTCTCGCCTTAGAAGAGGCATCAGAAGGAAGCGATACCTCGGTAATGGGGACGGTGTCTTCAGGAGCAGCAGGTGTCACGGTAGCAGAAGGCTCCGAGGTAACGACCTTTTCGGCCGGGGCTGGAATGGCCGTAGAAACGGCCGGGGTAGACAGAGGCTCAGTAGTGGCACTGGGACCCACAGAAGGGGAAACAGGTTTGGCGGAAATTTCGGAAGGCCGAGTGGGCTCAACATCAGCAGGAGCAGTCTCTGAAACATCATGATGAGGGGGCGATTGATTCGGTACTGGAGGAGACACTGCACGAGCAGGACTCTGAACCCTGGTATCTTCGGCAGGAGGGGAGAAGGCTGCTGACTCACACGGCTAGTCATGCTAGGACCGCCAGGTTTAACGGAAAGTGGCGCACTGTTGAAATAGAAAGGAGGAAACGACAACAGGTTAAAAAACAGAAAGAGAGAAACAAGAAATACACGCAGAAGGGGACTTACCCTGCAACTCCAGGCATGACCTTGCGCCGGGGAGGGTTCGGCGCGGATTTCTTCATTCGCTTCTTGGGGGCCGCCTCTGGGGCGTCGGCAGGAGCTCTGCGTTTCCCCGAGGTAACAGGAGGTCGGGAAGCAATAGGTTCGGCGTCATGAACCTGACCGGCCGGATTAGCTGGGAAAATAGAAGCCAGAAATGCATAAGAAATAGGCATTGCGGCAACTACCTCAAGAACTTGGACCTCGTCCGAATCACCTTACTCCTCGTGAGCCGAGGTCTTGCCACGAGCTCGAGCCGGAGCAGAATCCTACTTAGGGACGAACTCTTCCGAGTCCGGCTCACCAGTGTCTGGGGTACTCCGGTCTGCAGGCCACGGAAGCGATAAAACTTCGGCATCCTCACTCTTCTGCTCTGCGAACCTCTGCGAGACAAGAAAAAGGAAAATTAGCAAAAACCATCACGAGAGCAACTGGGTAGCAGGGCGTTATTGGTTAAAGCTTACTTCGGGAGGAGGACGCTCGCGCGTATATGGCTTCAACCCCCACATCCAGTCCTCCGGCATCTCCGTCTTGAAGATAGCACGGACTCGCTTGAAGATCAGATAATTGTCCAGCTTCACAGTCAAGACTCGGTTGGGATCGAGGGGACCGCTCGTGTAGCAGAGTTTGTGCGTCCGTTTCTGGAGGGGGCGGATTCGGCTACTGATAAAAGTAGCCATCAAATCCTCGCTGCTTAACCCGACGCGGATCAGCTCTTTAAGCCGAATCTCGAAAGCTTCGGCTAAGGCATGACTCTTCCTAGGATTGTAGGTCCAGTTCACCTTGGAGGGCGGCCCGATGGAGAATGCGGGGAGCCGAATCTTGTCCTTCGTCCCTCTGTTCTTGATGTAGAAGAAGGACTTATGCCACTTCTTGCACGACTCTAACCAGGTGACACGAGGAAATATGGACTGCCTCCGAGGTGTAATAGACGCTGCACCGCATTGAGTAAGCGATTTCTCGGAAGGGTGCAGGGATTTGTCAGGGACTACGTTAGAGCGAATCTGGAAGAACTTCGACCAGACGTGCACAGACGGCCATAGGACGAAGTATCCCTCCGAAGCCGAGATAAAAGCGGAAAGAGAAGCGATCGCGTTTGCAGGGAGATGATGTGGCTGAAGGCCGAAGTAGTCAAGAAACTCTAGCAAAATCGCTAAGAGGGAGACCAAAGCCACGCGAGAAGTGTGACATAAACACTACGTACTCGCCCTCCCCGACCTCCGGAGAGGACTCGCTGCCGGTTAAGCGACAGGAGACCTCGGCGGGAATCCTACGAGTCCGGATGAGCCACTCAATCTCGCGGCGTGTAACGGAGGAGACCTGCCACGAGCCACGCTCAGGCCCAGAGCCAGCGTCGTCATCCTCTACCAGCGCACCACTATAGGAGCTAGACATGGGTTCGCCGGAAAGATCGACGGAGGAAGAACTGGCGGTGGAGGAAAGTTTGGAGCTACAAGGCCCCGTCGTGATTTTACACAAGAACGGCGGCGGTGGAGGAGAGGAACCGCCGCACGAATACAAAATCGAGACAGAAAAATCTAGGATAAAGCCTAGGCGGTGCGGCGGGAAAAATTCTCACCGGTGACCACGCCGAAGCTAGCGAACGCAGATGAGGCAGACAGAGCGACGCGCCGGAGCCCTCGCCGTCAGAGAATCTGATGAACGCACG
The DNA here is from genome assembly GCA_916181665.1 of Avena sativa. NCBI lineage: Eukaryota > Viridiplantae > Streptophyta > Magnoliopsida > Poales > Poaceae > Avena > Avena sativa. The sequence continues at coordinate 129,232,387 of OV702297.1, forward strand.
GCGGCGGGGCAGCGAGCGGGAGCGGAAACGTGAGGAAGAAGAAGGGCGCAAGCGAGCGGAAGGGGGAAAATGAGTCCCCCAGCACCGCACCCCACTTTATAACCTAGCTGCGAGCAGGGTAGTGGGATCGTGGGTGTGGCGGTTGGCAGCGTGGATCGTGTGTACGGCACGACTGCACGTCGCTGAGAGGAACCACACCCAGGGCCACACGATAACGGAGAAGATCGCGATCCCAAGCGGAAACGGAGCACGAGGCGACGCAGCGCCGGCGTGACAGGCACAGTAGAAACTGTAGCCTGTCAGAAAATACTGTAGAGGAACAAAAAACTAGAGAAGCAATGATGGGAATGACACGTAGGACGAGGCGTATACGAGAAGATACAGCGATACCTCGGACGAGCAAGCAGCAACTCAGAAATAATAAAGGACGTGAGTCGTGAAACTGTTACGACCCAGCCGAGATTGTCGGCAGGGCCCTACCAGCTTCGGGGACTAATGTTGGGGAGATAACCCCAGATAGGGTAAAGTTGGGGATAGACGAAAGAACGATCCCCGCTTAATTTCCGAGTTACTATCTAAGCCGGCCGAATCATGCAGAGGTCGGCCGAGATAGGAAAGGGCAAAACCCTTATAGTAATGACAGTACATAACCCGACCGAGGTACTTGCTGACTCGGCTGAGTAAGGCCGAGTAATCTTGATACAGATGGAGGACAGGCCGAACTGCGGGAGGCAGGGCCGAATAATATGAAGCTTGCAGGAGAAGGAGAAGCTGAAGTCAAACCCTAGAAGCAGGCTAGGGAGAATCTGAGCGAAGCCAAGCACTACAGAAAAAGACGCAGAGCGACAGAGGAGCAGAAGGAGGTCACGGAGGTGACAGTCCTGAAGCCCGAGGCACGCAGGAGGGGCCCTCTGGGACTTTGCCGTTGTTAGAAGAGCGACAGGGAAAGGGGGTCGCTGAACTACTATATTGGGACAAGCATATTCCTCGAATATGCTTGTCACATCAGCCCTAAAGGAACCCAAGGCACTCCTTTATAAGGAGGGGCTCGGGTTCTAAGAAGGGGATCGGCTGATTCTGAGCACCGTTAGGCTGGTGAAGTTCTCCTTTACTCCTTGTATACAGCTCAAGGAGCACTTGTAGCCCAAGAAAGGAGAAATAAAGATCTTTACCTTCATCTTTTGTGTGTAGAATCAACTACATCTTTCCTCCCCAGATCCCTCTAGCACCCATTGGCCCCATACTTTAGCCTACCCATGGCATCTGCCGTGCCACCACCACGACATTTCTCCTAGAAACAACACATCTACAACCTTAGATATTTCTGTCACTTCCCCAGATTCAGAGGCATGAACCCACTATCGAGCATAACAATTCCCTCTTGGAGTCACTAGCATCTACTTGGCCAAGATAGCTACTAGAAACAGAGAGCATGCAAGATCTCAAACAACACAGACATGATAGAATCAATAATCAATCTGACATAGTAATCTCAATATCCATCGGATCCCCGCAAACACAACATGTATGATTACAAATAGATGATCTTGATCATGAACAGAGCTCACAAGATCTAGACATGATAGCACAAAGGAGGAGAAACAACCATCTAGCTACTGTATGGACCCATAGTCCAAGGGTGAACTACTCACGCATCATACTGGAGGCTGGCATGGTGATGAAGAAGGCCTCCGGGATGATCTCTCCCCTTCAGCAGGGTGGTGGGAAGACCTTCAGATCCCCCCTGATCTAGGGACGATGGTGGCAGCGGCTATGGACTATATTGTGGAGATATGCTCGGGTACTTAGGGTTTTGGCATCAGGGGAATTTATAGGAGAAGAGGCGAGGCAGGAGGGCGGCCAGGTGGCCCACAACCTTCCATGGAGCGGCCTAGGGTGGGCCCATGCCTAGGTGGGTGTGGCCACCATGTGGCTCCCCTCCGGTCGCCATTTGGTCTCTGTGTTTGTCCCGGTAAAACATTGACTTTGTCTTTTGTCCCATCCAATTCCGAGAATATTTCCTTTCTAGCTTTTCTGAAACCAAAAACAGTAGAAAACAGGCAACGAGCACCGCGGCATCTTGTTAATAGGTTAGTCCTAGAAAATGTATAAAAATACCTCAAAGTGTAGACAAATCATAGCAAAGTGGATACTAAACAAGCATGTAACATCAAAAATTATAGATACGTTTATTACGTATCAAGCATCCCCAAGCTTAACTCCTGCTCGTCCTCGAGTTGGTAAGTGATAAAAAGAATTTTTTTTAGGTGACATGCACCATCACAATCAAGATCAAACAATTTTCAAGCATTGAAAGCTGGGATCAAAGTACTCTAAACATGAACATGAAAGATGAAGTTCTAACAATAAGACACAGTAACTATGATGTAACATGAAAGGATACAAACAAAGATCATGAATAACAATGCATTGAAAGACGTTTGTTTGTTTGTTTGTTTGTTTCACATACAGAAAACATAGCATAGTGGCATTCATCTTATCCCTCATGGAGTAGAAAAACATAAATGCATAGGACACCTTCATAGTTAATAAGGGTGGCGAGATACAAATAGTTCAAGAACAAGCAATATTAACATTATGAATCAACCAATAAGTTTTGGGACAATGCACATAGAACTAAGAATGACAACTATGCTCTCCTAGTTGGTGCATAAATAGAGAAGGTGGTGACTCAATATAAAAGTGGAAGAAAGACCCTTCAAAGGGAAGAAGGGATTTCAGGTTTCACAAAGAGCTTCCAAAAATTATGGTACTTGTTAGCTTTCAGCTCTCATTGTCCCTATCATAAACATCTTTAAGTGATTAAGGTTAAAATGAACAAAGTATGGAGTATATGCTTGACAAAGTATAAGTTGGCAATCTCATGTCCCTTGAGTACGAGGGCCGTTCCACATGCTAATCAACTTTAGTTACTGGTAAGTTCTTCTCATAGTAAGTATATGTGTATCATAAAGAACCGCCAACGGGGTACCCCTTTCCCCATGATACAGGAGCTATCCCATATCAAAATGAGAAGGCAATAGACAATGAGCATCTCGGCGATCTTTTTATTTGCTATTTGCATAGATTTTTATTGACGATGCTTCACAGATTGCTCACTATGGTTATGATACAAGTTTCCACCATGATTATGCATGGCTTAGGCTAGTGGCCGGTGTTTATCTAACACACATACATAACTACATGTACTTACAAGCTCCCCTTTTATTTCACACCGCTGACATCCGCAAACAAAAGATCATGATATCAACTGGGTAACATGTATGTTGAAAGCATTCCCCATGACCGCATGGTTCTTCTAATTCCCAACTTATAAGTGCAAGCATATACAACATAGATGACACAATGGTTCAAGTTTGTTAGGGGCAAGAAAAATAAAGTGTGCCATCAAGTTTGTGAGAGCTTTAATCACTAATTTTCACATAACAAGTTTAATTTGGAAGATAGATAAAATAAGAACATACTTGGAATGGTGTAACATGTAGGGTTTGCAGCATAGAAAACAAAAAAAAATTCCTACGATGGGAACAACTATGTACCAAGATCTATCTACTAGATACAAACAACGGGCGGATGTATATCCATAGAGAACATACCCTTGAAGATCGACAAAGATTAATGAGTTCAAACTCGTGGTTGATGTAGACGATCTCTTGACGATCTCAAGATCGAGAGGAAGTCCTTAGCACCGCAACTTAGCGGCGCATCCGTGCTCGCACACACGTCCAAGGCACCGAGCAACCTTCGCCACCTCGCTCTAGCAACCTTCGCCACCTCGTGAACAACTCTTTCTTGCCGAAAAGCCACCGAGAACATGTATCTCGCTAGTCCGAGACCATGGGGGATAAATTCTAGAGGGGGAGAGAGATCCTTCACGAGGAGGTGTGCTTTGAGAGGATAAGTGGGGGGCCTTTTATAGGGGAGAGGGGGGCACCCAAGGGGCATGGCGCCCATCCATGGGGCTGCCCCCACATGTTCCTCATTCATGTGGGTGGACACTCCACTCACTCAAATGCCTTTCGATTTCCTCCACTCAAAAACCCACTCAAATTCCCATTAAATTTCCACCAAATTTAATGCAAACTCTCATTAAATAAAACTCCTTTTATTTATTTAGAATTTTGTCAATTACTCTAATGACAAACATTCTCATATAACCCCTTGCTATTATTTCATTTCACATGCAAAAACACTTTCTGCAATTTCACCCGAAAACCCGTTTCGGTATCGAGTGAAATAAATTCCTACGCTTGTTATTCTTTCTGGCATGAAACTTTTGCTCCAATTGGATGTAGGTGTCTCTTAAGTGTTCCACCCTACGGTTCGCGAATAATGCGGACATGATCGAGACCCCTCTTGGATCAATAATCAGAAGTAGGATCTAGAGACCCATACTGACTCCCACACATTCAGCGATGACTTTCTTGTCATCGCGAGAACCTTTTATGCTAGTATCTTAATACCTTTGTTTCGCGATATATTACATGTCCGAGATTCTATCATCGGTATCTCCATACCTAGTTTGATCTCGTTACTGACATGCACTCTTTTCTCGTTCCCGTGATATAACATTCTAGTGATCAATTCACTTGCTTGCAAGCTAATCAATGTGATATCACCGAGAGGGCCCAGAGCATATCTATCCGTCATCAGGATGAACAAATTCCATTCTCAATCCATGGGCCTCAACATAACAATTTAGTAGTTCTGAACCCATCTTTATAATCACCATTTACTGTGTGACGTTTGATGTTATCAAGAAACTCTTCCGGTGTTAGTGATTGACATGATCTCATGGTTTAAGGATTAGGATCACTTCGTAAGTTGTTATAGCAATATAAAATCAATGATTTTGATCATAATGCTATATTCGGATGAATGTTCATCACGCCATTACACTAATGTTGTGACCTTGTTATTAACAACATCCAATGTCCATGATTAGGAAACCTTTGATCATCTTGTTAATTAATGAGCTAGTTTATAAGAGAGGCATAACTAGGAACTTCCTTTTTGTTTATTAAATACACATGTATTAACTTTTCCGTATTAATACAATTATAGCATGTAAAATAAACATTTATCATAAACAAGGAATACAATAATAACCACTTTATTATTGCCTCTCAGGCATATTCCTTTCAGTCTCCCACTTGCACTAGAGACAATAATTTAGCTTGAAAACTTTGCGTATTGAACACCTATGGCTTCCTGGTGTTCCATATACACAATTGCAAGTGGTTAACATAATCTACGGATCTGACTCTTTCAGGTCCTTGTGTATTTGCATGTCTTTGCGTCTCCATGCATCACTCATTCTCTAATGAGATGGCATTGTATAAATTTGGTCTTTTGGTCAGACCTTTAGTTCCTTGGGGTTAAATCATGTTGATACTATTATCGTACAATATATCTTTAGTGTTAGCCCGTTGCGAACCACACCTTAGTTTGATAACAAACTACTTGACACAAATTCCCTCCTTTGTTGCTACTATAGCAGTCATATACTTAGCCTTTTGTTGTAGTATCCGTCACAATGTCTTAAATTTGGAATTCGTCCAAATCCATCATGGAATCTCCTTTCCATTACATTGTGCCACCCATAGTTTAAATTCAGATAAACTTAATTTGTCTCTTGTGACAAAACTAGTATAAATGTAACACTTTACAATGAACTATTTGTAATTGTTTGTCACCTCTACACAAATATATTCTTAGTTGTTCCAAAAGATCATAAGAATATCATCACTATCGTCCAATGATCATTTTATGATTCATTCTGGTATATGCTCATAACACTTAGAGTATAGGACATATCTGTATGTGCGCATATCATGGTATGATTGATTAAAAACATTCTTGTGATTACACTCATCAAGTGTAAAAACACTTGAATCTTGTTTCACTTATCAAGTGTCGATACACTTGAATCTTGATTCAATCCTTTTTCCATGCGACAAGAAACTTTTCTCGTCGTTTATATATTGAACTCCTTCAATATCTCATATATGTATGTTTGGCACAACCATATTAGCGTCACAGTCTATCCATGTAGACATTCGTGCTAAATATTCGGGTTTTGCCTAAGTCTTTCATCGAAATGAAATTCTTAACCTTTGTCAGTAAAAGATACATCATTTCTAATCAACAAGATGTCATCCACATAATGTATTAGAAATATGTCTCAGCGCTCCCATTTAATTTCTTGCAAATGCAAGCATCTTCATCGTCCCCTGATGAAAACTCCTTTTTCATCACGGTGAAGATTCCAACTCCGTGATGCTTACTTCAACCATTGAAGTTTGCATGACCTTTTTAGCATCCTTCGAATTAACAAAACCCTTTGGATCGTGTCATGCACACGTCCTAGGTAACCATTCTTTTAGAAGAATTTTGTTTTATTTATTCATCTACCATATACCAAATTATATGCAGTGGTTGCTACTTTAATCCGTCCAGACTAAATATCGATATAAAAGACCAAATCTTGTCATAGTCAACTCCTTGAACATTGTAGTAAAATACTTTACGACATGTCGACTATTTCATAGATGTAAAACATCCATGTCTGTTTCTTTATAGATCCAAATACGACCGATTGGTTTTTACACCTTTTCGGAGGGCTTCCAAGTTTAAAACTTGATTTCTCGTGTACGGAACTATCACGGATTTTATGGCTTCAAGACATTTGACAGAGTCAGGGCCCATCATTGCTTCTTTGCATGTAGTCGATTTATCATTGTCAAACAATAATGATTTACTCTCAAATATCAGTATTTGATTGTTTATCCGACCTACTTGGTTCAATAGAAACTTAGACCTCCGTGACCACAACCTTTGAGGCACATGAGCCATGAGAATTGTGGCTGCCTCCGGAACATTTTCCGGCGCTGCGCAAATCAGCACATATAGCTAAGGTTCGTTAACATTATCAAAGTTCTATTATCCTCCCACTTAACTTTTACGAAAAAATTCCTTTTTCAAGAAACTTCACGTTTCAAGCGACAAACCCTTTTGTCCTTGGTGTTATGGAGGAATAACCAATTGTTATTCGAAATAACCTACAAAGACATGCTCATCTGACTTCGGTTGTAAACATCTTACTTATGCTTAGCATACCAAAATTTAAGAAATGACAATTTGGGTTTTACCCCAAACCATAACTTCCATGGTGTCATTTCAACGGATCAAGATGGGTCTCTTTTCAGTGTAAAAGTGGTAATCTCTAAAGTTTTTAATCTTTTAAAACATAATGATAGTTTTATAAATAACACCTTTGATCTAACCATGCCAAACAAGGTTTTATTACAAATCTCAAACACTCCATACTCCTATGGTGTTTCGGGAGATGTAAATCTAGGTGTTTTGCTAAACTTGCAAATCGAATAAATCCCTTTATGATAAAATCATAATTCATTTATTTTCTTGTTACACTTGTAACTCAAATAAATCCCTTTATGATAAAATCATAAATCATTTATTTTCTTGTTACAATGATTTTCCACTTCATCTTGAAAGTATTTGGACATTTTCAAATATTTCTTTCTTATTAAGTGAACATTCACTCAAATTTCCGGAGAAAGCATATGAAGTTGAAATCCATCGCTTACGACTATACATAATGGACTACATACATCGATATGTATAAATTCCAATATTTTAGTCGTTCGTTCTTCTTTGGCCTTTGAACGAAGTTTTAATTATCCGGAGGAAAGTCTCAAAAGCGTCATTTGATCAAATCAAAAGACTCCAAAACTCCATGAATATGGATATTCTTCATGTTTTCTTTCCAATATAATTTAAACAGCGATGTCACTTCGTAAGTGATCTTTCAATCATTTGTCTTGCGACATTTTAGCATTAGGTTTTATGGATATGATTTCTCCAACTAGATTTTTAAATCATCCATCTTATATGGAATACGGTAATTATTTGAACAACCTTTGTTCTCATAATATCTAATTTAAATAACAATTATTAAAACAAATCTTGAAGTCAAGCTTTGATGTCAACGAGAAATACAAACAACGGTTTTGTTTGTTTTCGATGAACATCATCACATATTCTCTTGCTAGTTACTTTGGCCATTGTGGTTTATGAATTGCGTTGTTCCGTATGAAATTTCATACCAACCAATTCGGTATCCAATACCCAAGAACCACATTGTTTAACAAGCAAAGAATACAAGCATAACATGTATATCATCTATATACCTAAATTGGATATTTCCAATCTTTTCTTTTCTGCCAAATATATTTTATAGATTCTCTTTCATCATTTCCTTTTTCCTTTTAAAAGAATCTATCAACATCAAAAGTGGCACCATATACATGACACATAGTCCAAAGCGTGTATATTCAATTAATAATACCTTTGGACTTGCACTTTGAAGTAGATCACCATCATCAAAATGATCGGCATTCTTTCAAAATCCATTGTTTAGTAATATTTTAGTGCAGTAAACACTTTACATACATCTTCTATTCATCCTTATCATGACGACTTTCATGATCAAGATAATGTAGCTTATAAAGACGAATCGTGAGTATAACGTTACTTTCCAAAACCCTTTTGGATGATTAGGATGTCTAGCATCTCCAACCTTTGTAAATTCTCATCCATTATGAGAACATACATTATACTCTATCATATTGCAACCAAAACATTGTTCCATATATCGTTATATCTGTCACACATGATGGTTCCTAAAACAATTCTTTAAGCTCCTAGATAAACTTGATATTAAAACAATCAAGAATCATGGAGGCAAACATGATACTTAAGATACTAACACTGGAATTGTTACTCTTGATTTAATACCAATTATTAAATTTCACGTAGTAAACAGAGTTTGCTGAAAGTTTGCAATAGGACTTTAAACTTTAGATTGACACTCAACACAATACGATACGAGTTCCTAAAGTAAATATCCAGAATTCTATAGTTCTATTATCTCAATTACAACTATGCATAAGGTGGTGAACGAATGCTAATGACTACAACAAATTATGCAAATTCACTTTGATTTAATATATGATAAATTGAGTTCTACTAATCCAAATTAGAAATGAACTCCCACTCAAAAACGACATCCCTCGTGTCTTTTTGGTGATTACATGAACCAAATCCACTACACCAAGTCCGATCATCACGTGAGTCGGTGTAGCTTCAAAGGCGATCATCAAATGGGCATCATATATTTCATATGACTCATTCTTAACCTTTCGGTCCGTGTTCTGAGGACATGTCTGTACATGCTAGGCTCGCCAAGTAAGAACCTTAGTATTCGCGTGTGTAACTGTCTTACACCAAAATATGATCGTGGATCCAAGAACACCCGATCATCACGTGATGTCTTGGAGCGACGAAACATAATCGGTGCATACTTAAGGGAGAACACATTTTTATCTTGATATCTAAATGAGGGATCATCTTATTATGCTAATAAAACGCCAAACAAGCAATATAAGATGCAACAAACATCACATGTGAATAAGTGAAATGATATGGTTCTTGCACTTGATCTCCATCATGTGCATCATCGTATGATCGCCATCATACCTCTATGTGTAAGGCCAGGGTCTATGGAACTTATACGTTATGTGTGTTGTAAGAGTATCGACTTATACTTCTACTTACAACATCATCATATCATGACACTAGCCCATCAAAAATCTAAACTAAACGCCTCTAATTTATCCATTGCAAGTTTTACGTGGCTTAGGGCTTTCGGAGATAGAACCGTTCTTACCTACGAACATGAACCACAACGAGGATAACAAAATTGTTGAAAACTCGTTGCAAATTAGATATTGACTATAGTAGGAGAGACAGACACCCGCTAGCCACTTATGCAAAACTAGTTGCATGTCAAGCGCGGAACAGGTCTCATGTGCGAGGACATGTAAAGTTTGTCCAGGCCACTTCATCCCACTATGCCACCAATATCTAAAGTACAACTAAGAAGCAATAAAATTATCATCATCGCCCATATACTCATATGTGTACTACCCGTGCAAAGCATCTACGCATAGATCCGGCTCTGATACCACTGTAGGGTTATGGGCATAGGAAACAAAACATTTCCTACGATGGGAACAACTATGTACCAAGATCTATCTACAATATACAAACAACGGGCGGATTTATATCCGTATAGAACATACCCTTGAAGACCGACAAAGCTTAACTAGTTCAAACTCGTGGTTGATGTAGACGATCTCTTGCCGATCTCGAGATCGAGAGGAAGTCCTTAGCACTGCAACTTAGCGGCGCATACGTGATCGCACACACGTCCGAGGCACCGAGCAACCTCCGCCTCCTCGCTCTAGCAATGCAGCGGAAGCACAACTCTTTCTTGCTGAAAAGCCACCAGGAACATGTATCTCGCTAGTCCGAGACCATGGGCGATAAATACTAAAGGTGGAGAGAGATCCTTCACGAGGAGGTATGCTTTGAGAGGATAAGAGGGGGGCCTTTTACAGGGGAGAGGGGGGCACCCAAGGGGCATGGATCCCAGCCATGGTGCTTCCCCCACCTCTTCCTCATTCATGTGGGTGGACACTCCACTCACTCAAATGCATTTCAATTTCTTCCACTCAAAAACCCACTCAAATTCCCATTAAATTTCCACCAAACTTAATGCAAACTCTCATTAAATAAAACTCCTATTATTTATTTAGAATTTTGTCAATTACTTTAATGACAAACATTCTCATATAACCCCTTTCTAGTATTTCATTTCACATGCAAAAACACTTTCTGCAATTTCACCCGAAAACCCGTTTCAGTATCTAGTGAAATAAATTCCTACGCTTGTTATTCTTTCCGGCATGAAACTTTTGCTCCAATTGGATGTAGGTGTCTCTTAAGTGTGCCACCCTAAGGTTTGCGAATAATGCGGACATGATCGATACCCCTCTCGGATCAATAATCAGAAGCGGGATCTGGAGACCCATACTGACGCCCACACATTCAGCGATGACTTTCTTGTGATCACGAGAACCTTTTACGCTACTATCTTAATCCCTTTGTTTCACGATATATTACATGTCCGAGATTCGATCATCGGTATCTCCATACCTAGTTTGATCTCGTTACTGAGATGCACTCTTTTCTCAATCCCGTGATATAACATTCTAGTGATCAAATCACTTGCTTGCAAGCTAATCAATGTGATATCACCGAGAGGGCCCAGAGCATGTCTATCCGTCATCGGGATGAACAAATTCCATTCTCGATCCATGGGCCTCAACATAACACTTTAGTAGTTTTGGACCCATCTTTATAATCACCCAGTTACGGTGTGACGTTTGATGTTATCAAGAAACTCTTTCGGTGTTAGTGATTGACATGATCTCATGGTCTAAGGATTAGGATCACTCCGTAAGTTGTTATAGCAATATAAACTCAATGACTTTGATCGTAATGCTATACTTTGGATGAATGTTCATCACACCGTAACACTAATGTTGTGACCTCGTTATTAACAACATCCAATGTCCATGATCAGGAAACCTTTGATCATCTTGTTAATCAACGAGCTAGTTTATAAGAGAGGCATAACTATGAACTTCCTTTTCGTTTATTAAATACACATGTATTAACATTTCCGTATTAATAGAATTATAGCATGTAAAATAAACATTTATCATAAACAAGGAATACGATAATAACCACTTTATTATTGCCTCTCGGGCATATTCCTTGCATAGGAATTTATAGTGGACTCTTTGGAATAACTTGGTTTCTTGGGAGTTGGATGCATGAGTAGAGATTACTCAATACAAGTGGAGGCTGGCAAAAGACTGGGAGCGACCAACTAAGAGAGCAATAATGGCCATAATCATGTAGAGCGACAAAACATTATCAATCAAAGCATAAATTGGTACCACAAGTCAAAAACTAAATGATCATAGAGGATAAGGTGACCGGTTCATAGTCATAACATGGTGTGAGCATGTTCCAAGTCAACCCAAACAAAGCATCAAAGGAGAATACCAAAATATTATGCTTTTATATGATAAAATAATGCATGATTCTTTCAAGGCACATTAAGCAATCTCAATTGTTTGGAACAAGTCATGCTACAGCGATAATCACTAAGCATAATGTCAAAACAACATCTAGCATGACATGATAAAGTCTAAGCTACGGCCAAAACAAGCTCCCTTTGTACCACTATAAGCATGAAACTTTCTGCTCCTTTCCAACACCAATCAACTTATTTGAAACAACACAGCGAAAGCGGGGGTCCAACTACTTTATTCAAGAAAACTAAAAAAATGAAAACCAAAACCAAAAACTAAGATGCTCCAAGAAAAACACAATAGTGCATGAAACAATAAAAATGAAGTGTCTAGAGAGACCTGAGATTTTTATTGATGAAGAAGTTGATGCCTTGGGCATCCCCAAGCTTTGACTCTTGTACCTCTTGAATATTTCTTGGGCTTACACGGGGTGGCATCCCCAATCTTGAGCTTTTGTTCATTGTTCATCTCATTACATCATTCTTCCCTTACACCTGAAAATTTCCCTTCATACAAAACTTCACACAATCTTCATTAGCAACATTAGTGCATTCAAAAGTAATAGACCTTTGGGCTTGGTTTCAAAACAGCAAAACTTTCATTAAAGACACAAGCTACTGTAGAAATTCCTTCAAAAAGCTCATTTTACCAAAGAGAACCCACAAATAAATTGATAAAGAGGCAAATGCAACTAATGGCAGAAATCTGTCAAAACAGACCAGAAGGTAAAAGCCGATTTTTTAGAAGACCTTATGTTGCTCAAATAAAAAATTATTGCACTTACAAAAGTTATCTAACAACCTGGGAGATTTACTCATAAAATTACATCTCAATCCGGCATACAGAGTTTTTCACGAATTTTTACAGTGATGCACAAAAATCTGTTTCGGGACAACAACTTCCCCAAATCTTACTTCCCTCTCATTAGAGGTTATTCTTGGCACAAAAATCAAATAAAAAGGAGAAGGAGCGGTTATTATAGAAGTAATAACTTCCAAGACTCAAGAAAACTATTGGGTTATCTCCCAAGAAGTATTTTTCTTTAATGCCATTAATTTAGGCACAAGAAGCAAGAATCAAGTATTTTCAAATGGAGAAGCATTGACATATTTCTTGCCCCTACCTTTCTTACCTTTACTCTTATCTTTAGGGAATGTATGATTTCTTATTGGAGAAGCAAAATGCATAATGCCCTTTTCCACATCTATTATTCCTCCAAGGAGTTTCAGTAGGGATCTTCCAAGTGTAATTTGTCCTTTTCCTACGCATTCAATAACAAGATAATCAGTAGACACCACTTTCCCTAAGATCTTTGTAAACACTCCTTCAGCTATTCCAATAGGTAATATAGTTGCATTATTGGTAAGAGATATTTCTTCTCCTCCTTCAGAAAGACCCCAAAGATTCAAAGACTCATAGATATCCTTAGTCATAAGACAAAATTCAGACATGATATCACAACGAGCATCAAAACTTTCATTGTTTATAACAACTTTTATTGTAGGAAACCATTTTGAAGGCTCGGAACTTATTGGAACATAATCATGGTGCTCTCTAAGCATGTTATAGCAATCTTTCAAACTAGCAGTACTGGTCTCAAGAGTGTTCAACCTAGCATAGATGTTTATAAAGGAAGAATCAGACTTGCTAGGCAAATTATAAATTGTAATCAACTTCTTTATGGCATCCAAATATTCATCCTTATTACGTTGGAAAAAATATTTTCCTGCTACAGCATCCAAAGCATATCTATAACAAAGAGCAATACCATGGTAGAAACTACTAAGAACCAAGCCTAGAGTCATTTTAGGCTTAGTTTTTCCATGTGAATCAGAAATTCTAGACCAGGCTTCTTTGAAACTCTCTTCACTTCCTTGTTTGAAAGTAAAGATCATTTCCATAGGTGACACAGTGATTGGAACAACACTAGACATGGTAGAAAATAAAGTAGGAAATATTTTTTGTGTTTTTGATAAGAAAAAGCAAACCAAACAAAACTAATGTTTTTGGAATTTTTGATAAAAGAAGCAAGCAAAACAAAGTAAAGGAAACTAAGAAAAACAAAAACAAAGTAAAGAGAAAGGTTGTGAAGGACTCCTCTTGTGAAGCCGTCCTTAAACTCCCCGGCAACGGCGCCAGAAAACGTCTTGATGGCTCAGATATGTATAGAGCTTCGTTGGGAGACCCCAAGAGGAAGGTATGATGAGCACAACAGTAAGTTTTCCCTAAATTATGAAACCAAGGTTATCGAACCAGTAGGAGTAAGGAAACAACTCCAAGGTGTTGCTAGCAACTTGGAAACCTGCACAACACAAACTCAAGACTTTGCCCCAACTTACAGTGAGGTTGTCAATCTCACTGGTTTGCTGAAAAAACAAAGGATTAAACATACGGTATGGAAGGTAATGGTTGCTTGCAGAAAGTAAACAGTAACAGGAGATGATGTAACAATGGTAAAGATTAGACCAGGGTCCACAGTCCACTAGAGGTGTTCTCCTTAAGATAAATAACATAACATGCTGGGTAAACAAATTACAACGGGGCAATTGACAAGACTGAGCAAGGCATTACAATGCAATACTAGACATTCATGATCCTATGATATTTGATTGGTCATTACAACAATATACATAGAGCGCCATCCAACTGCATCTATGACTAGTAATCCATCTTTAGGTTATCATCCGAACCCCCTCCAGTATTAAGTTGCAATCAACGGATAACTACATTAAATAATGTGTGTAAAGTAAACAATGCAATTGTTCCATGAACAAAAGATTGTTGTTTTCTTCCTAGTAGCAACAACACATCTACAACCTTAGAGATTTCTGTCACTTCCCCATATTCAATAGAGGCATGAACCCACTATCGAGCATAATACTCCCTCTTGGAGTCACTAGCATATACTTGGCCAAGATAGCTACTAGAAATGGAGAGCATGCAAGATCTCAAACAACACAGACATGGTAGAATCAATAATCAATAAGACATGATAGAATCAATAATCAATCTGATATAGTAATCTCAATATCCATCGGATCCCTGTAAACACAACATGTATGATTACAAATAGATGATCTTGATCACGAACAGAGCTCATAAGATCTAGACATGATAGCACAAAGGAGGATAAACAACCATCTAGCTACTGTATGGACCCATAGTTCAAGGGAGAACTACTCACGCATCATACCGTAGGCTGGCATGGTGATGAAGAAGGCCTCCGGGATGATCTCTCCCCTTCGGCAGGGTGCCGGGAAGAGCTTCAGAACCCCCCGATCTAGGGACGATGGTGGTGGCGGCTACAGACTATTTCGTGAAGATCTGATCGGGTACTTAGGGTTTTGACATCGGGGGGACTTTATAGGCTAAGAGGCGAGGCAGGAGGGCAGCCAGGGGGCCCACGCCCTTCCCTGGCGCGGCCTAGGGTGGGCCCGCGCCCGGGGGGTGTGGCTCCCTCTCCGGTCGCCTTTTGGTCTTTGTGTTCGTCCTGGTAAAATATTGACTTTGGCTTTTGTCCCGTCCAATTCCGAGAATATTTCCTTTCTAGCTTTTCTGAAACCAAAAACAGCAGAAAACAGGCAACTGGCACTGCGGCATCTTGTTAATAGGTTAGTCCCAGAAAATGTATAAAAATACCTCAAAGTATAGACAAAGCATAGCAAAGTGGATACTAAACAAGCATGGAACATAAAAAATTATAGATATGTTTACCACGTATCAATGCGCGAGGCACAGACTTTGGTGAAGATGCGTTGGATGACGTTGATCACCGTGATTGGCCTGAACTGACGAATGTCCGACGCTCCCACTACTTTGGGAATTAAGGTCATGGCGCTGAAGTTCAGGTGCGACATGATGAGGGTGCCCGTGAAGAATTCCTAAAACATCGACATTATAACGCCACAAAGGGACTGCCAGAAGGTCTGGAAGAAAACCACTGGCAAACCATCCGGCCTCGGGGCCGAGTTAGCTTTCATCAACCTAATCACCCTCTCCCCTCCTCTGGGAGAAATGGGAGCGTGAGCTCCGCATTCTAAACGGGCAAGAAATCAAAGAGATGGGGGAGGGGAAAGGTGGCAGTGTCACACTACATCGCTACTCATGCTGGTCAACGGATCTGGAGACCATGGAAGCAACGGCTCCTGGTCATAGGTACTTCGTCGTGTTCATGGTGCCCATTGCCTTTGAGCAGCAGCTCAGATGGAGATGAGAGATTGTGGCCGTAGGTCGGGGTGGAACCGATCAGCGAGGAACTATAGGTGGTCGGGGAGGACTGACGACACGCAAGGTGTTCCTGAGGTCGACGAACCATTCTATGGTGTGGCTACTCCTGGAGGGAGATGGACTGGTCGGGGGTAGGGAACTGCAAGGGCGGGAGAATCTGCTTGATCTGGTCAGGGAACCCTCCCGCTCCACGAAGTGCGCCAGTGCATCGTCCTCCTCTACCATCCAGGGACCTGCTTCAGCGGCGGCGTCGCCGCCGTCTGGTCCTTGGCGCTCCGGGCACCATCCCGCGACGGCGGCTTCCGTCGTGCATCGCAATCGGGCTCTGCTCCATACGTATGCGTCCAGCGTCGGCGCTGCCACACTGACGCGTGTGTTGTTGGTGGATTCTGACTTAGCGGTGGCAGCACACGTAATACTCGCAAACTGCTAGGGACAAAATCATCAAAATATGGCAGATGGAAAAATTCAGCCAACAAAGGTACGTGAATCTTTTTAATAGTATAGATATGTAGTTAGATTAATTGTTAGTGTAATACATGTTCATTCTTGTTGTTTTTACCTACTAGTATGTCGTAGCCGGAGCCAAAGTATCGTGCCGTGGACACAAAAGCAACAAAGATCCCAGCGGGAATGAAGTACTATATATCATGGTAATTCATATAAATCCTTTCTAAATTCTTACACAATCTTCTGAGGCTTTACTAATAAATTATAGTAAATTTTATATACAGCAAATAAAATCGCCACACATAAGGTGTTTATTTCAAAATACTAGCCCACGTAGGACCTAAATATCTTGTCTGTTCTTTCTTTTATTTAATTCGGTTTAGATTTCTAATAATGTTCATGCTTGCTCTACAACATTCTGCAAGACAACAATGCATATTACAAAACAGCAGCAAGGCGGGGGGAATCAGGAAGATAAAGAATCATCGTTATCATGATCAAGCATACTTCTCAGCAATGTCGGCGAGGCACTGCGCCAGCTCGTCCGGCCTCGAGAGCATGGCCATGTGGTCTGCACCATCGAGCTCCTTCACCTCCTGCACCGGGTTGTTCTGGATCATCCACCGCTGGTACTCCTCGACGATGGCAAGGTCCTCCTTGCAGACTATGTACACCTTGCGCACCGAGCCGTAACGGCCCTCGGAATACGGCTGCTGCAGCTGCAGGTCTTCCAGAAACAACGAACCACCCCTCATCAGAGATGCACCGAGCGTGATGTCCTACCACATGATTCCGGCATGCAACGTGATTAGAGAATCCACAAACTTTCCTCTCTCCGCCTCTCTGGCAACTAGATCTGCACAAGTAGAATTATTTGTCTATTTGAACTGTTTGTAGCTAGTACTCCACTAGCATTCAAGACGCTTAGTTAGTGTGGTTGTCCTTGTCTAAACAATACACACTTGTATAGCACGTTTTGTTCAAACCAAAGATCACCATATCTGACTTTTACGTGAACGGGCCGGGCAACCAACAAATAAGGAATTTAGCGAAACTTTTTTTAGATAATGATAAAGTCAGAATGTTCTTTGTCTCAAGTACGACATAGTGTTCATAAATAATAAAGTGTGGCGACATAGAACTGGGGCATACCTAAGGCCCTAAGCTCGGACGGTGCAAATTATGGATGGAAACCAAGCAACTACCTACTTTACATATGATATGCTCCGGTCAGAAGCAGTATCATCCCAAGCCAAGTGCAACCATCAGATATATACATGTACTATTTTGTTGGAGGGCTCTGATCCAGTACTATCCCTCCCTTATAAACTCGTAAAAACTCGTATAATATCAAATACAAAAACGGCTCAAATCGCTTGATACCTCTTTATAATTAATATATAAATGTATATATATAACCTATACAAAAATCAATATAACTCAACCAAATAATACGTAGCCGTACCTATACTAGTACGAGCTCCACGCAAAGGAAGAATGGTATGGTTGTACGTCGGATCATCGCCGGCGACGGGTGACTCATCTTGGCAGGTGCATGCCTCGGCTTGGCCTCACATGTGTGTGTGTGTGTGTGTGTGGAGGGGGGGTATGGCTAGCGGATGCAGCGGCGGCATGCGGAGGCAGCGACCGACAGAATGTATGGCAGCTCACCGGACTGTCCGGTAACTTGTCCGGTCGGGACGCGCGGGAGAGCTTGGCGTCGACGGTCATGACGATGCCGACGGCGGTGGCGACGGTCAGGGTGCGGGACGGCGTGGTGGGACCGGATCGTGTGTGTGCGGGAATGTCGTATATCTAAAGATCCCGATCCATATGTCTCTGCAAGGGTAATACTCGGTTTGAATACAGGTATTAATATATGTGTAGACAAATTTATACGAGTTTAGAGAGGAGGGGCAGTACTGGATTAACCCCCTTTATTGAAATCGTCCTTGAAATGATTTTTTAAGTAAAGTCATAATATGCTGTTCAAGTGAATCTGGATGTCTTTTGTCACACTGGAAAATCTTGAAGTCAAAACTGCTGCTAAAAATCATAAGCTTCATGTCGTAGTATGTCCTCAGGTGTAACGTTAACCACCAATAATCTTAAGTCGAATAAATTGCATGCAACGAACAAAAAATAGAATTTGTGTCGTACTATCCTGAGGTATAACTTTAACCATGAATGATCTTAACTAAAGAAACTGGATTTGCAACAAAAAAATTAAAATGATGAGATTATTCAATATGGCTTCTTGGACTAGGATATGGAGGTTGATTTGTTCATGGTAATGGTAACTGATAAGTCACCACCGACCGGCCTCCAGATTTGTAGTATGATAAGTTTGGGTTAATGGTTTGTGTTAGGCTGTCATGATTCAGACTTGCATGTCGTTGGAGATTTAGTAACTGGATAAGGTCACATATCAGGAGAATTGCAGGTTTGTGTTGGGCATGATGCAGATGTCCCAAAGTTTTTCACCATACCCGGGTGGAGATTTAGTAACTGTCTATGAAGATTTTTTTTTTTGACGAAAGGCAGACTTGCTGCTTTTATTGATCATGGAAGAAAGAATAGGTTTTAATAACAGAGGTGCATAGGCCCAACGGCGAGACAACTACACATGAAGATCTCGTGTATATTATGCATAGAACATTCAAATATTTATTGCTTGAGAACTATCTTGTATTCACCAAGGTGTAATTCCATGTTATGTACACATTGTTAAAAACTTTTGCTTCGGTGTCCCACCTATCCTCTAAACTTACGTAACTGAAAACACAAGGATGATTGGCTAATACCCTTTTCGGTTTAGACACAATGAAGGGGTACGGACAATTTTAACCTTTCTTATGTTTTCAGTTTCATAAGTTCAAAAGAGAGAGGGACACTATCAAGTGCCAAAATGATACTGTAATAATTTACAGCCCCGTCGATTGGGGTGTTCGAGCGGTTCTACCGAAGTGGGCCCCCAAGTTGTTGGGGCCCCCGAATACATTGTGTGGCCTAGCCTAGCTTGGTGAATTTCCATGGCTTGGACCATGGATGCTTGTTGGGCTAACCGGTCGTGATCATCGATCGATCAATTTCGCCGATCGACGCGATCACGGGAGGCTGGTTCAGGTCAGTTCCGTCCAGGTTGTTCTTGCTAGTCGCTGGCCGATTGCATTCGCGCCGGCCGTCCAGGTGCTCAGGAGGCATCGTGCAAGGTCAACCATAGGTAGAAAGGGAACAAACCGTTTGGACCTAGGTTATTTTGGTGGTTAACCACCAGGCCCATTGGCCTCTTTTCTAGATTAGGTTAACCTAACCAATGGATAAAGGGTAACCAAGTCTTAATTATAGGCATGCCCTTCCTCTTCCTCTTCTACGAACCAGATTCTAGATCGTTTCTAGTCCCGGTCTGCTGGCAGCCGATAGCTGGCTTAGACAGGAGCAGCACTTCAGATCAACCCATGGGCCTGCTAGATAAATCAATATCGACCGGTCGACGTGCATGCCGTCTTGGACAGGTGCAGCACTTCAGCAATCTATAGGACTGGTAGACTAGAGACTAGTACGCACACGCTTTGACCTGGCTTCCTCTCTCTCTCCCTCAAGTCTAAAACTAAACAGGCCAAATTATGTGGAAAAACAAAGTATCAATCTGGTCCTAAAAAGAAGAAACGACAAAGCTATGTGATTGCTTGGTCTCAAAAGAGTGTTCGAGATAGATTTATCATGAAAGAGTCTCAAACACCACTCAGTGGATTGGCGACAAAACCACTTGAAAATGATATCTCTGGAGAAGATTAATTACAAAGATATAATTGAAGACTTTATTTCAAGAAATATCACATGCATGATACTTTTTGATAGAACACGGGGTTCGTTTTATTACTTTAATGCTATATTTACTCTTTTAGAATGGATACTTGATATATTTCTACACATTGTATGGAATAGCACAATCTACTATTCTATAATTAAGTAAAAATATGGTTTCGTTTCACTAGGTAAGTAGTTATTGAATTTGAATAAAAATTAGGACCCTATTTTCTAAGTTCGTACGGGGGCCACCAAATCCTGGAGACGGGGCTGATAATTTAGGTACCAAGTGTTATGTACATGTGAAACTAACAAGGTACCTCCTGGGAACACAACTGGTAGAGCTTCTGTCGTGTAATCTGTGGCCCGAACAGGAATGATGGTGGCAGCTTGCCCTCTGGATCTTGCGGCTTCATCTCGGAGTCCATCATGTCCGCAGAATCCCCCTCGAACAACTTCAGTTTAGAGGGGTAAACATCAGCAGATCGAACACAAATCAAGTCATGATAATAGTGTCCAATGCAGAGGGGGGGGGGGGGGGGGGGGGGGGAGGGAGGGGGAGCGGGTGTCTTGTTTGTTAGCACGACGACGCACGCACAGGTACTATACGTACCTTCTCGATCACGTGCGACGGCCGGAACGTGTGGTCCGGCATGAAGGCAGCGAGGAACACCGCCGCGGCGACCTTCTCGGGGAACAGCTCGGAGGCCAGGGCGATGTTCATGCCACCGAGGCTGTGGCCGACGAGCACCACCTTCTCCCCAGGCGGGAGCGACTCCAGGATGTCCAGCAGCGGCTTCGTGTAGTCGCGGAACGTCGGCACCTCGCGCAGCGGCCGGGGATCGACGCCGGAGGCCGCGAGGTCGAGCGTGGTGACGCGATGCCCGACCGACCGGAGCCGCGCGGCCACCTTGAACCAGCACCAGGCGCCATGGCATGCGCCGTGCACCAGTATCATGTGCGTGCGAGAATTGCCCTCCATGTGCGTTATCCAGTGCGCTCGTGTGGTCTCTATCGTCTCGGAATCTCTCGACAGGTCGAAGCAGCCGGAAGTGCCCACCGGCCGGGAACTGTCGGTGTCGGATCTATATACCGGCAAAAATCACAGAGTGTTTCACTCGATCTCTCTGATTTTTGCCATAGCGAACACGTGTCGATTAAAACCACATGTGAACTTTTTTCAAGCAAGACCACATGTTTACCTGGTAGGGAGGATAAGCCACCAGCTGAAAGTCAGGGCATAGTGAATGAGACGGGATGCGTGCGCCACTTTTACATCCCAAGACATTTAATTTCGAAGCAATAAGGTAAAAGAAAATTATGAATGGATATATAACATATAATCCCTCGGTTCAAAAAACGATAATGCACATTTCTGTAGATTTTGCTTGCATATTTAGACGTGTTTTAGTATATATGAACATGTGAGTTTAGAAACATCTCGACATCTAAATCAGTACAAAGAAAGTAGTATAATCAAATACTGAGTGGCGGAGCCAACCAGTGGAAAGGTGGGGTCCATCCAGCCCATATATCATAGTATAAAAAATAGAAAAAATAAATAATAAACTAGTCAAAGCTAGGGTCTGTCCTGCCCTAATAAAATGGGCTAGATTCTCCAATGCAAATACTTCTTTTGTAGCTAAAATGTCTTATATTGTAAAATAGATGGAGTACAATATACCTAATTGCAAAATAGATGGATACAATATAACTGATGAATATATATAGCGAAAGGATGGAGATGGTTAACCTAGAGGGGGTGAATAGTTTTCTACAAAATTCTTTGTAATTTTTTGCAAGTTTTAGGCTTTGCGAAATATAAGTGTGCCTAAATGCAATTAGGTGAGGCAACCTAAATGATGATAAGACACTTCAAGCATGAAACTATCACAAAGTAAACAACACATGTAAAGAGATCGGTTAGGAATAAACCAAAGCACTCAAAGACGAGTATGTAATCATGTGTTTCCTTTTTTGGGAGGAAGGTACGTCACGTTGGAGAGGTGTGAGATCTCACGAAAGATTTGTCTAGGCCACGAAGGGCACCTTATCTTCGAGGCTATCACGTTGAAAGATTTTGACAGGTTGGTGATGCCAGCCTTTCCTTATGCTTGTCACGTTGGATTTTTGCTTAGTCGGAGGAAATAGAAATAAGAAAAAGAGGGTTGTCTTCCCTTAGCTAAGGGTTGATCTCTTAGAAATAAGAGAAGACTATTTTCTCCATTATACCATATGTTTTTTCTTAGCCAACCAATTTTTACTAAGAATAGTTAATT
Organism: Avena sativa; assembly: GCA_916181665.1. Lineage (NCBI taxonomy): Eukaryota > Viridiplantae > Streptophyta > Magnoliopsida > Poales > Poaceae > Avena > Avena sativa. Next base: position 129,255,203 of record OV702297.1, read on the forward strand.
CTCATTAATTGCTAGAGATAGCAATAAGAGATAATGTATTGTATAAGTTATATATTGTGTCTTCTCTAAATGATGTGGAGAGCTAAGAGAAGACATGTCTTCCCTAATATTGTACATGCGCTAAAAACATATATCGATTAAAACCACTTGTGAACTTTTTTTGTTCAAGGAAAACCACATGTTTACCTGGTAGGGAGGATAAGCCACGAGCTGAAAGTCATGGCATAGTGAATCAGACGGGATGCACGGGCCACTTTTACATGCATGGCAATTAATTTCGAAGCAATAAGGTAATACAAAATTATGAATGGATAACATATAATCCCTTTGTTCAAAAAATGATAATGGACATTTCTGTAGATTTTGCTTGTATATTTAGACATGTTTTAGTTTATACAAACATGTGATTTTAGAAAAATATCGACATCAAATTCAGGATAGAGAGAGTAGTGTAATCAAATACTCGATGGTGGAGCCAAGAGTGTGGAAGGGTGGGCCCATCAAGCCCATATATCATATATAGAAAATGCATCCCAAACTAGGTCTGTCCCACCCTAACAAAATGGGTTGGATTCGCCACTGCAAATACTCCTTCTGTAGCTAAAAAGTCTTATATTGTAAAAAAAATGGAGTACAATATAACTGATTGTGTAATTGACAGAATATAATATAACTGATGAATATATATAGTGAAAAGATGCAGAGTTCCATACATAACAAAACAGATGGACTAGGGTGTCAGTTCCCCTCTTCCTCCCCACCTCCCACCTCCCCTGCTACAGTCCTAAGCCCTTCTTCGAGAAGCCCCGGACCAAACCGAAGCCTCTCTCATCGGCGTTGCCGGTGGGATATGGATGATGGGCGGTACCGACGATGGTAGTTTAGGTAGGTTTGGCGGTGTTCCGCCGGAGTTGGGCGAGATGCCCATAGTAGGTAGCAGAGCTCCAGATCTAGGAAGGAAGATCTGCAGCTACTTAGGGTCTTCTTTGCTTGACTCTGCTCTGGGACGGGCAGAGGACAGCGGTGGAGGCACTAGTGCACACACTGGCCTCTAACACCGGTTCGGACCAGCCTCTAACAGCGGTTATAGGCTGTTTGGGGGTTCGGTGTTAGAGCCCCCCCTTTAACAACGGTTCTTATACGAACCGCTGCTAAAGGGTGGCGCACGTGGGGTTGTCGCAGCGCTCAGCCCCCCCCCCTTTAACACCGGTTCGTAACACGAACTCGTGTTAAATGTTCTCTGCCGCGGTAGGAAAAGGGCATAAATCTCTGCCGCGACAGAGTTCTGCCGCGGCAGGAAAATGACATAAATCTCTGCCGCGGCAGAGTTCTGCCGCCGACCCGTTTTGGGCGTATTTCTGCGACGCGACGGGGACGGGGGGAGGGGGAATCGATCGAGAGAGGTATACACATACATCATCGGTATATACGAGTACATGAATAATTAAGCAACTATTATTATACACAAACATCGTCATTGTGGTATTCTCCGTACACGTTGAAGCATCAAATACAAGACAAACACGTTCAAGCATATATACAATATAAAATCTCCGTACACGTTCATTTTGGTGGATATCTAAAGAGTTCTCCGCCAGGCGTGACGACCTCATCAAGTATGAACCCCGCCAATTCCTCTTGAATGGCTCGTATGGGGTCAAATGGTCGGAGTTGGTCCTGCATCCATTCGATCTAAATATATATGAAGAATAGGGTCAATATATATAAGAATAAAACTCAACACAACTGATTGTAATAAAATAATGTTGTGTACTTTGTTTACTTACTCTAGGTTGTTCTAGTGCGGCTTGGCCCATCGCACATATCGTGTTGCGAATGAACTCGCAAACATAGTATCCACATAAGTTATTGTCGGGTCCCTGATGAGCGCACTTTACGAGAATAGAGAGTTCAATCAAAATAATAATCAATAAATCATGATATAATAGAATTGGAAGCAGAATCAAAGAGATACGCAGACCTAGCTAGCTAGCATTACTTACATTTTGTTCTACAAATTTTAGTTCTTCTGACCATTCACCCACGGCCCTGCCCGTGAACCTTTTCCAAACCCTGTCCGGCAAAGAAAATGGATAAAGAAGTAATTAATTACTTGTTGTCACGAAAGTTGCCGATCTAGTGCGATAATATGATTGAAATTACCTCTGGAGCATCTCTTTAAAGTTTGCCCATAGCTCTTGGTCTTTTCGTAACGAGTCCATGACAAGGACTTTTCCTGAGTGAACTTGAATGACTAGCAGAATAAAGTGGAACCTACGCAAGCATAACTCATCATCAGTTACACTTAACATCGAGTAAGCCGAAACAGAATGTGTACAAGAAAGGGTAACACTCACGAGAAGTTGTAAGGCAATAGTATTTCCCTTTTGGTTTGTTGTCCCAGTAAAGATGTTAGCAAGAAATCTTCTGTTTGCCCGGGTTTGTATTTTACCACTTCTTCATGAACTATATTTGGGTCAATGAACCCAATGTCAAAAGGGCCTCCTTTCATGCATTCCATAACCTTTTTCCTGCATAATAGTATATACATATATGGTGAGCATATATATACATGCAATTAATGAATTGAATAAGATGAGATAGAAATTACAGAAATAGTACTTACACACAATAAAGGCTGATGGCAGCTTTGTCGAGTTCCTTCTGATTGAATAGAAAATGCAAGTCTTGAATGTTGAAGGTGATCGCGTCGGCTCCGCACAAGAAAATCTGATCTCTTATATGCGTCGTGATCCATTCTTCCTTTCTTGTCTTGCACAAATCAAGGTACCACTTATGCAATCTTCGCATCTTTGTTGGTAGATTCTTGATCTCCTCTTTCTTGACGAGATTCTTCACATACTTCCATGGATGTATGGGGTTGACATCGCCTTTGGGCAAGTTGTCTCCCATGATGTTCAAGTATGCAATGTAAGTCATCCCCATCTCATTGGCCTTCCTTTGTAGATCTATCTCGTAATCATTTATAGGAGGACCTATCCGTGTGTCGAACACTTGGAATGGGTCGCATGATTGGTTGTCCTGCTCTCCGAGCATGGGAACTGTTTTCTGGGGTGCCGCATGACTGCTACTTTCAAACTCCCTCCGCCTTGCACCCCCCTTCATAATCTGACGCTCGTAGTCCGACACAAGTGGGATTTCATGTTTCAAAAGATTATTGTAAAACTTCTCCACCACCGCCGGATCTAGTTTCTCATTTGGCTCGGCCCGTCTAGGTGCAAATAAATTTCTTGACCTCTTCTTCCGAGATCCTATTGGTCTCCTCGTCGTTGCGATTCCACGGTAATACCGGCAATGGCTTGGCGGAAGGCTACGGGACGTAGTTTTTTGAACTTTTTTGGCGTACGGTTTCCTACGAATTTCTTTGTGGTAGTGCTAGTGATGCTCTTCGTGGCAGTGCTCTTCCGCTTACGCTAAGGAGATTGCTGAAGCGTCGGAGATGGCTGATGCGCAGGAGATGGCTGGTGCGCCGAAGATGGCTGACGCGTAGGAGATGGCTGGTGCGCTGAAGATGGCTGACGCGCAGGAGATGGCTGGCGCGCCGGAGATGGCTGTCGCGCAGGAGATGGCTGAAGCGCTGGAGACGACAGGGGAGTATTCTGATGACTTGGATACGGCTGAGGCGGCTCAAACTGCTGATGCTACGGAGACGGCGGGGGTGCCAGTGGCCTCCAATTTGGAAGCATGATGTGTTCCTTCTTCCAAATAATGGTTGTTTTCACTGCAAATTTGAGTTCAGTTTCCCCTTCACCTGTAGCATGGTCAATTTGTGCTTCCTCATATTCCTTCACAACCTCATTCACCCCAACAATAGCATAGCCATCTGGAATCGGTCGGCAGTAGTAAGTTCCACCAGCTACAGGAGGTAAGGCATAGCCGACCGCCACCTTAATGGATAAGACTATTAATCTCACATTCAGCTCAGCGTGTTCGCTCTCCGTGATCTCATCCACGGGGTATCGAGAACCCGCCATTTCAAGCGTGGGATGCACGTTCTCCGTGGAAGCCACTCTGCTTTTCCGTGCAGAGTCTGGGCCACCAGCAGCTTTCAATGCAGGCTCTTTGTGCCACTGAGATGGGCCGGTAGCTTGCTGGCTCTTTTATGCATTCACTTGCGCCTGCAGCGCCAAAAGTGCATGTTCTATCCATTTCATGCGGTCTGTACGTTCTTTTTATTTTCTGTTGTGCCATCTGTAAGAGACGCCCCACTCGGCAAACCCATCCTTCCACGTCATACCCTCTATACCTCGTGCAAGTCCAGAGTGTTCTTTTTTACCGATGGAGCATGTCAGCTGGTCATTCTCTCTATCGGGATGAAAGGTCCTGGCAGCTGTTTCCTCGTATGCCGTGATGAGTTTAGTGACGGGTTTGGCAAGGAGGGTTGGAAAGATACACAATCTCGTTTCTGGGTCCAACCTTGCCCCGATTCCGTAAAACCAAGTCTTTGCACGTAGGAACCACCCATGTGTGTGGGATGTGATCCCTCTATTGCACGTAGGTCCCACCCATATACAATAATAAAATATATACAACAATATATACAACAATAATCAAATATATACAACAATTATATGTACAATCAAATATATATACAATCAAATATATATACAACAATATATATATATAAATTAATAAGGAGCTCCGGGGTTGCTTAGTTATTACTACAGTAATGTTCACAGTTTCAATACCCCTCTCGTATTATTGGCCTCTGTCGTACGGGTACAACCTTAAAGAGATATATGACTGGTATGCATTTCATGATCCAATTGTTATGCTAGTATACAGTAGCACACACCAGCAAGTCTGTGTCATTGAGAAACTTAAGAAACTATAATCCATATCTAAGGTGGCGACGATGCTTAAACACACATCAATGATGATAGGAAACAAGTCATCAGATCTTCATGATTGATAAGATTAGACTTTGACATGACACAATGTACCATAACAAATAATTACACTAACTCCCATGAAGTATCACTGAGTCCTAATAAAACATTTCTCATTTAACGGGAAGAAGCTCGCGGATTTTTCATATTTTCCACACTTTTTTAAATTTAGATATTTGCCATTTTAGATCATTATTGATAGCCATTCGATTAAAATCTTCTCGTTTATTTTTTACTTCCATGAATCTAGACATCCAGATTGCATTGATATATATTAGCAGTAACTTAGAAGCAATTATTGTAAAATATGTTTTGACCTTATGATCCCTCTCACCGGCAGCAAACTATCGATCGGCCGGCGGGGTCGGCGGGGTCGGCGGGGAGTGGTGGCACCGGGCGTGGACGGCGGGGTCGCGGCGAGTGGCGGCGCGCGACAGAGGCTCCGCGAGTGGCGGCGCGCTGGCGGCGGGGCCGGCTCCCGAGAGTTGCTGGCGGCGGCGCGGTGGCGGCTCCACGAGTGGATGGGGGTGGCGGACGGCACGTGCGTGGTGGCGGGCGGCGGTGATGGAGGCGGGCGGCGAAGGCGTGGTCGAGCAGCCTGGCGGCGTCTCTGTTTCTCCGCCATGGCTCCTCTGCTCCTCTCTGCGCTCGATCGAATTCTGGCTGGGGGGAAGAGGAAGAGGAAGGCGCGCGCATTTATACCACCCCCCCTTTAACACCGGTTCTAGCCATGAACCGGTGTTAAAGGGGGGATTTTGTTTCGCGTGCGCACCCCCCTTTAACACCGGTTTGTGGCTGGAACCGGTGTTAAAGGGGGAGGTGCGCGCGCGAAATGAAATTCCCCCCCTTTAACACCGGTTCGTGGCTGGAACCGGTGTTAAAGGGGGGCATTTATTTCGTACATTAAAGGGGTGGGGGCTTTTTTAATTCAAAAAATAGAAAATATGAATAATATATCATAATTTTCAGAAAAATAAGATCTATCCATTCATATAAAAACATTTTATAGTTACTGTAGATGAAAATTTTCAAAATGATTAAAACACTTACATATAAATTTTGATTATTCAATTAAGACAAAAATAAAATAGTCAAACCCTAAAACTTTGAACTTAAGAAATATTAAGCATCTGAAAAGGAATATAACCATATTTTATTAGAGAAAATCATATTTTATTTTGTATTAACATTTTTGAATTGTTTGGATATTTAAATTTAACACCTTTTGTACACTTTGGAATTTGACAAAACTTTCAACATGAAAATTGTTTGTATTTGAATAATTAATCCTAAAACATTTTTTGTTTTTAAAAATAAAATTGTAACTATTCAAACTAGTAACATATGGGAAAGGGTGGGCAGAATGCGCGGGAGGAAAAGGGAGGGAAGAAAATTTTATTACGATAGAACTGGAATTAAAGTACATAACGCAACTAACAAAGCACGACTGAAAATTAAGATACATAGAAGAACTGAAAATTAAGATACATCTAGATTAAGTCACAATCGGCCGAACTTATTTTGAAATGTTGGAGTGATTGAGTCATGCTCCTGCGTACACCTGTAATACTCGCCACTATAGTCGTCGTACTCGTCGTGGCCGCCGTCGTTGTCGTCGTCGGGGTCGCCATAGTTGAAACTTGAAGGCTAAGTAAGCGTGGGTTGGACTTGAGGATAGCGCAGACGGGGGTTAGAGTCGGCGGCAGTGTCGTAGGCCATGACGTTCTGGAGAGTCCGACCGCGCCACCACAGCCGACGGCCGGCCTCGTTGAAGTTCGGAGGAGGTGGGCTGTCCTCCTCGTGCCTGGCGAGCGCCTTCTCATGCTGATCCCTGAAGAAGGCTTCCCAAGTCGGGAAATAGTCGGGATGCCATCTGGGATTCCTCCGCTGCTCCGGCGTGAGATCAAAGTAGTAGTGGTTCGTGATGGCCATCCGACGCGCCACACCTAGAGGGACAGGAGGAACCGGCACGCCTCCGGCGCTCAGCATCCAGCCGACAGGGACGCAGTAGCCCAGCGGGCAGGGGTAGTTCGAGGCGCAAAGCGCCTCCGCCTCCCTGGGGGTTAGTGGTATGGTGGAAGCCATGGGAAAGAGTGATGAGGTTGCAGATATGAGTCTAGAGATGTGCAATAACAATGTAGGCCAACCCTACATATATATAGTGAGAAATGGCATGTAAATAACTGGACGGAAGAACTGGCAGGAAGAACTAGCGGGAAAACTGGCGGGAAGAAATGGCGGGAAGAAAAATGGCTCATTTAATACATATAGTGTTAACAGAATAAATATGACATTGATTTTCATTTTGAGATATATATGTGTGCCAAAAATGGCTCAATTAATACATATAGTCAATCTTATTATCGTGTCGGCCGTAACCATGGAGTATCAGCACCGTTTAAGAGGATGGTTGGGTCAGTTTTCACTCTGAAGGACAGAATTTCATCAAACTTATTATAATCTTCTGACATGTCTGTCTTGTCCTCCACTCCCACGATGTTTCTTTTCCCTGAAAGAACTATGTGACGCTTTGGCTCATCGTGTGATGTATTTGTTTGCTTATTTTTTCTTTTTTAGATTTGGTAGACATGTCCTTCACATAGAAAACCTAAGCCACATCATTGGCTAAGACGAATGGTTCGTCTAAGTTCTTGTCTACCTTCATAAGATTGTTGAGATCCACTGTTGTCATTCCATACTTCTTGTCTACCTCAACCTCTCCTCCTGTTAGCTTGACCCATTTGCACCGAAATATGGGGACCTTAAAATTAGGTCCATAGCCAAGTTCCCATATCTCCTCTATGAACCCATAATACGTGGTCTTTTTCCCATTGTCTTCTGCTGCATAGAAGCGGACACCACTGTTTTCGTTGGTGCTCTTTTTATCTTGGCCTATCGTGTAAAATGTATTCTCATTTATCTCGTACCCTTGGAAAGTACATACAGTCGAAGATGGTGTCCTGGCCAACAAGTACAACTGATCTCCAATAGTGGTGTTATTCGTGAGAAGTCTTTGCAGCCATCCGCCAAAACTCGCCATGTGTTCACTTATAATCCATTCATCAGACTTCCCCGGGTGTTTGAGGCATATAAAATTCTTGTATTCAATGATATACGGGGCAACCAAGATAGATCTTTATAAAACCGTGTAGTGTGTTTGATTGAGAGAATGCCCGTCCCTACATATCATTGCTTTACATCCTAGGGTGCCTTTTCCACGCAGTCTCCCCTTATGTCGTGATTCTGGAACACCAATCGCCTTAAGGTCAGGAATAAAATCAACATAGAAGTCAATGAACTCCTCTGTTACATACCCCTTGGAGATGCTTTCTTCTGGCCTAGCACGGTTATGAACATATTTCTTTAAGACTCCCATGTACCTCTCAAAGGGGAACATATTGTGTAGAAATATAGGACCGAGAATGGCAATCTCTTCTACTAGGTGAACCAGGAGATGCGTCATAATATTGAAGAAGGATGGTGTCCCATGCATGCAATGTTGGCATGGCCCCACATTTTCCACAATCTAGTGTGTGCCATGCCTTGGCATAACACTTTTATAGCTAGATCTATCAAGTGGGTGGGATCATGTTGCTAGGTGTATTGACTCACACAACCACTAAGTTGATGATGGTGGTTCTAGCCAGCCCAGATAGGTCTAGACCCCATGCACTGTTGGCGTGGCCCCACATTTGCCACAAGATAGTGTGTGTCATGGCTTGGCATAGAAAAATTATAGCTAGATCTAGCAAGTAGGTAGGATCATGTTGGCCAGGTGTAGTGACTCACACAGCCACTAAGTTGATGATGGTGTTTCTAGCCAACCCAAATAGGTCTAGATACCATGCAATGTTGGAATGGACCCACATCTTCCACAAGCTAGTGTGTGTCATGGCCTGGCATAGCACTCTTATAGCTAGATCTATGAAGTGGGTGGGATCATGTTGGTCAGGTGTAGTGACTCACACAGCCACTAAGTTGATGATGGTGTTTCTAGCCAACCCAGAGAGGTCTAGATACCATGCAATGTTTGCATGGGCCCACATTTGCCACAAGCTAGTGTGTGTCATGGCTTGGCAAACTCAAATTTATAGCCAGATCTAGCAAGTAGGTAGGATCATGTTGGCTAGGTGTGATGACATATACAACAACAAGTTGGTGAAGGTGTTTCTATCCAGCCCAGAGAGGTGTCCCATGCATGCAATGTTGGCATGGCCCCACATTTACCACAAGCTAGTGTGTGTCATGCCTTGGCATAACACTTTTATAGCTAGATATATCAAGTGGGTGGGATCATGTTGCTAGCTGTAGTGACTCACACAACCACTAAGTTGATGATGGTGGTTCTAGCCAGCCCAGATAGGTCTAGACCCCATGCACTGTTGGCATGGACCCACATTTGCCACAAGATAGATTGTGTCATGGCTTGGCATAGAAAAAATATAGCTAGATATAGCAAGTAGGTAGGATCATGTTGGCCAGGTGTGGTGACTCACACAGCCACTAAGTTGATGATGGTGTTTCTAGCCACCCCAAATAGGTCTAGATACCATGCAATGTTGGAATGGACCCACATCTTCCACAAGCTAGTGTGTGTCATGGCCTGGCATAGCACTCTTATAGCTAGATCTATGAAGTGGGTGGGATCATGTTGGTCAGGTGTAGTGACTCACACAGCCACTAAGTTGATGATGGTGTTTCTAGCCAACCCAGAGAGGTCTAGATCCCATGCAATGTTTGCATGGGCCCACATTTGCCACAAGCTAGTGTGTGTGTCATGGCTTGGCAAACTCAAATTTATAGCTAGATCTAGCAAGTAGGTAGGATCATGTTGGCCAGGTGTGATGACATATACAACAACAAGTTGGTGAAGGTGTTTCTATCCAGCCCAGAGAGGTGTCCCATGCATGCAATGTTGGCATGGCCCCACATTTTCCACAAGCTAGTGTGTGTCATGCCTTGGCATGACACTTTTATAGCTAGATATATCAAGTGGGTGGGATCATGTTGCTAGGTGTAGTGACTAACACAACCACTAAGTTGATGATGGTGGTTCTAGCCAGCCCAGATAGGTCTAGACCCCATGCACTGTTGGCATGGACCCACATTTGCCACAAGATAGTGTGTGTCATGGCTTGGCATAGAAAAATTATAGCTAGATCTAGCAAGTAGGTAGGATCATGTTGGCCAGGTGTAGTGACTCACACAGCCACTAAGTTGATGATGGTGTTTCTAGCCAACCCAAATAGGTCTAGATACCATGCAATGTTGTAATGGACCCACATCTTCCACAAGCTAGTGTGTGTCATGGCCTGGCATAGCACTCTTATAGCTAGATCTATGAAGTGGGTGGGATCATGTTGGTCAGGTGTAGTGACTCACACAGCCACTAAGTTGATGATGGTGTTTCTAGCCAACCCAGAGAGGTCTAGATACCATGTAATGTTTGCATGGGCCCACATTTGCCACAAGCTAGTGTGTGTCATGGCTTGGCAAACTCAAATTTATAGCTAGATCTAGCAAGTAGGTAGGATCATGTTGGCTAGGTGTGATGATATATACAACAACAAGTTGGTGAAGGTGTTTCTATCCAGCCCAGAGAGGTGTCCCATGCATGCAATGTTGGCATGGCCCCACATTTTCCACAAGCTAGTGTGTGTGTTATGGCTTGGCATAACACTTTTATAGCTAGATCTATCAAGTGGGTGGGATCATGTTGCTAGCTGTAGTGACTCACACAACCACTAAGTTGATGATGGTGGTTCTAGCCAGCCCAGATAGGTCTAGACCCCATGCACTGTTGGCATGGACCCACATTTGCCACAAGATAGTGTGTGTCATGGCTTGGCATAGAAAAATTATAGCTAGATCTAGCAAGTAGGTAGGATCATGTTGGCCAGGTGTAGTGACTCACACAGCCACTAAGTTGATGATGGTGTTTCTATCCAACCCAAATAGGTCTAGATACCATGCAATGTTGGAATGGACCCACATCTTCCACAAGCTAGTGTGTGTCATGGCCTGGCATAGCACTCTTATAGCTAGATCTATGAAGTGGGTGGGATCATGTTGGTCAGGTGTAGTGACTCACACAGCCACTAAGTTGATGATGGTGTTTCTAGCCAACCCAGAGAGGTCTAGATCCCATGCAATGTTTGCATGGGCCCATATTTGCCACAATCTAGTGTGTGTCATGGCTTGGAAAACTCAAATTTATAGCTAGATCTAGCAAGTAGGTAGGATCATGTTGGCCAGGTGTGATGACATATACAACAAGTTGGTGAAGGTGTTTCTATCCAGCCCAGAGAGGTGTCCCATGCATGCAATGTTGGCATGGCCCCACATTTTCCACAAGCTAGTGTGTGTCATGCCTTGGAATAACAAGTTGATGAAGGTATTTCTAGACAGCTGAGATAGGTCTAGATCTTCCACAACTGTGCTATGCCTTTGGATGATGCACACCTGTAGCACGTATAGCACCATGCCAACATTGCATGGGTTCTTGACCTATGGGAGTTGTCTATGAACACCTTCATCATCTTTGTGGTTGTATGAGTCAACACTTGGTCAACATGATCCCACCTAGTTGTTACATCAAACTATACAACTACTATGCTAACTCATGACATTGATTCTAAGTATAAAAGTGGTATGCCCATGGCATGATGCACACTTGTGCCTCATATAGGCTCATATATCCCAACATTGCATTGGGCTCCAGACCCATGTGAGTTGACTAGAAACACCATCATCAACTTGTTGTAGTATGAGTAAAAACTTGCTATGCCATGGTATGATGCACACTTGATGCTACACTTATATATATGTGTATGCCTATGCATAGTTGTTCATGTGTTTTCGGTGCTCAATTTTAATTTCATTAATTTACAAGTATGAAAAACCCGTGATGCATCGATAATTGGAAGTATGATTGGAAGTATGAAAAACCCGTGATGCATATTCCATATGACACTCCTATTGTTTGAATTTGAATTAAAGCAAACGAGACCTGAATGGTCAACTTATTGTAGTAAACTAATATACTTCTGCTGAAGATTTTAGGTAATTTATATTTGAAGTATGTTCAATCCCATACATGAAAAATTGTGTGATAGAAATTGGAAGCGGGCGCTAGATAACGGGTCGGCCTAGTAACCCTGGTGCTCTGGTCATGCTGTTTCACGCATCGTACGCGTACGCGATGTTTATGGCGTACGTGGTGGTGGAGGAGTGACGTGGGGAAAACCGAAATGGAAACACGTATAAAAGGGTTCGTCGGCTGATTCGTCTCCTTTTCCCCACCCATTTACCCCCAAATCGGGAAGAAGAAAACCCTCGTCTCACTCCATCGACTCCAGCCCCTCCCACTCGATTCTTCTCCCTCTCCCCGCACATTCGTCGACTCCGCCAGCGATGAAGGCGGGGAGCAGCGCAGCCGACGCGGCCGCTGCTACTGTGGACAAGAAGCGCGCCGTCACCGGCATAGATGCGGTGAAGGAGGTTGGCGGTTCCCGCGGAAGTGCGGTTGGTGGTGCGGCCAAGTTGGCCGGTTTCGTCGCGGCGGCGCCGGATCAGGACGAGAAGGAGAATGTGGCGGTCGTTGAGGCGGACGTGCTGGATCTGGGCGCGAAGCACGGCTCCGACGAGAATCTGGTGGTGAAGGCCTAGCAGCTTGCGGTGGTGCATCTATGTGTTTTCTTTAACCTCCACTTCTCATTTTTTAGTACTTATAACTAGTGTTTGATTTTTAGGGTTGATTCTTAGGATTTGAATGTTAGTATGAGGTTGGTGTAGTACTTCGTTCAGTGGTCAGCAACTTTTGGGGGCATTGAAGAGTAGATGGACACACTCTGTGCATCGTTGATAGCACTTTACAGAGAAGATCATAGATATTGAATGTTTATAGTTTGAAGAATTATGTGTATGATAAAATTTCTCTGGATTGAATGCTGGAATTCATTTGCATAATGACAATATACATCTTCGGCAACTGATAAGTTATGATATTTATGTGCTATATAAAAAATATAATTTATGATATCTAATCATTCAGAAAAAGTGTACACATATTAATAAATTATTCATCTCTGGACATTACTAAAGATGTATATAAATGCATCATGTTTACACAGTCTAAGTGCACCACACAAAATTATATATGTTAGGAGTTTTAAATTTGTTCCTTTTACCCAGAGCTTAAACGTTTGATTTTGCATGAAATGATACTGCAAATTTATGTGTCTAAAATTAAATATGTGTGTTCTTTGACAACTTTTATATGTATGGAATTATTATTTTCAGTCTTGTACTATTTGCCGAGGGAGCATGTCCTTCAGGGTGTAGTTTTGTTCATGCATTTTTTATATTCTAGTTGCTGATCGATCTACTATATAATTATTACTTGTGATCACCAACAAATAAACTGTAAGAGACCCTAAACACAAACAAATAGACTTATTTTTTATAATCTTGTGGCTCATCACCTATATAATGATTCTTGCCAACAATTATACATGCCAAGCTTTTATTTGTCATTTATTGAAACACTGGTATCTGTTGTGAACTATGCACTAGATTTTATCAAATTGCTCCCATTATTTATAGTATTGAGTTTGAACTTTGGCATCATGGAATAGGTTGGCAGTTGCATCTTATATGTTGTCATATATCTTGTTCTCTCTTGGTCATTTGCCAAGTGGACCATAGTGAGTTCTATTTTAGTTTTTGTGTACCTTAAACTGTGCATGAATACTAATTGAATGGTTATGTATCTTCTAAGTGTGTCTCATTTAGATGGAAAGTTGGTGTTGCATTTGCAGAAGGATAGGGCCCTTTTTTTGCTTGTTTTTGCAATAGACATATGCAAATCTAAGACACCTTGTAATCAGTACATAGACGTGACAGTAGTATGTAATCTGTGAAGATTGCTCCCCTATTTTGGGGTTCTTTATGTTCTTGAAAGTGTTTTACAACCTTTTGTAATCTGTCTGACGTGTTAAAATTACAATACTGCGTTTTATTTGAATTACAAGGTTGTGTATGTTTAAACTTGATAATCATACGGAGACAATTAGAAAACTTAATTTTGTTTTACAATACCCTATTATCCGGTAGAATCCTAATGATAACATCAGAACCTATTGTCATGTGCTATGGAATCTGAAGTCAAATTCGAATACTTTCAAAACAGGGCTTCAAATTGAATTGTTGCTGGTCTAGTGGAACCTGACAATGCATTGAGAGATGACGATTACATTTCCTTCCATTGCCTTAATCCATAATTTCAGATAGTATTTGAACTTAGAATTTTTTTTCTCATTATTCTTTATATTATAACCTGCCAATTATTTTGCTTTCCATAATTACCTCTTTTCAAATTAGATCATGTGAGCTGAAGTGTTGTTTATTTATTCAAACAGGAAGGGGGGCCCGCAGAAGATGCGCAGAAGAGGAAGTTGCACCTTGGGTACTCCTCCGGCAGAGACGAGTCGGTGATTTTTATGACAGATGTATAGACTGAAAGAGGCCTTGATCAAAGTATAATCTTGCCAGCAATTATGCATGCCAAGGTTTTATTTTTCATTTATTGCCCAGATTTACATAGCCATTTATTCAAACACTGGCATCTTTTGTGAAGAAGGCACTGTATTTTATCAAATTAATTGAATGGTTACCTACTAGTTGTGTCTCATTTTAGATGGAAAGCTGGTGTTCCATTTGCAATAGGATAGGCCCTTTGTTTTTCTTGTTTTTGCAATAGACAGTATGCAAATAAAAGACACCTTGTCATCAGTACATAGATGTGACAATAATAATATGTGAAGATTGCTCCCCTCTTTTGCGGTTCTTTATGTTCTTGAAAGTGTTTTACAACCTTTTATAATATGTCTGATGTGTTAACATTACAAAACTGAGTTTTATTTGAATTACAATATTCTGTAGGTCGAAAATTGATAAGCATACAGAGATGAGTAGTGATTAGATATACATGACAGTTATAAATTGACAGTTCATTTTCATCATAGTAGATGATTTCATTTCCTTCCATTTCCTTAATCCATAATCAGTTATTTCTGGATGGAGGGAGTACCTCTTTTCAAACTTATTATACTCTTGCTCCTGTGAGCTAAAGAGTTGTTTATTTATTCAAACAGGAAGGGGAGCCAGCAGAAGGTGGGTACAAGAGGAAGGTGCACTTTGGGTACTCCTCTGATAGAGACGAGCCGGTAAGTTTTCTGACAGATGTATAGACTAAAAGAGGCCCTGATATAAGTAGAATCTTGCCAGCAATTATACATGTCAAGCTTTTATTTTTCATTTATTGCCCAGCTTTTATTTGTCATTTATTCAAACACTGGAATCTGTTCTGAAGAACACACTGCAATTTATCAAATATTAAATGGTGTCTCATTTAGATGGAAAGTTGGTGTTCCATTTGTAGGAGGATAGGGCCCTTTGTTTTGCTTGTTTTTGCAATAGACAATATGCAAATCAAATACACCTTTTCATCAATACATAGATGTGACAGTAGTATATAATCTGTGAAGATTGCTCCCCTCTTTTGGGGTTCTTTATGTTCTTGAAAGTGTTTTACAACCTTTGGTAATCTGTCTGATGTGTTAAAATTACAAAACTGAGTTCTATTTGAATTACAAGGTTGTGTAGGTTTAAAGTAGATAAGCATACAGAGACAATTAAAAAACTTAATTTTGTTTTACAATACCCTATTATCCGGTAGAATCTTAATCATAACATCAGAACGTATTGTCATGTGCTGTGAAATCTGTGAAATACTTTCAGATCAGGGATTTAAATTGAATTGTTGCTAGACTAGTGGAACCTGACAATGCATTCAGAGATGAGTAGTGTTTAGATATCCATCATAAAGGATTTCATTTCCTTCCTCTGCCTTAATCCATAATTTCAGATAGTATTTGAACTTAGAAGTTTTACTTCCCATTAATATTTCTATTATAACCTGCCAATTTTTTTTATTTTTATAATTACCTCTTTTCAAACTTGATCATGTCAGCTGAAGTGTTGTTTATTTATTCAAACAGGAAGGGGAGCCAGCAGAAGGTGGGCAGAAGAGGAAGGTGCACCTTGGGTACTCCTCCGACAGAGACGAGTCGGTAAGTTTTCTAACAAATATATAGACTGAAAGAGGCCCTGATCTAAGTAGAATATTGCCAGCAATTATACATGTCAACCTTTTATTTTCCATTTATTGCCCATCTTTTATTTGTAATTTATTCAAACATTGGTATTTGTTGTGAATAAGGCACTAGAATTTATCAAATATTAAATGAATGTGAATGTACCACCTAAGTGGGTCTCATTTAGACGAAAATTTGGTGTTGCAATTGCAAGAGGATAGGGCCCTTTGTTTTGCCTTTTTTTGCAACAGAGAATATGCAAATCAAAGATACCTTATCATCAGTATATAGATGTGACAGTAGTATGTAATATCTGTGATGATTACTCCCCTCTTTGGGGTTCATTATCTTCTCGAAAGTGTTTTACAACCGTTTGTATTCTGTCTGATGTGTTAATATTAGAAGAACTGAATTTTATTTTAATTACATGATTGTGTAGATTGAAACTTGATAAGTATATAGGGATAATTGAACTTGTTTTCATTATGATATAACTGCATTACCAGCCATATGTTTTTTACTAATATGTAGTACACTTGGTGGTTTTTTATTGATGAATTTGATCTCCTCTGTTCAATGCATCTGGGTTGATTTTGTTAATGTATTATCCACCAGGGGGTGAAGGAAACAGGGTACATCTCCCAGCACAGGAAGCCACAGGTCACTCAGCATATTCTGGACCGTCTAGGAGAAAGGACAGGTCCAGTCAATGGCTTATTCCTTTTCAGGTTATTGGGCAGTACGAGCACAGAAGGAATTTTCACAGTTCTGCATATAGCAAAGACTCATCTCAGAAGGGAGTTTGAGTTTGTGTTGAACGATGCCTATGAAGCACAAGTGTTTGTGAGGGACACTTCCACTGCTGATAATGATGTTCTTGAGAGTGTGTCTGCAAAGGAGAAAGCATTTAGTTTAGCTCACGCGGTTGTCAAGATTTACAAGATTGTTGAGCTCAATCTTGTGCCAAGGAAGGAGGACAAGCTATTGAACATGCCGTTGTGTACATATCCACAGGAATATGACCACCTGTCAGTTGATCGCATGCGTCAACTAAGTTACCCTACTGGATTTTCAAGCCAGGGAGACCCAATTGAGAAATGGAAGAATCCTCATCTGTCAGAAACAACCATGAACATTCTTGGTGTGTTTGAGGGTACTCCAGCAGGCCTAACTAGAGTTGTTGTGAAGTACATGTTCCGTACTGGTACTATTTGCTATCCACTCAGCGTTGTTCCATCAGAATTTAGGTTCAAACATGCTATTGATCAAGATGGGAGCATGTACATGAAATTTGACGACCCTGTCAACGCTGAAGCAATGGCACAGAGGAATTACTTTGTTGATAGATTCATGATCAAGTTTTATCTTGTCAACAGTGTTACAAAGTGTAGCAAGTACTTTGACAAGGCAAAGACAAACAAGGTGCATTACAGGAATCATCCCGATGACTCTTTCAAACCCATCCATACCTCGAACTGAAGAACAAGGATCATTTTCATGTTATCAAGATGTTTTAGTTTAAGAACTTATCTATTATTTTTTTTATGGCCGCGGAAGATTTCAAACCTCTATCATTATGTTCCAACACCCTAGATCTGTACAATATAATTTCGGGTCTCACCAGCTCTACAGAATATTTGTGTGTTCATTTGTGTTGGTCCTGGGAGAATGCCTTTGTCATATGTGAGGCAATATGTGCTTAGCAGAATGTGATGTGCTGAAATTGTGTACTCCCTCTGGTCCATATTAATGGACTCAACTTTATCTAAAATCGTATGTATCTAGTTAAGTATTTAGACTAGAAGCAATCGTATCTAGGCAAAGTTGAGGCCATTAATATAAACCAGATGGAGTATTTTTTTGTCAGTCCTACAAGGTGATGGTGGGAGGTGCTCTGCCCAGCCGATGATTAATTCGCATTCTGTGTTCAAGATCACAATTGGTTGCACAAAAGCATGCACTGTTCTTGGTTGTATAGATCCTTATCCCTGGTTTTCGTGTGGGCATCACATATGAGGCTACAACATGGTGTTATTAGATGGAATTAGATGCATCTCTGGTTTCTGGTTGCACCAGCTCATGATGAATCACAATACACGCTAATGGTAGAACTGATGTGATTGGAACCCGATGGTATATTCTCTATGTTCCAGCACTGTCACTAGTTTGCATAACAGGTTCCAATCGTACACAAGGCTCAACAAGTTAACATAACAGGTTCCAGCAGGTTCTACTAATAAGTACTTTCAGCAGGGTCTTCAATTGTTGTCAGCCCCACCATGATCAGATGCAGTCCACCATCACTATCTGGATTAAAGTCGAAGAGGATGATGTCTCCCTCTTCTATCTTGTACTCCCAAGACAGCAGAAATAGTGTATATTTTGGTCAAATTACCAGAATAAATTTAATAGAAATCATATAAATTCCGAAAAAATCATATAAATTCAGCAAAAATTATAGAGATTCACGTAAGGTCATAACATGTCCCTTAGAAGGTTTCCGCACTGTATGCAACATTACATTAACATAAGAAAATGGCATTCAGTAGTTGCCACTCCAAGTGAAATAAGAGTATATGGGAACGCGAGAGGCTGACACTCTTTTTCCCCTTTTGGCTCTTCCTGCTCGTCTTCCTCTGCTACCAGATGCTCCCCCAGGAGTAGCTAGAGATCTTGCACCTGCAGTAGCTGCAGTTCTTACAGCTGGTTGAGACCTTGCAGTTGAGGGGGCAGCTGCAGTTCCATGTGACGCAGGGGAAGATGGAGGGGTAGTGGCAGTTGCATCTATACCAATCCAACTCTTGGAGTGTGTCATACATTTATTAAACTTTCTACCTTGCCTTCTTATCTCCACAACCTCTGAATCTTTCCCTTTGTTATTATTATGTGCAATGTATTCCACGTCACTCTCTGAATCTGACAGTATAATATATTTCACTTCACCGTCTTGTCCTGGAGCTGCTGGATTTGGTTGCTCGTCATGGCCCGAAGCTGCTGGCATGGGATGATGATCTTGACCTAAAGATGAAAAAGCTGCACCTTGTGTATGATTCACCACTTGAGATAATACTGGTTCTGTCATTATCACATCATCACTTTCTATTTGCACTGGTCTTTTATTGAATGATTTCTTCTGCCTCAGTGGGCAACATCTGGTTTCATACTCAGCAGGTTTAACTGCAGTTATGACAACAACATATGGTTCTTCCTCTCCATCACTCACTTCCCACACTTCATCCTTGAAAGCAAACCTGATGCTACTATGCTTATTGTCTTCCTCACCGTGGTACTCAACGTACACATCAACCACTCTCCCAGGGCAAACATAATGAGCCATCTCGACACAGCCAGTGTCATCATAGAGCAACACCAACCCATCCACAAGATCTTTCCCTGGAATAACAAAAATATAATTTTATCGTTTCCTTCGATGCCATGTGATCTTTAACAAATCCTTTGACTTCCTGCAGCGAAAGTTTTTTCCTCTCTATCTCTGAAAGCGCATCCTCTCCTCCAACATAGTCCAGATTTGGCCCCACTTTGATGAACTCCCCTCCGAAATGAAATCTCACCAACAAAATTTCCCTAGGGTCCATGAATTAGCTGAAATAAAAGTACAATGCGATAGAATTTAGGAGATCATAGTTAAATTCGACACAAAAATCAGCAAAATCAGAAAAAGTCCACCCCTTTCCGTTACCAAAACAACTCCCAACAATAGTAGCGGCAAACCCTATCAGTACTTGCGCAACTACGTTGTGTAGAAGAGGAGGGGGGGTCGGGTCAAGAACGTAACCTTCGTTTACCTCGAGTCGTCGCGTCGTGTCGATCGTCGCAGCCTCCACGATGAACCGCCCACCGTCTTTGCCGTCGCCAGAGAAGGTATCGGCGAATCAGGGGTCACGGAGTATATAACGTGAAGGCCGGCCCATTAGTGGCCCAAAACCTGACCTACACCATAATTTGTGCATATAAAATCGTTCACACGGGGTATATCACAAATGCGCGATCTCGGGCATAAAACCACAGGCTATCATCGCTCATACCACTATGTGTGCTAGCGTCGGTGTACTTACTCAAACATCATCATTATATAATAGTATAATAAGCACTCCCTCCGTCCAAAAATAGATGTCTCAAATTCGTCAAAATTTGGATGAATCTAGACACTATTTAGTATATAGATTCATCCAAAATTTGAAAAACTTAAGACATATAATCTAGAATGGAGGGAGTAATAAAAATGGGCAAGGTACGGTATTCATGCCCTAAAAGGTTTCCACACCATGCTCAGGTTTTCACACCTTCCACCTTTACTCATAGCACTTTTAGAATGATGTATGGTAGCTTTCAGATTTATGCAAAGAATGCGAACATTGTGTGGGATCTAGACCTATCTGAGTTGGCTAGAAACACCATCAACATGTGGTTGTATGAATTTCTAGACAACCAATGGAGGTCTATAGCCCATGCAATGTTTGCATGGGCCCACACCTGCACAAGTGTCTCATCATGTCTTGGCATAGCACTCTCATAATTAGATGTATCAACTAGGTAGGATCATGTTGGCCAAGTGGTGAGTCACACAACCAAAGGTTGATGAAGGAGTTTCTAGCCAACCCACAGAGATCTATAGCCCATGCAATGTTGACATGTCATCACATTTGCCACAAAGTGTCTCATCATGTCTTGGCATAGCAGTGTTATACTTAGATCTATCAAATAGGTAGGATCATGCTATCCAAGTGATATCTCATACAACCACAAGTTGATGAAGGTGTTTCTAGACAACCCACATCTTCCACAAGTGTGTGTCATGGCTTGGCATAGCACTCTCATACTTAGATGTATCAACTGGGTGGGATCATGTTGGCCAACTGCTGAGCCACACAACCACAAGTTGATGGTATTATTTCTAGTTAACCCAGAGAGGTCTATAGCCAATGCAATGTTGGCATGGGCCCACATTTCCCACAAAGTGTCTCATCATGTCTTCGCATATAAGTGTTATAGTAAGATCTATCAACTGGGTAGGATCATGTTGGCCAACTGCTGAGTCACACAACCACAAGTTAGTGAATGTGTTTCTAGACAGCTTAGATAGGTCTACATCCCATGAAATGTTGGCATGGCCCCACATCTGCCACAAGTGTGTGTCATGTCTTGGCATAGCATTCTCATTCTTAGATGTATCAACTGGGTGGGATCATGCTGGCCAAGTGCCGAGCCACACAACCACAAGTTGATGAAGGAGTTTCTAGCCAACCAAGAGATGTCTATAGACCATGCAAACCACATTTGCCACAAAGTGTCTCATCATGTTTTGGCATAGCAGTGCTATACTTAGATCTATCAACTAGGTAGGATCTATCTAGCCTAGAGAGGTGTCTAGACCCCATGCAATGTTGGCATGGTCCCACATCTACCATAGTTGTGTGTGTCATGGCTTGGCATAGCAAAAGTATAGTTAGATCTAGCAAGTAGGTAGGATCATGTTGGTCAGGTGTGATGACTCATACAACAAGTTGGTGAAGGTGTTTCTATCCAGCCCAGAGAGGTCTAGACCCCATGTAGTGTTTGCATGGCCGCACATTTGCCACAAGTGTGTGTCATGGCCTGGCATAGCACTCTTATAGCTAGATCTATGAAGTGGGTGGGATCATGTTGGTCAGGTGTAGTGACTCATACAGCCACTAAGTTGATGATGGTGTTTCTAGCCAACCTAGAGAGGTCTGGATCCCATGCAATGTTGGCATGGGCCCACATCTACCATAGTTGTGTGTGTCATGGCTTGGCATAGCAAATTTATAGCTAGATCTAGAAAGTGGGTAGGATAATGTTGGTCAGGTGTGATGACTTGTGGCGCCCCGCAAAACCACTACTAGAAAATCGCGTTAAATTTGTGCATTGCATCGTCATCATCATGCATTGTTTGTCTGAAACTATTTTCGAAACGCCTAGTTTGTTTTCTAAATAGCCCCGTCTTTATTTCAAATTAAAACATCGGTCTGTCCGGTCTTTTATTTGTCTAAAACTAGTTGCAAAATTTATTTTAAAATAAAAACAAAACCCTAGTCTAAAATTTCTAGTCCTAAATTCACCCAATCCTAGTCTACCCACCAACCCCAGTTTGCCACCTCCCTTTCCCTCCACCTCATCTCATCCACCGCCACCTCATCAATCCATCTCTCCCTCACAGCCAACCTCCCTCCCCTGGGCCCCACCCCGGCCCACTGCCTCACCCCAACCGTCGGCACACACGCCACACACACGCACGCGCACTCACCGACGCCACCCCGCCTCTCTCGCTTATTCCCTGGCCCCACTCCCTCATACCCACCAACACACGCACGCCACGCACGCCACCGGACCCTCTGTCGCCATCGCCTCCGCCGCTCACCCTCCGCCCTCTGCCGCCCCGTCGCCCCGCTCCTTCGCCTCTCCCGCAACCCCAACCTCGCGTTGCCTCGCTCCCCCGATCCCCACAATCTCCGCCGCCGTCGCTGAGCCCTCCGGTAGGTCCCGCCTGCGCCCCTCCGCTGCCTCCGACCGCCTCCGCGATCCTCTGACCCGCGCGCGGCCGTCGGCCTCGCCTACACCCCCGTTTTCCCTGCCGCGCCTCCACCTGGAACCGCGGCCACCGCCGCGGGCAAGCTCGCGGGCTCCCCGCCGCCGCGCCTGTCGCGTCGTCCTCTGCTGCCTCTCTCCTGCGCCACAGAGGCCGTGCCCGCCCGCGTCGGCCTCCCTTTCCACCGAGCCGCCACCGGCCGCGTTCCCGAGCGCCTGGCCCCGCGAGACCTTCGTCAAGCCTGGTCGCCGGCGCGCCTCCCGACCCCAGCGGCCTCCGGCGTCGCGCGAGTCCTCCTCCCCGTGACCCTATGCTCGTCCCCGTCGGCCTCCCGACCCCGAGCTCCGATTCGCCGCTGCCGGGCCCGCGCCTCCTCGCCGCCGTACTCTGGCCTCCCCAGCGCGCCTCCCTGAGCATCCTCCTCCATCGCCGCCGCCTGCGTCGCTTCCCTCGGCAACCGGGCGCCACCGTGGACCCCACCCTGTGGGCCTGTTCTGACCCCGCCTCGTCCGCGCCGCTGCCCCATCTGGGCAGTTTCGGTTTGGCCATAGGGTGTTTGTGGTGATGTCCAGGTGGGACATGCCCCGTGCAGCGTTCTGGTGTTGGTCCCTTTGCAGATGGCCACCGCGAGCATTGCATGGAAGTGTGGATGCAATTCGAGCGCCACACTCAAGATCGACCCGACCCGACCAAACCCGATGAACGCCGCCGTTGGACCTGACCCCGACGACCGTGGCCTCGAAGGCATCTCCTTCGCAAAAACCGCAAGATCTTCACGGTACGCCAAGTTCGCCAACATGGCAAGTCCGAACCCGAAGACCTCCGTCACGGAACCACAAGGCTTCGGGGGTGGAACCGACAAGACCTACCTCACGGAACACCATGATCGCCACCGGAACAACAAGTACTTCCTCACGGACGCCAAGACCGAACCCTCGGCACGTCAAGATCTTCTCCTCGGAACGCCATGACCGTCTACACGGACCCGAAGACCACGGATGCGACAAGTTCTCCTTCCCGGATGCGAGGCCCGAACCCGAAGACCGCCAAGCTCGCCACCGAAAAGCGAAGTCCTTCTTCCCGGAACGCCAAGCTCTCCTTCCGTTGTCTGAGACCGATCCCGTCGAACCGTTCCCCCGTCGAACCCTGAACCCTGAGACCGGACCCAGAACCCCGGAACCCCAAGATCGTCGAGCCCCTCTATGTGTGACCCCTTTCCCGAGCCTCTATTTTATAAATGCTATACATAAAACTTGTTGCACATAAAATTGTTCATGCATGCATACTTGTCATGTGGTTTGGGGGCCTTATGCCGATTCACCTAAATTAAATATGGAGGCCATATGCGGGCGAATCTAGTCTAATATTGGCCCCATTTAAACTTGTGTAGCGAACCGGTGATATAATTTTCCCTGCTAAGACAACATTTAAATTGCGGGTATCTAAACAACATGAACCATCTAATTAATTGTCGGGACCCTAGTTCCGCTTAATATGACCTAATTGCATCGCATCTTTGCCATGTCATATATCATACATGCATCATGCCGGATCTTTTGCCGTAGTATTAAATAGTGCATCCGGTGTTTCTTCTAGTGTTTTGCTTCTTCGCGGATAAGGCCGTTGAGTTGATGTGAGCTTCGCCCCGATCTTCGGATGAACCTTCGGCAATGTTTTCAGGCGAGCATCTCCCCCTTTCTACCTATCTTACTTTTATAGTATTTATTCCCTCCTGTTGATCTATTGCTATCTGTGTTGTGATGCTCTAGTTTCGTACCCGTGATCTCCCTTGCAGCCCTATATTGCCTTGGACACATCCTATTAACCGTTGATTGTTGGATAGTTGGACCTGCGCGTCGTAGTCGCTTGCTCAATTGCTGTTGTGTGTCGTCATGTACCTCAGTTGTTGAAGTATTGCCGTGTGTTTATTGTTGGAGATGATCATAACTTTAATTACTGTTGAACAACTAAAATTGAAGTAAGTAAGAAGAGGCACATGTGGGCAATAGATGTTATTTGGTTGTTAACCGTCCACTTGTGTCCCGTAGGACCCCGAGTACTTGATTCCTGTTCCTTGAATATTCGCGCTATCCACATCCGGGAGGCTTATGGACCCCCCTCAGCCAGAGCTTGATTCATACTTATTTCTTGGGGACACAAACTAGTTCGAGGATTTATTTACTATCCCGTACTTATGCCATGCTTTACTGTTCTATTTAAATTGTGCGATGGATAGCACACCGTACTGTTTAGGATCGGGACACGATTTCGCGGTGTCGACAAGCCCAGTTTTGGGTTCCCAGTCGTTCACAGCCGTCCACCCAAACCTTGAGTCCGTCTCGGAGTCAGCTAACTTCTTTGCGGGTGTACTCCAAGGGGTGGCCCCCTGAAATATTTCCGAATCTTGTGATTGCTTTGTCGTGAAGGCCTCGTTGGGTTTTGATTTGGTTTTTCCGAGGTTGATCGAGTGTGTGTTGCTATTGGTGCACCCCGGCCGGGTAAAACTTTCTGAAAGCCGTGTCCGCGGTTATGGACGACTTGGAGCACAGTTTCTTGATCATAGACAACTATAACTAAAGTTTACTGTTATAAATTGACTTGTATCCGATATGACTAGTAAACAGCTTCAACTATAACGGAATGGATAATAAAAATGCCAACAGCTGGTGTATCTGTGGTGACCTGTGTGATACTATACCTGCCTAGTAAGTATTGCAACTCCAATGGAATGTGATAAAAGTGCCAACAACTGCTGGGTTTTGGGATTCCTCAGGACAATTATATCTGACTAGTAAGTGTTGTAACTACAATGGAATGTTTAACTAAAACTGCTCACTGCTTATTTTATTAGGATGACTATCTGTACCTGACTAGTAATTGCTACAACGATAACTGAATAAATAAAACTGCCAACTGTGTGAGTTCCTCGATTAACTTCCTCGTTTGGTTACGAGGGGGAAACACCAGGACGGGTTTGTTTGGTGGTAGTATCAGGTTGGTTCCGAATAGGTCTCTCTTACCCCTCTCTGATTGCCGCCAGTTGTATCGAGTCTCTATAGGGTGTTTATTGCACGCTGCCGCTGCCGCTTCAGTCCACCATACCTATGTAGGCGAGGACCGCCGAATTCTAGCCTCGCCATGTACTGGCCTCAGTACTGACCACTCTCTCTTTTTCCTTTGCCCTTTGTCGGCACGCCTTTTGTTTAAGCAGGTTTTGAGATCGACGTCGTTAGCAGGGTGACCCTTCCGGCTTGGCCTGGGCAGGGTTATGGATGCCATTGGTTATTCTTCAGGGCTCTTAGCCCCATTTGCATCTTGTCCGTAGCTGGACGCTCTATCGTTTTCAAGGTGATTTGGATCTTTGTATATAAAATCTGTATTCTTGACTCATTGAGTCGCTGTTGTATATATCTGTTCTGTGGGTCCCGTCGTGGACTGTTGTGTAATGTTATTACTTCGTTTTCCACCCGCACGAAAGTGCCTGGTGGGCACCTTTGAATCGTTTCTATGCGGGTTTCGCGGGAATCGCTGAAACTTGCATAGGGTCGATTCTGAGGGTGTTACATGACTCATACAACAACAAGTTCGTGAAGGTGTTTCTATCCAGCCCAGAGAGGTCTAGACCCCATGTAATGTTGGCATGGCCGCACATTTGCCACAAGTGTGTGTCATGGCCTGGCTAAGCACTCTTATAGCTACATCTATCAAGTGGGTGGGATCATGTTGGTCAGGTGTAGTGACTCACACGACCACTAAGTTGATGATGGTGTTTCTAGCCAACCCTAGAGAGGTCTAGATCCCATGCAATGTTGGTATGGGCCCACATCTACCATAGTTATGTGTGCCATGGCTTGGCATAGCAAATTTATAGCTAGATCTAGCAAGTAGGTAGGATCATGTTGGTCTGGTGTGATGACTCATACAACAAGTTGGGGAAGCTATTTCTATCCAACCCATAGAGGTCTAGAGACACAATGTAATGTTGGCATGGCCCCACATATGCCAAAAGCTAGTGTGTCATGGCTTGGCATACCACTCTTATAGCTAGATCTATCAAGTGGGTGGGATAGATCATTTGGTTAGGTGTAGTAACTCACACAACCACTATGTTGATGACGGCGGTTTCTAGCTAACCCAGAGAGGTCTAGATCACATGCAATGTTGGCAAGGGCCCACATCTCCCACAGTTGTGTGTGTCATGGCTTGGCATAGCAAAATTATAGTTAGATCTATCAGGTGTGATGACTCATACAACAACAAGTTGGTAAAGATGTTTCTATAAGTGTTATAATAAGATCTATCAACCGGGAAGGATCATGTTATCCAAGTGATGACTCATGCAACCACAAGTTCATGAAGGTGTTTATAGGCAAATAATTACCCACAACAACATTGCATGGGATCTAAAATTAACCAATCTGAGTTGTCTAGAAACAACTGACCAACTTGTAGTAGTATGAGCCAACACTTGCTCAAACATGATCCCACCTAGTTGTTAATTCTAATTAACTAAATAACTTCTATGATGCACACTTGTACCTCACATAGCCTCATCCCAACATTGCATGAGCTCTAGACTAATCTGAGCTGGCTAGAAACCCTTTCGCATTTTGCCTTTGTAATTAGTGTCTTATTTTCCATAAAAATGTAACATTTGGAATATTGAAATAATAAGGTAGACCATAGTTTTTATCTCCATTGCGATTTGTAGAAAATAGTTGGATCAGACCAATCTATCTAATACTCCAAGAATTTTGGTGTGCATGAATAAACAACCATCTAAACCATTCAGTGTGCATGAACACGAACCAAAACTACATCTCACGAAGTAGCAGACACTCGTAAGGCATATATATAGATTAAACGAGGTTCCATCACAAACGACAAAATAACACCAGTTTCTGCAACAAATAGTTTCAACGATAACAACTAAAATTTAAGGGGGACCAAAGAATTGGTAGCACAATCAAATCTTGGCCTTAGGATCAGCGTCGAGGGGCACCGTATAAGTGTTGACATACTTGAGCTTCTTATGTATGTTCATGCTTTTGTTGTCCCTGGCCTCCTTGTCATCTCCCATGCTGTCATACTCCTGGATTTATTAAATACGAATAAGTGAGAAAATTAATTTACATGAAATATAAATTCAAGCTTTCAAAAATTATTATCGTCATGAATAAAATCATATGTTAGGATTTGAACTATAAGATAAAACGGGCATGCATCTCATCTTGGCAATACATCGATTGGTATGTAACATGCATCCGAGAATTTTGAAAATATAAGATAAAGGGTATGAATCAAATATGGAATCATCATATCGGTACTAATATACATTAAGAAAAGTGTGCATCTAATCAACTTGCATGCATCTGATATGGTTACTACCAAGTGTATTACATAGGCTGGTCCTAGTGAGAGTATCATAGCTAGTATCATGCATGCCATGTTGGCAAAATTCTGATGTAGCACAACATTTAATGAAGAAAGAGATTGTTAGAGTATCATAGGTAGATACCGTATCATAGCACGTAAAACTAGAAAATCCTTATATAAATAATTCTTGTACACAATTTTATATTGAGATTCTATAAATCATTAAATATAGTACTGGTATGGTACCATGCATGATACTAGTATGATACTACCACTACGACCTGCCTTAGTTAGTACTACACAATAAAGACATGCCTTCATGAAAACAAGTGCAATAACTTTGATTACAAATTCATGGTTACGACCTACAAAAATCAGTTGGTACTTAATCACGTTGATTATAAAATTAGTATTCTATCATTATTAATAATTAAGTAATCTGATTAGATATGAATAAAATTACTAACTCGCAGATTGAATCAATATACAATACAATGAAACCACCAACCCTATGCCTAGATCTCAGGCGCCTGATGTCATCCTAATATTTTTGCTAAAATTTCAGTTGCAACCTAGTTGCAACTCATTAAATTCTCAGTTACACCCTAGTTGCAAGTCATGTGTAACTTTCACTTTGCACGAATCACGAGGTAAATCGAACGGTAAAAGAGGCGACTGAGACCTAAGAAGTTCTCAGGCACCCGAGAACTAGCAAAACCGAAAATAAAATATGGCTAAATCAACTTGGTGGCGGATCAAATCAATCTGCAGTGAGAGCAAAACATACGAACAGTAATCAACTAACAATCTAACAGAAAAACAGCTTGTACTCGTCCGTGAACTTAACCTCGAACTCGTAGCATTCTCTGGGACCTCGAAGGTGGGCGACGTTTGCATCCGGGTCGTAGTCCTCCTCGACGTTTGCATCCGGGTCGTAGTCCTCCTCCTTGAAATCAAAGATTTCCATGTGCTTCGCCTGCTTCTCGTCCCGATCTGCAGAGGGATCCACGACATCGTCCTTCACCTGATCCTCGTGGTCACTGACGACCGCTGCGTCGGAAGCCGGAGCAATTACGGCGGGGCCAGGAGAGTCCGGACTGCCCGGAGCAGCGCCGACCCGTACAGCCATGACCGCCGCAGGGGCAATCTCTGATCCTCCACTTGGCTGCAGCCCCGGCTCATCACCACGGACTCGCTTCATGGCGTACGAAGGGAGGAGGGTGGTATCGTGGTGTGCAGTCCTGCGGCCTGAGGAATTAGGGTTTTATCTCGTAGAATGTGAGCGCTAGGCCGGGCCAACCGCGCGCCCTACCGCTAGGACCTGGTAGCACCTCAGGGCATCTCCACCGGGCCGACGCATCCTGTCCCAACGAACTCGTCCACCGGGCCGACGCATCCCGTCCGTGCATCTCCACCGGGCCGACGCATATCCCACCGTACAGCTCGTCCTGCCCGTTGGTGCCGCTGGCCCACCCGTGAGCCACCGCGGTGTTGATTCAGATGCACGCAGAGGCACCGATTCAGACGCAACCGCTGACTGGCGGCAGCCTGCGCCATCAATAGCAACGAGACTGCACACTGACTGCCTAGACACTTCAATGCTGTATCCTTGGCCTCCGCGCCGGCATCCGATGCCGGCCCTTTTTAACTGGCCTTCCGCGGCCATTTTCTCCCCACATAACCACATCCCCTCGTCCTTCTCCTTTTTGTTCTCCACTACCTGTAGCTACCATGGCCGGCAGCGCTGGATCGACGGGAGGGAGCGATGGCCGTGGACATCGAGGGAGGCGTGTAGGACGCGGCCAAATCACCACGCCACCACGCTCTTCCTCACCGCCGTCATCGCCCGAAGATTTCGACCCAGGTGCCCAGTTCGCTATGGCCATCCACCTCGGCATGCCGCGTGACAGGCTGCTCCTGCCCCGCGGGTTCGTGTCGCTGATCGAAGATGCGCCGCCCCCGCTCGCCATGCTGCGGGCAAACGGCTTCAGGACAGGCAGGTACCCAGTCGACCTGCAGTCCGACCACCTCGGCCAGATGTACCTCGGCAACGGCTAGGAGCGCTTCGCCCGCTCGCACAAGATCGAAGCGGGCAACATCCTCGTCTTCAGGTACGACGACGAAGGAAAGTTTGGCGTCAGCATCTTCGACCACACCATGTGCCATCGCTGCTACCACTCCGACTCCTCCTCCTCCGACTCTGATCAGTAGGCTAGGTTGCATGATGATGTTTCTTTTGGTTTACTAATGTTAGTACTACTGATGTTGAAATAGCCGTTGGGTGGTCGGGAGAATTCTTTTCTTCCTCTCTGAACCCTCCTATTTCCCTCGTCCACCTCCAAGTCTTGGGCCATCAGGCCCCTCCCCGCTCCTCTCCGGCGATGGCCGGCGTCGAGTCGGGTGAGGGTCCCTCCCTATGGACTTTCCCCTTGTGGAGCAGAAGAAGCATTAGAGTAGGCTTTTCTGGTTTTCCCCTTGTGGAGTTTGCCACTATGGCGTCTGAGGGTAGGATGGCGATCTTCGGCAGCCAGATCCGTCGCGTCCTGTGCTTCTTCTGCTTCGCTAAGCTCCGTCGGCGGCACGTAGTGTGGGTGGCGAGCTGGAGAGGCCCTGTATTAATGCAGCCGTGACGCGGGCACGGGAGTAGGAGTTGGGCGCCTGCACGCCGAGTCTTACTTTTTTCTTCAATTAGGTAGTTCGTTAATCTTGTTTTGAGTTCCAATTTGCTCCTAGCGATCTTGTTGTGTTGAATTATTGAGACAATGTGGAGTGTCCAAAATGTACACAATTTAGCTAGAAAAGTTAAGCAAAATATTGGTAAAATATAGTCTATTCAAAAAATATTAAAGAATTATTTTTAAAAATTAGTTGAATTGTTAATATAAAATAAAAAATATTGGAAAATGTTCAATTCCCTTTGTTTATTTAATTCTAGAATCTTCTATGATGTATTCGAGTTTTAACTAGCTAATATCATTTGCTTAACTAAATATAGACTCAATGCTTCTTGGATTTTTTTACTTTTTTGTGCTTAACCAATTTTAATACAACATAATGATGATATGTCACACTCAGTAGTTTGTCAATGTCTCAAGCGCACAACTAAATATAGGAAAACAAAAGCACATGAAACGCAACTGGGCCTGCCGTGTAGGGCAGATGCGCGTCAGCCGTTTAACAGGCCGGACCAACAGTGGCCCAGCCATGCGTGTCGGGTTTTGCAAAATACCTAGTCTCCGTTCCTCCCCGAACAAACTATCCATCTTTGTGACACGGAGCCGTGCAGCGCCGTCATTGTTCTACTCCATCCGTGCCTCCATAGAAAGATAACTGCTCTCTCGCGGTAGATTTATCTGCCACACTCGTCGTCAACAAGGATGGCTGGCACCAAAGAGGTACCATACATGTTTGGTATCTTCCTACCACTAAATTTCTCCTGATTAGTATTACCGACCAGATCTATATTCTATCGTAGTGTCCTACTTGTTTTGACACAAATGGTTTATGCGGCCGTGGGGATATCTACATGACCAACTTTGATTTGACGTTTCAAGATGTATTTGTGGACACCACGGTATTCAGCTACCAACGAGTATATCATGTTGTTTATTTCTTTCTTATTATGTGTTTGGCATATTTTTTTGTTTATTTGAGTCATTAATGCGTGACTTGCATGTAAATTTTGAACTTTTATGTGCATGTTTGATATTAAGAGTAATTGCTCTTTTTAGTCGTGTTAGTGTCTTGGACCTCAATATAAATTTGATGAAGTCTAGTATTATGAAAAGTTCGAACACAATAAACTGTATGATTATGGTTTGCACTGCATGGCTCTTAGCTCTTATACTGTTGAAAAACATCAAGATAAGTGACTCTTACACAGGCATATATATAATTTCATGACTCTTAGACCTTCTATGACGTGGTAATCTAATTTTAATCACATATTTGTTGTTAGGTCATCCCGTGCTACGTGAGAGCATGTTTCCTTATGCCATATTTTGTGCGCAAGGACGACACAGAGAGTTTCACTGCTGTTCTAAGGACCAAGGAGGACTTTGAATTTGATGTTGATGTCATAAACCAACCAGGTCTAACCTACATTAGTGGAAGAGCATGGAAGGAAGTTGCAATAATCTACAATATTCAAGTTGGCCAGAAAATGTACTTCACTGTGAACACCAAAGATCCTTGGAATCGTGTCACAACTGGGAACCTCCTAGTCACCAGTCCAAGTAGTGTTCCAACACAATTCATCTTGTACCAATAATATCATATTTTAGTGTAATCATTATTACATTTTATTTTCTCAAATCATAAATTGCAGAATATTTCCGACTCTCGCCTGAAAGATGTGGCATTGTTGATTCTATCAAGACCACCAATGGAACCAAGATAAATTGGAGGATGATGAAGGCAATCATAGAAACTGTAAAGACTTTGGACTACAGGCTATCAGGTTATTATGTTGGAGATTATGTACCAGGATCAACTGTAGCAATGGTCCATACCCTAAACTGTCGCAGCCAAACCAAACACCTGGTAATCATAAGCAACCTGTTTCTTTCTTTTTAAGTTTATTGTGAATGTTAAACTGGTCTTATTTGGTACTCCCTCCGTTCACTAATATAAGATACTCCACCGTTTAGAAATATAAAACATTTTAGCTTTGTGAAAAGAATGTATCTAGATGTATTTTAGTGTATAGGTTCACTCGGAATCTATATACTCCCTCTGTCCTAAAATAGATGTGTCAAATTTGTCAAAATGTGGATGAATCTAGACACAATTTAGTATATGAATTCATTCAAGATTTGAAATACCTAAGACATCTATTCTTGGACGGAGGGAGTACAAAAGTTGTCTAGATAAATTTGTTTCACAAAGCTCGCTCTAACACGTCTTATATTTCTAAACGGAGGGAGTATTACTAAATGGAAAGGCTTATATTTCGTGAATGCATGTAGGGAGTATCATTTCTGTTCCATTCCAAGTTTAACTGATAACTTATTTTGGTGTCGTGCTACTTTATTTTTAAATCAGAAAATCCCAAAACATCTTGTCCCAAATACGATGGACAAAGAAGGTGGCATGACTATTGTGTGTTATCCTCACACAATGGTGCAGGGGTCATACACCATTTCAAACAAGGATGGCCGTCTCTGTTTGAGTAACTAGAAGAATTTCATGGACAAGGAGCCTACACTTGGATTGGGTGTCAAGATGTTGTTCTTGCTGTATCAAGCCTATTATAAAGGAGCTTACTTGTTTGTTACCCGTTTTCCTGATGATGCCCTGTAGTTATTTTTCATATCGAATGTTGCACTTGCTCTGTTAGTGGACACCCGAATTATGTTATCCTATTTTTGTACGGGTTTCAATTTTTTAAGCCTACACGACATGTGTTCATATATCTACGTGAATGCTCGATTATTAAGTTCAAAATGCCATGTATACAAATAATTCTCCATGCCAACATACACCGTTCCAAAATTTAAGACGTTTTAGTTTTGTGATATGAATGTAAACGGACCGGAGGGACTATGAAGTACGGAAGTAAGAAAATAGGTTCAAATAGAAGAAAAGAAGAAAAGGAAAATAATAAAATAGTATCTGGGCCCGTTGTACAGCGCTAGCGGATGAGCGGAGTGGAGAGGAGATGGGCCAACTCGTCACCTGCCTACAAGGCGGCCCATGATTCTGCCGATGGAAGCGTCACGCACCGACCTTTCCGGCTCAACATTAGTTTCCTATAAAACGCATAAATAGGTTTACTCGTCCCACCTCCGCGCCTATCCTCTCTTCTCGCCGCCGCCCCATGTCCATCTTCTCTCGACGTCTCTGCTCCCGTTCGTGACGTTGATCCGCCACCGTCCGTGAGCCCTAGACTCGCTATTGCTCGTACGTTTACATTAAATTTGTAGGCTAGCTCTGATTTCATTGTCTAGATGAACTACATAGTATACAATATTTTAATTGTATAGCTGATTTATGTAGATCTATCATTGTACATTATTTGTATTTGTTAAACATGTGCATGGCTGATGTTTTTGACGTATGTACCAGTATATGACGTGTGTAATGGATTTATATGATTATGTTATTGTTTTAGGAGACATGGCGTTGTGCGGAAAATGCAAGAGTGTGTGCGACTCCTTGACCTCGGGGTTATTATTTAGTGTCTTTATGCATGAAGAGTTTGAAGATTCATTGGTATGAAACACATTATTTTTTCCTTGCACTATTTCTATCTTGTAACCTTTGTTGGCGGCGCTCTACCTTTTTTTAAACGTGTGTATATTCTGTTAATTGTGCGTAGATTATTCCGTGCAATGCAAGGTTCATGTTCAATGAATATGTAGAAGAGAAGACTAGTGTGCGCTTTCTAGCACTTGGGCGTGCATATGGCGTTGATGTGGTGAAAGATAAGGCTTTGACCCGCATGAGTGGTGATGGATGGAAAGAATTCGTTAGACAGAACCATGTGTTTGGAGGAGATCAAATGATTGTGTTTTCGTTGGGAGGAAAAACACCGAGTATCAGTATTGTCTATGTCAGCGGTGGCGAAAAAGACCCATATGACTCTACCATCATCTCCTAAGTATACGAACTGAGCGAAGATGAGCATGGGCACCTCTTAAATATTATACATGCAGGAAGTACTATTCTTGGGGTCCCATTAGTAACCCGTTTAACACGCACCAATCTTGCGAAATACAACATGGTATGTTATCCTCGTACTCCCTCCGTCTCAAAATAGATGTCTCAATTTTGTCAAAAATTGTCAAAATTTGGACGAATCTAGACACAATTTAGTATGTAGATTCATCCAAATTTAAATCTAAGACATCTATTTTGAGACTGAGGGGTAGTTATAATTATGTTATTTCTCCTTATATGTGCATAACTTGTGGCAATCGTCTCACATCGTTACTCTTTTGATTTCATCATCCACGACGTACGGCATCACAGAAACTACCTAAAAAATTTGTTGCCGGCCTTAACATTCCCGAGGAAGGCTTGGTTGGGTTGCGGGTTGGAGATTTCGAAGTCAACAACATTGCCTACACGATTGACAACGATGGCCGGCTGATATTCAACAAAAAGTCATGGAGGGATTTCCATACGAAAGAAGATGATCTACAAGTTGGACAAGCCTTGCTCATTACTCCTAGGACCACAAAACAAGTTGGCATGAACATTATGTTTATCATCGACATCATCTAGCTCCTTGTTTCTTAAGATTGATGCTTATTCGTTTGTAGCTGTCCTGAAACAATTATTTATCTATTTCGCCGCCATATGTAAGAACATTATTATTCCGACGAGTTGACATTTCTGGCCTAGAGATGTATACATCTTTAATATTCTCCCTTCGAACCTAGCAATGTATACATTTTTAATATTCTCTTCAAATATTCCTAATGTGTTACTATGAAACGTTGTAATTCCAAATTTATTCACAGCACAAACCTTTTCGTGATTATGTAAGTAACTTTCGATGCACTAATAATGACTACTTTCGATGCACGAAGCCACGTGTAGACCCACTCATGCACTGGTTAGCCTAATGATGCTAGCATTGTACCCATAGAGGTATAGATCCCATGCAATGTTGGCATGGCCCCATATCTACCACAGTTGTGTGTGTCATGGCTTGGCATAGCGAAAGTATAGTTAGATCTATCAAGAGGGTAGTATCATGTTTTCCATGTGATGACTCATACAACAACAAGTTAGTGAAGGTGTTTCTATCCAACCCAGAGAGGTCTCGATCCGATGCAATGTTGGCATGGCCCCACATCTACCACAGTTGTGTGTGTCATGGCTTGGCATAGCAAAAGTATAGTTAGATCTATCAAGAGGGTAGTATCATGTTGTCCAAGTGATGACTCATACAACAACAAGTTGGTGAAGGTGTTTCTATCCAACCCAGAGAGGTCTTGATCCCATGCAATGTTGGCATGTCCCCAACAAGTGCGTCTCATGTCTTGGCATAGCACTCTTACATCTAGATCTATCAAGTGGGTGGGATCATGTTGGTCAGGTGTAGTGACTCACACAACCACTAAGTTGATGATGGTGTTTCTAGCCAACCTAGAGAGGTATAGATCCCATGCAATGTTGGCATGGGCCCACATCTCTTGCTGTAGATTCAAAATTCAACTGTTTTTTAGAAACAATTCAAAATTCATCATCTCTTGGCATAGTAGTATTATACTTAGATCTATCAAGTGGGTGGGATCATGTTATCCCAGCATTGCATTAGGCTCTAGACCCATATGAGTTGACTAGAAACACCATCATCAAGTTTGTCGTGGCTTGACATAGCACTATTATAGCTAGATATATCAAGTGGGAGGGATCATGTTGGTCAAGTGTCACATCCCAAATTTTAGATTTGGTCTTGCATATCATTCATATCATTGCATCATGCTTTTCCATGCAAAACCGTCGAGTTAAAAGGTTCGGCGAAACGCCAATTGCAAAACCCTATTCCATTTTGATACGAGGTTCCTGCGGGAAGCTTTAGTAGGACTAGCGTTGACCACCCTTGTAGATTAGTGGTTTCGCTCAAGCCTTGACGCTAGATTGTTCCCCTCGACGATACGAACTCGTAGGCGCAAGAATCGCTTAAATCGGAGCTCGTACGGAGAAGTTGTCGCCGTTTTAGTGAATCGCCGAAAAACGGTCCGAATTTCCGGACCGATTTCCGAGTACGAAACCAACTCCGAACCGATTCAGTTTAGGATTTCGCGTGAGGCCCACAAAAGGACCCCACCTAGCCTCGGGAACCGTGACCTACCCCGCCGCCACAACCCACCCCGCCGCCTCGCCCTCGGGATCCGCGCCCGCACCCGCCTCCTGGGCCCCGCCTCGTCGCCGGCTCCGCCGACCCTCGCCGCCGCTGTCGCCGAGCCCCGCCACCGGCGCCACCCGCCACCTCGCCGCCGTCCGCTGCCGCGCCGCCTCACCCCGCCGCCGCGCCGCTCGCCGCCGTCGTGCACCGCCGCGTTGACCGCATCGATCCGCGCTGATCGTCTTCCTCCGTGCAGGAAAAACCCCGACGCCGAAACCGATCGCTGCCGCTGTCCGGAACTCGCCGCCGTTCGTTTCGCCGTTTGTTTCCGGTAAGACTGCAGCCACCGTCAGATCTCAGATCGGCGGCTTAGATCGTTTGTTGACCGGTCAGACTCAGGCGTTGACTAGTCAGACGCCCAGTCAGCAGACGCTTTGACCAGTCAACAGACACAGTTGACTGGTTAATTTCGTTAATCCTTTTAGTTGACAGATTTGGGTAGAAACTTGTAAATTGCATGGAAATTAAACCGCTTGGCCAAAAATTGCAAATAAAATATGTGTAGATTCAGTGAGTCGTGTAGAATCTCGCTGTACCTTTGGTTCGGACTTTTGCAGCAAGGTTTAGTACAGTTTAATCAAACTAGTTAATAACCTTTTCGGAGTAATTAATTCGTAGAAAAAGATCCGTAGCTCCAAAAATCGCGTATGATATGTCCCTGGATTCAGTGGAACGAGGGGAATCTCATCGTGAATTAAAAAGATAGGCTTACAGTGAAAACTTCTGCAGAAACTGTCTAGTGGCTTTCTGCAGTGTTTTAATTACTCGGGGAGTTTTATAATTCCTTTTTGAGTAATTCCAATTGGTACTGTTTCTAATCAGCGATACCTATGCGGTAGAATTTTTCTAAGATTTTACGAACAGTATACCACCGGTAGTGAATTATTTGAGTTCTAGCTCTAGTTTTGGGTTTTATACTTTGCATATTAGTTTTCCTTGCGCTAAAACTATTTTCCATGCATGCAATCAGTACCTCTACTGATTTGTATTATGTGGTATTGCTGTAGCATCACCCCACTTGTCATACATGCATTCATGCATCATCTTTGTTGCATATGCTTGTGAATTGTTTGTTTATGATTGCAATTGTATCGTGTAGATTGTGACGAGTGCAACGCTTGCTCGTGTGTGGATTGTTCTTCCGACCGCTAAAACCAAGGCAAGTAGATGCTAATTTGTTCATGATATCGTCCTACTATTTTTCCTGCATTGTCGTGTATTTTGTAGATGCATGTGTAGGATGATACTATCGCTATGCTATGTCCTATTATGTGGTAGGGTTTTCCTTGTAGATGAACCACCGTTGGTAGATGTGCTTAGCCATGCTATGATATACGAGGGCTGGGTTACATCACTGAGACTTGTTTCTAAAAGTATTGGTTTGTGAAAACTAAAACAACTTAATCAATGAATCCCCTGGGTGTGATGGTATTGATAAATTTTTGTGGTATGATTGCGGAAAGGCACCCAGGTATCAAGAGAGAATGATTGGCTTCTTTATTCTGTAGCTTACGTGTACAACCATGTGCCAATAATGAAATGGGCGGTTGGTTGGACTTAGTAGGTTGTGGTAACTCGAACCCGCGTATCCAGAGATGTAGAATTTTGGTAGGTTGGACCGGTGCGCGTCGGGATTGAGGAGCCACTTCCCGAACAGTCTCTTCTTGGACTTCTCCCTATCATCACCCAAAATGAGAGTGGTGGTACGAGCTGGGCTGGCCAAGTCACATGGGTAAAGTGTACAAACTCCTGCAGGGTGTGTAATCTAATCGATTAGCCGTGTCCCCGGTTATGGACAACTGAGTTGCTTGATATTGATTCCATGACATGTTTCTCGCTCATTCTAATTTCATAATTGTTTTAATATTGTTGGGATAACTTAATTGGGATCTTTTCAAAGAAAATCAAAAACTGTTTATGAAAGTAGGACAAAGGTATTTGCAAATGCAAGCCAGACACAGCTCCACTTGCCAAATATGCATGTAGATGTTAGTACTATTGTCTCCTTTACTAGCTCTACTTGCCATACATTCCATGTATTGACCCTTCGGGGCTGCTACGTTTCATGTTGCAGGTTATTCCGATTCTGAGTAATCGATATAGGTCACGGTACTCCACTCGGCACTTGTTCACTTGTGGGCAATTTGAAGAATGGAGGATTTACTTTATTTATGTTGCTACCTGAATAATTTGAGCTAGCCTTGAGCTAAGCTTTTATTGTAATAATGGTACTCTAGATCTTCGTTATTTATGATACACGGATATTTGCTATGTTATTCATCTTATTCTATTGTGGGCCAATGAACCGATCCAGGGATTGGCATGTCACATAGAAGCACCGGTCTTTTCAGAACCGGGGTGTTATATCAAGTGTAGTGACTCAAACAACCACTAAGTTGATGATGGTGTTTCTAGCCAGCCCAGAGAGGTCTAGACCCCATGCAACGTTAGCATGGCCCCACATCTACCACAAGTGTGTCATGGCTTGGCATAGCACTTGTACAGCTATATCTATCAAGTGGGTGGGATCATGTTGGCCAGGTGTAGTGACTCACACAACCACTAAGTTGATGATGGTGTTTCTAGCCAACCTACAGAGGTATAGATCCCATGCAATGGTGGCATGGGCCCACATCTACCACAGTTGTGTGTGTCATGGCTTGGCATAGCAAAAGTATAGTTAGATCTATCAAGTAGGTAGGATCGTGTTGGTCAGGTGGGATGACTCATACAACAACAAGTTGGTGAAGGTGTTCCTATCCAGCCCATAGAGGTCTAGACCCCATGCAATGTTGGCATGGCCCCACATCTGCCACAAGTTTGTGTCATGGCTTGGCATAGCACTCTTATAGATAGATCTATCAAGTGGGTGGGATCATGTTGGTCAGGAGTAGTGACTCACACAACCACTAAGTTGATGATGGTGTTTCAAGCCTGCCCAGAGAGGTCTAGACCACATGCAATGTTAGCATGGCCCCACATCTACCACGAGTGTGTGTCACGACTTGGCATAGCACTCTTATAGCTAGATCTATCAAGCGGGTGGGATCATGTTGGTCAGGTGTAATGACTCGCACAGCCACTAAATTGATGATGGTGTTTCTAGTCAACTCAGAGAGGTTTAGATCCCATGCAATGTTGGCATGGGCCCACATCTACCACAGTTGTGTGTGTCATGGATTGGCATAGCAAAATTATAGCTAGATATAGCAAGTAGGTAGGATCATGTTGGCCACACAACCACAAGTTGGTGAAGGTGTTTCTAGCCACCCAGAGAGGTCTAAAGCCCATGCAAAAATTCAAAATTTGACCGGGCCACCTAAAATTCAAAAGAAACATCAAAATTGTGTTAAACGTTGGACACATTTGACCGGGCACAATTGGCCCGAGACAGGCCGACCGGCATACGGGCTAGCCAAAGCCCATGCATCATACTCAGACGTTATTTTAATTCATGGACCTAAACCCTAAACCCCACAGGCCCCACCCACCCACCACGCACACACCCCACGTTGTACGTGCGCACAAAGAGGCACATCTTATCAGAGGGATTTTCTTGTTCGATCGCCTCGACTCCGCCCACCTCGACTCCGCACATCGCCGCCAACGACGAGATTTGAATTCTTTTCTTCCTGCCCTACGTGAGAGCTACATCGAGGACACACCGTTTCTTTTTGAGGAGCTGAATAATCGCAGCACACGCACTACCGTTGCAGGTATTTTTGTATGCACTGTGGATTTATCATACATTATTACTAGTTCTAAGTTCAGTAGAACTTCGATTAGAGCTCGATCCATATGGATCCGTTTGTTTAGACGTTAGATTTTCCGTCCAAGGGTAGTTGCCATTATGTCGAAGAATTGTTAGTGGATCTTCTCTAGGAATTCCAGTTGTTGGGCTCTGTTTGAGGGCGGGAAATCTTTTGGCATGATGTTGACTATTAATTCTGCTGTAATTTTCTTGTGTTAATTGGTTTTGTGTGTTAGACATCGCATCTCAGGCCTACATGCAGTGCTGAGATGCAATTTAGCTGGTTTGGTGTTTAAAAACGAATGATGTATACAAGTCCCTTTTGATAAAAGAAACAAGACATCTGATTCTCCTGTTGTTATTCAATTTAGCTGGTTACGTGAAATATTGTTCATATATGTTTGCAATAAAAGGTCTATAAACACATGCACTACAGAAAAACTATGTGTGTAAACTCTTTATTTGTAATTGTATATATGTGTAAACATTTTTAAAATCCCGCTCTCGATTTATCGGTAGTTAGGCGCGTCCAGAGATCGATTTACCTGACATGGTGTAGTATAACGTACTCTTAGTGTTATCCATCTTATAGTCTATGCGTGTTACGAATAGTATTATTTCTTGGATGCCAACAAAACACCTAAATAAATATAGTTATTTTTCAACAGAATGGACGAAATCGGAGAAATGTGTTGTGCTGTTGAGAAGTGGTGTCATTTTGTGAAAAGTATGACACCGGCACAATGTGCCAAAATTGGAGAAACCGACTTGCAGTGCATGCTTGAGATTCCCCCAGTGAAGTCAAGATGTCTGGTGATCAAATTTATGACACAAAAATTTGACCCAAAGACAGAAAAATTTAATGTACGCAAGAATAATGGTGAAATATCCCTTACGGGAGTGGACGTTGAGTGCATCTATGGTTTAAAAAATCATGGATTGGATATATCGGACATTCTTTATGAGGAAGCTGATGACGCAAAGAACCGTATACCTGATAGCTTTGTAAGCAAAAAGACAGGTAATATTGTAATTGATGACCTAATCGCCGACGTCATCAAGGATAAAGTTGCGGATGACGACTTTATCCGCAAGGTGGTTCTGGTTCTGATTGGGACAGTCCTTGCCCCACAGAACCAGAAGATCGTCCCAAAACAATACTATGCACTGGTAGAAGATGTGGGTCGCATTAAAAAGCTAAATTTCAATGAGTATGTACGGACATACCTCATTGCTAGCCTAAAACAAGTAGGCAACGCATATGAAGCGAAGCAATGGCCGACAGGCAGCACCATCTTATTACAGGTAAATTCCATTCTCAACTTACATAATTCCTCCGATTCAAACTAATTGACTTGGTTTGTCTAGATTCGGATATATCTAGCACTAAAACATGTCTAGATACATCCAAATCTAGACAAATCTGAGTTAAATAATTTTTAACTAATTTTGTTGTGATATTTGAAGTATCTGTACTATGAGAAGATACTCCCAGATGGCGCCGAGTATACGTCCAGAAGGCCATTGATGAGG
This sequence comes from Avena sativa, assembly GCA_916181665.1. NCBI lineage: Eukaryota > Viridiplantae > Streptophyta > Magnoliopsida > Poales > Poaceae > Avena > Avena sativa. Next base: position 129,297,357 of record OV702297.1, read on the forward strand.
AACTGGACAGAAGATGTGGCTTCGGCGAGAGACGCCTTAGAATTAAAGGGCCGTGCTTTGGGGAAGGTACGTAAATACAAGTGATATCGTGGCTTATTTTTTGTTCTGCTAACGGTTCTAGGTTGTCAATATTAATTGGTTTATATACACATATCTTGAAGATTGACGATGACATAACTCAAAAGCATCGAGAAGAGGTTATCCATACACCCGAAATTGCATCTGGTAAGAAATGTAGCAGAGAGCCCTACGGGAAGAAGGAAGGAGGTTCTACATCCAGCAGGGCTAAAGGAATGAGAGAAGTCATGTTGGAACAGATGACGAACAAACTAACAGAGCATATTGATAGAACAATTGAAAAAACCCTTGATAGAAAGATGGAGGTCTTCATAGAAGCTTGTGCTAAGGTGATACACCCTATGTGTCATCTGCTCTGAGTTAAACAAATGCTTTTTTTAAACATGACATGATGATTCATTTATTTTCAATCTTACAGAAACTTCTTGTTATGATGAACGCGACAGGAGTTGCGTACAGACCTTCTAAAGAAAAAATGTCTGATAATGACAATGAAGAGGACGAGGTAGATAAGGAGGTAGAGAATGGTGAAGGAATCTCCTCTACTAACACCAAATATACGCCAAACGATTTCATGGAACGTCTAGACACCCCAGAAAGTAACCCCCTTTGACATTGCACAGGACTCTAATTTAAAGAAGGATTCAAATAGTAAGGGGAAAGAGGTTGAAGGTGACATATTCATGTTACCCACATACAAGAAGGAAAGGAATGCTACTGATGCTTGCCACACCGCACCATCGAAACTCGGCAGTACGCAAGCGTCACCAATAGTAATTGATGGTAGGGGTCCTTCACCGACGCAACCGGACCCAGAGCCGATTCCATTAGAAGCATTCACAACTGCATTGAAAAAGGGGCGGGGAGGGAAAAAAGGTGAGGTAGGAGACACTGTCAAATGGATCGTCATCTGACTTGTTTAATAGCCTACATACCGTTGGCGAGAAGCGCAAGCTCAGGTCGGCGGACAAAAAGGGTAAAAAACCAAAAAATGATGTTAGAAAAGGTAGTGCAACATCATTGAATTGCATGGTTGTGCATAAAACAGTTACATGCACGTATTAAATATTTGTTTCTGTGTATGTAGGTCTTTTCAAAGACCCAGAAGTCCTGGACGGTTTGACACCACAATAAATAGATGCTGCAGTGTTGTACGTTGAAACAGCAAGAAATAATAAAGATTTTAAGAGTCTACGTGTCTATGATAACAAGGCCGACACTCAGGTCCCTGCCAACCACATTATTGAGATCCTTGATAAAGTATGGCTGGGTGGCAATGTAAGTCCAAGTACCACGGTTTTGTTATTTTATACAACTAAGAAGGATCATTCGTCACACGTTATTAAATTTTTCTGTAGGTTATAGGTGCTTACATGGCAGAATTGTCTCTTCGACTGGGGGATGACCGAAAATTGTGCCCTGCGTATAGGGCAAATGATCTAATATGTACTCCACCAAGAAGAAAAACTAGATCCCAGCATAAGAAAGAGGCCTTGGAAATAAATTCAGAAATGGCTAATGATATATCAGGATGCTTTGAAAGATGCATGGAAGAATACTTCCGCGCTGATAAGGTAAGTACACTGTTTGTACAAGAAAATGCAGGGTATAAATCAGATTATGTAATGTGATAACACTTGTCTCTTTTTGGTAGTCATATTTCGCGTTGAATATAGACGATTTCCATTGGTGCTGTGTCATCCTGAATAGACCAAAGAAGTAATTTCAAGTGCTCGACTCGCTGTTTGAATTTAAAAGGGTCCAGAAAAATGTCAAAGCTCTAGTATGTTTTCTCTCTATACATTTAGCGACGATATGGCTATTCCAAGCATTACACTAAACCTCTCTGTTTCATAGAGAGAGCAAATTTTGAAAGACATAGAAGTGGCTAACAAATTTACGGATTGTAAGTTTGATGATGTTTCCAATTGGGAGATCGTAAGCTGCGAAACACCACGGCAAAATGATGCGTGAGTTTCTGGTTGAACTAATGCCATTTCTTTTAATGTGTTAGTACTGTTATTGAAATTTAGATTCGTTGTGATCAGAAACTCGTGTGGATTGTTCGTGCTACGCTGTATGGAGCATTTTGATAGAGATAAATTTACAGATGTAGTCTCGCAGGTATTCAAAATTTCTATTTGGCATTTGCATATTTATATACACCAGTATATGACCTTATTAACCCTGCTAATATTTTGTTATAGGAAAGGATAAATGATTCTAGGAGACGTACTGTTGCAGAAATTATTCTGTCGAAGATAAACAAACTCTACAAGGTAAAGAGCAGAGTTCTTGAGATCGCGGAGATGTTGGTAGATTCTTGAAAACTCAAGAAACAAAAATTCGTACTACCGATTCCCTGGCGAATGTTGGTATACCATTAAACAATTTACGCAAAGTTGGGTTGTTTGATTGCTAAACTGTTCGCGCATGGCGCTGTGTTTTTGTCAGAAGAATGTTTCATGACCGTGGTGTTGTTGTTTTCTTAATTTATGATTGTAATGTAAAGTTTGGGTTAGTTGTATATGTTCGCCAATTTGTGGATTTGATGAGCAATGTTTATAGGTCTAGTTGTAGTGCGTATGCTTAAAATACAACACTCGTCAAAATAGTAATGGACCAGACATATAAATGAATGGGAATTACATTATACAGTTTCAAAATATAAGAGTTTTTAGCTTTGTGAAGCAAATGTATCTAGACTTGTTTTAGGATGTAGGTTCACTCAACTTTGGGGTGAATCTAGATTCATTTTCTTCACAAACCTGAAACATCTTATATTTTGTAGTGTACTCCCTCTGTCCACAAATAAGTGTATGTTTGGGTTTAAAATTTGTCCATAAAAGAGTGTATTTCTACCCTCCCAATGCACTTTAAAGTAGGAAGAATTGTTTCACGGAAATCAAGCCCAATAACATTTAGCAAATGGTCTCTTCATTTTAGACATGCACTTACCTTATTGGAGGTGAAAGAATTAAAGATGAGAGAGAACATGACTAACACATTCCCAATGCACTTTCTACTCCATCCCATAATTTGTCTTAAAATTTCTAAACGTCCACTTATTTGCGGACGGAGGGAGTAAGTGCAAACCAAACTTTGTTAGCATGTACAGTGTTTGATGCGTATGCCGCGCTCATCTGGCATCCCGTCCTGATGCAGCCACCGGCCCTAAACATCGTGTGACCCACCACATATTTACCTCATCATTACCTTTAGAAAAGGGGGGAACAGGAACCCGAGCCGCCATTCTTCGGGTGCCTTTCTTCAATCCCGCAACGCCAGCGATAGATGCCGAACTCCAGTACAACCTCCGGCCCCTCATGGCCGCGGTATGGGGAAGTGCAGATGACGAGGTGCCCTGACTGCCCACGCATCGCGCCACTAAAACGATTGGTCACTAAGAACGAGGAAAATGGAAACTGTGGGCGCGAATTTGTGAAATGTGAGAGCAAGACAGAGGAGGGGAAGGTTAAATCTGAGTTCCAAGTCAATTTGTTGATTTCGTTTGCCAATTTTGGTTCTTCCCCGGATTTGGGATTTGAATCAGGGTTCATCTACCCATCCGATTTCAGGATCTGAAGAATTGTAGGTATTTTGAGTGGATGGATGAGTACATTCAGAGGATTAAACAAGAGGGCGCAGTTGATCGGAAGGGGGGCGCATCGATTGAGCTCAATTACCCTCATAAGGTCGAGAGCTTGGGATCTGAAATCGTTGCTACGACGGGTGATGCAGAAGTTAAGGGAGAACTGAAGAAACTCAACAAGCAGTTAAGGCAGATTATCAATCTGAACAAGCAGGCGAACATGATTAATGCTATATTTTATTTTTGTGCAGTTGCTCTTGGGTTGGTCTATCTGCTGATCATTAAGCATTAGACACTGTAATAAGTGTATCAGTTAGCTTCCTCATGATTTGCAGGCCCTGAATAAAAAGCATCACGAATTTGCCAAGTTTTCTCCGTTTGCTTCTCTTTATGCACATGTTCATATAACAAAATACTCCCTCTGTCACAAAATAGATGTCTTAGGTATTTCAAAATTTGGATGAATCTATATACTAAATAGTGTCAAGATTCATTCAATTTTTGACAAATTTGAGACATCTATTTTGAGACAGAGGGGGTAGATAAAAACATTTTGTACGCTGGTTCTTGCTTTTCATACATGGCTTGGCAATATCACTCTTATATACTTAGATGTATCAACTGGGTGGGATCATGTTGTCCAAGTGTCGAGTCACAAAACCACAAATTGATTATGGTGTTTCTAGCCAACCGAGAGAGGTCATCATAATTTCTTGGCATATAGTGTTATACTAAGATCTATTAACTAGGTAGATATTTCTCAAAAAAAATTAACTTGGTAGGATTATGTTGGACAAGTGTTGACTCATTTACAACAAGTTGATAAAGGAGTTTCTGGCCAGCCCATGAAATGTTGGCATGCGCGCCCACATTTGGCGCAAAGTGTCTCATCATGTCTAGGCATAGCAGTCTTATACTTAGATCTATAAAGTAGGTAGCACCATGTTGGCCAAGTGTTGACTCATATGCTACAAGTGTGTGTCATAGCACTCTTATTCCAATAATACAAATGGCTTGCTGTCTATAAGGTTATTTATAGTCAGCTTATAGTCAAGTAGTACAATAGTTATCTTCAAAGATCTACTACTTTTATACATATATGGCCCACTCACATACTCACATAGTGTATAGGAGCACGTGCAAGAGCTGGCTATTGCATGAGAGCCCATCTCTTTTCTCTCACCTTTTCTCTCCGATCCAACTAAGCAAAACAATACTAGTTTAAGCCTTATAGCCAGCTGACTATGAATTATTGTACTTGCTCTAAGAGCCCATCTCTCTTCTCTCTTCTCTCACCTCTTCTCTCTTATCCAACTAAGCAAAACAATACTAGTTTAACTCTTATAGTCAGCTGACTAAAATTTATTGTACTTGCTCTTAGATATCAACTCGTTAGGATCACGTTGGCCAAGTGTTGAGTCACACAACCACAAGTTGATGAAGGAGTCTCTAGCCGACCCAAAGAAGCCTATAGAATTGGATTGAATCTATGTAATGAACTGACCCCACCTGTGGGACGGTCCTGAGATTTCAGGGCCCCGGGGCGAAACTAAAATTTTGGGCCTCCTTCCTAAATTTTTTTGATATACAAGATTGAAATGATGAAGAATAAATACTTCAAGTATACCCATTTGCCGTGATGGACTTCAAATTTGAAACGTATGTGTATGTCCAGCAAAGTAGAGCGCTCAATCTAGCCCAATAGAAAACTCAAAATTGCTATGAGTTTTTGAAAAAAAGATCTGAAATTACTGATTACTGATTTTTGAAAAAGATCTGAAATTACAGAACTCAGCTTTACTATCTTTCATAATCTTGTCGTGGTTTTTTCCTTAGTTTGAAAAAAAGCACCAGAAATTAAAAAAAATCAAGAAATAGTGGAACTAAGTTGATGATGGTGTTTCTAGCCATGATGCTCGTAAATTTCACCTAGCCATGATGCTTGTGACAATTATGGACCCACAACAACATTGCATGGGATCTAAAATTAACCAATCTGAGTTGTCTAGAAACAACTGACCAACTTGTAGAAGTATGAGCCAACACTTGCTCAAACATGATCCCACCTAGTTATACTTAGATCTATCAAGTAGGTAGGATCATGTTGCTCAAACAAAAGAAGGAAACGAATCCCTCTCAAATTTGGCTAAAGTTTATGTTTTTTGATGTTTTATACGAAAGGAGCTTGCACCTTTTATGGTTAAAAAATATATATGACAACTAATTTTTGTTTTGTGTACAACATTACCTCCATTTGAAGAAACAAGAAGCATAATTAAGTCAATGGACAAAAATATATTGTCATATAACTTTGAGCTTAAATAACCTCATTTTCCTAGTAGAGTAGTTATTCACGGGCAAGCACTCTTTTTTTAAATTGTTATTCTTGTGTTAAATAAAATGAGTTGTCTCAATCATTGCATCAACTAGCTAAGTTAGTTTGCACGAACTATAACCAAATAGATAAAAATAATATTATAGTAGCATTACATAAACCCATCCACCGATGGGCACACGATACAAACGCACACAACTTACATAATAAAAACTAACTTACAACTAGAAAAACAGAAAAAATACGAGGCATCTTCCCGGGCGCCGCATCTTCCCTCCTTGGCTCCTCCTTGCGGGGTAGGGGCTCGCCCCTCACTCGTCGTCGTCCTTCGGCATGCGGTAGGGGAGGGTGTGCATGTTGCCCGGGGAGGGGAAGATGGCATGGAAGTCGGTGAAGATATTGTAGGTTGTGAATGCGATGAATTCGCATCCACACCAGAAAACCTGCCCGAGGAGCACGAACGCGTATAATGGGTTGGTGAAGTGCACGTACAAGCCGATCTCCAAGTCGGTGTTTCCGTCGTAGTACCTCTCTAGCCTGAACATGTGTGGCGAGTCCCTAGGGAGGTGGCGGTAGCCGGCAGAGAGGAAGAAATGCGCTAGTTCCGTCGGCCCCCTCCACCTCAAGATCGCCCAAACACGCAGTTCATTCTCGATGATGACACCGCCGCACTGCCGCTCGGGCGTGGTGGGTGGGCGACGGAAGGTGGGGCCGTTGAATTGCATGGTTGCGGCTAGCGTGTGACGGCTGAAGAAGATGCGGTGGCGGGCTGGCGGCTGAAGAGAGAGGAGGGTGAGAGAGGTGTTCGGAGATTGGGAAGAAATGGTGCCATTATATAGGCCGAGGCGGCCGTTGCAAAACCTAGTGTGAAGAGAGAGGAGGGTGAGAGGTGTGCGGTGGCGTTTGGTCTCCGTCGAGCAGTCAAAGCCGTCGTAGAGCATTCAAAGCGACGGGACGGGTTATCCAAGCGCCGCGTGCATCGGTGTGCATCGACGGGTTATCCAAGCGGCGGGACGGTAAGGCTGCATCGGCGTGTGCCCTGCATGCTGCGATGCTGCGCGCAATAGCCAGGCTCCGATGCTGATGGGTTCAATAGCCAGGCTACGACGGGCACGCTGCATGGCGCATGCATGGCAAAGGCGCTGGAAAAGAGGGCAACGACGGGCGGCGGGCACAGAGGCGTGACTGCCACGAGCAGAGGCATAAACAGACCCGTTGGACGATGCGTGGACGGCCCAGCGGAACCAGACGCGACTCGCTGGAAGAAAAAACGCCAGCCAATCACGTCGAAGAAACTATGCTCTCACGGATCGCTCATGATTCCTCCTAGAAGACCATATCGCACGGTGGGAGTTTAGCGCACAACGTCAGATGAACGGTCGAGGTTGGTCGTTAGGGTTAGCTGCCGTCACACAGAATCCTACTAGAAGAACAGATCGAACGGACCGGGTAGCGCGCTAGGGTTAGATCGACGCTCCAGGTTGGTCGTCAGGGTTAGCCTGGTCAACGAATGGGGTTTTGAGGGTTTTTGAGCTTAGTCAACGGGGTTTTGACAACTTTGACTGTGCATAACTAATTCCCAAAAAAACGAAAAAATTCAAAAAATCAAAAAATAGTGAGATTTCATACTAATACTGTATAGGTAGAATAGATGCTAAGGACATTTATTTGGATGATTTGGACAAGGTCGAAAAATAACATGCTTAGCAATGGGGTCGTTTCCCCTTGCTTTGGAGGCCATTTCTAGCACATTTTCGGTGGCAATGAGATGTACTTCACAAAAGGACTAGGATTGATGAACTAACATGCATAATAGTACATAAAGCATTAAAACATCATAGAACAAACCAATAATCTCTAAAAAATATTGAATGTTCGTCCAAATTAGAAGGTCAATTCAAATTCAAATTTGAATTCCGGTTCAAATTCAAATTCACATCACATTAGTTTTCACATCAAAGTACACAAACCAATACGACAATCAAGATTACATCAATGAAATATAGGTTTTCACATCAAAGTACAACAAACATAATGTTTCAATGGTTCCCACTCTATTTTGCTTGCCTCTTGCCGCTCGATCTCTTGTTATTTTTTTCACTGCTTGGTTCAACATGACATAATTTGTTGATGCTCCTGGTTTTCTTATGTAACACCCTCAGAATCGGCCCTATGCAAGTTTCAGCGATTCCCGCCAAACCCGCATAGAAACGATTCAAAGGTGCCCACCAGGCACTTTCGTGCGGGTGGAAAACGAAGTAATACCATTACACAATAGTCCACGATGGAACCCACAGAACAGATATATACAACAACGAGTCAAAGAGTCAAGAATACAGATATACAGTACAAAGATCCAAATCACCTGGAAAACGATACAGCGTCCGAGTACGGACAAGATGCAAATTGAGCTAAGAGCCCTGAAGAATAACCAATGGCGTCCATAACCCTGCCCAGGCCAAGCCGGAAGGGTAACCCTGCTAACGACGTCGATCTCAAAACCTGCTTAACAAAAAGGGGTGCCGACAAAGGGCAAAAGAAAAAGAGAGAGCGGTCAGTACTGAGGCCAGTACACGGGGAGGCTAGAATTCGGCGGTCCTCGCCTACATAGGTATGGTGGACTGAAGCGGCAGCGCGGCATGCACTAAACAACCTATAGAGACTCGAGATAATTGTCGACTATCAGAGAGGGATAAGAAAGACCTATTCGTAACCAACCTGATTCTACCACCAAACATGCCCATCCTGGTATTTCCCCCTCGAGACCAAACGAGGAAGTCAACCGAGGAACTCACACAGTTGGCAGTTTTATTCATTCCGTTATAGTTGCGGCAATTACTAGTCAAATATAGATAGCATCCTGATATAATAAGCAGTGGGCAGTTTTAGTTAACCATTCAGTTGTAGTTGCAACACTTACTAGTCAGATACAATTAGCATGAGATATCCCAAACCCAGCAGTTGTTGGTACTTTTATTTCGCCATTCCGTTGTAGTGAAGCTGATTACTAGTCATATCGGATACAAGTCAAATTATAGCAGTAAACTTTAGTTATAGTTGTCTATGATCGAGAACTGTGCTCCAAGTCGTCCATAACCGCGGACACGGCTTTTCGAAAAGATTTAACCCTGCAGGGGTGCACCAAAGTATCCACACGCACTTCGACCCTTTTTGCTAGATCAGTTAACATACACCCATCGGTATGTCGGCGGGGCCTAAGTCATGACGTTTCCCAAACCCAAAGCAAGCACAGGGGGCCACCCCACTAAGTCTACCCGTAACGAAGTCGGCCGGTCTCCGAGACGGACTCAGGGTTTGCATCAGTGGCTGTAAACGACTGGGAACCCGAAAAATGTGACTGGGCTTGTCGATACCGCGAAAACACTCCGCTTACCTAAACAGTACAGGTGCAGTACCTCGCACAATTTAAATAAAGCAGTAAAGCATGGCATAAGTACAGGATAGTAAATAAAACCTCAAACTAGTTTGTGGCCCCCAGTACAGTACTTTGAAATCAGGTACTAATCGATGGGGAGCCCATACATCCCACCTGTGGTTAGCGCGCTCGATCTCGGAACAGGTGTCAAGAACTCGGGGTCCTACGGGACACCAGTGAGCGGTTAAAAACCAAATATTGTCTATTACCCACCGGTGCCTCTGCATTTACCTACTTCAATTTTAGTTATTAAACAGTAATTAAAGCCATGATCATCTCCAATATTAAACATGCGGCAATACTCCAACAACTGTGGTACTTGACGACACGCAACAGCACTTGAGCAAGCGACTACGACGCGCAAGTCCATCTATCTACCAATCAACGGGTAATAGGATGTGTCCAAGGCAATATAAGGCTGCAAGGGATATCACGGGTACGAAAACTAGAGCATCGCGACACAGATAGCAATAGATCAACAGGAGGAAATAAATACTATAAAAGTAAGATAGGTAGAAAGGGGGAGATGCTCGCCTGAAAACATTGTCGAAGGTTTATCCGAAGATAGGATCGACACTCGCATCAACTCATCGGCCTAGTCCGTGAAGAAGCAAAACACTAGCACAAACACCGGATGCACTATTTAATACTATGACAGAAGATCGGGCATGATGCATGTATGATGTATGACATGGCAAAGGGGCGATGCAATTAGATCATATTAAGCGGAACCGGGGTCCCGACAATTATTTAGATGGTTCATGTTGTTTAGATACCCCACATTTTAAATGTTGTCTTAACATGGCAAAAAGTATCACCGGTTCGCTACACAAATTTAAATGGGACCAATATAAGACTAGAATAGCCCGCATATAGCCTTCATATTTAATTTAGGTGAATCGGCATAACGCCCCCAAACCACAGACAAGTATGCATGCATGAACAATTTAATGTGCATCAGTTGATAATGTCATATTATAAAATAATGGGGTCTCGGATAGGGAATCACATTAGGGTTCGGATCTGGGGTTCGGTCTCGGCGGGATCGTTCTCGGATAACAGAGTAGATCTTGGCGTTCCGCGAAGAAGGACTTGGTTCAGCGTCGGGACGCACCGGATTCGTCCTGGTCGGTGTCTATCTTGTCGTTGCGAAGATCTTGTCGGGTCCGCGTATCGGGTCGGTCTTGGCGTTCGGGATGAAGAACTTGGCGTCCGGGATCTCAACGAGCTTGGCGATGGTCTCCGTGTTTCCATAGGACACGTCCACCAAGACAACACCTCCACAACACAAGCATCACCCGAACTACAGTAACACTCCTTGTCACCTCCCTGAAGGATTTCTTCACATCATCGACACACCACCTCGCTGCAATAGCTTCACAACAGAAACACACTGAAGGTAAATAGGGAACCGGGAGCCATCGGCAAGAGCAAGCACACACGTGCTAGGCACCAACAACGCGCAGGACGATGACAATGGGGCGGCTCCCTGGCATAGAGAACGGTCCGACGACAAACATCGGCTACCACAGAGGAGGGCAGTGGCTCGGGCAGGCGCGAGACGAGCCTAGGCAGCGAGGAACACCAGCGGAGTGGCGGGGTCGCAGGGCCAGAGCGGAGGCTGGAAGGGGAGCGTCGGGGCAGCGAGCTTGAGGAAGGCAAGGACTGACGGCGCCCGTGTCTAGCGACGACGATGATGGGACTCGGTGGCGACTGTGCTAGGGACATGGACGGAAGCGTCGTGCCCTGCAGGAGGCGGCAGGGGCATGGCACGGTCCGGGGGCGCGCAGGGAGGGCATCGATGGAGGCGGTCCATGGCAGAGGTGACGCCGGTGAGGAGGAAGGCGAGGTGGCGCGGGCCTGCGGCGACGGAGAAGAAGCAGAGTCGACCGGTGATCGAGCGGGGAGGGCGACGCTAGTGACGGGCCGACGGACGGCGGTGCTTGCCAGGGAGGGGATCTGGCGGCGGCTTCACTCGAGGGAGGGATGGGAGTTGGGGACGGGGACGGGACTCGAGCGGGGCGGGGTCACGAGGAAGGCCGCGTGGAAGAGGGTGGGTTCGGGCCGCTGGGTTCGTGGGGTGGGGTCGGGGTCTGGTTCACGGGGTGGGTCGCGATGGGTGGGGTAGGTGTGCGTAGTGTGTGTCCAGTGGGGTGGAGGCGGCGTGGGGATGAGGGGGGGGGTTAGGGTTTGGCTAGGGTTAGGTTTTATATATGGGGTAGTAGGTGGTCTGTCTAGTTGGGCCTTTGGGCCTGACCGGATGGTCTGCCTCCCCCTAACAAAATATTTATATTATTTATTTTCTTTTCTTTTATTTAAAACAAAACATTTACAAATATGTTTTGGGCAAAAATAAGGATCCAAGAGGAACATGATCTTATATTTAAATTAGAGAAGGGGTATTTGTAGAAAACAAAAATAGGGCTTTTAGCAAAATAGTTTTAGAAAAAAAGATGCATGCTAATGTTATGATGATGCACAAAGTATAAACAACAACGATTTTCTAGTAGTGGTTTCCTCGGGGTGCTACATCTTACCAGGACCAGTTGGCCCCCACAACTTTGGCAGCAAAACCTCCTGAACTGGTTTTGGTGGCAATTCAACAGCCAAATCAGCGATGTCGTTCAACACAACCTCGAGAACATGTTCAGGTGGCACCTCAATAGACTCTTTTGTTGCCTCTTCGGTTTGCAAATTATCCATAACAGGTGGCAACTCAATAGATTGCAGCACAATATGATCAAGGGCATCATCTGCTTCCATTGAAACATCCACAACAGGTGGCAATTCAATAGCCTCATTTTGCCTTGTTTGATCATCAGTAAACATGATCTGCACATTTCTCTTTTTTCTGAATCCACCAAGTCTTGCCTTTTTGGTTGGCCAGCATTTTTTGACAACAAGAGGCTGAACTGGACATTTTCTCCTGAAAAACATAACAGGTCATTTTGCAACAAAACAAAGTGAAGAAACAACAGTAACAGTAAAAAAATATTGCATACTTCTTTGGCTTTTCTGGAGTGTAACGGCATTTCGAAGACCCAGTTCGCCCAGTTCGGTGCCCAAGTTCCTGGCAAAGCTTGCATCTGTTTTTGTTACCTTTTTTAGGTCTTTTTGGCTTATCTTCCTTTTTCACTTTCTTACTACTCCCACCTTTCTCAAACCATGCCTTGAATATACTTTGCTTAGGCCGGCCAGCTTTTCTTTTGGTCAGTGGAGGACACATAGAAAATTCAAATTCTACTTCAGGCCATTGAGACTGGTCTGTAAGTGCTGGAATTAGAGTTGCATATGTAGCTTTGAATTTTTCTACTGAATAATATTCATGCAAATATAGGTGCATATTTAACTTTGGTTTGGAGGCCAAGAAGAGTAGGGCATGCTCACATGGCTTTCCAGTGTGTTGCCACTCCAGGCAAGTGCATTCATGCACTTCAGTGTCAACAACATGTCTCCTTCCAATTTTGGTGTCTCTAACTTCAGCACCCCAAAAAGAAGATTTCTCAACTTTCAAATGTGCAAGATTTCTACTCCTGTTGACAACCTGTTGTACCACTGCTGGAAGCTTGTACCCTTGTAGGACATCACCAATTCTTCTTCTCAATTCCCACAAGCGCATGATCATGATCCTGATTTGGTCAACCATGTCATGTACAGGCAAGTCCTTTAAATCCTTCACCTTGTTGTTAAAACTCTCTGCCAAGTTGTTGTTGATATGATCACATTTGATGGCAGTATTAAATCCTGACCGATACCATAAGAGAGAGTGATAGGTTTGCAGCCATGTACCAAATTCATTCTCAGTACATGCTGCCATTATCTTACCAAGATGATATGAATGTGTCTGGGTAGTGTAAGATCTGGCTGCAGGCCACATGCGCCCAAATTCTTCTCCTCTGAACTTTTTGATCAAATTCATCCACATATGTCCAAAGCACTCTCTTTGCTCAGAATGGGGAAACACAGTCTTTACTGCATTTTCTAGGCCTTTGCATGCATCTGTATGAATTGCCAAAGGTGAGACTGGCCCTAAGCATCTTTTCAACTGCATCATAAACCATGTCCATGAGGCCTCAGTCTCTGATTGAAACAACCCAATGGCAACAGGGAACATCCAATTATGTCCATCCAGAGCATTGCATGCTGCTAGCTGACCATTCCACCTTCCAGTTAAAAATGAAGAGTCTATGCTTAAATATGGACGACATCCTGCTTTGAAGCCATCGATGCAAGGCTTTAAAGCCATAAAAAACTTAGAGACGAACACCTTGCCATCATCACTGACCTCAGTATCTATCTCCACAACACTGCCAGGTGACCTTTTCTCAACCTCTGCTTTGAAGTTATACAACATCCTAAAAGTATTTGCCCAATCACCATAGAATTCTTTCATTGCCCTTTGTTTTGCCTTCCACACAGTGCCATAATTCACCTTAATTGGGTAGTCCTTTTCCAAGTCTTTTTTTAGCCTCTTTGCAGTAGTGTTTGGTGTCTTGGCTAAAATAGGAGTGATCTTTTCAGCAACCCAAATTTGTGATGTCATTGTTGATACTCTCTGTGAACTAGGAATGCAAGTGTGTTCAAAAGGGATTTGATTAACTCTAATGGTGCTTCCATCTGGTTGGCGTCTAGCAGAAATGTACCATTTGCAAGGATTGGCGCCCCCATCAAAACCTCTACATCTAGCATAGAACTTCTTTTTATCAGTCCACTAAGTCTTGGCATCAAACTGCTTCTTGATTGCATAAGTTTTGAAACACATCCTAAACTCACCCATGCTTGGAAACAGTTTCCCTACTGCAATAACAGGGTTTTCCTTGTCATAGACAGTAACCAGCTCATCATAATGTGCATAATTTACATCATCTACAGCATTCTCCATCATCTCTCTATCTACATCTTCATAAAATGTTCTGTTACCACCATCATCATCAGCCAAATTAGTTTCATCAGTATTTTCCTTATCTCTGTCATCTACTGGAATGCCAAATATTTTGGCCATCTCTGTGTCAGTCATTGGTGCTATGACTAAATCAGTAGTTTCATCTAACTCCACTAAATTCCAATCAACATACATACTAGCCCCTGCATCAACACCCTGTCCTGCATCAACATCATTTTTGTCCGATAATACTGTCACTTCAGTTCGTATGGGCACCATCTGCCTCTGTGAGTCCCAATCATCATCTGACATTTGCGAAGCAAAATTTGAAGCCACATATCCAACCTTGGAATCTGCTTCCAAATCGATGAGCTCAGCATGAAAAGTAACATCTTTTTTTGTCCAGCCATCTTGTCGATCAATTTCATCTACTAAATCTTCTCCATCCTCAATTCTCAAATATTCTCCCTTCCAATTTTCAAACTGTAACAATGCAACTTCCTACTGTGGACCCCAAGGAACACTTTGCCTGATTTTCTCCACCAAATTCTTCACGGCCAATTCTTCCATTTGCTGCAGTTGCTGGGGATCAATATCTGCAAACTCAACCTCCCAACCCACAGATGTACCTCTCTCGATGTTACGTACACTATCCATCACCTAGTTTCGCTTTAGATGGGAAGAACTTGAAATTGAATTGGAATTTTCTCCACCTCTCATAATCACCCCTGTTTTGTTTGAATAGAGGCGGGCAGAGTGAGCTAGAGGAATTGGTGATTATCCAAATGCTATCAAATCAAATGAAAAAATAGTGAGATTGACCTATTGGAAGTGCTCTCTTGCCTCTCCATCTCGATGCCTCCGATTCAGCCAACCCGCCCACGACAATCTAGCTCAGAAATCAGAAATCAGAGGGAAAGCGATTGGGTCAGATCCAAATCCAAGCGCAGGGAATGAGCTAGGGTTTCGAGATAACGCACCATCGATGGGCTGCCCCTGAGCTCACACGGGCCGCCGTTGCCGAGCACACAAAGTTGATGGCGCCGCCGGCGGATTATAGCTAATCTATCAAGTGGGTGGGATCATGATGGTCAGGTGCAGTGACTCACACAGCCACTAAGTTGATGATGGTGTTTCTAGCCAACCCAGAGAGGTCTAGATCCTATGCAATGTTGGCATGGCCTCACATTTACCACAGTTGTGTGTCATGGCTTGGCATAGCATATAGCTAGATCTATCCAAACATGGGGTAGTTAGGTCAACGATCATGTCCGACTACTCGAAAGAGCCACTTGTGTACCATGTTTTTATCTACATTTATTCAAATGGACTCAAATTTGGCACGAGAGTTTATCACCATGTGCCTAATGATGCTACCATTGTATCTAGCCATTTTGGTTTGAAATTTTCAAAAATTTAACCAACAAACTCAAAAACAGGCTTTCATTTGTGAAGCAAGTACCAAAACTACAATTTAAAACCTTCTAGTTGCATGCTTGTGCGGTTTTACATCACATTGGGACCACATAAGAGAAGTTGTACTTTTAACCGCATAAGCCACACTTCAAACACGGATATTTAACCGCGGCCGTTAGAAAATATCTTGTACATTGACTACAATGTTGCATGCAAATAACATGACATAACACAATAAAAATACTAAAAGCCACCCTTGAAATAAACTTTTGGAGGCCATTCCTCCGACAATGAGTAGATCCTACCCACCTAACTTTCATTGCTTAACATCTGAATTTCAGTCACAGTTTTCATATCCATGTCGACTTCAAACAATCCAGGATCAAACCTAGTTGATAACAATATAAATCGTCCATTGCTTGATGCCTTCCTCATCTGAATTTTGTAGTAATAATTTGCGAACCCCGACGTACCCTCATTATTGAAAACTTCTTCCCAGCAGTCATCCGATATCCTAGCTCCAATTTTTTGAACCAAATCAACCTTAGACTCCAAAGACCACACAGTGTGGTTTCCCTCATGATGTAGAACACATCTTTCAAGATATCCATTGGAAAACTTAATGAACACCACCCCTCCTCCACATTTAGGAGCTACCGTGTAATCATTCCAAGAGTTAACAATGAATCCCATTTCATCTGGCAATTCTATTATGCAAGTCTGTGATGTTAAAATGTCCAAACAAATTATATACTCGACTACATACATCATGTAGAGCTTGCCTCCAGATAAAACACCATACGGATTACGGTGAATGACATGAACCACAGGTGATTGTATTGGCGAACTTAATGTTCTTGACCACCCCCCGTCTTTATGAATACACGCGTGAACAAACACCGGATCAGTACTGTTAAAGCTTACCCTGTTGTAGTCAGAATTAAAGAGCGTAGATGCATCTTTCTCGAAGAAAGGCAACCCTGACCACCCCCTTCCAAGTATCAACCCAAACTGCCCAAATGTGTTATCAATGTGCTGACCCCCATTTCTTGGAATTTGCACTATATGCTTCATCTCCAAAGAACTAAAACTATTTTTTCTAGCAGAGGGGCAAAACGTGTAGTAAACATCTGAATCCCCACACATGCTTCCAGCTTTAAGACCAAGGACAACGCCATCTGCTGAACTCAAAATATCCGCACCTTCCCACAGTTCACTGTTTAATAATGGGTGTAAAGCATTAGATGAAACCTCTGTCTGATTTCCCCGTGCATAAATTAACCTAAATACACTTGTTCTTGTTCCTGGTTTCCTGAACTGCACCAAAAAACCTAGATGTGCTGGTGTTTTTGTCGAACTAAACCAGCGTTGCACAATTAGAGACCTACTAGCTGACAACCAGGCATTATTGAAAATGCTGCAATGGATCAATGCCATAGAAGTTGCAATTTTAGACTTTGTAATAATTTTTGAAACCAAATCTGAGTTGCTCATCATTGAATCCACAGAAGTTTTCAATTCGACAGATATGCTGGATCCAACTCCATCTGCCAAACAAGAAACCATATGTCATATGTTTGATACAATGCCATGAATTTTTTATACCAAGGAATAGAAGCATGTCAACAAGCTTCCATCATCTACAGAATAACAAATCAAACAACAGAACAGAAATAAAATCCCTACAAACTACAACACACTACTAAATTCCACCATCCCCCACCCCCAATTTGCGAAGGAAGCTGTTATTGAAGCTTCCCTTCCTAAAAGCAGTCGCTTCTAAAGAACAGAAAATATTTTATTTTTCAATTGCTCCTTTGTATAAGAAATAATTAAAGTAAAATCCTTCAGCATATCCCAAACTATAGCACGGTTCTTAAATACCCTAAGAAACAGATATACTCTGAAGATCTCTTTAGATCTACACAGAACAGACCCGTACTATACACACAATAGGAAAGCATACAAAATTTTACATATGCAGTCGGATAAAAGCAATGAACATTACCAGAAGCTTCTTTTCGAAATCCATCGCCTGAAGTGTTGAACTCTCTAAATCCCAGAGAATCTTCCATGGCGACAACCCAGCCAGTCCTTGGAACCTTAGGCGAAAGCACACCCTCATCCCTCTCGTTCATAACGGCGTCATGTATGCGAGTTTTAGTGGAAGGATATAAGAATCAATTTGAATCTTGGAAGAGCGGATGGTTAGGGGCACCTTAGGTTAGGGTTCCAAAGGAAGCAGTCGTTCATCTATAGCTATCGAAATTCCTTTTGTACCCCCCAGGACCAACTTTAGCCATGCTAGAAAAACACAAGGGGGATTTGCAAAATAACTATGCTGTGCTCTGAACTGAAGCCATGTATGAAGCTAGTTCTGACCGGCCACTACGCTGATTACTACCAAACCCAAAAAATTATACGTACGCTGAAAATCGATCTATAAAAATTACTGATCAATCCAAAAAAACATCCTGAAGAGAAACAAATTTAACCGTGAAACACATAAACTTAGATTCATAGTGGATTAACTAAAGATTTTTTATATTTCCCATCTATCCCAGAAAGTTCAGCTTTTCCCTTTTCATATAACACCCATTTTTTAAGCACCAAATATTAGCCGAAGATATCCCATGTTGTAAAATTTATCGTTTTTAAAAACTAGGATTAGCCGAAGATCAGCCGAAGATATCTCATTTTTATGACTTACTATTACATTAAAAAGTACTAGTGTTAGACATGAATGATGCATACATTACCCCTCCCTAAATCATAACTAATAATAGTGAAATATTCATATTGTTTAAATTACAAATTCATAAGCCATGTTTTGATGTATTGATGCTAGCTAAATGGACTCAAATTTGGCACAAGGGTGTATCACCACGTGCCTAATGATGCTAGCATTGTATCTAGCCTAATGATTCTAGCATTGTACCCAGAGAGGTCTATAGCCAATGCAATGTTGGCATGGGCCCACATCTACCACAACGTGGCTCATCATGTCTTGGCATTGTATCTAGCCTAATGATGCTAGCATTGTACCCATAGAGGTCTACATCCCATGGAATGTTGGCATGGCCCCACATCTACCACAGTTGTGTGTGTCATGGCTTGGCATAGCACTCTTATAGCTAGATCTATCAAGTGGGTGGGATCATGTTGGTCAGGAGTAGTGACTCACACAACCACTAAGTTGATGATGGTGTTTCAAGCCTGCCCAGAGAGGTCTAGACCACATGCAATGTTAGCATGGCCCCACATCTACCACGAGTGTGTGTCACGACTTGGCATAGCACTCTTATAGCTAGATCTATCAAGCGGGTGGGATCATGTTGGTCAGGTGTAGTGACTCACACAACCACTAAGTTGAAGATGGTGTTTCTAGCCAACCTAGAGAGGTATAGATCCCATGCAATGTTGGCATGGGCCCACATCTCTTGCTGTAGATTCAAAATTCAACTGATTTTTAGAAACAATTGAAAATTCATCATCTCTTGGCATAGTAGTATTATACTTAGATCTATCAAGTGGGTGGCATCATGTTATCCCAGCATTGCATTAGGCTCTAGACCCATATGAGTTGACTAGAAACACCATCATCAAGTTTGTCGTGACTTGACATAGCACTATTATAGCTAGATCTATCAAGTGGGAGGGATCATGTGGTCAAGTGCAGTGTCTCAAACAACCACTAAGTTGATGATGGTGTTTCTAGCCAGCCCAGAGAGGTCTAGACCCCATGCAATGTTCGCATGGCCCCACATCTACCACAAGTGTGTCATGGCTTGATATAGCACTTTTACAGCTAGATCTATCAAGTGGGTGGGATCATGTTAGCCAGGTGTAGTGACTCACACATCCACTAAGTTGATGATGGTGTTTCTAGCCAACCTACAGAGGTATAGATCCCATGCAATGTTGGCATGGGCCCACATCTACCACAGTTGTGTGTGTCATAGCTTGGCATAGAAAAAGTATAGTTAGATCTATCAAGTAGGTAGGATCATGTTGGTCAGGTGGGATGACTCATACAACAACAAGTTGGTGAAGGTGTTCCTATCCAGCCCATAGAGGTCTAGACCCCATGCAATGTTGGCATGGCCCCACATCTGCCACAAGTTTGTGTCATGGCTTGGCATAGCACTCTTATAGCTAGATCTATCAAGTGGGTGGGATCATGTTGGTCAGGAGTAGTGACTCACACAACCACTAAGTTGATGATGGTGTTTCAAGCCTGCCCAGAGAGGTCTAGACCACATGCAATGTTATCATGGCCCCACATCTACCACGAGTGTGTGTCACGACTTGGCATAGCACTCTTATAGCTAGATCTATCAAGCGGGTGAGATCATGTTGGTCAGGTGCAGTGACTCGCACAACCACTAAGTTGATGATGGTGTTTCTAGTCAACTCAGAGAGGTTTAGATCCGATGCAATGTTGGCATGGGCCCACATCTACCACAGTTGTGTGTGTCATGGTATGGCATAGAAAAATTATAGCTAGATATAGCAAGTAGGTAGGATCATGTTGGCCACACAACCACAAGTTGGGGAAGGTGTTTATAGCCCCCCTAGAGAGGTCTAAAGCCCATGCAAAAATTCAAAATTTGACCGGGCCACCTAAAATTCAAAAGAAACATCAAAATTGTGTTAAATGTTGGACACATTTGACCGAGCACAATTGGCCCGAGACAGGCCGACCGGCATACGGCCTGGCCAAAGCCCATGCATCATACTCAGATGTTATTTTAATTCATGGACCTAAACCCTAAACCCCACAGGCCCCACCCACCCACCACGCACACACCCCACGTTGTACGTGCGCACAAAGAGGCACATCTTATCAGAGGGATTTTCTTGTTCGATCGCCTCGACTCCGCCCGCCTCGACTCCGCACATCGCCGCCAACGACGAGATTTGAATTCTTTTCTTCCTGCCCTACGTGAGAGCTACATCGAGGATACACCGTTTCTTTTTGAGGAGCTGAATAATCGCAGCACACGCACTACCGTTGCAGGTATTTTTGTACGCACTGTGGATTTATCATACATTATTACTAGTTCTAAGTTCAGCAGAACTTCGATTAGAGCTCGATCCATATGGATCCGTTTGTTTAGACGTTAGATTTTCCGTCCAAGGGTAGTCGCCATTATGTCGAAGAATTGTTAGTGGATCTTCTCTAGGAATTCCAGTTGTTGGGCTCTGTTTGAGGGCGGGAAATCGTTTGGCATGATGTTGACTATTAATTCTGCTGTAATTTTCTTGTGTTAATTGGTTTTGTGTGTTAGACATCGCATCTCAGGCCTACATGCAGTGCTGAGATGCAATTTAGCTGGTTTGGTGTTTAAAAACGAATGATGTATACAAGTCCCTTTTGATAAAAGAAACAAGACATCTGATTCTCCTGTTGTTATTCAATTTAGCTGGTTACGTGAAATATTGTTCATATATGTTTGCAATAAAAGGTCTATAAACACATGCACTACAGAAAAACTATGTGTGTAAACTCTTTATTTGTAATTGTATATATGTGTAAACATTTTTAAAATCCCGCTCTCGATTTATCGGTAGTTAGGCGCGTCCAGAGATCGATTTACCTGACATGGTGTAGTATAACGTACTCTTAGTGTTATCCATCTTATAGTCTATGCGTGTTACGAATAGTATTATTTCTTGGATGCCAACAAAACACCTAAATAAATATAGTTATTTTTCAACAGAATGGATGAAATCGGAGAAATGTGTTGTGCTGTTGAGAAGTGGTGTCATTTCGTGAAAAGTATGACACCAGCACAACATGCCAAAATTGGAGAAACGGATTTGCAGTGCATGCTTGAGATTCCCCCAGTGAAGTCAAGATGTATGGTGATCAAATTTATGACACAAAAATTTGATCCAAAGACAGAAAAATTTAATGTATGCAAGAATGATGGTGAAATATCCCTTACGGGAGTGGACGTTGAGTGCATCTATGGTTTAAAAAATCATGGATTGGATATATCGGACATTCTTTATGAGGAAGCTGATGACGCAAAGAACCGTATACCTGATAGCTTTGTAAGCAAAAAGACAGGTAATATTATAATTGATGACCTAATCGCCGACGTCATCAAGGATAAAGTTGCGGATGACGACTTTATCCGCAAGGTGGTTATGGTTCTGATTGGGACAGTCCTTGCCCCCACAGAACCAGAAGATCGTCCCAAAACAATACTATGCACTGGTAGAAGATGTGGGTCGCATTAAAAAGCTGAATTTCAAT
The DNA here is from genome assembly GCA_916181665.1 of Avena sativa. Taxonomy (NCBI): domain Eukaryota; kingdom Viridiplantae; phylum Streptophyta; class Magnoliopsida; order Poales; family Poaceae; genus Avena; species Avena sativa. The sequence continues at coordinate 129,319,361 of OV702297.1, forward strand.
AAGTATGTACGGACATAGCTCATTGCTAGCCTAAAACAAGTAGGCAACACATATGAAGCGAAACAATGGCCGACAGGCAGCACCATCTTGTTACAGGTAAATTCCATTCTCAACTTACATACTTCCTCCGATTCAAACTAATTGACTTGGTTTTGTCTAGATTCGGATATATCTAGCACTAAAACATGTCTAGATACATCTAAATCTAGACAAATCTGAGTTAAATAATTTTTTAACTAATTTTGTTGTGATATTTGAAGTATCTGTACTATGAGAAGATACTCCTAGATGGCTTAGTATACGTCCAGAAGGCCATTAATGAGGAACTGGACGGAAGATGCGGCTTCGGCGAGAGACGCCTTAGAATTAAAGGGTCGTGATTTGGGGAAGGTACGTAAATACAAGTGATATCGTGGCTTATTTTTTGTTCTGCTAACGGTTCTCAATATTAATTGGTTTATATACACATATCTTGAAGATTGACGATGACATAACTCAAAAGCATCGAGAAGAGGTTCTCCATACACCCAAAATTGCATCTGGTAAGAAACGTAGTAGAGGGCCCTATAGGAAGAAGGAAGGAGGTTCTACATCCAGCTGGGCTAAAGGAATGAGAGAAGTCATGTTGGAACAGATGACGAACAAACTAACAGAGCATATTGATAGAACAATTGAAGAAACCCTTGATAGAAAGATGGAGGTCTTCACAGAAGATTGTGCTAAGGTGATACACCCTATGTGTCATCTGCTCTGAGTTAAACAAATGCTTTTTTTAAACATGACATGATGATTCATTTATTTTCAATCTTGCAGAAACTTCTTGTTATGATGAACTCAGCAGGAGTCGCATACAAACCTTCTAAAGAAAAAATGTCTGATAATGACAATAAAGAGGAGGAGGTAGATAAGGAGGTAGAGAATGGTGAAGGAATCTCCTCTACTAACACCAAATATACGCCAAAAGATTTCATGGAACGTCCAGACACCCCAGAAAGTAACCCCTTTGACATTGCACAGGACTCTAATTTAAAGAAGGATTCAAATAGTAAGGGAAAAGAGGTTGAAGGTGACATATTCATGTTACCCACATACAAGAAGGAAAGGAATGCTACTGATACTTGCCACACCGCACCATCGAAACTCGGCAATACGCAAGCGTCACCAATAGTAATTGATGGTAGGGGTCCTTCAACGACGCGATCGGACCCAGAGCCAATTCCATTAGAAGCATTCACAGCTGCATTGAAAAAGGGGCGGGGAGGTAAAAAAGGTGAGGTAGGAGACACTCTGTCGAATAGATCGTCATCTGTCTCGTTTAATAGCCTACGTACCATTTGCCGGAAGCTATTAATGGTGAGAAGACAGAAGCCGTTGGCGAGAAGCGCAAGCTCAGGTCGGCGGACAAAAAGGGTAAGAAACCAAAAAACAATGTTAGAAAAGGTAGTGAAACATCATTGAATTGCATGGTTGTGCATGTATTAAATTAAAACAGTTACATGCACATATTAAACATTTGTTTCTGTGTATGCAGTTCTTTTCGAATACATACAAGTACTGGACGGTTTGACATCACAACAAATAGATGCTGCAGTGTTGTACGTTGAAACAACAAAAAATAATAAAGATTTTTGCAATGAAAGTGTCTATAATAAGAAGGACGACACTGAGGTCACTGCCAACCATATTAGTGTGATCCTTGATAAATTATGGCTGCGTAGCAATGTAAGTCCAAGTACCACAGTTTTGTTATTTTATGCAAACAAGAAGGATCGTTTGTCACACATTATTAAATTTTTTTTGTAGGTTATAGGTGCTTACATGGAAGAATTGTATCTTCGACTGGGGGATGACCAAAACTTGTGCCCTGCATGGAGGGAAAACAGTCTAATACGTACTCCACCAAGAAGAAAAACTAGATCCCAGCATAAGAAAGAATCCATGGACAAAAAATCAGAAAAGGTGTATGATATATCAGGATGCTCTGCAAGATGCATGGAAGAATACTTTCGTGTTGATAAAGTAAGTACTGTTTGTATAAGAAAATGCAGAGTATAAACCAGATTATGTAATGTGATAACACTTGTCTCTTTTTGGTAGGCATATTTCGCATTGAATATAAACGATTGCCACTGGTGTTGTGTCGTCTTGAATAGTACAAAGAAGAAATTTCAAGTGCTCGACTCGCTGTTTGAATTTAAAAGGGTCCAGAAAAATGTCGAAGCTCTCGTATGTTTTCTCTCTATACATTTAGCGACGATATGGTTATTCCAAGCATTACACTAAACCTCTTTGTTTCATAGAGAGAGCAAATTTCGAAAGACATAGAAGTGGCTAACAAATTTACGGATTATAAGTTTGATGATGTTTCCAATTGGGAGATCGTAAGCTGCGAAACACCACGGCAAAATGATGCGTGAGTTTCTGGTTGAACTAATGTCATTTCTTTTGATGTGTTAGTACTGTTATTCAAATTTAGATTCGTTGTGATCAGAAACTCGTGTGGATTGTTCGTGCTACGCTGTATGGAGCATTTTGACGGAGATAAATTTACAGATGTAGTCTCGCAGGTATTCAAAATTTCTATTTGGAATTTACATATTTATATACACCAGCATGTGACCTTATTAACCCTGCTAATATTTTGTTATAGGAAAGGATAAATGATTCTAGAAGACGAACTGTTATAGAAATTATTCTATCGAAGACAAACAAACTCTACAAGGTAAAAAGCAGAGTTCTTGAGATCGCGGAGATGCCGGTAGATTCTTGAAAACTCGCGAAACAAAAATTCGTACTACCGATTCCCTGGCAAATGTTGGTATACCATTAAAAAATTTACGCAAAGTTGGGTTGTTTGATTGCTAAATAGTTCGCGCATGGCGCTGTGTTTTTGTCAGAAGAATGTTTCATGACTGTGGTTTAATTTTGTCGTTTTGCTTAATTTACGATTGTAATTAATGTAAAGTTTGGGTTGTTTATGTTCGCCAATTTGTGGATTTGATGAGCAATGTTCATAGGCCTAGTTGTAGTGTGTATGCTTAAAATACAACGCTCGCCAAAATAGTAACAGACCAGACATATAAATGAATGAGAATTACATTATACAGTTTCAAAATATAAGAGTTTTTAGCTTTGTGATCTAGACCTCTTTAGGTTGGCTAGAATCTCCCTCATTAACTTATGGTTGTGTGACTCATCACCTGGCAAAATGATCAAACCCAGTTGATACATCTAAGTAAGCCATGACACACACTACTCGTGGCAGATGTGGGCCGATGCCAACATTGCATGGGATCTAGACCTCTCTACGCTGGCTAGAAACATCTTCACCAGCGTTTCTCCTCTCGCTCAAAATGGTGTGTATTTCTTTGGTATAGTCCTCGTCACAAAGGAGTAAAATGCCTTGATAGTACTTCTGGCCGTGTCTACGAGTCAAGGGATGTTGTTTTTGATGAAAATGTTTTCCCTTTGCTACACTTCATCAAAATAGCAGGTCGTTGTCTCCATGATGAAATTATTTTGCTTCCTTCAGACAATCCCTCATCGGTAGAAACAACTATGGGTGTGCATACTAATGACCAATATATATGTGTCGATTGTTCCTGTCGTTGATCCTATGCAGGCCACAGCTGACACCCTGCCCACAAGCTGTACCGAACTAGTCACGCAAAATTCTGCCGAAAATACTGATGACAACACGTCAGATAATGAGGCTGAAGGAAACACCGCTACAAGTCAAGAAAACACGTACTCTGAGCATGATACGGGGGCAAAACCTGCCTCGGATCCGCCCCCGAGACTCTGATTCGTCGTCACCTGGGCGTATCGATCCGCGCCAGTCCCCTCACACCACGTCCCCAAGGTCTGGGCCCTCCTTTGCGTCGCGTTCTGCGCGTAACTATGGCGGCCATGGGGAGCCCGACACGTCTTCCCCGTGGTCCCCACCAACGCGTGTACGCGCAGATCTCCCGCCCAGCTCTTCCCCATGGTTCTTCTGACGGCTTTGGGAGTGACACCTCGCCAGGAGATCCAATCGGCACGTCGTTGAGCGCTGGTGCCCAGGAATATTCTGCACCTGTACAATCTTCAGTGCCAGGATCTTCTGCAGCACCTGCTGCTAACGTATATACTGCTGCTAAACCCCGCACTCGTCTAAAAAAAAGGTACTACTACCTCCGTTCCAAAATGTAAGCCTTTTTAGCAAACTAAAACAACTTGCTAAAAAGTTTTATATTGTGAAACGAAGGAAGTATAAAGGACCCAAAAATTCGTACTGAGGGCACAATTCGGTTGGAACTATTAACATCTACTCCCTCCGTTTCAAAATATAAGATGTTTTAGCTTTGTGAAGGAAATGTATCTATACTTATTTTAGTGTGTAGGTTTATTCTTGTTTCGAGTGAATCTACAAACTAAAACAAGTCTAGATACATTTGCTTCACAAATCTAAAACATCTTATATTTTGAAATAGATGGAGTACAGGAGAACCATAAAACTTGCATGAAGCTAAAACGGATACAAACTGAAGTGTGCTATGCAAGATCCCACTAAGCTCTAACAAAAATGTTATTTATTGCACCTTGTCCCACCAAGCTCTAACATGATCCCACCCAGTTGATACATCTAAGCATAAGAGTGCTATGCCAAGCCATGACACACACTTGTGGCAGATGTGGACCCATGCCAACATTGCATGCGATATAGACCTCTCTTAGCTGGCTAGAAACACTTTAACCAACTTGTGGTTGTATGCCATGTTACAACATCGACCTAGTTTCACATCATAAAAATTCACCACATTAATTTGCCACAAGCTAGTGTGTGTCATGGCTTGGCAAACTCAAAATTTTAGCTAGATATAGCAAGTAGGTAGGATCATGTTGGCCAGGTGTGATGACACATACAACAACAAGTTGGTGAAGGTGTTTCTATCCAGCCCAGAGAGGTGTCCCATGCATGCATGCAATGTTGGCATGGCCCCACATTTTCCACCAGCTAGTGTGTGTCTTACAACTAGATCTATCAAGTGAGTGGGATCATGTTGGTCAGGTGTAGTGACTCACACAACCACTAAGTTGATGATGGTGTTTCTAGCCAACTCGGAGAGGTGTAGATCCCATGCAATGTTGGCATGGGCCCACATCTACCACAGTTGTGTGTGTCATGGCTTGGCATAGCAAAATAATAGTTAGATCTATCAAGAGGGTGGGACAATGTTGTCCAAGCGATGACTCATACAACAACAAGTTGGTGAACATGTTTCTATCCATCCCATAGAGGTCTAGATTGTAGGGTTCGCAGCATAGAAAACAAAAAAAATCCTACGATGGGAACATCTATGTACCAAGATCTATCTACTAGATACAAGCAACGGGTGGATATACATCCATAGAATACATACCCTTGAAGACCGAATAGCATTAACGAGGTTGTACTCGTGGATGATGTAGACGAATGCTTGCCGATCTCAAGATCGTGATGAAGTCCATCTGGTCCAGCCGGTCCAGCACGATCAAGTCCAGCACCTCAAAGCAGTGGTGCATCCGTGATCGCACACACGTACGGGTACCCCGACAACCTCCGCGCCCTCACTCCAGCGAAGCAGCAGAAGCAACAAATCCTTCTAGAAAAAGCCACCGGGAACATGTATCTCGCTGATCCGAGACCATGGGGAAATTCTAAAGGGGGGAGAGAGATCCTTCGTGAGGAGGTGTGCTTTGAGAGGAGGAGAGGGGGGCCTTTTATAGGGGAGAGGGGGGGCACCCAAGGGGCATGGCGCCCATCCATGGGGGCTGCCTCCACCTCTTCCACATTCATGTGGGTGGAGCTCCCACTCAAAATGAAAAGCCTCCACTCCCAATAAAAAGCATCCACTCAAAAATCCACTCACATGCATTAAATTTCCACCAAATTTAATGCAAGCTCTCATTTAAATAAAACTCTTTTATTTATTTATTCAGAATTTTGTTAATTACTTTAATTAACAAACATTCACATAAAACCCCTTACAACATTTCAATTTCACATGCAGAACCAGTTTCAGCAATTTCAACCGAAACAGTTTCGGTCTCTAGTGAAATAAATTCCTGCGCTTTCCTTTTCTTTCTATGGCATATCATTTGCTCCGAATGGTGTCGGTATCCCTTAAGTGTGTCACCCTACGGTTCGCGAATAATGCGGACATGATCGAGACCCTTCTCCGATCAATAATCAGTAGCGGGACCTGGAGATCCATACTGACTCCCACACATTCAACGATGACTTCTGTGATCGTGTGAACCTTTTATGCTAGTATCTTAATCCCTTTGTTTCACGATATATTACATGTCCGAGATTCGATCATCGGTATCTCCATACCTAGTTTGATCTCGTTACCGACATGCACTCTTTTTTATCGTTCCCGTGATACAACTTTCTAGTGATCAAATCACTTGCTTGCAAGCTAATCAATGTGATATCACCGAGAGGGCCCAGAGCATATCTATCCGTCATCGGGATGAACAAATTCCACTCTCGATCCATGGGTCTCAACATAACACTTTAGTAGTTCTGAAGCCATCTTTATAATCACCCAGTTACGGTGTGACGTTTGATGTCATCGGGAAACTCTTCCGGTGTTAGTGATTGACATGATCTCATGGTCTAAGGATTAGGATCACTTCGTAAGTTGTTATAGCAATATAAACTCAATGACTTTGATCGTAATGCTATACTTTGGATGAATGTTCATCACATCATTACACTAATGTTGTGACCTCGTTATTAACAACATCCAATGTCCATGATCAGGAAACTTTGATCATCATGTTAATCAACGAGCTAGTTTATAAGAGAGGCATAACTAGGAACTTCCTTTTTGTTTATTAAACACACATGTATTAACGTTTCCGTATTAATACAATTATAGCATGTAAAATAAACATTTATCATAAATAAGGAATACGATAATAACCACTTTATTATTGCCTCTCGGGCATATTCCCTTCAGTCTCCGAATTGCACTAGAGACAATAATCTAGTTTGAAAACTTTGCGTATTGAACACCTATGGCTTTCTGGTGTTCCAAATACGTAAATGCAAGTGGTTAACATAATCTACGGATCTGACACTTTTAGGTCCGTGTGTATTTGCATGTCTTTGCGTCTTCACGCATCACTCATTCTCCAATGAGATGGCATTGTATAAATTTGGTCTTTCGGTGAGACCTTTAGTTCCTTGGGGTTAAAACACGTCGATACTATTGTCATACAATATATATTTAGTGTTATCCCGTTGCGAACCACACCTTAGTTTGATAACAAACTACTTGACATAAATTCCCTCCTTTGCTGCTACTATAGCAGTCATATACTTAGCCTTTTTGTTGTAGTATTCGTCACAATGTCTTTAACTATGGATTTCATCCAAATCCATCATGGAATCTCCTTTCCATTACATTGTGTCACCCATAGTTTAAATTGAGATAAACTTAATTTGTATCTTGTGACAAACCTAGTATCAATGTAACGCTTTACAATGAACTATTTGTAATTGTTTGTCACCTCTACACAAATATATTCTTAGTTCTTTCAAAAAGATCATAAGAATATCCTCACTATCTTCCAATGATCATTTTATGATTCATTCTGGTATATGCTCATAACACTTTGAGCATAGGACATATCTGGATGTGTACATATCATGGTATGATTGATCAAAACATTCTCGTGATTTCACTCATCAAGTGTCAAAGCACTTGAATCTTGTTTCACTTATCAAGTGTCGATACACTTGAATCTTGATTCAATTCCTTTCCATGAAACAAGAACTGTTTCTTGTCGTTTCTATATTGAACTCCTTCAATATCTCATATATGTACGTTTGGCACAACCATATTGGCGTCACAGTCTATCCACTATAGACATTCACGCTAAATATTCGGGTTTTGCCTAACTATTTCATCGAAATGAAATTCTTAACCTTTGTCAATAAAAGATACATCATTTCTAATCAACAACATGTCATCCACATAATGTATTAGAAATATGTCTCAGCGCTCCCACTTAATTTCTTGCAAATGCAAGCATCTTCATCGTCTCCTGATGAAAACTCCTTTTCATTAAGGTGAGGATTCCAACTCCGTGATGCTTACTTCAACCATTGAAGTTTGCATGCCCTTTTTAGCATCCTTTGAATTAACAAAACCCTTTGGATCGTGTCATGTACACGTCCTAGGTAACCATTCTATTAGAAGAACTTTGTTTTGTTTATTCATCTACCATATAACAAATTATATGTAGTGGTTGCTACTTTAATCTATCCAGACTAAATATCGCTATGAAAGATCAAATCTTGTCATAGTCAACTCCTTGAACATTGTCATAAAATACTTTACGACATGTCGACTATTTCATAGATGTGAAACATCCATGTCTGTTTCTTTATAGATCCAAATACGACCGATAGGTTTTTACACCTTTCCGGAGGGTCTTCCAAGTTCAAAACTTGATTTCTCGTGTATGGAACTATCACGGATTTTATGGCTTCAAGCCATTTGACGGAGTCAGGGCCCATCATCGCTTCTTTGCATATAGTCGGTTCATCATTGTCAAACAACAATGATTTACTCTCAAATCTTAGTATTTGATTGTTTATTCGACCGACTTGGTTCAATAAGAACTTAGATCTCCGTGACCACAACCTTTGAGGCACATAAGCTATGAGCATTATGGAAGCCTCCGGAACGATTTCTGGCGCTGTGTAACTCAGCACATTTAGCTAAGGTTCGTTAACCTTATCAAAGTTCTACTGTCCTCCCACTTAACTTTTGCGAAAAAATCCTTTTTCAAGAAACTTCACATTTCAAGCGACAAACCCTTTTGTCCTCGGTGTTATGGAGGAATAACCAATTGCTATTCAAAATAACCTAAAAAGACATGCTCATCCGACTTCGATTGTAAACATCTTACTTATGTTTAGCATACCAAAATTTAAGAAATGACAACTTGGGTTTTACCCCAAACCATAACTCATATGGTGTCATTTCAACGGATCAAGATGGAGCTATTTTCAGTGTAAAAGCGGTAGTCTCTAAAGCTTTAATCTTTTTAAAACATAATGGCAGTTTATAAATAACACCTTTGATCCAACCATGTCAAACAAAGTTTCATTACAAATCTCTAACACTCCATATTCCTATGGTGTTTCGGGAGATGTAAATCTAGGTGTTTTGCTAAACTTGTAACTCAAATAAATCCCTTTTATGATAAAATCATAATTCATTTATTTTTATTGTTACACTTGTAACTCAAATAAATCCCTTACGATCAAATCATAAACCATTTATTTTCTTGTCACAATGATTTTCACTTCATCTTGAAATTCTTTGAACATTTTCAAATATTTCACACTTCTTTCTCATTAAGTGAATATTCACTCAAATTTTCGGAGAAAGTATATGAAGTTGAAACCCATCGCTTACGACTACACATAATGGACTACATACATCGATATGTATAAATTCCAATATTTTAGTCGTTCGTTCTTCTTTGGCCTTTGAACGAAGTTTTAATTATCCCGAGGAAAGTCTCACAAGAGTCACTTGATCAAATCAAAGACTCCAAAAATCCATGAATATGGAGATTCTTCATGTTTTCTTTCCAATATAATTTAAATGGCGATGTCACTTTGTAAGTGATCTTTCAATCATTTGTCTTGCGACATTTTAGCATTAGGTTTTATGGATGTGATTTCTCCAACTAGATTTGTAAATCATCCATCTTATATGGAATATGGTAATTATTTGAACAACCTTTGTTCTCATAATACCTGATTCAAATAACAATTATTAAAACAAATCTTGAAGTCAAGCTTTGATGTCAACGAGAAATACAAACAATGGTTTGTTTGTTTTCGGTGAACATCATCACATATTCTCTTGCTAGTTACTTAGGCCATTGTGGTTCATGAATTGCGTCGTTCTGTATGAAATTTCATACCAACCAATTCGGTATCCAATACCCAAGAACCACATTGTTTAACAAGCAAAGAATACAACCATAACATGTATATCATCTATATACCTAAATTGGATATTTCCAATATTTTCTTTTCTGCCAAATATATTTTTATAGATTCTCTTTTAGCATTTCCTTTTCCTTTTTAAAAGAATCTATCAACATCAAAAGTGGTGCCATATACATGACACATAGTCCAAAGCGTGTATATTCAAATAATAATACCTTTGGACTTGAACTTTGAAGTAGATCACCATCATCAAAATGATCGGCATTCTTTCAAAATCCATTCTTTAGTAATCTTTTAGTATAGTAAACACTTTACATACATCTTCTATTCATCCTTATCATGACGACTTTCATGATCAAGCTACTGTAGCTTATAAGGAGAATCGTGAGTATAATGTTGCTTTCCAAAACCCTTTTGGATGATTAGGATGTCTAGCATCTCCAACCTTTGTAAATTCTCATCCTATATGAGAACACATATTATACTCTATCATATTGCAACCAAAACATTATTTCAGATATCGTTATATCTGTCACACATGATGGTTTCTGAAACAAATCTTTCAGCTCCTAGATAAACTTGATATTAAAACAATCAAGAATCATGGAGGCAAACATGATACTTAAGATACTAACACTGGAATTGTTACTCTCGATTTAATACCAATTATTAAATTTCACGGATTAAATAGAATTTTGCTGAAAGTTTGCAATAGGACTTTAAACTTTAGATTGACACTCAACACAATACGTTACCGGTTCGTAAAGTATATATCCAGAATTCTATAGTTCTATTATCTCAAATACAACTATGCATAAGGTGGTGAACGAATGCCAATGACTACAACAAATTATGAAAATTCACTTTGATTTAATTTATGATAAATTGAGTTCTACTAATCCAAATTAGAAATGAACTCCCACTCAAAAACGACATCCCTCGTGTCTTTTTGGTGATTACATGATCCAAATCCACTACACCAAGTCCGATCATCACGTGAGTCGGTGTAGCTTCAAAGGCGAGCATCAAATGGGCATCATATCTACTATATGACTCATGCTTAACCTTTCGGTCCGTGTTCCGAGGCCATGTCTGTACATGCTAGGCTCGCCAAGTAAGAACCTTAGTATTCGCGTGTGTAGCTGTCTTACACCCGAGATATGCTCATGGATTCAAGTACACCCGATCATCACGTGATGTCTTGATATCTAAATGAGGAAAAGGTAAGAACCTTAGTATTCACGTGTGTAACATTGTCGGTGCATACTTAAGGAAGAACACATTTTTATCTTGATATCTAAATGAGGGATCATCTTATTATGCTAATAAAATGCCAAACAAGAAATATAAGATGCCATCAAACATCACATGTTTATTAGTGGAATGATATGGTTCCCGCATATGATCTCTATCATGTGCACCGTGGTATGATCACTATCATACTTATATGTGTAAGTCCAAGGTCTATGGAGATTACACGTTATGTGTGTTGTAATAGTATCATCTCATACTTCTACTTACAACATCACCATATCATAACACTAGCCCAGCAACAATCTAAACTAGACGCCTCTAATTTATCCATTGCAAGTTTTACGTGGCTTAGGGCTTTCGAAGATAGAACCGTTCTTACCTACGAACATGAACCACAACGAGGATAACCAAATTGTTGACAACTCGTTGCAAATTAGATATTGACTATAGTAGGAGAGACAGACACCCACTAGCCACTTATGCAAAACTAGTTGCATGTCAAGCGTGGAACAAGTCTCATGTGCGAGGACATGTAAAGTTTGTCCGGGCCGCTTCATCCCACTATGCCACCAATATCTAAAGTACAACTAAGAAGCAATAAAATGATCATAATCGCCCTAATACTCATATGTGTACTACCCATGCAAAGTATCTACGCATAGATCCGACTCTGATACCACTGTAGGGTTCGCAGCATAGAAAACAAAAAATTTCCTACGATGCGAACATCTATGTACCAAGATCTATCTACTAGATACAAGCAATGGGTGGATATACATCCATAGAATACATACCCTCGAAGACCGAATAGCGTTAACGAGGTTGTACTCATGGATGATGTATATGAACGCTTGCCGATCTCAAGATCGTGATGAAGTCCATCTGGTCCAGCCGGTCCAGCACGATCAAGTCCAGCACCTCAAAAGCAGTGGTGCATCCGTGATCGCACACGCGTACGGGTACCCCGACAACCTCCGTGCCCTTGCTCCAGAGAAGCAGCGGAAGCAACAAATCCTTCCAGAAAAAGCCACCGGGAACATGTATCTCGCTGATCCGAGACCATGGGGAAATTCTAAAGGGGGGAGAGAGATCCTTCGCGAGGAGGTGTGCTTTGAGAGGAGGAGAGGGGGGCCTTTTATAGGGGAGAGGGGGGCACCCAAGGGGCATGGCGCCCAGCCATGGGGGCTGCCCCCACCTCTTCCACATTCATGTGGGTGGAGCTCCCACTCAAAATGAAAAGCCTCCACTCCCATTAAAAAGCCTCCACTCAAAAATCCACTCACATGCATTAAATTTCCACCAAATTTAATGCAAGCTCTCATTTAAATAAAACTCTTTTATTTATTTATTCAGAATTTTGTTAATTACTTTAATTAACAAACATTCACATAAAACCCCTTACAAAATTTCAATTTCACATGCAGAACCAGTTTCAGCAATTTCAACTGAAACAGTTTCGGTGTCTAGTGAAATTAATTCCTGCGCTTTCCTTTTCTTTCTCTGGCATATCATTTGCTCCGAATGGTGCCAGTATCCCTTAAGTGTGTCACCCTACGGTTCGCGAATAATGCGGACATGATCGAGACCCTTCTCCGATCAATAATCAGTAGCGGGACCTGGAGATCCATACTGACTCCCACACATTCAACGATGACTTCTGTGATCGTGTGAACCTTTTACGCTAGTATCTTAATCCCTTTGTTTCACGATATATTACATGTTCGAGATTCGATCATCGGTATCTCCATACCTAGTTTGATCTCGTTACCGACATGCACTCTTTTTTCTCGTTCCCGTGATATAACATTCTAGTGATCAAATCACTTGCTTGCAAGCTAATCAATGTGATATCACCAAGAGGGCCTAGAGCATATCTATCCGTCATCGGGATGAACAAATTCCACTCTCGATCCATGGGTCTCAACATAACACTTTAGTAGTTCTGAAGCCATCTTTATAATCACCCACTTATGGTATGACGTTTGATGTCATCGAGAAACTCTTCCGGTGTTAGTGATTGACATGATCTCATGGTCTAAGGATTAGGATCACTTCGTAAGTTGTTATAGCAATATAAACTCAATGACTTTGATCGTAATGCTATACTTTGGATGAATGTTCATCACATCATTACACTAATGTTGTGACCTCGTTATTAACAACATCCAATGTCCATGATCAGGAAACTTTGATCATCATGTTAATCAACGAGCTAGTTTATAAGAGAGGCATAACTAGGAACTTCCTTTTTGTTTATTAAACACACATGTATTAACGTTTCCATATTAATAAAATTATAGCATGTAAAATAAACATTTATCATAAATAAGGAATACGATAATAACCACTTTATTATTGCCTCTCGGGCATCTTCCCTTCATAGATCCCATGCAATGGTGGCATAGGCCCACATTTGCCACAAGTGTGTCTCATGTCTTGGCATAGCACTCTTACAACTAGATCTATCAAGTGAGTGGGATCATGTTGGTCAGGTGTAGTAGTGACTCACACAACCACTAAGTTGATGATGGTGTTTCTCACCTACTCGAAGAGGTGTAGATCCCATGCAATGTTGGCATGGGCCCAAAGAGGCGAGTCACACAACCACAAGTTGGTGAAGGTGTTTCTAGCCACCCCAGAGAGAGGTCTCAAGCCCATGAAAAAATTCAAAATTTGACCGGGCCACCTAAAATTCAAAAACATATCAAAATTGTGTGAAAGGTTGGACACATTTTAAATTGCTTCTAGGTAGAGGATTCCATGTTTCAGCATGGAGCATGTATCACATCACAAAGGCCTAACCCCTAGGCATCCTTACTAGACACCTTGAATTTTGGCCTAAATTTGACCGGGCCACCACAAATTCAAAAACATTCAAATTTGTGTGAAACCTTGTACATGTGTCTTAGTTTGTGTATGTTAGCATGTGTAAAAAAAATCCAGGTTGTTTCACGAAAGTCGAAAAAACACATTGCTAGGAAAAGAGGCCTAGGTGAGACTAGAAGGGCTGTTCGTAAATTTCTCAATTTTTCGATGCTCATCAAATGATCCCAAAAATTTTGCACATGCTATACCAACGGTGCATGTCAAGAATATGTAATTTATTTTATAAAATTCAAAATTGTAAAATAGCTATTTTGTTCAAATATTTAAATAGAAAATAAAAAGGAATATATGATCAAAGAAAAAAGTAAGACTTGTCGTGCAGGCAACAAGCCAGCCCAACTCCTACTCCCGCGCCCGCATTCACGGCTGCGTCCGGGCGTGAAGTAGTTTGGGGCGGCCCATCTTAATCCCGGGCGTCAAAAAGTAATGGGCTCTTTCGGGCCAAACAGAAAACCGTAGCGGGAAGGAATGACGCGGGTTGGAGTTTTTGTTTTTTTGAAACCTCATATATTAGACATGCAAGCCGCCTCATAGCCGAGCGAGAAACGATTATACCTGCTTATATACCCTGCATTAATATGTGGCACAAGCTTCTCTCAACAAATCAACGATGACATGTACTGCTGTCAGTTGTCTTCCTTTTGGACTACACATGGGCCTGCATCCTGGTCCAACAATGGTCTTCTAGTCGTATGCAGGCCGTTGAGCTTGAAATGTGTACTAGCATTATTTTTCATTCCCTTTACAAGCTTGTTGTTTGTTTGCTGAACATCTCCGTAGTAGTTTTTTTGTTTTAGATTAAAAATTCAACTAATTTTTAGAATCAATTGAAAATTAATCATCTCTTGGCATAGCAGTGTTAATCTATCAAGTGGGTGGGATCATGTTATCCCACCATTGCATTAGGCTCTAGACCCATATGAGTTGATTAGAAACACCATCATCAAGTTTGTCGTGGCTTGACATAGCACTCTTATAGCTAGATCTATCAAGTGGGAGGGATCATGTTGGTCAAGTGTAGTGACTCAAACAACCACTAAGTTTATGATGGTGTTTCTAGCTAGCCCAGAAAGTTGTAGACCCCATGCAATGTTAGCATGGCCCCACATCTACCACAAGTGTGTGGGATCTAGAGCCTGATGCAATGTTAGCATGGCCCCACATCTAGCATGGCCAATAAGTGTGTCATGGCTTGGCATAGCACTCTTACAGCTAGATCAATCAGGTGGATGGGATCATGTTGGCCAGGTGTAGTGATTCACACAGCCTTGTTGATGATGGTGTTTCTAGCCAACCTAGAGAGGTATAGATCCCATGCAATGTTAGCAAAAGTATAGTTAGATCTATCAAGTAGGTAGGGTCATGTTGGTCAGGTGTGATGACTCATACAACAAGTTGGTGAAGGTGTTTAATTTCTATCCATCCCATGGAGGTTTAGACCCCATGCAATGTTGGCATGGCCCCACATCAGCCACAAGTTTGTGTCATGGCTTGGCATAACACTCTTATATATAGCTAGATCTATCAAGTGGGTGGGGTCGTGTTGGTCAGGTGTAGTGACTCACACAGCCACTAAGTTGATGATGGTGTTTCTAGCTAACCCAGAGAGGTCTAGATCCCATGCAATGTTGGCCCAACATCTACCACAGTTGTGTGTGTCATGGCTTGGCATAGCATAAGTATAGTTAGATCTATCAAGGGGGAAGGATCATGTTGTCCAAGCGATGACTCATACAACAAGTTGGTGAACGTATTTCTATCCATCCCAGAGAGGTCAAGATCCCATGCAATGTTGGCATGGCCCCACATTTTCCACAAGTGTGTCTCATGTCTTGGCATAGGACTCTTACATCTAGATCTATTAAGTGAGTGGGATCATGTTGGTCAGGTGTAGTGACTCACATAGCCACTAAGTTGATGATGGTGTTTCTAGCCAACTCGGAGAGGTGTAGATCCCATGCAATGTTGGCATGGGCCCACATCTACCACAGTTGTGTGTGTCATGGCTTGGCATAGCAAAATAATAGTTAGATCTATCAAGAGGGTGGGACAATGTTGTCCAAGCGATGACTCATACAACAACAAGTTGGTGAACATGTTTCTATCCAGCCCAGAGAGGTCTAGATCCCGTGCAATGGTGGCATAGCCCCACATTTGCCACAAGTGTGTCTCATGTCTTGGCATAGCACTCTTACAACTAGATCTATCAACTGAATGGGATCATGTTGGTCAGGTGTAGTAGTGACTCACACAACCACTAAGTTGATGATGGTGTTTCTAACCTACTTGAATAGGTGTAGATCCCCTGCAATGTTGGCATGGTCCCAGAGAGGTGAGTCACACAACCACCAGTTGGTGAAGGTGTTTCTAGCCACCCTAGAGAGAGGTCTCAAGCCCATGCAAAAATTCAAAATTTGACCGGGCCACCTAAAATTCAAAAAAAAAAATCAAAATTGTGTGAAGGCTTGGACACATTTTAAATTGCTTCTAGGTAGAGGATGCCATGTTTCAGCATGGAGCATGTATCACATCACAAAGGCCTAACCCCTAGGCATCCTTAATAGACACCTTGATTTTTGGCCTAAATTTGACCGGGCCACCAAAAATTCAAAAACATTCAAATTTGTGTGAAACCTTGTACATGTGTCTTAGTTTGTGTATGTTAGCATGTGTAAAAAAAATCAAGGTTGTTTCACGAAAGTCGAAAAAACACATTGCTAGGAAAAGAGGCCTAGGTGAGACCAGAATGGATGTTCGAAAATTTCTCAATTTTTTGATGCTCATCAAATGATCCCAAAAATTTTGCACATGCTATACCAACGGTGCCTGTCAAGAATATGTAATTTATTTTATACAATTCAAAATTGTAAAATAGCTATTTTGTTCAAATATTTAAATATAAAATAAAAAGGAATATATGATCGAAGAAAAAAGTAAGACTTGTCGTGCAGGCAACAAGCCAGCCCAACTCCTACTCCCGCGCCCGCATTCACGGCTGCGTCCGGGCGTGAAGTAGTTTGGGGCGGCCCATCTTAATCCCGGGCATCAAAAAGTAATGGGCTCTTTCGGGCCAAACGGAAAACCGTAGCGGGAAGGAATGACGCGGGTTGGAGTTTTTGTTTTTTTGAAACCTCATATATTAGACATGCAAGCCGCCTCATAGCCGAGCGAGAAACGATTATACCTGCTTATATACCCTGCATTAATACGTGGCACGAGCTTCTCTCAACAAATCAACGATGACACGTAATGGTGTCAGTTGTCTTCCTTTTGGACTATACATGGGCCTGCATCCTGGTCCAACAATGGTCTTCTAGTCGTATGCTGGCCGTTGAGCTCGAAATGTGTACTAGTATTATTTTTCATTCCCTTTACAAGCTTGTTGTTTGTTTGATGAACATATCCGTAGTAGTTTTTTTGTTTTAGATTCAAAATTCAACTAATTTTTAGAATCAATTGAAAATTAATCATCTCTTGGCATATAGTGTTAATCTATCAAGTGGGTGGGATCATGTTATCCCACCATTGCATTAGGCTCTAGACCCATATGAGTTGATTAGAAACACCATCATCAAGTTTGTCGTGGCTTGACATAGCACTCTTATAGCTAGATCTATCAAGTGGGAGGAATCATGTTGGTCAAGTGTAGTGACTCAAACAACCACTAAGTTGATGATGGTGTTTCTAGCTAGCCCAGAGAGTTGTAGACCCCATGCAATGTTAGCATGGCCCCACATCTACCACAAGTGTGTGGGATCTAGAGCCTGATGCAATGTTAGCATGGCCCCACATCTAGCATGGCCAACAAGTGTGTCATGGCTTGGCAGAGCACTCTTACAGCTAGATCAATCAGGTGGGTGGGATCATGTTGGCCAGGTGTAGTGATTCACATAGCCTTGTTGATGATGGTGTTTCTAGCCAACCTAGAGAGGTATAGATCCCATGCAATGTTAGCAAAAGTATAGTTAGATCTATCAAGTAGGTAGGGTCATGTTGGTCAGGTGTGATGACTCATACAACAAGTTGGTGAAGGTGTTTAATTTCTATCCATCCCATGGAGGTTTAGACCCCATGCAATGTTGGCATGGCCCCACATCAGCCACAAGTTTGTGTCATGGCTTGGCATAACACTCTTATATATAGCTAGATCTATCAAGTGGGTGGGGTCGTGTTGGTCAGGTGTAGTGACTCACACAGCCACTAAGTTGATGATGGTGTTTCTAGCTAACCCAGAGAGGTCTAGATCCCATGCAATGTTGGCCCAACATCTACCACAGTTGTGTGTGTCATGGCTTGGCATAGCATAAGTATAGTTAGATCTATCAAGGGGGAAGGATCATGTTGTCCAAGCGATGACTCATACAACAAGTTGGTGAACGTATTTCTATCCATCCCAGAGAGGTCTAGATCCCATGCAATGTTGGCATGACCCCACATTTTCCACAAGTGTGTCTCATGTCTTGGCATAGCACTCTTACATCTAGATCTATCAAGTGAGTGGGATCATGTTGGTCAGGTGTAGTGACTCACACAGCCACTAAGTTGATGATGGTGTTTCTAGCCAACTCGGAGAGGTGTAGATCCCATGCAATGTTGGCATGGGCCCACATCTACCACAGTTGTGTGTGTCATGGCCTGGCATAGCAAAATAATAGTTAGATCTATCAAGAGGGTGGGACAATGTTGTCCAAGCGATGACTCATACAACAACAAGTTGGTGAACGTGTTTCTATCCAGCCCAGAGAGGTCTAGATCCCGTGCAATGGGGGCATAGCCCCACATTTGCCACAAGTGTGTCTCATGTCTTGGCATAGCACTCTTACAACTAGATCTATCAACTGAATGGGATCATGTTGGTCAGGTGTAGTAGTGACTCACACAACTACTAAGTTGATGATGGTGTTTCTAACCTACTCGAAGAGGTGTAGATCCCCTGCAATGTTGGCATGGGCCCAGAGAGGTGAGTCACACAACCACCAGTTGGTGAAGGTGTTTCTAGCCACCCTAGAGAGAGGTCTCAAGCCCATGCAAAAATTCAAAATTTGACCGGGCCACCTAAAATTCAAAAAAAAATCAAAATTGTGTGAAGGCTTGGACACATTTTAAATTGCTTCTAGGTAGAGGATGCCATGTTTCAGCATGGAGCATGTATCACATCACAAAGGCCTAACCCCTAGGCATCCTTAATAGACACCTTGATTTTTGGCCTAAATTTGACCGGGCCACCAAAAATTCAAAAACATTCAAATTTGTGTGAAACCTTGTACATGTGTCTTAGTTTGTGTATGTTAGCATGTGTAAAAAAATCCAGGTTGTTTCACGAAAGTCGAAAAAACACATTGCTAGGAAAAGAGGCCAAGGTGAGACCAGAAGGGTTGTTCGTAAATTTCTCAATTTTCCGATGCTCATCAAATGATCCCAAAATTTTTGCACATGCTATACCAACGGTGCCTGTCAAGAATATGTAATTTATTTTATAAAATTCAAAATTGTAAAATAGCTATTTTGTTCAAATATTTAAATATAAAATAAAAAGGAATATATGATCGAAGAAAAAAGTAAGACTTGTCGTGCAGGCAACAAGCCAGCCCAACTCCTACTCCCGCGCCCGCATTCACGGCTGCGTCTGGGCGTGAAGTAGTTTGGGGCGGCCCATCTTAATCCCGGGCGTCAAAAAGTAATGGGCTCTTTCGGGCCAAACGGAAAACCGTAGCGGGAAGGAATGAAGGGGGTTGGAGTTTTTGTTTTTTTGAAACCTCATATATTAGACATGCAAGCCGCCTCATAGCCGAGCGAGAAACGATTATACCTGCTTATATACCCTGCATTAATACGTGGCACAAGCTTCTCTCAACAAATCAACGATGACACGTACTGCTGTCAGTTGTCTTCCTTTTGCACTACACATGGGCCTGCATCCTGGTCCAACAATGGTCTTCTAGTCGTATGCTGGCTGTTGAGCTCGAAATGTGTACTAGCATTATTTTTCATTCCCTTTACAAGCTTGTTGTTTGTTTGATGAACATATATGTATTAGTTTTTTTGTTTTAGATTCAAAATTCAACTAATTTTTAGAATCAATTCAAAATTAATCATCTCTTGGCATAGCAGTGTTAATCTATCAAGTGGGTGGGATCATGTTATCCCACCATTGCTTAGGCTCTAGACCCATATGAGTTGATTAGAAACACCATCATCAAGTTTGTCGTGGCTTGACATATCACTCTTATAGCTAGATCTATCAAGTGGGAGGGATCATGTTGGTCAAGTGTAGTGACTCAAACAACCACTAAGTTGATGATGGTGTTTCTAGCCAGCCCAGAGAGGTATATACCCCATGAAATGTTAGCATGGCCCCACATCTACCACAAGTGTGTGGGATCTAGAGCCTGATGCAATGTTAGAATGGCCCCACATCTAGCATGGCCAACAAGTGTGTCATGGCTTGGCATAGCACTCTTACAGCTAGATCTATCAGGTGGGTGGGATCATGTTGGCCAGGTGTAGTGATTCACACATCCTTGTTGATGATGGTGTTTCTAGCCAACCTAGAGAGGTATAGATCCCATGCAATGTTAGCAAAAGTATAGTTATATCTATCAAGTAGGTAGGGTCATGTTGGTCAGGTGTGATGACTCATACAACAAGTTGGTGAAGGTGTTTAATTTCTATCTAGCCCATAGAGGTCTAGACCCCACGCAATGTTGGCATGGCCCCACATCAGCCACAAGTTTGTGTCATGGCTTGGCATAACACTCTTATATATAGCTAGATCTATCAAGTGGGTGGGATCGTGTTGGTCAGGTGTAGTGACTCACACAGCCACTAAGTTGATGATGGTGTTTCTAGCTAACCCAGAGAGGTCTAGATCCCATGCAATGTTGGCATGGTGGCCCAACATCTACCACAGTTGTGTGTGTCATGGCTTGGCATAGCAAAAGTATAGTTAGATCTATCAAGAGGGAAGGATCATGTTGTCCAAGCGATGACTCATACAACAACAAGTTGGTGAACGTATTTCTATCCATCCCAGAGAGGTCTAGATCCCATGCAATGTTGGCATGGCCCCACATTTGCCACAAGTATGTCTCATGTATTGGCATAGCACTCTTACATCTAGATCTATCAAGTGAGTGGGATCATGTTGGTCAGGTGTAGTGACTCATATAGCCACTAAGCTGATGATGGTGTTTCTAGCCAACTCGGAGAGGTGTAGATCCCATGCAATGTTGGCATGGGCCCACATCTACCACAGTTGTGTGTGTCATGGCTTGGCATAGCAAAATTATAGTTAGATCTATCAAGAGGGTGGGACAATTTTGTCCAAGCGATGACTCATACAACAACAATTTGGTGAACATGTTTCTATCCATCCCAGAGAGGTCTAGATCCCATGCAATGTTGGCATGGCCCCACATTTACCACAAGTGTGTCTCATGTCTTGGCATAGCACTCTTACATCTAGATCAATCAAGTGAGTGGGATCATGTTGGTCAGGTGTAGTGACTCACACAGCCACTAAGTTGATGATGGTGTTTGTAGCCAACTCGGAGAGGTGTAGATCCCATGAAATGTTGGCATGGCCCCACATCTACCACAGTTGTGTGTGTCATGGCTTGGCATAGCAAAATTATAGTTAGATCTATCAAGAGGGTGGGACAATGTTGTCCAAGCGATGACTCATACAACAACAAGTTGGTGAACGTGTTTCTATCCATCCCAGAGAGGTCTAGATCCCATGCAATGTTGGCATGGCCCCACATTTGCCACAAGTGTGTCTCATGTCTTGGCATAGCACTCTTACATCTAGATCTATCAAGTGAGTGGGATCATGTTGGTCAGGTGTAGTGACTCACACAGCCACTAAGTTGATGATGGTGTTTCTAGCCAACTCGGAGAGGTGTAGATCCCATGCAATGTTGGCATGGGCCTAGAGAGGTGAGTCACACAACCACAAGTTGGTGAAGGTGTTTCTAGCCACCCCAGAGAGAGGTCTCAAGCCCATGCGAAAATTCAAAATTTGACCGGGCCACCTAAAATTCAAAAAAAATCAAAATTGTGTGAAAGCTTGGACACATTTTGAATTGCTTCTAGGTAGAGGATGCCATGTTTCAGCATGGAGCATGTATCACATCACAAAGGCCTAACCCATAGGCATCCTTAATAGACACCTTGATTTTTGGCCTAAATTTGACCGGGCCACCAAAAATTCAAAAACATTCAAATTTGTGTGAAACCTTGTACATGTGTCTTAGTTTGTGTATGTTAGCATGTGTAAAAAAATCCAGGTTATTTCACAAAAGTCGAAAAAACACATTGCTAGGAATAGAGGCCTAGGTGAGACTAGAAGGGCTGTTCGTAAATTTCTCAATTTTTCGATGCTCATCAAATGATCCCAAAAATTTTGCACATGCTATACCAACGGTGCCTGTCAAGAGTATGTAATTTATTTTATAAAATTGTAAAATAGCTATTTTGTTCAAATATTTAAATAGAAAATAAAAAAGAATATAGGATCGAAGAAAAAAGTAAGACTTGGCGTGCAGGCAACAAGCCAGCCCAACTCCTTCTCCCGCGCCCGCGTCACGGCTGTGTCCGGGCGTTAAGTAGTTTGGGGCAGCCCATCTTAATCCCGGGCATCAAAAAGTAATGGGCTCTTTCGGGCCCAACGGAAAACCGTAGTGTAAGTACTGACGCGGGTTGGAGTTTAGTCCCACATTGCCGAGTGAGAAACGATTAGACCTGCTTATATACCCTGCATTCATTAGTGCGACTTGCTTCTCTTTACAAATCAACGATGACACTTACTGCTGTCAGTTTTCTTCCTTTTGGACTAGTGGAGGTAGATAGTCAAAAAGGCTAGGCAGACCAGTCTTATTACCCCACCGTGGCAGGCAGAGAACTGCATCGATGCGACCGATTGGATGCTCCATTAAGTCGATTGACAATTCACTTCGGCGCTGATAGAATGATGCACGCGTCCTTGCACGCGTCATGATGACACAGTCCTGCTGTCAGAGGTGCACCGCGTCGGAGGTGAGGGGGGTGCGCCTTCCCGATGTATCGCTATTTTTTTCATTCCCTTCTGTACTACAATAATATTTGGCATTTTGAATAAGTTTGGACGAATTTAATTACTTACCATCTCATGTATACAAGCTTGTTGTTTGTTTGCTAAACATCTTTTCCAATATGTTTTACATGAAAAACCTTGCTTGTGTGTCTTGGTTTGGCATAACAAAATTGTAGTTATATCTATCAAGATCATAGGATCATATAAACAGCAACAAGATGATCAAGAATTTACTAGACAACTAGGATAGGTCAAGATCGCACGCACTATTGGCATGGATTTTTACAAAGCGAGTACGTATCAGAATTACTACACGTACTTAGAAAATAGCGAAATTGAAATAGGTACAACACATGATCTTTTTAAAACATAGACCATCCATTGTATTACAGGCACACCATACAACTTACACTTACATATAATTCACAGACGACAGAGAATACAAGACCAAACCAACATGATCCATCAATCTAATCTAACAAGTAGCCGTCGTAGTAATCGTAGTGGGTGGTACCATATTCGCCATAAGGCGGCACCATCTGCAGTTCAGAATGCTCAACGATTATGCAATACTCCGCCAGCAATCGATCGAGTTCGAAAGGAAGGTCATTCATCCATAATCCTCCTACTCCACACCCATGGTCAACCCTTGGCTCCTCTTCCCACTCAAGAGCCTCAAAGTTGTAAGATCTAATCTGGGATAGGTCCGGATAGTAGATGTTGCCAGCCTGCACCGTGGGTACCCTAGCGCTGTCGACGCAGATGCACCGATTGTTAGCAACGAAGAGAGCACGGCTGCCGATGCCTCTGACCAGGTGAAGGACACGGTTCTGTGTATAAACACGGTAAACAACGGGCCTGCCGCCGTAGACAGGTCCACTCACAACGAACAACAGCTCCCCGTCAGTATCGACGAGGTAAAAAGATTCTCCGGGTACCGGCAGCCCGGAACAGGGCCTTCGACGGTGGCATGCATCTTCAGGGTCCGTGCAGAGCGCTGCATCTGGACATCTCCATGGTCAGCATCGGCCATAGTCGAGAAGACAGACCTGTATCTGTCTGCGACGAAAACCTCACCGGCGTAAGAAGTAATGCTCCGGAGTTCGGCGAAGTCATTCGGCGTGTACCACCCTTCACCAAATACAGGGCGACTGCCTTCCTCCGTGCCCTCATCCGCCCACCGAATGACGTTGTTCCAAAGGTCTGATGTAAAGAGCATCAACAACGGGAACATCGTCACAGCGACAGAAGCCACCTGCTCGGTCGGTATCTCCACCCTCAAGCGCTTGATAGCGCCCGAGAAGGGGTTTTACAACCGTGTCTTGTACGGCTGCACCCTCTGTCCAAGCACAAAGAGGCCGCCGGTTGTGCTACCTACATAAAAGTACCTTCCAGAGACACAGAGAGGAAAACAGATAGAGATGAGAAGCAGAGATGCAGTCAAGGTAAACAGACAGAGATTCAATCAAGGTTAAAAAGTAGATGGAGAAACAAAACTTGAAAAACATATTGTATAAGAGGTGAACGCAAAAAAAAGGATCGCACATATACAGATGAATATCAAAAAAGCACCTGCGAATAACCCGACTAATCTTCTTCTCAAGGAAGCAGCCGGTTCTCACGTTTAGCAACGAGATGGCGGCGTCGTCTACCCCATACTCTGGCGACAACTGGTGCTCTAGAACAATCCAGTTGGCTGGTATAAAATGCTCCTCTGTGAAGCCACGCCAGGAGCTGCAGACTGCCCGGAAGGCAGCGTAGTAGTCGAAGTCGTCTGTCGACAGGAAGATATCACCTATCTTCTGCACGACTCCCTTAGGGAGAACGTTGTTCCAAAGGTTTTATGTAAAGAGCATCAACGACGGGAACATCGTCACAGCGACAGAAGCCACTTGCTCGGTCGGTATCTCCACCCTCAGGCGCTTGATAGCGCCCGAGAAGGGGTTGTACAACCGTGTCTTGTATGGCTGCACCCTCTGTCCAAGAAAAAGGAGGCCGCCGGTTGTGCTACCGACATAAAAGTACCTTCCATAGACACAGAGAGGAAAACAGATAGAGATGAGAAGCAGAGATTCAGTCAAGGTAAACAGACAGAGATTCAATCAAGGTTAAAAAGTAGATGGAGAAACAAAACTTGAAAAACATATTGTATAAGAGGTGAACGCAAAAAAAAGGATCGCACATATACAGATGAATATCAAAAAAGCACCTACTAATAACCCGACTAATCTTCTTCTCAAGGAAGCGGTCGGTTCTCACGTTCAGCAACGAGATGGCGGCGTCGTCTACCCCATACTTCGGCGACAACTGGTGCTCTAGAACAATCCAGTTGGCTGGTATAAAACGCTCCTCCGTGAAGCCGCGCCAGGAGCTGCGGACTGCCCGGAAGGCGGCGTAGTAGTCGAAATCGTCTGTCGACAGGAAGATATCACCTATCTTCTGCACGACTCCCTTAGGGAGATCAGCCCACGGCGAATCCTGCATCTTGTTGCTGGCCATGGATGATGGTGTTCGTGTGGTCTCGGTCCCGTCGAATGGCAGATGTAGCGTTCCAGAGACAGACCGCTGTTTATTTATTGAAGAAGGCCTACGCATCTAAAAACGAAACAACCGCGTGCACACAGCAACCGCTGATTTGGTGCACGCGGGAACCCGCCCGAACCTCCAGCGGACGCGCGAAAACTTTTTGCCGCTCCCGCGTTTTTGCGCCATCCTGCGCGCCAAGCTTGCCACGTCGACTGCCGGACCCAAACTTGCCACACCAAACTGTCTAAAAGTTTCGCCGCCCCCGCCTCGCTCCGCCTCCCACCTCGCTCCGCCTCCCGACGAGATGCCGCCCCGCCGCCGCTCAACCTCCGACTACCGAGGCGTCCGCGCGCGCCCGAGCGGCACGTTCTACGCCGATATCCGCAGCGGCGCCGAGCGCATCTGCCTCGGCACGTTCGAGACAGCACACGGGGCGGCGCGTGCCTACGACGCGGTCGCCTGGCACCTCGGCCGCTCCCGCCGGACGATGAACTTCCACGACGTGTGGACGCGGAAACAGGCGGAATCGCTCGCGCCGCCGCCTCTGGCCATCACGCGCGAGCAGCAACAGCGCCAGCGCGAGCTCGAGCAGTGGCTCGTCAAGGCGGAGCTCGACGAGCGCTTCCGCCTCGAGTGGGCGCGGCAGTTCCTGGAGGACATCGTCGTGATGGAGTCATTTTACGAGAAGAAGGCGGCGGCGAAGGCGACGAAGAAGGCGGATTGCGAGGAGCGGAGGGCGAAGTCGGCGGCGAGGAAGAAGGAGAGGGAGGAGAAGGCCGCGAGGAAGGCGAAGGAGAAGAAAAACGGCGCCGGCCCGTCGACGATCGTCCTCTCCTCCTCCTCCTCCTCCTCCTTCGAGTGGACATCCACTCCGGTGTCGTTGACGACTCTGTGCTCGTCGGATTTCGACTGGCATTCCGAGTAGTTTAGGGTTGTTTCGAAGTTTGTAATATATTTCGTATTTTCAGTTAATTTTCCATGTTTTGTTTGATCTATTCAGTACGCAAAATATGATCTATCAACTCGGTAGGATCATGCTATCAAGTGATGACTCATGCAACCATATCTTGAACTATGTCATCAAGTTTCCTCTTCTTCTTCTGTGTTGTCGCTTGACTTCCTTCTATAACAGTTTGCAGCATTTTTGAATATTTGGGTATACTTGTGAGTACATCACAGTAATATGATCCAAGATGCAATACATTCAACATTCAAGATACACATATCCTAAACATACATGATGATCAACATGTTCGACTTACATTCAGTAACACATTATAGTAGAAACAACATCCTAAACAAAGTTGAGACCAAGGTGCTCGTGCATATGCTCTACTTTCATCAGAAGTAGAGACGCCCATCCAACAGCAGCAGCAAATGTGAAGTCATTCCACCTTGTGGTGAAGATGACATGTTCATGGTCCCTCTGAGGAACTGCTCTCAATCAGACGGGACTGCTGAGTGGATGTAAGTATTATGGATGTGGATGCACTAAGTAAGTGTAGGACTGCTAAGTGACTAAATCATCCAATTAACTAAAACGGCGAAGTGCTAACCTGACGATACTTAAAGTCTGTCAGACTAGCACCTAAACTGAAGCCGAGCGCGTCGAGCGTGGCGTCCAACTTCGTGTTCCAGGCTCTAGCCTGTAGGTGCCTGACGGAGTCCGTAGAGTGGCTTGTGCAGGCGCATGGCCTAGCGCCCCTGGCCAGCAGACCCACCCGCGGTGCGTGGAGAGCGCCAGTGTAACACCCTCAGAATCGGCCCTATGCAAGTTTTAGCGATTCCCGCCAAACCCGCATAGAAACGATTCAAAGGTGCCCACCAGGCACTTTCGTGCGGGTGGAAAACGAAGTAATAACATTACACAACAGTCCTCGATGGGACCCACAGAACAGATATATACACGACGACTCCATGAGTCAAGAATACAGATATACAGTACAAAGATCCAAATCACCTTGAAAACGATACGGCGTCCGAGTACGGAGAAGATGCAAATTGAGCTAAGAGCCCTGAAGAATAACCAATGGCGTCCATAACCCTGCCCAGGCCAAGCCGGAAGGGTAACCCTGCTAACGACGTCGATCTCAAAACCTGCTTAAACAAAAGGGGTGCCGACAAAGGGCAAAGGAAAAAGAGAGAGCGGTCAGTACTGAGGCCAGTACACGGCGAGGCTAGAATTCGGCGGTCCTCGCCTACATAGGTATGGTGGACTGAAGCGGCAGCGCAGCATGCACTAAACAACCTATAGAGACTCGATATATCTGTCGGCTATCAGAGGGGGATAAGAAAGACCTATTCGGAACCAACCTGATGCTACCACCAAACATACCCATCCTGGTATTTCCCCCTCGAAACCAACAAGGAAGTCAACCGAGGAACTCACACAGTTGGCAGTTTTATTTATTCAGTTATCGTTGCAGCAATTACTAGTCAGATATAGATAGTCATCCTGAGGTAATAAGCAGTGGGCACTTTTAGTTAACCATTCCGTTGTAGTTGCAACACTTACTAGTTAGATACAATTAGCATGAGATATCCCAAACCCAGCAGTTGTTGGTACTTTTATTTAGCCATTCTGTTGCAGTGAAGCTGATTACTAGTCATATCGGATACAAGTCAATTTATAACAGTAAACTTTAGTTATCGTTGTCTATGATCGAGAACTGTGCTCCAAGTCGTCCATAACCGCGGACACGGCTTTTCGAAAAGATTTAACCCTGCAGGGGTGCACCAAAGTATCCACAAGCACTTCGACCCTTTTTGCCAGATCAGTTAACATACACCCATCGGTATGTCGACGGGGCCTAAGTCATGACGTTTCCAGACCCAAAGCAAGTACATGGGGGCCACCCCACTAAGTCTACCCGCAACAAAGTCGGCCGGTCTCCGAGACGGACTTAGGGTTTGCGTCAGTGGCTGTAAATGACTGGGAACCCAAAACTGGGATTGTCGATACCGCGAAAACACTCCGCAATCCTAAACAGTACAGTGTGCTATCCATCGCACAATTTAAATAAAGCAGTAAAGCATGGCATAAGTACAGGATCGTAAATAAAACCTCAAACTAGTTTGTGGCCCCCAGTACAATACTTTGAAATCAGGTACTAATCGATGGGGGGCCCATATCTCCCCACCTGTGGTTAGCGCGCTCAATCTCGGAACAGGTGTCAAGAACTCGGGGTCCTACGGGACACAAGTGGACGGTTAACAACCAAATAACATCTATTGCCCACCTGTGCCTCTGCATTTACCTACTTCAATTTTAGTTATTAAACAGTAATTAAAGCCATGATCATCTCCAACATTAAACATGCGGCAATTCTCCAACCACTGTGGTACTTGAGGACACACAACAGCACTTGAGCAAGCGACTACGACGCGCAAGTCCAACTATCTACCAATCAACAGGTAATAGGATGTGTCCAAGGCAATATATGGCTGCAAGGGATATCACGGGCACGAAAAACTAGAGCATCGCAACACAGATAGCAATAGATCAACAGGAGGGAATAAATACTATAAAAGTAAGATAGGTAGAAAGGGGGAGATGCTCGCCTGAAAACATTGCCGAAGGTTCATCCAAAGATCGGGTCGACACTCGCATCAACTCATCGGCCTAATCCGCGAAGATCCAAAACACTAGAAGAAACACCGGATGCACTATTTAATACTACGGCAGAAGATCGGGCATGATGCATGTATGATGTATGACATGGCAAAGGTGCGATGCAATTAGATCATATTAAGCGGAACCGGGGCCCCGACAATTAATTATTAGGTTCGAGTTATTAGATACCCCGCATTTTAAATGTTGTCTTAACAAGGCAAATTATATCACCGGTTCGATGCACAAATTTAAATGGGCCCCATATTTAATTATATGGTGAATCGGCATAAGGCCCCCAACCCACAGACAAGTATGCATGCATGAACAATTTTATATGCAACAAGATATATCATTTATAAAAATAGGGGCTTAGGGTCACACATCGGGTATCGGCGATCTTGGGGTTCCGGGGGTGCGGGGTTCGGTCTCAGGGTTCAGGGTTCGACGGGATCGGTCTTCGAAGGTCGGTTGCAAGATGAAGAGCCTGGCGTTCGGCGCCCTTCGGTTTCATGTCGACGTGCTTGACGTCCAAGATGGAGAACTCGACGTTCCGGGGAGAAGACCTTGGCGTGTCAAGGGCTCGGCCTTCGGATCCATGACGGTGCACTCGGTGTTCCGGGTTGGAGATCATGGTGTTCCATGATGAAGTGCTTGTCGTTCCGGTGACGATCTTGGCGGTCTTCGGACCCGGGCCTTGGCGTGGCCTTCGGATCACTGGGATCGGGCTTCGGGGTCTCGGTAGGACCGGTCTTCGGTTCCAGGAAGGAGTTCTTGACGTCCCATGTCGGAGTACTTGTCGTCCATCAGTATTTTTCAGTGGCGAGGTTCTTGTACACTTGTTGGTTCTATTCTTCGGGAGGCATGACCACCACAACATCAGCCATCGCCTCCAAACATCATCTCCACTCCACCACATGGGAGGAAAAACACATGGACATGTTCCCTAATGCAGAGGCAGAGGCAGCGAGAAGAGGGGGTGGGGACATCGTCCAGACGCGAAGCCACGGTTGATGGAGAGGGATCAGCAACAGAGGAAGGGCCGACGGTGGCGAGCTCGGGCTTGCGGCCAGAGGCGGCGTACGGTGCAGGCGATGTTCTGGCAACGACGGACAGTTGGCTGAGGAGGGGACGCCGGGAGGGTCGACATCGGCGCAGAGGGGCTCGTCCGCCAGGCTCGGTCAGGGACGGATGAGAGGACGAAGCCGGGAGAGGCGGCGGTCGGCGAGCCGAGAGAGAGACGGGCGAGCGGGGAGGGGCGAGAGGCGCGGAGGCGAGGCGCAGGCCGGATCGGAGGCACGCGGGAGGAGCCCGACGCGGTGGCGGCCGGCTTCCTGGCGGCGTCGGGTGGAGGCAGGATGCGGCCGAGGCGAGGAAGGAAAGGCGCGGGGCGATGGCGCCAGGGCGACGGCCAGAGGCGGGGTGGGCGGTGGAGGCCGACGCGTCTAGCGCGGGCGCTCGTGAGGTTACTGGAGGCGGCGAGGATTGGCGACAGGGAGAGACGAGCAAGGGGAAGATAGGGTCGCGAGGAAGAGTGGTGGGGTCGGGGGTTGGTTCGGGGTGGGACCAGGCGGGAGCGCGGAGAGGAAGGAGCGGGGCAGGAGGAAGGAAGGCGAGGGACGGTTCCCTGGGTGACGCGTCGTGTCGGGTGGGTGCGCTGAGTGGGTGGGGTCGGCGAGGAGAGGCAGGTGGGCGGGTGTGGCGTGCGTGTGCTGTGTGTGTGTGTAGAGCCAGGGAGAGGGAAGGAGTTGGGGGTGAGGTGGCGGAACGGGAGAGGATGGAGTGAGGTGGAGGGGTGCCAGGGTGGCGGCGGTGGGTGCTGGGGAGAGTGGCGGCGGGGTGGAAAAAGGAGGGAGGAGGGGTTATGGTAGGTCTAGGTTAGATTAGGGTTAGGGTTTGGTCTAGTGGGGTAGTAGGTGGCCTGTTGGCTGGGCCTTTGGGCCTAGCCGACTGGGCTGCCTCCCCCACTACCAAAATATTTAATACTATTAAATTTTTAAAATATTTTATAATTAGTTTTTAGACAAAACAAAATATCCGGACGACCAGGGTTTGATTTGAAATAAGACGAGGGGATTAATATAGAAAACAAAAATAGGGTTTTTAGCAAAATAGTTTTAAACATATGGATGCATGCTGATGTTATGATGATGCACAGAGACAAGACATGCGATTATGATGATACAATGCACAAAAACAACGCGATTTTCTAGTAGTGGTTTTGCGGGGCGCCATAATTCGACACCACTAACAATGGATCTCGCCCTCGAGATCCGCCTCATGGTACCGGGAAGAAGGGCGGCGATCTGAATCTTCTCGTATCGTGTAGATCCTCGCGACACCACTAACAAGAGGTCGTTGTCCGTGATCGTTGAGAGAACACTCCGGGAAACAAAGGCGAAGGTAGAGGTATCAATCAGTCAATCCACCTCTAACTTCGATAGAAAGAGAGAACCGATGCATTCTCATCCACTTCAATGTACACAAGCGAATAGAATGAGTAGTCGGCATGGGGGCCAATCCATCACGCACCCAAACTTTTACTCTGCACAATCAGTAGAAAAGCGTGCAACCATTCTCGGAATCAGACTGAAGATCTCGACAATCGAGGTTCGGAAACAAAGGAGTGATGCAGAATCTGCATCGGATCTGGCGTAGAGGATGTCGTCGTGTCGGAAAACACCGGAAGGCACGAGAAGAAACAAAGAGAAGTCCACCAGACGAAGGATTCCTCGGATAGCATGAAGACCAGATGTAGCAACACCGTTACCAAAGGAGGAAGCGAAAACCCTGAAGGTATGATGGAACCCAACCACGAGAAATCCTGGACTCGAAGAAAAGATAAGAGAGCAGATTCAAAACACGCAGAGGTGAGAGGAGAACAGCAGAGGGGTAAGGAGTAAAATTAGACCTAATGAGAACTATCCAACCGATTTTGCAAAAATAGTTTTGACACTCTACTTCGGCCGTTAGCTAGGTTATCCTACAGGCTGGACTTGTGGGGTATCGCAACTGCTGAGCTCTGATACCACTCTATAACACCCTCAGAATCGGCCCTATGCAAGTTTTAGCGATTCCCGCCAAACCCGCATAGAAATGATTCAAAGGTGCCCACCAGGCACTTTCGTGCGGGTGGAAAACGAAGTAATAACATTACACAACAGTCCTCGATGGGACCCACAGAACAGATATATACACGACGACTCCATGAGTCAAGAATACAGATATACAGTACAAAGATCCAAATCACCTTGAAAACGATACGGCGTCCGAGTACGGACAAGATGCAAATTGAGCTAAGAGCCCTGAAGAATAACCAATGGCGTCCATAACCCTGCCCAGGCCAAGCCGGAAGGGTAACCCTGCTAACGACGTCGATCTCAAAACCTGCTTAAACAAAAGGGGTGCCGACAAAGGGCAAAGGAAAAAGAGAGAGCGGTCAGTACTGAGGCCAGTACACGGCGAGGCTAGAATTCGGCGGTCCTCGCCTACATAGGTATGGTGGACTGAAGCGGCAGCGCAGCATGCACTAAACAACCTATAGAGACTCGATATATCTGTCGGCTATCAGAGGGGGATAAGAAAGACCTATTCGGAACCAACCTGATGCTACCACCAAACATACCCATCCTGGTATTTCCCCCTCGAAACCAACGAGGAAGTCAACCGAGGAACTCACACAGTTGGCAGTTTTATTTATTTAGTTAACGTTGCAGCAATTACTAGTCAGATATAGATAGTCATCCTGAGGTAATAAGCAGTGGGCACTTTTAGTTAACCATTCCGTTGTAGTTGCAACACTTACTAGTCAGATACAATTAGCATGAGATATCCCAAACCCAACAGTTGTTGGTACTTTTATTTAGCCATTCTGTTGCAGTGAAGCTGA
Source organism: Avena sativa (assembly GCA_916181665.1). Classification (NCBI taxonomy): domain Eukaryota; kingdom Viridiplantae; phylum Streptophyta; class Magnoliopsida; order Poales; family Poaceae; genus Avena; species Avena sativa. The sequence goes on from OV702297.1 coordinate 129,352,605, forward strand.
TTACTAGTCATATCGGATACAAGTCAATTTATAACAGTAAACTTTAGTTATCGTTGTCTATGATCGAGAACTGTGCTCCAAGTCGTCCATAACCGCGGACACGGCTTTTCGAAAAGATTTAACCCTGCAGGGGTGCACCAAAGTATCCACAAGCACTTCGACCCTTTTTGCCAGATCAGTTAACATACACCCATCGGTATGTCGACGGGGCCTAAGTCATGACGTTTCCAGACCCAAAGCAAGTACATGGGGGCCACCCCACTAAGTCTACCCGCAACAAAGTCGGCCGGTCTCCGAGACGGACTTAGGGTTTGCGTCAGTGGCTGTAAATGACTGGGAACCCAAAACTGGGATTGTCGATACCGCGAAAACACTCCGCAATCCTAAACAGTACAGTGTGCTATCCATCGCACAATTTAAATAAAGCAGTAAAGCATGGCATAAGTACAGGATCGTAAATAAAACCTCAAACTAGTTTGTGGCCCCCAGTACAATACTTTGAAATCAGGTACTAATCGATGGGGGGCCCATATCTCCCCACCTGTGGTTAGCGCGCTCAATCTCGGAACAGGTGTCAAGAACTCGGGGTCCTACGGGACACAAGTGGACGGTTAACAACCAAATAACATCTATTGCCCACCTGTGCCTCTGCATTTACCTACTTCAATTTTAGTTATTAAACAGTAATTAAAGCCATGATCATCTCCAACATTAAACATGCGGCAATTCTCCAACCACTGTGGTACTTGAGGACACACAACAGCACTTGAGCAAGCGACTACGACCCGCAAGTCCAACTATCTACCAATCAACAGGTAATAGGATGTGTCCAAGGTAATATATGGCTGCAAGGGATATCACGGGCACGAAAAACTAGAGCATCGCAACACAGATAGCAATAGATCAACAGGAGGGAATAAATACTATAAAAGTAAGATAGGTATAAAGGGGGAGATGCTCGCCTGAAAACATTGCCGAAGGTTCATCCAAAGATCGGGTCGACACTCGCATCAACTCATTGGCCTAATCCGCGAAGATCCAAAACACTAGAAGAAACACCGGATGCACTATTTAATACTACGGCAGAAGATCGGGCATGATGCATGTATGATGTATGACATGGCAAAGGTGCGATGCAATTAGATCATATTAAGCGGAACCGGGGCCCCGACAATTAATTATTAGGTTCGAGTTATTAGATACCCCGCATTTTAAATGTTGTCTTAACAAGTCAAATTATATCACCGGTTCGATGCACAAATTTAAATGAGGCCAATATAAGACTAAATTTGCCCGCATATGGGCCCCATATTTAATTATATGGTGAATCGGCATAAGGCCCCCAACCCACAGACAAGTATGCATGCATGAACAATTTTATATGCAACAAGATATATCATTTATAAAAATAGGGGCTTAGGGTCACACATCGGGTATCGGCGATCTTGGGGTTCCGGGGGTGCGGGGTTCGGTCTCAGGGTTCAGGGTTCGACGGGATCGTTCTTCGAAGGTCGGTTGCAAGATGAAGAGCCTGGCGTTCGGCGCCCTTCGGTTTCATGTCGACGTGCTTGACGTCCAAGATGGAGAACTCGGCGTTCCGGGGAGAAGACCTTGGCGTGTCGAGGGCTCGGCCTTCGGATCCATGACGGTGCACTCGGTGTTTCGGGTTGGAGATCATGGTGTTCCATGATGAAGTGCTTGTCGTTCCGGTGACGATCTTGGCGGTCTTCGGACCCGGGTCTTGGCGTGGCCTTCGGATCACCGGGATCGGGCTTCGGGGTCTCGGTAGGACCGGTCTTCGGTTCCAGGAAGGAGTTCTTGACGTCCCATGTCGGAATACTTGTCGTCCATCAGTATTTTTCAGTGGCGAGGTTCTTGTACACTTGTTGGTTCTATTCTTCGGGAGGCATGACCACCACAACATCAGCCATCGCCTCCAAACATCATCTCCACTCCACCACATGGGAGGAAAAACACATGGACATGTTCCCTAATGCAGAGGCAGAGGCAGCGAGAAGAGGGGGTGGGGACATCGTCCAGACGCGAAGCCACGGTTGATGGAGAGGGATCAGCAACAGAGGAAGGGCCGACGGTGGCGAGCTCGGGCTTGCGGCCAGAGGCGGCGTACGGTGCAGGTGATGTTCTGGCAACGACGGACAGTTGGCTGAGGAGGGGACGCCGGGAGGGTCGACATCGGCGCAGAGGGGCTCGTCCGCCAGGCTCGGTCAGGGACGGCCGAGAGGACGAAGCCGGGAGAGGCGGCGGTCGGCGAGCCGAGAGAGAGACGGGCGAGCGGGGAGGGGCGAGAGGCGCGGAGGCGAGGCGCAGGCCGGATCGGAGGCACGCGGGAGGAGCCCGACGCGGTGGCGGCCGGCTTCCTGGCGGCGTCGGGTGGAGGCAGGATGCGGCCGAGGCGAGGAAGGAAAGGCGCGGGGCGATGGCGCCAGGGCGACGGCCAGAGGCGGGGTGGGCGGTGGAGGCCGACGCGTCTAGCGCGGGCGCTCGTGAGGTTACTGGAGGCGGCGAGGATTGGCGACAGGGAGAGACGAGCAAGGGGAAGATAGGGTCGCGAGGAAGAGTGGTGGGGTCGGGGGTTGGTTCGGGGTGGGACCAGGCGGGAGCGCGGAGAGGAAGGAGCGGGGCAGGAGGAAGGAAGGCGAGGGACGGTTCCCTGGGTGACGCGTCGTGTCGGGTGGGTGCGCTGAGTGGGTGGGGTCGGCGAGGAGAGGCAGGTGGGCGGGTGTGGCGTGCGTGTGCTGTGTGTGTGTGTAGAGCCAGGGAGAGGGAAGGAGTTGGGGGTGAGGTGGCGGAACGGGAGAGGATGGAGTGAGGTGGAGGGGTGCCAGGGTGGCGGCGGTGGGTGCTGGGGAGAGTGGCGGCGGGGTGGAAAAAGGAGGGAGGAGGGGTTATGGTAGGTCTAGGTTAGATTAGGGTTAGGGTTTGGTCTAGTGGGGTAGTAGGTGGCCTGTTGGCTGGGCCTTTGGGCCTAGCCGACTGGGCTGCCTCCCCCACTAACAAAATATTTAATACTATTAAATTTTTAAAATATTTTATAATTAGTTTTTAGACAAAACAAAATATCCGGACGACCAGGGTTTGATTTGAAATAAGACGAGGGGATTAATATAGAAAACAAAAATAGGGTTTTTAGCAAAATAGTTTTAAACATATGGATGCATGCTGATGTTATGATGATGCACAGAGACAAGACATGCGATTATGATGATACAATGCACAAAAACAACGCGATTTTCTAGTAGTGGTTTTGCAGGGCGCCACAGCCAGCAGGAGCCGCATGGACTCCAGCCGTGCAACAGGCCCAAAGGCGTCTGCGACGTCGATGCCCTGCTGCTTCACATATCCCTTTTGGCGACGAGGCGAGGCGGGTGTTCGGCTACACGATGTCATCCATGGTGCGCGCTTTTGGTCATCGGGTGCGCATCGCGGCGAGGCAGATGTGATGGCGGCGCGGCTTCAGCTTCGGGTGTCGGAGAGGCTAGCTCGGTGCGCGAGGATGATGTTGTCGGCGACGTGTGCTCTGCGTGAGCCGGTGTCGATGGAGAGCTGATGCCGGCGAGTCCTGGCCTGCCACCTCAGGTGTAGCGGTACGCAGTGGAGTCTAGTCGAGTGCACGTAGCAGTCCACCGTGAATGCCATGCTCACAGGGTTGTCCTCGTGTGTGCTCCAGTCCAAGCTCGCGTCCTCGACAAAGACGGGATCGTAGACACGGTAGCCCTTAGTGATGCTCTCGTAGCCGATGAAGACCATTGGCGTGCTCCGGTCGTCTAGCTTCTTCAGGTGAGGACGCACGCTCTTCACGTACGTGCGCGACGTACCCGAAGCTCCGCAGGTACCAAGCCTCATATGGCGTCATGCCGGTGACGCTGCGCCTGAACGCCCGGTTCAGGTTCAGCACGTAGACCGCTGTTAGCACGGTCTCGCCCCAGAAGTAATTTTGCATGCCCTTCGGCTTCAGCGTGCTTCTTGCCGCCGCTACGACCGTATGGTTGCGCCGCGTGATCACCCCGTTCTGCTGGGGTGATTACGGCGCCGTGAGGTGGCGCTTGACACGTGAACTCGCCGACGCGGTCCGTGCGCAGTACTCGGAGATTGCGCCCGCTCTCCGCTCGCCGACGCTGGTGTCGGCGCACTGTGCACAACTACTATGCCAAATCATGATAGTCATTCTAAGTATAAAAGTGGTATACCCATGGCATGATGCATATTCCATATTTCTGGATAACTGTCTCTCCTTTTATTCTTTCTTATAGTGGGAAAACGTGGCTAAATCAACCAACTAAAACGGCTAAGTGCTAACCTGACGAAACTAAAACTCTGACAGACTAACACCTAAACTGAAGCCGAGCGCGTCGAGCGTGGCGGCGTCCAACTTCGCGTTCCAGGCTCTGCCTCTAGGTGCCTGACGGAGTCCGTAGAGGGGCTAGTAAATTCTCAAGGTACACCGTTATTAATCACTGATCTGACTTTCCTTTTCTTAGCATTTAGCTTGTTTCTTCTAGACATAAGAATTGTTGCAACGGTAGGTCCTCTTGATTCTTCAATTGTTGTATGTGGTACCATATAGAAGAGTTTATAAATTGAATTATAATCATATTGATTTTTGCGACCATACAAAGGAATAGTGTACAGACCTGATCAATGTTCTTAGTCATACGATCTCCGTCCCAGTGCTCTAGACATTGCAAAACCCATAATCCACATGAGTTGCTGCCATACGATGAAACAAAATTCATTTACCACATCAGTAGTAAGAAAGTGATATGATTCACAAGTACTTACCCATCATCTTGCTTTCCAATTTCATATTTTTTAATAGGCCAAGTCTCGACGTCAGGAAATTGTTTGTTTGTAGTTTTGTTTGTCCAATATATGTCTAGTGCAATTTGTCCTTTCTGCAAAAGATTTAGAATTACTGAAACGCCAAAAGATAACAGGAATTTGATGAGAAAAGTAGATAATACCAAGTCATCCACAACTGCCTGCGAATAGGTTAAACTGTACTTAGGATCAAGGACATGGAACTCCTGCTTGACGTTATGCATTACAACTGTCACATAATATTCTCCGCGTATATTCAGAGGGAAATATGCCTACAAAACAAGATCACTAGCATGTACTATGTAGTATTCCAAATAGTTAACAACAACATCAACTTTATAAAAAACACTCTTTACCTTGTCACGCGCAAAATATTCATTCAAAACCCTTCCTACAGCTCCTGGTCTTGGCACTTCTTCTGCGTCAAAAGTTTTCAAGTTTTTTTTCATTGTGTACAATTTAATGGCATCTTTGATAAGATAGATTGACCTCAATGGTCCACATATGTGCCGATCATAGTCATGACGGGAGCCAGCTCTAGAATGTAGGCATCAAGTATCTGAAAATAATAATCGTACAATGATTGCATGTTCATACTTCTTTGTTGTAAAATAACAACAATAGGTCAGCGAATTACTTACAGCAGTACTAAGACATTCTTTTATAAGAACATCATTAAGATCTTTCGAAGACAAGATGGCCTCATCTGAGTTTTTGTATGCCCTTTTTACAGCTTCTTTGGGGATCTTCGCCAAAGTTGAAACATATTTGACAAAAGCTTCTATTTCATCTAGTGTTAACATAGTGTAACATTCCCCAATATCATGATGTTCAAATAATATCACTGCATAACATTTATGAAAACACACAAGTTATCACACTGAACCATTTTATTTGCTCAATAAAAATAAATACTCCCTCCGGCCCATATTATAATTGACTCAAATTTGTCTAAATTTGAATGAATCTAGACACTATTTAGTATATAGGTTCATCCAAATTTTGACAAATCAAAGTCAATTAATATGCATCGGAGGGAGTAATGAAATCTATAAAACATTATAACTTTCGTATTTTTTGATTTATGTTTCGGTTGTTTCCGTCGCTCAAATAATGGGGAACCATACTTACTATTACCCGCGGTAGAAGTCATATCATTGCGTGCATCGTTCTCCACGACACCACAAAATATCTCCCCATCTAAATCGTCCATGCTGCACGAATCATTTAGAGAATGTGTTAATGTTTCGCTATCTAAATCTACACGAGTTCCCCAAAAACCTATGTGAGCATCTTGTATGCATGACAAACAATCGATGAGACATGGAATCTATACCTGGACGATAGATGAGTAGAGTCGGCGAAGGGTGGCACCAATGAGAGACGGCGACAGGGAGTCCTGCGAGGATGACGTGGTGAGAGGCGGCGTCGATCCCTGGAGGACACACGAGAGGGGGTGGAGAAGGGATTCGGCAATGTGGGACAGTGAGAGCGGCCTACCTAGGTTGAGTCGTGGGTTGTGGGTCGATCGACGTGCTGATACGCCCTCCGTGATTAACTGCTGGCGTTGGGCCTCGTTGTGGGTAGTTAATTGGGCCTATAGGGTTATTACATTTTAATATTTTGTTTTTCCTATTTTTTATGCATCTTTACGTATTTTTAAAATTTTTATTGTACTGTTTAATGTCTTACCATATTTATGGTTTTTCCAAATTTGATATGCATAACACGATCTTTAATTAAATTTACACAGTATCAACTTCATACAATGGGAGTGTTGCCCCTGTCTTTGGAGAAATTTTAGTACGTACAACGCAAAGGATGTGTATGGCACACACGAATCCACCGAAGGATCACCAATATAAAGAAAGTTTTTGGATAAACCCAGATGCAAAACCAAAACATGTGTTCACGGCGAGAAACACAAATTCTGGATACGCACCCACTTGACCAATGGGATTTGTCTATGAACACCTTCATCATCTTTGTGGTTGTATGACTCAACACTTGGTCAACGTGATTCCACCTAGTTGTTACATCAAACTATACAACTACTATGCCAAATCATGACATTGATTCTAAGTATAAAAGTGGTATGCTCATGGCATGATGCACACTTGTGCCTCATATATCCAAACATTGCATTGGGCTCTAGACCCATGACATGATGCATATTCCATATTTCTGGCTAAGTTTTCTCCTTTTATTCTTTCTTACAGTGGGAAAACGTGGCCATGATCCTTGTGTTCGTGCCATCCCAAGAACGGATCGTCATCCGCGCGACTCGCTCCAGTTTGTAACAACAGAACCGGAGCTAGAACTATGACTAAATCAACCAATTAACTAAAACGGCGAAGTGCTAACCTGACGATACTTAAAGTCTGTCAGACTAACACCTAAACTGAAGCCGAGCGCGTCGAGCGTGGCATCCAACTTCGCGTTCCAGGATCTAGCCTGTAGGTGCCTGACGGAGTCCATAGAGTGGCTTGTGCAGGCGCATGGCCTAGCGCCCCTGGCCACCAGACCCACCCGCGGTCTGCCGCGAGCGCCAACAGGAGCCGCACGGACTCCAGCCGTGCAACAGGCCCAAAGGCATCCGCGACGTCGATGCCCTGCTGCTTCACATATCCCTTTTGGCGACGAGGCGAGGCGGGTGTTCGGCTGCACGATGTCGTCCATGGTGCGCGCTTTTGGTCATCGGGTGCGCATCGTGGCAAGGCAGATGTGATGGCGGCACGGCTTCAGCTTCAGGTGTCGGAGAGGCTACCTCGGTGCGCGAGGATGACGCTGCCGGCGACGTGTGCTCTGCGCGAGCTGGTGTCGACGGAGAGCTGATGCCGGCGAGTCCTGGCCTGCCACCTCAGGTGTAGCGGTACGCAGTGGATTCGAGTCGAGTGCACGTAGCAGTCAACCGTGAACGCCATGCTCACAGGGTTGTCCTGGCCTACTCAAAGTTCTCTGTGTTGTGTGTGTGGTGCACTCTGTCTTTGCTATGAACAAAGTTTATGAATTAAGGGCAACCGTCTAGTTTTCTGATACCTCCACATACCTGCATGCATAACATTAAGGCGCAGTTAGCTTGTAGTGACCTCAGATCGATAAGGATCCTAAGTCCCTGTGATTAACATGCTAGTCCCTGGATCAATAGCTAGCACTCACAGTCGATGAAATATCATGTAAAACACAAAGTCTTTATTACACGGAGAATCCAGAGTATGAATTTATTACAAAAATGCTTAGCATTATGCTAGCTCAAATAACAGCGGAAACATAAAGGCAGCTTGAGTCCATCAATGCCCTAGGCTTGTCGAGTGTAGACTCGCGATCCCTACGCACCTTTCAATCTTCAAATTCTGCACATAAAATGTGCAGCCAACAAGTTGGGTCAATACTTTGAATGTATTGGCAAATTACACCAAGAAGGGAAAAGGATATCTCTACATGCAAGGCTAGTTTAGGCTGTAGAATTTCTTTTGCTCAAAGCTAGTTTTCTTAAGTAGAGAGAAGGAGAGAAGATTTTCCCTACTTTGTAAACATTTGCTTAGATAAATTAAGGTCGAATGGCACACGAGGATATTACTCACCAAGTGTCCAAACAACCAAACACTTGGATATTACGCACCAAGTGTCACTTGGATATTACACACCAAGTTACCAAAATCCCACCCATTGGCGATATTACTCACGCCATGGGGTTTTAAAGCTTGGTTTAGAAAAGAGAGAGGAAGATCCTTCAGAGGCTCCATCCTTCAGCCGCTCATTGTTGTTCTGTTACCGTGAACACGGCTGATCGATCAGATTGCAATACTCTCGAGAGTTTGTGCACTTTACTCACAATCCACGATCAAGTCCTTTTACAGACAAGACCATGGCGAGGCTTTCCCTTAGTATCCCCTCTACCTTCTAGATCCAACCGTGCCAAGAACCTCAAAATGTTGGTACCCAGGTGAGGTTTCCCACTAAGTACTAGGCTAAGACAGAGCCCATAATGTATTGTGGTTGCACTGGAAGCTTCTGAATTCTGGAACATGGCAGACTTCTTTGATTCCTGGGAGGCCGTCCTCTACCAAAATCTCACTCGTTGTCCCGACAACCATTCCGCCCAGAAGGAAATTTAGTTTTATTTTGAAGTGGATTTGAGAAGAAAAGTTTGCTCTAGAGAGCCTTTATACTTAGAAAATTCTTTGTCTTTCGAACCCCCCAACGGTACTTTGTATATATAGCATAGCAAGCAATATTTAGCAAAAACAGGGGTAGCCTATTAGGAGGTAAAATCCTAAGTATAGAGCTACTCATGGCATACTACAAAATCATCACACTTGCAAAATATTACTAAGGAAAAATTCTACTAGAATATCCTACACTTGCATACTACAGAATTTTGAAGATCACATGCATAGAATCAAAACTGGGACAAAATTATGAACAAGTGGTGTAACTTGCCTTGATCCGAGCAGCACTCTACACAATAGCACTCCTTAGCGCACTCCGAACAATCTAACGAATCACAAACATAGATCTGATCACAACTTTCTCAAAACATATCACAGAGGTAATCATGCATGCATGCACATGGTGATTTATGCAAGGTTGGTTCTTCTAAATTGACCAAGGTAGCAAGATTGTGTTGCAATAGTGTAAGGGTGTCACTAGGATTGATTTCCCAAAGGTTTAGATCTATTTGAGTCACTAAAACAATTCCTAGGGTTAAAAGGAGATCAAACCATCTAATTAGCCCCAAACTAGATCTAATGATCTTAAGCAAGGTTTTATAATTTTGTCCAGTAGGCATTGTGGAAACAAAGTTATTGCAACAAGAATTAAATAAAGCAGAATTTTAGTTATTTTTCTATAGAATAAACACTCTAATCTAATGATTAAAATCTACACCTAAAACATTACTGTAAACTTGTAATATTATTGCAGATATGGATTCTACATAAAATTAGGAATCCAACGGTATATTATAAGCTAAAATTGGCCAAAGATTCAATTTTATATGAATTTCGCAAGTTTTTAACCTAAATCTGCAAACAGATCTAACCCTGACTTAAGAACTCGCCAAGTGTCAGCTTCTGATTGGCCCAGCTGGCAACGGGGGGTGACGCGGCGCGTCGCGGTGTGCTAATGCGGCGAGCTGACGTGGCGGCCACGCGGCGGCGTGTGATTGGCGCGTACCCCTTTGGGTCTACTTCTAATCCGAGCCACAGATTGAAGATCGAACGGAGGAGGTGGGCGCGGCGACTTACTATTGCGATGACGGCGGCGGTGAGCGGCGGCGGTGTCGGTGGCGATGGCGGTGGTGCTCTGGTGCTCTTCGAGGAAGGAGAAGCTGCCACGGGTGATCGCCTCCTCCTTGCGGTCCCGTCTGTGGCCTCGATTTCGGCCTTTTATTCCTCTAACGGTGGCGGTGGTAGCGCCTCTCCCGCAGCTCCGGCGAGCAATTGGCGACGGCACGCTGTGGTAAACATCAGGCAAGGAGGGTGAGACGAAGCGATCGAGCGTAGGGGTCATCCCAGGGAGAAGGACAGGTAGAGGGGAGGCTCTTGACATCGATTTCCAACTCACCTGGTCGGCGGAAGCTTGAACCAGCAGAACCGGGGGAGGGCTAGGGTTTCGCGAGCTTGGGGACGGAGGGGGGTCGCGCGGATGAGTACTTATACATGGCCTGGGGGGAGAGAACTGGCCGGACACGGAGGGCGGGGGAAACGTGGCCGACGGGGTCTCTGTCCCGTTCTCGTTGGGGGAGAGGAGAGGGATGACAGGTGGGGTCCGGTTGTCGGTGGCGGAGGGGAGAAGTGGGCCGACGCGGCGTGGGCAACTAGCTGACGTGCGGGTGCTGGGGGCGGGGTGGGCTGGCGAGCCGGCCCAGCTAGGTTAGCTGCTGCCCCTTTTTTTCTTTTATCATTTATCAATTTCTGTTTTAGTCAAACCCAAATAACTTTTGCATACTAAGTCCAAACTTGATGAAATTTGTTTCTAAATTTTTATAAAATTAAGGTGGTCAACATAGGACCATGGTTTAATGTTTTTACATAGTTTTAGAAGGGGGTCAAACTATTACAACAATAGTGATCACATATGGAAATATTTAATAGGGTTTTGATAGGTTTAGGTGTTAGGATTTTGTTGCAAATTTTTATTTGTAGGGTGCAATGATGCAAAGATGATGCATGCCACTAATAACATCCTAATATAAAATCTGGGATGTTACAAACCTACCCCCCTTAATAAGAATCTCGTCCCCGAGATTCGGGTTGGCTAGCAAATAGGTGTGGGTGTTCTGCCTTCAAGTCTTCTTCACGCTCCCACGTAGCTTCTTCCTCGGAGTGGTGGTTCCATTGTACCTTGCAGAATCTTATAGTCTTGGTGCGGGTAACCCTTTCGGCAGTTTCCAGTATTTTGATGGGTTTTTCCTCATAGGTAAGGTCATTCTCCAATTGAACCTCATCTAGGGGAACAGTGTCTCTTAGCGGTGTTTCGGCCATCTCCGCGTGACACTTCTTTAGTTGCGACACATGAAACACATCATGAACAGTCAGTCCTTCTGGCAACTCCAACTGATAAGCAACTTCCCCTCTACGGGCCAGAACCTTATATGGTCCTATGAATCGTGGGGCTAACTTTCCCTTGATTCTGAACCTCTTAACTCCTCGTAGGGGTGAAACTCGGAGATACGCACGGTCCCCTATTTCATAGGCCACATCTTTGCGCTTGGAATCAGCTTAACTCTTCTGTCGGGATTGGGCTACCTTTAGCCTATCCTGAATCTGCTGTACCTTTTCTTCGGCATCCTTTATCAATTCAGGTCCAAAAAAGACTGTGTTCACCAACTCCATTCCATAGCAGTGGAGTCCTACACTTCCTGCCATATAGAACTTCAAACGGAGCCATCTTGATACTTGTCTGGTAGCTGTTGTTGTATGAGAACTCGGCATACGGTAGGTTATCGTCCCAACTAGACCCATAGTCTAGTGCGCAAGCTCTCAACATATCTTCCAATATTTGATTCACCCTTTCTGTTTGGCCGTCTGTCTGAGGGTGGAAGGCAGTACTGAATTCTAGTCGGGTCCCAAGAGACTCATGTAGTTGTCGCCAAAACTTTGATGTAAACTGGGTGCCTCTGTCTGACACAATTCCCTTGGGAACACCATGTAGGCTTACAATCCTTGACATGTATATCTTAGCAAGCTTAGCACTTGTATATGTGGTCTTTACGGGGATGAAGTGAGCCACCTTGGTGAAGTGGTCCACCACTACCTAGATAGAATCAAATCCAGAACGAGTCCGGGGCAATCCCGTGATGAAATCCATGCCTACCTTGTCCCACTTCCAGTCGGGTATAGGTAGTGGTTGAAGTAGTCCTGCCGATTTCTGATGCTCAGATTTAACTCTATTGCATACATCACACAGAGAAATATACTCTACAATATCTCTCTTTAGGTTATTCCACCAGAATATATCCTTCACATCCATGTACATCTTCGTGTTACCTGGATGAATTGAGTATGGCAAATCATGAGCTTCTTGTAAAATCATCTTCCTGATATCGGGGTCATTGGGAACGCACAAACGCTTCCCATACCAGAGGGTTCCTTGTTCATCCAGACGAAATTCTTTAGTCTTTCCCTCGATTATCCTGATTCTTATTTCTTCCAACTCTTTATCTCCCTTCTGTGCTTCCTTGATTCTCTCTTGGAAGGTGGACACTATTTCCATAGTCTCTACGTGTCCTTTCGGAACTATTTCTAGCCTGAGATCCCTGAATTGCTTGCATAAATCCTCTGGAAGTTCCCTTGCGGTAAGTCCATTCACATACACCTTACGACTTAAGGCATCAGCCACCACGTTTGCCTTTCCGGGATGGTACTGTAAGTCCAAGTCATAATCCTTAATTAGTTCAAGCCATCTTATTTGTCTCATACCTTGGGTGAAGATGTACTTCAAACTTTTACGATCTGTGAATACATCACAATGTTTGCCCATGAGGTAGTGTCTCCATACCTTGAGTGCATGAACCATAGACGCAAGTTCCAAATCATGTGTGGGGTAATTGTGTTTGTGGTTCTTAAGTTGTCGGGAGGCATAGGATACCACTTTCCCATCCTGCATCCATACACTTCCCAGTCCCTGTCGAGAAGCGTCACAATAGACTTGAAAATCCTTTTGGATATCAGGCAGGCACAGAACTGGCGCCGTTACAAGGCGCTTCTTTAACTCTTGAAAACTTGCTTCACATGCCTCGGTCCATAGGAACTTCTTTTCCTTCTTCAATAGTTCCGTCATGGGTTTTGCTATTTTGGAAAAGTTTTCAATGAACCTCCGGTAATATCCTGCGAGGCCCAAGAAACTCCTAATATCTCCCACATTCTTGGGTGACTCCCATTCCGTCACGGAAGCTACCTTACTAGGATCTACGGCAACTCCTTTTGCCGACACAACATGACCAAGAAATCCCACTTCCTTTAACCAGAACTCGCACTTGCTGAATTTGGCATACAACTTGTGTTCTCTTAGTTTCTCCATAATAAGGCGCAGATGTTTCTCATGTTCCTTCTCATCCTTAGAGTATATGAGTATATCATCTATGAATACCACGATAAACTTGTCCAAAAATTCCATGAACACTTTGTTCATCATGGTCATGAAGTATGCTGGGGCATTGGTTAGACCAAATGACATTACGGTGTACTCATACAAGCCGTATCTTGTGGTGAATGCTGTTTTGGGCACATCCTGTTCTCGAATCTTTAGCTAAAAGTAGCCTGATCGCAGATCGATCTTGAGAACACACTTGCTCCCTTTAACTGGTCAAACAAGTCGTTGATGTTGGGCAGAGGATACTTATTCTTAATCGTTACTTTGTTCAACGAGCGGTAGTCCACAACCAGCCTCTTGGTTTTATCCTTCTTTTCCACAAATAGGACAGGTGCTCCCCAAGATGATGCGCTGGGTTGGATGAATCCCTTGTCCAATTGTTCCCTAAGCTGTTTCTTGAGTTCCTTTAACTCGTCCACATCCATCTTGTATGGTCTCTTAGCTATCCGCCCCGTTCCTGGCATTAAGTCAATGAGGAACTCGATATCACGGTCTGGTGGCATTCCGGGTAGCTCCTCTGGAAAGATATCTGGGTATTCCTTTACAATAGGTACCTCCTCCAAGCTAACCCCCTTAAGAGAGTTCACCATGGCTTCCTTGAGTGCAAAATTTGACTTGATACGAATTCTTTTCCCTTCCGGTGTGGTGAGCATGACAGTTCTTTTGGCACAATCTATGACTCCTTCATATTCAGTCATCCAATTCATGCCCAAGATGATGTCTAATCCTTGTGATTCTAGAACTACTAGACTTGTGGGAAAGATGTGTGTCCCAATCCTTAGTTCTAATTCCCGGCAACCGGAGTTTTCCACTATTTCTCCCCTAGGAGAACTTACCCTTAGAGGAAATTTTGTAGTCTCCGTAGGTATCTTGCATCTATCCACAAATACCCTTGATATGAATGAATGTGATGCACCAGTATTAAAAAGAACAACTGCAGGAATAGAATTGAGTTTGAACTTACCAATCACAGAGTCTGGCGCATCACAAGCATCCTCCATAGAAACATGATTTACCGTGGCTTTAACAAACGGATTTGGCTTCTTCCCGTTTCCATTGCCATGGTTGTGTCCATTTCCATTCCCATCACCATTGCCATTCTTCTTCTCAGGGCAAGAGGTTGCATAGTGTCCTGTCCTGTTGCACTTAAAACATGTCACCTCGCTGAGATCCTTCCCATTGCTGCCATTCCCATTGCGGTTTTTATGCCCATTGTGTTTGTGGCCACCATGGTTATGACCGTTGTGGTTGTGGCCATTATTGTTATAAGGTGGTGGTGAGGAATTGCGCTGCTTCTGGTACGGAATAGAGTGTTTGTGAGGGTTAGACTTCCTCTTGCGGTTTTCTATGCTCTTCCTTTTGGATTCAACCACAATGGCTCTGTCCAGAAGTTCCTGAAAGTTGTCAAATTTTTGTGCCACAAGCTGAATGGATATCTCATCATTGAGCCCTCTTAAGAACTCCTCCTGTCTCTTGGCATCAGCGGAAACATCATCGGGTGCATAACTGGCTAGCTTGTTGAAAAGCTCACCATACTCGGTGACAGAACGGTGCAACTGGTGTAGGTCTCGAAACTCGCGCCTCTTCAGGGTCATGACACCAGCAGCCACATGATGAGTGCGAAAAGCTAACCAAACTGATCCCAAGTGATAGCATCAATATCCGGGTGGGTGACTTGGTAGTTATCCCACCATTCTGCAGCAGGTCCTTCAAGCTGGTGTGCGGCATAACGCACCCTGTCGGCTCCGACAGCTTGCACGGTGTCTAGCTTCTTGTTGATAGTACGTAGCCAGTCATCAGCGATGATTGGTTCAGTGCTACTAGTGAAGGTAGGTGGGTTCAACCTCAAAAACCGAGTCAAGTGATCTTGTTGAGGTGGTGGCGGAGGTGGAGGTGGTGGTGGTGGTGGGTTGTTGTTGTTGTTTTGCATGTTTTGAGTGAGCAGTTGGATCAGCTGGTTCCGAGTGGCCAAAATTTGTGCTATTTCTAGAGGGATTTCGGAGTTTGCATGTCTGGGCAGCATCTGTGGGGTTTAAGAGATTAGTTAAGAAATAGACAGAAAGACTAAGTAGTAAACTCCTACCCTTATGAAAACACACCAAGCACACAAGGCACACAAGACATAACAACACAGCTTAACACAGAAAACAACCATGTTTAACTAATCTAGAATTGTCTTGGTATTTATTACAATCGCGAATAACGTTCCACTATAGAATTGAAGGTGGTCCAACTATTACACATCTTCCACGCCTTCCTCTTCCTCGTCCTCGAACGAGTATCCTTCCTGCTCTAGAGTTGTCTTATACAACTCCATCTCCTTTGTGGTGGCTTCAAGCTTCTCTTGGAGGTTCTTTATCTCATCCTGCAGCTTCTTGGTAGTGGCTTCCAGCTGCTCCTGAAGTCCCTCCTTCTCGCTTTGTATCTCCTCCACTAAACTTGACTTATTTGTGGCTTCAAGTTGCTTTGCCAAGTCCCTCTTGGAAGCACGCACATCATTGATTATCTTGCAAAGGCCTTCAGTTTGCACTTCAGCTCCATCGATCTGCTGTTTGAGTTCCCTAATTCTCCTGTTTTTACTTATCACCATCTTCTCTTGGTTAGCGAACTTCTTCTCTTGGTCCTGGAACTTTATCTCTTGGAGCTTCATTGCCTCCTCCTGCTGCTTGATCATTTCTTCCTTCTCCTTGATTAGGGCGCATAGCTCGTCGTTCTTCAACATCTCGAGGAAGGTACCTTTTTCAAGGTCATGGATGTGGCACTCCAAATCTTGATATTGGGTCCTACGGCGCTTGGTAGAAGTTATTTCCTCAAAGGTTAACTCCATGGGAATTCCTTCCTCATCGTCTTCCAAAGAGGCCGCCGCAGTGTCCTTGGAGAGATTCATGATGACGTCCACATAGGCGACCAATGAGTTGCTGCAAGCTAATGCTAAGGGCCTTCTCCTTGGAATCGCTAACAATGTGGATTGCTATGTCTTCCTCCGGGTTCTTGCCTCGCTCTCTTCCTGGCTGGATGACCTTGACTCCCCAACAGCCGTCCTTGTGGAGTTTCTTCATTGTGCTCCCCTAGATTGTTGGGAGAGGTAGGTCCAAACGTGTGAGTAGGTCCATGAGGCATCCACCAAAGCGAAGGGGCTCGATGTCCTCGACGCTGTCGTAGAGGAAGCTTGTCATCTTTAAGTTAGAAGAATGAAAGTTAGATACTAAAACAAGTAGAGGAAAGCAGATACTAGAAGTGCGGAAAATAACTTAGTAGAAAAAGCATGTAAGGCACAATTAGAGGTGGTTCCAATCCTAGGGTCACGTCCTACAGGCAACGATGTGCTCTGATACCATCTGTAGTGACCTCGGATCGATAAGGATCCTAAGTCCCTGTGATTAACATGCTAGTCCCTGGATCAATAGCTAGCACTCACAGTCGATGAAATATCATGTAAAACACAAAGTCTTTATTACACGGAGAATCCAGAGTATGAATTTATTACAAAATTGCGTAGCATTATGCTAGCTCAAATAACAGTGGAAACATAAAGGCAGCTTGAGTCCATCAACGCCCCAGGCTTGTCGAGTGTAGACTTGCGATCCCTACGCACCTTTCAATCTTCGGATTCTACACCTAAAACGTGCAGCCAACAAGTTGGGTCAATACTTTGAATGTATTGGCAAATTACACCAAGAAGCGAAAAGGCTATCTCTACATGCAAGGCTAGTTTAGGCTGTAGAGTTTCTTTTGCTCAAAGCTAGTTTTCTTAAGTAGAGAGAAGGAGAGAAGATTTTCCCTACTTTGTAAACATTTGCTTAGATAAATTAAGGTCGAATGGCACACGAGGATATTACTCACCAAGTGTCCAAACAACCAAACACTTGGATATTACGCACCAAGTGTCACTTGGATATTACACACCAAGTTCCCAAAATCCCACCCATTGGCGATATTACTCACGCCATGGGGTTTTAAAGCTTGGTTTAGAAAAGACAGAGGAAGATCCTTCAGAGGCTCCATCCTTCAGCCGCTCATTGTTGTGTTGTTACCGTGAACACGGCTGATCGATCATATTGCAATACTCTCGAGAGTTTGTGCACTTTACCCACAATCCACGATCAAGTCCTTTTACAGACAAGACCATGGCGAGGCTTTCCCTTAGTAGCCCCTCTACCTTCTGGATCCAACCATGCCAAGAACCTCCAAATGTTGGTACCCAGGTGAGGTTTCCCACTAAGTACTAGGCTAAGACAGAGCCCATAATGTATTGTGGTTGCACTGGAAGCTTCTGAATTCTAAAACATGGCAGACTTCTTTGATTCCTGGGCGGACGTCTTCCACCAAAATCTCACTCGTTGTCCCGACAACCATTCCTCCCAGAAGAAAACTTAGTTTTATTTTGAAGTGGATTTGAGAAGAAAAGTTTGCTCTAGAGAGCCTTTATACTTAGAAAATTCTTTGTCTTTCGAACCCCCCAACGGTACTTTGTATATATAGCATAGCAAACAATATTTAGCAAAAACAGGGGTAGCCTATTAGGAGGGAAAATCCTAAGTATAGAGCTACTCATGGCATACTACAAAATCATCGCACTTGCAAAATATTACTAAGGAAAAATTCTACTAGAATATCCTACACTTGCAAACTACAGAATTTTGAAGATCACATGCATAGAATAAAAACTGGGACAAAATTATGAACAAGTGGTGTAACTTGCCTTGATCCGAGCAGCACTCTACACAATAGCACTCCTTAGCGCACTCCGAACAATCTAACGAATCACAAACATAGATCTGATCACAACTTTCTCAAAACATATCACAGAGGTAATCATGCATGCATGCACATGGTGATTTATGCAAGGTTTGTTCTTCTAAATTGACCAAGGTAGCAAGATTGTGTTGCAATAGTGTAAGGGTGTCACTAGGATTGATTTCCCAAAGGTTTAGATCTATTTGAGTCACTAAAACAATTCCTAGGGTTAAAAGGAGATCAAACCATCTAATTAGCCCCAAACTAGATCTAATGATCTTAAGCAAGGTTTTATAATTTTGTCCAGTAGGCATTCTGGAAACAAAGTTATTGCAACAAGAATTAAATAAAGCAGAATTTTAGTTATTTTTCTATAGAATAAACACTCTAATCTAATGATTAAAATCTACACCTAAAACATTACTGTAAACTTGGAATATTATTGCGGATCTGGATTCTACATCAAATTAGGAATCCAACGGTATATTATAAGCTAAAATTGGCCAAAGATTCAATTTATATGAATTTCGCAAGTTTTTAACCTAAATCTGCAAACAGATCTAACCCTGACTTAAGAACTCGCCAAGTGTCAGCTTCTGATTGGCCCAGCTGGCAACGGGGGGTGACGCAGCGCGTCGCGGTGAGCTGATGCGGCGAGCTGACGTGGCGGCCACGCGGCGGCGTGTGATAGGCGCGTACCCCTTCGGGTCTACTTCTAATCCGATCCATAGATTGAAGATCGAACGGAGGAGGTGGACGCGGCGACTTACTATTGCGATGACGGCGGCGGTGAGCGGCGGCGGTGTCGGTGGCGATGGCGGCGGCGCTCTGGTGCTCTTCGAGGAAGGAGAAGCTGCCACGGGTGATCGCCTCCTCCTTGCGGTCCCGTCTGTGGCCTCGATTTCGGCCTTTTCTTCCTCTAACGGTGGCGGTGGTAGCGCGTCTCCCGCAGCTCCGGCGAGCAATTGGCGACGGCACGCTGCGGTAAACATCGGGCAAGGAGTGTGAGACGAAGCGGTCGAGCGTAGGGGTCATCCCAGGGAGAAGGACAGGGAGAGGGAAGGCTCCTGACATCGATTTCCAACTCACCTGGTCGGCGGCAGCTTGAACTAGCGGAACCGGGGGAGGGCTAGGGTTTCGCGAGCTTGGGGACAGAGGGGGGGTCGCGCGACTGAGTACTTATACACGGACTGGGGGGAGAGTCCTGGCCGGACACGGAGGGCAGGGGAAATTTGGCTGACGGGGACTCTATCCCGTTCTCGTTGGGGGAGAGGAGAGAGATGACAGGTGGGGTCCGGTTGTCGGTGGCGAAGGGGAGAAGTGGGCCGACGCGGCGCGGGCAACTAGCTGACGCGCGGGTGCTAGGGGCGGGGTGGGCTGGCGAGCCGGCCCAGCTAGGTTAGCTGCTGCCCCTTTTTTTCTTTTATCATTTATGAATTTCTGTTTTAGTCAAACCCAAATAACTTTTGCATACTAAGTCCAAACTTGATGAAATTTGTTTCTAAATTTTTATAAAATCAAGGTGGTCAACATAGGACCATGGTTTAATTTTTTTACATAGTTTTAGAAGGGGGTCAAACTATTACAACAATAGTGCTCACATATGGAAATATTTAATAGGGTTTTGATAGGTTTAGGTGTTAGGATTTTGTTGCAAATTTTTATTTGTAGGGTGCAATGATGCAAAGATGATGCATGCCACTAATAACATCCTAATATAAAATCTGGGATGTTACATAGCTATTGACAATTTCAAATAAAGTTTTGATAATGCTTTTTAGTTATACTCTAGGAGTGACTTACTGCGGATGTAGTTTGCATAATTTAGTGTTTCGTCTGTTATGACCAACAGTATTGCATGCGCTGCACAAGTGGTTCCCCTTCTTCTTCTTCTTCTTCTTTTGTTCATCGTATGATAGTGGTCTGCCATTTTTACTCATGGGTTGATTAGCACCGTCAGCTCCAAGTCGTTTGTTTTTCTTAGGCGCGCCTTTGGATTTAACTTTTAGTGGATCGCCAACTTGAGGTACTTTTCCTTGCTGCTCTGTGCATCTGCATCGAAGTAGCTTTTTTGAATATTGCTGAGCCCCTTTGTCCTTTGCATTACTCGATCGATGAATTCATTGTATTCATGACGAGACTGTTCATCATGGCATAACACTGCGAGAACTTCTTGAGATCGTACATTCAAGTCAGAAAAAATTGCCCTCTCGGTTGCACTTGACCATCCGTATCCGAACATATCGCTCTCGCGCTTCGCAGACAATCCAAATCTTGCGTTCTTTGAGAAGGGCCGAAGGACACAACAAGTTGGTATTTTTCTAGTTTCAGGTAATCCAACATGTAGAGGATGTGCTTGCAAGGTAGCCCCTTCCTAGCCATTCTTCGGCAGGAGCACTTTATAGTTTCCTCACTGTTAGGCATGTAGGTCACGTCAAACTGCCTAGTAGGTTTATCTGCCCATATCAGAGAGTACTTATTATCACTGGAATCACCTTGCGCACATTCAGCAATCTTGGGTCCATCAACTCTTTTCAGCTCCGGTTGCAAGATATAGAAGTTTGCTGCAGTGAATACTTTCGCTGCAGCAGACTCAATGTATTTAGTAACCAGCAAAGGTAATGTCTATGAGTCCTCGCAGTCCTGTCGCGCATCTTCCTGACGGATACGGTTAATGGCATTCTCGTAGTGCACGATCAAATCCACCAGTGTCATTTTAGAGTCAAGATGAAGGTGTAGGCACGAGTTCTAACTCTCGCTTCTCTGATTGCTTTTCATTCCGAGAAAAAAGCCATTGGCTAGATACGCGGCGGCCCACCATATCTTCTTCTTGTACATTCTACTCAGCCACTCTTTGGTTCCCTTCATCCGCCATTTCTTAATATAGGTGCTCCATCTCTGCTCAAAGACCTCTTCTGAGGTGCTGTAGTATACGATTGACCTGAATTCATTCAGAGAATCGTGATTGAGGTTTTTTTTCATATTCTTTTCAACGTCCCATGTACATACACGGTGCCACACATCCTTGAAGACAATGCCAATGGCTTTCATCATTGAACCGTCTGCATCAGTGATAACCCCTTTTGGCTTCTTTTGACACATAGCTTTCAAAAATATTTGAAGGAGCCATACATATGTTTCTGTTTTCTCGTCGGAGACGATTGCGCATGCGAAAACAGTAGTTCCGCGGTGATGGTTCAACCCCACGAAAGGAATGAACGGCATTCCATACCGATTCATTTTGTACGTACTGTCGAACACCAGCACATCACCGAAATCCTCATAGTCCCGACGTGACTGAGAGTCACACCAAATCATGCTTTTCAAATTTCCTCCATCATCTAGCTGGTAATCGAAAAAGAATTCAGGATCATGGGCCTGCCTGTTCTGCATAATTCGGATGGCTGTGTTAGCGCCACCTGATGAAATGAGCTTCCTCTTCTCCCGGGAACATATGTTGTAAAGATCCTTCGCAACGAACCCAACCTTGCTCAACCTTCCACTTTTGCTGATAAAGGTTTTCATAATCTCGAACTTGCGCATCCCAGTTGCTGCTAGTGAAATTATTTCAGCTTTTTGGTAAGACTTGATCTTCCGATGGGACCGAAGAAACGGGACTTCATCGGGTCTAGCTAGCACATGGTTGTGCTCGTCCTTAAATTGCAGAACTTTCCAAATCCCCTTGGATTTGCTATACGACACGCTGAGATAGGCTCGACAGTGGCATCGAGACAGAGCTCGTGGCCTCTTCTTGCAGTTCTCCATGTGCACATACCTTCCCTCGCGTTCCCCTGCCCTGGAACAGAGATACCGCCTGTAATTAATAACTCCTTCCGAATTTCGCTTCACCCTCTGTTTCCTTATGCTGAAACCACGTTCTCTCGCGTATGCGTTGTAGTAAGAGAATGCTGCCTCTTCGTTAGTGAAGGTCATCTCCTTTACAATCCGATGCCTTTCACGCTCATCCTGAGCATGTTGAAAATCCTTCTCTGGCATCCCTGGATGCTGTCTGTGCTCATGCTGTGAACTGTCTGTAACCTACACAATTAGAAGAAAAAAGAAATGTAAGTGGTGGTCATATGGTTGATCCTATATATGCCTTGTCATACAACAATAAGTAACTTACATCACTCTTGAATTCAGATTTTGAACTGTCTGTAACCTACAAAATTAGAAGCAAAAAGAAATGTAAGTGGTGGTCATATGGTTGATCCTATATATGCCTTGTCATACAACAATAAGCAACTTACATCACTCTTGAATTCAGATTTTGAACTGTCTGTAACCTACACAATTAGAAGCAAAAAGAAATATAAGTGGTGGTCATATGGTTGATCCTATATATGCCTTGTCATACAACAATAAGCAACTTACATCACTCTTGAATTCAGAATTTGATCCTTCAGGTTCTTGTGATTCTTCCGCCGTCTCTTCATCACAGTTTTCTAAGTCCGAATCCCCAAAATAATCATGGTCGCTATGAGAGAATAGTACAACCTGCAGCATTGTAGCACAAAGTCATATAACATGGCTATTCAATTCTTATAAAAATAATGTAGCACTAGACATACATCACTAATGCTTTCCGAGATAGATTCTTTCCAATGGCGATCCTTGTTTACACAATCGATGTCCATCTGCACAATTTAAAAAGTATGTGTATAAATTTGCATGCTCTAGGTGTGCAAATTAAAAAATAAACTTCACTTGACCTTATCATCCTTGGATGAGTTTTCTTCAAAGAGGTTGTTCTCAGTAAGCTCATCATCAAAGAAAAACATATCTTCATCATCCGAACTTGAATCACCGTTGTGCGTAGGGATGCTCTCATTGTCACTACCAGTTGGCATAGAGTCCTCCATCTGTTCAAGCAAAGAAAACCAGAAACGCTAATCTAATCAGTGATGTATATGTGGAGGACTCATAGATGCAAAGATGAAACCTAAGCCGCTATGCTAAAGGTGATGGAAAGAGTTCGGGTTAGAGAGGCAGCTACTCACATCTTCGGGGCGCCGGTGGCGAGATGGGACACGGGACTGGTTGATGCGGCCGGAGGATGAGAAGATCTGGCTGGCCTTTGATCTGGAGATGTAGGATTGGAACGGTTATCATCGGCGTGGACGGACACGTACGTCGCCACCGAAGCCGGGCAGATTCGCAGGTGGAGGATTAGATCTCAGTCGACGGCCAGAGCCGAGAAGGCTCGTGTGGTTGGAGGATTAGAAGTCTGGCCGCCGGATTCAAGTCGCTGATCCGGATCCTTCACCAGCGCACGTCACCACCGAAGCTAGGCAGGATGATCAAAAAATTAGGGTTAGAGCGGTGTCTGGGGAAATGGCGGTGCGTTAGTTTTTGTGATCAAACCGAGAGACCTAATAATGTCGTGGCGACATGGCAATGGTTGACAACGTGGCAATGAATGGTCAAATCTAATGGCATGGCGACGTGGCAATGGTTGACATCGTAGCAGGCAATAGTACGTATGCGAATACGTGGGAATACGGGCCTGGACTTGGGCTTCAGGGGCTACCCTCGAGCGCCCTCGCGCGCCCTCCTCTGAAAACGCGCGGGGACAATTCTACCCTTACAAACTTTGCAACTTTTGAGAGCCACGGGGCCTATGGAATCAAGCCTCTATTTGAATAATAGTTTTTCAATGAAGGATCTTGGCAAAGCTGCTTACATATTAGATATAAAGATTTATAGAGATAGATCGAGACGCCTAATATCGCTTTCACAGAGTACATATTTGGACAAATTTCTAAAGAGGTTTGGAATGGAAGATAGCAAGAAAGGGTTCTTGCCCATGTTGCCCAATACGAGCTTGAGTAAAACTCAAAGTCCCGCTACGGCAGAAGATCGAGAAAGGATGAGTAAGACTCCCTATGCCTCAGCCATAGGATCTATCATGTATGCCATGCTATGTACTAGACCCGACATTGCATATATTGTTAGTTTAACTAGAAGATATTAAAGTGATCCAGGAGTGGATCATTGGATAGCGGTTAAACATCCTTAAGTACTTGAGAAGAACTAAGGATATGGTTCTTTCTTATGGAGGTGATGAACAGCTTGTAGTTAATAGTTACACCGATACTAGTTGGAACACCGATCCGGATGATTCTAAATCTCAATCTGGATACGTATTTGCTTTGAATGGTGTAGCAGTGAGCTGGAGGAGTGCAAAGCAAAGTGTTGTGACGAGATCTTCAACTTAATCTAAATACATAGCTGCTTCGGAGGCTTCACAAGAGGCGATATGGATGAAAGAGTTCATTATGGAGCTCGGTGTGGTTCCTAGTGTGTTGGACCCAATGTCTATCTACTGTGATAACATGGGAGCCATAGCCAATGCGCAAGAACCAAGGTCACACAAGAAGCTGAAGCATATCAAGGTACGTTTTTATGCTATTCGAGAGCATTTCCAAGATGGTGACATAAAGATTTGCAAAATACACACAGATCTAAATGTGGCGGATCCGTTGACTAAACCTCTCCTGAGGGCAAAACGTGACTAGCACCAAACCGCCATGGGTGTTTGATATATTACCATGTAATCTAGATTAGTTGACTCTAGTGCAAGTGGGAGACTGTTGGAGATATACCCTAGAGGCAATAATAAAAGTAGTTATTATTATATCTTTGTGTTTATGATAAATGTTTACATTCATGCTATAATTGTATTGACCCGAAACATTAACAGTTGTGTGATTTGTAAACTAATTAGAGTCCCTAGTAAAGCCTCTTTATAATACTAGCTTGTTGGTTAAGAGATGATCATGCTTTCCTGATCATGAACATTGAGATGTTAACAACAAGATCATATCATTAGGAGAATGGTGTGATGGACATACTCCTATAGATAAGCGTAGCATAAAGATCAAGTCATTTCAATAGTTCGTTTGCTATAAGCTTCCAGGTACATAGTAACCTAATTCCTTCGACCATGAGATCATGCTAATCACCATCACCAGCATAATTGGGTGGTTATAAAGGTGGCATTGAGTGTTCAGAAAGTATGTGTTGAGGCACATGGATCAAGAGTGGGATTTGTCCATCCATATGACGAATAGATATACTCTAGGCCCTCTCGGTGGAATGTCATCCAATTAGCTTGCTAGCATGTGACTGTCTCACAAGGGATCACATAATACAGGAACAAGTAAAGAGTACTTATCGGTAACGAGTTTGAACTAGGTATGCGGAGATACCGACGATCAGACCTCGGATAAGTAAAATATCGCGAGACAAAGGGAAATTGGTATCATATGTAAATGTTTCATTCGATCGCAAAGTAATCATAGAAATATGTGGGAGCCATATGAATTTCCAGA
This sequence comes from Avena sativa, assembly GCA_916181665.1. Classification (NCBI taxonomy): domain Eukaryota; kingdom Viridiplantae; phylum Streptophyta; class Magnoliopsida; order Poales; family Poaceae; genus Avena; species Avena sativa. The sequence goes on from OV702297.1 coordinate 129,378,113, forward strand.
TTCCTCTATTGGTTATTGATCGGAGAAGTGTCTCGGTCATGTCTGCATAATTCGCGAACCGTAGGGAGACACACTTAAGGATTCGATGTTGTTTAGTAGATATGGAATGTAAGTAGGGAGACTGAATGTTGTTCGGAGCCTCGGATGGGATCCAGGATATCACGAGGAGATCCAGAATGGTCCAGAGAATAAGATTCATATAAGGAAAGTCTAATTCCAGAGTTCAGGAATGATTCTGGTGTTTTCACCGGAATGATCTAGAAGGTTCACCGAACCGGAAGGGGATGGGTACATGAATGAGTCATGACAAAGTGGAATGGTTGCATCATGTACTAGGTCAAAGGGCTATGTAAATAAAAGTGAGAAATCAAACTCCAAAACTGAAAGTCAAAAGGCAAGTTTCAAAAATCAAACTGGGACAATGTATCCTGATGGAGGGAGGAGAAGAAACCTCCTCTCCCTCCACAGCACGCCAAGGAGGAGAGGGAGTTGGAGGAGGATTCAACCTCCCCTCCCTAGCTGCCCCTCCCTCTCATAAATAAAGGGGAGGGGCTGCCCCAAACAACACAACCACCATAGCCCCTCCCGACACCGCTGTCGCGTCGCCACCAGCCACCGCCACCGCCGCGTCGCTTCTGCACCAAGTCTCTGTTGACCACCTACTCCTCTCTAGCTTCTAAACCCTAGAAGCCGGGGAAACCTACTACTCCACCATAACCCGCTCCGGCTTAAGGCCAAGCCCTGCGGGATTTCCCCTCTAACTCTGACACCACGTCGTCGTGCTGCCGGAATCACGAGGAGTGAACTAAAATCCCTGATGCCTGCTAGAACAAGAGAGAGGAAGATCTTCATTGAGTACCGTACATGTGACCGACTGTGGGAGCGCTGCCGGAACGTGGCGCCGGAAGGATCGTCTACGCGATCTTGAGATCGGCAAGTGTACAACTACATCACCCACGAGAATCTGCTCTCGTTAACCACTTTGGAATCTTCGAGGGTGAGTACTCTATCAACTTGTTGCTACAATCTAATAGATAGATCTTGGGTTGTGTGTGTTTATGCGGTAGAAATTTTTTGTTTTCCATGCTACGAACCCCTACAGTGGTATTAGAGTCGTGTCTATATGTTGATCTGTTAAGTGAGTAGAACACAATGGTCATTGTGGGCGGTGGTGCTTTTATTATCAATTGCTTCTTGTGTACTTTGCATCTTGTGGTATGGTGGGATGAAGTGGCACGGGCTAACCTTACATGACATCGTTCATGAGACTTGCTCCACGTTCAACATGCAACGTGTATTGCATAAGTGGCTTTGCGGGTGTCTATCTCTCCCATCATAGTAAAGATTCAATTTACAACGGGTACTTGATAGTTCAAGCATCAACGTTGTGGTTCTTGTTCGTAAGTTAGAATGGTACTTATTGAAAGCCCCAAACCACGTAAAATATGCAAAGAAAATTAGAGGCGTCTAACTTTGTTTTGCAGGGGTGTGATGTGATGTGATGTGATATGGCCATGATTGTGATTATATATGATGTATGCAATGTTCCTTATTGTAAGTCAGCAACCGGCAGGAGCCTTATGGTTGTTTTTTAATTCCGTTAAGACCTGCATGTCCATTATTCAAAGTAGTTGTAATAGTTGACGCTGGTGGACGACAACCATGGAGCGGTGCCATTGACCTTTACGCCACGCCGGTGATGATGGAGATCATGTTCGTTCTTGAAGATGGAGATCGTAAGCACATGAAGAAAGGTCATATCATATCACATATTTCGAATTGCATGTGATGTTAATCCTTGTATGTATCATGTATTGCTTAGAACACGACAGTAGTATTATAAGATGATCCCTCTCACAAAATTATCAAGTAAAGTGTTCACCCTTAGTTAGCACCATTAACAAGACTCGTCGTTTCGAAGCACCACATGATGATCGAGTGTGATAGAATCAACATGTGCATACAACGGGAGCAAGCTAGATTTGCTCATGCAGAAACTAAGGTTAGTCTTGATGATCCTAGCATGTATAGACATGTTCTCGGAACACGGATCACCGAAAGGTAAAGCATGAGTCATATAGTAGATATAATGAACATGTTTATGGTTCGCCTTTGAAACTATAACATCTCTTGTGATGATTCGTTTTGATGTAGTGGATTTGGTTCGTGTGATCACTAAAACAATGTGAGGGATATTGTTTTGAGTGAGAGTTCACCTAGGTTAATTTGACTATTAATTATACCTCAATTTGTCATAAACTTAGTATATACTTTTGCAAATATGTTGTAGATCAATGGCGGCCTCTACCATCAATTTTGATGCGTTCCTATAGAAAGAAAAGTTGAAAAAAATGGAAGCAACTTTGCGGATTGGTTCCGCAATTTGAGGATTGTCCTCAATGCTGGTCAGTTGACCTATGTGCTGGATGCACAGCTGGGTGACCCACCTGCAGAAGATGCTACCAATGACGATAAAAATGTTTTTCGTACTCAAAAGAATCAGTACTCCACAGTTCAGTGTGCTATCTTGTATGGTTTGGAATCGGAGCTTCAGAAAAGGTTTGAGAACTTTGACCCACATGATATTGTCCGTGAACTAAAAATGATATTTGAGGCTCACGAGGCAGTTGAGAGTTATGAAGCTTCTAAAAAGTTCTTTAACTACAAGATGGAAGAGGGAAGCTCTGTCAGTGAGCATGTGCTTAAGATGTCTAGGCATGCTAACAAGCTCCAGAGCTTGGGCATAATAATTCCTAATGCGTTGGGGATTCATCGTGTCCTCCAATCACTACCACCAAGTTACAAGAACTTTGTGATGAACTACAACATGCAGCGCATGGATAAGACATTGCTAGAACTCTTCTCTATGTTGAAGTCTGCGGAAGTGGATATTAAGAAATAGAACCAAGTGTTTATAGTCAATAAGACCACCAATTTCAAGAAGCAAGGAAAGCCTAAGAAAAACGGTAACTTCAAGAAGGGTAGCAAGAAAGTTGTCGCGCCTACAAAGAAGAAGACCAAGGCTGGGCCTAAGCCTGATACTGAGTTCTTTTACTGCAAGGAAGAAGGTCACTAGAAACGGAATTGCCCCAAGTAATTGGTGGATCTGAAGAACGGCAACATCAAGAAGAAAGGTATATCCAATATACATGTTATTTATGTGTATCTTTCTAGTAATCGTAGTAGTGCGTGGGTATTTGATACTGGTTCGGTTGCTCATATTTGTAACTCGAAACAGGTGCTGCAGAATAAACGGAGACTAGCGAAAGACGAGGTGACGATGCGCGTTGGAAATGGATCAAAGGTTGATGTGGTCGCGGTCGGCACGCTCCCTCTTCATCTACCATCGGGATTAGTTTTATACTTAAATAATTGTTATTTGGTGCCTATGTTGAGTATGAACATTATATCGGGATCTTGTTTATTGCGAGACAGTTACTTGTTTAAGTCTGAGAATAATGGTTGTTCGATTTATATGAGTAATATCTTTATGGTCATGCACTATTCATAGATGGTCTATTTTTATTGAATCTCGATTGTAGTGATACACATTTTCATAATATAGAAGCTAAACATTTGAAATTGAGCAATAATTCTACATACATGTGGCACTGTCGTCTTGGTCACATTGGAGTGAAGCGTATGAAGAAACTCCATTCCGAAGGAATTTTTGAATCACTTGATTTCGAATCACTTGAAAGATGTGAAGCATGTCTAATGGGTAAAATGACTAAGACTCCATTTTCTGGTATGATGGAGCGACCTACGGACTTATTGGAAATCATACATACCGATGTGTGTGGCCCGATGATTGTAGCATCGCGTGGTGGTTATCATTATGTTCTTACTTTCATGGATGACTTGAGTAGATGTGGGTATATATATTTCATGAAACATAAGTCCGAAACTTTTGAGAAGTTTAAGAAATTTCAAAGTGAAGTAGAGAATCAACATAACAAGAAGGTTAAGTTTCTACGATCTGATCATGGAGGTGAATATCTAAATTATGAGTTTGTCGAGCATTTGAAGAAATGTGTAATACTTTTATAATTGACACCGCCGGGAGAACCACAATGTAATGGTGTGTTCGAATGTCGTAATCGAACTCTCTTATTTTCATTCTATGATGTTACTTACAGATTTACCTTTGTCATTTTGGGGTTATGCATTAGAAATAGCCGCATTCACTTTAAATAGGGCACCATCTAAATCTATTGAAATGACATCGTATGAATTATGGTTTGGGAAGAAACCTAAATTGTCATTCCTTAAAGTTTGCGGTTGCGAAGCTTATGTAAAGAAGTTATAGTCCGACAAGCTTGAACCCAAAGCGGAAAAATGTGCCTTCATAGGATACCCGAAGGAAACTATTGGGTATACCTTCTATCATAGATCCGAAGGAAAAATCTTTGTTCCCAAAAATGGATCCTTTCTGGAGAAGGAGTATCTCTCGCAAGAAGTGACTAGAAGGAAAGTAGAACTTGACGAGGTTGTCGGACCTTATCTCGGATTTGCAAGTTGCACAACACCGGAAGAAGTTCCTATGGCACCTACACCAATAGGAGAGCAAGATAATGATAAATATCATGAAACTTTGGTCGAATTTACTAAGGAACCTTGCAGGTTGACGAGGACTCTTACCACTCCCGATTGGTATGATCCCGTTATGAGTGTCATGTTGGTGGAAAACACCGACTACCCTGCGATTGTATGAGGAAGCGATGATGAGCCTAGATTCCAATAAATGGCAAGAAGTCATGAAATCCGAGATTGTATCCATGTACGAAAACCAAGTATGGACTTTGGTGGACTTACCGGATGGCCGGAAGGCTGTCCAGAACAAATGGATCTTCAAGAAGAAAACCGATGCTGATGGTAATGTTACCGTCTATAAAGATCGACTTGTCGCAAAAGGGTTTCAACAAATTCAAGGAGTTAACTACGATGAGACTTTCTCACTTGTAGCGAAGATAAAGTCTGTGAGGATTTTGTTAGCAATTGCTGCATATTATGATTATGAGATATGGCAGATGGATGTAAAAACGGCATTCCTCAATGGAGACATTGATGAAGAGTTGTATATGGTACAACCCAAAGGTTTTGTCGACCCTAAGGATGCTAACAAGGTATGCAGACTTCAACGGTCCATTTATGGATTGAAGCAAGCATCCAGAAGTTGGAATCAACATTTTAATAAGGTGATCAAAAGTTTTGGTTTTATACAAACTTATGGAGAAGCTTGTATTTACAAGAAAGTGAGTGGGAGCTCTGTAGCATTCCTAGTACTACATGTGGATGACATATTGTTGATTGGGAATGATGTAGACCTTCTTAATAGTGTCTAGGAATATTTGAATAATAGTTTTTCAATGAAGGATCTCGGCGAAGCAGCTTACATATTAGGCATAAAGATTTATAGAGATAGATCGAGACGCCTAATATAGCTTTCACAGAGTACATATTTGGACAAAGTTCTAAAGAGGTTTGGAATGGAAGATAGCAAGAAAGGGTTCTTGCCCATGTTGCCCAATATGACCTTGAGTAAAACTCAAAGTCCCGCTACGGCAGAAGATAGAGAAAGGATGAGTAAGACTCCCTATGCCTCAGCCATAGGATCTATCATGTATGACATGCTATGTACTAGACCCGACATTGCATATGTTGTTAGTTTAACTAGCAGATATCAAAGTGATCCAGGGGTGGATCATTGGACAGCGGTCAAACATCCTTAAGTACTTGAGAAGAACTAAGGATATGGTTCTTTCTTATGGAGGTGATGAACAGCTCGTTGTTAATGGTTACACCGATACTAGTTGGAACACCGATCCGGATGATTCTAAATCTCAATCTGGATACGTATTTACTTTGAATGGTGCACCAGTGAGCTGGAGTAGTGCAAAGCAAAGCGTTGTGGCGAGATCTTCAACCGAATCAGAATACATAGCTGCTTCGGAGGCTTCACAAGAGGAGATATGATGAAGGAGTTCATGATGACCCACAAGTATAGGGGATCGCAACAGTCTTCGAGGGTAGTATTACCCAATTTATTGATTCGACACAAGGGGAGCCAAAGAATACTTGCAAGCCTTAACAACTGAGTTGTTAATTCAACTGCACCTAGAAATAGTTCTTGCTCACAGAAGTTTATCAGTAGCAATAGTTTGTAGTAGCAACAGCAATAGTAGAAAAAGAGCAATAGTAACAGTAACGGTAAACAATGGGATTCGAGTGCGTTAGGCATAGGGATGGATGGACGGGCGTTGCATGGAGGAGTCTAAACATGTAACTTCAAGAACTAGGGCATTGCAGATAAATAAGAATAAGCATCCGAGTACTAAACAATCATAAGCATGTACTCCATATATAGTCATGCGTGCTCGCAATGAGAACTTGCACAACATCTTTTGTCCAACCAGGCTATGGCAGTGGGGCCTCTAGGGAACTACTGGAAATTAAGGTGCTCCTTTTAATAGAGCACCGGAGAAAAGCATTAACACTTCGTGAACACATGTGATCCTCACACCACAGCCATCCCCTCCGGTTGTCCTAATTTCTGTCACTTCGGGGCCTTTGGATCCGGACAATGATATGTGTACACAACTTGCAGATAAGATCACAAACAATACTATCATAATGATTCAATAATAAGTTCAGATCTGATATCATGGAACTCGGGCCCTAGTGACAAGCATTAAGAACAACAAGTTGCAACAAAGTCAAATAGCACTAATAGAGATACTAGGCACTATGCCCTAACAATCTTATTCAATTACATGATAGAACTCATCCAATCCCTACCATCCCATAGCCTACAGCGGGGGATTACTCACTCATGGATGAGGGAAACATGGATGGTTGATGGAGAGGCGTTGGTGATGACTATGGCGATGATCCTCCCCAAATTCCCTATCCCGGCAGGGTGCCAGAACGGAGTTTCTGGTTCTAAATCTTGGTTTCTGGTGGTGGCGGCGCAGCGGAACTCTTTCTGGAAAAACATCGAACCCCCCTCGGTTTTTAGGTCAAGGGGTAACTTATAGGCGCGGAGGGAGGCCGAGGAGGTGCCTCGGCTAGCCACACCCCTCCCAGGCGCGGGGTGGGCCCACCCGCACGACAAGGGGTGTGGGCCACCTAGGGCTCCGTCTCATACTCTGTCTCCGTGGATCTTCTGGTGAAATAGGATTTTTGGCATATTTTTCGGTATTTTTCCTGATAGTTGATTTTCTGCACAAAAACTAGACACCAAGGTAATTCTGTTGAAAATAGCGGCAGTCCGTGTTAGTTGTATCCAAATCACACAAGTTTAGAGGAGAAAAAATAGCAAAAGTGTTCGGGAAAGTAGATACGTTTTGGACGTATCAACTCCCCCAAGCTTAGCTTATTTCTTGTCCTCAAGCAATTCAGTTGAAAACTGAGTGCGATAAAATAACTTTCACGAACAAATTTGCTTCATATGATGTAAATATTCTCAGCACAGGAGTAGATACTTAAACCATTCATGATAAGAAGTATGCAACTAAGTCTACTCAATATTGATTGCAAGCTATGAAGAGAAACCAACTCAATAATAATAAGTACCATGAAACATAAACATAAGCAACATTTCAATGCTCATAAAAAGGTATGATAAAGTGGTATCTCAATTTCCTTTGTTTGAAGAGCACAACATGAATGTCAAGGCACCTCTGGAGTTCAAGTGAAGACTAGAGATAAAGATATCAGAGATACAAGCATCAAAGTCATGACATAACTAACCAAGTTTTGGAACAAACACAAGAATGACAACTATGCTCTCAAGAAGGTGCTCAAAGAATAAGTGGTGACTCAACAGGGAAGTGAAAAGGTTTTGAAAAGTTTGAAAGGCTTCCAAATGATGAAAGTAAGGTACTCATTTACTTTGAGCTCTCATTGCCCCTATCATAAGCATCTTTTATGTGGTTACGGTGAAAGTGAGGTCCAATCTGAGTTATATGCTTGACCGACCATAAACTGGAAATCCCAAGTCCCTTGAGTACAAGGGCCACTCCGCATGCTACTCAACTTTGGTTACCTGTAAGTTCTTGTCATTGTAAATACATGCATATCATAGAGAACCGCTAACGGGGTACCCCTTGCACATGATACAGGAGCTATCCCATGATCAAAATGACAAGGCAAGCAGACAATGAGCATCTCAGTGATCTTTACTATGTGCATAACTTTTTATTGAGGATGCTTCACAGAATGCTCATTATGGTGATGCTGCAAGTTTCCACCATGATTAGGCATGGCTTAGGCTAGCGGCCCAGGCGTTTCTATAACACAATGTATAGACTCCATGAACCCACAAGCTCCCCTTTTATTTCACACCGACGACATCCGCAAACAAAAGAGCAAGGTATCAACATGATAAATATCCAAAAAGTGTTGAAAGCGTTCCTTGTGGCAGCACAATTCTGCTGACTCCCAGCATATAATTTTCAAGCATATAACTTTCATGGATAAGTCACGATGGTTCAGGATTATTAAGTGCAAGTAATAAAGTGTGCCATCAAGTTTGTGAGAGCTTTACTAACTAACTTTCTCAAAACAGTTAAACATTTTATTTGGAAGAAAACAAGGCATAAAGAATATGCACTGAAGTAGCAAATGGTGCTAATAGGTAGGTATGGTGGACACTGCTGGCAATATTGGTTTGGGGAGTTGGAAGCGCAGGTAGATCTCATATTCAGTGCAAGTGAAGGATAGCAATAGAGAGGGAGCGACAAACGAGAGAGCAATAACTGTCATAATCATGCTTGCAACAAAACAGGACTAATTATGGCATGAAAGTGATACAAGAACTCTGCGGCAAAATAAATCATCGAGGCTTACTGACTATTGTTTAGTCATATGCATGAGTGAGCATGTGCCAAGTCGATTCACATGAAACATTTAGAGGAGGATACCACAATATCATACCAAGTTATGAATAGAACAATGCAAGCAAACATTCATATGACATGCTACAAACTATTAGCAAGCTGGAGCTAATCACAAGAAAGCAAGAACTACTAAGCATCCATAATAACATACACCTTACATGAACAGACTAAGCATGCTCAAAATGATGAGTATATGTACAAAAATGAAAACAAATAGAGTTTGTTACCAGCCTCTTACCACACCTCAAGTTGTCTTAATCTTCATTATTGCTATTCACTTGTGTGACTTGAATAATAACATGAAACCAAAATCCACTGAGGACGGCTGAACCCCTGGAAAGAACTCACAAAACCAAAGAAGAACAACAAATATTTTTGGTGTTTTCAATTTTTTAAAGCGAGCAAACAAAGCAAAAGCAAACAAAGCAAAATCAAACAAAGCAAAAACAAACCAAACAAGAAGCAAACAAAGCAAAATCTTTTTGGATTTTTTTAAGGAAAACCAAAGTTAAAAAGGAAAGAAACAAACCAAGAGAAACAACGAAAATTTTTTGGTATTTTTGTGTTTTTGAGAAAGCAGCAACAAGAACCAAAAAGAAAGCGAAACAATGGATATACAAAGATATAAAGATGAGTGTGATGTCGGTATACCTCCCCAAGCTTAGGCTTTTGGCCTAAGTGGGGCTCAATAGCGCGGGTAATAACCCCAAGCTGGTGGGTCATCATAGGAATGATCATAGTCAGGCGCTTGCGATGAAGAAGAAAACGCGCCCCAATCATAGGAGGCCTGCTGGTATGAAGACTCTCCCAAGTTGGAGGGCTAAACCGAATCTTTGGAATCCTCTCCAACATTCTCCTCTTGTTGGGATAACTCTGCCACATATGTATCAAACTCCTCCTCCGCGAGCGACCATCCTTGCCTGTTATCAAAATTAAACAAATCAGGTGCAGGCAAATAAACTACTTTCTCAGTCCTACCCCCTCTCCAACCACGCTTGGCAAAAGATAACTCATACGGTAAACTTCTCATAGTAGCCCCTAAAGAAACAAAGTTATGCTGAACCATGGATTCAAGATCAAGCCTCTCTATGGGGAACCGATAATCTGAATGGTGAGGCTCTAAACCATGGAAAGCTAGCAACCTAGAGGCGATAAGACCTCCACAAATTCCACCCTTATCGCGGTTAGTAGTAAGACGGTAAGCTATCAAAGCACCCTGGTTATAAGATCTATCCATATTCAAAGCAGCTGCGATAAAAGATAGATTAAAAGAAGATAACTTCCTAGCAATCTTTCTAGCAAGAACACACTTGGTAATGAAATAGGAAAAATATCTAATAGAGGGGAACTGAATGTTCCGAATTTTACCACTTTCCTTCGAGAAGTCAAAACCTTGGCAAATCTCAGCATATAAATCCATAAGTAACTTGGGCCTCTCCTTGATCTTCTCACAAGATCCCCAACAAGGCACTCTAATAGCTGCACAGAAATCAGCAAAAGGCGGGTCGACAGCTATATTGTATATTTTGTAATGGACCATGGTATTAGATGAAGACCAAGTAAACCGGAAGTCCTGCACCACATCCATGGTTAGCTTAACATATTGAAATGGTTCACCTTCAACAAAGTGTTCCAACCCTACATTGGTAATCATAGTTTGAAAATCCTGGAGGATTCCCGCGGTTCTCATAAATTCCTAGCATGGATATATGGAAGGGAAGACTCCTTCCTCATGATGAACTTTCATTGGCTCAGGTACCATAAATTCATATTGATTCAGTGGATATGCACTCATCTTCCTTGCTGAAATTTTTAGACAAACATCAAACCAAGTGATTTCCAAGTTGATAAATGATGAGCAACTACTATAGGAACTTGCTAGAGGGCTACACATGCATCAAAATGTAATCTACAAGCATAGAACAAGCATGCAAGCTCACAAAACCTGACACCTATAGCAGCAAAATACTCAAGATACAATCTACCAATCATAAATCTAATTGGACAAGCGGAGGAGGCACATACCAAGGATCAATCCCTCCAAAATCAGCAGCAAAGAGAGGATGAGCAAGGAGATCGAAAATCGCGAGCAAGAACATCAAGAACTCGAGCTTGAGAAAGTTTTCCGGTGTTTTTCAGGAGAGAGAAAGAAGATGGTGGGAGGAGGCACCTTGGAGGGGCCCAGGTGGGCTACACCCCACCTAGGAGCCACATATAGGGAGGTCACGCCTACCAGGGGTGTGGGTGCCTGGGGTGTCCCCTGGGTCACTCCAGGTGTCCCTCTACCCCTTTTTTCGAGGAAAAATTTATTTTGAATTTTCTGGAATTTAATGGGAAACTTTATTTTTGGCCAATTTTCAGGGTATGAAAATTGATTTTCTCGCAGAAAAGACCCTTTTTAGAAGAAGAAAAATCAAACAAAAACCAAACTACAGAAGTTCTAAGACACTCTAACAAGCAAACAACTAACCAAACTAAAGATAGCAAAATAAATGGCAAAGACTAGGAAGGAGAAAAGTAAAAGAAAGCAAGTATAACCATGGTGGAAACATTATTTTGTTCATTAAAATCCTTTTGTTAACAAGGTTGATCAAGTCTTGTTACCAAAACAATCTTATATGAAACAAAATGTTGCATTCCATAAGGTGATTATGTTACCTCATACTTGATAGCAATGGTCCCAATCAAAATATTTCAAAACTTTCTTGTGGAATGGGACAATATATTTCTCCAACCTTGATGCTCTCAATATTTTCAATGGAATTCAGGCAATAGATTTTAGCAACCTTCTTGGGGAAATAGACAGTATGCTCTTTTTCATTAATATTAGAAGTTACTTTTCCTTGATTACAATTGATGACAGCACCTACAGTATTAACAAAAGGTCTCCCAAGAATAATAGACATATTATCATCTTCAGGCATTTCAAGCACAACAAAATCAGTTAAAACCAAGAAATTATGAGCCACTTGAACAGGAACATCCTCACATATACCAACTAGAATAGTAGTTGACTTGTCATCCATTTGCAAAGATATATCGGTCGGTATCAACTTTTCTAGCTGGAGTCTCTTGTAGAGATAAAAAGGCATAACACTAGCTCCAGCTCTCAAATCACTTAAAGCAGTTCTAACATAATTATTCTTAATACAGCAAGGAATAGTTGGTATACCTGGATCACCAAGTTTCTTTGGAACCTTACCATTGAAGGAATAATTAGAAAGCAAAGTAGAAATCTCCTCATTAGTAATCTTCCTTTTATTAGAGACAATATCCTTCATATACTTTGAATAAGGAGGCAACTTAATAGCACCAGTCAAAGGAATTTGCAAAAATAAAGGCTTCATCCACTCACAAAACTTGTTGTAGTGTTCTTCCTCCTTTGACTTGTGTTTCTTACCTGGAAAAGGCATAGGTTTCTGCACCCAAGGTTCTCTCTTTACCATGTTTATTAGCGATAAAATCTTCCTTAGTGTACCTAGTGTTCTTAGTGTGCTTCTCAGGTTCTTCCTCAACTTCCTCCTTATCAGGAGCATCATTTTTATCATTACCACTCTCAGTTTCAGCATCAGAGACAGATATACTATTAGGATCTACAACAGGTTCAAGTGGTTCCTCAACTATCTTATGTTTATTTTTCTTTCTCTTACGAGGACTACCACTATCAACTTGTTGAGAATCCTGCTCAACTCTTTTGGAGTGTCCTTCAGGATATAAAGGATCTTGAGTAGCTATACCACTCCTAGTTCTAATTCCATAAGCATGTTTATCTCTTAAGGAATTAACTAGAATATCCTTTTGTACCTTAGCAAGTTGATCAAGTTGGGTTTGAACCATTTTAAAGTGTTTACAAAGAATTTTAATATCATTTGAAGTTTTTTCCACAATATCTTTCAACTCTTTAATAGCTCTAGATTTTTCCAATAAATGATTCTGAACTTGTTTATTGAAATTACCTTGTTTAACAATAAAAATGTCAAGTTCCTCTAAGCATTGATCAGGAGGATTACCATAAGGAATATCACCTTCATCAAAGTGTTGGAGAGAGTGTACCTCAATAGTAGATGAGTGGGGAATTGGCTTACATAATTCCTCTATAGGAGGTAGATTCTTCACATCTTCATCTCTAATACCTTTCTCCTTTAGACATTTCTTAGCTTCCTTCATCACTTCATCATTTAATGCAATAACTCCCCTCTTCTTCGGTGTTGGTATTGGAACTGGTTCAGGCACCACTTGTTCAGGCACTACTGGTTCAAGAGTAATAGGCTCAGGTGTATTTAGCTCAGTTGAAGTCCAATCATCATAATTCTTTCTTATTTTAGCCATTAATTCTTCAGCATCCGTAGGAGTTCTTTTCCTAAAAACACAATCAGCAAAGCTATCTAGGTATGTCCTAGAATCATCAGTTAGTCCATCATAATAAATATCAAGAAGCTCATTTTTAGGTAATGGACATCTAGGATGTGCATGAATCAAGGCACAGAACCTTGTCCATGACTCAGGCAATTTCTCTTATTCTCCTATTTAAAATCAAAAAGTCTCTGCAAAGCAGCATGTCTAGCACTAGGAGGAAAATATTTCTGGAAGAAAGAAGAAATCAAGCAATCATGGCTATCAATGGAACCAGGAGGTAATCTATTAAACCAAGCCCTAGCTTCTCCTTTTAGTGAAAAAGGGAAGATCTTAGTAACAAAGTACTTGCACATCTTAAAATCAATAGAGAATAAAGCACTCATAGTAGAAATCTCATTCATATGAGCCACAGCACTCCCATTTTCAGTCCCACGGAAAGTTTCTTTCTCAACAATGTCTAAATGGATAAATCAAGAGAGAAATCATAATCTTTATCTTTAATATCTATGGGAGAGGTGGAAAACTTAGGATCAAAGGACAACTTAGGAATAATAGTACGTCTTGCAAGGAGATTCTTAATAGCACTAGTACCATGTGTGTTTTGGCAATCTTCAACAAATTCATCAGTGAACTCAATGTAACCATCATTAATATCATATCTCTCTCTAGACTCAGGTGAGCCAACAGGTGTATCAGTGTCTTCACTAGGAGTTTCAGTATTTCCTAGACTAGCCATAGTAGCATCTAGGAAAGGACCTAATGAACCACTCGCATCAAGCACAGTAGAAGTAACATCATGAGTATCAAAAGCAGTTTCAGATTCAGCAGTAGTAGCAATGTGTGTAGATGAGTATGTGGTGGTGGTGTAACAAGCTTACTTATAACAGATGGTGAATCAAGAGGAACGAAGGTGTTTAGGACTGTACCTCTTCTTGTAGTGGATGGTAAAATAGGGAACTTTCCATCATGAGACTTCCCCATGATGAAAGGAGTAGCAGTGAACAATAATAGATCCAAGTGAACTTACAAATAAAGTTATGCTCCCCGGCAATGGCGCCAGAAAATAGTCTTGATGACCCACAAGTATAGGGGATCGCAACAGTCTTCGAGGGTAGTATTACCCAATTTATTGATTCGACACAAGGGGAGCCAAATAATACTTGCAAGCCTTAACAACTGAGTTGTCAATGCAGCTGCACCTGGAAATAGTTCTTGCTCACAAAAGTCTATCAGTAGCAACAGTTTGTAGTAGCAACAGCAACAGTAGAACAAGAGCAATCGTAACAGTAACGGTAAACAGTGGGATTCTAGTGCGATAGGCATAGGGATGGATGGACGGGCGTTGCATGGACGAGTCTAAACATGTAACTTCAAGATCTAGGGCATTACAGATAAATAAGAATAAGCATCCAAGTACTAAACAATCCTAGGTGGCATGTGTGGGGAACCTAGGGCTCCCCTCTGTCTCGTACTCTCTCTCTCTCTATGGATCTTCTGGTGAAATAGGATTTTTGGCATATTTTCCAGGATTTTTCCTGACAGTTGATTTTCTGCACAAAAACTAGACACCAAGGTAATTCTACTGAAAACAGCGTCAGTCCGTGTTAGTTGTATCCAAATCACACAAGTTTAGAGGAGAAACAATAGAAAAAGTGTTAGGGAAAGTAGATATGTTTTGGACGTATCAGTTCATTACGGAGCTCGGTGTGGTTCCTAGTGCGCTGGACCTAGTGTCTATCTACTGTGATACATGGGCGCCATAGCCAATGAGCAAGAACCAGGTCACACAAGAATATGAAGCATATCAAGCTACGTTTTCACGCTATTTGAGAGCATGTCCAAGATGATGACATAAAGATTTGCAAAGTACACACAGATCTGAATGTGGCGGATCCATTGACTAAACCTCTCCTGAGGGCAAAACATGACCAGCACCAAACCACCATGGGTGTTTGGTATATTACCATGTAATCTAGATTAGTTGACTCTAGTGCAAGTGGGAGACTGTTGGAGATATGCCCTAGAGGCAATAATAAAAGTAGTTATTATTATATCTTTGTGTTTATGATAAATGCTTACATTCATGCTATAATTGTATTAACCGGAAACATTAATACTTGTGTGATTTGTAAACTAATTAGAGTCCCTAGTAAAGCCTCTTTATAATACTAGCCTGTTGGTTAATAGATGATCATGGTTTCCTGATCATGAACATTGAGATGTTAACAACAAGATCATATCATTAGGAGAATGGTGTGATGGACATACTCCTATAGATAAGCGTAGCATGAAGATCAAGTCATTTCAATAGTTCATTCGTTATAAGCTTTCAGATACATAGTAACCTAATTCCTTCGACCATGAGATCATGCTAATCACCATCACCAGATGGATGCTTTGCTGACATCAAACACCACTTCATAACTGGGTGGTTATAAAGGTGGCATTGAGTGTTCGGAAAGTATGTGTTGAGGCACATGGATCAAGAGTGGGCTTTGTCCATCCATATGATAGATAGATATACTCTGGGCCCTCTCGGTGAAATATCATCCAATTAGCTTGCAGGCATGTGACTGGCTCATAAGGGATCACATATCACAGGAACGAGTAAAGAGTACTTATCAGTAATGAGGTTGAACTAGGTACGCAGAGATACCGATGATCAGACCTCGTATAAGTAAAATATCGCGAGACAAAAGGAAATTGGTATTGTATGTAAATTGTTCATTCGATCACAAAGTAATCATAGAAATAAGTGGGATCCATATGAATTTCCAGATTCCTCTATTGGTTATTGATCCGAGAAGATTCTCGGCCATGTGTGCATAATTCACGAACCGTAGGGAGACACACTTAAGGATTAGATGTTGTTTAGAATGTAAGTAGGGAGACCGTGATGGCTAACGTGAAGCCTATTTGGAAACCCAAGAGCAAGGTACGAAGCAGCAAAGCGTCAAGTTTTCCCTCAGTAAGAAACCGAGGTTATCGAACCAGCAGGAGGAAGGAAACATCACGCAGGTGTTGCAAGCAACACGGAAACCTGCACAACACAGACTCAAGACTTTGCCCCAACGAATCAGTGAGGTTGTCAAGCTCACCGGTTTGCTATAACAAAGGATTAAACATATGGTGTGGAAGGTAATGGTTTGCAGCAAGTAAACAAGTAACAGTGAGGAAGATGTATCATTGATAAAGATTGGACCGGGGTCCATAGTTCACTAGAGGTGCTCTCCTTAGATAAACAACATGGCATGAAGGGTAAACAAATTACAGCAGGGCAATTGACAGGAACTGAGCAAGGCAATCAATGCAATACCAGACAGAAAGATCCTATGAGATTCGATTGGGCAATACAACAAGATACATAGACCGCCATCCAACTGCATCTATGACTAGAAGTCCACCTTCAGGTTATCATCCGAACCCCCTCTAGTATTAAGTTACAAGCAACAGACAACTGCTTTAAGCAAAGTGTGTAAGGTAAACAATCCACTTGTTCCATGAACAAGAGACCGTTGTTTTCTCCCTAGTAGCAACAACATATCTACAACCGAAGAGATTTCTGTCACTTCCCTTGGAAACTAGAGGCATGAATCCACTATCGAGCATAAATACCCCCTCTTGGAGTCACTAGCAACTACTTGGCCAAGATAGCTACTAACAACGGAGCGCATGCAAGATCACAAACAACACAGACATGATATAATCATAAAGACAAAACCATTAATCAATATGACATAGTAATCTCAATATCCATCGGATCCCCACAAACACAACATGCATGATTACAAATAGATTAGATCATGATCATGAATTGAGCTCACAAGATCTATACATGGAAGCACAAGGAGGAGATACAACCATCTAGCTACTACATGGGCCCATAGTCCAAGGTGGAACTACTCATGCATCATACTGGAGAAAAAGGCCTCCGGGATGATCTCCCCTCCGGCAGGGTGCTGGGAAGAACTTCAGATCCCCCCGATCTAGGGACGATGGTGGCGGCGGCTACAGACGGTTTCGTGGAGTTTTGATCGGGTACCCAGGGTTTCTGTATCGGGGGCTTATTATAGGCGAAGAGGCGAGGCTGGGAGGCGTCCAGGGCCCCTACACCCTACCTAGGCGCGGGGTGGGCCCACCTGTTCCTAGGGGGGTCTGGCCGCCCTGGTTTGCTTCTTTGTCTCGTCTTGTGGATTCGTGTCCCCCACGGTAAAATATTGACTTTGGATTTTGTCCCGTCCAATTCCAAGAATATTGATTTTCTTCCTTCCTGGAACCAAAAACAGAAGAAAATAGGCAACTGGCACTGTGTCAACTTGTTATAGGTTAGTTCCAGAAAAGATATAAAAACACCTCAAAGTGTAGACAAAGTAAAGCAAAGTAGATACTGAACAAGCATGGAGCATCAAAAATTATAGATACGTTTCCGACGTATCAAGCATCCCCAAGCTTAACTCCTGCTTGTCCTCAAGTAGGTAAGTGATAAAAAGAATAATTTTTGAGGTGACATGCACCATCAAAACCAAGATCAAACCATTTGCAAACATTGAAAGCTGAGATTAAAGAACTCTAGACATGTGCATGAAAGATGGAGTTCTAACAATAAGACAAAGTAACTATGCATGCAACATGAAAGGCTACAAACAAAGATCATGAATAACATGCATTGAAAAACGTTTGTTTGTTTCACATACAGAAACATAGCATAGTGGCAATCAGCTTGTCCCACATAGAGTAGCAAATAGATGCATAGGACACCTTCAAAGTTCACAAGGGTGACTAGAAACAAGTAGCACAAGAACAAGTAATATCAAAATATGCATCAATCAATAAGTTTTGGGACACTGCATATAGAACTAAGAATGGCAACTATGCTCTCTTAATGGTGCCTAAAGGTAGAAGGTGGAGACTCAATAATAGTTGAAGAAAGGCCCTTCATAAAGGGAAGCAGGGATTTCAAGTTTCAAAAAGAGCTTCCAAAAATTATGGTACTTGTTAGCTTTCAGCCCTCATTGCCCCTATCATAAGTATCTTGAAGTGATTAAGGTTAAAGTGAACAAACTATGGAGTATATGCTTGACAAAGTATAAGTTGGCAATCTCATGTCCCTTGAATACGAGGGCCACACTTCATGCTACTCAACTTCAATCACCTGTAAGTTCTTGTCATTGTAAGTATATGCGTATCATAGAGATCCGCCAATGGGGTACCCCTTGCACATGGTACAGGAGCTATCCCATAACCAAAATGACAAGGCAAGAAGACAATGAGCATCCCAACGATCTTTTTATTTACTATATGCATAGCTTTTTATTGAGGATGCTTCATAGATAGCTCACTATGGTGATGATGCAAGTTTCCACCATGATTAGGCATGGCTTAGGCTAGCGGCCCAGGCGTTTCTCTAACACAAAATACTTACTCCATGGACTTACAAGCTCCCTCTTTATTTCACACCGGTGACATCCATAGACAAAAGAGCATGATATCAACTAAGTATAAAGTACAAGTGCAATGTTGAAAACGTTCCCCATGATAGCATGGTTCTGCTAATTCCAACATATAAGTGCAAGCATATACAACATAGACGACACAATGGTTCAAGTTTATTAGGGGCAAAGAATATAAAGTGTTCCATCAAGTTTGTGAGGGCTTTAATCACTAATTTTTCACATAACAAAATAGTTTTTAATTGGAAGATAGATGAAAACAAGAATATACTTGGAATGGTGTAACACACCATGCGTAGGAATTTACAGTGGACTCTTTGGAATAACTTGGTTTCTTGGGAGTTGTAAGCATGAGTAGATCTTACTCATACAAGTGGAGGCTAGCAATAGACTGGGAGCAACCAACTAAGAGAGCAATAATGGCCATAATCATATAGAGCGACAAAACATTACTAATCAAAGCATAGAGTGGTACTACAAGTCAAGGACTAAATGATCATAGAGGCTATGGTGACTTGTTCATAGTCATAACATGGTGTGATCATGTGCCAAGTCAACCCAAGAAAAGCATCAAAGGAGAATACCACAATACTATGCTTTTGTATGCTAAAACAACGCATGATTCTTTCAAGGGACACTAAGTAATCCCAACTGTTTGGAACAAGACATGATACAACAATAATCACTAAGCATAAGGTCAAAACAACACCTAGCATGTCATGCTAAAGTCTAAGTCATAGTCAATGCAAGCTCCTCTTGCATTTTCAAGCAAGAACTTTCTACTCCTTTCCAACACCAATCAACTTATTTGAAACAACACAGCGAGAACAGGGGTCCAAACTACTTTATTCAATAAAACTAACAAAACCTAAGAAAAGCAAATGAAAACTAAGACACTCCAAGAACAACACAATTGTGTATTAAACAATAAAAACAAAGTGTCTAGACAGACCTGAGATTTTTATTGATGAAGAACGGGATGCCTTGGGCATCCCCAAGATTTGACAC
Source organism: Avena sativa (assembly GCA_916181665.1). Lineage (NCBI taxonomy): Eukaryota > Viridiplantae > Streptophyta > Magnoliopsida > Poales > Poaceae > Avena > Avena sativa. Next base: position 129,397,827 of record OV702297.1, read on the forward strand.
TTGTACCTCTTGGATATTTATTGGGTCTACACCATAGTGGCATCCCTAAGCTTGAGAAGTAGGTAGAAACCGATTTTGTCATATGCAAATGCAAATAATGGCAGAAATCTGTCAAAATAGACCAGTAGGTAGAAACCGATTTTGTCGAAAACCTTCTGTTGCTCAAATCAAAAAGTGTTGAACTAACGAAAGTTAGCTAACATACTGGGGGATTTATTTCTAAATTTTCAGCTCAATCCGTGTTACAGAGACTCCTCACGAATTTTTATGATGGAGGACAGAAATCTGTTTCCGGACAACAACTCCACAAATCTTACTTCTCTCTCATTAGAGGTCATTCTTTGGTTTACTGCAAATGAGGAAGCATTAACATCAATACTTGCAAAGTCTTCAACTATGAAGAGTACTTTCAAATGAGGAAGCATTAACATCAATACTTGCAAAGTCTTCAACTATGAAGGGTATCTCATCCAAATAGGTTTTGTAGGATCCCTTCTCATCTCTATTTGGTTTACTGCTTTCATCAAATAAATTTTCAGGAGCAATCCAATCAAAATTATTTTCAAAGGATTCATGCATTCCAACAAGCTTAAAGGGTATGGGTATCTTAAATTCCTCTCTAGGATTAGTTTTATCAGAAGTACCCACAACATCTACACTTGAATCTAGCATATTAAAATGCTCAAAGACCTTTTTGGCTTCCCTAGCAACATCATGGAACTCTTTTAGTAAAGTTTCAAGAATGAATTCTCTCTGTTTCAGCATTCTTTTCTTCTTTTAGTTTTAGGAACAAGAATTGTATGAAGGGGTTAAGGCTAACAAACCTAGCCTCCAACATATGAACTAAAGAAGCTGCAGCAATCTCATAATTAGGAGAAAGCTCTGCTATAGATTTTTCTTCAATATCGTCATGCCTGCTAACATGGTTAAATAATTCTTCAATATTATCTTTCCCAATTATGGGGCCACTACCTATTGCAAGATCTTTCAGGACGAACTTGGGGATCAGCATGGTGAGCTAGAGCAAGGTGGCAACTAGAGTAGGAACTATTTTTTTGTGTTTTTGAATAAAGCAAGCAAACCAAACTAGACTATTTTTTGGGGTTTTTTGAAAAGAGGCAAACAAAACCAAGCAAAAGAAACTAAGCAAACTAAAAACAAAGTAAAGAGAAAGGAAGTGGAGGACTCCCCTTGTGAAGACGTCCTTAGCCTCCCCGGCAACGGCGCCAGAAAATCTTGATGGCTAACGTGAAGCCTGTCGGGAACCCCGAGAGTAAGGTATGAACCAGCACAGCAGCAAGTTTTCCCTCAGTAAGAAACCAAGGTTATCAAACCAGCAGGAGGAAGGAAACGTCACAAAGGTGTTGCAAGCAACGCGGAAACCTGCACAACACAGACTCAAGACTTTGCCCCAACGAATCAGCGAGGTTGTCAAGCTCACTGGTTTGCTGTAACAAAGGATTAAACATATGGTGTGGAAGGTAATGGTTTGCAGCAAGTAAACAAGTTATAGTGTAAGATGTATCAATGGTAAAGATTGGACCGGGGTCCATAGTTCACTAGAGGTGCTCTCCTTAGATAAACAACATGGCATGAAGGGTAAACAAATTATAGCAGGGCAATTGACAGGAACTGAGCAAGGCAGTCAATGCAATACCAGACAAAAATATCCTATGAGATTCGATTGGGCAATACAACAAGATACATAGACCACCATCCAACTGTATCTATGACTAGAAGTCCACCTTCAAGTTATCATCCAAACCCCCTCCAGTATTAAGTTGCAAGCAACAGACAACTGCTTTAAGAAAAGTGTGTAAGGTAAACAATCCACTTGTTCCATGAACAAGAGACCATTGTTTTCTCCCTAGTAGCAACAACACATCTACAACCGAAGAGATTTGTGACACTTCCCTTGGAAACTAGAGGCATGAACCCACTATCGAGCATAAATACCCCCTCTTGGAGTCACTAGCAACTACTTGTCCAAGATATCTACTAACAATGGAGAGCATGCAAGATCACAAACATGATAGAATCATAAAGACAAAACCATTAATCAATCTGACATAGTAATCTCAATATCCATCGGATCCCCTCAAACACAACATGCATGATTACAATTAGATTAGATCTTGATCATGAACGGAGCTCACAAGATCTATACATGAAATCACTAGGAGGAGATACAACCATCTTGCTACTACATGGACCCATAGTCCAAGGTGGAACTACTCATGCATCATACCGGAGAAGAAGGCATCCGTGATGATCTCTCCTCCGGCAGGGTGCCGGGAAGAACTTCAGATCCCCCCGATCTAGGGACGATGGTGGCGGCGGATATAGACGGTTTCGTGGAGTTTTGATTGGGTACCCAGGGTTTATGTATCGGGCGCTACTTATAGGAGAAGAGGCGAGGATGGGAGGCGGCCAGGGTCCCCACACCCTACCTAGGCGCGGGGTGGGCCCACCCGTGCCTAGGGGGTCTGGCTGTTGGAGATATGCCCTAGAGGCAATAATAAATATAGTTATTATTATATCTTTGTGTTTATGATAAATGTTTACATTCATGCTATAATGGTATTAACAAGGAAACATTAATACTTGTGTGATTTGTAAACTTAATTTGAAGTCCCTAGTAAAGCCTCTATATTATACTAGCTTGTTGGTTAATAGATGATCGTGGTTTCCCTATCATGAACATTGAGATGTTATTAACAACAAGATCATATCATTAGGAGAATGATATGGTGTACATACTCCTATTGATAAGCGTAGCATAGAGATCAAGTCATTACAAATAGTTCAATTGCTATATGCTTTCTGATACATAGTAACCTAATTCCTTCGACCATGAGATCATGCATATCACCTTTACCGGATGGATGCTTTGATGTCATCAAACACCACACCGTAAGAGGGTGGCTATAAAGGTGGCATTGAGTGTTCGGAAAGTATTGGTTGAGACACATGGATCAAGAGTGGGATTTGTCCATCCATATGACGGATAGATATACTCTGGGCCCTCTCGGTGAAATGTCATCCAATTAGCTTGCAAGAATGTGACTGGCTCACAAGGGATCACATATCATGGGAACGAGAAAAGAGTACTTATCGGTAACAAGGTTGAACTAGGTATGCAGAGATACCGACGATCATAACCTCGGATAAGTAAACTATCGTGAGACAAAGGGAAATTGGTATCATATGTAAGTGGTTCATTCGATCGCAAAGTAATCGTAGAAATATGTGGGAGCCATATGAATTTCCAGATTCCTCTATTGGTTATTGATCGGAGAAGTGTCTCGATCATGTCCGCATAATTCACGAACCGTAGGGAGACACACTTAAGGATTCGACGTTGTTTGAGTAGTTATGGAAAGATGAGAAAGAGACCGAATGTTGTTAGGAGTCTCGGATGGGATCCGGGATATCACGAGGAGATCCAGAATGGTCCGGAGAATAAGATTCATATAAGGAAAGTCCCGTTTCGGAGTTGGGGAATGATTCCGGTGTTTTCATCGGGAATGTTCTAGAAGGTTCCGGAATGTCCGGCACTCCGGGGGGGAAGGGGTACATGAATGTGTTATATCAAGTTGGTATGATTGCATCATGTACTAAGTGTCATCTCTGTACCAAATAGAGGGTTTAATCAAATCCTAGTTTGAAAAGTCAAACGGCTAGTTTGAAAGTCAAACGGCTATTTTGGGAAGTGGGAGGAAGAGGTGGAAACCGACTTGGGGGAGGAGTCCCTCCTCCCACCGCCGGCGCACCACCAGGCCGAGTTGGGAAGGGACTCCCCTCCCCTTGGCCGGCCCCCTCCACCCATAAAAGGAGGGGCAGGGCTCCCCTCCTAGACACACAAGTCCCTCTCCTCTAAACCTAAACCCTAGCCACAGCCTAGGGATTTCTCCCAAGCCACCGGTTTAGAGCTTCTAATTGCACTAGCCGCTGGTTTAGAGCCTTCTAATTGGTGTGTCTAAACCCTAGATCACCAAAGCTCTCTCATACTCCACCATACTCGCTCCGGCTTAAGGCGAAGCCCTGCGAGATCTCCCCTCTACTTCCGGTACCACGCCGTTGTGCTGCCGGAATTGCGAGGAGAGTGCTACAACCTCCGCTGCCTGCGGGAACAAGGGAGAGGAAGGTCTTCGTCGAGTACCGAACGTGTGACCGACCGCGGTAGTGCTGCCGGAACGCGGCGCCGGAAGGATCGTCTACGCGATCTTGAGATCGGGAAGAGTACGACTACATCATCCACGAGAATCTGCTCTCGTTAAACACTTTGGAATCTTCGAGGGTAAGTTATTCCATCGACTCGTTGCTACAATCTAGGAGATAGATCTTGGCTTGTTTGTTTGTATGCGATAGAAAATTTTTGTTTTCCATGCTACGAACCCCTACAGTGGTATCAGAGCCGTGTCTATATGTAGATCTGTTGCACGAGTAGAACACAATGGTCATTATGGGCGTTGATGCTTTTATTGTCGATTGCTTCTTGTGTACTTTGCATCTTGCGGTATGTTGGGATGAAGCGTCCTGGGCTAACCTTACATGACATCGTTCATGAGACTTGCTCCACGCTTGACATGCAACTTGTATTGCATAAGTGGCTTTGCGGGTGCCTGTTTCTCCTAGCATAGTTAAGATCCAATTTACAACGGGTGATTAACAATACTAGTATCAATGTTGTGGTTCTTGTTCGTAAGTTAGAACGACACTTATTAACAGCCCCAAACCACGTAAAATATGCAAAGAAAGTAGAGGCGTCTAACTTTGTTTTGCAGCGGTGTGCAGTGATGTGATATGGCCATGATTGTGATTATATATGATGTATGCAATGTTCCTTATTGTAAGTCGGCAACAGGCAGGAGCCATATGGTTGTCTTTAAATTCAGTTAAGATCCGCGTGTCTATTCAAAGTAGTTGTAATAGTTGAAGCCGGTGGACGACAACCATGGAGAAGCGTCATTGACCTTGATGCAATGCCGGTGATGATGGAGATCATGTTCGTGCTAGAAGATGGAGATCGGAAGCACAAAGAAGAAAGGCCATATCATATCACATATTATGAATTGCATGTGATGTTAATCCTTTATGCATCTTGTATTGCTTAGTTAACAACGGTAGCTTTATAAGATGATCCCTCATGCACATGAATTTCAAGTTCTAAAGTGTTCACCCTTAGTATGCACCGTTGCTAAAGCTTGTTGTTTCGAAGCACCACGTGATGATCGGGTGTGTTAGATTCCGCAAGTGTATACAACGTAAGCAAGCCAGATTTGCTTATGCGGAAGCTAAGGTTTGATCTTGACGAGCCTAGCATGTACAGACATGGTCTCAGGAACACGGATCACCGAAAGGTAAAACACGAATCATATAGTAGATATGATGAACATGTCGATTGTTCGCCATTGAAACTATATCAACTCTCGTGATGATCGGTTTTGATATGGTGGATTTGGTTTGTGTGATCACTAAAACAATGTGAGGGATGTTGTTTTGAGTGGGAGTTCACCTAGATTAATTTAATTATTAATTAGAACTCAATTTGTCATAAACTTAGTCTAAACTATTGCAAATATGTTGTAGATCAATGGCAGCCCCTACCATCAATTTTAATGCGTTCCTAGAGAAAGAAAAGTTGAAAAACAATGGAAGCAACTTAGCGGATTGGTTCCGCAATTTTAGGATTGTCCTCACAGCTGGTAATTTGACCTATGTGCTGGATGCACCGCTGGGTGACCCGCCTGCAGCTGATGCTACTGATGAAGTAAAGAACGTTTACCTCACTCGGAAGACTCAGTACTCCACAGTTCAGTGTGCTATCTTGTATGGTTTAGAATCGGAGCTTCAGAAAAGGTTTGAGAATTCAGACCCGCATGATATTGTCCGTGAACTCAAATTGATTTTTGAGACTCACGCGGCAATTGAGAGCTATGAGGCTTCTGAAAAGTTCTTTAACTACAAGATGGAAGAGGGCAGCTCCGTCAGTGAGCATGTGCTTAAGATGTCTGGGCACGCAAGCAAACTTCAAAGCTTGGGTATAGTGATTCCAAATGCTTTGGGGATTTATCGTGTCCTCCAATCACTACCACCAAGTTACAAGAACTTTGTGATGAACTACAATATGCAAAACATGAACAAAGAGTTGCCAGAACTCTTTGCCATGCTAAAATCTGCAGAAGTGGAGATAAAGAAAGAGCACCAAGTGTTGTTGGTCAATAAGACCACCAAATTCAAGAAAGGCAAGTCTAAGCAAAAGGGACACTTCAAGAAGGGTGGTAAGAAAGTTACCGCACCGATGAAGAAGACCAAGGCTGGACCTAAGCCTAAAACTGAGTGCTTTTACTGCAAGGGAGAAGGTCACTGGAAGCGGAATTGCCCAAAGTACTTGGCGGATTTGAAGAACGGCAACATCAAGAAGAAAGGTATATATGATATACATGTTATTGATGTGTATCTCACTAGTATTCGTAGTAGTGCCTGGGTATTTGATACTGGTTTGGTTGCTCATATTTGTAACTCGAAACAGGAGCTGCGGAATAAACGGAAGCTAGCGAAGAACGAGGTGACGATGCGCGTGGGAAACGGATCAAAGGTTGATGTGATCGTGGTCGGCATGCTACCCCTTCATCTACCATCGGGATTAGTTTTATACTTAAATAATTGTTATTTGGTGCCTGCGTTGAGCATGAACATTATATCAGGATCTTGTTTATTGCGAGACGGTTACTTGTTTAAATCCGAGAATAATGGTTGTTCGATTTATATGAGTAATATGTTTTATGCACATGCACCTTTGATAGATGGTCTATTCTTATTGAATCTCGATAGTGGAAATACACATATTAATAACATTGAGGCTAAACGTTTGAAATCTAGCGATAACTCGACCTATATGTGGCACTGTCGTCTTGGTCACATTGGAGTGAAGCGTATGAAGAAACTCCATTCTGATGGACTTCTTGAATCACTTGATTTCGAATCACTTGAAAGATGCAAAGCATGTCTGATGGGTAAAATGAATAAGACTCCATTTTCTGGTATGATGGAGCGAGCTACGGACTTATTGGAAATCATACATACCGATGTGTGTGGTCCAATGAGTGTAGCATCGCGCGGTGGTTATCGTTATGTTCTTACCTTCACGGATGACTTGAGTAGATATGGGTATATCTATTTCATGAAACATAAGTCCGAAACTTTTGAGAAGTTCAGGGAATTTCAAAGTGAGGTTGAGAATCAACGTAACAAGAAGATTAAATTTCTACGTTCTGATCGTGGAGGTGAATATCTAAGTTACGAGTTTGGCGAGCATTTGAAGAAATGCGGAATACTTTCACAATTGACACCGCCGGGAACACCACAGCGTAATGGTGTGTCTGAACGTCGTAATCAAACTCTCTTAGATATGGTTCGTTCTATGATGTCACTTACAGATTTACCGCTATCATTTTGGGGTTATGCATTAGAAACAGCCGCATTCACTTTAAATAGGGCACCATCTAAATCCGTTGAAACGACACCGTATGAATTATGGTTTGGGAAGAAACCTAAATTGTCGTTCCTTAAAGTTTGGGGTTGCGAAGCCTATGTAAAGAAGTTACAGCCGGACAAGCTTGAACCCAAAGCGGAAAAATGCGTCTTCATTGGATACCCGAAGGAAACTATTGGGTATACCTTCTATCATAGATCCGAAGGAAAAATCTTCGTTGCCAAGAATGGATCCTTTCTAGAGAAGGAATTTCTCTCGAAAGAAGTGACTGGAAGGAAAGTAGAACTCGATGAGGTTGTCGAACCTTCTCTCGAAATTGCGAGTAGCACAGCACCGGAAGAAGTTCCTGTGGCGCCTGCACCAATAAGAGAGGAATCTAATGATGATGATCATGAAACTTCGGTTGAAGTTGCTACAGAGCCTCGCAGGTCAACGAGAACTCGTACCACTCCAGATTGGTATGATCCCGTTATGAGTGTCATGTTGGTGGACAATACCGATGACCCTGAGACATATGAGGAAGCAATGATGAGCCCAGATTCCAATAAATGGCAAGAAGCCATGAAATCCGAGATTGGATCCATGTACGAAAACCAAGTGTGGACTTTGGTGGACTTACCGGATGGCCGGAAGGCTGTCGAGAACAAATGGATTTTCAAGAAGAAAACAGATGCTGATGGTAATGTTACTGTCTATAAAGCTCGACTTGTCGCAAAAGGGTTTCGACAAATTCAAGGAGTTGACTACAATGAGACTTTCTCACCAGTAGCGAAGCTAAAGTCTGTGAGGATTATGTTAGCAATCGCTGCATATTACGATTATGAAATATGGCAGATGGATGTCAAAACAGCATTCCTCAATGGAGACATTGATGAAGAGTTGTATATGATGCAACCCAAAGGTTTTGTCGATCCTAAAGATGCTAACAAGGTATGCAAACTTCAACGGTCCATCTATGGATTGAAGCAAGCATCCCGAAGTTGGAATCAACGTTTTGATAAGGTGATCAAAAGTTTTGGTTTTATACAAACTTATGGAGAAGCTTGTATTTACAAGAAAGTGAGTGGGAGCTCTGTAGCATTCTTAATACTATATGTGGATGACATATTGTTGATTGGGAATGATGTAGACCTTCTTAATAGTGTCTAGGAATATTTGAATAATAGTTTTTCAATGAAGGATCTCGGCGAAGCAGCTTACATATTAGGCATAAAGATTTATAGAGATAGATCGAGACGCCTAATATCATTGTCACAAAGTACATATTTGGACAAAGTTCTAAAGAGGTTTGGAATGGAAGATAGCAAGAAAGGGTTCTTGCCCATGTTGCCCAATACGACCTTGAGTAAAACTCAAAGTCCGACATCGGCAGAAGATAGAGAAAGGATGAGTAAGACTCCCTATGCCTCAGCCATAGGATCTCTAATGTATGCCATGCTATGTACTAGACCCGACATTGCATATCCTGTTAGTTTGACTAGCAGATATCAAAGTGATCCAGGAGTGGATCATTGGACAGCGGTCAAAAACATCCTTAAGTACTTGAGAAGAACTAAGGATATGGTTCTTTCTTATGGAGGTGATGAACAGCTCGTTGTTAATGGTTATACCGATGCTAGTTGGAACACCGATCCGGATGATTCTAAATCACAATCTGGATACGTATTTATTTTGAATGGTGCAGTAGTTAGCTGGAGGAGTGCAAAGCAAAGTGTTGTGGCGAGATCTTCAACTGAATCGGAATACATGGCTGCTTCGGAGGCTTCACAAGAAGCGATATGGATGAAAGAGTTCATTACAGAGCTGGGTGTGGTTCCAAGTGCGCTGGACCCAATGTCTATCTACTGTGATAACATGGGCGCCATAGCCAATGCGCAAGAACCAAGGTCACACAAGAAGCTGAAGCATATCAAGCTACGTTTTCACGCTATTCGAGAACATATCCAAGATGGGGATATAAAGATTTGCAAAGTACACACAGATCTGAATACGGCGGATCTGTTGACTAAACCTCTCCCGAGGGCAAAACATGACCAGCACCAAACTGCCATGGGTGTTCGGTATATTACCATGTAATCTAGATTAGTTGACTCTAGTGCAAGTGGGAGACTGTTGGAGATATGCCCTAGAGGCAATAATAAATATAGTTATTATTATATCTTTGTGTTTATGATAAATGTTTACATTCATGCTATAATGGTATTAACAAGGAAACATTAATACTTGTGTGATTTGTAAACTTAATTTGAAGTCCCTAGTAAAGCCTCTATATTATACTAGCTTGTTGGTTAATAGATGATCGTGGTTTCCCTATCATGAACATTGAGATGTTATTAACAACAAGATCATATCATTAGGAGAATGATATGGTGGACATACTCCTATTGATAAGCATAGCATAGAGATCAAGTCATTACAAATAGTTCAATTGCTATATGCTTTCTGATACATAGTAACCTAATTCCTTCGACCATGAGATCATGCATATCACCTTTACCGGATGGATGCTTTGATGTCATCAAACACCACACCGTAAGAGGGTGGCTATAAAGGTCGCATTGAGTGTTCGGAAAGTATTGGTTGAGACACATGGATCAAGAGTGGGATTTGTCCATCCATATGACAGATAGATATACTCTGGGCCCTCTGGGTGAAATGTCATCCAATTAGCTTGCAAGCATGTGACTGGATCACAAGGGATCACATATCACGGGAACGAGAAAAGAGTACTTATCGATAACGAGGTTGAACTAGGTATGCAGAGATACCGACGATCATAAACTCGGATAAGTAAACTATCGTGAGACAAAGGGAAATTGGTATCGTATGTAAGTGGTTCATTCGATTGCAAAGTAATCGTAGAAATATGTGGGAGCCATATGAATTTCCAGATTCCTCTATTGGTTATTGATCGGAGAAGTGTCTCGATCATGTCCGCATAATTCACGAACCGTAGGGAGACACACTTAAGGATTCGACGTTGTTTGAGTAGTTATGGAAAGAAGAGAAAGAGACCGAATGTTGTTCGGAGTCTCGGATGGGATCCGGGATATCACGAGGAGATCCGGAATGGTCCGGAGAATAAGATTCATATAAGGAAAGTCCCGTTTCGGAGTTGGGGAATGATTCCGGTGTTTTCATCGGGAATGTTCTAGAAGGTTCCGGAATGTCCGGCACTCCGGGGGGGAAGGGGTACATGAATGTGTTATATCAAGTTGGTATGATTGCATCATGTACTAAGTGTCATCGCTGTACCAAATAGAGGGTTTAATCAAATCCTAGTTTGAAAAGTCAAACGGCTAGTTTGAAAGTCAAACGGCTATTTTGGGAAGTGGGAGGAAGAGGTGGAAACCGACTTGGGGGAGGAGTCCCTCCTCCCACCGCCGGCGCACCACCAGGCCGAGTTGGGAAGGGACTCCCCTCCCCTTGGCCGGCCCCCTCCACCCATAAAAGGAGGGGCAGGGCTCCCCTCCTAGACACACAAGTCCCTCTCCTCTAAACCTAAACCCTAGCCACAGCCTAGGGATTTCTCCCAAGCCGCCGGTTTAGAGCTTATAATTGCACTAGCCGCTGGTTTAGAGCCTTCTAATTGGTGTGTCTAAACCCTAGATCACCAAAGCTCTCTCATACTCCACCATACTCGCTCCGGCTTAAGGCGAAGCCCTGCGAGATCTCCCCTCTACTTCCGGTACCACGCCGTTGTGCTGCCGGAATTGCGAGGAGAGTGCTACAACCTCCGCTGCCTGCTGGAACAAGGGAGAGGAAGGTCTTCGTCGAGTACCGAACGTGTGACCGACTGCGGGAATGCTGCCGGAACGCGGCGCCGGAAGGATCGTCTACGCGATCTTGAGATCGGGAAGAGTACGACTACATCATCCACGAGAATCTGCTCTCGTTAAACACTTTGGAATCTTCGAGGGTAAGTTATTCCATCGACTCGTTTCTACAATCTAGTAGATAGATCTTGGCTTGTTTGTTTGTATGCAATAGAAAATTTTGTTTTCCATGCTACGAACCCCTACACTGGCTGCCCTGCTTTGCTTCTCTGTCTCGTCTTCTGGGTTCGTGTCCCCCACGGTAAAGTATTGACTTTGGCTTTTGTCCCGTCGAATTCCGAGAATATTGATTTTCTGCCTTCCTGGAACCAAAAACAGAAGAAAACAGGCAACTGGCACTATGGCAACTTGTTAATAGGTTAGTTCTAGAAAAGATATAAAAACACCTCAAAGTGTAGACAAAGCAAAGCAAAGTAGATACTAAACAAGCATGGAGCATCAAAAATTATAGATACGTTTCCGACATATCAGACCGAATGTTGTTCGGAGCCTCAGATGGGATCCGGGATATCACGAGGAGATCCAGAATGCTTTGGAGAATAATATTCATATAAGGAAAGTCCAATTCCGGAGTTCGAGAATGATTCCGGTGTTTTCACCGGAATGATCTAGAAGGGTAAGGTTCACCAAACCAGAAGGGGATGGGTACATGAATGAGTCATGACAAAGTGAAATGGTTGCGTCATGTCCTAGTTCAAAGGGATATGCAAATAAAAATAAGAAATCAAACTCCAAAATTGAAAGTCAAAAGGAAAGTTTGAAAATTCAAACTAGGACAATGTATCCTGGTGGAGGGAGGAGAAGAAACCTCCTCTCCCTCCACCACGCGCCAAGGAGGAGAGGGAGCTGGAGGAGGATTTAACCTCCCCTCCCTAGCTTCCCTTCCCTCTCATAAATAGAGGGGAGGGGGCTTCCCCAAACAACACAACCACCACAACCCCTCCCCACACCACCGCCGCGCTGCTGCCACCACCAGCCGCTACTGCAGCAAGTCACCGTCGACCACCTCCTCCTCTCCGGCTTATAAACCCTAGACGCCAGGGAACCATACTACTCCACCATAACCCGCTCTGGCTTAAGGCGAAGCCCTGTAGGATTTCCCCTCTAACTCTGACACCACGCCGTAGTGCTACCGGAATCGCGAGGAGAGAACTACAACCTTTGTTGCCTGCTGGAACAAGGGAGAGGAAGGTCTTCATCGAGTACCATATGTGTGATCGACTGTGGGAGCGCTTCCGGAACACGACGCCGGAAGGATCGTCTACGCGATCTTGAGATAGGCAAGTGTACGACTACATCACCCATGAGAATTTGCTCTCGTTAACCGCTTTGGAATCTTCGAGGGTGAGTACTCTATCAACTCGTTGATACAATCTAGTAGATAGATCTTGGCTTGTGTGTGTTCATGAGGTAGAAACTTTTTGTTTTCCATGCTACGAACCCCTACAAAATGGTGTTAGAAGAAATGTTGTGCAAGCTAAAGATGTGCCATATCTAGAAGATCTCATGCTTGAAGCTTGCCATCCTCGGTGATCATGGATCGATGAATACAAAGTCAAATTAAAGGTTTCCCCATGTCGTATTGGAGGGCAACTTGCAAGTCTTCATCAAGCAAGTGAGTGCGAGAGCAATCAAGAAAGGTGTTCCATCTTGAGAAGGACAAGATCATCTACATCAAGATCAAGTGGAATATGCGCAAGGCAAAGGTATGATCTATAGGGTTTCCTTATTACAGGTCTCGTGGTCTTATATGGGGAGACTGGTTTATAGGATAGATAACTGTACTATCAAGAGGGGCTCTCAAGTGAGTAACTCAATCATATCTTTCGGAGAGATCTCAAACCTTTGCATACTTAGCATCATCCTTTCTTGGTTGTTATTTGGATCTTATCCATGTGAGGTTCTAGAGCTTGTGGTAATATTCATAACAAGCTCTACTTCATCAAAAACGGATTTCCCTTTTATATCATATTGCGTTTTTGATCTTTGAGGTTTTCCAGTTTCTCACCAAGGGAGGTATCTCACATTATAATACGTGAAATATTCTCACTTGGTGGTATCCAATATTTTCACCAAGGGCCCTTTAGTTGGGTAGCTCTTGTCGTTCCCTTTCCAACAAAATTGGTTTCGGGTCAATCGAAGTTTCCAAACTCTAGATATCGCCATTTGAAGTTTGTCTCTTATTTGGTTCAGACCGGAATCTCCGGTGTGCAAACACCGGAGTCTCCGGTGTGGACCGGAGTTTCGCCCAATATCTCTGGACGGGCCTCCAGAAATCTTCCCAGGACGCACTACATGGGGGTCTAGAGATCGACCGAAGATGGACCGGAGTCTCCGGTGCAAACACTCAGACCGGAGTCTCCGGTGTGGCTAGACCGAATTCTCTGTTGTACAGGGTCCGGAGTTTTTGAAGAGTTTTCGGAGGAGTTTTTCCCAGGGTTGCTAGGTCATTCAGAATGGTGGTCCAAAGCTCAGTCGGGAGATTGGCTGGAGTCTCCGGTGTAGACCGGAGTCTCTGGTTTGCAGTCCGGAGTCTCCAGTTTGACAAGTCACCCAACGGTCAGAAAACAGTAAGAAATCAGTGGGCCTATATAAAGGGCCCTTCTTCCCCAATGGAGACTGCTCGAGTTTTGCAAGTCTTCTCCTCCATTCTTGACCCTCTTGAGCTTGCTCCCCTTCAATCCCTCCTTTGATTCTTTCATATACTTTAGGGATTTGAAAGAGGAGATCTAGATCTACATTCCCACCAATCAATCTCTCCTCTAGGTGAGGGGAACATCTTGGGATCTAGATCTTGGAGTCTTTTGTGGATTTCCTCCATTGTTCTTCCTCTCTTATTCCCCAACAAGCTTTTGTAGCTTTGGTGGAATTTGGGAGAGAAGGATTTGAGCACTTCTTGTGTTCTTTCCATTGCATTTGGTGCATCGGTTTGAGTTCTCGGTGAGGATTCGATTAGGTGAAAGTTGAGAAGATTTTTACTCTTGGATTCTTGGAACCCTAGACAGTTTGGTTGTTTTGCATGTTTGTGGATTAGTTGGGGCCTCCAATTAAGTTATGGAGATTTCCCCAAGCTTGTTTGTTGGGAGCCTCCAATTGAGTTGTGGAGAAGTGCCCCAACCTTGTGAGAGGTTCCGAATTGCCACCGACAAGTGCATCGACAGTGGAAGTGTGGATCGATCCCGTTGGGGTGAGATTCATAGGAGAAAAAAAGGAGGCCTCTTGTAGCGTTGGTGGTTTGATACCATCCCCTGTCCAAACGAGACTTACTCCATGTTGGGAGGAACTTGGTAAAACATCGTCGGCTCCGCGTGCATCGGTTATCTCTATATCTGAGCTCTTACTTATGCACCTCACTTTGTGATAGCCTTCGTGCTTGAAGTATATATCTTGCTATCAGCCTATCACATAGTTTCTTGTCTTGCTTAGCATAAGTTGTTGGTGCATATAGGTGAACCCTAGTTGTTCTAGGTTTTGTGCTTGACAAAGTAAACAATAGTTTTATTCTGCCTTTGTTGAGCCACTCTCGAAAAAGTTTTAAACCGCCTATTCACCCCCATCTAGGCGGCATCTGTATCCTTTCAATTAGCCACAAGTGTAGGGGTAGATTATAGCATGTTTCAATAAGTATTAAGTGTTAAACCCATGAGGAGCTAAAGGAATTGACATTTTATAGTAGGGCAGTGAAATTGTAAATGATGCAAAGATTTATAAGTTGTATTTGTTTTTTGAGATAGTTGCAAAATAAGTAAAATAAATAAAACATGGTTTGAAGATGGTTTAAGACTCAAAGTGTGATAGAACACAAGCCTAAGATTGCACATAATAAGATCCAAGTGTTCTCGAGGATGACATGGATTATTTCTAGGCATATATTCTACCACAATCATATCGTTAAGGTATATGTCGTGTTTTTGTCTTATGTGTGCCGAGATAATGCTAGGTGCACCTACAACGATGCCAAATTACAGGTCTCGTGTTATATCATTTTCCATATCCATGCACAATATAAAAAATGTTAACATAAATCCAGACCACAACATTAAGTCCAGGTTCTTGTAATTCCCACATATTAAAAATCCAAGACCTAGGGAATAGTTTCTAGTCAGTCAAGCCTTCCATCCTTCTGTATTTTCGTGCATTTTTTCCTTTTAGCTCCTCATGGATTTAACACTTAATACTTATTTAAACATGCTATAAGAGACAATCTCCTTATACTATGCTCCTAGAAAGTCCGTCAACTTCACATTTCCTTTTTTGGGACAAAATCTAATCACAACTCTCTAGTGCAATAACTATAGAAACAATATAAAAACTAGATACCTCCCACAAAATATTAAAAATAATTTACACAAAATAGGTAAAATAATAATAAAATAGATAATTTTACCTCCAAATTACTTGATATAAAATACATGTATCAATATGGTGGCAACATGTGTTATATTGTGATCCAAATTCAAGTATTGGTGCACTGAAGAAAGGCTAACTTCGGACGGAGCTATATGGATCGTTGCCATACCCTAATTTACACAACTTAGGGAATGGATCGTTGCCACCGTCTATATATATATATCCTGTAAGCCGTCGGCTAGGATTTATCACATCTTTGATAACCCACGGCGTTTGTAAACACCCACCGAAAATAGTGAAGAGTTTGCTGGCTGACGCCAGTGATTTTTCCTCCTTCGTGTTGGAGGGGTTTTCCACGTTAAATCTCGTGTCCCTCTATCGTGTTTACTTATCGTTCTTCGTTATTGTGCATCTCGTATTATAACAACATGCAAGATAGGGATAATGGGGATGTTAGGAATAGGGTCTAGACTAACTTATCATTTGTACTTATAAAAATCTATGTTGGTTGTCATCCGTTCACTCAGATGCTACCTCACATCTCAAACTTGACAACTAGAAACCGGACAAAGCAAAAGGAGATTGTCTCCTTTCCTGTTTCTATGAATACAGGCATCAAAGTGAATTGATTTGATATATAACCTGAGTAAACTATGTGAAAATGTTTCTTTTGGTATTGTAGAATAGCATTGTTGTATTGAAATAAATAAGAGTGTGTCCCGGTTATTTTGGGACTTGGTATGGAGGTCGGGGAGGACACACATCGTCATTGTAGTGGAGCCCCCTTTCTCGTGAGACATTTTCACCACGGGACCAGCCGCGAGATTCTCCCTCCTTCCACATGGCCCTCTTGTACGCACCTCTGTCTTGCACCATGTCGTTGGATGCTGGACCGCCCACGGCCCGTGCCCTACGCCCGTCCCCATCGCTCAGGGTAGGAGTGCACTGGGTGAGAGGCGTTCGGGGCGCGAGAGAGCTCCGCACCTGCCGGGCTGTGGAGGTCGATACCGTACGTGCTAGGAGCGGAAAGTATTCGTTGTTCGGGGGCCTCACAGGGAAATCGAGTACTGGGTCCTGCACGTGCGGGAGAACTTCTCTCACATACGCTATCCGGATGCGCAAATCGGACTCTATTCTATGCCTCCACGACGTGCGTCATGCTGTCTCCTGACGATCGCCGCTCTGGACCGTGGTGCGAGGCTTTTTGTCACATCTACCCGCCATGCATCGTGTGTTGTCCCATGCAATCTTTTGCATAAGATCTTCATCGATCCTTTATCCATGCAAAGTGTTACCTCTCTCCTTAAAACCCCTATTTCGGTGTGTCGTCTCGCTTCTTCAGTAAGCCATGCATGTCTGTCCAATGACTACACCTGAAGCGGGCGGTGGAGCTGACCATGGACGTGAGCGACCATACGTCACCTTGCACCCGCTTGCACCCTTTGGGTGTTTTTTTCTGGAGAGGGTGTCGTATGCCGGTGATAGACTAGGGAGGAGAGGGCCGCTACCATGTACGTCTTTTTTTCCTTTGTTATTTCGTTTTTTGGTTTTGATTTCCGTTTTTCTTTTGGTTTCTTCGCCTTTATTTGCTAAAAAAATTACCGTTTGATTACCACCGTATGCTTTTCATTTTCCTAGCGTCGTTATGTCCCCTCATCTCTATAGGTTGCATACGTACGTTCAATGACCATACTTCGAGCGGGCGGTACAGGTACCTACGGCAGGGGCACAGATTGGCTGATTTTATGGAACTCCAAGTCAGCTGACTTTGAGTCACTGACAGGTGGACAGTCAGCCAAAGTCAGCCACCACAAAATCAGCTAATCCTAGCGTCTACGGCAGCGGTTCTTTCTTTTATCCCCTTTTTTCTTGCTTGAGTTTTTTAGCTTTCTGTTGAAAAACGAAAAACATTGAAATGAAACATGTTGAAAAGAGAAAATATTCAAAATCAAACATCACGATCCAAAAACAAGAAAATCAAATGAAGTAAGACGATGAAGATGAAGAAGAAGCACACAAATCTTTCAAAGAGAAAGTATCCATTGAAAATTGAGAAAACCCGTAAAAACATAATTGATAAAATCTTACAGAAAAGCAAGCGTCCAATGAACGAATTGGCGTGAAGGAAATGCAGAAAACACGGACAAGCAACCCAGAAAAGGGGAGTACCAAGATCACTCTCACTTACAATAACCATCTTTTTTCGTTTTGTCAGCCAACTCTTTCATACACGGTGTATCCTTAGGTATGGTGTCCCTCATTTATTTGCTTTCTCTGTCTGCCTCAGTTTCTTTATCTTCGCCGCTAACTACTCTTTTTATTTATTTTCTAGTTTCAGGCGTTGGACGGGGTTCTGAAAGAACCTACTCTAAGATTCAGAATAGTGTCGTTCTGCCTTGCTTCTGCAACCGTCGAGAGGCGGGCCAAGAAATCATCCTCTCGCCACACGAAATGTGTTGCTCTCCATTACTGCACCTACGTGACCTTCCAGTAGTGTTGCTTGCCTTGTCCTTTTATGTAGGTTACATTTTCCGTGCAACCTAGAGGATAGTTTGGCGTTATTTTTGTTCATTCTGTATGCGCTATGTAAGCATGGTGAAATGTTAGACCTGGAGGCTAATATGGATGTCTTAAACATTTTTAGTTCATTCGTGAGTCTGCTAAAACATTATGTGTTAATCTTTTACCTTCTTTTTGCTTCACTAAGTGTCTTAATGGAATGTATGCCATCATGGAAATGTATTTGACTTTGGACTCTGGTCCTATCGTCAAGAGTTGCCTGATTTTTTGGCCTTCATTGTTGGCACAAACTCCTCTTCGTATACTTCTTGCTTGTGCGCGTTCGTTCGTCGTGTTTGTGCTGCCATCTCGATGTTATGTGCAACCAAGCATGTGGACCATCGAATTGCATGTATCTACTGATGCGGTCTTCGGAATGGCCCAAAATTGACCACGGTCTTTAGAACGACCCAAAATTGACCGATAATTGGTTACTCATTTACTCCATTTTTTCACAAAAAAAAGAAGGGTCATGCTCTATATTTTGCGAGACCCAAGACCAAGACAACATTTTTCTATAAGGAGCATATATTAATATCGCAAAGATATCAATTACACTCGGCCCCTAAGACAGTATGTATGTTGTATATCAGATATATAAACATTTATGTTCTATCATCACTAGAAAATATTAAAAGTTAACATCCAGACGATATATATTTATTAGTTTAAGATATATGTAAATAATTTTTAATCACTTAAGCAATGTCATATTATGACAAATACTAAAAGAGTAGTAAAACACAAAAAGTACTATTTCATACTAGTTTGATTACCTCAAATAAAAACCAAATTCCAGTTAGTCCTATCGATAATAATGATTCAGTGCTTCCAAAAAAAGTTTCTTCGATCATTTGTAGATACAAAATCATTAAGGAGAACATCAAGATCAATGTTGTCTAAAATATACTTCTCAATACAATACAAGCCAAGCTTGTATGATCCTTGCACCAAAATCTCCCGCGGATGCTTTTTTTGTCTTCTAAATATGCAGCATTAATTTGCAGTATTTGTTGTGTTGCATCTAAGCTAGAACCAGAAAACCATTTCCAGCTCCCGACTCACATTTTGTAGGTTCTGCTAGGGATGCTCTTAGAATCTTATTGGGTTACATATTAATTCTCGTTCAACCGAGAATTAGCAAAAAGAAAATTTAACCGTGCGATGATCACTTATAACAAGGATGAGGATCTTTATTTGATTTTTCAAACTATTATGACTACTTGACATACTATCCGAAATATAATTTGGACAGGAATGTATAATCCATTTTCAATGTAGCAAGTTGAAGTGACGTACAAATCTCTCTCAGCGGCCCATGCGCCCCCTGTTTCCACGTCTACTAGATTGAGTAGTGCGCCTTGGCGCACGATCCCGTTGGTTTAGAGGCATTTTACGACTATAATTGCCGCAATTATTTACGAAATGGTGAAAGTTCATACAACACAAAGTAAGGAGAATATAAAGAAGAGCAACATAGTTGTTCCTGAGAAAGCAGTAGATGAATATATAGAATATAATATTAGAAAGAGTAGTAGGAACATCAAAAGGGAGCAGGATACTTGGTTCGAACAGAGCAACAGATGCAACAGATTTATTCAGCATACACTTTGCTAGGCTGACAAAAGAAGTTTTCACAGCAACAGGTAAACCATATATCAGGGGCAGCAGTTATCTTGGAATAGATAATGATCTTAATCAGTGCCATACTTCATGTTGTGAGTGCTATGTTCGTTGTTGCTGCTCTGGAATTAGACAAAACAGTCCATTTAGTCTACGGTAACATATTTGCTACGTTAATTACATCATGCAAGGAAAACACACCTGGGGCTTAGAATCATCAGTCGAAAGTGTTTTAAGAATCGCCCTTTTTACATTGGCGCCATGAGAGTTCGGTCGCTTCTTGCGCTGCAACAGTCTATTATACACTAAATCAGGCAAATTGATACAGGCTGGAATCAAGCACATATATTTTATATCTGAGCTTAAACTCTATAGCATTTATTTTATGAACTGAATTACCATGACTGTAATGTTTATTGAGCACTTTACCAGTTTTAGTGAGTAGCAATGGACTTACCTATGATCAATTGATGGTGGGGTGCATACTTGCTTCATAGTGTTGAATGTTTCTGAAGTGGACTCTTCTTTCTTAACATCCTTTTTCTTAACATCCTTTGCAGGTGTAATCAACACTTCCTTTTTAACGTCGAATGCCTGCCAATAAAAAGAAACAAGTAAGAAAGTCTTTAGGAAATAGGATAGTAGATTTATTTTTTCTGGGTAAGGTACCAGGAAAACATACCACCTTTGTTGCAGCAGCAAGTTTTTGGTTTTCCTGGTACGCACTATCCAGCTTAGCTTTAAGAGACTCTATTTGTTGCTGAAACATATTAGCGAAGTTTGATGCATCAAACAATTTCTATTGGCACTCTGCAAGCTTGGTTTCATATTTTTTAACCTCACTCAGATTGATGTCATCCACAAAGATTATTCCCATATCTTGTAGATAGAGGAGAGTGGCAAGCCTCGCGGACTCGAGAGCATCCATTGCTGTTAGTTTATAGTCACCAAAGATCTTCTTCTGGTGTAACATAGAGTACTGACCACACGGTGGGGCGTTGAGACATATGAAGGCAACCATTTGATTATTACCAATATCCAATGTTTTGGATTCCTGTATCTCCAGATCTAGCTTCTCCAAGGCTTGTTGAAGAACATCTTGTTTAGAGATATACACGCATTTTGCTCCATCCTGGGAAAAAATATTAGTACGCGTCGGAAAGAAATATAGACTGATTTACTATTGTGTACCAGAATACACCTAGTGGAGGGACATGTACTACACATAGCAAAACCAAGTTGTCTACACCTTCTTGCAAGAAAAGGGAAATAAAAAGCAAGCCCAAAGATCCTGTCATAATTTGAAAGCTTACACATGAATGATAAGACAATATGATCTGTTTAACACACATTCTCCAAATAAATAGAAGGCACGAGCACTGTTGCAGTTTTCTATTAATCAAAAAGCCTACAGAAAAATCTACATAACTAAATAATGTTGGTCTGACTTATCTATCCCCGGAACCTTGGAGCTTGAATGTACACCACTATATTAACAATGCGTTACCTATTCTATGTAAATATAGTTTGGCAAGATGCCAATGTTAAGGTATGTAATATAGACGTGCAATTTACCGTCACATCAGGTAACCAGCAAGTTTAATATAGAGCGGAATTGACTTGCGAAGATAGGTTTTGTTGGTCACTAACCATCGTTGTTGGATCTGACGATCCCTGTGTATGGACTTCTCCATCAGACATTATCACCGAACTGTGTTGCCACGTCTAAAGCAGGTTGGTCCCTTTGCCTTTTAATGATAATGTCGAGAGTGACTGTGAATCTACAATGCATGAAAACAAAAAAAATGGGATGACATGGCTCTTATAACAAGAGATTCCAAGAGAGAACCGAATCCAAGAGAGAACCTACATTTTTTTATAACCAAAAATCAGATCAGGCGAGTATTTTCACTACTTATAACATATTATGGTAGTATACAAAGAGCTGGAGCAATTTAACAAGTAAAGAAAAGGCAAAAAACCCAAAGGCAAGGAGCTGGAGCTACCAGTAAAGAAAAGGCGATTTAACAATTTAACAAAGGCAAAAAACCCAAAGGCAAAAACCCAAAGGAGCTGGAGCTACCAGTAAAGAAAAGGCAAAAAACCCAAAGGCAATTTAACAAGTAAAGAAAAGGCGAGCTGGAGCTACCAGACAGCCACACCCAAAGGAAAAGGCAAAAAACCAAACAAGCAAGCAAGAAGATCCCATGGCACCAACACCACTTTGACAATAAATAGAAGGCAAGAATCAGCGAATCCATGAAATCGATGTGACAGAACCAAGGGAAACCAGACCAATACACGAACATGAACACCATTGCTGACCAGGAGAACAAACTGAATAGATCTCATATAACCATCAGGGCTATTTAATTAGTATAGCCACACCAGACACCACAGAAGGTGATCAGCCAGCTATCCATAACTAATCTGACCTACGGCATGTAAAGAACAAACAAAAAAGGTAAAACACAGCCGTATTTAATCCAGCCCATAA
This sequence comes from Avena sativa, assembly GCA_916181665.1. Taxonomy (NCBI): domain Eukaryota; kingdom Viridiplantae; phylum Streptophyta; class Magnoliopsida; order Poales; family Poaceae; genus Avena; species Avena sativa. The sequence continues at coordinate 129,420,190 of OV702297.1, forward strand.
AATATAGGAAACCAGGACCTTAAATAATAGGAATACAAAATTTTGTTACACACATGTAATAGAAAAAAAACACAGAAAAGTAAACCCAGAACCATCTGAACTACATGTTACAGACAGAAGAAATAAGCTGGTTACAAAACACCTGCCAATGCTCTGGCTCGTGGGAAGGATGTACACAGCTGGTACAAACAGCACAAAAACGGGTTTACTTGACCTAGCTAACGACACGGCAAGAACAACCGTAGAACGTTCAAGGTCTCTATAGGCCTGTATTCCCTCGTAATTAAAGTCGTGTACCACGAACCCATATAAACCCTGCAAAAAGCGAACAGCCTGCAAAGCCGAATCTCCGTATGGACACTGTGAACCCGCAGACTCAGTAGACCAGAAAAAGAACCGGGCAGGCATGGCCCCCTCCTGAACAAGATCGATCTCAAGCTCCACACCTTCAAGGATAGAACCATCCCCTCCCACCTCACGCAGGTAGGAATGGTACGTTACACGACACTGGGAGGCGACCAGCTCGAATAAATGAAGGGGAGAATAACGTAGAACAAACATCCTGTACCACCAGAAAATAGAGGCAAAGACACAACAGACGCAAAAGCAAGAAACAAACCCAGAGGACACTCTTATTAGGCACACATATTATGATCATAAACATACATAGACAATAATCACATAGAGAGAGAGAGACCTCGATGGAAAACAGCTATTGCAACAAATTGCACCAGCAGACAACACACACCAGTAGACAACCCTGAAAGAAAAACAGCCGACAGTCAAACCAAACCCTGCGGTACTTGTTAGCACACATCCTGGTCATCTCAACTTCAGACCACATTAAAATTCTCCTAAAATCTAACCCTGTCATCTCAACTCTAAAAGAAACAAAGATACTGTAAGGTTCCATGCAAGCTCCTCAAAAAACAACACATGAAAACAATCCCACCCAGGTCCAAAACCAAGAACAAACCATAGTACCATATACCAGAAAATTATCCCAAGTGGGACCCAATAGCAAAACTAAATTAAACCTTTAGATTATCACATTACAAAGAAGGGACTAATATAACATCCTGGTAATCTTTTGATGGGTTTGGTTCTTCTATGGATTTGGTATTGAATCGCAAGAACAAATATCAGTCAAATATGGACAGAACAAGCGTTGGGTTAGAATACTGAATGTGCCAAACAAAGCCGTTAGCAACCAAGATACCTCACAAGAGACAACCCAGGGAAACGCATCCAAGACAGATACAAATGACCTAAAACCTTGCAAATCGGCACAGACAAACAATAATCTAACTATACAGACGACTTGCGAAGGGGGGCAAAGCGGACTACCTTCTGTAGAAACGGTTGCCGCAACAAATCACAGTACTGGCAGCAGCAGACAAACCTGAAACAACTGAAACCAGGCCCTGGTTAGAGTCTGTCCATGTTCAGTTCAATAGTAAATGGTCTAGGGCGAGAAGAAGCAGCACCAAACTTCCCTAGAGAAGGTTTTTGCTTATCTGCTTTTCTGCTAATCTCATGTTCACGTCACTGTTCAGGATCATTTTTTGTCCTGTTCATTATCAAGATCCTTTTTATCCTGTTCATTATCTCATGTTTATCTTGTTCATTATCTCGTAGCTCAACCTCTTTCTACCAATCCCATGTTTCTCCATAGAAAGCAGGAAAAAAAGAGAAGACAAGATTCACTCACCACGGAAAAAACTGGAGAGCAGACGAAGACAGGGAGAATCTCCAACAATGTTGGACGTGCAAACATTAAACGACCAAAGGAGAAGGAATCTGGTCAGAAATAAGGAAGGAGCAAAGGGGAAGACAAGGCCAACGAATCCTAGGAGAAAAAGGGAAAAGCGGAGGAGACTCACCGAAGAGAACAAGCGGACAACAAATGAAGACAAGCAGCCGCACCTCACGCGGCAATCTATCTCCGGTAAAGCTGGATCTGCAAGAAAAACAACCAAAACGAGAAGGATCCTCGTCAGACAAAAGTACGGGGAAAACAGGGACCCAAAATCACCAATCCCCTCCGCCAGAAAAATGGACTACCTTAACCCAACCCACGGCAGGCGAGCTCCATGGGGAAACACCGGCGGCGAAATTGGGCGAGGAGGCTGGACCGGCAGATGAGAAGCGGAGGAGACGAGGGAAAATGGGACGGGCGAGGCTGGACCGGGGGGGCGCAGCACCTTATGCAATCCGCGGGCAAATGACGGGATGCCAGTGCGGCCAAGCCGCCGGAATTCGAGGCGGCTGACGCGAAAACCCCACTCCACCCCTGCCCCCGACGCCTCCATTGACGCGCAAACCCACCCCGAGCCCTCACGGCGTACACCGACCGTGCGGCCCCGCCAGGCAGGGGGCCCTCGAACAGCGGCAGGCGGGTACGACGGCGCCAATCCACGGTCTCACCCACCCCGCGGGCGACTCCTCCCACACACGGTACCCGACCCCGCCACTCCCTACCGTCCTTCTTCCTACGGTGACAAAAACACAACCCAATCCTACCTACTACACCGTTGACAACGTGGCCCAGCGCAAGAAGGGGGCCAAACGCAGCAACGGGTGTCGATCGCGCGTACGTCGCCGCCCTCCCTACCGTCCTTCTTCTTACGCGCGTACGTCACCGCCACTCCCTACCGTCCTTCTTTCTTACGCCGGCAAAAACACAACCCAAATCCTGCTACGCCGCTGACAACGTGACCCAGCGCAAGAAGGGCCCCAGACGTAGCAACGGATGCGTACGGCAGAGCTGTGTGAAGTCGATCGCACGTACGTCGAGAACGGGCCGAGCTCTGTGGAGCCTTGCAGGGGTCTCCCTAATTACATCTTTAAATATGTCTGTCCACTTCGTGCATGACAAGTGGTCGATCCAGCTAGCGAAGCACATGATTGGGCGATCGGGGACGAAGTTGTCGATGAGTAGTATCGCTCGACAGGCAAAGCCGGCGGCGAAATACAATGCACCGCGCACCACTTTCGCGTCCTTGGTCCCACCTGTCAGAGCCACGCCGAGCGTGTTATTATCGCAAGGTTTAGGAGTAGTACACGCTGCTTCGCGTCCATTCTACTAGAATCTAGAGTTCTAGACTCGTCGAGAGAACCCGAGGATTCACGTGCCGTGTCGCAGGAGAGAAGCCAAAGCTTGGGTGGAGCCATGGCTGTGGAAGCGGGAGCGTCGGCGACGGTGGCGGCCGGAGACGGGAAGATGACCATGGTGGTTGGGGTGGACGAGAGCGAGCACAGCTACTACGCGCTGCAGTGGACGCTCCTCCACTTCTTCTCCCCGGGCCAGCCGCAGCAGTACCGCCTCGTCGTCGTCACCGCCAAGCCCACCGCCGCGTCCGCCGTCGGCCTCGCCGGACCAGGTGCGGGCGCCTCTTCCCGACCCCTTTTCCCGCGTTTCCGAATTGGGGATTAATTGGGTTAGGTTGGATCGGGTTTGATTAGGTGCCGCTGATGTGCTGCCGTTCGTGGAGGCGGACCTGAAGCGTAGCTCGCAGCGTGTCATCGAGAAGGCCAAGGAGCTCTGCGCGCAGGTAGATATCTGACGAGCATATAATATTATTTCTAATATAAAGCATATATTTAATATTTCTTGATGATTGTTGTCTCATTACGACATCCTATTAGTTATTGCTAGCCATAGTGGGGTATTATGCATGCTATGTTACTAGAAAAATCTGATATAACACAACAATTAATAAGAAAAAAGATGATTATAGTATTATAGTTAGATACCGTATCATAGCACGTAAAATTAGAAATCCTAATGGCAAATAAATCTTGTATTACACAAATTTTACATAGATATTCTATAAACCAATAAATATACTACTCCCTCCTTCACGGTTTGCAGGGCGCTCTACAAAAATCTCACGGACCTAAACGTAAATGTATTGACTAAAAATTAGGCCTATTAGTGAACAATTAAGACGCATGCATTGGTGAAAGACTGTTGCATGCATAGGAAGTTTGGAGGAAAGGTACCACATTAATCAACAATTAATTCTTATGCGCCTAGGAACGTTGCAGTTTTGGAAAAACCCAAATTTGATTAGGCGCCCTGCAAACCGTGAAGGAGGTAGTACCATTATAATAGTACTACTAAATGATACAATGCATTAAAGACATAGTATCATAGCACACTAGTATCATATGCATAATACTAGTATTATGATACTCCAACTATGACCAGCCTAAGCTAAGAGCAACGAAAAGTTAGTCACTGGTAATAAGGAGTTACTAACAAGGTGATCTAGGTATAACATGCTCAAATCAATTTAATAAATGCACAGCAAGACTAGAACACCAGAACGACCTTCTCAAACTTGACGAATTTTTCCTAATCGAAATGACACAGGCTTAGCTGTGTGTCGGAGAAAAACAAGACTAGATCGACGCGTGTGATCTTGATTATTGCTTTAGTTTAAACCACATCTATTAAAGTTTTTTAGCACATCAAGGGGGGCATCAAGCAGCTTAATTACCTAACTGGACTCAATTTAAGCTTGGCTAGGTTTCAGAATACTATGTTGTATGCTGGTTTCTATCATGAGATTTTGCTCATTATAAAATTGATGATTATATTGCTGCAGGTGAGCGATGCAGTCTTTGAAGTGGTGGAAGGAGATGCGAGGAACGTCCTCTGCGAGGCGGTTGAGAGGCATCATGCAGAGATGTTGGTTGTGGGCAACCATGGCTATGGAGCAATCAAAAGGTACTGCCACATGCACTGGTTGTATGCCCTCTGTTCTCCCCTGTTTTCCATATAGGATTGGCACCTTGGTGCAGCGGGTGACAATTCAAAGCCTAATCCCCTGGAAAAAGAAATTATGAACTAGTGCTGTCGTCCTCTCAGATAAAGTACTTTGGTTTCAACTGTTTTGGGCATGTATTTCTTGGCATCTGTGCAGAACAAAGCGTAGTGTAAGATGAAAACCGAAGGCTGTTGGACAGTAGGTTCAGACTGTCGATGGATTTTGAGAAACACATGACGTTCTTCAGTTCAGCTCGATGAAATAACTAAACTGTCAATTCCAACCGTGGGCCATAGTTATTTCGGCAAGAAATGACAGATGTTTTGTGGTTATCTTTCCTGGTGAAGTTCATGTGAATCCTAGATCTAATCTTCTTTGTCTTTCTTAATTCAGTTCAGGATAGTGTCAGTAGTGACGACACATGATAAGACTAGACTAGAATTCATCAGGTGTGATTTGTGCCAACCTAAAGATGACCAAAAAAATTATTCAAAACCAAAAATAATACTCCGTGTTAGCTTTCTTGCTTCGGATTCTCCACACCATCACCATTAGCTAGTTTGTTCTACTATCTTACTTCCCTGACCTTTGGTGCAGGGCTGTTCTTGGAAGTGTGAGCGATTACTGCACCCATCACGCGCACTGCACCGTGATGATTGTGAAGAAGCCAAAGCACAAGCACTGAGCAAGCCCCCCGTCCACCTTGCCTCATCGCTGAACCCAGTCACCATTATTCATCGCTGAACCCTGTGAACAGTATATTGTGCTCACCTATGTATTGCCAATTGTGCATCTGTGCGAATAAATGGACCAAAGGCACCCACATGTATGGTTAGCGAACTTCTGCAAGAATTTGTTTTGTAATAACTGATGTGCGTAGCGAACATCAGAACAATTTGTTTTGCAATGCACCATGCATGCAATGCAACAATGCAGTTTGTATATTTGTGTAATTTTATCTTTTTTTTTTTTGAAACAAGACACCGTTGTATTTCGCCGGATTTGCCTGTCAAGGCTGCATACTCAACTAGTTCTGAACTGTAATTTTCAATGAGATAAAATATCGCATATGCTTCTTCACTTGAATTTTTTTCCCTTGCAAGAGGAGATAATAATAGAGGGAAAAGAGGAAAAAGGGGGGGACAAATTTTGACAGCCGCACGACGCACCGGTGACAACCGGCGCGCTTCCCGCGCTCCGGGTGCTCCTCCCAGCCGCTAGGCCAATTCCCAGAGGCATAAAGTTCCCCTTCCTCGGCTATTCCCCCTCTTTTCTTCATACGTACATTGACGTAAGGAGACATGGCGGCGGAGGCAGAGTCCCTCATTACAGAGGAGCGCGCAGAGGCCTCGACGGCGACGATGGAACCAGTCGGGAAACCGGCGGCGAGCGGGAAGCCTGCGATGGTGCTGGGCATCGACGACAGCGAGCACAGCTACTACGCGCTGGAGGTGGACGATGCACCACTTCTTCGCCCCCGGGCAGGCGCAGCAGTACCACCTCGTGGTGGTCAGCGCGAAGCCGCCCGCCTCCTCCGTCATCGGCATCGCCGGCATCGGCACGGCGGAGCTGCTGCCGAGGGTGGAGCTCGACCTCAAGCGCGCCTCCGCCCGGGTCATCGAGAAGGCCAAGGAGCAGTGCTCGCATGTGACGGACGTGAGCTATGAGGTGAAAGAGGGGGACGCGAGGAACGTGCTGTGCGAGGCGGTCGAGAGGCATCACGCGGACATGCTGGTCATGGGAAGCCATGGCTACGGGGCGTTCAAAAGGTTTGTCTGCTCTCCCTTTTCGTTCCTTAATCTTGTCTGTACTCAGTTTGCTTGAGGACTTAAGACAGACAAGGCAACACTAACGATTCTGCAATGAAAACAATAGAGCGAGGGAATCACAACATCACATTATTAATCGATCAAAAATGATTAATTCTTGCAGGGCTGTGCTTGGGAGCGTGAGCGACTACTGCACCCATCACGCGCACTGCACTGTGATGATAGTAAAGAAGCCAAAGCACCACAAGAAATCTGAACATTGGAGGCTGCACAAAAAAGAAGCCTGACAATTTTACGTCATACTTAACTGAAGTGTCTTAATGCGTGTGTTTTAGCCTTTTAATTATGTCAGAATAAAATAGAGCATAGGCATTGCTTTTGGAAAAAAATGAGTATAGATCAGTTTTTGGCACGGGCCGGCTCCATGTGATTTATGTATGGTTCTTTTTTTTTTACTTTTCTATAGTTCAAACTCACTAAGCGTAGATAGAGGAGACCGGCGATTCTACCATACACGCTATTTAGCGTGCATGACCATCTTTCTCTCTCCTCTTACTTTTTGTAAAGTTCCTAGCTCTCTTCTTTCTCCGCTAGTACTTTAGAAGAATTACTTGTTAAACTTATACTTTGTAAGTTTCAAACCATGAATCCAAATTAAAATCGTTTGAATATTTGGGTTACTAATGGAGAGATCTTCAAAACAAGACCAATATTGAATATATTTCAACAAAGTTTTAAAACCAACTTCTGAAACGTATTGAAACTTTGAAAATATTACGAAACATGAAGAAAATATTTTTTTCAAAACTATTTGTTTCACTGCATTCAAACTTGATTTTTCAGGGTTGGAAAATATCTTAGAGTTAGCTCAGAGTTTAAACCATAAAATATACTAAAGAAAAATAAGATCATGACATTTCATTGGATTCCATTATTAATCATGACGTTTCACTGTGTTTTGAAATTCAGATTTTGAATTTTCTTCATTTTTGGCTTGTTTAAAAGATATTATCAAAATAAATTCACATGTTCAAACAGATTTTTAATTTTATAATTATTCTGATTTAGACGACTCTTTTAAATCTAAAATAAAAAATAAATAGATGGGAGAGAGAGTGACATAGCTATGTCAGGCAAAGTACTATATGCATGGAAACAGATAAGCAAATAGGGAAACTAGGGGGGCTCTAAGCATGCTAGATATGCATTTCTCATAGATAGAGTATGTGTGTCAAAACGTTAGTGTGAGTATTTTTCTTAAAATAAAGGCAAAAAAAGTTGCCATTTTCATTAATTAAGAAGAATTTCAAAGAGATGTCTTACAAACCACTTCTTGGTTGAAGACAACCAAGACACAAAAATAACAAATAGTTCAACTCTCGCGACATTATAGTACTTATCGCTTTGGCACCAACGAATCCAAAGGGCCACCTTGTCTTTGATTTTCGATACCACCAAATCTCCCATGAGACCAACATGGCGAGAGGGGCCATTGCTTTCTAAGATTGGCCATGATTTGTGGATCCTCTGTTTCCACCACTTCTTGACATTATGCATATCTTGCCACTCCATAGGTTCAACTTCTGGTAGGCCAAGATGAAAGTGTAAGATGGTTAACCTAGAGGGGGGTGAATAGGTTTCTATAAAATTCTTTATAATCTTTTGCAAGTTTTAGGCTTTGCGTAATATATGTGAGCCTAAATGCAAACTAGGTGAGGCAACCTAGAAGATGTACAAGGTACTTCAAGGTCGAAAGCTATCACAAGGTAAACAACACAAGTAAGAGATCGGTTAAGAAATAACCGAAGCACGCGGAGACGAAGATGTATTCCCGTGTTCACCACCTTTGGGAAGGGGGCTACGTCACGTTGGAGAGGTGTGAGGTTCCATGAAGGATTCCTCACGCGCCACAAAGGCTCACCTTCTTCTCCAAGCCTATCCCACGAAGGAATTGCTCACTTACTCGTGGTAGACTTTAAGGTAGTCTCCAAACCCTCACAAACTTTTCACGGAGCAAATCACAAGCCGAATGCCTCCGGGCGACCCTAGCCGCCTAGGGTTTCCCACAAACCCAAGAGTAACAAGCTAACTCGATGAACTCAAGGGAGAATGAACTTTGGCTTGGTGGAAACGTAGATCGGGACCTCCTCTTTCTTTCTACCAAAGGGATTTAGATTTGGTTGGGTAGAATGGGAGATCCTCAAGCTTTTGTGTTTCAACAATGGAGGAGAGAGAGAGATTCAAGAAATGAAATGTTAGCTCAAGTGCCTAACCTCACAGTGGAGAAGAAAGGGGTATATATAGTGTGAGGGGAAAAAGAGCCGTTTGGAGGTTCCTGCGACAGAACCGGCAATAAGTTCGGTCGGACCGAGTTGCTCGCCGGAATTTCCGGCGACAGCTCCGGTCGACCGGACCCCACGCCGGAATTTTCGGCGGCGACCAGAATTCCCGGCGAATAACCGAAAAGCTGTTTTGTAAGCCATATCAGTGTGCACCGGGAATTTCCGGTGGCGACCGGAAATTCCGGCGACAGCACCGGCGCCGCCGGCGCTTTTGCCGATTTCGCAGTAACTTCTTTAGACTCATTTTTCAAGGCAGATTTCTCTCTTTCTTCGAACGGGTGTGTGTGGGTGGATGATGAGAGGCTTATATGGTGTAGAAAATCCCCAAAGAGCACATCGAGATCACCCCTCTTAATAGTGCGATGTTTCCTATTTGACTCAAGAGTAAATAAGAGAGAATAATAAACAATGACACCGGCTCTCCATAGAGAAACGAATGGCGGGGTCACCCATCACCTATCACCAACAACCCGCGGATTCTCACCTGTAGAGAGCTAATAGAAACATTAGTCCATCCTCTAGCTCCGATGTCATAGTTAACCAAAATACTAGATAAGGGTTATTTGTCCTTTCAATCTCCCCCTTTTTGGTTAACAATGACAAACTGAGCTAGAGCCAAAGAAATAATATTATGATACGATTAGATCTAGCACATAATAGTAAGCACATAGTGATAGGAAATTCAAGTACAATAAGAGAACTGCAAGGTTGTCCAAACATACACACAAATGGTTCGAAAGAGCAAATAAAAGCACAAGCCCATGAGAGACAAACGAGCAAAGAGGGGCTTGTGCAAGAGGCAAATCATGAAAGAAGCGACTCTACTCTTTCTCCCCCTTTGGCATCGAGACCAAAAAGGAAGAAACGAGCGGAGAGACCGGTCTAGCCACCGAAGTTGTCCTCATGGTCATCATCATAGGCTTCTTCCTCCTCTTCTTCTTCATCGGCACCCTCCTCTTCGTCCTCGCCCTCACCATCATCATCATCATCCTCTGTAGTTATAGCACAACGCTGAGAGGAGCTGGAAGTAGCAAACCCGGGGAACATAGATGGATCAAAACCCCGAAACATGTCCTCATCCAGCGGGGGCTTCTCAAAGTTGACATAGGGGACAGGATCTAGAGCATTGCCCAAATCGGGCACTGGTCGACCACGCTCTGCCAAGAAAGCATTATGCTGCCTCCTGTTCTCCTGACTGAGCTCCAAACTGCAGTGGGCAATATCATAGGAGGAGCGACACATATCCCATAAGCTGTTGAAGAATCGGGCAAGACCCTTCTTGCGAGGAAGAGCACGGGGAAGATCCCTACGAGAGCGCGAGCCACTAGCAGACAGAGGATCATGAGCATGCTTGGTCCGGCGCTCAGATGGCAACATCTGGGGGAGCTCCACATGAGAGCCCCAACGAGGTAAGGTGAAATCCTCCATATCTTCACGCAGACCCCTGGGGAGAGCAGTTGCAGGAACGGTGGCATCAATCAGGCGCTGAACATACTGACAGAAATTGGGAGTCATGCGCTTCTCAATGGACCGCTGAATCTCATTGTAGATGAAGTCACACACATTGATCTTCCGGAGACGGCGAGGCTCACAATAGTACAGCAGATTCTTGTGGTGACCGCGGACATCAACAGCATCACCAGCCTTGCTCACAAGATTGTAGCGGAAGAACCGAGCAAGCACCATGTAGTAGTAGTACATCCCTGACAAGCTGGGAGGCTGATGGCTGGGATCACTGGGATAGCAGAAAAGGAGCTGGTTGTCACTGAATGCCTTTTCAGAATGAATGCAGAAGCTAGAGACACTGTGAGGAGGGTAACCCAGGGCATGGCAGAAAGCTTAAAAAGAAGCCGAGTATGGCTTGGTGCTGGTCATCCAAGTAACAGTGCGAGCATCATCAGTGTGAAAGTGTGTGCAGAAGAACTGGCGAATGATATCGGGCATGAGCTTGACCTTGATGGTAGCAATAGCAAAGACATCCATCTGCTTCAGGGCCACATCCACATGCTCGAAATTGAAGGAGAGTTAATGAGCATAGTGGTCCTCATTGAGATACTTGGGAGGAACAAAGAAACCCCGCCGCATACGAGTTGGCCCGTTGTAAAAGTCATCCCAGAAGCACTTCTGAGTGTCAGTCCAGAACATCTTGTCAGCCCCTTGGTAAGTGTGGTTTGTAAAGCGGTATGGATTCTGCCTCCTCAAGTCCCACCATTGATTCACAGTAATATCCGAGACAGTATTGTAGTTGGGAGGAACTTCTTCTTCAGTAGGACCGAGATTGGACTTGCCTTTCGTAGCGGACCTTCCAGCCGAGGCTTTCTTCTTCTAGCCACTTGCAGATCCAGAACCCCCTGTGAGAGCAGCTTTCTCTAGCTGATGCTGAGTGAGGTGAGGAGGAGGAGGAGGCCGTTGAATAGTGAGCTTCCTCTTTTTGCTGATGTCGGGCTCAAAGTCGCTGTGTTCAGACTCTGCACAAGAAGCACACAAGAACGGAGAACAAAGAAGAACAAATGAGTGTATATGCCATAGAGGATCTCACAAGAACACATAAGGACGGTTGGGCAAGCGCATGGACAGAGAAACAGGCGAAAGGAAAATTTCGGCGCCAGGGCCAGCGGAACCGGCCCAGTCGCCGGAATTATCGACGATGGGTCCGGTGGACCGAAAGCTCGACCGGAAATTCCGGCGAGCAAGTCGGTCGACTGGAACGGTGACCGGAAATTTCGGCGGCGGGGTCGGCGTGACCGGGCCTGGGACCAAAAATTTTGGGCAATCGACCGTGAAACTATCCATGACTTAGTACTTGCACAAACAACATTACGAGGGGAAATAGTGGGTGAAACTAGGGTGATACGAGACGAGTTACTCTACTAGGGGGATAGAGAGAACTAAGGGAGCATAAGACATGAAGGCTAGGGTTTCGCCATAAACAACAAACAAAAAACACGGGAAAGGAGAGAGGAAAGAGCAAAGATACCCTGGGATGGCGAAGACGAAGCCATTCCCCCTCCCTTTCCAAGGATAGGCATGAAGAAAGCACCACATGAGAAATGTAGGGGTTCGTAGCATGGAAAACAAAAAATTTCTATCGCATACAAACAAACAAGCCAAGATCTATCTACTAGATTGTAGCAACGAGTCGATGGAATAACTTACCCTTGAAGATTCCAAAGCGGTTAACGAGAGCAGATTCTCGTGGGTGATGTAGTCGTACTCTTTCCGATCTCAAGATCGCGTAGACGATCCTTCCGGCGCCACGTTCCAGCAGCGCTCCCGCAGTCGGTCACACGTTCGGTACTCGACGAAGACCTTCCTCTCCCTTGTTCCAGCAGGCAGCGGAGGTTGTAGTACTCTCCTCGCGATTCCGGCAGCACGACGGTGTGGTACCGGAAGTAGAGGGGAAATCCCGCAGGGCTTCGCCTTAAGCCGGTGCGAGTATGGTGGAGCTTATGAGAGAGGCTATTAGTGGTCTAGTAATTAGACACACCAATTAGAAGGCTCTAAACCAATTAGAAGGCTCTAAACCGCAGGCTAAAGCAATTAGAAGCTCTAAACCAAAACGGCTCTAAACCGGAGGTAGAAGATAGGAACTTGTGTGTTCTAGGAGGGGAGCCCTGCCCCTCCTTATATAGATGGGAGGGGGCTGGCGCGCCAGGGGAGGGAGGGAGTCCCTCCCCAACTCGGCCTAGGGCTGGCCGCCGGCTTGGAGGAGGTCTCCCCCCCAACTCGGTTTCATACTCCTCCTCTTTTCCTCTTTCCAAAAATTGCCGTTTGACTTTCAAACTAGCCGTTTGACTTTTCAAACTAGGATTTGAATAAATCCTTTATTTCGGACAGCGAATACACTTAGTACATGATGCAATCATTCCAACATGCAATGACACATTCATGTACCCCTTCCCCTCTGGAGTGCCGGACAATCCGGAACATTCTAGAACATTCCCCGATGAAAACACCGGAATCATTCCCGAACTCCGAAACGGGACTTTCCTTATATGAATCTTATTCTCCGGACCATTCCGGATCACCTCGTGATATCCCGGATCCCATCCGAGACTCCGAACAACATTCGGTCTCTTTCTCATAACACCATAACTACTCAAACAACGTCGAATCCTTAAGTGTGTCTCCCTACGGTTCGTGAATTATGCGGACATGATCGAGACACTTCTCCGAACAATAACCAATAGAGGAATCTGGAAATTCATATGGCTCCCACATATTTCTACGATTACTTTGCGATCGAATGAACCACTTACATACGATACCAATTTCCCTTTGTCTCACGATAGTTTACTTATCCGAGGTTATGATCGTCGGTATCTCTGCATACCTAGTTCAACCTCGTTACCGATAAGTACTCTTTTCTCGTTCCCGTGATATGTGATCCCTTGTGACCCAGTCACATGCTTGCAAGCTAATTGGATGACATTCCACCGAGAGGGCCCAGAGTATATCTATCCGTCATATGGATGGACAAATCCCACTCTTGATCCATGTGTTTCAACCAATACTTTCCGAACACTCAATGCCACTTTTATAGCCACCCTGTTACGGTGTGGTGTTTGATGACATCAAAGCATCCATCCGGCAAAGGTGATATGCATGATCTCATGGTCGAAGGAATTAGGTTACTATGTATCAGAAAGCATATAGCAATTGAACTATTGAAATGACTTGATCTTTATGCTACGCTTATCTATAGGAGTATGTCCATCACATCATTCTCCTAATGATATGATCCTGTTGTTAATAACATCTCTATGTTCATGATCAGGAAACCATGACCATATATTAACCAACAAGCTAGTTTAACAAGAGGCTTTACTAGGGACTTCTTATTTTAGTTTACAAATCACACAAGTATTAATGTTTCCGGTTAATACAATTATAGCATGGTATGTAAACATTTATCATAAGTGTGAAGATATGATAATAACCACTTTATTATTGCCTCTTGGGCATATCTCCAACAGTCTCCCACTTGCACTAGAGTCAATAATCTAGTTTCGAACCTTTGTGTATATAACACCTATGGCTTTCCGGTGTTGTATGTACACGATTGCTAGTGGTCAACTGATCTCCGGATCTGACACTTCCAGGTCCGTGTGTAATTGCATGTCTTTGCGTCTCTACGCATCACTCATTCTCTAATGAGATGGCTTTGTACAAATTTGGTCTTTCGGTGTGACCTTTAGCTCTTTGGGGTTAAAACATGTTGATAATATTGTCGCACAATATATCTTCATAGTATTATCCCACTGTGAACTACACCTAGTTTGATAACAAACTTCTTGACACAAATGCCCTCTTTGCTGCTATAATAGCAGTCATATACTTAGCCTTTTGTTGTAGTATCTGTCACAATGTCTTAACTTTGGAAATCATCCAAATCCATTATGGAACTCACTTTCCATTATATTGTGCCACCCTTAGTTTAGATTGAGATAAACTTAATTTGTACTTTGTGACAAAGCTAGTATCAATGTAGTACTTTTACAATGAACTAACCATCTATTTGTCACTTCTACAAATAATATACTCTTAGTTCTTCCAAAAGATCATAAGAATATCCTTACTATTGTCCAATGATCATCTTACGAATCATTCTGGTATATGCTCACAACATTTAGAGCATAGGACATATCTGGATTTGTACATATCACAGTATGATTGATATAAATACTCTTTGTGATTTCATACATCAAGTATCAATCTATACTTGATTATTTGTTTCACTTTACCAAATGTCAATACACTTGAATATATCATCAACATTGAACTTATTCAATCCTTTCTGTGCAACAAGAACCTTTCTTGTAGTTCCTATATTGAACTCATTCAATATATCATCTATGTACTTTTGGCACAACCATATTAGCGTCTATTGATGCCAAATATTTGGGTTTTGCCTAAGTCTTTCATCGGGATGAAATTCTTAATATGTGTTAATAAAAGATACATTATTTCCAATCAACAATATGTCTTCCACATAACGTATTAGAAACATGTCTTAGCGCTCCCACTTAATTTCTTGCAAATGCAAGCATCTTCATCGTCTCTAATGAACTTTTAAACTCCTTTAATAGTTTTCATCATAGTGAAGATTCCAACTCCGCGATGCTCACTTTAACCATTGAAGTTTGCATATGCTTTTAGCATCCTTTGAATTAACAAAACCCTATGGACCGTGTTATGCACATGTCCTAGGTAACGATTCTTTTTAGAAGAACTTGTTTTGTTTATTCAACTATCATATAACAATTTATATGTAGTGGTTGCTACATTAATCCTTCTAGACTAAATATCACTATGAAAGATCAAATCTTATCATAGTCAACCTTTGAACATTTTGTGAACTCTTTTCCCAACATGTCGACTATTTCATAGATGTAAAACATCCATGTCTATTTCTTTATAGATCCAAACACAACTGTAAGGTCTTACACCTTTCTTGAGGGTCCTTCAAGTTCAAAACTTGATTTCTCGTGTATGGAACTATCACGGATTTTATGGCTTCAAGCCATTTGACGGAGTCAGGGCCCATCATCGCTTCTTTGTATGTAGTCGGTTCATTATTCTCAAATAATGATTCAACCCTCAAATCTTGGTATTTGATTGTTTACCCGATCTACTTGTTTCAATAGGAACTTAGATCTCCGTGACCACAACCTTTGAGGCACGTGAGCCATGAGCATTGTTGCCGCCTCCGGAACACTTTTCGGCGCTGCGCAACTCTGCACATACAGCTAAGGTTCTTTTAACCTTATCAAAGTTCTAATGTCCTCCCACTTAACTTTTCACGAAAAATTTCTTCTCAAAGAAACTTGACGTTCTAAGCAACAAACACTTTTGTCTCTGGTGTTTTATGGAGGAACAGTTTATACAAAGACAGGTTCATCCGACTTTGGTTGCACACATCTTTCTTATGCATAGCATACCAATGTTTAAGAAAGGACAACTTGGGTTTTATCCCAAACCATAACTTTATATGGTGTCATTTCAACGGATTACGATGGAGCTCTTTTCAGTGGGAAAACGGTAATCTCTAAAGCTTTTAATCTTTAAAATATAATGGCAGTTTTATGAAATTACACCTTCGATCTTACCATGTCAAACAAGGTTTAATTACATATCTCGAATGCTCCATACTCTTATGGTGTTTCGGGAAAATGCAAATCCACGGAACGATTCCTTAAATCTTAGGTATTATGCTAAACTTGTAACTCAAATATCTTCCTTTATGATCTTTATCATAAACTGTTTATATTCTTGTTACAATGATTTTGCACTTCATCTTGAAAGTCTTTGAACTTTTCAAATGTTTCATACTTCATCCTTATTAAGTAAATATTCATATATTCACTCAAATTTTCGGAGAAAGCATATGAAGTTGAAATCCATCGCTCTTGACTACACATAATGGATTTCATACAACAATATGTACAAGTTCCAATAAGCTAGTCATTCGTTCCCTTTCGGCCTATGAACGAAGTTTTAATTATCTCTAGGAAAGTTTCACAAGCGTCATTTGATCAAAATCAAATAGACTCCAAAATTCCATCCATATGGATTTTCTTCATGTTTTCTTTCCAATATAATTTAAACGGCGATGTCACTTCCTAAGTGATCTTTCAATCAATTTGTCTTTCGACATTTTTAGCACTAGTTTTATGGATGTGATGTCTCCAACGAGATTTGCGAATCATCCATCTTTTATGGATTACGGCAATTATTTGAACAACCCTTTTGTTCTCATAATACCTGATAAAACAAATCTTTGAAGGCAAGCTTTGATGTTTAACAAGCAACACAATAACCCTTTATTTTGTTCTCGATGAACATCATCACATATTCTTTTGCTAGTTACTTAGGCCATTGTAGTTCATGAATTGTGTTGTTTCGTATGACGATTCACACCAACAAATTCAGTATCAAATACTTGAGAACCACATTGTTTAATAAGCAAAGAATATAGCCATAACATGTATATCATCTATATACTTAAACTGAACAATTCTAGTCTTTTCTTTTCTGCCATATACTTATGAGATTCTCTTTCAGTATTTCCTTTTCTGTTTGAAAGAATCTATCAACATCAATAGTGGAGTCATATATATGACACATAGTCCAAGCGTGTATAGTTAAATACCAATGTCTTTGGACTTGCACTTTGAAGTAGATCACCATTATCAAATATTTGGTGTTCTTTCAAATTCCTTTCTTTAGTAATCTCTTGGTGTAGTAAACATTTTACCTACATCAAATATTCACCCTCATCATGGAATCGTCCATGATCAAGCTACTTTTAGCTTATAATGATGAATTATGAGTATAATGTTGCTATCCAAAACCTTTTGGAAGATTAGGACAACAAGTGTCTCCAACCTTTTGCAAATTCTCATCAAATATGAGAACATGACTTTAGCCATATTATACTCTATCATGTTGCAACCAAAACTTCGTTTCAGATATCACAATATCTTCCACACATCATGGTTTCTGAAACAACTCTTTCAGATCCTAGATAACCTTGATATTAAGAGAATCCTTTGAATATCAAGAATCATGGAGACAAACATGATACTTATATACTAACACTTGGAATTGTTACTCTTGATTTAATACTAATTATTAAACTTCATGGAGTAACCGGAACTTACTGAAAATTTGCAATAGGACTTTTAAACTTTAGATTAACACTTCAAAACAATACGATACCAGTTCGTAAAGTAACTAACCAGAATTCTATAGTTCTATCATCTCAATTATAACTAAGCGCAAGGTGGTAAACGGATGCCAATGACTACAACAACTATGCAAATTCACTCTGATTTAGTTTATGATAAATTGAGTTCTAATTAATAATTAAATTAATCTAGGTGAACTCCCACTCAAAACAATATCCCTCACATTGTTTTAGTGATCACACGAACCAAATCCACCACATCAAAACCGATCATCACGAGAGTTGATATAGCTTCAATGGCGAACAATCAACATGTTCATCATATCTACTATATGACTCATGCTCTACCTTTCGGTAATCCGTGTTCCTGAGGCCATGTCTGTACATGCTAGGCTCGTCAAGATCAAACCTTAGTTTCCGCATGAGCAAATCTGGCTTGCTCACGTTGTATACACTTGTAGAATCTAACACACCCGATCATCACGTGGTGCTTCGAAACAACAAGCTTTAGCAACGGTGCATACTAAGGGTGAACACTTAAGAACTTGAAATTGTGTGCTTGAGGGATCATCTTATAATGCTACCGTCGTCTACTAAGCAATACAAGATGCATAAAGGATTAACATCACATGCAATTCATAATATGTGATATGATATGGCCTTTCTTCTTTGTGCTTCCGATCTCCATCTTCTAGCACGAACATGATCTCCATCATCACCGACATTGCATCAAGGTCAATGATGCTTCTCCATGGTTGTCATCCACCGGCTTCAACTATTACAACTACTTTGAATAGACACACGGGTCTTAACAGAAATTAAAGACAACCATATGGCTCCTGCCGGTTGCCGACTTACAATAAGGAACATTGCATACATCATATATAATCACAATCATGGCCATATCACATCACTGCACACCCCTGCAAAACAAAGTTAGACGCCTCTACTTTCTTTGCATATTTTACGTGGTTTGGGGCTTTCAATAAGTGTCGTTCTAACTTACGAACAAGAACCACAACATTGATACTAGTATTGTTAATCACCCGTTGTAAATTGGATCTTAACTATGCTAGGAGAAACAGGCACCCGCAAAGCCACTTATGCAATACAAGTTGCATGTCAAGCGTGGAGCAAGTCTCATGAACGATGTCATGTAAGGTTAGCCCGGGCCGCTTCATCCCAACATACCGCAAGATGCAAAGTACACAAGAAGTAATCGACAATAAAAGCATCAACGCCCACAATTACCATTGTGTTCTACTCGTGCAACAGATCTACATATAGACACGGCTCTGATACCACTGTAGGGGTTCGTAGCATGGAAAACAAAAATTTTCTATCGCATACAAACAAACAAGCCAAGATCTATCTACTAGATTGTAGCAACGAGTCGATGGAATAACTTACCCTTGAAGATTCCAAAGCGGTTAACGAGAGCAGATTCTCGTGGGTGATGTAGTCGTACTCTTTCCGATCTCAAGATCGCGTAGACGATCCTTCCGGCGCCACGTTCCAGCAGCGCTCCCGCAGTCGGTCACACGTTCGGTACTCGACGAAGACCTTCCTCTCCCTTGTTCCAGCAGGCAGCGGAGGTTGTAGTACTCTCCTCGCGATTCCGGCAGCACGACGGTGTGGTACCGGAAGTAGAGGGGAAATCCCGCAGGGCTTCGCCTTAAGCCGGTGCGAGTATGGTGGAGCTTATGAGAGAGGCTATTAGTGGTCTAGTAATTAGACACACCAATTAGAAGGCTCTAAACCAATTAGAAGGCTCTAAACCGCAGGCTAAAGCAATTAGAAGCTCTAAACCAAAACGGCTCTAAACCGGAGGTAGAAGATAGGAACTTGTGTGTTCTAGGAGGGGAGCCCTGCCCCTCCTTATATAGATGGGAGGGGGCTGGCGCGCCAGGGGAGGGAGGGAGTCCCTCCCCAACTCGGCCTAGGGCTGGCCGCCGGCTTGGAGGAGGTCTCCCTCCCCAACTCGGTTTCATACTCCTCCTCTTTTCCTCTTTCCAAAAATTGTCGTTTGACTTTCAAACTAGCCGTTTGACTTTTCAAACTAGGATTTGAATAAATCCTTTATTTCGGACAGCGAATACACTTAGTACATGATGCAATCATTCCAACATGCAATGACACATTCATGTACCCCTTCCCCTCCGGAGTGCCGGACAATCCGGAACATTCTAGAACATTCCCCGATGAAAACACCGGAATCATTCCCGAACTCCGAAACGGGACTTTCCTTATATGAATATTATTCTCCGGACCATTCCGGATCACCTCGTGATATCCCGGATCCCATCCGAGACTCCGAACAACATTCGGTCTCTTTCTCATAACACCATAACTACTCAAACAACGTCGAATCCTTAAGTGTGTCTCCCTACGGTTCGTGAATTATGCGGACATGATCGAGACACTTCTCCGAACAATAACCAATAGAGGAATCTGGAAATTCATATGGCTCCCACATATTTCTACGATTACTTTGCGATCGAATGAACCACTTACATACGATACCAATTTCCCTTTGTCTCACGATAGTTTACTTATCCGAGGTTATGATCGTCGGTATCTCTGCATACCTAGTTCAACCTCGTTACCGATAAGTACTCTTTTCTCGTTCCCGTGATATGTGATCCCTTGTGACCCAGTCACATGCTTGCAAGCTAATTGGATGACATTCCACCGAGAGGGCCCAGAGTATATCTATCCGTCATATGGATGGACAAATCCCACTCTTGATCCATGTGTTTCAACCAATACTTTCCGAACACTCAATGCCACTTTTATAGCCACCCTGTTACGGTGTGGTGTTTGATGACATCAAAGCATCCATCCGGCAAAGGTGATATGCATGATCTCATGGTCGAAGGAATTAGGTTACTATGTATCAGAAAGCATATAGCAATTGAACTATTGAAATGACTTGATCTTTATGCTACGCTTATCTATAGGAGTATGTCCATCACATCATTCTCCTAATGATATGATCCTGTTGTTAATAACATCTCTATGTTCATGATCAGGAAACCATGACCATATATTAACCAACAAGCTAGTTTAACAAGAGGCTTTACTAGGGACTTCTTATTTTAGTTTACAAATCACACAAGTATTAATGTTTCCGGTTAATACAATTATAGCATGGTATGTAAACATTTATCATAAGTGTGAAGATATGATAATAACCACTTTATTATTGCCTCTTGGGCATATCTCCAACAGTCTCCCACTTGCACTAGAGTCAATAATCTAGTTTCGAACCTTTGTGTATATAACACCTATGGCTTTCCGGTGTTGTATGTACACGATTGCTAGTGGTCAACTGATCTCCGGATCTGACACTTCCAGGTCCGTGTGTAATTGCATGTCTTTGCGTCTCTACGCATCACTCATTCTCTAATGAGATGGCTTTGTACAAATTTGGTCTTTCGGTGTGACCTTTAGCTCTTTGGGGTTAAAACATGTTGATAATATTGTCGCACAATATATCTTCATAGTATTATCCCACTGTGAACTACACCTAGTTTGATAACAAACTTCTTGACACAAATGCCCTCTTTGCTGCTATAATAGCAGTCATATACTTAGCCTTTTGTTGTAGTATCTGTCACAATGTCTTAACTTTGGAAATCATCCAAATCCATTATGGAACTCACTTTCCATTATATTGTGCCACCCTTAGTTTAGATTGAGATAAACTTAATTTGTACTTTGTGACAAAGCTAGTATCAATGTAGTACTTTTACAATGAACTAACCATCTATTTGTCACTTCTACAAATAATATACTCTTAGTTCTTCCAAAAGATCATAAGAATATCCTTACTATTGTCCAATGATCATCTTACGAATCATTCTGGTATATGCTCACAACATTTAGAGCATAGGACATATCTGGATTTGTACATATCACAGTATGATTGATATAAATACTCTTTGTGATTTCATACATCAAGTATCAATCTATACTTGATTATTTGTTTCACTTTACCAAATGTCAATACACTTGAATATATCATCAACATTGAACTTATTCAATCCTTTCTGTGCAACAAGAACCTTTCTTGTAGTTCCTATATTGAACTCATTCAATATATCATCTATGTACTTTTGGCACAACCATATTAGCGTCTATTGATGCCAAATATTTGGGTTTTGCCTAAGTCTTTCATCGGGATGAAATTCTTAATATGTGTTAATAAAAGATACATTATTTCCAATCAACAATATGTCTTCCACATAACGTATTAGAAACATGTCTTAGCGCTCCCACTTAATTTCTTGCAAATGCAAGCATCTTCATCGTCTCTAATGAACTTTTAAACTCCTTTAATAGTTTTCATCATAGTGAAGATTCCAACTCCGCGATGCTCACTTTAACCATTGAAGTTTGCATATGCTTTTAGCATCCTTTGAATTAACAAAACCCTATGGACCGTGTTATGCACATGTCCTAGGTAACGATTCTTTTTAGAAGAACTTGTTTTGTTTATTCAACTATCATATAACAATTTATATGTAGTGGTTGCTACATTAATCCTTCTAGACTAAATATCACTATGAAAGATCAAATCTTATCATAGTCAACCTTTGAACATTTTGTGAACTCTTTTCCCAACATGTCGACTATTTCATAGATGTAAAACATCCATGTCTATTTCTTTATAGATCCAAACACAACTGTAAGGTCTTACACCTTTCTTGAGGGTCCTTCAAGTTCAAAACTTGATTTCTCGTGTATGGAACTATCACGGATTTTATGGCTTCAAGCCATTTGACGGAGTCAGGGCCCATCATCGCTTCTTTGTATGTAGTCGGTTCATTATTCTCAAATAATGATTCAACCCTCAAATCTTGGTATTTGATTGTTTACCCGATCTACTTGTTTCAATAGGAACTTAGATCTCCGTGACCACAACCTTTGAGGCACGTGAGCCATGAGCATTGTTGCCGCCTCCGGAACACTTTTCGGCGCTGCGCAACTCTGCACATACAGCTAAGGTTCTTTTAACCTTATCAAAGTTCTAATGTCCTCCCACTTAACTTTTCACGAAAAATTTCTTCTCAAAGAAACTTGACGTTCTAAGCAACAAACACTTTTGTCTCTGGTGTTTTATGGAGGAACAGTTTATACAAAGACAGGTTCATCCGACTTTGGTTGCACACATCTTTCTTATGCATAGCATACCAATGTTTAAGAAAGGACAACTTGGGTTTTATCCCAAACCATAACTTTATATGGTGTCATTTCAACGGATTACGATGGAGCTCTTTTCAGTGGAAAAACGGTAATCTCTAAAGCTTTTAATCTTTAAAATATAATGGCAGTTTTATGAAATTACACCTTCGATCTTACCATGTCAAACAAGGTTTAATTACATATCTCGAATGCTCCATACTCTTATGGTGTTTCGGGAAAATGCAAATCCACGGAACGATTCCTTAAATCTTAGGTATTATGCTAAACTTGTAACTCAAATATCTTCCTTTATGATCTTTATCATAAACTGTTTATATTCTTGTTACAATGATTTTGCACTTCATCTTGAAAGTCTTTGAACTTTTCAAATGTTTCATACTTCATCCTTATTAAGTAAATATTCATATATTCACTCAAATTTTCGGAGAAAGCATATGAAGTTGAAATCCATCGCTCTTGACTACACATAATGGATTTCATACAACAATATGTACAAGTTCCAATAAGCTAGTCATTCGTTCCCTTTCGGCCTATGAACGAAGTTTTAATTATCTCTAGGAAAGTTTCACAAGCGTCATTTGATCAAAATCAAATAGACTCCAAAATTCCATCCATATGGATTTTCTTCATGTTTTCTTTCCAATATAATTTAAACGGCGATGTCACTTCCTAAGTGATCTTTCAATCAATTTGTCTTTCGACATTTTTAGCACTAGTTTTATGGATGTGATGTCTCCAACGAGATTTGCGAATCATCCATCTTTTATGGATTACGGCAATTATTTGAACAACCCTTTTGTTCTCATAATACCTGATAAAACAAATCTTTGAAGGCAAGCTTTGATGTTTAACAAGCAACACAATAACCCTTTATTTTGTTCTCGATGAACATCATCACATATTCTTTTGCTAGTTACTTAGGCCATTGTAGTTCATGAATTGTGTTGTTTCGTATGACGATTCACACCAACAAATTCAGTATCAAATACTTGAGAACCACATTGTTTAATAAGCAAAGAATATAGCCATAACATGTATATCATCTATATACTTAAACTGAACAATTCTAGTCTTTTCTTTTCTGCCATATACTTATGAGATTCTCTTTCAGTATTTCCTTTTCTGTTTGAAAGAATCTATCAACATCAATAGTGGAGTCATATATATGACACATAGTCCAAGCGTGTATAGTTAAATACCAATGTCTTTGGACTTGCACTTTGAAGTAGATCACCATTATCAAATATTTGGTGTTCTTTCAAATTCCTTTCTTTAGTAATCTCTTGGTGTAGTAAACATTTTACCTACATCAAATATTCACCCTCATCATGGAATCGTCCATGATCAAGCTACTTTTAGCTTATAATGATGAATTATGAGTATAATGTTGCTATCCAAAACCTTTTGGAAGATTAGGACAACAAGTGTCTCCAACCTTTTGCAAATTCTCATCAAATATGAGAACATGACTTTAGCCATATTATACTCTATCATGTTGCAACCAAAACTTCGTTTCAGATATCACAATATCTTCCACACATCATGGTTTCTGAAACAACTCTTTTAGATCCTAGATAACCTTGATATTAAGAGAATCCTTTGAATATCAAGAATCATGGAGACAAACATGATACTTATATACTAACACTTGGAATTGTTACTCTTGATTTAATACTAATTATTAAACTTCATGGAGTAACCGGAACTTACTGAAAATTTGCAATAGGACTTTTAAACTTTAGATTAACACTTCAAAACAATACGATACCAGTTCGTAAAGTAACTAACCAGAATTCTATAGTTCTATCATCTCAATTATAACTAAGCGCAAGGTGGTAAACGGATGCCAATGACTACAACAACTATGCAAATTCACTCTGATTTAGTTTATGATAAATTGAGTTCTAATTAATAATTAAATTAATCTAGGTGAACTCCCACTCAAAACAATATCCCTCACATTGTTTTAGTGATCACACGAACCAAATCCACCACATCAAAACCGATCATCACGAGAGTTGATATAGCTTCAATGGCGAACAATCAACATGTTCATCATATCTACTATATGACTCATGCTCTACCTTTCGGTAATCCGTGTTCCTGAGGCCATGTCTGTACATGCTAGGCTCGTCAAGATCAAACCTTAGTTTCCGCATGAGCAAATCTGGCTTGCTCACGTTGTATACACTTGTAGAATCTAACACACCCGATCATCACGTGGTGCTTCGAAACAACAAGCTTTAGCAACGGTGCATACTAAGGGTGAACACTTAAGAACTTGAAATTGTGTGCTTGAGGGATCATCTTATAATGCTACCGTCGTCTACTAAGCAATACAAGATGCATAAAGGATTAACATCACATGCAATTCATAATATGTGATATGATATGGCCTTTCTTCTTTGTGCTTCCGATCTCCATCTTCTAGCACGAACATGATCTCCATCATCACCGACATTGCATCAAGGTCAATGATGCTTCTCCATGGTTGTCATCCACCGGCTTCAACTATTACAACTACTTTGAATAGACACACGGGTCTTAACAGAAATTAAAGACAACCATATGGCTCCTGCCGGTTGCCGACTTACAATAAGGAACATTGCATACATCATATATAATCACAATCATGGCCATATCACATCACTGCACACCCCTGCAAAACAAAGTTAGACGCCTCTACTTTCTTTGCATATTTTACGTGGTTTGGGGCTTTCAATAAGTGTCGTTCTAACTTACGAACAAGAACCACAACATTGATACTAGTATTGTTAATCACCCGTTGTAAATTGGATCTTAACTATGCTAGGAGAAACAGGCACCCGCAAAGCCACTTATGCAATACAAGTTGCATGTCAAGCGTGGAGCAAGTCTCATGAACGATGTCATGTAAGGTTAGCCCGGGCCGCTTCATCCCAACATACCGCAAGATGCAAAGTACACAAGAAGTAATCGACAATAAAAGCATCAACGCCCACAATTACCATTGTGTTCTACTCGTGCAACAGATCTACATATAGACACGGCTCTGATACCACTGTAGGGGTTCGTAGCATGGAAAACAAAAATTTTCTATCGCATACAAACAAACAAGCCAAGATCTATCTACTAGATTGTAGCAACGAGTCGATGGAATAACTTACCCTTGAAGATTCCAAAGCGGTTAACGAGAGCAGATTCTCGTGGGTGATGTAGTCGTACTCTTTCCGATCTCAAGATCGCGTAGACGATCCTTCCGGCGCCACGTTCCAGCAGCGCTCCCGCAGTCGGTCACACGTTCGGTACTCGACGAAGACCTTCCTCTCCCTTGTTCCAGCAGGCAGCGGAGGTTGTAGTACTCTCCTCGCGATTCCGGCAGCACGACGGTGTGGTACCGGAAGTAGAGGGGAAATCCCGCAGGGCTTCGCCTTAAGCCGGTGCGAGTATGGTGGAGCTTATGAGAGAGGCTATTAGTGGTCTAGTAATTAGACACACCAATTAGAAGGCTCTAAACCAATTAGAAGGCTCTAAACCGCAGGCTAAAGCAATTAGAAGCTCTAAACCAAAACGGCTCTAAACCGGAGGTAGAAGATAGGAACTTGTGTGTTCTAGGAGGGGAGCCCTGCCCCTCCTTATATAGATGGGAGGGGGCTGGCGCGCCAGGGGAGGGAGGGAGTCCCTCCCCAACTCGGCCTAGGGCTGGCCGCCGGCTTGGAGGAGGTCTCCCTCCCCAACTCGGTTTCATACTCCTCCTCTTTTCCTCTTTCCAAAAATTGCCGTTTGACTTTCAAACTAGCCGTTTGACTTTTCAAACTAGGATTTGAATAAATCCTTTATTTCGGACAGCGAATACACTTAGTACATGATGCAATCATTCCAACATGCAATGACACATTCATGTACCCCTTCCCCTCCGGAGTGTCGGACAATCCGGAACATTCTAGAACATTCCCCGATGAAAACACCGGAATCATTCCCGAACTCCGAAACGGGACTTTCCTTATATGAATCTTATTCTCCGGACCATTCCGGATCACCTCGTGATATCCCGGATCCCATCCGAGACTCCGAACAACATTCGGTCTCTTTCTCATAACACCATAACTACTCAAACAACGTCGAATCCTTAAGTGTGTCTCCCTACGGTTCGTGAATTATGCGGACATGATCGAGACACTTCTCCGAACAATAACCAATAGAGGAATCTGGAAATTCATATGGCTCCCACATATTTCTACGATTACTTTGCGATCGAATGAACCACTTACATACGATACCAATTTCCCTTTGTCTCACGATAGTTTACTTATCCGAGGTTATGATCGTCGGTATCTCTGCATACCTAGTTCAACCTCGTTACCGATAAGTACTCTTTTCTCGTTCCCATGATATGTGATCCCTTGTGACCCAGTCACATGCTTGCAAGCTAATTGGATGACATTCCACCGAGAGGGCCCAGAGTATATCTATCCGTCATATGGATGGACAAATCCCACTCTTGATCCATGTGTTTCAACCAATACTTTCCGAACACTCAATGCCACTTTTATAGCCACCCTGTTACGGTGTGGTGTTTGATGACATCAAAGCATCCATCCGGCAAAGGTGATATGCATGATCTCATGGTCGAAGGAATTAGGTTACTATGTATCAGAAAGCATATAGCAATTGAACTATTGAAATGACTTGATCTTTATGCTACGCTTATCTATAGGAGTATGTCCATCACATCATTCTCCTAATGATATGATCCTGTTGTTAATAACATCTCTATGTTCATGATCAGGAAACCATGACCATATATTAACCAACAAGCTAGTTTAACAAGAGGCTTTACTAGGGACTTCTTATTTTAGTTTACAAATCACACAAGTATTAATGTTTCCGGTTAATACAATTATAGCATGGTATGTAAACATTTATCATAAGTGTGAAGATATGATAATAACCACTTTATTATTGCCTCTTGGGCATATCTCCAACAAGAAAGTGGGGAAGCACTCCCCGATCTCCCAATGCGTGCAACGAGAGAGCAAAACCTTCGGTGAAAAGTCTTGTAGAGGCCCGATCTACAACTTGGTGGAGTGGGGAGGGTTTTGGGTGGAGGGAAGGGCCTATGGGGGGTGGGGAAGCTTGAGGCGGCGTCCATGGAGGAGGGAGGGGCGTGGGGAAGAAAGAAAGGAAGAGGAAGGAACTTCCCCACGCGCAGGCTATAAATACCCACTCCAAAAAAAATCGGCGATAAGTCCGGTCCGAGCGGTTCCTACGCCGGACATTCCGGCGAGAGAATCGGTGAATCGACCTGGTGACCGTAAATACCGGTGACGACCGAAATTTTTGGCAGCGAACCGAAAACATGTACTGTAAGGGTTTTCGGTTGGCTGCCGGAAATTTTGGCGGCCGCCGGAAATTTCGGTCGCCAGGCCGACGAACCGGAAATTTTGCCGAAAAAATTCTGAAAGCTGAAAAAGGTTTGTTTGATGATTTGGAGAGGAAAAATTGTGAGGGATCATATGAGCATATACACAAGATTCAAATGAAGACCAGAGAGAGCGCTGTCCACAAGGCAAGGTCATGAAAAATAAAAAACGAAGAGCGACCATGGACAAAGGATTTAGCTTGAAGCAATAATGTATCCAATACACAAAACCGACCATTTGGCGGAGGATTGCTCCCCCTATGTTTAAGCACACATGTCATGGCGCCTCAAAGATAGATGCTTGGACCCATATTATGACACGAGATCAATTTATGTTGCACACATAGGTAAGCATCAAACCAAGATATGGTAAAATGACCATCCCTACATGTGCTGTGCAACTAAGCTACATAGCATGTTAAGAGCAAGAATATAGTGCAAGAAACAAATCAATCCAAGTTTTGGGTATCTAGGATACCGAGTTCTCGCCTCAACATGACAAACCGGGCTTCATCCAAAGGCTTCATGAAGATATCGGCCAATTGGAACATCGTACCCACATGAGTGAGGTTGATATCACCATTTGCGACATGGTCACGTAGGAAGTGGTGGCGAATGTCAATATGTTTGGTGCGACAGTGTTGGACAGGGTTGTTGGCGATCTTTATTGCGCTTTCATTGTCACATAGAAGAGGCACCGTACCAAGAGACACACCATAGTCTTTCAAGGTTTGCCTCATCCATAACAATTGAGCACAATAAGATGCCGCGGATATGTATTCGGCTTCGGCGGTGGATAGGGCTGTGGAGTTTTGTTTCTTGGAAGACCAACTCACCAACGACCTGCCAATGAATTGGCAAGCCCCGGAGGTTGATTTCTGGTCAACCTTATCACCTGCCCAATCAGCATCC
Source organism: Avena sativa (assembly GCA_916181665.1). Classification (NCBI taxonomy): domain Eukaryota; kingdom Viridiplantae; phylum Streptophyta; class Magnoliopsida; order Poales; family Poaceae; genus Avena; species Avena sativa. The sequence goes on from OV702297.1 coordinate 129,449,286, forward strand.
GAATAGCCAACAAGCTCAAAGGTTGACCCCTTTGGATACCAAAGCCCGAGAGTAGGAGTGAGAACAAGGTACCTAAAAATCCGTGTGACCGCCATCAAGTGGCACTCCTTGGGAGTGGATTGAAAGCGAGCACACATTCCAACACTTAACATGATATCCGGCCTAGAAGCACAAAGGTAGAGCAAGGAACTAATCATAGAACGATATACCTTTTGATCCACGTCCTTCTCACCTACTCCAAGGCCAAGTTGTCCATTTAGTGGCATGGGTGTCTTCATGGGATTAGCCTTTGCCATCTTGAACTTATTGAGCATATCCTTAATGTACTTCTCTTGAGAGATGAAAGTTCCATGAGGAAGTTTCTTTATTATGAAGCCTAGAAAGAACTTCAACTCCCCCATCATGGACATCCTAAATTTCATAGTCATCAACTCGGCAAAAGCTTTGTTATGAGATTCGTTAGTTCCACCAAAGATAATATCATCAACATATATTTGAAAAATAAATAAGCCACCCCCTTTAACCCGTTTGGTTAAAAGGGTGGAATCAACCTTACCCACGCTAATCCATGAGTAGAAAATCCCTAAGGTGCTCATACCAAGCACGAGGAGCTTGCTTTAGTCCGTAGAGAGCCTTATGGAGTAGATACACATGGTTGGGATAGCGTGTGTTTTCAAAACCCGGGGGTTGATCTACATATGCAGCCTCTTTCAAGGGACCATTAATAAATGCACTTTTCACATCCATTTGATAAAGCTTGAAGTTATGGAAAGATGCATAAGCAAGCAAGAGATGAATAGCTTCAAGACGAGCAACGGGCGCAAATGTGTCCTCATAGTCAATACCTTCTATTTGGGCATACCCTTGCGCCACTAACCTTGCTTTGTTTCTTGTGACGATCCCATTCTCATCTTGCTTGTTCTTCAACACCCACTTGGTCCCAATGACATTGATGCGATGATCTTTATGCCTCTCCACTAGAGACCATACTTCATTGCGGGTGAAACACTCGAGTTCTTCTTGCATGGAAATGACCCAATCCGGATCCTCCAAAGCCTCATGAACCTTAAGGGTCTCAAAGTTGGACACAAAAGCATGATGCCCAAAAAAGGTTGTGAGGTTCTTCTTCCTGGCACGGGTCTCGATCCCTCTCGATATGCTTCCAAGTATATTGTTGACTTGAAGACCACTTGCAATGGAGTCGGACTTAATCTTCCGAATTGTGCCTTCATGATCAACAAATTCATCTTTTGAGGGGCCTTGATCATTGACACCATCTTGAGCTTGGCCTTGAGATGGAGATTGATCTTCTACTTGGTCTTGCTCGAAGGTTTGAGGGCTTGGTTCTTGTTCTTCGGTTTGCAAGGCATCATGAGTGAGATGTTGATCGTGTGATGCATTTGATGGCTCAACTTGGGTAGAACTCGGCTCTTCTTGAGTTGAGCTTGATTCTCCCCCATCATCTTGTTGAACATGAATGTGAGACTCGGTAGGCAAGATGTGCCCAATACCCATCAACTTGATGACTTGATAAGAATCACCGTCTCCTACATCACGAGAAGAAACTTGCCCCTCACGGGGACCATTATTCTCCAAAAACTCCACGTCACAAGATACTTCAACACAACCATTAGTCTTGTTGTAGTATCTGTAGGCATGAGAGTTTTCCGCATAACCAACAAAAATACCCTCTATAGTTCTAGATTCAAATTTACCGAGCTTTTCCTTTTTGTTCTTGACGAGGCACTTGCATCCAAAGACACGGAAGTAGTTGACATTGGGCTTCTTGCTTGTGAGAATCTCATATGGAGTCATGTCAAAGGGAGCACGGAGGAAGAGCCGGTTCGTGTAGTGGACCGCGGTAGCAATAGCTTATCCCCAAAAATTGTGAGGGGACTTGAATTCACTCAACATTGTTCTTGCCATCTCAATGATTGTCTGGTTCTTCCTTTCAACAACACCATTTTGTTGAGGGGTATAAGGGGCTGAGAATTCATGCTTGATCCCCTCATCTTCAACAAATTCTTGCATGCTGTAGTTCTTGAACTCGGTGTCGTTGTCGGTTCTAATAGTCTTGATCTCCACTCCATGAGTGCGTTGAGCTTGCTTGGCGAAGATCATGAATTCCTTGAAGGTCTCATCCTTCGTATTGAGAAGAAATACCCAAGTATACCTTGATTAATCATCAACAATGACAAGACCATATCTTCTTCCACCAAGAGAGTCATATGTCGAAGAGATCCAAATGGAGAAGTTCTAAGGGTCTTGACGTGGCCACCTTGGTAACAGAAGGATGATCCTTTCCAATTTGCTTCCCTGAAATGCAAGCACTACACACATGATCTTTATCAAAGGAGATACCGGTTAGTCCAAGAATATGCTCACCCTTTAGGAGAAGATTGAGATTTCTCATGTTGACATGGCCTAGGCGATGATGCCAAAGCCATCCCTTGTCAGCCTTGTCCATTAGACATGTAGGAAAAGATTGGCTCTCTTTCGAGAGGTCGACCACATAAAGGTCGTCTTCCACGTGTCCAATGAGAACCAAGCTGAGATCATCACCCCTAAAGACCTTCACAAAAGTTCTAGAGAAATAGGAGTCATAGCCGTCATCCGCGAGATGTTTAATAGAAAGCAAGTTGTAACCAAGGTTTTCAACATGTAGGACGGTCTCAAGAGTCAAAACCTTGGAAATTACCAACTTACCATAACCAAGAACCTTTCCTTTTGAGTTATCTCCAAAAGTGATGCTTGACGTTGAGTTGACATCGTGAATGAATTGGTCAAGCCCACTCCTACCTCCGATCATGTGATTGGTGCATCCCCTATCAAACACCCATTTTGATCCACTGGAGGCATAACCCTACAAAATCAATTCTTTGATTTAGGAACCCATTGAGTAATGGGTCCCCTAGCATTAGCAACAAGATCCTTAGGTACCCAAATTGAGTACCACCTATAAGCATAACCATTTCGAGGGTCAACATATTTGGCATATACATCTCCTTGAGTGCCCTTACATAGCACATAGGAAGGATTAGACTTTCCCGCATACTTGTGATTGGGATTGCCCCTCATGGATCCCCCATTCACCACATTCCTTTTGACCCGGTCAACCACCTTGTCACCTTCTTTCACAAAGGTTATCTTCTTTGGTGGAATGGCATTGCTCGTGTTGTTCTTTGGATCAAAACCGACACCTTCCTTGGAAACTCTCGTCTTTTGACGGGATAAAATCTCATCTAGGATCTTTCCCTTGGAGGTAGGTGCACGGCGCTCTTTCTCAAGTTGCTCTTTCAACTTCTTATTTTCATCAATGAGGTGAGCTTGATCAAAGGTAGAGTTAGAGGTACAAGAATCATTTTCAACTATAATTGGATCCTTCAATGTACCAAGAGCTTTCTCATAGGACACCCGAAGTTGATCATGGTTCTCTCCAAGTTTTATGAGCTCACGCTTGACAAGAAAACTAGCCTTCTCAAGGTGCTCAAGGTCCTTGGTAAGAGAAGCATGAGCAACTTAAAGCTCTTTCTTTGAGGCATCAAGCTCTTGGGACAATGAGTTAGCCCTATCAATAGTGTCCATGTCTTTTGCTTTATCAATTTCAAAGATTTCAATTTGTAGTTTAAGAAAAGAATTGGTATTCTTTTCCTCACAAAGCTCTTGCTCAAGAAGATTGAATCTTCGTTTCTCATCATCAATATGAGATTCCAAGCTATCAATGGCCTCATCGCGTGAGCTAACAAGTTCCATTAATTGCTTGACTCTAGCACGAGCAATGGGAGGAAGAGACTTCATGATAGCATACATTTCTTTTATATATTCTTTACCAAATTCATCATTATCACTATCACTATCATGGTCACTCTCAAGATCATCCAAGACACTAGATAGGGATGGAGGAGAGACAATTACCTTGGAGCTTCTTGCCATAAGACAAGAACCGGTGATCTTGGGAATAGTAGAACTCTCGATGTAGTCCTTGGAGTAGTCGTAGGTGAGAGGTGAACCGGGTTCAACATATGCCAAACTGGTCACACCCATCACTTTCTCCTTATCCCCACACTCCACGTCGGACTCGTCCTTGGAGCTCCTTGCCATGAGGCAAGTGGCGGTGACCTTGGGGTTAGGAGAGTCGTCGGTGTAGTCCTTGGTGTAGTCATAGGTGAAGAGAGACCCGGGTTTGGCAAAGGCCAAACCAGCCACTCCAACCACCTTCTCTTCATCCTCTTCCTCATTGTCGGATATGTATTCTTGGCCTAGGAAGCCCTTACCATCTCGCCTATTGTTCCTCTTGTATCTTTCATTGATGGGGTTGGGCTTCAATCTTGGTTTGGCACCTTCTTCATACTTAGGCTTGTCAAGCCTCTTCTCATAAGGACACTTGTCGGCAAAATGGGTTGCCTCATCACAATTGTAGCACGTCCTCTTCTTCTCACTTGATCCCATTGAGCTTCTCCTTCTTCGGAACTTCATGTTCTTGGTGAAGAGAGCAAGTTGAGAGAGTATATCATCAACTCCATCAACATCGCTATCTTCATCACTAGCAACATCTTCTTGCACTTGCTTGGCCTTTAATGCTAGAGAGTGGGAAGACCCGATAGCACGGTTGATCTCCTTGATCTTTTGCCCTTCATCCTCCAAGTTATCCATGGCAACTAGATAAGAGACTAGATCATCAGGAGTGAATTGATTAGCTCTATCAAGGAGTTGCAAGTTCAAGGAAAGCTTCTTGTCGGTGAACGCGATCATGGAGACAATCTTGGACTTGATAAGTTCATCATTCAAATTTAATCCATCATCATACTTCTCACACCCTAGGCCACCAATATTCACGTGGAGGGCAACGAGTCTCTTGTATGCTCTAGCGATAGACTCACCATCATGGTTCATGAACATGTTCATCTCAGACTTGGCAGCTTCATACTTGGATTTTTGGATAAGAGAGGTTCCCTCTTGGAGAATGACAATTCTATCCCAAAGATCCTTTGCGGTGGGGATGTCGCTGACTTGATCATGGAGAGTGCGGTGAATGGCACTCCTTATCTTGTCACAAGCCGTTGCATTTAGTTGGCGGTCGTAGTACTCTCCCAAGGTGAGGTTGTTGGGATCATGAGGGTGGAAACCGGTGCATACAATCTCCCAAAGCTCAACGCTGCAGCTGCAAAGATGAGATTCCATAGAAGCTTTCCAATGAGAGAAATGAGTTCCATCATAATGAGGTGCAGGACCCGAACCATTAATATGAGGCATGATGTTCTTTTGCTTAGGATAAACATAAGGGAATTGATTAGGGGGCATGGAAGTTTTTGACGAGCCGCCCTCATGAGCTGACTCGGCATCCTTATCCTTCTCGGTGTCCATTGGTCTCCCTTGAGGTACTACCAATGGATTACCAAGAAAAGCCCCATCGCCAATGGCCTTAAGTTGTCCTTCTAGGTAACTCATTCGAACAAGGAGATCGGAATCCGCCTTGGCCTTTTCAAGGGCACCCTTGGCTAAGATTTCATGAAGCTCCTTGACCGAATAAGTTTTTTCCTCCTCATCATCAGAGAAAACTATATTTTCTCTTAGGCGGTAAAGCCCTTAAAAGAGCCCTTGGCTCTGATACCAATTGAAAGTGTAAGATGGTTAACCTAGAGGGGGGGTGAATAGGTTTCTACAAAATTCTTTATAATCTTTTGCAAGTTTTAGGCTTTGCGGAATATAAGTGAGCCTAAATGCAAACTAGGTGAGGCAACCTAGAAGATGTACAAGGTACTTCAAGCTCGAAGGCTATCACAAGGTAAACAACACAAGTAAGAGATTGGTTAAGGAATAACCGAAGCAAGCGAAGACAAAAATGTATTCTCGTGTTCACCACCTTTGGGAAGGGGGCTACGTCACATTGGAGAGGTGCGAGGTTCCACGAAGGATTCCTCACGCGCCACAAAGGCTCACCTTCTTATCCGAGCCTATCCCACGAAGGAATAGCTCACTTGTGGTAGACTTTAAGGTAGTATCCAAACCCTCACAAACTTTCCACGGAGCAAATCACAAACCGAATGCCTCCGGGGGACCCTAGCCGACTAGGTTTTCCCACAAACCCAAGAGTAACAAGCTAACTCTATGAACTCAAGGGGGAATGAACTTTGGCTTGGTGGAAACATAGATCGGGACCTCCTCTTTCTGTCTACCAAAGGGATTTAGATTTGGTTGGATAGAATGGGAGATCCTCAAGCTTTTGTGTTTCAACAATGGAGGAGAGAGAGAGAGAGCTTCAAGAAATGAAATGTTAGCTCAAGTGCCTAACCTCATAGTGGATAAGAAAGGGGTATATATAGTGTGAGGGGGAAAAGAGCCGTTTGGAGGTTCCTGCGACAGAACCGGCAATAAGTCCGGTCGGACCGAGTTGCTCACCGGAATTTCCGGCGACAGCTCCGGTCGACCGGACCCCATGCCAGAATTTTCAGCGGCGACCGGAATTCCTGGCGAACAACCGAAAAGCTGTTTTGTAAGCCATATCGGTGTGCACCGGGAATTTTCGGTGGCGACCAGAAATTCCGGCGATAGCACCGGCACCACCGGCGCTTTTGCCGATTTCGCAGTAACTTCTTTAGACTCATTTTTCAAGGCAGATTTCTCTCTTTCTTCGAACGGGTGTGTGTGAGTGGATGATGAGAGGCTTATATGGTGTAGAACATCCCCAAAGAGTACATCGAGATCACCCCTCTTAATAGTGCGGTGTTTCCTATTTGACTCAAGAGTAAATAAGAGAGAATAATAAACAATGACACCGGCTCTCCATAGAGAAACGAATGGGGGGTCACCCATCACCTATCACCAACAACCTGTGGATTCTCACCTGTAGAGAGTGTAACACCCTCAGAATCGGCCCGATGCAAGTTTTAGGAATTCCCGCCAAACCCGCATAGAAACGATTCAAAGGTGCCCACCAGGCACTGGCATGCGGGTGGAAAACGAAGTAATATCATTACACAATAGTCCACGATGGAACCCACATAACAGATATATACAACGACTCCATGAGTCAAGAATACAGATATACAATACAAAGATCCAAATCACCTTTAAAACAATACAGCGTCCCAGTACAGACAAGAGGCAAATTGAGCTAAGAGCCCTAAAGAATAACGAATGGCATCCATAACCCTGACCAGGCCAAGCCGGAAGGGTAACCCTGCTAACGATGTCGATCTTAAAACCTGCTTAAACAAAAGGGTGCCGACAAAGGGCAAAGGAAAAAGAGAGCGGTCAGTACTGAGGCCAGTACACGGCGAGACTAGATTTTCGGCGGTCCTCGCCTACGTAGGTATGGTGGACTGAAGCGGCAGCGTAGCATGCACTAAACAACCTATAGAGACTCAATACAACTGGCGGCTATCAGATAGGGATAAGAAAGACCTATTGAGATCCAACCTGAAACTATCACCAACCATATCCATCCTGGTATTTCCCCCTCGAGACCAAACGAGGAAGTCAACCGAGGAACTCACACAGTTGGCAGTTTTATTCATTCCATTATAGTTGCGGAAATTACTAGTCAGATATAGATAGCATGAGTCATCCTGACATAATAAGCAGTGGGTAGTTTTAGTTAACCATTCCATTGTAGTTGTAGTACTTACTAGTCAGATACATATAGCATGAGGCATTCCAAAATCCAGCAGTTATTGGTACTTTTATTTAGCCATTCCGTTGTAGTGAAGCTGATTACTAGTCATTATAAAGTCAAATTTATAGCACTACTTTAGTTATAGTTGTCTATGATCAAGATACCATGCTCCAAGTCGTCCATAACCGCGGACACGGCTTTCAAAAAGTTTTATCCTCCAGGGGGCACAAATAGCAACACACGCACGATCAACCTCGAGAAAAACCAAATGAAAACCCAACGAGGCATCACGACAGAATATTCACAAGATTCATATTTGATTTCAGGGGGCCACCCCACTAAGCAACCCGCGATGAAGTTGGCCGGCTCCGAGACGGACCCAGAGGTTTGTGTCAATGGTTGTAAACGACTGGGAACCCGAAAGTGTGACTGGGCTTGTCGATACCGTGGAAACATTCCACATTTGTTCCTAAACAGTACAGGCGCTCCACGCGCAATCGTAAATAAAGAGTAAAGCATGGCATAAGTACATGATAGTAATAAATCCCCAAACTACTTGTGGCCCCAAGGAATTAAATATGACTCAAGCTAGGGTTAGGGGGATTTATGGTCCCACATGCGGATAGTGCGAATATTCAAAGAACAGGTATCAAGTACTCGGGGTCCTACGGGACACAAGTGGACGGTTAAAAACCAAATAACATCTATTGCCCACCTGTGCCTCTGCATTATTTACCTACTTCAATTTTAGTTATTAAACGGTAATTAAATCCATGATCATCTCCAACATTAAACATGCGGCATTACTCCAACAATTGAGGAAGACCGACGGCGCGACACATCACCCGCGCAAGGAACTACGACTCGCAAGGTCGACTATCTACCAAACAACAGGTAATAGGATGTGTCCATGGCAATATAAGGGCTGCAGGGGAGTATAATGGGGTACGAAATCTATAGCATCGCAACGCAGATAGCAATAGATCAACAGGAGAAAATAAAGACTATAAATATAAAATAGGTAGAAAGGGGGAGAATGCTCGCCTGAAAAACATTGCCGAAGGTTCATCCGAAGATCGGGCTGACACTCGCATCAACTTATCGGCCTAATCCGTGAAGAAGCAAAGCACAAGAACAAACACCGGATACACTATTTAATACTACGACAGAAGATCGGGCATGATGCATGTATGATGTATGACATGACAAAGGTGCGATGCAATCAGGCAATATTAAGCAGAACCAGCGTCCCGACAATTAATTAGATGGTTCATGTTGATTAGATACCCCGTAATTTAAATGTTGTATTAACAAGCCAAAATATATCATCGGTTCACTACACAAATTTAAATGGAGCCGATATTAGACTAGACTCGCCCGCATATGGTCTCCATATTTAATTTAGGTGAATCATTGAAATACCCCCAAACATCCACAATATGTATGCAAACTGTCAACACCCGGATTTTTCAATCCTAGATGCCTGTTATGCCATACATCGCAATCCCAGGATTACCATTTTTGCGAGACATAACAGAATTGGATACCATAGTACATCATCCATTACCAACGATACATAAGTTCTTACACGAATAGGGATCTCATGATCCAGTTCTTAATACAACATCAAGCAGCGGAATACGTAATAATAACGGTAGCATAGGCGAAGCTCCATCTTCGGGGTCACAGGCAATGCTGACGATGGGAGATGATCCTAGTTGTCATAACCTTCCTGGGGTCCATCTTCCAGGTACTCCTCTTCATAGTCTGGCCATGGGAATATCCAGGTACAAAGCCATGAGTACTTTTTAAGTACTTGCAAACTAATACTAATAGGAAAAAGGGGGTTTTGGATAATAGGACACTAGGCTCTAGGGTTGTTTTGCAAAAGCCAGATTTATCTCTACTAAGCTCCAAAGCTAGTCACAATTGTATAAATCCTAAGAGGGAAATTGTATTTTATATCACAACTCTGTTGTGGTCAAGTCAAAGTCTCAATTCATCTCACAGGTCATTTTGAAAAGTCTGACAGGGGAACAGTATGGCCACTCCAACTGTCCATAACCGCGGACGCGGCTATTCGAATAGTTTGACACTCTGCAGAGATTGTATACTTTCACCATAACATTCGATACATCCGTTAGGAACAAATCCTGAATTCACCATACTCAGTATGCGGATAATCAATCCTAACCTTTCGATTACACGCCCTAGTATAAGCACCTCTCCTGTGAGTTTGGCCTCCCAACCATGACCAACTGTCATCTTGGGTACTGCACAGGTGGACAATCTTCACAAGGTAGCCTCAGATCAGACCTTGGCCGTGAGGGAACTAATACTAAGGAATATAAGTTTCCAGTCAAGCCCTACCCAATATTCGGGTATTGTGGTTGTACGATAAAATTGGAATGGTATCGCATCCAGACAACCATCAGTTTTATAAAGGTCTAAGGCTCATGCCTCAACATTTTTATCACCAAAATTCTCAAGTGTTTGGAAACACGTGTCCAAAACATTTCAATAGAATGATCCATCATTCCAAGGTTTTCATAACCATTTTTCCACCAAGTATTCCCATCTAAAGTTGATCAAGTTTTATGCTTAGCACTAGCATCTACAGGTGGGGGTAGTACTGATGAGGGGTGGTAACTAGTGGAGTTTCAACTAAGTACAACCTCATGTCTCAGGCTGATATCAAGGTTTATAACTTAAGCCAAATTTTATGCTCTTTATGCAACCTTCAGCATCTTTCCAAAATCTACTAGTCACTTAAGTAAACTCTAAGTAAGCTTTGATAAAGAAATAAAGTAAGAAGCTTGCAAGTAAAACTAGGATTGGTTTATCAAGTGGGTGTGATCACATATGCTTAAGGCATATAGTAGTCATAGTAACAAGTATGGGCTTGCATAGGTATAGTCTCAGCTTGCACAATATCAGTATAAGCTTGCTAAATTGCAAGTGTTCACTTGCAGGGTTACTAGCTTGCACATTATCTAGTAGTATTAGGCTTGCCTTGTGCAGAGCAGTGGTTGAAGTTCTCCTCGGCTTCTTCTTCGTAGTATCCTCCTTCCTCCTCGTATCCTTGGTCGGTACTAGCGTCTATGAATAAATATGAGGTACACAATCACCAAACAATACTTAACTACTTGCAATCATCACACACAAGGTTCCTATGGAGGATCTAGCATCATCCCTAACATTACAAGGTTAAGGCCTGGTTTAATTCCTTTTATTTTTGGAAAAGTAATTTCTACTCATTGAAAACCTACTTAAGATTTAATATTCTCCAAACCCAACATGGGATCATGTTGACACATGTCATCACCACATATTGTAGTCCATGGGAATGTGATTTAAAGTGGTGTCACAATTTAATAAGGTTTTATCCTTTTATTTTAAATAATTAAAGTGGCTAGAAATGCTTATGTAGCATTCTTTTATTCCTTGAACATTATTTCTGCAAGTAAACCTATATATTTTTATATATTCTGAAAGGTATGGTAAAATGTGATTTTTGAGAGTTGGAATCAACTCAAAATCTATTATGGTTTAAATTTGAAAAATGTTTGAATGCAGAAAAGCTTCTGCCTTGTTATTTTTACCATGGGTGCTCTATAGATCCAAATGACTTGAATCCAACGGGCTTGGATTCAGCATTCACAGTCCTTTCCAACAAAATTGGTTTCATTCAATTTGGTGTACTGAATCGATCTGGGTTGATTTTTGAAGTTGGGTACAGAAGTGTGTTCGAATTGAAATAGAAAAAGTTTTAATTTGAATAACTAGGCTGCGCGGGAAAAGTTACTGGGCTGGCCTGCTAAGCGCAGTGCTCCCGCGGGCTGCTTAAGTGGGTGTCCCCACTCGTCAGTGACACGGGGCTGGGCGAAGCGGTATGGGGCGACGTGGATCGTTCGATCTAGTTCTAATCTAACGGCTGGGAGTCATCGTCGACGCGAGACAACTCCGGCGAGAACAAAACCTAGCGCGGCCAGTGAGGGTCGCTGGGGGCTCACCGGGGTGCTGGCGAGGGTCGGCGAGGCGGGCGAACGACGAAGTCGACAACGACGAACTCAGGGGTGGTCGCGGCAGCTCCTGGGGCGGCTCCAATCGCTGGCTCCCTTCTTCTCCGGCAGCGGCAGGCTCCAGTGAAATTCTGGCGGGGTGGTGCTCGCCTTGATCTGAGACTGGTGTGGCATGATCAGTGAGGAGAGGGGAGTGAGATGGTGTGAAGAAATCGTGCGGGGGTGGCCTCTATTTATAGTCGAACGAGGGGACCGTAGGGGCGCACGGTCAGCTCGTCGGTGGCGAGGTTACAGGCGGCTAAAGGCATGGGCAAGGGTAGGGGACAGTGCGGTGTCTCCTGGCGATTCTCAACGACATGGTCTCGAGGCATGGGGCGGTGTGGTTTGGTCTGGAACGGGCGCTGCTCTACACGGCAGAGGCGGCGTCTTCGACGGCGGGCGGTGGTTGTACGTCACGGGGCGGCAAACAGGGATGTCTGGTGGTCTCCTGGGTCGGTGGGGATTGTGTATGCATGCGGCGAGGGCGGCGCGCGGTCTGTGGGTGATGGTCGAGGGTCTGGGCGCGGTTTGTGCGCGTGGTCCAGGGCTTGGCAACACTCGCGGCTGGGACAGTGAGTGGCGGTGGACGGTGGGCTGCCTCCCAGACATGCTGGCTAGGCTTGCTGCTGCTCCTAGCTTGCTGTCGACTATGGGGTGGCAAGAGGGTGCTCGGCTATTCACCATTGATGACAATGGCAAGCTCACAGTGGTGCTAGTGCCTGGCTAATCTTCCTAGATGATCTACTGAGTTGTGTGTGAGCTAAATGGGGAACTAGTTAGGCAAGAATCACTGCTCACAATAGTGTTTGATGTTTGTTTGATTTGTGTCTGCAACCTGTTTGATGAAATGGCCGCATGAAATCAAGTTTTAAATTTTGAAATGATTTTTGGTGGGTTTGCTAGATTGGTGCTGGTGAGTCTGCAGATGCTTGGGTTTTGAAAGTTGAGCTTGTTTGAGTAGTTTTTGAGAAAGTGGGATCTTCCCATATGATAAAGATTCAATTTTGAATTGTCATTTAAACTATGCATTTGAAAGTTTCTGGATGATCACAAAGTGGGCCTTGATACCTTGTTATGAGTACATTCAAGGGGTGCAAATATCCATAAAAGTTTCTGTTAGGTTCTGAAAGTTTGAGACAGCCAAAGTAGGCATGGGAGTTAAATTGGCCAAAATGACCATTCATTTCATATATGTGTTTTGATTTACTTTTCTTTAGGAAAGGTCTGGGAAATGTATTAGATGTTGTTTATTTCACCTAAGAAACATTTTACAAGCAATGGAACAAACAAACAAGGTGGTTTTAAAGGATTTCAAAATCCATGCATACACATATGCATGCATTCATGATTTCATTTAGAAAAGTTTTTGTTAACCCTAATTTTGATGATTAGAATTTGATTATCCAAGCTTAGTATTTTTGGGATGTTACAAACCTTCCCCCCTTAAACAAAATCTCGTCCCGAGATTTGAAAAAGTACAAAAAGATTACCTAGGATTTGAAGAGATCGGGAAACTCCGTCCTGATGTGATCTTCGCGCTCCCAGGTAGCTTCCTCTTCTGTGTGGTTTCTCCACTGAATCTTGAGAAACTTGATGCTTCGGGTTCGGGTAGTTCTAAAAGCTTCTTCCAAAATGCGGATGGGTACTTCGGGATAGGTCAGGTGATCGTTGATCTCTATGGTCTGGTGATCGATATTGTTGAACACTTCGGTCTTCTCGGGGACTTCGAGACATTTGGGAAGTAACGAGATATGGAACACATTGTGCACAGCTGACATCTCTTTAGGTAGTTCCAATTGATACGATACTTCTCCTCGACGGTTCAGAATTTTGAAAGGTCCGATATATCTGGGGGCTAACTTTCCTTTGAGTTGGAAACGCTGCATTCCCTTCAATGGCGACACTTTCAGATAAACAAAATCTTCTATGTTGAAGGCGAGGTCTCGACGTCTCTTGTTGACGTAACTCTTCTGTCGGGATTGGGCGGTCTTGAGGTGCTCATGAATCTTGTGAACCTTCTCTTCTGCTTCTCGGAGGATGTCGGGTCTGAAAATCTGACTCTCTCCTACTTCCGACCAGTTCAAAGGGGTGCGACACTTTCTTCCGTACATGAATTCAAATGGGGCCATTTGCAAACTGGCTTGGTAACTATTGTTGTAGGAAAATTCTGCAAACGGCAGACAGTCTTCCCACTTGGATCCATATTCTAGCACACATGCTCTAAGCATATCTTCGAGTATTTGGTTTACTCGCTCCGTTTGTCCATCGGTCTGAGGGTGATACGCGGTACTGAAATCTAGGCGGGTTCCTAAACCTTCTTGTACTTTCTTCCAGAATCTCGAGGTAAACTGAGTTCCTCGATCCGATACTATATTCTTGGGGACTCCATGCAAACTGACGATTCTAGCGATGTACAACTCCGCTAGCTTCAAACTCTGATAGGTGGTTTTGACGGGCAAGAAATGGGCGACTTTGGACAATCTATCCACTATGACCCAAATAGAGTCATTTCCCCTACTAGAAGTAGGTAGTCCAGTGATAAATTCCATTCCTACAGAATCCCATTTCCATTCCGGAATTTGCAAAGGTTGCAACAATCCAGCGGGTCTTTGATGTCCTGCCTTGACTCGCTGACATATATCACACTTGGCGATATAGCTTCCGATTTCTCTCTTCATCTTATGCCACCAAATTTGCTCTTTCAAATCTTGATACATATTAGTTCCTCCTGGATGGATAGAATAAAGAGTATCATGAGCCTCCTTCAAGATAACTTCTTTCAACTCCGAATCTGCTGGTACACAAAGGCGTCCTTTGTACCACAGAACTCCTTCTTCGTCCTCGGTGAATCTGGATACTTTGCCCGTACCGATACGACGCTTGATTCCGTCGATACTGCATTTACCTTCTGCGCCTCTTTAATCTGACTGATCAAAGTGGGTTGAAGTTCTATGCTAGCCAAAAATCCTTCACTTACTAATTCCATTCGAAAATCTTCCATCTCCTTGTGCAGACTTGGTTGCTCCTTTAAAATCATGGAGTTCAAGCGGCACGGCAATCTGCTAAGGGCATCGGCTACCACATTGGCTTTACCAGGGTGATAGTGAATGTCCAGGTCATAATCTTTGATTAGCTCAATCCATCTTCTCTGCCTCATATTCAACTCCTTCTGAGTGAATATATACTTTAGGATCTTGTGATCAGAATAAATCTCACAACGGTTTCCCATTAGGTAATGTCTCCATGTCTTCAGGGCTAGGACTACTGCTGCGAGTTCGAGGTCATGGGTTGGATAATTTTGCTCGTGTTGCTTCAATTGTCGAGATAGATAAGATATACTTTGCCTTCTTGCATTAGCACACATCCGAGACCAATCTTGGATGCGTCACAATACACATCGAAGGGCTTCGTGATATCCGGCATGATTAAGATTGGGGCTGATATCAATCTCCTCTTGAGTTATTGAAAACTCGCTTCACACGTGTCTGTCCATTCAAACTTCTTGTCCTTCAGCAATTGGGTCATGGGTCGGGCGATACTCGAGAATCCTTCTACGAATTTGCGGTAATATCCCGCCAATCCGAGAAAAGCACGAACTTCGGTTTGAGTGGTTGGGGCTTGCCAATCTTCTACATCTTTCACCTTGGCAGGGTCAACGGCAATTCCTCCGGCTGATACAATGTGACCGAGGAATCCTACCTCCTGTAACCAGAATTCACATTTGCTAAACTTTGCATACAGCTGATGCTCTCTAAGGGTTCCAAGAATGGTCCTTAGGTGTAGCTCATGTTCTTCTTCTGATTTGGAATAAATCAGAATGTCATCGATGAAAACAATGACAAACTTATCCAGGAAGTCCATAAAAATCTTATTCATGAGGTTCATGAAATAAGCGGGGGCATTGGTTAATCCAAAAGACATGATTGTATACTCGTACAATCCATATCTGGTGGTAAAGGCAGTCTTTGGAATATCCTCTGCACGAATTTCGAGTTGATGATAGCCAGTTCTAAGATCAATCTTAGAAAACACTTGGGCACCGGTCAACTGATCAAACAAATCTTCTATCTTGGGCAAGGGGTACTTGTTCTTGATGGTCACATCATTCAACTTCCGATAATCCGTACACAAACGGTTACCTCCATCTTTCTTGTCCCCAAATAAGACAGGTGATCTCCATGGTGACGCACTTGGTTGAATCAATCCAATTTCTAGCATGGAATCCAGTTGCTTCTTCAGTTCTGCTAGTTCCGACGGGTTCATACTATAGGGTCTCTGGGCTATGGGTCCTGTTCCGGGGATTAGTTCAATGATAAACTCGATATCCCGATCTGGGGGCATACCGGGCAAAACATCTGGAAATACATCGGGGTATTCACAGACTATCCGGACTTGGTCAATGGTAGGTTGGTCTAGGCTCTTGTTACACTTGAATTGGCGAGGTAAGGTTTTAGAGATATGCTCGACTGTTATTCCGGCGGTACTGGTCATGGTGATGGCTTTCTTAGCACAGTCAATCAATCCCTTATGTTTGGACATCCAATCCATTCCTAGTACTACTTCCAAACCTTTAGTTCCGAGTACTATTAGATTAGCATAAAAATCTATGCCATGGATTCGGATAGGGACGACTTTGCAAATTTGCCTAGCCTTGGTGGTTGATCCGGGAATTTGCACAATCATAACATGCTTCAGTTTGGTTGGTTGAATTTTACTAGTGCAGGCAAATTCTTCGGTGACAAATGAATGCGATGCACCAGAGTCAAACAACACTCTTGCAAGTACTGAATTAACACAAAACATACCCAGCACAACGTTTGG
Organism: Avena sativa; assembly: GCA_916181665.1. Classification (NCBI taxonomy): domain Eukaryota; kingdom Viridiplantae; phylum Streptophyta; class Magnoliopsida; order Poales; family Poaceae; genus Avena; species Avena sativa. The sequence continues at coordinate 129,465,783 of OV702297.1, forward strand.
CGCTTCCTAAGCTTCTTCAGCATGCATGAGAAAAAGACGGCCATTGCGGTTGAGTGAATTCCCTGGGGAAAATCTTCTCCCTGGCTGGACACGACGCTGCTCCTGAGCTGGGGCGTTGGAATAGTGGCCTTTATTTCCACAGTCATAATAGGTCACTTGTGACTTGTCCTTGGCTGCGACAGGCACAACATTGCTTCCAGTCCTAGGGGCAGTGTTGGTGTTGGTGGTAGCATTGTTGGTGTTGAACTTGGGTGGGGCACGGGTGAAATTGCTAGAGTTGCCGGGGTTGTTGTGATTTCCTCCGGGTCTAGGGTTTCCACGGTTGGGGTAGGTCGGACGGGTCATAGGGGGTCTGTTGGTTCTTGGGGCAAATCCTGGAGATGGGTTGGGGCGATACTTTGGGGTCTGATGGGTTCCTGGTTGATGCATCATGCGACGCTTGCGGTTCTCATTGGCTTGGTTGATCTTTCCTTCCATCTGGATAGCAGAGTCGACAAGGGCTTCAATATCAGCAAAGGGGATATTGACTAACACCATCTGCATCTCGTCATGCAGACCATTCAGGAATCTTTCTTTCTTCTTGGCTTCGGTGTCTATCTCGTCCGGGGCATACCTAGCTAATGACAAAATTTTGTCACGGTATTCCACTACAGTCATCCTTCCTTGCTTTAGCTCTCTGAACTCGTCTATCATTCTCTTGATCAAACCTGGTGGCACATGGGTTCTGCTAAACTTGACCTTGAATTCCTCCCAGGTCATCATCTGGCCTTCGGTCATTGCACGAACACTGTTCCACCATGCCCTGGCATCTCCGGCTAGATAATGGGTGTCAAATAGGACTTTCTCGTTGGCTTCCACTCCGGCAACTTCTAGGTTGTTTTCCATGGTTTGCAGCAAATCATCAGCATCTAGGGGTTCTTCTGACTTGGTGAAAACGGGTGGGTTAGTATTCTGGAAATTCTTGAGCTTAGATCCATGGTTGTCCTGATTTCCGTGGCCTTGGTTGTTATGGGCTATCTAGGCTATCTGTTGTAGAGTGGCTAGGTTGGCTTGACGTTCCGCTCTTTCAGCTTCGCGGTCAGAAGTCAACATTTGCAGGATCTGCAACATCGGGTCCGGGGCTGAACCACTTCCTCCACGTGGCATCTGAAGATTGATATAGATCATGAGAAAAGAGGGAAATTTCTAAGGTCTTGGGTCTTTGAAAAGTTTTAAATGTTTGACTCAGATTTTTCTGGCAACTTGATTTTTCATTCATTCACTCATAGCACACAGTACAACACACACCACAACAAAGAAAAACAGACGGTTTTAAGAACCATTCTAGAAACTACGATACAGTGGGACCGACTACTACTCACTACGCTAGTGCTCAGTGCTACTACTCCTTGGAGTCTGTGGCTTCATCATCTTCAGCATCATCGATGAAGGAGAAATCATCCTCATCGGTGAAGAAGTCCATGGCCTGATCCTCCAGAAAATCATCGTCATCGCTGAGATAAGAGTAAGGGTCTCCACGAAGATCCTCTCCGACATTCTCACTTTCCTCCAACTGCATGTCTCTCTCGTGGATGGTCTCCTCCAGAGATGAGATGCGGTGGCGAAGACGGGCAATAATGCTCTCCTTTTTGTCGAGCTAACGGCGGCGAGACTTGCGATCCTTTGCTAGCATGGCTATGGTCTGATCCTTCGTCTTGATGATGGCAGACTTGTGGTTGCAATAGTCACGGCAGTTGTCCAACTCCTGCTGACGATCATACATCATGAAGCTAAGGTGGTCCAATTGAGTCTTCAGCTCAGGGTGGTATGGGGCTTCCAGTGGTTGTCCATTTGCATCACGCCTTGGGCAAAACTCAAAGCTAGTACCCTTGATCTGATTGATGCTCTGCCCACACAGACGGGAAAGAGCTTCCTATATTGCTCTGGCAAGTCCATTGAGCCAGTTGTTTTCCCTCAAGGTAAACTGAATTCCCTCTGCAGTGGGAGGTTCAATATTTCCTCGGATACTTGCAACAATTAGCCACTGCAGATCTTCTCCTCCTTGATCATTGAGCTGAGCTCCAAAGAACTCGGTGTGCGGACGCTCCAGAAGTTCCGAAAGCTAATCCAGATCCCTCTCAAAGATAAGGTCTCGCCCATTCCCAAGTTGGTAAAACTTGCTGTACTTCACGTCCATCTATAAAAATAGAGGATGAGTAGATTAGCAGAGTGATCAAGTGTGTCAAAATTTTATGTATTTTTGCAAGAGTTTTTGAGGAACATGAATTTTTAGGAAAGAATCAAAGAGATAAGAATGAGAATAAGTTTTTGTAAGTAGTGGTTTTCTTTGGTTTTGAAACTAAGTTTTTGGTTCAAACTTCCAGTCTAACTAGGGTCTCCTATGGTCAGGATGGCTCTGATACCAACTTGTCAACACCAGGATTTTTCAATCCTAGATGCCTGTTATGCCATACATCGCAATCCCAGGATTACCATTTTTGCGAGACATAACAGAATTGGATACCATAGTACATCATCCATTACCAACGATACATAAGTTCTTACACGAATAGGGATCTCATGATCCAGTTCTTAATACAACATCAAGCAGCGGAATACGTAATAATAACGGTAGTGTAGGCGAAGCTCCATCTTCGGGGTCACAGGCAATGCTGACGATGGGAGATGATCCTAGTTGTCGTAACCTTCCTGGGGTCCATCTTCCAGGTACTCCTCTTCATAGTGTGGCCATGAGAATAGCTAGGTACAAAGCCATGAGTACTCTTTAAGTACTCGCAAACTAATACTAATAGGAAAAAGGGGGTTTTGGATAATAGGACACTAGGCTCTAGGGTTGTTTTGCAAAAGCCAGATTTATCTCTACAAAGCTCCAAAGCTAGTCACAATTGTATAAATCCTAAGCGGGAACTTGTATTTCATATCACAACTCTGTTGTGGTCAAGTCAAAGTCTCAATTCATCTCACAGGTCATTTTGAAAAGTCTGACGGGGGAACAGTATGGCCACTCCAACTGTCCATAACCACAGACGCGGCTATTCAAATAGTTTGACACTCTGCAGAGATTGTACACTTTCACCACAACAGTCGATACATCCGTCAGGAACAAATCCTGAATTCACCATACTCAGTATGCGGATAATCAATCCTAACCTTTCGATTACATGCCCTAGTATAAGCACCTCTCCTGTGAGTTTGGCCTCCCAACCATGACCAACTGTCATCTTGGGTACTGCACAGGTGGACAATCTTCACAAGGTAGCCTCAGCTCAGACCTTGGCCGTGAGGGAACTAATACTAAGGAATATAAGTTTCCAGTCAAGCCCTACCCAATATTCGGGTATTGTGGTTGTACGATAAAATTGGAATGGTATCGCATCCAGACAACCATCAGTTTTATAAAGGTCTAAGGCTCATGTCTCAACATTTTTATCACCAAAATTCTCAAGTGTTTGGAAACACGTGTCCAAAACATTTCAATAGAATGATCCATCATTCCAAGGTTTTCATAACCATTTTTCCACCAAGTATTCCCATCGAAAGTTGATCAAGTTTTATGCTTAGCACTAGCATCTACAGGTGGGGGTAGTACTGATGAGGGGTGGTAACTAGTGGAGTTTCAACTAAGTACAACCTCATGTCTCAGGCTGATATCAAGGTTTCTAACTTAGGCCAAATTTTATGCTCTTTATGCAACCTTCAGCATCTTTCCAAAATCTACTAGTCACTTAAGTAAACTCTAAGTAAGCTTTGATAAAGAAATAAAGTAAGAACATTGCAAGTAAAACTAGGATTGGTTTATCAAGTGGGTGTGATCACATATGCTTAAGGCATATAGTAGTCATAGTAACAAGTATGGGCTTGCATAGGTATAGTCTCAGCTTGCACAATATCAGTATAAGCTTGCTAAATTGCAAGTGTTAACTTGCAGGGTTACTAGCTTGCACATTATCTAGTAGTATTAGGCTTGCCTTGTGCAGAGCAGTGGTTGAAGTTCTCCTCGGCTTCTTCTTCGTAGTATCCTCCTTCCTCCTCGTATCCTTGGTCGGTACTAGCGTCTATGAATAAATACGAGGTACACAATCACCAAACAATACTTAACTACTTGCAATCATCACACACAAGGGTCCTATGGAGGATCTAGCATCATCCCTAACATTACAAGGTTAAGGCTTGGTTTAATTCCTTTTATTTTTGGAAAAGTAATTTCTACTCATTGAAAAACTACTTAAGATTTAATATTCTCCAAACCCAACATGGGATCATGTTGACACATGTCATCACCACATATTGTAGTCCATGGGAATGTGATTTAAAGTGGTGTCACAATTTAATAAGGTTTTACCCTTTTATTTTAATTAATTAAAGTGGCTAGAAATGCTTATGTAGCATTCTTTTATTCCTTGAACATTATTTCTGCAAGTAAACCTATATATTTTTATATATTCTAAAAGGTATGGTAAAATGTGATTTTTGAGAGTTGGAATCAACTCAAAAGCTATTATGGTTTAAATTTGAAAAATGTTTGAATGGAGAAAAGCTTCTGCCTTGTTATTTTTACCATGGGTGATCTATAGATCCAAATGACTTGAATCCAACGGGCTTGAATTCAGCATTCACAGACCTTTCCAACAAAATTGGTTTCATTCAATTTGGTGTACTAAATCGATCTAGGTTGATTTTTGAAGCTGGATACAGAAGTGTGTTTGAATTGAAATAGAAAAAGATTTAATATGAATAACTGGGCTGCGCGGGAAAAGTTACTGGGCCGGCCTGCTAAGCGCAGTGCTCCCGCGGGCTGCTTAAGTGGGTGTCCCCACTCATCAGTGACACGGGGCTGGGCGAAGCGGTATGGGGCGACGTGGATCGTTCGATCTAGTTCTAATCTAACGGCTGGGAGTCATCGTCGATGCGAGACAACTCCGGCGAGAACGAAACCTAGCGCGGCCAGTGAGGGTCGCTGGGGGCTCACCGGGGTGCTGGCGAGGGTCGGCGAGGCGGGCGAACGACGAAGTCGACGACGGCGAACTCAGGGGTGGTCGCGGCAGCTCCTAGGGCGGCTCCAATCGCTGGCTCCCTTCTTCTCCGGCAGCGGCAGGCTCCAGTGAAATTCCGGCGGGGTGGTGCTCGCCTTGGTCTGAGAATGGTGTGGCACGATCAGTGAGGAGAGGGGAGTGAGATGGTGTGAAGAAATCATGCGGGGGTGGCCTCTATTTATAGTCGAACGAGGGGACCGTCGGGGCACACGGTGAGCTCGTCGGGGGCGAGGTTACAAACGGCTAAAGTCATGGCAAGGGTAGGGGACGGTGCGGTGTCTCCTGGAGATGCTCAACGACATGGTCTCGAGGCATGGGGCTGTGTGGTTTGGTCTGGAACGGGCGGTGCTCTGCGCGGCAGAGGCGGCGTCTTCGACGGCGGGCGGTGGCTGTACGTCACGGGGCGGCAAACGGGGATGTCTGGTGGTCTCCTGGGTCGGTGGGGATTGTGTATGCACGCGGCGAGGGCGGCGCGCGGTCTGTGGGTGATGGTTGAGGGTGGCGCTCTGGCGCACGCTCGGCATGGTCTGGGCGCGGCTTGTGCGCGTGGTCCAGTTCTTGGCAACGCTCGCGGCTGGGACAGTGAGTGGCGGTGGACGGTGAGCTGCCTCCCAGACATGCTGGCTAGGCTTGCTGCTGCTCCTAGGTTGCTGTCGACTATGGGGTGGCAAGAGGGTGCTCGGCTATTCACCATTGATGATAATGGCAAGCTCACAGTGGTGCTAGTGCCTGGCTAATCTTCCTAGATGATCTACTGAGTTGTGTGTGAGCTAAATGGGGAACCAGTTAGGCAAGAATCACTGCTCACAATAGTGTTTGTTGTTTGTTTGATTTGTGTCTGCAACCTGTTTGATGAAATGGCCGCATGAAATCAAGTTTTAAATTTTGAAATGATTTTTGGTGGGTTTGCTAGATTGGTGCTGGTGAGTCTGCAGATGCCTGGGTTTTGAAAGTTGAGCTTGTTTGAGTATTTTTTGAGAAAGTGGGATCTTCCCATATGATAAAGATTCAATTTTGAATTGTCATTTAAACTATGCATTTGAAAGTTTCTGGATGATCACAAAGTGGGTCTTGATACCTTGTTATGAGTACATTCAAGGGGTGCAAAGATCCAAAAAAGTTTCTATTAGGTTCTGAAAGTTTGAAACAGCCAAAGTAGGCATGGGAGTTAAATTAGCCAAAATGACCATTCATTTCATATATGTGTTTTGATTTACTTGTCTTTAGGAAAGGTGTGGGAAATGTTTTAGATGATGTTTATTTCACCTAAGAAAATTTTTACAAGCAATGGAACAAACAAACAAGGTGATTTTAAAGGATTTCAAAATCCATGCATACACATATGCATGCATTCATGATTTCATTTAGAAAAGTTTTTGTTAACCCTAATTTTGATGATTAGAATTTGATGATCCAAGCTTAGTATTTTTGGGATGTTACACAAACATGTTCAATTAATATGCAACAAATATACGGCATATACGAAATAGGATAGGGATTGGATCGGAGAGGCGGAGAGACGGTCATCAGATTGTAGAGGAAGTAGCCAATGTCTCGAAAGTAGATCTTGCCTTGCCGTAGGGGGTGGAGGGATAGGGTTCAGAGGAGGGGTGCAGACTCAGGTACATCTAGGCTGGTTCGATCGGTTGCTTCAGGAAGATTTAGCTAGCTGGTTGATTAGATATGCAAGTTTCGGTTTGGACCAGAAAAAGAGAAGGAGTGCGACGGATGGGATTAGTAATAAGAGAGAGAAGGAGATTAATCAAAAACTAGAAATATGATTTAGCAAGAATGTTTATGTGCGCATTAGTGCATATGGTCTATAGTATTGCATGTAGGTGTAGCAAAAAAAAGGAATGAAAATATTTGGGAAATTAATGGACCCTAGCAAGTGGATCCATTCTTGTAGAAAACAAAAATAGTGAGAGACATAAGAGAGGAGAGGGTAATGGTGATAGCAACAACATAACAATACAAAACAAATGCAAGATTCGATATGATGCTCAAATGCAATGAGACGTGATGATATGGGCATGATACCATGATGATGCATAAAACAAAACAAAACAACAAGCGATTTTCTAGTAGTGGTTTTATCGGGATGCTACAGAGAGCTAATAGAAACATTAGTACATCCTCTAGTTCCGATGTCATAGTTAACCAAAATACCAGATAAGCGCTATTTGCCCTTTCACAAGCCAACTCTACAATAACGACCACCAACGGACCATGAAGCAGCATTTAAAAAGTAGATGGGTGGCTGATTCTTGGACTTTGTTGGGGATGACCCCAGGTAGGGTCAAGCTAAGATAAAAGGACAAAGCGCACCGAGGTATAAACCCGGCCAAGGCATGACCCGACCGAGTTAAATAAGGGTCGGGTTACCCTGAGCAAAACAGCTTTGGCTAGACTCGGCCGACATATAAGGTATGTCGGCACGATGTCTAACATGTTTTCTATTTGCAGGTATGGGCTTGGCCGAGTCATATTGTACGAAGCCGAGTCATGAGATGGCTTGCTCGAAAAGGAGAGATGGATGGCTAATTCTTGGACTTGGTTGCATAGCTTGCATAACCCATAATTCTGTCATCCTATGCACTCCAATCTATCCACCGTCCATATTCTATTTTAAAGAACCAATCATGCGAAGATTTTGCATTTCAGAGGGGCCTAAGGCTTCCACACCAAAGAAGGCATGAGTGAGTTTGTATGTCCCAAAATTGTGCATCTTGCATGCCGTCTTTGATGAGTAACATCCGTTGTTGGTAAATTTCCAAGTGATCTTGTCCATAGTGTGTTGATCTAGGAGAATACGATAGAGCTTTTCCCATATCTTGTAAAATTGGGCAATGTGGTCCTTAGTCAATCCCCCTTGGATTTTTATGTGAGCCACCCAATTGTCATTCTCCATGGCTGCTAACCATACATTTTCTTTTTTTATGAGAAAAATGAGAGGTACAATATCTTTAGGTCTCATTCTTTGAAGCCAAGGTACCTCACAAAAGAGAGCTTTTTCCATTTCCAATGGTAACCTTTGTGGCCGCCACAAAGAGCTCACGGTCATGCCTCGTACAAGGATTCCCCAAACCGACTATTGGAACTTTGAGATCATGAGTTTGGTACAGTTTCTTTTCCTTATGGTTTTTATTGTAGAAGTTGCATGCTAAAAAGTATCATTGTATTCTTTAGCTTTGGCGGTTGTAAACGGGCAATGCTGGCAACCATGCGCCACGGGAGGAGGAAATGGGGACGAGAGAGGAGATGGTTGATGGGTAGTTTTAAGAAAATTAAATATCGGTATTTGACAAATCGCACACTCTAGTATCACCATTTTAGGCTAAATGGTGTGCAGTTTTAATTGACGCGAATATTAGAAAGTTTAAACAGTTGAAAATAAAATAAGATTCCTTTATACCACGGATCTTAACTTTTTGTAGGAACTTTGTGTTAAAAAAACTTTTTTAGTACTTTTCTGGTACCATTGAACATGTTTCTGTAAGACGAATCAATGTTGCATAATTCGGAAACAAAATGGATGTCATTAGTTGTATTAGTGGAGTTGCTTTTGTCCGTGATGTGTGTGAGGAAGTTAATGACATCCGGTTTATAAGTCCTACACCTATATCTAGACTGTCAATTTAACCAATAAAATATAAATTATATAGAAAAAATTATACCATTAAAAACTTTAGACATTATATTTTCTAATGATATACTTTTTGTCTTATAGAATTTATATTCTAGTGGCCAAAGTATCAAACTAGATATATGCGTAAGACTAATAAACCGAAACGGGTGTCTTAATATAATTCGATTTTTTTAGAGTAATATAATATGATTTTTATGACGCCGTATTGGATACCTCATACATATATCTTAAACCTGCTCAGTCGTTGGATGGATTAAACAGAGCTGTATCGTGAAACTTTCACCGGCGTCCCTTCGGGGACATCCGATAAAAAGTGAAACTTTCACCGGCACCAAACTCGTAGTTCAGAGCTCGTGGCCTCACCGCCTCACAGAGCAGCCGCCGCTCCGGCTCACGCCCTCCTCCGACCTCGCTGCGTTGCGCGCGCTCCCTCGCTCACGCCAGAGAACCAGTATACACCAACCAGCGGCCTATACTATGTCCTCCACCACGTCGCGCCCTAGGTGTTCGGCGAAATGACTCGCCGTGGAGCGGCCTCGCTTAACAAGTCGCTCGCTGGATTCCTCGCGCATGAAGATCCGGATAAGCTCCTGTCTCTCTTCGCGGCCAAGGTCAGGCACTGCAGGGGCCTCGGATCAGTCGATTTTGCCTGCGCCCTGCGTGCATGCAGGGGCAGCAGCAAGCACTGGCCTCTCGTTCCAGAGATCCACGCCAAGGCAATCACGTGTGGTCTCAGGAGAGACCGGATCGTCGGCAACCTGCTGATCGATTTGTATGCGAAGAAAGGTCTTGTACGGCGGGCAAAGCAGGTATTCGAGGAGCTATCTGCCAGGGACAATGTATCGTGGGTAGCAATGCTGTCAGGATATGCGAAAAATGGCCTCGGAGAAGAAGCTATTGGGCTATACCACCAGATGCATCGCTCCGGAGTTGCTCCTACGCCTTATGTCCTGTCTAGTGTACTGAGTGCTTGCACTAAAGCTGAGCTTTTTGAGCAAGGACGGTTGGTTCATGTCCAAATTTACAAGCAAGGGTTCGGCTCTGAAACCGTTGTGGGAAATGCACTTATTGCGCTGTACTTGCGGTTTGGATCTTTTAGTCTGGCGGAAAGAGTGTTCTGTGACATGCCGTACTGCGACAGAGTAACATTCAATACACTGATCTCGCGACATGCTCAGTGTGGACATGATGAGAGTGCTTTGGAGATATTTGATGGGATGCGGTTGTCAGGATGGAGGCCTGATTGTGTGACCATTGCTAGTCTCCTTGCAGCTTGTGCCTCTACTGGGGATCTATATAAGGGCAGGCAGCTCCATACCTATTTGCTAAAAGCTGGAATGAATCCAGATTACATAATTGAAGGTTCGCTTCTTGATCTCTATGTGAAATGTGGTGATGTTGAGGAAGCCCTTGAGATCTTCAATTCGGGTGATAGGTCAAATGTAGTGCTGTGGAATCTGATGCTTGTTGCATATGGACAGATTACTGATCTATCAAAATCTTTTGACCTCTTTTGTCAGATGTTAGCTGCCGGGGTACGCCCTAACCAATTCACATACCCATGCTTGTTAAGGACTTGCACTTACACCGGAGAAATTAACCTTGGAGAGCAGATTCATTCATTAAGCATAAAGACTGGCTTTGAGTCCGATATGTATGTGAGTGGTGTATTGATAGATATGTATTCTAAATACGGGTGGCTTGAGAAAGCTCGAAGAATTCTTGAAATGCTTGAAGCAAAAGATGTGGTCTCCTGGACATCCATGATTGCTGGATACGTGCAACATGAGTTCTGCAAAGAGGCCCTTGCAACATTCAAAGATATGCAGCTGTTTGGAATTTGGCCTGATAACATAGGGCTAGCAAGTGCTATAAGTGCCTGTGCTGGAATCAAAGCACTGCGTCAGGGTTTGCAGATTCATTCTCGGGTTTATGTGTCTGGTTATTCAGCAGACGTTTCGATTTGGAACGCATTGGCAAACCTTTATGCACGTTGTGGAAGAAGCAAAGAAGCTTTGTCTTTATTTGAGGCAATTGAACATAAAGACAACATAACATGGAATGGACTGGTATCTGGTTTTTCACAAAGTGGTCTATATGAAGAGGCCCTCGAGGTATTTATTAAGATGTATCAATCAGGTATCAGCTATAATGTGTTCACATTTGCATCCTCTATTAGTGCTTCAGCTAACCTTGCAGATATAAAACAAGGAAAGCAAATACATGCTAGAGTTATTAAAACAGGTTACACCTCTGAAACTGAAGTTGCCAATGCATTGATTTCACTGTATGGGAAATGTGGCAGCATTAAAGATGCCAAGGTGCAGTTCTTTGAAATGTCGGAGAAGAATGATGTGTCATGGAATACTATTATTACAGGTTGCTCACAGCATGGATGTGGCCTAGAGGCCTTGGAACTTTTCGATCAAATGAAGCAAGAAGGTCTAAAACCAAATGATGTTACCTTCATAGGCGTTTTAGCTGCTTGCAGTCACGTGGGTTTGGTAGAGGAAGGCCTTGGTTACTTCAACTCTATGTCTAGTGAGCATAGCATCCAGCCAAGACCTGATCATTATGCTTGTGTTGTAGATATTCTGGGACGTGCTGGGCAGCTTGACCGGGCAAAGAAATTTGTTGAGGAAATGCCAATTTCTGCTGATGCAATGGTATGGAGAACCCTTCTCAGTGCTTGTAGAGTACACAAGAACATAGAAATCGCAGAGGTTGCAGCCAAGTATCTTCTGGAGTTAGAGCCTCATGATTCGGCATCATATGTTCTCCTTTCAAATGCATATGCTGTTAGTGGGAAGTGGGCATACAGGGATCAGATCAGAAAGATGATGAAAGACAGAGGTGTCAGAAAAGAGCCCGGCCGTAGCTGGATTGAAATAAAGAATGTGGTTCATGCTTTCTTTGTTGGTGATCGGTTGCACCCGTTGGCTGACCAGATTTACAAATATTTGGCTGACCTAAATGATAGGTTAGAGAAAATAGGATACAGGCAAGAGAATCATTCTCTCTTCCATGAAAAAGAGAAAGAACAAATGGAACCCACTGCTTTGGTCCATAGCGAGAAGTTAGCTGTGGTTTTTGGATTGATGAGTTTGCCTCCCTCTATGCCCCTTAGAGTGATTAAGAATCTCCGTGTCTGTAATGATTGCCACACTTGGATGAAGTTTACTTCTGAAGTCATGGCAAGGGAAATTGTATTGCGAGATGTATACAGATTTCACCATTTTAATAATGGCAATTGTTCATGCGGAGGCTTCTGGTGAAATTTTCTGAAGTAGTCGACCTTGAGGGCAAATGATGGCTGTCAGAATGGATCAGCCAGCACAGACTAACAACGGATATAGATGCTGGCCTTAATGGCTGATCTGTTAGGGAAGGAATTCACTGTCGTAGGGAAAAAGGTCCATGGACGACTCCTGCTGGGACGAAGTGCTTCATATCAAAGCTATGCCATGTTTATGGGGAATTTATTGGCGATGGCTGTGAAGGGATAGTCTTTCCAGGTGGTCAAATGTGCTATCATCGTTCTCTTGTGTAGCTTCGTCTCCATGCTGAAGAGGAAGGACTTTTGATCTCTCATAATGATTATCCATACAGAGATATCTGGGTTAGTGTCCATTACACTCATTCATAATAACCTCTCTCTCCCTGTTTCTCTCTTGTCTCAAACTTCCATGGTAGCCTTGCAGAGTACACAAGGACATATAAATAGGAGAGCTTGCAGCCAGGTATCTTCTGGAGTTAGAGCCTCATGATTCGGCATTATATCTTCTCCTTTCAAATGCATATGCTGTTACTGGGAAGTGGGCTTATAGGATCACATCAGAAAGATGATGAAAGACAGGAATCAGGTTCATGCTTTCTTTGTGGTGATCAGGCGCACCCATTGTCTGATCAGATTTACAAGTATTTGGCTAACCTAAATGATAGGTTAGATAAAATAGGGTACATGCAAGAGAAATATTTTCTCTTCCATGAAAAAGAAAAAGAACAAAAGGATCCCACTGCTTTTGTCCATAGCGAGAAGTTAGGTGTCGCTTTTGGATTTTGATGAGTTTGCCTCCTATGCCCTTAAGTGATCAAGAATATCTGTGTCTGCCCCGGTTGCCACACTTGGATAAAGTTTACCTCTGAAGTCATGGGAAGAGAAATTATATTGCGAGACGTGTACAGATGTCACCATTTTAACACCGGATGTTGTTCGTGTGGAGACTTCTGGTGAAGTGTGCTGAAGTTAAGTTTGTAAAGTGCTCCTCCTGAAGACCCCGACGTTTCCATTTGCGATCATTTGGATGTTACTTCAATCATCTAACAGTGACCATGCCGGTGAGCGTTTGCCCCTGAACCTCTATCAAATCCTCACCACTGCTAAACATCAAAAGAGGTTCCTAGACTGGGCCCGGGCATGGTAGCCGGGAGGTGGCTCCGCTACTGCTATTTCAGTTTGTCTATCGGGAAAAAAAAGCTATTAAGGAAAATACGCCATTTTTTGTTCAGATTGACAACTAAAAATAGTTTAGCTACATGTCATCTGTGGCCTATTGAATCAGCTTTTTTCATATTGACTATTTATGATTATTAGAGCATCTCCACTCGCCTACCTAGGACGCCGATTTAGGTCCGGATCCTGAAAATCGGCCCAGTCGTGTTCCCACGAACCTCTTTTCGTCCGGATTTGGCCAACTTTGGTCCGGATTTTTCAGGCCATTCCTAGGACCCCGGATACGCCCTCGAAACGCCGAGCGAAGCGAATTGGCCGAGTGGACCAGCCTGTCAGCGACAGAAGCCGAGTCGTCGTCATCCTTTCTGTCGTTTTCCTTTTCCCGCCCCTACATCCTCCCGCCCTCGCTGTCGACCTCGGCCTATAAAAGGCGTACACCTTGCCGTCTCCCTTTGCACTCTCTCACATCGTTCCCAACTCCGGCGAACTCCAGACGCTCGCACCTTTCTACCTCCACAACTCCGCTGAAAAGCCATGGACGAGAGATTTCTCGGTGACATCGCGGTGGCGAACGGCCGACGCACGCTGCAGACGTGGGAAGCCCGGCTGCTCCACGACGAGGGCTAGACGGCGCCGCCAGACTTTCGTCTCCCCGTCGGCTGGCAACTCAGCGTCGGCGGGATCCCTATTCCGCCTGTGCCCGCCGACGAGGACATCGCCGGAGAGATCCAGGCGGCTATCGCCGCCATGCAAGACCCGGATCTCGCCGAGGATCCTGGCAACCTGGTCTTCTGGAGGCAGTTCTTTGCTGACAGGATCCTCCAGGATCTCGCCCGACACGAGGGACCATCGGGCTCGTCGTCGACGCATCACAATGCGGTGTTTCGCCGCCGCGGGCTATACGGCGCCGCCGGACTTTCGTCTCCCTGTCGGCTGGCAACTCAGCGCCGGCGGGATCCCTATTCCGCCCGTGCCCGCCGACGAGGACATCGCCGGAGAGATCCAGGCGGCTATCGCCGCCATGCAAGACCCGGATCTCGCCGAGGATCTTGGCAACCTGGTCTTCTGGAGGCAGTTCTTCGCCGACAGGATCCTCCAGGATCTCGCTCGACACGAGGGACCGCCGGGCTCGCCGTTGACGCGTCACAATGCGGTGTTTCGCCGCCGCTGGTGGAGCGTTCCAGGGCGAACTCTCGCTGCCGTCATGGAGCACATTCAGGCCGGCAACCACCCCCTCCTCGGCCTGTAGAAGCGGCGTCCGTCGTCGACCACGGCGATGACGGTCTTTTCCTAGTTAAATTCGATGTAATATGTGTCCTAATTAATGAAATCCGTCTATATTCGCCCAATTTCGCCGTGTTTAACTGAATTTCCCGAACATGGGAACTCGGCCTGGGAACGCGAGTGGGAAACTCGGCCTGAGAACGAGTTCGTCCGGCCAAAATTTGGTCCGGATTTCGGCCTAGGTTCGCCCATCGAGTGGGGATGCTCTTACTCTCCGTTTTCAATAAATTCTGATATTTGTTTTTCACTTAAGTTGCTGCTGACATGCCTGTTATGCCATGCCTAGTTTCGTTTGGCAGAAAACCCACTTGAACTCTTTTTTAGGGAAATGAGTAAGTGATTCAAAGGTTCAAGGTTCAAAAATTTAAACCAACCGGTTTTAGAGTTCAAGGTTGAAAGTGAACTTCTGCATTAGTTCGGGGTTGATAAGTCGACCACCTTTTTCTTTCTTTCAACTCTTTTCCTTCAGTGAGGGCAAGGAAGTCCATCCAACTGTTCAGGTCCAACCATGTCCTGCGTTGCAAGTGAGCGCTTCAACTGAAGAGACTGAGTGATGGAGTAGGATCAGTTAGCAGTCAGTGTTAGGCTCCGAAAATGAACTAAGGCTGGGAGATTACAGATCCATGGAACGCAGTATTCGAGTACCGGATATTATCGCCCTATTCTTGACTGTTCTCGGGGTTCCTTAGTTGGACCTTTGAGGTTTGATTATTCCATTGTACTCTCTCCGTAAAATATAAGATAAGATATTTTAGCTTTATAAAGTAAATGTATCTATACTACTTTTAGTATGTAGGTTCACTCAAGTTTAAAATAAATCTAGACACTAAAACAAGTATAGATATTTTTTTTTATAAACCTAAAACATCTTATATTTTAAAATGGAGGGAGTATGCTTTAGTTGAAAGTAATTATAATATGATACACTCCTTTTAGTTGCAAATAATTGAAAAACTTTTCCTCCACTAACAGTTTTCCCTCTCTCCAGCAGTGTCATGTGCACGATGATTCGTGAACGGTGGCAAAATATATGTGAATTGCAATGATTCACAAATGTAAAGAACCACTTCTTAAAATTTTAGAAGGCCTTGGAAATCTCACACGGATGGGATTTACATGCTCTCTCAGGTCCATATTAATTGACTTAAATTTGTCTAGATTTGAATGAATCTAGACACTATTTAGTATATAAGTTCATCTAAATTTTGACAAATCAAAATTAATTAATATGGATCGAAGAGAGTATAAAATAACTGAGCCCAAACAGTATTTTAAAAATGTAATTAATGAACTAATATAGTGAAATGACAAACTTTATTCCATGCATTATTGCAGAAGCGGGATATCATATGTTTTTCTTGCCCCTTGATACAAATAACATTTAGTATTGTTTTTCCCTTGAGATAACTTGGAGCTTGGCAAAGGTCACAGGACAATGTTGAATGCTCCTATAAGATTTACATGTTTCATCCTCAAGACACATCAAACTTCCAACATCATTATACAGTACAATGCATACAAACTTCATACCATAGGTGAAGAATGTAATCTATGGAGTTTGCCGACATAGCTACGTGGTGTTAGAAATAATGGGCTAGTCCATTTAGGCCCATGTGTATTTCAGATTTTTCCTAAATCTCAAATCCTAGATTTGTGACAGCCCATATGTGTTTCGGCCCATGTTTGTGACAGCTCACATGGAAGTGTAGTGAGAGCTAAAGTTTAGTTTCACATGGAAAGTTGAATGAGAGTTGCACCACCTTATAAGGTGGAGTGTTCACCATTTTGTAAGTGAGTGGCAATAAGAGAGATACACGCGCGCTCCTCCTCCGACGCCGCCCGCCCGTCCGTCTCGTCACGACACGACACGCGCGCCGTGGGTTGCTCGCCGAGTCGAGCTTTATTTTGCTGCTTAGGAAAATTGTGAGGTTTTGAAAGACATGTCAAACGGTAAGCTTATTCGGGTCGCTCCCGGATCATGGGCTACTGTAACCGACCCGACGTGGACTTGGCCCACGTTCGCCTCCGTTAGGGTTTCCTGAGTCGCTCTATATAAAGTCCTGCGCGGCTACCTTCACAATACATTGAAAACCAATCTAGGGTTTTGCCATCCTCTCTGCTTGCGCCGCCACCGTAGTCTACTCCATCCCTCTTGCCGGCATGTACCGGCGGTCGGGAGAGCAGGTCTCCGGAACCACTCGCCTTTGTGATCATGTACGGGAGAGAACGGATAAGGTTCTTGGAAAGCGCTCCGCGTGACTGCTCAAGTTCGTCACACGACGCGTCTTCCCGGTCGTCAAGCCGGACCTCGTGCACGTCGTCTTCAACGCCGACTTCTTCGACAGATTGCACCAACCGCTGCACCAACAGTGACTTCATTGGCAACCGATCAATACGTATACCGTCATCAGATCTGTTGCTTTACTATGGCTGTTAGTGCGATTCATGTTGATCAATACATCTAGTATGTCAGAGGTTCACGTGATTGTAGCTGTTGCTGTCATGATTTATATTCTGGAATTATTCAGGGAAATTATGCCTAATACTCCAACAATCCAAAAACCTTATTGTAGGCAATTTCCTGAATTAACAATGACTGGTTTTACCGATGCACTGAGGCCGGATAAGTTTACCGCTGTGCACTTTAAGATGTGATAGTACAAGGATGAGCTTTGGCTGACCACGATAAAAGTGTTCCATATCAGTGAAGGCAAACTTGAAGGAACTATATCTGACGAGGATCAGAAGAAGTTCGAGGATGCCAATACTGTCTTTGTGGGATGTATTCTAAGCATTCTTGTTGTCCGTCTGTGTGATGTGTTTATGCACATAAAGGACGGGAAGGAGCTCTGAGACGCACTGGATGCAAAGTTTGGTGCTGCAGATGTTGGCAATGAACTGTATATCATGGAGAGATTTCATGATTTTAAGATGACAAAGGACCTTCCTGTGGTTCAACAAGCTCATGAGATACGGTGCATTGCCAAAGAGCTTGAACTCCTTAAGTGTACCTTACCCGACAAGTTTGTGGCGGGTTGCATTATTGCTAAGTTGCCCCCTTCATGGAGGAACTTTGCCACATCTCTCAAACACAAGAGACAGGAGATATCAGTTGAAAATCTGATAGCGTCCCTTGATGTTGAGGAGAAGGATCGGGCTAAGGACACTACTGAGAAAGGAGAGAGTCATACTACTGCTAACTTTGTGTAGAAAGGCAAATCAGTGGGCAAGAACAAAGGGAACTTCAAACCCTCCTTTAACAAGCCTATAAAGACTACAACCTTCAAGAAGAAGAAAACGAACAGGGACAAGAGTGATATGTCTTGTTACACTTGTGGAGAGCCCGAACACTTTTCCAAGGACTGTCCAGAACACGCAGACCGCAGAGGGAAAAAGGCCAAGACTGTCAACATCGTGACCGCTAGCAATACTGATGGGTATGGTAATTTATTTACTGTTCTTTCAGTATTTCAATCATCGTGTTGGTGGCTTGATATGGGTGCTAATGTTCATGTGTGTGCTGACATCTCTATGTTCACTTTTTATCAGTGAATCATATTTGTGGTGGTGTTAATGATGATACCAGTGTTTGGCATTCTCATTTATGTCACATTAATTTTGGTTTGATGTCTCGGATGTCCAGTATGAGTTTAATTCCAAATTTTATTATTGCCAAAGGTTCTAAGTGCCATAGTTGTGTGCAATCAAAGCAACCTCAAAAGCCCCACAAGGCTGCCGAGGAGAGAAACTTGACACCTCTAGAACTCATACATTCAGATCTATGCGAGATGAATGGTGTGTTGACAAAATGTGAAAAGAGGTATTTCATGACGTTGATAGATGATGCTACTAAATTATGCTATGTTTACTTGTTGCAAACTAAAGATGAGGCTTTAGACTAATTTAAAATCTATAAGGCCGAAGTTGAAAATCAACTAGAGAGAAAGATCAAGTGTCTTAGGTCGGATCGTGGTGGTGAGTATTTTCCAAAAATATTTGACGAATTCTGTCAAGAACACGAAATTATTCATGAGAGGACGCCTCCCTACTCGCCCCAATCAAACGGGGTTGCCGAGAGGAAAAACCGCACGCTGACTGACTTGGTGAATTCCATGTTAGCCACTGCTGGTTTATCAAAGGCAAGGTGGGGGAGGATTTGTTGACTTCATGTCATGTCCTGAATAGAGTTCCTAACAAGAATAAAGAAAAGACCTCTTATGAGGAGTGGGTTAGGAGAAAACCATCTGACATGGTTATACCCCACGGGTACGCAGCATTGGCATACCTAGTACATCCCAAGGAAGGCCCACGACAAGATAGGCGTCCTATGGAGATTTTGGGTGGCCCAAGCCCATGACGTCTTCGGATCCTTGGAGAGCAAGAATAGAATAGATAGAATTTTGAAGGGGATAAACCCTAATCGGTAACCGACTCGACCTATGCCCCGGACCTGCCTATCTATATAAAGGCTAGGAGGGCAGGGCGAGGAGGGTGCTTCAACTCACCTCATACACACCTCACGCCAGATTGCATCTGCGCACCCCTGTAACTTTCGGTTCCGTCGTAAGCAAGAGCAGACAAGCAGGAGTAGGGTTTTCCCTCCGGGGGCCTGAACCTGGGTAAACCTCGTGTCCCCGTGTTGCTTGTTTGTTAACCGTTCTGTGATCTCCAGCATCCCCATATTCTCTAAAACCCAAGTCCATAACAATGGGCATTGACAAGATCGTACCTCGTCAATTGACGCCGTCTGTGGGAACTGGTGATGCTGATTGTGCGATTGTGACGGTTCCATCCGGAGTGATCTACAACTCATCGGCAACAGAGAGCCATCTCCTCTTCGGCACCTTCGACTTCACCGCCCACTCGCCAGCCACCATGAGGGATTTCGAGCCCGTAGGTGACGGGCTCGAGATTCTGCTTGGGAGCTTCTGCTTCCAGGTGGGGCAGACTGGCACCCTTCGCCTCCTAGAGCGGGTGCCGCCACCATCCATCAGGCCCGCTTCATGGGTCCCACCCATCGGCGTGTTACGCATGTCAATGCTGACAGATGAGTCATACGACAGCAGCAGCTGCAACTCAGATCTGTGCGGCCCTCCCTCAGACGAAGGAACCTACGGTTCCAGATCCGAAAGTTGCGGCAGCATTGATCCAACCCGCGGACACTACCAATGCGTCGTGGTCATCCAAAGCGAAGTAGAACCGCCACCAGTTTCAAGTGCGTCAAATCCACCGCCCAACCCAACCCTCAGTCCGCAAGTCGGAAACGGAGGAAACAGGGGAAACCCATCCCTCCAGCCCAATGAAGGCGACGCTAACGCCTACCAGAAGATCAACCTCAACGAGGACGGATGGCGCCAGGCACGTGAAGCCGTGGCGGGCAACAGGATCCACCTGTGAATGCTTCACAGGATCTGCTGATGGCATACCACCTCCTCCTCATCGGCGAGCATAACTGACAGGTAAAACTGCAGGAGGAGCTCGACAAACGCAAGCAGGCGGCTTCAGAGTCTAGTGCGCGGCGAGCTGCGCTCTCTGCCGCTGGTGGCTCCAGTTCGCACGGCAACCATGCCAACAAACATCGCTCTCGCACAGAGCACATGGACCCCACCGCGCGACGCGAGGTCACCAGGACCCTCAACACGTCCTTCATGGCGATGGACGCCAAAAGCAACGTCACATTGAAAACGCCACAGGCTGCGATCATGGCAGCCACCACCTATCTCATGTCCCATCCGCCTCCGGCGGATGACCCGAAGAGTGCCATGCACAAATCCGTGCTAGCAGGCCTCGGACTTGTCGGAGCTGCGCTCCACAACGAAGCTCCTGCGGAGCCGATGAAGAAAGCTATGGTCAGGTGCAATCGTAGTCCTACTCCTCATCCAAAGAAGATGAGCACGACCTTCCCTGACATTGTAGGAGCCCGCGGCGCCACAGCAGCGACTACGATGCTCGAAACGACCTCGCCCAACGCAAGATCAACAAGGCACGCGCCAAGCGCACGTGCTTGACCGAATCTGATGAAGAAGACGACGGATAACTATGCGGAGCCATATGCTTTAGCAGATCCGTTCGACGAACGCGGATGCCAAAAAATTTCAAGCTCCCTTCGGAAACTCCGAAGTTCGACGGGACGCAGGACCCAAAGGCCTGGATCAGCGACCACCTCTCATCCGTCAAGCTGGACGGTGGTAACAGGAACACCGCTCTACAGTGCCTTCAGCTGCAGCTGACAGGCGCAACTCGAATCTGGCTTAGCAGCCTCTCCTCAGGCTCCATCCGAAGATGGGAAGAGCTGGCGTACAGTTTCATCCGAAACTTCAAAGGCACCAGCAAGAGGCCAGCCTCGATCAAAGAACTACGGGCCTGCACCCAACGAACGGGCGAATCCATTCGCTCATACATACTGCGCTGGTCCAACATCAAGAATTCCATCGTACACATCTCTAAGGAAAGAACAATCGATGCCTTCAAAGATGGCGTCAAACGCCCGGACTTCAAGGAAGAACTTGGGCGTGTCAAGCCCAAGACGCTCGACCACCTCATGGACATCGCCAACCGATGGGCGGGTGGCGAGGACTCCCTTCACCGAACGCATTCGGATGATGAGGATGACTACGTCCGCAGGCGCGAACGCCGTAGCAAACGAAGATCACGTGTCTACGACGATTGCGACGGAGTCGACATGGTTGCGGCTGGCTACGCTGACCGCCGCAACGACAACAACCGCAACAGTGAATACCGCGGAGGAAACTTCCGCGATGGAGGACAACCCACACAGATGTGGCAACATCGCAATCGCGACGACGAGCCCTCGACATACGACAAGTTGTTTGGTCCTTGCACCATCCACTTCTACATTGAAAAGCAAGATGGCAAGAAGAAGGCCAGCCACATGCTAAAGGACTGCAGCGAGTTTCAGAAGCTCAGTGAGGGTCTCACTCAGATGCGACGATAGATCGTAAACCCTGGGTTTGGAACCGCACACGCACCAGGTGACATTGCTCACGGAGCTCCTCCACCTCCACCCATTGGACCTTCGAATCCAGCAATCGCACCCGTGCCAAACAAAGGCATGGGAGGGTACCCGGCGCCAAAGGGGTCCCTTATGATCCAGAAGGGGCGTCCAACAAATAGGGTGCAAAAGAAGATCACCCGCCAAGTTAGCCTGGCCGTGACCGCTCCGCCCGCCATCTCTGAGCACCTTAGTGGCTCGGAGTCCTGCATCACGTTCGATCGTTCGGATCACCACCAGATCCCTCGCCTAGGTCATGCTGCCCTGGTGCTCGAGGCGTAGATCGGAGGGTTCGAAATGAGCCGCGTCTTCATGGACGGAGGAAGCGGCATCAAACTGATGTTCGCCAGCACCCTCGCAGCCACACGGATCCCACTGTGCAGCCTGGAACAATCCGACACAATGTTCAACGACATTGTCCCAGGGAAGGGCATATATCCCCAGGGGAAGATATGGCTCGACGTCCTCTTCGGCCAACCTGAAAACTTCAGGCGCGAGCGGCTAGAGTTCGAGGTGGTAGACTGACCATTCCAGTACCACACCATCCTCAGGCGCGTGGCATCGCAAGATTTCTAGCAGTACCACACTACGCGTATCTTCTACTCAAGATGCCAGGGCCCAGTGGCGTCATCACCGTCCAGGGAAGCTTCACCCGATCCGACCATTGCGACAGGGACTTCAACAGAATCTCCCAGTCATTCGGTATGCAGGAGGAACTCACGAGGCTCTAAGAGGTGATAGACAACAGGGCACCCCCAGTCTCCAAGCAAAACGCACCTAACATATCGATCGACTCCATAGTTAACACGACAAGGTACAAGTCCACCCAAAGGATGCCTCGAAGACAACGCTGATTGATGACCCACAAGTATAGGGGGGTGTATTGTAGTACTTTCGATAAATAGGAGTATCGATCCCAACGAGGAGCAGAAGGTGCTAAATAGTGGTATGTTGCAGGAAATCCCTGTGAATACTTAGCAAATGGATTTTTAGTGGGTTTCTGATAAGGCAACAAAACAAAGAGCAAGTAATAAAGACAACGAACAAATGGAGCAAGTGGCCCAATCCTTTCTTAGCAAAGGACAAGACGGTAGAAATACTTATAAGACCAAACGTTCTTGAGGACACATGGGAATTATGTTAAGTGTTTTCGCTTCAAATAGCTGAGTAATCTTCTTTGGTGTTGTAAGTGTTGTGTGGGTGAACCGGTGCTAACATACCGACCTTACTTGGACTAATACATACTTGTGATTAAAACCCCTGCAAACATCTATAACTACAGGAAAGTAATTAAGATATAAATCTAACCACAGTCTTAAACTCTGAGATCCTACGCTCTCTTGTGCAAAGGTGTCCTAACGGAGGCTCGGGTTTCTGTCACTCCGGCAACCCCACAATTAGTAGCCAAATATACAATGCATTCCCCTAGGCCCATAAATGGCCCGCGTCTGGGGTGGGTTTGGCCACCCCGGCCTCTAGTTCCTCCTTTGTTTTGTCTCGTAACTTCCCTTATGTATTAAAAACATCAAAAATATAAAAAGATTTGGGTTTCACGAACCTTCTGTTTTCACCACTTTTACCTATTCAAAGTCAAACTCTGCATATTCCTTTCCTCCTTCTCCTGGAAATTCCTTTCTTCACAAGGAAATACACAAACTTAATGGTAACATTAGTGTAAGCAAAAACAATAAACCTTTGGGTGCACACTTCAGCTGAAAACCCATCAAAACAAAAGCTTCTATAAGAGGCAAAGGCAAATGATGGCAGAAATCTGTCAAAACAGACCAACAGGTAAAGATTGATTTTTTCGAAAACCTTCTGTTGCTCAAATCAAAAAGTGCAAAACTAATGAAAGTTTGTAACAACTTGGAGAACAAGCTCAGAAAAATGTAGCTCCATACGAAGTACTGAGCTTCCTCACGAATTTTTACAATGCAGCACAAAAATCTGTTCCCAGGACAGCCACTTTTCACAACTCCTCTACTTCACAAAAGTAGTTGAACTTGACACAAAAACCAAAACAAAAAGGATAAGGAGTGGTTATTACCAAAGTAATAACTTCCAAGACTCAAAAAAACTCTTGGGTTATCTCCCAACAAGTACTTTTCTTTAATGCCTTTAAGTTAGGCTTGAAACTTTCAAAGATGCTCACATATGAGATAAATATTTGAAGTGAAAGAGAGCATCAAGAAGAAAATATCCAACACATTTGAGTCTAACCCACTTCCTATGCATGGGAGTATCATGAGAAAACGAATTGTTGAAACAAAAAGGCACTAGCATAAGAAGACAAAACAAATGCAACTTCAAAGCTTTCAATATAAAACAGGGAAACTTAACATTATTGAGATGCATAGAACCATGTTTCCCTCTCTCATAATAACTTTCAGTAGCACTTTGAATAAAGTTGACAATATAACTGTCACTGGAAACAACTTTATCATCAGAATAAGTGTACTTACAGTCATCAAAAAGAGGTCCAAGGTCATAAACTGGATCAATAGAAGCAAGTTGTTCCATCCTGAAATCTTTATTAGGCAAACTATTTTCACAAGGAGCTTTGGCAAATTTGGAAAATTTAAACTCATAAGAATCTCCATCAAATTTAGTTAAAACTTTCTCCTTCTTACAATCTATAATAGCTCCACAAGTTTTCAAGAAAGGTCTACCAAAAATGATAGGACAAGTTTTGCTAGCTACTGAGTTAAGCACTAGAAAATCAGCAGGATATTTGATCTTACCACAAAGAACATCCACATCTCTTACAATACCAATGGGGAAAATGGTTTCCTTATTAGAAAGGTGAATAATCACATCAATGTCCTCAAGCTCACAAGGACCAATTTCATGCATAATTTCCCGGTAAAGCTTATAAGGAATAACACTAGAACTAGCACCAATATCACATAAACCATAGTAGAAATGATCACTAATTTTAACAGAAAGCACAGGAACACTAGCTTTTCTAGCCTTACTAGGATGATAGATAATATTAGAAGCATCTTCACAAAATACAATGTGCTCATCCTCTAAATTTCTAGTGATAGGGTCTTTCACAATAGCTACCACAGGCTCAACATTCAATTGCTCATCAGGCTCCACAGTTTTCATTGTACCTTTGTTATTTGCACTAATAATCATAGAATACTCCTTTACCTTAGCTGGGAAAGGAACTTTCTCAACATGAGGTTCAGGCACAATATGATTAGTAGTACAAACTTCAGTACTTATAATGGGAACATGACTAACAATATCTTTATACGGAGCATGGCACTTATTCCACTTCTTCTTGGGAATTTCTATGTAAGAGGCAAAGGCCTTAAAACAATTGGAAATACTTTGGGAATCAAGACCAAACTCATTACTAATATCATGGAAGTCATCGGTTCCCATAAAAGATTTAATGCATTCATAATCATAGTTTATACCCGACTTTCTTCCTTTGTCATTCTCCCAAGCTTCAGTGTTCTCTTGAATACGGTCTAAGAGATCCCATTTAGCTTCTTCCTTCATACGTGTGAATGATCCAGTACAAGAAGCATCTAGTAAATCTTTATCATGAAGAGAAAGTCTAGCATAAAATTTATTGATAATAATATTGTTAGGGAGTTCATGAATAGGACATTTAAGCATTAATAACTTCAATCTCCCCCAAGCTTGAGCTGTACTCTCTCCATCACGAGGCCAAAAGTTATATATATCAGATTTCTATCCTTATGAATCTCACTGGGAGGTAAAATTTAGAATAAAAGAGAGATGACATCTCCTCCCATTCCATGGATTGTCCATTTTTCAGCAGCTTATACCATTCTTCAGCTCTCTCTTTCAAGGATATGGAGAGTAACTTCTTCTTCACCTATTTAGTTGTGATACCTGCACACTTAAACAACCCGCATAATTCATGGATAAAAAGCAAGTGATCTCCAGGGTGGACAGTTCCATCCCCTAAATAATAGTTATCCATAACACGATCAACAATACTTGTAGGTATCTTAAAAGGATCTATCTCAACAGGTGGTGGTTCATCTACTACCCTAGAAGTGGTAGTAGTTTTCCCAAACAGAAAACCAAGTGGGTTATCCATATTGGAAACAAAGTAACAAGCAGTAACAAAAGCAATACTCACAGTAGAAGTTTCTCTTACCAGTTCCACTCTTCAATAGCACTTCACTCCCCGACAACGGCGCCAGAAAATAGTCTTGATGACCCACAAGTATAGGGGTGTATCGTAGTACTTTCGATAAATAGGAGTGTCGATCCCAAGCAGAACATGCTGAACAGTGGTATGGAGCAGGAAATCCCTGTGAATACTTAGCAAACGGATTTTTAGTGGTTTTCTAATAAGGCAACAAAACAAAGAGCAAGTAATAAAGACAACGAACAAACAGAGCAAGTGGCCCAATCCTTTCTTAGCAAAGGACAAGCCGGTGGAAATACTTATAAGGACCAAACGTTCTCGAGGACACATGGGAATTATGTCAAGTGCTTTTGCTTCAAATAGCTAAGTACTCTTCTCTGGTGTTGTAAGTGTTGTGTGGATGAACATGTGCTAACATACCGACCTTACTTGGACCAATACATACTTGTGATTAAACCCCCTGCAAACATCTATAGCTACAGGAAAGTAATTAAGATATAAATCTAACCGCAGCCTTAAACTCTAAGATCCTACGCTCCCTTGTGCAAAGGTGTCCTAACGGGGGTTCAGGTTTCTATCACTCCAGCAACCCCACAATTAGTAGCCAAATACACAATGCATTCCCCTAGGCCCATAAATGGTGAAGTATCATGTAGCCGATGTTCACATGACACCACTAGAAGAATAGCACCACAACTTAAATACTAAACCATTGAATAATAACTCAACACAAATCCACTAATAACAACATGACTTCTCCCATGTCCTCAAGAACTAAACGAACTACTCACAAGACATCATATGGATCAAGATCAAAGATGATATGGTAATGGATAACAATATGAACATAAACAATAATCCAATGGTTCCACTCACAAGCATCAACTACAATAGTAATCAACACCGGAAAAGTTTCTCCTAAGAACTAAAGCAATATCCAACACAATTGTTACAGCCGGATGGAGTGGTGATGATGGTGCCAGTGGAGATGGTGGTGTGGATGATGATGATCCCGATGAAGACTAGCTTGATGATGGTGTTGATGGCAACGATATCCCCTCTCCGGGAAGGAATTCCCCTGGCAGAAATCTGTCTGCCGGAGAGATCTTTCTCTCTTGGTGTTTTCCGCCCCGTAGAGGCGGTGGAAATCTATCTGTGGTCGCTCCCCTGGTATTAGGGTTCCGTAGGGAATATATAGGCGAAAGGGCGGAGTCGGGAGCCGGGCAGGTAGGCCAGACCTGCCCTAGGCGCGGCCCAGGGGGACCCACGCCTAGGGGGTGTGGGCCCCCTGCGGCCCTTCTTCGCCCCTCCTTCTGGCTTCCTTTGTCTTCTGAGAAAATATTATTTTCCCATATTTTTCTGGTATTTTTCCGATCTTCGCGAAATTGCATCAAAACACCTTCTTTTCCATCAGAATCCAGACTCCGGCAGTTCATCCTCCAAGAATCATCCAACATGCATAAACAGATGAAAAGACATAAGCAATACCTCATAATAAGACATATATCAATGAATATAGGTAAATTATGATATAGAATGGTGATGCAAATTGGGTGTATCACTGATCGCCAACGACCTCAGCCCTGCATAGGAAAGCGCGCTCGTCGAATTCATCCGTGAGCGCTGGGAAATCTTCTCCTGGTGTCCTACGGACATGCCAGGAGTTCCCAGGGAATTCGCCGAGCACGCACTCAATGTGTTCCCTGACGCAAAACCTGTCAAGCAGTCGATCCGACGACTGTCCGAACCAACTTCATCCAAGAAATCAAGGAGAGCGAGTGGCTGGCCAACACTGTGCTGGTCCCCAAGAAGGACACAGACATCCTGCGGATGTGCGTGGACTTCACATCACTCAACAAGTATTGCCCCAACGACCACTTCCCTCTACCGCGGATCGATCAGATCATCGATTCGACTGCATGATGCAAGAAACTCTCCTTCCTCGACGCCTACTCAGGCTACAACCAGATTCGGCTAAAGGTTGAAGATCAGGAGAAAACGGTGTTCATCATGCCGTTCGGAGTATTCTGCTACAATACCATTGCCCTTCAGGCTGAAGAACGCAAGTGCCACGTACCATAGGTGCATGCAGACATGCCTGGAAATCCAAATCGGTCGTAACATCCAAGTCTATGTCGACGACATAGTTATCAAGACTAGGGAAGCCAAAACGCTGATTGACGATCTCCGCGAGACGTTTGATAACCTTGATCACTATAAGATCAAGCTGAACCCAGAGAAGTGTGCCTTCGGTGTCCCATCTGGCCAACTACTCGGATACTTCATCTCCCAGTGGGGGATCGAGGCGAATCCGAAGATGGTTGAGGTCACCAACCGTCAGCACTGACGTCATCAAAAAGCAATCAAGCAACGCCTGGAAATCTTCGAATGAGTACTTACTCGAATCATCGATTCAAACAACTACTCAGGGGCTACTCCTATCAAGAGCACTGGCCGCACACCTGAGATATGATTAAGGTACTGCACCTCTAAACTATCTTCGAGTCCCACGTCGAGTCTACGACTCCACTAAGGACTCGGGGGCTACTCCCATAGGGAGGGTTGATCAAGCATCTGAAAAAATTGTGTCCTTCGGACTGGAACTAAAAACAACTAAACTAAAGTCTCTGCTCGAGTCTACGACTCGAACAGACACTCGGGGGCTACTCCCATAGGGAGCGTTGGTCGCGCACCCTATGAATTTTTCGACTGAGATCCTTCGAATCAAAATACAAACTTTTTTGGCAACTTTGCCCAAATAAACGCTAAATGAGAAACATTTTCCTTGTCCACCCGAAACACCTCCGTGGTGATAACATTTCGGATGCTATATCTACGATGCAAGCATAAGACCTCTAGATATCATATGATGGCCTGGTAACGCACCTGACTGCGCTCTACCAGTAAAATACCGTGTCAACAGACACGATGAAAAATCCTGATGGACGCGTTGGGTACATCACTTAAACACCACTGGGATTCAGCTCCTATAGGACCTCAATGGCCTGAGTCGAATTACGCCAGCATCTATTCCAGATTCGATTCCAGGGACTCAAGTCTGAAGAAGATCGTGTTGTTTTGTCCTATGACAGTTAACTGACCCTGGTCCATCGGGAGAGTCAGGCACACGCATCAATGATCCCTGCAAACTAAATCATTTTTCTCTTTAACAAAGGTCCAAACTACACCCGAAAGATTGAAGAGTTCTCAGCCGAATCTATGATTCGAATGAACACTCGGGGGCTACTGACATGGTTATACCCCACAGGTACGTAGCATTGGCATACCTAGTATAGCCCAAGGAAGTCCCATGACAAGATACGCAGCCTGCGGAGATTTCGGGTGGCCAAGCCCATGACGTCTTCGGATCCTTGGAGAGCAAGACTAGAATAGATAGAATTTTGAAGGGGACAAACCCTAATATGTAACCGACTCGACCTATGCCCGGGACCTTCCTATCTATATAAAGGCTAGGAGGGCACAGAGAGGAGGGCGCTTCAACTCACCTCATAAGCACCTCACCCCAGATTGCATCTGCGCACCCTTGTAACTTTCGGTTCCGCCGTAAGCAAGAGCAGACAAGCAGGAGTAGGGTTTTCCCTCTGGGGGCCTGAACCTGGGTAAACCTCATGTCCCCGTGTTGCTTGTCTGTTAACCGTTCCGCAATCTCCAGCACCCCCATCTTCTCCAAAACCCAAGTCCATAACGATGGGCATTGACGAGATCGTACCTCGTCACCATCACTTTCGTATCTGCACACTTGGGGGTGTTTGGCGAAGGTCAACATACCGATCCCCAAGAAACGCAAGATCGGACCCAAGACAGTGGATTGTATCTTTCTAGGATATGCTCCACGGAGTGTAGGATATAGATTTCTAGTGGTTAAATCTAAGGTACCTGATATGCATGTTGATACTATAATGGAATCTCGTGATGCAACATTCTTTGAGAATATGTTTCCTACGAAAGATATGCATAGCATTGGTAGGATTTCTTCTGAAATACTTCCTGAATCTAGTGCATCTATTGAGAATTCTGAACAACCACATGAGGAATTCCTTGAGAAGGATGACGATGAACCTCTCACGAGGAGTAAGAGACAGAGGGTTGCAAAATCCTTTGGTAATAACTTCATCATGTACCTTGTCGATGATACTCCCATATCCATTACTAAGGCATATGCATCCCCTGATGCAGATGATTGGAAAGAAGCTGTCCAAAATGAGATGGACTCGGTTCTTTCCAATGGAACTTGGGAATTATCAGAACGACCATATAGTTGTAAACCTGTGGGATGTAAGTGGGTGTTCAAGAAGAAGCTAAGGACTGATGGTACTATTTAGAAGTACAAGGCGCGTCTTGTAGCTAAGGGCTACACACAGAAAGAAGGCGAAGATTACTTCGACACCTATTCACCTGTCGCTAGACTGACCACCATTCGAGTACTACTATCCCTAGCTACCTCTTATGGTCTTCTCATTCATCAAATGGACGTGAAGACAACTTTCCTTAATGGAGAGTTGGAAGAGATCTATATGGATCAGCCGGATGGGTTTGTGGTAAAAGGTGAAGACAAAGGTGTGTAAGTTATTAAAATCTTTATATGGCCTAAAACAAGCACCTAAAAAACGGCATGAGAAGTTTGACAGAACTCTACTTTCTGCTGGCTTTGTCATTAATGAGGCTGATAGGTGTGTTTACTATCGCCATGGTGGGGGCGATAGTCTTATATTATGTTTGTACGTGGATGACATTCTGATCTTTGGTACAAACATGAAAGTGATAAATGAAGTCAAGTCTTTCCTGTCAAAGAGTTTTGATATGGAAGATCTGGGAGAGGCTGATGTGATTTTGAACATCAAGCTTATTAAGAACGAGAATGGGATTACTTTAGTGCAATCTCATTATATTGAGAAGGTCTTGAGACAATTTGTATTTATTGATGGCAGGACTTCTCCAACACCTTATGATCCCAGTTTGACATTATGAAAGAATAAGAAGGAGCCAATATATCAGCTGAAATATTCACAAGTTGTTAGTTCTCTCATGTACTTAGCAAGCGCTACAGGACCTGATATCTCTTTTGCTGTGAGCAAGTTGAGTAGGTTCATGTCTAACCCGGGTATTGATCATTGGCATGCACTTGAAAGGGTCATGTGCTATCTATGTGGTACAATGAGCTATGAGATTCACTATTCAGGAAATCCTGATGTGCTTGAAGGATATAGTGATTCGAATTGGATCTCTGACGTTGATGAACTCTACGCCACGAGCGGGTATGTGTTTACCCTTGGAGGTGGCGCAGTGTCATGGATGTCTCGTAGACAAACCATATTGACGAGGTCAACTATGGAAGCAGAAC
The DNA here is from genome assembly GCA_916181665.1 of Avena sativa. Lineage (NCBI taxonomy): Eukaryota > Viridiplantae > Streptophyta > Magnoliopsida > Poales > Poaceae > Avena > Avena sativa. Next base: position 129,496,714 of record OV702297.1, read on the forward strand.
TTACTTCTTTAGACACAGCCACTGTTGAATTAGAATGGCTGCGTGAGCTCTTGATGGACTTGCCTGTGGTTGAGAAAACCTGTGCCGGCAATCCTTTTGAATTGTGACAACCAAACTATTATTGTCAAAGTGAACAATTCAAATGATAACGCAAAGTCAACATGACACGTGAAGAGACGTTTGAAATCTGTTAGGAAATTAAGAAACTCCGGAGTAATAACTGTTACGTATATTCAAACAGACAAAAACCTGGCAGATCCCTTTACAAATGGACTATCACGAAATGTGATAGATAGTGCATCGAGGGAGATGGGGTTGAGACCCATGGATGTCATACCTAGTGGTAACCCAACCTATGTAATCGGAGATCCCGTGAATTAGGACCTGGAAAGAACAAGCTAGTGGGTGGATTGAGGAGAGTATTTTGTAACCCTCTCTATGGGAAGATGCATAACTCTCATAATCTGTAAGGCAGGTTGGCAACATGCCTTAATATGTTTTTGTTGTCTTTAATTAGCAAAGATGCTGTCCTACAAGGCATTCTTGAAAGAACACACCTATATGACCTCGACTGTAAATATCGTGGTCTATGAGACTTGGGTGATCTCTAGTAAACTCATGAAGAGACAAGGGAGTATGACACCTATGCTCCAACCCGCGGGGTAGGCTACTAGCATCCAGGTACTAGTTATGATTTTGAGTGAAATCTATTGGCACCAAACTTGTAATTCAAGGTTCGTCCATTGTTCAAGTTGTTGATAGAGGTAGTTCAAGATTCTAGGCGGAAGTTCAACTTAACAGTCTCTGCTAAAATATTGGTATATAAACAAGTAGCAAGGATTGGAAAATCTTCAAATGGGCATTTGAGATCTGGTGGGAGATTGTTAGAAATAATGGGCTAGTCCATTTAGGCCCATGTGTATTTCAGATTTTCCCTAAATCTCAAAGCCTAGATTTGTGGCAGTCCATATGTGTTTGGGCCCATATTTGTGGAATCTCACATGTAAGTGGAGTGGGAGCTAAAGTTTAGTCCCACATAGGAAGTTGAAGGAGAGTTGCACCACCTTATAAGGTGGAGTGTTGCACCACTTTGTAAGTGAGTGGCAATAAGAGAGATACACGTGCTCCTCCTCCTCCTACGACGACGCCGCCCCTCGCACGCACGCACGCCCGCTCGTCACATAACGTCAAGACGCGCACGCGCACCGCGGGTTACAGGTTGCGGGAATCTCGCCGAGCCGAGCTTTATTTTGCTGCTCAAGAAAATTGTGAGGTTTTGACAGACGTGTCAAATGGTTAGCTTATTCGGGTCGCTCCCGGATCGTGGGCTACTGTAACCGACCCGAACGTGTGCAACGTGGACTTGGCCCACGTTCTCCTCTGTTAGGGTTTCCTGAGTCGCTCTATATAAAGTCCTGCGTGGCTACCGCCACAATACACCAAAAACCAATCTAGGGTTTTGCCATCCTCTCCGCTTGCGCCGCCACCGTAGTCTACTCCATCCCGCTTGCCGGTGTGCACCGGCGGTCGGGAGAGCAGGTCTCCGGAACCACTCGCCTTTGTGATCTTGTACGGAAGAGGGCGAATAAGGTTTTTGGGAAGCGCTCCACGCGACTGCTCAAGTTCGTCATGACGGCGCGTCTTCCTGGTCGTCAAGCCGGACCTCGTGCACGTCGTCTTCAATGTCAACTTCTTTGAAATACTGCACCAAACGATGCACCAACAATTACTTCATTGGCAACCGATCAGTACGTATACCATCATCAGATTTGTTGCTTTACTATGGCTGTTAGTATGTATGCTTTGCTACTGTTCATGTTGATCAATACATCTAGTATGTTAGAGGTTCACATGATTATAGCTGTTGCTATCATGATTTATATTCTAGAATTAATCGTGCAAATTATGACTAATACTCCAACACGTGGCACCATAACTTCCAATCCACAATTCCTTGCTTGCGGCAGCAATTTCATGTGCTTCCTTAACAAGGGAAGCAAAGAGTCCTCGTATATAGGTTTGGTTGTTGTTCTTGTTAGACGTGTACGTATAGGACACGTCTACCAGCTGTATAGTTTCCAAATTGGAATCTCCAGCTAGCTTGGCAACCAAGTCTCCTTGTACTACTTATAATCCCAGCCGTGGGACAAATCAATTAAGTGCAATGATTATATTTGACTTCATGGTATCAGATTAGGGTTTACGATCCTCTCTCTCCATGGCGCCGCAAGATCCCTCCGACTCCGATCTCGCGGCGGTTGCTGTCAAGGCCACCGCCAAGGCCTCTCTCTGGGCACTCGCCGCCACGCTCCCAAGCATTCACGCCGCTGTTTCGGTCACCCTCGAGCTCTCCACGTCAAACTACCTCCAATGGCGTCGCATGTTCACCGATGCAGCTGAGAAGTACGCCCTTGAGGATCATCTTCTCGAGGAAGAGTACCCCGCCAATCCCACGCCACCGTGGCTTCGAAACGACGCCATCGTTTGATCATGGCTCAATGGCGCCGTTGCACCCGAGCTTATGGCCATGGTTGTCGACACCACCACGCCGCTGCCTGCCCACGCCTTATGGACGCATCTCTCCAACATCTACCACGACAACTCTGAGGCGCGGTCCTCCTACCTTGAGAAAGAATTCCACAGTCTCAAACAGGGCCTCATGACCGTGGCAGATTAATGCTGCAAGCAGAAGATCCTCGCCGATGAGCTTAACGTGTTGGGCACGACCATCACCGACAAGCGCCTTGTCCAGAACACGCTCCGCGGGCTCGGGTCTAAACTTGTGTACATGTGCACGCTGACCCTCAAGCGGCACCCCTACCGCCGTTCCTCGACGTGCGCTCATCACTTCTCCTCGAGGAGCTCACACTACAGCAGTCCAACGAGTCATCCTCCTCGGCTTCATCCGCCTTTGTCGCTCGAGGTGCTCCAACGCCTTCACCACCGCGTGGTCTAGCAGACAATAATGCACCACCACGCCGCCCTGATGCGTGTTGTAATTTCCAGCGAGGAAGCTGCCGTTTCGGCACATGGTGCCGCTACCTCCACTCGGTGCCTCCCCAGCAGCAAGGCGGCATCCAACCCAACACACCCGGGAAGGGTCCCCAGGCTTCCTGTCCGTCAATGCAGAACCCCTGGGCAGGATCCATCCAGATGTGGCCCGGGCAGCCCCAGCGCCCACCGTTCCTTGGCTCGCCTCAGGCTCATCACTCCGTGGTGTCGCCTCTGAGTTTGTGGCCCTATGCTGCTTCCCCGACTATGCCATGGCCACCTGGGACACCTCTACCTCACATGTCGTGAATGCAAGGAGCACCAGGACCGTTTCCGACCACTCCACCGCCTGCACCGACATACACTGCTCCATCTCCATCCTTCGACCAAGGTTCCCTCATGTAGGATTTCAACACAATGTCCCTGACTCCACCGTCATCGAATGCGTGGTTCATGGATTCAGGCGCTTCCGCTCACATGACCGGCAACCAGGGTAACCTCTCACACATCCTCCCCTCTCATTCCCCTTATCCACATGTCATCGTCGGCAATGGTCATACCCTTCCAATCACCAACGTCGGTCACACAACTATTTCCACACCTAATAAGTCTTTTCAACTTAACAATGTCTTAGTTACCCCCAACCTCATCAAAAATCTTCTCTCTGTCTGTAAGTTCACCACTGATAATTTTGTTCTATTGAGTTTGATCCGTTTGGTCTTTATATACACCCGCAAACGTTTTGAAGGACCCAGCGTGCTTTATACCGATCCAAAGAACCATCCGGCTTGAGCTTATGCCGAAATATCCACTTGCCAGAAACAACATTAGCTCCAGGAGGACGGGGGACAAGATCCCATGTCTGATTGTTTTTGAGGGCAGTAAATTCATCGACCATAGCAGAATTCCAGTGAGCATCTTTCAGAGCACTGCGGTAGCTCTTAGGAAGGGGACTAGGAACATCAGCAAGGAGAGTAAGGCGATCAGCAGGCTTTGGCACCATACCATGTTTTCCACGAGTATACATCGAATGTGTTATCGACCAGAGGAGGACCGACGGGTGCCAGGACCACAGGAGGTGTAGGAGGTGTAGGTGGAGGTGTAGGCGGTGTGTGTGGCTCGGGTTTAGGGGCGTGAGACTATGTAGGAGGTATAGGAGGGGTAATAGGCAGCGAAAGGATGGGGGAAAGATCATCCAGAAAGGATAGATCGGTGGCAGTAGGAGGGGGTGTTGAAGTTTTGGAGAAAGGGAACGAATTTTCGTCAAAGATGACATGACGAGATATGATAATTTTGTGAGTGGTAAGGTCAAGACATCGATAGCCACGGTGATTAGAGGAGTACCCTAGGAAGACGCAAGCGGTTGTGCGATGATCTAGTTTGTGAGGTGTTGTGGCGGAGATGTTAGGATAACATAGACAACCAAAAACACGGAGCTGGTCTAATGGAAGTGGGAGACCTAGGAGAACTTCGTCTGGTGTATGCTGCTGAAGGGTTTTGGTGGGGTGAAGGTTGAAGAGAAAGGTGGCAGTGTGAAGAGCTTAAACCCAATAGACCAGAGGCATGCTTGCTTGGAAAATAAGTGAACACACCATGTTGTTCGTGGAAAGAATGACACGTTCGGCTTTGCCGTTCTGGGGGGATGTGTATGGGCAAGATAGACGAAGTGTGGTGCCTAAGGATGAGAGAAAAACACGAGCTGCATTGTTGTCAAATTTACGGCCATTATCACATTGCAAGGACTGAATAGTTGTGTTAAATTGTGTAGAGACATAAGCAAAGAACTTTTTGAGGGTGGAGAAAGTATCGGATTTGACGCGCAAAGGAAAAGTCCAAAGATAGTGAGAGAAATCATCTAACACAACTAGATAGTATTTGTAGCCACACACACTAGAGAGAGGAGAAGTCCACAAATCACAATGAATTAGTTGAAAGGGGCAAGTGGTTTGAGTAGATGAATTATCAAAGTGTAGTCGAACATGTTTCCCTAATTGACAAGCATGACATAAATGATCATCGATGTTATTCTTATTACACGGAAAAGAAAATGCACTTGATAGGTGCGACAAAGCTTGACTATTGATATGTCCTAGACGACGATGCCATAATGTTGACGACGATGTAGTGGTGGAGAGGGTGTGCACACGAGAAGACGGCCACCAGAAGGGGTAGAGGTCGCCAACACTATTGCACCTGACAATCTCGTTCTTGGTGCGGAGGTCCTTCACATAAAGACCAAACGAATCAAACTCAATAGAAACAAAACTATCAGTGGTGAACTTGCGGACAGAGAGAAGATTTTTGATGAGGTTGGGGGTAACTAAGACATTGTTAAGTTGAAAAGACTGATTAGGTGTAGAAATAGTTGTGTGACCGATGCTGGTGATTGTAAGGGTATGACCATTGCCGACGATGACATGTGGATAAGGGGAGTGAGAGGGGAGGATGTGCGAGAGGTTACCCTGGTTGCCGGTCATGTGAGCAAAAGCGCCTGAATCCATGAACCACGCATTCGATGACGGTGGCGTCAGGGACATGGTGTTGAAAGCCTGCATGAGGGAACCTTGGTCGAAGGACGGAGATGGAGCAGTGTATGTCGGTGCAGGCGGTGGAGTGGTCGGCAACGGTCCTGGTGCTCCTTGCATCCACGACATGTGAGGTAGAGGTGTCCCAGGTGGCCATGGCATAGTCAGGGAAGCAGCATAGGGCCACAAACTCGGAGGCGACACCACGGCGTGATGAGCCTCAGGCGAGCCAAGGAACGGTGGGCGCTGGGGCTGCCCGGGCCACATCTGGATGGATCCTGCCCAGGGGTTCTGCATTGACGGCCAGGGAGCCTGGGGACCCTTCCCGGGTGTGTTGGGTTGGATGCCGCCTTGCTGCTGGGGAGGCGCCGAGTGGAGGTAGCGGCACCGCGCGCCGAAGCGGCAGCTTCCTCGCTAGAAATTACGGCACGCATCAGGGCTGCGTGGTGGTGCATTATTGTCTACTGGACCACGCGGTGATGAAGGCGTTGGAGCACCTCGAGCGACGACGGCGGATGGAGCCGAGGAGGATGACTCGTCGGACGGCTGTAGGTGAGCTCCTCGAGGAGAAGCGATGAGCGCACGTCGAGGAACGACGGTAGAGGGTGCTGCTTGAGGGTCAGCGTGCGCATGTACGCAAGTTTAGACCCGAGCCCGCGGAGCGTGTTCTGGACAAGGCGCTTGTCGGTGATGGTCGTGCCCAACGTGTTGAGCTCATCGGCGAGGATCTTCTGCTTGCGGCAGTAATCCACCACGGTCATGGGGCCCTGTTTGAGACCATAGAATTCTTGCTCAAGGTAGGAGGACCGCGTCTTAGAGTTGTCGTGGTAGATGTTGGAGAGACGTGTCCATAAGGCGTGGGCAGGCAGCGGCGTGGTGGTGTCGACAACCATGGCCAGAAGCTCAGGTGCAATGGCGCCATTGATCCATGATCGAACGATGGCGTCGTTCCGAAGCCACTGTGGCGTGGGATTGGCGGGGTACTCTTCCTCGAGAAGATGATCCTCGAGGGCGTACTTCTCTGCTGCGTCGGTGAACATGCCACGCCATTGGAGGTAGTTTGACGTGGAGAGCTCGAGGGTGACCGGAACAGTGGCACGAATGCTTGGGAGCGCGGCGGCGAGAGCCTAGAGAGAGGCCTTGGCGGCGGCCTCGGCAGCAACCACCGCGAGATCGGAGGCGGAGGGATCTTGCGGCGCCATGGAGGGAGATGATCGTAAACCCTAATATGATACCATGAAGGCAAATATAATTATTGCACTTAATTGATTTGTCCCACGGCTGGGATTATAAATAGTACAAGGAGACTTGGTTGCCAAACTAGCTAAAGATTACAATTTAGAAACTATACGGCCGGTAGACGTGTCCTATACGTACACGTCTAACAATTATCATTGGCGTCATCTCTTCGAATTCATCTCGGCCGCTGCAATCTCCGCAACCTCGCTATCATCCAATGGATTTACACGCGGGTCTCCACCGATATCTTCAATCTTGTCTTATGTGACGCCGCCACAGCTGCGGCCCTATAGACGGCCCTTCATCAACTCTTCCAGAACAACATCGACGCACATGTCAACAGCCTCAACACCAAGCTCCGCAACACCATCCAAGGCAACTCCTCCGTAGGCGTGTACTACCTTCGCCTCAAATCTATCGCCGACGAGCTCCGTGAACTCAGTGATCCCATCAATGATCGCCAACACGTCAACGTGCTTCTCGTCGGGCTCAGCGAGCGGTTCACGAAACAGGTGTCATTCATCCCCATGATGCGGCCCCTCCTCACCTTCGTCGAGGTTCGTTCTCTGCTACAATGGGCCAACGTCGCGCAATCTTGCAAGGGGGCTCGTCCCCAAGTCTTCGTCGCCACTCCACGCGCACCGCCAGTTGCTCTTTCTGTTGTGCCACCCATGCCAATGGTGCAACCTCCCCCTAGATGGCATGCCAGTCCAAATTATCGTGGCAGAAACCCCACTTATCCGGCGCCGCGACCACCGACTATGTCGGTGCCCTCCTCCAGCACCGCCCCACCTGCGCCTCTGGCATCCCCAAGTTAGCGTCCCACGCAAGATCCCTGGACAGGGCTGGTCCAGGCTTGGTCGATGCCCTGGACCGGCCCCTCTCCCGTTGGTGCGCCGCCCACATACTCTGGCCACTGGATGTCGGGCATGCGCCCTCACAACGGCCCCCCTGGACTACTCGGCTCCCGACCACCTGTGCAGGCCTACCACACTGCCTCGACATACTACCCCTACGAAACCCCTGCCCTAGCACACTGATAGTAGCGGCCTATAGTCGCCATACCAGCTACCTGCTCCTCCAACCGTGCAATCACCATCATTCGCACCACCAGTGCTGCCTGCACCGACACCGAATTGGGACCAAGGTGCCTTTTTGCAGGCCATGAACAATTTTAGTGCTCAAGGAAACTCGGATTGGATTTCCGATTCTCGTGATTCTAGTCATATGTCTTTTTGGAGCAATATGCTTTCATCTTTCATTTCTTCTCTCTTTTCTTCCACTACACTTGGCAATGGTTCCACTATACCCATCTACACTCTCTCACTACACCTCTTCTATTTCGAGATATTCTTGTTGCACCCGCTCTCATAAAAAATAATTTATATCCGTAAATTCACTTGTGATAACCTTGTTTTTGTCGAATTTAACCATTTTAGCTTATCTGTGAAGGATTATCCGATCGAGATGGAGATCTCAGGCAGCTGGTCGTGGTTTCACAGTCTTTGGTGACCATCTCCTTGAGCTTTCTCGGAAAGCTAGGTGCGTAAAACTCAAGAGCCAAACCTTGATCTGCACTGATGAACGTATTGCATACGGTCACGCATACATGGAGATAACAAGACCGCCAGCAGTTTACGGTCCTCGTTTCGCTCATCGTTTTTCCGAGGAGAGAAAGAGCTCTCGTCGGCGACCAATATATCTTTTGAAGCACCACCATTTTGGCACTCTATGTCTACATGTGGTGAGGAAAAGCTGGGTCCATCTGCTACTGTTCCTGTTTGTGTTGCTTCTCTTTAAAGTATTTCGCGGACCACCTGCAAAAAGAGTAATTTTTGTTTGACACGGGTAGGCACAGTGACCGTAGACTCTAGGATAAAATAAAATAAAATCTCTAAATATGCAACCACAAAAAGGCTTGGCTTTGGCGATGCCGGAGGCGCACGCGCGCCGGTAGCGCGTCGTAGCCCCTTCCCCCGGCGACCCCCTCCCCTACTCCTCGTCTGGTGGTCATGGCGCGCACGGAATCCGCCTGCGCCCTTCCCGAGTCGTGGCCGTCGTTGGGCGGGCATGGCCGACGAGGTTGACGAGGAAGAGGACGCGCGGGAGGAGGCGGCGCTTCGTTCCTCGCCGCCGGTCTTGCCGACGCTGGGAGAGTTCTTGGTCTTCGCACGGCAGGGTCATAGCTCTAGGAAGACGGCGCCTCATCGGAGCTTGGTGACCTCCCCTGCTTGCTGCTCGGCGCTGGCGCGGATGGGCGACGGTGTATCACATCCCTAAATTCTCCTAATTTTGAAATGTAAAATAAATAAAATAAGTTTGATTGATTGTTTCACTTTGTTGAAAATTCTTAAAGAAAATAAACTTTTTGAATTAAAAATCCTCTCTAGCCTTGAATTCAAAATCTTATATTCTTTTGTTAAGACCCAAGTAGTCATATATGCAAAAGGGTATGGATTGATTCTATATTGTAAAATTGGTGTGCAAGCTTTCAAAATTTAAAATTATAAAGCATGCATGAACATTATTACATACTAGTGGGTAAACACGCTTCGCCGCGCCGTCTGCATTCCGTGGCACATCAAAGAGACAAAGTAGTAGTACCTTCGAGAATATCCTCGAAAAACATATTAAAAAATGCATGTGGTGCACACAAGTATATATATCTATAATTCCCAATTCTAGTGCTTATTCTCTGGTAGGGGTTGATGATTCTAAAAGCATACCATCGGACAATATTGGTAATTGTAAGATAAAAGATATAGTATTAAAAAGAGTGTCTTATTTAGTTATAAACGAACAAGCAATAACTCTCGATGCTAGACTGCCGAAGTATGGAGACACTCAGCTCTGACCTAATGATCCATGGCTCCAAGATATTCAAGCGATACAGCTCAGAAGACGTAGAAAGTTCCTGGGATGGAGAACACAACTTCAACAGGTATTCAGTTCGACCACACCTTCGATGCTTTAGGCTGAAGTTGCAGCTCTTCTGCTTGCAAGAAAAATAGCTTCTCTCCTTCACTTGATGAAAGTGACTTTCTTGTCGGACAATAGCTCGTTGTAGAAGCCACAACCTGTAATTTGGCATCAACGCCTCGGATTTACTGAGAGATAAGAAGGCACATTGCAGATTATTAACAGATTTTAAAATTTATAAATGCAGCATCTTTACGATTAGGAAAAATCTCAATGGTGAAGCCCATAATCTTGCTCATCGGGCGATTACACAAACTTTGTCTTAGCCTCTTTTCAGTTGCTCTATTAGTCTTGTTAAACATATTGTTACTGAAGTATATAGTGAATAGCAAGTTGAGTGTTGCTGGTAGCCTCCTCTCTAAAATCTTTTAGCGGTTGATGTTGTCTTCATCATCAGACCAGAGGATAATAATAAGTTTCTCAGGGACAAAAGTGCAAAAACCGGAAGTCACAATTCTCGAGTAATTGTAAATAGACATCTTAGGAAATTTATTATCAATTTAATACGTAGATCTAGAATTGTTAGAAACAAACTATAGCTTTTGTACTTAATGTTAGAAACAAACTATGAATTTCATATTTAATTACTTTGCAAAGAAGAAGCATACATACCAAAGGTACAGAACCTACGTATAAGTACATAGAATATATTGGGAAAATAACCAGATAAGCGGATAACAGCTATGAAGAACACCCAGTTAGAAGAGGAAAAAGAAACTCAAGCCTCACCTTCGAGCAAAAAGTGTACACGTGAAGCAATCCTATGTATCTTCCTCGCTGCAGAACGACATATGAAAGTAGGACGTTACCCTGTTTTCTCAGCTCCTCCATTTTCCCTTTGCAGTTGTGCAAGTGGATTTCTATTTTCATACGGAGTAGTTAATTTCTAATAGATGAGTTCTGTTGTATATAAACAATATTACTCTACTATGAACAATGTTCTGTATGTCCTAAAAATGATTTGTAATAAGGACAATAAACTTATCAAAACCACACTTCTCTTGTCAAAGCTGTAAATACACTACACTTAGAATTTAGAAATGCATTAACAAAACAATGCTTTCTTTGACATGCATCTTAGGAAACGCTCTAAAAAGGGATGAAAATGAAGTTCCTTTTTCAAAAAAGGTAGTGGCGATATCATTAAGAGAACATATAAGAACGTTATACAAAAGAAGACGCTCCCCTTTTCAGATTGTACCTGAATCGATACAGAGATATTTATAAAACCACAGAGGTTGGTTTGAATAATTTTGGAGTTCAAATCCAAAAGTTATGAATTATATATACAAAAGGATAAGAAAATAAAGTAAAATCCCTATAAACCAAACTCAACTTTTAATAGTTGAAGTATTTGAAATATATGAAAAGTTGGTTAATTTTTTTTTAAATAAACCTTGTCAAATTACAAATTTTTAGAAATTTGTTTGACTTAAATTGGATGCCTAAAACAAAACCTAGAAAATAAAACAAAAAAAGAAAATGGAAGAAAAAACTACCACGCCAGACCAGCCAAACGGATCCACCCGGCCCAGCCCAGCTAGCCAACGCGCTAACTTCCGCCCGCATCTTCTCCCCTCAACCCGTACGCGTGCAGCAGCACTCAGAGGCCCAGGCATGCCCAAGTGGCAGCAGCAGCAGCTGCCCACGACGCCCTCTTCCATTCCCCCTTTTTTCTCCTGACAACTGGGGCCCGTCCACTTTCTTCTTCCTGTTTCCAGGAGACAGGGACAAACACGGGATCGTTCCTGGTCCCGACTCCGGGAAATCCTCGTCGTCTCGGCTGATTGTTCATCATTGTTTTATTATATTATTGCATTGTGCATGATTGCAATGTTCTGAATGGTGTGTTTGTTGTGCCTTTGCCTTTAAACATTAGATTGCGAGGAGTGCAATTACTATGATTGAAACTACTATGATTTTAAGTATTGTGGTTAGTGTGAACGAAGCTATTATGATTGTGAGGACTATCTGAACGACTACATCTACAACAAAGGCAAGTGGTGCTATCTTGGTCATAAACGTCCTACTATTTTCCTATGCATTGTAGATGTTTTTGTAGAATTGCATATATAGAAATTGATGTGTATAAGTTATGCTATGTCTCATACTATACTTCCTGGTATTCCTTGTTTATGAGCCATCGTATTGGTAGATTGCTTAACTATGGTATAAACGAGGATGGGATTACATCATGATGAACTATGTTTTGAAGGCAATTGTTTTATGAAAACCAAAACAACTTAATTAATAAATCATCTGGGTGTGATGGGATTGATATTTTATGGATGATTTTAATGTGGAAAGGCACCCAGGCTTCAGAGAAATGTTTAGTATCTTTGTTTGGTAGCTTTCGTGTCTAACCATGTGACATTAAGAAATGGGTGGCTGACTGGACTTAGTAGGTTGTAGCGACTCAATCCCTACGTAGTCAGAGATATAGAATAGTGTAGATTGGTATGGTGCGTGGATGGTTTTGGGAAGCTCTTACCGAATTGTCTCGTCCTTGGACTTCTCCCTATCATCAGACAATATAGAAAATATGAGTGTGGTGGTCCGAGCTAGGTTGGCCAGGTCACATGGGTAAATTTTACTAAACCCTGCAGGGTGTATAAACTAATCAATTAGCCGTTTCTCCGGTTATGGACAATTTGAGCGACCTAATACTGATGCTATGACATATTTCTCACTCATCCCAATTTCTCAATTACATAAAACTTGTTGGGTGAACTTAATTGGGTAGGAGCACCTAGGAGTAAACCAGAGTGTCCTATTTATCATATTGGAAAACTACTTTAACACAAATGTTAGGATAAAACTATTGCTTTATGCAAATGAGCCTGAACTCCACTTAGCCAAATAAGCATATAGTTGATAGAACTATTGTTAACCACTTTAGGCTACTTGCCATACATTCCATGTATTGACCTTTCGGGGCTGCTATGTTTTATGTTGTAGGTTATATCGTATCTGAGTGACCGTTCATTGGTCGCGAGACTCCACTCAATAATTGTTCACCTGTGGCACATTTAAAGGATGAAAATCTATCTTGTATTCGTTTTCCGATGTGTACTTGAATAAATAATATAAATTTTGGATCATATTCGTTGTATTTATGATACATAGTTATATTTGGTATTCATCTGTACTGTGTATATCAGTGAGCCGATCTAGAGATTGACATTATACACATGAACTCAGTCTTATTAGGCGAGGGTGTTACAAGATGGTAGCAGAGATGTGTGTTGATTGTAGGATCATAACCTTAAAAATGGATTAGAAATAAAAGACCTCTAATTGGAGAACTATTATATTTTCTACTTATTATAGTTTTTATATTTCTTGCCTATCTTTTCTAGAACCTCTTCTTCTTCAAAACATGTAGTTATCCATTCTTTTCATACCTATATAAGAGTTGAACTATAAGTAACATAGAAAATAAGATGATATAAATGAACATATTACCAAGTTTGGTTAGGCCTAGACCACCAAGTTTTATCTCTTTAGGAGATCAACGCTACCGTGTAAGCATATTGATCTTACCAACTTATGTGGTATGACAATATTGGTTGCTTGCTTGTTTATATTGAGCTATTTTGTGTGATGCCTTGTTTAGGATCTGTTATTTTGAAACTCTAAAGTTGCTGGAGTTTTCATGTGGTTTTAAAATTATTTTAATGGTGTGAATTGATTGAAATTCTTGATATTACTGCTGCAGTTTTCTGCCTGACCTGTTGTACTGTGCGATTTTACATATTTTACTGATAGCTCAGAAAAATCTGAAAATAATAGGATCTGGAGCGTAATTACCTGAACTACAAGCACAAAAATTGGCTAAAATTCCTGATAAGTTTAAGTTGGTCGAAGAAATCGTGAAACCTAGTGTACTGTTTTGACAGATTTTTTTATTGCTTATATGTTGTTCTATTTTACTCTAGTGTGTTTCCCAACGTTTTAAAACTATTTTGTGGTTATATATTGATGATTTTATACCTCTGTAACATTGTTATGCAAGTGTTTACTTGTGTGTTGACTGCTTGGTTGCATGTTTGTATGATTATTGTTGTATGAGCTTGTTTGCATGGGTAGGTTTACATTCTTGGTAGTTTCTTTCCTCTAGAATCTATTATCCCCTATCTTAAACCCTTAGAGCTAGATGATGTGTTGAATACAAGGAGAAGGATTAAATGGAAAGTTTTACAACATAATGCATCGACGAAGGAGAATAGTTCATCCAATGCAACAAAAGGATTAGAAGTAAGAAGTGTTGCAAATGATGTTATGTAGTAGATTACGCAACCTGAATGTTTTGGAGCACCGATAGTTTAGTTTTTGTAGTAGCTTTGTAGATTGGATACATGGGAGTCTACACTGAGCATTTGTTCATGCCAATGGAAACAATCTGCAAGGAAGTGAGGATGCTTGAGTGATAAGTTATGTGATTCACCTATCCTCATGCAAGGTGATAATTTGGGTGCAGGATGGATTGATCACCATTCCTACTACTCTTATTATTCACTCTTGTATTGCTGGTTGTGTGAATATTGAGTGCCTTTTGAACCCTAGAAGAGATCCGTCATTGAGCCTAGACCTTAGAATGGTATGATGTCCCACCTTTACAGAAGCATTCATCGCTAAGCATAGGAATATACGGTAAGGAGAATCCCAACCATGATTAATGGTCATTGTGAAATAAACAATCCCTATTTTCCCACCATGAGAGTTTCGCTAGTTCAAGTAGTATTACCTAAAATCTTCCAATCATGGAGTTTGGAATGTGCAAGATGTAGGGTTTGCAGCATAGAAAACAAAAAAAATTCCTACGATGGGAACTATGTACCAAGATCTATCTACTAGATATAAACAACGGGTGGATGTATATCCGTAGAGAACATACCCTTGAAAACCGACAAAGCTTAACGAGTTAAACTCGTGGTTGATGTAGACGATCTCTTGCTGATCTCAAGATCGAGAGGAAGTCCTAGCGCCGCAAAACAGTAGGGCATCTGTGCTTGCACACACGTACAAGACACCGAGCAACCTCCGCCTCCTCGCTCCAGCGATGCAGCGGAAGCACAACACTTTCTTGCTGAATAGCCACCGGGAACATGTATCTCGCTAGTCCGAGACCATGGGGGATAAATTCTAGAGGAGGAGAGAGATCCTTCACAAGGAGGTGTGAGTGAGAGAGAGGAGAGGGGTGCCTTTTATAGGATAAGGGGGGAACCCCAAGGGGGTGGCCGGCGCATGGGGGATGCCCCCTTGTCCTCACCTCATTCATGTGGGTGGACACTCCACTCACAAAAATCTCTTCAATTCCCTCCACTCAAAATCCCACTCAAAGTTGCTATTAAATTTCCACCAAATTTAATGCAAACTCTAATTAAATAAAAGTCCTTTTATTTATTCAGAATTTTGTAAATTACTTTAATGACAAACATTCACATAAAACCCCTTGCTAGTATTCCATTTCATATGCAAAAACACTTTCTGCAATTTCACTCGAAAACCTGTTTCGGTATCTAGTGAAATAAATTCCTGCGCTTGTTATTCTTTCCGGCATGAAACTTTTGCTCCAATTGGATGTCAGTGTCCCTTAAGTGTGCCACCATACGGTTCGCGAATAATGCGGACATGATCGAGACCCTTCTCCGATCAATAATCATAAGCGGGACTGGAGACCCATACTGACTCCCACACATTCAACGATGACTTTCTTGTGATCGTCAGAACCTTTTACGTTAGTATCTTAATCCCTTTGTTTCGCGATATATTACATATCCGAGATTCGATCATCGGTATCTCCATACCTAGTTTGATCTCGTTACTGACATGCACTCTTTTCTCGTTCCCGTGATATAACATTCTAGTGATCAAATCACTTGCTTGCAAGCTAATCAATGTGATATCACCGAGAGGTCCTAGAGCATATCTATCCGTCATCGGGATGAACAAATTCCACTCTCGATCCATGGGCCTCAACATAACACTTTAGTAGTCCTGAATCCATCTATATAATCACCTAGTTATGGTGTGAGGTTTGATGTTATCAAGAAACTCTTCCGGTGTTAGTGATTTACATGATCTCATGGTCTAAGGATTAGGATCACTTCGTAAGTTTTTATAGCAATATAAACTCAATGACTTTGATTGTAATGCTATACTTCGGATGAATGTTCATCACATCATTCCAACAATGTTGTGACCTCGTTATTAACAGCATCCAATGTCCATGATCAGGAAACCTTTGATCATCTTGTTAATCAACGAGCTAGTTTATAAGAGAGGCATAACTAGGAACTTCCTTTTTGTTTATTAAACACACATGTATTAACATTTACGTATTAATACAATTATAGCATGCAAAATAAACATTTATCATAAATAAGGAATATGATAATAACCACTTTATTATTGCCTCTCGGGCATATTCCCTTCACAAGAGACATTGTGCCAATAAAAGTCTAAAGGATAACTAATCTGATCCAAGTGAATCCTCAAGAAGCAATCTAGTCAATTTTCTTTTAAGGGTAGTAGCATCCTAATGGATCCCAAACCTTTCTTTCTTTCTAGCCTTCCCAAATCTCGGGACGAGATTTATTTTAAGGGTGGTAGTCCGTCACATCCCAAAATTCTCCTAATTTTGGAATGTAAAATAAATAAAATAAGTTTGATTGATTGTTTGAATTTATTGAAAATTCTCAAAGAAAAGAAATTTTTTGAATTGAAAATCCTCTCAACCTCGAATTCAAAACATTATATTCTTTTGTTAAGACCCAAGTAGCCATATATGCAAAATGGTATGGATTGATTCTGTATTATAGAATTGGTGTGAAAGATTTCAAAATTTAAAATCATGAAGCATGCATGAACATCATTACATATAAACCCTAAGAAGGAAATGGTATGCCCAAAAGTAATTAAAAATCCTAAATGGGAATTTCCCATTCTAAGTGGAACCAAAGACCTATGGTTTGTCCATAGTAAAACTTGAGAAAAGATATTAATGAATGGGTATATTGATAGAGTACATATTTATAAAACCATAGAGGTTGGTTTGAATCATTTTGGAGTTCAAATCCAAAAGTTATGAATTATATATACAAAAGGGATAAGAAAATAAAGTAAAAGCCCTATAAACCAAACTCAACTTTTAATAGTTGAAGTATTTGAAATATAAGAAAAATAGGTTAATTATTGTCCTAAAATAAACCTTGTCAAATTACAAATTTTTAGAAATTTGTTTGACCTAAATTGGATGCCTAAAACAAAACCTAGAAAATAAACAGAAAAAGAAAATGAAAAAAACTGCCACGCTAGACCAGCTGATCGGATCCACCCCGGCCCAGCCAGCAAGTCAGCGTGCTACCTGCTTCCCATGTCTTCTCCCCTCAACCCGCGCGCGCACAACATCACTCAGAGGCCCAGGCAGACCCAAGTGGCAGCAACAACAACCCACGACACCCTCTTCCCTCCCCCTTTTTTCTCCTGACAACTAGGGCCCGCCCACCTTATTCTTCCTGTTGCCAGGAGACAGGGACAAACACGGGATCGTTCCAGATCCCGACTCCGGGAAATCCTCACCGTCTCGGCCGATTTTCCTGCCCATGCACGAAATCCTACCTATAAAATCCCCCGCACCCCCCTCTTCAATTTTTTCCGGAAACCCTCAAACCCTACCCGATTTGTTTCTGCCGCCGCTATCATCGACAGAGCTTCAGAGCACCAGGGTTCCATCGCCCCGACCCCTACTTTTCCCTCCATCCTCTCCCTAGTTCTCTATCGCATCGTCCTGACCCGCTTACCTCTCTGCAGGACCACCATAACTCCCGCATGAGCTCGTCGGAGTGCTGCCGATATCGAACAGCTCCAACCGCCCCATGTCGTCTCCCAGGGAAGCAATGAAACAGGCTGAGCTCACCAGGACAACCTTCGAAGACTCCCACACCAAATTGACCCTCTGGCCGCCGAAGAAGACCTCCGGATCACTGCCTCTGGCCGCTGCCCGTCGCCACCCACGGTGAGCTCCAGGACAAACACGTCTGCATCCATTCGATCACTAGTAGACGATGCATATTAGACCGATCCGTGAAATGGTACGGACCATTACCACGACGCCACGTGGCATCTGCGTGTCAGTGCAAGTCAGCGTGACTTTTTCTGCAAAATAAAAAAATAAATTAATTTGCAGAAATTGTGTTAAACTTGTAAATTTCATGTAAAAAGATTTACATGTACAAAAATTTAAAATAATATACCTATAGATTCATAAAACTATGAAGAATATTAATGTTCTGTTATTTTCAACTTTTAAGCTATATATTTACTGTAGTATTCTAAATAATTTAATGGCCTATTTGGAGTAAATAAATAGTAATAAATTATCTACAGAGCATAAAAATACAAATAAGATGTCTATGGAATCCCTGGTTCATGTAGAACACTAATCTGACATTAGATATAATTTTTGTCAATGTAAATATTTTAGATGAACTAAACCCTTTTAACTAGTATTTAAATCATAGAAAATTAACTAGAACCCCAAAATTAGTGAAACCAATTGGTACTATTTTGTATTGATAATATCTATGCATAGCAATTGCATGCTAAATTATTTGGTACTGTTAAAATAGAAATTATAACAAAAATATTTAAACCCATTGAAATAGTAATTTAATCATAAGAAAATATCTATAACTCCTTTTTAGGTGATTCAAATTGCTACTGGTTATAAATTGCATTACCTATCTAGTAACACTTACTTCAAATTTTAATACGACAGAAACATGAGTAGTTTAATTAAAGTGAGATAAACCATATTAAATCGATATAACTTTAGTAATAAAAGCTTTGGTGCACTAAATGACTTTCCACATGCATCATGTGATGTAATAATGTTTGGAACACTAATACAACAAGAGTGACATATTAAATCATCATGGATGCATTTGTTCATTATTGTTTTATTGTATTGTTGCATGATTGCAATGTTCTGAATGGTGTGTTTGATGTGCCTTTGCCTTTAAACGTTAGATTGCAAGGAGTACAACTACTGTGATTGAAACTACTATGATTACAAGTATTGTGGTTATTGCGAATGAAGTCATTATGATTGTGAGGACTATCTGAACGACTACATCTACAACAAAGGCAAGTGGTGCTATCTTGGTCATAAACGTCCTACTATTTTCCTATGCATTGTAGATGTTTTTGTAGAATTGCATATATAGAAATTGATGTGTATAAGTTATGCTATGTCCCATACTATACTTCCTAGTATTCCTTGTTTATGAGCCATCGTATTGGTAGATTGCTTAGCTATGCTATAGACGAGGATGAGATTACATCATGATGAACTATGTTTTGAAGGCAATTGTTTTGTGAAAACCAAAACAACTTAATTAATAAATCACTTGGGTGTGATGGGATTGATATATTATGGAAGATTTTAATGCGGAAAGGCACCCAGGCTTCAGAGGAATGTTTAGTATCTTTGTTTGGTAGATTTCATGTGCAACCATGTGCTAGTAAGAAATGGGTGGCTGGCTGGAATTAGTAGGTTATGGCGACTCGAACCCTATGTAGCCAGAGATGTAGAATAGTGTAGGTTGGTACGGTGCGTCGATGGATTTGGGAAGCTCTTTCCGAATTGTCTCATCTTGGACTTCTCCCTATCATCACACAATGCTCCGAGCTGGGTTGGCCAGGTCAAATGGGTAAAGTGTATTAACCTCTACAGGGTGTATAAACTAATCGATTAGCCATTTCCCCGGTTATGGACAATTTGAGCGACCTGATACTGATGCTATGACATATTTCTCACGCATCCCAATTTCTCAATTACTTAAAACTTGTTGGGTGAACTTAATTGGGTAGGAGCACGTAGGATTGAACCAGAGTGTCCTATTTATCGTATTGGAAAACTACTTTGATATAAATGTTAGGATAAAAATATTGCTTTATGCAAATGATCTTGAACTCCACTTAGACAAATAATCATGTAGTTGATAGAACTGTTGTTAACCACTTTAGGCTACTTGCCATACATTCCATGTATTGACCCTTCGGTGCTGCTACGTTTTATGTTGCAGGTTATATCGTATCTGAGTGATCGCTCATAGGTCGCGAGACTCCACTCAACAATTGTTTGCATGTGGCACGTTTGAAGGATGGAGATCTATCTTGTATTCGTTTTTGCTATGTACTTGAATAAATAATGTAAATTATGAATCATATTCGTTGTATTTATGATGCACAGTTATATTTGGTATTCATCTGTACTGTGTCTACCAGTGAGCCGATCCCGAGATTGGCACTATACACATGAATTCAGCCTTATCAGGCGAGGGTGTTACACGGTGGCAGGGAGTCGCAGCTTGTGTTTCTGTGCGCAGCAAGGGCCACATTTGCGGGAGTTCATATGGCCACGGGGAGCTGTCCTGACGCCATGAACTCCCGTGTAAGCCCCTCCCCTGCCCTCGACACGTCGGTGCGGCCTCCGCCTCCGCCATCCGAGGTCGTCGAGAAAGGATGCACCTTCCTCCACGCCCGGCTGGAGAGGGGCCGATTGGACTGGCCTGTGGAGGTCCCAAGTCGGGGGGTTGCTTCCTGGATGGGCCGGTCCCCGTGTGGCGTAGTCAGGATCTTTGCACGCGTGACTCGGAGGCCCAACGGGCCATTACAAGACCACATGGTCGGACTTGGCCCATGGGGGGCTGGCTTTGGATCCACAAGGAGGGCAGCAGCCTAACCCTAGGCGTCCCAGCCACGCTAGCACATGTCCGCCACCACGCCCCTGGTGCTCGCCCGGTCTGCCAAATCCCGTCACTGCCGTCGTTGTTCGATTCCTTCGCCGCCATCGTCATGAAACGTCACCGTGTTGTCTCCTCCCCGAGTGAATCCCCCTCCCCCTGCCATCACCATCGTACTCGCCCACCTTCCCTTTGCCCCCACCCACCGTCCGCTGAGGCATATCGCCATTCGCCACGTCGCTCCCCGGCCAGGCGGTCTCCACTGCGCCATGGGGAGGCCGAGCCTCGGCGTGAGGGACGGGAGGGCCGACCTGTGGGGCACCGGGAGACACAGAGGTCCTCCATGTACCACCCACAGTCCCTCCTGCCTCGCTCTCCGCATGGCGGTCGCCGCTCCGACGGGACCCCTGCCCTGAAGCTCAGAGGCGAGAGCGTGACCTGCGTCATGAGCTAGAGAGGCAGGCTTCTGTGAATAGGAAAGAGGACAGACAATATGGAGCTAGGTCTGGTAGGGAGGGTGAGGATGCGCGCACTCACAGTGTTCGGCAGATTGTGCCTCCGGCTTTGACCGTGCCGGCAGTGCTGTCTGTGCCTAAGAAGAAGAATAATAAGAAGCGCCAGAAGACTCAGGGGACTAGCACCGGCATACCATGGTGTGGTGCGGGCATGGGAGGGGGACAGATTAGGCACCCACCCATGCCACCGCCCACTGGTTCTACATCCTCGGTGGCTGGGGCTGCCTCTCGCCCGAAGTCCCCTACGCGCAACAAATGCTTCAACTGCGGGAAGGTCGTCCACTTTCCCTCAAATTGCAAGGAGCCAGAACACTGCTTGTTCTATGGCGACCCATCGCACTGGGTCCTGGACTGCACTACTCGCTCCCCTCACTGCGAGTGTAGTACCCTGGAGCTTCTTGGTCACGGGATCGACCTAGGCTTCTACTACATTGACCTGGGTAAGGTGGAGTTGTCTGTCCCCCAGAACCTCGCTGAGATCCATGTGCTGCCAGACTAGGACCCACCCCAGTCTTTGGAGGTTACCGAGGACATCATCCGCGCGTAGTTGAGGTCGTATGACTCTGACTTTGTGTGGAACGTGAGGGAGACTGCCCCCATGGTGTTCTCGGTGATCTTCCCATCCATGGAGGTGTTGCGTTCCCTGTCCTAGGGCCAGTCGACGTTCCTCCCCATCCACAACATCAAGGTGTCAATCCGTGAGCCATGTGTCCACCCCGATACTACAGCTGCTCTCTCGACTGTTTGGGTGCGCATACATGGCATTCCTGATGAAGCAAGAAAGGATAAGTACATCAAGCTGATCACCCAGGCCATCGACAAGTTCATGGGCTTCGATGAGGCCTCCCTCCGTGGCCAGGGTCAGATGCGGGTCCAGGTCAGACACCTGGATCCAACCAAACTGGACTGGACCCTCCCGCTCTTCTACTACGGCACTCCGGGCAGGACCCTTACTATGGAGCTGGAGCCGGAAGAGGTGGGATCTCGGTCTCCATCTCTGGACCTATTTGAGCACCGCCGCGACCCCGGGGATGGGCGATCTGACCTGTCCAGTGAGGATGATTCGGAGGATGACCTGGACCCCCTCTCCCGCGTCTGCTCCTACCCCTAGGGGGCGACTCCTCCATTAGCGGATTCGGGAGGCGCGGCCCCCCTACTGCCGTTCTGACCCTTTGGGCTTGTCCTCACTCCTGACCTTCTCCCAGTGGATGTTCCTAGGTGCCTTTTTCCCGACCCTATGATCTCGGAGGAGATGGGTTTAGCCTCCTACGGGTCGAACCTGGGCGAGGGGCTGGAGTACCTGGGTGTCACATCCCAAATTTTAGATTTGGTCTTGCATATCATTCATGTCATTGCATCATGTTTTTCCCTGCAAAACCATCGAGTGAGAAGGTTCGGCGAAACGCCAATTGCAAAACCCTATTCTGTTTCTTCTACGAGGCTCCTGCGGGAGGCTTTAGAGGATCTAGTGTCGCCACCTTTGTAGATTAGTATTTTCGCTCAAAACTTGACGCTAGATTGTTCCCCTCGACGATACGAACCCGTAGGCGCAAGAATCGCTCGAATCGGAGTTCGTACGGAAAAGCTTTGGCCGTTTTAGTAAACCGTCGGAAATCGGTCGGACCGATTTCCGAGTTCTAGTACAACTCTGGACCGAATCTGAGTAGAATTCGCGCGAGAGGACCACAAAAGGGGACCCACCAGGGCCTCGTTTCCCGTGCCCGACTCCCACCTGCGCCGACCCCGCCGCCATCTCCTCCTGCGCGCGCGCACGCCCCGAGGCAGCCGCCGCCGCCTTGGCCGTCGGCCACCGCCTCGCCGTCGCCGCCCCAGGTCCGCGCCGCCTCCCTCCCCTCTCTCCGTTCCCGCGCGTCACCGCCACCATCGCCACCGCCGGCCACCGCACCGCTCCGCCCGCCGCCCGCCGCCGGCCACCGCCACCGCGCCGCCCACGTCGCCCCGCCGCCTCGCAGCGCGCCGCGCCGCCTCCGCGAGCCGCCGCCGCCAGCGCGCCGTGCCCCGACGCCGCACCGCGCCACCGCGCCGCCACCGCACCGCGCCACCGCGCGGCCACTGCCGCCGAGCCGCCGCCTCCACCGCGCCGCACCGCACCGCGCCGCCGTCGCCCCGTGCACCGCCGTCGTCGCTGCCTCGTTCCGCGTGCACGCGCACACACGCACGCGCACGCGCGTGTTATTGCATGCACGCGTACATGCACGTACGCGCCGTTTTGCTCGCGCGAGGTATTTTACTCGACCCGTTCGTTGACCGTGTGTACCCGCGCAGGAAGGACCTCAACGCCGGAACCGATCGCCACCGCCGTCCGAAACTCGCCGCACCTTCCGGAGTCCCTTTCGACGATTGTTTCCGGTAAGACAACAGCCACCGTCAGATCTCAGATCAGCGGCTTAGATCGTTAGTTGACCGGTCAGACTCAGGCGTTATCTAGTCAGACGCCCAGTCAGCGCCTAGTCAGCAGACGCTTTGACCAGTCAACAGACACAATTGACTGGTCAATTTCGCTAATCCTTTTAGTTGGCAGATTTCGGTAGAATCTTGTAAATTGCATAGAAATTAAACTGCTTCGCCAAAAATTGCAAATAAAATATGTGTAGATTCAGTGAGTCGTGTAGAATCTCGCTGTACCTTTGGTTCACGCTTTTGCAGCAAGGTTTAGTACAGTTTAATCAAACTAGTTAATGGCCTTTTTGGAGTAATAAATTCGTAGAAAAAGATCTGTAACTCCAAAAATCGCGTATGATATGTTCCTGGATTCAGTGGAACGAGGGGAACCTCATCGTGATTTAAAAAGATAGGCTTACTGTGAAAACTTCTGCAGAAACTGTCTAGTGGTTTTCTGCAGTGTTTTAATTACTCGGGGAGTTTTATCATTCCTTTTTGAGTAATTCCAATTGGTACTGTTTCTAAATAGCGATACCTATGCGGTAGAATTTTTCCAAGATTTTACAAACAGTACCCTACCTTTAGCGAATTATTTGAATTCTAGCTCTAGTTTTGGGTATTATACTTTGCATATTAGTTTTCCTTGCGCTAAAACTATTTTTCCATGCATGCGATCAGTACTTCTACTGATTTATATTATATGGTGTTGCTGTAGCGTCACCCCACTTATCATACATGCATTCATGCATCATCTTTGTTGCATATGCTTGTGGATTGTTTGTTTATGATTGCAATTGTATCGTGTAGATTGTGACGAGTGCAACGCTTGCTCGTGTGTGGATTGTTCTTCTGACCGCTACAACCAAGGCAAGTAGATGCTAATTTGTTCATGATATCGTCCTACTATTTTCCTTGCATTGTCGTGTATTTTGTAGATGCATGTGTAGGATGATACTATCGCTATGCTATGTCCTATTATGTGGTAGGACCTTCCTTGTAGATGAACCACCGTTGGTAGATGTGCTTAGCCATGCTATGATGAACGAGGGCTGGGTTACATCATTGAGACTTGTTTTCTAAAAGTATTGGTTTGTGAAAACTAAAACAACTTAATCAATGAATCCCCTGGGTGTGATGGTATTGATAATTTTTGGTGGTATGATTGCGGAAAGGCACCCAGGTATCAAGAGAGAATGATTGGCTTCTTTATTCTGTAGCTTACGTGTACAACCATGTGCCAATAATGGAATGGGCGGTTGGTTGGACTTAGTAGGTTGTGGTAACTCGAACCCGCGTATCCAGAGATGTAGAATTTTGGTAGGTTGGACCGGTGCGCGTCGGGATTGGGGAGCCACTTCCCGAACAGTCTCTTCTTGGACTTCTCCCTATCATCACCCAAAATGAGAGTGATGGTACGATCTGGGCTGGCCAAGTCACATGGGTAAAGTGTACAAACTCCTGCAGGGTGTGTAATCTAATCGATTAGCCGTGTCCCCGGTTATGGACAACTGAGTTGCTTGATATTGATTCCATGACATGTTTCTCGCTCATTCTAATTTCATAATTGTTTTAACATTGTTGGGTTAACTTAATTGGGATCTTTTCAAAGAAAAATCAAAAACTGTTTATAAAAGTAGGACAAAGGTATTTGCAAATGCAAGCCAGACACAACTCCACTTGCCAAATATGCATGTAGATGTTAGTACTATTGTCTCCTTTACTAGCTCTACTTGCCATACATTCCATGTATTGACCCTTCGGGGCTGCTACGTTTCATGTTGCAGGTTATTCCGATTCTGAGTAATCGATATAGGTCACGGTACTCCACTCGGCACTTGTTCACTTGTGGGCAATTTGAAGAATGGAGGATTTACTTTATTTATGTTGCTACCTGAATAATTTGAGCTAGCCTTGAGCTAAGCTTTTATTGTAATAATGGTACTCTGGATCTTCGTTATTTATGATACACGGATATTTTGCTATGTTATTCATCTTATTCTATTGTGGGCCAATGAACCGATCCAGGGATTGGCATGTCACATAGAAGCACCGGTCTTCTCAGAACCGGGGTGTTACAGGATGGTATCAGAGCCCGTGTGTCGACTGTAGGATCGTGACCTAGGATTGGATTAGGAAGCCATAGAATTATTAAATCTTATATTAACTCTATCTTTCATCTTATGCCTTTCACTCTCGTAACTTCTCTCCATATGATATTCTCACACTTTCCTCTTTTAATTGATAGATGGGAGAAGTTAGGACTGAGTATGCAACCATGGAGTCACCAAGGCCCTTTGCAAGGCAGTTGGCATTGCTCTCGCAGTCATTGGGATTGACACTGCCCATGTTCAAGGGAAGGAGGCTGTACACCTATGGATATGGTGAGGATGCATGGGAGATCACCACCTTCATATTCAGAGACGCCCCCTTGCCAAACCCTGGACATCTGATCTACACCAAGACATACTGCAACTGGGGACTTGGAATCAACTTAGCCATACATGAAGCCCTGTCTCGCCAGTGCCATCAAGTCCGACACCTACTGCCAGCAGATTCACCCTACCGTGACTATGGGAGGCGTGATGAAGATGTACACATTGTGGTTACCCCGGGCGACAGGAACAACATGCCGCCCCGTCGGAGGCACATAGAGGACATGGAAAGGGAGAATGGAGCTCTAGCTGAGAAGGTGATGATGATAAAGGAGATTGCAGATTTTACCAGCAATGGTATGGTGGTCCAAGGACAGGAGATTGACACTTTGCATGAAGCTGTGGGAGTTCTGGAGAATGCCCTGATAGCCAGAGATGGAACCATAGCTCATCTCCATGGTGTTGTGCAGGAGAACACCCAGAACATACAACATTTGCAAGGGACCGTCCAGGAAAGGGATCAAACCATTGAAGCTATGACCGCCCAGATTGCCGCTCTCCAAGCACAGCTGAATCCACCCTCTGATGATGACAATGGAGAATATGGCAACAATGGGGATGATGATGACAGTGGAAACGATGATGAGGATGAGGACGAGGATGATGATGATGGAGACGATGATGGTGGAGGAGATGAAGTTGTTGTTGTTGCAGCTGAAAGTGAAGAAGAAGAGGAGGATCCAGAAGAGGTGGAGTTTGAGATCTCAAGTGATGATTCAGGAGAAGTGTATACACCACCGCCATGGTTGTACCGCGAACCGAAGTGCCAACGCATGAGTGCAAGGACCTACCGCAACCTCTTCAAGAAATAGATAGAAGTCCACCAATTAGACCTCGTTAGGTAAACTCGTTCGAATTAGTCTTGATCGATGTGAAACTTAGTTGCTATTAGTTTAAGAGTGTTTAGTTGCTTATTTGTATACTCCAATATCCAAGGAATTATTTGTGCAAACTTTATGAAAGAGTTATGGCAAGTTTGGTTACTATCTGTGTTTTTTTTCGCTGCCGTTTTCTGCTGATACAGCAGTACTGTACGATTTTTCATATTTTTCTGGTAACTGGGAAAAATCTGAAAAAAATTGTGCTGATGCGAAACTCTCTTTAATGTATGTGCAAAAATCAGCATAATTTCCTGACGAGTTTAAGTCAGGAGGAAAAATTCGTGAACGCTGCTGGACTGTTCTGGCAGATTGCTGTTTTTGTTTAGTTGATCAACTATTTAGTTAACCATTGCCAACTCTTGTAAAACTATTTCAGTAGGTATTTACTGCTAGGATAACCCCTGGGATGTTGCTGGATCGCTTGTTTGTTGATGTATTGCTTGCTTGCGATTGTCTGCTATTGTTTGTTGCTGAGTGATCATAATGCATGGGTAGAACCCTAATACCGTAGTTGATTCTCTCTAAACTTACCTGTGCTGAACCGCAGATGCCTCCCCGCTGTCAGCCCACTGAGTTGGAGCAGCTCAGGCACAGCTGACCCAAGTGATGACTCAGTTCATGGCAAATCAGAACAACAACAATGGGAACAACTAGCCTCAGGGAGATGCTCTCACCAGATTTCTGAGACTAAGACCAGCTAAGTTCTCTACTGCAACGGAACCAATGGTTGCTCTCGACTGGTTGCGTTCAGTCAATAAGGATCTGGTAACTGTAGGATGCATTGATGCTGAGAAGGTGAGGTTTGCCGCTCACCTACTGGAGGGACCAGCCGCTTCTTGGTGGGACACTTTTCAGATCACCCACCCACTGGACACTGTTACTTGGGCAATGTTTGAGGAAGGTTTCAAAACCAATCATGTGTCTTCAGGAGTTCTGAGCCTGAAGAGGAAGGAGTTCCGCAACTTGCGCCAAACCAACCGCACCGTGGCTGAGTACATTGAGGAGTTCAACAACCTGTCCCGTTATGCACCGGAGGATGTTGACACTGATGCAAAAAGGAGGGAGAGATTCCTGGATGGCCTCAGTGATGAGCTTTCAGTACAGCTACTGGTGGTTTACTGCCCCACTTTACAGGAGCTTATGGACAAGGCCAGGATCTTGGAAGGGAAGCACAAGCAGGTGGAAAGCTGCAAGAGGAAGAGCAACAATCACCACTCTGGTTCACATCACAAGTCTCGCACTTCGTATGATGGATACTCCAAGCATGGAGGGAGTGACTATGGGAGCCATGATCGCCATCACCATGGAGGCGATGGACATCGCCGTGACAACCACAAGAGCAGTCACCACAGCCACAAGGGAGGACACTCTCACCACTCTGGAGGACACGGTGGACATGACCGCAACCGTGATCGCAGCTTCGTGAAGAAGGATCTGAGTGAGGTAACATGCTTCAAATGTAAGCAGAAGGGACACTATGCTGACAACTGTCCGGAGAGGAAAGGACTGAAGCCAACCAACAACGAGAAGGCCACAGTGAACCACATGAATGTGGAGGAGATTCCAGATGAGCCCGACCTTGTGATTGGTAAGTTCCCAATCAACACTTACCCAGCTTTCATACTTTTCGATACTGGTGCATCTCATTCATTCATATCAAGGGCATTTGTGGATAAGTATAAGTTACCTACTGAGTTTATGAAAGGGTCTATTAGAGTGAGTTCACCTGGAGGAGATATGATAGCTAGCGCGGGATGCCGCGACTTGACTGTGAGGATTGGAACACACAACTTCATTGCACATCTGGTAGTGTTGGAATCACAAGGGTTAGATGTTATTCTGGGTATGGATTGGATGTCTATGCATGGGGGACACATAGATTGTGCACAGCGAGCTGTTTCACTCAAAACCCCGGATGGTAAGAGAATTAGATTCAAGTCGGTTGTGCGACCGGGAAGGTGTAAGCTAAATTCTCTTAAGGGGGTTAGCATGGATACTGTGCCTGTGATTAGGGATTATCCCGACGTGTTTCCGGAAGAACTGCCAGGAATGCCACCTGACAGGGAAGTGGAGTTTCTCATCGACCTGATGCCGGGAACAGGACCTATAGCGAAGAGACCATATAAGATGGATGTGGATGAGCTGAAGGAATTGAAGAAGCAGCTAAAAGAGCAGTTGGACAAGGGATTCATTCAGCCTAGTTCATCGTCATGGGGTGCACCTGTTCTGTTTGTGGAGAAGAAAGACAGCAGCAAGAGATTAGTGGTGGACTATCGCTCGCTGAATGAGGTGACTATCAATAACAAGTACCCTCTGCCGAACATAAATGATTTGTTTGATCAACTGGAAGGAGCAAAGGTGTTTAGCAAGATTGATCTGTGATCAGGCTACTTCCAATTGAAGATCCGGGAAGAGGACATACCAAAAACCGCTTTCACCACTAGGTATGGCTTATATGAGTATACAATTATGTCTTTTGGACTAACGAATGCCCCGGCATATTTCATGACCATGATGAACAAGGTATTTATGGAGTACTTGGACAAGTTCGTGGTGGTGTTTATTGAAGACATATTGATATATTCTAAGGATGATGCTGAGCATGAGAAGCATCTGCGACTGATTATGGAGAAGCTAAGGGAACACAAGATGTATGCCAAATTCAGCAAGTGTGAATTCTGGCTTAACACTGTTGGTTTTCTTGGACACGTAGTGTCAGGAGAAGGAGTCGCTGTTGATCCAAGCAAAGTGACTGCAGTAACAGAGTGGGAAGCACCCAAGAATGCAGGAGAGGTTCGAAGCTTTTTGGGACTTGCTGGATATTACAGGAGATTCATTGAGAATTTCTCCAAGATTGCTAAGCCGATGACTGAACTTCTGAAGAAGGAGAGGAAGTTTGAATGGTCAGACGTATGTGAATCCAGCTTTCAGGAACTGAAGCGCCGACTAGTGACTGCGCCTGTTCTATGTTTACCAGACCTTCAGAAGGATTTCCAAATGTACTGTGATGCTTCTCGACAGGGACTTGGGAGTGTGCTGATGCAAGATGGGAGAGTAGTGTCATATGCCTCGCGACAACTCAAGCACCATGAGCAGAATTACCCCACACACGACTTGGAATTAGCGTCAGTGGTTCATGCGCTCAAGGTATGGAGGCATTACTTAATGGGAAAACACTGTGATGTGTACACCGACCACAAGAGCCTGAAGTACATATTTACACAGAATGAACTAAACATGAGGCAAAGGAGATGGTTGGAACTTATCAAGGATTATGATATGAATCTGCAATACCATCCAGGAAAGGCCAATGTAGTAGCAGATGCTCTGAGCCGGAAGGTTTATGCCAATGGATTGACAATTGGGGAATTGCCCGAGGACTTGTGCAAGCAATTCAAGGACCTTAGACTGGAGTTAGTATCTGAAGGATACTTGGCAACAATGGAAGTCCAACCAACGTTACAGGACAGAATCAGGAAGGCTCAGGTAGGAGACAAAGAGATAGATGAAGTTAAGAAAAAGATAAAGGAGAATCGGGAAAAGGATATCCGCGAGGATGAGCATGGTACCTTGTGGTATGGAGATCGTTTGTGTGTGCCCAGCGACCCAGAGATAAGGGAGTTGATTCTGCAGGAGGCCCATAACTCGCCATACTCCATACATCCAGGCAACACTAAGATGTATATGGATTTGAAGAGCAGATTCTGGTGGAACAACATGAAGGGAGATATCGCCAAACATATTGCCCTATGTGATGTATGTAGCCGAGTGAAGGCGGAACACCAGAAGCCAGCAGGACTGCTACAGCCATTGCCCGTGCCAGATTGGAAGCGGGATAGAGTGGGAATGGACTTTATCACAGGATTGCCCAGGACCAGGTCAGGATATGACTCTATTTGGGTAGTGGTCGACCATTTGACCAAGGTAGCCCACTTTATACCGGTGAAGACGACCTATACGAGTGCAAAGTTGGCCAAGATTTACATGGACAGGATTGTGTGCCTACATGGAGTTCCCAAGAGTATAGTATCTGATAGAGGCACCCAATTTACCTCGCATTTCTAGCGCCAGCTGCATGAGTCGCTTGGTACTAGATTGGAGTTTAGCACAGCGTTTCACGCACAGACTGATGGACAGACCAAGAGGGTGAATCAGATTTTGGAAGACATGCTGAGAGCTTGCGCTTTGGCTCATGGTTCCAGTTGGGATGAAAATTTGCCGTATGCGGAGTTTTCCTACAACAACAGCTATTAGACCAGCATCAAGACGTCACCGTTCGATGTGCTATATGGGAAACGGTGCCGAACACCATTGCTATGGGATGGAGTAGGAGAACGTCAGTTGTTTGGACCTGATTTGATCAAGGATGCTGAGGAGAAGGTCGCCTTGATTAGGGACAGGCTAAAGGTAGCACAATCAAGGCAGAAGAGCTACGCTGACACCAAGCGTAAGGAAGTGGTGTATGAGATTGATGATAGAGCGTACCTCAGAGTGTCGCCACTTCGTGGAATCAAGAGATTTGGAATTAAGGGTAAACTGGCACCACGATTTATTGGACCGTATCGGGTCTTAGCACGCAAGGGAGAAGTTGCTTATCAGTTGGAGTTGCCAGAGGCTCTGTCCGCTGTTCACAATGTGTTCCACGTGTCACAGCTGAAGAAGTGTCATCCGGAGATGGTGGATACACCATTGAGAGACACTGTACCGCTAGAGGAGGTCCAGGTTGAGAACGACTTGACCTATGAGGAGAAGCCGGTCAAGATTCTGGAGACAGTAGAGAGGATTACCCGTACCAAGAAGATCAGGTTTTGCAAGGTACAGTGGAGTCACCACACCGAAGAGGAAGCCACTTGGGAGCGTGAGGATGACATCCGAGAGGACTATCCACACCTATTTGCTAGCCGCGCCGAATCTCGAGGACGAGATTCATCTTAAGGGGGTTAGTCTTGTCACATCCCAAATTTTAGATTTGGTCTTGCATATCATTCATGTCATTGCATCATGTTTTTTCCTGCAAAACCGTCGAGTGAGAAGGTTCGGCGAAACGCCAATTGCAAAACCCTATTCTATTTCTTCTACGAGGCTCCTACGGGAGGCTTTAGAGGATCTAGTGTCGCCACCTTTGTAGATTAGTATTTTAACTCAAACCTTGACGCTAGATTGTTCCCCTCAACGATACGAACCCGTAGGCGCAAGAATCGCTCGAATCGGAGTTCGTACGGAAAAGCTTTGGCCGTTTTAGTAAACCGTCGGAAATCGGTCGGACCGATTTCTGAGTTCTAGTACAACTCTGGACCGAATCTGAGTAGAATTCGCGCGAGAGGGCCACAAAAGGGGACCCACCAGGGCCTCGTTTCCCGTGCCCGACTCCCACCTGCGCCGACCCCGCCGCCATCTCCTCCTGCGCGCGCGCACGCCCCGAGGCAGCCGCCGCCGCCGCCTTGGCCGCCGGCCACCGCCTCGCCGTCGCCGCCCTAGGTCCGCGCCGCCTCCCTCCCCTCTCTCCGTTCCCGCGCGTCACCGCCACCATCGCCGCCGCCGGCCACCGCACCGCGCCGCCCGCCGCCGGCCACCGCCACCGCGCCGCCCACGTCGCCCCGCCGCCTCGCAGCGCGCCGCGCCGCCTCCGCGAGCCGCCGCCGCCAGCGCGCCGTGCCCCGCCGCCGCACCGCGCCACCGCGCCGCCGCCGAGCCGCACCCCGCGCCGCCGCTCGCCGCGCGCAGCCGCCGCCGCCGTCGCCCCGTGCACCGCCGTCGTCGCTGCCTCGTTCCGCGTGCACGCGCACACACGCACGCGCACGCGCGCGTTATTGCATGCACGCATACATGCACGTACGCGCCGTTTTGCTCGCGCGAGGTATATTACTCGACCCGTTCGTTGACCGTGTGTACCCGCGCAGGAAGGACCTCGACGCCTAAACCGATCGCCACCACCGTCCGAAACTCGCCGCACCTTCCGGAGTCCGTTTCGACGCTTGTTTCCGGTAAGACAGCAGCCACCGTTAGATCTCAGATCAGCGGCTTAGATCGTTAGTTGACCGGTCAGACTCAGGCGTTGACTAGTCAGACGCCCAGTCAGCGCCCAGTCAGCAGACGCTTTGACCAGTCAACAGACACAATTGAGTGATCAATTTCGCTAATCCTTTTAGTTGGCAGATTTCGGTAGAATCTTGTAAATTGCGTAGAAATTAAACCGCTTGGCCAAAAATTGCAAATAAAATATGTGTAGATTCAGTGAGTCGTGTAGAATCTCTCTGTACCTTTGGTTCAGGCTTTTGAATCAAGGTTTAGTACAGTTTAATCAAACTAGTTAATGGCCTTTTCGGAGTAATAAATTCGTAGAAAAAGATCTGTAACACCAAAAATTGCAAATAAAATATGTGTAGATTGAGTGGAACGAGGGGAACCTCATCGTGATTTAAAAAGATAGGCTTACAGTGAAAACTTCTGCAGAAACTGTCTAGTGGATTTCTACAGTGTTTTAATTACTCGGGGAGTTTTATCATTCCTTTTTGAGTAATTCCAATTGGTACTGTTTCTAAATAGTGATACCTATGCGGTAGAATTTTTCCAAGATTTTACTAACAGTACCCTACCGTTAGCGAATTATTTGAGTTCTAGCTCTAGTTTTGGGTATTATACTTTGCATATTAGTTTTCCTTGCGCTAAAACTATTTTTCCATGCATGCGATCAGTACCTCTACTGATTTATATTATGTGGTGTTGCTGTAGCGTCACCCCACTTGTCATACATGCATTCATGCATCATCTTTGTTGCATATGCTTGTGGATTGTTTGTTTATGATTGCAATTGTATCGTGTAGATTGTGACGAGTGCAACGCTTGCTCGTGTGTGGATTGTTCTTCCGACCGCTACAACCAAGGCAAATAGATGCTACTTTGTTCATGATATCGTCCTACTATTTTCCTTGCATTGTCGTGTATTTTGTAGATGCATGTGTAGGATGATACTATCGCTCTGCTATATCCTATTATGTGGTAGGACCTTCCTTGTAGATGAACCACCGTTGGTAGATGTTCTTAGCCATGCTATGATGAACGAGGGCTGGGTTACATCACTAAGACTTGTTTTCTAAAAGTATTGGTTTGTGAAAACTAAAACAACTTAATCAATGAATCCCCTGGGTGTGATGGTATTGATAATTTTTGGTGGTATGATTGCGGAAAGGCACCCAGGTATCAAGAGAGAATGATTGGCTTCTTTATTCTGTAGCTTACGTGTACAACCATGTGCCAATAATGGAATGGGCGGTTGGTTGGACTTAGTAGGTTGTGGTAACTCGAACCCGCGTATCCAGAGATGTAGAATTTTGGTAGGTTAGACCGGTGCGCGTCGGGATTGGGGAGCCACTTCCCGAACAGTCTCTTCTTGGACTTCTCCCTATCATCACCCAAAATGAGAGTGATGGTACGAGCTGGGCTGGCCAAGTCACATGGGTAAAGTGTACAAACTCCTGCAGGGTGTGTAATCTAATCGATTAGCCGTGTCCCCGGTTATGGACAACTGAGTTGCTTGATATTGATTCCATGACATGTTTCTCGCTCATTCTAATTTCATAATTGTTTTAACATTGTTGGGTTAACTTAATTGGGATCTTTTCAAAGAAAAATCAAAAACTGTTTATAAAAGTAGGACAAAGGTATTTGCAAATGCAAGCCAGACACAACTCCACTTGCCAAATATGCATGTAGATGTTAGTACTATTGTCTCCTTTACTAGCTCTACTTGCCATACATTCCATGTATTGACCCTTCGGGGCTGCTACGTTTCATGTTGCAGGTTATTCTGATTCTGAGTAATCGATATAGGTCACGGTACTCCACTCGGCACTTGTTCACTTGTGGGCAATTTGAAGAATGGAGGATTTACTTTATTTATGTTGCTACCTGAATAATTTGAGCTAGCCTTGAGCTAAGCTTTTATTGTAATAATGGTACTCTAGATCTTCGTTATTTATGATACACGGATATTTTGCTATGTTATTCATCTTATTCTATTGTGGGCCAATGAACCGATCCAGGGATTGGCATGTCACATAGAAGCACTGGTCTTCTTAGAACCGGGGTGTTACACTGGGCCTCTCTGGGTGGGAAGCGTCGCAGATCGCCCCGCGCTTCAGTCCCACAACGACTCAGGCCTCTCCTAGCAAGGGGATGGTGGTGGCCCCACCGTCCTCGCCTCGTTCCCCCGGGGCGGTGTGCTACACCCTCTCACCGGGATCTCCTCCCGCTTCGCCCAGGAAGTCGCCAGCTAGGGTCCTGGCAACACTGGCACCCCCGGCATGTGTGTCGCTCTCGGTCTTCCCCGACACTCCCGAGGTGACGGTCAAGTCCCACCCCTCCCGTCGCCCCAGGCCCCCTCCTCCACCTCCTTCACGCGCTAGTGCTAGGATCGCCACTACGAGAGCCAGGTCTGGCGGTGAGGGGAGGGAGCCGACCGTCCTCGACAGGTGGAGGCACTAGCGGCGTCCTGTAACCTTGACCCATGTACGATTTATCTCCCTTGTTCCCCCTACTGTCTCTTCCCTCTTTCGGGTCCAGGTTTTCGGTTTTGGGAGATGTCCCAGAGGAGCGATTAGATATTGTGGCCTGGGACAGCGGGATCGTATCCAGAGGGGAACATGGCCCCCGCTTGGAGCAGATTGTGGCACTAGCGGTGAATGAGGTCTATGATAGTGTGCTGGCGGCCTCTCGTGCTCAGGCGGAGTAGGAGAGGTTGTCTAGACTCCGAGCCACCACTAGCATTAGGCTGCAGGGCTCGGTGTCTAGGGGGAAGCCCACCTCGCCCGTTGATTGAGGCGGACTCCCTCACAACCCCCTAGGTGGGGAAAGAGAGGGAGGCCTCCCAAACCAGTGTCCATGCCCTCAACAGTTGGTAGGGCCCGATGTGTCCCCCGTAAGGGGATCCACCTGATAGTGTTTCCCAATGAGTCGCCAGTTTTCCTCTTCAATTGGAACATCCGAGGATTTGGAAATGATAGTCGCAGATAGCAACTGAGGGATTACTTGAGGTAGGAATATGTTGACATTGTGGGCCTACAGGAGATGATTAGACAAGACTTCTTGATCCCTGAGCTACTGGGATTGAGCCGCTATAGGTTTATCTGGCATTGGTTGCCGGCTAATGGCCACTCTGGAGGGATCCTCTTAGGTGTAAAAGAGGATACCTTTGAGGTTGAGGACATGGACCGCGGGGAATTCTTTGTGAGTATGGCACTCACCCATAGGCGATCGAACCTCAGCTGAGAGGTGATCATCTTTTATGGCCCTCGCTCCCCTGATTTCTTGGCTGAGCTCTCAGCCAAGGTGGGGAGATGCACTAGTCTAGTGGTGGTGGCAGGGGACTTTAATCTTATTCGGTCCCCGGAAGAGAAGATTTCGGATAATGTGGATCTCCCTAGGATGCGTATGTTTAATGACTGCATTGCCGATCTTGCCCTGTGGGATAGCACCCCCATGGGGGGCCGGTACACCTGGTCAAATAACCAGGTGGACCCGATCAGGAGTGTGCTGGATCGGGTCCTAGTATTGGTAGAGTGGGAACTGGCCTACCCCTTGTGCTCCCTTCGGGCGGTTACGAGGGTCAGGTCAGACCATTGCCCGCTCCTTCTCTCTACTGGCGGAGGCTCCCCGCCGAAGCTCAGTCGATTCCACTTTGAGAACTTCTGGCTCCAACAGTCGGGGTTTCTGGAGATGGTCCAGGCCAAGTGGAGCGCCGCGTCTTTGGCAGTTCAGAGGGTTCGCACTGCGGTGGATGTCTGGCACTTCTATGCTCTGATGTCCTACCAGTTCATGCGTGGGTGGGGGGCTAACCTTGGTGCCGAGT
This sequence comes from Avena sativa, assembly GCA_916181665.1. Lineage (NCBI taxonomy): Eukaryota > Viridiplantae > Streptophyta > Magnoliopsida > Poales > Poaceae > Avena > Avena sativa. The sequence continues at coordinate 129,533,277 of OV702297.1, forward strand.
TGCGGTGCAAGAAAGGGGACCTCCTCACAGCCATCTAGGACTTAGATAGGGCCGCATACACGGCAGGCCTCTCTATGGAGGAATGGCTCCTGCGGTATGCACTGGAGGATTCCCTCATGGAGATTTTTCGGGGAGAGGAAACGTTCTGGCGGCAGCAGAGCCGCCAAAACTGGCTCCTCAAAGGGGATGCGAACACTGCCTACTTCCATGCCATTGCTAATGGCAGACATAGGAAGTGTTCTATCCCCTGCCTCTGGGATGGTGGACGTCTCTTGGAGGAGGCCAAGGATGTCACCTCTCATATATACTCCTTCTATAAGGAGCTTTTTTCTGCTGGCCCCCGGTCCGGGGTCGCGTTAGCCGGGGACTTTTGGACAGAGGAGGCCAGGGTCTCCGACGCGGAGAACTTGGAGCTCACACTCCCGTTCTTGCTAGATGCGGTTGAGAAGGCCATCATGGAAATGAAGGCTCACTCGGTCCCGGGCCCTAATGGCCTCCCTGTTATTTTCTTCCAGAAGTTCTGGGAGAGTATACAGGGGGATGTTATGCCCATGTTTTAGGAGTTCTTTGTCAGGACCCTCGTGATGTTGGCCTAAAATTTGGCATGATTACCCTGATCCACAAGGTGGTGGGGCCACGAATATTCGGCAGTTTAGGCCGATCACGGTAATTAACGTAATCCAACGGATTATGTCCAAGGTATGTGCATGCAGGTTGGCTCCTATCATGGAGCTCCTGACGCACCCATACCAATTTGCCTTCCTTAAAGGCAGGTATATTCATGATGGGATCCTGGCGCTCCATGATATTATTCACGAAGTGAAGGTTAGGCGCCAGCGGGGCGTCTTCCTGAAGCTAGACTTCCAAAAGGCCTATGATAGGCTAGATTGGGCCTTTCTTCGCCAAGTCCTCCAGCGTCGGGGCCTTGATGATTGTATGATAGGGTGGATCATGTAGATCATCATGAGCGGGAACACGACAATGAACATAAATGGGGAGGTTGTACCCTACTTCAAACCCACGTGTGGGGTTAGACAAGGGGACCCGATCTCGCCAATCTTGTTTAATGCCGCGGTGGATGCCCTTGCGGAAATCATGGAGAAAGCCAAGATTTCCGGCCACATCTCAGGTGTGGTGGGGCACCTTATCCCTGGAAGGGGAGTTACCCACCTCCAATATGCGGATGACACCATGCTTATGGTGGAGGGGTCGGATCAGGACATCATCTGCTTTGAGGCCATGTCCGGCCTCAAAATTAACTTTGACAAGAATGAAGTGATGGTGCTTGGTTATTCCTTGGACGAGCAGCATAGGGTTGCTGATAACCTGAATTGCCAGCTGGCAGCCTTCCCCCTAAATTACCTAGGGATGCCAGTCAGGGACACCAGGATCCTGACTAGGGACTTGGAGGCCTTATGGGCCGGTTAAAGACAAAATTCGAGCCATGGCAAGGCAGGTTTACCTCCAAAGGGAGTAAGACCATCCTCATTGACTCCTGCCTTTCTAGCCTCCTCATGTATAACATGGGGTTGTACATCCTTCAGGAAGGTGTCCACGCCAACTTTGACAATGAGCTCTCTCGGTTCTTTTGGATGGTGAATGATGGTCACCAAAAGTACCATACGGTCAAGTGGGCGGACATTTGAGCCCCCAAAGATCTTGGGGGCATAGGGATCATTTCCTCTCTCCATATGAATGTGGCCCTGATGTTACGTTGGGTATGCCGTATCACGACCGATGATGGTGGCCTCTGGTTACAACTAATCAAAGCAAAATATCTGCGTGGGCGCCCACTTCTGGCTTGTGAACGTCGGGAGGGATGTCAATTTTGGAGATCTATCCAGGACATCAATTCGGTGATCCGGAAGGGCCTCTCTATTTTCATCGGGAATGGGAGAAACACCCTCTTCTGACTTGACCCTTGGGTGGGTGGGCGCTCCTTACGCCACGAGGTCCCTGAGTTGTTTGCGATCTGCGCGGACCCTCTGCTCCTGGTGGATGACGCTTGCCAAGACGGGGTCTGGCAAGTTGTGTTCCGCTGGAACCTCGGGGCCGCCGAGCGTGCTTCTTGGGAGGGACTTCGGGGCAGCCTCCCGTTGTCCCAATCCCAATCCCAGATAGTATGTCTTGGCACCTTTCGCCCTCAGGCTCTTTCTCCATGGAGTCCGCTTATCGGGCCCTGTTTGGTGGGCCTTCCATTCCTTGGTCTTCCCTCCTTTGGAAGGCCCCCCTTCCTTTGAAGATCAAAATCTTCCTCTGGAAGTTGTTGCGCGACCGCTTCCTCGGGAGTGGAGGTGGCCAAGTGCCATGGCCCTGGGGATAGGCTTTGCTCCCTGAGTGCGGTCCCGAAAATGGGGCACCACATTTTATTATCCTGTCCTACATCTCGCTTCCTTTGGAACTTCACACGGGAGGATCTTGGGTCATCGTGGCAGGCCTCAGACCTAGGGTAATTCCTGGAAGCCAATGCAAACCATACTAGCAGGAGGAGGCGCCTCTTCTGGTTTATGTTTGCGGTGATGACCTGGACTCTATGGAACATCCGCAACAAGATGGTCATTGAGCGTGTCTTTTTCGCCGTACCTCTGACTCAACCTTCAAATTTCTGGCTTTTTTGCAGCAGTGGTACCCATTGAGTAGGCAGCGGGACAGGGTGTGGCTGGATGGGATGATAGAGCACCTGATTGTGGCTACACGCCAACTTGCTTCTCCTCCTGGCTGTTAAGCGTGTCTCCTGGGCGCTTTTGTATCTGTGTGTGTTGTGATGTGTGTTGCGTTTGGACTATGTGTTCGGTCTTTGTTGTTCGCTTGTACTGGATGTTGTATGGATGTTGCTTTATTTATAAAGCTGGGTGTATGCCTGTTTCGAGGAGGTAGGCACACACAATTCTAAGAGAGTGTCGTCCTACTTTGGATTGGACCATAATGTACACGCACTCACGCGTGCGCCACGCCGTTTGTTTAGAAGTTTTAGGTTTGTAAAATAAATGTATTTAGACACCTTCTAGTGTGTAGGTTCGAACTTACACACTAGAAGGTGTCTAGATACATTAGCTTCACTAACCTAAAACATTTTATTTTTGTATACCTATATATATATATGGTTGTATGATCAACATAATACGGAGTTTATGTATGAAAATGTGTTATACTATGATTTTCGGATATATTGATGGAAGACCAGTTTTAATAATTTACTTCTAAATTAATGCAACTCCTTCAGAGTTGAATTTGTTCCACTCCTCCTATTGAAAGACCCATGTACCTATGTACATATTTCTTGTTCAAACAAAAATCACGCATCACACATCAGTGAAACACTACAGCAAATTCAACTTTTACCGTGCCCAGAACCCACACGGTAAAGACCCTAGAACACACGGTAAAGTGTTTACCGTGCGCCAACGCACGGCAAAATGCGCCCGGTAAATATCTGCCCGGTGAACATAATTTTCTGTGCGTTGCCGCTCGCAATAGATTTACCGTGCGCCACACGCGGTGTCCATTACACGTGTGGGACCCACCTGACGGAATCGGAGAAAAACGGAGAAAGATCTAGTTGACCCTTCACCGTGTGGCATCGACAAACGCACGGTAAAGGTCGTAGCGTGTACCGTGCGCCGTAGTGTACCGTGCACCACGTCTGCCACATTTTACCGTGCGTCAGCGTACGGTAAATGCAGATTAGGTGCAGGGTCGTATGGGTCCCACCTGGCAGTTTCACCGTGGGCAGAACCGTTACCGTGCGCTGCCCTTTTCGCGTTTACCGTGCGCCGTACCAAAACACACGGTGAACCCTTTCTGCCGCGGCGGAGAAAACGGTCGCTTTTCTGCCGCGGCAGAAAAATCTGCGAAAACGAAGTTGCCAGGAGCACAGATGGCAGACACGTGGAGGCCTTTACCGTGCGTTTCCACACGGTAGATAGCCTTTGGTCAGTTTACTGTGTGCTTGCACACGGTAAAGATGCCATATTTTCCGATTTTTTATTTTTTTCTGTTTTCATCCCGGCAGATACAATTCACAGATAAAGTTGGATGCATATACTCACAGATATACACAGATATTCAACAGAAACATGATACACGTGCATATAAACTTCAACACAAACATGATACACATATAAGCTTCAACACAATCTCCACATGATACACATAGATTCACAATGTTGTCCATCAACACAAGCTCCAAACATATACATGCACAAGAACAATGTTGTCCATCAACACAAGCTCATAATCATCAACACGAGCTCCAAATATCAACTTGAGCGATGCTCATCCTACAAGTTAAAAAGGCCGGTAATTAACAAGTTCAATGGCAATGGCTCTAGAAACCTAACATTTGCTAAATCATGTGAGAATGGCTAGAATATGGAAAAATGGCAAGAATATGGAAAACCAACATGGGCATGCATTTGTCATGGCACGAACTAAATTTTTGACATGTACAACTACAAGTGGCAATGTCATGGCAAGATTCTAAATTTTGACAAGTTCTAGTAAGAGTGTCATCGGCATGGCAAGAATGCAAATTTTGACAAGTTGTAAGAAGAGTAGCGATGTCGTGAAGAACTAACCTGAAACAAGTTGCTCCGGATGATGGAAATGTTAGTGACGGTGTGGTCCCCGTCCGTAGTAGGCCGAGTCTTCTCCGGAAATATATCAGGTACATCGAGTACGGGGCCGGAGTAGGAGGAGAGGCCACCCGGATTCATCTACAGCATGCAAAATTGAGAGCACTAGACAAGAACATCACATAACAGTAAATATGGAAAGATTGACACAAGCTTGACAACTTACCCACGGCAGCTGCATGTAGTTGAAAGGAGGAGGAGTGGGAGTAGGAGTCTGCTGTGACATCCACGATGGGAAGGTCCCGCCCTGAGTCTGCTGCGGCATGCACTGCCTCGCCATCATCGCCATTGCTTGTTGCATCTCCTGCTGGTTCTGCATCACTGTCCCCAGCTGCTCCTGCGTCTGGCGAGCCTGCTCCTCAGCCGCCTCTCGGAGTCTGTTCAACTGCGCCAATTGTGCCTACATTGTGTCATCACGATGTCATGAATGTTGCAATGCAAACAATTATGGCAAATTTGATTGGGTGAAGAACATACCCGAATCTCCTCGAGGGCCGGGTCCGGAAACCGTGGGCGCGACTCCACGGCAGGAGATGAAGGCCCCAAGCCACGGCGGAGCTGGCGCAGGGTCGGGATGGAATCAGGGTCGACGGCGCTGTCACCACAAGGCAAGCGGGCATGCGACTTGCCTCCCGCCGCCATCATCGTGGCCTGGACGTTGTAAGGTTGATGGCAAACATTTGAAGACAAGAAATCATGAGCAGGTGGCAAAGAATCTAGATTTTGACAAGTTCTAAGAAGAGTGGCGATGTCATGAAGAACTCACTGCAGTATCAGGGTCGGCCTCTAGGCCTTCAAGCTCCTTGAGATTGCTGGTGTAGCGGTTGGCCTTTACACCCCGAACATGGGTTGAGCCACTGTCCAGCCACCAAGCCCTTCTCAGGATCGTCCTTCTCCATGGTGCGGAACTGCTTCCATGTCGGGAAAATGCCGGCAGGGGCGACCGTCTTCGCCTCCTGCAAAATAGATGTTGAACATCTAGGTGAAAAGGAGACGATCTTGCGGAGTAAAAAGTAACATGGAAAGCAGGAATATAGAATGCATTTTCTCACCTCGGTGTCGATGCAGAGGGCGACGCTGCGGCTGCCCTGTCGGTGTGATGCACCTCCCATCTTTGCCCGCTTTAGCTGGCCCTCCTTGTGCTTTGCTAGCCAGTCAGGCCTGGTCCACCACGCTATCATCGGGATGAAGGAAGGGGTGTTCTGGCCGATGTAGGAAGGAGGAACCTACATATCAAACACACATATTAATGATACTAGATGGCGGTCAACAAATCGATGGTATAGAAGATGAAGCTACCTCCAGGTACTGCCACGGCTCCATGACCTTGTCCCGTGCTACCTTCTTCGGCACCTTGATGTTCAGCATGCTGTAGTAAGCCTGCACGCAGGTGATGCATGCCTCGTAGTGCATGTCATGCACTAGCTTCTTGCACATCTCATAGGACCGCGCTATGCATTTCCTCTCCATATGGGGCTCATAGGAGAAGTATTGCTACAGGCACCATGCACATAGGTAAAAGGTTAAAGCCATTAGTGCAAGCTCAAAGTTACCAAATGATGAGAAGGCAAAATGACTTACCCAGAAAAGGGATAAAACATAGATCGCCATGTGGCTGTACTCCCTTCTCGGATCCTTGGCCTGGGATTAGTGCTTAAAAGTCCAAGCTGCGTCGAAGCGACCATCCCCGACCTCGACAATCCCAGGAAAATTGTTCCTGATAAGAGCTCCCATGATGGTATGGTACTTACGGAAGGGATTCCTAAACTTCTCCTTGTACGTGAAGTCCCTGCACAATAAAAATGCCAAAATCAGCATGGTTAGTGGGTCAAAACAAAGTGAAATGCCGAAATTGAAAACACAAAGCCAATGGCGTACCTCGGGACCTTGGGCTCGAGAATGAACCTCTCGTGAGCGTAAGGAAGGGAGGGGAGAGACGAGGACCCCCGCTGGTTGTACCTGCCCGCCCGGCACCCCAGTATCACCGTGTCAGTCTCAACGTACTCCACCGCCGGCTTCTCCTAATCCAGCGTCGTGTCAATCCTCCATATCCCTCCCTCGGGTGGCAACTCCAGAAACTACTCATCCCCCACCTCCTCCTTGGAGTCAGCATCCGGTACCACCGACACGTCGGAGTCAGACTCCTCAGAAGCCATGTACTCCTCGTCGTCCTCGTCGTCCTCCTCCGGAGGAGGAGTAGGTACACGCGTCGGACGCCTAACCCTCCTCCTATTGCGGACGGGAGGGGGAGGGCTGGTCTCTTGGGGAGACGAGGGGTCCTGTCGTGATGTCCCGAGGAGCGACTTCATGCTCTTCTTATTTCCGCTGGCAAAGGCCTTCACCCCAATGGCAATGACCCCCCACTAGGCCCTTCTTCTTCTCTCCTCCTGGCATGTTTCCTACATTGACAAAACGATGGGTTTCATTAGTACACACGATACAACAAAATTATGTAAATGGATGAATATTACTAAAATCAACAAAATGATGTAAATTTATGAATACTACTAAAATCAACAACGAGTATAGCAACAATGAGTAAAATTAGAGTGCAACAATATTACATAGAGTTCTCGCAAAAATCCCTCTTACAAAGATCACTAGTACACGTGATAACATAGAGCTGTTACAAATAAGCTAGCCTGACAATTACTATTACATGGCTCCTCAGTAGCCTATGTCGTCACCATGGGGATTAACTATTGGACAATAGTCTTCATCATTACCGTCATCCTCGCCGCACCACCAACCTTCCACGGAACCCGGAGGTGGTCCCTCTAGCACCTCGGTGTCAAGTCCTACGCGGAACCGCTCTAGCAAAGTCACGTTGTCTAGGTTAAGAACCTCCTCGACTTCACCAACTGCGGGGGCTTCCTCCATGTCCGCGTCTCCGTCTTCTTCGTCTTCGTCAACAACAACACTCGGCAAGTTGATAGTGAATCTCCCTGGGAGACCTCCTTCCTGATAAAACTAAATGTCGTCCCTTGAGGGGGCTAGGACGCGGTAATCGTCAATGTTAGGCAAAGCCGGCCTATTGCGAGGCGGTACCGTGATCACAACATCCCACGGTAACAGGCGTTTTCTTGGATTTTTGCATGCGTACGGGAGATAGAATACTTGGAAGGCCTGGGTAGCCAAAATGTAGACATCTTCTCCCGCGTAGACGGGGCTTCGTTCAACTTCGTCAAGTCCAATTGTAGGATCTCATCTCACCCTCAGTGGGTCAAACCAATGGCATTTCAATACAATTGGATTCAGCCCTTTGCCAAAACCGTAATCCAGCTCATATATAGCCTCGACTCTTCCATAGTAATGGAGTTTATATTCGCCTTCACATAACACCCCGCTATTTGTTGTCTTCACGTTGGCCCGGCCCGTTGTGTAATTATGTGTGTGAAAGCGATACCCATTTACGTCATAAGCGTTGAATGAGCCAACCCGACGCTGAAAGCGATGCGCAATGGCTCTCAGCTCTTTTTTCATCTCTAGGTCCTTTTTTGCCTACAAATTAAGGAAGAGAAGTTTAGAACGAGAAATGATCGATGAACATCCTGGGTACAAGAAAGGTTAGACGGAACAGTACATGTTCCGTGAACCAGCTCCTGAAACCATGATTACCACCCTTCTCAAAGATCTCATCCTCTTCTTGCAGGGTGGGATCCCTTCCGTGCTTCCAGTTTTCACGAGTGAATCGTCTACGCTAATGACCAAAGAGGAGGGAGGAGTTAGCCAAAAACATACGAGTGAATGCTTGCGGAAAACGAAACGGTGAAAGACTTACTTAATGTATGGCTTGACTTCCTCAATGTTCTTCAGGACATACGAGTGGATCAGATCCTGCTCTTGTTTTCCCATGAGGAACCTCTGCGTGCCACTTGATTTGCCACCGAGCCCTATGAAGATGCTAAGCTTGGGTACATCTTCAGGGTTGGCGGCATTGTAACGGAGGTACGGATTGTGCTGTGTGGCAATGTTGGCATCATAGTAGCTTGTCGTGAAGGTTGACACCTCCTCGTTATGGCATGCCTCGGCCATGGATGCCTCGACCTTGGCCTTATTGCCGCAATTTCCCTGTTGACCCTTCATTTTTCTCTCGGCCCCATACTGCCAACGGTCGTGCACAGTCCCCCTTTAAACACTCCTCCGCGAGATGCAAGATCATATGTTGCATCAGATTAAAGAACCCTGGCTGAAGGAGTGTCTCTAGCTTGCACAGCAACTTGGGCGCCTTGTCATGCAGCTTCTGAATCAATTCACGGTCTAACTCCCTTGCACAGATGGTGCGGAAGAAAAAGCTCAACTCCACCAGGATCTGCCATGTCTCCTCGTCGACGTAGCCTCGAATCATCACCGACATTACCCGCTCAAGCCACACATGGTAGTCATGACTCTTGAGCCCAGATATTCGCCAAGTCTCCACGTTCACGCACCTCATCCAGTTAGCCGCATACCCATCGGGGAAGAACAGGCAGTCCACAAGCCAATGGAATATTTCTCTTCTTTCCGCCCACGTAGGGCAGAACAGAGCCTTCGGCTTAGTCCACCTGGCGCCGTTGACTCCAGGAGGCTGCATTTTCAGATCTACCCTGTCGCAAAATTGTTCTTGGTCGATTCGAGCCTTGAGGTTATCCTTCGTCTTCTCGGTCTCCATTATGGTGCTCCAAAGAGCCTCCGCGGTATTCTTCTCGGTGTGCATTACATCGATGTTATGCGGATGCTCGACATCTGGCATGTACTCGAGCAGCTTCCAGAAGCATGGATAGTGAGTCCACTGGTGTGTCTCCCCATATCCCATGAAACCCTTCCCATTGGGGTTAGGCACGAGAGCATCCAACTTAGCCTTGATTTCCGCTCCGGTCCTCAGACGTGGTATTGGAGTATCGACAACAACTCCTTTCAGGAACCGCATTGTGTCAGTCCTGTATTCATGATCCGGGGCAAGGAACTAACAATGTTGATCAAAGAAGGAATACTTTCCTCCCTTCGGAAGCCAGAAAAATGTCACTCGCTGCCTGCACTCTGGGCAAGGCCACTTCCCATGTGTACACCAGCCGCAGAACAAAGCATGTGCCGGTAGGTCATGCAGGGACGTGTGGTACCGGACGTACCTATCAAAGTGATCATTTGATGAGGCATCATATGTTCGCACCCCGTTCCAGCCGACAGCCAAGTCTTCCACCAGCCGTTCCAGGTACACGTTCATGTTCTTACCCGGGTATTTCGGCCCTGGGATTATCATCAACAATAGCATGTTATGTGATCTCATGGACTCGCCGGGGGGAGGTTCAGGACAATAAAAACACGGGCCAACAACTGTATTGAGCAGTTGACATGCCATATGGATTGAACCCATCTATCGATATCGCAATTGCTACGCTCCTCGCGTCGCCCGCTTTTCGTGGATACTTCAGTACAAAGTTCTTCCACGCGGTACCATCCGACGGATGTACCATCTTATCGGTGTATCTCTTCCCTAATGCGGCCCATCACATCTGTTGGGCAGATTCCTTGTTCATGAAAACCCGCTGGAGCTTCGGCAGGAATGGAAGATACCGGAGGATCTTTTGGGGAAACTTGGTCTGCCTCTTCTGACCACCACCCTCGTCGACCTCGAAGTACCTACATGATTTGCAGTGGATGCAGAACTCTGTTCCAATATGTTCTTTCCTGAATAGCATGCATCCCTTAGGACAAGCGTCTATCTTCTCATAATCCATCTTAAGGTATTTGAGGATTTTAGTCGACTCGTAGAAGTTCCTCGCCAAGATGTGCGGGATCGGAAACAAACTGTCAATGACGACCATGAGCTCATCGTAGCAATCTCTGGGCAGCTGGTACTTGCACTTCACGGCCATAATGCGGCGATGGCATCTAGAAGGGTAACATCTATATGTCCATGGAGGGGCTTCTGCGCAGCAAAACAAATTCTCGTAGAACTTTTTTGTGTCTTCCTCCGGTTCCTCACTTGTCCCCGCCACCTGAGATGTCTCCGCCTCTACATGAGGGCTTTCGGGCACATTGGCATTCACAAAGTCGTCCAAGTAGTTGGCAAACCCAGTCGCAAATTCTTCCGCTAGCTGGCTCTGACGCGGCTCGGTTCTAGAATGCTTTGCTCCTCCATGTTCACCATGCAAAGTCCATCTATGGTAGAACGGTGTGAACCCATTCCTGAGTAGGTGCATACTCACATCTTCCTTCGACTGCCGTTTTCGGTTTCCACACTTCTTACAGGGGCACAGAATTGCCGTTGGTCTGTTAGGACGGTCAAATGCCTGATTCACAAATTGCTCGGTCTTTTCCATCCATTCATCAGTTATCTGCGACTGACTAATTCTGCCATCATACATCCACTCACGGTTCTCCATCCTCTAATCGGTGCCCAAAAAAGACATATACAATAATAATGATTTCAGTTTAACATGTCATCGAATACACTCGGTATTATTTCTATTCATTTTTTACGGCTTTGCACCCACCTATCTCTCTAATAGGTAAAGGACCTAACCAGCCTGCCGGTCCGTAGATCGAGTATGTTCTCCTTGCCCTACCCTGATCCGAGATGGAATTTCGGCAGCACCTCCCCGCTGCTCTCCCGATACACGTCTCGGCAATTTGCCGAGAGAATGTGCATCCGGAGAACAACGGGGAGGCGCTGAAAAAATTCCGTCCCAGATCGAGGTAGAGCTAGGAGAACGTACCCAATCCACGGACCGGCGGACTGTCCTGTAAATGCCGTAAGCGTTACGGCTAAAAATATGCAACTCTAACACTATGTGCATATTTTTTCGCGTAACGCTTACGGACGGGAAGAGATGCCTAGGTGACGTGACAGACTCGGTGATCTAGACACTCAAATAAAACCCTAGGTACATTAAAGGGAGGGCGGACAATTTCTCACCCTCGAAGCGTGACCGGGACGGCGGCGACGATCACCGACGCTCCTGCGAACCGCCCTCCCCCGACGGCCCCGCTGATCTCAAACTCGACGCATAGCCCTATACCATATGCATATTCAGTTAGACACCATCGTTTATATGAAGCTACTTATTTCGGTTTGTGATATACATAACAACTAAATTCCTTCTACAAATTAAACATGTCAATGTACAAACAAAATGGAACAACTAAAATCCTTCTACAAATTATTTCGGTTTTGCCTATGTAATAAATTTAACAACTAAAATAGAACAAAAAAATGAAACAAAAAATGAAACAAACTTCCATTTTACCTAATCATGTGATATAGGGTAACATCTATGGAACAATTGTCAACTAATAATAAAAAAGAAGAAGTAAAAGAAACATAGACATATACCTCCTGCTGGCGTCGGGGGAGATGGCAGGCGGCGGCCTCCTGCCGGCATCGTCGGAGGGCTGGAGGAGCGCGGGCCTTTAGGGAGGCGGTGGCGACGGCTGGAGGTAGCCGGCGGCGAGGGCACTCACGGCCACGACAGCGTCGTCGCTATGGCGGGAGCGTTGCCAGGGGAGGAGGAAGGCTGCCGGCGGCGAGGTGGTAGGCAAGTTGGGATAGAGGGGGAGGCGGCGAAGAGGCTTGGCGGCGGCTGGCGGCGAGGGCGAGCAGGGAGGCGGCAGCGGCGCTTGTGTGATCTGCTTCGGGCTCAGCTCGATATGGAGTGTGGAGTGTGTCTCGATCCAGATGCAATAATTAGGTTTCGGCAGCAGTTTATCGTGCGCCACAAGCAAAAACACACGGGAAATGGCTTTGTTTACCGTGCGTTTCCGCACGGAAAAGGTCCATACTTTCATTAGGCCGCGTCTGTTCACTAGAAAAAACCTATCGCCAGCCCAGCTGGTACCGCTCCCTGTCCTGTGTTCGAGTCCCAACTTTGGCAAAAACCCACCTTTTTTTGCAATGCTCGATTTACCGTGCGCCTGGCCAAAACACACGGCAAAGTGCAGCTTTACCGTGCGCACACACACACGGAAAATGCAGATTTACCGTACGCATTCAGCAAACACACGGAAGAGGTGACCATTACCGTGCGTGGACACATGGTAAAAGGGCATTACTTTATGTTTTTTATTTATTTGTTACTATTTTCTCGTTGTTATCTTATTATACTTTGTTGAGTGTCTTTATTCTATATATCACTTTTATTTTTATTTCTTTAATATTTGAATTTTTTCGAGTAAGGGGGAAACCCTAGCCCGAACCCCCCGCGACGTCAACCCTCCTTCAACTTTGTTAAATATGTTTATTTATTTACTAAGTATCAATTCCATTTTTATATATTTACTACTTTGATAAGTATGTTTTTTCATTTGCTAATAGCATTTTTAGTGCGAGTAAGGGGGAACCCCCTTAGGAAAGTGCCGGAACCCTAGCCAGACCCCCCCGGCGACATCTACCCCCTCAACAGGCACCAGAAGGGGGTAGCCCAATGGAACTTTATGTGAATTTGTGTTTGTTTATGTCATACCAACATGACAAACCAAGGTTGGACCCAACACTGATGAAGATTCACTGGGTAGACCCGCGGCGGGAGGTTTCTAGGCTTCTCGGTGAAAAAAGCTGTTAAGTCTGTGACAGCGTGCACGAGTGAGAGGTACCTGCATGCAAGGTAGGTGGATAGTGTCTCTACTAGGATCCTACCACACACACACACACACAAAATTTAGGTCCACATGCATGTTTCCTAGGGACCCCGGGCCACCGAAGCACCCGTTCTGCCGAAACCCTAGCCAGAACCCCCCGACGATGTCTACCCCCCTAAACAGGCACCGGAAGGGGGTAGCCCAATGGAACTTTATGTTCATTTTTGCGTGTTTATGTCATACCAACATGACAAACCAAGGTTTGACCCAATACTGATGAATATTCACTCGGTAGACCCGCGGCGAGGGGTTTCTAGGCTTCTCGGTGGAAAAAACTGCTAAGTCTGTGACAGCGTGCACGCGTGAGAGGTACCTGCATGCAAGGGAGGTGGATACTGTCTCTACTAGGCTCCCAACACACACATACACAAAATTTAGGTCCACATGCATGTTTCCTAGGGACCCCGGGCCACCGAAGCACCCGTTCTGCCGAAACCCTAGCCAGAACCCCCCGACGACGTCTACCCCCTAAACAGGCATCGGAAGGGGGTAGCCCAATGTAACTTTATATGCATTTGTGTTTGTTTATGTCATAAAAACATGCCAAACCAAGTCTGGACCCAATACTGATGAAGATTCACTCGGTAGACCCGCGGTGGGGGGTTTCGGGGCTTCTCGGTGTAAAAAACTGTAAGTGTGTGACAGCGTGCACGCGTGAGAGGTACCTCATGCAAGGGAGGTGGATAATGTCTCTACTAGTCTCCCACCACACACACACACAAAAGTTAGGTCCACATGCATGTTTCCTAGGGACCCCGGGCCACCGAAGCACCCGTTCTGCCGAAACCCAAACCAGAACCCCCCGGCGACGTCTACCCCCCTAAAAAGGCACCGGAAGGGGGTAGCCCAATGAAACTTTATGTTCATTTGTGTTTGTTTATGTCATACCAACATGCCAAACCAAGGTTGGACCCAATGCTGATGAAAATTCCCTCAGTAGACCCGCGGCGGAGACTTACGGGGCTTCTCGGTGGAAATAACTGTTAAGTCTGTGACAGCGTGCACGCGTGAGAGGTACCTGCATGCAAGGGATGTGGATACTGTCTCTACTAGGCTCCCACCACACACATACACAAAATTTAGGTCCACATGCATGTTTCCTAGGTACCACGGGCCACCGAAGCACCCGTTCTACCGAAACCCTAGCCAAAACCCCCCGGTGACGTCTACCCCCTAAACAGGCACCGGAAGGGGGTAGCCCAATGGAATTTTATGTTCTTTTGTGTTTGTTTATGTCATAACAACATGCCAAACCAAGGTTTGACCCAATAATGATGAAGAGTCACTCGGTAGACCCGCGGCGGGGGGTTTCGGGGCTTCTCGGTGGAAAAAACTGTAAGTGTGTGACAGCGTGCACGCGTGAGACGTACCTCATGCAAGGGAGGTGGATACTGTCTCTACTAGGCTCCCACCACACACGCACACAAACAAAAGTTAGGTCCACATGCATGTTTCCTAGGGACCCTGGGCCACCGAAGCACCCGTTCTGCCGAAACCCTAGCCAGAACCCCCCGACGACGTCTACCCCCCTAAAAAGGCATTGGAAGGGGGTAGCCCAATGGAACCTTATGTTCATTTGTGTTTGTTTATGTCATACCAACATGCCAAACCAAGGTTGGACCCAATACTGATGAAGATTCACTCGATAGACCCGCGGCGGGGGGTTTCGGGTCTTCTCGGTGGAAAAAACTGCTAAGTCTATGACAACGTGCATGCGTGAGAGGTACCTACATGCAAGGGAGGTGTATAATGTCTCTACTAGGCTCCCACCACACACACACACACACAAAAGTTAGGTCCACATGCATGTTTACTAGGGACCCCGGGCCACCGAAGCACCCGTTCTGCCGAAACCCTAGCTAGAACCCCCCGGCGACGTCTACCCCCCTAAATAGGCACCGGAAGGGGGTAGCCCAATGGAACTTTATGTTCATTTGTGTTTTTTTATGTCATACCAGCATGAAAACCCAAGGTTGGACCCAATACTGATGAAGATTCACTCGGTAGACCCGCGGCGGGGGGTTTTGGGGCTTCTCGGTGGAAAAAACTGCTAAGTCTATGACAACGTGCACGCATGAGAGGTACCTGCATGCAAGGGAGGTGGATACTGTCTCTACTAGGCTCCCACCACACACACACAAAATTTAGGTCCACATGCATGTTTCCTAGGGACCCCGGGCCACCGAAGCACCCGTTCTGCCGAAACCCTAGCCAGAACCCCCCAGAGACGTCTACCCCCCTAAAAAGGCACCCGAAGGGGGTATCCCAATGGAAATTTATGTTAATTTGTGTTTGTTTATGTCATACCAACATGCCAAACCAAGGTTGGACCCAATGCTGATGAAGATTCCCTCGGTAGACCCACGGCGGAGGGTTTCGGGGCTTCTCGGTGGAAAAAACTGCTAAGTCTGTGACAGCGTGCACGCGTGAGAGGTACCTGCATGCAAGGGAGGTGGATACTGTCTCTAATAGGATCCCACCACACACACACATAAGTTAGGTCCACATGCATGTTTCCTAGGGACCCCGGGCCACTGAAGCACCCGTTCTGCCGAAACCCTATCCAGAACCCCCCGGCGACGTCTATCCCCCTAAACAGGCACCAGAAGGGGGTAGCTCAATGGAACTTTATGTGCATTTGTGTTTGTTTATGTCATACCAACATGCCAAACCAAGTTTGAACCCAATACTGATGAAGATTCACTGGGTAGACCCGCGGCGGGAGGTTTCGGGCATTCTCGGTGGAAAAATCTTATCCCGAACCCCCCGGCGGCGTCTACCCCCCTAAACAGGCATCAGAAGGGGGTACATAAATGGACTCCACAAATTAACTATAAACATTTATGTAATACAACATTAATTGTACAATACAAAATAATTAAGATAACATATGAAATATTTTTCACTAAGTAACATCATTTTAGACCTTGGCAGGCTCTCTAACTTAGCTCTTACCATGAACTCCCTTCATATTAATATATATTCTGAAAAATATGACAATACAAAGTACTATTGATGAAAAAAATCTAGCAACATTATTATCAAATGGCCAAACATCGCTGCAATTTAGTGTTCAGATTCTTCGAAGTCAAGTTACGCAAACTCTAGCTGCTGCTTTTTCCGTTTAATTTAAAGTGTAAATGCAGATTTCAACTTCTTAATATACACTGAATACAAAATACCAAAAAACAGTTATCGTGTGGACACACACGGTAGAAGGCTCTTTTACCGTGCATGTGCCGTAGTGCACGGTAAAATGTCTGTCTTTTACCATGTGGGTTGACCACCGCACACGGTAACCTTCTTCTCCGTTAAGGCGCCGTCGCGGCCGTTGCTGTATTACCATTGCGCGGTGGGTCCAGGTGGGCCCCCAATGTATTATCGTGCGTGATATCGGGGCACACGGTAAAGGGAACCGTTTACCATGCGTTGCCTCTTTTCCGTGCGCCGTAGTCACCTATTACCGTGCATTTTCTTTACCGTGCGTCGACCCACGCAACAAGGAAATTTTACCGTGCGACCGCACACAGAACAATCACGACGCACGGCAAAATTCGATTTTCCTGTAGTGAAAGCGGGGTCTACTATGTATGCAAATTTCAGGGTATCACCATGAGCGAAAGACATGCACCGCTCTGACGGGATGCCTGTCCGATTTACACTTCTCGAAACAGTTTTTCGTCCTGCTATATTAATATAGCAATAAACCGATATAAATTTTAGGGCCATAGCACGGTCAAGTCCAAACAAAAAAATAAGAGAAAGAAAAAAGAAGATAATACCGACAACGGTAGATCGAAAAAATGAGGAAGGCTCGCCATCGTTGCGTCCACCAAAAAAGTTCCACCACGCTCCTAGAGCTCCAAAACGTCACGTACTAAGCACCACCTTCAAGAAGAACTGTGATGATGATGACGCTGATGTCCGGACATGTCCTAGGGTTTCCCCCCTACGCGGGGGTGATTGGGGAAGGGGTACGCCTGATGTCCTTCAAGAAGGAATGGCAGAACCCATAGGCGTCGCTTCGTCGAAGTCATAAGACCGACAAGGATTTCTCCTTACCCCAAAAAACCCTACCCCAAATGATTTGTAGTCTTCCATTTATCAATGTCGTCCACCTACATGCGCCACCATAGTCTTCATGTCATCGTCTCACTGTGAACCGATACGAGGCCTAGAAACGGACAATGGTGACAGCAGGTTCCGCGATCGCCAGCGCTATAGCCGACGGGAGGGAACTACCTCCACCAATGTCGTGGTCGCCGATAGGACGCAGCGAAAGAAGCACGCCAGACAAACTAGAATCAGAGAGCGGCATTAGCGCGACCATCTGGAGGACGTCATTCACCGCCAACGGCGGGTGCTGAGCGGACAAAGCAGCAGGGACACACCAGGACGAACAGCCTGGCCAAACCCAGGTCGGATCCGTAAAGTCCCTACTGTCATGCTGCAGTACGTAGGCCGCCGCTGCTACCCTCTTGTTCATCGACATCGGCTTGACCGGGCTGAAATCGGGCCCGTTAAGCTCCGCCACCACACTGCAGCAGGACGGCTCCATCACCACCACCCAGTCGTTGTTGCCTCCATCTCCATCTCGAGGAGAAATCGCCGCCTTTCGCGCCAGGCGGCCCGCTTGGGCCCAGAATCTAGGCTGTTCTGTCACGAGTAGCGGGCACGAGCGAGCAACGATCTCTGCGTCACCAAGGAGCATTGTTGATGCGAAGAGAGCACATGGGGCCAGCGTTCCACCGCTGTCATATGCCGAAGAGCACTGCCGCCAACTGCCACCACCCGAGAAGGGACGCCGCATGTGGGAAGAAGCCGAGCCGCCGCTGCCGACATCATGCGGGGAATGCCTGGCCGGTGGCACATGCCAGCCGCTGGAAGGGGTTAGGGAAGAGTGAGGGCTCGCTGGGAGGAGAGGAGTACTCAGTCGTCTCTCTCGGGGAGACGACGCGGGGGAGGCGAGAGGGAGCAGTCTTCCATACGCTGCTTGATCACGTCCACCTACCGATAACACACAACAACGGTCGAAGACAAGAACCAGTGTTGCTATCAGCGGAGTAGATGTGCAGAGGTGGAGAAAATACTCCGTATGAAGCGAATACATGCAAAAGAGGAGCCCATGCATGGTCCTTCACTTTCAAACCAGTCTCAGCCACACTCTTGAGGGAGAGGAGGAGGCCCCGGCCGCTCGTCTCTCCGAGAGAGACGACGCGAGAGGGGGATCGGTCTTCCATAGGCTGCCTGATCACATCCGCCTGCTAGCCCGATAACACAGAACGGCCGAAGACTAGAACCGGTGCTGCTATCAGCGGAGAAGTAGATATGCAGAGGTGGAGAAAATAAATACTCTGTACGAACCGAATACTTGCAAAAGAGAACCCCACGGTCACTCTCAAAACGTATCTCTGCAGCCACACCATATGTAGGAGTGGATGTGCCTCGCGAGCCGAAGCGTGCGTTCGCACTAGACTGACTTGCAGCGATTTACTTCGAAACCATGTTACTCGATCCACATAAGCCATGGACGGGCCTCATCTGCATTCTTACATGCATGTTGAGTTGCAGCTAGCCTTCCATTCTCTTCTAGTAGCTGCCCCTGCGTGATAAATCTGGGCTGAGATAGGGATTATATTGTTAGCCCCTAGGAGATCTCTAGAGCTGCTAGTACTCACGCCTTGAGCACCTGGACACACGCACAAGCTCAAAGGGAGAATGGACACAAGTATTGTGAGTGAAGGAGTCAGGAGAGACTGAGGCTGAATGCTCTTCTTATTGCATTACTACAAACCGATACAAGGGGTCCTATTTATAGGACTTGTGAGCTGCACAAACCATCTCATTGATGGACTTAGATGACCTGACCGACAGCTTATCCTGACAGCCAAACTCTATCCTCCTTGCTCAGTTGGCATCGTGCTTCCATGGGCGTGTGCGCGGTGCTACAGCCCGCTATGCCCACCTTGTCGAGCAGTTTGCTCGCGTACACAACCCGTGTGATCATGGTGCACCCACACTCCTGTTTTACCTCTAGGCCAAGGTAGTATCGGAGCAAGCCGAGGTCACTCTTGGAGAATAACCATTTCATCTCCTCCTTGAAATGGTGCACTTCTCGCTGCTCAGCACTGGTGATCACTAGGTCGTCGACATAGACCCCGACAATCAACAGTGCGTTCCTGGTTCTTCGTGCGTACACGGCGTGTTCCGTGACACTGAGCGTGAAGCCGAGCGAAGCTAAGCTTGCATCTAGTTTGGCGTTCCACGCCCTTGGTGCTTGGCGTAGCCCATACATGGCCTTGTGGAGCTTGTAGACACCATGTTCGTGTCCATCAACGATGAACCCTGGTGGGCGGGATACGTAGACCTCCTCCTCGAGATCTCCGTTTAGGAACGCAGATTTAACATCCATGTGATGAACCTCCCAGCCACGGTGTGCCGCCACAGCGAGGATGAGCCATACAGACTCTAACCTTGCCACTGGTGCGAAGACCTCCTCGAAGTCCACACCTTGATGTTGCACGTAGCCCTTTGCGACAAGTCAGGCCTTGTGCTTAACGATGTTCCCATTCTCGTTTTTCCTCACCTTAAACACCCATTTGAGGCCGATCGCACGGTGACCTGTAGGGAGGGAGCTGAGACTCCAGGTGTTGTTGTCGTCGATGGACTGAAGCTCGTCTAACATCGCACAACGCCAACAGTCCTCGCGCTCCGCCTCACCAAACGATGTCGGTTCTTCTCCGGCCACGAGATGCAACACCTCGTCGTTGAAGAACTGCTCCGCTAGTTGCGGTGTACCGACAGGAGCTCCAAGCAGGTCATCGACGAGCCAGAACTGGTGTGGTGCGGTGGCGCTGTCTTGGGCGTCGAAGAGAGCTGATTGCGCCGACGGAGGCGTCATGAACCGTACCTGAGTGGAGCTAGATGGGGAAATCTCAGCATCCTTGCTAGGTGTCGTTGTTGAGTGTTGTTTCCGGGCTGGAGACGGTGTAGCTGAAGGCGTTACAGCAACACGACTTCTTGCGGGAGTTGTGTCCCGGGAACGAGTCGTGGTCGACGTGGCCGCATGCGTGACGTAGACGGGGTACTCAACTATGAAGAAGTTGCTTGCCAGGGCCTCACCGGGCGCCTCCCAGTTCCACCGTGCCTCTTCATCGAAGATGACGTCACGTGACACATGTAGGCGCTTGGAGATAGGATCGTACATCCTGTACGCCTTAGAACCTGTCTCATAGCCAATGAAGACCATGGGGGTGCTCCTGTCATCGAACTTCTGCAGGTGCGGGCGCGCCACCTTGACGTGTCCAACGCAGCCAAAGACGCGGAGGAAGCGCACGTATGGCTTCTTGCCGTGCCATGCTTCATAGGGCGTCATGCCGTCGACACTCCTCGTGAAGCACCGGTTGAGGATGAACACTCGTTTAGCCTTGAGAATGCTGCGTGCCATGCCCAACACTGTCTGGTTCCGCCGCTTGACGATGCCATTCTGTTGTGGCGTGTATGACGCAGTGAGGTGACGTTGCACGCCACTCTCGCCCCAGTGCTCATAGAAAGCGGCCGATGTAAACTCGCCGCCACGATCAGTGCGTAGCACACGCAGCTTGTGCCCGCACTCTACCTTAGCTGCCGCATGGAACTTGATGATGGGGCGTGCAACCTCGTCTTTGGATGCCAAAAGCTCTACCCACATGTACCTGCTGCGATCGTCAATCAGCAGCAAGATGTAGCGTCGGCGGCGTGATCGGGCCACACAAGTCCCCGTGTACGAGCTCAAGAGGCTTCTGGGCCCTGTAGTGTGCCTTCTGCGGGAAAGGTAGGCGCCGCTGCTTCCCGGCAAGGCACGCCTCGCACAGCTCGTCGGCGTGCTCGATGTGCGGAAGACCACGCACCAAGCCTCCACGAGCCATCCTCTGCAGGCCATCGAAGTGCAGGTGCCCGAGTCGCGCATGCCAGCGCCAGGAGTCAGACACGTGACCCATGGCGAGGCACACTGGACGTACAGGTGTGAACCGACGTTTGTACAAGCGATTGGGCGACCTTTGTACCTTCATCAGCAGGCGATCTCGCACGTTGAGGATTCCACGACGTATGTGGATGTCATACCAGCTCTCGTCGAGCTGGCCGAGGCTCACGACGCTGCTCTTGAGCGCCGGGATAAAGAAGACCTTGATGAAAACGCGGTGATCTCCCCCGTCGATGGCAAACACAACGGTGCCACGTCCGTGGATATCCATCACTGAGCTATCCGAGAAACGTACCTTGCTAGTGACTGAACAGTCCAACTCAGCAAAGGCATCAATGGAGCCTGTCATGTGGTTCGTCACGCCAGTGTCGAGGAACCATACTTCGCCACGTTGGTAGTCATCGTGGGAAGGGGTGACAATGGCCCTCTCCTCGTTGAGGAACACTTGACCACCGATGCGTGTCATGGTGTTCTCGGGGCATTCGAGCACCTCCTCGACGCACGCCATCATCCGTCCAGGGCCTTCGTCTTCCTCGGCCTGGACAAGATTGGCAGCGGCCAGCGGTGCTGCTGCTGCTGCCGCTTCATCCCGCTGCTTCTTGCGGCATTCACGGGCCCAATGGCCCTTTTTCCCGTAGTACCGGCAGTTATTCCTGCCGATGTTGTTGACGGAACCTTGCATCGGCGTGGTCTGCTGCTGAGGCTGACCGCCCTTTCACCCATTTCCAAGACGGCCATTGCTGGGGCCACCCCCTTTGCCGCTTGTTCCGCCTCCCCACGGCTGTCTCTTTCGCGCCTCCCACTGTTCCTCAGTGAGTAGGAGCTGGCCGCTGGAGCTGCCTCCTTGATCATCGTCTAGTCGTTCCTCAACGGCTCAGATATGGCCAACAACCTCCTCGACAGTGAGCGTTGCTGGGTCGAGGAGTGTCTCGATGGAGAAGGCAATTTGAATGAAGCGCGTAGGGACAACAGAGAGGAATTTTCTCACAACCTTCTCTTCGTCGACCGAGTTGCCGAGAGAGCGCAGAGCGGACGCGATGTTGGAGATGCGCATCGCGAACTCGTCGATCCGCTCGTTGGCCTTGAACGTGACGTTTTCGAACTTAGTTCGGAGCCAGCTCACACGCGAGTCGTGCACACGATCGTTCCCCTGGTACTGGAGGCGGATTGCCTCCCAGGCCGCCTTGGCGCTCCCCTTCCCCACGAGCATGCAGTGCATCTCCGATGGGGTAGAGCGGAGGAGCGCCGCCAACACCTGCTTGTCCTCCCTGCGAGGTACGGTCTCGTCCTCGATCGCTTCCCAGAGCGATGCCGCCTGGAGGTTCACCTCCATCACCATCGCCCAGTTGGTGTAGTTGGAGCTCTTCAACATCGGGAAGGAGAGGTTGGTGCCGCTGCCGCCTCCGGTCTCGCGCAACACTTGTTGCACGACAATCTCACCGCCATTGCGCCGCACCCTGCTGCGCCCACAGCTCGGCGAGCGTCGTCGCTGCTCAGGCGGAGATGTCGCGGATTGGCGTGGCGGTGGTGTGCCGTTATTGCCTCTCCCATTGCCTTGCGACATGGCTACTAACTTGGCTCTGATACCAATTGTTAGCCCCTAGGAGATCTCTAGAGCTGCTAGTACTCACGCCTTGAGTACTTGGACACACGCACAAGCTCAAAGGGAGAATGAACACAAGTAGTGGGAGTGAAGGAGTCGGGAGAGACCGAGACTGAATGCTCTTCTTATTGCATTACTACAAACCGATACAAGGGGTCCTATTTATAGGACTTGTGAGCTGCACAAACCAGCTCATCGACGGACTTAGATGACCTGATCGCCAGCTTATCCTGACAGCCAAACTTTTGACATACTGCTATTTATCCTGACAAAAGCTAAGATTCTTATCCTGACATCTCTTGACTTGCTAGCAGTGTAGATATTTGACTTTGGTGGCAGATGTTCACAAGCAGCGCTCTCTTGCTAGTGTGAATATACACGTACTAGTACTCGCATGTATGTACGTACTACATTAAGCAACAACTTAATTAATTAACATATATTCATTTCTCTCCTGGTTACCGCAAATCGACCGCCATCTCCACTCCTTGCAGGTATATATAGTAATCGATGCCCTTGACTACATCGATCTGAGCTTCAAATTTCTCTACCTTTTGTGTTTACTATGCACGGAATGGTGTACTAGTTAGTGTAGAGTATACGTATCTGTTAGGGATAGACTAGGTTACTTGTCTTGTACTCTAAGTAGGTTGTTTGTCTTGTACTCTAAGTTGGTCCCTGTACGTCTATATATACTCGCCCGAGAGGCTCAATAATACATCCATCATATTTCGCAATCTCTCTCTTCCTCTACCCTTCAACATGGTATCAGAGCGGCACGGTCCTTGACCTAGCCGCCGCCTCCGCTTCCGCGCCGCGCCACCCCCGGGGAGGTCGATCTCCATGATCTCCGCCGGGGGCCGCGCAACCCGTACGCAGGGTTCGTCCGCCGATCCGTGATCGGCTGTCCTGCAAGTCTTTTTTTCCGATCTCTTGATCGGTTTTCTTCTTTGGTTTACCGATCTTAGATCGGATTGAGTCGCCCATCGCCGTCGTCATCATCGCGCCTCTACTCCGACCATCGGCATCGACGATCTACACCGCGCCCGTGCGCCTGTCACCTGCGCCGCTGTGCCTTCCTCGGTAGGCCGTCGCGGTCTCATGACAGGCTGCCGCGCACCGCGGCCGGCTGCTGTGGCTTCCTCGGGAGGCTGCCGCGGCCGACCCCCCCTCGGATCGTCTTCGCCGTCATTGCCCGGGATCGCACCGACAACGACGCCGCGGATTCCGATCTGCCGTCGTCACGGACTTGGCGCGTACAGCGCCGCCGTCGGTCTGATCAACCGATGTGGTGCTCGTCTCTGCCGAGTACGTTCCCGAGTACGCGCCTACCACCGATCGAGCATCGGGCTGCCGCTGCGTCGCCCCTTCGGGCTGTAGCGTCGCCGCCTTTGGTCCCCGCCACCGGCTACCAACGCGTCTTCTCAGGCGTGTCCGTCGCTGGTGGTTCTCACGCCGCTGCACGCGGTCATCGCCGTCACCCCGCAAGGACGTCGCAGGCTTCCACCGCGCCACCTCCCTCGGCGCGGATCGCCGCCGTCCGCGCATGGTCTTCGTCATGTCGCCGGGTTCTACTTCGAGCACCGCCGCCGCCGCTCCTACCCTCTGCCGCCGCCGCCTCTTGGCCGCCGTCGCCGCAGCATCTCCCACCGCCACCCCTTCGTCTAGGCATCCAGTCTGACCACTCCTGGTCATCGCTGGTTCGCCGCCTTCTACTGGTCCCGTTCTTCGCATACTCGGTTCTGGCAAAACCGGAGTATGCCTTCGTCCCCGACGTGCGCCTGGTTTTGGCAAAGCCATGGCCGCACCTCGTCCTCGACGGCTCGGACTGCATCGGCTTCGGCATCGCTCTCTCCGACGACTGCCCTGACGCGTCTCCGTCCTTCTGGTTGCGCTGTACGCACGCGGCTTAATATGCGGCTACCTCGACACCGGCAACCCCGACCACGACATCGACCACGGCGACCCCTTGCGCGGCTACCTCGACCAAGGTTGCAGCACCCACCGCTCTCGGCTCACTCGACACCGGCACAAGGGCTACCACCTCGCATGAGCTCCTCACCAGCATCCTCTACGGTCCAAGCTTCTGCGACGTGACACCGTCCACGACGTTCCCGCTACCACTGCGGGGATGTCAGCACACTGGTCTACTTCGGCTCTCCAGTCTGACCGTTCGCGACGTTCCAGTTGTTCACGATGCTACCGCTACGACTGCGGGGGGATATTAGAGTATACGTATCTGTTAGGGATAGACTAGGTTACTTGTTTTGTACTCCAAGTAGGTTGCTTGTCTTGTACTTCAAGTTGGTCCCTGTACGTCTATATATACTCGCCCGAGAGGCTTAATAATACATCCATCATATTCCGCAATCTCTCTCTCCCTCTACCCTTCAACAGTTAGTATTGCATTCTTCCATGTTGTTTCCTTCTTTTATTTATGGGCCCATGGTTGGAGAGCATCGCGCTCCCGTATTTTTTTTCCGTTCCTTGTGATCAGAATTAGAGGATTCCATGATGTTCTAATCATATCATATCGGATTGGTCTGGATTCTTCAGGGACGTTGAATGGCATACCGTCTAGGGATGTAAATGGCACTTAAATGGCATCCACGAGTCCTATTTATTTAAAATCTTAGTTTTTTATTTTAGAAAAACAAACTTTATTGAACTAGAGTATTAATAAACGGTATTACGCAGGATTAAATGGTGTGCCACTTACATCCCTAATACCGCCCTAATACCGCCCGGAACTTGATGACGGCGGATGGGACGAGGTGCAGCTAATCAACAGCTATGCCCTCGTCATTGGTTACCTATCCATGCATGGCAATCAAGGGTCTAAGTTTACTTACTTGGACCACGGTCGTCCTCCTTGGTGGCTTCGTTTCCATGCTTCGTTCACAAGAAAGACTTTTGGTGTCTCACGTTTATTACGCTTGTACAGACAGCCGGGTAAATCTTTACTCATTTGGTTCTTGTATCTTTAATGCTTAATTTTTTACTTCTTGTCTACAAAAATATTTACATTTTTCTTTCACTTTAGCTCCATATTTTGAATTTTTCTCATACTGATTTTTTAAAAGTGACTATTACGGAAGCATACATAAGCTCGGTAGACGCACTATACCGTATCTTGTCTTCGAAAATAGGGTGGCTTTATATTATCAATTACTAGCTGAATCCTCGTGTGTTGCTACATAACTTTTGTACTTGATCTTTTTTGAGGCAAAATCAGCTGATCGTACTAATAATTTTTTTGAGTGGCCATGATTAGTCGGCGACAATCTGCAAGTATTTCTTCTTGTTCTTTTCTAAGTATGCATACTGCTTTAGACATCACAGTGCAAAGAAATTAAGGTGAACCAAATATTTTATACTACAACAACATCAGCAATCAACCGGTTATCTATGAAATTAATCTTATTGATCGAAGAGTAACAAAAAAATATCTCCGTGTCAAAAGTTTGTTAAAATTTGGGTATCTATATACTATTAAATAGTGTGTAGATTTATCTAAATTTTAATAAATTTACTATATCTATTTTAAAATGGAGGGAGTAATAACATAAATACGTAGAACTCCAGCAAGTTTTTTCTCTTCTGTTTCTATCTCTCGAAGCAGACCAAAATATATATTACCGAGAAGAACTGCTTACAATTATTTGGCGGCCACGCAGCAAAGCAGTTAGTGGCAGAGTCAGATCACATCGAAGCATCAGCGGCAGCACATCAAAATCTCTGTCAATACTACTCCTGTATCTCTCATCTCTCAAGTCTGAAGAGCAACAACAACGAAGCAACGGCAGCACTGCGCCCCTATCTCCAGATCCGCGTGCCCCCGCGTGGCCGCGCCTCCATCTTCTCTCTCAGCGCCGCCCAACGTCACGCCTCTGTTCCCGTCAGTGCATCTCCGTCCGGCCGATTCAAACAGTCTGCTCGGACCTCCGAAACAGTCTGCGCGTCGCGTGCGTGACGCCCAGCGCGGCGATCCATCTGGCACAACCCGTTCGTTCTGACCATCCATGTATTAATTTGGATCTTGGTTGGATCGGCCCGAATGCGCACGGACAGTACAGACATCATGCCAGTTACCAACGCGGCCCATATATAAGAAAGACATTAGTATTTAATAATAGCTTTTCATTAGATTAAGCCAGTTATAAAAAGGTCATTCAAACTAATTAGGAGAGGGTGCTACTGTTACTACTGCTGCGGCTGCCGCTATGGCTACTGCTGGAGGAGGACGGCGGCTACTCGCCGCCGTGGCCACGGCCGCCGTTGCCGCGGCCACCGTTGCCTCGGCCACCGGCCCTTCGATCGCCGCCCTAGCTTTCCAGATGGCTCGCTGCTGGATGCGTTCGCGGATACGGTCGCGAGCCGCCGCATTGCCCTCCAGCTTCTGCCGGTCCTCCGCCATCCGGTTCGCCAGGGCCTTGTCCATCTCGGCGGCCCAGTGCTCCCTCGCCTCCTGTTGGGCGAGCACCTCCGCCGGAGAAGGAGCCGGAGCACAATTGGGGCCGAAGCCCAGCGCCCGTGCTATCTGCACGGGGACGGCGAGCAGCGCCTCCAGCTGGTCCACCTCCTCCCCCTCCTCGTCGTCCACCACCTTCTCTGTGTCGTCGGCGTTGACGAGACCCCACGCGGCCGCCGCCTCAGCGGCCAGAGCCACACGCTCCTCCTCCTTTGCCGAGTCGGCGACGTGCTCGCGCCGCGCCTCTTCCGCGTCGCTGCGTGCTTCGACGGCCCGGCGGAGCTCGCGGATGGCGGGCTTGGCGGCCTCCTTGGCCACCTCCTCCAGCGTGGTCATGGCCGTGTCGTGGCGGATCTCGTGAAGAGCCGTCGTTGCGGCCTCCATGGCCACCGCCTTCACCGTCTCCTTGTCGGCGACGTGGTGAACATCGGTCACCGCCCATTGGGCAGCCACCGTTGCCGCCGCCTCCACCACCTGCTGCAGCGCACCCTCGGCGACCTCGCCTTCCTTCTTGAAGGCCAGCACCTACGCATTGCCCATGCGCCGGGCTAGCACTATGGCCTCGAGGTGCACCTCATCGACCTTCATGTCCGGGTAGCGGGTGTGGCACATCTCCCGGATCTTGGACCACATGGCGATCTTGCGGTAAGGCATTGCTTCTGGAGCTTTTTGGGTGGCTGGTTTTCTCTTGGTTTGGGGCTTGTTGTCTCCATCGCGTCAGCGGCCATCTTTTATAGACCGCGGCGGAGGTGGGAAACGGACTGGGATGCGCGGGAAGTTTTCTCGTCGCGGGAAGCGAGGCGCGCGCGGGAAACAATGATGGAAAACGCCAGCCGCGCGGGAAGTCGCCGGCGCTGACAGCCGACGTCGCATCGCCATTAACGTCCCATCGAGAGAGCGTCAACCGGTGACAGCGGGAGGAAGACAGACAAATGGGTCGGGCCACTGTGCGCGCCTGGCCGGGCAGGCCAGGCCGCCTACCCATACTGACCGTGACCCGACCCAAACGGACATAAACGGACAGTTTGAGATGACCGTTTGGGTCAGCCCGGTGGAGATGCCCTCAGCTCGGCCTCAACGGTGCCCCTCCCACGGCCCTCTTTCCCGCGACAACCTCGTTCTTCCGTCAACGCTGCCCCCTCTCCCACGACCCTCCTGCCCGTGGCCAACCTCTGTGTATTGGTTTCCCTTTGCTGGGTCCACCTCAACGAACCGGTATTAACTTGGTGGTGTCAAGCTTACCTAAAAAATTAGAAAATCTGGACTAAAGTTATGATGACTTACCAGACCATCAAGACCTCAAGCAATTTAATAGTATAGATAGATATATATATACATATAGAAGATTATGTTATGTTTCCATCCTAGTAATAGCCAGTCAAATCGTTCGATAACACCTATCGCACTGCACCTCATACATAAACTTGGATAGGCATTTCCTAGGAAAAAAATCGAAAAAGACCGTGCTAGAAGATGGTTTGGCCGGTCTTTCAACGATATGTTGGAGGTGGCGGCGCAATCATCGTCTTATCTTAACCCAGCGGGTAGTAGCGCGTTGTACCCTCTAGGAGCGAGCATGACCGAGCACGACCTTGCCATCACGGGGGAGGCGGTATCACCCCATGGCTAGGGATGGCGTCCGAATGGTGTGGGTACGGGTGGAGCCATCTCAAAACACACATACCCTCTGATATTACTCATCACCCGTATCTATACCCATATGTCAACGGTACAGATTTTCAAATACCCATCGCACGGCAAGATAAATGGGCACCCGTGGGTAAAAGTACCCGTATTTAGCAGGAATATATATCAACACGTTATAAATGGTGAAAAAACCTGAAACAGAGGCCTCGGTAGTTTTGTGGCAACCCTTATAGCGACTTACGGAATTGCGATGGATAAGAGAAATACGAGACCCGTTTAAGAATTAGGAAGTGATCCAATAAAAAGATATTAACTACGGTAGTCATGTATAGGGAGGTGAAGCGATCCTAATAACCTACGAGTTATCGTGGAACTAGAAAGTGTGAGACGACCGTCAATGCATGATTAAAAAAATTAAGTACTTTAGATATTATGAATGTCCCTCTTATCAAATTTTGAGCGGATACGTGTGTACGAGAGGTACGTGGGTCATGGGTACCCGTTGTCATCCCTATTCATGGCACGCTTCTCTAGGATGGGCAGCCATGCCCTGGCGGTTATAAACATCGTGGCGCACGAAAGACAATCGTCGTTGCGCTGCAGGGTATTTAAAAGATATCTAGGACAACTGTGTCGGGATAGTGTGTCCATGGTGCTTGTTTTGCACAACACAAACAATCTGCTACGCGATCTGTGACACACCATTTAGACCTTCCGTCTTCGTATATTAAAAGATGATGAAAAATTAATGGGCATATATTATACACTGTTAGGTAGATCTTTTATAGCACGTGAACTAATCAAAATAAAAATTCAAAATCATATCATATATTCCTTTATTCATATTGAGTTTCTATTTCTTTAAGACATAAAATTCTATTTTTATATTATTATATTACGCTGCAACCACTTAAAAAATTATTGTAATTAACTAGAAGTCCAATGTAACTAAAAAAACTAATTCAAAAATATTCTAATTGTTACAATCTTCTTGTATAAGACATTCTCCTCGCACACGGTGCACAATTTCAATAGTGACCATGGAGAGATACAATCCTCCTATGAATACAAGGTAGAGTTGCTCACCTTAAAATATGGGAACCATAGAAAGATGTATTGTGTCTTAGCTTTAGTTTGAGCTAATGGTGGCTTGAGCTCTCCAATAGCATAAAGCAGTTGATGAAAATACCGGAAAATTGTTTCCATAGATCTCCTCCATGTGAAATGAATCACTCGAAACCTCTGGTTATGTCCTAGAACATGAAGCAAGAGTGACATTTTATCTTCAATACGGGTGACGACGTTGTCCTTAAGCAAACCTCTTACCCTTAATTTGTGCATAAGTAGGTTAAAAGGGGCTCTTCTCATATGGAGCATGGCAATAGCCTATGCATCATTATTGTTGTAGATGTAGTTCAAATTTGCTATATTCTCTGGCGCGATGTACCATGAGAGCATATTTCACAACATGTTGGTCCTAGAAGCCGCTCTTCTGCCGATCAAAAGCATACATGCCTTAATCAAAAACATGCAGGTTCCTAGATGATAACCTTCAACCATTGGTACTAATCAAAGCGACATTGCATAAGTACCTTCGTTTTTATGAATAAGGCACATGCATATTCTAAGGCAAACTTTGACCGAAGAAATTGAGTAACAATATCTTTATTATATTCTACGTAACTTGTATTGCTAGATTACAATTGAAATACACTTTCCAATAATGCCAATTTTATGCCAACAATCTTTATATATTTAGAGTAATTTTTATTTAAAGAAAAAACACGCAAAACGAGAGTGCTTTATTCTTTGAAACGGAAAGAATAGCTAGGGAGCTAACATTGTGGAGGAGAGTACATGGAAGCGGTGCTTACATTCATAGTTGAAGACGGCGATGACCTGCCAAAGCCGGAGAAGACGGTGATGGACACGAAGAGGTCAAGTTGGTACCGCGGAACAGTGAGGCTGCAGCAGACGATGCTAGAGAAAGACTGAGTGAGGGACCAGGTACCGGATATGTGCATACACACCAATAGCCGGTGGCGTAGACCTAAATCATCTCCCCCGCCGTTAAAGCCGTCAACTAAGAGGAAAATAAGGATGAATTTGTTTTCCCATGGGTGGTGACAAACTAAGAGGGAGGTGAGGCTGCTTTTTTGCTCCATATCGCATAGCCGTGTTTTCGTCTCCCGCTATCTCAGTGTTGGCTTCCCGCACACGTAGTTCCTCTCCTCGCGAGAAAGCACAAAAGGTAATGACGAGAGGGCCCTCCTAGGTGCCAAGAAAAAGAGAAACTACTCTACCTCGTCCGGGAGCGGGATTCTTTCCGTAATATCCATATGAGAATGGAAAGGAAGATCCTAACGAAACACAGGTATGAAAAGGCACCAGAAGGTGTTTCGCCCTGGGCTTAAATGTACGAGACATCAAACCGTTTCCCGGGTCCAAAGTTTCCATTTCCTGGCTTGATAGTCTTCAACGAAAAAAAAGTAGTGCGGAGAACTAGTAAGAATTGTGCCTGCCATTCAATTCGTGACGTGGATGATCCGCCGACAGAATCGATTAGGTGAAACGGATCTGCAAAGTTTGTTTTTTATAACTTTTTGAAGTATTTCCCAAACAATGGGTTCCTTTTCCTAAATTTTCCTTTTAGCAATCCTGACATTAGAAGTAGCGCATTTCGTGATTAAATCGTGAATTAAAAATAGCTGAGAAAGCTTTATTGCTATCTCTAGAGGTAATCCATATTGATGTAATGAAAGCGAAGGACCCACAACAATGTAGAATGCCCCGAGTAATCAAGCCGTTTCCCAAGCAGAGTCTCACGAAACCTTCCCTCTTTATCTTCAGTTACATCTGAAAGTGATTTGTATACTTTATTGTGACCATCCCTTATCGGTTGCCCGCAGGACCCACTATCAAGAAGATCTCTTGTGGTACTATACGGAAAAAGAAAACCGCGCTTTTTCTTTAGATAATTGAGCTTCTAATGGGCTTTCCCTGCCAGGAGGCCAACATTACCTGTAAAGGGTAAGAATCGACAGATTTTCTCAATCCGACTCTACTAAAGAATATGCGCCCCTCACGGGTACTCTTCATCGGCAAATCGAATCCAATCGACCTTCCTCTTGATATTTTGATATAGATTTGTGCCTGCTTGGCTTCCTCCGTAACATGGCCAATATTTACTTCTTCGCATGGCTAGGAATTCCCGGTTGAAATAGGCGTACGTAAAAACAATGAAGTCAATATCATATGGGATCGGATCGCGTCATTCATAATGTTCCATTGTATCCGATCCTGTTAAGTTAGACTTGGTAAGATAGCTGGTGCGGATCCGTTTAGAGCTTCAAAGTTACCTCATACATCACCTGGGTCGTCCATGTATAATCACTGCCATACTCCTAGGAAAAGCTCGAACGACCTTCAACAAAAGGGTACCTATACCTGAAACCAACACAGGTGGGTAGTTAGAGAATACCTAGGGGCGCGAGACAACTCTCTCTAAGGAACTCGGCAAAATAGCCCCGTAACTTTGGGAGAAGGGGTGCCCCCTCACAAAATGGGGTCGCAGTGACCATGCCCGGGTGACTGTTTACCAAAAACACAGGTCTCCGCAAAGTCGTAAGACCAATGGCGGAGGACGAAAAAAATATAAGGTAGGGTGAACTCTAATAAAAGTAAATATCAAACTCGGTCTTGATGATCTTTGCCATCGACAACATCTTTTCAACTATTGTTGTTTCTACGAGTAAAAGCAATGCCAACTTAATAAGACGATAAACGATATGAAGCATTATGTATCATCCAAATATTAATATAATATCCGAAGTCTTTAATTCTCCGCATATGAATAACGAATATCTTAAGGTTATCTTATATAGGCTCATCCTCATAATAAGATAAATCTCCATAAGCTAAGAAATCTTATTCACATTGAGTCAAGATAAGAAGTTCTGGAACAACTCTAACAACAACTCATCGAAGCAATAATCAAAATTAGTTATAATAGATTCTATAGAATAATAGAAAGTGTACATACTCCAAAATAATCAATAGTGATCTAGTGTCTTCTCGCTTTTAATGACTTCTCACTCTTGTTACGAATTCGTCCATACTTAGGATTTTATGCGAATTCAGATCTTTCGGGAGGGATCTCAACCATCATTTATCTAATTGAACCAGAATGTCAATTAGAATTTTATATCAATAGTATATAAAAGCCAAAATAGAAACATAAAACATAAACCATTATATAGTTCGGGTTGGTTCTGGCCACATGCCATAAGGTGGCCAAATTACTCTCGGGTCCTCCTAAGATACCCCATCTAGGACATTGTTTAGAGTCTAGTTTTTATTAGATTGAGAATTAGATGTTGCAAAGAGAAAGAGTTGGTTTAAAACTAGACAATACCAACAACTTATTTCACTTTAGAATCAGTTTTGTGCAGTGTTCACTAAAACAAGCATAGCTCTCTCATACGAAGTCCGTTTTCAGCATATGATCACTTAAAATGTTTAGAAAAACATGTGCATTTAAAGGTTCTTGCCAAAAATCAAGGTAGGGCGGCCACCCTACCTTGCCCTACTGGGAGCTTCGCCCCTGCGTAAGACCATGTATGGGGCTGATGCCTGCCCAGTGCCGAAAGGTTAAGGAAGTTGGTGAACTGATGACAGGGAAGACGGCGACCGAGGCCCCGGTGAATGGAGACCGTAACTATAACGGTTCTAAGGTAGCGAAATTCCTTGTCGGGTAACTTCCGACCCGCACGAAAGGCGTAACGATCTGGGCACTGTCTCGGAGAGAGGCTTGGTGAAATAGACATGTATCGCCACAGTCTTTCCCGGTGGAAATGTTTGATTTAGCCATTCTTGCGTCGCCAGGATTTGAAGTGCTTTAAGTCTCATGCCAGTCAAGTCCGCGGAACACCGCGACAGACCAAACGGGCGTTTTGCATACTGCTGGATGCGAGAAATGCCTTTATAGGCAACCAAACACACCCAACATATGTAGGCAACTACTATGCGCTATATGATATTAAGCAACAAATTAACATAATTGATCAGCTACTATGTGTTATTAGACAACAACCTGATAAAATAAA
Source organism: Avena sativa (assembly GCA_916181665.1). NCBI lineage: Eukaryota > Viridiplantae > Streptophyta > Magnoliopsida > Poales > Poaceae > Avena > Avena sativa. Next base: position 129,567,316 of record OV702297.1, read on the forward strand.
CAAAGCAATGGTTTTCTTACCCGTGGATCCATTTTTAGTGGCTTTTATTTTTTTCCTATCTCGTTATTTTCTCAGGAGTTGCTAATTTTCGGTGGGCATAGTCGACTCTCATCCATTGGATTTGATGCGGAGATTCACTCTGACACTTTTGTCTTGAATGGGCTGTCGTTTTTGTTTCGCTTGGGCCATTTGAATGGGTTGTTATTTCCTTGGGCCATTTGAACGGGCTGCTGTTCTTGTTTCAAAATTATTATGCATCTGTTTGGGCCGGGAGTTCAGCCGATAAACATAAGAAATGGGTGAAAAGAAAACAACCTTCAGTAGGGATTGAACTCTGGGACTTTCATTTTGGATCGTGCTCATCGGTAGAGCTAGTGACTCGTGTGTTCATTCTTTGTCACATTACTATTATACACTACAAGCCGACAAACATTTTTATTCATGTAAGAAATTTGTTTGATCATTTTCTTCTCTTATTATTTTGTCTTGTTGTGCATAATCAATTATAAAAGTTATACCGTGTTTTAATAGAACATTGATAATGTCTTATCTTTGCTTTGTTGACTTTTGTTTCATATTTATGTCTTTTTTTACACAAGTTTTGACGTAGTGATCTCTATTCCTTTCTAATTCGGTAATTGATCTATTTATTCGGTCAAACTTTTTTTTGTAATACGTGTACGTCTTATACCTTGAAAGTCAGTTGAGTTAGAGGGTCCCTCACCATGTCAGCCGGTAACACCCCACACACACCCTTCTCCTGTAATAATGCTACACTGACGGACATTTTGTTACAGAAAAGACTTACGGACTGAGGTGTAATCAATCGGTTGGTTAAAATCCTCCACCCTTTCGTGAATTTAGGGATGTGATCGATACAGTTTGTCTCCACGTAATCCCGTAAAAATCAACCCGTAGATGTAGGACAAATGCATCTCTACCGTGCATGGTAGATCACGTGCATGGCCCACCTCCCTGTCAACTTTGGTGGAACGATCGTTAGCCCCTAAGATCGATCGGTTGCGTGTTATATATGACAAGGAAAAACCCCTTACGTGGCGAATACAGGCAGGATGCATATATGGTGGTGTACTACACCATCTCATATACGTATCGGTATTACAACTCTAACACCCCCTAAATCTAGACCTTAGAGAGGTTTATACTACGCTTAAAATCATCTAATTTCTTAGACCATAGGACTTTAGTGAAACCATATGCAATCTAATCCTTGCTGGATATAAACCTAACATCAAGCAACTTGCTGGCAACTTGTTCTCGAACAAAATAAAAATCAATCTCAATATGTTTAGTACGAGCATGAAAGACTGGATTTAAAAAAAAGATAGAGGTTATCACACTAGAGACATGGTTTCTCCTTGAGTGTTACTCCAAGTTCTCTCGTAAGAGACTCAACCCATATGATCTCAGTTGTGCATTTGCAAGTGCTTTATACTCAGCCTCAGTACTGGACCTAGAGACTGTAGGTTGCTTTCTGACACTCCAGGAAATAAGGTTTGGACCAAAAAATAAATAGCAAAACCACCAGTAGAGCAGCTGTCATCAAGATCACCTGTCCAGTCTGCATCTGATAAACACTAAGAAGAGTGGAACAAATTTTTTGAAACGTTTGACCAATATTTCTTGTGCCTTGAATATACCTCAGAATCCGTTTTACAGCAGTCCAATATGCAGTTGTGGGGGCATGAAGGTATTGACAAACTTTATTGACAGAAAAGGTGATATTTGGCCGAGTTAATGTCAAATATTGAAGTCCACCCACAACACTCCTGTAGTGTGTCATATCCTTAGGACCAAGAGGGGAGCCATCCATCAAGGTCAATGTTTCATTAATGGATAAAGGTGTGGGATAAGGCGTACAAGAGCTCATACCCACACGAGCAATCAAGTCTGTAGCATACTTTTCCTGGTTCAGAAGCAAGCCATTGGACTGTTTATGAGCCTCAAGTCCTAAAACGAAATATAAATCTCCAAGATCCTTAAGAGCAAATTTAGAACTGAGACTATGAAGGAGAGATGAAATAGCCTGATCTGAGGAGCTTCTCACAACAATATCATCAACATAGATGAGAAGAAACCTGACATGTTGAAAAGAAATAAGGAGTTATCGACCTTTGATGGTGTGAAGCCAAGGGAATGTAGCTTGGAACTTAACCGAGAGTACCAAGCACGAGGAGTCTATTTCAAACCATACAAAGCTTTGTCAAGTCTACATACATGATTTGGAGCAGCGGAAGACTCAAACCAGGTGACTGTTTCATGTAAACCTTCTCTTCCAGAATACCATATAAGAACGTGTTCTTAACATCTAGCTGCCAACTCCATGCTATGGGAACTGCTATAGATAAAACAAGCCTAATGGTAGCAGCCCTAACAACAGGACTAAAGGTATCCTCATAATCTATACCATAGCACTGTTTAAATCCTTTTGCAACAAGACGTGCCTTATACCTATCATTTTTATTGATGCGATAGACCCACTTGCAGTCAATAATATTTTTGTTGGAGCTTGGTGGCACAATATGCTAGGTGTTGTTGGGAATGAGCGCATTATATTACTCTTCCATAGCATTTTTCCAATTTGTATCTGTCAAGGCATCCTTTAAATTTCTTGATTCCCCTACAGCAGTTAGACACCAGCGAATCGTGCCGTTAGTATGAGTTTTTGGTTGTTTTATACCTTGCTATAAGCATGTTTGAACAGCAGGAGCAGGAAGATGCACAATTTGACGCTGCACAGAAGATCCAACTCCAGGATCCAGCACGGGCGAATCTGCAGGCGATGGCGACAGGATATCCTCGACATGGCCGTCTCCAGGAGACAGCGACACATCTGTGGACGTGAAGTACGCTTCCACGCTGGCACCTGTCTTGACGGGAGACGATGATGGCGACATGTGCAGGTCCTCACCTGACGAAAGCGACCGATGGCCCGTTCCGCCTAGGACCCGGATGGCATGGCAGGCACACGTTGGCGCGGGTCGGGTGAAGTGGACCGGCCCCACGAATGGTGGTCCCCTCCTGGAGACGTGTCGGGCTCGCGTTGGTGCGAGGGAGGTGACGGTGGCCGCGACCCGTGTCCAACGACACGGGATTCCTCGCGCACCTAATCTGAGGCAGATCGCAGCTAGGAATCATCGTGGGGATCATCTCCTATCTCTTTTGTTTTGTCCTCCTCATCTGTTCTATTATTACATGTGCTATTTTGTCTGCTATCTTCAGAATTATTCCCAGAATTTGATGAGGCATCAACTAACAATTCCTGGCGAGGAACCTATGGAGGAATAACAGGAGGAACAATATGCAAATATTGGTCATTAGTGTGAACACCCCTATCATTGGAAGCTAATGGGGTATGATCCGAAGGTAGGAGAAGAATTTATTCACGAAGACGGCGGCCAACATTAGGATGTAGGGATGCAAAAGGAAAGACATTTTCATCGAACACTACATCACGAGAGACATAGCCAGTAGTGATATCCAAACATTTGACTCCTTTGTGTAACGGGCTATAGCCAAGAAAGACACATCTTTTGGATCGAAAGAAAAGCTTATGTTTGTTGTATGGATGAAAGTTAGGCCAACATGCACAGCCAAAAACTCTCAATGGTTCATAGTTGGGCTTAACTTGTAGTAACTTTTCAGTGGGTGTCAGGAAATCGAGAACCTTGGAGGGAAGCATGTTTATAAGAAAAGTAGCTGTAGTAAACGCATCATCCCAAAACTTTTGAGGCATAGAGGCGTTAGCAAGCAAAGCAACACCAACTTCAATAATATGGGATGTTTGCGTTCAGCTGAGCCTTTTTTTGATGAGCATGAGGACATGAGACATGATGGGTTATGCCTACACGCTAAAAGAAACCATGGAGTTTTTCATATTCACCTCCCCAATCGGTTTGCATGGTGATGATTTTCTTATCAAATTTGCGTTCAACATATTTTTGAAAATCAAGAAACACTTGATAAACATCAGATCTTTTCTTGAGCAAATAAATCCATGTGAACTTGCTAAAATTATTAATGAGACTCACATAATAGGTATGTTTTCCTACAGATAAAGGAGCAGGTCCCCATACATTAGAAAAAACTTGTTCCAATGGAACGATGGATACACGAGTAGACACAGGATAGGGTAACTGATGACTCTTAGCATGTTGGCAAGGATCACATATATAAGAGATTATATCTGGAGTATGGGCTAGATTATTTTTCTTAATTATTTGTTGAACAATAAAATATGAAGGATGCCCTAGACGACGATGTTGGGTGGAGGATGTAGGCTTGATGGTGACAAGTGCATGCTTGGATGATGAACCTGTGGAGACACGGACAAGAGGGTAGATGCCACCAGAACAAGGACCTTTAAACATGATTTCCTTCGTGGCCTCATCCTTAATCAAGAAAAAGAAAGGGTGTATTTCGATATAGGAATTATTATCTAGGGCAATTTTGTGAGCAAAAAGTAAATTCATGGAGGAACTAGGAACATGAAGAATATTTTTGAGATGCAATGAACTATGTGGGGTGTGCAAAACTGAATTACCAATGTTAGCAATTTCCATACCTTGTCCACTAGCAGCATGAACACGATCACGACCTTGATAATTCTCATGGATTTAAAGTTTATGAAGCTGTCCTGCTACATGATTAGTAGCTCCACTTTCAATGTACCAGTTGGTGTCAATGCCATAGGAACCTTTGGTGGTATCATTGGGAGTGTCATCATCATCATCACCATAGCGCCACCAACAATCTCCAGAAGCATGGCCCTTTTTCTTGCATATCTGGCAGAAAGCACCCTCCTGAAACGATGTGGCAACACGTCCACGATTTTTGCGCCCCCCTTAGGACTAAGATGCTGATTAGGACGAGGAGGAGAAGGGTGCGATGGAGGAGGAGGCGGGTGTTATGGGGGTGCTGCAGGACGCATGGGTGGTGGCATGTATGGACCATGATAATATGTGGGAGGCATAGAATATTGGGGTTGCGTGGGATATGTGGGAGGCATGTAGGGAGGCGTGTAGGTTTTTGTGGGCGGTGTGTATGGAGGCATGTATGGTTGTGGTGGAGGCATGCATGATGGAGGCATGTAGGGTGGATGTTGGTAGGGTGGAGGCTGTGTTGGTGGTTGTGGGCAAGGTGGTGCACCCCCATAAGGAAGAGGGGGACGACGAGAAGCTGCACTAATGTTGGATGTAAAGTTTCACAGCACTTGGCTAGTAGAGAGAAGCATAGCATCCTTATTTTCACAGGCAAGAAGCTGGGCACACATATCATTGAGAGTGGTGGAAGGAACGACATTAATGTCAGCAACAAGATTATTAAACAAACCATCAAGACCATTTATGATGTAATCCTTGAGCTCATCATCAACAACATGTTTGCCAGCAGCAACAAGTTCAGAGGCATAACCTTTCATCTTGGTGATTTACTACTACGCGGTCATTTCGAGCTTTTTGGTGTTGGTGAGGGATCCCCGGAGAGTGGAGACCCGAGACTTGGACTGTGTGGAGTACATATCATGCAGGGCACGCCACACATCAACAGCGTGTCGGAGACCAAAGACATGAGGGAGAACATCCTCGGAGAGGGAATTGACAAGGAAGCTGAACACTTGTTGATCCTTGATGACCCACGCATCATAGCCTGGATTGGAGATAGATACCTTCTTGTGATTTTCATCTTTAGCTTCAATTTGTCCCGGCGGAGCCCAATCAGTCCCCTCAAGGATACCCATAACTCGAGCAACACGAAGGGTAGGCAGCGCCTGTGTCTGCCAGTGGAGGAAGTTCTCGCTCGTGAGTTTCATGGCAGGAGGTGCACCAATAGCGGATAACCCAGGTGATGAGGTGGAAGATGATGCCGTCATTGATCCAAAAATTGAACAAGAACAAGAAAACAGAGTTGTGTTGTATTGGGGAAAACGTGAGGATAGAGCAGCTTCGAGAGCGGCGAGATCGGATCTTGTAAGGTGTCTAGGGTTGAAGGATTTTTGTGGATCGGATCTTGGTGTAGAGAGGCATCCGTAAAGGAAAAGAGACGTGGCATGATGTCTACGCACTTCTATTTTTGTAGAAAGTTTTTGGGCCTCCAAGTGCATAGGTTTGTAGAACAGCAGCAAGTTTCCCTTAAGTCGATTACCCAAGGTTTATCGAACTCGGGGAGGAAGTGGTCAAAGGTATCCCTCTCAAGCAACCCTGCAATCAATATACAAGAAGTCTCTTGTGTCCCCAACACATCCAATACACTTGTTAGGTGTATAGGTGCACTAGTTCGGCGAAGATATAGTGAAATACAAGTGGTACGAATGATAAACAATGCCAGAAAAGAGCTTTTGACATGGAGGAAAAGGTTGAAGCCCTCCTGTATATCCCCGGAAACGGCCCCAGGGAAGACTTTGATGGCGTGGAAGAGACTAAAACAAGCAAACATGTAACAGATCTAGATGCAAACGGTGTTTTAATGTTTATAAACAAGGCCTAGGGATCATGCTTTCACTAGTGAACACTCTCAATAAATATATTCTCTTCATGATACTACCCTGAACTACTCTCTGATTGGACACTCTAATCCATAGTAGGGATACAAAAGCACTCCTCAAAGTCCGCCTTCCCTATCTAGATAACCTCACGCTGTCACCTTGAGCGCTAGATGGTTTCAACAAACACCACAATTTCATAAAGACATCCAACTCCAAATATACTCATGATAAATATTTATGAACTCTAGTCTAAGTTCCACCACGGTGTGCACGTTGTCACTTTCACACATGTGGGGAGAGCAGAGATCTATTGAAGCACTTGAGTATTTATGTAGACTCTAGCCTAAGTGCCACCACGGTGTGCACGCTGTCACTTTCACACACATGGGGAGAGCCGGAGATCTTTAGAGCAGTTGGGTAGCAAAGTAGATCTACTTGATTACAAAGCTCATGATCTCAATAAGATCATGCATAGAGAGAGATGAACACATAGCTACCGGTAGAGCCCTTAGCCTCGAGGAAGAACTACTCCCTCCTCATCATGGGAATCATCAATGGCGATGGAGAAGGTGGTGGAGATCGATGGATATGGCTCCGAGGGTAATTCCCCATTCCGGCAGGGTGCCGGAACAGAGACTTCTGCCCCCCAAATCTCCCCTTCGGTGACGGTGGTGTTGTGGAGGTTTTCGTGGATATATGCTGGATTATTTAGGGTTTTCTCCCCGGGGCTTCTTATAGGCAAAGATGTGAGTCAAGGAGGCGGCCAGTGGCCCACACCCCTAGAGGCGCGGCTAGGGTGGGCCCGCGCCACCCTAGGGTGTGGCCACCCTGGTGCCCTACTTCGTCTCTGCTTCGCGTTTCCGTTTTTCTCTGGGAAAAATAGTAACTTTGGCTTTTGTCCCGTCCAATTTCGAGAATATTCATTTTCTGGATTTTCTGGAACCAAAAACAGCAGAAAACAGGCAACTGGCACTACGGCATCATGTTAATAGGTTAGTTTCAAAAAACGTATAAAAATGTCTCAAAGTGTAGACAAAACAAAGCAAAGTTGACACTAAACAAGCATGAAACATCAAAAATTATAGATACATTTACGACGTATCACGGCGGCGAAGGAGTCCTGGTCCTGGTCCTGGTGTTTTCAATGGAAAGGAAGGTCCTAGCAATGATGGCGCAGAGAGCACCGACGGCGGATAGAAGTTCGGAAGAAGAGGGGCCTCTGGTACCATGTCAACTTTGGTGGAACAATCGTTAGCCCCTAGGGCTGATCGGTTGCGTGTTATATATGACAAGGAAAAACCCCTTGCGTGATGAATACAGGGATAATATGTTTATGGTGGTGTACTGCACCATCTCATATACGTATCGGTATTACAAATATAACACTACCCTCTTACTTTTCTAAGATTCTAGTGTGTATTGAATTCTCTCTATCCTTTCACACTAGTACATTTAGTTTTAATACTAAAAGCTTTTATATCTATTGAATGTTAAGTTTAATTTATGAACCATTTGAATATTTTAGTTTGTAGTGAAGAGAGCTTCAAAATAAGATCAATATCAAACACTTTTTAACTATTTTTGAAAATCTACTTATGAAACTTAGTAAAACTTGGTGAAACTTAGTGAAATTTTCTCTAAAACAATTTGTTTCACAATATTTAAAATTTGGCGGATCAAAGTTAAAAATGTTTGCCATATCTTAAATTTTATTTTGGAACCACAATTATTTTGTATCTTGTTTTATTGTGTATCATCATGTTTGAATGTGTTTTAAAATTCAAATTTTGAATTTTGCCTAAATGGACCCTTTTTAGGCTTGTTTAAAAGATCTTATCAAAAGAAATACACATATTCAAACGGATTTTTAATCTGATATATATATTTCAATATATATTGCTCTTTCAAATTCAGTACCAAAATTAAATTTACATACTAAAGAATAAAGAATAAGAGAGATACACTGGTGGAAACGAGGCCTCTAACACCGATTCGTAGAGGCCTCTAACACCGGTTCTGGAACTGTTGTTGGGGGTTCGATGTTAGAGCCCTCCCTTTAATAACAGTTCTTACACGAACCGGTATTAAAGGGTGGCGCACGTGGGAATGCCACAGCGCTCAGCCCCCCTTTAACACCGGTTCGTAACATGAATCGATGTTAAAGGTTCTCTGCCGCGGCAGGAAAAAGACATAAATCTCTGCCGCGGCAGGAAAACGACATAAATCTCTGCCGCCGCCCTGTTCTGGGCGTATTTCTGTGGCGCGGCGGGGACGGGAAGGGGGGAGGGGGAATCGATCGGGAGAGGTATACACATACATCATCGTCGGTACATACGAGTACATGAATAATTAAGCAACTATTATTATACACAAACATCGTCATTGTGTGGTATTATCCGTAAACGTTGAAGCATCAAGTACAAAACAAACACGTTCAAGCATATATACAACGTTTATTTTGGTGGATATCTAAAGAGTTCTCCGCCAGGCGTGACGATCTCATCAAGTATGAACCCCGCCAATTCCTCTTGAATGGCTCGTATGCGGTCAAATGGTAGGAGTTGGTCCCGCATCCGTTCGATCTAAATATATATGAAGAATGGGGTCAATATATATATAAGAATAAAACTCAACACAATTGATGGTAATAAAATAATGTTGTTTACTTTGTTTACTTACTCTAAGTTGTTCTAGTGCGGCTTGGTCCGTCGCACATATCGTGTTGCGAATGAACTCGCAAACATAGTGTCCACATAAGTTATTGTCGGGTCCCTGATGCGCACACTTTACGAGAATAGAGAGTTCAATCAAAATAATAATCAATAAAGCATGATATAATGGAATTGGAAGCAGAATCAAAGAGATACGTAGACCTAGCTAGCTAGTATTACTTATATTTTGGTCTACAAATTTTAGTTCTTCTGACCATTCACCCACGGCCCTGCCTGTGAACTTTTCCAAACCCTGTCCGGCAAAGAAAATGAATAAAGGAGTAATTAATTACTTGTTGTCATGAAAGTTGCCATTCTAGTGCGATAACATGATTGAAATTACCTATGGAGCATCTCTTTAAAGTCTGCCCATAGCTCTTGGTCTTTTCATAACGAGTCCATGACAAAGACTTTTCCTGAGTCAGGTTGAATGAGTAGCAGAATAAAGTGGAACCTACACACGTATAACTCATCATCAGTTACACTTAACATCGAGTAAGCCGAAATAGAATGTGTACAAGAGAGGGTAACACTCACGAGAATGTTGCGCGTAAATGTTGCTCCTTACTGCTTTGGGGATCCGCGCTCTCTTCTTATTCATCTTCTTCCTCCACTGATTATTCTCCTGTAGCATGTTTTTTATCTGTTGAAATGCCTGCTATCCAAACGTGGATTTACATCCTGGAAAAGAATTCATTATTATGCATTGGTATTTTCCAGGCTTAATAAATTACCCATGTATTGTATTTATATATTTATAAAACTAAAACACTATATTTTCACTGATACCAAACGGAGGCTAGAATTTATATTTTTTCGATAAAGGGTGCTTACTTAAGGAGTTTAATCATTACACAGATGCACGCCCCCGCAACAGTACATCAAGTGGAAAATAAATAAATAAATTTGCTTATCGTTATCAACCGGCAAACTCTGGTTGGACGATTGCCCTATACACTGAGTCTACTGAGAATTTTCTGTTCTCATGCATATTGCATGGAAATTTATCGATCCCTTGTGACAGTTGAATCAATTGTCAATCTCTTTAGAAGAGTATTTTGCGTGCATGCCGTAAGCCTGTGGTGCTAATTAAATCTCATCTGAACGTCATATTTGGTGGAGAAGACTCCTGAACCTTAGCTATAGTATTGTTCTTGTGATAGATAATGTGATATAGAGTTGAATATTGTTCTCAAAGTGTTGGCATTACTTAACCTCTTGTCATCTTAGAATCTAATTTTTGAACCATTATTAATTATAAATGATCCGAAGAGAAAAAAGTATTTCTTCGTCGCCATTAGAACAACACAAATATGAGAGTGTCCAGGTTTCGAGTAAACTGGAGGAATGTTTTTTAGCGTATATATTTCCTCTCTTGGAAAGTTATTTACCTACAAGGGCTGTAATTTTAACCCGGAAATCATGAATACCTAGCCCCCACCCCCTAATCTTTGGGTTGGCAAACCAAATCCCATTTGGGTAGTCGGTTTCTTTTCTCACCGTCTCATTGCAATGGGAATCTAGATCAGAAATAATGTAATCTATGTAAGACTCTTTAGAGTAAGTGGAAGAGAGAATCATATACAATACCATATTACTTAGTACTAAATTAATGAGAATTAATCTTTCAGCAAGAGATAGTAATTTTTCTTCCAACTAATTAGCCTCTTTTGCAGTCACTCCTCAATGCAATATTTGAGAGCATCTGATTGTGTATCGGAATACCCAAATAACTAACAGAAAACTCGGCATACCGAGCAGCTCTTGGGCTTCCTCAAACAGAACGATTCACTTTTGTGAATGTTTATTTTAAGATCCAAAAGTTGCTCGAACATTGATTAGATTAATTTCAAGTTCTCTAAAAAAATCAATTTCAAGTTATTAGCTTTTACAAGGTCATGTTCCATATGATTTTGCGTTGAGATATGTTGAACTGATCGTTTTTGCAGTTTATGCCTGAAAAAATTTACTACAACATCATATCCGGTTTAACCAGAGTATCTAATTCTTATCAGTCTCGTGGGATGGTTCGGGAGTGTTGGAGAACAGCTCTCCAGAACCGTCCAATGAGGCTAGCCTTGGAGTACACGTCAAGGAAACTGGTAATATTCTATGTATACGATTATAATCTGATTGTATCCTTTGTATATAAATAGAGGAGTCGAGGCGTGTGGAAAGCAGCCCGAACCATTGTTTTACATGGTATCAGAAACCGGTCCCCGATCCTACGCCTAAAACCCTAGAAACAACCACCTCATCTCCCGTCCAACCTTCTTCTCCCTACCTCCATGGCTAAATCCGCCGATCTCGCGAAGCTTGAGGCCAAACTAAAGCAGCGTGAGTCTCTCCTCCAAACTCGCCAGGAAGAACTCGACCGTCGCGCCGCCGTGATGGAAAAAATCCATCAACACCACCACTACATCTGCCCCACAGAACCCTTCCTGCTATGTTGCCTCTATCAAAATCCATGTTCCTATAACCCTCGATCTCCAACATTCCAACTACGTGAGCTTTTCCTCGTCGCCCTCGGTTGCTACGGGTTCTCCAGCCACGGCGTGGTAGATCTAGGACTCCATCGCCAACCTCTTCCATCAAAACAAGAAAAATCATGCTCTCGCTCTTGATGCTGAGTTTCACAACACACCACAAGGTGACATGTCCGTCCAAAACTACTGTGCCAAGCTCAATTCCCTTGCCGAAGCTCTCGGCAACGTCGGCCAACTCATCATGGACGAGACGCTCGTCCTCACGGTGCTTTGCTGCCTCAACGAGAAATTCAGCCATGTCCGCTCTTTTCTTCCATTTCAGGTGTCGTTCTCGACCTTCCTGCAGACACACTCAACGCTTGTCCTCGGGGAAACACTAAAGAAGACGAACGCAAAGAATGCCCCGACCACATCGCTCTGGGCTAGCGGCAACAACATTCTCCCTCAGGCGGGCGGGGAGTGTACACCTCCTGATGGCCGTGGTACCAGCTCCAGCAGTGGTGACCCTTGCCCCTTCTCCAATCCCCCCATCGTGCCCTACTTCAACCCTGGTCGTGGCGGTGGAAACAGCGGCCTCCGTGGCCACCGTGGACACGACAACAATAATCCTTGGATGTTTAATCCTTGTACTGGCCTCCCAAGACATTCTCAGCAAGCACAATGTAGCACCCCCGGGGTTAGGGTTAAACTACCCTCAAATCACCATCTAAGATAAGTTCAACTCCCAAACACGGAAGATCATAGTATGATTCGATAACATTACAGAACACAGGGATTCAACAACATAAGTTTAAACTCTTAACAGAGTAAGATATTAGAGTTATTACAAACCAGAGGTCGTAGACCCAGCATTACATCACACAGCGAAAGCAAATTATGTTGTTCTACACAAAAACTTAGCAAAAGGCCTAAGAGGCCATAAAAAAAAGCGATGTCCATCCCATAGTCCTCAGGCTGCTACCTGGGACCCCCAACTACTCGTCGATGTCAACGTAGAAGCCACCTTCAGTTGCAACCAGATCCTCTGTAGAAAAACAACAATGGCGCAAGGCTGAGTACGAGAATGTACTCCGCAAGACTTAGATAACCTAGTATCTATATGCTTTGGCTAGAAAGGCTTTCTCTGGATTTACTTTTGCAAAACGCAATCTTTATTTGTAAACAAGAGAGAGAAGAGGCTTGTCTACTCAGAATCTTTTAAAAAGGGACAAGATAGCGACTTCTTCATCTTGTTCATCATATCTCGATAACCACTAGCTTCATCAGAACCTCCTATATAGGATCACCCCCTTGTCCCAGATGAAGCATCCTTAAGCACACGTGGATCAACAAGTTTTTATAATGGTTAAAGTTATCTATGATCTTAGAATCTGGTCACCAAGCGTTCATAACCGTGAACACGGCTTTTCGAAAAGATTAATACCCTGCAGGGGTGTAAAACTTTACCCACACGTACCAACCGACTCTTAATGCCAAATATTATTAGCCCTCTTACTTGGAGGGCCGGCAGAGGGTGGTTGACCACGACCTTTACCTTGCTTTCGCCGAGACCATGAGTCATGCAATAAGTATGATTCCGCCATAACGGGTCAAGTCCCAAAGCCGGTACTTAAAGATGTGAGGCGAGGTTGGTTCACCAGGGGCTCCATCTACCCTAAGCAACCGCGACCACGCTTCCCTACCTGTTATGATGCACCTCCATCACCTCCTCTTTCCAAAACGTTTTCAATGCGTATGCCAGATGGAAAGCCCGAAGTATGTGACTCATGGAATCTACTAGGCAAGTAAGTCGGTCAAGGGGTTCCCAAGCCCCGTGTGGTTGTACGCTCATCTCGGTTCCAAAGGCAAGAACTCAGTTCCTAGTGGTGGCGAGCATGGGACTACGAAAACCACACCCAACGTGGCCTCCCATACAAGCCTTAGCATGATTAGTTAACTCCTTTGATGATGTCACCATATCCTATCTTACTACCTTCCTTGGCACCTCTGGTTCATCATTGAATAGATCAGATGTTGTTTCTATGCTTGGCTAAGCTGTCGGTAACAAAAGCTCTACAACGCTCACATGCCAAACCTAGGTATGCTAGGAGCAGTGGATCAGGGGTATAATGCTAAAAAAAGGGAAACAGTGCAGCAGATAGATAACACTAGCTACTGGCAAAAGACCACATTGGAATCATGTGCATCATAGCGAGAAAGTAATATACTTTATAAAACATAGGTTCAGAATGAGAGGCTACGCTTGCCTTGTCCGTTAGTAGATAAATATGGATCTTCGGTGTTGTTGACTTCAGCTTCGGGCTCGGATCCCCAAGGCGATTGGTGACGACGGCGAGGCGAGGCGGTGACCGGAGCGACGGCGAGGCGTGTGACTGAGCATGCCCGAGTCGGAGAGGAAGCGGTCGATGGCGACGAATCCCGGCGCCCCTCGTTGATTCCTTCTGCAGGAGGACGAAGCGGAGCGAGGCGAAGCTCGTGGCGGTGGCAGATGGGCTCGGGGAGGCCAGCAACGGCGGCTAGGTTTTGGCTGTCACTGTGCAGAGAGGGAGAGAGAGAGAGGGGAAAATGAGGTCCAGGGGAAAAGGAGCATGGCACAGACGGTCTTATCCTCGCGAGCATCGGCGACGCGCATCGCAACGACAAGGCGGCATCGGGTGGCCGCGGCGGCGACAGCGAGCTGCCTGCCGTCAGCGGGAAAGACGACAGGGGGCGGGCGAAGCGGTATCGGGCTGCTAGCGGTCTGGCGTGGGCCAGGTGCTGGGCCACAGGAGAGGGAGAGAGGGGAGGAGGTTGCTGGGCTGCGGCCTAGTAAGGCTCTGGCTCTATTTTTTTTCTTAGAATCCTTTCCTTTTTCTGATTTTAGTTTTTGACTTTTGTAAACCTTATTTGAAATCTGTTTTGCACAATTCAAAAATACTAGGGACTTTAATAAGGTTTACAAAATATTCAGAGACCCTTGTAAACCACTTGGGCTCCTTTGTTTTGAAATCTTTTCAAAAACCATACACCATTTGAATGTGGTTCAAAGAGAGAGGAAAAATTTAGGGTTTTGGATTTGCATATAATCCACTCACTTGATCACATGCAAGTATTTTATTGATTTAAACAGATGCATGCAATGCTTAGGTACTAATTACATATATACCAACTTGGGCTGTTACACACAACAACATCAACCGGCCCTATCTCCACTGTGGCAACCTCATGGCGGTGGGCCCAATGCCGGCGTCGTTGGTCCGTGCCCCAGCTTTCAGCCATACCAGGCATACATGGCATACGGTCAATAACAACACAACGACTCCATGACATTGTTATCTTTTTATACAGGTTCCCCACCGCAGCAACTTGATCCAGCTCTTCTTACTGCTCTCCGGAACCTTCGGCTCCCTGGCAACCAAGAGTGGGTCATGGATACTGGCACATCATCCCGTATGGCATTCGATCATGGTACACTTTCCTCCCTTACTCTCTCTTCCTCTCATAAATTTTTCGGCAACAGTGCTTCTCTTCGTGTTACACATACTGGTTCTTCCACGTTCAACTCCCCTTCTCAACCCTTTTACCTTAACAATATTCTTGTCCTTCCCAACATTATCAAAAATCTCATATTTGTTCGTCAATTTACGATTGACAATCTTTTCTCTATTGAATTTGATCCCTTTGGTTTCTCTATTAAGGATCTTCGTACCAAGACCGTGATTCTTCGATACAATAGCTCCAGCCCACGCTACTCCCTCTGCAGCTCCACCCAAGCTCAAGAAACCCTCCTCGCCGCCACCACCACTGATCTCTGACATCACTGCCTCGGACATCCTAGCCACCACACCATGTCATGCCTCCATCAACACCAACATACGCCATCCAATGAATTGTCGTCTATTTTATGTCATGCTTGTCAATTAGGTCGTCATGTTAGATTACCCTTCCATTCATCTACATCAACAAGTGTCAAACTGTTTTAGTTGTTACATTGTGATTTATGGACGTCACCGACTCCTGGTTCCTCTAGTTTTCGCTTCTATCTTATTATTGTGGATGATTTTACCCACCTTTTCTAGACTTTTCCGCTACACAAAAGATCCGACGTCTATGCTACTTTCGTCAACTTTCATACTTACGCTCCCACTCAATTTGATTTATCTATTCTTGTAATTCAATGCGACAATGGTCACGAATTTGATAATACCAGCAGCAACTCGTTTTCCTCTCACAATGGCATTCTTCTACGGTTCTCCTATCCCTATGCCTCCCAATAAAACGGCAAAAATGAACACGCCATCCAAACCACAAACAATGTTATTCGCACTATTTTAATTCAATCATCTATGCCACCATCACTATGGGATGAAGCTCTTCACACCCCTACCTTCTTAATCAACATCCGCCCCACCTTGACTAAGTCCTTCTCCACACCCTATAAACTTCTCTACGGTACCCCACCACCCTACAATTCCTTGCGCGTGTTTGGTTGTCTCTGCTACCCCAACACCACCTCTACATCTCCTAACAAACTGTCTCCTCGTTCCACCAAATGTGTGTTTCTTGGCTATCCCTCTCTCCACAAAGGCTACTGATGTCTTGATGTCCAAACACGCTGCATTATTATTTTTAGATATGTTATTTTTTATGAACACACCTTCCCGTACGAGCCATCTTATAAACCACAACCAACACCACCTTCCCCTAAAGTTTTTATCCCATCCCCCCGGTCCAAAACATGGAGTCATCGTCTGCCGTGGTGGCACAACATCCTGCCACGACAGCACGATAGCCTACTGCGATAGCACGACATCCTACCACGACCGATATGCAGCATGCCTCGCCTCCTTCCCCCTACCACCAATTCCCTCACCTACAATGTCCCCCTCCTCGTCAGATTCCCCTTATTCTCAAAACAAAAACCAAAACCCTACACCACCTCCGCAACCTCAACTTCCTATTCATCGCACTCGTCCTGTTACTGGCTGCTTACCACCCCCACCCGATAAACTCAATCTCTCCACTATCGCTTCTTCTCCCTGCCTCATAATTACCTAATCGATCTTGGTGATCCCAATTGGCGTCATGCCATGCAGGAGCAATTTGACGCCCTAATTCTTAACCATACTTGGACCCTTGTGCCTCCTCCTCGTGGTGCCAACATTGTTAGTGGCAAGTGGATTTTTTGCCATAAATTTAACTCCGATGGGTCACTCTCTCATCATAAGCCTCGTTGGGTTGTTAGAGGATTTTCCCAACAACACATTGTTGAATTTGATGAAACCTTTGGTCCCGTTGTTAAACGAGCCACTATTTGTATTGTCATCTCTCTCTCTCTCTCTCTCTCTCCAAAAATTGGCCTATTCACCAACTCGATGCTAAAAATGCTTTCCTTCATGGTAGTATTGATGAGGTTGTCTATAGCCAATAGCCTTCTAGATTTATTGATCCTCGATTCCCCGATCATATTTACCGTCTCCAAAAGTCACTCTAGAGCCTAAAACATGCCCCTTGTTCATGGTTTCAACGATTTTCTACCTTTGGCTCGTACTCTTGGCTTTGATGAATCTAGGTCTGATGCTTCCCTCTTAATTATACACCAACGAACCGACATTGCTTATCTTCTTATTTATGTCGATGATATAATTCGGACAGCTTCCACATCCACCTTTCTCACCATAGTTACCACTGCTCTTAGTCATGAATTCGCCATGAAGGAGTCATTTTCATCATTTTCTAGGCATATATGGTACTCGTACACCTACTAACCTTAACCTTTCGCAACGATAATATATCCTTGACGTTTTATCTCGTGCACGCATGTGTGACTATCATCCCGTGGCCACACCCATTGACACTAAATCTAAACTCTGTTCCACTAACGGTCCTCTAGTCTCTGATCCAACTCTATATTGTAGTCTTGTTGGCGCTCTTCAATATGCTACCTTAACTCGACCTGAGATCGATTATGCGGTTCAACAAGTTAGTCTATATATGCATGCTCCGCACGAGCCTCATTTTTCTCTCATCAAACGTATCCTATGATATCTCAAAGACACCCTAGATCATGGTCTAATTCTTCATCGCTCTACCTCTCATTCTCTTGTGGCCTACTCGGTGCCGACTAGGCCGGATGCCCGAACACACGGAGCTCTACGTTAGGGTTTTGTATGTATCTTGGGGACAATTTGATTAGCTGGACTTCTCGTTGCTAGACCACTGTCTCGTGTTCTAGTGCAGAGGCAGAATACCGAGCTGCTGCAGTCGGTATTGCTGAGTCTTACTGGTTTCAACAGTTGCTCCAGGAATTACATAACCTGATTACATCGGCTACTATTGTCTACTATGACAATGTGAGTATGGTTTATTTATCGACTAATCCAGTTCATCATCAACGGACCAAACATATCGTGTTTTACATTCACTTTGTCCACAATAAAGTAGCTCTTGGTTTTGTCCATGTGCTCCATGTTCCTTCTACATTGCAGTTCGCCCGATATTTTTACAAAGGGCCTGCCCACTACCTTGTTTTGGGAATTTTGATCTAGTCTTCACGTTGTTGCGCTCCACAATTCAGACTGCGGGGAGTGTTGGAGAAGAACTCTCTGAAACCATCCGATGAGGCTAGCCTTGGAGCACACGTCAAGGGAACTGTTAATATTCCATGTATACAATTGTAATTTTGTATATAAATAGCCTAATTACTTTACGGCCTGCAGTCACTCGTGCGACGACCTGGGCGCGCTACAAAGGGACGCACATCGCACGCGCAATTCCAATGGACATGCCATTGTGGCATCGTGGGAGAACGGGTCCAGGTTCTATTTGGTCCGTATCCGTACCCCCTCCCGCATTTACTCCCTCTACGTCGTGATCTCTCTCGTCTCTCCTCCGTGCACTAGTCTCTTTCGCTCACAACCTCCGGTGTGGGGCGGATCCGAAGTTGGAAGTGGGGGTTGGAGGCGGTGGTGGAGCCGTTCCGACGAGGGGAACCAGCACGGCCCAGAAGAGGTCTACATCAGGGCTATAACACCCTCGGATCAATCCTATACAAGTTTTAGCGATTCCCGCTAAACGCGCATAGAAACGGTTCAAAGGTGCCCACCAGACACTTTTGTGTGGGTGGAAAACGAAGTAATATCATTACACAATAGTCTACGATGGAACTCACAGAAAAAGATATATACAACAATGACTCCATGAGTCAAAAATACTGATATATAATACAAAAATCCAAATCACCTTCAAAACGCTACAACATCGAGTACGGATAAGAAGCAAATTGTTTAGGGGTTCGTAGCATGGAAAACAAAAAAATTCTATCGCATGAACACACACAAGCCAAGATCTAATATAATAGATCGGTGCAACGAGTTGATAGAGTACTAACCCTCGAAGATCCAAAGCATTTAACGAGATCAGATTCTCGTGGTTGATGTACTCGTTCACTTACCGATCTCAAGCTCGCGTAGACGATCCTTCCGGCGCCGCGTTCTAGCAGCACTCCGGTAGTCGGTCACACTTTCGATACTCGATGAAGACCTTCCTCTCCCTTGTTCCAACAGGAAGAGGAGGTTGTAGATCTCTCCTCGCGATTCCAACAGCACGACGGTGTGGGGGTGGAAGTAGAGAGGAAATCCTGCAGGGCTTCGCCTAAGCCGGAGCGAGTATGGTGGAGTAGAGAGGGCCCTTGGCAACTAGGGTTTAGAGGACAAGGGGATGTGGTGGCTGGCGGCTACAGAGGGCTAGGCGGTGGCTACTTGAGGAGGTACTAAGAGGGCATCGACTTGGGAGGGGGGCGCGGTCGGCCTAGGGTTTTGGGGTGAGGGGTAGGGGGTGCCCTACCCCTCCTTATATAGGTGGGGGAGGTGGTTGTGTGAAGGGGAATCCTCCCGCAACTCCTCTTCATGGCCGGAGGCAAGTGAGGGAGGGGAAACCTTCCCTAACTAGGTTTCATCTCCTCCCTCCACTAGGCAACCATGTTGGGATTTGACTTTTTTTCAAACTGGCGTTTGACTATTCAAACTCGACTTTGACTTATCTCTTCCCATTGCCCAGCCAAGTGACCTAGGACATGATGCAGCCATTCCACATTGGTTTGACACATCCATGTACCCTTCCCACTCCGGAGTGGTGGACCTTCTAGACCCTTCTAGAAGATTCCGAAACATTTCCGAACTCCGGAATTAGACTTTCCTTATATCAATCTTATTCTCCGGACCATTCCGAATCTCCTCGTGATGTCCTGGATCCAATACGAGACTCTGAACAACATTCGGTCTCTTACTCACATTTCCATATCTACTAAACAACATCGAATCCTTAAGTGTGTCTCCCTACGGTTCGTGAATTATGCAGACATGATCGAGACTCTTCTCCGATCAATATCCAATAGAGGAATCTGGAAATTCATATGGCTCCCACATATTTCTATAATTACTTCATGATCGAATGAACCATTTACATACGATACCAATTTCCCTTTGTCTCGCGATACTTTACTTATCCGAGGTTTGATCGTCGGTATCTATGCATACCTAGTTCAATCTCGTTACCAATAAGTACTCTTTACTCGTTCTTGTGATATGTGATCCCTTGTGATCCAGTCACATGCTTGCAAGACAATTGGATGACATTCCACCGAGAGGGCCTAGAGTATATCTATCTATCATATGGATGGACAAATCCCACTCTTGATCCATGTGCCTGAACACATACTTCTCGAACGCTTAATGCCACCTTTATAACCACTCAGCTATGAAGTGGTGTTTGATGTCATCAAAGCATCCATCCGATGATGGTGATTAACATGATCTCATGGTCGAAGGATTTAGGTTACTATGTATCTAAAATCTTATAGCAAACGAACTATTGAAATGACTTGATCTTATGCTACGCTTAACTATAGGAGTATGTCCATCACATCATTCTCTTAATGATACGACCTTGTTATCAATAACATTCAATGTTCATGATCAGGAAACCATGATCATCAATCAATCAACAAGCTAGTTTAACAAGAGGCTTTACTAGGGACTCTTTTATGTTTACAAATCACACATGTATTAATGTTTCTGATTAATACAATTATAGAATGGTATGTAAACATTTATTATAAACACAAAGATATAATAATAACTACTTTTATTATTGCCCCTTGGGAATATCTCCAATAGTCTCCCACTTGCACTAGGGTCAATAATCTAGATTACATGGTAATATACCTAACACCCATGACATTCAGATATGTGTAATACTTTGCAAATCTTTATATCACCATCTTGTATATTCTCGCGAATAGCATGAAAACGTAGCTTGATATGCTTTAGCTTCTTGTGTGACCTTGGCTCCTGCGCATTAGCTATGGCACCCATGTTATCACTGTAGCTAGCCATTGGGTCCAATGCACTGGGAACCACACCAAGCTCCGTAATGAACTCCTTCATCCATATCGCCTCTTGTGAAGCCTCCGAAGCAGTTGTGTATTCGATTCAGTTGAACAACTCGCCACAACACTTTGCTTGGCACTCCTCCAGCTCACTGTTGCACCATTCAAAGTAAATACATATCCAGATTGTGATTTAGAATCATCATGATCGCTGTTCCAACTAGCATCGGTGTAACCATTTACAACGAGTTGTCCATCACCTCCACAAGAAAGAACCATATCCTTAGTCCTTCTCAAGTACTTTAGGATATTTTTGATCTCGATACAGTGATCCACTCCTGAATCACTTTGATATCTGTTGTCAAACTAACAACATATGCAATATCTGGTCTTGTACATAGCATGACATACATGATAGATCCTATGGATGAGGCATAGGGA
This sequence comes from Avena sativa, assembly GCA_916181665.1. NCBI lineage: Eukaryota > Viridiplantae > Streptophyta > Magnoliopsida > Poales > Poaceae > Avena > Avena sativa. The sequence goes on from OV702297.1 coordinate 129,588,823, forward strand.
GTCTTACTCATCCTCTCTCTATCTTCTGTCGTAGTGGCACTTTGAGTTTTACTCAAGGTCGTATTGGGCAACATGGGCAAGAACCCTTTCTTGATATATTCCATTCCAAACCTCTTTAGAACCTTGTCCAAATATGTACTTTGTGAAAGCGCTATTAAGCGTCTCGATCTATCTCTATAAATCTTTATGCCTAATATATAAGTGGCTTCACCAAGATCCTTCATTGACTATTATTCAAATAATATTTGACACTTTTAAGAAGTTCTATATCATTCCCAATCAACAATATGTCATCCACATATAGTACTAGGAATTCTACAGAGCTCCCACTCACTTTCTTGTAAATACAGGCTTCTCCATAAGTTTGTATAAATCCAAAACATTTGATCACCTTATCAAAATGTTAATTCCAACTTTGGGGTGCTTGCTTCAATCCATAAATGGACCGTTGAAGTTTGCATACCTTTTTATCATCTTTAGGATCGACAAAACCTTTGGGTTGTACCATATACAACTCTTCATCAATGACTCCATTGAGGAACGTCGTTTTGACATCCATCTGCCATATCTCATAATCATAATATGCAGGGATTGCTAACAAAATCCTTACAGACTTTAGCTTCGCTACCAGTGAGAAAGTCTCATCATAGTCAACTCCTTGAATTTGTTGGAACCCTTTCACGAAAAGTCAAGCTTTATAGATTGTTACATTAACATCAGAATTTGTTTTCTTCTTGAAAATCCATTTGTTCTCGATAGCCCTCCGGCCATCTGGTAACTCCACCAAAGTCCATACTTGGTTTTCGTACATGGATCCAATCCCAGATTTCATGGCTTCTTGCCAATTGATGGAATCTAGGCTCATCATCGCTTCCTCATATGTTGCAGGGTTGTCGGTGTTGTCCACCAACATGGCACTCATAACAGGATCATACCAATCGGGAGTGCTACGAGTCCTCGTTAATCTACCAAGTTTCGTAGTAACTTTGTTTGAAGTTTCATGATCATTATCATTAGATTCCTTTCTTATTGGTGTAGGCGCCACTGGAACTTCTTCTGGTGTTGCGCTACTCTCAAATCCGAGAGAAGGTTCGACAACCTCGTCGAGTTCTACTTTCCATCCAGTCACTTCTTTTGAGAGAAACTCCTTCTCGAGAAAGGATCCATTCTTAGCAACGAATATTTTGCCTTCGGATCTATGATAGAAGGTATACCCAATAGTTTCCTTCGGGTATCCTATGAAGACGCATTTTTCCGCTTTGGGTTCAAGCTTGTTAGGCTGTAACTTCTTTACATAAGCTTCACAACCCCAAAATTTAAGGAACGACAATTTAGGTTTCTTCCCAAACCACAATTCATATGGTGTCGTTTCAATGGATTTAGATGGTGCCCTATTTAAAGTGTATGCGGTTGTTTCTAATGCATAACCCCAAAATCATAACGGTAAATATGTAAGTGACATCATAGAAAGAACCATATCTAAGAGAGTTCAATTACGACGTTCGGACACACCATTACATTGTGGTGTTCCCGTCGGTGTCAATTGTGAAAGTATTCCGCATTTCTTCAAATTCTTGCCAAACTCGTAACTTAGATATTCACCTCCACGATCAGATTGTAGAAATTTAATCTTCTTGTTACGTTGATTCTCTACTTCACTTTGAAATTCCTTAAATTTCTCGAAAGTTTCGGAGTTATGTTTCATGAAATAGATATACCCATATCTACTCAAGTCATCCGTGAAAGTAAGAACATAACGATAACCACAAGGCGATGCCACACTCATCGGGCCACACACATTGGTATGTATGATTTCTAAGTCCGTAGCTCACTCCATCATACCAGAGAATGGAGTCTTAGTCAATTTTTCCCATCAGACATGCTTCGCATCTTTCAAGTGATTCGAAATAAAGTGAGTCATGAAGTCCATCGGAATGGAGTGTCTTAATATGCTTCACTCCAATGTGATCAAGACGACAGTGCCACATGTATGTGGAATTATCATTCAATTTCAAACGTTTAGAATCTATGTTATGCACATGTGTATCACTACTATCGACATTCAATAAGAATAGACCATCTATCAAAGGTGCATGACCATAAAAGATATTACTCATATAAATCGAACAACCATTATTCTCGGACTTAAAAAGTAACCATCTCGCAATAAACAAGATCCTGATATAATGTTCATGCTTAACGCAGGCATTAAACAACAATTATTTAAGTATAAAACTAACCCCGATGGTAGATTAAGAGGGAGCGTGCCAACAGCGATCACATCAACCTTGGAGCCATTTCCAACACGCATCATCACCTCGTCTCTCGCTAGTCTCCGTTTATTCTGTAGCACCTGTTCCGAGTTACAAATATGAGCAACCAAACCAGTATCAAATACATAGGAACTACTACGATTACTAGTACGATACACATAAATAACATGTATATCAAATATACCTTTCTTCTTGATGTTGACGTTCTTCATATCTGCCAGGTACTTGGGGCAATTCCGCTTCCAGTGACCTTCTCCCTTGCAGTAAAAGCACTCAGTATCAGGATTAGGACCATCCTTAGTCTTCTTTGCAGGTGCGACAACTTTCTTGCCGTCCTTCTTGAAGTTACCTTTTTTCTTAGGCTTGCCTTTCTTCTTGAAATTGGTGGTCTTATTAACCATCAACACTTGGTTCTCTTTCTTGATCTCCACTTCTGTAGACTTCAACATAGAGAAGAGTTCTGGTAACGACTTATCCATGCGCTGAATGTTGTAGTTCATCACAAAGTTCTTGTAACTAGGTGGTAGTGATTGGAGGACACAGTGAATCCCTAATGCATTAGGAATCACTATACCCAAGATTTGGAGCTTATTGGCGTGCCCAGACATTTTGAGCATGTTCTCATTAATGGAGCTTCCCTCTTCCATCTTGCAGTTAAAGAACTTTTCAGAAGCTTCATAAATATCAACTGCCATGTGAGCCTCAAATATCATTTTGAGTTCACGGACAATATCATGTGGATCAAAGTTCTCAAACCTTTTATGAAGCTCTAATTCAAAACCATACAAGATAGCACACTAAACTATGGAGTACTGATTCTTCCGAGTGAGGAAAACATTCTTCACCTCATCGGTAGCATCAACTGCAGGTGGGTCACCTAGTGGTGCATCCAGCACATAGGTCAACTGACCAGCATTGAGGACAATCCTCAAATTGCGGAACCAATCCACGAAGTTGCTTCCATTGTTTTTCAACCTTTCTTTCTCTAGGAACGCATGAAAATTTATGGTAGGGCCGCCATGATCTACAACATATTTACAAAAGTTTAGACTAAGTTTATGACAAATTGAGTTCAATTTAATACTTAAATTAACTAGGTGAACTCCCACTCAAAACAATATCCCTCACATTGCTTTAGTGATCACATGAACCAAATCCACTACATCAAGTCTGATCATCACGAGAGACGATGTAGTTTCAAAGGTGAACAATCAACATGTTCATCATATCTACTATATGACTCATGCTTTACCTTTCAGTATTCCGTGTTTCGATACCATGTCTGTACATGCTAGGCTCGTCAAGTTTAACCTTATTATCCGCATGAGCAAATATGGCTTGCTCCCGTTGTATGCACACGTAGAATCTATCACACCCGATCATCGCGATGCCTACTAAGGATGAACACTTTATTACTTGATATTTAGTGAGAGGGATCATCTTATAATGCTATCATCATGATCTAAGCAATACAAGATGCATAAAAAGGATTAACATCACATGCAATTCATAATATGTGATATGATATGGCCTTTCTTCTTGTGCCTTTGATCTCCATCTCCAAGCACGAACATGATCTCCACCATCACCGGCGTGGCGTCAAGGTCAATGGCGCCGCTCCATGGTTGTCATCCACCAGCATCAACTGTTACAACTACTTTGAATAATAGACATGCAGGTCTTAATGAAATTTAAATACAACCATAAGGCTCCTGTCAGTTGCCAATTTATAATAAGGATCATTGCATACATCATATATAATCATAATCATGGCCATATCATATCATAGCACACCCCTGCAAAACAAAGTAAGACGCCTCTAATTTTATTTGCATGCTTTACGTGGTTTTGGCTTTCGAATAAGAACCATTCTAACTTACGAACATGAACCACACCGTTGATACAAGTATTGTCAAGTGCCCGTTGTAAATTGAATCTTCACTATGGTGGGAGAGACAGACACCCATAAAGCCACTTATACAATACAAGTTGCATGTAGAGAGTTGATACGTCCAAAATGTATCTACTTTCCCAAACACTTTTGCTATTGTTTCTCCTCTGAACTTATGTGATTTGGATACAACTAACATGGACTAACACTGTTTTTAGCAGAATTACCTTGGTGTCTAGTTTTTGTGCAGAAAATCAACTGTCAGGAAAAATCCTGGAAAATATGCCAAAAAGCCATGGAGCCAGAATACGAGACAGAGGGGAGCCCTGGGTGGCCCACACCCCCTGCCGCGAGGGTGGGCCCACCCCGCGCCTGGGAGGGGTGTGGCCAGCCCAGGCACCCCCTCAGCCTCTCTCTTCACCTATAAGATACCTTCTGACCTAAAAACTCAGGGGGGGTTCGATGTGTTTCTAGAAAGAATTCCGTTGCGTCGCCACCACCAGAAACCACGATTCGGACCCAGAAACTCCGTTCTAGCACCTTACTGGGACGCAGAATTTGGGGAGGATCATGGCCATTGTCATCGCCAACACCTCTCCATCAACCATCAATGTTTCCCTCATCCATGAGTGAGTATTCCCCCTATTTAGGCTTTGGGGATGGTAGGGATTGGATGAGTTCTATCATGTAACCGAATAAGATTGTTAGGGCATGGTGCCTAGTATCTCTATTATTGCTATTTGATTTTGTTGCAACTTGTTGTGCTTAATGCTTGTCACTAGGGCCCGAGTGCCATGATCTCAAATCTGAACTTATTATTGAATCATTAATGACCCACAAGTGTAGGGGATCACAACAGTCTTCGCGGGTAGTATTACCCAATTTATTGATTCGACACAAAGGGAGACAAAGAATACTTGCAAGCCTTAACAACTGAGTTATCAATTCAACTGCACCTGGAAATAGTTCTTGCTCACAGAAGTTTATCAGTAGCAACAGTTTATAGTAGCAACAGCAAAGCAACAACAACAGTGAAAAAGGAGCAATAGTGTCACATCCCAAAATCTTCCAAATTTTGAAATGTGAAAAATAAATAAACAAAATAAATAATTGTTGAAATTTAGGGTGAAAAGAAACTTTTTGCTTCTAAATGGAAACATCAAAACCCATCTTGAACAAACTTTTAATAAAATTTGAATACAACTAAATTCAAATCAAGTGAAATGCATTCTTCATAAATGCATCTTGAAATTTAAACACTTGGAAAATAAACCAAAACTCTAAAACCCTAATGGAATAAATCATTTCCAAGATTTCCCAAAGACTATGGATTTGTTCCATACAAAATTTGTCAACAAACATTTATAAATGATCAAGGATGATAAATAAAACTATTATAAAACCATAGAAATTGATTTCATTTAATTTGAAGTCATGGATAAAAACTTATGAATTTAATAAGATGAAAGGAAATGATTTCCAAAGCTAATAAAAGCTCCTATCTAACATCCATACCAAATTGTGAGCAATTAATCCTACAAGGATAAACAAATATTAAATAAAATTAAACAAATTGTAGTCACCAAGTTTGTATCTATAAATAAAAAGATATGGATTATATAAGAAATAAATAAATAAATAAATAAGGAATATTTAAAAGCCAAATTGAACCTTGCCAAATCCATAAATAAATGAAATAAAGATAATCCAAATAAAATAAAGGAATAAAGAATATTCAAATAAAATAATATGGCCTTAACCAAATTCTATTCTATTTGAATAAAGACAAAAACCCTAATAGAAATGATTAATTAAATCATGGGAAAATAATAAATGGAATTTTCCCAAGTGGAATAAAAGTTATTTAATTAACTTAAATGAAATAAAAGAATCATTTAAATAAAGTTATATGAGATTAAAAACCATATTTGATTTAATTTGAATAAAGACAAATACCCAATTTAAATGATTAATAAATCATAATAAAAATATTTCAAATAATTCAAAGTGAATTATTTGACACCCTAATAAATAAATAAAACTTACTGAAAAGGATTTGGTAAAATTTGGTGATTAAATAGAAGTTGGAAAACATAATTAAAATCCTATTTAAATAAAGACAAAGGTCCATTTTGAATAAATAATTAAACCATGTGAGAATAAAAGAAATATTCCAAAATGATCTTTAAAATACATGTTTGAACAGAATAGAAATTTTTTGAAAGGTTTGAAAAGAAAAGGGTTTTACTTTGATTGAAGAAAATTCAAAACAGAAAATCTAAATGGAAAAAATTATAAAAAAACAGAACAAAAAAACCCAACCCAACATAACCCAGCCCAGCTAAGCCCAACAACTCACCCGGCACCCCCCCTCCCCAGATCCTTTTTCACTCGCGATCAAACCCGCACCACTGCTGACAGAACGACCCCACCTTCTCCCTCTCTCTCTCACTGATGACGTTACCCACAGCCACGTCCTCGTCTCCTTCACCCCACATACCAGTTCCTCCCCTCGCCGTTTCTGCCCGAAATTTTGTCGAGTAAATTGGTCGTAACATTGCAGCAATTACACACTGCGATTACTCTCGTTAAGTCGCCTCGCCCTCCTCCTTCTTTCCCCTTAGACTTCACTCGACCGGAGCCACTAGGCTGCCTAAATTTCGAACCTAACTCCCTCTGACCCCGACGAGCTTCCCAGCGAATTCCGGAGAGCCCAGCTACTCCTATGCCCCCCTCGACCACACGAGCCTACTCCCCAGCCTCTGGCGCATTTCCCAGTGTCGCCCGTTCAGCCGCGCGAGCACCGTAACCTCGACAACCTTTTCACCAGAACAGCGCCATCGTCTGTCATTCCGGCGACGTCCCTAGGTAAAGTCCGACCGTGCCTCCCCCTCTCCTGGATGCACCCATACTCGCCGCTTATGTGCGCAGCTAACACACCCTTTTTTGTGCCTTAGCGTGACCCGTACACTCGCCTCCGACGACGAACAAACAAGCCCGACGCAGACATGAACTCCGGTGAGCAATACCCGCCGTTACCGTTCGCCCCTCCATCGACAACGACCACCTCGAGCATCCCCATGCCACGGCAAACTCCGTGAGATTCTTCCCTCGCTCTCTCGCTTCCTGTATCGCCAGCACCGTCCTCGTCTGAGTGCGCCGCCGCCGTTCACCACCGCCAGCGCCGCCAGTATATGGCCAGTATTTGTGAGCCGTAGGATCTTGATCTAATGGTTGCGATAGAAACTTAACCGAAGGGGTATACTTTGATCTGTGCTGTGCGTAGTCATTTAGATCTGACAACCCAGAAAGTTCGATCCAACCGAAGCGGTACCGCCCAATAAGATTGCTCCACGTGGCTCAGACTTTGAATTAAAAACAAAAACATTTCTATTAGATATGTGATTTTGTAAAATTCATAAATTTAAATCTACACGTCCAAATTTGACAAATTTTTTATCAATGGAATCAAAAAAAGAGTAATTTCCAACCATGCACTTTGTTTAGTGATTTGCTTCTGAAAAGTTAGTTTTCTTGTAGGAACATGTATTGGTATATTTTGTGTATAAAATTTATTCTAAAAATGGTTTTAGGGTAAAATCTTTGGTAAATGGATTGTTTTGAACCTACTGACCATAGAAACCAACTTTTGGACTTAAAAACATATTTTGTGGAGCTAAAGAATAAATCTTTGAATAAAAGCATTTCTAGCTAAATAAAAATGTTGAATATGTTTTAAGAATGATTTTTGAGTAAAACCTTTGGAAAATGATTTGATTTAAACTCTCTGACCTTAAACACCAAGTTTTAGGATTTAAAAATATATTTGGTGAACCCTCGAAAATTATTATTATTTTTGTTTCAATGCATTTCCAACAAAATAAAATAATGCTTTGATTTAAAAATGGTTTTTCGATGAAACCTTTTGAAAATGGTTTTCATATTAACCATTTTAGCTTAAAACACTAACATGTTGTGTTTAAAAATATTTTACAAACACTAGAGATTATCACTTTGATTTAAATCATTTCTAGCAAAACAAAAATGACTTAAAGTGGCCATTTTCACTAACTTGACTTAAAATGGTTTTGCCACTTTTACAAATGACCAATAGATGTTTTTAGAATGTTTATAACCTATTAGAAACCACTTTTCCAAATAAAATAATCTTTGGCATGCTTGCATGCATTGCTTTGTTTTTATCATTCTATGTGATGAATTGCTTGAATGGTAGATTAAATGTGTGCCTTGATTGAATTGTAGTGAAATTTGAAGAGTGTGACTATTGCAAGATCAAGGAGTGAACTTATATTCTCTACCAAAAAGGCAAGTGGTGCTTCATACTTTTGTCCCATTATTTTCACTATGCATTAGTGTTATTTCTAAGTAGGACTTGCATGGAATTTTTGCTTAGTATAAACTATGCCCTGGGAAATCCTAGTAGATGAAACCTTAGTAGAATTTTCCTAAGTTAATATTCCTACTACTATCATGCTTAGCTTAGCTAGTAGGAAACAAGGGTGGATTATATTCATGCTATGGAATATTTCTAAGTCAAGGACTTGTGTTTTGTTTAATAAAACAACTATGTGAATGAATCACCTGGGTGGAAAGGGACTTGCATGGATGGATTTTTGTTGAGTGGTTACCAGGGCCCATTTCAATGGTTTACCCTGTGTATATCACTTGTGGAATGCCACCCAGGAACAAAGAGATTTGAGATGTCAAATGTTGATAAGCTTCAAGTGAAGCCACTTGGCATTATGGGATCTGCCTGGATCATATAGGTTGCAATAACTTAGCCAAATGGACAGTTGGTGGTAGGGGATGATAGGTTTGGAACGCGTCCATTCTGGTCTAAGGGAAGGCTTCTGAAAGATCTTGTCTCGATGCATGTCGAGTCTTGTGGGGAAAGTGCACCACCTCTACAGAGTGTAAAATCTAAGTACTTAGCTGTGTCCCCGGCAATGGAAAATTTGAGCATCAAGACATGGAAGCTATCAAGAATCTCCTCATCCCAATTTCTAAGTTAAAAACTTGTGGTTGAACAAGGGTTAAAGGATCTTCAATCTTTGATTGGTAGATGCCTTGGGTGATTTTGAGAAACAAAAACTTAGTGTTTTCTAAAGATAAGGAAAATCTATTTTGAGCAAAGCAAGCCTAAGCTCCACTTAGACAAATGCATATAGATGATAGATACCACTATACTCCCATAGTATCACTTGCCAATACAACTCAAATGTATTGACCCTTGTGGCTGTAACTTATTATGTTGCAGGTTTTTTTGATGTTAGTGAAGTATGTTGATTAGGATTACAAGTCTACAACCAACATGATTGCCTGTGGCACTTTGAAGATGAAGGACTCCATGCTATAGTTATTTCTGCTGCATTGTAATGAGATAGCCAAATGAGCTATGTAAGATGTAATAAATTATTTTATTCCTGGTTATAAAGTTGTATTATGACCTTTGTTTATTGATATTACATCTTAACTATGGATGCTAGCTATTGATCCATGGACTAGCATTGCAATCACAGGGACCTTTACCTTTATATAGGTGGGGTCTTACAAATAGTAACAATAATAGTAACAGTGGGATTCGAGTGCGGTAGGCATAGGGATGGATGGACGGGCGTTGCATGGACGAGTCTAAACATGTAACTTCAATATCTAGGGCATTACAAATAAATAATAACAAGCATCCAAGTACTAAACAATCCTAGGAATTTGCTCCAAATATAGTCATACGTGCTCGCAATGAGAACTTGCACAACATCTTCTGTCCAGCCAGCCCATGGCAGCGGGGCCTCTAGGGAACTACTGGCAATCAAGGTGCTCCTTTTATTAGAGCACCGGAGCAAAGCATTAGCACTCCGTGAACACATGTGATCCTCACACCATATACATCCCCTCCAGTTGTCCCAATTATTGTCACTTTGGGTCCTTTGGATCCGGACAATGATATGTGTACACAACTTGTAGATAAGACCACAAATAATACTATCATAATGATTCAATAATAAGTTCAGATCTAAGATCATGGAACTCGGGCCCTAGTGACAAGCATTAAGCACAACAAGTTGCAACAAAGTCAAATAGCACTAATAGAGATACTAGGCAGTATGCCCTAACAATCTTATTCGATTACATGATAGAACTCGTCCAATCCCTACCATCCCCAAGCCTACAGCGGGGGATTACTCACTCATGGATGAGGGAAACATCGATGGTTGATGGAGATGTGTTGGTGATGATGATGGCGATGATCCTCCCCAAATTCCCCGTCCCGGCAGGGTGCCAGAACGAAGTTTCTAGATCCGAATCTTGGTTTCTGGTGGCGGCGGCGGAGCGGAACTCTTTCTGGTAAACTCTCAAACCCCCCTCGGTTTTTAGGTCGAAAGGCAACTTATAGGCGTAGAGGGAGGCCGAGGGGGTGCCTAGGGTGGCTGCACCCTCCTAAGCGCCTGGCAGGGGTGTGGGCCCCCCAGGCCCCTTCTCCGTCTCGTCTTCTGGCTCCATGGGTCTTCTGGTGAAATATAATTTTTGGCCTATTTTCCGGGATTTTTCCTGATAGTTGATTTTTTGCACAAAGACAAGACACCAAGGTAATTCTATTAAAAACAACATTAGTCTGTGTTAGTTGTATCCAAATCACACAAATTTAGAGGAGAAACAATAGCAAAAGTGTTCGGGAAAGTAGATATGTTTTGGACGTATCAACTCTCCCAAGCTTAGCTTATTGCTTGTCCTCAAGCAATTCAGTTGAAAACTGAGTGTGATAAAAGAACTTTCACAAACACATTTGCTTGATATGATGTATATATTATCAGCACAGGAGTAGATGCTTAAATCCATAATAAGAAGTATGCAACTAAGTCTACTCAATAGTCATTGCAAGCTATGAAGAGAAACCAACTCAATAATAAGTAGCATGAAACATAAACATAAGCAACATTGCAATGCTCATAGTAAGGTATGATAGAGTGGTATCTCGCTTGCCTTTGTTTGTAGAGCACAATATAAATGCCAAGGCACCTCTAAAGTTCAAGTGAAGACTAGAAGTAAAAATATCAGAGATACAAGCATCAAAGTCATGACATAATTAACCAAGTTTTGAGACAAACACAAGAATGACAACTATGCTCGCAAGAAGGTTCTCATAGAATAAGTGGTGAATCAACAAGGTTGTGAAAAGGTTTTGAAAAGTTTGAAAGGCTTCCCAATGCTGAAAGGAAGGTACTCATTAGCTTTGAGCTCTCATTGCCCCTATCATAGGCATCTTCATATGGTTAAGGTAAAAGTGAGGTCCAGTATGAGTTATATGCTTGACAGACCATAAACTGGAAATCCCAAGTCCCTTAAGTACGAGGGCCGCTCGGCGTGTGTAACACCCCAGTTTTAGATTAACATTATTTAGGGTTTGTTTGTGCATCATGAGCATCATGCTTTAAATTGTGCATTAAAGGAAATAAGATAAAACCCTAAAACCCTAGTTTCCCTCTCCTTCTCAAACACATTCAAAAGGTTTTGAATATTTGAAAAAAATACAAAAGTATGGATCCCAAATGGATTAAAGGGACCCTAATTATTTTCTATACTTTTGTAAAGCTTCTAGTATTTTTGAAGTGGTTGAAAACAGATTTGAAAATGAAATTTACAAAAGAGAAATGAAAATAGGAAAAGAAAAAATGTTTTCAGAAAAAAAACAGAAACCAGATAGCAGCCAGGCCGTGGAGCCCAGCCAGTCCAACTCCCTCTCCTCCCTTCCTTCTGCACATGCGCAGCCGCCAGCAACCGCCGCAGCCTAGCTTGGCCCGCTACCGGCCCAGTACCACTTCGACGCCGCTCGTTGTCGTCTTCCTCCTCCCGCAAGCAGCTGGTTGTCGCCGCCTCTGCTGCCCGATGCCGCCGGCCGCGCCGCGATCCCCACCGCTGCCTGGAGGAAGGATAATACCACTGAGAATGCCTCCCTCTCCCTTATCCTCTCACTCCCCCTAGTGCTCTCTCCCTTTCTTCCCACGAGGTCCCGAAACCCTAGCCGACCAGGTGCCTCTTGTCGTCGTCGCTCCCGGCCTCCCCTCGCTGTTCCGAGGCCGCCTTGAGCTCCGCCTTGCAGCCCTGGTTCTTCTGGTCGAAGGACGCAAGCCCGGGAGCTCCCTGCTCGCCGGAATCGACGTTTCCTCCCTGAGCCCGACGACCTCTGCCGCTCGATTCACCGCCGCTCTGGCCACCGCCTCGCCTCGCCGTCACCACCAACCGCTTCGGGGTGAGCCTCTGGTGATCAGGCACCCCTCCACATGTCCCCTCTCCTCTTGTATCATCTCGCCGCCGTGGATCTCTGAGCGCCACCACAGTTGTGCTCGTCGCCGGCGAGTCTCTCGACCAAATGGTCTAGCGCCGCCAGTTTCTGGCTCCACGCATTCACGCGCATCCAGCAACCCCAACCTTGCTTGTCTGCGCGCACCCAATCTCCCTCTGTCGCCGTCCACCGCCGTGTCTGACGTGGTTTCCGGTGAGCCGACGTGGCGCCACCGTGGCGTTCACGTGGGCCTGACGTGGGCGCTGACCAAGCCATGCCAGCGTGGCCTGCCAACCTAGCCCAGGTCCCCATCAGTCAGTGACTATGGGTATCCCAGCCCTCTGTGTGAATCGAATTCAGGCGTGTGCAGATATCAGATGACGCAGTAATTCAATTAAAAATGGTTTAATAATTCCAGAAAATGATATAAACTTATAAATTCAATATCTTTTAATCTGTAATTCATAAAAATATGTATAACATATCAAAATGTTCAGAAAAATGAGAACTATCTATTTAACCTATAATCATGCATTGTTAAACAACTTTGAAGACAAGTTTAATTAGAGAACTAACCAACCCCTCTCATATTCATCCGGAGTTTTCCCGAGTTAGGGTTTTCACCCCTCGGAACCCCGATTAAATTGCCAAGCATGTTTTAGGGTTTAAATTCAATACAATTCAACTTGTCATATCATCATCCTTGCTTGAGCATTGCATCAATACGATATTGGTTATATTGCCGATTAAATTGCCGAGCATGTGTTGATTGTTTCCCCTTTCTTTCCGGTGATTTGGTTCTTTTCGGTAAAATACGATATCGAGATGGAGATCGAAGACAGAGATCAAGACCATCGAAGATCGAAGATCGACGAACAATACTTGACCAATTATAACAAGTCAAGTACAAGATTCCCGAAGATCTGTTTATCGGTTATCATCTGGCAAAGGCAAGCATAGCCCCACCATGATATAATCCTATGATTTCGAAAGCATTTCAATTCTTGCCATGTTGCATACGATTCTACTGTGGTATTTTATCGATAGATAAAGTATCCTATCTGTTGCATTATTGTAAGATCCCTCCTTTATAAAGGAAAAGGATCCCTGTGATTGCAATGCTAGTCCCTGGATCAATGCTAGCATCCACAGTTTAAGATGAAGTACACAGAAACAAAGGTCATTATTACAGTCATTCTAGAGACAAACATAGTCTTTACAACTCCATGGCCACATGCCTAGTACAAGAGTTTAAATAAGTAAATAAATAACAAGTCTTCATCTTCATGTGCCACAGGCAAACATGTTGAGTGTAGACTCATGACTCCTAATCCTCATCAGAGTAACCTGCAACATCACAAGTTACAACCACAGTGGGTCAATACATTGGAATAGTATTGGCAAGTGATACCTTAGTATAATTTTGGTGGACTAGATACTATATGCAATTTGGCTAAGTGTAGCTTAGGCTTGCTTTGCTCAAAATAGGTTTTGCTTATTAGTTGAAATCACTAAGTTTTTCCTTGTCAAAACTTTTCCCCAAGGAACCACCAATAGACATTGGGTCCTTCACCCTTGTTCACCCACAAGTTTTACTTAGAAATTGGGATGAGGAGATTCTTGATAGCTTCCATGTCTTGATGCTCAAGTAGTCCTTTTCTACGGACTTGGCTAAGTACTTAGATTCTTCCATCTGCAGAGGTTGTGCACTTTCCCCACAAGGCTTGATTTTTTTCAAGACAGGACCTTTCAGAAGCCTTCCCTTAGACCAAATGGACGCGCTCCAACCTACCATCCCACTACCACCAACTGTCCAAATGTCTAAGTTATTGCAACCTAAATGATCCTGGCAGAGCCCATATTGCCAAGTGGCTGCACTAGAAGCTTCTTAACACTTGGCCTCTAAAATCTCTTTGTTCTTGAGTGGCTTTCCACAAGTGAGATACACAAGGTAAGCCATGGAAATGGGCCTTGTGTAACAACTCAACATAAACCATTCCTTCCATTCCACCCAGGTGTTTCATTCACTTAGTTGTTTTATTAGGCAAAACACAAGTCCAAAGACTTAGAAATATTTTCATCATAGCATGTATATATTTCACCACCCTTGGTTGCTACTATCTAGGCTAAGCATGGCATAGATAAGCATCTTAACTTAGAAATTCCCTATCAATTCTACACTACTAGAATTTCCCAACATGGCATATAAGCAAAATATAACATGCAAGACTAGCAAAATATTTCTAATGCTTAGTAGAAAACATAGGGATAATAATATCATGAAGCACCACTTGCCTTGGTAGTTTGGAGAGTAGCTACACTCCTCACAATCACAATCACTATTGGCACCAAAATCTACACATAGAATCATAGCAACAATCACATACAAATAGATACAAGCAAATATATATGGATGCATGCAACATGATATGTGATGATTTTCTAAACTCAACAAGTCAAGTGTACAGTAATGGTTCATAAACAAGTTCAAAACTTGCCAAACTACATTTATTTAAACACTCAAACATTTCTTAAACAATTCATATACTCAAAATAGCCCTACACATGTTTCTGTAAATAAAACCATTTTAACAGAAGAAAAACATTAAACACATTGCATATTTAGAAAGGTCTTGTTCTCCTGATTCCATTGATATAAAATTTGGTAATTTTGGACGTGGGAATCAAAAGTTATGGCTAAAACAATTTCAAACAACTAATAGATTCAAATCCTGATTTTAAATCTAATTCCTGGCCACGCGTCACGCTCTGATTGGAGCGTACCGGTTCACTCAGGATCGCGCTCACAAGCCGTTAGATCTACTTAATCTGCACGGTCCATATCTACTCATAACGTTTCGATAAGTGATCTATTTACACGCGCTGGATTTAGATCCAACGGTCCACGATCAAGCGACCATGGATGGGTGGCGACAGTGGTGGCATCTGGCGGCGGTGAGCTCTGTCTACGGTGGCGCGGCTCTACAGGGGGTTCTGGGGTCGTCGGAGGCGCTTACAAGGTTCGTAGCGATGCACTGATGCTCAACCTGGCGACGGCTTGGCATGGGGCGCACGGACACGGCTGCACGGGCTCGTCGGAGTTGCTGGCGGCGTCAGATGCTTGCTGTCGAAGACGTTGCCGAGGTTCTGCGTCGACCTAGCACGAGCCAGATGGTTTAGTCGATGCGCAAAGGCCTGGCGATCAAGACAGTATCAAAGGGGAGGCAAGGGGCGGTCTTGTTTTACCTGAATTGCACGTCGGTATCAGGTGTTCGCGGGTGTGGACGAAGACGTCGCTCTGGGTCACGAGAAAGCAAACAGAGGGTATCAGTGAGCGCGCAAAGACATGCTGGTCACAATGGTTTGAACCAGAGACAGGGGGGGCGGCCAGTACTCACCAAGATTGGTCGCCGGAGTTGCTCTGTCTGCGGCGGTGCAAGAGCAATTGCGGGCAGCCTGGGGGCGTTTCTGTCTGGCTTTGTTGGGGGAAATGGCCGCGAGGGGGAGGTGGTCTTATAGCCAGAGTGGGGGCGAGGATCTCACGCGGTATCAATGGCAATTAAGCGCGGAATCAACGCGACAGTGAATGGCGGAGGGAACGGCCGGCGACGTGGCCGTGGGCTCGATTTGGGGACGAAGGGTGACGCGGTAGTGAGGCCCAGTTGTCAGCGAGAGAAACAGAGAGGGGGTGGGGTCCTGGCGTCAGTCACTCAGTGGGTGCGTCTTTGAGTGAGAGAGATAGAGGGAACCCGGGTGGGCTTAGTGGGCTGAATCCTTCGCTGGGCTAGATAGGTGGCGCAAGCCCTTTTCTAATTCTTTTCTCCTTTGCTTTTTCTGTTTTCTATTTCAGGAATCAAATTGAAATTATTTCAAAATATATTTGAATTCAAATCTTTTCAGGATTTTTGCAGTGTGCAACAATCACATATCTGGGCACAAAACCAAGTGGTCACTTTGAATTGGCTTGGTCACTTGGAATAAAATAAAATAAGCAGTGGCATAACACTAGTTTGAATAGGTTTTTGAAATTGGTTTTCAAATCATATTTGTTTTGAAACTTTGGTTTAAATCTTAGCAATCTAGCAATACAACCTGAGAGCGATAAGACAACAAAGTTTGGTTTCATGAACAACAATCTCTCATTGGAGAGTAGCATTTGTTTCAAATGCTGATCACATAAAATAATGAGCTCATATGCTCCTGTTTTTGAATTGCTTTGTTTGAAATGAACTCTATATGATCATGGATGCATGGATGATATGCATGAGTTTTAAACATGATTTTAGGGATGTTACAAATCTAACCCCCTTAAGGTGAATCTTGCCCTCGAGATTCGGATTGGCTAGCAAATAGGTGAGGGTGGTCTTTCCGAAGATCATCTTCTCTTTCCCATGTTGCTTCTTCTTCGGAATGATGGTTCCATTAAACTTTGCAGAACTTGATAGTCTTTGTCCGTGTGACTCTTTCTGCAGTCTCAAGAATCTTGATAGGTTTCTCCTCATAAGTGAGATCATTTTCCAATTGAACCTCTTCCAAAGGTATAGTATCCTTCAAAGAAGTTTCTTCTATTTCTGGATGACATTTCTTAAGCTGACTCACATGAAACACATTATGTAAAGCTGACAAAGACTCTGGTAATAAAATTTCATAAGAAACTTATCCTTTACGACTCAGAATCTTGAATGGTCCAACATATCCTGGGGCCAACTTCCCTTTGACTCCAAACCTCTTCACTCCACGAAGTGGTGACACTCTAAGATAAGCTCTATCACCAACTTCATAGGTGACTTCTCTACGCTTAGGATCTGCGTAGCTTTTCTGTCGGGACTGTGCTATCTTTAATCTGTCCTTAACCAACTTGACCTTCTCTTCAGCTTCTTTGATAAGTTCTGGTCCGAACAAACTTCTTTCTCCCACACCATTCCATAGTAATGGGGTGGTACATTTTTTCCCATAGAGAAACTCAAATGGTGCCATCTCAATGCTGGCTTGATAGCTGTTGTTATAATAAAATTCTGCGTAAGGCATACTTTCATCCCAACTGGCTCCATAGTCTAGGGCACATGCCCTCAACATGTCTTCAAGAATCTGATTAGTCCTTTCTGTCTGTCCATCAGTTTGAGGATGAAAAGCAGTGCTGAATTCCAACCTCGTTCCCAATGACTCATGTAATTGCCTCCAAAAATGGGAAGTGAATTGGGTTCCTCTATCTGACACAATACTCTTGGGTACACCATGTAGACATACAATTCTACTCATATATATCTTGGCTAACTTAGCACTAGTGTAGGTTGTCTTCACGGGTATGAAATGAGCCACTTTAGTAAGGCGATCCACTACTACCCAAATAGAGTCATATCCTGACCGGGTCCTTGGTAATCCGGTAATGAAATCCATACCAATCTTGTCCCACTTCCAATCAGGAATAGGTAGTGGTTGAAGCAAACCTGCTAGTTTTTGGTGTTCTGCCTTCACTCTAGTACATACATCACACAAAGCAATATGTTCAGCGATGCATTTCTTGAGATTATTCCACCAAAATCTTTCTTTCATATCCATGTACATCTTGGTGTTACCCGGGTGAATGGAATACGGTGAGTTGTGTGCTTCTTGCAAAATCAGTTTCTGAAGCTCCGGATCTTGTGGAACACAGATACGTTTTCCATGCCATAAAGTACCTTGTTCGTCTTCATGGAATCTTTTGGCTTTTCCTTTACCAATCTTTTCCTTAATATCTTCAATTTCCTTATCGGTCTTCTAGGCTTCTTTGATCTTGTCCAACAAAGTGGGTTGAACATCCAAAGACATAAGATGTCCCTCAGGCACAATCTCCAATATGAGATCTCTAAATTGGGCACACAAATCATCTGGCGATTCTCCCTTAGTAAGGCCATTCACAAAAACTTTACGGCTTAGAGCATCTGCTACAACATTTGCTTTACCGGGATGGTATTGTAAACTCA
The DNA here is from genome assembly GCA_916181665.1 of Avena sativa. Lineage (NCBI taxonomy): Eukaryota > Viridiplantae > Streptophyta > Magnoliopsida > Poales > Poaceae > Avena > Avena sativa. Next base: position 129,607,252 of record OV702297.1, read on the forward strand.
AGTCATAGTCTTTGATGAGTTCTAGCCATCTTCTTTGTCTCATGTTAATTTCCTTCTGGGTGAAGATATACTTCAAACTCTTGTGATCTGTGAACACTTCACATCGCTTTCCCAAAAGATAGTGTCTCCATGTTTTGAGTGCATGCACAACAGAGGCTAACTCTAAATCATGAGTAGGATAGTTTACTTCATGAGTTTTGAGTTGTCTCGAGGCATAAGCCACAACTTTCCCTTCTTGCATAAGTACTGCACCTAATCTAGGATGAGATGCATCACAATAAACTTGAAAATCTTTCTCCAAGTCTGGCAAACATAAGACTGGTGCTGTCGCAAGTCTCTTCTTCAATTCTTGAAAGCTGAGTTCACAACCTTCAGACCAAGCAAATTTCTTGTCTTTCTTTAGCATCTCTGTCATAGGCTTAGCTACCTTGGAGAAATTTTCAATGAATCTTCTATAGTAACCTGCTAAGCCAAGGAAACTACGAACTTCTTTCACTGATTTGGGAGATTCCCATTCAGTTACAGCTGAAACTTTAGCAGGATCAACTGCAACACCATCCCCTGACACCACGTGTCCTAGAAATCCAACTTCATTCAACCAGAATTCACACTTGCTAAATTTGGCATAAAGTTTATGCTCTCTAAGCTTCTCAAGTATCAAACGCAAATGTCCTTCATGTTCTTCTTTGCTCTTGGAGTAGATCAAAATGTCATCGATGAAAACGACAACAAACTTATCAAGAAATTCCATGAACACCTTGTTCATCATATTCATGAAGTATGCTGGTGCATTGGTCAAACCAAATGGCATCACGGTATACTCATACAATCCATACCTTGTGGTGAAAGCTGTTTTAGGTATGTCTTGTTCTCTTATCTTGAGTTGAAAATAAACTGACCGGAGATCAATCTTTGAGAATACACAAGCTCCTTCTAGCTGATCAAACAAGTCATTGATTCTTGGCAAAGGGTATTTGTTCTTGATAGTCACCTCATTGAGTGAACGGTAATCTATGCATAACCTTTGACTTCTATCCTTCTTTTCCACAAACAAAACTGGGGCTCCCCAAGATGAAGAACTTGGTTGAATAAATCCTTTCTGCAACTGCTCTCCAAGTTGTTTCTTGAGTTCTTTCAGTTCATCAACTGACATCTTGTATGGTCTCTTTGCTATTGGTCCAGATCCTGGTAGCAAATCAATAAGGAACTCCACATCTCTATCTCGTGGAATTCTCGGCAATTCTTCCGGAAACACATCCGGATATTCACTCACAATTGGCACACTGTCTATGCTAACCCCCTTAAGAGAATTTAGCTTACTCCCTTTTGATTCAAAGTTAGACTTGAATTTAATCCGTTTCCTTTCCGGGGTTGTGAGTGCAACAGTACGATTAGCACAATCTAGTACTCCTTCATACTTAGCCATCCAATCCATTCCCAAAATTACATCCAGTCCTTGGGAATCTAGGATTATCAGACTTACGGGAAACTTATGCTTTCCAAACTCTATTACTAGATCCCGGCATCCAAGACTTACTATCATATCTCCACCTGGAGAACTAACTTTTATTGGACACCAAATGTTTCCAGTTGGAAACCCATTTCTATCCACAAATGCTTTTGATACGAATGAATGCGATGCTCCAGTATCAAAAAGAACAAGTGCTGGAATAGAATTGAGTTTGAACTTACCAGCAACAGCATGTGGCTCTTCATAGATTTCCTCCACATTGATGTGGTTCACTTGTCCCTTTTGAAAAGGGTTGGGCTTGTTGGGTATTTCAACTTTCTTTTCCGGGCATTCATTTGCATAATGCCCCATCTTCTTGCACTTAAAACACTCAACCTGACTAATATCCTTCTTGACGGGCTGCTTCCACTTCCACTTCCACTACCACTGTGGTGGCTCTTATATCCACCCTTGTGGTTCTTGTACTTGTCATTGTCATGACTACGATGATGCTTGTTGTCATGATGACGGTTGTGGTTGTGGTGCTTCTTGAATTTCCCATGCTTGTGGGATCCTGAGCTTCCACTATCATCATAATGGTAACGTTTGTGAGACGATCCCGAGCTGTGCTTGTCCGAGTGATTTCTCTTCCTACTCTCAACTTGCTTCATTTTGTTCTCCAAAATAGCAGCCTTGTCACAAAGAGACTGATAAGTGGGAACATAGGCCACTGATAGCTGCAGGTTCAGTTCATCATTCAACCCTTCAAGGAACTTTTCCTTCCTCTTAGCATCAGTGTCAGCTTCATCCGGTGCATAACGCGCCAGATTGTTGAACTCCTCAATATATTCATCCACGTTGCGGTGGCGCTGCTTCAGATTATGGAACTCTTTCTTCTTCAAACTCATCACTCCGGATGAGATGTGATAAGTACGAAAGCCATCTTCAAAGATAGCCCATGTCACATCTGCAATGGGAGTGGTGATCTGGAAGTTATCCCACCAAGTGGCTGCTGGTCCTTCCAACAAGTGAGCTGCAAATCTGACTTTCTCTTCATCATTACAGCCAACTGTTACCAAGTCCTTGTTCATGGAGCGTAGCCAATCATTGTCCACCATAGGATCAGTTGTTCCTGAGAACTTTGCTGGCCTCAATCTCAAGAACCTGGTAAGCATGTCAAAACCCGGTGGGTTGTTGTTGTTGTTGTTGTTGTTGTTGTTATTGTTGTTGTTGTTCTGGTTCTGGATGAACGTAGTAATCATTTGCATCAGCTGAGTCTGAGCTGTCATCATTTGCTGCATCTCAGGAGTGATGTTGTTGTTGTTGGGGTTGGGATTGGCACGACGGGGAGGCATCTGTGATTTGTTCAATAGAGATAAGAATGAGATACCCATAAATGCTATCATGCACGATACATCACATAAACAATAATCAAGCATGCATCATAATAATAATAGTTCAACAACAAAAACGACAAGTTTGCAAAGTACACACACTAATAACAAGCCATCCACATGTTGGATGGTCATTGTGACACAAATAAAGTATGATAGATAAATGATAAATGAGTAGTTATCACTACTCCTCAGCATCAACCTCCTCCTCAACAAAGGTAAGACCTGCATTCTCCATAGCGGCCTTGTATTCCTCGACATTGGTGGTCAAGGTCTCTACTTTGGCTTTGAGAGCCCTCTTCTGAGAACGAAGCCTCACAATCACAGTCTGCTGATGCTCGAGCTCGAAGTCCTTGGCCTGCAGTTCTTCAGTCATGTCCCGAATCCTCTTGTTCCTATCTTGGACTCGCTTCTCCTGACTCTTGAACTTTCTGTCCTGGCTCTCGAACTTTGCCTCCATCTCCTTGACTATCTCATCTTGCTCCGCGAAGAGCTTGTCCTTCTCACAAAGCTGCACCTGGAGTTCGTCATTGCTAAGGATGACGTTGGTCCTATCAGTGTCCACGTGCCTAAGAAGAACCTCTAAGTCCTGGAGGTATAGGCGAATCGGCTCAGCTGTATCCCTCGAAGTGTCCTCGAAGTCGATGGCCTCTCCATCCTCATCACGTCTACCGAAGACGTGGAAGTGAGTACCTCTAACCTGTCGAGAGTGTCTCCCTAACAGTCATCCAATCAAGTCCTGCATGACTACCTCTAGGCCTCTCTCCTTGTCATCGTGCATGAGCTTGAAGATGAGCCTCCGTGGTAGGCTCAGTCTAGCGTCCGGGCTGATTGACCTTGAAACCCCAAAGGTCTTTCCTCTCAAACTTGGTGAGGGGAAGCACCATGATGGTAGGAAGAGGGAGATTGAGCAAAGTAGTGAGCTCAATAATACGAGGGCCAAAACGAGTTCCTTGGAACTCCTCAACAGTGTCGATGGTAACATTAGGCATCTATTTAATAAGATAGAAAAAGTTAGAACCAACACAATAAATAAATTTCAAGACAGAGCATCACAAGCATAACATTGGTAAACACACAAGTCATAGCATACATAAAATCCATTACAACAACCAAGGTTCAACTTATTTTAAGCAATATTTGGAAAATAAGGTGATAAGTGGTGGTCCAACTAACGAAGTACGTTACAATCCCATCTCACTGGATATGTTGGCTAACACAATATTTCTAGAAGCAATTAGTCTATCTTGAGCACATGACTCCATTATTAAGTCTATAATGTCTCCTCTTAAGGTTTGGTTGGTAGTATCCAACTCTTGGGTATGTTTCTTCTCTTCTTTTAGGCTATTTTGGATGTTGAACATTCTGCACTTGACTCTATCACCAAGTTCTTTGATGGTCTTCCAAGCTACATCCCTTGCTGAATCAAAGAATGTAGTGTGCATCACTCAATTGGTGAACATGCAGAGTCCTGATTCCTTGTGGTTGTCTTCCTTGTTTTTATACAAGTGAAGTTGCACCCACCAGTACTCAACTCCTTCATCCATCACAGGAAAACCTTTGTACACAGCTGCACCATGTATTTCCATTGCAACCATGAGGTCTTTGAGAGCCTTGGGGAATTCTGTCTCACACTCCAAAGTCATTGTCATGAGTGGTCCTTTCCTTACGGCTTCGTTGATGGAGTTCATCTACAAATAGAGATGAGAAAGAAGATTAGAAAAGTTTACGAGAAGAATAGACAAGTGTAGAAGTTGTTGAAATTTTTTCCTTAGTGGTTTCCAATCCTAGGGTCATAATCCTACAGGCAACACAGTGCTCTGATACCATCTGTAAGATCCCTCCTTTATAAAGTAAAAAGATGCCTGTGATTGCAATGCTAGTCCCTGGATCAATGCTAGCATCCATAGTTTAAGATGAAGTACGCAGAAACAAAGATCATTATTACAGTCATTCCAGAGACAAACATAGTCTTTACAACTCCATGGCCACAGGCCTAGTACAAGAGTTTAAATAAGTAAATAAATAACAAGTCTTCATCTTCATGTGCCACAGGCAAACATGTTGAGTGTAGACTCATGACTCCTAATCCTAATCAGAGTAACCCGCAACATCACAAATTACAGCCACAGTGGGTCAATACATTGGAATAGTATTGGCAAGTGATACCTTAGTATAATTTTGGTGCACTAGATACTATATGCAATTTGGCTAAGTGTAGCTTAGGCTTGCTTTGCTCAAAATAGGTTTTGCTTATTAGTTGAAATCACTAAGTTTTTCCTTGTCAAAACTTTTCCCCAAGGAACCACCAATAGACATTGGGTCCTTCACCCTTGTTCACCCACAAGTTTTACTTAGAAATTGGGATGAGGAGATTCTTGATAGCTTCCATGTCTTGATGCTCAAGTAGTCCTTTTCCAGGGACTTGGCTAAGTACTTAGATTCTTCCATCTGCAGAGGTTGTGCACTTTCCCCACAAGCCTTGATTTTCACCAAGACATGACCTTTCAGAAGCCTTCCCTTAGACCAAATGGACGCGCTCCAACCTACCATCCCACTACCACCAACTGTCCAAATGGCTAAGTTATTGCAACCTATATGATCCTGGCAGACCCCATATTGCCAAGTGGCTGCACTAGAAGCTTCTTAACACTTGGCCTCTAAAATCTCTTTGTTCCTAGGTGGCTTTCCACAAGTGAGATACACAAGGTAAGCCATGGAAATGGGCCTTGTGTAACCACTCAACATAAACCATTCCTTCTATTCCACCCAGGTGTTTCATTCACTTAGTTGTTTTATTAGGCAAAACACAAGTCAAAACACAACTCCCTCTCCTCCCTTCATTCTGCACCTGCGCAGCCGCCAGCAACCGCCGCAGCCTAGCTTGGCCCGCTACCGGCCCAGTACCGCTTCGACGCCGCTCGCTGTCGTCTTACTCCTCCCGCAAGCAGCTGGTTGTTGCCGCCTTTGCTGCCCGATGCCGCCGGCCGCGCCGCGATGCCCACCGCTGCATGGAGGAAGGATAAGACCGCCGAGAATGCCTCCCTCTCCTTTATCCTCTCACTCCCCCCAGTGCTCTCTCCCTTTCTTCCCACGAGGTCCCGAAACCCTAGCCGACCAGGCGCCTCTTGTCGTCGTTGCTCCCGGCCTCCCCTCGCCGTTCCGAGGCTGCCTTGAGCTCCGCCTTGCAGCCCTGGTTCTTCTGGTCGAAGGACGCAAGCCCGGGAGCTCCCTGCTCGCCGGAATCTACGGTTCCTCCCCGAGCCCAACGACCTCCGCCGCTCGATTCACCGCCGCTCCGGCCACCGCCTCGCCTCGCCGTCACCACCAACCGCTTTGGGGCGAGCCTCTGGTGCTCAGGCACCCCTCCACTCGTCCCCTCTCCTCTTGTATCATCTCGCCTCCGTGGAGCTCTGAGCGCCGCCGTAGTTGTGCTCGTCGCCGGCGAGTCTCTCAACCAAATGGTCCAGCGCCGCCAGTTTCTGGCTCCTCGCATTCGCGCGCATCCAGCAACCCCAACCTCGCTTGTCCGCCCGCACCCAATCTCCCTCTGTCGCCGTCCACCGCCGTGTCTGACGTGGTTTCGGTGAGGCGACGTGGCGCCACCGTGGCGTTCACGTGGGCCTGACATGGGCGCTGACCAAGCCTTGCCAGCGTGGCCTGCCTACCTAGCCCAGGGCCCCATCAGTCAGTGACTATGGGTATCCCAGCCCTCTGTGTAAATCGAATTAAGGCGTGTGCTGATGTCAGATGACGCAGTAATTCAATTAAAAACGGTTTAATAATTCCAGAAAATGATATAAACTTGTAAATTCAATAACTTTTAATCTGTAATTCAGAAAAATATGTATAATATATCAAAATGTTCAGAAAAATGTGAACTATCTATTTAACCTATAATCATGCATTGTTAAACAACTTTGAAGACAAGTTTAATTAGAGAACTAACCAACCCCTCTCATATTCATCCGGAGTTTTCCCGAGTTAGGGTTTTCACCCCTCGGAACCCCGATTAAATTGCCGAGCATGTTTTAGGGTTTCAATTCAATACAATTCAACTTGTCATATCATCATCCTTGCTTGAGAATTGCATCAATACGATATCTGTTATATTGCTGACTAAATTGCCGAGCATGTGTTGATTCTTTCCCCTTTCTTTCTGGTGATTTGGTTCTTTCCGGTAAAATACGATATCGAGATGGAGATCGAAGACAGAGATCAAGACCATCAAAGATCAAAGATCGACGAACAATACTTGACCAATTATAACAAGTCAAGTACAAGATTCCCAAAGATCTGCTTATCGGTTATCATCTAGCAAAGGCAAGTATAGCCCCACCATGATATAATCCTATGATTTCGAAAGCATTTCAATTCTCGCAATGTTGCATACGATTCTAATGTGGTATTTTCTCGATAGATAAAGTATCCTATCTGTTGCATTATTGTAAGATCCCTCCTTTATAAAGGAAAAGGATCCCTATGATTGCAATGCTAGTCCCTGGATCAATGCTAGCATCCACAGTTTAAGATGAAGTACACAGAAACAAAGGTCATTATTACAGTCATTCCAGAGACAAAAATAGTCTTTACAACTCCATGGCCACAGTCCTAGTACAAGAGTTTAAATAAGTAAATAAATAACAAGTCTTCATCTTCATGTGCCACAGGCAAACATGTTGAGTGTAGACTCATGACTCCTAATCCTCATCAGAGTAACCTGCAACATCACAAGTTACAGCCACAGTGGCTCAATAGATTGGAATAGTATTGGCAAGTGATACCTTAGTATAATTTTGGTGCACTAGATACTATATGCAATTTGGCTAAGTGTAGCTTAGGCTTGCTTTGCTCAAAATAGGTTTTGCTTATTAGTTGAAATCACTAAGTTTTTCCTTGTCAAAACTTTTCCCCAAGGAACCACCAATAGACATTGGGTCCTTCACCCTTGTTCACCCACAAGTTTTACTTAGAAATTGGGATGAGGAGATTCTTGATAGCTTCCATGTCTTGATGCTCAAGTAGTCCTTTTCCAGGGACTTGGCTAAGTACTTAGATTCTTCCATCTGCAGAGGTTGTGCACTTTCCCCACAAGCCTTGATTTTCACCAAGACAGGACCTTTCAGAAGCCTTCCCTTAGACCAAATGGACGCGCTCCAACCTACCATCCCACTACCACCAACTATCCAAATGGCTAAGTTATTGCAACCTATATGATCCTGGCAGAGCCCATATTGCCAAGTGGCTGCACTAGAAGCTTCTTAACACTTGGCCTCTAAAATCTCTTTGTTCCTCGGTGGCTTTCCACAAGTGAGATACACAAGGTAAGCCATGGAAATGGGCCTTGTGTAACCACTCAACATAAACCATTCCTTCCATTCCACCCAGGTTTTTCATTCACTTAGTTGTTTTATTAGGCAAAACACAAGTCAAAACACAACTCCCTATCCTCCCTTCATTCTGCACCTGCGCAGCCGCCAGTAACCGCCGCAGCCTAGCTTGGCCCGCTACCGGCCCAATACCGCTTTGACGCCGCTCGCTGTCGTCTTACTGCTCCCGCAAGCAGCTGGCTGTCGCCGCCTCTGCTGCCCGATGCCACCAGCCGCGCCGCGATGCCCGCCGCTGCCTGGAGGAAGGATAAGACCGCCAAGAATGCCTCCCTCTCCTTTATCCTCTCACTCCCCCCAGTGCTCTCTCCCTTTCTTCCCACGAGGTCCCGAAACCCTAGCCGACCAGGCGCCTCTTGTCGTCGTCGCTCACGGCCTCCCCTCGCCGTTCCGAGGCCGCCTTGAGCTCCGCCTTGCAGCCCTGGTTCTTCTGGTCGAAGGACGCAAGCCCGGGAGCTCCCTGCTCGCCGGAATCGATGTTTCCTCTCCGAGCCTGACGACCTCCGCCGCTCGATTCACCGCCGCTCCGGCCACCGCCTCGCCTCGCCGTCAGCACCAACCGCTTCGGGGTGAGCGTCTGGTGCTAAGGAACCCCTCCACTCGTCCCCTCTCCTCTTGTATCATCTCGCCTCCGTGGATCTCTGAGCGCCGTCGCAGTTGTGCTCATCGCCGGCGAGTCTCTCGACCAAATGGTCCAGTGCCGCCAGTTTCTGGCTCCTCGCATTCGCGCGCATCCAGCAACCCCAACCTCGCTTGTCCGCGCGCACCCAATCTCCCTCTGTCGCCGTCCACCGCCGTGTCTGACGTGGTTTCCGGTGAGCCGACGTGGCGCCACCGTGGCGTTCACGTGGGCCTGACGTGGGCGCTGACCAAGCCATGCCAGCGTGGCCTGCCGACCTAGCCCAGGGCCCCATCAGTCAGTGACTGTGGGTATCCCAGCCCTCTGTGTAAATCGAACTAAGGCGTGTGCTGATGTCAGATGATGCAGTAATTCAATTAAAAACGGTTTAATAATTCCAGAAAATGATATAAACTTGTAAATTCAATAACTTTTAATCTGTAATTCCGAAAAATATGTATAATATATCAAAATGTTTAGAAAAATGAGAACTATCTATTTAACCTATAATCATGCATTGTTAAACAACTTTGAAGACAAGTTTAATTAGAGAACTAACCCTCTCATATTCATCCGGAGTTTTCCTGAGTTAGGGTTTTCACCCCTCGGAACCCCGATTAAATTGCCGAGCATGTTTTAGGGTTTCAATTCAATACAATTCAACTTTTCATATCATCATCCTTGCTTAAGCATTGCATCAATACGATATCGGTTATATTGCCGATTAAATTGCCGAGCATGTGTTGATTGTTTCCCCTTTCTTTCCGGTGATTTGGTTCTTTTCGGTAAAATACGATATCGAGATGGAGATCGAAGACAGAGATCAAGACCATCGAAGATCGAAGATCGACGAACAATACTTGACCAATTATAACAAGTCAAGTACAAGATTCCCGAAGATCTGCTTATCGGTTATCATCTGGCAAAGGCAAGCATAGCCCCACCATGATATAATCCTATGATTTCGAAAGCATTTCAATTCTTGCCATGTTGCATACGATTCTACTATGGTATTTTCTCGATAGATAAAGTATCCTATCTGTTGCATTATTGTAAGATCCCTCCTTTATAAAGGAAAAGGATCCCTGTGATTGCAATGCTAGTCCCTGGATCAATGCTAGCATCCACAGTTTAAGATGAAGTACACAGAAACAAAGGTCATTATTACAGTCATTCTAGAGACAAACATAGTCTTTACAACTCCATGGCCACATGCCTAGTACAAGAGTTTAAATAAGTAAATAAATAGCAAGTCTTCATCTTCATGTGCCACAGGCAAACATGTTGAGTGTAGACTCATGACTCCTAATCCTCATCAGAGTAAGCTGCAACATCACAAGTTACAGCCACAGTGGCTCAATACATTGGAATAGTATTGGCAAGTGATACCTTAGTATAATTTTGGTGGACTAGATACTATATGCAATTTGGCTAAGTGTAGCTTAGGCTTTCTTTGCTCAAAATAGGTTTTGCTTATTAGTTGAAATCACTAAGTTTTTCCTTGTCAAAACTTTTCCCCAAGGAACCACCAATATACATTGGGTCCTTCACCCTTGTTCACCCACAAGTTTTACTTAGAAATTGGGATGAGGAGATTCTTGATAGCTTCCATGTCTTGATGCTCAAGTAGTCCTTTTCCAGGGACTTGGCTAAGTACTTAGATTCTTCCATCTGCAGAGGTTGTGCACTTTCCCCACAAGCCTTGATTTTGACCAAGACAGGACCTTTCAGAAACCTTCCCTTAGACCAAATGGACGCGCTCCAACCTACCATCCCACTACCACCAACTATCCAAATGGCTAAGTTATTGCAACCTATATGATCCTGGCAGAGCCCATATTGCCAAGTGGCTGCACTAGAACTTCTTAACACTTGGCCTCTAAAATCTCTTTATTCCTGGGTGGCTTTCCACAAGTGAGATACACAAGGTAAGCCATGGAAATGGGCCTTGTGGAACCACTCAACATAAACCATTCCTTCCATTCTACCCAGGTGTTTCATTCACTTAGTTGTTTTATTAGGCAAAACACAAGTCCAAAGACTTAGAAATATTTTCATCATAGCATGTATATATTTCACCACCCTTGGTTGCTACTAGCTAGGCTAAGCATGGCATAGATAAGCATCTTAACTTAGAAATTCCCTAGCAATTCTACACTACTAGGATTTCCCAACATGGCATATAAGCAAAATATAACATGCAAGACTAGAAAAATATTTCTAATGCTTAGTAGAAAACATAGGGATAAAAATATCATGAAGCACCACTTGCCTTGGTAGTTTGGAGAGTAGCTACACTCCTCACAATCACAATCACTATTGGCACCAAAATCTACACATAGAATCATAGCAACAATCACATACAAATAGATACAAGCAAAAATATATGGATGCATGCAACATGATATGTGATGATTTTCTAAACTCAACAAGTCAAGTGTACAGTATTGGTTCATAAACAAGTTCAAAACTTGCCAAACTACATTTATTAAACACTAAAACATTTCTTAAACAATTCATATACTCAAAATAGCCCTACACATGTTTCTATAAATAAAACCATTTTAACAGAAGCAAAACATTAAACACATTGCATGTTTAGAAATGGCTTGTTCTCCTGATTCCATTGATATAAAATTTGTCAATTTTGAACGTGGGAATCAAAAGTTATGGCTAAAACAATTTCAAACAACTAATAGATTCAAATCCTGATTTTAAATCTAATTCCTGGCCACGCGTCACACTCTGATTGGAGCGTACCGGTTCGCTCAGGATCGCGCTCACAAGCCGTTAGATCTACTTAATCTGCATGGTCCAGATCTATTCATAACGTTTCGATAAGTGATCTATTTACACGCGCTGGATCTAGATCCAACGGTCCACGATCAAGCGACCATGGATGGGCGGCGCCAGTGGTGGCATCTGGTGGCGGCGAGCTCTGTCTACGGTGGCGCGGAGCTACAGGGGGTTCTGGGGTCGTCGGAGGCGCTTACCAGGTTCGTAGCGATGCACTGATGCTCAACCTGGCGACGGCTTGGCAAGGGGCGCACAGACACGGCTGCACGGGCTCGTCAGAGTTCCTGGCGGCGTCAGATGCTTGTTGTCGAAGACGTTGCTGAGGTTCTGCGTCGACCTAGCACGAGCCAGATGGTTTAGGAGATGCGCAAAGGCCTGGCGATCAAGATAGTATCAAAGGGGAGGCAAGGGGCGGTCTCGTTTTACCTGAATTGCACGTCGGAGTCAAGCGGCGGCTCAGGTGTTCGCGGGTGTGGACGAAGACGTCGCTCTGGGTCACGAGAAAGCAAACAGAGGGTATCAGTGAGTGCGCAAAGATTTGCTGGTCACGATGGTTTGAACCAGAGGCAGGGGGCGGCCAGTTGCTCTGTCTGCGGCGGTGCAAGAGCGATTGCGGGCAGCGTGGGGGCGTTTCTGTCTGGCTTTGTTGGGGGAAATGGCCGCGAGGGGGAGGTGGTCTTATAGCCAGAGCGGGGGCGAGGATCTCGCGTGGTATCAATGGAAATTAAGCGCGGAATCAACGCGGCAGTGAATGGCGGAGGGAACGGCCGACGACGTGGTCGTGGGCGCGATTTGGGGACGAAGGGTGACGCGGCAGTGAGGCCCAGTTGTCAGTGAGAGAAACAGAGAGGGGGTAGGGTCCTGGCGTCAGTCACTCGGTGGGTGCGTCTGTGAGTGAGAGAGAGAGAGAGAGAGAGAGAGAGAGAGAGGGAACCCGGGTGGGCTTAGTGGGCTGAATCCTTCGTTGGGCTAGGTAGGTGGCGCAGGCCCTTTTCTAATTCTTTTCTCCTTTTCTTTTTATGTTTTCTATTTCAGGAATCAAATTCAAATGATTTCAAAATCTATTTGAATTTGAATCTTTTCAGGATTTTTGCAGTGTGCAATAGTCACATATCTGGGCACAAAACCAAGTGGTCACTTTGAATTGGCTTGGTCACTTGGAATAAAATAAAATAAGCAGTGGCATAGCACTAGTTTGAATAGGTTTTTGAAATTGGTTTTCAAATCATATTTTTTTTGAAACTTTGGTTTAAATCTTAGCAATCTAGCAATACAACTTGAGAGCAATAATACAACAAAGTTTGGTTTCATGAACAACAATCTCTCATTGGAGAGTAGCATTTGTTTCAAATGTTGATCACATAAAATAATGAGCTCATATGCTCCTGTTTTTGAATTGCTTTGTTTGAAATGAACTCTATATGATCATGGATGCATGGATGATATGCATGAGTTCGAAACATGATTTTAGGGATGTTACAGTTATTCCCTTTGAGCTTATATTACCTGATCCACTGCTCCTTGCATAACTAGGTTTGTCTTGTGTGCACCGCTAGAGCTCTTATCTGTGTCCTGCTTAGCCATGCATCGTTGTTGAGTCTGGTTCATCCAGATGATGTATCAGATGCAGAGAATCTAGTATGATAGGATAATGTGATAAGATGAGATCAGTGATATGAGATTAAACATGCTAAGGCTTGTATGGGAGGCCACGGTGGGATGTGGTTTTTCTAGTCCCATGCTCGCCACCCTTAGGACCCTAGGTTCTTGCCTCTTGAACCAAGACGAGCGTACAACCACACGGGGTAAATGGGGACCTCATGATTGACAAACTTGCCTAGTAGATTCCATGAGTCACATATTTCGGGCGTTCCATTCGACATACGCAATGAAAATGTTTTCGAAAGAGGAGGTGAAGGAGGTGCATTCATACAGGTAGGGAAGCGTGGACCAGGTTGCTTGGGGTTGATGGCGCCCCTGGTAAACCAACCTCGCCTCACATCTTGATGTACCGGCTTCGGGATTTGACCCGTTATGGCGGAACAATACTTATTGCGTGACTCATGGTCTCGGCAAAAGCAAGGTAAAGGTCGTGTCCAACCACGCCCTCTGCCGGCCTTCCAAGGAAGAGGGCTAATCATTGTGGCATTAAGAGTCGGTTAGTATGTGTGGGTAAAGTTGTACACCCCTGCAGGGTAATAATCTTTCGGAAATCCGTGTCCACGGTTATGGACGACTTGGGAACGGATGGGAGATCATAGAGAACTTGAACCTAATCGTAAAACTTGGGAACTAATGTTTGTTAAGGATGCTTCCTCATGGGTACGAGGGGGTGATCCTAGTTGGTAGATGATGATGACTTGGTGGATATAAAGATGATGATCAATACCTTGGAAGTGTCGCTCTCTTATTCCCTTTTAAAATACTCTGATTAGATGAGCTTCTTCTCTCTCTTGTTTCACAAACAAAAGATGGCTTTATGCAAAACAACTCCACCAGCCATAAGTCTTGCGGAGTACACCCTGTACTCACCCTTGCTTTGTTGACACTTTTGGCAGAGTAAGTGTTCCCTGAAGACGAGTTCTGTACTACATCGACATCGACGAGTAGCTTGGGGTTCCCGGCTGGCAGCCTGGAATCTATGGGCTGGGACGTCATCGTTATGCTTCAGGCCTCTTAGGCCATTTCTTAAGCTTGCTATACTTAATAGTATAATTTGCCTTCCGTTGTTTGATGATTGTGGTTAGAGACCTCTGATTATAATAATTTGGTTCTCTGCTCATTTATGAGCTTGCTGTAATAAATTTTGTGTCATAGGGTCACTGTTGTGTTACCGATTCTTCACTGGATATTCTTGAGCTCATGGTTAAGCTTATGTCAGACGGAGGTCTGGGATTTGTTTAGCCCTGTTCTAGGGGGTGTCACAGGTCTTGGTATTAGAGCAGTACTGACCGTAGGAAAACCTTGCTATTGGTCGATGTTGAGTCTAGTGTTTGAGAAAACTATTTTAAAAGCTGAAAAGTATTTGCGAAAACACTAGTATGCTTCTTTTTCTTCTTATCCAGTTTCGCTCTAACTCTGGGTCATCTTATCTAGTGTTTATTTTGGAAAAAATTTGATATCTCTTCTAGTTTTTCAAATCTTAGGTGCCTTCTTGGCATGTCGTTTCTCAACCAGTTGACCTAGTGTTGAGTTATCTACAGTTGTGTGTGTTGTGAATTCCTTGTTTCCCTTGCTCTTGTTCACCTGAGAGATTCCTTTCCATCATGATCTCTCTATCTTTTGGACCCACAATATTATATTGTTGGATCTTCAGTTCTCTGTTCTAGGCTTCGAGGTTCCCTTTCGCCTCGTGTGCCTCCTTTTCGTTTGTTGGGTTCTTCAGAAGTCGTTTCTTCTCTTAGAAGCTACCTTGTGATTACTAACTTGCAGTGGACGCCATGTCACTCAAGTAATAGTTACTCCTCTCTTTGGGTTTTAACCCTTGGACTTGAACTTAAGATCCCCGATTGTGCTGGATTCTGGTGTTGTGAATCTTATACATGAAGCCGACCTTTAAACCAAGATCCATTCCTTTGATCCCTGTTGTTAATGTTCACACATTACCTCAGGATGGCTGGTATTACTATTCTAGCCTTCAAGCTTGTGGTATTTGTCGCGATTGAATTGTGACAATGAAGGACTTCCCCTACCACATGCTATGGAAGATGTTCTTTAATCGAAACAAATAGATCACGACAAGAGTACTCCTCGAGAGTCTCGCATCCATACTCGTGACTCTACCACATCTTACCCCTTCTCTGCATTGGTTTTTGGAAGATTGTTAATCTATGCATCCACATCTCGGGATCCTATCCTGAGCATGTTCTTCTTTTCCTTGTTGTTTTCCGACCTTTGTTTACCAGTTGGTAGCCAAGTAGTAAATGTGCATCGGTGTCTTCCGATGTAAGATACTCTTGTGGTCCGTCAAGACAAACCATTTCGGAATGTCTAGGAGAAACAAACTCCAGTACCTCGTCATATCTAGGACCAGGTCAAAGTGTTGTAACCCGCAGATCATGAGGCATTGATTGTCTTCCATCTGTTCCATCTTAAAGTATCACACTCTTCTATACTAAGAGGTCATGTTATGTTTCATGACCCCTTAATGAAGTGATGCTCTTACATAAATTTACCCACCCTTCCTCGAGCTTTCGCGCTCGTGAATGATGCGTGTGCGTAATAATGTGGCCATTTGAGATTCTAGAAATTTTTATTGTTTTGAACTCTAAGGACATTTGAGTCATTCTTAGCGTGATTGGTTAACCCTTTCACTAATCAAAGGATGATTGTGCTACCAAGTACGTTACTCTGGTACCATCTCTTTGGTCAAAGAGTTAGGCTTGTGTCGAAACTCTGAGACTGTGTCTTCTTGCCTTATCGAGCAAGTTTCCTTTCGAACGAAGTGACATATCGGTGGTTTGTGATATTCTAGATGTCTACTAGAAGTATCGCCATGTTGCCACATGACCGTGTTGTCAAGTTCTTGAGCAAGTCAGTTCTCTGAACTGCACCTTTCTCCAAGGATCTGTACTGGATACCCTGAACTAGTTGGTTGAGCTTAAACAACAACTTGGAGAGTTGTAGGACAAAAGCTTTATCCGACTTCGTTCCTTCTTAAAGGTTTGTCTAGTTCGGTTCGTGTTGAAGAAAGATAGTATTTCCTTTGTGGATATGTTATCTTTCACCGCCATTGATTTGATTTGGGTTATCATCAAATCAAACTCAGTTCCAAGGACTATCTTGATGGTGTTTCTTCTCGTGATGTTTCACTTGATTACATCTTCATGTCCTTTGATCTGACCAATACGTTTTCCTTGTTCAAGAAACATGTGAGTCCACCTTTTTGGAGTGTCCCGGTAAGTTTGTTGTTGAGCCCATCAATGATATGCTTATCTTCTCCATGCTAGACAAGATTCATATGGAACCGTTGGCATTAATTTTGGAAACTTTCGAGAACCGTCTTCGAGTCATCTCGAAGTATGTGTTCTGGATGTTAGAAGTAACCTTCTTCGATTCACGTGCAATTGTTGAAAGATGTCACCGTGGATTTGAGTAGAGTTATCTTTGTCCCCTTAAGGATACATGTGTGTTTATTGTTAGTACCTTATGTATGCAGTTGTCTTTCGACAAGTTGCTAATGCATGGGTCTAGCAATCTAGCTCATTCTTTGGAGTTTTACACTCTAGTTCCTATCTAGAGACTCTAGTAACTTTATCTTTGCGGTAAATGTTGCGAACTTTCTATTCGGACATGTTGAGTTTGAAGTATCATTTCACTTAACCAAAGATGAATCTCAAGCATCAATGATGGTTGGTGTTCCTCAAGGTTTTGACATAGGTCTCTTTTTTAATCTGGCAAGATTGATGTAATGGTTGACACACTTATCCAGAAAGACCTCTTGTCATATTCTCTTGATTCAGCAATAAGAACCACTCTTCATGAGGCTTCTTCTATAATTCATTATAGGAATTGTGCTTATGGTCTCCTTTGTCTCCGAAGTCTGACCTTTACTTGATGATTGATTCCTTGAACATCAAGGAGAACATTTGAAGTAGTGTTGCTGAATGTCTCTCGGTCGATTCTCCAGACCCTTTATGTTGGCAAGCACCTTGTTGTGCCAAGTAATTGAAGTCTGAGAATGATGTTTCTTTCTTCTCATGTCATCAGGAATCTTCTTAACTATTCATCTTAATGGTGCAAAGTGATACCATAATCTTTGGCAAAGATTTTGGTATACCTGGATGGATAAAGAGTTTCCTTCGTCTTCTCAAACATGTTTGAAGAGTGGCTATGATTTTGGTAATCAACAGTTTCTGTTTCTACATGTTCCTAGTGACTCTTATGAGTCCTCTCCGCAAAACTCCTTTCTGTCTTAGCCTTCCATTGAATGAAAGAGTGACCCTTCGGTGTCAAAAGTAGTGCAACATATTGGTTTTGTTGATCCATATCTCTGCAACCTGAAATCTCTACTTAAGTCATTTAGTAGAGGTTCCCTATCGAACTCTGTAGTCATGTTCTTTCTGTTGGAAGCTTTCTTATTCAGAAGCTTCAAAACCTCCTTTAAGTTCCATGGTATCAATGCTTATGAAGACCATCTATCTAACAACTTGAAACCTTCTCCTCATGTTCCTCCATTACCTTGACGTGTTTCATGTTCGTTACCTCAGAGTTGTTTCTAAACACTCATTCATGAGTAGACCATGAGATACTCCGTTTGTTGTTTAGTATGTTTCCCTCTTATCTCTAGAGTGACCCTGTTTCTTTCTCTCTCTGTCTTTCTTCCTACCTTTGGAATCTCAGGTCGAAATTCTCGCAAGGGGAATAGAGCTGTAACACCCTAGTTTTAGATAAACATTATTTAGGGTTTGTTTGTGCATCATGAGCATCATGCTTTAAATTGTGCATTGAAGGAAATAAGATAAAACCCTAAAACCCTAGTTTCCCTCTCCTTCTCAAACACATTCAAAAGGTTTTGAATATTTGAAAAAAAAATACAAAAGTATGGATCCCAAATGGATTAAAGGGACCCTAATTATTTTCTATACTTTTGTAAAGATTCTAGTATTTTTGAAGTGGTTCAAAACAGATTTGAAAATGAAATTTACAAAAGAGAAATGAAAACAGGAAAAGGAAAAATGTTTTTAGAAATAAGAACAGAAACCAGATAGCAGCCAGGCCGTGCAGCCCAGCCGGACCAACTCCCTCTCCTCCCTTCCTTCTGCACCTGCGGAGCCGCCAGCAACCGCCGCAGCCCAGCTTGGCCCGCTACCGGCCCAGTACCGCTTCGACGCCGCTTCCTGTCGTCTTCCTCCTCCTGCAAGCAGCTGGCTGTCGCCGCCTCTGCCGCCGCCTGGAGGAAGGATAAGACCGCCGAGAACACCTCCCTCTCCCTTATCCTCTCACTCCCCCCAGTGCTCTCTCCCTTTCTTTCCACGAGGTCCCGAAACCCTAGCCGGCCAGGCGCCGCTCGTCGTCTTTGCTCTCGGCCTCCCCTCGCTGTTCAGAGGCTGCCTTGAGCTCTGCCTTGCAGCCCTGGTTCTTCTGGTTGAAGGATGCAAGCCCGGGAGCTCCCTGCTCGCCGGAATCAATGTTTCCTCCCCGAGCCCGACGACCTCCGCCGCTCGATTCACCGTCACTCCAGCCACCGCCTCGCCTCGCCATCACTACCAACCGCTTCGGGGTGAGCCTCTGGTGCTCAGGCACCCCTCCACTCGTCCCCTCACCTCTTGTATCGTTTCGCCGCCATGGAGCTCTGAGCGCCGCCGCAGTTGTGCTCGTCGTCGGCGAGTCCCTCAACCAAATGGTCCAGCGCCGCCAGTTTCTAGCTCCTCGCATTCACGCGCATCCAGCAACCCCAACCTCGCTTGTCCGCACGCACCCAATCGCCCTCTATCGCCATCCACCGCCGTGTCTGACGTGGTTTCCGGTGAGCCGACGTGGCACCACCGTGGCGTCCACGTGGGCCTAACGTGGGCGCTGACCAAGCCTCGCCAGCGTGGCCTGCCGACCTAGCCAGGGCCCCATCAGTCAGTGACTGTGGGTAGCCCAGCCCTCTGTGTAAATCGAATTAAGGCGTGTGCTGATGTCAGTTGACGCAGTAATTCAATTAAAAACGGTTTAATAATTCCAGAAAATGATATAAACTTGTAAATTCAATAACTTTTAATCTGTTATTTAGAAAAATATGTATAATATATCAAAATGTTCAGAAAAATGAGAACTATATATTTAACCTATAATCATGCATTGTTAAACAACTTTTAAGACAAGTTTAATTAGAGAACTAACCAACCCCTCTCGTATTCATCCGGAGTTTTCCCGAGTTAGGGTTTTCACCCCTCGGAACCCCGATTAAATTGCCGAGCATGTTTTAGGGTTTCAATTCAATACAATTCAACTTGTCATATCATCATCCTTGCTTGAGCATTGCATCAATACGATATCGGTTATATTGCCGAGCATGTGTTGATTGTTTCCCCTTTCTTTCCGGTAAAATACGATATCGAGATGGAGATCGAAGACAGAGATGAAGACCATCGAAGATCGACGAACAATACTTGACCAATTATAACAAGTCAAGTACAAGATTCCCGAAGATCTACTTATCGGTTATCATCTGATGAGATGAGATCAATGATATGATGAGATCAGTGATGAGACAGAGAATCTAGTATGACAGGAGAACATGATAAGATGAGATCAGTGATATGAGATTAAACATGCTAAGGCTTGTATGGGAGGCCACGGTGGGATGTGGTTTTTCTAGTCCCATGCTCGCCACCCTTAGGACCCTAGGTTCTTGCCTCTTGAACCAAGACGAGTGTACAACCACACGGGGTAAATGGGGACCTCATGATTGACTAACTTGCCTAGTAGATTCCATGAGTCACATATTTCGGGCGTTCCATTCGACATACACATTGAAAATATTTTCGAAATAGGAGGTGAAGGAGGTGCATTAATACATGTAGGGAAGCGTGGACCGGGTTGCTTGGGGTTGATGGCGAACCTGGTAAACCAACCTCGCCTCACATATTTAAGTACCGGCTTTGGGATTTGACCCGTTATGGCGGAACAATACTTATTGCGTGACTCATGGTCTCGGCGAAAGCAAGGTAAAGGTCTTGTCCAACCACACACTCTGTCGGCCTTCCAAGGAAGAGGGGTAATCATTGTGGCATTAAGAGTCGGTTGGTACGTGTGGGTAAAGTTGTACACCCCTGCAGGGTCATAATCTTTCGGAAAGCCGTGTCCACCGTTATGGACGACTTGGGAATGGATGGGAGATCATAGAGAACTTGAACCTAATCATAAAACACAGGAACTAATGTTTGTTAAGGATGCTTCCTCATGGGTACGAGGGGGTGATCCTAGTTTTTAGATGATGATGACTTGGTGGATATAAAGATGATGATCAAGACCTTGGAAGTGTCGCTCTCTTATTCCCTTTTAAAATACTCTGATTAGATGAGCTTCTTCTCTCTCTTGTTTCACAAACAAAAGATGGGTTTATGCAAAACAACTCCACCAGCCATAAGTCTTGCGGAGTACACCCTGTACTCACCCTTGCTTTGTTGATACTTTTGGCAGAGTAAGTGTTCCCTGAAGACGAGTTCCGTACTACATCGACATCGACGAGTAGCTTGGGGTTCCCGGTCGGCAGCATGGAATCTATGGGCTGGGACGTCATCGTTATGCTTCAGGCCTCTTAGGCCATTTGTTAAGTTTTCTATACTTAATAGCATAATTTACCTTCCTTTGTTTGATGATTGTGGTCAGAGACCTCTGCTTATAATAATTTAGTTCTCTGCTCAGTTATGAGCTTCCTGTAATAAATTTTGTGTTGTAGGGTCACTGTTGTGTTATCGATTCTTCACTGGATATTCTCGAGCTCAAGGTTAAGCTTATGTCAGACGGAGGTCTGGGATTTGTTTAGCCCTGATCCCGGGGGTGTCACGGCATGCTACTCAAATTTGGTTACCTGTAAGTTCTTGTCATTGTAAATACATGCATATCATAGAGAACCGCCAACGGGGTACCCCTTGCACATGATACAGGAGCTATCCCGTGATCAAAATGATAAGGCAAGCAGACAATGAGCATCTCAGCGATCTTTTTATTTACTATGTGCATAGATTTTTATTGAGGATGCTTCACATAATGCTCATTATGGTGATGCTTCAAGTTTCCACCATGATTAGGCATGGCTTAGGCTAGCGGCCCAGGCGTTTCTCTAACACAATGTATAGACTCCATGAACTCACAAGTTCCCCTTTTATTTCACATCGTCGACATCCGTAAACAAAAGAACAAAGTATCAACTGGATAGGATATCCAAAAGGTGTTGAAAGCGTTCCCCATGATAGCACGGTTCTGCTGACTCCCAGCATATAATTAGCAAGCATTTAACTTTCATGGACAAGTCACAATGGTTCAGGATTATTAAGTGCAAGGAATAAAGTGTGCCATCAAGTTCGTAAGAGCTTTACTAACTAACTTTCTCAAAATAGACAAACATTTTATTTGGAAGAAAACAAGGCATATTGAATATGCACTGAAATAGCAAATGATGCTAATAGGTAGGTATGGTGGCACAGTTGGAAATATTGGTTTTGAAGAGTTGGAAGCACAGGTAGAGCGCATACTCAGTGCAAGTGAAGGGTAGCAAAAGAGAGGGAGCGACGAACGAGAGAGAAATAATTTCATAACCATGCTTGCAACAAAACAAGACTAATTATGGCATGAAAGTGATACTAGAACTCTGAGGCAAAATAAATTATCGAGGCTTACTGACTATTTTAGTCATATGCATGCATGAGCATGTGCCAAGTCGATTCACATGAAACTTCCAGAGGAGGATATCACAATATCATACCAAAATATGAATAAAACAATGCAAGAAAACATTCATATGACACGCTACAAACTATTAGCAATCTAGAGATAATCATAGACAACCAAAAACTACTAAGCATCCATAATGACATACACCTTACACAAACAGGCTAAGCATGCTCACAATGATGAGTATATGTACAAAAAGGAAACAAATAGAGTTTGCTACCAGCCTCTTCCTACACCTCGAGTTGTCTTAATATTCATTATTGCCCTTCACTTGTGTGACTTGAATAATGACATGAAACCAAAATCCACTGAGGACGGCTGAACCCCTGCAAAGAACTCACAAAACCTGAGAAGAACAACAAATATTTTTGGTGTTTTCGACTTTTCAAACAAGCCAACAAAGCAAAAACAAACCAAACAAAGCAAAATATTTTTGGATTTTTCTTTTAAAGCAAACCAAAGAAAAGAAACAAACCAAGAGAAACAACGAAAATATTTTTGGTATTTTTTGTTTTTGAGAAAGTAGCAACAAAAATAAAAAAGAAAGCGAAATAATGGATATACAAAGAACCGACCAAACATGATATATAGATGAATGTGATGTTGGTATACCTCCCCCAAGCTTAGGCTTTTGGCCTAAGTGGGGCTCAATCCCATGGTGCCCAAGTAGGTGCACCTCCGTAGTAAGACGAGGAGGCTCCCTCATCCTGGTACGAGCTCGAGGACTCCCCTATGTAGTGTACAATGGGGTCGTAAGAGGGCGCTTCCTCCTGATAGTGCCCATGGAAGGTAAGAGAGCGCAGCATCTCATCCATCTCCTCCTTGGAGCATGACAAAGGTCCCTGAGAAATACTGAACAAAGTGGTTTGGGGGAGAGGGATCTCTCTCTCTTCCCCGTCAATAAACAACATTCTATAAAGCAAGTTCTCAAGGGTAGAGCTAGTGGTGACAAAGTGATGCGCCTTCATGGCAGCAAGATCAAGCCTCTGAGGAGCCAAAACTGTATCATTTGGATCAACAGCAATGTCCAAGGAAGTAGCAACACGCATAGCAATAATTACCCCATAAATGGGTCCCTTAGCAGTTAAGCGATGAGCAATGAGAGAACCAAGATTATACTTGGTATCATTGTTGAGCGCAGCAGCTAAGAAGGCCAAATGATAGCTGGAAATATTACTAGTGTTCTCCCTACCAAGAACACTGGTGGCAAGATAATAAGCAAAGTACCTAATGGATGGAAGCTGAATGTTTCTTATCTTTCCCCATTGAGCTCTACGGTTATCATCATTGGTTATTCTGCGATAGAGCTCCAACAAATCAGCGGGTTGAGCTGGAATCTTCTTTGCTGACCCAGCTGCACCAAGTCCTAGAGCTTCACAAAATTTCTTCAATGTCATATGGTAAGACCTGCCATAAACTTTGAAAGAAACATCTGGATGGAACAAGTTGTTAGTGAAGGAGAAACTCTCCACAAATGTTTTAGAGAGCGTAGCATATTGCACGCTCTCATCCTGCATAAGACTTGTTAGACCAGACCTCCAAACCAAAGTCATAAAATCATCAAGAATCCCAGCAGCCCGCAAGAAGGTTTGGCAAGGAAAGGCGGATGGATGCGCATCCCCCTCATCTCCCTCATCACCAAATCGCGGAGTGATGAGATCCTCATTGTATGAGGGCCTGACACTGGTGGATGATCTTGGAAGCCTTGCCCTTCTAGGTTCATCACCCTCAATTATTTCACCAAATGTGTGGTGGTCCATGACCTCTCTTTTCTGAAATTTAGACAAGCATCAAACCAAGTGATTTCTAAGTTGATAAATGATGAGCAACTACTATAGGAACTTTCTAGAGGGATACACATGCATTAAAATAAAGTTTCTAAGCATAGAACAAGCATTCAAGCTCAAACAACCTAACACCTATAGCAGCAAAATACTCAATATACAATCTACCAATCAAAAATCTAATTGGACAAGTGGAGGAGGCACATACCAAGGAGAAATCTCTCCAAAAATCAGCAGCAAAGATGGGCTGAGCAAGGAGATCAAACATCGCGAGCAAGAACAGCAAGAACTCGAGCTTGAGCAAGTTTTCCGGTGTTTTTCAGGAGGGAGAAAGAAGAAGGCTGTGAGGGGGCACCTTGAAGGGGCCCAGGTGGGCCAGACCCCCCTAGACGCCACCCATAGGTAGGCCATGCCTACCATGGGTGTGGTGGCCTGGTGTGGCCCCCTTGGTCACTTCAGGTGTCCCTCTGCCCCTTTTTTCGAGGAAAAATTTATTTTGAATTTTTTGGGATTTTTTGGAAAACTTTATTTTTGGCCAATTTTCAGGGTATGAAAATTGATTTTCTCGTAGAAATAGTTTTTTCAGAAGAAGCAAAAGCAAACCAAAAGCCAAACTACAGGAGCTCTAAGACAAACTAACAAGCAAACAACTAACAAAACTAAAGCTAAAAGCAAAGACTAGGAAGGAGAAAAGTAAAAGAAACCAAGTATAACCATAGTGAAAACATTATTTTGTTCATTAAAATCCTTTTGTTAACAAGGTTGATCAAGTCTTGTTACCAAAACAATCTTATATGAAACAAAACTTTGCATTCCACAAGTTGATTATGTTACCTCATACTTGATAGCAATGGTCCCAATCATAATAGTTTCAAAATTTTCCTGTGAATGGGACAATATATTTCTCCAACCTTGATGCTCTCAATATTTTCAATGGAATTCAGGCAATAGCTCTTAACAACCTTCTTGGGGAAATAAACAATATGCTCTTTGTCATCAATATTGAATGTTACTTTTCCTTGATTACAATTAATGACAGCACCTGCAGTATTAAGAAAAGGTCTCCCAAGAATAATGGACATATTATCATCTTCAGGCATTTCAATCACAACAAAATCAGTTAAAACCAAGCAATTATGAGCCACTTGAACAGGAACATCGTCACATATACCAACAGGAATAGTAGTTGACTTATCAACCATTTGCAATGATATATCAGTTGATATCAACTTTTCTAGCTAGAGTCTCTTGTAGAGAGAAAAAGGCATAACACTAACTCCAGCTCCCAAATCACAAAAATCATTTCTAATTTAATTATTCTTAATAGAGCAAGGAATAGTTGGTATACCTAGATCACCAAGTTTCTTTGGAACCTTACCATTGAAGGAGTAATTAGCAAGCAAAGTAGAAATCTCCTTATTAGGAATATTGCTTTTATTAGAGACAATATCCTTCATATACTTTGAATAAAGAGGAAATTTAATAGCATCAGTCAAAGGAATTTTCAAAAATAAAGGTTTCATCCACTCACAAAACTTGTTGTAGTGTTCTTCCTCCTTTGACTTGTGTTTCTTACCTGGAAAATGCATAGGTTTCTGCACCCAAGGTTATCTCTCTTTACCATGTTTATTAGAAATAAAATCTTCCTTTGTGTACCTAGTGTTCTTAGTGTGCTTCTCAGGTACTTCCTCTACTTCCTCCTTATCAGGAGCATCATTTTTATCATTACCACTCTCAGTTTCAGCATTGGAGACAGATATACTATTAGGATCTATAGCAGATTCAAGTGGTTCCTCAACTATCTTATGTTTATTTTTATTTCTCTTACGAGGACTACCACTATTCTCACCTTGTTGAGAATCCTGCTCAATTCTTTTAGGGTGTCCTTCAGGATATAAAGGATCTTGAGTATCTATACCACTCCTAGTTCTTATTCCATAAGCATGTTTATTTCTTGAGGCATTAACTAGCATATACTTTTGTACCTTAGCAAGTTGATCAAGTTGGGTTTGGACCATTTGAAAGTGTTTACAAAGCATTTTAATATCATTAGAAGTTCTTTCTACAATATCTTTCAACTCATGGATAGCTCTAGAGTTTTCCAATAAATGATTCTAAACTTGTTTATTAAAATTACCTTGTTTAACAATAAAAATGTCAAGTTCTCTAAACATTGATCAGGAGGCTTACCATAAGGAATATCTCCTTCATCAAAGTGTTGGAGAGAGTGTACCTCAATAGTGGATGAGTGGGGAATTGGCTTACATAATTCTTCTATAGGAGGTAGATTCTTCACATCTTCAGCTCATAACTTTCTCCTTTAGACATTTCTTAGCTTCCTTTATCACCTCATCATTTAATGCAATGAATCCCGTCTTCTTTGGTGTTGGTGTTGGAACTGGTTCAGGAACATCTGGTTCAGGAATAATGGTCTCAGGTGTATTTAGCTCAGTTGAAGTCCAATCATCATAATTCTTGCTTATCTTAGCCATTAATTCTTCAGCATCTGTAGGAGTTCTTTTCCTGAAAACACAATCAGCAAAGCTATCTAGGTATGTCCTAGAATAATCAGTTAGTCCATTATATATAATATCAAGAAGCTCATTCTTAGGCAATGGACATCCAGAATGTGCATGAATCAAGGCACATAACCTTGTCCATTACTCCGGTAATTTCTCTTCTTCTCCCTGTTTAAAATCAAAAAGTCTCTACAAAGCAGCATGTCTAGCACTGGGAGGAAAATATTTCTGGAAGAAAGAAGCAATCAAGCAATCCGGGGTATCAATGGAACCAGGAGGCAATCTACTAAACCAAGACTTAGCTTCTCCTTTCAGTGAAAAAGGGAATATCTTAGTAACAAAGTAGTTGCACATCTTAAAATCAATAGAGAATAAAGCACTCATAGTGGAAAGCTCATTCATATGAGCTAAAACACTCTCATTTTCAGTCCCACAAAAAGGTTCTTTCTCAACAATGTCTAAATAGGATAAATCAAGAGAAAAATCATAATCTTTATCTTTAATATCTATGGGAGAGGTGGCAAAACTTAGGACCAGAGGAGAGTTTAGGAATAATGGTACGTCTTGCAAGGAGACTCTTAATAGCACTAGCACCATGTGTGTTTCGGCACTCTTCAACAAATTCATCACTAAACTCAATGTAACCATCATTAATATCGTATCTCTCTCTAGACTCAGGTGATCTAACAGGTGTAACAGTGTCTTCACTAGGAGTTTCGGTATTTCCTAGACC
This sequence comes from Avena sativa, assembly GCA_916181665.1. Taxonomy (NCBI): domain Eukaryota; kingdom Viridiplantae; phylum Streptophyta; class Magnoliopsida; order Poales; family Poaceae; genus Avena; species Avena sativa. The sequence goes on from OV702297.1 coordinate 129,634,320, forward strand.
AGCCATAGTAGCATCTAGGAAAGTACCTAATGAACCACTCGCATCAAGCACCGTATAAGTACCATCATGAGTATCAAAAGAGGTTTCAGATTCAGCAGTAGTAGCAGTGTGTGTAGCATGAGTATGTGGTGGTGGTGGTGTAACAAGCTTACTTATAACATACGGTGAATCAAGAGCAACAGAGGTGATTAGGACTGTACCTCTTCTTGTAGTGGATGGTAAAATAGGGAACTTTCCATCACGAGACTTCCCCATGATGAAAGGATTAGAAGTGAACAATAATAGATGCAAGTGAACTTACAAATAAAGCTATGCTCCCCGGAAACGGTGCCAGAAAAGATGATCCACAAGTGTAGGGGATCGCAACAGTATTCGCTTGTGTCGAAGACTGTTGCGATTCCCTATACTTGTGGGTCAGCAAGACTACCCTCGAAGACTATTGTGATCCCCTATACTTGTGGGTCATCAAGACTATTTTATGGCATTGTTGCCGGGGAGCATAACTTTATTTGTAAGTGAACTTGGATCTATTATTGTTCACTGCTACTCCTTTCATCATGGGGAAGTCTCGTGATGGAAAGTTTCCTATTTTACCATCCACTACAAGAAGAGGTACAGTCCTAAACACCTTTGCTGCTTTTGATTCACCATCTGTTATAAGTAAGCTTGTTACACCACCACCACATACTCATGCTACACACACTGCTACTACTGCTGAATCTGAAACCGCTTTTGATACTGATGATGGTACTTCTACGGTGCTTGATGCGAGTGGTTCATTAGGTACTTTCCTAGATGCTACTATGGCTGGTCTAGGAAATACCGAAACTCCTAGTGAAGAGACTGTTACACCTGTTAGCTCACCTGAGTCTAGAGAGAGATACGATATCAATGATGGTTACATTGAGTTTACTGATGAATTTGTTGAAGAGTGCCGAAACACACATGGTGCTAGTGCTATTAAGAGTCTCCTTGCAAGACGTACCATTATTCCTAAACTGTCCTCTGATCCTAAGTTTTGCCACCTCTACCATAGATATTAAAGATAAAGATTATGATTTTTCTATTGATTTATCCTATTTAGACATTGTTGAGAAAGAACATTTTTGTGGGACTGAAAATGAGAGTGTTTTAGCTCATATGATTGAGCTTTCCACTATGAGTGCTTTATTCTCTATTGATTTTAAGATGCGCAACTACTTTGTTACTAAGATATTCACTTTTTCACTGAAAGGAGAAGCTAAGGCTTGGTTTAGTAGATTGCCTCCTGGTTCCATTGATAGCCCTGATTGCTTCATTGCTTCTTTCTTCCAGAAATATTTTCCTCCCAGTGCTAGACATGCTGCTTTGCAGAGTGATACGTCGGAAACGTATCTATAATTTTTGATGCTCCATGCTTCTTTAGTATCAACTTTGCTTTGCTTTGTCCACACTTTGAGGTGTTTTTATATGTTTTCTGGTACTCACATATTAACAAGTTGCCACAGTGCCAGTTGCCTGTTTTCTGCTGTTTTTGGTTCCAGAAAGGCAGAAAATCAATATTCTCGCCTGGTGGCCCCACTGCCTCGCCTCTTCGCCTATAAGAAGCCCTCGATGCAGAAACCCTAGGCACCCGATCAAAATTCCACGAAACCGTCTATAGATACCGCCACCATCGTGTAACAACCCTAGTTTTATGAAATGGTAATTAGGGTTTGAATGTGCATTTATGAGCATCGTCATTAAAAATGCATACAACAAATATATTATTAAAACCCTAAACCCTAGTTTCCCCTCTCTATTTGAAACACATTCAAATGGCTTTTGAATTTTGAAAACCTCAAATTAATTGGAGCTAAAATTGTTTATAAGGGCCCCTGTAGTATTTCAGAAATGTTTGCAAAGATTTTGTATTTTGTAAAAATATCCAAAATAGATTTGAAAATAAAATACAAAAGAGAAAGTCAAAAACAGGAATAGAAAAAGATTTCAGAAACAAAAACTTATCCCTAAGTCTATCTGGGCCAGCAGCCCAACTTCCTCTCCATTTATTGCCGCTCAGCGCCACAAAGCGCATCCCACCTTGGCCCAGCAGCCGGCCCATACCTCTTCGGACGCCTCCCCTGTCGTCTTCTTCCTGCCCGGCAAGCAACTGCCTGGCAGCGCCCCTGTCGTTGATCTTCGCCGGTGTTGCGATGCACGCTGCCGCCCCCGGAGGTGATGATAAGATCGGCCGCATTCCCCTCTCTCTCCCAGTACCAATCTCATCTCCTCTCGCCCTCTCTATCGGTTTTCCCAAAATGCCCAAAACCCTAGCCCCGGCCGCCGCGTAGTGCCGCCATTTCCGGCCTCCCCTCGCTCATATGAGGCTGTCACAAGCTCCGCCTCGTCGCGCTAGTTCATCTCCCAGAAGTAATCGACCTCGTTTGATCCGAATCGTCACCATGGTCACTGTCTTCTTCGTCACCGACGGAGCTCGCCGCCGTTCCTGTCGTCACTCCTGACCTCTCCTCTCCTCCGAGAGTCCTCTGCTAGCCTCCTAGTGACCTTGTGGTCCTCATGGACCTCTTCGATTCGTCCCCCCCTCTCTGGTTCACCATAGCATCGTGCACCACTGTTGGCCACCGCAAATCCTAGTCGGGAAAGCATCTCCGGCGACCATTCTTAGGTGGCGCTTCCACCAGATGGTCTGCCTCAGTCTTTTGTGTCCAGCGCGCACGCTCTCGTCGCCCCGCATCGCCCCTAGTGCCGGGCCCGTGCTTGGCCAGAGAGCATCTCCATGGATGACGTCAGCATGGCTCATCCTGAGGCTATATTCCCCCTTTTCTTTTTATTAAATGTTTTTAGTAATTGTTTTCTATATTTATTTTTGTAAATGACAAATATATGACATGTGGGCCCTTGTTGTAAGTCAAATAAACATTATCAGAAATGTTTTCTATTTAATACAAAATTTAAAAGTAACTCTAAAATGTAAATTATTTTATAATATTCCAAAAATGATTTAAAATGAATTAAAATGGAGAAATTCATAACTAATTCATTTTAAATCAGAAAAATACAAATAATATATCAAAATATTCATAAAAATGAGATCTATCTTTTTAAACTATAATAATGCATTCTTCAACAAATTTAATTGCAAGTATAATTAGAAGAACCAATTGAACCCCGTAGGTGATTCCGAGGATCCCCTGTTCTCGGGTTTGGACATTTCGGACTCCGTTTAAAATGATCAAGCATGTTTAGGGTTTCAATTTCAATAACTTTTAAATTGTCATATCATCATCCTTGATTGAGCATTGCATAAATGCCATGTGTTGATTATTTCCCCTTGTTTCCGGTATTTGGTTCTTCTCCGGTAGAATACGATATCGGAATCGAGATCGAGATTGAAGGCCGAGATCAACACCGTCAAAGCTCAAAGACCAATACTTGACCAACTATAATCAAGTCAAGTACCAGATGTCCAAAGCTCTGCTTTCTAGATATCAACTGGCAAAGGCAAGTGAAGCCCCACACATACATATGAATCCTATGCTTTCAAAGTATTTCATTCTTGCCATGTGCATACGATTCTAAAGTCTTTTATCAATAAATATAGTAATCCTATCTGATGCATGTTCCCTTTTAGCCTAAATTCCTTGATCCACTGCTCCTAGCATAACTAGGGTTTGAGCTTGTGAAGAGTTGCTAGAGCTATTATATATGTTGAGCTTAGCCATGCTTATTTGTTACCACTGGTCCATCCGGTTGATAAATCATAGCTGCGAATGAACCTAGTATGACAAGATGACGTGGTAAGATCAGAGATGAAAGTTAAACATGCTAAGGCTTGTATGGGAGGCCACAGTGGGTTGTTGTTTTTGCAGTCCCATACTTGCCACCCTTAGGACCCGATGTTCTCGCCTCTTGAACCAAGACGAGCATACAGCCACATGGGGGCCTGGAAACCCCCTCGACCAACTAACTTGCTGAGTAGATTCCATGAGTCACATAGTTCGGGCTTTCCATTCGACATATGCATCTTGGATGTTCTTGAATGGAGGGGAAGGAGGTTCATTCATAAGAGGTAGGTAAGCGTGGCCGAGAGTAAGAGATGCCTAGCATCCGTAATCTTGAACCCTGCGCACATCATTAGGGACCGACTTCGGGACTCGACCCTTTATGGCGGCAGCTACTATCAACACCCGGATTTTTAATCCCAGATGCCTGTTATGCCATACATCGCAATCCTAGGATTACCATATTTGCGAGACATAACAGAATTGGATACCACAGTACATGATCCATTACAAACCATACATAAGGTCTTACACAAATAAGGATCTCATGATCCAGTTCTTAATACAACTCAAACAGCGGAAATACGTAATAACAACGGTAGCGTAGGCGAAGCTCCATCTTCGGGGTCACAGGCAATGCTGACGATGGGAGATGATCCTAGTTGTCGTAACCTTCCTAGGGTCCTTCCTCCTGGTACTCCTCTTCATAGTCTGGCCACGGGAATAGCCAGGGACAAAGCCATGAGTACTCTTTAAGTACTCGCAAACTAATACTAACAAGTTATGGGGGTTTTTGTAGTAGGACACTAAGCTCTAGGGTTGTTTTGCAAAAAGCCAGATTTACCTCTACTAAGTTCAGAAGCAAGAAAAGCTAGTTGAAATTTTACAACACCTAAGTGGGAACTTGTATTTCATATCACAACTCTGTTATGGTCAAGTCAAAATCTCAATCCATTTCACAAGTCATTTTGAAAACATCTGACGGTGAACAGTATGGCCACTCCAACTGTCCATAACCGCGGACGCGGCTATTCGAATAGTTTGACACTCTACAGAGATTGTACACTTCCACCACAACATTCGATACATCTATCAGGAACAAATCCTGAATTCACCATACTCAGTATGTAGATAATCAATCCTAACCTTTCAATTACACGCCCTAGTATCGGCACCTCTCCTGTGAGTTTGGCGTCCCAACCATGACCAACTATCATCTTGGGTACCGCACAGGTGGACGATCTTCACAAGGTAGCCTCAGCTCAAACCTTGAACCCGAGGGAACCAATACTAAGGTATATAAGTTTCTAGTCAAGCCCTACCCAATCTTCGGGTATTGTGGTTGTACGGTAAAATTGGAATGGTATCGCATCTAGAAAACCATCAGTTTTATAAAGGGCTAAGGCTTATGCCTTAACATTTTCATCACCAAAATCATCTGGTGTTTGGAAACACATGTCAAAACATTTCAGTAGAATGATCCATCATTCCAAGGTTTTCATAACCATTTTCCACCAAGTATTCCCATCTAAAGTTGATCAAGTTCTAAGCTTAGCACTAGCATATACAAGTGGGGGTAAGTACTAATGAGGGGTGGTAGACTAGTGGAGTTTAGCTAAGTTCAATCTCATGTCTTAGGATGACATCAGGATTATCTAGCTTAGGCCAAATTTAATGCTCTTTATGCAACCTTCAATTATCTTTCTAGTATCTACAATTTACTCAAGTAAACTCTAAGTAAGAGCTTTGATAAAGAAATAAAGTAGAAATCTTGCAAGTAAAACTAGGATTGGGTTATCAAGTGAGTATGATCACATATGTTTAAGGCATATGGTTGGCATGGTAACAAGCAAGTATTAGCTTGCATAAGTCAACTTGATTAGTAAGGCTGGCCTCAGTATCAGTATAAGCTTGCATAAGTAGAGTATCTTGCAAGTGTTAGCTTGCATAGGTCAACTTGATTAGAAAGGCTTGCCTTGTGCAGAGCAGTGGTTGAAGTTCTCCTCGGCTTCTTCTTCGTAGTATCCTCCTTCCTCCTCGTATCCTTGGTTGGTACTAGCGTCTATGAATAAATACGAGGTACACAATCACCAAACAATACTTAACTACTTTCAATCATCACACAAAAAGGTTCTATAGATGATATAGCATCATCACTAACATTCAAGATTAAAGCATTTGCATTATTTATTTATTTTTAGAAACATAATTTCTACTCATTGAAAAACTACTTACGATTTAATATTCTCCAAACCAAACATGGGATCATGTTGACACATGTCATCACCACATATTTCAGTACATGGGAATGTGATTTAAGGTGGTGTCACAATTTAATAAGGTTTAACCTTTTATTTCAATTAAATAAAGTGACTAGAAATGCCTATGTGGCATTCTTTTATTACTTGAACATTATTTCTGTAAGTAAACCCATATGTTTTTTTATATTCTGAAAGGTATGATCAATTATGATTTTTGAGAGTTGGAATCAACTCAAAAGCTATTATGGTTAAATTTGAAAAATGTTTCAATGCACAAAAGCTTATGTCTTGTTATTTTTACCAAGGTTGATCTATAGATCCAAATGATTGGAATCCAACGGGCTTGGATTAAGCATTTCAATATCTTTCTAACAAAATTGGTTTCATTCAATTTGGTTCACTGAATCGAGCTGGGTTGATTTTTGCAACTAGGTATAGAACTATGTTTGAACTTAAAAAGAAAAAGCTGAATTCAAACGAGTGGGCTGCGCGGGAAGGGGTAATGGGTCGGCCCAGTTTCACTCCGCAGCGCGGGGTGCAACTGACAGGGGGGGGGGGTATACTGGTCAGTGACTCTTTAAATGCAAAGTTGTACGGGGCGATGTGGTGCGTTGGATTAGAATGAAGATCGACGGCTGAGGGTCATCATCGATGATGAACAAGTCACCGGCGAGCTCGAACCCTAGCGGCTCAGTGGGGATCGTGGGAGGCTCACCAGGGCTCAGGCGAAGGTCGGCGATGCGGGCGAATGATGAAGTCGACGATGGTGATCCTCCTAGTACCGGCAGCTTCTTCTAGGGCGGCTCCAATCGATGGCTTCCTTCTTCTCTAGCAGCGGCAGACTCCGGTGAAATTCCGGCGATGCACTGCTCGCCTTGCTCCGGGAATGAGGTGGGGTGGTTCTAGGTGAGAGGGGAGTAGAATGGTGTGAAGAATTCGAGCGGGGGATGCCTCTATTTATAGTGGCGAGAGGGGACCGACGGGCGCAAGCTGAGCTCGTCGTGGTCGATGACACAGAGGGCTATCGACGTGGGCGACGGTAGGGGGCGGTGCTGTGCTCCCTGGCGAAGCTCAACTGCGTGGTGGCGAGGCGTGGGGCGGTGCTGATCGGTCGGAACGCTGTGGTACTCTGCGCTGGTCCGACGGAAGTTTTGATGGCGCACAACGCGCGTGGTCCGCGCGGCGGAGAACGGGCGTGTCTGCGGGGTTGCTAGGACAGTGGTGATCATGCGTGCACACGGCAACGGCGGCGCGCGGTCTGTGGGCGTGTGTCGAGCATGGCGCACGGGGCGTGCTCTCGGCATGTATGCAGGGAAGGTTGGCATGGCCTGGGCGTGTGGTCCAGTGGCTGGCATTGCTCGCGGCTAGGACAGAGAGTGGCAGTGGGGTGCTAGCTTGCTCCCAGACAAGGTTGGCGAGGCTAGTGTTGCTCGTAACTTGCTGTCGAATATGGGGTGGCAATGGTGCTCTCGGCCTGCTCACCATTGATGACAATGGATAGCTTATAGTGGTGCTAGTGATTAGTTAATGTTGTTACATGATCTACCAAGGCTAGTGGTGTCCAGAGAGGGAACAAGTTAGGCCCAAAACACTGCTCAACATAGTGTTTTGATTTTGTTTGATTTGCATCTGCAACCTGTTTGATGAAATGACCGCATGAACTTAAGTTTTGAATTTTGAAAAGATTTTTGGTGGGTGTGCTAGGCATGTACTGGGGAGTCTGTAGATGCTTGGGTTTTTAAAATTGAGTTGTTTTGAGTGGTTTTTGAAATAGTGGGATCTTCCCATATGAAATAGATTCAGTTTTAAACCGTCATTTAAACTAAGCATTTGAATGTTTCTGGATGATCACAAAGTGGACCTTGGTACCTTGTTATGAGTACTATCAATGGGTGCAAAGATCCATACATGTTTCTGTTAAGTTCTGAAAGTTAGGGATATCCAAAGTAGGGATGGGAGTTAATTTGGCCAAAGTGACCATTCACTTAATTTGTTGTTTTGATTGTTTGTCTTTGGGAAAAGTTTGGGATTTGTTTAGATGATGTTTATTTCACCTAAGAATCATTTTACAAGCAAAGACACACATAATCTAGGCAATTCAAAAGAATCCAAATTTTAATGCACACTCATATGAATGCTTTCATATTTTTAATTTGAAAAGTTTTTGTTAACCCTAAATTTGGTGATTAGAGTTTGATGATTCTAGTTTAATATTTTTGGGATGTTACAAACCTTCCCCCCTTAAACAAAATCTTGTCCCGAGATTTGAAAAAGGACGAAAAAGATTACCTAGGATTTGAAGAGATCGGGAAACTCTGTCCTGATGTGGTCTTCGCGTTCCCAGGTAGCTTCCTCTTCTGTGTGGTTGCTCCACTGAATCTTGAGAAACTTGATGCTTTGGTATCTGGTAGTTCTGAAAGATTCTTCCAAAATACGGATGGGTACTTTGGGGTAGGTCAGGTCATCGTTGATTTCTATGTTCCGGTGATCAATATTCTTGAACACTTCAGTCTTCTCTGGAACTTCGAGGCACTTGCAAAGTAATAAGATATGGAACACATTGTGCACGGCTGACATCTCCTCGGGCAGTTCCAATTGATACGACACTTCTCCTTGACGGTTCAGAATCTTGAAGGGGCCGATATATCTGGGGGCTAACTTTCCTTTCAGTTGGAAACGCTGCATTCCCTTTAATGGTGACACTTTAAGATACACAAAATCTCCTATGTTGAAGGCGAGGTCTCGACGTCTGTTGTCGGTGTAACTCTTCTGTCTTGACTGGGCTGTTTTGAGGTGCTCACGAATCTTGTGAACCTTCTCTTCTGCTTCTCGTAGGATGTCGGGTCTGAAAATATGACTCTCTCCTACTTCCGACCAATTCAAAGGGGTGCGACACTTTCTTCCGTACATGAATTCAAATGGGCCATTTGCAAGCTAGCTTGATAACTGTTGTACGAAAATTCTGCGAATGGCAGATAGTCTTCCCACTTAGATCCATATTCTAACACACATGCTCTCAACATATCTTCGAGTATTTGGTTTACTCTCTCCATTTGTCCATCGGTCTGAGGGTGATAAGCTGTGCTGAAATCTGGTCGGGTTCCTAAACCTTCTTGGACTTTCTTCCAGAATCTCGAGGTAAACTGAGTTCCTCGATCCAATACGATGTTCTTGGGGACTCCATGCCAACTGAAGATCCTAGCGATGTATAACTCCGCTATTTTCGAACTTTGATATGTGGTCTTGACGGGTATGAAATGGGCGAATTTGGACAATCGGTCCACTATGACCCAAATAGATTCATTTCCCTTACTAGAAGTAGGCAATCCGGTGATAAAGTCCATTCCAACGGAATCCCATTTCCATTCCGGAATCTGCAATGGTTGTAACAATCCAGCGGGTCTTTGATGTCCTGCCTTGACTCGCTGACATATATCACATTTGGCGATATAGCTTCCGATTTCTCTCTTCATCTTATGCCACCAAAATTGCTCTTTCAAATCTTGATACATCTTCGTTCCTCCCGGGTGGATAGAATAAAGAGTATCATGAGCCTCTTTCAGAATCACTTCTTTCAACTCCGAATATGCTGGTACACAAAGGCGTCCTTTGTACCACAGAACCCCTTCTTCGTCTTCGGTGAATCCGGGTACTTTGCCTGTACCGATACGACGCTTGATTCCGTTGCTACTAGCATTTCCTTTCTGTGCCTCTTTGATCTGGCTGATCAAAGTGGGTTGAAGTTCTATGCTAGCCAAAAATCCTTCAGTCACTAATTGCATTCGGAAATATTCCATCTCTTTGTGCAAGCTTGGTTGCTCCTTCAAAATCATGGATTTCAAGCGGCACGACAATCTGCTAAGGGAATCTGCTACCACGTTGGCTTTACCAGGGTGATAGTGAATGTCCAGATCGTAATCCTTGATTATCTCAATCCATATTCTCTGTCTCATATTCAACTCCTTCTGAGTGAATATATACTTCAGGCTCTTGTGATCCGAATAGATCTCACAACGGTTTCCCATCAGGTAGTGCCTCCATGTCTTCAGGGCTAGAACTACGGCTGCGAGTTCGAGGTCATGGGTTGGGTAATTCTTCTCATGTTGTTTCAGTTGTCGAGATGGATAATATATAACTTTGCCTTCTTGCATTAGCACACATCCAAGACCGATCTTGGATGCGTCACAATACACGTCGAAGGGCTTTGTGATATCCGGCATGATTAAGATTGGGGCGGAAGTCAATCTCCTCTTGAGTTCTTGAAAACTCGCTTCACATTTGTCGGTCCATTCAAACTTCTTGTCCTTCTTCAGCAATTGGGTCATGGGTCTGGTGATACTCGAGAATCCTTCTACAAACTTGCGGTAGTATCCCGTCAATCCGAGAAATGCACGAACTTGGGTTTGAGTGGTGGGGGCTTGCCAATCTTCGACATCTTTCACCTTTGCAGGGTCAACAGCAATTCCTCCGGCTGATACAATGTGGCCGAGGAATCCTACCTCCTGTAACCAGAATTCACATTTGCTAAACTTGGCATACAACTGATGCTCTCTAAGGGTTCCAAGAATGGTCCTTAGGTGTAGCTCATGTTCTTCTTCCGATTTGGAATAAATCAGAATGTCATCGATGAAAACAACGACAAACTTATCCAGAAAGTCCATAAAAATCTTATTCATGAGATTCATGAAATAAGTGGGGGAATTGGTTAATCCAAAAGACATGACGGTATACTCGTATAATCCATATCTGGTGGTAAAGGAAGTCTTTGGAATATCCTCCGCACGAATCTTGAGTTGATGATAGCCTGTTCTAAGATCAATCTTAGAAAACACTTTGGCACCGGTCAACTGATCAAACAAATCTTCTATCTTGGGCAATGGGTATTTGTTCTTGATAGTGACATTATTCAATTTCCGGTAATCCGTACACAAACGGTTACCTCCATCCTTATTGTCCACAAATAAGACAGGTGATATCCATGGTGATGCACTTGGTTGAATCAATCCAATTTCCAACATGGAATCCAGTTGCTTCTTTAGTTCTACTTGCTCAGACGGGTTCATACTATACGGTCTCTGGGTTATGGGTCCTGTTCCGGGGATTAGTTCAATGATAAACTCGATATCCCGATCTGGGGGCATACCGGGCAAAACATCTGGAAATACATCAGGGTATTCACAGACTATCCGGACTTGGTCAATGGTAGGTTGGGCTATACTCTTGTTGCACTTGAATTGACGAGGTAAGGTTTCAGATATATGCTCGACTGATATTCCGGCTGTACTGGTCATGGTTATGGCTTTCTTGGCACAGTCAATTAATCCTTTATGTTTGGACATCCAATCCATTCCTAGTACTACTTCCAAACCTTTAGTTCCGAGTACTATCAGATTAGCATAAAAATCTATGCCATGGATTCGGATAGGGATGACTTTGCAAATTTGCCTAGCTTTGGTGGTTGAACCGGGGATTTGAACAATCATAACATGCTTCAGTTTGGTTGGTTGAATCTTACTAGTGCAAGCAAATTCTTCGATGACAAATGAATGCGATGCACCAGAATCAAAAAACACTCGATCAAGTACTGAATTAACAGAAAACATACCCAGCACGACATCAGGCGCTTCCCAAGCTTCTTCAGCATGCATGAGAAAAAGACGGCTGTTGCGGTTGAGTGAATTCCCTGGGGCAAACCTTCTTCTAGGATGAACACGATGCTGCTGCTGAGCTGGAGCATTTTCATTGGGGGCTACGGCATTCTTATTGTTGGGGCACTCGTTGGAGTAGTGACCCTTATTTCCACAGTCATAGCAAGTCACTTGAGACTTGTCCTTTGCTGCAACAGACACAACATTGCTTCCAGTCCTCGGGGCAGTGTTGGTGTTGGTGGTAGCATTGTTGTTGTTGAACTTGGGTGGTGCACGGTTGAAGTTGCTAGAGTTGCCGGGGTTGTTGTGATTTCCTCCGGGCCTCGGGTTTCCACGGTTGGGGTAGGTTGGACGGTTCATCGGGGGTCTGTTGGTTCTCGGGGCAAATCCTGGAGATGGGTTAGGGCGATACTTTGGGGTCAGATGGGTTCCTGGCTGATGCATCATGCGACGCTTGTGGTTCTCATTGGCTTGGTTGATCTTTCCTTCCATCTGGATAGCAGAGTCGACAAGGGCTTCAATATTAGCAAAGGGGATATTGACCAACACAGTCTGCATCTCATCGTGCAGACCATTCAGGAATCTCTCTTTCTTCTTGGCTTCAGTGTCGATCTCATCAGGGGCATACCTAGCTAATGATAGGAATTTGTCACGGTATTCCACTACGGTCATCCTTCCTTGCTTTAGTTCTCTGAACTCGTCTCTCATTCTCTTGATCAAACCCGGTGGCACATGGGTTCTACTGAACTTGACCTTCAATTCCTCCTAGGTCATCATCTGTCCTCCGGTCATTGCACGAACGTTGTTCCACCATGCTCTTGCATATCCGGCTAGATAATGGGTGGAGAACAGAACTTTCTTGTTAGCTTCCACTCGGGCGACTTCTAGGTTTTTTTCCCATGGTTTGTAGCCAATCATCGGCGTCTAAGGGCTCTTCGGACTTAGTGAAAACAGGTGGGTTGGTGTTCTGGAAATTCTTGAGCTTAGATCCATGGTTATCCTGATTTCCTTGGCCTTGATTGTTGTGGGCTAGCTGAGCTATCTGCTGAAGGGTGGCTAGGTTGGCTTGACGTTCAGCTCTTTCAGCTTCGCGGTCAGAAACCAAAATTTGCAGGATCTGCAACATCGGGTCTGGGAATGAACCACTTCCTCCGCGTGGCATCTGAAGATTGAGATAGATCATGAGAAAAGAGGGAAATTTCTAAGGTTCAGGGACTTTGAAAAGTTTTTAAAGTTTGACTCAGATTTTCTAGCAACTTGCTTTTCATTCATTCATTCATAGCACACGATACAAACACACACCACAACAAAGGTAAACAGATGGTTTTAAGAACCATTCTAGAAACTACGATACAGTGGGACCGAATACAACTCACTACGCTAGTGCTCAAGTGCTACTACTCCTCGAAGTCAGTGTAATCGTCATCCTCATCATCATCGTCATCATTGATGAAGGCAAAATCATCCTCATCGGTGAAGAAATCCATAGCCTAATCCTCCAGAAAATCATCATCATCGCTGAGATAGGAGTAGGGGTCTCCACGAAGATCCTCTCTAGCATTCTCCCTTTCCTCCAACTGCATGTATCTCTCATGGATGGTTTCCTCCAAATCCAAGATACGGTGGCGAAGACGGGCAATGATGCACTCCTTCTTATCGAGTTGACGGTGGCGAGACTTGCGATCCTTCGCTAGCATGGCGATGGTCTGATCCTTCATCTTGATGATGGCGGACTTATGGTTGGAGTAGTCATGACAATTGTCCAATTCCTGCTGACGATCGTACATCATGAAGCTAAGGTGGTCCAACTGAGTCTTCAGCTCGTGGTGGTATGGGGCTTCCAGTGGCTGTCCCATAGCATCACGCCTTGGACAAAACTTAAAGTGGGTACCCTTGATCTGGTTGATACTCTGCCCACACAGACGGGCAAGAGCTTCCTGCATGGCCCTGGCAAGTCCATCGAGCTAGTTGTTCTCTCTTAAGGTGAACTGAATTCCCTCGGCAGTGGGAGGTTCAAAATTTCCTCGGAGACTTGCAACAATTAGCCACTGCAGATCCTCTCCTCCTTGATCATTGAGCTAAGCTCCGAAGAACTCGGGGTGTGGACGCTCCAGAAGTTCCGAAATCTGGTCCAAATCCCTCTCAAATATAAGGTCTCCTCCATTTCCCAACTGATAAAACATGTTGTACTTCACGTCCATCTATAAGAATATAGGATGAGTAGATTAGTAGAGTGATCAAGTGTGTCAAATTTTATGTATTTTGCAAGAGTTTTTGAGGAACATGAATTTTTATGAAAGAATCAAGGTGATAATAATGGGAATAAGTTTTTGTAAATATTTGCTTTCTTTGGTTTTGAAAATAAGTTTTTGATTCAAACGTCTAGTCTAACTAGGGTCTCCTATGCTCAGGATGGCTCTCATACCAACTTGTCAACACCCGGATTTTTAATCACAGATGCCTGTTATGCCATACATCGCAATCCCAGGATTACCATTTTTGTGAGACATAACAGAATTGGATACCACAGTACATCATCCATTACAAACCATACATAAGTTCTTACACAAATAAGGATCTCATGATCCAGTTGTTAATACAACTCAAGCAGCAGAAATATGTAGTAACAACGATAGCATAGGCGAAGCTCCATCTTCGGGGTCACAGGCAATGCTGACGATGGGAGATGATCCTAGTTGTCATAACCTTCCTGGGGTCCTTCCTCCTGGTACTCCTCTTCATAGTCTAGCCACGGGAATAGCCAGGGACAAAGCCATGAGTACTCTTTAAGTACTTGCAAACTAATACTAACAAGTTATGGGGTTTTTTGTAGTAGGACACTAAGCTCTAGGGTTGTTTTGCAAAAATCCAGATTTACCTCTACTAAGTTCAGAAGCAAGAAAAGCTAGTTGAAATTTTACAACACCTAAGTGGGAACTTGTATTTCATATCACAACTCTGTTGTGGTCAAGTCAAAATCTCAATCCATTTCACAAGTCATTTTGAAAACATCTGACGAGGGAACAGTATGGCCACTCCAACTGTCCATAACCACGGACGCGGCTATTCGAATAGTTTGACACTCTGCAAAGATTGTAAACTTTCACCACAACATTCGATACATCCGTCAGGAACAAATCCTGAATTCACCATAGTCAGTATGCGGATAATCAATCCTAACCTTTCAATTACACGCCCTAGTATAGGAACCTCTCCTGTGAGTTTGGCCTCCCAACCATGACCAACTATCATCTTGGGTACGGCACAGGTGGACGATCTTCACAAGGTAGCCTCAGCTCAAACCTTGAACCCGAGGGAACCAATACTAAGGTATATAAGTTTCTAGTCAAGCCCTACCCAATCTTCAGGTATTCTGGTTGTACGGTAAAATTGGAATGGTATCGCATCTAGAAAACCATCAGTTTTATAAAGTGCTAAGGCTTATGCCTTAACATTTTCATCACCAAAATCATCTGGTGTTCGGAAACACATGTCAAAACATTTCAGTAGAATGATCCATCATTCCAAGGTTTTCATAACCATTTTCCACCAAGTATTCCCATCTAAAGTTGATCAAGTTTTAAGCTTAGCACTAGCATCTACAAGTGGGGGTAAGTACTAATGAGGGGTGGTAGACTAGTGGAGTTTAGCTAAGTTCAATCTCATGTCTTAGGATGACATCAAGATTATCTAGCTTAGGCCAAATTTAATGCTCTTTATGCAACCTTCAATTATCTTTCTAGTATCTACAATTTACTCAAGTAAACTCTAAGTAAGAGCTTTGATAAAGAAATAAAGTAGAAATCTTGCAAGTAAAAATAGGATTGGGTTATCAAGTGAGTATGATCACATATGTTTAAGGCATATGGTTGGCATGGTAACAAGCAAGTATTAGCTTGCATAAGTCAACTTGATTAGTAAGGCTGGCCTCAGTATCAGTATAAGCTTGCATAAGTAGAGTATCTTGCAAGTGTTAGCTTGCATAGGTCAACTTGATTAGAAAGGCTTGCCTTGTGCAGAGCAGTGGTTGAAGTTCTCCTCGGCTTCTTCTTCGTAGTATCCTCCTTCCTCCTCGTATCCTTGGTCGGTACTAGCGTTTATGAATAAATACGAGGTACACAATCACCAAACAATACTTAACTACTTTCAATCATCACACAAAAAGGTTCTATAGATGATATAGCATCATCACTAACATTCAAGATTAAAGCATTTGCATTATTTATTTATTTTTAGAAACGTAATTTCTACTCATTGAAAAACTACTTACGATTTAATATTCTCCAAACCAAACATGGGATCATGTTGACACATGTCATCACCACATATTTCAGTACATGGGAATGTGATTTAAAGTGGTGTCACAATTTAATAAGGTTTAACCTTTTATTTCAATTAAATAAAGTGACTAGAAATGCCTATGTGGCATTCTTTTATTACTTGAACATTATTTCTGTAAGTAAACCCATATGTTTTTATATATTCTGAAAGGTATGATCAATTTTGATTTTTGAGAGTTGGAATCAACTCAAAAGCTATTATGGTTTAAATTTGAAAAATGTTTGAATGCAGAAAAGCTTCTGCCTTGTTATTTTTACCAAGGTTGATCTATAGATCCAAATGATTTGAGTCCAACGGTCTTGGATTAAGCATTTCAATATCTTTCTAACAAAATTTGTTTCATTCAATTTGGTTCACTGAATCGAACTATGTTTGAACTTAAAAAGAAAAAGCTGAATTCAAACGAGTGGGCTGCACGGGAAGGGGTAATGGGCCGGCCCAGTGTCACTCCGCAGCACGGGGCGCAACTGACAGGGGGGTCTACTGGTCAGTGACTCTTTAAACGCGAAGCGGTACGGGGCGATGTGGTGCGTTGGATTAGAATGAAGATCGACGGCTAAGGGTTGTCGTCGACGATGAACAAGTCACCGGCGAGCTCGAACCCTAGCGGCTCAGTGGGGGTCGTGGGAGGCTCGCCGGGGCTCAGGCGAAGGTCGGTGATGCGGGCGAACGACAAAGTTGACGACATCGATCCTCCTGGTACCGGCAGCTTCTCCTGGGGCGGCTCCAATCGATGGCTTCCTTCTTCTCCAGCAGCGGCGGACTCCGGTGAAATTCCGGCGATGCGCTGCTCGCCTTGCTCCGGGAATGAGGTGGGGTGGTTCTGGGTGATCGGGGAGTAGAATGGTGTGAAGAATTCGAGCGGGGGATGCCTCTATTTATAGTGGCGAGAGGAGATCGACGGGCGCAAGCTGAGATCGTCGTGGTCGACGGCACAGAGGGCTATCGGCGTGGGCAACGGTAGGGGGCGGTGCTGTGCTCCCTGGCGAAGCTCAATGGCGTGGTGGCGAGGCGTGGGGCGGTGCTGATCGGTCGGAACGTTGCGGTGCTCTACGCTGGTCCGACGGAAGTTTTGATGGCGCACAGCGCGCGTGGTCCGCGCGGCGGCGAACGGGCATGTCTGTGGGGTTGCTGGGACGGTGGTGATCACGTGTGCACGTGGCAAGGGCGGCGCGCGGTCTGTGGGCGTGTGTCGAGCGTGGCGCACGGGGCGCGCTCTCAGCATGGTTGCAGGGAAGGTTGGCATGGCCTGGGCGTGTGGTCTAGTCGCTGACATTGCTCACGGCTGGGACAAAGAGTGGCTGTGGGGTGCTAGCTTGCTCCCAGACAAGGTTGGCAAGGCTAGTGTTGCTCGTAGCTTGCTGTCGACTATGGGGTGGCAATGGTGGTCTCGGCCTGCTCACCATTGATGACAATGGCCAGCTTACAGTGGTGCTAGTGATTAGTTAAGGTTGTTAGATGATCTACTGAGGCTAGTGGTGTCCAGAGAGGGAATAAGTTAGGCCCAAAACACTGCTCAACATAGTGTTTTGATTTTGTTTGATTTGCATCTGCAACCTATTTGATGAAATGGCCGCATGAACTTAAGTTTTGAATTTTGAAAATATTTTTGGTGGGTGTGCTAGGCATGTACTGGGGAGTCTGTAGATGCTTGGGTTTTGAAAATTGAGTTGGTTTGAGTGGTTTTTGAAATAGTGGGATCTTCCCATATGAAATAGATTCAATTTTAAACTGTCATTTAAACTAAGCATTTGAATGTTTCTGGATGATCACAAAGTGGGCCTTGGTACCTTGTTATGAGTACTATCAAGGGGTGCAAAGATCCATACATGTTTCTGTTAAGTTCTGAAAGTTAGGGATAGCCAAAGTAGGCATGGGAGTTAATTTGGCCAAAGTGACCATTCACTTAATTTGTTGTTTTGATTTGTTTGTCTTTGGGAAAAGTTTGGGATTTGTTTAGATGATGTTTATTTCACCTAAGAATCATTTTACAAGAAAAGAAACACATAATCAAGGCAATTCAAAAGAATCCAAATTTTAATGCACACTCATATGAATGCTTTCATATTTTTAATTTGAAAAGTTTGATGATTCCAGTTGAATGCTTTCATATTTTTAACCCTAAATTTGGTGATTAGAGTTTGATGATTCTAGTTTAATATTTTGGGATGTTACAGCTACCTAGTGCGTGACTCATGGTCTCGGCGAAAGCAAGGTAAAGGTCATGGTCAACCACTCTCTGTCGGCCTTCCAAGGAAGAGGGCTAATGATCTGGCATTAAGAATCGGTTGGTACATGTGGGTAAAGTTGTACACCCCTGCAGGGTTATTAATCTTTTCGAAAAGCCGCATCCGCGGTTATGGATGACTTGGGAACGGACATGAAGATCATAGAGAACTTGAACCTAATCGTAAAACTTGGCAAGTTAAGTAATGTGTGCTTAAGGATGCTTCTGTAGGGATCGAGGGGGTGATCCTAGATAGGTTCAGATGATGATGATTCGGTGGATATCAAGAGATGATCAAAGCTAGAGTTGTCGCTCTCTTATCCCTTTTAAAATATTCTGATTAGTCGAGATTCTTCTCCCTGTTGTTTTACAAATAAAGATGGATTTATGCAAAATAACTCCACCAGCCATAAGTCTTGCGGAGTACACCCTGTACTCACCCTTGATTCGTTGACACTTTTGCAGCAGAGTAAGTGTTACCATTGAATATGAGTTCTTTATGACATTGACATCGATGATTAGTTTGGAGTTCCCAGTCGGCAGTCTGGGATCTATGGATTGGACGCCATCATTATGCTTGAGGCCTCTTAGGCCATTTGTTAAGTTTGCTATACTTAATAGCATAATTTGCCTTCCGTTGTTTGATGTTTGTGGTCAGTGAGCTCTTCTTGTAATATTTTGGTTCCATGCTCAGTTATTAGCTTGCTATAATAATTTATGTGTCGTAGGGTCACTGTTGTGTTACCGATTCTCTCTCTGTATGCTTTCGAGATTAGGTTAGGCTTATGTTCAGACGAAGGTCTAGGATTCGTCTAGCCTTAATCCCGGGGGTGTCACAGGTTTTGGTATCAGAGCAGTACCGACTATAGGAAACCTTTCTATTGGTCGATGTTGAGTATGGTGCTTGTGAAAACTATTTTCAAAGATGAAAATTATGTGTGAAAACTCTAGTATGCTTCTTTTTTTTCTTATCCAGTTTCTTTCTAACTCTAGGTCATCTTATCTTGTGTTGAATTGGAAAAAAATTACTATCTCGTCTCTTTCTTCAAAACTTAGGTGCCTCTTCAGGCATGCCGGTTCTCAACCATTTGACCTAGTGTTGAGTTCTGTAGAGTCAGTTGTGTGTGTGTTCCCTGTTTACCTTTGTTCTGTTTCTTCTGAGAGATTCCTTGCTATCATGATCTCTCTGTATTTTGGACCCACAATATTATATTGTAGGATCCATAAAGTTCTGTTCTAGGCTTCGAGGTTTCCTTTCGCCTCGTGTGCCTCCTTTTTTTATTTTTTGGGTACTTCTGAAGTTGTCTCTTCTTTTGGAAGCTATCTTGTGATTGCTAGCTTGTAGTGTACCTCTGTCACTCAAGTAGTAGTTAATTCTTTCTCTAGGTTTTTACCCTTGGACTTGAACCTAAGATCCCCGATTGTGTCGGATTCTGGTTTTGTGAATCTTGTACATGAAGCTGACCTTTAACCCAAGATCCATTATGTTGACCCCTGGCGTTAATGTTCATACATTACCTCAGAATGGCTAATACCTTCTAGTATAGCCTTCAAGCTTGTGGATATTGTCGCTATTGAACAGTGATGATAAAGGACTTTCCCCACCACATGTTATGGCAGAGGTTCTTTAATGGAACTAAATAGATCACGACAAGGGTACTCCTCGAGAGTCTCACATCTGTGCTCGTGACTCTGCCACACCTTCCTTTTCTATGCATTGGTTTTTGGAAGATTGTTGACTTATGCATCTACATCTCGAGATTCTATTCTGAGCATGTTCCTTACCCTTGTTACTTTCCGACCATTGCCTACCAGTTGGTAGCCAAGTAGTAGTGTGCATTGGTGTCTTCCGATGCAAGATACTCTTGTGGTACATTATGACAAACCATTTCAGGATGTCAGGAGAAACAAACTCCAGTACCTCGTCATATCTAGGACCAGGTCAAAGTGTTGTAATCCGCGGATCAAGAAGCATTGATTAGCTTCTATTTGTTCCACCTTAAAGTATCACACTTCTTTATACTAGGAGGTCATGCTGAGTTTCATGACCTTCTTCATGAAGTGATGCTCTACACATTTTTACTCACCTTTCTTCTGAGTTGTTCACGCTCAGGAAAGTTGCGTGTGCGTAATAATGTGGTCATTTGAGATTATTAGCAATTGTTATTGATTTGAACTCTAAGGACATTTGTGTCATTCTTATTGTGATTGATTAACTGTATCACTAAGCAAAGGATGATTGTGTTACCAAGTCCGCTATTCTGGTGCACCCTCTTCGGTCAAAGATTTAGGCTTGTGCCAAAGCTTTGATATTACGTCTTCTTGCCTTACAAAGCAAGTTTCCTCTCGAACTAAGTGACATATCGGTGGTTCATGATATTCTAGATGTCTACTATAAGTATCGCCATGTTGCCACATGACCGTGTTGTCAGGTTCTTGAGTAAGCTGTTTCTTTAAACCGCTCCTTTCTCCAAGGATCCATACTGGATACCCCTGAACTAGTTGGTTGAGCCTAAACAATAACTTGGAGAGTTGTAAGACAAACGTTCCACCCAACTCTGTTCCTCTTTAAAGGGATTTCTTGTTCTGTTCGTGTTGAAGTAAGATAATAAGTCCTCTATGGATATGTTATCTTTCCACGCCTTTGATTTGATTGGGCAATCATCAAATCAAACTCAGTTCCAAGAACTATCCTGATGGTGTATTTACTCGTGATGTTTCACTTAAGTACATCTTCAAGTTCTCTGATCTAACCAATGTCTATGCCTTGTTCATACAACATGTGAGTCCATCTTCTTGGAGTGTATAGATAAGTTTGTTATTGAGCCCATCGATGAAATTCTTAACTTCTCCATGTTATATCAGATTCGTATGGAACATTTGGCATTAATGTTGGAAACTTTGAGAACCTACTTTGTGTTATTTCAAAGTATGTGTTCTGGATGTTAGAAGTAACCTTCTCTAGATCACGTGCAATTGATGAAAGTTGCCCACGTGGATTCGAGTAGAGTTATCTTTGTTTCCTCAGGAATCATTCCAAGTTAGTTAAGCATGTGCAAAGAATTATTGATATGGTAGGTTGATACCTTCACATATCGAGAAGATCCTCCAAGCACACCAAGCCACTGATTGATTTGTTCACGGAAGATAGGAAGTCCAACAAAACTTCTATATCCTCCTAAATGTTTCCCAACAAGGATTCCGTTGTGTTTCGTTGCAAACAATTCATGTAGGTGCAATTATATTTTGATAATCTGCTAAAAAATGTGTTCCGCAATCCAACTCATCTTTTGGAGCTTGACATTGTAGTCCATGTCTTGAGAATCTAGTAACTTTACCTTTGCGGTAAATTTTGCACACTTTCTATTCGGATATGCTGAGTCTGAAGTATCTTTCCACTTAACCACAACTGAATCTCAAGCAGCGATGATGGTTGGTGTCCCTCAAGGTTTTGACATAGGTATTTGTGTAACTCTGGAAAGATTAATGTAATGGTTGACACACTTAGCCGGGAAGACCTTTTGTCATAATCCCTTAAAACAGCAATAACAACCACTCTTCATAAGGCGTCTTCTATGACTCATTATAGGAGTTGTGCTTATGGTTTCCTTTGTATCCGAAGTCCGACCTTTACTTGATGACTGATTAAAGGCTCATTAGAAGTCTGATATTGGTGTCTCAAACATCAAGGAGAACATTTAAAGAAGTGTTTCTAAATGTCTCTCGGTCGATCCTCCAGACCCTTTATTTTGGCAAGCATATTGTTACGCCAAGTACTTGGAGTCTGAGAATGAAGTTTCTTTTTTCTTGTGTCATCAGGAATCTTCTAAACTATTCATCTTAGTGGTGTAAAGTGAAATCATGATCTTTGGCAAGGATTTTGATAGTCCCGGATGAATTAAGAGTTTCCTTCTCGTCTTCTTAAACATGTTCGAAGAGCGATTATGATTTTAGTAATCAATAGTTCCTCTTGTTACATGTTCCTTATGACTCTTACGAGTCCTCTCCACCAAAACACCTCTTTTTCTTAGCCTTATGTTGAATAAACGAGCGACCCATCTGTGTCAAAAGTATTTCAACAGCTTGGTTTTGTTAGTATCTATTCCTTTCACTGAAGAAGCTCTACTTAAGCTGTCTAGTAGAGGTTCACTTTCCGAAGTGTGTGTTCCTTTTCCATCTGTTGGGAGTCTCCTTCCCTCAGAAGTCAAAACTCTTCTACAAGCTCCATGGTCTCAATCCTTATGAAGACCAGTTATCTGTCACCTCGAAAACTTTCTCCTTTTGTTTCCTCCGTACCTTGACGTGTTTCATGTTTGTTGGCTCTAGTGATGTCTGTGAAACATCTATCCATGAGTTGACCATGAGATACTCATTTCGTGGTTCCGTGTCATTCCCTCTCTTCCTTAGTGTGAGCAGCCACCTCGGAAATTACGAAGCGCTTCATCCACTCTTCATGGTGGCATGGATCAACCTCTTCGAGAAGATCGTTGAAGTTTAGTGTAACCATGTTCCTTCTATTTTCCTACCTAGTAATCTCGGGACGAGATTCTTTAAAGGGGGATAGAATTGTAACAACCCTAGTTTTATTAAATAGTAATTAGGGTTTGAATGTGCATTTATGAGCATCATCATTAAAATGCATACAACAAATATATTCTTAAAACCCT
Source organism: Avena sativa (assembly GCA_916181665.1). Lineage (NCBI taxonomy): Eukaryota > Viridiplantae > Streptophyta > Magnoliopsida > Poales > Poaceae > Avena > Avena sativa. The sequence goes on from OV702297.1 coordinate 129,657,228, forward strand.
AAACCCTAGTTTCCCCCTCTCTATTTGAAACACATTCAAATGGCTTTTGAATTTTGAAAACCTCAAAATAATTGGATCTCAAATTGTTTATAAGGTCCCCTGTAGTATTTCAGAAATGTTTGCAAAGCTTTTGTATTTTGGAAAAATATCCAAAACAGATTTGAAAATAAAATACAAAAGAGAAAGTCAAAAACAGGAATAGAAAAAGATTTTAGAAAGAAAAACTTATCCCTAAGTCTATCTGGGCCAGCAGCCCAACTTCTTCTCCATTTCTTGCCGCTCAGCACCACACAACGCAGCCCACCTTGGCCCAGCAGCCGGCTCAACCGGCCCATACCTCTTCGGACGCCGCCCCTGTCATCTTCTTCCTTCCCGGCAAGCAGCCGCCTAGCGGCGCCCCTGTCATTGATCTTCGCCGGTGTTGCGATGCGCGCCGCCGCCCCCGGAGGTGATGATAAGATCGGCCGTGTTAACCTCTCTCTCTCAGTACCAGTCTCATCTCCTCTCGCCCTCTCTGTCGGTTTGCCCCAAAACGCCCGAAACCCTAGCCCCGGTCGCCGCATAGCGCCGCCGTTTCCGGCCTCCCCTCGCTCAGCTGAGGCTGGCACAAGCTCCGCCTCATCGTGCTGGTTCATATCCTAGAAGGAATCGGCCGCATTCGATCCCAATCGTCGCCACGGTCACCGTATTCTTCGTCACCGATGGAGCTCGCCGTCGTTCCTGTCGTCACTCTCGACCTCGCCTCTCCTCTGCGAGTCCTCTGCTAGCCTCCTGGTGAGCTTGCGGTCCTCATCGACCTCTTCGATTTGTCCCCCCTCTCTAGTTCACCATAGCATCGTGCACCACCGTCGGCCGCCGCAAATCCTCGTCGGGAAAGCATCTCCAGCGACCATTATTAGGCGGCGCTGCCACCAGATGGTCTGCCTCGGTCTTCCATGTCCAGCGCGCCCGCTCCCGTCGCCCCGCATCGCCCCTAGAGCTAGGCCCATGCTTGACCAGAGAGCAGCTCCATGGATGACGTCAGCATGACGTCAGCCTGAGGCTATATTCCCCTTTTTCTTTTTATTAAATGTTTTTAGTAATTGTTTTCTGTATTTATTTTTGTAAATGACAAATATATGACATGTGGGACCTTGTTGTAAGTCAAATAAACATTATCAAAATGTTTTCTGTTTAATAAAAAATGTAAAAGTAATTCTAAAATGTAAATTATTTTATAATATTCCAAAAATGATTTAAAATGAATTAAAATGGAGAAATTCATAACTAATTCATTTTAATTCAGAAAAATACAAATAATATATCAAAATATTCAGAAAAATGAGCTCTATCTTTTTAAACTATAATCATGTATTGTTCAACAAATTCAATTGCAAGTATAATTAGAAGAACCAATTGAACCCCGTAGGTGATTGCGAAGATCCCCCTTGTTCTAGGGTTTGGACCTTTCGGACTCCATTTAAAATGATCAAGCATGTTTAGGGTTTCAATTTAATAACTTTTAAATTGTCATATCATCATCCTTGATTGAGAATTGCATAAATGCCATGTGTTGATTGTTTCCCCTTCTTTCCGGTATTTGGTTCTTCTCCGGTAGAATATGATATCAAAATCGAGATCAAGATCGAAGGCCGAGATCAACACCGTCGAAGCTCGAATACCAATACTTGACCAACTGTAATCAAGTCAAGTACCGGATGTTCGAAGCTCTGCTTTCTGGATATCAACTGGCAAAGGCAAGAGAAGCCCCACACATACATATGAATCCTATGCTTTCAAAGTATTTCATTCTTGCCATGTGCATACGATTCTAAATTCTTTTATCGATAGATATAGTAATCATATCTGATGCATGTTCCCTTTTAGCCTAAATTCCCTGATCCACTGCTCCTAGCATAACTAGGGTTGGAGCTTGTGAAGCGTTCCTAGAGATATTATATCTGTTGAGCTTAGCCATGCTTATTTGTTACCACTGGTCCATCTGGTTGATGAATCAGAGCTACGAATGAACCTAGTATGACAAGATGGCGTGGTAAGATCAGAGATGAAAGTTAAACATGCTAAGGCTTGTATGGGAGGCCAAATTGGGTTGTTGTTTTTGCCACCCTTAGGACCCGATGTTCTTGCCTCTTGAACCAAGACGAGCGTACAGCCACACGGGGGCCTAGAAACCCCCTCGACCAACTAACTTGATTAGTAGATTCCATGAGTCACATAGCTCGGGCTTTCCCTTCGACATACGCATCTTGGATGTTCTTGAATGGAGGTGAAGGAGGTGCATTCATAACAAGTAGGTAAGCATGGCCGGGAACAAGAGATACCCGGCATCCGTAATCTTGAACCCTGCGCACATCATTAGGGACCAACTTCGGGACTCTACCCATTACGATGGCATCTCCCTAGTGCGTGACTCATGGTCTCGGTGAAAGCAAAGTAAAGGTCGTGGTCAACCACTCTCTGTCGGCCTTCCAAGGAAGAGGGCTAATGATATGGCATTAAGAATCGGTTGGTACGTGTGGGTAAAGTTGTACACCCCTACAGGGTTATTAATCTTTTCGAAAAGCCCCGTCCACGGTTATGGGTGACTTTGGAACCGATGTGAAGATCATAGAGAACTTGAACCTAATCGTAAAACTTGGCAAGTTAAGTAATGTGTGCTTAAGGATGCTTCCTCAGGGATCGAGGGGGTGATCCTAGATAGGTTCAGCTGATGATGATTCAGTGGATATCAAGAGATGATCAAATCTCGCTCTCTTATCCCTTTTAAAATATTTTGATTAGTCGAGATTCCTCTCCCTGTTGTTTTACAAAGAAAGATGGCTTTATGAAAAATAACTCCACCAGCCATAAGTCTTGCGGAGTACACCCTATACTCACCCTTGCTTCATTGACACTTTTGCAGCAGAGTTAGTGTTACCATTGAAGATGATTTCTTTATGACATCGACATCGACGATTAGTTTAAAGTTCCTAGTCGGCAGTCTGGGATCTATGGATTGGACGCCATCATTATGCTTTAGGCCTCTTAGGCCATTTGTTAATTTTGCTATACTTAATAGCATAATTTTCCTTCCTTTGTTTGATGTTTGTGGTTGGTGACCTCTGCTTGTAATATTTTGGTTCTCTGCTCAGTTATGAGCTTGCTATAATAATTTATGTGTCGTAGGGTCACTGTTGTGTTACCGATTCTCTCTCTGTACGCTTTCGAGATTAGGTTAGGCTTATGTTCAGACAAAGGTCTGGGATTCATCTAGCCTTAATCATGAGGGTGTCACACATCATCCCTAGACCGGGGGATCTGAAGCTCTTCCCGGCACCCTGCCAGAGGGGATATCATCCCGGAGGCCTTCTTCTTCATCATGCCAGCCTCCGGTATGAAGCGTGAGTAGTTCCACCTTGAACTACGGGTCCATGTAGGAGCTATATGGTTGTATCTCCTCCTTTGTGCTTTCATGTATAGATCTTGTGATCTCCGTTCATGATCAAGATCTAATCTATTGTAATCATGCATGTTGTGTCTGCGGGGATCCGATGGATATTGAGATTACTATGTAAGATTGATTAATGGTTTTGTCTTATTGATTCTATCATGTATGTGTTGTTTGTGATCTTGCATGCTCTCCGTTGTTGGTAGCTATCTTGGCCTAGTAGTTGCCAGTGACTCCAAGAGGCGGTATTTATGCTTGATAGTGGGTTCATACCTCTAGTTTCCAAGGGAAGTGACAGAAATCTCTTTGGTTGTAGATGTGTTGTTGCCACTAGGCAGAAAACAACGGTCTCTTGTTCATGGAACAAGTGGATTATTTACCTTACACACTTTTCTTAAAGCAGTTGTCTGTTGCTTGCAACTTAATACTGGAGGGGGTTCGGATGATAACCAGAAGGTGGACTTCTAGTCATAGATGCAGTTGGATGGCGGTCTATGTATATTGTCGTATTGCCCAATCGAGTCTGATAGGATATTTTTGTCTAGTATTGCATTGTTATGACTTGCTCAATCCTGTCAATTTCCCTGCTGTAATTTTTGCCCAACATGACATGTATGTTTATCTAAGGAGAACACCTCTAGTGAACTATGGACCCCCGTCCAATCTTTACCATTGATACATTTTCCACTGTTACATGTTTACTTGCTGCAAACCATCATCACCTTCCACACCATACTGTTTATCCTTTGTTATAGCAACTGGTGATATTGACAACCTCACTGTTTGTTGGGGCAAAGTCTTGAGTTTGTGTTGTGCAGGTTTCCACGTTGCTTGCAACACCTTTGAGACGTTTCCTTCCTCCTACTGGTTCGATAACCTTGGTTTCTTACTGAGGGAAGACTTGCTGCTATGCTGCTTCACACCTTGCTCTTGGGGTTTCCCGATGGTGTGCTCCACGTCAACAAGGAGTCATCAACAAGTTTCTGGCGCCATTGCCGGGAGGCTAAGGACGTCTTCACAAGGGGAGTCCTCCTCAACCTTTATCTTTACTTTGTTTTAGTTTGCTTAGTTTCTTTGGTTGGTTTTGTTTGCCTCTTTTTATCAAAAACTCCAAAAAAAAATAGTTTAGTTTGGTTTGCTTTCTCTTATTAAAAGCACAAAAAATTAGTTCCTGCTCTAGTTGCTGGTTTGTTATTGCCTTGATTGGTCATGCTTTCTATTAATGGATGGTTTCTTTGAAACTAGTTCTTATTGTCAAGGTGGGTTCACGGAAGAAGAAAAGTGTTATTATAAGGAGCACCATTTTTCACAAAAAGGGAAACAATTATGGGAGCAAATTGATAAGTTGAATACTATTTGTAGAGAGGTGTGCTCTACTTATAATGTTACTTATTGCTTTGATAAATCTTGTTGCTGTAGGAGGTATAAACACCTACCTTTTCAATGTGAGTATAATGATAATGTTACCATATCTTCTTATGTTAAAGGAAATTATGACTTTTATGATGTGGAACAAATTGAAGAATTTATTGCTTTCAAGGGTGCATTTGAACTTGCCAGTTTTCTTGAAGATATTGATGATGCACCTTATGAATATGAGGTTTATGAGATACTTAAATTTTGCTTTGATAATTACAAGGAAGAAAATGGATATATTCTTGAATATTTTAGTAGATGCTTTCCACAAATGGAAGAGACTAATGCCTTATAGGAGCCTTTGGAAGAAGAAATTGTTGAAACTGGAAGCTCATTAGATGAAAAAGAGGAGGAGAGTGATGAAGAAAAGGAGGAAGAATGGATCTACCCATGTCTACCTTCTAATGAGAGTAACTCTTTATCTCTTACATTATTTGATTGTCCCCCATGCTTACCAAAGGAGGATGAATGTTATGTTCCTGTGGATCCTTTTGAAATATCTACTTTGGGTAAAACCTATGAAAGTTTTAATCCCACTATTTTTTACCTTGATAGAAATTATGTGTTTGTAGATCATGAAAAGCATGCTTTATGTGATAGTTATATTGTTGAGTTTATTCATGAGGCTAATGAAAATTATTATGAGAGAGGAAAATTTGGTTGTAGAAGTTTTCATGATACCAAAACACTTCTCTATGTGCTAAAAGTTTTGAAGTTACTCTTGTTTTATCTGCCTATGCCTATCACTTTGTTCTTTGTGAGTTTATTTTCTTACAAGATTCCTATGCATAGGAAGTGGGTTAGACTTAAATGTGTTTTGAATTTTCTTCCTGATGCTCTCTTTTACTTCAATTGATATTTCTTATGTGAGCATCTTCTCAAACTATCAAGCCTAACTTAAAGGCGTTAAAGAAAAGTACTTGTTGGGAGATAACCCAAGAGTTTCATTGAGTCTTGGAAGTTATTACTTCAGTAATGACCTCTCCTTATCCTTTTTGTTTGCTTTTTGTGCCAAGAATGACCTCTAATGAGAGGGAAGTAAGATTTGGGGAGTTGTTGTCCCAAAACAGATTTCTGTCCTCCACCATAAAAATTTGTGAGGAGTCTCTGTAAGTGGGATTGAGCTGAAAATTTACTAATAAATCCCCCAGTATGTTAGCTAACTTTTGTTAGTTGAACACTTTTTTATTTGAGCAACAGAAGATTTTCGAAAAAATCGGTTTCTACCTGCTTTTCTGTTTTGACAGATTTCTGCCATTATTTGCATTTTCTTCTTATTGATTCCTTTTTGAGTTCTCTTTTGGGGAATTGAGCTTTTTTAAGGAGTTGCTATAGTAGCTTGTGTTTTTAGTGAAAAGTTCTGCTGTTCCAAATATAAACCAAAGGTCTATTATCTTTTGAATACACTAATGTTGCTAATGGAGATTGTGTGAAGTTTTGTATGAAGGAAAAATTTTAGGTGTAGAGAAAGAATGATGTAATGAGATGAAGAATGGACAAAAGCTGAAGCTTGGGGATTCCACCCTGGTGTCACCCCAAGAAATATCCAAGAGGTACAAGCGTCAAATCTTGGATATGCCGAAGGCATCCCCTTCTTCATGAATAAAAAGCTCAGGTCTTTCTAGACACTTCGTTTTTATTGTTTCATGCATTGTTGTGTTGTTCTTGGAGCGTCTTAGTTTTCGTTTGCTTTTCTTAGTTGTTTAGTTTGCTTGAATAAAGTAGTTTGGACCCCTGTTCTTGCTGTGTTGTTTCAAATAAGTTGATTGGTGTTGGAAAGGAGTAGAAAGTTCTTGCTTGAAAATGCAAGAGGAGCTTGCATTGACTGTGACTTAGAATTTAGCATGACATGCCAGGTGTTGTTTTGACCTTATGCTTAGTGATTATTGATGTAGCATGTCTTGTTCCAAACAATTGGGATTACTTAGTGTCTCTTGAAAGAATCATGCGTTGTTTTAGCATACAAAAGCATAGTATTGTGGTATTCTCCTTTGATGCTTTGTTTGGGTTGACTTGGCACATGCTCACACCATGTTATGCCTATGAACAAGTCACCATAGCCTCTATGATCATTTATTACTTGACTTGTAGTGTAGAGGTCCCAACCTTTAATAAGGTAGAGATCCCTGTGTTTACAAGATCAATAGCTAGCATCCACAGTTAAGATGTAATATCAAGAAACAAAGGTCATAATACAACTTTATAACCAGGAATAAAATAATTCATTACATCTTACATAGCTCATTTGGCTATCACATTACAATGCAGCAGAATATCTATATAGCATGGAGTCCTTCATCTTCAAAGTGCCACATGCATTCATGTTGGTTGTAGACTTGTAATCCTATTCAACACACTTCACTAACATTAAACAAACATGCAACATAATAAGTTGCAGCCACAAGGGTCAATACATTTTAATTGTATTGGCAAGTTTCACTACTATGTAGAAATAAATGGAACCTATCAATATATTGCTTATTTTGCTAAGTAGGGTTTAGGCCCATTTGTAGAATGCAATATAGTTGTATCCTATCTTTTCAAAATAGTTTTGATCTTTTGAAAATATTTCTGAACTCCTTGGAAAAATCCAAGTGCTTCTAATCCCTTGTTGTCACCATCAAGTTTTACTTTGAGAAATTGGAATGTCGAGATCTTCAATAGCTTCAGGCCTTAGTTGCTCAGAGTTGTCTGTAACCGGGGACACGTCTAAGTACTTAGAATTTGATCTTCTGCAGAAGTTGTACACTTTACCCACATGACACAATCTCGTCTTGACGCCACCAGTGGTCGCTGGATATGTACACACCAAATGGAGTACCGGCAGATCGAGAATGTGACAAAGTCTTTCCATAGAAGTCCTCCCAATACATAATGCTAGCTTGTCTACCAGGCACCAATGTAAGGATATATTTCCAATACATGAATCTGGTTAACCTGAGTAGGTGCCAATGCAAGGGTCTTCCACTATGTAATTGACTAAGCCAGAGCCCATTTAGCATGTGGCTGTACACGGAAGCCACTGTACGAGAAACATGTTCAATCTCTAAGTCCCTGGGTGGTTTTCTTCTAGTGCACATACAAAAAGATAGCCATATATACATGGTTCCCTTTGTTGCCACCTTATCCACTTTTGAGTATCCACATTCCACCCAGGTGGTTCATTGAGTACTTGTTTTATTATATAAAATATATATTTTTCCAACACTTCATATAATCATATCATGTATCCCATCCCAAGACTATAGCAGGACTAAGCATACTACAACTATGATGTTTTCACTAAGGAAGATATAAAGGATTTCCTAATAGGACATAGCATAGCATAGTAATATAGTAGCCCTATCATGCATACTACAAAAATACCACTAATTGTAATGAAAATAGTAGGACATGGATGATAGTGCCACTTGACTTTTAAGTAGAGCATATTGGTTCACTCCTTGATCTTGCAAATATCACACTCTTCAAACTTCACTACAATTCAATCAAGCAAGCACATATTCAAACTAACATTCAAACAACTCACCACATGAAATGATAAAAACAAAGCAATGCATGCAAGCATGCAAAATATTGTTTTATTTGGAAAAGTGGTTTCTAGTAGGCTCTAAACATTTTAAAGCTCCCATTGGTCATTTACAAAAGTGGTAAAATCATTTAAATTCTAGTTAGTGAAAAGGTCCATTTAAATCATTTTGTTTTGCTAGAAATGATTTAAATCAAAGTAATAATTTGTAGGGTTAGCCAAATATATTCTTTAAACACAAATGTTAGTGTATATGATTTAAGGGTTTAATATTAATCCATTTGCAAAAAGGTTCAACCTAAATTCCATTTTTAAATCAAACAATATTTTTATTTGCTAGAAATGCTTTTAACAAGTAATAATTTACTAAGGTTCATCAAATATGTTTTCAAATCCCAAAACTTGGTGTTTATGTTCAGAGAGTTTGAATCACATAATTTCCAAAAGGTTTTACTGTAAAAGCATTTTTAAATCATAATCAATATTTTTATTTAACTAGAAAATGCTTTTATTCAAAGATTTATTCATTTTCATCACCAAATATATTTTTAAATCCATAAGTTGGGTTTTATGGTCAGTAGGTTCAAAACAAACCATTTGACAAAGATTTTACTCAAAAATCATTTCTAGAATAATTTTTATATTCAAATTATGCCTACACAAGTTTCTGCAAAAATAACTAATTTTCCAGAAGCAAATCATTAAACAAAGTGCTTGATTGGAAAGTATTTGTTTTTCTAATTCCATTGATATAAAATTTGTAAAATTTGGACATGTATATCAAAAGTTATGAATTTTGCAAGTTTAAACATCTAATAGAAAAGTTTCTGTCTTTTAAATCAGAACTATGCCACGCGTCTAATTCTGATTGGGCGATACCGCTTCACGTGGATCGCTTGATTCTAGCCGTCGGATATAATGTGCATCGTATGGCTCACAGCACACGATACCTCTTCGGTTAAGTCAATCTATCCTACTCATTGGATCTGCATCTAACAGTCTAGAGGAGCTGGTCACTAACTGGCGGCGCTGGCGGCGAGTGGCGGTGGCATGCTCAGACGAGGATGGTGTCGGCGATACAGGAAGCGAGGGAAGGAGGGGAGAAGCTCACCAGAACCGCAGAAGCTTGCTGATGCTCAATGTGGTCGTCAGAAGGCAGGGGGCGCTCGAGGTCGACGGTAATTCCTCGCCGGAGTCGTCTCTTTCGTCGGGCGAGCTTGGCAACGTCGTTGGCGAGGCTGCGGTGCACGCTAAGACAAGCCAGTGGTGTAGTTAGATGCACGCGAGAGAGTAGATCGTAGGGGTTTCAACCAGAGAGGAGGGGATGGTCGGGTCTCACCGGTAATGCTCGTCAGAGCGGAGGCAGACGGCGGCAGCGAGGAGGCATCATTGCTGTCGATGTTTCAAGGCGCGCGCGAGTGAGTGGATGACACTGGGAGATGTAGGGGACACTGTGGAACGTGTTTGTTTGCTCTGGGGCGATGGGGCGATGAGGTCTAGCCGGAATCGACCGGAGAAGGCCGTCAGAGCAGTGATGGTGCGTGGAGAAATCCGTGCAGCCTAGGTGCCGAGGGGGAGTGGCATCTGGGGGAAACGGGAGAGAGGGACCAGGCATTTAAGATGGAGTTGCTGGAGCGAGGGATTACTACAGCATTATGGCGAATTAAACGTTGGTTTCAAAACCAAAAACGGCGACGAGGTTTGGGGGAGAAAGGGTCGCGGCCAGTGAAGAAGAAGGACTGGCAGGTGGGGTCTGGTTGTCTGTGTGAGAGAGAGAAGAACGGTAGGGTCCATTGGTCATTGACTGCGCGGGTGCGGGTCTGGGTAGAAAACGTTTCGAGGAAGAAAAATAAGATGGGCTCCGAGTTGGGCTGGACTAGGCCATATGGGCTAGTTGGCTTCCTTTCCATTTTTTTTATTATGAATCCTTTTCTGTTTCCTTTTCTGTTTTGATTTTTGTTCAAATAATTCAAACACTATTTGAATTCAATCCTTTACCAAACTTTGAGTATATTTTAATACTGTTTATTAACATATTCTAAAGTCCAATTTAGAATATTTCTTTTATTCTTTTAGGGTATATTATTTATTTAAAATAGACATTTGTCTTTATTTCAAATAAGATTTTAATTTGTTTTCAAACTCTATTTGGATTCTAAATTTTACCAAATCTTTTTCAGTAGGTTTTATTTAAAAAATAATTCACTTTGAATTATTATTTAAAATACTTTAATATGATTTATATTTAAATTGAGAATTGTCTTTATTTAAATAAAATTGGATAATAATCAACCCTAATGATTTTATTTAAATAATTCTTTACTCTTTTTATTAATCAATAATCTTTTATTTTATTTGATTGGCCAAGATTTTATTTGGATTTTTTAAAATAGTCCTTATTTATTTATTTATTTATTTACTTCTTCCTTTGCTTATAAAATCCATATCTTTTTATTTAAAGATCCAAAAATGGTGATTCCAACTTTTATAATTTTATTTAATTTTTGTTTATCTTTTTTAAATCCCTTATCATTCAAAGTTTGTTCAAGATGGGTCTATGATGTTTCCATTTGGAATCAAAAAGTTTCTTTTCACCCTAAATTTCAACAATTATTTATTTTGTTTATTTATTTTTCACATTTCAAAATTTGGAAAATTTTGGGATGTGACATGTAGTACCACTCTATGCTTTGATTAGTAAAGTTTTGCCGCTCTGCATGATTATGGCCATTATTGCTCTCTTTGTTACTTGCTCCCAGTCTATTGCCAGCCTCCACTTGTATGAGTAAGCTCTACTCATGCTTCCAACTCCCAAGAAACCAAGTTATTCCAAAGAGTCCACTATAAATTCCTATGCATGGTGTGTTACACCATTCCAAGTATATTCTTTTTTTCATCTATCTTCCAATTAAAAAGTATTTTTTTATGTGAAAACTTAGTGATTAAAGCCTGCACAAACTTGATGGCACACTTTATATTCCTTGCCCCCAATAAACTTGAACCATTGTGTCATCTATGTTGCATATGCTTGCACTTATATGTTGGAATTAGCAGAACCATGCTGTCATGGGGAACGTTTTCAACATTGCACTTGTACTTTGTACACAGTTGATATCATGCTCTTTTGTCTATGGATGTCGCCGGTGTGAAATAAAGAGGGAGCTTGTAAGTCCATGGAGTTATGTATTTTGTGTTAGAGAAACGCCTGGACAGCTAGCCTAAGCCATTCCTAATCATGGTGGAAACTTGCAGCATCACCAAAATGAGCAAATATGTGAAGCATCCTCAATAAAATCTATGCAAATAGTAAGTAAAAAGATCGCTGAGATGCTCATTGTCTGCTTGCCTTGTCATTTTGGTTATGGGATAGCTCCTGTACCATGTGCAAGGCGTACCCCGTTGGCGGTTATCTATGATACACACGTACTTGCTATGACAAGAACTTACAGGTGACTGAAGTTGAGTAGCATGAGGTGTGGCCCTTGTATTCAAGGGACATGAGATTGACAACTTATACTTTGTCAAGCATATACTCGACCTTTGTTCACTTTAACCTTAATCACGTCAAGATGCTTATGATAGGGGAAATGAGGGCTGAAAGCTAACAAGTACCATAATTTTTGGAAGCTCTTTTTGAAACTTTAAATCCTTGCTTCCCTTTATGAAGGGCCTTTCTTCCACTTTTATATTGAGTCTCCACCTTCTACCGTTAGGCACCATTAAGAGAGCATAGTTGTAATTCTTAGTTCTATGTGCAGTGTCCCAAAACTTATTGATTGATGCATATTGTTGATATTGCTTGTTCTTGTGCTATTTGTATCTAGTCACTCTTATGAAATTTGAAGGTGTCCTATGCATCTATTTGCTACTCTTTGAGGGACAAGCTGAATGCCACTATGCCATGTTTTCTGTATATGAAACAAACAAACGTTTTTCAATGCATGTTAGTCATGATCTTTGTTTGTAGCCTTTCATGTTGCATGCATAGTTGCTTTGTCTTATTTTTAGAACTTCATCCTCCATGCACATGTTTAGAGTTCTTTGATCCCAACTTTCAATGCTTGTACATGGTTTGATCTTGGTTTTGATGGTGCATGTCACGTCAAAAATTATAATTTTTATCACTTACCTACTCGAGGACGAGCAGGAGTTAAGCTTGGGGATGCTTGATACGTCGGAAACATATCTATTATTTTTGATGCTCCATGCTTGTTTAGTATCAACTTTGCTTTGCTTTGTCCACACTTTAAGGTGTTTTAATATGTTTTCTGGTACTAACCTATTAACAAGTTGCCACAGTGCCAATTGCCTGTTTTCTTATGTTTTTGGTTCCAGAAAGGCAGAAAATCAATATTCTCGGAATTGTACGAGACAAAAGCCAATGTCAATATTTTACCGTGGGGAACACGAAGCCGGAGTACGAGACGGAGGAGATCCACCAGGAGGCCACACCCCCTGGCCGCGCGGGTGGGCCCACCCCGCGCCTGGGGGGTGCAACCTCCCTGGTGGCCCTCCTGCCTCGCCTCTTCGCCTATAAGAAGCCCCTGATGCAGAAACCCTAGTCACCCAATCAAAATTCCACGAAACCGTCTATAGCTGCTGCCACCATCATCCCTAGATCGGGGGGATCTGAAGCTCTTCCCGGCACCCTGTCGAATGGGAGATCATCCCGGAGGCCTCCTTCTTCATCATGCTAGCCTCCGGTATGAAGCATGAGTAGTTCCACCTTGGACTACGGGTCCATGTAGTAGCTAGATGGTTGTATCTCCTCCTTTGTGCTTTCATGTATAGATCTTGTGAGATCCATTCATGATCAAGATCTAATCTATTTGTAATCATGCATGTTATGTTTGCGGGGATCCGGTGGATATTGAGATTACTATCTCAGATTGAGTAATGGTTTTGTCTTATTGATTCTATCATGTCTGTGTTGTTTGTGATCTTGCATGCTCTTCGTTGTTAGTAAATATCTTGGCCAAGTTGCTAGTGACTCCAAGAGGGGGTATTTAATGTCGATAGTGGGTTCATGCCTCTAGTTTCCAAGGGAAGTGACAGAAACCTCTTCGGTTGTAGATGTGCTATTGCCACTAGGGAGAAAACAGCGGTCTCTTGTTCATGGAACAAGTGTATTGTTTACCTTACACACTTTTCTTAAAGCAGTTGTCTATTCCTTGCAACTTAATACTGGAGGGGGTTCGGATGATAACCTGAAGGTGGAATTCTAGTCATAGATGCAGTTGGATGGTGGTCTATGTATATTGTTCTATTGCCTAATCGAATCTCATAGGATCTTTTTGTCTAGTATTGCATTGTTATGTCTTGCTCAGTCCTGTCAACTGACCTGCTGTAATTTGTTTACCCAGCATTCCATGTTTATTTATCTAAGGAGAACGCCTATAGTGAACTATGGACCCCGGTCCAATCTTTACCATTGATACATTTTCCACTGTTACCTGTTTACTTGCTGCAAACCATCATCACCTTCCACACCATACAGTTAATCCTTTGTTACAGCAACCGGTGAGATTGACAACCTCACTGTTCGTTGGGCCAAAGTCTTGAGTTTGTGTTGTGCAGGTTTCCATGTTGCTTGCAACACCTTTGAGAGGTTTCCTTCCTCCTACTGGTTCGATAACCTTGGTTCCTTACTGAGGGAAGACTTGCTGCTGTGCCGCTTCACACCTTGCTCTTAGGGTTTCCCGACGAAGTGCTCCACGTCAACAAGGATTCATCACAGAGACTTTTTGATTTTAAACAGGGAGAAGAAGAGAAATTGCCTGAGTCATGGACAAGGTTCTATGCCTTGATTCATGCACATCCTGGATGTCCATTACCTAAAAATGAGCTTCTTGATATTTATTATAATGGACTAACTAATGAGTCTAGGGCATACCTAGATAGCTTTGTTGATTATGTTTTCGGGAAAATAACTCCTACAGATGCTGAAGAATTAATGGCTAAGATAAGCAAGAATTATGATGATTGGACTTTAACTGAGCTAAATGCACCTGAGCCTATTACTCCTGAACCAGTTGTGCCTGAACCAGTTCCAACACCAACACCAAGGAAGAGGGGAGTTCTTGCATTAAATGATGAAGTTATGAAAGAAGCTAAGAAATGTCTAAAGGAGAAAGGTATTAGAGCTGAAGATGTGAAGAACCTACCTCCTATAGAAGAATTATGTAAGTCAATTCCCCACATATCTACTATTGAGGTACACTCTCTCCACTTTGATGAAGGGGATATTCCCTATGGTAAGCCTCCTGATCAATGATTAGAGGAACTTGACACATTTATTGTTAAACAAGGTAATTTTAATAAACAAGTTCAGAATAATTTATTGGAAAACTCTAGAGCTATTAATGAGTTGAAATATATTGTGGAAAGAATTTCTAATGTGTCACATCCCAAAATTTTCCAAAATTTGAAATGTGAAAAATAAATAAACAAAAGAAATAATTGTTGAAATTTAGGGTGAAAAGAAACTTTTTGATTCCAAATGGAAACATCAAAACCCTACTTGAACAAACTTTGAATAAAAGGGAATCCAACAAATTTCAATCAAGTGAAATACATTCATCAATAAATGTATCTTGAAATCTAAACCCTTGGAACAGTTAAACCAAAACCCTAAAACCCTAATGGAATAAATTATTCCAAAGAATTCTCAAAGACTATGGATTTGATCCATATAAAAATTCAACAACAAACATTTGTAAATGATCAAAATGGCAAACAAAAATATTATAAAACCATAGAAATTGGTTTCATTCAATTTGGAGCCATGGATAAAAACTTATGAATATAATAAGATAAAAGGAATTAATTTCCAAAGCTAATAAAGCTCTTATCTAAAATCCATACCAAAATTGTGAGCAAAATAATCCTAAGGATTTGAAAAGATAAACAAATATCAAATAAAATTATACAAATTGGAATAACCAATTTTTGATCTATTAATAAAAAGATATGGATTTTATAAGACAAAGAACGAAATAAATAAATAAGGAATATTTAAAAGCCAAATTAAACCTTGGCCAAATCCATAAAAAATAAACAAAGATAATTCAAATCCAAATAAAATAAAAGGATAAAGAATAATCAAATAAAAATATATGGGATTAAACCATATTCCAATTATATTTAAATGGAGACAAAATCCCAAATGAAAATGATTAATTAAATCATGAGAAAATAATAAATGGGAATGGCCCAAGTGGAATAAAAGTTATTTAATTAACCTAAATGGAATCAAAGAATTATTTGAATAAAATTTAAATTGGATTAAAAACATATTTGATTTTATTAAATGAAGACAAATGCCCAATTTAAATGATTAATCAATCATATGAAAAATATTTCAAATAATTCAAAGTGAATTATTTAAAACCCTATTAAATAAATAAAACCTACTGAAAAAGGTTTTGTGAAAATTAGAATTTAAATAAGAGTTTGAAAATGTAATTAAAATCTTATTTGAATAAAGGCAAGTGCTTATTTTAATAAACAATAAACCATAGATGAATAAAAGAATTATTCCTAAAAATGGTCTTTAAAACACATGTTTAAACAAAATAGAAACTTACTGAAAGTTTGGTAAAGATATGAATTCAAATGGTTGTTTGAATTATTTGAACAAATTCAAAACAGAAAATGAAAATAGAAAAAGAAACAGGAATGAAAAAATGAAATAGAAACAGCCCAGCCCAACCTGGCCCATCTAGCCCAGCTAGCCCACTTCCTCTCTCTCAGCGCGCATCGTTTTCTTACCGCAAACCCGACCCCCTCATACGATGACGAGACGACCCCACGCGCACTTCCTCACTCTTGCTGACGATGCTGTCCCACCTGCCCTGTCATCGGCTTCAACCCCGCTGACCCCGCCCTTTCTCCCTCCTCGCCGTTTTTGACATTGATTTCGCGTCGTCAATACGATTGATTGCCGCACTAATTCCTCCCAGTGATCACGCTCGTTAACTCGCCTCGCTCCCCTCTACCTTTCCCCCTAGACACCATTTCCTCTCTGCCTCCAGGCCGCCTTCAATTCACCTCGAACCATCTATGTCTCCGGCGACCGTCAGAACAAATTCCGGCCAGTACCTGCCTCCCCTTGCCTCCGAGATCCCACAAGCCTGTTCCCCACCTCCCTACACATCTTCCCATAGCCTCCATTCTCCCGCGTGAGCCCCAAAATGTCGGCTTCTTCCTCGTCTGAGCATCCCTGTCGTCTGCATCCGCTCCGGTGATGTCCCCGGGTAAAGTTCGACCACGCCTTCCCCTCTCCTGGATGCACCTGTACCTGCCTCTTCTGTGCGCAGCTAATGCACCCTATTTCATGCCTTAGCGTGACATGTTCCCTCGCCAACGACGACGAACCGAGACGCCCGACGCCGTCATCATCTCCGGTGAGCAATTGTCGCCATTACCGTGCGCCCCTTCGCAAACCAAGGACACGTTGAGCATCAGCAAGCTTCGGCGAACACTGTGAGCCATTCCACTCCTCCTCTCGCTTCCTGTATCCCCGGCACCATCACCTTCTGAGCGCGCCGCCGCCAGCCACCGTCGTCGCGCCACCCATCTGTGGTCATTTCATTCTGGATCGTTAGATCTTGATCCGTTAGCTAGATAGATAACTTAAGCGAACTGGTATGATTATATCTGAACCGCACATATCACTTTAGATCCAGCGGTCCACAGAGCTCAATCCACATGAAACCGTATGCACCAGTTAGAAACAGACACGTGGCTCGGATGTTGATTTAAAAACAGATTTGATCTATTAGATGTTAGATTTTCTAAAATTCATAACTTAAATCTACACGTCCAAATTTTACAAATTTTATATCAATGGAATCAGGAAAAATAATTCAATACAACCATGCCCTTTGATTAATGATTTGCTTCTGTAAAATTGGTTGTTTTTGCAGAAACATGTGTAGGCATAATTTGAGTATAAAAATTATTCTAAAAATGCTTTTAGGGTAAAATCTTTTGTAAATGGTTTTTTTAACCTACTGACCATAGAAACCAACTTGTAGAGTTAAAAGTATATTTTGTGATGCTAAGGAATAAATCTTTGAATAAAAGCATTTCTAGTTAAATAAAAATGTTATTTATGTTTTAAAAATGCTTTCTGAGTAAAACCTTTGGAAAATGATTTGAATTAAACTCTCTGGCCCTAAACACTAAGTTTTGGTATTTTAAAATATATTTGGTGAACCCTATAAAATTATTACTTTGTTTAAAGACATTTCCAACAAAATAAAATATTGCTTTGATTTAAAAATGGTTTAAGTGAAAACTTTTGGAAAAGGAATTGTTTTTAAAACACTTTTGACCATAAACACTAACATGATGTTTTTAAAAATATATTTGACAAACACTAGAGAATTATCACTTTGATTTAAATCATCTCTAGCAAAAAAATGATTTAAAGTGGTCATTTTCACTAACTTGTTATCAAATGGTTTTGCCACATTTATAAATGACCAATAGGTGTTTTATAATGTTTATAGCCTATTAGAAATCACTTTTACAAATAAAACAATCTTTTACATGCTTGCATGCTTTGTTTTGTTTTCTTTAATTTATGTGGTGAATTGCTTGAATGCTAGTTTGAATATTTGCTTGCTTGATTGAATTGTAGTGAACTTTGAAGAGTGTGACTATTGAAAGATCAAGGAGTGAACTTATATTCTCTACCAAAAAGGCAAGTGGTGCTTCATACTTTTGTCCATTATTTTTCACTATGCATTAGTGATATTTCTATGTAGGACTTGCATGGAAATTTCTATGTGTTAACTATGCCATGGGAAATCCTAGTAGATGATGCCTTAGTAGAATTTTCCCTAAGGTAAGACTCTTGATACTATTATGCTTAGCCTAGATAGTAGAAAACAAGGGTGGATTATACTCATGCTATGAAATATTTCTAAGTCTATGACTTGTGTTTTGTTTAACAAAACAAATATGTGAATGAATCACTTGGGTGGAATGGTATTGCTTGGATAGATTTTTGTTGAGTGGTTACACAAGGCCAGGGGACTAGTGAACCTTGTGTATCACACTTGTGGAAAGCCACCCACGAACAAAGAGATTTGAGATGTCAAATGTTGAGAATCTTCAAGTGCAACCACTTGGCATTGTGGGCTCTGCCTGGATCATATAGGTTGGAATAACTTAGCCAAATGGACAGTTGGTGGTAGGGGATGATAGGTTTGGATCGCGTCCATTTTGGTCTAAGGGAAGGCTTCTGAAAGATCTTGTCTCGATGCATGTCGAGTCTTGTGGGGAAAGTGCACCACCTCTCGAGAGAGTAAAATCTAAGTACTTAGCCGTGTCCCCGTCAATGGACAATTTGAGCATCAAGACATGGAAGCTATAAAGAATCTCCTCATCCAAATTTCTAAGTTAAAAACTTGTTGTTGAACAAGGGTTAAATGATCTTCAATCAATGATTGGTAGATGCCTTGGGTGATTTTCACAAACAAAAACTTAGTGTTTTCAAATGATAAGGAAAATCTATTTTGAGAAAAGAAAGCCTAAGCTCCACTCAGCCAAATGCATATAGATGATAGACCACACTATACTACCATAGTATCACTTGCCAATACAATTCAAATGTATTGACCCTTGTGGCTGTAACTTATTATGCTGCAAGTTCGTTTGATGTTAGTGAAGTGTGTTGATTAGGATTACAAGTCTACAACCAACATGATTGCCTGTGGCACTTTGAAGATGAAGGACTCCATGCTAGCGTTATATCTGCTTCATTGTAATGAGATAGCCAAATGAGCTATGTAAGATGTAATGAATTATTTTATTCCTGGTTATAAAGTTGTATTATGACCTTTGTTTCTTGATATTAAATCTTAACTGTGGATGCTAGCTATTGATCCAGGGACTAGCATTGCAATCACAGGGACCTTTACCTTTATAAAGGTGGGGTCTTACATAATGATATTAAAATGCTTTGTAAACACTTTCAAATGGTTCAAACCCAAATGGATCAACTTGCTAAGGTACAAACAGATATGCTAGTTAATGCCTCAGAAGGTAAACATGCTTATGGAATTAGAACTTGGAGTGGTATAGCTACTCAAGATCCTTTATATACGGAAGGACACCCTAAAATAATTTAGCAAGATTCTCAACAAGGTGAAAGTAGTGGTAGTCCTCGTAAGTGAAAGAAAAAGAAACATTAAATAGTCGAGGAACCACTTGAACCTGCTGTACATCCTAATAGTATAACTGTCTCTGATGCTGAAACTGAGAGTGGTAATGATAAAAAATCATGCTCCTGATAAGGAGGAAGTTGATGAAGAACCTGAGAAGCACACTAAGAACACTAGGTACACTAAGGAAGATTTTATTTCTAATAAACATGGTAGTGAGAGAGAACCTTGGGTGTAGAAACCTATGCCTTTTCCAGGTAAGAAACATAAGTCAAAGGAGGAAGAACACTACAACAAGTTTTGTGAGTGGATGAAGCCTTTATTTTTGCAAATTCCTTTAACTGATGCTATTAAGTTTCCTCCTTATTCAAAGTATATGAAGGATATTGTCTCTAATAAAAGGAAGATTCCTAATGAGGAGATTTCTACTTTGCTTGCTACTTATTCCTTCGATGGTAAGGTTCCAAAGAAACTTGGTGATCCAGGTATACCAACTATTCCTTTCTCTATTACGAACAATTATGTTAGAACTGCTTTATGTGATTTGGGAGCTAGAGTTAGTGTTATGCCTTTTTCTCTCTACAAGAGACTCCAGCTAGAAAATTTGATACCAACTGATATATCTCTGCAAATGGCTGATAAGTCTACTACTATCCCTGTTGGTATATGTGAGGATGTTCCTATTCAGGTGGCTCATAATTGCTTGGAATTAACTGATTTTGTTGTCCTTGAAATGCCTAAAGATGATAATATGTCTATTATTCTTGGGAGACCCTTTCTTAATACTGCAGGTGCTGTCATAAATTGTAATCAAGGAAAAGTAACATTCAATATTAATGACAAAGAGCATACTATTTATTTCCCCAAGAAGGTTGCTAATAGATATTGCCTGAATTCCATTGAAAATATTGAGAGCATCAAGGTTGGAGAAATATATTGTCCCATTCCACAAGAAAATTTTGAAACTATTATGATTGGGACTATTGCTATCAAGGTTTAGGTAACATAATCACCTTGTGGAATGCAAAGTTTTGTTTCATATAAGATTTTTTTGGTAACAAGACTTTATCAACCTTGTTAACAAAAGGATTTTAGTGGACAAAACAATGTTTTCACTATGGTTATTCTTGCTTTCTTTTACTTTTCTCCTTTCTAGTCTTTGCCTTTTCTCTTGTTAGCTTTGGTTTTGCTAGTTGTTTGCTTCTTAGAGTGTCTTAGAGCTTTTGTAGTTTTGGTTTTAGTTTGCTTTTGCTTATTCTAAAAAAAATCTTTTCTGCGAG
Source organism: Avena sativa (assembly GCA_916181665.1). Lineage (NCBI taxonomy): Eukaryota > Viridiplantae > Streptophyta > Magnoliopsida > Poales > Poaceae > Avena > Avena sativa. Next base: position 129,678,054 of record OV702297.1, read on the forward strand.
AAAATCAATTTTTATACCCAGAAAATTGGCCAAAAATAAAGTTTCCCAAAGGGGCAGAGGGACATCTGGAGTGACCCAGGGGGCCACCCTAGGCCAGCACACCCCTGGGTGGCGCGGCCAACTCCCAGGTGGAGCCTGGCTGGGGTGTGGCCCACCTGTGGCCCTCCAAAGTGCCTCCTCCCAGCCATCTTCTTTCTCTCTCCCTAAAAACACCGGAAAACTTTCTCAAGCTCGAGTTCCTGCTGTTCTTGCTCCCGATTTTTGATCTCCTTGCTCAGCCCATCTTTGCTGCTAATTTTTGGAGGAATTTCTCCTTGGTATGTTCCTCCTCCGCTTGTCCAATTAGATTTGTGATGATTGGTAGATTATATCTTGAGTATTTTGCTGCTATAGGTGACAGGTTGTGTGAGCTTGCATGCTTGTTCTATTCTTAGATATTCCATTTTGATGCATGTGTAGCCCTCTAGCAAGTTCCTATAGCAGTTTCTCATCATTTATCAACTTGAAATCACTTGGTTTGATGTTTGTCTAAAAATTTCAAAAAAAGAGGTCATGGACAACCACACCTTTGGTGAAATATTTGAGAGTGATGCACCTAGGAGGGCAAGGCCTTCAAGATCATCCTCCCGATCTAGTCCCTCATATAATGAGGATCTCATTACACCGCGATTTGGCGACGAGGGAGATGAGGGGGATGCGCACCCTTCCACCTTTCCTTGCCCAACCTTCTTGCGGGCTGCTGGGATTCTTGAGGATTTTCTAACCTTGGTTCAGAGGATTAGACTAACAAGTTATATGCAGGATGAGAGCGTGCAATATGCTACACAAATTAAAACCTTTGTGGATAGCTTCTCTTTTTCTAACAGCTTGTTCAAGCCAGATGTGTCTTTCAAAATTTATGGCAGGCCTTACACTATGACATTGAAGAAGTTTTGTGAGACCCTGGGTCTTGGTACAGCTGGGACGGTGAAGAAGATTCTAGCTCAACCCACTGATTTGTTGGAGCTCTACCACGGGATAACTAATGATGATGACCGTAGAGCCCAAAGGGGAAAGATAAGAAATATTCAACTCCCAGCTATTAGGTACTTTGCTTATTATCTTACCACTAGTGTTCCTAGTATGGAGAACACTAGCAATATTTCCAACTATCATTTGGCCTTCATAGCTGCTGCGCTCAACAATGAAACTAGGTAAAATCTTTGTTCTCTCATTGCTCGTCACTTAGTTGCTAAGGGGCCCATTTATGGGGGAATTATTGCTGCACGTGTTATTGCTGCCTTGGACCTTGATGTTGTTCCAAATGATACAGTCTTGGCTCCTCAGAGGCTTTATCTTTCTGCCATGAAAATGCATCACTTTGTCACTGCTGGCTCTACCCTTGAGAGCTTGGTTTATAGAATGGTGTTTACTAACGGGGAAGAGAGAGAGATCCCTCTACCCCAAACTACTTTGTTCAGTATTTCCCAGGGACCTTTGTCACGCTCCAAGGAGGAGATGGATGAGATGCGCATTGTTGGCTTCCATGGACACTATCAGGGGGACGCGCCCTCATACGACCCCTCTGTGCACTACAAAGGGGAGTCCTCGAGCTCGTACCAGGACGAAGGGGCCTCCTCCTTGTATTACGGAGGTGCACCTTCTTGGTCACCATGGAGTTGAGCCCCACTTAGGCCAAAAGCCTAATCTTGGGGGAGGTATACCACCATCACACTCATCTATATATCATGTTTCTACGGTTCTTTGTATATCCATTGTTTCACTTTCTTTTTGGTTCTTGTTTCTGCTTTCCCAAAACACAAAAATACCAAAAATATTTTTGTTGTTTCTCTTGGTTTGTTTCTTTGCTTTCTAGCTTTAGTTTTCCTTAAAGAAAAATCCAAAAAGATTTTGCTTTGTTTGTTTTTGCTTTGTTTGCTTGCTTTAAAAAATTCGAAAACACCAAAAATATTTGTTCTTCTTCTTTGGTTTTGTGAGTTCTTTGCAGGGTTCAGCCGTCCTCAGTGGATTTGATTTCATGTTATTATTCAAGTCACACAAGTGAAGGGCAATAATGAAGATTAAGACAACTTGAGGTGTGGCAAGAGGCTGGTAACAAACTCTATTTGTTTTCATTTTTGTACATGTACTCATCATTGTTAGCATCCTTAGTCTGTTCATGTAAGGTGTATGTTATTGATGGATGCTTAGTAGTTCTTGCTTTCTTGTGATTAGCTCCAGCTTGCTAATAGTTTGTAGCATGTTATATGAATGTTTGCTTGCATTGTTCTATTCATAACTTGGTATGATATTGTGGTATCCTCCTCTGAAAGTTTCATATGAATCGACCTGGCACATGCTCACGCATGCATATGACTAAACAATAGTCAGTAAGCCTCGATGATTTATTTTGCCTCAGAGTTCTTGTATCACTTTCATGCCATAATTAGTCCGGTTTTGTTGCAAGCATGATTATGACAATTATTGCTCTCTTGTTTGTCGCTCCCTCTCTATTGCTAGCCTTCACTTGCACTAAGTACGAGCTCTACTTGTGCATCCAACTCCCAAGACCAATATTGCCAACATCGTCCACCATACCTACCTATTAGCATCATTTGCTATTCAGTGCATATTCATTATGCCTTGTTTTCTTCCAAATAAAATGTTTAACTGTTTTGAGAAAGTTAGTTAGTAAAGCTCTCACGAACTTGATGGCACACTTTATTCCTTGCACTTAATAAACCCGAACCATTGTGATTGTCCATGAAAGTTATATGCTTGCAAATTATAGGCTGGGAGTTAGCAGAACCGTGCTGTCACGGGGAACACTTTCAACACTTATGGATACATATCCAGTTGATACCATGCTGTTTTGTTTGCGGATGTCATCGGTGTGAAATAAAAGGGGAGCTTGTGAGTTCATGGAGTTATATATATATGTGTTAGATAAACGCCTGGGTCACTAGCCTAAGCCATGCCTAATCATGGTGGAAACTTGCAGCATTACCATAATGAGCATCTGTGAAGCATCCTTAATAAAAACCTATGCAAATAGCAAATAAAAAGATCGCTGAGATGCTCATTGTCTACTTTCCTTGTCATTTTGATTATGGGATAACTCATGTATCATGTGCAAGGGGTACCCCGTCGGCGGTTCTCTATGATATGCATGTATTTATGATGACAAGAACTTACAGGTAACTAAAGTTGAGTAGCACGAGGAGCGACCCTCGTACTCAAGGGACATGGGATTTCCCATTTATGGTCTTTCAAGCATATAACTCATATTGGACCTCACTTCCACCAATAACCATATAAAGATGACTATGATAGGGGCAATGGGAGTCAAAGCTAATGAGTACCTTACTTTCAGCATTTGGGAGCCCTTCAAACTTTTAAAAACCTTTTCACTTCCTTGTTGAGTCACCACTTATTCTATGATCACTCTTTTGAGAGCATAGTTGTCATTCTTGTGTTTGTCTCAAAACTTGGTTAATTATGCCATGACTTTGATGCTTGTATCTATGATATTTTTACTTCTAATCTTCACTTGAACTTCAGAGGTGCCTTGGCATTTATATTTTTCTCTACAAACAAAGTCAAGCGAGATACCACTCTATCATACCTTCTTATGAGCATTGCAATGTTGCTTATGTTCATGTTTCATGCTACTTATTATTATTGAGTTGGTTTCTCTTCATAGCTTGCAATGAATATTGACATGGATATGCCCTACGAGTACCCGATATTAGCCTACCTAGTCCAGCCCGACGGAAGGACCACTCGACGACCTGCCAAGTTCCCCGACACCCATGGCGGTTCAGATGGTATGAATCCCATATGGACACGGACTCCAAGAGCGCAAGACAAGGAAAGCTCAAGACTAGAGTTTGAATACAACTTGTAACCTACTCGTATCGGTACCTAAGACCTAGCCTCCCCATATATAAAGGCTAGGAGGGTCCAACGAGGAGGACAGATTACGATACAATAGACGCCACAATAGATCTGCAGATCTAGACCATCAACTCACCTCATACGCACCTCACGCCAGATTGCATCTGCGCACCCCTGTAACCTTCGATTCTGCCGTAATCAAGAGCAGACAAGAAGGAGTAGGGTTTTCCCTTCGGGGGCCTGAACCTGGGTAAACTTCGTGTCCCCGCGTTGCTTGTTTGCTAACCGTTCCGCGATCTCCAGCATCCCCATATTCTCCAAAACCCAAGTCCATAACAATGGGCATTGACGATATTAAACCTCATCAATTGACGCCGTCTGTGGGAACTGGGGGCACTGATTGTGCGATCGTGACGGTCCCATCCGAAGCGATCTATAGCTCATCGGCGATGGAGAGCCATCTCCTCTCCAGCACCTTCGACTTCACCGCCCACTCGCCATCCACCATGAAGGATTTCGAGCCTGTAGGCGATGGGCTCAAGATTCTATTCGGAAGCTTCTACTTCCAGGTGGGACAGACCGGCACCCTCTGCCTCCTAGAACGGGTGCCACCACCATCCATCAGGCCCACTTCATGGGTCCCATCCATCGGCGTGTTACGCACATCAACGCTGACAGATGAGTCATACGACAACAGCAGCTGCAACTCAGATCTATGCGGTCCTCCCTCAGATGAAGGAACCTATGGTTCCAGATCCGAAAGCTGCGACTGCAGCAACCCAGTCCATGGGTATTACCAGTGCGCCGTGGTCATCCAGGGCGAATCGGAACTGCCACCAGGTTCGAGTCCCACCAACCCAACACCTGACCCGCAGGCCGGGAATGGGGGAAACGGAGGAAACCCTTCCCTCCAGCCCAACGAAGGCGACACTAACGCCTACCAAAATATCAACCTCAACGAGCATGGATGGAGCCAGGCATAATCGGTGAACATAACCGGCAAGTAAAGCTGCAGGAGGAGATCGACAAACGCAAGCAGGCAGCTTCGGAGTCTAGCATGCGGCGAGCTGCGCTCTCTGCCGCAGTAGGCTCTAGCTCACATGGCAACAACGCCAACAAGAATCGCTCTTGCATGGAGAACATGGACCCCACGACACGTCGTGAAGCCACAAGGGCCCTCAACACGTCCTTCATGACTATGGACGTGAACAACAACGTCATGCCGAAGATGCCTCAGGCTGCAATCATGGCAGCCACCACGTACCTCGTGTCCCATCCACCTCCGGTGGGGGACCCAAAAAGTGCCATGCACAAGTTTGCGCTAACCGGTCTTGGACTCGTCAGAGCTGTGCTCCATGAGGAGGCTCCTGCGGAGCCGAAAAACAAATATGCAGTCAGATTCAACCATAGCCCCACACCCTCATCCGACGAGACCGAGCATGATCTACCTCGACTTCGCAAAAGCCCAAGGCATCGCAGCAGCGACTATGACGCTCGAAATGACCTCGCCCAGCGCAAGGTCGACAAGGCACACGCCAAACACGCGTGTTCAACAGAATTCGATGAGGATGATGATGTAGAGTTGTGTGGAGCATGATGCTTCAGCAGATCCGTTTGGCGGACGAGGATGCAAAAAAATTTCAAGCTCCCTTCGGACACTCCGAAGTTCGACGACACGCAGGACCCGAAGGCCTGGCTCAGTGACCACCTCTCGTCCGTCAAGATGCACGGCGGTAACAAAAACACCGCGCTACAATGCATTCAGCTGCATCTGACAGACGCAGCTCGAATCTGGCTAGGCAGCCTATCCTCTGGCTCGATCCGAAGCTGGGAAGAGCTGGCGTTCAGTTTTATCCGAAACTTCAAGGGCACTAGCAAGAGGCCAGCCTCGATCGAGGAACTGCGCGCCTGCATCCAACGTACCGGCGAATCCATTCGCTCGTACATCCTGCACTGGTCCAACATCAAGAACTCAGCCGCGCACATCTCCGAGGAAAGGACAATCGACGCCTTCCAGGATGGCGTCAAGCGCACGTACTTCAAGGAAGAACTTGGGCGCGTCAAGCCCAAGACGCTCGACCACCTCATGGACATCGTCAACAGGTGGGCATATGGTGAGAATTCCCTCCATCGAATGCATTTGGATGAGGACAACGACTATGGCCGCAGGCGAGAACGTCGTAGCAAGCAAAGATCGCGCGTCTACAACGACCATGACGGAGTCGATGTGGTTGCGGATGGATACACCGATCGACGCAATGATGGCAACCGCAGTAGCAGAGGATACAGCGGAGGCAACTTCCGTGACAGAGGACGCCCACGCAAACATGGAAACGCCACAGCCGTGACGATGAGCCTTTGGCATACGACAAATTTTCTGGCCCTTGCACCATCCACTTCTACCTCGACAAGCAAGATGGAAAAAAGAAGGCCAGCCACATGCTAAAGGACTGTCGTGAGTTCTAGAAGCTCAGCAAAGGTCTCACCCAAATGCGATGCCAGATCATGAACCCTGGGTTTGGACCCGCACCCGCACTAGGTTACATCACTCATAGATCTCCTCCACTACTACCTGTGGGACCGCCAAATCCAGCAATCGCACTTGCACCAAACAACAGTACATGAGGATACCCACTGCCAAATGGGGCACTGATGATCTAGAAGGGACGCCCTACCAACAGGGTGCAAAAGAAGATCACCCGACATGTCATCCTAGCCGTGACCGCTCCACCTGCTATCCCTGAGTACCTCAGTGGTTCAGAGTTTTGCATCATGTTCGATCGCTCGGACCACCCTCGCCAGATCCCTCGCCCAGTTCATGTTGCCCTGGTGCTCGAGGCGTAGATCGAAGGATTCGAGACGAGTCGCGTCTTCATGGACGGAGGCAGTGGCATCAACCTGATGTTCGCCAGCACCCTCACAGCAATGCGGATCCTGCAGTGCAGCCTGGAACAATCCGACACGATGTTCCACGGCATAGTCCCAGGGAAGGCCATTTATCCCCTAGGAAAGATATGGCTCAACGTCATCTTCGGCAAGCCCGAAAACTTCCGATGCGAGCGGTTGGAGTTCGAAGTGGTGGACTGGCCATCACAGTACCACGCCATCCTCGGACGCATGGTGTTCGCCAGATTCCGGGAAGTACCGCACTATGTGTACCTGCTTCTCAAGATGCCAGGGCCTAGAGGCATCATCACGGTCCAGGGAAGCTTCACCCGATCGGACCACTGCAATAGAGATTTCAACAAAATCTCCCAGTCGTTCGGCATGCAGGAGGAGATCACGAGGCTCCGAGAGGTGACAGACAACGGGGAACCTCCAGTCGCCAGGCAAAACGCACCCAATATGTCGTTCGACTCCACGGTCAACACGAAAAAGGTGCAGGTCCACCCAACGGATGCCTCCAAGATGGAACGGATCGCCAACGACCTCAGCCCCGCATAGGAAAGCGCTCTCGTCGAATTCCTCCGTGAGCGCTAGGAAATCTTTGCCTGGTGTCCTGCGGACATGCCAGGAATTCCCAAGGAATTCGCCGAGCACGCACTCAATGTGTTCCCTGATGCAAGGCCAGTCAAGCAGTCGATCTGACGACTGTCCGAACAATGATGTTTGACTGCATTAACCCGCCACAATCTTTGACTCCTGTGACCGCGACCCAGTGGTCGCATCGGCTCCCGCGTCGACTACGTCTGTGGTCGCGTCAACTTCGTCCACGGCAACTACCAATAAAGCTAAGTTTTCCTCTACTTAGAGCTGATTTTTTTAACTCGCACTCAAAACACTCGGGGGCTGCGCTCTCTTCGAGTAACCTAATGTGCCATCGACTCCACGCACTCGAGCACCTCGAACGTGAAAGCCCGAGTAGCTGATTCTGCCTGAACATCGAATCCTTCAACTCCGAGTGCCTCGGCAGGTACTGAGACTAAGGGTAATCAGGCTAACGAAAAGGCCTAGCATACAGTGCAAAAGTGTCGACTCGATTGGCACCAGAATTTTACTTTACAAGACAACAGGCAAATATTCTTTACAAGATACAAGTACTTCACAATTTTCATGTTTTCTACAGCTTACAAAGACGTCGACTGCGCCGAGCTATTCTATCGGGTCCTCCAAAAGGAGTCGATGAAACACCTGGTTACGCCATAAACTCAAGACCCGAGTCGAATCCCTCCTCGTATGGTTGCATCGTTTGATGCTACACAACGTGAAGCTGGTCGCGCACCCGATAGAAGAAACAGCGTCGACTTCATCCGCAACATCGAGTCCTTCCGGCTAAACGCCACATGACTCCGCTACATCAACTCCGACTGCATCGTTGATTCTTGGATCCTTATGCATGAGACGCTGACTCGATGCACTTCTGGGTCAGTGGTTTCTTCTCGCATGAGTCTCCACTCGAGTCTATGACTCGACTAGGCACTCGGGGGCTACTCCTATCAGGAGCGCTGGTCGCGCACCCGATGTACTTCCGGGTCAGTGGTATGCCCACGAGATTGCCAACCACAACTGCATGATACAAGACTCGAGACTCTGCCCGAGTCTACGACTCCGCCAGACACTCAGTGGCTACTCCAAACTGGAGCGCTGGTCGCGCACACAGAAGATCTTCGAGTGGCACGCTTCGATTCCTCACTCCAATCAACGATTCGATTGAGGACTCGGGGGCTACTCCCATAGGGAGCGCTGGTCTCGCATTCGAAAAAATGAAGTCATTCAGGGCATCTACAAGGTCATCCGAAGAACTTTCGGATCACCGTATCACGCAACCGACGACTGTAAGTCTCTGCTCGAGTCTATGACTCGAACAGACACTCGAGGGCTACTCCCATAGGGAGCGCTAGACGCGCACCCTATAGTCCATTGTGTTGACTACGCCCATAATGTCGAATCCTTTACAACAACCGAACAAATTCAGCTGACCCCATGAACTTTCGGGTGAAGTGCTTCACACTCAACACAACTTTCGACTCCGACATCCAAATGCAAGGTTCAAGACAACTAAGTATCCACCCGAATCTATGTTTCGAATGGACACTCGGGGGCTACTGACATGGATATGCCCTACAAGTACCCGATATTAGCCTACCTGGTCCAGCCCGATGGAAGGCCCACTCGATGACCTGCCAAGTTCCACGACACCCATGGCGGTTCGGATGGTATGAAGCCCATATGGACACAGACTCCAAGCGCGCAAGACAAGGAAAGCTCAAGACTAGAGTTTGAATATAACTTGTAACCTACTCGTATCGGTACCTGAGACCTAGCCTCCCCATATATAAAGGCTAGGCGGGTCCAACAAGGAGGACAGATTACGAAACAGTAGACAACACAATAGATCTACAGATCTAGACCATCAACTCACCTCATACGCACCTCACGCTAGATTGCATCTGCGCACCCCTGTAACCTTCGGTTCCGCCGTAATCAAGAGCAGACAACCAGGAGTAGGGTTTTCCCTCTGGGGGCCTTAACCTGGGTAAACTTCGTGTCCTCGTGTTGCTTATTTTCTAACCGTTCCACGATCTACAACATCCCCATCTTCTCCAAAACCCAAGTCCATAACAATGGGCATTGACGAGATTAAACCTCGTCAACTATTGAGTAAACTTAGTTGCATACTTCTTATTATGAATGGTTTAAGTATCTACTCATGTGCTGATAATATATACATCATATGAAGAAAATGTGTTCGTGGAAGTTCTTTTATCACACTTAGTTTTCAACTGAATTGCTTGAGGACAAGAAATAAGCTAAGCTTGGGGGGAGTTGATATGTCCAAAACGTATCTACTTTCCTGAACACTTTTGCTATTGTTTCTCCTCTAAACTTGTGTGATTTGGATACAACTAACACGAACTAACGCTGTTTTTCGCAGAATTACCTTGGTGTCTAGTTTTTGTGCAGAAAATTAACTATCAGAAAAAATCCCGGAAAATATGCAAAAAATCCTATTTCACCAGAAGATCCACGGAGCCAGAATACGAGACAGAGGGGATCCCTAGGTGGCCCACACACCTCTGCCGCGCGGGTGGGCCCACCCCGCGCCTGGGAGGGGTGTGGCCAGCCCAGGCACCCCCTCGGCCTCTCTCTTCGCCTATAAGATGCCTTCTGACCTAAAAACTCAGGGGGGTTTGACGTTTTTCTAGAAAGAGTTCCGCTGCGCCGCCACCACCAGAAACCGCGATTCGGACCTAGAAACTCCGTTCTGGCACCCTGCCGAGACGCGGAATTTGGGGAGTATCATCGCCAATGCTGCTCCATCAACCATCAATGTTTCCCTCATCCATGAGTGAGTAATCCCCCGCTGTAGGCTATGGGGATGGTAGGGATTGGATGAGTTCTATCATGTAATCGAATAAGATTGTTAGGGCATGGTGCCTAGTATCTCTATTAGTGCTATTTGACTTTGTTGCAACTTGTAGTGCTTAATGCTTGTCACTAGGGCCCGAGTGCCACGATCTCAGATCTGAACTTATTATTGAATCATTATGATAGTATTGTTTGTGATCTGATCTGCAAGTTGTGTACACATATCATTGTCCGGATCCAAAGGCCCACAAAAATTGGGACAATCGGAGGGGATAGTTGTGATGTGAGGATCACATGTGTTCACAGAGTGTTAATGCATTGCTCCGGTGCTCGATTAAAAGGAGCACCTTAAATGCCAGTAGTTCCCTTGAGGCCCCGCTGCCACGGGCTAGCAGGACAAAAGATGTTGTGCAAGTTCTCATTGCGAGCACGCATGACCATATATGGATCACATGCCTATAATTGTTTAGTACTTGTATGCTTATTCTTATTTATCTGCAATTTCCCTAGATCTTGAAGTTACATGTTTATACTCGTCCATGCAACGCCCATCCATCCATCCCTATGCCTACCGCACTCATATCCTACTGTTTGCTACTACTGTTACTATTGCTCTTGTTTTATTGCTACTGGTGCTTTGCTGTTGCTACTACAAACTGTTGCTACTGATAAACTTCTGTAAGTAAGAACTATTTCCAGGTGCAGCTGAATTGACAACTCAGTTGTTAAGGCTTGCAAGTATTCTTTGGCTCCCCTTGTGTCGAATCAATAAATTGGGTAATACTACCCTCAAAGTCTGTTGCGATCCCCTATACTTGTGGGTCATAAAGCGTGGAGCAAGTCTCATGAACGATGTCATGTAAGCTTAGCCCGTGCCACTTCATCCCGCCATCCCGCAAGATTCAAAGTACAGAAAAAGCAATCGACAACAAAAGCATCAACGCCCACAATAACCATTGTGTTCTACTCGTGCAACAGATCTACGCATAGACACGACTCCGATACCACTATAGGAGTTCGTAGCATGGAAAACAAAAAAATTCTATCGCATGAACACACACAAACCAAGATCTAATCTATTAGATTGGAACAATGAGTTGATAGAGTACTAACCCTCAAAGATCCAAAGCGTTTAACGAGATCGGATTCTCGTGGTTGATGTAGTCGTTCACTTGCTGATCTCAAGATCGCATAGACGATCCTTCCGGCAGCGCTCCCGCAGTCGGTCACACGTTCGGTACTCGATGAAGACCTTCCTCTCCCTTGTTCTAGCAGGCAATGGAGGTTGTAGATCTCTCCTCACGATTCCAATAGCACGAAGGTGTGGTGGTGGAAGTAGATGGGAAATCCCGTAGGGCTTTTCCTAAGCCGGAGCGGGTATGGTGGAGTAGACAGGGCCCTTGGCAGCTAGGGCTTTGTAAGACCCCACCTTTATAAGGTAAAGGTCCCTGTGATTGTAATGCTAGTCCCTGGATCAAATGCTAGCATCCATAGTTTAAGATGAAGTACACAGAAACAAAGGTCGTTATTACATTGTCATTCCAGAGATAACATAGTCTTTTACAACTCTTACCCAAAGGCTAGTACAAGAGTTCATAGCACAAGTAAATAAAATAAATTCTTCATCTTCATGTGCCACAGGCAAGCATGTTGAGTGTAGACTCATAACCCTAATCTCCATCAGACTAACCTGCAACGTCATAAGTTACAGCCACAAGGGGTCAATACATTTGGAATTGTATTGGCAAGTGATACCAGAGTAGAATAGTAGTATCTAACATCTATATGAATTTGGCTAAGTGTAGCTTAGGCTTGACTTGCTCAAAATGGGGTTTTTCCTATCAGTTGAAAAACACTAAGTTTTTGTTTGATAAAAACTCCCAAGGAACCACCAATAGACATTGGTGTACCTTTACCCTTGTTCAACCACAAGTTTTTAACTTAGAAATTGGGATGAGGAGATCCTTGATAACTTCAATGTCTTGATGCTCAAATTGTCCGTTGCCGGGGACACGGCTGAGTACTTAGATTTTACCCCCTCGAAAGGTGGTGCACTTTTCCCACAAGACTCGACATGCATCGAGACGAGACCTTTCAGAAGCCTTCCCTTAGACCAGCATGGACGCGTTCCATCCTATCACCCTACCACCAACTATCCATTTGGATAAGTTATTGCAACTTATATGATCAAGGTAGAGCCCATATGCCATGTGGTTGCACTAGAAGCTTCTAAACACTAAGTATCTCAATTCCCTTTGTTCCTGGGTGGCTTTCCACAAGTGTGATACACAAGTTAAACCATAGACATGGGACTTGTGTAACCACTCAACATAAACCATCATACCATTCCACCCAGGTGACTCATTCAATTAGTTGTTTTATTAAGCAAAACACAAGTCAAAGACTTAACAATGTTTTCCATAGCATGAATATATTCCACCCATGCTTGCTACTAGCTAGGCTAAGCATGATATCATAACAAGCATCTTAACTTAGAGAAAAATTCTACCAAGTCTACAACTACTAGGATTTCCATAGGCATAGCACATATATATACTTAGCAAAAATTCCATGCAAGCCCTATTCAAAATATCACTAGTGCATAGTCAAAATAATAGGACAAAATACATGAAGCACCACTTGCCTTGGTAGTAGTTGGGGGAGTAGCAACAATCCTCACACTCACAATCACCACTAGCACCAAAATCTACACATAAAATAATAACACCAAATTCACATTCAAATAATCAAGCAAAAATATATATGAATGCATGCAAATGCAATGTAATGAATTTATACACTAAACTATTCAAACAAAACAGTACTGAACACAAAACTATCTATTTATATTCTAGATAAACTTAAATTTGCTTTAAAATCATTTTGTATATAATTTATAAAGCCAAATTAAGCCTACATTTGATTATGCAAATAAACCAAATTTTACAGAAGCAAAATACAAATTTAAGCCCACAGTAATGTAGGGCTCATTTTTCTGAATCCAATGATATCTTATTTGCATTTTTGGAGACGACGGCGAAGCTCTAGATCACCCTAGCGCAATACAAGTGTATCAGGGCATGCGCAAGTTTCAGGCAAAAAAGATGGTTTGATTCAGAGGCCAAGGGGCGGTCGCTTCTTAATAGAATTGCTCGCCGGAGACGAGGGCGGCATCGGGTGCTCGCGGTGTTTGATGACGCCGACGTTCTAGATCATGAGCAGACGAACAAAGTGTATGAGAAGGAGCGCAATATAAAGGGGAGCACGATAGCATGAACGAGAGGGGCGGGGTGGATGGAGCTCACTGAAATATCTCACCGGAGACGCACGGGCAGCGGCGACGCAAGCGCAAATACGGCCAGCCTAGGGGCGCTCTGGTGTTGCTGCTTGGGAGGAAATGACCGTGGAGGTGCGGGGGTTAAGTAGGCAGTGGCAGGCACGAGAATTACTCGCCGTATCAACGGCAATTAAGCCACGAAATCAACGGCAGGGAAACGGCAGCGACGACAGGGTCTGGGCGCGGGATTTGGGGAAGAAGAAACTGAGTTGGCTTGGGCCCAATGGCAGTGGCTGCGGGGTAAGGTGGGCGCGGGTGAGAGAGATAAGGGAGGGGGAAACGTCCGGGTGGAATGTTGGGCTGGATCTGGGGCTGGGCCAAAAGTGCAGCGCCTTTTTATTTTTTTTCCTTTTTGCCTTTTCTTTTTCTATTTGGTTTTTTAGAAATGATTTTCAAACCCTTTTCAAACAAGTTTGATTTCAAATATTCTCTAGATTTTTATAAAGTGAACTTTGTACTCAAACGTGTGTCAAACACTTATGTTTACTCAAATTCACTTTGATCCTTTGAAAATAAAATAAAACCATGCCTTAATGATATATATAAATAATAGGCATAAAATTGGTTTTATTTGGAGTTTTGATTTGAAATTTTTTGTGCAAGTCAAGAATGCTATGAACACATGAACGCAATGCATGCTTTTGTAACTCATGAATTTTGGGATGTTATAGGTTTAGAGGCCAAGGGGAGGTGGTGGTCGGCGGCTAGAGGAGGGCTAGGCGACGGCGACTTAAGGAGGTACTAGGACGGCGACGACTTGGGGGGGCGTGATACCTTCGATCCGGATTCTGAATGTAGTATAGATATTTTCCCTAGTAGACCTAGGTTTATCAAATCCTCGGGAAGCAAAAATAAAAGTGAGATTACCTTAATGGACCTTTGAGAGTTTTAGAATTCTTATTGCATTTTCACCAGACCAAGAGTTTGCGATATTGTTGTTGTTGATGATGGAGAGAGAGAGGGCCTAGCGTCGTCGGTTTTCACCAGTAGCTATGCAAAACATCTGATGGGAATAACAGATAATAATAAAGTACTCATGTAATTGTTAGAGCAAGATAATTATATGTGGACAATGCATCCATAAATGTTATCACCTCCGCAACCGCTTATGGCAATAACCTACTAGTCTCATCCATGGAAGAAAGAGAACTAATGATATGCATAGTGATGTCACCATTAATCCCAAGTAAGTTCCTCACATATAGTCGTACTACCCTTTCTGTCACTTGTGTTCCTATCCTGCAGATCAGTCGTTACTCACACTCCCTTTACCTGGATCATTCCTCGGGGTCTTGGGTACCTGACAAGTCCTTAGATTGAGGCACAAGAGGGTACTACAATCATCAACTCATACAAACTAATACATGATCCCATCTATGATAAATAACATGCACAAAAGCTACATGGCTAGGCCGAAGCCCTTAGCCTAAGGAGAATTACTCAAACATAGAGATGAAATCGACAATCATAAACATTGTAATATAGATCATAGTGTTAACAAATATTCTTATAATGTCGCCAATTGGAGATGATATCTACTATTACAAGTGGTGGAATATGGCTATGGTGGTGGAGAAGGGTTTAGAGGTTTAGATCTATTCCCCCAGCGTGGCTGCAGGGAGAGTTGAGGATGAAAGAAGCGATGTTGTGGAGTCGGGGCTCGTTTCTCGTCGCCTGAAGACTCTTTATATAGGGGTCCTTCATGAAAGTTGTTCTGTTTTACCTAAGGAGGTCGGTGCAAACTATACGGCAGCAACTATACGGCGACGGGCCGTATAGTTGGTCGTTAAACTTGCAGTTGCCTCCTCATGGCTCATGGTTTCTTTGGCGTGTTGTAAATCTCGTATCTTTGGCATTTATATAGTGATTCCCTTCATAATACGTCATTATCTGTGCAGGCAAAAATAGCAAGAAAGGATTGCATACCCCATTGATCATTAGGAACTAGTGGCAGGTTTTAGAGAGATACTTCATCAAATATATGAATAATATATAGTTTAAATGCGGACGTGGATGGCTATATTTCAGAGCCATCAACCTTCCCAAGCTTAAACTTGATCATCCTCGAGCAAGAAACCAAAATCTAAAGGGAACTCAGTATTTAAACTGAAATAACGAGATGATGATCTTACTCATTATTGGTAGTCTCATGTTTCCTCCACTTTATTAATCTCAAAAACTTCAGCATAGATAGAGTAATGGCAAGCATATCATACGGTTTTCATGAATCCTTATAACGCAACAAAATTATTATAAGCATGGATGGTTTAAAAGAGTAAACTTTATTCCATGTCATGTAATTAACTCATAGGCTTGCCTTTGAACAATAAAGTGTAATCATGTAAAATTAAGAGTGTGAGAGTTTGTCATGAAAAGTATATATACTAGAGTATCTCAATCCTCCCACATCAATAAATCAAGACTTTTCAAGCACTACTTTTATATTCATTGTCCTTCAAGAATTTTAGTTCTTAAGTAATTGAGAGCATGCCAAAAAAAATGCATTATTTTATCGGGCTGAGATGGACACTCGTGGCATCACTAAGGTTTTTGTTCCATTTGCATAATGATTACTCATATCAGCCAGATGAGTGATTCCATCATGTTATAGCTACCCGGGAGTGCCAAAAATCTTACCCATTATAGCATTGCTGCTATATATGTTTAATCATCTCATAGCCGAAATCTAGGAGTTTCCTCCATGAAGATTGTTCGTAGGCCAGTGGAGTTGTTGGCATCCTATGAATTTTGACACGCATAAAGCTATATCATTCTTGTGATTTACAATTCAAACTTTGGCATGCTCAGAAAAACCGCTAAACATTAATTCAATTAAACAAATCTTTTCAAAGAGAGCTATCAAGTCAATCATTATTTTCTGTGGTGTTGAGTGTCTCTAGGAATAAGCTTTCAAGACTAAACACTACAACACCCAAGTCTTTAATTGTAAGACCTTTTCTTATTTCAATTGTTTAGAAAAAATTTAGGCAAGACTTGGTTAACTACAAGAGCTAGAACAAAACGTACCCAATTAAATACATATGCAAATAAAATTTTACTATAGTATAGAGACTCACTCCACCAATATAACATATCAACATTACTACTAACTAGCATGGGTTTCTCAAACTTCAAAAGTGGGGAGTCATAAGGCATACCTCTCATGTTTGGTTCCACTTCTCTCTTCCCTTTTTATTTATTTCTTGGAAACTCGAAGTCAATCACTCTCGTTCAAATCAACAAGAACTTCGAGGCGGAAAGAAAAATAGAGAGGGAAAATAAAGATAAACATAGAAATCTTTTTGTGGTTTTTGAGAAGGGGGATTAAAGAATAGAAAATTGGCGGTAGAGCTTGGCTGGAAAATCTCAAAAAAAAATAACTAAGATAAGGTGTTGGGGAAACCAACACGAGTGCTTATAAACTCAAATAAAAGCATAACCTCGAAAATAAGATAAAGCAAATGAAAACCAAAATATAAAATAGATAGAAAACCTCCCCAAGCTTAGGCTTTTGCCAGCCCTTCAAATCACTGTGGTGGTGGGGGGAAGCTATAACTCTAGTCCGCAAATTGAGTTGAAAGGTTACTTGTTGTTTCTCGGAGGTTCAGGGCAAGATTGTGCATTCCCTCCACAGGTCCTCCAAGTTCTTGAAAATCTTGATATGTAGCGAACCGATTTGGTGGTTGCTGCTCCTGATGAGGGACTTCTTGCTCCTCCTCTTGGTCCTCATCCTCCTCCAGAATCTCCTCCTCGGGTTGGTGTTGCTCAACCTGCAAGTCATAAAGCACAGGTCCTTCCTCAATAGACAAAAGATGATTAGGCAAAGGAGCGGGGTAGATACGCCCAGCTCCAGCAATATGCAGATAATAAACTCCACATCTCCTAGTAAGCATTACACAAGCCCTCAAAGTAGAGTAACCAACACGTCGCTCACCTAGCACCGGCTGTAACTCACCTAGGTTGATGCCTAATGCATTGGCGAGCACGGTGATGATGCCTCCACAAGTGGTTGGTCCTTGGCTTTGGTGGGATTGGTACTCCAAGTAGCGCATAAGAATTGAGCCCAAGTGAAGTGACAAGTTGTCATAGTTTAAAGGAGCTTTTTCGAGGATAAGATGTCCTCCTCGTTGAGTCTTGTGATCTCATTGCATGCCTTCAAGGTGTTAGCAATAACATATAACAAATAGCGAATTGCAGGATGTTGAATATTCTTCCCTCTGTTAACTCTAGAAGTAAAGCTCATTCTATTATAACAGTGTTCAGGGGAAGGTTCCATGTTGGTAAAATCTGCGCGCAGAGCATTAGGATCATTGTTGGGTAAACCAAAACAATTGCACCATTCATCTAGTGATAGAGAATAATTATTGTTCATGAGTCGGAAAGAAATTCTATCCTCCCCATGCCATGCTTTGACGCTGCTACTCAAAGAGCTAAGAAATTCAAGGGTTAACCTTCGATAAGTTGGTGCATCATGGTATACAAAGGTTTGCAGGTCAGCTCTATTGCAAAGTAAATTAAAATCATCAGAAATATCGAGTTGGTTCAAAGTGACGGGGCAAGCCCACTTGGTTGTCTTAACTTCTCCATTTTGGATCTTGTCGAAATGATCACGGTGGGCTTTGTTCTTGAATCGAATTGCCATGCGTTCCTGAGCTACATCCCGAGAAGAACTAGCTACGGCAAAATCACGTGTCTGGCTCCTCGTGTTCATCTTCTATAAACAAATACAAGAGAAAAATATAAAACTTTTTGATCCAACAGTAATAGTCATAGCATAATCCTCATCATAGCACACTAAAGAATCTCCTCAGCATATTAATCTAGTCAAGATAATCATGGCAAATAGTTGAAAAACAAGTCTCACGCTAGATTGATAATGACAATAGATTAGAGATGAATTTTCAAAAAGTAATTGGAGGATCGGAGGAGAAACAAATCGTAGATCACTTGTGTGCGAGGAATTCGAACGAAATTGAGCAAGGGTGAAGATCCCTTGAGGTTTTGAGAGATTTTGGAGGTAGAAGAGAGAAAAAGGATTGTGCTTTTGATGTTTTTGGGTACCTCCCCGAGCGTT
This sequence comes from Avena sativa, assembly GCA_916181665.1. Classification (NCBI taxonomy): domain Eukaryota; kingdom Viridiplantae; phylum Streptophyta; class Magnoliopsida; order Poales; family Poaceae; genus Avena; species Avena sativa. Next base: position 129,696,650 of record OV702297.1, read on the forward strand.
TAAGTGGTCGGACACAAATATAAGGCGGCAACTATACGGTGGGAACAGGGTATTCTGGCCGTATAGTTGGTCTGACGACAAAATTTTAGGGTTTCCTAGTGTTTCTGTCTGGCGGCTATAACTATACAGTGACAACTATACGACTGGAACATTCGTTCCCGCCGTATAGTTGGTCGTCAAACCTTCTGTACTCTAGGGTGAAAAATTGTCGATGGGTAACATAACTATACGGCGGGGAATTTTTATTCCCGCCGTATAGTTGGTCGTTAACCTTTCTGTACACATCAAAAAATTTCTATTTCTTTGTAGATTATTTTTTAGTCCAAAACTTAGCGAAACACCTTGTTTTGACAGAAAAAAGATAGACTAAAATTTCGACCAACTATGGCATATATAAAACATGAATTTTTAGTACTGCTGAATCTCTTCCTCTCAATGGAGTTAAGCACTCTTTATTTATACAAAACTTAAACTAAAACTTAAAAACTTAACTCAAACCTTTATTTCACATGGGTTGGCGCTCATGTAGTGCTCTTTTATGGTCAATAGCTTGACCTTGATATTGCTCACATAGGCCATATGAGTGGAACACCCACTCCAAAGTAATTGGCCTTCAAAGTGATGGCCTCCTTATCATCTTGCTTGGCTTTCTTTTTCCTATGTAAATGAATAACAAAAGGATCCCACAAAGGCAATTGAAGCTTCACGTTCCCTTCATGCAAATTGATTAAAGCCATAATAGTTCTTAAGAAAGGACGGGCTAATATGATAGGGGCAGTAGCATCTTCAGGCATGTCAACAATAACAAAATTAATAAGAGCAGGACAGTCTTTAATGTAAACTAATGTATTTTCCTTTATGCCTACTGCTTGTTTATAGGTAGAATCTGATAGATGTAATTTTAGTTCGGTGATTTCAAAAGAGCCAAGATTTAACTTGTTAAAAAGACTCTTTGGAATTGTTGAAACACTTGCACCTATATCACATAGTGCAGCTATTTCATTAGTCTCAATTTTAATCTTAATGGTAGGCTCAAATAAATCATCAAGCTTAACAGGCAATTTTTAAGAAATTGTTTTGTATTCTTCTTCAAGCTGACGTACCTTTATTGCTACCTGATTAACAAAGTGTTGATACATGGCTTCTTCATTTCTTTCACTTACCATAATCTTGACATTGATCCTTTTTACGAGATATTCAATAGTGTAATTTTGTGAAGGAGCATTGCTATAATCAAGTTCTTCGGGCCCCTCCCTTTGGATTCTTATCATCTTGAGCTCTTCAACTGGATTAGGCTCAGGTTTACCTGCAAATTTTGCTAGAATGAGAGTTTGACTCTCGGTTATCTTACCTATTTGTGCCTCAACAATCCTTGTTCTTTCTTGGAGGGCCTGCAAATCATTCCTCAAACTAACAACTTGGTTAGATAATTTACCAAGCACAACATCATGATTCTCCATAATTTTTACTAAAATATTGTTTTGCTCATTTTGTGAGTCCATAAAAGCTTTAAGAGTTTCTTGGAAACTAGTATTGCTTGATTCCATATTATTATTAGAGCTAGCTGCTGGACTAGAGTAATGTTTTTGAAAGTTTGGATTATAATTCTTCTTCCAAGAAGGGTTATAGTCATTACGAGCTATGAAGTCTACTTCTTCAATAGTTGGTTCTGTAGTATTTCTTACCGGGGTTTCCTTACCTTTAACGGCTAATATAAGCTCATCCAACTTAGCATTGAGTTCTTCATTCTCTTGAGGTGTGATGAAGTTTACCTTCTTCGTGTTTGATCTTTCCACATGCCATTGGGCATGGTTGTCTTGCATATTGTCTAGCAGCTGCTTTGCTTCGGTAATTTGCTTACCCATAAATGTTCCTCCAGCTGCAGTATCTAGCATAGACTTAGAGACAGGGTTAAGATCATTATAAAATAAATGGATAATTAACCAATCTTTCATCCCATGGTTGGGACAGTTTCTCATGCACTCTTTCATTCTCTGTCATGCAAGCGCTAGTGGCTCACACTCTTCCTATCTAAAACCAGTAATATTAGATCTGAGTTGCATAGTCTTTGCTAGTGGAAAGAATTTAGTAATAAATAAAGAAGTACATTCCACCCATGATGCAATAGTATTTCTAGGCAAAGATAGCAACCATTCTTTTGCTCTTCCTCTAAGAGAGAAAGGAAATAAGCGCAACTTGACCGCATCGGGGTCAACATCTTTAATGCGCATCATATCACATATTTTAATGAAAGTATTTAAATGCGTACCTGCATCTTCTACAGCAGAGCCTCCAAATTGATTTTGTTGAACCAAACTTAAATAGTGGGGCTTAATTTCATAATCTTCAGCAGCAATTGCTGGCTGAGTAATAGGAGTACTCAAATAATCGTTGTTAGGAGTTGCAAACTCCCTAAGCTTCTTTTTAGCCATACTTCCTATGTTTTTGTATTTTCTTAAACAAATACTAATGATGATAAAGCAAGAATTAAAAAGAATAAGTATTTTTTTTGGTTTTTCAAATAAAAACTAAAATCAAACTAACAAAAATTAAAAACGAGAATTTAAAACTAGCAAGGTTCCTACTAACCTCACTAGGGTAGCTATTGATTCCCCGGCAACGGCGCCAGAAAAAGGGTTGATACCTTCGATCCGGATTATGGATGTAGTATAGCTCTTTTTCCCTAGTAGACCTAGGTTTATCGAATCCTCGAAAAGCAGAAAGCAAAGTGACATTACCTTAACGGACCTTCGAGAGTTTTAGAATTTCTATTGCATTTTTACCGGACCAAGAGTTTGCGATCTTGTTGTTGTTGTTGACGATGGAGAGAGAGGGGGCCTAGGGTCTTCGCTTTTCACCAGTAGCTGTGCAAAACATCTGATGGGAATAACAAATAATAATAAAGTACTCATGTAATTGTTAGAGCAAGATAATTATATGTGGGCAGTGCATCCATAAATGTTATCACCTCTGCAACCGCTTATGGCAATAACCTACTAGTCTCATCCATGGAAGAAAGAGAACTAATGATATGCATAGTGATGTCAACGTTAATCCCAATTAAGTTCCTCACATACAGTCGTACTACCCTTTCTATCACTGGGGTTCCTATCCTGCAGATCAATCGTTACTCACACTCCTTTTACCTAGATTAATCCTTGGGGTCTTGGGTACCTAACAAGTCTTTATATTGAGGAAAGAGAGGGTACTACAATCATCAAGTCATACAAAATAATACATGATCCCATCTATGATAAATAACATGCACAAAAGCTACATGGCTAGGCCGAAGCCCTTAGCCCAAGGAGAATTACTCACACATAGAGATGAAAACAATAATCATAAACATTGTAATAGAGATCATAGAGTTGATAACAAATGGTCTTACAATGTCGCCAATTGGAGATGAGATATACTATTACAAGTGGTGGAATATGGCTATGGTGGTGGAGAAGGGTTTAGAGGTTTAGATCTAGATCTATTCCTCTAGCATGGCGGCAGGGAGAGTTGAGGATGAAAGAAGTGATGTTGTGGAGTCGGGGGCTCGTTTCTCATTGCTTTAAGACTCTTTATATAGGGGTCCCTTCACAAAAGTTGTTCTGTTTGACCTAAGAAGGTCGATGCAAACTATACGGCTGCAACTATAGGGCGGTGGGTCGTATAGTTGGTCGTTAAAATTGCAGTTGCCTCCTCACGGCTCCTGGTTTCTTTGGCGTGTTGAAAATCTCGTATCTTTGGCATTTATGTAGTGATTCCCTTCATAATACGTCATTATCTGCGTAGGCAAAATAAGCAAGAAAGGATTGCATACCCCTTTGATCATTAGGCATTAGTGGAAGGTTTTAGAGAGATGTTTCATCAAATATATGAATAATATCTAGTTTAAATGCGGATGTGGATGGCTATATTTCATACCCATCAGGGTGCTGCTGGCCTAGGGTTTTGGGGTGAGGGGTAGGGGGCACCCTACCCCTCCTTATATAGGTGGGTAGAGGCAGTTGGGGGAGGGGATTCCTCCCCCAACTCCTCTTCATGGACAGAGGCAAGGGAGGTAGGGGAAACCTTCCATAACTAGGTTTCCTCTCCTCCCTCCACTAGGCAACCATCTTGGGATTTGACTTTTTTCAAACAAGCGTTCGACTAATCAAACTAGAGTTTGATTTCTCTCTCCCCATTTCCTAGCCAAGTGACCTAGGACATGATGCAACCATTCCACATTGGTATGACACATCCATGTGCCCTTCCTACTCCGGAGTGGTGGACCTTCTAGACCCTTATAGAAGATTTCGGTGAAAACACCGAAAACATTTCTGAACTCTGGAATTGGACTTTCCTTATATGAATATTATTCTCCAGACCATTCTGGATCTCCTCGTGATGTCCTGGATCCAATCTAAGACTCCGAACAACATTCGGTATCTTACTTACATTTCCATATCTACTAAACAACATTGAATACTTAAGTGTGTCTCCCTACGGTTCGTGAATTATGCAGACATGATCGAGACTCTTCTCCAATCAATAACCAATAGAGGAATCTGGAAATTCATATGGCTCCCACATATTTCTACGATTACTTCATGATCGAATGAACCATTTACATACGATACCAATTTCCCTTTGCCTCGCGATACTTTACTTATCCGAGGTTTGATCGTTGTTATCTCTGCATACCTAGTTCAATATCGTTACCGATAAGTACTCTTTAGTTTTTCCTATGATATGTGATCCCTTGTGATCCAGTCACATGCTTGCAAGCCAATTGGATGACATTCCACCGAGAGGTCTTAGAGTATATCTATCTGTCATATGGATGGACAAATGCCACTCTTGATCCATATGCCTCAACACATACTTTCCGAACACTCAATGCCACCTTTATAACCACCCTATTACAAAGTGGTGTTTGATGTCATCAAAGCATCCATCTGGTGATGTTGATTAACATGATCTCATGGTCGAAGGATTTAGGTTACTATGTATCTGAAAGCTTATAGCAAACGAACTATTGAAATGACTTGATCTTATGCTACACTTAACTATAGGAGTATGTCCATCACATCATTCTCCTAATGATATGACCTTGTTATCAATAACATCCAATGTTCATGATTAGAAAACCATGATAATCAATCAATCAACAAGCTAGTTTAACAAGAGGATTTACTAGGGACTATTTTATGTTTACAAATCACACAAGTATTAATATTTTCGGTTAATACAATTATAGCATGGTATCTAAACATTCGTCATAAACACAAAGATATAATAATAACTACTTTTATTATTGCCTCTTGGGAATATCTCCGACAAATTGGGCCAAGAGCCCTAAATAATAACCAATGGCGTCCATAACTCTGCCCAGTACAAGCTGTAAGGGTAACCCTGCTAACAACGTCGATATCAAAACCTGCTTAAACAAAAGGGGTGCTGACAAAGGGCAAAGGAAAAAAGAGAGCGGATAGTACTGAGACCAGTACACGGCGAGCCTTAGAATTTGGCGGTCCTTGCCTACATAGGTATGGTGGAATGAAGCGGCAGCGCAGCATGCACTAAACAACCTATAGGGACTCGATACAACTGGAGGCTATCAAAGAGGGTTAATAAATACCTTTTTGGATCCAACCTGATACTAATACCAAACATACCCATCCTATTATTTCCCCTTCGAGACCAAATGAAGAAGTCATACCAAGGAAACTCACATGGTTGGAAATTTTATTCATTCCGTTATAGTTGCAGCACTTACTAGTCAATTATAGATAGCATGAGTCATGCTGATATAATAAGCAGTGGACACTTTTAATTAACCATTCTATTATAGTTGTGATACTTTCTAGTCAGATATATATACCATGAGGCATCCCAATTCTAGCAGTTGTTGGTACTATTTAGCTATTCCATTGTAGTGAAAACTGATTACTAGTCATTCCAAAGTCAAATTTATAGCACACAATCAACCTCGGAAAAACCAAATGAAAACACAATAGGCATCACGACAAAGCAATAACAAGATTCATCAAATATTTCAGGGGGCCACCCCACTAAGCTACTCGCGAGGAAGTTGGCCGGCTCCAAGACGGACCTAGAGGTTTGTGTCGACGGATGTAAACGACTGGGAACCCGAAAGTGTGACTGGGCTTGTCGATACCGTATAAACATATCATAATTCCTAAACAGTATAGTAGTAAATGCTCCTCGAGCAATAGTAGTAAATAAATCAGTAAACATGGCATAAGTACAGGATAGTAATAAAACTCCAAACTAGTTTGTGGCCCCAAGAAATAAGTTATGACTCAAGCTCTGGCTAAGAGGATTCATGGTCCCACATGCGGATAGTGCGTTAGTCAAGAAAAAGGTATCAAGTACTCAGGGTCCTACGGGGCACCAGTGAGCGGTTAAAAACCAAATAGCATCTACTGCCCATTGGTGCCTCTGCATTAGTTATATCTATTCCTAGCATTTTAATATCAAGTTGTAATTAAATTCATGATCATATCCAACATAAAGTGTATGGCTACCTTACAATAACTGTGGTACTTGACGACATGCAACAGCACCTGAGCAAGCGACTACGACACTCAAGGCCGACTATCTACCAAACAACAGGTAATAGGAGGTGTCCAAGACAATATAGAGGCTGCAAAGGATATCACGGGTATGAAAACTAAAGCATCGCAACACAAATAGCAATAGATCAACAAGAGGAAATAAAGACTATAAAAGTAAGATAGGTAGAAAGGAGAGAATGCTCTCCTGGGAAACACTGTCGGAGGTTCATCCGAAGATCGGGTCGATACTCGCATAAACTCATCAGACTAATCCGTGAAGAAGCAAAGCACTAGAATAAACACCGGATGCACTATTTATTACAACGACAGAAAATAGGGCATGATGCATGTATGATGTATGACATGACAAAGGTATGATGCAATTAGGCAATATTAAGCGGAACCAGGGTCCAGAAAATTATTTAATAAGTTCGTGTTGTATAGATATCCCTCAATTTAAATGTTATCTTAACCAAGCAAAATATTTCACCGATTCGCTACACAAATTTAAATAGAGCCCATATTAGGCTAGAAAAGCCCGCATATGGTCTCCATATTTAATTATGAGGTGAATCGACAAAGTACCCCAACCCACATTACCAATTTATATGCAAGATATATATATTATATATTATAAAAATATTGGTCCCGAAAAGGGGTCACGCATCAGGATTTGACGATCCTGGGGCTCGGAGGGGTTGGGTTTGGTCTTCGTGTCCTCGGAAGGAGATTTTGACGTTCCGAGGGGTCCGGGAAGGGGAGCTTCACGTTATCGAGTCCGGGAAGGAGTACTCGAGCGGCATTGCCTTCAGGTTCCATGAAGGAGATGCCTTCGGGGCCGCTGTCGTCGGACTCAGGTACCACACCGGTGTTTCATCGGGCTCAACCGGGTCGGCTAAAAGGGCATTTATGCCTTTCACATTATTTTTATGTTTGTTGATAACACTTTGATAGGTTTAATATGTTGTTAAATGTTTCAGGATATATCAGCTACATTTGTGTAATTTGTACCCAAGGAAAAAGAGCCTCGTAGGATAAAATATGTGCAAAGTTAAAGTCCTGCCGGACTATCCGGCTGATGTGCACCGGACTGTCCGGCCCAAACCTGCCAGAGTGTCTGGCCCTAGCGAGTCGCCAGTTTTTCCCCACGAGGTGTGGATAGACTATATACCACTTCGCACACTACCCGGACACCGGCCGGAGACTTGCCAGAAACTCTGTCAGGCCAAAGTGACCGACTGGTTCACACCAGAGTGTCCGACTGGGCCGGAATGTCTGGCCTATATCTACCGGATTGTCCGGTTTAAGTGGCTCCAACGGCTCTAATTTCTAGGGCCCTATATAAGGGCCCCTTCTTCTACCTTGGGAGCTGCTCGACCAGGTCAAGAACAACAACACATTTTGAGCCACCAAATACATAAGATCTCTTCACTCAACCATCCAAAGTCATTGATCTTTGGAGAATCGAAGGAGGCATTGATCTATAGCTTCACCAAGAGAGATCTTCATTTCCCCCTCATTCACTTGAGGGCCCCTTGCTCTAGTGTTTCTTTGGAAACCCTAGCTTTTGATTTGGTTCTTACAAGCTTGTCTTTGATTTTTTGACAGCTTTCTTGTACTCGGGAGCCTCCAATTAAGTTATGGATGTGTTCCTCGAACTTTTTGTAAAGGTGACGGCTTCCACCTTAAAGATTGCCGATATAGTGGAAGTGGTGAATTGAACCCTTTGGGGTGAGGTTCATCGGAGAACAAGGGATGCCTCTCGTGGTGTTGGTGGTTTGAAACCATCCCCTCTCCAAACGTAGACGTACTTCCCCTCAAAAGAAAGGAATTATGGGAAACAGACCCTTGTGTCTCTGCGTGCTCCACTTTGGTTACTTCTATCCTTTACCGCACTTTACTTTACTTGTTATTGCTTAGTGTATGTGCTAGGTTGACATTTAGGTAAATTCACCTTAGTTGCATAATCTAGATAATTTACCTTTCGTGTCAAACCCTAATTTGAAAAAGAGTAAAATTTGAAGTAGCACCTATTCACCCCCCCCCCTCTAGGTGCCCATATGTCACATCCCAAATTTTAGATTTGGTACTGCATAGCATACTTGTCATTGCATCATGAGCATCATTGCCAAAAAAATCAGTTTCAAACTTTTTTTCAAAACCCACTTGCATGCCTTTGTCAGATATACTTGATTGGTCGGTTTCTACCTTGCATCTGCTAGATTGGTTTAGTTTAGTTGTTTGTAAGGAACAGGTGCGTAGAGGGTTCCGACACGAACCCGTAGCACTTTGAATCGCCTCAATTGGAGCTACGGTTAAATTTCAGACAGTTCTGCCAGTTTCAGTTTCAGATAAGAATTGTCCCAGGAAAAAGAAAAAAAGAGAAAGCAGCACAGCAGCGCGTCGGACAGCCCTCGGAGTCACGGCCCACCCCGGCCTAGCCGGGGCCTGCTAGCATCGTAGCCAGCAGCAGCTGCGCGCGCAGCGCGTGCGGAGAACAGCTATGCGCTGCCGACTCTCCCTTGTGCCACTGCCATGTGGGCTCCGCCCGTCAGCACCTTCCCCGTCGCCGTGTTCTTCACAGACTCAACAAACCGGCGCGTTTTCGCGAGATTTCCCCGTCGAATCCGAGCCTATCCCCGTCCGATAGTTGCCCCCTCTTAATCCCTAGTATCCCCTCTTCGAAAGCCCCAAAAATCCCCTCATAACACGCCACCGCCAGCGCGGAATTCTTCACTGGAGATCGAAGCCGCTGCCACCGCCATTATCATGGTGAGGCCGCGATTCTCTCTATGCCGGCCACCCCTTCTCTCCCCGATGACCCTCGAGTCTCACCCTCGCTCGGCCGCGTCGCCCTGACCAGATTTCTTCGCCGCAGGTCCGCTGGAACAAGCCCTCGAGCTCGCCAGAGCCCGAGCATCGTCGTCCGACTCCAGCCGCTCGCTGCCACCGCTAGCGGAAGTGAAGATTTGCGCTGCGGACGTCTCCGAGACCGCCGGACCTCGCTGAACCTCGTCGTACACCTCGCCACCGCCAGCCCTCGCCGGAACCACCGCTCCCGTCGACCCCGATCGCCGCCGGTGAGCCCTCCCCTCGCGAGCTTTCTCAGCCACAGGATCGGCAACACACGGTGTGGATCGCGCGTTGACGGTCATCGTTGACTGCTGACTGGTCAGAACGTGCCACGTTAGCGCGGTCAAGTCTGCTGACTTTAACTGATGATTTAATTCAATTTTAAATTTGCAGAAATTAGCATAAACTTGTAAATTCTATAGAAATTAATCTACTAGGCCAAAAATTGCAAATAAGATATTGTTGGATTCAGGTTTTCACGTAGAATACTTCTGTACAATTGTTTTGGACATTTGCAGCAAGGTTTTGCCATGAATAAATGAATAGTTTAATGTCCTATTTAGAGTAATAAATTCATATGAAAAGTTCTACAACTCCAAAAATTGCAAATGAGGTGTCCCTGGAATCAGTAGAACAAGTAGATTCTCTTTGTGAATTAAAATGGTAACCTTAATGTACTGGAAGTTGCAGAAACAATTAATAGCTTTCTGGAGTATTTTAATTGTATAAAAAGTTCTGTAACTCCTTTTTGAGTGATTCCAGTTGGTACTGGTTCTATTTTAGGTTGCCTACACAATAGTTATTTTTCCAAGATTTTACAAACTAGTTAACAGCAGTGGTTTAATAATTGGATTAGATCTCCATTATTTGGCCATTTGAAATTGCATGCTTTGTTTTCAATGATTTTAAAATAATTTCCATGCATACATACAGTAGGTATACTGAACAAGGTTGTAGAAAGCTACTGTAGCACTGTTCAACTTGTCATGCATGCATCTTGCATTGTTATGTTTGTATATGATTGTTTATGTGTTGCAATTATGTATCGTGTAGATTGTGACAAGTGCAACGCTTGCTTCTGTGAGGACTGTACTCTCGACTCCTACCGTCAAGACAAGTAGTTGCTATTTTAATCATTAATTGTCCTACTATTTTCGCTTGTGCATTTGTAGTGTATTTTTGGTAACTACATGTGTAGGTATTACTATGCTATGTTATGTCCTATGTATTATGGTAGGGAAATCCTTTGTAGTTGAGCTCCCGTATGGTAGATGTGCTTAGAATTGCTGTAGATATGAGGAATGGATCATGCTTTGGTAAAGTAAAGGTTTTGTTCTACTAAAACAACATAATGTTAATGAACTACCTGGGTGGAGTGGCTGGATTAGTCATCGGAGTGTGAATACTGGTGGGGAATGCCGCTCAGGGTACTGAGAAGGATTGGTTGTCTTTATTCTAGTAGCTTACGTGTGCAACCATGTGATAGTCAGAATGGATGGCTGGTTGGACTCAGTAGGTCGTCGTGACCCGAACCTAGCGTAGCCAGAGATGTAGTGAATGATAGGTTGGGACCGGTGCATAGTGGGGTTTTGGAATCTACTTCCCGAACGGTCTCTTCTTGGACTTCTCCCTATCGTCGCACAATATGCGTGTGGTGGTACGAGCTGGGCTGTCCAAGTCACATGGGTAAAGTGTATAAACCCCTGTAGGGTGTATAAACTAAGTGCTTAGCCGCGTCCCCGGTTACGGACAAATGAGTTGCTTGATATTGATACTATGACATATTCTCGCTCATCCTTATTTCTTGATTTCTAAAATTTGATGGGTGAACTTAATGGGTTGTTGTGAATCAAAATTGGTTTAACAAAGTAGGACAAAGTGTTTGGAAAATGCAAGCTAGCCACAGCTCCACCAGCCAAATAAGCATGTAGTTGCTAAGTCTATTGTCTCCCTATTTAGCGCTACTTGCCATACATTCCATGTATTGACCCTTCAGGGCTGCTACGTTTTTGTTGCAGGATATTCTGACTCTGATTGATCTGCTAGGTCGCGGTACTTCACACTGCACTTGTTCGCTTGTGGGCAATTTGGAGATTGAAGGAGTTATTTATTTATGTTTGATACTTGAATAAGTTTGAGCTAGCCTTCGATCTAAGCTTTATTGTAATAAATGTATACTCTGGATCTTCATTATTTATGATACACGGATATTTTACTTTGTTATTCATCTAAGTTCTATGTAAGCCAATGAACCGATCCAGGGATTGGCAAGTTGCATAGAAGCTACAGTCTTTTCAGTACTGTAGTGTTACACCATATGATCCTTTCAATTGGTATCAGAGCATCGGCTCTTTATTCGAGCTTTATTGCCTAAGAGTATATGGGTAGCCATGGTGGAGAAGGAGGGAGTGAGGCTAGTAACACCGTGTCCATGGCAGACCTCAAGGATTTGGAAACAAACTTGAGTGCCACCTTGGGCAAGGAAATCAAAGAATTGCGTGACCTATTCGAGAGATTTGTTAAAGCCTCATATCCTCCCTCTCCTCAAGAGGGAATCCCACCAACCCCAAGGGTGAATGCTCCTTCATGACCCGTGGGTGTGGTGGTGGGGGAAAATGAAACCGCTAATCCCTCCACCAAAAAGGATGATGGGAAAGGGGAGCACCATGAAACTCAAGGATGGTACTCTCCCGACCCTCCATTTCCTCACCCTCATATAAACAATAGAGGTGAATCACCTAAGCTTGCTGCATCTACTTTTGCTCTATGGCAATCACTAAGGAAATCTCATGTGTGCAGCTCTTGTATTGAGTTATGGAATATCATTGAAGAAGGACTCCATGTTGTGGATCCAACCAACTTGACAAGATGAGAAGTTGTAAATAGTCAACTCAATGCCACCGCTTTTCACATGATTCAACAAGGATTGGGTACAAAATATTACCCGCACATTGAACACCTCAACACCGCCAAGGAAGCTTGGGATGCTCTCACAGAATTGTATGTTGGAAATGATAGCATGAGAAGGAACCGGTATGATGCACTAAGCAATGAATCCAAAGGATTCTATATGAAGGATGGTGAAGATCATGAAGACATGTATCGAAGGCTCAAGTCCACAGCCACCGCCTTTAGGAATGTGGGTGCCTCACATGTGGATGATGCTTGGATAACAAGAAAATATGTGAGTGCACTCATGCCCTTTGAGCCCACCGACATGAAGAGCCTACAAGGAAGACACAACTACCACCTCATGACCTACAATGAAGATATGCAAGAGATGGCCTCTTTCAAGGTTGCCGCCAAGAATGCCAAAGTGCCCGTGCTCGAGCCCTTGGAATGAGCAATGGCGTCAACCTTACACTAAAGGCCAAAAAGGTGGAGTATGTGGATGAAGATGATAGTGATGAAGGCTTATATATGAGCCATCCCGATGATGTCAAGATTGCCCATGGTGAATATATGGCCTTCTATGCAAATAACTTTTGGAAAGATCCCGCCAAGGCCAAGATGGAGATGCAACGAAGAAGCAACCCAAATGGCCAAAGAGACAATGTCACTAAATTGAGAACTTGCTTCAATTGTGGTGACCGCTATAACTTTGTGGCGGGTTGTCCCTATGAGAAGAGAGAAGATCATGGGGGTAAACTTGTGTTGAAGAAAACCTCCAAAGCTCCTTTCAAGAAACCCTTCATCAAGAAGAATCCCATCAACAAGAAGTCGGGTGAAATTGTATTGATCACCCATGAAGAATTCTCCTCCGATAAATGAAGATGATGAAGAGGAAATTATCAAGTGGTCTGGCGGCTCTTGCCACTACTTCTACACCCACATTCTCCCTCTTCGAATCTCCAAATGAGAATATCTCCAACAAGAACATCACTTTCCTTATGGCAAGAGGAATGAAGGTGTCATCATCATCACACCCCTCCTCCTTGATTAATGATGAAATTGATGATGTGATATCTCTTAAGGTTAAAAGGTAAATAATTTCTTTTGATTAGTTCATCAATAACTTGCAAGGAGAACACAAGAGACATTTTGTGGACCTCTTAGATCAAATTTCTCACACACAAGAGCTTCTTGATGAGAGATGTAAACTAGGGAGAGAACACATGATTGATGTAGAAGCTCTAAATAATGCCCTAGAAGAAGAACAAGAGACTAGGATGTCTCTAGAACTAAAACTTGAAGGGCTTTATGGGGCTAATGACTTAATTCTTAATAGACTCGTCAAGGAACGAGACCATGCTATTGCTAATTATAAAAAGGCTAAAAAGGACAAGATTGAGTTTGGTGTTCATGAAAAACTTGTCGAGGACTTTAGGATCCTTGACAAGGCTCACAAGGCCTTGGAAAGTGAACTCTTGTTACTCACAAAGTCCCATGAAAAGCTTCAAACTCAATTGACAAATATTCCTTCACCTAGCAATTTCATTCCTTGTAGTAGTACAAATTTTCTTGAAGAAAATGCTAGGTTGAAGGGGGAGCTAGCTAAGGCCACCTTTCCAAAAGGAAACAAGCTCATTGATGACCTCTTGAGTAAGCAAAGGCCAAATGGTGAGAAAGGGGGCATTGGCTTTGTCTCCAAAGCCAAGAAGAAGAAGGCCAAGCCCGCACAAGAAAAAGACAAGGCCATTGTTGGGAGTATGTCGTGGTGGTGGCACGTCAGATGCCATGGGTAGGCTAAAGTATGGGGCCAATGGATGCTAGTGGGATCTGGGGAGGGAAGATGTAGTGATTTCTACACACAACTAGCTAGAACTTAGATCTTTATTTCTCCTCAATCAAACTACAAGTGCTCCTTGAGCTGTATCAAAGAGAGGAAGAACAAGATTACAACATAAGCCCTCTAGTGCCAAATAAGTCGATCCCTTCTCCAGGAATCCGTGCCCCTCCTTATAAAGGAGTCCCTTGGTTCCTTCTAGGGCTGAAGTGGACAAGCATATTCTTGGAATATGCTTGTCCCAAAGTGGTAACTCGGCGGACCTCTTTCCGTGTCCCCCTTCTATCGACGACAATGACACAGAACCCCCACATGTGAGCCTCGGGCTTTCCCACTGTCACATCTGTGATGATTGTCTGCCCCTCTGTGGCTCTGCTCTTTGTCTCTAGCGCTTGGCTCTGTGCAGATTCCTCCTAGTTAAAAGCTAGGGTTTGACTCTGGGATCTGTCTCCTTCTTCTACAAGCTTCCCGTTACCCGGCCTTGCCTTGCGTAACTCGGCTCGACCCTTACCTGCGTATGAGCTAATCAACCTTATTCGGCCGAATTAGCTCATATGTCAGCCGAGTAAGGTATTAATCACTCGACCCTGGCTAAGCCATGCCTTATTCGTCTGACCCTTGCATAACTAGGCCGAATCAGCTTGTAACTCGGCATATGGTAAGAAAGGTTCCTTCTTTCTTTCCACTATCTTGACCCTACCTGGGGTCATCCCCCCAACATTAGTCCCCAAAGCTGGTGCGGTCCTGCCTAATACTTCGGTCGGGCCACGTCAGTTTACAGACATTTATTCCTTCTCATTTCCTGCCCAACGTATTTTTTAGCCGACGCTCCTTTTCAGCTATCTTTCTTTTGTTTATCCTCTCTTACTAAGGTTTGATCCGTGTTCCGAGTCATTCTCATTCTTCCGGTGTATCTACTTGGATTCTCGAGTAAGCCTCATCCTACGTGTACCAATCATTACTATTGTCTCGTTTTTTGGTACTGCTACAGTGTATGCTGACACGCTACAGTGATTACTGCGCCCATCGCGTCGGTGCAGTGACGCTTCGATAAACGCAACAGTCACATAGCCTGATCTCCTCTCGCGTCATGCAGCCCTTGTTGTGGCTCCACTCTTCGTTCGTGGATGCGTGGTACACGCGTTCACGCGGTTACGGCGGCACACCCACGATCCCACTATCGCTCACCCAATGCGGTTATAAGCAGGGGAGTGGGGTGGGTCAATTCACTTTTCCCTTTCCCACTCCCTTCGTCTTCCTCCCAGTGTCGTCGCTGTTGGTGTGCTCCAGCGACTGTGCCACCGCTACTCCTTCTTGACGGCCGCGCCACCTCTCTTCTACTCTTGCGAGCTCGTCGTCGCGTCCCCATTATTTGGTCCTTGTTGCTATGCTTCTTCGCTGCGTTTCACGCCGCCGCCGCTAGGTCTCTTCCCTAGGTGTTTCTCTTGTTTTCCTCAATCTCCTGCGGTGGTTCTTTTCCTGCTCCATCATCGCGCTCGTCGCCGTCGTGACGGGGCCTTGGGTTTCTAGGCCTCTCCCCGCCTCTAATTTTCCTCCGTCGACTCCTCCAATGAGCCTATGTCTAGCTCCGTCAGCGGCGCCCTTGTTGGGGAAGAATAGCTCATGGCGGGCCCAGAACGGGGCTCATGGCAAGGTTCTACAGTCACTCTCCGAGAGATCGAGTGGCTGCGCAAGACCCGCCAAATTCCTGCCGAGGTAAACTATTGCTTACCCGGCAAAGATTCTTCCCCTGTACTTGATGATGGCGAGTACGTAGTTTTTATGTCACACTTTGCCAGAGGATTTGGCCTCCCTCTTAGCGATTTTGCTAGGATCTGTCTGGACTACTTCGGCCTTCAGCCGCATCACTTGTTGGCTAATGTCGTGGCCTCTTTCTTGGCTTTTATCTCGGCTTCTGAAGGATACTTCGGCCTTTGTCCTTCAGTAGATGTATGGTCGAAGTTCTTCCAAATCCGAGCCAATGTGGTGCCGGATAAATCTCTTCATCCCTCCGAGGAATCTTTGACCTAGTGTGGGGCCGCCTCCATTACACCTCGTAAAAACTCCGTATTCCCCCGAGTTGCGGGTCTAGATTCTTGTAAGAAATGGCACATATCATTTTTGTATGTTAAGAATACCGGAGCAGAGGATAGGATTCGGCTTCGTGCTTTCTCCATCGGTCCTCCTTCAAAGAAGAACTGGATCTATAATCTGAAGAAAACCCATGCTCTTGCCAAGTCATTTGAGCTCCGGCTTAAAGAGTTGACTCGGGCTGGGCATCAGGGCGAAGATCTGATGACCACGTTTATCAGCAGCCGAATCTGCCCCTTCCAACTCCGCTCCCACAAGATTTTCTATATGAGTGGTCCTTTGGATCCCAACCGAGTTTCCACGATTGAGCTTGATGATTTCCAAATCTATAAATGTGGCTGGGCTATCTTCAAGATTGAGATGCCCGAGGAATGGAAGTGGGGAATGAAGCCACCTCGGGTAAATTGAACATGAGTAGTTTTATCCGAGTTACTTTTTCCTTCATTCTTTCGCTAACTCTTGTTTGCTTTTCTCGCAGAGTTTTGCAGAGCAGACCATGGAAGATGCCGAGGTTTTTGCTCTTCGCTGGACCACTGACCGCAACACCCCGGACAACGGAGAACCTGATCCGAAGGAATTCATTCCTAAGCCGGAGGCTACTCCTGCTCGCCCCCAGGGTAAAACCTCGGCTCAAGATGATGAAAGTAGTTGCCGCGGTGCCTATCTCTTACGCATTTCCGGCTCCTTATTTCCCAGCTAATCTGGTTGGCCAGGTGCACGAGGTCGAACCTCTCGCTTCAGAAGCCCCTGTTGCTTCTAAGAAGCGTGCCGCTTCGACGGATCCTTCGGATGCTGCCCCAAGAAACGAACTAAGAAGTCCTCCCAGCATATTCCGAAGCGCAAAGTTATGCCTGGAATTACTGGGTAAGTCTCCCAAAGTTACTCCCACTGACCCTTCGTCTATCGTAGTTTCAGCTTCTGCTCAAACGTCCGCCGAGGTTGCTGCTACCTCGGCTCCTTTAGAAACTGTTACCCCTTCTGCTGCAAAGGATGTTGTTCCCAGCGCCAAAGTTATTGCCCCTCCCAAGGTTCGCTCCAAAATCAAGAAAGGTGTCACTGCCAAGCCCTTGCCACCTCAAAAAGGACAAACAGGTTCCTCTCAGCCCAGTGTTGCTGATATGCTTCGCAAGGGGGCCTCTACCGCTAAGCCTGGTGTTACCCTTGTCACCGATACACAACTCGTCCTCCATAAGAGTCCAGCGGCCACGGCAGTCACACAACTGGCCAGAGGTAAGGTGTTAACACGTACTGAGAGTGGGAATAGCCTCGGCTCGTTGGTGGAGTATGCCAACAATTGGAACGCTGTTGATCAACTTGAAGGCAATCCGAGTAACCAATCGTTCCAGCTATCCGACATCAGCAGCCGTTTGCACATGGCTGCCAAGATTGTCCTTGAAAGTGACAAGATGAACGAGGTACACGCCTCAATTTACACTTTATCTTTCATTCATACGATATTATATAAGCACTAGTCCCCGAGCTTGCAACCGAATGACTTGTTATTCGTTTGGAAGCTTTCCTTGTTCCAAATATAGCAACTTGCCTGTGCAATAGATAATGTTTGTTGTGTAGATTAAAACATGTCTAACCACCTAGAGCCGAGTAAAATTTCTTCGTGCTTCAGATCTTCTTTAGTTTTGAATATCTAGCCATCTAGATCCGAGTCAAGTTTTTTCTTGATTCAGATCTACTTTAGTTTTGAATATCCAGCCATCTAGATCCGAGTCAAGTCTTTTCTTGATTCAGATCTTCTTTAGTTTTGAATATCCAGCCATCTAGATATGAGTCAAGTTATTTCTTGATTCAGATCTTTGTGGTTTTCTTTGTATAACTTGTTGTTATTTCAGGTTGCTCACGATCGGCGAACGGCCGAATTTCAAAGTTTACTCTTCTTGCACAAGAAACTTCAAGATAAATTCGACCAAATGGTCCCCATTGTGAAGAAGACTGGTAAACTACTCGGCTTTTAGTGCCCTCTACCTTTGTAGAAAACTCCATTTTTGTACTAATTTATGATGTGTTGTTGTGCAGTTAAAGTTAACAATCTAAATACCCGGCTTACGAAGAAGGTTGGCGCCCTTGAAGGTTAGTTACCCCTTTGCCATTTTATTTATCCACTTTTGATCGAAGTAAATCTTGAGTATCTTATGGTATTCCAGCTTCGGCGTAGCCGAGTTACAAACATTTGCAGTGTCGCATCAAAAATGCATACCTATGCCTGATATGATGCTGAATTTTTTAGAGCAAGCTGCCACAAACTCGGCCCAACTTAAGGAAAAAGATGATGAGATAACCCGGCTCCGTGCCCAGGCTGAATATCTTAAACTTTCCCAGAAGTCAGAGTTACAGAAAGTTGATCAGGAGTTTTCCGAGGATAAGAACCGACTAAGTCTACAGCTTCAGAAGGACAAGGAGCTTCTTGATGCCGCCGAGCTAAAGAACCAGGCGATGACCGAAGAAATGACTTGTTTTGAGAAGAATAGAGCTAACTGGGCCCTAGATCTCCAGAAAATGCTGCGTTAAATCCACCGTAAGTTTCTGTTTATATTCGAGTCATTCTTTTTTGCTTGTAGCTTTTCTTGACTTAAGTGACGTTTTTGCTTACAAACCATTTTCCAGAAGCCGAATCTATGAGTTCAAAGGATGTGATTGCTGCTTGCGGCCGCCGAGGTGTTCCCATTGTTCCAAATCAAGAATATTCCATGGAGGATTTCCTGGTTGTCGTTGTAGATGCTATCGAGCCAATGAAAGTCATGGGAAAATATCTGGTGCGAGCGGCTATTCGGGCCTACCATGTGCTCTGGCCGAATGAGCCGAAGATTAAGAAAGTTGAAGTTCTCGTAGTGAGGCTAATGGAGTCTCAAACTCGACTGAATCTTTGGCGAGAATCTGCCGGACGAACCGGAGCTGACATGGCGCATACTGTTGTTCTGTCATGGTACGAGGATATCTCCCTCGATACCTTGATGAATTTGCACACTGGGTCTCCTTGGGTTGAAAATCCGAGTATGTTGCCCGCCGCCAAGCCCGTGCCTATCATCTTATTGAGTACACCGATGTTCATCACTGGAACGAAGGGTCGAGCTTTCTCCCTGAGGACACTGAAGATAATGCTGAGGCTGTGGATGAAGATGGATCTGATGGCGATTCCGGTGGTGAAGATGGATCGGATGAAGATTCTGATAATGCTGACGAGTCCAGCGATAGCTCAGGAGGGGATGCTGAGGGTCTATCCTCCTCCAAGGGAACTGAAGCTTCTCAAGCCCAAGGCGGAGTTTCTCAACAGACAAAGCCTGCCCAAGATGTCCCTTCGACCTCCGTCGATGCTGAAGTAACCTCTGACGAAGCTCAATCAACCTCTGAGGCCCCTGCTCCTAAGGTCGTTCCTTCTAGCGAGGCCGAGGTAGCCTCGGCTGTGTCCGAGATACAAATGTCTGAAACTCCTCCTGCTGCTACTGTTCCTCCCACGGGTGATTTGGCAACTGTCGATGCTTGAGCTTGAAAACTCTTACTTGTTAAGTCCCCAGTATGCCGGGTGTATGCTGTCCTAAAACAATCTTCCCCTTTTGGTACTATGTGATCCGTTTGACTTTGGCATCATATGCTTTAGTAATGTTGTTACTATTCTAGTTGAATTTGTGTGATCCGTATCTTTGTTTGTAAAATTTCAACTTCGTTAGTTCGAATCATTTTTCCACATGTCCGATTCTTGTTCGGCATCCATATTGTGCCTTTCATCTATTCTTAGTCGCGACACTCTTGGTTTTACCATTTTGTCTCAAGGGCTATGAGCACTATGTCCATACCTCATTTTAGTCTGATAGACTTACTACCTTTCCGAGTTATTAATCAGTAAGATAAAATAGGGCACTTTCCACATTATATCTCGAATTGCTGATGTTATTACTCGTGTGATTATGATATTACTAATTCATGGGGAACTCCTCCGAGTTATTGATCGGGTTGCCAAAGTGATCATTCATATTACACATGTGGTTGATGATATACAAACCGGGGCAGCCCCCGAGCCGCGGGTTGGGCCACCGAGGTTTCATATATAACCAAGTCGACGAACAGTACGGGTTAGTCCCCGAGTTACTACTCGAGTTACCAAAGTTTCACACACAACGAAAAATGAGAAACAATGTGGGGTAGTTCCCGAATCATTGCTCGAGCTACCAAAGTTTCATTAAAAATGATAAATAACATGGGGTAGTCCCCGAGTCACTGCTCGAGCTACCGAAGTTTCATACATAATTAAAAAATGACAAATAACATGGGGTAGTACCCAAGTCACTGCTCGAGCTACCGAAGTTTCATACATAATTAAAAAATGACAAATAACATGGGGTAGTCCCCGAGTTACTGCTCGAGCTATTGAAATCTCGTTAATTCATGTCTGGTACATCAATTTGATACATAATATTGCTGGATACAATACACTTCCTATAAGTGTAAAACGGATGAAGTAAAGCCACGTTCCACGGTCTTTTTGATTCGTCTCCGGACTTATTTGCCTTGTTCTTTTCTGGTGTTTGAGCGTCGATTAGGTAGTATGCATCGTTTTGTAATGCTTTGCTCATGATAAATGGGCCTTCCCATGGGGGTGAGATTTTATGCATGCATGTTGTGCGCTGCACTAGCCGAAGAACTAGATCTCCTTCCTTGAAAACTCTTGGACTCACTTTCTTGCTATGATATCATCCAAGGTCTTGTTGATAAATAGCTGATCTTGATAGCGCCAATTCTCTTGCTTCTTCTAGCAAGTACACATCATCTTGTCGTGATATTTCATTTACTTTGGCACTTGTGTATTGGGTGAATCTTGGCGAGTCATGCATTATGTCAGCTGGAAGTACAGCTTCTTCCCCATATACAAGAAAGAACGAGGTATATCCCGTCGATCTATTTGGGGTGGTCTTGAGGCTCCACAGCACCGCTGGGAGTACCTCAATCCAGCATCCTGCCGACCTCTGCAGCGGTTTATCAGCCGAGGTTTTATCCCGGACAACACTAGTCCATTTGATCTTTCTACTTTTCCATTATTAGCCGGGTGAGCCACCGAAGCAACATCGAGTCTTATGTGCTTCTCTTGGCAGAATCTAGCAAAAGCTCCTTCAGCGAAGTTTGTGTCATTATCTGTGATGATACTATGTGGATAACCATATCTCAAGATAATATCTTTGAGGAATTTCACTACCGTGGGCCCGTCACATTTTGTTATTGCCTTCACTTCTATCCACTTTGTGAATTTGTCCACCATGACCAAAATGTGCGTCATGCCGCCGCGAGCCGGCTTAAATGGACCTACCATATATAAAAATCACACAAAGATGGACAAGTGATTGGTATTGTTTTTAACTCGGATGAAGGCAAATGTATTTTGCTGGAATATCTCTGGTAGCCATTACACTTTGTTACCAATTCTTTTGCTTCCTTCAGCACAGTTGGCCAATAAAATCCATGCCTGAATGCTTTGGCCACTAGGGATCTTGACGAGGCATGGTGTCCACATTCTCCTTGATGTATATCCAAGAGGATTTCTTCCCTTCTGCCGTGCAGCACATTTGTCATGCTTCTCTTATAAAGCTCATTATTTATGGTTGTGTAAGCTTTTGCTCTTCTCACTATCTGCCTGGCCATAACCTCATCATCCGGCAAGATCTCTTCTTTGAGGAATGAGAATATGGGTTGTGCCCATTGCGGCACGACTTTTTCTGGGAAAATTGTGTTGTCAATTTCCATCTTCTCCGCCGTCATAACCTCTGCCGACTTTCCCAATCCAATTGTGGGTCAACCGAATCAATCTCCGAGTAGTTCGGTTTATGTTCTTTGTCAATTTCCATTGGGATGCGCCCTTCTATCTGATCTAACGAGATATGAATTGACTCGGATTCTAGCGAAGGTGTAATTGATGGCATTCTTAGGTGTTCCAGGGGTATACCAGGTGGAATTCACTATCTGGTTGATCCGAGCTTCGACAGCGTATCTGCAGCATCATTTTCTGTCCGAGGTATGTGATGGAATTCACATCCATCCAAATAACCACTGATTTTCTGCACATGAAACCTATATAGGGCCATATTTGCATCCAGTGCGTCCCAATTCCCCGACACTTACTGGACTACGAGGTCCAAATCCCCGTAACACAGAATCCGACGTATGCCGATCTCTTTTGCCATTTTCAGGCCATGGACAAGCGCCTCATATTTGGCTACATTGTTCGATGCAGCGAAATGTATTTGCAACACATATTTCAGCTGATCCTTTTTTGGAGAGGTTAACACTATCCCTGCTCCTAGCCCATTTCTTAACTTGGACCCGTCAAAGTGCATCGTCCAATAATTTGGATCTGGCAATGGGGGTTCATATTTCACCTTTGTCCAGTCTACGAAAAAGTCGGCAACTGCCTGGGACTTAATAGCATCTCGCCTATCAAATTGTGGAGCATAAGCTGACAACTCAATTGCCCATTTTGCTATTTGGCCACTTGCATCTTTGTTGCTCAGTATCTCGGCTATCGGTGCCTCACAAATCACCTTTATTGGGTGTTCTTCAAAATAATGTTTGAGCTTCTTTGCCGACATGTACACTCCGTAAGCCATTTTCAGGTAGTGTGGGTAGTTCTGCTTCAAGGCTGATAATACCTCACTCAGGTAATATACCGGTCTTTGCATCGACTTACCTTCTTCGTTTCGTTCTACAACAACTACTGCACTTACCACCATGTTTGTTGCTGCCACATAGAGTAGAATGGGCTCTTTTGACAATGGGGAAGCCAAGATAGGTGCCGTAGCCAGCATCTTTTTTAACTCATGAAAAGCATTATTGTCCTGAGGTGTCTAGATGAACTTGTTGGATTTTTTCATTAATTGATACAAAGGCAATGCTTTTTCACCTAGCCAACTCACGAACCAACTCAGGGATGCAAGATATCCTGTAAACTTTTGTACATCATTTAGGCTTTTTGGCAGTTCCATTCTTTCAACTGCTCGGATCTTAGTCGGATTTGCCTCTATACGTCGGCTGGACACGAGGAAACCAAGTAATTTTCCGGCCGGTACACCAAAGGTACATTTTTCCGGGTTAAGATTCATTTGGAACCTTCTTAAGTTCGCGAATGTCTGCCGAATATCTTCCAAGAGCGTGTTGCTCTCTTTGGTTTTTATAACTATGTCATCAACATATACTTGCACATTTTTCCGATTTGGTCGTGCAGACATTTTTGCATGCATCTTTGGTACATGGCTCCTGCATTATGCAGGCTGAAAGGCATGGTGCGATAGCAATAAGCCCCATACGGGGTGATAAACACAGTCTTTATTTGATCAGTCGGGTTTAACAGTATCTGGTGGAAACCAGAGTACGCGTCTACAAATGATAACACTCGCATCCTGCGGTTGAATCAATGACTTGGTCTATCCTAGGTAAAGGAAAAGGATCTTTGGGACACGCCTTGTGAAGGTTCATGTAATCGATGCACATTCGCCAAACGATAGCTACATTTGGGTTATCCTTTTTCTTTTCTACCAACACTAGGTTTGATAACCAATCCGGATGAAGCACTTCCATGATAAACCCGACCGAAGCGGCTTCCATGCAAGGAGCCGAGCTATCTCATCCCCTATTATCTTTCTCCTGTCTTCAGGGCGAAGCGGCGGAGAGGTTGCTTCACCGGCCTTGCTCCTGGCCTTACGTGCAAAGAGTGCTCAGCCAACTCCCTCGGTACTCCTTGTAGATCATGTGTTGACCATGCAAAGATATCCCGATTCTCACGGAGTAAGTTGGTGAGCTCGCTTTCCTATTTGTCATCCAGGCCCGCACCAATAGTGATGGTGCGCTCTGGGAATTGTTCATCGATCTGGATCTTTTTTGGTTCCTTAGTCGGCTGGAATTACAAACTTCTGTGCGGGTTGGCAAGTGCCGGCATGTTAAGCTGTGCCGATTGAGCCAAAGCTGCTACTTCCTGAATTCTTCTTTTCTCTCTTGCGATTACCAAAGACTCGACCAGGTTTGATCCGGCTGAGGCATACTCCATTGATTTCCTATAATCCCCAGCTATTGTTATCACCTCCTGAGGTCCTGGCATGTTCATTTTCAAGTAACTAATGTGACAGCTGCTCATAAATTTAGCCAATACCGGTCATCCGAGTAAAGCATGATAGCAACTTTCCAGATCCACCACCTCAAACTCCAGATTTTCAGCTCTACAATTCTCTCTTGTGCCGAATAATACATCTACTCGGACTTTCCCAATGGGTTCGCATGAGAGACCCGGCACTATCCCATGGAACGTTGTCCTTGTTGACTGCAGCATATTCGGAGTTATTCCGAGTTTGTGCATTGTGTCTTTGTACATGATATTGATGCTGCTCCCATTATCTATCAGTACTTTCGAGAACTTCATGTTGATGCTAGGCCCGACAAATGTCGGATCTAGTACTAAAGCATACGATCCTGGGTTCGGCATTATCTTTGGATGATCTCTTATGCTCCAGGTTATCTCCTGGTTTGACCATGGTACGTATCTCGGAACAGCCGGCATAACTGCATTCACTTCCATATGTCGGTGTTCTACGCTCTGTCTATCTTGTTTCTCTGTCGTGAACACACAGTATGATTGATGTTCCCTGTAATCATTGCGTCCATTATTTCCGAGGTTTCCCCTTCCATCTTGATTCTGATTTATCACTTGATGAACTGTATCCCTCCGATCTGGATTCTCATATGTCGGAGGTGGTGGAGGTAACATCAGTTGTTGTGCATTTCCCCCAGTCAGCTGTGGCTACTACTGGTGATGCGTTTGATGCCGTGGTGCTTGTATGGCTGTCGGGTTTCCCATTGCGCTCTTCATCCAGGCGCATTGGCGAGTGGTGTGATTGGCTGGCTTGGCCGGGTTAGACCTCAAGTGGCAAAACTATGTCTCGTGATGATTTTGTGGGAAGTGCTAACCCTCACTATGTTTTAATGCCTGATTATTATGGTGATGTGTATGCACAATATTTTGGGCCATTTGATGGTTATATTGCTTGGTCTATTTGGGTTCCCAAGACCCCTGTTGCTAACAAAAGAGGACCCATTGAAAAATGGGTACCTAAAAACTAGCTTGATATTTTGTAGACCTATGCTTTCGGAGGGTCAAAGTGGGTTCTCAATAGTGGATGCACAAGTCATATGATTGTAAGCACATCTATTGTCAAGGATTTGAGACCAAATGATGATCAAATATCCGTGACATATGCCGACAAGTCCAAGTCTAAGGTAATGGGTTTCGGAAAGGTTGTGGTTGCCCACGACATTACACTCGTGGACATCATGCTTGTTGAGACCCTTGGCTATAATTTACTTTCAGTTCGTGCTCTTGGAAAGATGGGCTTTGCCATCTTTATAGATAATGATATTGTGGTCCTCAGGTGGAGCAAGTCTCTAAAGGTCGCTTTCATTGGGTACATCGAAAATGACTTGTATGTGGTGGAATTTTTAGGGCAAACCACTACAAGTGCGATATGCCTATTCGGAAAGGCCGATGTGGGTTGGTTGTCGCATCACCACCTAGCCCATGTCAACAATAGAACTTTTCAAAGTCTCCACAAGGATGGCCACATTGTTGTACTAAAAAAATGTTTGCTTTGCCAAAGATCGTGTTTGTAGGGCTTGTGTTGAAGGAAAGATGCATGATTCTACCCACAAGCTGAAGAACTACATCAAGTCCAAGAGGATCTTGGAGCTCCTTCATGTGGGTCTCTTTGGTCCTCCATCTCATGAAAGTCTTGGTGGGAATAAATATTGTTTGGTGATTGTTGATGACTATTCAAGATACACATGGGTATATTTCTTCAAGCTGAAAAGTGAGACCCAAGAGAACTTCATCGACTTCATCAACATGGTTCAACGTCAATACAATGTCCCTATGTTGATGATAAGAAGTGACAATGGCACCGAGTTCAAGAACTACACCTTGAATGGAATCCTTAGTGATGAGGGGATAAAACACCAATATTCCGCTGCATATACCCCTCAACAAAATGGTGTAGCCGAGAGGAAGAACCGAACTCTTATTGACATGGCAAGGACCATGTTGGCGGAGTTTAAATACCCATATAATTTTTGGGCCGAAGAAATCTACACCGCATGCCATGCATCCAACCAGCTCTACCTCCACAAGAAATTGATCAAGAATCCATATGAGATACTTACTGGTAACAAGCCCAACGTATCTTACTTCCGGGTATTCGGTTGTAAGTGTTTCTATCTCAAAAAGGGTGTTCGGTTGTCCAAATTTGATTCCAAAGCATTAGAGGGTATTTTTGTTGGCTATGGTCTTGAATCTCACACTTATAGTCTATGATAAGATCTCTGGAGATGTCATAGAATATTGTAGTGTGGTTTTCAAAGAATATGATGGTCCCCAAGGGGGGCGTGTTGATGTTTGTGATGCAGATGATGAAATGCCTCAGGATTCCATAGGAAGAATGGGTGTTGGATTTATCTGCCCTGTTGAGGAACCCCTTATGGTGGATCGAGAAGATCTATGCTCTACTCAAGTGGAGCCCTCATCTTCACAACTTCAACAGGCTCCATCTATCGAGGAGGACAATGACCCAAGACAAAGACAAGCTATGGACCCTCAACATGTTGATTAGGGAGAGACCTCTAGTCAGGAGGAGCTTGAGTCACCATTATCCAGAATGTCCAGTGCTGCTCAGTCTATTACTCAAGGAAGATCTATACAATCTACCGTAAGAGCAGCTCAACTCTAGTCTAGAAGTGTGTCTGATCAAGACCAAGGTCAATCTTTGCCTCTTAATGAAGAGAATGATTCTGATGATGATCAAGGTCAAGCTAATGGTCAAGACGAGAACCAAAATGATGAAGAGATACCCCTAGAAACAACGAGGAGATCGAAACTCGTCGCAAAGCTAGAATGGATACA
Organism: Avena sativa; assembly: GCA_916181665.1. Taxonomy (NCBI): domain Eukaryota; kingdom Viridiplantae; phylum Streptophyta; class Magnoliopsida; order Poales; family Poaceae; genus Avena; species Avena sativa. Next base: position 129,723,804 of record OV702297.1, read on the forward strand.
ATGTTGGAACTAAGAGACCACTCTCTAGAGAATGTGGTTAGGTATCTAAGAAGAGGGATGTCCATAAGAGCACAATTGAAGATGTTTAGTGAACACCAAGCACACATATCCATGATAGAACCAAAGAAATTATGGGAAGATCTTGAAGATTCGGATTGGTTGGAATCAATGCAAAAAGATCTCAACAACTTTGAGAGAAATAAAGTATGGAAGTTAGTTGAAAAGCCAAAGGATTGCCGCAATGTTATAGGCACCAAGTGGATATTCAAGAACAAGAAAGATGAGCATGGAATAGTTGTAAGGAACAAGGCTAGATTGGTTGCACAAGGGTTCTCTCAAACTGGAGGCATTGATTATGGAGAGACATATGCACCCGTGGCTCACCTTGAGTCCATCTGTATCCTTCTTGCTTATGCGGCACCTCATAACTTTAAGTTACAACAAATGGATGTAGAAAGTGCATTTCTTAATGGTCCATTGAATGAGTTGGTATATCTAAAGCAACCCCCAGGGTTCGAGGATCCCAACTTCCCAAACCATGTCTACAAACTTGATAAGGCGCTCTATGGGCTCAAACAAGCCCCACGCATGTGGTATGAGCACCTTACAGAGTTATTGTCAGACCGTGGGTTTGAGGTTGGGAAAATCGATCCCACTCCTTTTACTAAGAAGGTCAATGGGGAGCTTTTTGTATGCCAAATATTTTTGATGATATTATCTTTATCTCATCTAACAAATCTTTTAATGATGAATTATCAAAGCTTATGACTAATAGGTTCTGGATGTCTATGATGGCGGAGTTAAGAGTATTTCTTGGTTTTGAGATCAAGCAAGTAAGAAGAGGAACATTCTTCAACCAAGCCAAGTATACTCAATATATACTCAAAAGATTCAACATGAAAGATTTAAATGGAGCTCCTACTCCCATGGCAACAAAGACCCATCTTGAACTAAATCCAAATGGTAAAGATGTGGATCAAAAGGTATACTGGTCTATGATTTGTTCTTTACCTTTGTGTATCTAGACCCGATATTGTGTTGAGTGTAGGAGTGTGTGCAAGATATCAAGCGGCTCCTAAAGAAATCCATTTGATGGCGGTGAAGAGAATCTTTCGATATTTGGTTCATACCCCACACTATGGTATTTGGTATCCTCATGGCTCAACATTTGATCTTTGTGGATACATGGACTTAGATTGAGCTGGTGATAAGGATGATAGAAAATCAACCTCTGGGGCTTGACAATTCCTTGGTAGGTCATTGGTGTGTTGGTCTTCTAAGAAGAAAAATTGTATATCTCTCTCCACCGCCGAAGCCGAGTATGTGGCAGCTGTTAGTGCTTGCACTCAATTGCTATGGATGAGGCAAACTTTAAAGGAATACGGTGTCCATTGTGACAAAGTACCTCTTCTATGTGAAAATGAAAGTGCTATCAAGATCTCCTACAACCCGGTGGATCACACAAGGACAAAGCATATTGAGATTCGTCATCACTTTGTTAGAGATCATGTTGCTTGAGGTGATATTGAGCTATCTTATGTGTCAACCAAAGACCAACTTGCCAACATCTTCACGAAGCCACTTGATGAATCAAGGTTTTGTTATTTGAGGAATGAACTAAATATCATAGATTCAAGGAGCTTGACTTGATCACCTTGCATACTCACCTCTGTCTTGACTATTATTTGGTTTAGGTGTAGGCATGGAGATAGGGGGAGTGCGGTCCTAATACATTGGACTATCCCTCCCCCCATAATGCCAACATTGAAGAAATTCAGTTCTCTTAATATCATTTTGTGATATGTGAGATTTATTGATGAGTAGTGGCTATGAACCCAAGGATAATTCTTCGCAGTGTTATCCCACAAACTCTTACATGGTGGCCTCTGCCACCGCCCTCTTCTTAGTGAAGAGTTTGTTCTTGGTTTGTTTATTTGGAACTTAATTTTGCCATCTTTTTGGATATTCTCGACTTATTGGTTTTTCACAGTACATCCTCTGAATCCCAGGCCTACTCTCACCTGTAAACATGCTCCTCTTGCCACACATTTTCCAACCTTTGAAAACTAGGATTTTGGTCGAAGGGGGGTCGGAGTGTCTGCCCTATACCAACCAGAGTGTCTGGCCTACCCGGACTCTCTGCTTGACACATACCGGACATTCCGATTGGGTCGGACACTCCAGTGAATTTCATCCGGACAGTCTAGCCCCAGCGGTTTCGATCTGATAATAGAGGACAGGGAGAAGTGGATGGTTCAGTCCTCCTTCTCCCCAACTCCCTCTTGCACTCAGGCTGCTGCCCCCGACCAAGAGCACCACCGGGAGGGCTTATCCACCCTGGATCCTGCCGTTTCCGCCGGCTATTACCCTCTCTTTGCTGCTGGGATCCTTTCCCCTCCGGTGAAGGTCCCCATGGATGCTGGTATGGTGCCCCTCCACATCTCCATCTCTAGGGTTGGCCTACATGAAATTTTTGGGGAAATGTCTTACCTAGATCCATGGATACATCATATATGCGTGCAACCATCACCCTTGTAGTAGTTTCAGCAATCCTGATCTATTTCGATTGAACACACCAGTGCAGCCTGAAAAATTGCCAAGGTTCTAGCCAGAATGTCCGGCGTGTACGGGCCGGACACTCCGGTCTATCCAGAATGTCTGGCCGGTACAGACCGGCCTGTCCGGGTTGGGCGGAATCTCCGGGGCAATTTTTCTGGACAGTTCGGTGTTTTCAGCCAGTGTAGTTGCAGAATTCCTTAAACTACTACTTGCTCTTTGAATCTCTAGGAAAAATGTGCTTACCCCATATGCTATCCCTCTATTCTAATTTTTCATAGGTAGTTCGCGTCCTCTCCATCCTTGGGCTGCTAAGAAGACTTGTACTCATAGGTTCCGGTATGATGAAGAGCGAGACATTCATGTCGATCCTTCTGTGGTCAGACAGGCTGCTCGAGACTGTGCCGCGGCAAAGCATGAGAAGGTTTGACGGCTGAAAAGAGATGAAGCCAAGCGCATGAAGTTTGAAGCATTGACTACTCTGGCAGATTTGGGTACCGAGGAGTTTGTGGAGATGAGACTCCAGGAGTTCTATTCCCTGACACGCACCTCGTCTGATGAGCGCTTATGGAGAAATGAACAAGCCCTGCTATTTTTTGAGTTGTACGGTGGGTACAGTACTCCTGTTTGTCCCATGCAGTGGTTGGATATCGAGAAGCTTCGTTCTCACAACTACTTTGAGGATGCTCTTTGGGTGACTGAGAAGATGGGTATGCACACCATCTTTAGGTAAAAGAAGACTGCAATGTTGAGTTGGTACAGCATTTCTATGCCCCTATGGTTTTGGGGAGACTACTGATATTCCCCTTGAGTGGATGGCTGGTACTACCAGGTGTCGTTCCAACATGGTTCAGTTTGCACACATTCTTGGGTTACCTTTCAATCCCAATGCTCCTAGTGGTCTCAGGATGCATGTACATGGACAGGCATATGACAAGAAGAGGCTAGCCCCAATTTATTCTCAGAATGGTGTGGTTGGCCAAACCACCAATATCAAGCTCATCTACAACATTTTGCTTTGCATGTTCCGCCACACTCTCACTCCCAAGGCTGGCAACAAGGATGAGATGAGATGCGCTGAGACTAACCTTATGGCCCATGCTCACACGGTGTATACTCATGGTCTAGATCATCCATGTGGTGCTATTGATGTCATGGATTTCATCTATCAGGATTTGTACAAGTGCATCACTAACAAGAAGTTCTCTCTGTTTGCCCCTTATGTGATGAAGCTCATTGCTGCTGAAACTCCAGCAACTCCCCTGCTCTACCATGATCTTGTTCCTCACACTGATGCCAAGCTACAGAGCAAGGGTGCCCCTACCACCAAGGCTCCTCGAGGCTACCCTCCTGCTCAGGACATCTTTGAGGATGATGAGATAGATGCTGATGCCACTGACAGTGATGGCTCTGAGGAGACACAGGATGTTATGCCTCGGATCCCTCGCATGAAGCATACTAGCAACGCATATCGCTTCAACACCTCTAAGCAGGAAGTGCATAATAAGGTGAAGAAGGCCTCTTGGTGGAAGAAGATTCTCCTATGACAAAACATTGACATATGCCATGGAAAGTATGATGCATACAAGGCCAACAGGAATGTCATGAAGGAACTCAAGCGGATCAACCAGCCCATGGATGTTGATCCTTCTTAGTAGTAGGCATCTAATGGCACCATGTCCTATGGTCACTAGAGTCAGGTACGTGTGGACTAGTCCATGTTTGAGGACGTATCTTCTTCTTCTCGCCCTCATGGCCAGAGCTCGAATTAGGATGACTATGATGATGAGGATGGTGATGAGGATGCCGACGACAAATTCAGTTGCTAGAGTTGGCCATGGGGCGTTTTTAGTAGTGCTCTTTTCCTTTTTGGCATCTCGATGCCAAAGGGGGAGAAGTAGCCCCTTATTAGGTTGCTACCGGGGATTTGCATGGGTACACGAGCTTCACGTTATTTCGATTTTCCTCTTTCAAGCTCCGTGTATTTATCTTATTGGTTTGAGAACTATGTTGTGTTGAACTTCGTTCTATGTGTTATGTGTGTTATGACATGTGTACCCAGTTATGTTAAAGACTATGTGATGCCCAGCTTATCTATCTAGTCTTTATTATATCAATTCATAACTTGTTTTATACAAATCTAGTGAGAATGTGATCCTAGGATTGTGGTCTTGTATTCAAACGCAAAGATAAATTGGTCACACATCTAGGGGGAGCCTTACTATGTTTAGTAAAATATTCTATTGTGAAATTTACTATCTATCCTATATGCAAATCCTTTGGTTGTCATCAAACACCAAAAAGGGGGAGATTGAAAGGGCATTTATGCCTTTCATATTATTTTGATGATTGTTGACAACACTTGGATAGGTTTAATATGTTGTTAAATGTTTCAAGATATATTAGCAACATTTGTGTAATTTGTACACAAGGAAAAAGAGCCTCAGAGGATCAAATATGTGCAAAGTCAAAGTCATTTTGGACTGTCCGGCTGATGTGCGCCGGACTGTTCGGCTCTAACCTGCCAGAGTGTCCGGCCCTGGCGAGTTGCCAGGTTTTCCTCGCGAGGTGTGGACAATCTGTATACCACTTCGGACACTACCCGAACACCGGCCGGACACTTGCCGGAAACTCTGCCTAGCCAGAGTGTCCGGCTGGTTCACACCAGAGTGTCCTTGGAAGGAGATTATGGCGTTCTGAGGGGTCCGGGAAGGGGAGCTTCACGTTATCGGGTTCGGGAAGGAGTACTCAAGCGTCATTGCCTTTATGTCCCGTTAAGGAGATGCCTTCGGGGCCTCTTTCGTCGGACTTAGGTACGACGCCTGTGTTTCATCGGGCTCGGTCGGGTCAGTTTAAAGGGCATTTATGCCTTTCACATTATTTTGATGTTTGTTGACAACACTTGGATAGGTTTAATATGTTGTTAAATGTTTCAGGATATATCAGCTACATTTGTGTAATTTGTACCCAAGGAAAAAGAGCCCCGCAGGATCAAATATGTGCAAAGTCAAAGTCCTGTCGGACTGTCTGGCTAATGTGTGACGGACTGTCCAGCCCAAACCTGCCGGAGTGTCCGGCCCTAGCGAGTTGCCAGTTTTTCCTCGCGAGGTGTGGATAGTATGTATACCACTTAGTACACTACCCGGACACCGGTCGGAGACTTGCCGGAAACTCTGCCATGCCGGAGTGTCCGGCTGGGCCAGACTGTCCGGCCTGTATCTTCAGGACTGTCCAGTTTAAGTAGATCAAACGGCTCTAATTTCTAGGGCCCTATATAAGGGCCCCTTCTTCTACCTTGGGAGTTGCTCAACCAGGTCAAGAACAGCAACACATTTTGAGCCACCAAATCCACATGATCTCTTCACTCAATCATCCAAAGTCATTGATCTTTGGAGAATCGAAGGAGGAAGCCTTGATCTATAGCTTCACCAAGAGAGATCTTCATTTCCCCCTCATTCACTTGAGCACCCCTTGCTTTAGTGTTTCTTTGGAAACCCTATCTTTTGATTTGGTTCTTACAAGCTTGTCTTTGATTGTTTAACCGCTTGCTTGTATTCGGGAGACTCCAATTAAGTTGTGGATGTGTGCCTCGAACTTGTTGTAAAGGTGTCGGCTTCCACTTCGAAGGTTGCTGATATAGTGGAAGAGATGAATTGAACCCTTTAGGGTGAGGTTCATCGGAGAACAAGGGAGGCCTCTCGTGGCGTTGGTGGTTTGAAACCACCCCCTCTCCAAACGTAGACGTACTTCCCCTCAATAGGAAGGAACTACAGGAAACAAACTCTTGTGTCTCCACGTGCTCCACTTTAGTTACTTCTATCTTTTACCACACTTTACTTGTTCTTGATTAGTGTATGTGCTAGGTTGACATTTAGGTAAATTCACCTTAGTTGCATAATCTAGAGAATTTACATTTCGTGTCAAACCCTAATTTAAAAAAGAGTAAAATTTGAAATAGCACCTATTCACCCCTCCCTTTAGGTGCCCATACGATGCTTTCAGCAGCAACACAAAGATTGGTGCAGGCTTTGGTCATCTCATAAGCATACAAACTCACTCGTACACTACTCATCGGCAATTGATTGAACGCACAAACTCACAAGCATGCCCATACACGAATGTTCATAGGAGCTCATATGGGATGCACGATACTGGACAGAGGTGGCGCAGGGTAATGTCGATGGCACGGGGATGGGGACGTGCTCGAGAAGGTGGAAGGAGCGCTATGGGAGGCCGACGGGGATAGGCGACGCTGGTGCGGGAGGTAGCGGTGATGACCAGAGGCGGCACCGAGGCGACCTTGCAGAGGGCGGCGAGCGAGGTTCATGGGCGGCCGCGGTGAAGACGAGACCGGTAGGTCGACGCAGGGGACGGCAGCAGAGCACCATGCAGGTGGCCAGAGATGCCTGCGAGGGGCAGGGGCTTGCTGCAGCGATGGACTCAGGGGTTAGGGAAGAAAGGGCGACGCCGAGGAGGTGGTGGGGCGGCTCCCTGGTGGCGGGACGACGCGGCGGAGGCGGCTTGGTCGCATCCGAGGCGAGGCAGTCATAGGGGAAGTAGGGTGGCGGTAGCGGGATCAGCGAGGAGGGTCCATGGTGGCGAAGGGCAGTCAACGAGGACGCGTGAGGGAGGCGGGGTTTCCAGGCGGCGGTGGATCGGTGATCTGCGGGGGAAAGGTGAGGATGAGCAAAGGGTGGGGAGAGGAGATGTGTTGATCGTACACGGCTAGGGAGCGGAGTGCGGTCCATGGTGCGCGAGCGTGGGAGTTACGCGGGGTGGTGGGGCTAGGTAGGAAGCGACAACGGAGAGCGGGGTTACGATGCAGGTTGGATGCGAGGATCGTGAGGAGCGGCGGGTGGGACACAGCGGGTGCCGCTGTGTGGGTTGTGAGGCGCGGCAGGGTACCGCACGGGTCCGGGTGGGGTTTTGTTCCGGGGGTTGACCGCGATTTGACGGTGGAAGCGTGTGACAGCAGGGTGTGCGTGGTGTAGAGGTAGCATGTTGGATGTGTCGGGTTTTTTTTTTGGAATGGGGAACAGTACCGAAGGACCCAGAAGGTGCATTACTCATCGTCGGTGGGGGTACAAATTACAGAAAGGACCTAAAAAATAATGAAAATTACAACCATATCCTAAAAATTTGCATAGAGGACCTCAAATCTAATTTGCAGAACGCAATCCGGTCCATCTCCATCTCCACCGATCCATAGCCAAGAACGGACAACCGCAGTGTCGCCAGGGACGAAACCACTTGGGACACCACGGCGGGAGCTCACCGCGCCTGTACTGAAGGTCATCCAATGTGGCACATCGGCCTGGAGGTTAAGCACCTTGACCCGACGATTCGATGCTGGCAACCAAGGCGGGAGCGGCTGACTTTCAGCCATCGGAGTCAACGATGCACACACCGTCGAGGATCTGCTCCCAATCAAAGCTGCACCAGAGCCACCACCCCACCATCCGCCAGATCCACAGACCGCATCACCACCCAGGTTCCTCCCCTCGCCTCCACGGCCGGCCGAAGGACACCACGCAGCAACACTCCTAGAGATCTGGCGATGGCCAAATTCGCCCTTATTTGAGGGGGCCCGACCTCCGCGACTCCTCCACCAATCTCCCACCATAGGAGCTTGCCGGAGAAGCTCGAGGACGACCTTCCAGCGTCGAGCGGCAGCACTAGAAGGCAGAAACCCAACGGCATCTCGCCATTCGCCACATGGGCAACTACAAACCCTAACCCTACACCTACGGCGAGAAGCACGGAACCTACTATATACAAAGGATCTCGGCTGCCACCTCCAACTCCACTCTGACCGGCGAGGCCGGCGGAGGAGGAGAGGAGTGGCTCCGGGAGCGCACGGGCGACTCTCAAGGTATGGGGAACGAGAGAGGAGGGGAAAGGGGAGAGTTCGATGTGTCGGTGGGATGGGTGTTGCGCGCATGCATAGTGTGAGTGGCGGCGGTGTGGGTTGGGGTAGGTGCTAGGTGGGGATTAGGGTTAGGGTTTAGTTTTTAGGGTTTACTCTAGGGTAGTAGGCTACCGCTAGCTGGGTATTTGGGCCTGGCTGGTGGCATCCTCTTCAGATAAAAATAGTTTCTATATTTATTTTCTTTATTTTAATAAAAAAACATTTACAAATAGGTTTTAGACAAATAGAAGATCTGGGCGGACCTAGGGTTTTGATTTGGACAAAGAGGGAAATGTCTAGAAAACAAAATAGGCGTTTAGAAAATAGTTTTAGCGAACAAATGCATGCAGACATGATGATGCTCAAATACAAGGTGGCATAATGACATGAGCATGCGGTCATGATGATGCACCACAACGAGCAATTTTCTAGTAGTGGTTTTACCCGGGGTGCTACAATTCGACACCACTAATAATGGATCTCGTCCTCGAGATCCACCTCATGGTATGGGGAAGAAGTCCGACTGTCTAAATCTTATCCTTCATGTAGATCCTCGTGACACCACTAAAAATGATTCTTTCTCCATCTTCAAATTGGCAACACCACCAACAAGGGTTGTTTCTCACGCTCGTCGAGATAACACTCCGACAAAACACATACGAAGGAAGAGGTCTCAAAAGGTAAGGCCACCTCTATATTCTGTGGAAGGAGTATAACTGCATCGATCCACCATTAAATGTACAAGAGCGAATGATAAGAGTAGTCGGATGGCGATCAGTCCATTGCGCACCCAAAGAATTACTCTCCACATAAATAGGAGAATTATGCAGCCAACTCTTGGAATTCAGACTGAAGATCTCGACAAGCGAGGTTCAGAAACAAAGGTGTGATGCAGGCTCTTTATCAGATCTGACGCGGATGAGGTCGTCACGTTGAAAAACACCGGAAGATACAAATAAAAAATTAGTGAATTTTCGGTCCACTAAAGGTACAACAGAGGAAGATTCCTTATCTAACATGAAGACCGGATGCAGAACACCGATACCAGAGGATGGAAGCGAAACCCTAAAGGTACGACAGAAACCCAACCACAAGAACTCCTGGACTTGAATAAAAGATAAGAGAGTAGATTCAAAACACACAGAGGTAAGAGGAGAATAGCAGAGGTAAGAAGTAAAAGCAGACCTACTCAGGTCTATCCAACCGATTTTCCAAAATAGTTTTGACACTCTACAAGATCCGTTAACTAGGTTATCCTATAGGATGGACCAGTGGGGTATCATAACTGCTGAGCTCTGATACCACTTTGTAACACCCTTGGATACGCCTTATACAGGTTTTAGCGATTCTCGCCAAACCCGCATAAAAACGATTAAAAGGTGCCCACTAGGCACTTTCGTGCGGGTGGAAAACAAAGTAATATCATTACACAATAATCTATGATGGAACCCACGGAAACATATATATACAACAACAACTCCATGAGTTAAGAATACAGATATACAGTACATAGATCCAAATCACCTTCAGAACACTACAACATCCGAGTACGGATAAGAAGAAAATTGGGCCAAGAGCCCTGAAGAATAACCAATGGCGTCCATAACCCCGCCCAGGCCAAGCCATAAGGGTAACCCTGCTAACTACATCGATCTCAAAACCTGCTTAAACAAAAGGGGTGCCGACAAAGGGAAAAGGAAAAAGAGAGCTGTCAGTACTGAGGCTAGTGCACGGCGAATCTTAGAATTCGGTGGTCTTCGCCTACATAGGTATGGTGGAATGAAGCGGCAGCGCAACATGCACTAAACAACCTATAGGGACTCGATACAACTGGCGGCTATCAAAGCGGGTTAAGAAATACCTATTCGGATACAACCTGATACTAACACCAAACATACCCATCCTGGTATTTCCCCTTAGAGACCAAACGAAGAAGTCATACCAAGTAAACTCACACGGTTGGCAATTTTATTCATTCCGTTATAGTTGCAACACTTACTAGTCATATATAGATAGCATGAGTCATCCTGATATAATACTCAGTGGACACTTTTGGTTAACCATTCCATTATAGTTGCGATACTTACTAGTCAGATACATATAGCAGGAGGCATCCTGATTCCAGAAGTTGTTGGTACTTTTATTTAGCCATTCTGTTGTAGTGAAAACTAATTACTAGTCAATCCAAAGTTAGTCAAATTTATAGCACTACTTTAGTTATAATTGTCTATGATCGAGATATTGTGCCCTAAGTCGTCCATAACCGCGGACACAGCTTTCAGAATGTTTTACCTTGCAGGGGGGCACAAATAGCAACACACGCACAATCAACCTCGGAAAAACCAAGTGAAAACCCAACAAGACATCACGACAAAGCAATCATAAGATTCATAAAATATTTTAGGGGGCAACCCCACTAAGCTACCCACGACGAAGTTGGTCGGCTCCAAGACGGACCCAGTGGTTTGTGTCAACGGCTATAAATGATTAGGAACCCGAAAGTGTGATTGGGCTTATTGATACCGCATAAACGTATCACAATTCCTAAATAGTACATTAGTAAAAGCTCCTCGAGCAACAGTAGTAAATAAAGCAGTAAACATGACACAAGTACATGATAGTAATAAAACCCCAAACTAGTTTATGGCCCCAAGAAATAAGTTATGACTTAAGCTCTGGCTAAGGGTATGCATGGTCCCACATGCGGATAGTGCGATAGTCAAGGAATAGGTATCAAGTAAGATAGGTAGAAAGGGGGAGAATGCTCGCCTAGGAAACACTGCCGAAGGTTCATCCAAAGATCGGGTCGATACTCGCATCAACTCATCGGCCTAATCCGTGAAGAAACAAAGCACTAGAAGAAACACTGGATGCACTATTTATTACAACGGTAGAAAATCGGTCATGATGCATGTATGATGTATGACATGGCAATGGTATGATGCAATTAGGCAATATTAAGCAGAACCGGGGTCCCAAAAATTATTTAATAGGTTCGTATTGTATAGATATCCCTCAATTTAAATGTTGTCTTAACAAGGAAAAACATGTCACCGGTTCACTACACAAATTTAAATAGAGCTAATATTAGGCTAGAAAAGTGTCAACACCCGGATTTTTAATCCCAGATGCATGTTATGCCATACATCACAATCCCAGGATTACCATTTTTGCGAGACATAATGGATTGGTACCATAGTTAATCATCCATTACAAACCATAATAAAGGTCTTACAAATAAAGTATCTCATGATCCAGTCTTAATACAATCAACACATCGGAATAATATAATAAAGATAGCATGGGCGAAGCTCCATCTTCAGGGTCACAGGAAATTCTGATGATGGGAGATGATCCTAGTTGTCGTAGACTTCCTACTATCCATCATCCTGGTAGTCCTCCTCATAGTCTGGCCACGGGAATAGCCAGGGACAAAGCCATGGGTACTCTTTAAGTACTCGCTACTATCATTAACAAGTAAAGAGGTTTCAAGAAGGAATCCTAAGCTCTATATTGTTTTGCAAAAATCCATGTTTATCTTTAGCTGAGTTTAGAAGTAAAGAAAACTTGTTTAAGGTTTTATAACACCTAAGTGGGAACTTAGTTTTCATGTTCACAACCCTGTAGTGGTCAAGTCAAAGTCATGATTCATTTCACAAGTTATTTCGAAAACATCTGACAACGGAATAGTATGTCCACTCCAACTGTCCATAACCGCGCACGCGGCTATTCGAATAGTTTGACACTCTACAGAGGTGGTACACTTCCACCATAATATTCGATACATCCGTTAGGAACAATCCTGATTCACCATACTCAGTATGTGGATAATCAATCATAATCTTTCAATTACACATCCTAGTATAGGCACCTCCCCTATGAGTTTGGCCTCCCAATCATGACCATCTGTCATCTTGGGAACTGCACAGGTGGACAATCATCATGAGGTAGCCTCAGCTCAAACCGCGGCCGCAAGGGAACCCATACTAAGATATATAAACTTCCAGTCAAGTCCTACCCAAATTTGGGTATTTTGGTTGTACGATAACATTGGAATGGTATCGCATCCGAACACAACCATCAGTTTTATAAAAGGGTTAAGGCTCATGCCTCAACATTTTCATCATCAAAATCATCTGGTGTTCATAACACATGTCAAAACCTTTCATTAGAATGACTCATCATTCTAAGGTTTTCATAACCATTTTCACCAAGTATTCCCATCTAAAGTGATCAAGTTTTATACTTATCACTAGCCACTACAGTTGGGGGTAATCTCTAATGAGGAGTGATAATCAAGTGTGACTTATCTAAGTCTAATATCATGCCTTAGGATGACATCTAGTTCTACCTAACTTAGGCCAAGTTTTATGATCTTTATGCCATCTCTAAAATCTTTCCAAAATTTACAAGTCACTAAGTAAACATAAATAAAAATCTTTGATAAAGAAATACAAAGAATAAATCTTGCAAGTAAAACTGGGATTTGGTATAATAAGGTGGTATAACCGAATATGCCGAAGGCATTCAATAGGTTAAGTGGTATTTTGGGGTTTGCAAGTATTATCTTGCATGGTTTAGCTTAGCTTGCCTTGACCAGTGTAGTGGTTGAAGGTCTCCTCTTCTTCTTCTTTGTAGTAGTCTCCTTCCTCTTTGTATCCTTGGTCGGTACTAGCGTCTATAAATAAATACAAAGTACACAATCACCAAACAATACTTAACTACTTCTATTAGGCACACAAGGTTCACACTAGATGATCTAGCATCATCACAATCTTCACATGAATTTAAGACTTGGTCTTATTTATTTTATTTTAGAAAAAGTAATTTCTACTGACTGAAAAACTACTTAAGATTTAATATTTTCCAATTAAAATATGGGATCATGTTGACACATATCATCACCATATATTTTAATACTTGGGAATGTGATTTGAAGTGGTGTCACAATTTAATAATGTTTAACCTTACTATTTTAATTAATTAAAGTGACTAGAAATTCCTATGGGGCATTCTTTTATTACTTGTCCAGTATTACTGCAAGTAAACCTAGATATTTTTATATATTCAGAAAGGTCTTTTCAAATGTGATTTTTGAGAGGTGGAATCAACTCAAAAGCCTTTATGGTTGATTTTTGAAAAATGTTTGAATGTCGAAAAGTATCTGCCTTGTTATTTTTACTATAGGTGATCTATAATTCCAAATGGTGTGAATCCAACGGGCTTGGATTAAGAATTTCCATATATTTCTAACAAAATTGGTTTCATGCTATTTGGTTCAGTAAAAATCTCTGAATTGGTTTTTGAATCAATGGAAAGAACTAGGTTTGAAACTAAAATGAAAAATCTAAATTTAAACTAACTGGGTCGCATGGGAGATCTAACTGGGCCGGCCCACTTCACACAGCACGCACGGGCTGCTGGCAGATGGGGTCCACTAGTCAGAAGGACTAACTAAACGAAACGGTATCTACGAATCTAGGCCTTACGATCTAATTCTAATCCAATGGCTGAGAGTCGTCGTGGACGATGAGCTTCTGTAACACCCCGGTTCTGAAAAGACCGTGGATTCTATGTGACATGCCAACCCTGGATCGGTTCATTGGCCCACAATGAATAAGATGAATAACATAGCAAAATATCCGTGTATCATAAATAACGAAGTTCCAGAGTACCATTATTACAATAAAAGCTTATCTCAAGGCTAGCTCAAATTATTCAGGTAACAACATAAATAAAGTAAATTCTCCATTCTTCAAATTGCCCACAAGTGAACAAGTGCCGAGTGGAGTACCGTGGCCTATATCGATTACTCGGAATCGGAATATCCTGCAACATGAAACGTAGCAGCCCCGAAGGGTCAATACATGGAATGTATGGCAAGTAGAGCTAGTAAAGGAGACAGTAGTACTAACATCTACATGCATATTTGGCAAGTGGAGCTGTGTCTGGCTTGCATTTGCAAATACCTTTATCCTGCTTTCATAAACAGTTTTTGATTTTCTTTGAAAAGATCCCAATTAACTTAACCCAATAATGTTAAAACAATTATGAAATTAGAATGAGCGAGAAACATGTCATGGAATCAATATCAAGCAACTCAGTTGTCCATAACCGGGGACACGGCTAATCAATTAGATTACACACCCTGCAGGGGTTAGTACACTTTACCCATGTGACTTGGCCAGCCCAGCTCGTATCACCACTCTCATTTTGGGTGATGATAGGGAAAAGTCCAAGAAGAGACTGTTCGGGAAGTAGCTCCCCAATCCCGACACGCACCGGTCCAACCTACCAAAATTCTACATCTCTAGATACGCGGGTTCGAGTTACCACAACCTACTAAGTCTAACCAACCGACCATTTCATTATTGACACATGGTTGTACACATAAGCTACAGAATAAAGAAGCCAATCATTCTCTCTTGATACCTGGGTGCCTTTCCGCAATGAAACCACCAAAAATTATCAATTCCCATCACACCCAGGAGATTCATTGATTATGTTGTTTTAGTTTTCACAAACCAATACTTTTAGAAACAAGTTCCAGTGATGTAACCCAGCCCTCGTATATCATAGCATGGCTAAGCACATCTACCAACGGTGGTTCATCTATAAGGAAGGTCCTACCACATAATAGGACATAGCATAGCGATAGTATCATCCTACACATGCATCTACAAAATACACGACAATGCATTGAAAATAGTAGGACGATATCATGAACAAAATAGCATCTACTTGTCTTGGTTGTAGCGGTCAGAAGAACAATCCACACACGAGCAAGCGTTGCACTCGTCACAATCTACACGATACAATTGCAATCATAAACAAACAATCCACAAGCATATGCAACAAAGATGATGCATGAATGCATGCACGACAAGTGGGACGACGCTACAGCAACACCACATAATAGTAATCAGTAGAGGTACTGATTGCATGCATGGAAAATAGTTTTAGCGCAAGGAAAACTATTATGCAATTTAAAGTGCTCAAAACTAGAGCTAGAACTTAAATAATTCACTACCGGTAGTATACTGTTTGTAAAATCTTGGGAAAATTCTACAGTACAGGCATTGCTATTTAGAAACAGTACCAACTGGAATTACTCAAAAAGGAATTATGAAACTCCTGGAGTAATTAAAACACGGCAGAAAGACACTAGACAGTTTCTGCAGAAGTTTTCACTGTAAGCCTATCTTTTTATATCACGATGAGATTCCCTTCGTTCCACTGAATCCAGGGACATATCATACGTAATTTTTGGAGTTACAGATCTTTTTCTACGAATTAATTACTCTAAAAAGGCCATTAACGCATTTGATTAAACTGTACTAAACCTTGCTGCAAAAGTGTGAAACAATGGTACAGCAAGATTCTACACGACTCACTGAACCTACACATATTTTATTTGCAATTTTTGGCCAAGCGGTTTAATTTTTGCGCAATTTACAAGTTTTTACCGAAATCTGTCAACTAAATTGATTCACGAAAATAACCAGTCAACTGTGTCTGTTGACTGGTCAATGTGTCTGCTGACTGGGCGCTGAATGGGCGTCTGACTAGTCAACGCCTGAGTTTGACCGGTCAACGGCTGATCTGAACCTCTGATCTGAGATCTAACGGCGGCTGCAGGCTTACCGGAGACAAACGGCGAAACGAATTCCGGACGGCGCGGCGATCGACTCCGGCGACAGTGTTACCTGCGCGGTAGGGGAAACAACTCAGCGCGTGGTTCGAGATCGTCAACGCGACGCGCGTACGTGCGGGTATGCGTGCGTCCATGCGTGCAGGCGCGCGCGTATGTGCGCGCGTGCGAGGCGCAGCAGCAGCTAGCGCAGCGCGCGCGGGGCGGCTCGGCAGCGACGCGGCGCGCGAGTAGCGGCAGCGCGCAGCGCAGCGGCGCAGGCGGCGCACGCGGGCAGCAGGCGCGCGCAGCGCGTAGCGAGCGGGCGGCGCAGCGGCTGGCTTGGGGAGCGCGCACGCGCGCGGGTGGAAGCGCGCAGGCGGCGGGCTCGCGCGGGGGCGGGGCTGCGGGGCGTCGATGGCGCGGAGGCGGTGCAGGCGGCCGGCGGCGGGGAAGGCGAGGCGCGGGCGGCGCGTACCTTGGCGGCGGGGTCGGCGACGAGGCAGCGGGGCGGAGCCCTGGCGGCGGCGGCGCGAGGCCGAAGGGAGGCGGGGTCGGCGGCGGCCTCGGGAAGCGAGGAGGCGAGGCGGCGGGGCGATCCCGAGATCGAGGCGGCACAGAAAATGAGGCAGGGCAGGGTCGGCGGGCCAGGTGGTGTCCTTAAGTGGCCCTCTCGCCGAAATCTAGACTGATTCGGCACGGAGTTGGTTTTGGACTCGGAAATCGGTCCGAAATTCGGACCGTTTTCCGATGTAATAAACAAACGGACGTAACTTCTCCGTACGGGCTTCGAATCAAGCGATTCTTGCTCCTACGGTTTTGTACAGTCGAGGGGAACAATCTAGGGTCAAGGTTTGAGCGAAACCACTAGGCTACAGGGGTGGCAACACTAGTTCTTCTAATGCCTCCCGCAGGAGCCTCGTAGTAAAATAGAATAGGGTTTTAGAAATAGGGTTTTACCGAATCTTTTCAATCGATGGTTTTGCATGGAAAAGTATGATTCAATGGTATGAATGATATGCAGAACCAAATCTAAAATTTGGGATGTGACAAGACTAACCCCCTTAAGATGAATCTTGTCCTCGAGATTCGGCGCGGCTAGCAAATAGGTGTGGGTAGTCCTCTCGGATGTCATCCTCACGCTCCCAAGTGGCTTCCTCTTCGGTGTGGTGGCTCCACTGCACGTTGCAAAACTTGATCGTCTTGGTACGGGTAATCCTCTCCGCTGTCTCTAAAATCTTGACCGGCTTCTCCTCATAGGTCAAGTCATTCTCAAACTGAACCTCCTCTAGCGGTACAGTGTCTCTCAATGGTGTATCCACCATCTCCGGATGGCACTTCTTCAGCTGTGACACGTGGACACATTGTGAACAGCGGATAGAGCCTCTGGCAACTCCAATTGATAAGCAACTTATCCTTTGCGTGCTAAGACCCGATACGGTCCAATAAATCGAGGTGCCAGCTTACCCTTGATCCCAAATCTCTTGATTCCACGAAGTGGCGATACTCTGAGGTATGCTCTATCACCTATCTCATATACCACTTCCTTGCGTTTGGCGTCAGCATAGCTCTTCTGCCTTGATTGTGCTACCTTCAGCCTGTCCCTAATCAAGGCGACCTTCTCCTCAGCATCCTTGATCAAGTCAGGCCCAAACATCTGACGTTCTCCTACTCCATCCCATAGCAATGGTGTTTGGCACCGTTTCCCATATAGCACATCGAACGGTGACGTCTTGATGCTGGTTTGATAGCTGTTGTTGTAGGAAAACTCAGCATAAGACAAATTCTCATCCCAACTAGAACCATGAGCCAAAGCGCAAGCTCTCAGCATGTCCTCCAAAATCAGATTCACCCTCTCGGTCTTTCCATCAGTCTGTGGGTGAAACGCTGTGCTAAACTCCAATCTAGTACCAAGTGACTCGTGCAGCTGGCGCCAGAATTGTGAGGTAAATTGGGTGCCTCTATCAGATACTATACTCTTGGGAACTCCATGTAGGCACACAATCCTGTCCATGTAAATCTTTGCCAACTTTGCACTCGTATAGGTCGTCTTCACCGGTATAAAGTGGGCTACCTTGGTCAAATGGTCGACCACTGCCCAAATGGAGTCATATCCTGACCTGGTCCTGGGCAATCCTGTGATAAAATCCATTCCCACTCTATCCCACTTCCATTCCGGCACGGGCAATGGCTGTAGCAATCCTACTGGCTTCTGGTGTTCCGCCTTCACTCGGCTACATACATCACATAGGGAAATATGCTCCGTGATGTCTCCTTTCATGTTGTTCCACCAGAATCGGTCCTTTAGGTCCATATACATCTTCGTATTGCACGGATGTATAGAGTACGGCGAGTCATGAGCCTCCCGCAGAATCAATTTCCTTATCTCCGGATCGTTGGGAACACACAAACGATCTCCATACCACAAGGTTCCTTGCTCATCCTCGCGGAATTCCCTTGCTCGATCCTCCTTCATCTTTTCCTTAACTTCATCTATCTCTTTGTCTCCCACTTGAGCCTTCCTGATTCTGTCCTGTAGCGTTGGCTGGACTTCCATTGTTGCCAAGTATCCTTCAGACACTACCTCCAGTCTAAGGTCCTTGAATTGCTTGCACAAATCCTCAGGCAATTCCCCAATTGTCAATCCGTTGGCATAGACCTTCCGGCTCAGAGCATCTGCTACCACATTGGCCTTTCCTGGGTGGTATTGCAGATTCATATCATAATCCTTGATAAGTTCCAACCATCTCCTTTGCCTCATGTTTAGTTCCTTCTGTGTAAATATGTACTTCAGGCTCTTGTGGTCGGTGTACACATCACAGTGTTTTCCCATTAAGTAATGCCTCCATACCTTGAGCGCATGAACCACTGACGCTAATTCCAAGTCGTGTGTGGGGTAATTCCGCTCATCGTGCTTGATTTGTCGCGAGGCATATGACACCACTCTCCCATCTTGCATCAGCACACTCCCAAGTCCCTGTCGGGAAGCATCACAGTACACTTGGAAATCCTTCTGAAGATCTGGTAAACACAGAACGGGTGCGGTCACTAATCGACGCTTCAGTTCCTGAAAGCTGGTTTCACACACATCCGTCCACTCAAACTTCCTCTCCTTCTTTAGAAGTTCTGTCATCGTCTTAGCAATCTTGGAGAAGTTTTCAATGAACCTCCTGTAATATCCAGCAAGTCCCAAAAAGCTTCGTATCTCTCCCGCATTCTTGGGTGCTTCCCACTCAGTTACTGCAGTCACTTTGCTTGGATCAACAGCGACTCCTTCTCCTGACACTACGTGTCCAAGAAATCCAACTGTGTTAAGACAAATTCACACTTGCTGAATTTGGCATAAAGCTTGTGTTCCCTCAGCTTCTCCATAATCAGTCGCAGATGTTTCTCATGCTCAGCATCATCCTTAGAATATATCAGTATGTCGTCAATGAACACCACCACGAACTTGTCTAAGTACTCCATAAATAACTTGTTCATCATGGTCATGAAATATGCTGGGGCATTCGTTAGTCCAAAAGACATACCCGTATACTCATATAAACCATACCTAGTGGTGAAAGCGGTTTTTGGTATGTCCTCCTCCCGGATCTTCAATTGGAAGTAGCCTGATCGCAGATCAATCTTGCTAAACACCTTTGCTCCTTCCAGTTGATCAAACAAATCATTTATGTTCGGCAGAGGGTACTTGTTCTTGATGGTTACTTCATTCAGCGAGCGATAGTCCACCACTAATCTCTTGCTGCTGTCTTTCTTCTCCACAAACAGAACAGGTGCACCCCATGACGACGAACTAGGCTGAATGAATCCCTTGTCCAACTGCTCTTTCAGCTGCTTCTTCAATTCCTTCAGCTCATCCACATCCATCTTATATGGTCTCTTTGCTATAGTTCATGTTCCCGGCATCAGGTCGATAAGAAACTCTACTTCCCTGTCAGGTGGCATCCATGGCAGCTCTTCCGAAAACACGTCGGGGTAATCCCTAATCACTGGCACAGTATCCATGCTAACCCCCTTAAGAGAATTCAGCTTACACCTTCCCGGTCGCACTGCCGACTTGAATCTAATTCTCTTACCATCCGGGGTTTTGAGTGAAACAGCTCACTGTGCACAATCTATGTGTCCCCCATGCATAGACATCCAATCCATACCCAGAATAACATCTAACCCTTGTGATTCCAACACTACCAGATGCGCAATGAAGTTATGTGTTCCAATCTTCACAGTTAAACCGCGGCATCCCGCGCTAGCTATCATATCTCCTCCAGGTGAACTCACTCTAATAGCCCCTTTCATAGACTCAGTAGGTAACTTATACTTATCCACAAATGCTCTTGATATGAATGAATGATGCACCAGTATTGAAACATTACGAGCGTGATGCATAAATTAGCGAGAACTTACTAGTCACACGGCATGGCTTATTGAGTGCTTTCCCCATGCTCACATGGTTCACAGTTGCCTTTGGAGGTGAATCCGGCTTGGCTCCAGCTTCACTCTTCTTCTCCGGACAGTTATCAGCATAGTGTCCCTTCTGGTTGCACTTGAAGCATATCACTTGACTAATATCTTTCTTCTGATAGTGATGGTTGTGGCCATTGTTGCCTCCTGAATTGTGTCCATTGCCTCCATTGTGGTTATGTCCATTTCCTCCATGCTTGTGATGTCCAGAATTCCCATTACCATCATGGTTGGTACGCTTATGGTGTGATCCCGAGTTGTGATCGTTGCGTCTTTCCACTTGCTTGTGTTTTCCCTCCAGAATTCTGGCCTTGTCCATCATTTCTTGGAAAGTGGGGCAATAGACCACTAACAGCTGTACCGAGAGCTCATCACTGAGGCCATCCAGGAACCTCTCTCTCCTCTTGGCATCAGTGTCAACATCCTCAGGGGCATAACGCGACAGATTGTTGAACTCCTCTATATATTCAGCCACGGTGCGATTGGTCTGGCGCAGGTTGCGAAACTCCTTCCTCTTCAGGCTCAGAACTCCTGAAGAAACGTGGTTGGTCTTGAATCCTTCTTCAAACATGGCCCAAGTAACCGTGTCCAGTGGGTGGGTGATCTGGAAAGTATCCCACCAAGAAGCAGCTGGTCCCTCTAATAGGTGAGCAGCAAACCTCACCTTCTCAGCATCAGTGCATCCAACAGTCACTATGTTCACCGAGCGCAACCAGTCAAGAGCAATCATAGGTTCAAGTGCAGTGGAGAACTTAGCTGGCCTCAGTTTCAGAAACCTGGTGAGGGCATCCTCCTGGGGCTGGTTGTTCCCATTGTTGTCATTCTGAGCTTCCATGAATTGGGTCATTACTTGGGTTAGTTGTGCTTGAGCTGCCATAAGCTGCTCCATCTCAGTAGGTTGACGGCGAGGCGGCATCTGTTGGGACAGCATAGATAAGTTATAGATAGAAAGACTAGAGAAGTAATACTACCCATAACTATATGGAACAAGCAATTGACACACAAGCAAACAATCATCACAAACAACACTCAATCCAAAATAGTTTTGTTTATGTTCCAGAAGTTTTGTTTTAGTGGCATAATAACCACAAAATAGTTTCCATTGACTAATATTCATTTTGGGGGGGGGGGGGTGAACCTACAATCATAAATGCAATGGACAGAATCTGTCCTGAAACTACAGCAGCGTTCACGAATTTTTCTAGGCACCCTAAACTCATCATAAATTTTACCCAATTTTTGTGTATGGAGTACAGAGAGTTTCGAACCATCCCTATTTTTTCCAGATTTTTCCCAGTTATCAATAAAATATGAAAATTCGTGCAGTACAGCTGTGTCAGCAGAAAACTGCAACGAAACTATCACGAATTTCTAATCAAAACCTTCATTAATATGTTATGGAATCTCACAAAATATTCTGGAACTTTAAGGTATCAAATAGCACAGCCTAAACATAATAAAATTACTACCACACAAGTTCTTGCAATGATCGATTGCTTTCTAAACAGAGTCATATCAAAACTATATGGTGGTCATCATCTATCTATTCTCTAATCTTGCATAAGGGGTCATCAACAGGTTTGAACAAGACAAGATTAGAAAAGATAGATGAAGAATTACAAGAATCTAATAAGTATAAAATCATAAGTTCATTGCTAGGGAGAGCCTTCCTTCTATATCATAAAAGAGAAGAGTATGAGAATTGAAATGATAAGAGATACTAGAAAGAAGTGTAAGAAGATAATAGATAGAATCAAATAGTGTTTATAATCTCATATGGCTTTCCTATTCCAAACCTAGGTCACGATCCTACAGCCGACACACGGGTTCTGATACCATCCTGTAACACCTCGGTTCTGAAAAGACCGTGGCTTCTATGTGACATGCCAATCCCTGGATCGGTTCATTGGCCCACAATAGAATAAGATGAATAACATAGCAAATATACGTGTATCATAAATAACGAAGTTCCAGAGTACCATTATTACAATAAAAGCTTAGCTCAAGGCTAGCTCAAATTATTCAGGTAACAACATAAATAAAGTAAATTCTCCATTCTTCAAATTGCCCACAAGTGAACAAGTGCCGAGTGGAGTACCGTGGCCTATATCGATTACTCGGAATCGGAATATCCTGCAACATGAAATATAGCAGCCCCGAAGGGTCAATATATGGAATTTATGGCAAGTAGAGCTAGTAAAGGAGACAGTAGTACTAACATCTACATGCATATTTGGCAAGTGGAGCTGTGTCTGGCTTGCATTTGCAAATACCTTTATCCTACTTTCATAAACAGTTTTTGATTTTCTTTAAAAAGATCCCAATTAAGTTAACCCAATAATGTTAAAACAATTATGAAATTAGAATGAGCGAGAAACATGTTATGGAATCAATATCAAGCAACTCAGTTGTCCATAACTGGGGACACGGCTAATCGATTAGATTACACACCCTGCAGGGGTTAGTACACTTTACCCATGTGACTTGGCCAGCCCAGCTCGTATCACCACTCTCATTTTGGGTGATGATAGGGAGAAGTCCAAGAAGAGACTGTTCGGGAAGTAGCTCCCCAATCCCGACGCGCACCGGTCCAACCTACCAAAATTCTACATCTCTGGATACGCGGGTTCGAGTTACCACAACCTACTAAGTCCAACCAACCGCCCATTTCATTATTGGCACATGGTTGTACACGTAAGCTACAGAATAAAGAAGCCAATCATTCTCTCTTGATACCTGGGTGCCTTTCCGCAATGAAACCACCAAAAATTATCAATTCCCATCACACCCAGGAGATTCATTGATTATGTTGTTTTAGTTTTCACAAACCAATACTTTTAGAAACAAGTTTCAGTGATGTAACCCAGCCCTCGTATATCATAGCATGGCTAAGCACATCTACCAACGGTGGTTCATCTATAAGGAAGGTCCTACCACATAATAGGACATAGCATAGCGATAGTATCATCCTACACATGCATCTACAAAATACACGACAATGCATTGAAAATAGTAGGACGATATCATGAACAAAATAGCATCTACTTGCCTTGGTTGTAGTGGTCGGAAGAACAATCCACACACGAGCAAGCGTTGCACTCGTCACAATCTACACGATACAATTACAATCATAAACAAACAATCCATCAGCATATGCAACAAAGATGATGCATGAATGCATGCACGACAAGTGGGGCGACGCTACAGCAACACCACATAATAGTAATCAGTAGAGGTACTGATTGCATGCATGGAAAATAGTTTTAGCTTAAGGAAAACTATTATGCAATTTAAAGTGCTCAAAACTAGAGCTAGAACTTAAATAATTCACTACTGGTAGTATACTGTTTGTAAAATCTTGGGAAATTCTACAGTACAGGCATTGCTATTTAGAAACAGTACCAACTGGAATTACTCAAAAAGGAATTATGAAACTCCCGGAGTAATTAAAACACTACAGAAAGCCACTAGACAGTTTCTGCAGAAGTTTTCACTATAAGCCTATCTTTTTAATTCACAATGAGATTCCCTTCGTTCCACTGAATCCAGGGACATATCATACGTAATTTTTAGAGTTACAGATCTTTTTCTACGAATTAATTACTCCAAAAAGGCCATTAACTCATTTGATTAAACTGTACTAAACCTTGCTGCAAAAGTGTCAAACAATGGTACAGCAAGATTCTACACGACTCACTGAACCTACACATATTTTATTTGCAATTTTTGGCCAAGCGGTTTAATTTCTACGCAATTTACAAGTTTTTACCGAAATCTGTCAACTAAATTGATTAACGAAAATAACCAGTTAACTGTGTCTGTTGACTGGTCAATGCGTCTGCTGACCGGGCGCTGACTGGGCGTCTGACTAGTCAACGCCTGAGTCTGACTGGTCAACGGCTGATCTGAACCTCTCATATGAGATCTAACGGCGGCTGCAGGCTTTCCGGAGACAAACGGCGAAACGAACTCCGGACGGCGCGGTGATCGACTCCGGCGATAGTGTTACCTGCGCGGTAGGGGAAACAACTCAGCGCGTGGTTCGAGATCGTCAACGCGGCGCGCGTACGTGCGGGTATGCGTGCGTGCATGCGTGCAGGCGTGCGCGTATGTGCGCGCGTGCGAGGCGCATCAGCAGCAGCAGCTAGCGCAGCGCGGCTCGATAGCGACGCGGCGCGCGAGTAGCGGCAGCGCGCAGCGCAATGGCGCAGGCGGCGCACGCGGGCAGCAGGCGCGCGCAGCGCGTAGCGAGCGGGCGGCTGGCTTGGGGAGCGCGCACGCGCGCGGGTGGAAGCGCGCAGGCGGCGGGCTCGCGCGGGGGCGGGGCTGCGGGGCGGCGATGGCGCGGAGGCGGTGCAGGCGGCCGGCGGCGGGTAAGGCAAGGTGCGGGCAGCGCGTACCTTGGCGGTGGGGTCGGCGACGAGGCGGCGGGGCGGAGCCCTGGCGACGGCGGCGCGAGGCCGAAGGGAGGCGGGGTCGGCGGCGGCCTCGGGAAGCGAGGAGGCGAGGCGGCGGGGCGATCCTGAGATCGAGGCGGCACAGAAAACGAGGCAGGGCGGGGTCGGCGTGCCAGGTGGGGTCCTTAAGTGGCCCTCTCGCGGAAATCTAGACTGATTCGGCGCGGAGTTGGTTTCGGACTCGGAAATCGGTCCAAAATTCGGACCGTTTTCCGATGTAATAAACAAACGGCCATAACTTCTCCGTACGGTCTCCGAATCAAGCGATTCTTGCTCCTACGGTTTTGTACAGTCGAGGGGAACAATCTAGGGTTAAGGTTTGAGCGAAACCACTAGGCTACAGGGGTGGCAACACTAGTTCTTCTAATGCCTCCCGCAGGAGCCTCGTAGTAAAATAGAATAGGGTTTTAGAAATAGGGTTTTACCGAATCTTTTCAATCGATGGTTTTGCATGGAAAAGTATGATGCAATGATATGAATGATATGCAAAACCAAATCTAAAATTTGGGATGTGACAGCTACTCTGGCAAGAAACTAACCCTAATGCGGCAGGTGGGGTCTGGCGAGGCACACCGGGGCTCAGACGAGGGTTGGCGACGGGTGCGAATGAGGTTGTCGACGACGGCGGTTCTCCTGGTACTGGTGGCGTCTCCTAGGGTGGCTGCAATCGACAGCGCCCTTCTCCTCCAGCAGCGGCAGACTCCAGCCAAATTCCGGTGAGGGAGAGCTTGCCTTGCTCCGGGAAGAAGTGGGGAGGATTGGTGAGAGGTGGGGAGTGGAATGTTCTGAAGAAATTGTGTGGGGGAGGCATCTATTTATACTGCGGCGAGGGTACCGAACGGTGCAGGTGCGAGCTTGTCGGTGACGATGCTACAAGCGGCTAGAAGCGTGGCTCGGGTGCTAGGACGGTGGGTGGTCTCCTGGCGGTGCTCAACAATTTGATGGCATGGAAATGGGCGGTGTGGTTTGGTCGGGAGCGTGTGGCGCTCTGCACAGACGCAGAGGTGTTTGCGACGGCGTGCGGCAGCTACGGGTCACGCGGCGGCGAACAGGGGTGTCCGCGGGGTTGCTGTGATCATGGTGCGTGTGCGCATGCGCGGCAACGGCGAGGTGAGGTCTGTGCGAGGCGGTCGGCTACGGCGAGCTGGCGTGCTCTGGACATGGCATGGAGGTAAGGGAACAGCGGTGCTAGGGTGGTCCAAGGCTCTTCTGCGGTCGAGGCTAGGACAGGGGTGGCGGTTGACGGTGGCCTGCCTCCTGGACATGGTGCCTAGGCGCTGCGATGCTCCTAGCATGCTGTCCACTGTCGGCCGGCGACGACCAAAAATGGGCGGCGCTCTATTGTGGCCACGGCTAAGAAGGGTTTGGTCTGGGGGATTGGCTAGGCTCAGGAGAGACAAGAGAGTTAAGAGGGGACCAAATGGTTGAAGATCACTTCTCACAACAGTGTAGTTAGACCAGGGTTTATTTGTGTCTGCAAGGTGTTTGACAAAATGGCCACAAGAAATTTAGATTTGAATTTTTGGATGAAAATTGTTGGGTGCATTGGTCACACACTAGATAGTATCTGGTTGTTTGGATTTGTCAAGGTGAACTGGTTTGGTGGGGTTTTGAGAAATGGTGATCTTACCATATGAACTAGATTCAATTTTTAAATGTCATTTGAATAGGGTTGCCAAATGTTTCTGTGGGTTTGCAAG
Source organism: Avena sativa (assembly GCA_916181665.1). Lineage (NCBI taxonomy): Eukaryota > Viridiplantae > Streptophyta > Magnoliopsida > Poales > Poaceae > Avena > Avena sativa. The sequence continues at coordinate 129,750,519 of OV702297.1, forward strand.
GTGGGCTTGGGTTCACTTTTACTTGGTCTAGCAAGGGGTGAAAAAGAAATCTTGGACTAGAAACACTCAAAGTGGTCTAGTGAACAAGATTGGCAAAAATTACCATTTGCTTATATGGTTTGTTTTTGAATTTCTCTTCATTTCATTCTCCTTGGAAATGATTTATATGAAGTTGTTTTCATCCTTGAACCAATCCTTGCCATTCATAAAAATCAAACAAGTCCATACAAGCATTCATGCATTCATCACATACACACCTGCATTCATATTGATTTTAAGTAACAAAAGTTTTTGTTAGTCCTAAATTTGGGTGATTGGATTTTGATAACCTTGATTAATATTTCTGGGATGTTACAAACCTTACCTCCTTAAACAAAATCTCGTCCCAAGATTTAAGAGAAAGAAAACTAGGATTTAAAGAGATCTAGAAACTCAGTCCTAATGTAATCTTCTCGCGCCCAGGTAGCTTCTTCTTCAGTGTGGTTACTCCACTGGATCTTGAGAAACTTGATACTCTGTGTCCTGGTGGTTCTGAAGGCTTCTTCCAAAATACGAATGGGTACTTCGAGATATGTCAGGTCATCGTTGATCTCTATGGTCATGTGATCAATATTCTTGAAGACTTCGGTCTTCTCTGGTACTTATAGGCATTAGAGAAGTAACGAGATATGAAACAAATTATGCATTGCTGACATCTCCTCTGGAAGTTCCAGTTGATACGATACTTCTCCTTGACGATTCAAGATCTTTAAGGGTCCGATATATCTGGGGGCTAACTTGTTGGAATTATGCCCTAGAGGCAATAATAAAGATATTATTATTATAATTCTTGTTCAAGATAAAGTTTATATTCCATGCTAGAATTGTATTAAGCGGAAACTTTAATACTTGTGTGGTTTTTGAACAACACAGTGTCCCTAGTATGCCTCTATGGACTAGTTCATTGATTAATGATGGTTAAGGTTTCCTAACCATAGACATGAGTTGTCGATTAATAATGAGATCATATCATTGGGAGAATGATATGATGGACAGACCCAAACTAAGCGGAGCAATTAGATCGTGTCATCGTGTTCATCTTTGCGAAGCTTTTCTTATGTAAAATATTGTATTCCTTAGACCATGAGATAATACAACTCCCTGATATCGTAAGAAAGCTTTGAGGTCATCAAACGTCATCATATGAGAGGGTGATCATAAAGGTGTCTCTCAGGTGATCGGAAAGTACCTGTTGGGTTGTATGTATCGAGATGGGATTTGTCCCTCCCAAGTCGGAGAGATATACTTCGGGCCCACTCGGTAATCGATATCAACACCGCTTGCAAGCATGTGGTTAAGGAGTTAATCACAAAGTGATATCGGATTACGGAACGAGTAAAGTACTTGCTGTGAACGAGATTGAACTAGGTATGACGGTAGCGACGATCAAATCTCGGGCAAGTAAAATATCGCGAGACGAAGGGAATATATATATGGGATTGATTGAATCCTGGCATCGTGGTTCATTCGATATGATCATCGATAAATGTGTGGGTGTCAATATGGGTTTCCAGACCCCGCTGTTGATTATTGATATAAGATCATGTCTGCACATTCTCGAACTCGAAGGGTCACACACTTAACGTGTCTCGACGCTAGGATAGATTGGATAATTGGTTTATGAGTTTTTGTTCGGAGTCTCGGATGGGATCCGGGACATCACGAGAGGTTCCGGAATGGTCCGGAGAATAAGATTCATATAAGGCAATGCAGTTTTTGGAGTTCAGAATTGTTTCGGGTTAATCGGTATTGTACCGGAAGCTTCTAGAACCTTTCGGAGGGGGACCAACGTGGCCCCACCTGCCGGGAGGGGGCATGGGCCTATGAGGGATTTCCCTGGTCGCATTGGCCAGGGGCACAAGGCCCCATAGGGCCCAGCCGGCCAGATCTAGGGCAAACCCTAGGAAAGCTTCTAGAAGGGGGGGAACTTGCCCCCCACTCCTCCCTCCTTGGCTGCCGGCCTAGGGCTTGGGGGAGGGGCTAGGGCTGGTGCCCACCCATCTATATATAGAGGGCTGGGGCGCACCCTCCCCACACACCTCCTCCACAACCCTAGACGCCCTGTTGCCCTCCTCTCTCTCTCCCTCCCGACTGCACGTAGGCGAAGCCCTGCTGCAGAAACTCTCCACCACTTGCACCGCGCCGTCGTGTTGTAGATCCAATCCGTATCTCCACCATAATTGCTGGACCGAGGAAGGAGGAGACGTCAAGGTGCCGCACGTGTGCATCTCTCGGAGGCATCGCCACTTGCGGTGTTAGATCGGATCGGATCGCGAGGAGGAGAAGCGAGTACGACTACATCACCCACGTTCCGACGAACGTTCTGCTGTGCGAATCTTCAATGGTATGAAGATATCATCTAATCCCCCTCGTTGTTTGCATCTCCTAGATTAGATCTTGGCTTTCCCGTTCGCATCCGTAGAAATTTTTTGATTTACTATGCTGCGAAACCCTTCAGTGGTATCAGAGCTAGATCTATGCGTAGATGTGTTTCACGAGTAGAACGCAACATGGTTGTTGCGGCCGTTGATGTTTTCTGTTGCAAGCCTCTTGTTTATGTTCTTCTTATTACGCGGGATATTGAGATTGAAGCGGTCCAGGCCAACCTTACGCGACGTCGTTCGCGAGACCGGCTCCGCACTTGACGTGTGGCTTGTTCCACACATGCGGCTGGTGGATGCCAGTTTCTCTCACTATAGTTGTCATGGGATTTACACCGGAGTTTGGCAACCATAATATCACCGTTGTGGCTTTCCGTAGGTAAGAATCATTCTTAGCTTGCTACTCCCATAAGCCATGTAAAACATGCAACAACAAAGTAGAGGCGTCTAACTTTTTTTTTGCAGGGAGTGTTTTCTGTGATATGGTATGGCCCAAGATGTGATGTGTATGTTGTATGCAATGATCATGTTTTGTAATGTTTCATGACTTGCATGTCGATGATTACACAACCGGCAGAAGCCATATGGTTGTCTTTATAATTGTGCATGACCTGTGTGTCAACTTCTTATACGCCATGTAATAGTTTCACTTTATCGCTAAGTAGTTAGCAATAGTTGTAGTTGCTATTCATGGTGGAGGCAATCATGGTGGAGTGATGGAGATCATGCCGGCACGCACAAGATGGAGATCATTGCGCGAAGATTGGCTATACCATGTCACATAAAGTTATATGCATGTGATGTTTATCCTTTTATGTATCTTATTATGCTTAGATCGCGACGGTAGCATTATAAGATGATTCCTCACTTGAAGATCAAGATAAAACTGTGTTCTTCCCATGTATGCACCGTTGTGAAAGTTCGTCATGTCCAAGCATCACGTGATGATCGGGTGCTATAGACGGGTGCAAGCCAGTTTTGCACACGCGGAAATACTTGGGTTTGACTTGACGAGCCTAGCATGTACAGACATGGCCTCGGAACACATGAACCGAAAGGTTAAGCATGAGTCATATGAATGATATGATCGACACTTCGTTGTCCACCATTGAAACCACATCTCTTCTCGTGAAGATCGGATTAGGTGTGGTGAATTTGGATCGTGTTCACTAAAACAACTTGAGGGATGTTGAATTTAGTGGGAGTTCATCTAGTAATTTGATTAAAAGTTGAACTAGTTATCATGAACATAGTCTAATTTGTACTTGCAAACATTTTAGATCAAATGGCTAAGTCCAACTTCAACTTCAACATTTTTGCTGAGAAATAAAAGCTTAGAAACAATGGGTCTAACTTCACCAACTGGTTCCGCAATCTGAGAATCATTCTCTCTGGCGGTCAAAAGGACTATGTCCTTGAGAATGCGCTAGGTGAAGCCCCTGCTGTAGATGCGCCGGCTGATGAGAAAGCTGTCTATCAGTCGCGCAAAGATGATTATGGTGTGATTAAGAGCACCATGTTGTTTGCTATGGAATCGGACCTTCAAAATCGTTTTGAAGACTATCCCAGGCCCTTTGAGATTCTTGAGGAGCTGAAAACCATGTTTCAGACTCAGGCCCGTTCTGAGAGATATGAGATCTCTGAGAAATTCTTTAACTGCAAGATGGAGGAAGGGAGTTCCGTTAGTGAGCACGCCATAAAGATGTCGGGCTACACTCAACGCCTTGAGCAACTGGACTGCAAGATTCCAGAGGAGCTCAAAATTGACAGGGTTCTGCAATCACTCCCTCCCAGCTACAAAAGTTTTGTAGTGACTCATAATCAGATTGGTTCCACTGATACGATCATCGAGCTCTTCGCAAAGCTGAAGGCTGCGGAGGTGGACATCAAAAAGGATAATCATGTGTTGATGGTCAACAAGCCCCCCACCTTCAAGAAAGTTAAGGGTGCAAAGAAGCCCTTCAAGAAAGGCGGCGGCAAGTGCGTTGCCCCTGCTGAGAAGAAGCTCAAGTCTGGACCCAAGCCGGACACTGAGTGCTTCTATTGCAAGGACAAGGGTCACTGGAAGCGCAACTGTCCGAAGTACTTAGCGGACAAGAAGGCTGGCACCATCAAAGGTATATTTGATATACATGTTATTGATATTTTCCTTACTAGCCCTCGTTGTAGTGCCTGGGTATTTGATACTGGTTTAGTTGCTAATATTTGTAACTCGAAACAGGAGCTACAGAATAGACGGCAGCTTGCGAGGGATGAGGTGACGATGCGCGTTGGCAACGGATCAAGAGTTGATGTGATGGTCGTCGGCACGCTCTCCTTAGTTTTACCTTCAGGATTAGTTTTAAACCTTAATAAGTGTTATTAAGTGCCTGCGTTGAGCATGAACATTATTTCTGGATCGTGTTTATTGCAAGACGGTTATTCATTTAAATCGGAGAATAATGGTTGTTCTATTTATGAGTAACATCTTTTATGGTCATGCACCTGTTGTGAATGGTTTATTTCTTCTGAATCTCGAAAGGGATGAAACACACATCCATAACATTGAGGCTAAGAGATGCAAAGTAGATAGTGATAATACTACTTATTTGTGGCACTGTCGTCTAGGTCATATTGGTGTAAAGCGCATAAAGAAACTCCATTCTGATGGACTTTTGGAGTCTCTTGATTTTGAATCATTTGACACATGCGAACCATGCCTCATGGGCAAGATGATCAAAACCCCGTTCTCCGGAATGATGGAGCGAGCAACGGACTTGTTGGAAATCATACATACCAATGTATGCGGACCGATGAGTGTTTTGACGCGCGGTGGATATCGCTATTTTCTCACTTTTACCGATGACTTAAGTAGATATGGGTATATCTATTTAATGAAACATAAATCTGAAACATTTGAAAAGTTCAAAGAATTTCAGAATGAAGTGGAGAACCATCGTAACAGAAAGATTAAGTTTCTACGATCCGATCGTGGAGGTGAATATTTGAGTTATGATTTTCTCACGCATCTTAAAGCAAGCGGAATCGTTTCTCAACTCACGCCACCCGGAACACCACAGCGCAATGGTGTGTCTGAACGCCAGAATCGAACCCTATTAGATATGGTCCGATCAATGATGTCTCTTACTGATTTGCCGTTATCATTTTGGGGTTATGCATTAGAAACCGCTGCATTCACTTTAAATAGGGCACCATCTAAATCCGTCGAGACGACACCGTATGAACTATGGTTTGGTGCTAAACCTAAGTTGTCATTTCTTAAAGTTTGGGGATGCGAAGCTTACGTCAAGAAGTTGATGCCGGACAAGCTCGAACCCAAAGCGGAGAAATGCGTCTTCATAGGATACCCTAAGGAAACTATTGGGTATACCTTCTATCATAGAACCGAAGGCAAAGTGTTTGTCTCAAAGAACGGTTCCTTTCTTGAGAAGGAGTTTCTCTCGAAAGAAGTGAGTGGGAGGAAAGTAGAGCTAGACGAGGTTGTTGAACCTTCTCTTGAATTGGAGAGTAGCGCAGCACCTGAAATTGTTCCAGTGTTGCCTCTACCAACAATAGAGAAAGCTAATGACAAGGATCATGAAGCTTCGGACGATGCTGCTACTGAATGTCGCAGGTCGACAAGGTCGCGTGCCCCTCCTGAGTGGTACGGCAACCCTGTCTTGACTGTCTTGTTGGTAGAAGACAGTGAACCTACGAACTATGAGGAAGCGATGATGAGCCCAGACTCTAAGAAATGGCTAGAGGCCATGAAATCCGAATTGGGATCCATGAGCGAAAACCAAGTATGGACTTTGGTGGACCCTCCTAGCGACCGAAAGGCCGTTGAGTGCAAATGGATTTTCAAGAAGAAAACGGATGCGGATGGTAATGTTACCGTCTATAAAGCACGGCTTGTCACGAAAGGTTTTCGACAAGTTCAAGGTGTTGACTACGATGATACCTTCTATCCCGTAGTGATGTTTAAGTCCATTCGGATTTTATTAGCAATTGCTGCGTTTCATGATTATGAAATATGGCAGATGGATGTCAAGACTGCGTTCCTCAATGGCAACATTGATGAAAAGTTGTATATGATGCAACCCGAAGGTTTTGTCGATCCTAAGGATGCTGATAAAGTGTGCAAGCTTCAGCGTTCCATTTATGGACTGAAGCAAGCATCTCGGAGTTGGAACCTTCATTTTGATCAAGTGATCAAGAGCTTTGGATTTTTTCCAAATTGCTATGAAGCTTGTATCTACAAGAAAGTGAGTGGGAGCTCGGTGACATTTCTGGTACTATATGTGGATGACATATTGATTATTGAAAATGACATTAACATGCTTAACGATGTGAAGAGTTATTTGAACAAGTGTTTTTCAATGAAAGACCTAGGTGAAGCTGCTTATATATTGGGCATCAAAATCTATAGAGATAGACAAAGACGCCTGATAGCTTTAAGCCAGAGTACATACCTAGACAAAGTTCTGAAAAGGTTCAGAATGGATAAGGCAAAGAAAGGTTCAGTGCCTATGTTGTCAGGTAAGATATTGAGCAAGGCTCAGTGTCCAGCTACGGTAAATGATAGAGAAGCTATGAGCAAAGTTCCTTATGCCTCGGCCATAGGTTCTATCATGTATGCCATGTTGTGTACTAGATCGGATGTGTCCAATGCTCTTAGTTTGACGAGAAGATATCAAAGTGATCCAGGAGTGGAACACCGGACAGCCGTAAAGAACATCCTAAAGTACCTAAATAGGACTAAAGAAATGTTCTTAGTCTATGGAGGTGATGAACAGCTCGTCGTAAAAGGTTACGTCGACGCTAGTTTCGACACCGACAAGGATGATTCTAAATCTCATACAGGATACGTTTATATTTTGAATGGAGGAGTTGTGAGCTAGAGAAGCTGCAAGCAAAGCGTGATCGCGGGATCTACAGTAGAAGTGGAATACATGGCTGCTGCAGAAGCGTCAAGTGAAGGAGTTTGGATCAGGAACTTCATCACTGAGCTTGGCGTGGTTCCAAGTGCATTGGACCCAGTGGAGATACTGTGTGACAACACTGGCGCCATAGCACTCGCTAAGGAACCAAGATATCATCCAAAGACCAATCATATCAACCGCAAGTTTCATATAATCCGAGATTATATAGCAGATGGAGATCTGAAGATTAGCAAAGTACATACAGATCTGAATGTCGCAGATCCATTGACTAAACCTCTTCCACGTGCAAAACATGATCGGCACCTTAGTGCCATGGGTGTGAGATTGTTGCCAAATGTAAACTAGATTATTGACTCTAGTGCAAGTGGGAGACTGTTGGAATTATGCCCTAGAGGCAATAATAAAGATGTTATTATTATAATTCTTGTTCATGATAAAGTTTATACTCCATGCTAGAATTGTATTAAGTAGAAACTTTAATACTTGTGTGGTTTGTGAACAACACCGTGTCCCTAGTATGCCCCTATGGACTAGTTCATTGATTAATGATGGTTAAGGTTTCCTAACCATAGACATGAGTTGTCGATTAATAATGAGATCATATCATTGGGAGAATGATATGATGGACAGACCCAAACTAAGCGGAGCAATTAGATCGTGTCATCGTGTTCATCTTTGCGAAGCTTTTCTTATGTAAAATATTGTATTCCTTAGACCATGAGATAATACAACTCCCTAATATCGAAAGAAAGCTTTGAGGTCATCAAACGTCTTCCTATGAGAGGGTGATCATAAAGGTGTCTCTCAGGTGATCGGAAAGTACCTGTTGGGTTGTATGTATCGAGATGGGATTTGTCCCTCCCAAGTCGGAGAGATATACTTTGGGCCCACTCGGTAATCGATATCAACACCGCTTGCAAGCATGTGGTTAAGGAGTTAATCACAAAGTGATATCGGATTACGGAACGAGTAAAGTACTTGCTGTGAACGAGATTGAACTAGGTATGACGGTAGCGACGATCAAATCTCGGGCAAGTAAAATATCGCGAGACGAAGGGAATATATATATATGGGATTGATTGAATCTTGGCATCGTGGTTCATCCAATATGATCATCGATGAATGTGTGGGAGTCAATATGGGTTTCCAGACCCCGCTGTTGATTATTGATATAAGATCATGTCTGCACATTATCGAACCCAAAGGGTCACACACTTAACGTGTCTCGATGCTAGGATAGATTGGATAATTGGTTTATGAGTTTTTGTTCGGAGTCTCGGATGGGATCCGGGACATCACGAGAGGTTCCGGAATGGTCCGGAGAATAAGATTCATATAAGGAAATGCAGTTTTTGGAGTTCGGAATTGTTTCGGGTTAATCGGTATTGTACCGGAAGCTTCTAGAACCTTTCCGGAGGGGGACCAACGTATCCCCACCTGCCGGGAGGGGGAATGGGCCTATGAGGGAGTGCCCTGGCCGCATTAGGCCAGGGGCACAAGGCCCCATAGGGCCCAGCCGGCCAGATCTAGGGAAAACCCTAGGAAAGCTTCTAGAAGGGGGGAACTTGCCCCCCTCTCCTCCCTCCTTGGACGCCGGCCTAGGGCTTGGGGGAGGAGCTAGGGCTGGCGCCCACCCCTCTATATATAGAGGGCTGGGTCGCACCCTCCCCACACACCTCCTCCACAACCCTAGCCGCCCTGCTGCCCTCCTCTCTCTCTTCCTCCCGACTGCACGTAGGCGAAGCCCTGCTGCAGAAACTCTCCACCACTTGCACCACGCCGTCGCGTTGTAGATCCAATCCGTCTCTCCACCATACTTGCTGAACCGAGGAAGGAGGAGACGTCGAGGTGCCGCACGTGTGCATCTCTCGGAGGCATCGCCACATGCGGTGTTAGATCGGATCGGATCACGAGGAGGAGAAGCGAGTACGACTACATCACCCACGTTCCGACAAACGTTCCACTGTGCGAATCTTCAAGGGTATGAAGATCTCATCTAATCCCCCTCGTTGTTTGCATCTCCTAGATTAGATCTTGGCTTTCCCGTTCGCATCCGTAGAAATTTTTTGATTTACTATGCTGCGAAACCCTTCATAACTTTCCTTTGAGTTGGAAACGTTGGATTCCTTTCAAAGGTGATACTTTGAGATACAAAAAATCTCCGATATTCAAGGCTAGGTCTCGACGTCTCTTGTCGGCATAACTCTTCTGTCTGGATTGGGCGGTCTTGAGGTGCTCACGGATCTTGTGAACTTTCTTTTCGGCTTCGCGTAGGATGTCGGGTCCGAAAATCTGACTCTCTCCTACTTCCGACCAATTCAAAGGGGTATGGCACTTCCTTCCATACATGAATTCAAATAGGGCCATTTCCAAACTAGCTTGGTAATTGTTGTTGTATGAAAATTCTGTGAAAGGCAGACAGTCTTCCCATTTAGATCCATATTCTAACACACAAGCTCTCAACATATCTTCGAGTATTTGGTTTACTCGCTCCGTTTGTCCATAAGTCTGAGGGTGATAAGTTGTGCTGAAATCCAGTCGGGTTCCTAATCCTTCTTGGACTTTCTTCCAAAACCTCGAGTTAAACTGGGTTCCTCGATCCGACACAATGTTCTTGGGGACTCCATGCAAACTGACTATTCTAGCAATGTACCACTCTGCTAGCTTCGAACTCTGATAAGTGGTCTTGACTGGTAAGAAATGGGCGACTTTAGATAATCTATCCACTATTACCGAAATAGAGTCATTTCCCCTACTAGATGTTGGCAAACCATTGATAAAATCCATTCCAACTGAATCCCATTTCCATTCTGGAATCTGCAATGGTTGCAACAGTCCTGCGGGTCTTTGATGTCCCTCCTTGACTCTCTGACAGATATCACACTTGGCTATATAGTTTCCGATTTCTCTCTTCATCTTATGCCACCAAAATTGTTCCTTCAAATCCTGATACATCTTTGTTCCATCGGGGTGGATTGAATAAAGAGTATCATCGGTTCTTTCAAAATAGCTTGTTTCAATTCTGAATCTGCTAGCACACAGATATGTCCTTTGTACCACAAAACTCCTTCTTCATCTTTGGTGAAACCGGGTACCTTCCCTGTACCGATACGACGTTTTATTCTGTCGATACTAGCATTTCCTTTCTGCACCTCCTTGATCTGACTGATCAAAGTGGGTTGAATTTCTATGCTAGCCAAAAATCCTTCACTTACTAGCTCCATTCTGAAATCTTCCAACTCCTTGTGCAAACTTGGTTGCTCCTATAGAATCATAGAGTTCAAGCGACACGGCAATCTGCTAAGGGCATCTGCTACCACATTGGATTTACCGGGGTGATATTGAATGTCAAGATCATAGTCCTTGATTATCTCTATCCATCTCCTTTGCCTCATATTCAGCTCCTTTTGGCTGAAAATATACTTCAAGATCTTGTGATCTGAATAAATCTGACAACGGTTTCCCATGAGGTAATGCTGCCATGTCTTCAAGTCTAAAACTACGGATGCTAGTTCAAGGTCATGGGTAGGGTAATTCTGTTCATGTTGCTTCAGTTGTCGGGATAGATAAGATATGACTTTGCCTTATTGCATTAGCACACACCTGAGACCGATCTTGGATGCGTCACAAAACACATCAAAAGGCTTCGTGATATCCGGCATGATCAAGATTGGGGCTGAGATCAATATCTTCTTAAGTTCTTGAAAACTCGCTTCACATTTGTCCGTCCATTCAAACTTCTTATCTTTCTTCAACAATTGGGTCATGGATCTTGCGATGCTCGAGAATCCTTCTACGAACTTGTGGTAATATCCCGCTAGTTCGAGAAATGCACGAACTTGGGTTTGAGTGGTTGGGTCTTGCTATTCTTCAACATCCTTAACCTTGGAAGGGTCGACAGCAATTCCTTCGGCTGACATGATATGTCCGAGGAATCCTACTTCCTATAACCAGAATTCACATTTGCTAAACTTGGCATACAACTGATGCTCCCTAAGGGTTCCAAGGATGGTCCTTAGGTTTAGCTCATGTTCTTCTTCTGATTTGGAATAGATCAGAATGTCATTGATGAAAACAATGACAAACTTATCTAGGAAGTCCATAAAAATATTATTCATGAGGTTCATGAAATAAGCGGGGACATTGGTTAATCCAAAAGACATGACAGTGTACTCATACAGTCCATATCTGGTGGTGAAGGTAGTCTTTGGAATATCCTCTGCGTGAATCTTGAGTTGATGATAACTAGTTCTAAGATTAATCTTAGAAAACACTTTGGCACCGGTCAACTGGTCAAACAGATATTCTATCTTCGGTAGTGGATACTTATTCTTAATGGTGACATCATTCAGCTTCCGATGATCCATACACAAACGGTTACCTCCATCTTTATTGTCCACAAACAAGACCGGTGATCTGCATGGCGACGCACTTGGTTGAATCAGTCCTATCTCCAGCATAGCATCCAGTTGCTTCTTCAGCTCCACTAATTCAGACAGGTTCATACTATAAGGTCTCGGGGCTATGGGTACGGTTCCACGGATTAGTTCAATGATAAACTTGATATCCCGATCTGGGGGCATACCGGGCAATACATCTAGCAATACGTCAGGGTATTCACAGACTACTCTGACTTGGTCAATGGTTGGTTGGGCTAGACTCTTGTTGCACTTGAATTGACGGGGCAAGGTTTCAGATACATGCTCTACTGATACTCCAGTGGAACCGGTCATGGTTATGGATTTCTTGGCACAGTCGATTAATCCTTTATGTTTCGACATCCAATCCATTCCTAGTACTACTTCCAAACCTTTAGTTCCAAGTACTATTAGATTAGCATAAAATTCTATGCCATGGATTCTGATAGGTACGGCCTTGCAAATTTGTCTAGCTTTGGTGGTTGAACCAGGTATTTGAACTATCATAACATGCTTCAATTTTGTTGGTTGAATCTTACTAGTGCATGTAAATTCTTCTGTAACAAACGAGTGTGATGCTCCAGAATCAAACAAAAATCTTGCAAGTACTGAGTTAACAGAAAACATACCCAGCACGACATATGGCGCTTCTTGAGCTTCTTCAGCATTCATGTGAAACAGACGGCCATTGCGGTTGAGCGAATTCCCTGGGGAAAATCTCTGTCCAGGCTGAACACGACACTACTGCTGAGCTGGGGCATTCACATTAGGTGCTGTTGCAAGCTTCTTGGGGCACTCATTGGAGTAGTGACCCTTGGTTCGGCATTCATAACAAGTCACCTGAGACTTGTCTTTTCCTGCAACAGGCACAACATTGCTTCCAGTCCTTGGGGCAGTATTGGTGTTGGTGGCAACATTGTTGTTATTGAACTTGGGCGGTGCACGGTTGAAATTGCTGGAGTTGTCGGGGTTGTTGTTGTGGTTTCCTCCTCTGCGGTTGGGATAGTTTGGACGGTTCATCGGGGGTCTATTGTTTCTTGGGGCAAATCCTGTAGACGGGTTGGGGCGGTACTTTGGGGTATGGTGGGTTCCTGGTTGATGCATCATTCGACGCTTGTGGTTCTCATTGGCTTGGTTGATCTTGCCCTCCATCTGAATGGCAGAATTCACTAAGGCTTCAATGTCAGCAAATGGAATATTGACTAACATTGTCTGCATCTCATCATGTAGACCATTCAAGAATCTCTCCTTCTTGTCTTCAATGTCAATCTCATCTAGGGCATACCTAGCTAATGACAGAAATTTGTCACGGTACTCAACTACCGTCATCCTCCCTTGCTTCAATTCTCTGAATTCATCTCTCATCCTTTTGATTAAACCCAGTGGCACATGGGTTCTGCCGAACTTGAGTTTGAATTCATCCCAAGTCATCATCTGACCTCCATTCATGGCGCGAACGCTGTTCCACCAAGCTCTTGCATCTCCTGCCAGATAGTGGGTGGCAAACAATACTTTCTCATTGGCCTCCACTCTTGTGACTTCTAAGTTGTTCTCCAGAGTCTGCAGCTAGTCATCAACATTTAATGGCTCTTCAGACTTACTAAATATGGGTGGATTGGTGTTCTAAAAGTTCTTGATCTTGGATCCATGGTTGTCCTGGTTTCCATGTCCTTGATTGTTGTTGGCCATCTGAGCTATGTGTTGAAGAGTGGCTAGGTTGGCTTGATGTGCGGCACTTTCAGCTTCGCGGTCTGAAACCAACATTTGCAAGATTTGTAGCATTGGGTCCGGGGATGAACTGCTTCCTCCGTGAGGCATCTGAAGATTAAGATAGATCATGAGACAAGAGGGAAATTTCTAAGTTTCAGGGATTTGTTTTTGAAAAGTTTTTAAAGTTTGACTTAGGTTTTGCCACTAACAACTTGCTTTTCATTCATTCATAGCACACATTACAAACACACACCACAATAAGGAAACAGATGGTTTTAAGAACCATTCTGTGAACCTACAATACAATGGGACCGGATACAACTTCAGTAACGCTAGTTCTCAAGTGCTACTACTCATCGAAATTGTTGTCATCATCATCATCAATGAAGGCGGAGTCATCATCATCAGTGTGGAAGTCCATGGCTTGGTCCTCCAGGAAGTCATCATCATCACTGAGGTAGGAGTAGGGGTCTCCACGGATATCTTCCCATGCATTCTCCCTCTCCTCAAGCTGCATGTCCCGCTCGTGGATGGTCTCCTCCAAGTCTGTCACTTTGTGACGAAGGCGAGCAATAATGGTATCCTTCTTGTCAAGATAATGGCGACGTGACTGGCGATCCTTCACAAGACGGGTGATTGTCTAGTCCTCCTTGACTGCGATGGCATAGTTGTGGTTGGCGTAGGCATGGGCATTGTCCAACTCCTTCTGCTTGTCATACATCATGAAGCTGAGATGGTCCACTTGATGCTTTAGCTCTGGGTGATGTGGTACCTCCAATGGTTGTCCCATAGCATCACACCTTGGGTAGTACTCAAAGCGCGTGCCCTTGATCTGATTGATGCTTTGCCCACACAGACGGGCAAGAGCTTCCTGCATGGCTTTGGCGAGTCCATCTAGGCAGTTGTTTTATCTTAAGGTGAACTGGATTCCCTCTAAGGTGGGGGCTTCAATCTTCCCTCTGAGACTTGCAACAATCAGCCATTGTAATTCTCCTCCTTGCTGATTGTTGAGCTTGGATCCAAAGAACTCGGGGTGCGGGCACTCTAGAAGTTCCGAGAGTTGGTTAAAATCACGCTCAAAGATGAGATATCCTCCATTGCCCAACTGATATAACTTTCTATACTTCATGTCCATCTATAAGAATGTAAGATGAGTAAGTTAGTAGAGTGATCAAGTGTGTCAAATTTTATGTAAGTTTTGCAAGAATTTTTGAGGAACATGATTTTTTATGAAAGAATCTAAGTGATAAGAATGAGAATAGGTTTTCATAAATACTCACTTATTTTGTTTTGAAACTAAGTTTGTGATTCAAGCGTCCATTCTAACTAGGTTCTCCTATGGTCAACCTGGCTCTGATACCAACTTGTCAACACCTGGATTTTTAATCCCAGATGCTTGTTATGCCATACATTGCAATCCCAGTATTACCATTTTTGGAGGCATAACAGATTGGTACCATAGTTCATCATCCATTACAAACCATAATAAAGGTCTTACAAATAAAGGATCGCATGATCCAGTCTTAATACAATCAACACAGCGAAATAATATAATAACGGTAGCATGGGCGAAGCTCCATCTTTAGGGTCACAGGAAATGCTGATGATGGGAGATGATCCTAGTTGTCATAGACTTCCTGCTGTCCATCATCCTGGTAGTCCTCCTCATAGTCTGGCCACGGGAATAGCCAGTGAAAAATCCATGAGTACTCTTTAAGTACTCACAAGTATCACTAATAGGTAAAGAGGTTTCAAGTAGGAATCCTAAGCTCTAGGTTGGTTTGCAAAAAGCCAGGTTTATCTCTAGCTGAGTTCAGAAGTAAAGAAAACTAGTTTAAGGTTTTATAACACCTAAGTGGGAACTTAGTTTTCATGTTCACAACCCTGTTGTGGTCAAGTCAAAGTCATGATTCATTTCACAAGTCATTTTGAAAACATCTGACGACGGAACAGTATGGCCACTCCAACTGTCCATAACCGCGGACATGGTTATTCGAATAGTTTGACACTCTGCAAGGGTGGTACACTTTCACCACAATATTCGATACATCCGTCTGGAACAATCCTGATTCACCATACTCAGTATGCAGATAATCAATCCTAACCTTTAAATTACACATCCTAGTATAGGCACCTCCCCTATGAGTTTGGCCTTCCAATCATGACCATCTGTCATCTTGGGAACTGCACAGGTGGACAATCATCACGAGGTAGCCTCAGCTCAAACCGCGGCCGCAAGGGAACCCATACTAAGATATATAAACTTCCAGTCAAGTCCTTCCCAAATTCGGGTATTGTGGTTGAACGATAACATTGGAATGGTATCACATCCGAACACAACCATCAGTTTTATAAAAGGGTTAAGGCTCATGCCTCAACATTTTCATCATCAAAATCATCTGGTGTTCATAACACATGTCAAAACCTTTCATTAGAATGACTCATCATTCTAAGGTTTTCATAACCATTTTCACCAAGTATTCCCATCTAAAGTGATCAAGTTTTATACTTAGCACTAGCCACTACAGTTGGGGGTAATCTCTAATGAGGAGTGATAATCAAGTGTGACTTATCTAAGTCTAATATCATGCCTTAGGATGACATATAGTTCTACCTAACTTAGGCCAAGTTTTATGATCTTTATGCCATCTCTAAAATCTTTCCAAAGTCACTAAGTAAACATAAATAAAAATCTTTGATAAAGAAATACAAAGAATAAATCTTGCAAGTAAAACTGGGATTTGGTATAATAAGGTGGTATAACCGAATATGCCTAAGGCATTCAATAGGTTAAGTGGTATTGCGGGGTTTGCAAGTATTAGCTTGCATGGTTTAGCTTAGCTTGCCTTGATCAGTGCAGTGCTTGAAGTTCTCCTCTGCTTCTTCTTCGTAGTAGTCTTCTTCCTCTTTGTATCCTTGGTCGGTACTAGCGTCTATAAATAAATACGAAGTACAAAATCACCAAACAATACTTAACTACTTCTATTAGGCACACAAGTTTCACACTAGATGATCTAGCATCATCACAATCATCACATGAATTTAAGACTTGGTCTTATTTATTTTATTTTAGAAAAGTAATTTCTACTCATTGAAAGCTACTTAAGATTTAATATTCTCCAATTAAAATATGGGATCATGTTGACACATGTCATCACCACATATTTTAATACTTGGGAATACGATTTAAAGTGGTGTCACAATTTAATAATGTTTAACATTATTATTTTAATTAATTAAAGTCACTAGAAATGCCTATGTGGCATTCTTTTATTACTTGTCTAGTATCACTGTAAGTAAACCTAGATATTTTTATATATTCATAAAGGTCTTTTCAAATGTGATTTTTGAGAGTTGGAATCAACTCAAAATCATTTATGGTTGATTTTTGAAAAATGTTTGAATGCAAAAAAGTCTCTGCCTTATTATTTTTACTATAGGTGATCTTTAATTCCAAATGGTTTGAATCCAACGGGCTTGGATTAATAATTTTCATATCTTTCTAACAAAAATGGTTTCATGCTATTTGGTTCAGTAAAACTCTCTGAATTGATTTTTGAATCAACAGATAGAACTAGATTTGAAACTAAAATGAAAAATCTAAATTTAAACTAACTGGGTTACGCGGGAGACCTAACTGGGCTGGCCCACTGCGCACAGCGCGCGCGGACTGCTGATAGATGGGGTCCACTAGTCAGCAGGACTAACTAAACAAAAAGGTATCTACGAATCTGAGCCTTACGATCT
Source organism: Avena sativa (assembly GCA_916181665.1). Classification (NCBI taxonomy): domain Eukaryota; kingdom Viridiplantae; phylum Streptophyta; class Magnoliopsida; order Poales; family Poaceae; genus Avena; species Avena sativa. Next base: position 129,767,736 of record OV702297.1, read on the forward strand.
AATTTAATCCAATGGCTGAGAGTCATCGTCAACGACGAGCTACTCCGGCGAGGAACTAACCCTAAAGCGACGGTGGGGGTCTGGCGAGGCTCACCGGGGATCAGGCTAGGGTCAGCGACGGGGGCGAATGAGGTTCTCGACGACGGCGGTTCTCCTGGTACTGGCGGCGTCTCCTGGGGTGGCCGCAATCGATGGCGCCCTTCTCCTCCAGCAGCGGAAGACTCCAGCCAAATTCCGGCGAGGAGAGCTCGCCTTGCTCCGGGAAGAAGTGGGGAGGATCAGTGAAAGGTGGGGAGTGGAATGGTGTGAAGAAATTGTGCGAGGGGTGCGCCTCTATTTATACTGCGACGAGGGGACCGAACGGTGCGGGTGCGAGATCGTCGGTGACGATGCTACAGGCGGCTAGCAGCGTGGCTTAGCTGCTAGGACGGTGGGCGGTCTCCTGGCGGTGCTCAACAACTTGATGGCGCGGCAAGGGGCAGTGTGGTTTGGTCGGGAACATGCGGCGCTGTTGGGATCATGGTGTGTGTGCGCGTGCGTGGTCTGTGCAAGGTGGTCGGCACAGAGGTATAGGGTGCGTCGGTGCTAGGGTGGTCCAGGGCTCTTCTACGGTCAAGGCTGGGACAAGGGGTAGCGGTGGATGATGGCCTGCCTCCTGGACATGGTGGCTAGGCGTGGCAATGCTCCTAGTGTGTTGTCCACTATCGGCCGACGACGACCAAAAATGGGCGGCGCTCCACTATGCCCACGGCTAAGAAGGATTTGGTTTGGGGGATTGGCTAGGCTCAGGAGAGAAAAGAGAGTTAAGAGGGGACCAAATGGTCGAAGATCACTTCACACAACAGTGTAGTTAGGCCAAGGTTTATTTGTGTTTGCAAGGTGTTTGACAAAATGGCCGCAAGAAATTTAGATTTGAATTTTTTGATGAAAATTGTTGGGTGCATTGGTCACACACTGGATAGTATCTGGTTGTTTGGATTTGTCAAAGTGAACTGGTTTGGTGGGGTTTTGAGAAATGGTGATCTTACCATATGAACTAGATTCAATTTTTAAATGTCATTTGAATAGGGTTGCCAAATGTTTCTGTGGGTTTGCAAGGTGGGCCTGGGTTCACTTTTACTTGGTCTAGCAAGGGGTGAAAATAATTGGATTTGTTTCTGTTAGAAATCTTGGACTAGAAACACTCAAAGTGGTCTAGTAAACAAGATTGACAAAAATGACCATTTGCTTATATGGTTTGTTTTTGAATTTCTCTTCATTTGATTCTTCTTGGAAATGATTTAGATGATGTTGTTTTCATCCTTAAACCAATCCTTGCCATTCATAAAAATCAAACAAGTCCATACAAGGATTCATGCATTCATCACATACGCACCTGCATTCATATTGATTTTAAGTAACAAAAGTATTTGTTAACCCTAAATTTGGGTGATTGGAAATTTGATAACCTTGATTAATATTTTTGGGATGTTACAAAAAGCCCGCATATGATCTCCATATTTAATTATGAGGTGAATCGACAAAGTACCCCAACCCCACGATGTGTATGCAAGCATGAACAATTTATATGCAAGAGAGATATATTATATATTATAAAAATATTGGTCTCGAAAAAGGAGTCAAACATCAAGGTTTGGAGATCTTGGGGCTCGGAAGGGTCGGGTTCGGTCTTTGGATCCTCAGAAGGCGATCTTGGCGTTCTGAGGGGTCTGGGAAGGGGAGCTTCACGTCATCGGGTCCGGTAAGGAGTACTTGAGCAGCATTGCCTTCGGGTTCCGTGAAGGAGATGCCTTTGGGGACTCTGTCGTCGGACTCGGGTACGACGCCGGTGTTTCATCGGGCTCATCTGGGTTGGTTCTGATCTTGTATTGGCTCCATCTAGGCAGAAACAAAAAGATTGGTGCAGGCTTTGGTCATCTCATAAGCATACAAACTCACTCGTACACGCACGTGCACAGGAGTTAGCATCGGCAACTGATTAAACGCACAAACTCACAAGCATGCCCATACACGAATGTTCACAGGAGCTCGTAGGGGACGTGCGGTACTGGACAGAAGTGATGCAAGGTCATGTCGATGACACAGGGATGGGGACGTGCTCGAGCATGTGGAAGGCGCGTGACGGGGACAGGCGACACGGGCGTGGGAGGGTGCGGCGATGACCAGAGGCGGCACCGAAGCGACCTTGTAGAGGGCGGCTAGCGAGGTGCACGGGCGGCTGCGGCGGAGAGCAAGGCCGGTAGGTCGGCGCAGGAGACAGCGGCGGAGCACCGTGCATGCGGCCAGAGATGCCTGCGGGGGGCAGGGGCTCGCTGCGGCGATGGAGCTCGGTGGTTAGGGAAGAAAGGGAGACGCCAAGGAGGCGACAAGGCGGATCCCTAGTGGCGTGATGACGCGGCGGAGGCAAGGCAGTCGGAGGGGAAGTATGGAGGCGACAGCGGGCTCTGCGAGGGGGGTCCCTGGTGGCGGAGGGCGGTCGAGGAGGACGCGTAAGTGAGGTAGGGTCTCTAGGCAGCGGCGGATCAGTGATCTGCGAGAGAAAGGTGAGGATGAGCGAGGGGTGGTGAAAGAACATGTGGGCCCCATGTGTGGTTTTGGTAATTAATGACAATCTTTATGGAATAATGTGTGTATTAAGTTATACTTGTAGGATTTGTCCATTGGCATCGCTTGGAGCATGTGTTGGCTTCAAGGTCGATGAAATGAGAAGAAGATGTTGTGCAAGCTCAAAATGTGCCATCTATAGAAGATCTCATGTTTGATGCTTGCCATCCTCGGTGATCATGGATCGATGATGAGGAATTAAGAAAGGCGTTCCATCTAGCTCGAGTGGAATGCTGAAGGCAAAGGTATAGTCTTGATAGGTTTTCCCTTTTGCCGGTCTCATGTTGTGTGTGGGAGACCGAGTTTAGAATAGATAACCGTACTATCAAGAGGGGCTCTCGAATGAGTAACTCGATCACATCGTTCAGAGAGAGATCAAACCTTTGCATACTTGCATCATCGTATTTGGTTGTCATTTGGTCTTATCCATGTGAGGATATAGAGCTTGTGGTAATCTCCATAACAAGTTGTTGTTCATGAAAATCAGATCTTCCGTTTATATCTTGTTGCGATTTTGATCTTGGCGGCTTTCCGGTGTATCACCAAGTGAGGTATCTCACATTATATTACTTGATACATTCTCACTTGATGATAACCAATATTTCCAACGCAATTGGAATCGGGTCAATCGGAGTCTCCTAGCCAAAGTTATTAATATTTGAAGTTTGCTTTATTTGATTTGAAAAAGGAAAAAAGGAAAGCAGTTTCTGTTGGGCCGGTACTACCGTCTGTAGGTACCGGCCACACCTGGCAGCGGCCTCCTATTCTCTGCCTTCACCGGTTGCTTGGCCCGGCTCTACCGGACCAGCCCGGTAGTACCGCCCGGGCGGGCCGGTACTACCGGCCGGCCCAGGTCGACCTGCGCTGCCCAGCCCTCTCCCTGGCAGGCCCATCCGCCCCCACCGCATGCCAGTCCGCCTCGCCCCCTCGTGATGTGCGCGCGCCGCCACCCGCGTTGACTGCACCGCTCGCGCGCGCGCTGCCGCGGCCTCCTCGCTTCCTCTCGCGTGCATGCCCTGCCCGATGCCGCGAGGCCAGCTCGCGTTGGCCTGCGCGCCCGCTCGCTCTAGATCACTTGCGCGATGCACTAGTTTCGCATGCAGACCCCACCTCGCGCGTCGTACGGCCCTATGCGCTATAGCCGCCAAAATTCCCGTGTTTGCTGCTGCTTTGATTCTGCCGCGATGGCCCCACACTGGCTGGCCAGCTGCTCGTGTTGACCTGCCCTTTGCCCCTGATCGATGCGCTGGCGCGTGTAGTAGTACCAATTTGGACTGGTACTACCGGCCCGATCTGAAAAACGTCCCAACGGGCAGATTTAGTCTAGCCCTATATATAGTTTTGTCCGTTTTGTGTTTTAAGAGCTTCTTACTCCTCTATTAGTCTAAGCTTTGTCTATACTTGCTCTCATTCTCTAGCTTGATTAATCTCTTCCCCTCTGATGATTCTTTCCCATATTAGAGTGGAAGAGAGAGGAGATCTAGACCCACGTTTTGACCTAACCGATTCATCTCTTTGTGAGTGTATCTTTAGGGTTCTAGACTTTGGGGGATTTTGTGTTCCCTTTGCGTTCTTCCTCTCTTGTTCCACCAATAGCTTTAGTAGCTTTGTTGGAACTTAAGAGTAAGGGATTGGAACACCTTTGTGGTGTTCTTGCCATTTGCATTCGGTGCATCGATTTGAGTTCTCCCCTGAGGATTTGGTGAGTGAAAGTTGAGAAGTTTTTTACTCTTGGGTTCTTGGAACCCTAGATGGTTTGTTGTGTTGAAGGTTGTGTCCTTGGTGGCGTTTTTTGGGGGCCTCCAATTAAGTTGTGGAGAAGTGCCCCAACCTTGTGGCCTTTTGTGGCGTTTGTTGGGATCCTCCAATTAAATTATGGAGAAGTGCCCCAACCTTGTGAGAGGTTCCGGTTGCCACCGACAAGTGCACCGATAGTGGAAGCATGTATCGATCCCATTGGGGTGAGATTCACCGGAGAATAAGGGAGGCCTTTTGTGGCGTAGGTGGTTAGATACCACCCCCTCTCCTGTAATGCCCCGGAAAATATTCCGAAATAAAATTGTTTGTTATTTTATTTTGTACATCATCATGCATATTTTATCCGTAAAATTATTTTATCAAACCATATTTTGTTTTACTAAATATCCATGTGGTTTTATTAAACCCGTCTCTCGTTCTTATTTTAAAACTAAAATAAATAATATTTCTCGCGGTAAAAGGCTTATCTTGTTTTATAAATAAAACTAGGCCCAAAAGCCCGTCTAAAGTTTTGGCCCAAAACTAGCCCTATCTAGTCTACTTTGGACTAGATAAATAATCCATTCCCCTTTTTTCTAACTAAACCCTAACCTCCAAATCTGAACCAATTTCCCACCCCTTTCTTTTTCCTCCGCCGCCGCCATGTCTTCTATTTTCTCTTGTCGAAACGAAGCAGATCAACAGCAACCTCGTACGTGCTATTCTCCAAGAGCTAGCTAGCTAAGGAGATTCCTTTCGATACCCAATCACTACACGCCATCAATCCTTGCCTATTTGATTCATCTAGTACCCAGTAGCAAGAAGAAAATATATCAATTGATTCCATCGCTTGGGAGCCCTGTCGTCTTGGTTCCCTGGCGCGCATGCGCGCACATGCCGACTGCTTCAGCTTCCATGCGTCAAAGCCTCCAGGAGTCCCGCCGCCGCCTATTCTTTTTCCTGCGCGCGCTGAGCAGCAAGCTGCAGTCGACCAGGTCCAGGTGTTGCCTCGATCTGTGTCTGTCGTCGCAGTGCACCACACTTCATGCCACAGCATCCTAGTGCAGCAGCAGCAGTCTGTCGCCGTTGTCATTTCCGCGAGACCGTGGCCCTCCGCGCGTTCATGGGGCAGCGCTGCTGGCCGGCGCCCTTGTTTCCTGGCCCCTGTTCTCTTGTTCCCCGTGCAGCAGCAGAGCTACCGCCCTGCTATTTTATTCTCTGCTCCAGACAATGTCAACAGCAGGTTAAATTCAGTATTTCTTCTCCATTTTCCTTTGTTCAAGGAAGTATATCGGCAAGATTAATTAGCTTCAGTTCCTTGTCTTGATTCAGCGCATGGAGTCAATACCTAGCTGATTGTTTGGTCGGCAACCATTTTTGTTCGACTTCACAACCTGGCACGTGTTCGATAAAATTCCTATGAGACTCTCAGGGGTCGTTTTCCTACTTGAGTCACCGACCTACCAATGCTCCGCGAGCTACTTCTTCATCAAGATTTACCTCTCGGATTACATTGTTTCCGCTACTTCATCTATAACTCAAAGGCCATCTATTCTACTCCAATCCGAACTGCGAGGTCCCAATCCAATTCCTATTCTCGTATAAATGTTATATATACTTGTTGCATATAACCATTCATACTCGCATATATATTGTGTGGTTTGGGGGCATTATGCCGATTCACCTCATAACTAAATATGGAGCCCATATGCGGACGAATCTGGCCTTATATTGACCCCATTTAAAATTGTGTAGCGAACCAATGCCATGCTTTGCCTTGTTAATTCAATATTTAATTTGTGGGGTAGCTAAATAACTTGAACCTAATAATAAATGTCGGGATCCTGATTCCGCTTAATATTGCTAAGTGAGACCGAATATTGTCATGCCATACATCATATCATAATCATGCCGGATCTTTTGCCTAATATTAAGTATTGCACCGGGTGTTCTTTCTAGTACCTTGCTACTTCACCGGATAGGACGACGAGTTGATGCGAGATGCGACTAGCCTCTGGCTACCCGGCTATGTCTCACAGGCGAGCATTCTCCCCCTTCTACCTATTTTGCGTTTATAGTCTTTACTTCCTTTCTTTGATCTACTGCTATCTTTATTGTCGATGCTATAGTACCGTTCCTTTAATTATCTGCTCCACTATATTGCCTTGGTTATCCTATTGCCTTGTTTGATTAGCTAGCTTTGTCCTTGCGAGTCGTAGGCATGCTTAGTACCGCTCTCATACAGGTGAAACATGATACTCGAATATGGTTGATGATAAGATAATTAATCTGATGTTGTTGGTTATGGTTTCACCTAATGATAAGGCCCCGGCAGGGACCACCTTTGGGAACTGCTTGAGCCGCCCTAGGACCCGTTCGTTCTACGATACCAGTTCTGAGTTGATCGCGCTAACCAAACGTGGGGGCTTCTAGAATCCCCCCCTCAACTACCAGCGCTATTCGTATATCCAGAGGGTTCCAAAATTGGTTTTCCATTTGGTGCATACGCATAATATGTCCTCGGACATGGGTGAGTTGATATGTCTTCGGACTTGATATTTTGGTGGACTGCCATGGCTTGCATTGCATAAAATCGGGATATCGTGCCGGAGGTGGGATGGAGCTCTACAAGTTATCTTCCGATCATCGCCCGGCCGTAGACTCAAACGCTGTGCCACCTGGAGAATCAGCTGTATCTCTTGTGTGGGTAAAACACAGTAGGTGATGCCTCTGGATATGCACGTAGTTAAGGGACAGTTCTTGTTGTGAGATTCGGAAGGCACACGTGATATGTTGCCTGAAGGGTTGAGCATGCGTTTGGGTACAGTAGTGCACCCCTGCAGGGTAAATCCTTTCGAGAAGCCGTGTGTCCACGGTTATGGGCGTCTCAGGAGTACAGTGTCATGATCATAGACAACGTCACTAATGTTTTGCCTCCAATAATATGATTAGTAATTAGCCTTATCAACTAAATACCTGCTTAACTAAAATTGCCACCGTGTGTGTTTCGCTAGAGGACTTCCTCGACTGGTCTTCGAGGGGGAAATCTTCGGATGGGTTATGTTTGGTGTTATATTATTGTTACCGCATAGTGCTCTCTTATCTCACTCTAATAGCCGAAGTTGTAGCGTGTCTCTATAAGTTAGATAGTGCAAGCTTTGTTGCCGCTGAGCCCACCATACCTATGTAGGCGAGGACCGCCGAATTCTAGTCTCGCCGTGTACTGGCCTCAGTACTGACCGCTCTCTTTCTGTTTTTCCTTTGCCCTTTGCCGGCACCCTTTTGGCTTGACAGGTATGTGATTGACGACGTTAGCAAGGTTACCCTTCAGGCTTGGCCTGGGCAGGGTTGGACACCGCTTGGTTATTCTTCAGGACTCTTAGTCCCATTTGGTTCTTATCTGTACTCGGATACTATTTCGCTTTCTCTTTGAATTGTATCATTTTTATTCTTGACTCATCGATTCGTTGTTGTATATATAAGTTCTTGTGGACTCTGTTGTAAACTTCTGTGATGTAACTACTTGTAATCATACCCCACCCACACGAAAGTGTCTGGTGGGCGCCTTTGAATCGCTTCTATGCGGATTTTGGCGGGAAATGCTGAGATCTGCATAGACCCGATTCGGGGGCGTTACAAGTGGTATCAGAGCAAAGGTTTACGATACCCCACTGGTCCAGCCCGTAGGTTAACCTTGCCAACGGTCGATGTCTAGTGTCAAAACTATTTTACTACAAATGCGTTGGATAGATCTGATTAGCTCTGATTTTACTTCTTATCTCCATTCTTACTCCTCTTATCTTTGCGTGTTTTAATCTAATCTCTTACCTTCTTCAAGTCCAGGATTTCTCGCGGTTAGGTTTCCGTCGTACCTTTAGGGTTCTTCTCCCCTCCTTTTGTAACAATGGTGTTATATCTAGATTTCGCTCTATGTAACCTCTCTTCCTATGCCTCCGGTGTTTTGCGACTCCTAAGACGACGACCTCTTTATCTCTGGAACCTTTTTCTGGAGCTTTCCATATACCAATTGTCAAGATCTTCAGTCCGGATTCTGAGAGTTGGTTGCATGATTCTTCTATTCTTGTACAGAGTAATGCCTTGAGTGCGGGATGGAGTCATGACCATACCACTACTCTTATCATTTGCTCTTGTTATATTGAATTGGTGGATCCATGTGACTATTACTCCTCCACGGAAGATAAAGGTAGCCTAATATTTGATATCTACTTCCGCCTTTTCCTCTCCGGAGTGTTCTTCCGAAGAAGGTGAGCAACAACACTTGCTGGTGGTGTCGATGATTTCAAGACGGAGCAAGAACTCTTGTTAGTGGTGTCGCGACCATCACCCTGGTGCAAAAAGATCCGATCATCAAACCTCCTTCCCCCCCGGTGTCCATGCTTGGATCTCGGGACGCGATCCTTGTTAGTGGTGTCGAGTTGTAATGTCCCGGAAAATATTCCGAAATAAAATTGTTTGTTATTTTATTTTGTACATCATCATGACATCATCATGCATATTTTATCCGTAAAATTATTTTATCAAACCATATTTTGTTTTACTAAATATCCATGTGGTTTTATTAAACCCGTCTCTCGTTCTTATTTTAAAACTAAAATAAATAATATTTCTCGCGGTAAAAGGCTTATCTTGTTTTATAAATAAAACTAGGCCCAAAAGCCCGTCTAAAGTTTTGGCCCAAAACTAGCCCTATCTAGTCTACTTTGGACTAGATAAATAATCCATTCCCCTTCTTTCTCACTAAACCCTAACCTCCAAATCTGAACCAATTCCCCACCCCTTTCTTTTTCCTCCGCCGCCGCCATGTCTTCTATTTTCTCTTGTCGAAACGAAGCAGATCAACAGCAACCTCGTACGTGCTATTCTCCAAGAGCTAGCTAGCTAAGGAGATTCCTTTCGATACCCAATCACTACACGCCATCAATCCTTGCCTATTTGATTCATCTAGTACCCAGTAGCAAGAAGAAAATATATCAATTGATTCCATCGCTTGTGAGCCCTGTCGTCTTGGTTCCCTGGCGCGCATGCGCGCACATGCCGACTGCTTCAGCTTCCATGCGTCAAAGCCTCCAGGAGTCCCGCCGCCGCCTATTCTTTTTCCTGCGCGCGCTGAGCAGCAAGCTGCAGTCGACCAGGTCCAGGTGTTGCCTCGATCTGTGTCTGTCGTCGCAGTGCACCACACTTCATGCCACAGCATCCTAGTGCAGCAGCAGCAGTCTGTCGCCGTTGTCATTTCCGCGAGACCGTGGCCCTCCGCGCGTTCATGGGGCAGCGCTGCTGGCCGGCGCCCTTGTTTCCTGGCCCCTGTTCTCTTGTTCCCCGTGCAGCAGCAGAGCTACCGCCCTGCTATTTTTTTCTCTGCTCCAGACAATGTCAACAGCAGGTTAAATTCAGTATTTCTTCTTCATTTTCCTTTGTTCAAGGAAGTATATCGGCAAGATTAATTAGCTTCAGTTCCTTGTCTTGATTCAGCGCATGGAGTCAATACCTAGCTGATTGTTTGGTCGGCAACCATTTTTGTTCGACTTCACAACCTGGCAGGTGTTCGATAAAATTCCTATGAGACTCTCAGGGGTCGTTTTCCTACTTGAGTCACCGACCTACCAATGCTCCGGGAGCTACTTCTTCATCAAGATTTACCTCTCGGATTACATTGTTTCCGCTACTTCATCTATAACTCGAAGGCCATCTATTCTACTCCAATCCGAACTGTGAGGTCCCAATCCAATTCCTATTCTCGTATAAATGTTATATATACTTGTTGCATATAACCATTCATACTCGCATATATATTGTGTGGTTTGGGGGCATTATGCCGATTCACCTCATAACTAAATATGGAGCCCATATGCGGGCGAATCTAGCCTTATATTGGCCCCATTTAAAATTGTGTAGCGAACCAATGCCATGCTTTGCCTTGTTAATTCAATATTTAATTTGTGGGGTAGCTAAATAACTTGAACCTAATAATAAATGTCGGGATCCTGATTCCGCTTAATATTGCTAAGTGGGACCGCATATTGTCATGCCATGCATCATATCATAATCATGCCAGATCTTTTGCCTAGTATTAAGTATTGCACCGGGTGTTCTTTCTAGTACCTTGCTACTTCACCGGATAGGACGACGAGTTGATGCGAGATGCGACTAGCCTCTGGCTACCCGGCTATGTCTCACAGGCGAGCATTCTCCCCCTTCTACCTATTTTGCGTTTATAGTCTTTACTTCCTTTCTTTGATCTACTGCTATCCTTATTGTCGATGATATAGTACCGTTCCTTTAATTATCTGCTCCACTATATTGCCTTGGTTATCCTATTGCCTTGTTTGATTAGCTAGCTTTGTCCTTGCGAGTCGTAGGCATGCTTAGTACCGCTCTCATACAGGTGAAACATGATACTCGAATATGGTTGATGATAAGATAATTAATCTGATGTTGGTTATGGTTTCACCTAATGATAAGGCCCCGGCAGGGACCACCTTTGGGAACTGCTTGAGCCGCCCTAGGACCCGTTCGTTCTACGATACCAGTTCTGAGTTGATCGCGCTAACCAAACATGGGGGCTTCTGGGATCCCCCCTCAACTACCGGCGCTATTCGTATATCCAGAGGGTTACAAAATTGGTTTTCCATTTGGTGCATACGCATAATATGTCCTCGGACATGGGTGAGTTGATATGTCTTCGGACTTGATATTTTGGTGGACTGCCATGGCTTGCATTGCATAAAATCGGGATATCGTGCCAGAGGTGGGATGGAGCTCTACAAGTTATCTTCCGATCATCGCCCGGCCGTAGACTCAAACGATGTGCCACCTGGAGAATCAGCTGTATCTCTTGTGTGGGTAAAACACAGTAGGTGATGCCTCTGGATATGCGCGTAGTTAAGGGACAGTTCTTGTTGTGAGATTCGGAAGGCACACGTGATATGTTGCCTGAAGGGTTGAGCATGCGTTTGGGTACAGTAGTGCACCCCTGCAGGGTAAATCTTTTCGAGAAGCCGTGTGTCCACGGTTATGGGCGCCTCAGGAGTAAAGTTTCATGATCATAGACAACGCCACTAATGTTTTGCCTCCAATAATATGATTAGTAATTAGCCTTATCAACTAAATATCTGCTTAACTAAAATTGCCACCGTGTGTGTTTCGCTAGAGGACTTCCTCGACTGGTCTTTGAGGGGGAAATCTTCGGATGGGTTATGTTTGGTGTTATATTATTGTTACCGCATAGTGCTCTCTTATCTCACTCTAATAGCCGAAGTTGTAGCGTGTCTCTATAAGTTAGATAGTGCAAGCTTTGTTGCCGCTGAACCCACCATACCTATGTAGGCGAGGACCGCCGAATTCTAGTCTCGCCGTGTACTGGCCTCAGTACTGACCGCTCTCTTTCTGTTTTTCCTTTGCCCTTTGCCGGCACCCTTTTGGCTTGACAGGTATGTGATTGACGACGTTAGCAAGGTTACCCTTCAGGCTTGGCCTGGGCAGGGTTGGACACCGCTTGGTTATTCTTCAGGACTCTTAGTCCCATTTGGTTCTTATCCGTACTCGGATACTATTTCGCTTTCTCTTTGAATTGTATCATTTTTATTCTTGACTCATCGATTCGTTGTTGTATATATAAGTTCTTGTGGACTCTGTTGTAAACTTCTGTGATGTAACTACTTGTAATCATACCCCACCCACACGAAAGTGTCTGGTGGGCGCCTTTGAATCGCTTCTATGCGGATTTTGGCGGGAAATGCTGAGATCTGCATAGACCCGATTCGGGGGCGTTACATCTCCAAACTAGACGTACTCCATGTTGGGAGGAACTCGGTAAAATATCGTCGTCCCCGCGTGCCTCGGTTATCTCTATACCCGAGCTCTTACTTATGCACTTTACTTTGTGATAGCCTTCGTGCTTGAAGTATATATCTTGCTATCATATAGTTGTTTGTCTTGCTTAGCATAAGTTGTTGGTGCACATAGGTGAACCCTAGATTGTTCTAGGTCTTGTGCTTCACAAAGTAAACGTTAGTTTTATTCCGCCTTTGTTGAGCCACTCTAAGAAAAGTTTTAATCGCCTATTCACCCCCCCTCTAGGTGACATCTGTATCCTTTCAATTGGCGAGAAGGGACACGTTGATCGTATGCCGCCAGGGAGCAGGGTGGCGTTCGTGGTGCGCAAGCATGGGATTTACGCGGGGTGGTGGGCTGATACATCGTAAACGTATCTATAAATTTTGATGCTCCATACTTGTTTTGTACCAACTATCTTATGTTCTGTTTACACTTTGAGGCATTTTTATACATTTTCTAGAACTAACCAATTAACAAGATGCCACAGTGCCAGTTCTTGATTTCTGCTGCTTTTGGTTTCAGAAAAACTAGTAAATAAATATTCTTAGAATTGGACGAAACAAAATCCGAAGTTCCTATTTTCCCGCACACGACGGAGTCCAAAGCAGAGACGGAGGAGGGCCCCGAGGTGGCCACACCGCCCCTAGGCGCGGGTCCACCCCTGTCCACGCCTGGCTATGGTGTGGGCCCCTCGGGCATCCACCTACCTTCTCCCTTCGCCTATATATTCCCCCCAAGGCAAAATCCCTAAGTACTAGATCAGAAATCCACAAAGAGTTCCGCAGCGCTGCCGCTACCGAAGACGAGATTCATGGGACAGAATTCTCTGTTCTGGCACCCTGCCAGGACGGGGAATTGCCCGCGGAGGCATCTCCATCGACTCCATCACCATCTCCATCGCTGTTGCTGACTCCCATGATGAGGAGGGAGTAGTTCTCCCCCGAGGCTAAGGGCTCTACTGGTAGCTATGTGTTTATATCTCTCTCTCTATGAGTGATCTTATTGTGGTCATGAGCTTTGTAATCTAGTTGAATAAGTAGATGCTACTCAGCTACTCAAGTGCTTTAATAATGTAATCTCCTCTTATCCCCACGTGTGTGAAGTTAACAGTGTGCACACCCTGTGGCACTTAGGCTAAAGGTTGCATAAATACTTATCATGAGTTATAATTTGAGTTGGATGCCTCTATGAAATTGTGGTGTTTGTTGGAACCATCTAGAGCTCAAGGTAACAGTGAGAGGTTACCTAGATGGGGAATGCAGACTTTAAGGAGAGCTTTTGTAGCCCTACACCATCCAACCGGAGAGTAGTTCAAGGTAGCATAATGAAGAGAAGATATTTATGTGTTATCATTATTGAGAGTGACCACTAGTGAAAGTATAATCCCTAGGCTTTGTTTCTAAGCATTGAAACACCGTTTACAGCCAGTCCTGCTATATGTTTGCTTGATGCTATTTTTATTTCAGATTGCAATTACCACTTATAATCATCCATATTACTTGTATTTCACTATCTCTTTGCTGAACTAGTTCACCTATACACCTGACAAGTGTATTGGGTGTGTTGGGGACACAAGAGATTTATTGTATCTTGATTGCAGGGTTCTTGAGAGGGATACCTTTGAGCTCTTCCTCCCTGAGTTCGATAAACCTTGGGTGATCCACTTAAGGGAAACTTGCTGCTGTTCTACAAACCTCTACACTTTGAGGCCCAACACTCTCTACAAGATTAGAAGCGTGCGTAGACATTAAGCGCTTTTCTGGCACTGTTGCCGGGGAGGTAAGGTAAAAGGTACTCACATCCTCTAGCTACTAAGCTATCTTCTAGTACTGTTGCTGGTGTGTGAGTGCTCAAAGTTATTTCCTTTAGATTCTGCAATTATATCTTTTTGTTTCTTGTTTTTATTTTCACTAGTTAGGCTTAATGGAAAACCAAAAAAAATTAGAGAGCTTTATAGTATTTTTCCTGAGTTAGAAGTGTTTGTCGAGAAAATTAAAAAACCTATGGAACCCTCTTTGCATGATAATAGCAATGTTATTAGTATGAATTTTTTGAACACCATTGTTGTTAATACTATGGAAACATTTAAGCTTAGGAAGCTAGTTTTTATGAAAATGATCTTTATAGTTCCCCATCTTTAGAAGAGAAAATTTTGCTCTGATGGTACTTTATCTCCCATATGTGATAATTCTAATGAAAGTGTCCCTTATAAAATACCTACAAAAATTGTTGAACGTGTTATGAATAACTACTACTTTGGAGATGGAACTATCCATCTTGGTGATCATTTACTCTTTATACATGAAGTATGTGAGTTGTTCAAGTGTGCAGGTATTTCAATGGACCAAGTTAAGAGGAAGCTATTCTATTTATCACTTAAGGACAAAGCAAGGGATGGTATAAGCTACAAGATGATCCTCATAATTTGGAGTAACTTGAATATCTCTTTTACTCTAAATTTTATCCTCCTCATGAAATTCATAAAGATAGGAATTATATTTATAATTTTCATCCTCATGATGAAGAAAGTATTGCCCAAGCATGGGGAGATTGAAGTCACTAATGCTCAAATGTCTCATTCATGAGATCCCAAGTAATATTGTTATTAATATTTTTTATGCAAGGATTTCAGGATATTACAAGGACTATCTAGATACCGGTTTAGAGGGATCCTTCACAAGTAAGGAGGTCAAAGCTAAGTGGGATCTTCTTGAAACAAATCAAAGCAATACCAAAGATTGGTATAACGACAAAGGTAAAGAACCAGGTGTAAACTATGAGTATGATTGCATTAAGTCTTTCGCTGAAACTGCTAATTTTCAAGAGCTTAGTGCTAAATATGGTCCTGATCCTAAAATTCATGTTGATTGTTGTAGAGCCTTTGCTTCTCATATTAATTATACAAAATAAAATTGGGACATGTATCATGAACCTTTTAAAGACACTTGCATGAAAAATGAAATTGTTATTAATGATTGCAATAAACATGCTCAAACCTCTGAAAGTACTATTTCTTATAAGCATGTTAATTTTTGTGGAGTAAATAGACCTTGTGAAAAGAATCAAATTGAAGAAGAATATTGTATCCACCACAGGAATGAAAAACTAGAACGTGGTATAGGACTCTAAATGATCTTGGTAAAAAAGTTTGTGCCCTCTATCCTTTTATTTGTGAACTTTGCTACAAAGTGGGTCATTTCAATTTTCAATGCTCGGGCTATGATAATAGCCTTTCTAATCCAATGAGTATTGCAATTTTGTATTGTGATAACATGATCACTCTTAATCATAATGATGAACTTACATTATTTTTGGGGTGTGAAGAGTTATCAAGAAAAACTTCTTTGGTAGATATGAGTGCTTTTGATATGAATAGCGTCCTGCATGGTTGTCATCTTTGCTGTGTTGATAATTGCCACGCAAATACTTACATACAAAATATTATAAAAGATGAGATTTTACCAAAATATGATTGGACTAATATGTGTTTTGTTCTTATTAATGAAAAGGAGGAATCCTCCAAAGTTTCTTCTATTCTCTCTAACAATAAACCAGGGTATGTGGAGAAGCTTCCTTTCAAGCCTCTCCCTCCTAAAGAGAAGAAGAAGAACAAGAAGAAGAAGAAGAAGAAGAAGAAGAGGAGGAGGAGTAAAAGGAGAGAGGAAACGGTATTTTCCCCTAAGCATGTTGCTCCTATTATAGTTTTTGCTGATGAGTCTGAACTCGGTGATGTTCCTATGCCTGTTACCTATAGCAGTGATCGTGATTGGGAAAAGCACACTACTTGTGATATTGAAAATCTCTTTGGTACCAATTCTGAAAATGATGATGTTAATAATTTTTGTACTATTTGTACTATCCATGTTCCTTCCAATGATGATATGTTTACAGATGAACACACTTTGGAAGATAACTATCCTATTGTGTATGATGATACTATACCTCCAATGTATGATGATCACAATGATGAATATGATATTTTCAGTCCACCTACTATTGAGGAGAAAATTAATTATGATTACAATATGCCTCCTATATTTGATGATTATGGTGATGATAATAATAATGATAGCTATTTTGTTTAATTTACTCCCACTATAATTAATAAGAATGACTATGCTTATGTGGAGAGTAATAATTATTATATGCATGTGGCTCATGATAAGAATGTTTTATGTGATAGTTATATTGTTAATTTTACTCATGATGCTACTGAAAGTTATTATGAGAGAGGGAAACATGGTTTTATGTATCTCAACAATATTAAGTTTCCCCTCTTTATGTTGAAAATTTTGAAGTTGCACTTGTTCTGCTTTCCTGTGCTTGCTGCTTTGTGATTTCATGACTTGTTTATTTACAAGATTATTTTTCATCAGAAGTGGGTTAGACTTAAATTTGTTTTATATTTTCTTCTTGATTCTCTCTTTTACTTCAATTCATATTTCTTATGTGGGCATCATACAAATTATCATGCCTATCTTAATGGCTATAAAGAAAGAGCTTTTGGGAGACAACCCATTATATTTTTTGCTTTCAGTTTATTTTTGTTTCTTTGAGTCTTGGAATTTATTTCCTCTGTAACAACCTCTCCTTATCCTTTTTGTTTGGTTTTTGTGCCAAGAATAGCCTCTAATGAGAGGGAAGTAAGATTTGGGGAAGTTGCTATCCCGAAACAGATTTCTGTGCTTTGCTGTAAAAAATCGTGAAAAATCCCAGAACGTCGTATTGATCTGAACATTTTGGTGCATATGACCCTGGTATTTACCCAACTTTCGTTAGTTTTGTACTTTTCTATTTGAGAAACATAAGATTTTCGAAAAAATCGGTATTTACCTGCTGGTATGTTTTGATAGATTTCTGCCATTATTTGTATTTGCCTCTTAATCGGTTTCTTTTTGAGTTCTCTTTGATCACTTGAGCTTTTAAAAGGAGTTGCTATAGTAGCTTATGTTTTAATGGATGTTTCTAATTGACTTGAAACTGAACCCAAAGGCTTATTATCTTGAATACACTAATGTTGCTAATGAAGATTGTGTGAATTTTTGTATGAAGAAAGTTTTCAAGTATAGGGAGAGAATGATGTGATGAGATAAAGTATGGACAGAAGCTCAAGCTTGGGGATGCCACCATTGTCACCCCAGGAAATATTAAAGAGGTACAAGCGTCAAACTTGGGGATGCCTAAGGCATCCCCTTCTTCATCAACAAAAATCTTAGGTTTTATTTCAAGATACTATATTTTTGCTTCATGCACTATGTGTTGTTCTTGGAGAGTCTTTGTTTTTGTATTTAGTTTTATTTTACTTTGTTTGCTGCAATAAGTTGGTTGGATCCCAGAACACTTCTTTTGGAGAGAGAGACACGCTCCATTTTCATTGTTTAGAACACTCTAGTTTGCACTCTTATTGTTCTGTGAGTGTTTTCCTTCGCTAGCACCACATTTAGCTTTAGTTTTCTTATTATTTTTGCTTAGAACTTTTTAGTTATTCTTTGTAGTTAGGCGAGACAAGATCTCTGGTCTTTATTGATTATTATCTTTGTGAGTTATTTCAAATAAGTCGATTGGTGTTGGAAAAGATTAGAATGTTTCATGCTTATGAGAGTACAAAAAGAAGCTTGTTTTAACTATGACTTAGACTTTATCATGTCATGTTAGATGTTGCTTTGACAATATGCTTAGTAATTATTGTTGTAGCATGACTTGTTTTAAACAATTGAGATTGCTTAATGTTCCATCAAAGAATCATGCGTTGTTTTAGCATACAAAAGCATATTATTGTGGTATTCTCCTTTGATGCTTTATTTGGGTTGACTTGGCACATGCTTACACCATGGTATGACTATGAAACAGTCACCTTAGCCTCTCTGATCATTTAGTTTTTGACTTGTGATATCACTTTATGCTTTAATTAATAATGTTTTGTCGCTCTACATGATTATGGCCATTATTGCTCTCTTAGTTGGTCGCTCCCAGTCTTTTGCTAGCCTCCACCTGTACTGAGTATGAGCTCTACTCGTGCATCCAACTCCCAAGAAACCAAGTTATTCCAAAGAGTCCACTATAAATTCCTATGCATGGTGTGTTACACCATTCAAAGTATATTCATGTTTTTATCTATCTTCCAAATTAAATTTTTGTTATGTGAAAATTAGTGATTAAAGCTCTCACGAACTTGATGGCACACTTTATTTTCTTAAAATTAATAAACTTGAACCATTGTGCCCATCTATGTTGCTTATATGCTTGCAAATTATAAGTTGGGAGTTAGCAGAACCATGTTGTCATGGGGAACGGTTTCGGCATTGCACTTATTCTATTTAGTTGATATCATGTTCTTTTGTTTATGGATCCCGACGGTGTGAAATAAAAGGGGAGCCTTTAAGTCCATGGAGTTTGTATATGTGTTAGAGAAACTCCTAGGTGGTTACCCTAAGCCATGCCTAATCATGGTGGAAACTTGAAGCAGAACCATAATGAGCATTCTGTGAAGCATCCTTAATAAAAACCTATGCAAATAGCAAATAAAAAGATCGCTGAGATGCTCATTATCTGTTGCCTTGTCATTTTGATATGGGATAGCTCCTGTGTCATGGGGTAAGGGGTACCCCGTTGGCAGTTCTCTATGATACACATATACTTACAATTACAAGAACTTTCTTATGAACAAAGTTGAGTAACATGAGGTTCGGTACTCGTACGCAAGGGGCATGAGATTTTCAACTTATGATTTGTCAAGCATATACTCATATTTGTGTCACTTTAACCTTAATCACTTCAAGATGCTTATGATAGGGGCAATGAGAGCTCAAAGCTAATAAGTACCATAATTTTTGGAAGATCTTTATGAAACTTGAAATCCCTACTTCCCTCTACGAAGGGCCTTTCTTTTTACTTTTATGTTGAGTCTTCAACTTCTATCTTTATGCACCAGCTAAGAGAGCATAGTTGTCATTCTTAGTTCAATGTGCATTCTCCCAAAACTTGTTGGTTGATTCATAATTATGGTATTGCTTGTTCTTAAACTATTTGTATCTAGTCACCCTTATGAAATTTGAAGGTGTCCTATGCATTTATGTTTTGCTATTCCATGAAGGACAAGCTGAATATCACTCTTGCTATGTTTTCTATATGTGAAACAAACAAATGTATTTCAATGCATTGTTATTCATGATCCTTTGTTTGTATAGCCTTTCATGTTGCAACATAGTTGCTATGACTTATTGTTAGAAATATATCTTTCGTTCTTATGTTTAGAGTACTTTGATCCCAGCTATCAATGTTTTACAATACGTTGATCAAGATTGTGATGGTGCATGTCACCTCAAAAATTATTACTTTTATCACTTACCTACTCGAGGACAAAGAGTTAAGCTTGGGGATGCTTGATACATCGTAAACGTATCTATAATTTTTGATGCTCCATGCTTATTTTGTACCAACTATCTTATGTTTTGTTTACACTTTGAGGAATTTTTATACATTTTCTGGAATTAACCTATTAACAAGATGCCACAGTGCCAGTTCCTGTTTTCTGCTATTTTTGGTTTCAGAAAAGCTAGTAAAGAAATATTCTCGAAATTGGACGAAACAAAAGCCGAAGTTCCTATTTTTCTGACACAAGATGGAGTCCAAAGAAGAGACGGAGGAGGGCACCGACGTGGACACATCACACCTAGGCGCGGGTCCACCCCTAGCCGCGCCTGGCTATGGTGTGGGCGCCTCGGGCGTCCACCTACCTTGTCCCTTCGCCTATATATTCCCCCCGAGGCAAATCCCTAAGTACCAGATCAGAAATCCACAAAGAGTTCCACAGCGCCGCCGCCACCGAAGACGAGATTCGGGGGACACAAGTCTCTGTTCTGGCACCCTATCAGGATGGGGAATTTCCCCTAGGGCCATCTCCATCGACTCCACCGCCATCTCCATCGCCGTTGCTGACTCCCATGATGAGGAGGGAGTAGTTCTCCCCCGAGGCTAAGGGCTCTACCGGTAGCTATGTGTTCATCTCTCTCTCTATCTCTCTCTCTATGCGTGATCTTATTGTGGTCATGAGCTTTGTAATCTAGTTGAATAAGTAGATGCTACTCTGCTACTCAAGTGCTTTAATTAATGTAATCTCCGCTTATCCCCACATGTGCGAAGTTGATAGTGTGCACACCGTGTGGCACTTAGGCTAAAGGTTGCAGAAATACTTATCATGAGTTATAATTTGAGTTGGATGTCTCTATGAAATTGTGGTGTTTGTTGGAACCATCTAGCGCTCAAGGTGACAGTGAGGGGTTACCTAGATGGGGAATGCGGACTTTAAGGAGAGCTTTTGTAGCCCTACACCATCCAACCGGACAGTAGTTCAGGGTAGCATAGTGAAGGGAAGATATTTACGTGTTATCATTATTGAGAGTGACCACTAGTGAAAGTATGATCCCTAGGCCTTGTTTCTAAGCATTGAAACACCGTTTACAATCAGTCCTGCTATATGTTTGCTTGCTGCCATTTTTATTTCAGATTGCAATTATCTCTTATAATCATCCATATTACTTGTATTTCACTATCTCTTCGCCGAACTAGTGCACCTATTCACCTGACAAGTGTATTGGGTGTATTGGGGACACAAGAGACTTCTTGTATCTTGATTGCAGGGTTGCTTGAGAGGGATACCTTTGACCTCTTCCTCCATGAGTTCAATAAACCTTGGGTGATCCACTTAAGGGAAACTTGTTGCATTTCTACAAACCTCTACACTTGGAGGCCCAACACTGTCTACAAGAATAGAAGTGTGCGTAGACTTCATGGGGCCAGGTAGGAAGCGACAAGGGGGAGCAGGGTTACGATGCAGGTTGAATGCGGGGATTGCGAGGAGTGGCGGGTGGGACACAACGGGTGCTGCTACGTGGGTTGCGAGATGCTGCAGGGTATCGCGCGGGTCCGGGTGGGGTTTTGTTCTGGGGGTTGACCGCGACATGATAGTGGAAGCGTGCGACAGCAGGGTGTGCGTGGTGTAGAGGTAGCTTGTTGGGTGTGTCGGTGGGATGGGCGCTGCGCGCACGCATAGTGTGAGTGGCGGTGGTGTGGGTTTCGGTAGGTGCTAGGTGGGGATTAGTGTTAGGGTTTATTTTTTAGGGTTTACTCTAGGGTAGTAGGCTGCCGCTAGCTGGGTATTTGGGCTTGGCCGATGGTGGCCTCTTCAGATAAAAATATTTTCTATTTTTATTTTCTTTATTTTAATAAAAAACGTTCGCAAATAGGGTTTAGATAAATAGAATATCCGGGCGGACCTAGGGTTTTGATTTGAACAAAGAGGGAAATGTCTAGAAAACAAAATAGGCATTTAGAAAATAGTTTTAGGCGAACAAATGCATGCAGACATGATGATGCTCAAATGCAACATGGAATAATAACATGAGCATACGGTCATGATGATGCACCACAACAAAAGATTTTATAGTACTGGTTTTATCTGGGGTGCTACAAGGACCCTAGCGCGCAACCGGGGCATTGATTTTCTTGGGGATTCTCACCGGAATCTTACGTTTGGGCACATTTTCTCGGTGTTCCCTACAGGTGTTTTCTGCACATTTTTTAGCACTGCAACGGATTAGGCGGTACGTTTTACCTCATGATTTCATATCCATACATGAATTTCGTCACCTTTGTGTGTGTTTTCACACGATTTTGCGTGCTTTTCTCAGGTGGGATTGGCGCCAAAGTTTTCTCATGTGATTTTGCGTTGTTCTTAAGGGGTTTGATTCACAGCGGAAATGCTCTATGGGGGTTATATGAAGCGCATTAATGCTGGTAGAAATTAAGGAAGGGGGATCTGGGGGGTTTTATGCACATTATTTCCAGAGGAATAGTATTCAGTAGTTGCTTTTCTTGATTAGTTGCTTTTGTTCTCAAATAAATTGCCAGCACAAACATGGTTTGTTGCATATATGACAGTACTAGTTGCTAGTAGAAGTTGTTTTTCCTAAGTCCGCAAGTTGCTTATCGTAGACTAAAAGTTGCTTGTCTTACACTATTAGTTTCTCGGACATGTTTGTTGCCTACATGACACTAGAAGTTGCTTATATACCATTATTAGTTTCTCAACCTGACATGTTTGTTGCCTATATGACACTAGAAGTTGATTGCCTGACATGTTTGACTAGAAGTTGCTTGTGTGACATTATTAGTTGCTCAACCTGACAGGTTTGTTTGCCTACAAGACACTAGAAGTTGATTGCCTGGCATTAGTAGGTGTTATGACATAAGTAGTTGGTTTGTCCAACATGTTTGTTGCCTATATTGAACTAGAAGTTGCACATTTTTTTACCATGTCATTTTTTCCTTCTCTATAGTTGCTTCTATGTGACCTAAAGTTACTCAACCCAACATGTTCATTGGCTATTTGACACTAGAAGTTGCTCAGAAATGACATCAATGCTCAGAACATAGTTGCCTATAAGTAGTTGTTTTCCTGTCATAAGTAGTTGCTCAACTAAACATGTTTGTACTTATCTGACATAAGTAGTTGCTCATCCCAACATGTTTTGTTGCCCACATGCAACTAGAAGTTCCTAGTTAAAGTTTTAAAACTTTTTGTGTTTCCTTGATATGGTGAAGCAGGTGTGCATGATGGATGGGTTTGATCCAGCAGGTGGGGGTCATCTTTAGGGAACCAACAAACTAATGTTCCACCTACAAAGGAACCTACTAAGCAAGGGAGAACCAAGGCTCTGGTTAAGCGTGGCCCTCCTCCAGGGAAGCGGTCTACACATACGATTGCAAAGAAACCTATCGGTGATATTTTTGATATGGCGTAGAATCCAAAGAATAAGGGAAAAAGGTTGCAGCCACCAAGAAAATGGATAGCTCTGATGTAAGTTCTACCCATGCTATACACATTGTACCCATTCTAAATCCAATTACTCATGCATTTTATTTTCATTCCATGGAAATGTACTTGCTTCTATATCATTGATAGTTGCTCAACCAAAACATGTTTGTTGCCTATATGGAAGTAGATGTTGCTACTTGAGGTTTTGATCAAAGTAGTTGTATATAGGATCATGCGTAGTGGCTTCTCTGTAGTAGTTAGTTGCTTCTTTTGCAGTAGTTAGTTACTTATCTGTAGTACTTAGTTGCTTCTCTACAGTCGATAGTTGCTACTCTGCCATATATTTGTTGCCTATATGGAACTAACTAATACATCATTTTTTACATGCTTAAATTCTAGGTTCAGGAAATTGGGTAAATTAGAAACATGTCATCGCCATCACATTTTGTCACACTAAATAACAGTTTGACAGGCATACATAAGATTGCACTGATAGAGAAGAAGTTTGGAGGCCTATTGAACATTGACACATGCACCATGCCTCTTGACCTTAGTCAGTGGGTTATGAAGTGCTATGACCCCGATAGCTCTGAGTTAGTGATACCTAGCCACGAAAAGATACTGGTTGATACAGAGAGTGTGCACAGGATGTGGTGGCTGCCTAACTCTAGTTTAAAAGTGTGCTATGAGATAAATGATGATATTATGCGAGAAAAGATGGAGGATTACGATTTCCCTCCAACAGGCAGTCCCGATCTTACCAACTGGTGCAAGATGATCACCGACATGCATGGGAAATCAGACAATAAGTTTATTCGATCTTGGGCTGTAATGGCCTACAACTTTCTCGCACCCACAACTGGTCTAAAAGTCAGTCCGTGCTATTTTCCTTCTGTATATGATGTTGACCTCCTCCCCTGCACAAACATCTGTCAGTTTGTTGCTGACTAGATCAGGATTGTTGTTAATCAACTAGGAAACAAAAAGTCCGTATGTTGCTGCGTTTATCACCTGATGGTAAGTGTACAACTTTTTACCATGGACAGATGTTTGTGCATGCCATGTAGTTGCTTTTGTGACACACGTAGTTGCTCAACACAACGTGTTTGTTGCCTATATGGAACTATAAGTTGCTAGTAGATATTATTTTGCACCTTGAAGCATGTTTACCTCTTGTGTAGTTCTTTTTTACTGTCATGTTAAGTTGCTGTAACAAACTTGTTTGTTGCATATATGGAACTAGAAGTTGCTAGTAGATATTCTTTTGCATCTTGAAGCATGTTTAGCACTTGCGTATTTATTTTTTAATGTCTTATTTAAGTTGCTAAAACAAACAGGTTTGTTGCATATATGGAATTAGAAGTTGCTAGTAGGAGTACAAAACCAGACCCACCTCACTTTTTCTTTGCAAAAACAAAGTGCACTTTTGTTGAATGAATAGTTTTTTTATACGTAGTTGCTCAAACCAACCTGTTAGTTTTCTATATGATACCTTTAATTGCTAATAACTATGTTCCACTACAATCCATTATCTAAGAATATATTTTGCATTTAATTCATATTTTCCTTATTTTTTTCCATTGAACAGCTACTGTAACTAGATTCCGTTGAAGTTGATGACCTCATCAGTCAATGTGACCCTCGAGTAGATGCTTGGGATAGTTCCTTGATAAATAAGGTCAAGAAGAAAGACATGATCAGACCAGGGTTTTTGGCAAACTACAAGTAAGCGTGATATGCTTGTTTTTTTCCTTTTCTTCTCCTTTTATGCGTACTGTTTGGATCACTCAAATTAACTAGTAATGAACTAACCTGCTTTCTAAAAAACAGCTCAAGTAAAAATACAGAGACACACAACATGGAGGACTTTTTTGCGGATTGCTAAAGGCTGAACAGTTCATCATCGCAAATTTGTCGTCAAATTATGACCAATGTGTGAGTACCTCAATTTTTTTCTCTATATTCCCTTTTTGTAGTTGCTTTCTGCACATATACCATTTTTAGACTTTTACTGCACATATATAGAGACACTTTTTGGTTAATTTCTTTCTGCACATATACCAGTTGCTTGCTCCATACATGTAGTTGCTTGTTAGCACAACAGAAATTGCTTCCTTCACAGAGTTGCACCATTTCTTTGTTTTCCTTGTACACTATATGCATAGGAATTTTACTAGTTGCTTCAATGAATTTCAAATTTATTTTTTCCTTTTTTTGCAAATTACTTATGTTTTTATTCAGTTTTTACAATGAACTTGTAGAGAAAAAGGAAACTATGCGCTTTGGTTCATGTAGCGTGCTCATATTTTGAAGAGACCATGGCAAAGTTTGTCAATGGCATTGGCAAACTAGAAGAAAGTATTATACATAACAGAGGTCAACCGACCGATGAAAATACGAAGAGATAATAAACAAGACGAAGAACCGGTGTTACCTGATGAGGACTGTGACAACTCTGATGAGGAAAACAGCAAACAATACTATGATCATGTGTTTTATCGCTATACTTTTTCATTATTTATTTCAAGTACTATTTATTCCCCTACCTTACTTTTCCCCCTTTGTTGTACACATCAAATAATATGACGACTACGATGATGATGAGCCTGACCAGGGGACTAAGGATGATGAGGATGAGGAAAGGGATAACAGCAGCAGCAACGGTGATGATGATGACGATGGCGGCGCTGTGAACATAGGTTATGGCAGAGGAGTAGGCGAAGATGATGGCAGCGACAATGACAAGAGCATGGATGATAGTTGCACAAATCAGTACTATGTTGAAAACATGGATATAAGGTCGGCCGCAAGGTCGGGGGGAAGGAAGAGGGCGGCCGAGGGTGATGTTGAACAGACTAGGGAAGAACTTGACTAGACTACAGAACAAGTTGGTCACGCAAGTATGAAAGTTGCTCGGCCTAGTGAAAAAATTGGTTAGCAAACTAGGCGGAAGTTGCTGAGAAGACAAGAGATAAAGTTGCCCAGAACAAGGAACAAGTTGCTCAGACCAGTAAGGAAGTTGCTCAAACTAGTAAGGAAGTTACTCATCACATCAGCAAGAAAGCTGCTAGGAAGACGATTGAGCAAGTTTCTCAGCATGCAAGGGGCAAGTTGTTGATAGCAGGGAGCAAGTTGCCCACACCAGTAAAAAAGTTGCAAACACCAGGGAGCACATTGTGCAACACACCAGGGAGAAAGTTGTTGATACCAGGAAGGAAGTTACTAAAAGGTTCTAGAGAACTACTAAACCCAGGGATAAAACTGACAAACAACCTAGTAAGGTAGTTGAACAGCAAAAATGGATCAAGTTGCACACAACAGGGAAGAAGTTGCCCCTACTGTGCAAAAAGTAGTTTAGAAAAGCAAGATGAAAGTTGTCCAACAGACCATGTAGAAAGGTGTACCAGGGACCATGCAAAATGTTGTACAACAGGCCAGGGATAAAGTTGCTGCGACCTAGGGGAAAGTTGCTGACACTAGGGGAAGTTGCTGAGACCAGGGGAAAAAGTTCCTGAGACCAGGGAACAAGTTACTGATACCATGGAGAAAGATAACCAATCTGCCCAGCAGCAAATACCAACTGATTGTGTCACATACATTAAGAAGGCTAAATTGATGGCTCGCAATGGAAAATTGTGTCTCCCCGCAGGCATCCCAATAGGTTTTTGTACTGCCATGAAGTTGGACACTTCGAATGCTGGTCCTAGTGCACAGAATAGGGAAGATATTGAACAGAACACACAAGAAGTTGTGCATGATAGGGAGGAAGATGCTCTCCCTACCAAGGGAGGAGTTGCTCAGCCTAGCTCGATAGTTGCTCATGGACATCATGGTGATGTTGAGAGAAGCCAACAACAAGACTATGTGAAAATGTCTTTGTTCGATTTGTGCAAGAAGGATGTCGGAAAGAAGCTGAAGAGATTCGACGGCTCGAAGAACCCGCCATCTTTTAATTCAATTCACAAAGTGAGTTGAAGTCTCTTTTGCAAGAAGAGCTGGAAAAGTCAGAGTGCTCACACGACGAAATTTCGGAATGGATCGATGGTTGTGTATAATGTAGTCCAGGAACTTAAAAGGAGTATCTTGATTCACTTTACATGGAGAAGAAGACGAATATGCAGTCCAACATAGGGGATCCTACAAAACTGAATGAACCACCAAGGTCTGCAACAAAATTAATAGAGAAGCCAATTGCAGATACAGGACATGCAAGTATAGTGAACAGGCAAGCAAGTTCAGGTGTTCTTCAGGCAACTTCTGCATAGGAACAGGCAACTTTTTCTGCACCTAAAGCAACTACAGTTCATAGGTAGCTAGAGAAAAGTCATGTGCAACTTACAACTCTAGAGAACAAGCATGCAACTTCTGTTGTACTGCAGGCAACTTCCACAGCTCTTCATCCAACTATTATACAGACCAAGGCTACTATAGTGCACCCAAAGGTAACTGCACAGGGGAAACAGCCCATCAATGGCAAAGAGAGTTCACTTTAGCCCACCACCAACTAGAGAAACTTGCCCGCCACCATCACCCACACGAGTAAAAAAGCAAACAAGTTGCCTGATCCCCAACTACAGGAACAACACACATACAAGATGCCGCTTCCAAGGTCCAGGTCTGCTAGCGATATGAATTGCCCATCTTTTAGTCTAGGTCCAGATTTTGATGATGACGATGGTCCAGATTTTGATGATGACGATGATGAAGTTGCTCAGAAAACATACCTACTGAATCTGATGAGCTCTATGTTTTAGTGGACATAGATCCTGAAGATATTGAGAGAGAGTGTGTTGAAGCAGAGACATCTCGGAGGGCAGTGGCTCAGATAGCAAACACTGGAGACAAGGAAGAATCACATGGCAACATTCAAACGCCCGACAAAGACCCTACTCCTGAGGTACAAGTACCAGGCACTAATTGACAAGGATATACCTCACGGGTGCCTCGCATTGGTATTACCCGGTCCAGCCTAGGGAAGGCCCACGTGAAGACTTGTAGCACAAGGATATTTCGGGTGGCCCAAGACCACTACAAGCACGGCTCCTTGGAGAACAAGTCTACTTGTAGATAGAATCTCAAAGGGTTTAACCCTAATCTGTAACCGACTTGACCCACCCCCGGGACCTAGCGTATCTATATAAAGGCCAGGAGGGCACGGCGAGAAGGACGAACTCACCTCATACACACACCTCACGCTAGATTGCATCTATGCACCCCCTTAACCTCTAGTTCTGCCGTAATCAAGAACAGACAAGCAGGAGTAGGGTTTTCCCTCCGGGGGCCTGAACCTGGGTAAACCTCGTGTCCCTGTGTTGCTTGCCTGTTAACCTTCTCATGGATTCCAGCATCCCCATCTTCTCTAAAACCCAAGTCCATAACAATGGGCATTGACGAGTTGAACCCTCGTCAATTGGCGCCGTCTATGGGAATCGGGGAGGCTGATCGTGCGGCCCTGACAGTCCCATCCAGAGCAATCTAAGATTCCTCGGTGACGTAGAATCATCTCCCCTTCGGTGCCTTTGACTTCACCTCCCACTCGTCAGCCACCCTCAAATGTTTCGAGTCCGTAGGCGACGGAATCGAGATGCTGTTCGGGAGATTCTTCTTCCAGGTAGGGCAGACTGGCACGCTCTGCCTCCTAGAGCAGGTGCCACTTCCATCAATCAGGCCCGCCTCATGGTCCCACCCATCGATGCTCTACGCATGTTGTCGCTGACAGATGATTTGGATGACATCAACAGCAGCTGCAATTCCGATATGTGCGATCCCCCTTCGGATGAAGGAACCTACGGTTCCGGATCTGAAAGCTATGGAAGCAGCGATCCTCTTCGTGAGCGCTACCTGTGCGCCATCATCCATGGCGACGACGTCAACAACGGAGCCGATCCACCGCTGGATCACACACTCAATCCCCCTCTAAACCCTCAGATTGAGAACGGAGGAAACAGGGTTAACCCGCCCAATAGGGGAGCCCGAGGCACTGAGGGCGTACATCGTGGCCATAACGAAATCCACCTCATTGAAGAGGGCTGGGAGGCTGCACGTGAAGCTGTTCGAGACAACAAGATCCTACCTGTTGATGCCTCCCGTGACATGCTGATGGCCTACCACTGGCTCCTCATCGAGGAACAAAATCGATAGGTCAAGCTACAAGGCCACCTCGAAAAACACAAGCAGGGAGCTGATGAATCAATCATGCGGAGAGCTGCGCTCTCTGCCGCTGGCGGATCCTCTTCACACGAGAACAACGCCAACAAGTACCACTCTTTCCTGGTGCACATGGACCCCGGCGCGTGACACGAGTTCACCAAGACACTCGACACATCCTTCATGACGATGGACTCGCAAGGCAACATCATGCTAAAAATGCCGCAGACTGCAATCATGGTAGCCACCACCTACCTCACATCTAACCCGACACCGGCGGGAGACCCAAAGAACACAATCCATAAGTCTGCGCTCGCAGGCCTCAGACTCATCGGAGCTGCGCTCCACAATGAAACTCCCGTGGATCCAAAGAAAAAGGTCGCGGTGAAGTTTACTTGAAGCCGCACACCCTCATCCGAGGAGGAAGAGCATGACCTACCTCAATGCCGCCGGAGCCCACGGCATAGGAGCAGAAACTACGATGCTCGTAGTGAGCTTACACAGCGCAAGATCGACAAGTCACGCGCTAAGCGCGTGTGCTCCACCAAGTCCGAAGAGGACGAGGGAGAGCTGTGCGGCACCAGATGCTTTAGCAGATCCGTTCGGCAATAACGGATGCCAAAGAACTTCAAGCTCCCTTTGGACAACCCAAAGTTTGATGGCGCGTAGGAGACGAAAACCTGGCTCGATGATCATCTGTCGTCAGTCAAGCTCCACGACGGGAACAAAAACACCGCCCTACAATGCCTTTAGCTGCAGCTAACAGGCACAGCCAGGGTCTGGCTAAGCAGTCTCCCCTCCAGCTCCATCCAAAGATGGGAAGAGATGGCGTACATCTTCATCCATAACTTCAAGGGCTCTAGCAAGAGGCCAGCCTCAATCGAAGAGCTACGCGCCTGCACCCAACGGACCAATGAGTCAATCCGCTCATACATACTATGCTGGTCTGTCATCAAGAACTCTGCTGCTAACATCTCTGAGGAGAGGGCAATCGATGCCTTCAAGGATGGCGTTAGGCGTCGTGAGTACAAGGAGGTTCTCGGGCGTGTCAAGCCCAAAACCCTTGATCACTTGATGGATATCGCCAATCGCTGGGTAGATGGCGAAGATGGTATCAACCAAACTCATTCAGATGACGAGGATGACTACAGCCGCAAGCGCGATCGCAGCGGAAAAAGGAGATCGTGAGTCTACGATGATCGCGAGGAAGTCGATATGGTCGCGGCCGGCTACGCCGATCGCCGCGATGATGGCAATCGCAACAGCGGGAACCGCGGCGGTAACTACCGCGACGGTGGGTGCGCCACCCAAACATGGCAACCGCGATGACGAGCCTTCGGCATACGACAAGCTATCAGGTCCTTGCACCATCCACTTCTACATTGATAAGCAAGATGGTAAGAAGAAGGCCAGCCATATGCTCAAGGACTGCCGGGAGTTCCAAAAACTTAGCGAGGGCCTCACCCAGATGCGGCGCTAGGCGGTGAACCCAGGATTCGCACCGGCCCTAGGAGTCATAGCTCACGGAGCTCCACCACCGCCACCTAAAGGACCCTCGCAGCCTGCGGCTGCACCAGCGCCAAATAACGGTGCGGATGGATACCCGCCACCGATAGGGTCCATGATGATATAGAAGGGGTGCCCAACCAACAGGGTGTAGAAGAAGATCACCCGCCAAGTCAACCTGGCCGTGACCTCCCCACCAGCCATACCTGAGTACCTCAGCAGCTCGGAGTCCTGCATCATGTTTGACCGTTCGGATCACCCATGCCAGATACCTCGCCTAGGTCACTCTGCCCTGGTTCTCGAGGCCCAGATCGGAAGATTTGATATGAGCTGCGTCTTCATGGACGGCGGCAGCGGCATCAACCTAATGTTCACCAGCACACTTGCAGCAATGTGGATCCCGCTATGCAGCCTAGAGCCGCCGGACACAACGTTACACGGCATCATCCAAGGGAAGGGCATATACCCCCTGGGCAAAATCTGGCTCGATGTCATACTCGGAAAACCCAACAACTTCTGGCGTGAGCAGCTGGAATTCGAAGTGGTGGACTGGCCATCATAGTATCACGCCATCCTCGGGCGTGTATCATTCGTAAGATTCCTGGCAGTACCGCACTACGTGTACCTGCTACTAAAGATGCTAGGACCCAACAATGTCATCATCGTCCCAGGAAGCTTCACTAGATCAGACAGCTGTGACAGGTACTTCAACAGAATATTCGAGTCTTTCGGCATGCGGGAGGACCTAACGAGGCTCAAGGAGGTCACAGACAACGGGGCACCCCCGGTGGCCAGGTAAAACGCACCTGATATGTCGTTTGATCCACAGTCAACACTAAAAAGGTACAGGTCCACCCGACGGCCGCCTCCAAGATGGCGCTGATCGCCAACGACCTGAGTCCCACATAGGAAAGTGCGCTCGTTGAATTCCTCCGTGAGCGCTGGGACATTTTCGCTTGGTGTCGAGCGGACATACCAGGAGTTCCCAAGGAATTCACCGAGAACGCACTCAATGTGTTTCCAGATGCGAAGCCAGTTAAGCAGTCGATGCATTGACTGTCTGAGCCAAGAGAAGGAGCGGTTCGCGTCAAAGTCAACAGACTCCTCGACGCCAACTTCATCAGGGAGATCAAGGAAAGCGAGTGGCTGGCCAATCCCATGCAGGTCCCCATGAAGGACACGGACATCCTGCGGATGTGTGTGTACTTCACATCGCTTAGCAAGCATTGTCCCAAGGACCACTTTCCTCTCCCATGGATCGATCAAATCATCGACTCCACTGCAGGATGCGAGAAATTCTCCTTCCTTGACGCCTACTTAGGCTACAACTAGATTCTGCTGAAGGCTGAAGATCAAGAGAAGATGGCGTTCATCATGCCATTCGGGGTGTTCTGCTACAACACAATGCCCTTCGGGTTGAAGAACGCAGGCGCCACTTACCAGAGATACATGCAGGCATGTCTGAAGAACCATATTGGTTGCAATGTCTAGGTCTATGTCGACGACTTAGTAATCAAAACCAAGGAGGCCAGGACACTCATCGACAACCTTCGCAAAACATTTGACAACCTTGATCTCTACAAGATCAATCTGAACCTAGACAAGTGCGCTTTCGGTGTCCTATCTGGCCAATTACTTGGGTACTTCATCTCTCAGCGTGGTATTGAGGAAAACCTGAAGAAAATCAGGGCTATAATAGCCATGGAGAAACCCAAGAACCTCAAGGGGGTCCGGCAGCTAGCTGGGCGAATCGCGGTGCTCAGCAGGTTCATCAGTCGCATGGGTGAGAAGGCTCTCCCCTTTTATCAACTGCTGAGCAAGGCCGACAAATTCAAGTGGACAGCCGAAGCAGACGACGCATTTGAGGACCTCAAACGCTTGCTCTCCACATCATCCGCCCTGGTCACGTCGAAGGAGAGGGATCCTTTGCTGCTATACATAGCAGCCACGCACCAGGTGGTCAACACAGGACTCGTGGTCGAACGACCCAAAGATGGCAAGGCCCACGGGGTCCAACGCCCAATCTACTACCTCAGCGAGGTACTGACCCCAATGGAACAACGGTATCCCTACTACCAGAATCTCACCTATGCCGTATTCATGATGGCGCGTCGATTGAGCCACTACTTCTAGGAGCATCAGATCGTGGTCATCAACGACACCCCGCTATCGAACATCCTGAACAACCCCGAAGCTATTGGGCGAGTAGCCTTGTGGGGCATCGTGCTGTCTCCTCGAGACATCATCTACGAGAGGCGCACCGCCATCAAGTCCCAGGTGCTCCCTGATTTCCTTGTCCACTGGATGGAACTCCAGCTGCCGGACATTTTGGACATGTTGCAGTCCTGGACGATGCACTTCGACGGATCCAGGCGCAAGGTTGGAGTAGGGGCCAGCGTTATATTGATGTCCCCTCAAGGCGACAAGATGAAGTATGTCCTTCGGATGAAATTCCGCGCATCCAACAACGAGGCCGAATACGAGGAACTCATACACGGCATGAGGATGGCCAAGGTATGCAGTGCAACGCGCCTTGTCATCTATGGTGACTCCAACCTCATCGTCCAGCAGACGATGAACGAGTGCGACACCCATAGATCCAACATGATCGCATACCGTGTGCTCTATAACTCACTCGAAGGAGACTTCAATGGCTATCAGCTTCGGCACATCGGCAGGGGAAGCAACGAAGAGGCCAACAAGCTCGCCAACATAGGCTCCACCTACACCCGAGTGCCACCAGGTGTGTTCCTCGAAAAACTCTGCGTGCCCTCCATCAAGCGGAAATTTCCAAAGGGCATAACCAAAGCCGCAGAGCACTCGGGGGCTACGCCACCCGAAGGACAGGAAGGACCCAAAAAGCTTGACACAGAGGTCGAGCTGGTAAGCCTTATGCAGGTCATAGCGGTTGAGGAAACATGGACCCAACCGTACCTCCACTGCCTGGTGAGAAAGCAGCTGCTTGAGGACCCAACAGACGCCCGACGCATATCTCGTCGATCGAAGGCCTTCACCATCATCAATGGCGAGTTGTACAAGCGCAGTATTTCGGGTGTGCTCCAATGATGCGCCACCATCAGCGACGGCAAAAGCATCCTACGAGCTGGCTTCTACTGGTCGACGGCAAAAGCACCATGTAGGCAGCCGTGCTCTGGTCGACAAAGCTCTGCGAGCTAGCTTCTACTGGCCAACCGCAATGAATGATGCCAAGGAGATAGTACAGAGGTGCAACGCCTGTCAGCGGTACGCAGACAAGCCCACGCGCCTGGATCGGAGTTGCGGCCCATACCGCTGGCGTGGCCTTTTGCCCAATAGGGGATCGACATGATTGGCAAACTGCCAAAGTCCTCGCCAGGAGGGCACGTATTCCTCCTGGTAGCAGTCGACAAATTCTTGAAGTGGATCAAGTCCATGCATGTCACTAACCAAAGTGGCGCCACCGCCATCTATAGGTTCGGAGTACCTCATAGAATTATAACGGACAATGGCTCAAACTTCATCTTGAAGGAGTTCTGAGGTTTCTACGAGAACCTTGGAATCAACCTGTCCTACGCCTTTATGGCCCACCTGCAGACCAACGGACAGGTCAAAAAGGCCAACGGCCTCATCGACAACGGCATCAAGAAGCGCCTGCTACGCCCACTCGAAAGGCTTGTGGGAGCCTGAATGGACTAGCTACCCTCCATTCTCTGGAGCCTGCACACAATGCCAAACAGATCAACTGGCTACACGCCCTTCTTCATGGTGCACGGAGTCGAAGCTATGCTACCTGCTGAGGTACGCTACAAGGCCCCGTGGGTTGTCACCTACAGCGAAGCTGAATCATTGGTCGCACTCGAAGATGCCATTGACACGCTGTATGAATCACGCGACATCGCGGCACCTCGCTTAGCGGTGTATCAGCAGAGCCTTCGCAACTACTACATCCGCCGGCTGCGTCCAAGGTCCTTCGTCGAAGGAGACCTCGTTCTGCGACTCAAGCAAGAAGGGCACAAGAAGCTCGAGTCACCCTGGGAAGGACCCTACATCGTCACCGAAGTCATCCCAGGTGGCTCCTACCGCCTCATGGATGTCGCATCAGGAGTCGAATACTACAACCCCTAGAACGTTCCAAGACTGCGATGCTTCTACCCTAGTTGTCTTTTACTTTCAATAAGGCTATTCAGCCGAACATTATACCTCCTGCATTACGATGAATAAAAGCTAAGTTCCTTGGCCCAAATTTTTCCCCTTTATATTATTTCTCGCTCAAACACGCTCGGGGGTTGCGCCTCACCATACGACTTCGTCGATTGACAACAACGCATATAACCTGAGTAGCTGACCACGTCAGGCTAACGAAAAGGACGTGCACAGTTTCAAGTTAAATAATGCACTATGTGCCAATACATTACAAACTTTACAAGGGTATTACAAGCCCACTCAAAAATATACAGGCTTTACATTATTTCGTTTTTCATTTACAGGACTTAACTATGTTGGAGCAGAACGTTTGTCCGCTCCTCAAACACATCTACAATTTCTTCGGCATATTGCGCCACCGCCGCATAGTGTGGAAGCATATCCCACGCCATACCATCTGGAGGAGGAGGTGGTCCAGCCGCTATCTCTGCGAGATCAACATCACGGCGGTGCAGTCGAACAAGAGACAAGGCTGCCTTGACACCCGCCACTAGTTGATGGCGCACCAGCTCCTTCACGTGACCTGCATCTCGTAAATTTCGAAGCAAACCCAGAAAGCTGGAAGCTGTAGAATCTAAATGGAACATGGTGGCCCAGATTGCCGCGAATGACGCCATCGCATGCTTCAGCACCCGAAGTACTTGATGGACGTGATCTTGCACTATCACAAGGACAATCGCTCGATCGCGGTCTATCCAGAAGAAGCCACCGGCCTCCAAATCTTGTTGCGTTAAGGAATTCATTTGAATTGCTACGCGCTCTTTCGCTTCCTTCGGAAGAAGATTCACAACTGCACATAAGCAGTGGGTAAGCTAACATAAACAACTGGTGCACTCGAAGAGACAATGAGTCCAGATGACTTACATTGGAGTTGCTCGCCAACCTGCCGAAATTCTTCAAGCAGAAACTCCTCCCTGGCAATGGCTTGCTCAGCCTTCGACTTCCACACATCTGCGTGACCATGGATGCTAAGGATGTCCTTCTCCAAGCTCCGGAAGAGATCATGCAAAAAAGGCAACTGCGATGACTCGCTCAACGACAGGCGAGCGCCAGGAACATGAGAAGGAGTGGCCACTGGAACCGCACCTGAAGAACCCTAAGGGTGCACAAGCGAACATCAATATCGCAATATTTGACAAACAGCCAAAAGACACATTCATATATACACAAATAAAAGCCACTACATGGCAGAGTGACAACTTGTCCAAGCCCAAAAGGCATTACAGATGCACAAGACGCAGAAAACTAGACAAGCTACAAGGCAGAAGAACCTAAGCGCCAGCACCCGGAGCAGCTTCGGATCCAGACTAGCTACTCTTGGTTGCTCGTTGCTGCTCCAGCGCGTAGTCGGCCAGAAGATCTATCAGCTTAGGCCCAAAATGCTTGCAGTGGGAGGCAAAGGTGGCAAAAGCTACATTTGTACCATCTGCCGTTGTTGGCATCCTGGACGTGACCTGGGGCAGATCCAGCTGGGCTCCGGACGCCATCGCCATCACCAGCCCCATAGCAGCGCTAACCCCCTTCTGTGTGCGCTTGTACTTCGTCGGAGCATGATCCGCTAGAGAATCCACGAGGGAGTCGATGTCCTCAAGGGAAACACCCTTGGGGTTGATCTCCTTGTAGAAGCGAGCGAGCACCTTTTTGGCCTTGTCAAGCGACTCGATGGACGAGGTGCAACGATCTTCAATCCCTGCAATAGCATCCGCCAGAGGATCACTGTGCTCCAAGGCGTCACTGTAAAACACAACACCTGAAGCATCTGCAAAAGAAAACACTTTGGATGACGAACAAAGAATTGCAATCGAAGCATCTGGCACTGAAAACAAGAGCAATGTGACTTACCGGATATCGCTTTGGCAACAGCCATAAGATTTTCTTCCATGTCTTTCTCCCGGGTCGCTATGATAGCCGCAAGCTGCTGCTCACAATCTTCAGCCTCATTCTGCTGACGCTGGAGGGCTTCTGCAGCATCCTTTGTCTGCTTATCCGCTTTGCCGAGACTCTTTTCAAGTGCGTTTAGCTTGTGGAGAGCATTGTTGTTTTCATCTACAGCATTGGGAAATAAAGGATGAACACAAGGAAAATTCTGGAGCACTTGAAATTAAGCAAAAAGAAACCTACACACCTCAGAGCTGCTTGAGCTCGCCTTCCAATGAAAGGTGCTGCTCGATCAGGCAGTTGGCGTCACGAACAAAGGGCTGCAAAGAAAATAACAAACTTGATGAATAAAAGGGCTCGGAGGTTCCCCCATGCAAAAGAAGGAAAATACTTACGTGGTCAGATGTGGACTCCGAAGGTTTTGATTGAATCTTTCGAGCGATGAGTGCACGAGCCCCTTCCCTTAGGGAGATCGAATGATCATCGTTGGAGTTGGCCACCATCTGGGGAGGCAAAGACATTGGCGTCAACTCTGTGACAATTTCTTCGGGATCCTCATCGAAGGACTCCTCTGAATGATTGCTACTAGCACTTATGAAGAACACAATCAACAATAGGCTAAAACTTAGCACATCAAAAGATTAACAAGACATAGTCAGAGCAAACTTACGATGGTATGTGTGACAAGTTGAAGACATGAGCTTCCTTCTTCTCCTTCTTCTTCTTATTCTTCTTGGTCGGCGGCTGTGAGGCCGCCGCCCGAATGGGCACAACAACAATGGGAGCTGAGGTTGCACCCTCATCCCTACTATGCTACTCGAGGAAGGAGAGACTCTTCGGCATTAGCGGTGTCGCCCCATCCGAAGTTTCACTCCGGGAACTCTTTCGGGTCCGTCCTTCGCTCGGCTCAGGGTCTTACAGGGAAGGATACTGTGCTGGGGGGAGTTTGGAGTCAGATTCCGCCTCCTCATTGTCCGGCGCATCCGTATACTTTTAAGGTAGAGGGGGCATCATTCCCGCTACCTTTAAGTCATGTAAATTGAGGAAGAAGAGATAAGTACTGATACTCAAACAAGCAAGCACTCTAAAAGCATTATGCACAACTACAAGTATCACCTGGGGAACTGCTTTCTTGTTGTTGAAAGGGGCAGTCAAGGACTTCCCCAGGAGGTCCTCGTTGGCCTTGTACTTCAGCAGTGGCCGAAGAACCATATCAAGGTCATCTGAAGACATCTCCTCCATCAATACCCTTGTCGGGTCGCTGGCGCCAGCATACAGGAACATTGAGTGCGCCCCCGCTTGGAGTGGCTGCACCCGACGCTTGAGGAAGGTGCGAATGATGTCGACACTGTTAACCTCTTTGCCTGGCACCAGTTGAAGAGCTTCCACCCACTGGTAGAGCCTCTCCACTTCTTTCGACTCACCCTCCAAAATGTCGTTCGACCATGAATGCTTTCGGGTGATCTTCTGGGTGGAGTCGAAGGGAGCGAGCCCATAGTGCTAACCGTCCAGCTTGACGTCGCAGACGTAGAACCACTTCCTCCACCAGTGCTGGATGGACTCGCAAAGGTAGAAAGAGAAGAACTGGACAGAGGAGCGGATAGAAATTCTGCATCCTCCTAGTGGATAAAAACCACCGGTGCTAGATTGTCTCTTCACGGAGTAGAGTCTTCGGAAGAGGCCAAACTGCGGCTCGATACCGAGCCAGCACTCGCAGAGGGTAATGAAGCAGGAAATGTGGAGAAGAGAATTGGGAGACAGGTGATGATGAGGTTCGATCTCGTCAATGCCCATTGTTATGGACTTGGGTTTTGGAGAAGATGGGGATGCTGGAAGTCGCGGAACGTTTAATAGACAAGCAATGCGGGACATGAGGTTTACCCAGGTTCAGTACCCTGGAGGGAAAACCCTACTCCTGCTTGTCTGCTCTTGATTACGGCGAAACCAAAGATAACAGGGGTGCGCAGATGCAATCTGGCATGAAGGTGTGTATGCGATGAGTTGAGAGCCTTCTCGTCGTGCCCTCCTGGCCTTTATATAGATAGGTAGGTCCTAGGCTTAGGTCGATTCAGTTACAGATTAGGGTTGATACCCTTTGAAATTCTATCTATTCTAGACTTGTCCTCCAAGGATCTGAAGACATCATGGGCTTGGGCCACCCGAAATCTTCACGGGCCGCATGTCTTGATGTGGGCCTTCCTTGGGCTGGACTAGGTATACCAATGTCGTGTACCCGTGGGGTATAACCATGTCAATAGCCCCCGAGTGTTCATTTGAATCATAGATTCGGCTGGAGACTCTTCAATATTTTGGGTGCTATGTAGTTGAACCTATTTTACAAGGAGAAATGTTTAGTTCATAGGGATTGTAGAGGCGTGTGCCTGAATATCCCGACGGATCAGGGCCAGTTACTATCATAGGACAAAACAACACGATCTTCATCAAACTCGAGTCCCTGGACTCGAATTTGGAACGATTGCTGATGTGATTTGACTCAGGCCGTTGCGGACTTACAGGAGTCGAATCTTTGTGATTTTCAAGTGATGTACCCAACCTGTCCGTCAGGATTTTCATCCTGCCTATTGACAAGGGAGTTTACTGGCAGAGCGCAGTCAAGTGCGTTACTAGGCCATCAGATGATATCTTTAGGACTTATCTTTGCGTCGCAGACATAGCATCCGAAGTTTTTGTCACCGCAGAGGTGTTTCGGGTGGCCAAGGAGATTGCTTCTCACTTAGCATTGGTTTGGGCGAAGTTGCCAAAAATATTTTTGTCGTATTTGATCCGAAGGATCGCAGTCGAAAAATTCATAGGGTGCACGGCCAGCGCTCCCTATGAGAGTAGCCCCCGAGTATTTGTTCAAGTCGTAGACTCGAGCAAAGACTTTTATTTAGTCATTTACAATATAGGTCCAAAGGACACAATTTTTTTGGATGCTCGGTTAACGCTCCCTATGGGAGTAGCTCCCGAGTCCGTAGTGGAGTCGCAGACTCGACGTAGGACTTGCATATAGTTGCGACGTGTAATACCTTAGTCATTTCTCAGGTGCGCGGCCAGCGCTCCTGATAGGAGTAGCCCCCGATTAGTTTCTCAAAACATAGATTCGAGTAAGTACTTGATTGATCAGCCGAAAACTTTCAGCCGTTGCTAGCTTGGCCTTGATGACGTCAGTGCTAACGATTGGTGATCTCAACCGTCTGCGGCAGCACAGATGATGCGACGAGACAATCGTGGGTCCCACCGTGTGACTTGAAGTTGACTAGTCACATGCAGACATGACAAAAATTACGGCGTCTCCTTGATTTCTGTGCGTAGTGGATGGCGTGCTAGTGACGGTTCGATGTAATGTTGACACATGTAGGGTTAGATTTGAGGTGCGCGCTAGGGCTTCTGGATCAACGGCTCATGTGTGTCGTCTTCGTCCTTTTATACCGTGGGTAAACAGTAGTTTTCTTTTACCCTGTGTCATTTTTCCATCTCCATTGCCTCCATTTTCACGAGCTTCGCTGCCTTTCGCTGTGCTCTGGATATTCTTCGTTGTTCCCCTCTTCCTTATTGTGCACACACCGCCATCGACGCCGCTGCGAGATGGGCAAGACCAAGAAGACCGTTGCCGGAGCTAGGTCAAGCGCCACCGCCGGCAGCAAGAAGATCACCACAACGGCTCACGCTACTGACAGCGATGCACGACGGGGACTTGCGCAAGTTGCGCGATTCTGGCCTGATTCCCAATAACAAGGAGGACATCATCATCCCCGACGACGAGGTAATCCCGCGCCCACCCAAAGGATTTTTCTCATGTTGTATGCCTTTGTCATTCATGGTATCTCTCTTCATGTTCATTATTTTCTCTGTGGACTCCTCTTCTTTTATGGGATTCAGTTGCATCATCTGTCTCCCAATTCTCTCCTCCATATCTCCTACTTCATCACTCTTTGCGAGTGTTGGCTCGGTATCAAGACGCACGTTGGCCTCTTCTAGAAGCTCTATTCCATGAAGAGGCAGTCTGGCATCGGTGGAGTCTATCCGCTCGGCAGCTACATCATC
This sequence comes from Avena sativa, assembly GCA_916181665.1. Lineage (NCBI taxonomy): Eukaryota > Viridiplantae > Streptophyta > Magnoliopsida > Poales > Poaceae > Avena > Avena sativa. The sequence continues at coordinate 129,808,507 of OV702297.1, forward strand.
TCTATTCGATCTTCTATTCTTTTCTTCTCCTTTTCTATGTGTGAGTCCGTCCAGTATTGGCGGAAGAAGGGGTTTTACATCCGTGACGCCAAGGAGGATGGACAAGATTTTGGTCTCGCCCCTTTCAACTCCTCTCAGAAGATTACCCCGAAGAGATCGTGGAAGAACCACGTCTTGGAGGGTGAAACGACGGAGGTGGAGGAGCTCTACCATCGCATGGAGGCGCTCCAGATGGTGGCTGGGAAAGAGGTCAATGGTGTGGACATCATCCGCACCTTCCTCAAGCATCGGTTGCAGCCACTCCAGGCGAGGGCACATCCGATGTTTCTCTATGCTAGCCGCAATTTCCCGACAAGGGTCTCATTCGAGGAGTTTTCCCAGGGTGATCTTGATAGAGACCTTCGGCCTCTGCAGAAGAACAAGGCCGACGAGGACCTCCCAGGGAAATCCTTGACCGCCCCCTTCAATGCTACAAATGCAGTTCCTCAGGTGTAGACTTGTGTCCTGCGTGTTGCGCTTTTTCGAGTGTTTTCGTAACCTGTAGCGTTATTAATCTTCTGTCTTTGATTTGCAGGATTTCAAGGTAGCGGGGATGATGCCCCCTCTGCCTGAGAAATTTTTGTTTGCGCCGGACACGAAGTTGTAGACTCTGAGACCGAACTTCCCAGGGTCAGTCGCCTACTATGGATGCTCCCGAGGCGAGTGAAGGGCGGAGCCGAAAGCGCACCCGGAGCGAGTCTTCGAATGTGTCTATCTCTCCAACTCCAAGAGGTCCGTCGTTCCTCGAGCAGCATGGTGAGGATGAGAATGCGTCGTCTGCACCTTTTCCTGCCATGCCTCTTCGGGCGGTGGCTCCATAGCCACCGACAAAGAAGAAAAAGAAGAAGGCGGCTCCCGTCTTCAACTTATCGGACATTGAGTCGTAAGTTGATTCTTCTGGCCTTTTTCAATTGTTTGTATGTGTAGTCTCGATGTGATGTGAATCTGATCTTTGCCTGCAGCAACTATTCGGAGGAATCCCTTAACGGGGCACTCAAGAGATTATGGAGGAGTCAAAGCCAACGGATTCTATTCCCCAGGTGGTGGCCGACTCTGAGGATGGTGGCCCGAACTCCTCTAAACGAGAGGCTCAGGTGGTCGTGTCTTAGAAGGCAGCTCACAAACCCTTGGAGTCCTCACCTAAACACGTAAGTGTTACTTTGCTAACTCCATGGGGGGAGCCCTCGGGCCCTTTTTTATCGACTTGTGTTTCTGCTTCCTCCGTAGCCCTTTGTGCATGGCGCCAACCTCCTTATTCATCAGCACCTAGCGCTAGAGGCGAACCTGCAGCTGCTTCAAGGTACGTGACTTTGTCACCCTGGTGTTTGTTCGTCTGCTCTGTGGCCTTTCTTGTATTGATCATGTATTGCTTCATGTTGCAGATGAAAACAATGATGCACTCTGAAGGCTGAATGCTCTCGAAAAGAGCCTCGGCCAAGCAGAGAAGAGGGCAGCTGATGCTGCTGAAGCCAAGGAGCACCTACAGAAGGAGGCTGCCAATCGCGAGCAGCATCTCATGGCCACGGCGGCTGCCCGCGAGAAGGAGATGGCAGATAAGCTTATGGCTGCATCCAAAGCTATTTCTGGTGAGTTTTCCTTTCCTTGTTTGGGTCTTGTGTTCTTTAAACTATGGCTTTTCCTTTCTCATTCGGGTCTTTCTCCTTGTGTATTTCAGATGCTTCAGGCATCACATTTGATCGTGATGCGCTGGAGCATGGAGATGCTTTGGGTGATGCTGCCGCTGCGGTCGAAGGGCGTTGTTGTAGCATCCCATTTGTCTAACAATTGTAATGCTACTTGGTTTAGTAATATAATGGCTACTTCCTACATTTAATTGTTGCATCATCATTATATCATGCTCATGTCATCATGCCACCTTGCATTGAGCATCATATAAAACCTTTTTGATTGGGTTCTTTTCTCATATGCATTGTAAATTGTATTTGCCTCTTGATATTGTATTTGGTTCTTGATATATTGTTTAAATGCCCAAGTTGAGTTGGGGGCATATCTTTTATTCCAACTCCACCACCTTTCTTGTCATCACCCCATCATTCCACCATCCAACTAAATGTGAGCTTTGCAACTTATTTGTTTTCACCTCTAGCTCATGTGGGTTGGGATGGATCTAATTCTAATTCCTTTTTGCTTGGCCTTATTCCACATTTTGGGAATGCATATGAATAATGCCATGTTGAATATTATTGTTTTCACAAGAATAAACATGGCATTAATTATTTTGCATGGGCCATGCAACCATCACCATCATTTGTCCTCTTTTGGTTTTATTTGTTTTAAGTGGATCCTTTTCCCATCTCTCTCTCCACCCCTCTTTTGCTTGATCTTGCTTAATGCATGCAAGCATCTAAAACCCTAGGATCAACTCCATCCATACCCTCACTACCATCTCCTCCATCCCTTGCATGATCTTGTAAGATCATCCCCATGCCCATTTTTTTTCTCTCTCTTGATCATGCATATCAAAACCACACCACATCTCTCTCTCTCTCTTTTCCTCACCTTCCTCTTCTCTTCACCTCCATCCATGCATGGTCATGTGGATCATGCCTAAACCCTAAGCCATCACCCTCTCTTTTATTTCATCTCCAAACCTCACCCTCTCCTTTGACCCTAAAACCCTCTCTTTTTATTTTCTCTCTAGAAAACCCTAAACCCTATCCCTACCCCTATCACCATCTTCTATACCACCCCTCTCTAGCTAACCCTAATCACCCCTCACCTTACCACCTCCACTCCTTGCCGAGGTGTCCCCTCTCCCTTCCATGATGGTTCCCACCTAGCCACTCCTCTCTCTATCTATCTAACCCAAACCCTAACCCTATCTAGACCTAACCCGAGGCTAACAACCACCCAACCCTAACTCGAGGCTGCCCCGACCTAGCTCCAAGCCTCACCCCTCTCTCTCTCTAGCTCTCTCCCTGCCCTGCATGCCCCACACCCGAGGCTACCTCCTCCTAACCCTAGCCGAGCCTATCTCCCCTCCTCTCTCCCTCTAGCTCACTCGCTGCCACTAGGCCCCACCCGAGCCTACCCCTCTCTGGCCTCATCCTGACCCCACCTGCACGCCCCCTGCCTGGCCACCCCGAGCCCAGCTCGTGCACGTGAGGAGAAGAAAAGGTGGCCGAAGCCACCTTTTCCCTTCACCACCTCCCCACGGCACCCCCTCTCTCGTCCTTATCTACCCCCTCTCCCACCTTTTCTGCCTCGCCAGATCCGCCCCAGGCCGCTCCCCTCTCCCCTGCCTTCCCTCACCACCGCCTACACCGACGCTGGCCACCACCGTCAGCTCCCTCTCAACTACATCATCCAGCCGGTGGCGTGGTCGTTGGGTTGTCGAGGAAGATCGTGCCGACCCTCTGCAACGCCCCTGGACGCGCCAACGAGGAGGAGGAGCCCCAGGCCGAGCTAACCACCGGCGCCGCCCGACGAAACCCTAACCTTGCCGTCCGTCTGCCTCGTCGCCGATCAACTGCTTCCCAGCCCGAACCACCTTCACCGACGCCCTCGCGGTGAGCTCTTCTCCCTCCTGGACATGCTCCGCCACGCTGTCGTCGTCTAGGGCCGCCTGTCGTTTCATCGAGCAGTCTGTGCGCGCCGTCGGCCGCAGCGTCTGCTCCGCACCGCGCCTCGCAGAAGCATACCTAGCCCTCATCCACCCTCCTAACAACAACCCCAGCCCAGCCGCATCGGCTTGCACCCCCAGCGCGCATCCGCGCGTCCCCGGTTCGAACCCCCCACGCGCCGCGCCAGCGTCGGCCGCGCACCGTTCGGCCACCCGCGCGAGGAAGAGGCACAGTACGGGCGTGGCCGCTTTGCACTTAACCCCCTGCCCCTTTTTGCCGCTCAACCCGCGATCCCTCCGACCCCACCGTCAGCCACTGTGGTTGTTTTGCAAAGAAGCACCCGCAGAGTCCGTGCCCTCAACCCGCGGTCCAGCCCAGGCCCACCTGTCTGCGGCTGTGGTCGTTTTATAAAAAGGCTCCCGACAAATCTTGTCCTCAACCCGCGCTCCCCTCTGTCCCCACATGTCGGTCTCTCTGGTGTTTTTACAAAAAGGGACCGCAGTTTTGTTTCTCCCAACCCGCAGTCCCCGCGCCAACCCCGCCGTGTCACCTTGCTGAGTCAGCATCGGCTAACCCGTCAGTGCCAATGACTGGGTCGGGCTGAGTAACAAAAGCCTGCACTGTTGCCTGTTTAAATTAAAACCTTTTTCAAAATTGTTTAAATTCAAATTCAATTCTGTTTTTAATAACTTTTAATTTGTAATTCCAAATAATACATATAATATATGAATTTGAATCAGAAAAATGTGAGGATTTCAAATATGCCCTCTAAAATATATTTTGGACACCTTATTTTGCAAGTTGAATAAAATTACAATAAATGCCATTCTTTCCTTAAAATATTAATAACTTTTGTTTTATAACTCCAAATTCAACAAATGATATGTCTAAAATGATCAGCTCGACGAGACCTTTCTGTTTATGCATTCCATGTTTTGAATTGCAGCATGCATCATATAAATATAAAGTATACAGCAACTTATTTGAGTATTAAAGATGATTAAAACCCCCTAAAATGTTATTTCTTGTATTCCACACCTCACCCATGCCATGCTACATTAATGCCATGCAAATTGTGCATCATTCATCATGGCATGATTGTTTGCTTGTCGCATTTAATTCATATGCTTGTGCACTTTATTTATGTGGCCTGGTTTGTTTGGTTCTTCTTCGAATAGACTCTGAGCAGGGGATATATCAGGAAATCTAGGAGCACCACCCAGATCCTTCTCTCGCTTCAACTGAGCTGCCAGGCAAGCACTACCACATGCTTGCATACATACAGTACCTATTGCCTCTATCTTATTCTTGCATCATCGAGTCACGATTGCATTAAACCGAATCCCAAGTATTGCATAGCCTTTACTTTTAAACCCCACCGAAGCATGTTCCTCCATCCCATGAGCCATTACTACAGGAGTTGTTTGAGCCATGCGAGTCGTAGAACAACATGTGTAGGGTATGTGAGTGTCTGTTGGATAACGACGTACCTAAACAACTTAACCTGAGTAGTAATGGGATAACTAATGAAAGTGGCACCGGTGAGCAATATCTGCTATTTGGTTTTTCCTGCTCACTTGTGTCCCGTAGGACCCCGAGTACTTGATTCCTGTTCTTGAATATTCGCGCTATCCACATCCGGGAGGCTTATGGATCCCCCTCAGCCAGAGCTTGATTCATTCTTATTTCTTGGGGCCACAAACTAGTTCGAGGATTTATTTACTATCATGTACCTATGCCATGCTCTACTGTATTATTTAAATTGTGCGATGGATAGCACACTGTACTGTTTAGGATCGTGACACGTTTTCGCTGTATCGACAAGCCCAGCCACACTTTCGGGTTCCCAGTCGTTTACAGCCGTCCCCACAAACCTTGAGTCCGTCTCGGAGTCAGCTAACTTCGTTGCGGGTCTACTCAATGGGGTGGCCCCCTAAAAAATTTCTGAATCTTGTGATTGCTTTGTTGTGACGGCCTCGTTGGGTTTTGATTTGGTTTTTCCGAGGTTGATCGAGTGTGTGTTGCTATTTGTGCACCCCTACAGGGTAAAACTTTCTGAAAGCCGTGTCCGCGATTATGGACGACTTGGAGCACAGTTTCTCGATCATAGACAAGCATAACTAAAGTACCGCCTTTAATTTGACTAGACTAAGTAACTGACTAGTAAATAGTGCAACACTCATGGAATGGATAATAAAACTGCCAACGGATGGGGGGGATGTTCGTCCGCTTCCTCGTTGGTAAGCGAGGAGGAGGATGGATCTGTTGGAATTACCGTTATAACTGTTGTTATTAATTCACGGACATCCGTCTATCAGTGGTTAGGCGGATGGTTAGCGAGTATCTATAGAATTGTTAGGGTTTATCTTTGCTGCTATTACGTCACCCCAGGTTGTGTCCCCTTTAGAGGCATAAAGACTTGCTGAGTACCCCTAGGGTCTCACACGATAAATTGTTTGATTCAGATGAACAGGTAAACTCGCAAGATGGATACTGGGTGGAGGAGACGGATGATGTTGGCAACGATCATTCGGTGTAGAGATTCCGGGAACGGGGATCCGTGAGATCTGTGGGCGGGATGTGCTTATTTATGGGGCATCTTATGCCAATTTGCTTCTTATCCGTACTCGGATCTTGTTTGCCGCTTCCGCCTGATACTCTGATGTTTGATGTATGAGGAGATATCCTAAACTATTATATCTATCTAGGACATTTGGATCTTGCCGTATGGCATTGCAATATTTCTATTTCTTTTAGATGGAATGGCTCTGATGTACTGTTGTATGGTGGCTTGCATACATACTCATTTGTGTATGTAGTTGATCCCTTCGTCTGCCGATTACGCCGCCCGTTCTTGTCCCGATGTTTGGAAATGGTTGGGACGGCCGAAAGGTCTACCTGTGAGTGGCATTTGGGCCCCACCGTACTATTTCAACCATTTCCGCTCATCCAGGCTTGTACTAGGAGCGTAATTCACCGAGGTAGTTACAATTGGTATCAGAGCCATCCCGACCTTCAGGGTCTCAGCCAAATGGTCGTTGTCAGTCTAGCAAATATTTTTGGTAGCTATGTATACTAGGGAAAAACAAAACGTGAGAGTAGGACTGCTTCCACTTTTCTTCTTACCCACCCACCCACCCTTTTCTGGTAAGGAAGTGTAACGTTTCCAATCCTCTTCTTAAAATTCAAAATAGGATTCACGTGTTCTGGGTTTCCGTAGTACCATAGGTTGTGTGTGTGTAATTCCTTGTCTATCTGTTGCATCCAACATGTTATCTTATCTGCCTTTTGGTTATCAACTGTTGGTACATTCCATACCGACAGGCTTTGGCAAACCGACGCCATCTATTTGATTCGTTGTATACCGCCGCGATCTGTCTTACTCTTTGTTATCCGAAGTTATTTTGTTTGGGGTGTTCGTTTCCGTAGTCACTAATCTTTAGGTCCATCTTGAGAAGAAGGTGTTGAGATACGTGTTCTACTTATTCATGTGCGGAGTAATGCGTTGAGTGCGGGATGGAGTCGCGACCATACCACTACTCTTATCATTCGCTCTTGTATATTGAATTGGTGGAGTCACTAATCTTGACTCGTTAAGTGTTTTTACGCATCTATTGGTATTGTAATGCCGAAATTTGCGGAAATTTTTTCTTTGATAGTTGTGTACCACACTCCTTTTCAGTCGTGTGCGATATGCTTATTATCTTCTAGGTGCTTTGAACTTTGCTGATATTTTAATATCATCTTAGTTAATTGTATCCTTTAATCTTGGTTAATTCCATCTTGGTACTATTTTGGATTATTATTATTCTCCATTATAGTACTGACTTGTGTTTTATATCAATAACAGGATGGCACCCCCACGCCGTTCTGAGGAGGACATACAACCTGAACTGGGTGCCGCGTTGTCAAGCATCGCCAATGCCTTGTCAGAAATGCAGCAGAACCAGCAGCGTTTCGAAGAAAGTGTCAGGAGGAATGAGTTTGTTCCGCTACCTCCACCTCCCAAGCGAGGAGACATCAAAAGCTTTCTGAAGTTCAACCCACGCCAATTTGATGTGTCCGATCAACCACTTGATGCTGATGATTGGTTGCGTGAGATGTCAAAGCTACTGGTGACTGCTGATGTTCCTGAGCAAGAATGGGTAAAGTGTGCTACTCACCTTCTGAAGGGAGATGCAGCTCTCTGGTGGGAGAATTACCTGAAGGCAAACTGCACTGGTTTTCAGCCTACTTGGGGACAGTTCACTGGAGCTTTCAAAGAGCAATACCTGTCAGAAATTGTCATGGAGAGAATGAAGGAAGTGTTTCTCAACCTCAAGCAGGGCAATGACAATGTCAATACCTACATCAGGAACTTCATGAAACTTTCTCGTTATGGTGGCGATGAGATCTCTGATGACAAGAAGAAGCAAAAGAGGTTCCGGCAAGGGCTCAATGCATCCATTAAATATGCAATCACACATGCAAGGCCAGCGTCTTTTCTGGAACTTCAGCATACAGCTCTGCAGGAAGAAGCAAGTCGGCAAGTGTTTGAGGAGTCAAAGAAACACAACCGTGATGCAGCAAGCTCTTCAGCTATGGCAACTCCTTCTAAGCGTCGTGTCTGGGTTCCTAACACCCCACCGTCACTCCCGGCTCCACCAAGACCTTCAAGCTTCGCGGCAAGGCCACCAAACTTCCTCACTGCTGCTCCCGGGGGCTACCACCACCACTACCTTGGAGCGCCTGGCGGAGTCCCTGGCTACGTTGCTCCACGTCCACGTGGCGCTTGTTACACTTGTGGAGACATTGGGCATCCAAGCTGGAACTGTCCGATGAAGAACAAAGCTCTTCCTCCACCACCTCCAAGATCTGCGTCAAGCTCTCCTATGGCTCATGCACCACCACCTCGGGATCTCAACATCAACACCAAGACCGGGTCTACTGTTGCTCGTGCCAGCTGTGTCAACGCCGCTCAAGCTGAGCATACACCTGGAGTTGTGATGGGTATGCTTTCCGTTAACTCAGTCCCTGCACGAGTTTTGTTTGATTCTGGTGCTTCGCATTCTTTTGTTTCGCATAAGTTTGCACAAGAGCATGACCTGGCTAGGGTTCCTTTATCACGTCGTCTGGTGGTACAATCTCCTGGTTCAAACATGAGGGCTGCTCATATCAGCCATGGCAATCAAATTGAGATTGGTGGATCTTCGTTCTCGGCGTCCTTAATTCTTCTGGGAAATTCTAACATTGATGTTATCTTGGGCATGGATTGGTTGACAGCAAATGCAGTTGTGATTGATTGTGCTGAACGCTCGGTTTCTCTGAAGATTCCTGAAGGCCATATAGTCTATTCTCCAAGTCTGACTCCTGCTATCCAGCTTTTCTCTTTGGCGACTCTGAATGATGATGCTATGGAAGATATTCAGAGTGTTCCGGTGGTCTATGAGTTCCCAGATGTCTTTCCTGAAGAGTTGCCGGGTATGCCTCCGGATCGTGAGGTTGAGTTTGTAATTGAGCTTGAACCTGGAACGGCTCCTATCTCCAAGCGGCCTTATAAGATGGGTCCTGCTGAGTTGACTGAACTCAAACGTCAGCTTGATGAACAAGAGAAGTTGGGTTTCATTCAACACAGTACTTCTTCTTGGGGTAGCCCAACAATCTTTGTGAAGAAGCGGGACAGAACTGATAGACTTTGTGTTGACTATCGGGCTCTCAATGCTAAAACCATCAAGAATAAATATCCCCTTCCGCGGATTAATGATCTCTTCGATCAGCTAGCTGGAGCCGTGGTATTCTCTAAGCTTGACTTGAGAAGTGGTTATCATCAAATCAAGATTCGCAAGGAAGATGTTCCTAAAACAGCTTTCACCACCCGCTATGGCCTGTATGAGTACACGGTCATGTCCTTCGGTCTCACCAACGCACCTGCCACCTTCTCGAGGCTTATGAACTCGGTTTTCATGGAGTATCTTGATAAGTTCGTTGTGGTCTATCTGGATGACATCTTAGTCTATTCTAAGTCAAAGGAAGAACATGAAGAACACCTTCGGTGTGTCCTAAACAAGCTTCGTGAGAACCGCTTGTATGCAAAGTTCTCCAAGTGTGAGTTTTGGCTGCCTCAAGTCACTTATCTTGGTCACGTCATCTCTGTCAAGGGCATTGCAGTCAACCCGGAAACCGTAAAGACAATTGTTGAATGGCTTCCTCCTGTTAATGTCAAAGAAGTGCGGAGTTTCCTTGGCTTGGCTAGTTATTGCCGTCGCTTCGTTCAGAACTTTTCGAAGATAGCGAAGCCTCTTACCGATCTCCTCAAGAAAGGCAAGAAATACATTTGGACTCCTGCATGTCAAGCAAGCTTTGAGACACTCAAAGAGAAGCTCACTTCCACACCAGTCTTGATTCCTCCAGATACATCCAAGCCTTTCCAGATTTTCTGTGACGCCTCTTTGCAAGGATTGGGTGCGGTCCTTATGCAAGAAAAACAAGTTGTTGCTTATGCCTCTCGACAGTTGAAGACGCATGAGATCAACTATCCTACACATGACCTCGAGCTCGCAGAAGTTGTCTTTGCTTTGAAAGTATGGAGGCATTACTTGCTGGGCAACCGTTGTGAAATCTTTTCTGATCACAAGAGCCTGAAGTACATCTTCACTCAGCCTGATCTCAACCTTCGGCAGAGGAGGTGGATTGAAGCAATCAATGACTTTGATTTGACCATCAACTACACTCCAGGCAAAGCTAATGTCATGGCAGATGCTCTCAGCCGCAAAGCTTATGTCAACAACCTCATGATGGAAGAACAACAACCTCTCTTGTGCGAGGAATTCCGTCAGCTCAACCTTGAAATTGTGGAACAAGGGTATCTCCTGAACCTTCTGGCTACTCCTCTCTTGGAAGAAAAGGTTCGCTCCCATCAACTTGGTGATCCGCACACCAGAAAGATCATCTCCAAACTTCACCTTCCGAAGTATGAGTCCTTCCACGTTGATGATCAAGGCACGCTTTTCTTTGAACACCGGATGTTTGTTCTGAACTACCCGGGTTTGAGAGAGCAAGTTCTCAAGGAGGCGCACAATTCTGTTCTTTCTATCCACCCTGGCAGCACAAAGATGTACATGGACTTGAAAACACAATATTGGTGGCCGGGTTTGAAACGATATTGTGCCAAGTATGTCTCGGAGTGTGATGTCTTCCATAGAGTTAAAGCTGTCCATCAGAAACCTTCCGGTCTTCTACAGCCATTGAAACCCCCGGAATGGAAATGGGAGAAAGTAGAAATGGACTTCATCACTGGTTTTCCAAGGTCACGGAAGGGCAACAATGCAATCTTTGTTGTCATTGACAGGCTTTCTAAAGTGGCTCATTTCTTCCCCGTCAAGGAAACCATTTCTGGAATTCAGTTGGCTGAGCTCTATATCAACAGGATTGTCTCTCTGTATGGGGTTCCGCTGGAGATCAGTTCAGACCGTGGGAGCATCTTCACTTCCAAGTTCTGGGAAAGTTTCCAAAAAGCTTTGGGAACAAAGTTGAACTTCAGCACAGCTTACCACCCTCAGTCGCAAGGGCAAGTTGAAAGGATCAATCAAATTCTGGAGGATATGCTCCGTGCTTGCGTCATCTCTTTTGGCATGAAGTGGGAAGAATGTCTTCCTTATGCTGAATTCTCTTACAACAACAGCTTCCAGAAAAGTCTGAAGATGGCACCATTTGAGGCTCTCTATGGTCGCAAATGCAGAACTCCGATTGGTTGGTCGGGTGCAGGAGAAAGATTATTGTTTGGCCCTGACATTGTAACTCAAGCGGAGGAGAAGGTGCACATCATTCTTGAAAATCTGAAGATTGCTCAAAGTCGCCAGAAGAGCAATTATGACAGAAAGCACACGGACATGGAGTATGCCCCTGGTGATCTCGTTTACCTTCGTGTCACTCCCATGAGAGGCACGCACTGTTTTGGTATCAAAGGAAAGCTGGCCCCTCGATACATCGGTCCATTCAAAATTCGTGGAAGAAGAGGAGAAGTTGCTTATGCTCTGTAGCTCCCGGAAAAACTCAAAGTCCATGATGTTTTCCACATTTCTCAACTCAAGAAGTGCTTCAAGGATCCCGGCAGGACCGTGGACCATGAGCTTATTAATCTCAAAGAAGACCTGTCTTACCAAGAACACCCCACAAAAATCCTTGAAGTCGCAGAAAGAAGGACTCGCAACAAGTCCATCAAGTTCTGCAAGGTGCAGTGGTCGCACCATTCTGTTGATGAAGCCACTTGGGAACGTGAAGATGAGCTCCGTGCCAACTATCCTACCCTCTTTGTGTCTTCTTCTTCTTCCTAGAATCTCGAGGCGAGATTCCTGTTTAGTGGGGGAGAGTTGTAGCATCCCATTTGTCTAACAATTGTAATGCTACTTGGTTTAGTAATATAATGGCTACTTCCTACATTTAATTGTTGCATCATCATTATATCATGCTCATGTCATCATGCCACCTTGCATTGAGCATCATATAAAACCTTTTTGATTGGGTTCTTTTCTCATATGCATTGTAAATTGTATTTGCCTCTTGATATTGTATTTGGTTCTTGTAGCATCCCAATTGTCTAACAATTGCAATGCTACTAGCCTAGTCTATATAATGCTACCTTAATATATATATAATTGTTGCATCATCATTATATCATGCTCATGTCATCATGCCACCTTGCATTTGAGCATCATATAAAACCCTTTTTGATTTGGTTCTTCTCTCATATGCATTGTTAATTGTATTTGCCTCTTGATATTGTATTTGGTTGTTGATATATTGTTTAATGCCCAAGTTGAGTTGGGGGCATATCTTTTGTTAACTCCACCACCTTTCTTTCACCACCTTATAATTCCACCATCCAACTAAACATGAGCTTGGCATTTAATGGGTTTACTTCTAGCTCATGTGGGTTGGGATGGATCCAATTCTATTTCCACATGCTCTCATCTTAGCATCATGTTGTTTTCACAATATTGAAACATGAGAGCCACATGGCCACCTTTGCATGCCTTGTGAGTGGAACCTTTCCTAGCTTCCATATGTGTGGTTTTGGGGTTATCATCATGTTGGGGTATTTTTGAGGGCTTATTAAATACCTAGTGGCATATACACACTAGCAAGCCCCAAATATAATCCAATGTGGTCATCTCCATATACTCCACTTGGAATTCTTTCTAAATTCTTTTGCTTGGGCCTTACTCCAATTTTGGGTTGCATAATAATAATGCCATGAAATAATATTGTTTTCACAAGAATTATCATGGCATTAAATATTTTGCATGGGCCATGCAAGTACCCTTTAAGCTTGTCATTTGGATTTTAGTTGGTTTTTGGGAATCCTCTCACCCTCTCATCTCTCTCTTTTAGCTTGAACTTATTTGATCATGCTTACACCACCTCCCCCTCTTTTCTTGTTTTGTTTTGGTTTGATCTTAGTTGTTCTTGGCTTGACCTTGTCCTAGCAAAACCACTCCATCTCTCTCTCTCTTTAGTCCCTAGACCATCATCTACCCTTCATCACCATACCATACCCCCTCTCCTAAACCCTAATCTACACCTAAGCTAAACCACACCCTAAGTACACCCCCCCTCTTTCCCTCCTTCCTCTAGCCGAGCCATCCCACCATGACCTACCCGTGTTGGCCCCACTTGGCCACCCTGCCACCTAGCTGCCCCACCCAAGCAAACCCCAAACAAGCCTACCCCGAGCCTTCCCTCTACCCAACCCTAGCCGAGGCTACCACCCCCCAACCCGAGCCTCACCTCTCTCTCTCTCCCTAGCTCTCTCTGCCCTAGGGACCCCCAGCCCGAGCCTGGTCTGCCCTACCCCACCTGCCAGCTCCCCATGCGCCTGCCCTGCCCCTTCCCCCGACCATGCACGTGAGCAAGGAGGAGGAAAGGTGGCACCGAGCCACCTTTTCCCATCTACCCCGCGCCCACGGTACCACCTCCCTCTCCCGTCCCTATCTACCACCACACGACACCTCTCTGCCTCGCCAGACCATCCCCAGATCCACCCCAGGACGCTCCCCTCTCCCGGCCGTCCCTCACCACCGCCACCTCCCTCTCGCCGCCCACCGTCGGCCTCCTCCGCGTCCGGTTGATCCTGTCGAGCCGCGCTTCCGTGGAGTGGTTGGAGAGTACCAGGAGGCTCCCCTGTATCGCCTGGAACACGCCCGTGAGGAGGAGGAGCACCGGAGCCGCCAGGACCAGCGCCACGCCGGCCGAAACCCTAGCTACGCTCGGCGTCTGCCCCGACGACGATCCCCTGCTCACCGACCCGATCCAACGCCACCGACAGCCCCACGGTGAGCTGAAACACCTCCCTGACATGGTCCCCTTTGCCGTACATCCCTAGTGTCGCCGTCCGCTCCGTCGAACAGGCTGCGTGCACCGGCGGCGCTAGCGTCTGCTCGCTCGCGCTCTGCGTAAAACCCTACCTAGGCCACGCCCACTCTCCTGGCACCAGGCCCAAGCCAGCGCAGCGGCTCCGCCCCCCGCGCGCGCACGCTAGGTCCCTGGATCGATCCCCGCCCGCGCCGCGCACCGACCCGTCGCTCGGCGCAGAGAGAGAGAAGACAAACAGTACCGCAGGTGCTGTTTTGCTGATACCCCCTGCAATTTTTGTTGCATCAACCCGCGCTCCCTAGGACCCACCTGTCTGCCTCGGTGCACTTTTATAAAAAGGCTCCCCTGTTTTGGTCGCCTCAACCCGCAGTCCTCCCTCTGAGCCGCGTGGCAGCCTCGCGTCCGCCCACTGACGTGTGGGTCCGCTTGTGCCATGGTCCCGTCTGTCAGTTGCTGGGGCTAGTGCAAGCTGCGGTGAGAAAAGCTTTTCGCGCGCAGTTCAGTCCAGTCAGCGTTGGCCCACCCGTCAGCGTCTGTGTCTGGGTCTGTCTGGGTGACAAAAGTCTCTGTGTTTAATCTGTTTAAATTTAAATCTTTTCAAATTAAGGTAAACTCAAATTTAAATTCTGTTTTAAATAACTTTTGAAATACAAACTCAAATATTACATATAATATATGTTTTGAGATCAGAAAAATATGAGGAATTCAAATATAGCCTCCAAAATATATTTTGAACATTTAAAATTCCAAGTTTATTTAAATTACAATAAATGCCCCTTTTCTTTAATAAATTAATAACTTTTGATTTATAACTCCAAATTTAACAAATGATATGTCTAAAATGATTAGCTCGACGAGACCTTTCTGTTTATGCATTTCATGGTTTGATTTGAAGCATGCATCATATAATTAAAATGTGAACAGCAACTAATATGTGTTTAGAATGGGGCCAAAACTCAATAAAATGATTTATTCTTGTGTCCCACACCTCACCCATGCCATGCTACTTTATTGCCATGCAAATTGTGCACCATTCATCATGGCATGATTGTTTGCTTGTCGCATTTATTCATATGCTTGTGCTCTTTATTTATGTTGGCCCTTGTTTGTTTGGTTCTTCTTCGAATAGACGTTGAGCAGGGGATATATCAAGAGAACCAGGAGCACTACCCAGATCCATCCTTTGATTCAACTGAGCTGCCAGGCAAGCACTACCACATGCTTGCATACATATAGTACCTATTGCCTCTATCTTATTCTTGCATCATTGAGTCGCGATTGCATTAAATTGAATCCCAAGTATTGCATAGCCTTTATTTTTTAAACCCCACCGAAGCTTGTTCCTCCACCCTATGAGCCATTACTACAGGAGTTGTTTGAGCCATGCGAGTCGTAGAACAGCATGTGTAGGGTATGTGAGTGTCTGATGGATAACAAGGTACCTAAACAACTTAACCTGAGTAGTAATGGGATAACTAATGAAAGTGGCATCGGTGAGCCATATTCGCTATTTGGTTTTTCAGGCTCACTTGTGTCCCATAAGACCCCGAGTACTTGATTCCTGTTCCAAGAATATTCGCGCTATCCACATCCGGGAGGCTTATGGACCCTCCTGAGCCAGATCTTGATTCATTCTTATTTCTTGGGGCCACAAACTAGTTTGAGGTTTTATTTACGATCCTGTACCTATGCCATGCTTTACTGCTTTATTTAAGTTTGTGCGAGGAGCACACTGTACTGTTTAGGATCGGGACACGATTCTGCGGTGTCGACAAGCCCAGCCACACTTTCGGGTTCCCAGTCATTCACAGCCATCCACCCAAACCTTGAGTCCTTCTCGGAGCCGGCCGGCTTCGTTGCGGGATCTACTTAAAGGGGTGGCCCCCTGAAATATTTCTGAATCTTGTGATTGCTTTGTCGTGAAGGCCTCGTTGGGTTTTGATTTGGTTTTTCCGAGGTTGATCGAGTGTGTGTTGCTATTTGTGCACCCCTGCAGGGTAAAACTTTCTGAAAGCCGTGTCCGCGGTTATGGACGACTTGGAGCACAGTTTCTCGATCATAGACAAGCATAACTAGAGTACCGCTTTTAATTTGACTAGACTAGGTAACTGACTAGTAAATAGTGCAATACTCATGGAATGGACAATAAAACTGGCAACGGATGGGGGTTGTTCGTCCGCTTCCTCGTTGGTAAGCGAGGAGGAGGATGGATCTGTTGAGATTACCATTATAACTGTTGTTATTAATTCACGGACATCCGTCTATCTTTGGTTAGGCGGATGGTTAGCGAGTATCTGTAAAACTGCTAGGGTTTATCTTTTGCTGCAATTGCGTCACCCCAGGTTGTGTCCCCTTTAGAGGCATAAAGACTTGCTGAGTACCCCTAGGGTCACACGATAAATTGTTTGATTCAGATGAACAGGTACCCCCTCAGGATGGATGCTGGGTGGAGGAGACGGATAATGTCGGCAACGATCACTTGGTGTAGAGATTCCGGGAACGGGGATCCGTGAGATCTGTGGGCGGGATGTGCTTATTTATGGGGCATCTTATGCCGATTTGCTTCTTATCCATACTCGGATCTTGTTTGCCGCTTCCGCCTGATACTCTGATGTGTG
Source organism: Avena sativa (assembly GCA_916181665.1). Classification (NCBI taxonomy): domain Eukaryota; kingdom Viridiplantae; phylum Streptophyta; class Magnoliopsida; order Poales; family Poaceae; genus Avena; species Avena sativa. The sequence continues at coordinate 129,825,098 of OV702297.1, forward strand.
ATGTATGAGGAGATATCCTAAACTACTAGATCTATCTAGGATATTTGGATCTTGCCGTATGGCGTTGCAATATTTCTATTTCTTTCTAGATGGTATGGCTCTGATGTACTCTTGTAAGGTGGCTTGCATACATACTCACTTGTGTATGTAGTTGATCCCTTCGCCTGCCGATTACGCCGCCCGTTCTGGTCCCGATGTTTGGAAATGGTTGGGACGGCCGAAAGGTCTACCAGTGAGTGGCTTTTGGGGCTCCACCGTACTATTTCAACCATTTCCGCTCATCCAGGCTTTTACTAGGAGCGTAATTCACCGAGGTAGTTACAATTGGTATCAGAGCCATCCCGACCTTCAGGGTCTCAGCCAAATGGTCGTTGTCTGTCTAGCAAATATTTTTGGTAGTTATGTATACTAGGGAAAAACAAACGCGAGAGTAGGACTGCTTCCACTTTTCTTCTTACCCACCCACCACCCTTTTCTGGTAAGGAAGTGTAACGTTTTCAATCCTCTTCTTAAAATTCAAACTAGGATTCACGTGTTCTGGGTTTCCGTAGTACCATAGGTTATGTATCTGTGTGTGTGTGCGTGTGAATTCTTTGTCTATCTGTTGCACCCAAGTTGTTATCTTATCTGCCCTTTTGGTTATCAACTGTTGCTACATTCCATACTGACAGGCTTTTGAAAACCGGCGCGATATATCTGACTCCTTGTTAACCGGTGCCATCTTCTTAAGGGTGTTCTTCCTTCTAGCAACTCCTCTTTTTGTGTAACCATCTGTTGCTAATCTCTATCTGCTAAGAGATTTTGCGCATCTATGGGTATTTTAATGCCGAAAAATGCGGAAAATTTTTCTTTGATACATCTGTGTTTCCACACTCCTCTCCAGTCGTGTGTGAAACATTATCTATCTCCTTTTATCAGCATGTCCATGCTAACTCGTTCTTTTGTCACCGGCGCTTAATCTTGGAGTTTCTTTTCATCTCCTTTTCTCTTGGGCTAATTACATAACATGTGTCGATCCGATGCTGGTGATTGTAATTTGGTTCTCGGCATAGCTATATTCCACTCATGATAGTGACGATTGGAATATGGAAAATGCTATAAACCGTCACCATCTGGAGGATACGGTCAACTCCTGTGATTTTGAGTACACCGCGAACATATCTATGCATATTCAAGCATCTTTGGCAATCCGGAGTTTTCTCAAAGCACTACGGCGGTCTATCATCTGTCCATCATGCTGCACATCTTTTTGAACTCTGTATCTGCACATCTTTTTCGTCTCTGATAGCTCATACCATAGGCAAAGCTATATCATCGGTTCTTATCCAAGATCTCTTCATCTTTGTAACCGGTGACCCAATCGACAATGTGAACCAGGCGACATCTCTTTTCCTTCCGGAGGACCAGATAATCCATTCTGCCAGCGCATCTTCTTCAACACGAACCCGTGCTCTTAATGTTGATCTTTCAAAAGAGCGTTGAGCTCAGAAAGTGTTTCGAGCATTTGTTCGTTTCTCCCGCCTCTTGAACTTGATATTCCGAGAATATCTTGTTAATCCATGGTGGTATATGTTGTTAATATGCTTACCTATTCCATATCAAGGGAAGGATATGGAAGATCATCTGTGTCTCTTTCTCTCAAGCTTCGTGAGCACTGCCTGTGTGCAAGTCTCAAAGTGAGAACTCTGACTTTTTGAAGTCACCTATCTCGACCACGTCCTTCTGCTAAATACATCGCCTCAATTCTGGAAATCGGCAAGTTCATTGTTAGTTCCATCTTCCATCTTCAATCCAATCCGGAGTTGTTCCTTGTTGGCAAGTTATCATCATCGTTTCGCTGAAGTTTTCCTCAAGACCGCTAAATCTCTCTCAATCTTTTCAAGAAGAACATGGAGTTCTTTCACCTCTACCTCGTTAAGTAATCTCTTGAAACTCTCTCGCTCTATCGTCTATGCTCAATCCACCGGAGGCCATGAAGACCTTCCAGATCTTGTGTTCCTTCTGTTCAAGTTGGTGCTATCTTTTCTGTAGCTGTTGAATCTTGCAGTTGTTCCCCGTAATCTTCCGTCATATCTTTCCGGTGGCTTGGTACTTCCGACAAGACGACGACATCATCACCCTTATCTATCTTGAATCCGGCGTATCGTTTGCATCTATCCTGGTTTGCTAACGGAGTTCCATGAGTTATCCTTGTCAATACCTTCAGTCTGTTTCGGTAGTTAGGTTGCATGGTTTTTCCTTATTCATGTGCGGAGTAATGCTTTGAGTGCGGGATGGAGTAGCTACCATACCACTACTCTTATCATTCGCTCTTGTACAATGAATTGGGGAATTCATGTGATTTCGCTCATCCCACGGAAGTTAGAAGTGGCCTTTATCCCTCGATACTTTTACTTCCGTCCTTGTTTTTCCAGAGTGCTCTCTCGAAGAAAGTAATCAATAATATCTCGTTGGTGATCTCATCTTTTCCTACACGGAGCAAAATCTTCTGTTATCTGGTGGGAACAAACGCAAACTCCTTTCTATCCTCGTCTTTTTACCGGTGCTCTACATCCCCAAACAAGATGAAAGGAATCTATCTCTCTTCTTGTTTCATCAATTCTTTTTTTTCGTGGTAAAGCCAATTATGGTTCATGCCCTCAGCCACAATCTATTGCGTTAGCCTCAAGGCTAAAGAAAGCAATAAGTATCTCTACAATAAACTCCAGATCCTCCATATCCTTGCTTCTCGGGTTTCCACCATGATCTAGCCTCACATCCGTCTCTAGAAGTCATATCCGCGCACCTCAATTGCGTGATCCTTTGGGTCTTACCGGCGCAAGAAGAATCTAATCCGACGATGTCTAACCAAATCTTTCTGTTAATATCAAGGGACTCTATTGTTTGAAGGCAATAGTGTTTCCAAAATTCATTTCTAAAATCCGAGAGAGAATACGATGCTATTGTCATAGTGCTTCAAAACCTCTCCAATCTAGCTCTTTTCTTCTGGCGAGACAAAGATTCATCCTCTCTAGTATCGGTAAATCTTCAATCTTAACGGTGTGTCTATCTTGATCCATGATACATCATCTTCTCCTCTCTTTCACAAGTGGTTCTATTCTTTTATCCTTCAATCCATCCAAACCTTTGTGTCTCTAGCAAAACGCAAGACTCGCAACAAGTCTAGCAAGTTTTGCAAGGTGTAGTGGTCGCACCATTCCGTTCGACATCATCTTGGGAACGTGAGGGTCACCTTCGTTCGGACACCCGCCTATCCTTGTGTTGTTTTCTTTTTCCTAGGAATCTCGGGGCGAGATTCTTGTTTAGTGGGGGAGAGTTGTAGCATCCCAATTGTCTAACAATTGCAATGCTACTAGCCTAGTCTATATAATGCTACCTTAATATATATATAATTGTTGCATCATCATTATATCATGCTCATGTCATCATGCCACCTTGCATTTGAGCATCATATAAAACCCTTTTTGATTTGGTTCTTCTCTCATATGCATTGTTAATTGTATTTGCCTCTTGATATTGTATTTGGTTGTTGATATATTGTTTAATGCCCAAGTTGAGTTGGGGGCATATCTTTTGTTAACTCCACCACCTTTCTTTCACCACCTTATAATTCCACCATCCAACTAAACATGAGCTTGGCATTTAATGGGTTTACTTCTAGCTCATGTGGGTTGGGATGGATCCAATTCTATTTCCACATGCTCTCATCTTAGCATCATGTTGTTTTCACAATATTGAAACATGAGAGCCACATGGCCACCTTTGCATGCCTTGTGAGTGGAACCTTTCCTAGCTTCCATATGTGTGGTTTTGGGGTTATCATCATGTTGGGGTATTTTTGAGGGCTTATTAAATACCTAGTGGCATATACACACTAGCAAGCCCCAAATATAATCCAATGTGGTCATCTCCATATACTCCACTTGGAATTCTTTCTAAATTCTTTTGCTTGGGCCTTACTCCAATTTTGGGTTGCATAATAATAATGCCATGAAATAATATTGTTTTCACAAGAATTATCATGGCATTAAATATTTTGCATGGGCCATGCAAGTACCCTTTAAGCTTGTCATTTGGATTTTAGTTGGTTTTTGGGAATCCTCTCACCCTCTCATCTCTCTCTTTTAGCTTGAACTTATTTGATCATGCTTACACCACCTCCCCCTCTTTTCTTGTTTTGTTTTGGTTTGATCTTAGTTGTTCTTGGCTTGACCTTGTCCTAGCAAAACCACTCCATCTCTCTCTCTCTTTAGTCCCTAGACCATCATCTACCCTTCATCACCATACCATACCCCCTCTCCTAAACCCTAATCTACACCTAAGCTAAACCACACCCTAAGTACACCCCCCCTCTTTCCCTCCTTCCTCTAGCCGAGCCATCCCACCATGACCTACCCGTGTTGGCCCCACTTGGCCACCCTGCCACCTAGCTGCCCCACCCAAGCAAACCCCAAACAAGCCTACCCCGAGCCTCCCCTCTACCCAACCCTAGCCGAGGCTACCACCCCCCCAACCCGAGCCTCACCTCTCTCTCCCTAGCTCTCTCTCTGCCCTTGGGACCCCCAGCCCGAGCCTGGTCTGCCCTACCCCACCTGCCAGCTCCCCATGCGCCTGCCCTGCCCCTTCCCCCGACCGTGCACGTGAGCAAGGAGGAGGAAAGGTGGCACCGAGCCACCTTTTCCCATCTACCCCGCGCCCACGGTACCACCTCCCTCTCCCGTCCCTATCTACCACCACACGACACCTCTCTGCCTCGCCAGACCATCCCCAGATCCACCCCAGGACGCTCCCCTCTCCCGGCCGTCCCTCACCACCGCCACCTCCCTCTCGCCGCCCACCGTCGGCCTCCTCTGCGTCCGGTTGATCCTGTCGAGCCGCGCTTCCGTGGAGTGGTTGGAGAGTACCAGGAGGCTCCCCTGCATCGCCTGGAACACGCCCGCGAGGAGGAGGAGCACCGGAGCCGCCAGGACCAGCGCCACGCCGGCCGAAACCCTAGCTACGCTCGGCGTCTGCCCCGACGACGATCCCCTGCTCACCGACCCGATCCAACGCCACCGACAGCCCCACGGTGAGCTGAAACACCTCCCTGACATGGTCCCCTTCGCCGTACATCCCTAGTGTCGCCGTCCGCTCCGTTGAACAGGCTGCGTGCGCCGGCGGCGCTAGCGTCTGCTCGCTCGCGCTCTGCGTAAAACCCTACCTAGGCCACGCCCACTCTCCTGGCACCAGGCCCAAGCCAGCGCAGCGGCTCCGCCCCCCGCGCGCGCACGCTAGGTCCCTGGATCGATCCCCGCCCGCGCCGCGCACCGACCCGTCGCTCGGCGCAGAGAGAGAGAAGAAAAACAGTACCGCGGGTGCTGTTTTGCTGATACCCCCCTGCAATTTTTGTTGCATCAACCCGCGCTCCCTAGGACCCACCTGTCTGCCTCGGTGCACTTTTATAAAAAGGCTCCCCTGTTTTGGTCGCCTCAACCCGCAGTCCTCCCTCTGAGCCGCGTGGCAGCCTCGCGTCCGCCCACTGACGTGTGGGTCCGCTTGTGCCGTGGTCCCGTCTGTCAGTTGCTGGGGCTAGTGCAAGCTGCGGTGAGAAAAGCTTTTCGCGCGCAGTTCAGTCCAGTCAGCGTTGGCCCACCCGTCAGCGTCTGTGTCTGGGTCTGTCTGGGTGACAAAAGTCTCTGTGTTTAATCTGTTTAAATTTAAATCTTTTCAAATTAAGTCAAACTCAAATTTAAATTCTGTTTTAAATAACTTTTGAAATACAAACTCAAATATTACATATAATATATGTTTTGAGATCAGAAAAATATGAGGAATTCAAATATAGCCTCCAAAATATATTTTGAACATTTAAAATTCCAAGTTTATTTAAATTACAATAAATGCCCCTTTTCTTTAATAAATTAATAACTTTTGATTTATAACTCCAAATTTAACAAATGATATGTCTAAAATGATTAGCTCGACGAGACCTTTCTGTTTATGCATTCCATGGTTTGATTTGAAGCATGCATCATATAATTAAAATGTGAACAGCAACTAATATGTGTTTAGAATGGGGCCAAAACTCAATAAAATGATTTATTCTTGTGTCCCACACCTCACCCATGCCATGCTTCTTTATTGCCATGCAAATTGTGCACCATTCATCATGGCATGATTGTTTGCTTGTCGCATTTATTCATATGCTTGTGCTCTTTATTTATGTTGGCCCTTGTTTGTTTGGTTCTTCTTCGAATAGAAGCTGAGCAGGGGATATATCAAGAGAACCAGGAGCACTACCCAGATCCATCCTTTGATTCAACTGAGCTGCCAGGCAAGCACTACCACATGCTTGCATACATATAGTACCTATTGCCTCTATCTTATTCTTGCATCATTGAGTCGCGATTGCATTAAATTGAATCCCAAGTATTGCATAGCCTTTATTTTTTAAACCCCACCGAAGCTTGTTCCTCCACCCTATGAGCCATTACTACAGGAGTTGTTTGAGCCATGCGAGTCGTAGAACAGCATGTGTAGGGTATGTGAGTGTCTGATGGATAACGAGGTACCTAAACAACTTAACCTGAGTAGTAATGGGATAACTAATGAAAGTGGCATCGGTGAGCCATATTCGCTATTTGGTTTTTCAGGCTCACTTGTGTCCCATAAGACCCCGAGTACTTGATTCCTGTTCCAAGAATATTCGCGCTATCCACATCCGGGAGGCTTATGGACCCCCCTGAGCCAGAGCTTGATTCATTCTTATTTCTTGGGGCCACAAACTAGTTTGAGGTTTTATTTACGATCCTGTACCTATGCCATGCTTTACTGCTTTATTTAAGTTTGTGCGAGGAGCACACTGTACTGTTTAGGATCGGGACACGATTCCGCGGTGTCGACAAGCCCAGCCACACTTTCGGGTTCCCAGTTGTTCACAGCCGTCCACCCAAACCTTGAGTCCGTCTCGGAGCCGGCCGGCTTCGTTGCGGGATCTACTTAAAGGGGTGGCCCCCTGAAATATTTCTGAATCTTGTGATTGCTTTGTCGTGAAGGCCTCGTTGGGTTTTGATTTGGTTTTTCCGAGGTTGATCGAGTGTGTGTTGCTATTTGTGCACCCCTGCAGGGTAAAACTTTCTAAAAGCCGTGTCCGCGGTTATGGACGACTTGGAGCACAGTTTCTCGATCATAGACAAGCATAACTAGAGTACCGCTTTTAATTTGACTAGACTAGGTAACTGACTAGTAAATAGTGCAATACTCATGGAATGGACAATAAAACTGGCAACGGATGGGGGTTGTTCGTCCGCTTCCTCGTTGGTAAGCGAGGAGGAGGATGGATCTGTTGAGATTACCATTATAACTGTTGTTATTAATTCACGGACATCCGTCTATCTTTGGTTAGGCGGATGGTTAGCGAGTATCTGTAAAACTGCTAGGGTTTATCTTTTGCTGCAATTGCGTCACCCCAGGTTGTGTCCCCTTTAGAGGCATAAAGACTTGCTGAGTACCCCTAGGGTCTCACACGATAAATTGTTTGATTCAGATGAACAGGTACCCCCTCAGGATGGATACTGGGTGGAGGAGACGGATAATGTCGGCAACGATCACTTGGTGTAGAGATTCCGGGAACGGGGATCCGTGAGATCTGTGGGCGGGATGTGCTTATTTATGGGGCATCTTATGCCGATTTGCTTCTTATCCGTACTCGGATCTTGTTTGCCGCTTCCGCCTGATACTCTGATGTGTGATGTATGAGGAGATATCCTAAACTACTAGATCTATCTAGGATATTTGGATCTTGCCGTATGGCGTTGCAATATTTCTATTTCTTTCTAGATGGTATGGCTCTGATGTACTCTTGTAAGGTGGCTTGCATACATACTCACTTGTGTATGTAGTTGATCCCTTCGCCTGCCGATTACGCCGCCCGTTCTGGTCCCGATGTTTGGAAATGGTTGGGACGGCCGAAAGGTCTACCAGTGAGTGGCTTTTGGGGCTCCACCGTACTATTTCAACCATTTCCGCTCATCCAGGCTTTTACTAGGAGCGTAATTCACCGAGGTAGTTACAGTTCTTGATATATTGTTTAAATGCCCAAGTTGAGTTGGGGGCATATCTTTTATTCCAACTCCACCACCTTTCTTGTCATCACCCCATCATTCCACCATCCAACTAAATGTGAGCTTTGCAACTTATTTGTTTTCACCTCTAGCTCATGTGGGTTGGGATGGATCTAATTCTAATTCCTTTTTGCTTGGCCTTATTCCACATTTTGGGAATGCATATGAATAATGCCATGTTGAATATTATTGTTTTCACAAGAATAAACATGGCATTAATTATTTTGCATGGGCCATGCAACCATCACCATCATTTGTCCTCTTTTGGTTTTATTTGTTTTAAGTGGATCCTTTTCCCATCTCTCTCCGCCCCTCTTTTGCTTGATCTTGCTTAATGCATGCAAGCATCTAAAACCCTAGGATCAACTCCATCCATACCCTCACTACCATCTCCTCCATCCCTTGCATGATCTTGTAAGATCATCCCCATGCCCATTTTTTTCTCTCTCTTGATCATGCATATCAAAACCACACCACATCTCTCTCTCTCTCTTTTCCTCACCTTCCTCTTCTTTTCACCTCCATCCATGCATGGTCATGTGGATCATGCCTAAACCCTAAGCCATCACCCTCTCTTTTATTTCATCTCCAAACCTCACCCTCTCCTTTGACCCTAAAACCCTCTCTTTTTATTTTCTCTCTAGAAAACCCTAAACCCTATCCCTACCCCTATCACCATCTTCTATACCACCCCTCTCTAGCTAACCCTAATCACCCCTCACCTTACCACCTCCACTCCTTGCCGAGGTGTCCCCTCTCCCTTCCATGATGGTTCCCACCTAGCCACTCCTCTCTCTATCTATCTAACCCAAACCCTAACCCTAGCTAGACCTAACCCGAGGCTAACAACCACCCAACCCTAACTCGAGGCTGCCCCGACCTAGCTCCAAGCCTCACCCCTCTCTCTCTCTAGCTCTCTCCCTGCCCTGCATGCCCCACACCCGAGGCTACCTCCTCCTAACCCTAGCCGAGCCTATCTCCCCTCCTCTCTCCCTCTAGCTCACTCGCTGCCACTAGGCCCCACCCGAGCCTACCCCTCTCTGGCCTCATCCTGACCCCACCTACACGCCCCCTGCCTGGCCACCCCGAGCCCAGCTCGTGCACGTGAGGAGAAGAAAAGGTGGCCGAAGCCACCTTTTCCCTTCACCACCTCCCCACGGCACCCCCTCTCTCTCGTCCTTATCTACCCCTTCTCCCACCTTTTCTGCCTCGCCAGATCCGCCCCAGGCCGCTCCCCTCTCCCCTGCCTTCCCTCACCACTGCCTACACCGACGCCGGCCACCACCGTCGGCTTCCTCTCAACTACATCATCCAGCCGGTGGCGTGGTCGTTGGGTTGTCGAGGAAGATCGTGCCGACCCTCTGCAACGCCCCTGGACGCGCCAACAAGGAGGAGGAGCCCCAGGCCGAGCTAACCACTGGCGCCGCCCGACGAAACCCTAACCTCGCCGTCCGTCTGCCTCGTCGCCGATCAACTGCTTCCCAGCCCGAACCACCTTCACCGACGCCCTCGCGGTGAGCTCTTCTCCCTCCTGGACATGCTCCGCCACGCTGTCGTCGTCTAGGGCCGCCTGTCGTTTCATCGAGCAGTCTGTGCGCGCCGTCGGCCGCAGCGTCTGCTTCGCACTGCGCCTCGCAGAAGCATACCTAGCCCTCGTCCACCCTCCTAACAACAACCCCAGCCCAGCCGCATCGGCTCGCACCCCCAGCGCGCATCCGCGCGTCCCCGGTTCGAACCCCCCACGCGCCGCGCCAGCGTCGGCCGCGCACCGTTCGGCCACCCGCGCGAGGAAGAGGCACAGTACGGGCGTGGACGCTTTGCACTTAACCCCCTGCCCCTTTTTGCCGCTCAACCCGCGATCCCTCCGACCCCACCGTCAGCCACTGTGGTTGTTTTGCAAAGAAGCACCCGCAGAGTCCGTGCCCTCAAACCCGTGGCCCAGCCTAGGCCCACCTGTCTGCGGCTGTGGTCGTTTTATAAAAAGGTTCCCGACAAATCTTGTCCTCAACCCGCGCTCCCCTCTGTCCCCACATGTCGGTCTCTCTGGTGTTTTTACAAAAAGGGACCGCAGTTTTGTTTCTCCCAACCCGCAGTCCCCGCGCCAACCCCGCCGTGTCACCTTGCTGAGTCAGCATCGGACCACCCGTCAGTGCCTATGACTGGGTCGGGCTGAGTAACAAAAGCCTGCACTGTTGCCTGTTTAAATTAAAACCTTTTTCAAAATTGTTTATATTCAAATTCAATTCTGTTTTTAATAACTTTTAATTTGTAATTCCAAATAATACATATAATATATGAATTTGAATCAGAAAAATGTGAGGATTTCAAATATGCCCTCTAAAATATATTTTGGACACTTTATTTTGCAAGTTGAATAAAATTACAATAAATGCCATTCTTTCCTTAAAATATTAATAACTTTTGTTTTATAACTCCAAATTCAACAAATGATATGTCTAAAATGATCAGCTCGACGAGACCTTTCTGTTTATGCATTCCATGTTTTGAATTGCAGCATGAATCATATAAATATAAAGTATACAGCAACTTATTTGAGTATTAAAGATGATTAAAACCCCCTAAAATGTTATTTCTTGTATTCCACACCTCACCCATGCCATGCTACATTAATGCCATGCAAATTGTGCATCATTCATCATGGCATGATTGTTTGCTTGTCGCATTTAATTCATATGCTTGTGCACTTTATTTATGTGGCCTGGTTTGTTTGGTTCTTCTTCGAATAGACTCTGAGCAGGGGATATATCAGGAAATCCAGGAGCACCACCCAGATCCTTCTCTCGCTTCAACTGAGTTGCCAGGCAAGCACTACCACATGCTTGCATACATACAGTACCTATTGCCTCTATCTTATTCTTGCATCATCGAGTCGCGATTGCATTAAACCGAATCCCAAATATTGCATAGCCTTTACTTTTAAACCCCACCGAAGCCTGTTCCTCCATCCCATGAGCCATTACTATAGGAGTTGTTTGAGCCATGCGAGTCGTAGAACAGCATGTGTAGGGTATGTGAGTGTCTGTTGGATAACGAGGTACCTAAACAACTTAACCTGAGTAGTAATGGGATAACTAATGAAAGTGGCACCGGTGAGCAATATCTGCTATTTGGTTTTTCCTGCTCACTTGTGTCCCGTAGGACCCCGAGTACTTGATTCCTGTTCCTTGAATATTCGCGCTATCCACATCCGGGAGGCTTATGGACCCCCCTGAGCTAGAGCTTGATTCATTCTTATTTCTTGGGGCCACAAACTAGTTCGAGGATTTATTTACTATCCTGTACCTATGCCATGCTCTACTGTATTATTTAAATTGTGCGATGGATAGCACACTGTACTGTTTAGGATCGTGACACGTTTTCGCTGTATCGACAAGCCCAGCCACACTTTCGGGTTCCCAGTCGTTTACAGCCGTCCCCACAAACCTTGAGTCCGTCTCGGAGTCAGCTAACTTCGTTGCGGGTCTACTCAATGGGGTGGCCCTCTGAAATATTTCTGAATCTTGTGATTGCTTTGTCGTGACGGCCTCGTTGGGTTTTGATTTGGTTTTTCCGAGGTTGATCGAGTGTGTGTTGCAATTTGTGCACCCCTGCAGGGTAAAACTTTCTGAAAGCCGTGTCCGCGGTTATGGATGACTTGGAGCACAGTTTCTCGATCATAGACAAGCATAACTAAAGTACCGCCTTTAATTTGACTAGACTAAGTAACTGACTAGTAAATAGTGCAACACTCATGGAATGGATAATAAAACTGCCAACGGATGGGGGGATGTTCGTCCGCTTCCTCGTTGGTAAGCGAGGAGGAGGATGGATCTGTTGGAATTGCCGTTATAACTGTTGTTATTAATTCACGGACATCCGTCTATTAGTGGTTAGGCGGATGGTTAGCGAGTATCTATAGAATTGTTAGGGTTTATCTTTGCTGCTATTACGTCACCCCAGGTTGTGTCCCCTTTAGAGGCATAAAGACTTGCTGAGTACCCCTAGGGTCTCACACGATAAATTGTTTGATTCAGATGAACAGGTAAACTCGCAAGATGGATACTGGGTGGAGGAGACGGATGATGTTGGCAACGATCATTCGGTGTAGAGATTCCGAGAACGGGGATCCGTGAGATCTGTGGGCGGGATGTGCTTATTTATGGGGCATCTTATGCCAATTTGCTTCTTATCCGTACTCGGATCTTGTTTGCCGCTTCCGCCTGATACTCTGATGTTTGATGTATGAGGAGATATCCTAAACTATTATATCTATCTAGGACATTTGGATCTTGCCGTATGGCGTTGCAATATTTCTATTTCTTTTAGATGGAATGGCTCTGATGTACTGTTGTATGGTGGCTTGCATACATACTCATTTGTGTATGTAGTTGATCCCTTCGCCTGCCGATTACGCCGCCCGTTCTTGTCCCGATGTTTGGAAATGGTTGGGACGGCCGAAAGGTCTACCTGTGAGTGGCATTTGGGCCCCACCGTACTATTTCAACCATTTCCGCTCATCCAGGCTTGTACTAGGAGCGTAATTCACCGAGGTAGTTACAGTTGTGCCACCATCGCGGCCTCCTTGGAGAATGCCAGGAAGGTGCTCGCATGCTTATACAAGGAGGTCATCCCCAAGGGCGTTGTCCTTGATGACTTCGATGCCCTTGCGGATTCTCTTTCAGAGGAGGCCTCTGCGGAGTACAAGCGCAAGCATAAGGGCCTTGGAGCTTCCATGGGGTTGGCCATGGCGATGGCGTCCGGAGCTGAGCTGGACCTGCCGCACATCACATCCCGGATGCCAACGGCTGCAGATGGCTTGGAGGTAGCTTTCGCCCGCATTGCCTCTCGTTGTAAGCGCTATGGGCCTAAGCTCATCGATCTCCTGGCTGACTACGCGGTGAAGCACCAGCAGGAGGTCAAGAGCAGGCAGTCTGGCTCCGAGGCCACCCCGGATGCAGGAGCGTAAGCCTTTGTAATTTATATGATGTAGTTTCCTCTTTTGCTTCCTTCTATAACTTTTCTAATGAACAAGCCCCACTATTCCACGAGGTGGCCTTAATGTATATAAGTTATATTTCGAGATGCTGCCAAAAATTCTTGTAATGTTCATGCTTGGTTTATTTGCCTTTAGGGTCCTTTGGGTGAGGTTCCTGTTATCACTCTGACTGCTCCTGAGCCACGACCATCTTTGGATGATGTGTCACAGTTCGCTTTTCTTCGTGATCGTGTCCGAAGCTTGGAGAAGGTCATCCTTAGCATTCGTTGCCACGCGGAAGTGTGGAAGTCCAAGGCTGAGCGAGCCACGGCCAGGGAGGAGTTCTTGCTTGGGGAGTTGCAGCAGATGAGTGAACAACTTCAATGTGAGGTTTTGGCAGCCGGTTGGTCTTTCGGTTGCACCCTCTTTGTATTCTATCTCATTCCGTGCTTGGTGCAGATGTCAATCTCGTTCCGAGGGAAGAGAAAGAGCGCGTAGCGATTCAGATGAATTTCCCAATGCAACAGGACCTGGAGGCTGGTGGCTTCTTCTGGATGGACCGCGATCGGGCCATCGCCCTTGCGACGGTGCAAGATCGTGTTCAGGTTCTTCAGGTGCTTATGCAGGCGAGGTTTTCTCTGGCGTCCATTTGGGTCGTCATGTTCCTTTTGTATGTTGCGCCTTCCACCTTTTGGGGCATTCTTGCGAAATTTCGGGACATAGGCCACGTGAAAGAGTTGGTGCGGCATCAGCTGATTGCTGGGGTGAAGGCTGCCTTGTCACTTGTTCGGATACATCGTCGTGATGTCAATCTCGCGGAGGTGGCGACTGGGCTGCCCCTTCGACCGGGTGGCACCCTATGGTACATGCGCCCGTATTATGCGGTTGTGGTGCAGCATGCTGAACAGATCATAGATCTGTTCGAGAAGTGGGCGAATGTAATGCTCCAGAATAGGTAGATCATGTTAAGAAAAACTTAATGTAAAATTTTTATTGATTCGAGTGCGCTCGTAGTTCCCTTTGTAAAGTGTTATGTGTATATTAGCACGTCGTGCTCTGTAGTTTGCATGTCCCTTTCGTTATCCTGACGTGGTCAACTACTCGGGTTGTATGCGTTTGTTTTCAGTTGACGTAGTCGTTGGGTGAGGCGTAGCCCCCGAGCGTGTTTCAGTGATAAGTAATGTAAAGAAAAAAAAAGATATTTGGGCCAAGGAACTTAGCTTTTATTCATGGCAAACAAGGAGGTACATTGTTCGGCTGAGTAGCCTTGGCTGAATAGCCTTATTGAAAGTAAATTGTATCTAGGGGTAGAAGCGTCACAGTTGTGCGACGTTCCAGGGGTTGGAGTATTCGACTCCTGATGCGACGTCCATAAGGCGATAGGCGCCACCTGGGAGCGATGTAGGGTCCTTCCTAGGGTGACTCGAGCTTTTTGGGATGTTCTTGCTTGAGCTGCAGGACGAGGTCTCCTTCGACGAAGGGACTTGGGCGCAGCCAGCGGTTGTGGTAGTTGTAGAGGCTCTCCTGGTAGACCGTTGAGCGAGCCGCGGCGATGTCACGTGCCTCGTCGAGTGTGTCGACGGCGTCTTCGAGTGTGGCTGATGATTCGGCTTTGCTGTAGGCGATGGCCCGTGGGGCCTTGTGGCGTCCCTCGGCAGGCAGCACGGCTTCGGCTCCGTGCACCATGAATAAGGGTGTGTAACTGGTTGAGCTGTTTGGCGTTGTACGCAGGCTCCAGAGAACGGAGGGTAGTTCATCTGCCCAGGCTCTCGCAAGCCTTTCGAGTGGGCACAGTAGGCGCTTTTTGATGCCGTTCCCTATGAGGCGGTTGGCCTTTTCGACCTATCTGTTGGTCTGTGGGTGCGCCACCGAGGCGTAGGATATGTTAATGCCTAGGTTCTCACAGAAGGATTGAAATTCCTTCGAGATGAAGTTCGAGTCGTTGTCCATGATGATGCTGTGAGGTATGCCAAATATGTAGACAATGGATTCGAAGAATTTGATGGCAGTTTTGCCACTTTGGTTGGTGACGGGCATGGCCTCGATCCACTTGGTGAATTTGTCGACTACGACCAGGAGGAAGACGCGACCTCCTAGTGAGGACTTTGGTAGTTTGCCGATCATGTCGAGGCCCCATTGGGCGAAGGGCCAGGCCAGCGGTATGGGCCTCAGCTCGGATCCTGGCGCGTGCGGCTTGTCCATGTATCTCTGATAGGCGTTGCACCTCTAGACAATGTTCTTGGCGTCGTTCATGGCAGTTGGCCAGTAGAACCTAGCTCGAAGAGCTTTGGCGACTAGGGCACGGCTGCCTGCGTGGTGGCCGCAGATACCCTCGTGGATGTCCTGGAGTATGCTTTTGCATCACTGATGGTGATGCACCGTTGGAGTACAAATGAAATGCTACGCTTTTACAGCTTGTCGTTGATTATGGTAAAGGCTTTTGATCAGCGAGATATGCATCGGGCATCTGTCGGGTCATCGAGCAGTTCATTGTTTATCAGGTACGGCAACATCCATGTCTCTTCAACCGCAATGACCTGCATCAGGCTAACCATCTCGGCCTTAGTGTCAAGCTTTTCGGGTCCCTCCTATCCTTCGCGTGGTGCAGCCCCCGAGTGCTCTGTTTCTTAGGTTGAACCCTTTGGGAATTTTCTTTTGATAGAGGGTACACAGATTTGTTTGAGGAACACACCGGGTGGCACCCGTGCGCAGGTGGAACCGATGTTAGCGAGTCTATCGGCTTCTTCGTTGCTTTCTCTTCCGACGTGACGAAGCTCGCAGCCGTCAAAGTCCCCTTCAAGTGAGTTGTAGAGCGTGTGGTATGCGATCATGTTGGCGCTGTGAGCGTCACACTCGTTCATCGTCTGCTAGACGACAAGGTTCGAGTCATCGTAGATGATGAGGCGCGCTGCACCGCAGATATTGGCCATCTCCATGTCGTGGATGAGGGTCTCGTATTCGGCCTCGTTGTTGGAGGCGCAAAATTTCATCTGAAGGACGTATTTCATCTTGTCACCGTGAGGGGACATCAGTATGATCTTGGCCCCTTCTCCAGCCTTGCGCTTGGAGCTATCAAAGTGCATCGTCCATGATTGCGTCATGTCTGGAGTGTCCGGCAGCTGGAGTTCCATCTAGTGGACGAGAAAGTTAGGGAGGACCTCAGATTTGATGGCCTTGCGCCGCTCGTAGATTATATCCAGAGGATACAGCTTGATTCCCCACAGGGCTACGCGTCCTTGGCTTCGGGGTTGTTCAAGATGTTGGACAGTGGGGTGTCATTGATGACCATGATCAGATGCTCCTGGAAATAGTGGCTCAGCCGACGAGCCATCATGAATATGCCATAGGCTAGCTTCTGGTAGTGAGGGTACCCGCTGCTTTGTTGGAGTCAGTACCTCGCTGGGGTAGTATATTGGACGTTGGACCCCATGGGTCTTGCCATATTCGGGTCATTCGACCATGAGTACGGTGCTTACCACCTGATGCATAGCTGTGTTGTATACCAGCAAAGGCTCTCATTCCTTTGGCGTGACCAGGATGGGTGAGGTGGAGCGCAGCTGCTTGAGGTCCTCGAATGTGTCTCCTGCTTCGGGTGTCCACTCGAACTTGTCCGCATTAGTAGCTGGTAAAAGGGTAGGGCCTTCTCGCCCATGCGGCTGATGAACCTGCTCAGTGCATCGATTCGCTCGACCAGCTGTTGGACACCTTTGAGGTTCTTCGGCTTCTCCATGGCTAGTATGGTCCTGATTTTCTTTGGATTCGCCACGATCCCCCGTTGGGAGATGAAGTAGACAAGTAGTTGTCCAGACGGGACGCCGAAGGCACACTTTTTTGGGTTTAGCTTGATCTTGTAATGATCAAGGTTATCAAACATCTCGCAGAGATCATCGATTAGCGTCTTGGCCTCCTTGGTCTTGATTACTTCGACATAGACTTGAATGTTGCGACCGATCTGGTTTTTCAGGCACGCCTGCATGCACCTCTAATATGTGGCACCTGCATTCTTCAGCCCGAAGGGCATGGTGTTGTAGCAGAGCACGCCGAACGGCGTGATGAACGCTGTTTTTTCCTGGTCTTCGACCTTCAGCCGAATATGGTTGTAGCCTAAGTAGGCGTCGAGGAAGGAGAGTTTCTCACATCCTGCAGTCGAATCGATGATTTGATCAATCCGCGATAAAAGGAAGTGGTCCTTGGGATAGTACTTATTGAGTGATGTGAAGTCCACGCACATCCGTAGGATGTCCGTGTCCTTTTTGGGGACCAGCACGGTGTTGGCAAGCCACTCGCTCTCCTTGATTTCCCGGATGAAGTTGGCATCGAGCAGCCGGTTTACTTCGATTCCAACGGCTTCAGCTCTTGGTTTGGACAGTCGTTGGATCGACTGCTAGACTAGCTTCGCGTCAGGGAACACATTGAGTGCATGCTCGGCGTATTCCCTGGGAACTCTTTGCATGTCCGCAGGACACCAGGCGAAGATTTCCCAACGCTCAGGGAGGAATTCAACGAGCGCGCTTTCCTATGCGCGGCTGAGGTCGTTGGCGATGAACGCCATCTTGGAGGCGTCCGTTGGGTGGACCTGCACCTTCTTTGTGTTGACCGTGGAGTCGAATGACATGTCAGGTGCGTTTTGCCTGGTGACTGGGGGTGCCCCGTTGTCTGTCACCTCTCTGAGCCTCGTGAGCTTCTCCTGCATGCCGAACAACTAGGAGATTTTGTTGAAGTCTCTGTCACAGTGGTCGGATCGGGTGAAGCTTCCCTGGACGGTGATAACGCCCCTGGGTCCTGGCATCTTCAATAGCAGGTATCCATAGTGTGGTACTGCCAGTAATCTTGCGAATGCCATGCGCCCGAGGATGGCGTGGTACACTGATGACCATTCCACCACTTCGAACTCTAGCCGGTCGCGCCTGAAGTTTTTGGGCTGGACGAAGATGACGTCGAGCCATATCTTGCCTAGAGGGTATATGCCCTTTCCTGGGACTATGCCGTGGAACGTTGTGTCTGATTGTTCCAGGCTGCATAGCAGGATCCGCATTGCCGCGAGTGTGTTGGCGAACATTAGATTGATGCCACTATCGTCGTCCATGAAGACGCGGCTCATCTCGAACCCCCCGATTTGCGCCTCGAGCACCAGGGCAGCATGACCTGGGCGAGGGATCTGGCGTGGGTGATCTGATCGATCAAACATGATGCAGGACTCCGAGCTGCTGAGGTACTCAGGTATGGATGGTGGAGAGGTCACAGCCAGGCTGACTTTGCGGTTGAGTTTCTTCTGCACCCTATTAGTTGGGCGCCCCTTCTGGATCATTAGGGACCCTTTTGGTGGCGGGTATCCGCCCGCACCATTATTTGGTGTTGGTGCGATTGCTGGATTCAATGGTCCGACGGGTGGTGGTGGAGGATCTCCGTGGGCGATGTCACCTGGTATAGGTGCGGGACCAAATCCAGGGTTCATGATCTGGCACCGCATTTGGGTGATACCCTCGCTAAGCTTCTAGAATTCGCGGCAGTCCTTGAGCATGTGGCTGGCCTTCTTCTTGCCATCCTGTTTGTTGATGTAGAAGTGGATGGTGCAAGGACCAGACAACTTGTCGTATGCTGAAGGCTCGTCGTCGCGGCTGCGATGTTGCCACGTCTGTGTGGGTCGCCCTCCGTCGTGGTAGTTGCCTCCGCGGTATCCGTTGTTGCGGTTGCCGTCATTGCGTCGGTCGGCGTATCCAGTCATGACCATGTCGGCTCTGTTGTGATCGTTGTAGACGCACGATCTTCTTTTGTTGTGGCGTTCTCGCCTGCGGCCGTAGTCGTCCTTGTCATCTGAATGCTTTTGGTGAACGGAATCCTCGCCATCTGCCCATCAGTTGGCGATGTCCATGAGGTGGTCGAGTGTTTTGGGCTTGACGCGCCCAAGTTCTTCCTTGAAGTCTGGGTGCTTGACACCATCCTTGAAGGCGTCGATTGTCCTTTCTTCGGAGATATGTGCGGCAGAGTTCTTGATATGGGACCAGCATAGTATGTACGAGCGAATGGACTAGCCAGTACGTTGTGTGCAGGCTCGTAGGTCCTCGATCGATGCTAGCCTCTTGCTGGTGCCCTTGAAGTTATGGATGAAGCTATATGCCAGCTTCGGATGGAGCCGGAGGACAGGCTGCTGAGCCAGACCCTAGTTGCGCCTATCAGCTGTAGCTGAAGGCATTGTAAGGTTGTGTTCCTGTTTCCGCCGTGCAGCTTGATGGATGAGAGGTGGTCGCTGAGCCAGGCCTTTGGGTCCTACGTACCGTTGAACTTCGGAGTATCCGAAGGGAGCTTGAAATTTTTTGGCATCCACGTTTGCCGAACGGATCTGCTTAAGCATCTAGCTCTGCATAGCTCTCCGTCGTCTTCCTTGTCGGATTCAGTTGAACATGCGCATTTAGCGCGTGCCTTGTCGATCTTGTGTTGGGTGAGATCGTTTCGAGCGTCGTAGTCGCTGATGTGGCACCGTGGGATCTTGCGATGTTGGGGCATATCGTGCTCGTCCTCCTTGGATGAGGGCGTAGGGCTGCGGGTGAACTTGACCGTAGCTTTTTTCTTTGGCTCCGCAGGAGCCTCGTCATGGAGAGCGGATCTGACGAGTCCAATACCGGATAGCGCGGACTTGTGTATGGCGCTCTTCGTGTCTCCCACCAGAGGTGGGTGGGACGCGAGATATGTAGTGGCTGCCATGATCGCAGCCTGCGGTGATGACAACATGATGTTGTCGTGTGAGTCCATCGTCATGAAGGACGTGTTGAGGGCCCAGGTGACCTCATGTCGCGCGGCGGGGTCCATGTGCTCCGTGCGGGAGCGGTACTTGTTGGTGTTGTTGCCATGTGAGTTGGAGCCACCGGCGGCGGAGAGCATGCAGCGCTCCGCAGCCGCCTTCTTGCGCTTTTTGAGCTCTTCCATCAGCTTCACCTGGCGGTTGTGCTCGTCGATGAGGAGAAGGTGATAGGCCATCAATAGATCCCGTGAAGCAATCATAGGTAGGATGATGTTGCCCGCCACAGATTCACGTGACTGGCGCCATCCTTCCTCGTTGAGGTTGATCTTGTTGTAGGCATGAGTGTCGCCCTCGTTGGGCCTGTTAGGCGGATTTCCCCCATTTCCTCCGTTCTCAGCTTGCGGGTTGAGAGAGCGTTGGGTGCACTCGAACCTGGCGGTAGTTCCGCTTCGTTCTGGATGACGATAGCGCATAGATAGCGCCCACAGACTGGATCGATGCTGCTACAGCTTTCAGATCCGGATATGTAGGTTCCTTCATCTGAGGGAGGGCCGCACAGATCTAAGTTGCAGCTGCTGCTGTCATCTGACTCGTCTGTCAGCATCAACGCGCGTAACACGCTGATGGGTGGGACCCATGAGGCGGTCCTGATGGACGGTGGTGTCACCCACTCTGGGAGGTGGAGGGTGCCGGTCTGCTCCACCTGGAAGCAGAAGCTTCCGAACAGCATCTCGAGTCCATCGCCGACGGGCTCGAAATCCCTTAGGGTGGCGGTGAAGTCAAAGCGCCGAAGAGGAGGTGGATCTCCATTGCCGATGAGTTGTAGATCGATCTGGATGGAACTGTCATGACCGCACGATCAGTGTCCGCAGTTCCCAAAGACGGCGCCAATTGATGAGGTTCAATCTCGTCAATGTCCATTTTTATCGACTTTGGTTTTGGAGAAGATGGGGATGCTGGAAGTCGCGGAACGGTTAACAGACAAGCAAAGCGGGACACAAGGTTTACCCAGGTTTAGGCACCCGGAGGGAAAACCCTACTCATGTTTGTCTGCTCTTGATTACAGTGAAACCAAAGGTTACAGGGGTGTGTGGATGCAATCTGGCGTGGAGGTGTGTATGCGATGAGTTGAGAGCCTTCTCGCCGTGCCCTCTTGGCCTTTATATAGATAGGCAGGTCCCAAGCTTAGGTTGAGTCAGTTACAGATTAGGGTTGATACCCTTTGAAATTCTATCTATTCTAGACTTGTCCTCCAAGGATTCGAAGACATCATGGGCTTGGGACACCCGAAATCTTCACGGGCCTCGTGTCTTGATGTGGGCCTTCCTTGGGATGGACCAGGTATACCAATGTCGTGTACCCATGGGGTATAACCATGTCAGATGATGCAAGTGAATCCCATAAAGAAAAAGAAGCCCACGAAGAATTTCATGGGCGGGCAAAGAAAGGCCGCGGATGACAAAGGCGTAGAACATAACCCGAAACCCTTCGGGTGGGCGCGGGATTACCTCTTGGCCTGGTAGGAGGGCGTCTTCCTTGGCCCTCGAAATCAAGCCGGCCTCGCGCAATTTGGGCAAGTCCGACTCGCGCATCTCTATGCGCCGCCACCCGCCATCGGTGGTCCGGCTCGGAGCAGCAGCTTTCTTGGCGGAGCCGGCGGCGCTCGAGCCTGCTGCGGCGGAGGAACTCTTCTTTGGCTTGCCGATTGAGGAACGACAAGCATGGCGGTGCGCGCGGAGAAAGGAGGAAGGAAATACGCGGAGGATGTCCAGTGCGCAAGACCTCAAGAAATGGCAGCAATGGTGAAAGCAGAGGCAAATGGCGAAGGGGTAAAACTTCTCTGTTTACCCCAACGGTATAAAAGGGGCGATGACGATGAAGCAAAACCGTCGATACAGAAGCCCTAACACGTGCCTCAAATCTCACTGTCCACGTGTCATCACTAAACTGAACCGTCGCCAGCACGCCATCCACTACGCACGGAAATCAGGGAGATGCCATAATTTTGGCCACAATTACACGTGACTAGTCAAATTCAAGTCAGACGATGGGACCCATGATCGTCCCGTCGCATCGTCTTTGCTGCCACAGACGGTTGAGCTCACCAATCGTTGACAATGACGTCATCAAAACAAAGCCATCAACGGCCCAAAGATTTCGACTGAGCATAAAGTACTTACTCGAGTCTATGACTCAACCAACTACTCGGGGGCTACTCCTATCAGGAGCGCTGGCCGCGCACCTGGGAAACTACAATGCTCACAACACCTCGAAGAAATCTTTGAGTCCTACATCGAGTTTGCGACTCCACTACATACTCGGGGGCTACTCCCATAGGGAGCACTGGTCGAGCATTAAAAAATGCTTCCTTTAGACAGATAATTGAAGTAAATGCAAATGACTGAACTAAAGTCTCTCCTTGAGTCTATGACTCGAATAGACACTCGGGGGCTACTCCCATAGGGAGCGTTGGTCGCGCACCCTATGAATTATTTGAATGAGATCCTTCAGATCAACATAACAAAAACTGTTTTGACAACTTTGTCATAATCAACACTAAAGTGAGAAGCAATCTCCTTGGCCACCCAAAACACCTCCGCGGTGATAAAACTTTGGATGATGTGTCTACTATGCAAAGATAAACCCTATAGATATCATCTGATGGCCTGGTAACGCACCAGACTGCGCTTTGCCAGGACGCGTTGGGTACATCACTTGAAAATCACTGGGATTCGACTACTGTAAGACCTCAACGGCCTGAGTCGAATTACACCAGCATTTGTTCCGGATTCGAGTCCAGGGACTCGAGTCTAAAGAAGATCGTGTTATTTAGTCATATGACAGTTAACTGGCCTCGATCCGTTGGGTGAGTCAGGCACACGTATCAATAATCCCTATGAGCGAACATGATCATTCGAAAGACATGTTCGAGTGAGCAGCACCCGAAAGATTATAGAGTCTCCAATCAAATATACGATTATAGAGTCTCCAATCAAATCCCATTGTTCTGGAGTTTGACTATCTAAGCAAAGGTTTTTGGAAGGTTTTTTATGCATGAATCAAATGCAAGTTGCTCATGGGGTACATAAAAGGGAGCATAATTTGACTTAGTCAAAGTAGTTTACATGGGTATTCTATAGGCAAGGTTTTTTATATTGATACAAACAAGTTGTATGTTAACTGTGTGTAGTTGCTATTCATAACAGACAAGTTGCCATGAATAAAGGTTGCCTCTGACACAAAAGTTGGCTGAACTAAGATGCAAGTTGCAAACTAAAAAGTAAGAATTGCCTATAGTATATCAAAGAGCATAATCTTGACTTAGAAAGTAGTTTACATGGGGATTGTATGGGTGGTTGGTAGGCCACTTTGTTTAATGAAAAAGGAGCATGTATGTAATAAAGTTGCCTGCGATGTGGTAGAAGGTGCTAGGAAACAGAGGAAATTTGCCTGCCCCCTTAGAAGAAGTTGCTACGAAAACCATGAAAGTTGCAACTTTCTCATTTGAGTTGCAATCTTTGAAAAAGAGGTTGCCTGGGATATGAAAGAAGTTGCTACAAAACAATGAAAAGTTTCCTGCCATCCGCGGAAAGTTGTTAAAAGAACCACAAAAGTTGCAACTTTCCTATGAATTAAAATAACAAAGAAAAAACTAAAAGGACATGGAAAATAAGTTGTCTAAGAGATGAGGGAAGTTACTAAGGAGCACAACCAAGTTGCTTGTGTTTGGCACAAAGTTGAGCTGAGCAAGAATCAACAAGAAACAACAAAAAAGATGGAGGAGTACCTGTGTTGAATCTGACAGAGCAATTCCAGACGCAGGTTCGTTCCTCCAGTTGATCTTTACATGGAACGTGTTCGTATGATTGAGGATTGGAAGGTTGCCATGATTTAGTGGGTTCATGGAGCCAGGAGAGGCAGCAATGGCGGATGGAGCTGGAGGAATAAAACGAACTAGGGCGAGATCTAGAGGTTGTAGGGTTAGAGAGAGGACAGAAGAAAGGCTTTAAGGACAGCTGGCGCGGAGGCACGGGATCACATGATGGGGTCGCATGTAGGCGTCGAACGAGCGTACCCGAGCCGGAACCGAGTAAAGTCAGTCAAACATGGACAGAAGAATTTTCCAAAAGTGGAAAGGTATCCAACTTGCCGTTCTGACGCGCCCAATTCGTCGATCTGGCGCATGAGCGTCCGCTAGCCACGCACATATTTATTTTACTCCCACCGGTCCATATTAATATTTTCAATTTCGTCTAGATTCGTATATATCTAGTTAAGCATTTAGACTAGATGCATTTATATCTAGACAAAGTTATGAATACTAAGGCTGTTCGGCAACCCACTAGCTTCTCAAAATCCTCAA
The DNA here is from genome assembly GCA_916181665.1 of Avena sativa. Taxonomy (NCBI): domain Eukaryota; kingdom Viridiplantae; phylum Streptophyta; class Magnoliopsida; order Poales; family Poaceae; genus Avena; species Avena sativa. The sequence continues at coordinate 129,849,277 of OV702297.1, forward strand.
CTCTCAACTTCTAACTCCATCGGTAGCTTCTCAAAATTGGTATAAAAAGCTGAAAACGCGTTCGAATACAGCTTCTATTTGCTAGTTGGGCTAGAAGCCTAAAAGAAAGAGATTTAGCCCAGGTGCAGAAGAAGAATGTCTGATTGTGCTATGTTTGAGAGTACGTACTAGCTTTAGGTACAATATTTGTACAATACTACTAGACAATATATTAGGAGTATATCAGATTGGCAATGATACAATATGGTGGCCTCAGACTGGCAATGATACACTTTTGGCCTCACTTTGCATATATACACAAAACGAAAAAGTATCAATTTCAATTAAGAAGCAGTACAAGAACAAATTTCGACTAGCACAAATCGGTTAGCAGTATCAGCCAGCCGATCAGCTAGCTTCCTATGCAAATCAAACGATTAGCTAGCTTCATACGTAAATATAGTTAGCATCGAGTACATGTATCCATCAGCTAGCTACTAGTACGTCGAGACAGAGAGGGCAGAGAAATCGGCAAAACTACCCGGTTCGAGAGTCACTAGGCGGTGGCAAATCTATACTACGGAGTATATATCTCTAGTATATAATTTTGTTAGAGGTGGTTTTTGTCGTACTCCGCCTTCGTCTGTCGTCCGTCGTAGTAATATTTGGAAACAATGAGAATCGGAAGTTCGTACGTCCAGCAAACTCTGAGCATACCTGGAAAAAAAAGGGCAACGCACCAGCACGCAAACCACACAAGGCGTTTCCAGACCCGCACACACAGAGCACCTACCTTGATCGGCCTATCTTTCCCTTGGCTCTCCTTCGACTCTATCCCTGATCCCAGTCACCGCAGTCCCTTATCTTCTTTTTTCCCTACACGAAGGAAGGCACGGGAAGAAGTTCCCATTCTCTCTAGACCCGCAGAGGAGAGGGTCCACGGAGGGGTGCCTCCACAGAGAAAGGGAGGAGGGTTGCGGCTCCACGGAGGAGGGGCGTAGGGCCGCGCCACCGCGGAGCATAGGGATGACAGCCACACCTTCACATAGCAGAGGGACGATGGCTGCGGGCCGCGGAAGCGCTGCCGAAGAGCGTCCTAGCAGCAGAGGTCGAGCAGGCTCTCAAGGGAGGTTGGGGGCGGTGTCGATGGAGCAGATGCGTGGCCGGATCAAAGGCCGGTCGGAGAAGGACCACGGAAGCACCAACGAGGAACCATGGCGGAGGAGGAAAGGGAGGCAGAGGCAGGCGTCCATGGCAGCGTCGGGCGTCGGGCGTCGGACGAGGCAAGGAGGATGCAAGCCAGAGAATGGGTAGGCGCCGGCGGACGAGGGCGTCGGGGACACATTCATGCGGAGCGAGGGGGTCGAACAAGGAGGCCATCGCGATGAGAGAGACGCGTGTCTGGCTGTAGAGTTGGCATTGGGTCCGTGGCAACCAGGCTGGGCCTTGGGCTGTGGGGCCAGATAGGCTAGAGGATTTTTATTCGTTTTAATTTTTTGTGTAAACTTTTCCCCTTTTTATTTTGATTTTGCAGGAAAGAAATGGAAAGGGGGTCTTTTGGGGTACAACGCGTTGTACATTTTCGTACGCCCCGCTGCCTCGTCCAACGTTTCGTTTCCTACATGACCGTCGTCGTCGATATGTTCGCTTCATATCGTGATCGGATCCATAGGTAGATTCCAAGGTGTTTACGAGCACCGCCCATATGAATTTTGGCACAGTCAACGCTGGTGATTCGTGATCCCAACAACTTTTTATGAATTTTTCATCGAGGATACACACAAGATGAATTTTGGGAGGCAACCTCCTAGCCAACCCAGCCACTAACATGCCTAGGCAAGGGAGACGCCTGCAACGCATCGGCCTCCCGTCATCGTCGCTCTGCTGCCAGTGAAGACGCAGCCACCCCAACCCTTCCTCCCGGCCAGAATCCAGTGAGAAGGAAAACATCGGCGCCTGGTTTGTGACCGTCAAGCGCGAGTTGCTGCTGGCATCTGGTTTCTGACCATCGAGCGCGAGCAGCTGGTGCTGGAGATGCAGTCGGGAGGTTGTGTGGCACCTCTTGTGTTGCATATTGCTGAATAATCAAACTTTAGTTTTGGCATCTGACTTGCTCAATATACAGAGCTGTGTACATGTTGTTCTCGAGAACAACCATGGAGCCCGGTGTTGCAAGTAATTCTCACACCAAGGCGCATATTTTAGAGATATGGTACATTGCGCATCTTTTGGAGATATGGTACATGCCGAGGAATTAAAAAAATACGGAACAGAGCCTGATACGGTTAAGGAGGCAATGTGGTGTGACACCCCTGGGATCAGTGCTAAACAAATCCTAGACCTCCGTCTGACATAAGCTTAACCTTGAGCTCGAAAATATCCAGTGAAGAATCGGTAACACAACAGTAATCCTATGACACAAAATTTATTACAGCAAACTCATAACTGAGCAGAGAACCAAATTATTACAAGCAGAGGTCACTGACCACAAACATCAAACAATGGAAGGCAAATTATGATATTAAGTATAGCAAACTTAACAAATGGCCTAAGAGGCCTAAAGCATAACGATGACATCCCAGCCCATAGATTCCAGGCTGTCGGCCGGAAACCCCAAGCTACTCGTCGATGTCGATGTAGTACCCCAAGCTACTCGGCCAAAAGTATCAACAAAGTAAGGGTGAGTACAGGGTGTACTTCACAAGACTTATGGCTGGTGGAGTTGTTTTGCATAGAGCTATCTTTTGTTTATAAAAGAAGAGGGAGAAGAAGCTCGTCTATTCAGAATATTTTAAAAGGGGATAAGAAAGCGACATCTCCAAAGTGTTGATCATCTTCTTTTGATATCCACCAATCATCATCATCTGGACTAGGATCACCCCCTCGTACCCATGAGAAAGCATCCTTAAGCACACGTTGATCTACCAAGTTTTAAGATTAGGTTCAAGTTCTCTATGATCTTAGAATCTGGTCGCCAAGCGTTCATAACCGTGAACACGGCTTTTTGAAAAGATTATTACCCTACAGGGGTGTACAACTTTACCCACACGTACTAACCTTCTCTTAATGCCACAATGATTAGCCCTCTTCCTTGGAAGGCCGGCAGAGGATGGTTAGACACGACCTTTACCTTGCTTTCGCCGAGACCATGAGTCACGCAATAAGTATGGTTCCGCCGTAACGTGTCAAATCCCGAAGCCGGTACTTAAAGATGTGAGACGAGGTTGGTTAACAGGGGCGCCATCTACCCCAAGCAACCCGGTCCACGCTTACCTACCTGTTATGAATGCACCAACTTCACCCGGCAAATCTTTCAAAAGATTTTCTATGCATATGTCGAATGGAACGCCCGAACTATGTGACTCATGGAATCTACTAGAAAAGTTAGTCAGTCATGAGGTTATCCAGGCCCCGTGTGGTTGCACGCTCGTCTTGGTTCCAAAGGCAAAAACTCAGGTCCTAGTGGTGACGAGCATGGAACTAGAAAAACCACATCCCACCGTGGCCTCCCATACAAGCCTTAGCAGGTTTAATCTCATATCACTGATCTCATTTCATCTCATCACGTTCTCCTGTCATACTAGATTCTCTGCATTTGATTCATCATCTGGATGGACCAGAACTGACAGCTATGCATGGCTAAGCAGACGCATATAATAGCTCTAGCAGTGCACACAAGCCAAACCTAGATATGCTAGGAGCAGTGGATCAGGTGATATAAGCTCAAAAGGGAGTAATGCAATAGATAGGATACTCTTATCTATCGATAAAAGACCACAGTAGAGTCGTATGCATCATGGCAGGAACTGAAATGCTTTCGAAATCATAGGATTGTATCATGGTGGGGCTATGCTTGCCTTTGCCAGTTGATAACTGATAACCAGATCGTCAGGAATCTTGTACTTGACTTGGTTACCAGCTCAAAAGTATTGTTCGTCAATCTTCGATGGTCTGGTCCTCGGTCTTCGATCTTGATCTCGACATCGTATTCTACCGAAAAGAACCAAATACCGGAAAGAAAGGGGGAAACAATCAACACATGGCATCGATGAAATTCCCAAGCAAGGATGATGATATGACAAGTTGAATTGTATTGAATTGAAACCCTAAAACATGCTTGGTAATTTAATCGGGGTTCCGAGGGGTAGAAACCCTAATTCGGGAAAACACCGGATTCATATGAGAGGGGTTGTTTTACTGTTCTAATTAAACTTGTCATGTAATTTGTATATCAATGCATGATTATAATGCTATGAGATAGGTCTAATTTTTCTAAACATTTTGATATATTATTTGTATTTTTCTGATTTAAAATGAATTAGTTATGACTTTTTTCAACTTAAATTCATTTTAAATCATTTTAGGAAATTATAAAACATTTTGGATAATTTAAATTATTTTCCAAGTTGGGCCCACATGTCATAGGTTTAATCATTTCAGAAAACATTTTCCAAAATTATTAAAATCCTGACAGGGGTGCCCCACAGGGGTATTTATTAATTCCAGAAATGAATTTATAAAACATTTAAATAAAGCAAAAAGGATTATGACCTCATGCTGACGTCATGCTCACATCTGCAATGGAGGTGCTCTCATGTGCTGCACGGGGCGGGCGATTGAGGGCGCGGGAGCGCACGGGATTAGGGGCGTTCGACGCAGCGCACTGCGTTGAGCCAAATAGAGGCGACGCCGCTCCGGATTGGTCACCGGAGACGGCGGCTCGTCGATGGGCAGCGGCGGCGGACAGAGGCGCGTGACGCGGGGCAAAACAGGAAGCGAGGGGGACGATGGGGAGCACAAGCGTGCTCCTGAGCTCACCAGGAACGCGCTAGGATGGTCGGGGAGGCGAGGCGAGACCGGGCGACGGCGAATCGGTGGCGGCGAGCTCCATCGGTGAGGAAGAAGACGATGTCGTGGAGCTCGACTCAGAGCACCCCCAGCTCGATTCCTTCGGGGAGTGGATTCAGAGCGTCGAGACGGAGCCGGTGTCGGTCTCAGCTGGTCAAGGGGAGCTCAGAAATGGCGGGGCTCGTCGGCGGTCAGAGCTAGGGTTTCGGGCGCACTAGAGACAGATCAAGGGAGAGGGGAAAGTGAGGGCCTAGGGTTCTCCAGTGGCGGCCAAGGGGTCTTGTAGGGGTCCGGGGGCGGCGGCGGGCATCGCGACGCACACGCGCATCCTGGCGACGGCGGACGGCGTCGGCGGCGACACAGAGGAGCTTGTCTTCGCGAGGAAGACGAGAAACATGGGCGAAGGGGTACCGAGCCACGGGTGGGCTGCGCATGGGCCAAGCTGGGCTGCGGCTGGCCGCGAGTGTTGCACGCGAGCGGCGGGAAGAGAGGGGAGAGGAAACTGGGCTGCTGGGTTGCGGCCTGGCTGCTATTTTTATTTGCAAAACACTTTTCTCTTTTCTGTTTTCACTTTTCCCTTTGTATTTTCAATTCAAATTCTGTTTTGAATCATTCAAAAATATCAGAAGCTTTTATCAAATATATAAAGTACTATAGGGATCCCTTTAGTCAATTTGGGCTCTATTACTTTTGTAGTTTTTCAAAACCCCTTTTGAATGCATTTCAAATAGAGAGGGAAAGGGTTAGGGTTTAGGGTTTTGTGTATTTCTTCATGCATTTTTATTAAATGATGCTCATGATGCTCAAACAAACCCTAAATAATGATTAATTAAAACTGGGGTGTTACAGCTCTATCCCCCTTACGAGAATCTCGACCCGAGATTCCAAAGGTAGGAAAAGAGACAGAGAGGAAAGGAAACAGGGCCACTCTAAAGATAAGAGGGAAACACAATAAACAACATACGGAGTATCTCATGGTCAACTCATGGATGGGGTGTTTAGAAACAACTCTGAGATGACAAACATGAAACACAACAAGGTAACGGAGAAAACAAGAGGAGATGGTTTCAAGTTGTTGGATAGCTGGTTTTCATAAGGATTGAGACCATGGAACTTGTAGGATATTTTGAAGCTTCTGAAGAAGAAAAATTCCAACAGATAGAACATGACCCAGACTTCGATGGGGAACCTCTACTAAATGGCTTAAGTAAAGATATTAGGTTGCAGAGATACGGATCAACAAAACCAAGTTGTTGAACTACTTTTGACACAGAAGGATCACTTTTTTTATTCAACAGAAGGCCAAGACAGATAGGTATTTTGGTGGAGAGGACTCATAGGAGTCACAAGGAACATGTAACAAGAGAAACTTTTAATTACTAAAATTGTAGTCACTCTTAAAACATGCGGAAGAAAATGAAGGGAACTCTTTATTCATCTAGATTTATCAAAATCTTTGCCAAGATCATGATATCACTTTACACCACTAAGATGATTAGTTAAGAAGATTCCTAATGACACGAGAAGAAAGAAACTTCATTCTCAAACTTCATTTACTTGGCACAACCAAATGATTGCCAACATAAAATGGTCTGGAGGATCGACCGAGAGACATTTAGCAACACTACTTTAAGTGTTCTCCTTGATGTTCGAGAAATCAATCATCAAGTAAAGGTCAGACTTCGGATACAAAGGAACCATAAGCACAACTCCTTTAATGAATTATAGAAGAAGCCTCATGAAGAGTGGTTGTTACTGTTGATTCTAAAGGATATGACAAAGGTCCTTCCGGCTAAGTTTGTGTCAACCATTACATCAATCTTGCCAGATTTACAAAGAGACCTATGTCAAAACCTTGAGGAACACCAACCATCGTATCTGCTTGAGATTCAGATTTGGTTAAGTGGTATGATACTTCAGACTCAACATGTCTGAATAGAAAGTTTGCAACATTTACCACAAAGGTAAAGTCACTAGATTCTCAAGATATGGACTATAGTGTGAAGCTCCAAAAGACTGAGCTAGCTTGCTATACCCATGTATTATCAACTTGTCGAGGGACAAATGCACACACATAAGGTACTAACAATAAACACACATGTATCCTTTAAGGAGGGAGAAAACTCTTCTCGAATTCACGGCGACATCTTTCAACATTTGCATGTGAATCAAAGAAGGTTACTTCTAACATCCAGAACACATACTTCGAGATAACACGAAGATGGTTCTCGAATTTTTCCAACATTAATGCCAATTGCTCCATATGAATCTTGTCTAGCATGGAGAAGATAATAATGTCGTTGATGGGTTCAATAACAAACTTATCAAAACACTCCAAAAATATGGACTCATATGTTGCTTGAACAATGCATAACTGTTGGTCAGACCAATGACATGTAGATGTACTTAAGTGAGACAACACAAGTAGCAACATCATCAAAATAGTCCTTGGAAGTGAGTTTAACTTGACGATAACCCAAATCAAATCAAAGGTGGGGAAAATAATATATCCACATAGGAAATACTATCGTTCTTCACCACGAACAAAACTAGACATCCCTTTTAGAAGGAACAAGTCAGGTAAAACTTTTGTATTACAACTCTCCAAGTTGTTGTTTAAGCTCAACCAACTAGTTCAGGGGTATCCAGTACGGATCCTTGGAGAAAATAGCAGTTCGGAGAACTTGCTTGCTCAAGAACTTGACATCACGGTCATGCGGAAACATGGCGATACTTCTAGAAAGAAATCTAGGATATCTCGAACCACCGATATGTCACTTAGTTCGAGAGGGAACTTGCTTGGTTAGGCAAGAAGACATAGTCTCGGAGCTTCGGCATGAGCCTAACTCTTTGACTGAAGAGAGTGTACCAGAATAATGGACTTGGTAGCACGATCATACTTTGCTTAGTGATAGGGTTAACCAATCACGCTAAGAATGACACAAATGTCCTTGGAGTTTAGAACAATAATAATTGCTAAGAATCTCAGATGGCCACATTATTACGCACACGCATCACTCACGAGCACAAAAACTCGAGGAAGGGTGGGTAAAATATGTGTAAGGGCATCACTTCATTAAGGGGTCATGAAACTCGGCACAACCTCTTAGCATTAAAGAGTGTGATACTTTAAGGTAGAACAGACAGAAGTTAATCAATGCCTCTTAATCTTCGGGTTACAACACTTTGACCTGGTCCTAGATATGACGAGTTACTGGACTTTGTTTCTCCTGACATTACGAAATGGTTTGTCATGATAGAACACAAGAGTATCTTGCTTCGGAAGACACCGATTCACATTTACTACTTGGCTACCAAATGGTAAACAAAGGTCGGATAATAACAAGGGGAAAAGAACATGCTCAGGATGGAATCCGAAGATGTGGATGCATAAGTCAACAACCTTCCGAAAACCAATGCAAAGAAGGGGTAGAGTGTGACAGAGTCACGAGTATAGATGCGAGACTCTCGAGGAGTACTCTTGTCGTGATCTATTTGGTTCCATTAAAGAACATCTGCCATGGCATGTGGTAGGGGAAGTCCTTTATCGTCACAATTCAATCACGACAATAACCACAAGCTTGGAGGCTATAATTGTAATACCAGTCATCCTGAGGTAATGTGTGAACATTAACAACAGGGGTCAAAGGGATGGATCTTGGTTTAAAGGTCAGCTTCATGTACAAGATTCACAACACCAGAATCCAACACAATCAGGGATCTTAGGTTCAAGTCCAAGGGTTAAAACCCAAAGAAAGGAGTAACTACTACTTGAGTGACACAGCGTACAATGCAAGGTAGTAATCATGAGGTAGCTTCTAGAAGAAGAAACAACTTCTGAAGTACCCAAGCAAATGAAAAGGAGGCACACAAGGCGAAAGGAAACCTCGAAGCCTAGAACAGAAAACTGAAGATCCAACAATATAATATTGTGGGTCCAGAAGATAGAGGGATCATGATGGAAAGAAATCTCTCAGATAAACAAGAGCAAAGGGAAACATGGAATTCAGAACACATACAACTATAGAGAACTCAACACTAGGTCAACTGGTTAAGAAACGTCATGCCAAGAAGGCACCTAAGTTTTGAAGGACAAGAATAGATATCAAAACTTTTCCAAAATCAATACCAGATAAGCTAACCCAGAGTTAGAGCGAAACTGGATAAGAATTAAAAGAAGCATAATAGAGTTTTCGCAAATACTTTTCATCTTTGAAAATAGTTTTCACAAGCACTAGACTCAACATCGACCAATAGCAAGGTTTTCCTATGGTCGGTACTGCTCTGATACCAAGAACTGTGACATCCCCGGGATCAAGGCTAAACAAATCCCAGACCTCCATCTGACATAAGCTTAACCTTGAGCTCGAGAATATCCAGTGAAGAATCGGTAACACAGCAGTGACCCTACGACACAAAATTTATTACAACAAGCTCATAACTGAGCAGAGAACCAAATTATTACAAGCAGAGGTCACTGACCACAAACATCAAAAAACGGAAGGCAAATTATGCTATTAAGTATAGCAAACTTAACAAATGGCCTAAGAGGCCTGAAGCATAACGATGACGTCCCAGCCCATAGATTCCAGGCTGCCGCCCGAGAACCCCAAGCTACTCGTCGGTGTCGATGTAGTACCAAACTGATCTTCAGGGAACACTTACTCTGCCAAAAGTATCAACAAAGCAAGGGTGAGTACAGGGTGTACTTCGCAAGACTTATGGCTGGTGGAGTTGTTTTGCATAGAGCCATCTTTTGTTTATAAAACAAGAGGAAGAAGAAGCTCGTCTATTCAGAATATATTAAAAGGGGATAAGAGAGCGACATCTCCAAAGTGTTGATCATCGTCTTTTGATATCCACCAATCATCATCATCTGGACTAGGATCACCCCCTCGTACCCATGAGGAAGCATCCTTAAGCACACGTTGATCTACCAAGTTTTAAGATTAGGTTCAAGTTCTCTATGATCTTAAAATCTGGTCGCCAAGCGTTCATAACCGTGAACACGGCTTTTCGAAAAGATTATTACCCTGCAGGGGTGTACAACTTTACCCACACGTACTAACCTTCTCTTAATGCCACAATGATTAGCCCTCTTCCTTGGAAGGCCGACAGAGGGTGGTTAGACACGACCTTTACCTTGCTTTCGTCGAGACCATGAGTCACGCAATAAGTATGGTTCCGCCGTAACGGGTCAAATCCTGAAGCCGGTACTTAAAGATGTGAGGCGAGGTTGGTTAACAGGGGTGCCATCTACCCCAAGCAACCCGGTCCATGCTTACCTACCTGTTATGAATGCACCAACTTCACCCGGCAAATCTTTTAAAAGATTTTCTATGCATATGTCGAATGGAACGCCCGAACTATGTGACTCATGGAATTTACTAGGCAAGTTAGTCAGTCATGAGGTTGTCCAGGCCCCGTGTGGTTGCACGCTCGTCTTGGTTCCCAAGGCAAGAACTCAGGTCCCAGTGGTGGCGAGCATGGGACTAGAAAAACCACATTCCACCGTGGCCTCCCATACAAGCCTTAGCAGGTTTAATCTCATATCACTGATCTCATCTCATATCATCACGTTCTCCTGTCATACTAGATTCTCTGCATTTGATTCATCATTTGGATGGACCAGAACTGACAGCTATGCATGGCTAAGCAGACACATATAATAGCTCTAGCAGTGCACACAAGCCAAACCTAGTTATGCTAGGAGCAGTGGATCAGTTAATATAAGCTCAAAAGGGAGTAATACAATAAATAGGATACTTTTATCTATCGATAAAAGACCACAGTAGAGTCGTATGCATCATGGCAGGAACTGAAATGCTTTCGAAATCGTAGGATTGTATCATGGTGGGGCTATGCTTGCCTTTGCCAGTTGATAACCGATAAGCAGATCTTCGGGAATCTTGTACTTGACTTGGTTACAGTTGGTCAAGTATTGTTCGTCGATCTTCGATCTTCGATGGTCTGGTCATCGGTCTTCGATCTCGATCTCGACATCGTATTCTACCGAAAAGAACCAAATACTAGAAAGAAAGGGAGAAACAATCAACACATGGCATCGATGAAATGATCAAGCAAGGATGATGATATGACAAGTTGAATTGTATTGAATTGAAACCCTAAAACATGCTTGGTAATTTAATCGGGGTTCCGAGGGGTAGAAACCCTAATTCGGGAAAACCCCGGATTCATATGAGAGGGGTTGTTTTATTGTTCTAATTAAACTTGTCATGTAAGTTGTATATCAATGCATGATTATAATGCTATGAGATAGGTCTCATTTGTCTGAACATTTTTATATATTATTTGTATTTTTCTGATTTAAAATGAATTAGTTATGATTTTTCTCAATTTAAATTCATTTTAAATCAGTTTAGGAAATTATAAAACATTTTGGATTATTTAAATTATTTTCCAAGTTGGGCCCACATGTCATAGGTTTAATCATTTCAGAAAACATTTTCCAAAATTATTAAAATCCTGACAGGGGTGGCCCATAGGGGTATTTATTAATTCCAGAAATGAATTTATAAAACATGTAAATAAAGCAAAAAGAATTATGACCTCATGATGATGTCATGCTGACATCAGCAATGGAGGTGCTCTCAGGTGCTGCATGGGGTGGGCGATTGAGGGCGTGGGAGCGAATGGGATTAGGGGCGTTCGACGCAGCGCACTGCGCTGAGCCAAATAGAGGTGGCGCCGCTCCGGATTGGTCACCAGAGACGGCGGCTCGACGATGGGCAGCAGCGGCGGATAGAGGCGCGTGACGCGGGGGCGAAACAGGAAGCGAGAGGGGCGATGGGGAGCACGAGCGTGCTCCTGAGCTCACCAAGAATGCGCTAGGGTGGTCGGGGAGGCGAGACGAGACCGGGCGACGGCGAATCGGTGGCGGCGAGCTCCGTCGGTGAGGAAGAAGATGACGTCGTGGAGCTCGACTCAGAGCACCCCAGCTCGATTCCTTCGGGGAGTGGATTCAGAGCGTCGAGACGGAGCCGGTGGCGGTCTCAGCTGGTCAAGGGGAGCTCAGAAATGGTAGGGATCGTCGGCGTTCAGAGCTAGGGTTTCGGGCGCACTGGAGACAGAGCAAGGGAGAGGGGAAAGTAAGGGCCTAGGGTTCTCCAGTGGCGTCCAAGGGGTCTTGTAGGGGTCCGGGGGCAGCGGCAGGCATCGCAGCGCACGCGCGCATCCTGGCAACGGCGGACGGCGTCGGCGGCGACACGGAGGAGCTTGTCTCCGCGAGGAAGATGACGAAACATGGGCGAAGGGGTACCGGGCCACGGGTGGGCTGCGCATGGGCCAAGCTGGGCCGCGGCTGGCTGCGAGTGTTGCACGCGAGCGGCAGGAAGAGAGGGGAGAGGAAACTGGGCTGCTGGGCTGCGGCCTGGCTGCTATTTTTATTTGCAAAACACTTTTCTCTTTTCTGTTTTCACTTTTCCCTTTGTATTTTCAATTCAAATTCTGTTTTGAATCATTCAAAAATATCAGAAGCTTTTATCAAATATGTAAAGTACTACAGGGAGCCCTTTAGTCAATTTAGGCTCTATTACTTTTGTAGTTTTTCAAAACCCCTTTTGAATGCATTTCAAATAGAGAGGGAAAGGGTTAGGGTTTAGGGTTTTGTGTATTTCTTGCATGCATTTTTATTAAATGATGCTCATGATGCTCAAATAAACCCTAAATAATGATTAATTAAAACTGGGGTGTTACATGTGGCGTTTCTCTCTACACGATCTTTTGCTTATTGTGGTCGTAATTCATCTGGAATTAGTTTTTTTTATTGTGGCCATAATTCATCCGGAAATAGGGTATTTATCAGTCAACTACTAATTGTTGTCACAAAATAGTAATTTTCTTTTGCACTTGTAAAAATCCTAAAATTCGATAGTATAATTCTTTATGATAATGACTCCCAAGTAGTTATTCTATAATGGATACTTATTTTTGAGTTAAGTGGCCGTAATTCATCTAGAAATAGGTATTTATCCATCAACGTTGTTCGTGTTAGACCGTGACAACGCATGGACATTCAGCTAGTATCTTCTATTATATAATTTTAGTTGAGATGGTTTTCGTGTGTCCTAAACTTTTCGTGCGTCGTCCCTGCCGTATGCGTTGGTTTTTCCAATTCCTAAAGGAACCTAGTCGGTGTGAGAAACCATCCCGTTCCTAAAGGTATTGGATCAATACAACCATCCCGTTCCAGGAACTGGACGTAATCCCCTGCCCTCTACCCGTGCCGCTGTCCATACAACGTCTCTAGCTGTCGATTCCTCGTTCGTTTGATAAAATTATGCACGGCCGGTCAAAGATTCCATCACCCCGTTTCGATTTTCTGTGCCAATTCCGGTGAGCGACGCACCCAAACAGCAGGGGCACGACATGGAGCAAGCGAACCTGTGGATATGGGAGTAGCTAGCCAGGTGGTACCATCCATCTCCCGATCAATTTCATATATCCCGATTCCATAGCTAGGTAGCTAGCTAGGTGGTACTATCCATCGTTATTAAGCTAGCTAGCTAGACGGCGGTGAGCACCGGGGACAAGGGCGGCGCGCGGCGGGGGGCCAGGGCGGGGAGACCCAGCGGCGGCACGAGCAGTTCTCGAGAAGAAGATGACTAATAAAAAGAGTAGGCTAGAAGTGCCGTCTACGCGATACAACTTCTATTTTACAGTATTTGTTTTGTCTACGTCAGTTTCACACGGTTAAAACGGTTTAAGGTGTTCTACATACAAGTTTGTAAGGGTTGAGTTTTATGGTATTTGTTAAAAACTTGCTCTTATGTTAGATGGGCTTTTAGACGTTTCCATGTTCTTTGAACATTTGAATAGATGTCAAAAATTCAGCTCTCACAACACACGAGCACATATGTGCTAGACTAGGGTCACACATATGGATATATTTTGTGGTAACATTTGGGCCATGCCAAAGTTCAACACAATTCGTTAAGAGCTTTACAAGGTCATATGTTGTATTGTAGAGACGGTCGAAGGTTGATAGCGAGGCGTATGTGACGATTTTTTCAATCTCAAGACCCACTGGATCGCTCTCTTGGATCCAATTTTATGGAGGTGTTCATAGGGATGAATGTATGTATATATTTTTTGAGCGTCTATGTTTGTATTAGGTTCACACAAAAAATCGACGGTGGTGGTGGTGCGAAGGGTAGTGATTTAACAACATTTGTTCTTTTAGTGGCCATTCATAGAATTTAGCAAAAAAAAATTATAGAGATTTTGTTAACGATTCATAAGTTTGTGTGATAATTCCATTACATTTAGATATCAACCATAGAGGATGTGCAAAATGCTAAGTTTAGATCCCGTTGTAACGCACAGGCATTTTGCTAGTCTACATCTATCTATCTATCTATCTATCTATCTATCTATCTATCTATCTATCTACACTATATAATTTATATTGAGGTGGTTTTCGTCATACTATTTTTCGTCCGTCGTTCCGTATTGTGTAGGCCAAACGCGGTAGCTGAGATTCTGGCTTGTACTCGTTTCGGCTTGTACTCGTTCGATACTATCCTAGGTGCACCCTATATATGCGGCAGCCGAGTTCGGTTCGAAAGGATCAGGCGATCAGTTCTATCCTAATATAAATATCCTACCACGTGATTTGCTAACCCTCGGTTTATTTGGCCACCAGGCGCTCATCCGGCGGCTCGCTATGCCCACGCACAATGAGAGATCTACGACGAAGACAAGAACGATGATGGATTGGAGTCAGACGAGGACGCCGTTGTGTGCTGAGAAACCCTCACCACTCCTCGGGCGAACACGACGCGATGGTGCAAACCTCGCTGAGTCGCCGGACTAAAGGCTGCCATTAGTACCATCTAGTCCCCTTCCTCCGTCTTTTTTTTTAAAACAAAGCAAAAGACTTGCCATTTTCATTGATTAAGGAGAAGAGTTTTATAGAGTGCTTACAAACCATATCTTGGCAAAAATCCAAGACCAACAACAAAATAATTACTCGCAAAAGATTAAACTGCTAAGAGCTTTTGCCCCTGCAAAGCACCAAAGACGAGCTTCATTCTTGATTTTTGTTACCATCATATCCACGGTGACTGAGTGGCCTCGGAAAACTCTTGCATTCCTTTCCTTCCATAATTCCCAGGAGACCAACATTGCGAGTGAGGCCAATGCCTTCCTATGTGGTCATTTCTTGTGGATTGCCTTGTAACGCCCCTGAATCGGGTCTATGCAGATCTCAGCATTTCCCGCCAAAATCCGCATAGAAGCGATTCAAAGACGCCCACCAGACACTTTCGTGTGGGTGGGATTTGAGTATAAGTAGTTACTTCACAGTAGTTTACAATAGAGTCCACAAGAACTTATATATACAACAACGACTCAACGAGTCAAGAATACAAAAGGTACAATACGAAGATACAACTCAAGAAGAAAGCAAGATAGTATCCGAGTACGGACAAGATCTAAATGGGACTAAGAGTCCTGAAGAATAACCAAGCGGTGTCCAACCCTGCCCAGGCCAAGCCGGAAGGGTAACCTTGCTAACGTCGTCAATCACATACCTGTCAAACCAAAAGGGTGCCGGCAAAGGGCAAAGGAAAAACAGAAAGAGAGCGGTCAGTACTGAGGCCAGTACACGGCGAGACTAGAATTCGGCGGTCCTCGCCTACATAGGTATGGTGGGCTCAACAGCAGCAAAGCTTGCACTATCTAACTTATAGAGACACGCTACAACTTCGGCTATTAGAGCGGGATAAGAGAGCACTATACGATGGCATAATATAACACCAGACATAACCCATCCGAAGATTTCCCCCTCGAAGACCAGTCGAGGAAGTCCCCTTGCGGAACACACACGGTGGCAATTTTAGTTAAGCAGGTGTTTAGTTGATAAGGCTAATTACTAGTCATATTATTAAAGAGTGGAACATTAGTGGCGTTGTCTATGATCATGACACTGTACTCCTGAGGCGCCCATAACCGTGGACACACGGCTTCTCGAAAAGATTTACCCTGCAGGGGTGCACTGCTGTACCCAAACGCATGCTCAACCCTTCAGGCAGCATATCACGCGTGCCTTCCGAATCTCACAACAAGAACTGTCCCATAACTACGCGCATATCTAGAGACATCACCTACTGTGTTTTACCCACACAAGAGATACAGCTGATTCTCCAGGTGGCACAGCGTTTGAGTCTACGGCCGGGCGATGATCGGAAGATAACTTGTAGAGCTCCATCCCACCTCCGGCACGATATCCTGATTTTATGCAATGCAAGCCATGGCAGTCCACCAAAACATCAAGTCCGAAGACATATCAACTCACCCATGTCCGAGGACATATTATGCGTATGCACCAAATGGAAAACCAATTTTGTAACCCTCTGGATATACGAATAGCGCCAGTAGTTGAGGGGGGATCCCATAGGCCCCCACGTTTGGTTAGCGCGATCAACTCAGAACTGGTATCGTAGAACGAACGGGTCCTAGTTCGGCTCAAGCAGTTCCCAAAGGTGGTCCCTGCCGGGGCCTTATCATTAGGTGAAACCATAACCAACAACATTAGATTAATTATCTTATCACCAACCATGTTCGAGTATCATGTTCCACCTGTATAAGAGCGGTACTAAGCATGCCTACGACTCGTAAGGACAAAGCTAGCTAACCAAACAAGGCAATAGGATAACCAAGACAATATAGTGGAGCAAATAAATAAAGGAACTGTGCTATAGCATCGACAATAAGGATAGCAATAGGTCAAAGGAAGGAAGTAAAGACTATAAATGCAAAAATAGGTAGAAGGGGGAGAATGCTCGCCTGAGGAACAAAGTCAGATAGCCGGAGGCTTGTCGTATCTCACATCGACTCATCGTCCTATCC
This sequence comes from Avena sativa, assembly GCA_916181665.1. NCBI lineage: Eukaryota > Viridiplantae > Streptophyta > Magnoliopsida > Poales > Poaceae > Avena > Avena sativa. The sequence continues at coordinate 129,865,975 of OV702297.1, forward strand.
GATGAAGAAGCAAACACTAGAAAGAGCAACCGATGCAATATTTAGTACTAGGCAAAAGATCCGGCATGTTTATGATATGATGCATGGCATGGTAATATGCGGCCTAACTTAGCAATATTAAGCGGAATCGGGATTCCGACATTTATTATTTAGATTCAAGTTATTTAACTACCCCGCATATTAAATGTTAAATCAACAAGGCAAAGCATGGCAACGGTTCGCTACACAAATTTAAATAAAGTCGGGATAATATAAATATAGGCCGCATATAGTCTCCATGTTTAATTATGAGATGAATCGACTATACAACCCGGACCCACAAAAATGTATGCAAGCATGTACAATTTTATATGCAACAAGTATATATTATATATTATAAAAATATGGGTCGGATAGGGGTCACACAAAGGAGCGAAGAGCTTGAGGTTCCGAGGGTTTTGGTTCGGTACTCATGGATCGGCCTTCGGGTTCCATGAAGTGGACGGCGGCGTTCGGAGAAGAATACCTTGGCGTTCCATTGACGATGACGAACTTGGATAGGTCCAGGTACCCTCTCGATAGCCCTCGGTTTCATCTTCGTGCACCGGCTCCGTCTTCTCTTTATGCCGCGTTGGATCTGAAGTAGCCAAGATAGTCGGGGTTGCGCGCCCAAACTTCTCGCATCACCATAACTCGTGGCTTCCGATGCATACATCCATCTTCCTGCGATCACGACTTTCCCATCAACACCACAACATCAACCAGGATACACCACAACCACACTCGCATCTTCAAACATACATCAACAACACCCTATCTTCTCATCCATCGCATAGACATCAGCAAGCCATTGAGGACCAGAACCGAACATGACCCAACAGGGGCACACGCACGACTAGGAGGAGGGTGACTACCAGTTAGTGGAGGAAGGCGACGGCGGGGAAGAGCCGAGGATGAGGGGGAACGGCCATGGCGCTGGCGACCTTGCCGGGGCGACGAGCTCGACGGGGTCCGGGGATCACGCAGGCTCTGCTTGAGGAGGAGAGAAGCGGTCCCGCCGGCGACGACCGGCTCGCGGGGAGAGGGAGGACCGCGACGCGGCTACGCGCAGAGGGCGGCGGGCTCGCGGAGGAAAGGGCGATGGGGGGTGGCATACACGGAGGGCGCCCGCGGCGGCGGTGCTCTGTGATCGAGCAAGCGGGGCGAGGAGGTGCAGAGGAGGTGGCGCTCGCGTCGGGGAGGAGAGGCCAGCGGGGAGGTCGACGGCGAGGGTCCGGGCAGAGAGGTTCCAGCGGCGGCGGGAAGAGCACTCGGGGAGGAGGCTGCTACGGAGTGGAAAACGAGGGGCGGCGGCGGTCTTGCGGGACAGGGATGGGGACACGCGGGGGATCCCGTGCGTGTGTTGCGTGGTTGAGTGCGTGTGTCCTGGGTGCATGCGTGAGAACATGTGTGTGTTTGCGTTGCGTGTATGGGTGGACTGGGTCGTGTGTGGTGTGTGGCCGGCGGCGCTCGGGTGTGCGTGTGGGGATAGGGTAGGATTAGGGTTAGTTCAGACTGGGGTCGGGTCGTAGGTGGCTAGCTGGGCCGTTTGGCCCGGCCGGCTGCCTCCCCCTAAAATTATTTTTATTTATTTATTTTAGTTTTAAATAGGCTTTTATAAGTAGTTTTAGACAAATAAAAGATCCGGAAAAGACCAGGGTTTTGATTTGAAATTAAAGGAGGGACTCATTAGAAAACAAAATAGGCTTTTGATGAAAATATTTTAGGGAAAAAGTATGCATGATGTCATGATGATGCAAAATAGAAAATAACACATAATTTTATCTTGGAATATTTTTCGGGGCATTACATGCCTTCTTCCACCACTCTTTGACGGAGTGGAATTGTTGCCAAAGGGCCGTGTCGATTTGATGAAGGCCGAGCCAAAGCTTTAGTTTGTTCCAAATCCTAATGGAGAAGGGACACTTGAATAAGAGGTGTGCGGCCGATTCTAGCCTTTGATTGCATAGCTTACATAGCCCACAATTTGGCCACCCTCTTCGGGCAAGCCTATCCGCCGTCCATACTCTATTTTGTAGGACCAACCAAGCAAAGAACTTGCATTTAGGAGTTGCCCAAGGCTTCCAGACAAGCGGAGGCATCAAATAGGTTGTTAAGCCCAGGAAATGCATATTGTACGCGGATTTAGCCGAGTAGAGTCCATCATTTGTGAGCTTCCAAGAGATAGCGTCCGGTCTTTGCGGGTGCAGAGATACATTAACGAGCTTCTCCCATAACTTGTAGAATTCTTCAAGGTGCTCCAAAGATGGACCATTTTGGGTGTTGATCTGGGATACCCAAAAGTCATTGTGCAAAGCACAAAGCACCGAACATTTCTTCTTCCTTGATATCTCAAAAATTAGAGGGCGACGTCCTTGGGTCTCATTCCATCAAGCCAACTTGCCTCCCAAAAAAGGGCCTTTTTCCCATCTCCAACAATGACCGTTGTCGCCGCCGCGAAAAGGTCATGATCCTTTGTAGTACAGGGGCTTCCAAGGCCGACCCAAGGCTTATCCTCATTTTTCCATTCTTGCCACAGCCACCTTAATCTTAGAGCCGCCGCAAACTTTTTAAGGTTGAGAATTCCAAGGCCTCCTTTATCCTTCGGCTTGCAAACAAGGTCCCAATTAACTTTGCATTTGCCACCGGTAACTTTATCGCAAGCCTCCCAAAGATAGGCTCTTCTCAAACTAGCAATCTTTGCAAGCACCTCCATAGGGACATCAAGGACGGTGATGAAGTAAGTGACCACACTTGTAAGCACGGATTTCACAAGACAAGATCGCCCAGCCATAGTAACATGCTTCCCAACCCATGGCACAAGCTTTGCCGCCACCTTATCTTCCAGCGGTTGAAAATGGATCCTTTTGAGGCGAGACACCGACAGGGGCAGCCCAAGAGTCCCCTTCCTCCGTCGTGGACCGTGATCGATTCCTGGACGTCCTTCCTGTCAACCAACCCTAATCGAGTCGCTAGACCATGGTAACGAGGGCTCCGCGACAGGCGCTAGCTGTAGTTTCTCTGTCGTCCGCTGTCCTGAGCCCCTGACGTGGTTGCCTCCATGCTGCAGGAGCACTGTGGCATCCCGCAAAAACCACTACTAGAAAATCGCGTTGTTTTTGTGCATTGCATCGTCATAATCATGCATTTGTTTGTCTAAAACTAATTTCGGAAAAACATATTTCGTTTTCTATTTACCCTCTCCTCATTTCAACTGCAAACCCCGGGTCTCCGGAATATTTTGTTTCGTCTGGCAATGGGTTTCAAAAGCCCCGTTTTAATTAAATAAAATTTAGATTATTTTTAGGGGCAGCCAACTGGCCACCCCAGTTAAAACCTAACCTACACCCTAAAACCTAAGCTACCAGATACCCTACCCTAATTCCTCACCTCCCTGTCCACCTCACCCCTGGGCCCCACTTCCCCACCCACCTTGCCACCTCATCAATCCATCTCTCCCTCACAGCCAACCTCCCTCCCCAGCCGGGCCCCACCACTCGCCCCACCCGCCAGCACACTCAACGCTCTCACGCACGCAAACTACACGCACGCAGCACACACTCACCGCCCGCCACCTGTCCCTACCCCAACTCCCTCTGGCCCTGCTCCACTCCTCTCCCTTACACCCCGTTCCCACCTCCCGCGCCGGCCCTCTCTCCTCTCTTCCCTCCTCGCCTCCTCTGTCCTCGCAACCCACCCCGCGCCAGCAGCACGCCTCCGCCGCCGGCTCACCCCGCCACCGGCGACCCCTCCTCTGCCACCCGCTCCTTCCGTCCGGCCTCTGCCTCCCTTGCCTCGCCCGCCTCCGCCGCATCTCTCCGCCCTCCTCCGCAGCAGCCGGCTCACCGCTTTTTCCCTCCCACGGCCAGCGCCTCCCTCGCGTCCTCTCTGGCCGCCGCCACCATTGCCGGTGCAGCGCCGCATCGCTCGGTCGCCGGCCGCTTCAACTTCCGCGCGCCGCCCTCATGCTCGTCCTTACCCCGTAGCTCCCCGTCGGCGAGCCCGAGGCCTCTCCTCTCTGACCGCTCGCCCTCTCCACTGCTCGGAGCCGCCTTCCTCTGTTCGCCTGCGAGCGCGCCTCCCCGCTCGACGACCTCCTCTGCCGCCGCCCCTTATTTGCTGGCCGGCGAGCCTCGCCGCGCCCTCCTCGCCTCCGGGCCCCGTCGTCCATCCGCCGCCAGCTCGCCCTGCTCCTGTAGACCGCCGTCGCCCAACCTCCCATCACACCCCGCCATGGACGCCACCGCCTCTGCCGCGAGGTCCCTGATGTCATGCCGTGCATCCCCGGTGTCGTCGTTGCAACCTCACCGGCGTCACCTCTCTGGACCACCTGCTGTCGTCCGGGGTCCTCCTGCGCGTGGGCCTCCCGACGAGTTTTCCTAGGCCTTGGCCGCCCTATGCTTTGCGGCTTCTTAGGTTGATCCATGCATCGCATGTGCTGGTCACTCGTGGTTCCTGTCCTGTGAACCCAAGACCGTCGAGCCCCAAGATCTTCTTCACGGAATTCATAGCCTAACCCCTCTGAGACTCAAGTTCGCCATCGAGCCCGACATCGACAATCGGAGCCGGAACCCCAAGGTCTTCTCCTCGGACGCCAAGATCTACCTCTCGGACCCGAAGCCCGCGATGATGTGGAACCAAGATCCCCATCGGACAAGATCGTCACCAAGACCGGTCCCGGAGTTCGAAGGCCGACCCTCCCGAAGATACCCGAAACACCAAGATCTCCGCCGTGGAACGACAAGATCGACGACATGACCCGACGACCGTGGATGCGACAAGATCGTCTCTCGGACGCCAAGTACTCCTTCCCGAACGCCAAGTTCTCCATCTTGTATCCGATTCCGCCGATCCCGTCGAACCCTGGACCCTGAGACCGAACCCCGAACCCCGGAACCCCAAGATCTTCCGACCCCATGTATAACCCCTTTCTCGAGCCCTATTTTATAAATGAAATATTCTTGTTGCATACAATCATTCTTGCTCGCATATCATGTGGTTTAGGAGCATTATGCCGATTCACCTAAATTAAGTATGGGGCCCATATGCGGGCAAAACTAGTCTCATATTGACCCCATTTAAACTTGTGTAGCGAACCGGTACCATCTTTTGCCTTGTTAAGACAACGCTTAAAATGTGGGGTATCTAAACAACCAGAACCATCTAACTAAATGTCGGGACCCCGGTTCCGCTTAATATGGCCTAATTGCATCGCATGCCTGCCATGTCATACATCATACTTGAATCATGCCCGAATTTCTACCGTAGTATCAAATAGTGCATCCGGTGTTTCTTCTAGTGTTTTGGATCTTCGCGGATAAGGCCGTTGAGTTGATGCGAGTGTCGATCCGATCTTCGATGAACCTTCGGCAATGTTTTCAGGCGAGCATCTCCCTCTTTCTACCTATCTTACTTTATAGTATTTATTCCTTCCTGTTGATCTATTGCTATCTGTGTTGCGATGCTCTAGTTTTCGTACCCGAGATATCCCTTGCAGCCTTATATTGCCTTGGACACATCCTATTACCTGTTGTTTGGTAGATAGTTGGACTTGTGCGTCGTAGTCGCTTGCTAAAGTGCTGTTGTGTGTCGTCAAGAACCTCAGTTGTTGGAGTATTGCCGTATGTTTAATGTTGGAGATGATCATGGCTTTAATTACTGTTTAATAACTAAAATTGGAGTAGGTAAGCAGAGGCACAGGTGGGCAATAGATGTTATTTGGTTGTTAACCGTCCACTTGTGTCCCGTAGGACCCCGAGTACTTGATTCCTGTTCCTTGAATTTTCGCGCTATCCACATCCGGGAGGCTTATGGACCCCCCTCAGCCAGAGCCTGATTCATACTTATTTCTTGGGGCCACAAACTAGTTTGAGGTTTTATTACTATCCTGTACCTATGCCATGCTTTACTGCTTTATTTAAGTTTGTGCGAGGAGCACACTGTACTGTTTAGGATCGTGGCACGGTTCCGCGGTATCGACAAGCCCAGCCACACTTTCGGGTTCCCAGTCGTTTACAGCCGTCCCCACAACCTTGAGTCCGTCTCGGAGCCGGCCGGCTTCGTTGCGGGATCTACTTAAAGGGGTGGCCCCCTGAAATATTTCTAAATCTTGTGATTGCTTTGTCGTGAAGGCCTCGTTGGGTTTTGATTTGGTTTTTCCGAGGTTGATCGAGTGTGTGTTGCTATTGGTGCACCCCGGCCGGGTAAAACTTTCTGAAAGCCGTGTCCGCGGTTATGGACGACTTGGAGCACAGTTTCTCGTTCATAGACAACTATAACTAAAGTTTACTGTTATAAATTGACTTGTATCCGATATGACTAGTAATCAGATTCAACTATAACGGAATGGATAATAAAAATGCCAACAGCTGGTGGATCTGTGGTGATCTATACCTGCTTAGTAAGTATTGCAACTCCAATGGAATGTGATAAAAGTGCCAACAACTGCTGGGTTTGGGATTCCTCAGGACAATTATACCTGACTAGTAAGTGTTGTAACTACAACGGAATGTTTAACTAAAACTGCCCACTGCTTATTTTATCAGGATGACCATCTATACCTGACTAGTAATTGCTGCAACGATAACTGAATAAATAAAACTGCCAACTGTGTGAGTTCCTCGGTTGACTTCCTCGTTTGGTCTCGAGGGGGAAACGCCAGGATGGGTATGTTTGGTGTAGTATCAGATTGGTTCCGAATAGGTCCTTCTTATCCCTCTCTGATGTCCGACAGTTATATCGAGTCTCTATAGGGTGTTTAGTGCATGCTGCGCTGCCGCTTCAGTCCACCATACCTATGTAGGCGAGGACCGCCGAATTCTAGCCTCGCCGTGTACTGGCCTCAGTACTGACCGCTCTCTCTTTTTCCTTTGCCCTTTGTCGGCACCCCTTTTGTTTAAGCAGGTTTTGAGATCGACGTCGTTAGCAGGGTTACCCTTCCGGCTTGGCCTGGGCAGGGTTATGGACGCCATTGGTTATTAGCTCAATTTGCATCTTAGCTCAATTTGCATCTTGTCTGTACTCGGACGCCGTACCGTTTTCAAGGTGATTTGGATTTTTGTACTGTATTCTGTATTCTTGACTCTTGGAGTCGCTGTTGTATATATTTCTGTTCTGTGGGTCCCATCGAGGACTGTTGTGTAATGTTATTACTTTGTTTTTCACCCGCACGAAAGTGCCTGGTGGGCACCTTTGAATCGTTTCTATGCTGGTTTGGCGGGAATCGCTGAAACTTGTATAGAGCCGATTCTGAGGGTGTTACAGAGTGGTATCAGAGCTCAGCAGTTGCGATACCCCACAAGTCCAGCCTGTAGGATGACCTAGCTAACGGCCGAAGTAGAGTGTCAAAACTATTTTTGAAAATCGGTTGGATAGTTCTGATTAGGTCTGATTTTACTCCTTACCCCTCTGCTATTCTTCTCTTACCTCTACGCGTTTTGAATCCACCTCTTATCTTTTCTTCGAGTCCAGGATATCTCGCGGTTGGGTTTCCGTCGTACCTTCAGGGTTTCGCTTTCTCCCTTTTGTAACGGAGGTGCTACGATCATCAATCTGCAACTTGTCTGTTGTACCCTTCCTCCAATCTTTTGTTCTTGAGCTCTTTATCTATATGTGTTCCTTGCTGGATATCTGTGTCGTTGAAAAACATATGAGAAGGACGAGCATTGGTGAAGTTGGAGTATACCTTGAGCATGTGTTGTTCATGCCAATGGAACCATCGCGGAACCTAATCATTGTGTCTTTCATACGAGTTCTGTTGTATCTTCCGGTGTTTTCCGATGTGATGACCTCATCTACATCAGATCCAACGCAGAGCTGGCATCACCCTTTGTTCCGAATACCGCTTATGAAGATCTTCATTCTAAATGCTGAGAATTGTGTTGCATGATTTTCCTATTCATGTATAGAGTTAATAGTTCGGGTACGGGATGGACTGATCACCCTACCGGACTCTTATTGTTCACTCTTGTACATCGAACTGGTGGATCAATGAAACTTTTCCTCTTCTCATGGAAGTTAGAGGTGGCCTTACCTTTAACTTCGTCCGTTGGTTATCCGGAGTGTTCTCTCGACGAATGGGGGACAATCCATTGTTAGTGGTGTCGCGATGATCTACCCGAAGCAAGAAGATTCAGACCGTCGGCTTTCTTCCCCGTACCATGAGGCGGATCTCGAGGGCGAGATCCATTGTTAGAGGTGTCGAATTGTGGCATCCCGCAAAAACCACTACTAGAAAATCGCGTTGTTTTGTGCATTGCATCGTCATAATCATGCATTTGTTTGTCTAAAACTAATTTCGGAAAAACATATTTCGTTTTCTATTTACCCTCTCCTCATTTCAACTGCAAACCCCGGGTCTCCGGAATATTTTGTTTCGTCTGGCAATGGGTTTCAAAAGCCCCGTTTTAATTAAATAAAATTTAGATTATTTTTAGGGGCAGCCAACTGGCCACCCCAGTTAAAACCTAACCTACACCCTAAAACCTAAGCTACCAGATACCCTACCCTAATTCCTCACCTCCCTGTCCACCTCACCCCTGGGCCCCACTTCCCCACCCACCTTGCCACCTCAGCAATCCATCTCTCCCTCACAGCCAACCTCCCTCCCCAGCCGGGCCCCACCACTCGCCCCACCCGCCAGCACACTCAACGCTCTCACGCACGCAAACTACACGCACGCAGCACACACTCACCGCCCGCCACCTGTCCCTACCCCAACTCCCTCTGGCCCTGCTCCACTCCTCTCCCTTACACCCCGTTCCCACCTCCCGCGCCGGCCCTCTCTCCTCTCTTCCCTCCTCGCCTCCTCTGTCCTCGCAACCCACCCCGCGCCAGCAGCACGCCTCCGCCGCCGGCTCACCCCGCCACCGGCGACCCCTCCTCTGCCACCCGCTCCTTCCGTCCGGCCTCTGCCTCCCTTGCCTCGCCTGCCTCCGCCGCATCTCTCCGCCCTCCTCCGCAGCAGCCGGCTCACCGCTTTTTCCCTCCCGCGGCCAGCGCCTCCCTCGCGTCCTCTCTGGCCGCCGCCACCATCAACGGTGCAGCGCCGTATCGCTCGGTCGCCGGCCGCTTCAACTTCCGCGCGCCGCCCTCATGCTCGTCCTTACCCCGCAGCTCCCCGTCGGCGAGCCCGAGGCCTCTCCTCTCTGACCGCTCGCCCTCTCCACTGCTCGGAGCCGCCTTCCTCTGTTCGCCTGCGAGCGCGCCTCCCCGCTCGACGACCTCCTCTGCCGCCGCCCCTTCTTTGCTGGCCGGCGAGCCTCGCCGCGCCCTCCTCGCCTCCGGGCCCCGTCGTCCATCCGCCACCAGCTCGCCCTGCTCCTGTAGACCGCCGTCGCCCAACCTCCCATCACACCCCGCCATGGACGCCACCGCCTCTGCCGCGAGGTCCCTGATGTCGTGCCGTGCATCCCCGGCGTCGTCGTTGCAACCTCACCGGCGTCACCTCTCTGGACCACCTGCTGTCATCCGGGGTCCTCCTGCGCGTGGGCCTCCCGACGAGTTTTCCTAGGCCTTGGCCGCCCTATGCTTTGCGGCTTCTTAGGTTGATCCATGCATCGCATGTGCTGGTCACTCGTGGTTCCTGTCCTGTGAACCCAAGACCGTCGAGCCCCAAGATCTTCTTCACGGAATTCATAGCCTAACCCCTCTGAGACTCAAGTTCGCCATCGAGCCCGACATCGGCAATCGGAGCCGGAACCCCAAGGTCTTCTCCTCGGACGCCAAGATCTACCTCTCGGACCCGAAGCCCGCGATGATGTGGAACCAAGATCCCCATCGGACAAGATCGTCACCAAGACCGGTCCCGGAGTTCGAAGGCCGACCCTCCCGAAGATACCCGGAACACCAAGATCTCCGCCGTGGAACGACAAGATCGACGACATGACCCGACGACCGCGGATGCGACAAGATCGTCTCTCGGACGCCAAGTACTCCTTCCCGAACGCCAAGTTCTCCATCCTGTATCCGATTCCGCCGATCCCGTCGAACCCTGGACCCTGAGACCGAACCCCGAACCCCGGAACCCCAAGATCTTCCGACCCCATGTATAACCCCTTTCTCGAGCCCTATTTTATAAATGAAATATTCTTGTTGCATGCAATCATTCTTGCTCGCATATCATGTGGTTTAGGGGCATTATGCCGATTCACCTAAATTAAGTATGGGGCCCATATGCGGGCAAAACTAGTCTCATATTGACCCCATTTAAACTTGTGTAGCGAACCGGTACCATCTTTTGCCTTGTTAAGACAACGCTTAAAATGTGGGGTATCTAAACAACCAGAACCATCTAACTAAATGTCGGGACCCCGGTTCCGCTTAATATGGCCTAATTGCATCGCATGCCTGCCATGTCATACATCATACTTGCATCATGCCCGAATTTCTACCGTAGTATTAAATAGTGCATCCGGTGTTTCTTCTAGTGTTTTGGATCTTCGCGGATAAGGCCGTTGAGTTGATGCGAGTGTCGATCCGATCTTCGATGAACCTTCGGCAATGTTTTCAGGCGAGCATCTCCCCCTTTCTACCTATCTTACTTTATAGTATTTATTCCTTCCTGTTGATCTATTGCTATATGTGTTGTGATGCTCTAGTTTTCGTACTCGAGATATCCCTTGCAGCCTTATATTGCCTTGGACACATCCTATTACCTGTTGTTTGGTAGATAGTTGGACTTGCGCGTCGTAGTCGCTTGCTAAAGTGCCGTTGTGTGTCGTCAAGAACCTCAGTTGTTGGAGTATTGCCGTATGTTTAATGTTGGAGATGATCATGGCTTTAATTACTGTTTAATAACTAAAATTGGAGTAGGTAAGCAGAGGCACAGGTGGGCAATAGATGTTATTTGGTTGTTAACCGTCCACTTGTGTCCCGTAGGACCCCGAGTACTTGATTCCTGTTCCTTGAATTTTCGCGCTATCCATATCCGGGAGGCTTATGGACCCCCCTCAGCCAGAGCCTGATTCATACTTATTTCTTGGGGCCACAAACTAGTTTGAGGTTTTATTACTATCCTGTACCTATGCCATGCTTTACTGCTTTATTTAAGTTTGTGCGAGGAGCACACTGTACTGTTTAGGATCGTGGCACGATTCCGCGGTATCGACAAGCCCAGCCACACTTTCGGGTTCCCAGTCGTTTACAGCCGTCCCCACAACCTTGAGTCCGTCTCGGAGCCGGCCGGCTTCGTTGCGGGATCTACTTAAAGGGGTGGCCCCCTGAAATATTTCTGAATCTTGTGATTGCTTTGTCGTGAAGGCCTCGTTGGGTTTTGATTTGGTTTTTCCGAGGTTGATCGAGTGTGTGTTGCTATTGGTGCACCCCGGCCGGGTAAAACTTTCTGAAAGCCGTGTCCGCGGTTATGGACGACTTGGAGCACAGTTTCTCGTTCATAGACAATTATAACTAAAGTTTACTGTTATAAATTGACTTGTATCCGATATGACTAGTAATCAGATTCAACTATAACGGAATGGATAATAAAAATGCCAACAGCTGGTGGATCTGTGGTGATCTATACCTGCTTAGTAAGTATTGCAACTCCAATGGAATGTGATAAAAGTGCCAACAACTGCTGGGTTTGGGATTCCTCAGGACAATTATACCTGACTAGTAAGTGTTGTAACTACAACGGAATGTTTAACTAAAACTGCCCACTGCTTATTTTATCAAGATGACCATCTATACCTGACTAGTAATTGCTGCAACGATAACTGAATAAATAAAACTGTCAACTGTGTGAGTTCCTCGGTTGACTTCCTCGTTTGGTCTCGAGGGGGAAACGCCAGGATGGGTATGTTTGGTGTAGTATCAGATTGGTCCGAATAGGTCCTTCTTATCCCTCTCTGATGTCCGACAGTTATATCGAGTCTCTATAGGGTGTTTAGTGCATGCTGCGCTGCCGCTTCAGTCCACCATACCTATGTAGGCGAGGACCGCCGAATTCTAGCCTCGCCGTGTACTGGCCTCAGTACTGACCGCTCTCTCTTTTTCCTTTGCCCTTTGTCGGCACCCCTTTTGTTTAAGCAGGTTTTGAGATCGACGTCGTTAGCAGGGTTACCCTTCCGGCTTGGCCTGGGCAGGGTTATGGACGCCATTGGTTATTCTTCAGGGCTCTTAGCTCAATTTGCATCTTGTCCGTACTCGGATGCCGTACCGTTTTCAAGGTGATTTGGATTTTTGTACTGTATTCTGTATTCTTGACTCTTGGAGTCGCTGTTGTATATATTTCTGTTCTGTGGGTCCCATCGAGGACTGTTGTGTAATGTCATTACTTTGTTTTCCACCCGCACGAAAGTGCCTGGTGGGCACCTTTGAATCGTTTCTATGCTGGTTTGGCGGGAATCGCTGAAACTTGCATAGAGCCGATTCTGAGGGTGTTACAAGCACGGCGCCGGTGCTATCCTGAGCGGCCACAGAGGACGAAGTCCTTGTTCTGTTTCATATATGGATCGATTGTTCTGACTGCTTTTTGTATGTCTCGTCATTAAGAGAAGACTATAGAAACCATAATACGTTCTAGCGTTCGAGCAAACCATCGACCGAAGGGCCAACAGGTGTTACTCTACCCTCCTCTACTTCTGGTGTTCTAGCAGCGGCAGACCGCTGCCTCTTGTGTACCAACTAGCCTATAGAATTGTCTCTCATGGTCTCACCACTTCACCAGGCACTAACATTTGCTTTAGTTCATCATCTTTTGAAGGTAAAAAAACATCTTCTTCCATAGTCTTCCTAAGCATATATGTGCACACTCACCGCGCACATATCAGTAGTAGTCGACCAGATATAATCTTTTCTGTGCTAATAGTTATTTGTTTAGCAAATACATTAGCATGTTCCTTTCCAAAAAAAATAGCATGAATGGCCATTATATTTTCTATTATTTTCTCAAAACACAAGAAATTTATTCAGAATTTTTTTAATCCGTAGCAGCGCTGAGGTATTTAGCTAATAATTTGACATCATTTGTGTAGAAGCAATACTCGGTTTGGCTTGTTGTCCAACTACTCTGTTAATTGCGTGTGCAGCGGGTGACAAGGGATGACTCCCACATGCTAAATAATCTCTTTTAGGTTTATGTCATCCAGGTGACCTATAAGTAATATACTAAACAATTAATTTTTTGTGTACTCCTATTAGGTTGCGTCTTTAATTCAAGGAGTGTGATGCATGAGCAAATGGGTAGGTAATAGACAACTAAACTCCCGGTAATATGAAAGATTATAATATTTATTAAGAGAAAGTTTAAAAAGTATTTACATCTAGGTCAATCTTACTTGATGACATGGGACAACATACTTTCAGCTGTGAAATATTGTAGTACTCCCTCCGTCCATAAAAGGATGTCGCGACGCTAAAACAGCCATCCACTTTTCTTCGACCAAAACCGCGGCCCTGCCTTCCGTCGCCCCTATCCGCTCCGTTCCCCTCGACCCCAGTCTCCCCCACCACCTCCATCGACGGCAGTTCCACCTCCCATCAGCTCCCGGCCAACTCCAGCCAGTCATGTGTCGGTATCCACTCCTCCCCCTACATCGATTCTACATCATAGAATCGTCGATTGGCCGCCCCACCACAAACCCTAGCCCAGGCAAGGTTCGATTTTTGGATCCATGGAAGCGTCGGCGTCCTCGGGCCCTGAAGCTTGGGTCCTAGGGCATCCATAGCGGAGGCGGCGTCCTCGATCTCCGTCAAGCTTCGTTCTTTTCCATCCATGGTTGCCCTGGGGCCCTCCCCGACGCTCACGCCTTCGGGATCTGGAGCTCGTCACCGTCGTCAGCCTCCTGCGCCCCGCTCACCTCCCAACTTCCATTAATCTGTGGTGGGCAGCGTGAAGCCTCCGAGAGGATGGTCAAGGTTACGACGCCAGGACGCCAGGACACAAAAGCCGAGTTAACAACAGCTATAGAGTTTTTATATTTATAAAATTGTTTCATATTGTTGTAAACTAGAGATATGCAGGTAAACAGGCTTCTGAAATTTCTGTTGGACTAATTAGTTCCTTTTGCTGTCATACTATTCTGGCCATGGGAACTTGTGTAGGACTTTTTTTTGCTTGTGTAGCCTGATTTGCTAGAACATCTGCTTCTAATTATTCTAGCCGCCATTATTAGTTGGATGGATGGCGACGACATCTGATCTGTTCTGCAGTCGCGTGAATCGTCGTCATCCATCATCACTCCACAGATCTATCCTGTACTTTTATTGGCATCTGATGGTAAAATGAATTCAAGATTCACTGTCAAAAGAAGCTGTTTGTCCCCTTGAAATGTCTGTTGTGGATTTCTTTTCAGGAACGTCTATTGTAGGTTTTCTTCCTTTAAGTAATTATCTAGTTATCTTAGCTAGAAATGTCTGCCAAGTTAAATCTGAACAATCTAATTCTATCCCCTGATCTTAGCTAGAATTGTTTTAGATGTACTTTGAGGAACAAAACCTCCTCCTCTAGCTTGTTGTCCGCCCATGCTGTGGTGGCGTACTTCTCCTTGTGCGCCAGCGCGGCATTGGCGAACAACAAGCTAGAGGAGGAGGTTTTGTTCCTCAAAGTACATCTGAATTTGGAGCAAACTAACCTAGCTTCTGTTCTCATTCTACATTACCAGGTAGCTTCATTTCATGATGAGTCATTCTGAATTTGCTTTTCAGGAGACATTGGAGGACCAGATGGATGCCCTATCCACTTCTTTCATGTCTCTCAAGGTACACTTAATTGCCGGTCACTGTCGTTCATCATCGACTGCAGCAATTGGATGATGTATTGATTGATTGATGAAAGCATCCTATCTTCCTTTTACAGGGATAACATCAAGCTATAGGCACAAGAACATGTGCTCGGGGATGTGCGCCTGCTCACCCTGGGCTTGAAGGAGAGATTGCAACATGATCCAGAGGGCATCAGGTTCGTCACCCTGGGCCTCGTGGCGGCAGCGCGACCGTACGAGGGACCTCGGCACACGGCGGCGGAGCAGGGACGAGCGCCCGACGAGGAAGCCATGAGCTGGAGCTCATGGTGGTGGTGCGGCCATAGGAGGGAGCTAGGCATGGCGCCAGAGCAGCTGGCCGGCCGGACGATGCCGGAGCTTGTCCGCGGCGGTAGCAGCGCATGGCGCCAGAGCAGCTGGCCGGCCAGACGGTGCCGGAGCTTGTCCGTGGCGGCAGCGCGGCACAGTTGGGGACTCCACGAGCTGGCTGGCTTGAGGATGAGCTCCCTGCGTTCCATGAGCTGGCTAGAGGAACTGGACGCGCGGAGCAAGTGCGTCTCCCGCGGCGCGCCGTGGGTGCGATTGAGCTAGCTAGGGATGGCGCAGAGGCCTTGCTAGCATCGATCGTGATTAAGCCAGCTGGGAGGAGTGGACTACAGGTGAGCGGCGGACTGCGGAGGAGCGGCGGGCGGCGGGAGACAACGGAGACAAGATTTGAGTTTGGAATTCAAGTTTGGATGCCAAATTCGAAACGATTTCAGTGTATTAGGGATGTTTTTGCAAAATTAAATTTGAACTAGCTGGAGGTGAAGCTACGACATCCTTTGTTGGACGGAGGGAGTAATATATTAGAATGTCATGAAAAAAGTCTACTATGGATGTGCACCAATCATATTATCATTCTTCAAAGGGAACGAACGTTTACTTGAGCTTATTTGCATGTATATCAATCAAGATCCATGGGGCATCCAAAGATGATATCGATTTTTTATTACAAAAGAAGATATCGATGTTTGTCATGCCACCGTAAGACCCCAAAATTATATTTGTATCGGTTTCTCATGTGGAACCATAGAAGGAATTCGATCACTACTAATTCAAAACTCACGGCATAAATACCACCAAATTTCAATCCACCTCCATATTTTTGCTAGCGTTTCGGCATTTATCTAGTCTCTTCCCTATCTCTATCTCTATTTTATAATTTTGGTTGCGGTGGTTTTCGTCGCCTGGTCCATCGTACGTCGTACGTCGCCCCTCTAGCGCCCGTTTGCTCGCGATTTTCAGTCTAATGTCCCGATTGGAAAGAGATCGGTCGATGTCTATCCGATCAAGACTCAAATTCCAGCCCCGGGGTTTTCTTACTACCCGCGTCGGTCGGTGCCCTCGACGACAATCACGTCTTAGATAGAGCCATCTTGACGACATCGCGCAGAGACGCCGGGACCTGGTCACGCCAGCAGAAATCGAGGGCGCGTGTCCCCGACTCGCACTGCCTCGGCCAGATCTGTGAAAGATATCTTCTGGACCTCCGACTCCCACATGAGATGGGACACAACGCCGGCCGGCGCACAAGAGCGGCCGGGGGCAGGCCATGATCTCTGACTGGTTTGCGACCCGGCGTGCTGGTCTATCTTCATGACCTTGCCTCTTCCGCTGCTCGGAGATCGAGCTGGTTGTGTTCCTCCGCCGCGGGGAGCTCGACGGAGGGGAGGGAGGGCACCGGTGGGAGAGGTGGTGGGGTGGCCGGCTACTGGAGAAGATGGAGAGGGGAGGCCGGTTACTGGAGAGGTGGAGCATGACGATGGAGGATGAGATGGGGATCCGACGTGGGTCACCTGGAGAGGTAGAGGATGTCGTGCTTGTGTGATAAGAAAAATATGTCGTGCTCGTGCTACTGAAGTTACTGACTGCAATTATAAATTGTATTCTTTCAAGCTGTTACTTATGCTTGTCGTGATCTTGCTTTGCTGCTGCCAGCGAAAGATTGAGTGCCTCCGCTACTGCGTGTGAGAGATTCGACATAGAAATTGGTGCGGTTCTATGTGCTTCGGTGTTGTTCATCATTGCTCCTCTGTGCGTATATTTTGCTGATGATTTCTAGCCATATGTGCCTTGCTGTTGCTCCGAGTTTTTTTACAATCTTGTTCATTGCTAGCTATAAAGATGGAAACATGCATGTACATACTTGTTTAATTTAAAAATGCATGGCATGCTTCTTTCGGTGATCATTGTCACATTAATTTTCTTTTCATCTCCGTCCCTCCTTAAAATTCCTGAATGCTAATCGATCACTCCAGCAATTCAACTTCTCAAACAAGCATGCGTCGCAATCCAAACTCGGTGAAATTTTTGAGCATTTTCTTCACTCAGTAATTGTTCATCGTTTCGGTGGTGCAGATTAGTATGAAACGTCAAGCGCAACAGGAGAAGACCCAAGATGCGAAGGTGGGCATCGGTGACAAGGTTGAACCCATACAAAGCATCATCAAATTGGCTAGGGCTGAGGTTTTTTTAATTCCTTCTCCCAAGCAATGCTAGCCGTTTTTACTTGCTTTTAATCCTTCTTACATACTATGTGGAAAGCCACTTGAGCAGATGGTTTTTGATCATAACTGGTATACCATCCATCCCAAATTAACATGTCTATTCACACATTTGGTTTACTGGTATTTTAGCAGCTTGTATTTCTAAAAATGTTAGTTGTATCATATATAAAAAAGAAGCATCGGTTATAAGAAATCATGTATATTAGCAGGCTGAAAAAATATTAGCTATGCTAATAAACCTAAGAGCAAGTAGCCGATATATTTGGTCGTTGCTTTATGATGGTATATCTATGGCAAATGGAGATCTAGGATTGTCGCTATATTCCCTCTTTTTTTAAATGGCTTTTGTTCTGGAGTTTCATTCTATAAATTTGATGGAATTTATATTAACTAAATTATGATATTTTTATGGAATTTGATCGTCGCTTTATCTTGGTATAACTATTGGACGCAGAATTTCTCTTATTGCATGGCAGAGTACATATGAATCCATTGTTAACTACCTCTCTTCCATTATCTATGTTATGGTGATGCACTAGATGAGAACACCATATAAATTTGATTTTCAATTGGAAGAGTGCAACAAAAGGATGGAAATTAGCGGCGGATATATAGATTGGGGAAAGTAGGAGAAATATTCTCATTGTGTTGCTACATGGATAGTAACACATGGAAGGGGGACTGCAAAATATCGTGCTGATGTTTGTTTGTTTCAATGCACATCTCTCGTTGTAGGCGGGGTGTCAAATCTTCTCTCGAGAGTTCTCCTTGACCTGGAATGTATTCTACAGCTCTCTTATGAAAAGAGAAAAATCATCCAGAAAAACTATAAGGGTAGTTGTTTCTCAACTGAAGAATTGAAAACATTATTTTATTCTATTGCAATTTAGCAAATTTAACTTGTTACGCTGTAAATTCATAAGTTTCTGAAAAAAATTAGTACTTCTGAATAACCATGGTGTAAATAAAGATTGGATAGTAAGTGGTGATATATTTCTTTCTTTCATGAGGATTGTAGTATAGTGAACAAGTAAATGAACAAATCTCTCGCGATAGTGTTGTTCAAATAGAAGAGACACTGCATTGGAAAGGTGTGAGGGACAAACTTGACATTCAGAACTCACATAGAGATGTTCATGACTTGTAATTGGATATTGCAAAGTGAAAATCTTGACTTTTTAAAAATTTACGAGGTCATAGCGACGCACGGGCATTCAGTTAGTCTACTATATAATTTTTTTTTGAGGGAAACAACAGGGATCCTCCCTGTTGCAAACTTTATTAATCAAAGCACAGATACATCATCCAATAACAGGGAAAGAATAAAACTAGGTGGATCATCAACCCAAACATTTGGTTATGTATCCAAAACTCTAGAAAAATTTGATGCTTGAACATAAATATCATCATAGTATTGCCACCGCTGTCGTTGACGTAAAGTCTCTCGATTGAAGAGCTCCAATGACTTGTAAGCAGTCAGATTGGATAACGATCTTCGAGCGCTCCACCTCGTTTGCTAAACAAAATCCTCTACAGATAGCCTGTGCTTCCAAAGTGTTTGAGTTAATAGCATAATCAATTGGGTTATTGCAAGCTGCAATGGAATTACCCCTGTCATCTCTGATAACCACACCTAGTCCACCTGTAAAATTATCCGGATTAAAACTGGCATCAATATTTATCATAACAAAGCCCTCTCTTGGTTTCTCCCAGGTGCTAATTCTTGGCGCTACATTCTTCCGTAAAGCCTTTATATAGCTTGCTGTGATAGTACGGATTGACATACTCGCAATTGGGTCGGTTGGAATCTTCTCCTCATGAGCAAGCTGTCTTCGCATCCACCAAATATACCACGCTGCTGTCAATACTAATTCTCTCACGTCCCATCTTTATTCTTCAAAATAAGCTCCTCAAGCACCACACTACCTGCTCTATCAATAAGAAGAGCCTCATCAATCTTATCTATGAGGCCAAGCCTTCTCCAAATGTTCCTAGCGTACTCACAGCTGAATAAAACATGTGCTATATCCTCACAAAATACTGAACAGCGTGGGCATTGACTTGAGACAGGGATATGTCTATTAGCTAAGACACCAAAATACGGAAGAATTCCATGTAAAGATTTCCAAGAAAAAATCTTTATCTTTACCGGTACCAAGCACTTCCATAGTATCTCTCACACCTTCCTACTTGACGATTGTCCCGAAAAACAAGCACTGTTCTCCTTCATAGCAAATTGGTGTTTCCACTCACCATGATAGGCCGATCTAACCGTGAATAAGGAGTTTTTCGTGTATCTCCAGGCAACAAAATCCTCCAAACCATGAACTGACAGAGGTATAGCAAGTATTCGGTTTGCATCTATTGAGAAGAAAATTTCTCTTATCAATTCTTCATCCCAGCATCCGGTGATCGGGCTAATGAGATCAGCAACCTTTGACAAAATAACGTTACCTCTCGGCGTGATTACCTTCCCATCCCAGCTGTTTGGTATCCAAGAGTCTGCCCAGATGTCAATTTGGGTACCATCTCCCACCTGCCATATACAACCTCTATTGAAAGTTTGTATACCAGCAAGTATGCTTTGCCACGTGAAGGAATATCCACTCTTCATTTTTGCTTGTAGCAGTTGACCATTAGGATAATACTTCGCTCGCAGAACCCTAGCACATAAAGATTCAGGTTCCCGCAGAAGACGCCATACTTGTTTTGCCAACATTGCCAGGTTAAAACAGTGAGGATCACGAAAACCCATTCCACCTCTCATCTTTGGGACACATAATTTCCACCACGCACACCAATGCATCTTCTTGTCACTAACATCATCACCCCACCAGAACTGCGCTATTGCATCCACGATTCCTTTGCATATATTCTTCAGAATCTTGAATACAGACATTGCATATGCTGGTATTGCTTGTGCCACTGCCTTGAGAAGAGCTTCTTTCCCTCCCATTGAGAGAATTTTTTCCTTCCACCCACTAATAATTTTCAGAACTCTTTCAACCAGGTATTTGAAGCAGTCGCTCATATCCATACCTGCTAGAAGCGGTAGGCCCAGATAACGATATGTAAGAGCCTCAGTCATTATGTCCAATATAGTGCACACCTGCACTTTCATATTCACATCAGTGTTAGGGCTGAAAAAAATACTAGACTTCCCAACACTCACCAATTGCCCCGAGGAGGCACAATATGTATCCAGAATGTGTTTTAGGCAGTTTGCATTGTCTTCATCAGCCCTCATCAAAATCAGCGAATCATCAGCAAAGAGAAGATGCGAGACCGAGGGTGCATCTCGACAAACCTTCACCCCTGCCAGAAGTCCAGTATCCTCCGCATGAGAAAGTAAACTTGACAATCCTTCCGAGCAGATCAAGAAAAGGTAAGGAGAAAGGGGATCTCCCTGTCTAAGCCCCCTAGTAGGAGTAAAATGATCCATCTCACAATAGTTAAAATGGACCCGATATCTTACCGAAGAGACACACTCCATCATTAGGTCCACCCATCTGATATCAAAACCGAACTTCAACATCATTGCCTTTAGAAAATGCCATTCTACCATGTCATATGCTTTATGCATGTCAAGTTTTACCGCACATAGGCCTTTCTTCCCTCCTTTCTTCTTTATTGTATGCACACATTCATAGGCCACCAAGACATTGTCTGTTATCATCCTTCCTGGCACAAAGACACTTTGTTGTTCACCAATCACATCTGGTAGTATACCTTTCAAACGGTTTGCAAGTACCTGGCTGATAATTTTATAGACCATGTTGCACAAGCTAATTGGCATATACTCAGTAATCTTCTTTGGATCCTCATTTTTTGGAATAAGAACGATTACAGTATCATTCCATCCATCTAGAATTTTTCCAGAGTTTAGAGCTTGTAAAACTTCTGCAACCAAGTCATCCTCAACCATGGGCCATAATCTCTTATAAAAATAGCATGCAATCCATCAGGCCCTAGTGCCTTCATGTCACCCATCAAAAAAGGGACTTTTTTACCTCTTCAGCCGTAAATGGAGCTAGGAGAGACTCATTTCATTTGAGAACTAACCTTTAGCTTCACTTTGTTCAGAAAGTTCTGGTCCGGGTCTCCTGTATCAGATGTAAAGAGTCCTCCAAAGTATCCACCAATAAAATTTGACAAGTCCTCATTCCCTTCAATAATGTTGTCGTTGTCATCAGTTAAATTTTTAATCATATTCCTCTTTCTCCTTGCCGATATGAAGTGATGAAAAAAGCTAGTGTTTTTTTCCCCGTGCCTCAACCAGTTTACGCGCCCACGTTGCATCCAAGTAATCTCCTCTTGTTCAAACAAATCTTCAAGCTTGGATAGTATCTCTTGTTGTTTTCCAAGCGCCTCATCAGTCATCGGCCCCCTCCTTAGTTCCTCTAACTCAATTTTTAACTTCTTGATCCTGTTGACAAGGCCCTTTAGAACTTTTTGGTCCCACTCATGTAGATCTGAGTGCATATCCGCCAAAGTACCAATAAGTTTTTTGTTTGATTGATTAGCTCTGCCCCAAGCCCCCTTCACAATTTTGTCCACAGACGGATCCTTGAGCCATCGAGCTGCAAATCTCTTACAAGAACTAACATTCTGAGCTTCTACCCCTTCAAAATATCCTGTATCAACCAATACCGGCCTATGATCTGATTTTGTCATTTATGCATTGATTGATCCTGCCATGGGAAAAAGATCGTTCCACTCCTTATTGCAAATGGACCTATCCAACCTCTCTCTTATCTGCCCCCTTCTCCATGTAAAACGATCACCAATGAAAGGCATGTCCTCCAAGCGGTAATCAGATAAAGCATCTCTGAAATTCTGCATGAACCTCTCCGGTCTAGGATCCCCCCCTTCTTTCTCACTATCAAACATAATCTCATTAAAATCCCCAAGAAGTAACCAAGGCATAGAATTATTCCCCACAGATAGACTCCTCAGGTCAGTCCATGTTCTATCCTTGTACCTCCAATCAGGATTGCCATAGATACCAATAAGACGCCAAACCGTCCCGGAATCCACAGTGACATCAATATGCTGATTGGTTACACTCCTTTTAATTATTTTAACATCTCTTTTCCACATCATCAACAACCCCCCACCCCTACCTTCGCTCTCATCAATAATCATATGATGAAAGCCCATTCTCCTCATCAGACTTTCCGCCCTAGCTTTATCCAAATGTGTCTCGGACAGAAAGATCACATCTGGGTTTGATTGCTTCTGGACATCCATAAGCGCACGAACTGCCAGGTGACTTTTCAGCCCCTGGCAGTTCCAACCTTCGGTTTTCATTGCTCCCGGCGATCCTCCTCGAAGGAGGTCGCTGGTATCTTCTGTGTGTCATTTTGATCACCATCTTCTCCTTTCTTATATCTCTTCTATTTTTGCACCTTCTGCGGGGTTGTCTCCACATTGTCCTTTAGGCCACTGTTTGAACCATCCTCTAGGAGTTGCACTTGACGAGCCACCATCGATCTCTCAGGTGGAAAGGATAATATATTCACCTCCCCATCACTTCCAACCAATCTTTTTCTAGCACCCCGTATTCCAGGTGGATCTGCAACGCCAAGATCCATATCTTCCACCTCAAATGCAGCAGGCATCCCAGCAATCCATCCTGTAGGGTTCGCAGCATAGAAAACAAAAAAAATCCTACGATGGAAACAACTATGTACCAAGATCTATCTACTAGATACAAGCAACGGGTGGATATACATCCATAGAATACATACCCTCGAAGACCGAATAGCGTTAACGAGGTTGTACTCGTGGATGATGTAGAAGAACGCTTGCCGATCTCAAGATCGTGATGAAGTCCATCTGGTCCAGCCGGTCCAGCACCATCAAGTCCAGCACTGCAAAGCAGTGGTGCATCCGTGATCACACACACGTCCGGGTACCCCGACAACCTCTGCGCCCTCGCTCCAGCGAAGCAGCGGAAGCAACAAATCCTTCTAGAAAAAGCCACCGGGAACATGTATCTCGTTGATCCGAGACCATGGGGGAATTCTAAAGGGGAGAGAGATCCTTCGCGAGGTGTGCTTTGAGAGGAGGAGAGGGGGGCTTTTATAGGGAGAGGGGGGCACCCCAAGGGGCATGGCGCCAACCATGGTGGCTGCCCCACCTCTTCCACATTCATGTGGGTGGAGCTCCCACTCAAAATTAAAAGCCTCCACTCCCATAAAAGAGCCTCCACTCAAAAATCCACTCACATGCATTAAATTTCCACCAAATTTAATGCAAGCTCTCATTTAAATAAAACTCTTTTATTTATTTATTCAGAATTTTGTTAATTACTTTAATTAACAAATATTCACATAAAACTCTTTGCTAGTATTCAATTTCACATGCAGAACCAGTTTCAGCAATTTCAACCGAAACAGTTTCGGTGTCTAGTGAAATAAATTCATGGGCTTTCCTTTTTCTTTCTCTGGCATATTATTTGCTTCGAATGGTGTCGGTATCCCTTAAGTGTGTCACCCTATGGTTCGCGAATAATGTAGACATGATCGAGACCCCTCTCTGATCAATAATCAGCAGCGGGACCTGGAGATCCGTACTGACTCCCACATATTCAACGATGACTTCTGTGATCGTGTAAACCTTATACGCATGTAACTCAATCCCTTTGTCTCGCGATATATTACATGTCCAAGATTCGATCATCAGTATCTCCATACCTAGTTTGATCTTGTTACCGACATGTACTCTTTTCTCGTTCCCGTGATACAACATTCTAGTGATCAAATCACTTGCTTGCAAGCTAATCAATGTGATATCACCGAGAGGGCCCAAATTATATCTATCTGTCATCGGGATGGACAAATTCTACTCTTGATCCATGAGCCTCAACATAACACCTTCGTAGCACTGAACCCATCTTTATAGTCACCCTGTTACGGTGTGATGTTTGATGTTATCAAGATACTCTTCCGGTGTTAGTGATTGACATGATCTCTTGGTCTAAGGACTAAGATTACTTCGTATGATATTATAGCAATATAAACACAATGATCTTGATCGTAATGCTATACTTCAGATGAATGTTCATCACATCATTACACTAATGGTGTGACCTCGTTATTAACAACATTCAATGTCCATGATCAGGAAACCTTTGATCATCTTGTTAATAAACGAGCTAGTTTATAAGATAGGCATAACTAGGAACTTCCTTTTTTTTTTATTAAACACGCATGTATTAACGTTTCCGTATTAATACAATTATAGCATGTAAAATAAACATTTATCATAAATAAAGAATACGATAATAACCACTTTATTATTGCCTCTCGGGCATATTCCCTTCACATCCTCTGCCCCTTCCACGGCTAGTAAACCCCCTCGCCTGCCACCTCCCCAGTCTGGGGGTACCGATTGTTCAAATTTCACCATCAACCAATCTCCCCACTGGCAGTCTACCTGTTCATGCACACCATCCCCACATTCAGTAACATCATGCCCAATTATACCACAGTAGAATTCAGGCAGTTTTTCGTACTGCACTGGAAACTTCTTTCTCTCCTTCAGCGTTATTGGTACAAACCTCACCAGAGGTTTGTTCAATTCTACATGAACTCTTGCACGAAGATAGCTCGAGGGATTAATCCTTCCCTCATTGACAATTACAGTAATAGGTGGTTCACCAACTTTCCTTGCAACCTTCTCTACTAGTTCTTTCTTCTTCATTAATCCTTCAGGTAGGCCATGGATCCTTGCCCAAACCGGAACCTTATAAAGCTTATAATCATGTATGTTTGAAAATCCATCATACTCTTGCATAACCACAGCAGCACCTCGAAAAAGCCATGGCCCTCCATCCATAACCCTATTCCAATCTCCCAAGCATTGGAATTGTGCTAGAAATAAATTTGCATCTTTTGTTTTAAAGATTACATCCTGCGCAGCAAACCACGTGTTCCTCATATGTTTGAACATTGCCGCATGGCTAAACGGTTTGGGGGTATGAACCCTAAAAATCGCCAGCCAACGAACCTCACCGATGAGCTCTTCAATCTCCTCATAAAAATCCAGATCTGATTCCTCTTCCCCGCACAGATTCAGCCCTTCAAACCTATCCTCAATCTCTTTTTCAAGATTAGATGTACCTGAGTTTTCATCCTTTCCTCCCGATCTCAGACTATCGGCAGATTATCCCTGGGTTTCATCCACCATCGCCTTCGAGCCTGTCTCTTTCTCCGCCATGCAACTTGAGGGGCCCTAGGGATGGGCCGACAACGATTCCTGGAGCCAAGATCAACGCAAAACCCAGAGGAATCATGTTGATCAAAGAAATATATGAGGGTGGTAATTGGGGACTCTCACACCGCGCGCGAGAAGAAAGTTGGGAACCCTAGAAAAACCCTAGGGGAAGTAGGATAGCTTCCAGCTTCTCGTCACCTCCTTTTTTTAGTCTACTATATAATTTAGCTTGAGGAGGTTTTCGTATGCTCTATTTTTCGCCCGTCGTCCGTCCTAATCAGGCTCGCCATAGATACTAGTAACCAAGGCATAGAATTATTCCCCACAGATAGACTCCTCAGGTCAGTCCATGTTCTATCCTTGTACCTCCAATCAGGCCCGCCATAGATACCAGTAAGACGCCAAACCGTCCCGGAATCCACAGTGGCATCAATATGTTGATTGGTTACACTCCTTTCAATTATTTTAACATCTCTTTTCCATATCATCAACAACCCCCCACCCCTACCTTCGCTCTCATCAATAAGCATATGATGAAAGCCCATTCTCCTCATCAGACTTTCCGCCCTAGCTTTACCCAAATGTGTCTCGGACAGAAAGATCACATCTGGGTTTGATTGCTTCTGGACATCCAGAAGCGCACGAACTGCCCGGCGACTTTTTAGTCCCTGGCAGTTCCAACCTTCGGTTTTCATTGCTCCCGGCGATCCTCCTCGAAGGAGGTCGTCGATATCTTCTGTGTGTCATTTTGATCACCATCTTCTCCTTTCTTATATCTCTTCTATTTTTGCACCTTCTGCGGGGTTGTCTCCACATTGTCCTTTAGGCCACTGTTTGAACCATCCTCTAGGAGTTGCACTTGACGAGCCACCATCGATCTCTCAGGCGGAAAGGATAACATATTCACCTCCCCATCACTTCCAACCAATCTTTTTCTAGCACCCCGCATTCCAGGTGGATCTGCAACGCCAAGATCCATATCTTCCGCCTCAGATGCAGCAGGCATCCCAACAATCCATCCTCTACCCCTTCCACGGCCAGTAAAACCCCCTCGTCTGCCACCTCCCCGGTCTGGGGGTACCGATTGTTCAAATTTCACCATCAACCAATCTCCCCACTGGCAGTCTACCTGTTCATGCACACCATCCCCACATTCAGTAGTAACATCATGCCCAATTATACCACAGTAGTGAAAGAATTCAGGCAGTTTTTCGTACTACACTAGAAACTTATTTCTCTCCTTCAGCGTTATTGGTACAAACCTCATTAGAGGTTTGTTCAATTCTACATGAACTCTTGCACGAAGATAGCTCGAGGGATTAATCCTTTCCTCATTGACAATTACAGTAATAGGTGGTTCACCAACTATCCTTGCAACCTTCTCTGCTAGTTCTTTCTTCTTCATTAATCCTTCAGGTGGGCGCTGGATCCTTGCCCAAACCGGAACCTTATCAAGTTTATAATCATGTGCGTTTGAAAATCCATCATACTCTTGCATAACCACAGCAGCACCTCGAAAAAGCCATGGCCCTCCATCCATAACCCTATTCCAATCTCCCAAGCATTGGAATTGTGCCAGAAATAAATTTGCATCTTTTGTTTTAAAGATTACATCCTGCGCAGCAGACCACGCGTTCCTCATCTGTTTTAACATTGCCGCATGGCTAAACGGTTTGGGGGTGTGAACCCTAAAAATTGCCAGCCAACAAACCTCACCGATGAGCTCTTCAATCTCCTCAGAAAAATCCAGATCTGATTCCTCTTCCCCGCACAGATTCAGCCCTTCAAACCTATCCTCAATCTCTTTTTCAAGATTAGATGTACCTGAGTTTTCATCCTTTCCTCCCGAACTCAGACTATCGGCAGATTATCCCTGGGTTTCATCCACCACCGCCTTCGAGCCTGTCTCTTTCTCCGCGATGCAACTTGAGGGGCCCTAGGGATGGGCCGCCAGCGATTCCTGGAGCCAAGATCAATGCAAAACCCATAAGAATCACGTCGATCAAAGCAATCTACAAGGGTGGTAATTGGGGACTCTCACGCCGCGCGCGAGAGAAAAGTTGGGAACCCTAGAAAAACCCTAGAGGAAGTAGGATAACTTCCAGCTTCTCGTCGCCTCCTTTTTTAGTCTACTATATAATTTAGGTTGAGGAGGTTTTTGTATGCTCTGTTTTTCGTCCGTCGTCCGTCCTAATTTTCGTCCGTCCTATACCTCGACCGTAGTCCGTCTCTGCCTACAAGTAGTTCGCCCGGCCCAGAAGCCAATGTAACGAGGTGGGACAAATTCATTTGTTTGTTGTTAATTTTGACGCGCCCCATGTAGCCCATAAGTCTTTCGCCCAACAGCTGATTGATTGCTCGCTTCAACAAGGCGTCAGCCCATCGAACAACTCCAAGATAATCAATCCTGTAAACTACCTTTCCTATGATAGCTCATTGTCGCAAATCAGCACGTGTCGGCTTAGCCGCTTAAAAAAGGGTAGGAATGCAATTGAGGGAGCCCGCGTCTAGCACGGTAGGTGCAAAGAAAGTTCAACTTGCATATATATATATATATGGACTAATGACATAGCAGTAAGATTATGTGCTAACGCTAAAAAAGATAGGCTAATATACATAGCCGAGAAATCACAAGTCTAGCATAATTTCTGCGGCGCTGTAGTTGAGCCGGAACTCGAAGACACATCAGAACGATTCTAGCAAGGGCATGAAGAAAAGAAGACCATGCCGACGAGGTGTACCTGGGGAGTCGTGCTCTCCAATGTGTAGCATCTGCACCGCCGTCGAGAGAAGAATGTAGTAGATGTAGTTGTTGAGGACCCTTCGGAGGCTAAGGTGCAATTCGAATTTGGCATTGTTGGGCTTGCCTATAGATCTACGGGATCCAAGCCGCAAGCCAAGTTACTTATCAGATTTTTGAAGATCTAATCCTTTGATCAGTTTTTTTTTTCAATTCCCTTTATCTTCACGTACAAGCTTATAGTGAAATGAAGAATTTAGGGTCCACTATTTATACCAGTTGCTGGTTCATGAACAAGTATTATACTACACATTGTATCTACATAAATCCGAGTCAATTAATTTAGATAAGAAAGAGTATTTCAAAGTATAAGAGCATTGTGTTTTGTAAGCATTATATTTTACACAGAGTTAAGTTCGTCCAACAGGTTTTCGTTCCGATTTTTATGGACGCTTTTGCCCCTGTGCGTTCGGTCTATTTACAATGCCTGCCACCGCGAAGTCAATAGACCGTGGCGAGGCCTGGCTTGGCAGCGAGCATCGCGGACAGAGCAAGGCGGCAGCGTCAGTTGGGAACAGGCCGCAGGTGATGACGATGGAGAGCTCGCGCGTGGTCGCGCCTCTGCCTCGCTGATGACGGCGTCGCTCCGCTGCCGCTTGCCGTTCCACCCGGTGCATCTACCGCTGTCGGCTGGGAGAGAAGGCAGAGGGGTGCCGTTCCTCCCCGATTGGCTCCCCATCCAGCAGGTCCACGTCCACCCGTGGGAGCCATTCTTCGCCGCCGGACGCCGCAAGAAGAACAGGTCAGAGGAGAGTTGGGCACTAATCCGCCGTCCACGGCTGAGGAACCCAGCTACGGCAAGGAGAAGCCAGTCCTACAGCCTCTCTGTCGGCGAGGTAAGGGAAGACGCGGCAAGCTGCGAATGACGCCGCCGACTAGCCCATGCGGCTGCACATCAGCGACCAGCACAAAAAGGAGATACAGTCCAGTTCTTGCCCTCTGTCCCCACCTTCCATGCCCTGATTGATTGAAATCTCCGACTGTACATGAAAGAGCGGTGTGCTGGTGTTTATGCCATGTACCTGTTTGTGTTAATGCTTGCAAGGGAACTATCAACAATTTATGCATTTTCAGCGAGTGCACAGGCATCAGCGTAGCTGTCTGCCACCAGCGTGGTGGCCGAAGGCAGCCACGAGCTGGGATGCACATATGGTTGTGGCTCGGCTTGGGCGGTGCTTGGCATAATGGCATGGTGTCCAACAGAGGGGAGCGATAGCTCCAGGTCGGTTTGACTCTGAACATATTGCATTTCAATGCACATATGCAACGTATGCAAATTTACTTCAATTAGCTCATGTTACTTTGACTCACTCTGTTAAGAAAAGCAATCTGTCATGGTAGATTTTTTGGTCATGTTATCTCTTGTTTATTTATTGTTTTCATGGATGTTGATGGACGAATGTTGCTCATCGATTTCTTGTTGTTTCAGTTTCGTGGATGGAGAAAGGGATTCATATTGACAGGGACTGGGGATGGACACCGGTGTGTGTTCATAGATTGAATGATTAAATATTTCCTGACAAATGACCAAGCTCTCGTAGCTGTCGGTTTAGAAACAGAGTGACAGTGCATTAGCACAGTGGAGGAGATGCACGTCTTGGGCGGCTGCTTGCCGTTCTTGATATTTCAGTTTTAACGCTCTGAAATTGTATGCCTTTATCGCTCGATGCCGATTTGCTTCTCTCGCCAGGCAATCTTTCCAAAGGCGTGTTTCCTGTGTGACATACATGTGCTGTTGCAGATTACAGGGAAGCTGAACTTTTTACATGACCAGGATACAAAGTCTAAACCCCAAAGACCAGAACTCTGAAGTTTTTTCAATCGGTGATATCCTCAAACGATTTTCTTACTGCTAATCTACTTTCCTTGTTGCAGCAAATAACTTTAAAATAAGTCTCATTCAAAGAGGATTTCTAATAAGTAGCATCCTTATGTTTGACACTGAAGTTTTCTAATGATACTTAACTATTGATATTGCTCCATGTTGATGGTAGTGATGGCCTGAATTTTAGACAATCACTTATGGTCACGTGAGACGTTTGGGTATCTACGATAATATGATGCCGGTAAAATCGAGTATGGAATAAGTGTGCACCCGTGGGAATGGTTTCTTAAAGTTATGACAAATGTTTGTATGACTATGTCTATGTGACACCATGTGCTTATACTTCTGCTCTACATTCAACAGTTTTGTCGGTTTTGTCAAACCTTTGGCGACAAACAACTTCAGAATGTCAGCGCCCTTTTGTTATGGATGTGCCGATCTTAGGTTCACAGCAAAATATGTACAAAGCATGATAGGTTAAGCGCTAATACTACTCAAACAGTCAACACTAACTTTAGTTTAACCCACCATGTCTTTACCTCTAGCTAAATTAATCCTTTGAAAATTAATTAGATTGTTACATGAAATGCTCGTTATACTAAAATAATGCAATACTCTCACAACAAAAGCTATTCAACTCCATGGCAACTCACGTACTTGGATCTGAAAATTGATTTGTTGGCATCTTCTACATTCTATTGAACGGTGTGTAGATTTTCCTCCACGTCTATTTTACAGCATTGACCAGTAAACCCGTAGCAACGCACGGACATTCAGCTAGTCTATACCTAATAATAATAAAGAAAGGAGTGTTTCTCGTAGTACCTACACTTTTCTGAACGGGTTTATCCTCCTACCAAACCCCGTATTCCTACCCATACCACCCGTAAGTGAAATATCGCGGCGCCGCCGGCCGCCAATTCCCATCTCGCCCACGCTCACCCCTACGTCAACCCTTACACCTACCTGGTGTACCACCAACCCGACCCTGTCTGCAACGCGCCTTCGTTACTTCAATCGATCGTCGATCGCTAAGAAAACCGGATGCATCATAATGTGTAGTAGTCTATCGCTATGAAAACCGGTTCCATCAAAACGTATCCCGACCAGAGACCCGACTCAAAACTCTTCCTTCCTCAAACTGAATTGTTGGTGTTGTTCGAGGTTTCCTTGGAGTAGTTCTTTTTTTCGAGATTCCTTGTGTAGTTAGTTAGCGGCACGTCCACACTCTTTTTTCTCCTTTGTTCAGCGTGCAGCTTGTACGACCTGATATCATCCTTGGTTCCATTAAATCGGTCGAGTCGATATCTAAACAGACCGTTGGCGGAAGCGCGCTGCTCGAGCTGTCGACGCTCGGCCTAGCCTCCCAAGGGCATCCTTGCCCGATAGCAGCAAGACGCTGCTCCCGCAAGCGGCACGCCGTCGATCGCGTTTGATGATGGTCATGAGGAGCGAGAGGTTAACCTACGCAAAGGTGTTGACAGACATCGCATGCCACCACAGGAAGATACACAACGAGGTGCAGCACCGCTTCATGCCAAAGCTGCATACGCTCATGGACGGGTCGGGTCGGGTCGGGTCGGGTCGGGCCACGCGCAGGTCATGGTCTCCGGCGCCACGGCGCGCCCCAACAGCCTGGACGTAGTGCTTCAGCGCTTTGGCCGCTTGGATGAGGAGATCGACATCGGTCGTATTCTATGGCTAGATCGGATGACAGTATCTTTTGATCTGATCATCGGAAGGTTACTACAAGTGGACAGGATGGTAATCTGGTACGAGAAGAAGCGAGTAGGATAGGAGTTGCTAGAAATAGTACTCACGATGCATACATACTACAAGTTGGTTAAAGTCTAAAGACGAGCTTTAGATACTTGCCCTACCGCCGGCTGCCTGTAGCGTAAGTCCTAACCACGCCTCGACCAAGGCTTACAAGGCACCCACACGAGAGCAGCTGTCAGCATTCATGAAAAGAAGGAGACGGCAACAAGTTCATGGTTATCTACATCAAGATCAGATTCAATGGACGGTATCTTCTTGCCAGGGAAGTTACTCCTCTTCCCTGATTTTCTATTTACAGAGGAAGTGGAGGATTGAAGAAGGAAGACATATGCTGGCCCACATGAGCATGGGCAAGATTAGACCCACATTGAAAATTAGTAAGAAATATAGCATCTTAAATAGAACCATTACCTCATAGTACACAAGCTAAGTCACCTATGGCTTGGGGGATGCGAAAAGTAGATACGCTGAGTTCGAGCTCGGTCTTCCATACATTTTCAGGTTCCTTTGGCCCGCGATGAATGTATTTGCTCAGAGAAAAGGTATATAAACATATATTGTTTTCCCTTCCGCCGCAACACGCGGGCATTTTGCTAGTCTCTATTATATAATTTTCCTTACAGTTGTTTTCGTCTTCTTCCTCCGTCTGTCGTCCTGTTTTTGTCCGCTCGCTTTTTGCAGGCCCGCCCAACGCAGCAGTAGAGTCCGGCTTCAACTCGATCTATAATATCCCCAAACTAAGCATCGTGGGAGATACGGCAATGGAGTCCGGCTCGAACGCGATCAGTACTATCCTCAGATAAATACTCGCCTTGGTTCTCGACACCACACGGTACCCACGTTGATTAAAGATCGTGTAATTTAGGGCAAAATAGGGGACATGAATCTGGAGAGAAGAAGCCGATCAATCCCCTCGTGGCCTCGCCGTCGGGCGCCACAGACTAAGATAGCCAGCCGGAGCGCGTCCAAGGTTGAAGAGGTGGAGAGAAGATCCATCTGGAGCAGGCAGGGGCAGCCGGTCGCGATCTCGTGCAGCTCGAAGGATGTGGGGAAGAGAAGCAAGCCAGACACCCACATCCTCACAAGCGCCGCTCCCTGTTGCTCTGCGCCCTGCTTCTGATTTACTTCCATCTGATCGCATCTGCATCAGGCTCTGTCTGCTGCACGAGAGAGCAGAGAGGATCGGGTTTTTTTTCCCGTTTGTATTCTTCTCTTGATTGAGAGCAAAGATGGACATTGCAAGTTATATTTTTCACCAAGAGTTCATGACGTACATTGAGAGACGGCGATGGAACCGGTGTTAAGCTTCATGACATTCTGTTTATGTTGCACTGCCAATCCATCACGGTGACCCTGCGCCCTTCACCTGCTGCACGGAGCTACATTCTTCCAAGTTTACAGAGGAGCAACTGTACGCAATGGATGGCCATGATTTTATTAGACATTACCCTCCCCGTGGAGGATATGATCGAGAGGCTTTACCGAGTATATGAGCAACAAGAGTAGGAGTAAAACATCATGCATGAGAAACAAAAGCATCTGGAAAGAGATCATTGACTGGTCTGGCAGCAAAACGAGTTAAAATGATATAGACAAAGTAGCAACAGAGAAAGAAGTTGCAAGACATGCAGAGGAGAAGGGCCGACAAAGATATATGGAAAACCACACTTGTGATTCGCTTGCAGAGGAGGAGTGCCTATCGTACCATGACATGTTATATGCAATTTTATAATTTCTAAGAAAAATAACCGGGGATGTTGTCTTGAATTGCTTACTACTATCTCATGTAGGAGTATATGCTTCATATATACGATCGATCCAATCTGTTTTGACCCGTGTACAAAGTGCCGGTATTATTACTCCATCGTGTGAGACTCCTGCCATGATCCCCCCAAAACCGCACTATCTCCTCCCGATCTCGCCTGCCTAGGCGGCACGAGATGAACTACAAGCTGAGACGTGTCCAATCAGAGTTGGGCCGGGCATGGAAGAGGGGGCGGTCGAGAGAAGGCGCAAGCAGGTTTGGTAGGAGATCTGAACGGCGGGTTGCTGACGAGTAGGGATGCAGAAGTGGGACAATTGGGACAAGTGGGATATCACTTTTAGACTAGTAGACTAATTTTAATTTAGGTGGGATAAGTGGGATAAACGGGATATGTCAAATCTAGCTTATCCCACTTGTCCCACTTAGTTTTGAGTTAGTCTAGTAGTCTAAAAATGGTATCCCACTTGTCCCAATTATTCCACTTCTACATCCCTACTGACGAGGCGAAACTGCCAAACAACATCTCCGTCTAGATCCTCGACAAGACCGGCGAGGGACAGCAAGAGCAGCCGGG
The DNA here is from genome assembly GCA_916181665.1 of Avena sativa. Classification (NCBI taxonomy): domain Eukaryota; kingdom Viridiplantae; phylum Streptophyta; class Magnoliopsida; order Poales; family Poaceae; genus Avena; species Avena sativa. The sequence continues at coordinate 129,900,207 of OV702297.1, forward strand.
GCTAGCTATGGGAGCCAGGCTTCGGGAGAAGACCAAGCTCCAGGATCAGGTTTGTGGACTCTCGATATATGTTGCCGGTGGTGGTGTGCTGCCACACGACGGTAACCTGATCCAGCTGTGGCTGCCTCCGATCAGGACAAGCAGGGCGTCATGCATCAGAGAAGGCAGGCGGATGAGTCCTACTCGATCGAGGTTAGCAGACAGGCAGTGTCGCCTTGCAACTTGCCGACGGTGTTTTCGCTGCGCCGGACGTACGGACGCTCACCTACTGGCTGGCTGTTGCGGCTCCGTGCATCCTATCCTGCTATGGCGTCGTGTTGCGGTTTTGAAAAGGGGAAAACGTGGCGCTCTACCGCTCTCGACCTAGACCTTTCTGTATCGGGGACTCCTACAGACCGGCGTTTACCCGGTTGCCTTTCTTCTGCGATGCGGTTATCCGATTGAGAAGAATATATGTGGTGGTGTGGGGGGCGCCCGACGTACGGTACGGCTTGGGCGCTGTTCTTCGGTGTCCGCATCAAGCTACGTACGTACCGTGGCGGCGACGTAGTCTAGGATGCAGTCGAGGTCCAAGACACGTCCAGCGGCCGTGGAGTTCATCCTTGTCGATTTCAAGAGAGGACGCCTAGGATAGGATGTGCAGCCCCAACCCTTCCGGTAATCAAGGACATGCCTCCTCCTACGCCGCAGTTCCTCGGGCAGCAACGAGAATCTACTGCGCGCGGTCGATGTCCATGATCCATCTGCACATGATAGCTAATACTCGCTCCATTTTAAAATATAAGATGTTTTAGATTTGTAAAGAAAATTTCTTTACAAAGCTAAAACATCTTATATTTTGAAACGGAGGGAGTACTACAGAATTGTCCGGTACATGATCAGCCATCACTATAGGTCGTTCTTTGGAGAACTATTGTTAAACTCTGTAGGTTAATGCCGTACTATATGGAGTTAGAAATACTCCCTCCGTTTAAAAATATAAGACGTTTTAGATTTGCGAAGGAGATGTATCTAGACATGTTTTAGTGTCTAGATTCATTTGAACCTATACACTAAAACGTGTCTAGATACATATCCTTCACAAACCTAAAACGTCTTATATTTCCAAACGGAGGGAGTACAAGTGTTAGGAATTGTTAGGTGAATAAACTTAGCTGAATTTTTGTAGGGTGTAATAAATGTTTAACACTTTTATTGCAGGTTGCTATATGTGCAAGAGGACCGTCAATGCCAGATCGACTAAAAGACTCGATCAATATTGGAAAGCTTCGCCAAACATAGCTGAAGCCGGTCACTAAGAGATAGCTATATCTGCAAGAGGACCGTCAACGCGAGATCAACTGAAAGACTCGATCAATATTGGAAAGCTTCATCAAACAGAGCTGAAGCCAGTCACTAAGAGAAAAAGGATAAAAAACCTGCAGTACAATATATTTTCTGTGCGAAAGATAACGCCGATTGCCGGTATTGATCACTGCCACATATAGATGTACTTTGGGTATCGATTCTTCAACTTAATTTACTGGGCTTCCAACACAGAAAATTGGAAGTCCTTAGTATAGTTCTCAATGCCGGCTAGCCCATATATTACTCAACGCGTGCTGGACTTTTGTAGTAGTAGAAAAGATGGAGTCCAAAATCCACACCTTTGTGTATTGGTCCTATCTTTTTGCTCGCCGCACAAAGAAACTTGTCGCCAAGTTGTATAAAATCGGTGCAGGTAAAGTAAGAGAAAATAATAGAAATGTAAAACCAGAGTAAATAAGTATGATGTAAAATTAGAGAAAATAGGACCGTTAGTGACCTCAGAGTAAAAAATGTGTCCATCTTAATCTGTTCTACTCTTTCTTTCTCTACGGACAGGGGCTAGCTGGGTATGCCGTTTGCAATTTCATATCATTGATCATCGAGTTGCGCGAGCACATTAGGAAGAATACATTAGTTAATAAATTAAAACATTAGGTGCTTGTTTTATATTTATATAAAATCAAATTACATGTAATATCGAAGCACACTTCCACTAAGGAGAAGTCTACATGTTTGTACTCCCTCCGGCCCGAATTAATGGCCGCGGGCACAGTGTATTTCGAATTTTTCAAAAAAGCCCAGATATATTCGAATCGTACAAACTAGCCTAGATTCAAAATTCGAATTTGGAAAATCGAGGAATCCACCCATGATCCCCGGCGCGGCGCTCGCGATCCCCGCGATTCCACGATCGCGATCTCCATCCCTCCGCACGTCACGATCCCCATCACCGATCGCGAGCTCCACTGTCGTCCCTGTCGTCGTCCTCGATGGGAGCCAGAGGCCGGTCGCCGCCCGTCACGATCCCCATCCCCCGCGTCAAGGGGAGGCCAGGAAGGAGGCCAATCGCAAGCTCCATTGCCCGTCCCAGTCGCCGTCCTCGGGGGGGAGGCGGAGGCCAATCACTAGCTCCCTCGATGTCCCTCGCCGTCCGCCGCCGCTTTGAGGTCCCTCGCCGTCTGCGCGTCGCAGCTTCCTTTGCAGCCCCGGTGGAAAGGGAGGAGAGCCTGCCTCTGTCACGGGACAGGTGGACGACCTTGAAGGCCTGCCCACCTCCGCCCGAAAGGGAGGAGAGCCCACCTGGCTGTGCTGCCATCCGCAGCTCCGCCGCCATCTACCACTCCGCTCTAGCAAGACTGAGGACGAGGAGGAGGTGGCGCTCGTCACAATCCCTGCTGCATCAACGAGTTCCACCAGCGCATCTGCCTGCCTCTTCACCTGCAACATTACTAACACCTGCCCAGCTGCTACAATTCTATGACAGTTCATACTTTATCAGAGAACTAAAATTTTGGTGGATTTGAATGGAGCCTAAGAAAACAAAGCATTAAATACTGATAACAGATGCAACTAAAATGAAAACACATATTGATAGCCATGTGCCAAGTTCCCATGTTGAGACGCCCGTGAGTGATGGGAATCCTGAAGCAAGACGAAATAATCACTTTATTTCGAGTCACTTTGAGTTATTGGGAAGAGTGGGATGAAAGTGGACATACATCAATGCACAACCAAACATCGACGATTTAATATGATTCTTGAGTGATCTAATCATGTAGATTATGGTTTCTAAAAGAGCAACAGCAAAAAATGGAAAAAGGAAACCATTTTATAAAAGCATAGTGTAGTAATAGTCAAGATTAAAAGTACTAATGTGTCCTCAAACAAAACAAGCCTTCAAATAGTAGGATACTTAAGGCTAAGGATGACTAACTTTTCTGCTGAGGAAACAGTTTGAACAAGGCTGAAATATTATGGCATAGAAAATCTTTGGTAAACTAATTTGCTTAGAGGAAATTTTCATCTCAAGATGTTTATACATCTACAAAGTTTCAGCATTCGCACGTCAACTGTCGAAAGGGGAGATGGTCTTCTCATCCAAAGAAACTACAGGAAGTCAAGAACAGCTAGCAGTCCGGTACTTAATTGCCCATGTTTGTATGAAATATTTACAAAATAGAAGGTAAGCCAAGGAAAATCTCGGACAAGAAAGCTCAGCCAAGTAGAAGCTCGGCCAAATAAAAGCTCGGACAAGGAGAAGCTCAGCAAAGGAACACTAGCACTAGCACTGAAAATTTCAGTAAACTAAAGACCAGTGTGCAGTAGTGGCCATTTCTTATCAAGTGAGCCACATGAGTAATATAGCAGTAAGCAAAATAGACAGTAGCAGTGATATGTCAGTGTGCAGTAGTAGCCATTTATTATCGTCATCTAGAACAAAACACAGAACATGGAGAACATGTAGATTTCATAATATTGAGCATTGTAGCAACTACTAAGCAACTAAATTTAGAGAGTGAAAAAATATATGAATATGTTGTAAGCTAAATCTCAACAATACTATGAAAGCTGTTAAAAGATGTACTAACATATTTTGTAAAGCCTCATGTGAACATCAACTGGAGTAAATAACTTTCTGTTCTGCAGCTCATCAGTCTCGCTTCTATCCAAATACCAGGAGAAATTGAGCTTTGTGTTAGAGATGGTTTGTTCTAGAATGCAGGATCATAGAACGACTGTTTGCATCTAAACAACTTGCTGGCTATATACATATTCTAATCAAGAAGCAGGCACACCTGGATGGCTGGACCTCCAAATGGAAATTGACTACTCCCAGCTCAAATGGTGCATTGAGGTAGCGGTTGAGGTAAATCCATCATATGATTCATGGACAACAGAGTTTAGCTGGACATCATACTCCCTGTCCATTATTTGACAAATAGAACAAATTTAGTTGGAGAGGTAAATTCATCATATATTTCATCCAAGCTCAAATTGTGCGTTGAGATCAGATAGACAGGTCATACTAAGCTCAAATCTAGCAATATAGCATGATTACACAAGAAAAGCTAATTACCACTGTTTAAAATGTTCAGCAATCTATCTGGGATCCATTCCAGAGTTCAAACTAATATAAGTTGGCAGCTCATTTCAGAGTTTAGACTAATATGCATGTGCATGACTGCACAAGATCTATTATTCACAATGTAATTCAATGCCCTGGGAGCTCATTCCACACCAAATTGATCTAAACTACACAGTCCATTCCACCGCAAATTGCATAATGCAATGCAGAAAAAGACAGTGTTAAAAGCGAATTCTCTGTTCACCTTTGAGGAGTAATCTGTGCTTGGAGAAGATGTTGTTGGAGCAGGCGTCTCTGTAGAGAGTGGTGTATGTCGTCAGGAGCAGCAGGTTCTAGGACGTGGCCGCCGAGGCGGCAAGTTGGGGAGGTGGTCGCCGGCGGTAGCTCCTCGGGCAGGCCACCCAAGCCCTTCCTACGTTCCTCCCGTCGCCAATCCCGCCGGTTGTATTCGCCGAGAATCTTCCGGTCGTGCCTTCCGGAGACGAGCACCGCCGCTGGAGCCGGCAAAGGCACACACTTTGAGAAAAGGGGATCCATTTCACGTCCACGTTCGGATCTGGTTGGTGGAAGGCGGAGCGGAGCAAGGAAGCCGGCGAGACGAGTAGGAAGGAGGGTGTTCGGTGAGGGAGCGGCGGAGCAGGCGAGGAGAGCGCGGGGCGGGCGACAGCGTGGTTGTCAGCGGAGCAGCCAGCGGGGAGGGGAGGGGATTGCTCGGGTTGGAGACGACGCGTCAAAATATCCACTTGGACTTGGGGTTCTGTCGGAAAACTTGGAGGGGGTTTTCGCAAAATGTCATTCATGGCCGTTAATTCGGATCGGCGGGAGTAGAATATACTTTGTGACTAGTTATTCGTATGTGTGATATTGATGTACGATTAAAAGTACGGAAAATCTATACTTAGACCGGTCTAAAAAGTACAAAACCTAGCGGACAAAATGAAATACACTGCACTGGCTATTATACTAAAAGACAAAACGAAGTAGAGCTAGCTAAGATCAAATCAAAAATTCAAAATGTTTTGTAGATCAAACCATTCATCCGATTTAGAATCTATTTTCACCGTTAGGCTAGTCACGACGAAATCTTTAAAACTAGATCCCATATTAATATGTTTCGACGAAACATTTTTTTAGACCAAAAAGTTATCCACCCCTAACACATAAATTATCCATATCATAGTATAAATGTTATCCACCCTATAATACATAAATTATCCAGTATATAAACGTGTTGGGTATAGATGTTCTCATTGAGCAAGTTTAATTGGAACGTGATAGCCTAGTTGTTAGGGTACTGAGACTTTATTGCTATCAATACGTTAGCGTCGACAAGTGATGAAGCATCCTAAAACCCTTCTAGGTTTCGTCACCCTCGATAGCACCGATGGACGACAAAGTCGAGCCGGTTAATGGTTGAGTGTCACGTTGTTCACTACGGCTTACTGTGGTAGATGGTTGGGGCATAAGACCCCATTTATTTATATTGTATGCAAAAAAGCTTAAATTTAGTTCCTTTAATAAAATTATGTTTGATGTTTCACGCGGTGGACTTTCGAGATTGAGTAATCCGTACGCTATGAGAGCATCGACGAGCAACGAGACCAAGCCGTTGGAATAACATTTTATATTCTGTTCATAGGTAAATTTTTATAACGGTGGATAACTTATATGTTATTGAATGGATAACTTACATACTGAAGTCTGGATAACTCTCGTGTTACTGATGGATAACTTATGGGTAAATAAAAAAGTTATCGATTCATAACATGCGACCGTGGATAATTTTGTAGTAGTGGATAACTTGCATGTTTTTGGATGAATATATACTAAAGTCTGGATAACTCCTGTGTTACGGATGGATAACTTTTGATCAAATAAAAAGTTGTCAAAACATACCAATATGAGATCTAGTTTCGAAGATCTCATCACGACTAGCCTAACAGTGAAAACGGATCTTAATTTAAAAGACTGTTTGACCTAGAAAATATTTTGAATTTTAGTTTTTAATTTAGCTGGCTAATCGATTTTTGTCTTGTTCCGCACGTTCGTTCGGTTTTGCAATTTATAGAATGGTTGTCAGATAGTAAAGTCTTAAAAGTATGCAACGTGGTAATGCACGGGCATTTAGCTAGTTTTAGTAAATAATCTGAAATCTAGCTCTCCAAAAAGCGCAGCAGACTAAAATGCTGGTTTCACGTTTTGTACTTCCTTCGTCCATTAAAAGATGTCGCAGCCCTCCCAGCCTCTAGTTCATTTTACTTTTTGCAAAACTATCCCTACTAAATTCACAATGTTTGAAATTTGGAATTCAAAATCGAAATCCAAATTGAAATCTTTCCGGCGCTGCCTCCGTCGATCGACCGGTCCGTCGCCGTCCTGCTGCCCTCGCGCCGCGGAAGCAAGCAGAGATCCCGCCAGCCGGCCGCCGGAGCCGGCAATGCGCGATCCCGCCGGCCGGCCGCCGGAGCCGGCAGTCTGAGATCTCGGATGCGCAGGAGCTCGGTTCGCGGCATGCACGAGCTCACAGACGCCGGACTCGGACTCGGAGGCTCAACCTGTCGGCCGGCCCGCTAACCACACTTTGTCCTACGGGCGCTCTGCTCCCGTCACCGTTCTCCCCTGCCTCCGCAGCTTCCTTGTCGTCTGCCACTGCTCCACCGAGGAAGGAGGTCATCCCCTTCTTCTTTGAGGACGAGGATGAGGACGATGTGGCTCTCGTCACCATCGCCGCCGCGGCCAGAGGAATGCCTGGCCTCCACAGCTAAGAGGAAGCTGCGACCTGCTGACACCCTCAGAATCGACCCTATGCAAGTTTCAGCGCTTCCCGCCAAACCCGCATAGAAACGATTCAAAGGTGCCCACCAGGCACTTTCGTGCGGGTGGAAAACGAAGTAATAACATTACACAACAGTCCTCGATGGGACCCACAGAACAGAAATATATACAACAGCGACTCAAAGAGTCAAGAATACAGATATACAGTACCAAGATCCAATCACCTTGAAAATGATACGGCGCCCGACTACGGACAAGATGCAAATGGGGCTAAGAGCCCTGAAGAATAACCAATGGCGTCCATAACCCTGCCCAGGCCAAGCCGGAAGGGTAACCCTGCTAACGACGTCGATCCCAAAACCTGCTTAAACAAAAGGGGTGCCGACAAAGGGCAAAGGAAAAGAGAGAGCGGTCAGTACTGAGGCCAGTACACAGCGAGGCTAGAATTCGGCGGTCCTCGCCTACATAGGTATGGTGGTCTGAAGCGGCAGCGGCAGCATGCACTAAACACCCTATAGAGACTCGAAACAACTGGCGGCAATCAGAGAGGGGTAAGAGAGACCTATTCGGAACCAAAGACCTATTCGGAACCAACCTGATACTACCACCAAACAAACCCATCCTGGTATTTTCCCCTCGTAACCAAACGAGGAAGTCAACCGAGGAACTCACACAGTTGACAGTTTTATTTATTCAGTTATCGTTGTAGCAATTACTAGTCAGGTACAGATAGTCATCCTGATAAAATAAGCAGTGAGCAGTTTTAGTTAAACATTCCATGGTAGTTACAACACTTACTAGTCAGATATAATTGTCCTGAGGAATCCCAAAATCCAGCAGTTGTTGGCACTTTTATCACATTCCATTGGAGTTGCATTACTTACTAAGCAGGTATAGTATGACACAGATCACCACAGAGCCTCCAGCTGTTGGCATTTTTATTATCCATTCCGTTATAGTTGAAGCTGATTACTAGTCATATCGGATATAAATCAATTTATAACAGTAAACTTTACTTATAGTTGTCTATGATCAAGAAACTGTGCTCCAAGTCGTCCATAACCGCGGACACGGCTTTCAGAAAGTTTTACCCGGCCGGGGTGCACAAATAGCAACACACACTCGATCAACCTCGGAAAAACCAAATCAAAACCCAACGAGGCCTTCACGACAAAGCAATCACAAGATTCAGAAATATTTCAGGGGGCCACCCCTTGGAGTCTACCCGCAACGAAGTTAGCTGACTCCAAGACGGACTCAAGGTTTGTGGGGACGGCTGTAAACGACTGGGAACCCAAAACTGAGCTTGTCGATACAGCGAAAACGTGTCACAATTCCTAAACAGTACAGTGTGCTATCCATCGCACAATTTAAATAAAGCAGTAAAACATGGCATAAGTACAGGATAGTAATAAAACCTCAAACTAGTTTGTGGCCCCAAGAAATAAGAATGAATCAAGCTCTGGCTGAGGGGGGTCCATAAGCCTCCCGGATGTGGATAGCGCGAAAATTCAAGGAACAGGAATCAAGTACTCGGGGTCCTACGGGACACAAGTGGACGGTTAACAACCAAATAACATCTATTGCCCACCTGTGCCTCTGCTTACCTACTTCAATTTTAGTTATTAAACAGTAATTAAAGTGAACGATAATTAAAGCCGGATCATCTCCAACATTAAACATGCGGCAATTCTCCAACAACTGTGGTACTTGACGACACGCAACAGCACTTGAGCAAGCGACAGCGACGCGCAAGTCCAACTATCTACCAATCAACAGGTAATAGGATGTGTCCAAGGCATATAGGGCTGCAAGGGATATCACGGGCCCGAAAACTAGAGCATCGCAACACAGATAGCAATAGATCAACAAGAGGGAATAAATACTATAAAAGTAAGATAGGTAGAAAGGGGGAGATGCTCGCCTGAAAACATTGCCGAAGGTTCATCCGAAGATCGGGGCGAGGCTCACATCAACTCAACGGCCTTATCCGCGAAGAAGCAAAACACTAGAAGAAACACCGGATGCACTATTCAATACTACGGCAGAAGATCGGGCATGATGCATGTATGATGCATGACATGGCAAAAGATGCGATGCAATAAGATCATATTAAGCGGAACCGGGGTCCCGACAATTATGTATATGGTTATAGTTGTTTAGCTACCCCGCAATTTAAATGTTGTCTTAACATGGCAAAATATAGTACCGGTTTGATGCACAAATTTAAATGAGGCCGATATTAGACTAGATTTGCCCGCATATGGGCCCCATATTTAATTATGAGGTGAATCGGCATAATGCCCCCAAACCACATGATATGCATGCGAGATGCACAATTAATATGCAACAAGTTTTATATTACATTTATAAAAATAGGGCTCGAGAAAAGGGGTCACACATTAGAGGGGCTCGACGATCTTGGGGTTCCGGGGGGTTCGGGGGGATCGGTCTCAGGGTTCAGGGTTCGACGGGATAACTGAGGTAGATCTTGTCGCATCCGGGAAGCAGTACTTGGTCTGGCGTCGGGGGCGCATTGGACCTGCCCTGGTCGGTGCCGATCTTGTCGTTGCGAAGTTCTTGTCGGGTCCGCGCCATCGAGTCGGTCTTGGCGTACGGGAAGGAGTACTTGTCACACCGGGGTTCGGTCTTCGGGGTTTGGACTCCGGTAGAAGTTCTTGTCGTTCCCTGACAAAGATCTTGGTGTGCCATCTCGATCATCTGTGGCCGGCATCGGGTTGGTCTTGTCCGTGAGGAGATCTTGGCGACGCGATCGAAGAACTTGTTACGGGTCGGTCTCAGCGATCTTCGGGTTCGTGTAGACGGTCATGGCGGTTCCGACTCCGGTCGATCTTGGCATGATATGAATTCTTCGGGGATCTGTCTCCGACGCTCAGGCCTTGAACAGGACGATGGTGCAAAAGCGGATATCAACAGGAGGCCCCGAGGAGGCTGCTGGCATGGTTCGAAGACGTGCGGGACGCAGCACCGACAGGGGCTGCAGGGCCTGGAAGGGAGCCGTGGGGCAGGGCATCAAAAGAGAAGAGAGCTCGGCAGCGGCGGCGTCGAGCCAGGGCTCGGGGAAAGGTGGCGCAGACGAGCGGGAGGCCACGGATCTCCTCGAGGCGGTCGGCGACGGTGGAACCGGAGAAAGGGGCAGAGGCCGGCGACCTCGGGATTGGGGACCGACGGAGCAGGGTCGGGGGGCGCTCGGCCGGAGGAGTCCTGACGGCGAGAGGACGAGTGGCAGCGCGGGGCTGCGAGGGCAGGAGGCAGCGGCGGACGGAGGGGGTGGCCGGGCTCGACGAGGAGCTCGGGCGGAGGCGGCGGAGCGGAGCCCGGCGGCCGGAGGGAGGAGGAGAGGAAGGCGCCGGGGCGACGGGCACCAGGAGGAGGCGGGGAGGTGCGCTCGGGGACGGAGGAGGCCGGGGCTCGGGAGAGGTGGCGGCCCGAGGAAGCACAGCGGCGGGGAGATCAATCGGGGAGGAAGGAGAAAGGGGGTCGGGGCGTGCGTGGTGGTTGGAGCGAGGCAGGACGGAGGTGGGGTCCGCTTGGTGGGGCCAGGGGCGGACGCGGCTGCGGGTGTGGTTGGTGGGGTGCTGGGGATCGGTGAGGAAGTGGGGGCCGGTTGGAGAGGAGTTGACCGCGGGGTGGGGAGACGGGGCCGGGCTGGCAGAGGGAGTGGAGTGGACAGGGTGTGCGTGAGTGCGTGTGTGAGGGAGGAGAGAGGGAGAGGGGTGCATGCAGCTGGCGGGGTGGGGCCCAGGGGGAAGGGTGGCCGGCCGAGTGAGGGGGTTAGGATTGCTGAGGTGGCTAGGTGGGTAGGAATTAGGGTGAGGTGGCCAGAGAGGTGAGGTGGCAGGCTAGGATAGGTGGGTAGACTAGGATTGGGTAGATTAGGTTTTAACTGGGGTGGCCGGTTGGCTGCCCCTAAAAATAATTCAAACATTTATTTAATTAAAACGGGGCGTTTGAAAACCGTGGTCAGACAAAACAAAATATTTCGGAGACCCGGGTTTTGCGTTTGAACAAAGACGGAGGTAAATAGAAAACAAAATATGTTTTTCGAAAATAGTTTCTGACAAACAAATGCATGATGACGTGACGATGCTCAAATGCAATGTGGCATGAAGACATGAGCATGAGGTCATGATGATGCAATGCACAAAAACAACGCGATTTTCTAGTAGTGGTTTTGCGGGATGCCACAATTCGACACCACTAACAATGGATCTCGCCCTCGAGATCCGCCTCATGGTACCGGAAGGAAGGTCGGTGATCCGCATCTTCTCGCTTCGTGTAGATCCTCGCGACACCACTAACAAGAGGTCGTCATCCGTGATCGTCGAGAGAACACTCCGGAAACAAAAGGTCGAAGGTAGAGGTATCAACAATTAAGCCACCTCTAGCTTCCGTGGACGGAGTAAAACTGCTGGATCCACTGATTCGATGTACAAGAGCGAATGATAAGAGTAGTCGGATGGTGATCAGTCCATCGCGCACCCAAACCATTACTCTGCACACGAATAGGCGGATTATGCAACCAACTCTCGGAAGTAGACTGAAGATCTCGACAAGCGAGGTTCGGAAACAAAGGAGTGATGCAGACTCTGCATCGGAACTGGCGTAGATGATGTCGTCGCGTCAGAAACACCGGAAGGCACAAACAAAGAACAAAGAATAGTACCACAGTAGACGGATTCCTCGGACAGCATGAACACCGGATGGTAGAACGCCGTTATCAGAGGAGGAAAGCGAAACCCTGAAGGTATGATGGAAAACCCCACCACAAGAATTCCTGGACTCGAATAAAAGATAAGAGAGCAGATTCAAATCACGCGGAGGTAAGAGGAGAGCAGCAAAGGGGTAAGGAGTAAAATCAGACCTAATCAGAACTATCCAACCGAATTTTGCAAAAATAGTTTTGACACTCTACTTCGGCCGTTAGCTAGGTTATCCTACAGGCTGGACTTGTGGGGTATCGCAACTGCGGAGCTCTGATACCACTCTGTAACACCCTCAGAATCGACCCTATGCAAGTTTCAGCGCTTCCCGCCAAACCCGCATAGAAACGATTCAAAGGTTCCCACCAGGCACTTTCGTGCGGGTGGAAAACGAAGTAATAACATTACACAACAGTCCTCGATGGGACCCACAGAACAGAAATATATACAACAGCGACTCAAAGAGTCAAGAATACAGATATACAGTACCAAGATCCAATCACCTTGAAAATGATACGGCGCCCGACTACGGACAAGATGCAAATGGGGCTAAGGGCCCTGAAGAATAACCAATGGCGTCCATAACCCTGCCCAGGCCAAGCCGGAAGGGTAACCCTGCTAACGACGTCGATCCCAAAACCTGCTTAAACAAAAGGGGTGCCGACAAAGGGCAAAGGAAAAGAGAGAGCGGTCAGTACTGAGGCCAGTACACGGCGAGGCTAGAATTCGGCGGTCCTCGCCTACATAGGTATGGTGGTCTGAAGCGGCAGCGGCAGCATGCACTAAACACCCTATAGAGACTCGAAACAACTGGCGGCAATCAGAGAGGGGTAAGAGAGACCTATTCGGAACCAAAGACCTATTCGGAACCAACCTGATACTACCACCAAACAAACCCATCCTGGTATTTTCCCCTCGTAACCAAACGAGGAAGTCAACCGAGGAACTCACACAGTTGACAGTTTTATTTATTCAGTTATCGTTGTAGCAATTACTAGTTAGGTACAGATAGTCATCCTGATAAAATAAGCAGTGAGCAGTTTTAGTTAAACATTCCATGGTAGTTACAACACTTACTAGTCAGATATAATTGTCCTGAGGAATCCCAAAATCCAGCAGTTGTTGGCACTTTTATCACATTCCATTGGAGTTGCATTACTTACTAAGCAGGTATAGTATGACACAGATCACCACAGAGCCTCCAGCTGTTGGCATTTTTATTATCCATTCCGTTATAGTTGAAGCTGATTACTAGTCATATCGGATACAAATCAATTTATAATAGTAAACTTTAGTTATAGTTGTCTATGATCAAGAAACTGTGCTCCAAGTCGTCCATAACCGCGGACACGGCTTTCAGAAAGTTTTACCCGGCCGGGGTGCACAAATAGCAACACACACTCGATCAACCTCGGAAAAACCAAATCAAAACCCAACGAGGCCTTCACGACAAAGCAATCACAAGATTCAGAAATATTTCAGGGGGCCACCCCTTGGAGTCTACCCGCAACGAAGTTAGCTGACTCCGAGATGGACTCAAGGTTTGTGGGGACGGCTGTAAACGACTGGGAACCCAAAATTGAGCTTGTCGATACAGCAAAAACGTGTCACAATTCCTAAACAGTACAGTGTGCTATCCATCGCACAATTTAAATAAAGCAGTAAAACATGGCATAAGTACAGGATAGTAATAAAACCTCAAACTAGTTTGTGGCCCCAAGAAATAAGAATGAATCAAGCTCTGGCTGAGGGGGGTCCATAAGCCTCCCGGATGTGGATAGCGCGAAAATTCAAGGAACAGGAATCAAGTACTCGGGGTCCTACGGGACACAAGTGGACGGTTAACAACCAAATAACATCTATTGCCCACCTGTGCCTCTGCTTACCTACTTCAATTTTAGTTATTAAACAGTAATTAAAGTGAACGATAATTAAAGCCGGATCATCTCCAACATTAAACATGCGGCAATTCTCCAACAACTGTGGTACTTGACGACACGCAACAGCACTTGAGCAAGCGACAGCGACGCGCAAGTCCAACTATCTACCAATCAACAGGTAATAGGATGTGTCCAAGGCATATAGGGCTGCAAGGGATATCACGGGCCCGAAAACTAGAGCATCGCAACACAGATAGCAATAGATCAACAAGAGGGAATAAATACTATAAAAGTAAGATAGGTAGAAAGGGGGAGATGCTCGCCTGAAAACATTGCCGAAGGTTCATCCGAAGATCGGGGCGAGGCTCACATCAACTCAACAGCCTTATCCGCGAAGAAGCAAAACACTAGAAGAAACACCGGATGCACTATTCAATACTACGGCAGAAGATCGGGCATGATGCATGTATGATGCATGACATGGCAAAAGATGCGATGCAATAAGATCATATTAAGCAGAACCGGGGTCCCGACAATTATGTATATGGTTATAGTTGTTTAGCTACCCTGCAATTTAAATGTTGTCTTAACATGGCAAAATATAGTACCGGTTCGATGCACAAATTTAAATGAGGCCGATATTAGACTAGATTTGCCCGCATATGGGCCCCATATTTAATTATGAGGTGAATCGGCATAATGCCCCCAAACCACATGATATGCATGCGAGATGCACAATTAATATGCAACAAGTTTTATATTACATTTATAAAAATAGGGCTCGAGAAAAGGGGTCACACATTAGAGGGGCTCGACGATCTTGGGGTTCCGGGGGGTTCGGGGGGATCGGTCTCAGGGTTCAGGGTTCGACGGGATAACTGAGGTAGATCTTGTCGCATTCGGGAAGCAGTACTTGGTCTGGCGTCGGGGGCGCATTGGATCCGCCCTGGTCGGTGCCGATCTTGTCGTTGCGAAGTTCTTGTCGGGTCCGCGCCATCGAGTCGGTCTTGGCGTACGGGAAGGAGTACTTGTCACACCGGGGTTCGGTCTTCGGGGTTTGGACTCCGGTAGAAGTTCTTGTCGTTCCCTGACGAAGATCTTGGTGTGCCATCTCGATCATCTGTGGCCGGCATCGGGTTGGTCTTGTCCGTGAGGAGATCTTGGCGACGCGATCGAAGAACTTGTTACGGGTCGGTCTCAGCGATCTTCGGGTTCGTGTAGACGGTCATGGCGGTTCCGACTCCGGTCGATCTTGGCATGATATGAATTCTTCGGGGATCTGTCTCCGACGCTCAGGCCTTGAACAGGACGATGGTGCAAAAGCGGATATCAACAGGAGGCCCCGAGGAGGCTGCTGGCATGGTTCGAAGACGTGCGGGACGCAGCACCGACAGGGGCTGCAGGGCCTGGAAGGGAGCCGTGGGGCAGGGCATCAAAAGAGAAGAGAGCTCGGCAGCGGCGGCGTCGAGCCAGGGCTCGGGGAAAGGTGGCGCAGACGAGTGGGAGGCCGCGGATCTCCTCGAGGCGGTCGGCGACGGTGGAACCGGAGAAAGGGGCAGAGGCCGGCGACCTCGGGATTGGGGACCGACGGAGCAGGGTCAGGGGGCGCTCGGCCGGAGGAGTCCTGACGGCGAGAGGACGAGTGGCAGCGCGGGGCTGCGAGGGCAGGAGGCAGCGGCGGACGGAGGGGGTGGCCGGGCTCGACGAGGAGCTCGGGCGGAGGCGGCGGAGCGGAGCCCGGCGGCCGGAGGGAGGAGGAGAGGAAGGCGCCGGGGCGACGGGCGCCAGGAGGAGGCGGGGAGGTGCGCTCGGGGACGGAGGAGGCCGGGGCTCGGGAGAGGTGGCGGCCCGAGGAAGCACAGCGGCGGGAAGATCAATCGGGGAGGAAGGAGAAAGGGGGTCGGGGCGTGCGTGGTGGTTGGAGCGAGGCAGGACGAAGGTGGGGTCGGCTTGGTGGGGCCAGGGGCGGACGCGGCTGCGGGTGTGGTTGGTGGGGTGCTGGGGATCGGTGAGGAAGTGGGGGCCGGTTGGAGAGGAGTTGACCGCGGGGTGGGGAGACGGGGCCGGGCTGGCAGAGGGAGTGGAGTGGACAGGGTGTGCGTGAGTGCGTGTGTGAGGGAGGAGAGAGGGAGAGGGGTGCATGCGGCTGGCGGGGTGGGGCCCAGGGGGAAGGGTGGCCGGCCGAGTGAGGGGGTTAGGATTGCTGAGGTGGCTAGGTGGGTAGGAATTAGGGTGAGGTGGCCAGAGAGGTGAGGTGGCAGGCTAGGATAGGTGGGTAGACTAGGATTGGGTAGATTAGGTTTTAACTGGGGTGGCCGGTTGGCTGCCCCTAAAAATAAATCAAACATTTATTTAATTAAAACGGGGCGTTTGAAAATCGTGGTCAGACAAAACAAAATATTTCGGAGACCCGGGTTTTGCGTTTGAACAAAGACGGAGGTAAATAGAAAACAAAATATGTTTTCCGAAAATAGTTTCTGACAAACAAATGCATGATGACATGACGATGCTCAAATGCAATGTGGCATGAAGACATGAGCATGAGGTCATGATGATGCAATGCACAAAAACAACGCGATTTTCTAGTAGTGGTTTTGCGGGATGCCACACCTGCCTCGCCGTGGCCAGCTCCCAGCCGTGTCCTGAGTTGTACTTAATTGTATAGGTTCGATTGCACTTAATATGTCAAAGTGTCGAGTCAAAGAATCAAAATCTGGATGAATTGACAGCAGTATGAGTTCGATTCGAAGAATCAAAATCTGGTTGAATTCTGAAACTTACAGGAGATATTGGTAGTCCTACACCTGATTTTTTTTCAAGGTTACCTGCACCTGAATATATTGACTAAGTTATGAAGATAATCAGGCATTGCTCATTGCACAACCTTACACACCAGAGGTATAGTATGCTGCATCTACCTATAAAGACATATAGAGTATGTTTGTTGCTAATGTAGTTTGTATGGTCAGGACTAGTTTAGTCCTAATTAATAGTTCCATCATTTTTCTTTCAGATTCAATATGTGACAGAAATTCAGACAAGCACTGACAGTTTAAGGATACAAGTGTGATGTGACAGATAGCTATTTAAATTCAACACTAAATACAAGTATGATGTGTACTACACATGCACACAAGAACGATAAATCCTCCAAGATCACTGTCCGTTGCCGACATCACAACTGAATAAAGCAGGTCAATATCATGTAGCAGATTGCATGCTAGGATTGGATGATCAAAAACGGCACTGTTTCTATAATAGCATGACAAAAAAATGGGGACAAATAATGCTACTCTTCTAGGACTGGATGATCAAATTTTGTATGCTACTTACCAAATATAATTCTCAATGGCACTGTTGCATAGTAGCTTACCGTGTAACTAAGACAGGAGCATCAATATTCAGTGTCTGAATTATTCAGTGTTCTAGAGATTGAACTGACTACGTTTCAGTTTAGTACTAGTAGGAGTAAAAAAACTCATCAGCAGACAATTGTTTCCTGTAAGAGTAGTACTAGTAGGAGTAGCAGGACTAGCAGTTCTATGTAATTAATATATTAGTGGTTAACTTGTGGTGAGGATTGTACATGACAGAAATCCACTGATGTGCTCAAGCACAAAAAGATTCAGCACATTTTAGATTACAGCAATGTTTAGAGTGAGTACTAGTACTGCTTGCATAGGATGCATGTCCTCTCCTACATGTTAGAAATGTAACACTAGTAAGAAATCTAACACTACCAGAAATTGCTGTATCTTCTCACATATAGAAATCCAGAACTTATGGTCAGATTTATAGTTACCATTGTAACTACCTCGGTGAATTACGCTCCTAGATTCAAGCCTGGATGAACGGAAATGGTTGAAATAGTACGGTGGGGCCAAAATGCCACTCACAGGTAGACCTTTCGGCCGTCCCAACCATTTACAAACATCGGGACCAGAACGGGCGGCGTAATCGGCAGGCGAAGGGATCAACTACATACACAAATGAGTATATATGTATGCAAGCCAACATACAACAATACATCAGAGCCATTCCATCTAAAAGAAATAGAAATATTGCAACGCCATACGGCAAGATTCAAATATCCTAGATAGATCTAATAGTTTAGGATATCTCCTCATACATCACACATCAGAGTATCAAGCGGAAGCGGCAAACAAGATCCGAGTACGGATAAGAAGCAAATCGGCATAAGATGCCCCATAAATAAACACATCCCGCCCACAGATCTCACGGATCCCCGTTCCCGGAATCTCTACACCGAATGATCGTTGCCAACATCATCCGACTCCTCCACCCAGTATCCATCTTGAGAGTGTACCTGTTCATCTGAATCAAACAATTTATCGTGTGAGACCCTAGGGGTACTCAGCAAGTCTTTATGCCTCTAAAGGGGACACAACCTGGGGGGACGCAACTGCAGCAAAAGATAAACCCTAACAATTCTATAGATACTCGCTAACCATCCGCCTAACCAAAGATAGACGGATGTCCGTGAATTAATAACAACAGTTATAATGGTAATTTCAACAGATCCATCCTCCTCCTCGCTTACCAACGAGGAAGCGGACGAACAACCCCCATCCGTTGGCAGTTTTATTATCCATTTCCATGAGTGTTGCTCTGTTTACTAGTCAGTTACCTAGTCTAGTCAACTTAAAAGCGGTACTTTAGTTATACTTGTCTATGATCGAGAAACTGTGCTCCAAGTCGTCCATAACCGCGGACACGGCTTTCAGAAAGTTTTACCCTGCAGGGGTGCACAAATAGCAACACACACTCGATCAACCTCGGAAAAACCAAATCAAAACCCAACGAGGCCGTCACGACAAAGCAATCACAAGATTCAGAAATATTTCAGGGGGGCACCCCTTTAAGTAGACCCGCAACGAAGCCGGCCGGCTCCGAGACGGACTTAAGGTTGTGGGGGCGGCTGTAAACGACTGGGAACCCGAAAGTGTGGCTGGGCTTGTCGATACAGCAAAATCGGGCCACGATCCAAAACAGTACAGGTGCTCCTCGCACAATCGTAAATAAAGCAGTAAGCATGGCATAAGTACAGGATAGTAGTAAAACCTCAAACTAGTTTGTGGCCCCAAGAAAATAAGAATGAATCAAGCTCTGGCTGAGGGGGGTCCATAAGCCTCCCGGATGTGGATAGCGCGAATATTCAAGGAACAGGAATCAAGTACTCGGGGTCCTACGGGACACAAGTGAGCAGGAAAAACCAAATAGCAGATATTGCCCACCGGTGCCACTTTCATTAGTTATCCCATTACTACTCAGGTTAAGTTGTTTAGGTACCTTGTTATCCATCAGACACTCACATACCCTACACATGCTGTTCTACGACTCGCATGGCTCAAACAACTCCTGTAGTAATGGCTCATGGGATGGAGGAACAAGCTTCGGTGGGGTTTAAAAGTAAAGGCTATGCAATACTTGGGATTCAATTTAATGCAATCGCGACTCGATGATGCAAGAATAGGATAGAGGCAATAGGTATTGTATGTATGCAAGCATGTGGTAATGCTTGCCTGGCAGCTCAGTTGAAGCGAGAGAAGGATCTGGGTGGTGCTCCTGGATTTCCTGATATATCCCCTGCTCAGAGTCTATTCGAAGAAGAACCAAACAAACAAGGGCCACATAAATAAAGTGCACAAGCATATGATTATAATGCGACAAGCAAACAATCATGCCATGATGAATGATGCACATTTTGCATGGCATTAATGTAGCATGGCATGGGTGAGGTGGAGAATACAAGAAATAAACATTTTATGGGGTTTTATTCATATTTTATGCTCCAATAAGTTGTTGTATGCTTTATATTTATATGATTCATGCTGCAAAACAGATGATGGAATGCATAAACAGAAAGGTCTCGACGAGCTGATCATTTTAGACATATCATTTGTTGAATTTGGAGTTAGAAAACAAAAGTTATTAAATATTTAAGAAAAATGGCATTTAATTGTAATTTAGATCAACTTGGAAATTAAAGTGTGCAAAACATATTTTGAATGGCATATTTGAAATCCTCACATTTTCCTGATTCAAAAACATATATTATTTGTATTATTTGGATTTATAATTTAAAAGTTATTTTTAAACAGAATTTAAATTTGAATTTAAATCGAATTTGAAAAGATTTGTTTAAAACAGAAAAACACCAAAACTTTTTCTACTCAGGTTAAGCTAGCCCCAGCCGCAGACAGATGGGCCCGGGCGCTGACTGGACACACACGCGCGCAGAAGCTTTTTCTCACCACGGCAGAAGCTAGCCACTATGCATGACAGGTGGGGCCACGGCTAAGGGGCCCATGTGACAGCGAACGAACGCGCAGGGTCTGCCAGCGGGGCCGGGCTGGAGCGCGGGTTGAGCAAACGAAACGCGGGGAACCTTTTTGCAAAATGGCCGCAGCCGCGGACAGTGGGGCCAGGAAGGACCGCGGGTTGATGGAAAAGAAAGTGCGGGGGGTATGCGCAAAAAGGCGGCGGCTACTGTTTTTCTTCTCTCTGCTCCGCGGACAGGCCGTGCGCGACAGGCGCACGCGCGACGCGCGCGGTGCGAGGGGTCGAACCCGCGACCTAGCGGGCGCGAGCGGAGGTGGCTGCCGCTGCGGTGGCTTGGCGTTGATGTCAGGGAGGGGTAGCGCAGCTAGGTAGGGTTTGTGCGTCGCGGGAGCGAGTAGACAGACGCGGGCGACGGTGCACCGAGGGTGCTCGACGGGTCGATCGCCACTACCAGGAAACGACGGTGAATTCAAGGATGTCTGGGAGACTCGCAAGCTCACCGCGAGGTGGTCGATGCGGTTGGATCGTGTTGGGAGGCGACAGAGAGGTGAGGACGCAGGCGGCCGGCGCAGCTAGGGTTTCCCGCGAGCGCGTCGGTGTGCAGCGGATCTGGCCGTCCTCCTCCTCGCTGCTGTGCACGGGGCGATGCCAGTGGTCTTGCCGAGCTTCCTCGACACCCAGCGCGTCACGCCACCGGCTAGGGAGAGGGGTGAACGGAGGAGACCGACGGTGGCTGGCGTCGGTGAGGTTATGGTGAGGAAAGGCAGGGGGAGAGGGGAGTGGCCTGGGACGGATCTGGGGATGCAGGGTAGGCTGTGGGGGTGGATAAGAACGGGGGGGAAAGTAGATGGCTTCGTGGAGGGGGAAGGTGGCTTCGGCCACCTTTATCACCTCCCTCACATGCTCGGCATGGGCCAGGGCGAGGTGGATGGGGCTGCCAGGGCGAGGGAGAGAGGCTGCAAAGGTGGTGGGGCCTAGAGGCAGTGTGAGAAGGAGAGATAGAGAGGCTCGGGTAGGGTTTCGGTTAGGGCTAGAGGAAGAGAGGAGGGTGGCATGGTGCTAGGGTTGGGAGGCTCGGGTAGGGTTTGTTAGGGTCGGGTAGATGGGGTGTGGGGCCAGCATGCAGGGAGAGAGGAGAGGCCGAGAGAGAGGGAAGGTTGGCTCGGCCTAGGGTAGGGTAGCTTCGGTTTAGGGTTTTGAGAGAGGGTGCCTTGGCATGGGTAAAGAGGAGAGGGTGGATGGGGTAGATCATGGTGGTGGTAGGGTTAGAGAGAAAGAAAGATGAGGCCTAGGGTTTGTGGGTGGTTAGGGTGTTTAGGGTTTTGGGAGAGGATTAAGAGAGAGGGGTGGTATGGTGATGGTGATAGAGTAGGGAGAGGGATTAGGTTTTTCTTAGAGAGGAAAAATAAAGAGAGAGGGTTTTAGGGCTAGTGATGGTGGCTATGGTAAAGAGAGAAAGAGAGAGAGAGAGGAAGATGGTTTAGGGTTACTACATGATCTCCATGACCATGTATGGATGGAGGGGAAAGGAGAGGAAGGTGAGGATAAGAAAGAGAGGTTGATGTGGTGGATAGAGAAGAAGCAAGATCAAACAAAATCATGCCCAAGGGGAGTGAGAGAGAGATAGCTAGAGTAGGAGGGAGATGGATGATCCACACAAAATGACCACATAAAAACAAGGCAAAAATATAGAGATGGTTGCATGGGACATGCATTACATTTAATGCACTCCCTAAGAGGTTGGTGCACGCTTGCATGGGCCATGCATAAGCATTAAATGCCATGTTTAATCTTGTGAAACCAAAATACTTATTCATGGCATTTATACATATGCATTCCAAAATATGGAATAAAGCCAAGCAAAAGAAAATAGAATTGGATCCACCCAACCTACATGAGCTAGAGATAAGACCCAATAAAGTGCAAAGCCCATATTTAGTTGGGTGGTGGAATGATGGGGTGATGACAAGAAGGGTGGTGGAGTGAATAAAAGAGATGCCCCCAACTCAACTTGGGCATTTTAACAATATATCAAGAACCAAATACAATATCAAGAGGCAAATACAATTTACAATGCATATGAGAGAAGAACCAAATCAAAAGGGTTTTATATGATGCTCAAATGCAAGGTGGCATGATGACATGAGCAGGATATAATTATGATGCAACAATTATACATATGAAGTAGCATTCTATATAGACTAGGCTAGTAGCATTGCAATTGTTAGACAATTGGGATGCTACAACCATCTACTCTAACACTACCAGAAATTGCTTCGATGAGGGCATCAAATGAATCTTTCTTTTTCTGAATGCCACCACCATTGGCCATCCAAGAATAGAGGTCATCCAAGAATAGACGGCATCTGCCTCCTGGAAGAGCCCACCCTTGGCATATACATGTGTAGCTGTGTGGTCAGATAAGATGAATAAATTTGTAGTTAATATTTCTGAATAAATGTTGACAATTCAGTTCCTGCAATTAAACACACGTCTATCAGTTTATGATCTTCATTCTGCTAATTATGATGTTTCCTTGAGGTTAATATTTCTGAACATTATGCAATAACAGGGAGTTAATTCAAAGGACATATCCAAGAACAAGTGATTGCATGATTATCACTCATAAAAAAGTGGCAGAGTTTGTGCATAAAAAGGTGTATCCTAATTTCATAGTTTGGCAATATAGGCACTACCAAAGTGGAAGAGTTTGTGAAACTAGAATATGCATGATTATCACTCAGCATATATGACCAGCACCTTATCAAATAAGGTCATGTAAACCTTGATGTTCGGTCTTCAATAAACCATTCTATTCCCTGATATATAGTGCAATAATTATTCCTGGTCCAGCTATATATACGCATAATTCATAGGGACAGTTACAGAGTTGCAGTTGGATGGATTTACTGATGGTTCTCAAACTATGCATTCTCAAACCTGCATGTCTAGTTATTTGACACTTCTCAACCTGCATTCTCAAACTATGCTCTTTCCTTTCAAAATAAAAGAAAAAGGAAAGTTCAAATTATGCCTAAAATGTTCAAAATGATAATACCTAGACTGGTTGAAAAAGTGCATCGCTGTCGGGGATATTACCCCGGGTACCCCAGAGTTGAGGTGTAAAGGGACGTATGAAGATTAAACAGACGAATTTATAAAATAGTACGGAAATATAAGGAACATACCTTGAAAGATATAAGACATATAGAGAATAAAAAAAAGAGAAAAAGGGAAAAGAGGCTGGGCCGAATTATACTTAATCCGGCCCAATCCTGAATCCTGCAGGACCAAGTTAACTCCTCAGGGGCCGAATCATGGCTACAAGGGCCGAATTAGCCACCACTCCCGCTGGGACGGATCACCTATGTCGGCCCAGCCAATCTCGGCAGCACTCCATCCCACCATCCTCGCTCCCGCCAAAAGCCAGACTCCCGCCGACGCTTCCCCAACGCGCCCCCGTCGAACTACCTCGCGGTCCTTCCTGAGCGCTCAACCCGCCGCCTAGCTTCCACCCGGGTGGCCCGGTCCCGAGTAATTTGGCCCACCACGGGACCGCGCCACCTTCCGCCCCTCACGCATCGACCCACCTCCTGGGCCGACCCAATACTGTCGGCCCACGTCGACACCAACTCACCCCGGCGTCCCGCTGCTCCTGCCACAACTCCAGCGCCGCCCACCAAGTCACCCGGGTGGGCTGACATATGCCGAAGCCGGCCCACCACGGGGCTCCCAGCACACCGTCGCACACGCTTCACCCGGGTGGGCTGACTTGGCCCACCACGGGATTTCTGCCAAAGGGAATAACCCGGCTGAGCTGCAGCCTGCCTGGGCCGAGTAAGGCCAATTCGGCTGGACCCTTGGACTCTGCCCCAGGCTGGGCCGGATCAGTTTCCCCCATCCCGAATTATCACTTCCCAGGCTAAGTTAAAACATCTCGGACGGCCTTATATTCATTTTCAGGAGTACACGCGACCTCTACATCAACGCACCATCAGGCCAAGACAAGCTCCTCAAGGACCGTGCCAGTGTAGGGGCGCTCATGGCTCAGATTGGCACATGCGATACGGAATATGCCTATGCCATCTAGGAATATGCTGAGGAATATGCCTTAGCATCTCCAAAGATGCCAAGGCATATGATGGGCATCTCAAGAAGATGCCTAGAATATGCTGTTTAGATACCAGTCGTAGGGAACAAGATTTGTCCCCTGGGCTCCCCTTTATAAGGAGCACCAGGGGGATCGTTCAGGAAGAGGCCCCGAAGGGCTCTTCTCCTCTCTGCTCAATAGGAGCTCTTCTTCTTCTTCCTCCTCCACTCTCATAGAGAGATCTAGGTATAGGCATAAGAAATACAGCTCAAGGAGCATGATTGTAGCCACAAGTATGGCAAGATTATAAGAGATTAGATGTACAGAAAGAGGTGTTATCTCCACATGAGAGCCTAAATTCTAGATACATTGTATTTCTCTTTGTTCGTACGAGTGCGGTTTTCACTGCATCATCCTTCCCCGGATTCCTCCACGTCTATCGGCCCCAACTTTAGCCTACCCATGGCATATGCCGTGATACCACCACGACATTTGGCGCCCACCATGGAGCCTTTTAGTGGCATTGGTTGGGTTTCTATCCGGACGGGAGCATCCTCATCAACCTCTTCTTCATAGAGCTCCTTCAGCTCCTCCAAGCGAACAGAGAACAGAGAGGTAAGCACGGGGGTCTTCAAGTCTGACTCAGCAAAGCAGGTAAGACTCAGCAAGAATGACTCAAACTCTTCTCCAAGCATACTGTAAGTACTAGATAACTCAGCCACCAACACTCGATCCTTCACCCCGGGGAGAAAATAACTCAAGCCGGGGACTAGCCAACATATCCATAGAATCACCTTTAGATGGAGAAAACATTAAGTTGATTTGGGTTAGTATTTGACTAGCTTATTTCTGATTCAGATAGAATTTGAGTCCGTTTATTTATAATTCGAATAGGATTTGAGTAAGTTTATTTATGCTTCGGATTAACCTTTAACTCAGCTTACCGGCTTATTGATGATTCAGATAGAATTTGAGTAAGTTTATTTATGCTTTGGATTAACCTTTAACTTAGCTCACCAGCTTATTTATGATTCGGATAGAATATGAGTCCGGTTATTTATGATTCGGATAGGATTTGAGTAAGTTTATTTATGCTTCGGATTAACCTTTAACTCAGCTTACTAGCTTATTGATGATTCGGATAGAATTTGAGTCAGTTTATTTATGCTTTGGATTAACCTTTAACTTAGCTCACCAGTTTATTTATGATTCAGATAGAATTTGAGTCCTCTTATTTTGATTTGAGTAAGTTTATTTATGCTTCGGATTCACCTTTAACTCAGCTTATCAGCTTATTTATGCTTCGGATTAACCTTTAACTTAGCTCACCAACTTATTTATGATTCGGATAGAATTTGAGTCAGCTTATTTATGATTCGGATAGAATTTGAGTCAGTTTATTTATGCTTCGGATTAACCTTTAACTCATCTTACCAGCTTATTGATGATTTGGATAGAATTTGAGTCAGTTTATTTATGATTCTGATTAACCTTTAACTCAGCTTAGTAGCTTATCTCTGATTCGGACTAACATTTGATTCAGCTTGTCAGGATATATTATAATTCGGATTTGTATTCTGATTCAGCTTACTAGCTTATCTCTGATTCGGACTAAAGTTTGATTCAGCTCGCCAGATTGCCAGGTTCTGTTATGACTCAGATCGATATTTAACTATCTTGCCAGGTTATCTCATATCTCGGATGACTATTTGCCAGCATATCGTATCTCGAATCTATATCTCAGATCTACATCTCGAGTCACATCTCTCAGCGATTAGCCCTATTATCATATCCCAAAGCTTTGTCTCGAATTCATATCTTGGATCCATATCAAAGGCAAGTTGTCATCTTCTCATCAGATCAAGTTATATCTCAGAAAACAGATGACTCGGATTTGAGTCAGATGACTCAGATTTGAAGACATAAGTCAAAATTGAGTAAAATAACTCAGATTTATAATCAGGTGACTCAGATTTGAGTCATATACCTCGGATTTGAGTAAGATGACTCAGATTTAAGACATAAGTCAAGTTTGAGTAAAATAACTCGGATTTGAAAACAAATGACTCGAATTTGAGTCATATACCTCGGATTTGAGTCAGATGACTCAGATTTGAGACATAAGTCAAGTTTGAGTAAAATAACTTGGATTTGGAAACAGATAACTCGAATTTGAGTCATATACCTCGGATTTGAGTCAGATGACTCAGATTTGAGACATAAGTCAAGTTTGAGTAAAATAACTCGGATTTGGAAACAGATGACTCGGATTTGAGTCATATACCTCAGAACTGAGTCAGATGACTCAGATTTGAGACATAAGTCATGTTTGAGTAAAATAACTCGGATATGGAAACAGATGACTCGGATTTGAGTCATATACCTCGGATTTGAGTCAGATGACTCAGATTTGAGACATAAGTCACGTTTGAGTAAAATAAATCGGATATGGAAACAGATGACTCGGATTTGAGCCATATACCTCGGATTTGAGTCAGATGACTCGGATTTAAGACATAAGTCAAGTTTGAGTAAAATAACTCGGATCTGAAAACAGATGACTCGGATTTGAGTCATATACCTCGGATTTGAGCCAGGTGACTCAAAGACATAAGATAGATGTGAGTAGAATAACTCGGATTAGGAATCAGATGACTCGGATTTGAGTCATATCACTCGGATTTACAATCAGATAACTCAGATTTCAGACATAAGACTAATTTGAGTAATTTAACTCGAGTATACAGTCAGTTGATTTGAATTTAGAATCATATGACTCGGATTTGGGACGCAAATCAGATTTGAGTAATATGACTCAGGAAAAATAAATTGGATGAAAACTTACCCGAAAGGATTAAAAGACCAGTGCCCAAGAAGACCAGAAGTCACAACTTACCCAAAGGAGTTAAAAGACCAGTGTCCAAAATGCCAGAAGTCACAACTTGCCCAAAGGGGTTAATAGACCATTGCCCAAGAAGGCCAAAAGTCATAACTTACCCAAAGGAGTTAAAAGACCAGTGCCAAAAATGGTCAGAAGTCATAACTTACCCAAAGGGGATAAAAGATCAATGCCAAAAATGGCCAGAAGTCATAAACTTGTCCAAAAAGGTTAAAAGAGCTATGCCCAAGAAGGACAAAACTTATAAATTACCCAAAGGGGTTACAAGAGCAATGCCCAAGAAGGCCTGAACTCAAAACTTACCCAAAGGAGTTACACGGCAAGGAAAATTTATGTCAATATACAACTCTGGAAACATTTTAATATAAAGTCTATGAGCGACTCTACAAGTCCCAAATAGACTCGGGGACTAATGTCGGGGATATTACCCCGGGTACCCCAGAGTTGAGGTGTAAAGGGACGTATGAAGATTAAACAGACAAAATTATAAAATAGTACGAAAATATAAGGAACATAGCTTGAAAGATATAAGACATATAGAGAATAAACAAAAGGGAAAAAGGGAAAAGAGGCTGGGCCGAATTATACTTAATCCGGCCCAATCCTGAATCCTGCAGGACCAAGTTAACTCCTCAGGGGCGGAATCATGGCTACAAGGGCCAAATTAGCCACCACTCCCGCTGGGCCGGATCACCTATGTCGGCCCAGTCAACCTTGGCAGCACTCCATCCCACCATCCTCGCTCCCGCCAAAAGCCAGACTCCCGCCGACGCTTCCCCAACGCGTCCCCGTCGAACTACCTCGCGGTCCTTCCTCAGCGCTCAACCCGCCGCCTAGCTTCCACCCGAGTGGGCCGGTCCCGAGTAATTTAGCCCACCACGGGACCGCGCCACCTTCCGCCCCTTAGGCATCGACCCACCTCCTGGGCCGACCCAATATTGTCGGCCCACGTCGACACCAACTCACCCCGGTGTCCCACTGCTCCTGCCACAACTCCAGCGTCGCCCACCAAGTCACCCGGGTGGGCCGACATATGCCGAAGCCGGCCCACCACGGGGCTCCCAGCACACCGCCGCACACGCTTCACCCGGGTGGGCTGACTCGGCCCACCATGGGATTTCTGCCAAAGGGAATAACCCGGCTGAGCTGTAGCCTGCCTGGGCCGAGTAAGGCCAATTCGGCTGGACCCTTGGACTCCGCCCCAGGCTGGGCCGGATCAGTTTCCCCCATCCCGAATTATCACTTCCCAGGCCGAGTTAAAACATCTCGGATGGCCTTATATTCATTTTCAGGAGTACACGCGACCTCTACATCAACGCACCATCGGGCCAAGACAAGCTCCTCAAGGACCGTGCCAGTATAGGGGCGCCCATGGCTCAGATTCGCACATGCGATACGGAATATGCCTATGGTATCTAGAAATATGCTGAGGAATATGCTCATATGCTGGGTATCTCAAGAAGATGTCTGGAATATGCTGTTTAGATACCAGTAGTAGGGAACAAGATTTGTCCCCTGGGCTCCCATTATAAGGAGCACCAGGGGGATCGTTCAGGAAGAGGCCCCGAAGGGCTCTTCTCCTCTCTGCTCAATAGGAGCTCTCCTTCTTCTTCCTCCTCCACTCTCACAGAGAGATCTAGGTATAGGCATAAGAAATACAGCTCAAGGAGCATGATTGTAGCCACAAGTATGGCAAGATTATAAGAGATTAGATATATAGAAAGAGGTGTTATCTCCACATGAGAGCCTCAATTCTAGATACATTGTATTTCTCTTTGTTCGTACGAGTGCGGTTTTCACTGCATCATCCTTTCCCGGATTCCTCCACGTCTATCGGCCCCAACTTTAGCCTATCCATGGCATATGCCGTGATACCACCACGACAATCGCATCCCTAGAATAGCACAAATAATCAAGACTGACAGTTTCAGTATCAGATATTGACATGTCAAAGCACAACAAGAATTGGTGTAAAGATCTTCAAGCGGGCACGAGAATTGATACGAACTGGTTACATACATATTGACATGGCGCAAGAATTCACTTTGGATAATTCATAGTCTGGATTTTGTAGAGCGGGAGAGATCGGGGCACCGACCTTGCAGAGCCCCCTGGATGGCAGCCAACAATAGCAGAAGAAAGCCGGAGCGGTGGCCGACGGATTCAGATCTGAGAAGAAGCGACTTTTGCTCCGGCAGCAGCAAACTCTCGTCAGCAGCAGCAACTCCCATCGGCAGCAGTCAGTTGGGTGCACGTCGGGGCTTGTACCGTGACGGGGGCGATGGCCTCCGGTGCGCACGGCCTCAGCGGTTGCTTCGCCTACGGGGTCCCTCAGTATCGTAGCTCCGTTCGGCCACCACTGCTGCATATCCGACCGCCGGAGTGGGGGGAAATCCCATCTTGAATTCAAGGAGGAAGAGGACAACGCGCGAAGGAAAAGAGAGGCGGCAACGAAGCGCGAGAGGAAGAGGAGGCGGCAGCGCGGTGCGGAGAAAAAAAGGCGGCGGCGGCATGGGACGGGAGGGGTGGTGGTGGAGTAAGGCGGCAGGCGGCGTCGAGTGGCAAGCAAGGAAGAGCAAAGAGAGCGAGGAAGACGAGCGGTGTGGACGTCAGGTTTGGTCGGGCATTTTACGGGAGTTTTTTTTTTTTTGGCAAAATGACCCGTCCGACATCCTTTTCTAGACTAAGGGAGTACATAGTTTTGGATCAACACAAATCTAGCTTCTCGGATCTAAGGCGGTCGGCACAGCTTCTTAAGAAGCTTTTGGAAAGCTAAAGCTTGAGAGTTACTCCCTTCGTTAGGGATTATAAGTCATAAGAACTTTTTTTTAAATGTTAAAAATTACAAGTCCTTTCTCATTTATTACCATCTCTCATTCAATGCATGGTCTTTTTTTCTTTCTCTTCTCTCCTACATGTACAACTATTGATGCATGTAATAATTAAAAAAATAAGTTATTGATTTTTTTAATCCTATCAAAATGATGCATAGGCCTTGTAACCCTTAACACCGAACACCTAACACCGAACACGCCTTATTCCAAAAAGAGGACCATTTAGAACCAATCATTATACATCTACGGTCCATATTAATGGCTTTGACTTTGTCAAGATACAAATACATCTAGTCTAAATAATTAACTAGATGCATTTGTATCTCAAAAAAATTAAGGCAATTAATATGGACCAGAGTTTAGATGAATTTGTATCTCAAAAAAATTGAGGCAATTAATATAGACCAAAGGTTTAGACTGGATACATTCGTACCTCGAAAAAATTGAGACCATTAATATGGACCAGAGGAAGTACAAGGAATTAGCAAATGTCCAAACACTGTTTACTAAATACTACGAGCTAACAAAAAAATCAGATCAATTTTATACAAAATCAGAGGAAGAAATCAGCATACATGGCTCCAACGGTTGTTCCAAAAGTTCCCTATAAACAACACAACTTAACCGTATGACAGTACCTATGGCATCAAACAGGTGACATCCATGATACATGTAGCACTTGGCCTTGAAACTCTGCCCGTCCAAAAATCACGACTCCGCTGCTACACACAACCCATTATCAACCCAGCAAAAAGGACACCAAATATACACCTACTGGTTGAAGGTCCGGAGAGTGTAGCTGTCAACTGTCATTGAATCAACACATACATAAGGCAGAAGGAAGAAGGGAGATGGATGGAGCAAACAGACAACAATACAATGATAAATATGGTGGGGCTTTCATTTGATCACTTCATGGTTTCCCCTGACGGACCGCTCCAGCTCCGGCGTTCCTCCTTGAGTGCCTCAAGCAGTCAAAGCAGGGTATGATGCGCGGTGGACAGACCTGTTCATTCTCCTCGAGTACCTCATGCAGGTGAAGATGGGCAACATAATATGCTTGTTCTCGTGGTATGTCTAGAAGAGCTCTTCAGAGTTGAATTTATTCCACGCCTCCTGTTTAACGAATGTAGAGAGGATGATTAATGAAATACTTGGTGGCATCGAAGGGTTATGATGGAAACAAGCACAAAAACGTCTGCATCACTGTAGTGGTAATATGACAGGAAAACCATTGAAGTACAGGCCACCATTTAAATAAATAATACAGAGTAGTATATAAGCTCATTGCATATTTTAATCCTGAACTAAATCAGTCCAGTGTATTCAATCAGTACATCTTTGTCCAGCAACATGTCTTTTCAAGACTTCAACATGGCAGTCTAGCAGGTCAATAGTACCTTAGCATTGATTTTGATGTCAGAATAATAGCAGCTCACAGCAAGTGCTTTACAGGCATCTTAAGTCTTATGGCAGTCCAAACTGACACAAGCCAGTGTCAAAATGAATATAGGTTATTCAAATGTGCAAGGTCAAAATAAGCGAGCCTAGGTGATGTCCATGTAGATCATTCAGGGAAACATATCATTGACTCTATGGACCACACATATTATGTGTAATAACAGAAACAAAACCAAAAAGGTCAATCTTGAAGGACCCATCTAGCATATATTTCTTATTCAAACAGAAACCACACATCAGTAACAACCAGGTCTCTTATGTATGCAATTTTAAGGTATTCAACATGAGTTAAATAAAAACAAAGACTAACACCAGCAGCATGTTGATGTGAAACAGGCAAGTGGCTATTCAGGGTATATTCAAAGGAACACGCACCTTAAGGAGGTCAAAAACCTTCTCGGCGATATATTTCTGCTGTAGATTTGCACCCTTTTGCTGCACCTTATCAGGATGGATGCACAAAGTTGCCTTCCTGTACACCTTTTTAACCGCAGCAGCAGTGATCAGATCTGTCAGGGATACAGGTTGCCATCCACATTCTGGCCAAAGTACCTGTTCAGAAATAGTAGAAGGATTAATACTGGGCAAAACACAGAACCTCACGTCTGGCTTGTCTTATAATGCAATTAAATGTGCATAAATTAGAAATCCTTCATCGTTTGGTAGCTTTCGACTGTTAATGGCAAACAGTTGCTGTCTCACAGAAGCTCGAACGCAGCTATAACAACACCCGGCAGAATACAACAATCATGTTTCTGGTGGAAGATTAGAGAAATTGCAATTGCATTCACATCATCTATATGGCTATATTTCAAGTAGCATTCGCAGCAAAGCATTTCATCTGTTGGCATCAAGGAAATTATACTTTTATACTACCTCCATTCCAATGAATAAGGCGTCATCGTTTTTGCGTGTTTTTTCTTTGAGCAAGAATTAATCTAAATATATGAAGATTATTGGTATAAAATTAGCATCATTAGAACGTGTTTCAATACAAATCCAGCAATACTAATTATGTACATACATAATCATGATATTGTTGCTCAATTTTTTCGGTCAAAGTTCGTCTTGGATTGCGCATGTGCCTTATTCATAGGAACAGAGGTAGTACACTTCCACCAGATATTCTCAGAATTTTTTCAGTTACAACCAGTAAATGTGAAAGAAATGCAGATCACATTGTTGCTACAAAGATGGTATTGCAACACATTTACCAAATGGTCTTAAAGGTATGCAAACAAATATGTTGCTCGTCAAGTTAGGCTTTCGGGTGAACTGATTGGTGCATACAACTCAATAAGGTATCAGGCTTTCTTTCATTCTGTTCCCACCAACCAGAACCCTAGCTGCCTGCTCTCGCCACCCAGCCTAAGCCGATGAGGAAGCATTGGCAATATAGTACATTTAAGCATCAGTAGATAACCAAAACAATCCAATAACACCTTAAATCCTTAATACCATGAGTGGTCAGTTCAGCGAAAAGATAGTTTAGTCAAACATACAGTTGGAACTGGGATTGCTGAATCTGAATGCTCAACAAAATAACCTCAGAACAAAACACATACAAGAGGATGTGTTGTTCATAATGAATTAAAAAATTACGAAACAGATAATAACAATACAAAACTGAACAACAAGAGTAATATATTCTGTTTAAGAGAAGGATAAAACAAGGAGAAATGACCATATAATTGACAGGAATAGATAATAGTTGCTTCGAGTTTTATCAGTTCAAGGACTCACATATTGCATAGTTGATAGCAGTGCCCTTAAATTGCCTTCTTTTCCAGCAGCCCATCGCTTAATCTCAAAGTCTAGTGTTTCCGAAATTCTCTGGAATTAACAGATATCACAATTAAAAAAAGGAACTTGCCATTAACAGCCAATAATAAGCATCTAATAGAATAGATAATACCCTTGCACATACAGGCAACCAGGAAAGTGCCATGGAGTGTATAAAATTGAGTAGAGACTAAGACAAGAAAAAACGGCTCATCTATCATGGCAAATCACTTACATCTCTTTCTGCCTGCTCTCTTTGAACATTCATATCCCGTTCATTCTTCTCAGCCAGAGCTTTTGCCTGCATAAGCAGTAAAATTAAAAAACAACACTACATGTTCTGCATGCATCACAATTCCACTATCATACCCCATAAAATGACAGGTGCACACATTGGTTAAAGAAATTATTCTACAAAAATGCAGAGATGTCATTATTAGAACAGATGAAGAGCAAGTATAGTGATTTTGAAAAGGTCATTTTCCATCAAAGTCAACTCTCGACCCAAAACAGTCAACGGAACTGTCAACCCAAAAAGTTGACCAAAAAAATGCCAGAAAAAATTCTGAAGCCAGTTTTGTACACCAAAAAATCATGTTCTACTTGGAAAGCAATCTAAAATGGGGTTAAACGGCCTAAAACAAGGGTTGAGGGGGGTAGCCACCACCGTGGGTAGCAAATTGCCTCTCAATAACTTAAATTAAAACCAGGAATATACAATCAACTATGAACAGCAACAATTTTTAACACAGGTGAGCAATCTCCGATAAACAATGCCGTTCACTTATCGAAATTATATCAACATTACCGCTCGTTCACGGGTCCGTTGATGCCGCTCCAACCTAGCACGTCTTCTCTCTTCACTCTCTCCTTCAACCGCTTGAAATTCATCAGATGACATGGGAGCTAAAAGAACATAAATCAATCAAATGAAGTTTATAACTGCCAAATTTCAAGAGTAATCTTGTTAGGGATGATTAATACCTCCTCCAAATATCGCAGATAGGTCATCCGTAATATTTGTGGTGGACGATGCCTTCCGCATAGATGCTGCTGAAGCTGAAGTTGCTGCCCCTCTACTTTGAGTTTGAGAATTAAACGTAGGATCCTGAAACTTCAACAATTATAAAAGAATAGCAAAAAATTGCCATTAAAACACAACTACTAAGGTTTTGGTAATCACCACTGCTGGAGCCCTTTGCTTAGGTGCACTGTTTGCTCGGGCACCCATACCGAAAAAGGACTCAAGATCATCTGGTTTACTCTGTTTTTCTCTTGCCGCCGCTGCTGCTACTGCTGCAGCCTGCCTCTCTCGAGCCTCAGCAGCTTGCCTCTCCCGAACCTCAGCTGCGGCCCTTTCCACTGCTGCTCGTTCGGATCTTCTCCTTGCATCTTGTTGAGCTCTCTCAACAGCAGCTCTTTCTGCTGTAGCCCTATCCCTGGTTTGAGCAGCAGCCTTCTCCTTAGCTTCAGCAGCAGCTCTCTCCTTTGATTCAGCAGCAGCCCTCTCAGCTCGGTCTCTAGCACCCACTGCAGCCCTCTCACGCGCTTCCTGTTGAGCTCTTTGCACGGCAGCTCGCTCAGCACGTTGCCGTGCTTCCCTCTCTGCTTTTGCACGAGCTTCGGTAGCTGCTCTTTCCCGTGCCTCCTTTGTAGCCCTTTCCACAGCTTGCCTAGCCCTCCCTCTTTCTCTCTCTTGCTCATGTTCCCTCTCCTCTTCAAGTCTTCTTTGTTCTTTCTCCTTTTCTTCCTTTTGTCTCGTCTCTTTCTCCCGTTCTAGATCCTCCTGCCTCTTTCTCTCTTCCCGATCATGTGCATACAACCTTGCTTCATCATCTTGTTCCTGATGTTCTCTATTTCTCTGCTTTGCATCACGTTCTCTCTCTCGTACTTCTTTGGCGTGCTTGAACTTAGCCTCAGCTTTGTCCATGGCTTCCTTCATTGCAGCTGCAGATGCTGCCGCCGATGAACTCCGCTCAATTTCTTCATCGTTGAAAGGGTTTGCATTGTCATAAGCTGACTTTTGAGGTTTGCCCATGGCAAAATCTTCTAGTTCATCCATCGAAGAACTGGCAGCTTGCTTTGCCGAACTATTCTGATGGTTGTAGTTTTGGCTAGGCTGCCGTAGATAATCATCATCCCTTCTTTTTGCTTTTGATTCATGTGGTTTTTTCTTAACTGCAAGAGATGGTGGTGGTCTTGAAGGGGGCGGCGCACTTGTTGGCTGTGTGAAGAGGGGAATCTCAGAAACTGTAAGCCATATCTCATCTTCAGACTCATCTGATCTTGGTGACCGGTCATCCATACCATTCCCAGTGTACTTCTCGGAACCTGGGGCACTAATATCAACATGAACATCAGAGTACTGGGCAGACTGTGACTGAGAAAAAACATTTTCGAAGTTATCCACAGAAGGTTGCTGGGCTGAGTTTCTTTTGGGAAAACTTTGCACAGGGCTTGAGTCACGGGCCTTGGTTGAGCCATTGCTATCTTT
Source organism: Avena sativa (assembly GCA_916181665.1). Lineage (NCBI taxonomy): Eukaryota > Viridiplantae > Streptophyta > Magnoliopsida > Poales > Poaceae > Avena > Avena sativa. The sequence continues at coordinate 129,935,842 of OV702297.1, forward strand.
TGGGTCATCACCCAAATTTGAGGTAAAAAGAGGTTCTGATTTTGGGACATGATTGAATGTGCTAGTATCTTCAAATAGACCACTGTCAACAGAAGCATTACCACGATCTTTTACATGAGATTTTGAATGCCTGCCCAATTCATCTAAGGGATCGGGGAATATCCCAGAGGATTGATGGGCTGAAGTAGAAGTTGTTTCAAAAACAGCAAAAGGGTCGCTTGCCATGCTAGCTGGCTGAGATGTAGGTACCTTCTTTTCTTTGGCACCAGTAGTTTCCCTGAGATTATAAAATATGAACAAGTTACAAACTGGACACATTTGCAAGGAAGTAAAACGCATCATATAAAAAAGGTAACTGAAGTAAATCTCTCACAGTTCACAAGCTCGTCAATTTTGATCCATGTGGTTTTTGCTTAACTGTAAAAGATCCATGTAAACATAACACCCAGCAAGTTCATAACCACGTCAACTATCTTGCATAACCCATTTGAAATTTCCTTAATCAACTGAATCAAGCCATAGGTCCTAAGTTTTTTCTGAAAGCTCAAAAATTAAAGTGAACTGACACAAAGCATGGATAGGGATCACAAATTCATGTACCAATGTATCAAAATTCACAATAGTTGGTGTCTGATCTGAACAACGAAGTGAAGGGCTACAAATTGGTCGGGGCCTTGCCAATTTAAAGATCATTTACATCTACTAAAAACAACATACTACCGGCGTTCCGGTGTATTGGGCTCGCATGAAAATTCTCTGTGACCAAGACGGACACGGATTGGTCATTAAATCTTGTTCTCTTCCTATTTTCCTCCAATAAGCAGGAATCTCACATGCAGTTAACAAGGTTAATTAATTGCCGATTAACTAGAGCATGCAAACAGTCATAGGAGGCCCATGGGAAAAAAACGCCAACGAGCGTGCTGTGCTGCATGACTAGCCAATAAAAAACGAGTCGCACGCCTACATGGATCTACTAGCGGTTTATAGGGAGAAAAAAGGCCACAGAGCAATTTAAAAGGTAGTAATAAATGCTAGCCGGGCCTTAATTCACAGCTAATTTGGAACAAATAGATTTTGGAGATAAGCCCTATATACCAGAATGGAGGGAGTAGTGCAAAGTGGTCAGGGAGCTTTGCTACATAATTAAAATCTACTAAATCGTTCAGCTTTAAATGCATCGGTTTATTTCTAATAATCCATTTTAGGTAAACCAAACCCGACATAATGCAAAGCGCTACAATTCTATTTCCTCAAAAAGAAGTGCTACAATTCTATCAACTTTTATTAAAAGCCACTGTACTGTGCTCCAATTTTTCTATATATCCCTTACAAGTTCAAAGCTCATTCGTGTCAACTCACTCTACCCAATTCAAAAACCAAGAAAAGCCTATTGTATTGTACATAAGAAAGCACCAAAAAACACAATGTACCGAATCATACGTTCACTTTGGTCCATGTATAGGCGCCTAGCACATGCAACCATTGAGTAGATTTCCATATATGACCGCATAATTTTCCCTACTCAGCAACCACACAATCCTCTCATTAGCCAGTAGACGAGTACCGACAAAAGCTATGGGCTCATCTGGCTCAATGCTACTTAAAAGTCTGAAAGCATGCACTCCTATGTTCCACATAGAGATAATGTAATGTCGTGTACATAAAATTGCAGAAAAAAGAGCTTACCTTTGCTTCACCGGGCTGCTTCTGCCAATCCCCGAGAACAAATCATCAAACCCCGCTGAAGACCCTGCTGGCCCGGACTTCCACTTCTCTTCTGGCACCTCTGACTTCCTTCCAAACCCACCGAGCAGGTCATCGTAGGCAGGGGGCGGCGCGTGGGTCCCCGCAAACACGTCCTCGTACTGCCCAGAGGAGCTCTTGACCCCGGGAACCCCGTCGAAGATGTCGTCGTCGTAGACTGGCTTGTCGAACACTGGCATGGATGAGTGCTTGGGCTTGGGCGGCGGCGCTGCGGAGGCAGAGGGCTCCTTGAAGGAGTCAAAGTCGAATATGGGGTCGACGGGGGGCGAGTGCGTGGACTTGGGCGGCGGGCCAGAGGACGGGGCCCCGAATAGGTCGTCGTAGGAGGGGGCGGATGGCGCGGCAGCGGCGGTGGATCTGGTGCTGGTCCAGGCGGATCCAGAGGGCGTGGCGGCGCGGGCGGCCGACATGGGGGCGGCCTTGCCCTGAGGGCGGAGGCCGAAGTCGCGGGCCAGTAGGCCCTGGAAATCGTCCATGGCGGCGGCGACGGCAGGAGGATCGGTGGATCTGGGCCGCGAGCACCCTGGTCGCGGCGCTCGTGCCCGCTGGCGATTGGCAGAAGGGGAATACTAGGCGCCAAGGGGGGCTATGGGCAGAGCAAAGAGGCGCGGTGGGTCCCCGGAGGGTGGAGGGGATACGAGGTCCGAGATTTCTATCGATCAGATAAATGGGGAAGGGTAGGCGGGTTTTAAGGGAGACGGCGCCGGAGTGGTCGCCGGCGACGGGAGAGGGGAATGGGGGGAGAGGGGAGGTGGGGGGAGACGAGGAGAGAGAAGGTTGTGCTGTCTCACGCGGCTGTCTTGCTGGGGTGTCTGGCGAGCGGGCCCGGATGGAGCGGGGAGCGACTTGAGCGTGTATCATTGGAGCCCGTGATGGAGGTCACTTCCATGTGGGCCATGGGTAAAGCCCGACCGGACACTAGGCACTCACGCGGTGTAAAGTCCAAATGAGCCACTGACACGCGGGTCAAAGCTCCATGCTTGACCCACCTGCTAGCGAAATGTGACAAGGTGGGGAACGCTAGCCAGGGATGGGGAACTCGTCGGTGGCGGCTGCGCTCACCGTCGTCGGAACCGAAGGAAGGAACCGGGAATGCGGTGAGTGGGCCCGGTCGTGATTTCGTACGTGGAGGAATGTGATTGGCCGGCGCACCGTGCCGTGTTGAGCTGTGTGATAGGAAATTATGACTCGATGGGCTTTTCGGGCTAAGATCTGGACTAAAGTATGACCGGACAAAGCTCTTTTTCATTAAGAACATCGAGTTTTTCATTCGTGTTTTTAGACCGACTTTTTGAGACGCTCTTTTTCATTAAATTCGGCTCAAATTCATCTAGTTTTAGTGTAGTTTGGCATAATATGAATACAGAGTACAGTTCAGCCTAGTTCGGCATACAGTCGACCATAGTTCAGCGTATATTTAAATATAGCTCGGCGTAAATTTAAGCCTATAGTGAAAATACAACATATTTCGGCCTAGTTTGGCCAGTTTATGCTCAGCGTCTACGTGTTGTCCCTGCGTATGCATAGGTATTCATCCAGATCATCCTGCATCTGTTGATGCACTGCCAGATTTTGGATCTCCTAACGCATGGCGATGAAGGCGGTTTAGGTTGGAGGCACCTGGTGATCAGGTTCGGCAAGAGGTTCCTGTCTGTAGTGTGGCTCGTTCTTCTCGACCAAACTCATTGGGTCCTTCCTCTCATCCCCAATGATCATGTTGTGCAAGGCCATATAACAATTTATCACTTCCCATATATGATCTTGCGACAAGGTCATAGCAGGGAATCGGACAACTGCAAACCTCTGTTGGAGTATACCAAATGCCCATTCCACGTCCTTCCTTCAAGCTTCCTATTCCTTGGCAAATTGAGAATGCTTGGGGAGCATTGGGCTTAAGATAGTCTTCACAAATATTGACCATCTTGGATAGATGTTATCTGCTAGATAATATCCCTTATTATAGTGGTGCCCGTTGATCTCAAATTCCAAAGGGGGAGCATGACCCTCTACAAGCTTGGCAAAGACATTTGAAGAGTTGGGGACATTGATGTCGTTGTTCGATCCTGCCATGTCAAAGAAGGAGTGTCAGATCCAAAGATCATGTGTAGCAATTGCCTCGAGTATCACAGTGTAACCTCTTTTTGTGGCATTTGTATATTTTCTGCCATGCAAATTGACAGTTCTTCCACTGCCAATGCATGCAGTCTATGCTTCCAAGCATCCTAGAAAATCCTCTACTTTCATTGACTGCGAGGATCCGAGCAGTGTCTTCAGCAGTGGGTGTTCTCAAGTACTATTTCCCAAACACTGCAATCATTGCCCTGCAGAACCTGTATAAGCAATCGATGGTGATGGACTTGGCCATGCGGAGATAGTCATCAGCACTGTCACCTGGTGCTCCATATGCAAGCAACCTCATCGCCACTGTGCACTTCTGTAGTGAGGAAAACTCAACCATGCTAGTGCAGTCCTTCTTGCAAATGAAATAGGAGTCAAACTCCCGGATGGCATGCATGATCTTGAGAAAGAGCTTCCGGCTCATCCTGAAACGGCGCCAAAACACGGCCTCTCCGTGGAGCGGCTCGTCATAGAAGTAGTCGGCGTACAACAAGCAGTAGCCTGATGATGTGTAGCTCAGATCACTGTAAAGCTTCATTGGGAAACCCCAACAGGAAGGTATGATGAGCACAGTAGAAAGTTTTCCCTCCGTAGAAACCAAGGTTATCGAACCAGTAGGACGAAGGAAACGACTCAAAGGTGTTGCTAGAAACTTGGAAACCTACACAATACAAACTCAAGACTTTGCCCCAACAAACGGTGAGGTTGCCAATCTCACCGGTTTGCTGAAAACAAAGGATTAATTGTATGGTGTGGAAGGTAATGATGGCTTGCAGAAAGTAAACAATAATAGTGGAAGATGTGTCAATGGTAAAGATTGGACCGGGGTCCATAGTTCACTAGAGGTGTTCTCCTTAATATAAACAACATAACATGCTGGGTAAACAAATTACAGCGGGGCAATTGACAGGACAGAACAAGGCATAACAATGCAATACTAGACATTCATGATCCTATGAGATTTGATTGGGCATTACAACAAGATATATAGACCGCCATCCAACTTCATCTATGACTAAAAATCCACCTTCAGGTTATCATCCGAACCCCCTCCAGTATTAAGTTGCAAGCAACGGATAACTGCTTTAAGCAAGGTGTGTAAAGTAAACAATACACTTGTTCCATGAACAAGAGATTGTTTGTCCCTAGTAGCAACAACACATCTACAACCTTAGAGATTTCTATCACTTCCCTAGATTAAATAGATGCATGAACCCACTATCGAGCAAAAATACTCCCTCTTGAGTCACTAGCATCTATTTGGCTAAGATAGCTATTAGAAACGGAGAGCATGCAAGATCTCAAACAACACAGACATGATAGAATCAATAAGATAGAAACATTAACCAACCTGACATAGTAATCTCAATATCCATCGGATCCGCGTAAACACAACATGCATGATTGCAAATATATGATCTTGATCATAAACAGAGCTCACAAGATCTAAACATGGTAGCACAAAGGAGGAGAAACAACCATCTAGCTACTACATGGACCCGTAGTCCAAGGTGGAACTACTCACGCTTCATACCGGAGGCTGGCATGGTGCTAAAGAAGGCCTCTGGGACGATCTCTCCCCTCTGGCAGGGTGCGGGGAAGAGCTTTAGATCCCCCAATCTAGGAATGATGGTAGCGGCGGCTACGGACTGTTTCGTGGAAGATGTATCAGGTACTTAGGGTTTACGTATCGGGTGCTTCTTATAGGCGAAGAGGAAGGTCGAGGGGGTGCCCGAGGTGGCTGCACCCCCACCCCCAGGCTCGGGCCAGGCCTGGACACGCGGCCAGGGGTGTGGCCCCCTCGAGTCCCTCTCCGTCTCGTCTTCTGGCTCCGTGTTCCCCACGGTAAAATATTGACTTTGGCTTTTGTCCCGTCCAATTCCGAGAATATTCATTTTTTGAATTTTCTGGAACCAAAAACAACAGAAAACAGGCAACTGGCACTGTGGCATCTTTTTAATAGGTTAGTCCCAGAAAACATATAAAAACATCTCAAAGAGAATACAAAGCAAAGCAAAGTAGATACTAAACAAGCATGGAACATAAAAAATTATAGATACGTTTATGACGTATCAAGCATCCCCAAGCTTAACTCCTGCTCGTCCTCGAGTAGGTATGTGATAAAAGAATGATTTTTAAGGTGACATGCACCATCAAAACCAAGATCAAACCATTTGCAAGCATTGAAAGTTGGGATCAAAGAACTCTAAACATGAGCATGAAAGAGGAGTTCTAACAGTAAGACAAAGTAACTATGCATGCCACATGAAAGACTACAAACAAAGATCATGAATAATATGCATTGAAAAACGTTTGTTTGTTTCACATACAGAAAACACAGCATAGTGGCATTCATCTTGTCCCTCATATAGTAGCAAATAGATGCATCTGACACCTTCAAAGTTCATAAGAGTGACTAGATACAAATAGTTCAAGAGCAAGTAATATCAACCATATGCATTGATCAATAAGTTTTGGAACAATGCACATAGAACTAAGAATGGCAACTATGCTCTCTTAACTGGTGTCTAAAGGTAGAAGGTGGAGACTCAATATAATGGTGGAAGAAAGGCCCTTCATTAAGGGAAGCAGGGATTTCAAGTTTTAAAAAGAGCTTCCAAAAATTATGGTACTTGTTAGCTTTCAGCCCTCATTGCCCCTATCATAAGCATCTTGAAGTGATTAAGGTTAAAGTGAATAAACTATGGAGTATATGCTTGATAAAGTATAAGTTGGTAATCTCATGTCCCTTGAATACGAGGGCTGCACCTCATGCTACTCAACTTTAGTCACCTGTAAGTTCTTGTCATAGTAAGTACATGTGTATCACAGAGAACCTCCAACGGGGTACCCCTTGCACATGGTACAGGAGCTATCACATAACCAAAATGACAAGGCAAACAGACAATGGGCATCTTAGCGATATTTTTATTCGTTATTTGCATAGGTTTTATTGAGGATGCTTCACATATTGCTCATTATGGTGATGGTGCAAGTTTCCAACATGATTAGGCATGGCTTAGGCTAGCGGCCCAAACGTTTCTCTAACACAAAATACATAACTCCATGGACTTACATGCTCCCCTTTTATTTCACACTGATGACATCCATGGACAAAAGAGCATGATATCAACTGTGTACAAAGTACAAGTGCAATGTTGAAAGTGTTCCCCGTGACAACACGGTTCGCTAATTCCAACGTATAAGTGCAAGCATATACAACATAGATGACACAAAGGTTCAAGTTTATTAGGGGCAAGAAAAATAAAGTGTGCCATCAAGTTTGTGAGAGCTTTAATCACTGAGTTTTCACATAACAAAATACTTTTTAATTGGAAGATAGATGAAAACAAGAATATACTTGGAATGGTGTAACACACCATGCATAGGAATTTATAGTGGAAACTTTGGAATAACTTGGTTTCTTGGAAGTTGGAAGCATGAGTATACATTACTCATACAAGTGGAGGCTAGCAAAAGACTGGGAGCAACCAACTAAGAGAGCAATAATGGCCATAATCATACAGAGCGACAAAACATTACTAATTAAAGCATAGAGTGGTACTACAAGTCAAGGAATAAATGATCATAGAGGCTATGGTGACTTGTTCATTGTCATAACATGGTGTGAGCATGTGCCAAGTCAACCCAAACAAAGCATCAAAGGAGAATACCACAATACTATGCTTTTGCATGCTAAAACAACGCATGATTCTTTCAAGGCACACTAAGCAATCCCAATTGTTTGGAACAAGTCATGCTACGGCAATAATCACTAAGCATAAGGTCAAAATAACATCTAGAATGACATGCTAAAGTCTAAGTCACAGTCAAATCAAGCTCCTCTTGTACTACTCAAGCAAGAACTTTCTACTCCTTTCCAACACCAATCAACTTATTTGAAACAACAAAGCGAGAACGAGGGTCCAAACTACTTTATTCAAGCAAACTAAGCAAACCAAGCAAAGCAAACGAAAACTAAGACACTCCAAGAACAACACAATAGTGCATGAAACAATAAAAACGGAGTGTCTAGAAAGACCTGAGCTTTTTATTGAGGAAGAAGGGGATGCCTTGGGCATCCCCAAGCTTTGACGCTTGTACATCTTGGATATTTCTTGGGGTGACACCGGGGTGTCATCCCCAAGCTTGAGATTTTGTCCATTCTTTATCTCATTACATCATTCTCTCTCTACACATAAAATTTTTCCTTCATACAAAACTTCACACAATCTTCATGTCAGCACCCGGGTTTTTAATCCCAGATGCCTGTTATGCCATACATCGCAATCCCAGGATTACCATTTTTGTGAGACATAAGAGAATTGGATACCATAGTACATCATCCATTACAAACCATACATAAGGTCTTACACAAATATGGATCTCATGATCCAGTTCTTAATACAACTCAGGCAGCAGAAATACGTAATAATAATAAAGGTAGCATAGGCGAAGCTCCATCCTCGGGGTCACAGGCAATGCTGGCGATGGGAGATGATCCTAGTTGTCGTAACCTTCCTGGGGTCCATCATCCTGGTACTCCTCTTCATAGTCTGGCCACGGGAATAGCCAGGGACAAAGCCATGAGTACTCTTTAAGTACTCGCAAACCAATACTAACAAGTGAAGGTGGTTTTTGTAGTAAGACACTAAGCTCTAGGGTTGTTTTGCAAAAAGCCAGATTTACCTCTACTAAGCTCTGGGGCAAAGAATGCTAGTTGAATATTTTATATCACCTAAATGGGAACTTGCATTTCATATCACAACCCTGTTGTGGTCAAGTCAAAATCTCAATTCATTTCACAAGTCTTTTTGAAAACATCTGACGGGGGAACAATATGGCCACTCCAACTGTCAATAATCGCGGACGCGACTATTCGAATAGTTTGACACTCTGCAGAGATTGTACACTTTCACCACAACATTCGATACATCCGTTAGGAAAAAATCCTGAATTCACCATACTCAGTATGCGGATAATCAATCCTAACCTTTCAATTACACGCCCTAGTATAGGCACCTCTCCTGTAGTTTGGCCTCCCAACCATGACCAACTGTCATCTTGGGTACTGCACAGGTGGACAATCTTCACAAGGTAGCCTCATCTTAGACCTTGGCCGTAAGGGAACCCATACTAAGGTATATAAGTTTCCAGTCAAGCCCTACCCAATTTTTGGGTATTGTGGTTATACGATAAAATTGGAATGGTATCACATCCAGACAACCATCAGTTTTATAAAGGTCTAAGGCTCATGCCTCAACATTTTCATCATCCAAATCATCTGGTGTTCGGAAACACACGTCAAAATATCTCAGTAGAATGACTCATCATTCTAAGGTTTTCATAACCATTTTCCACCAAGTATTCCCATCTAAAGTTGATCAAGTTTTATGCTTAGCACTGGCACCTACAGGTGGGGGTGAGTGCTAATGAGGGGTGGTAAACAAGTGGAGTTTGAACTAAGTACCATCTCATGCCTTAGGATGACATCAAGATTATCTAGCTTAGGACAAATTTATTGCTCTTTATGCAACCTTCAATTATCTTCCTAGAATCTACAAGTCACTTGAATAAGATCTAAGAAAAGAGCTTTGATAAAAAAATAAAGTAGAAAGCTTGCAAGTAAAACTAGGATTGGGTTATCAAGTGAGTATAATCACATATGCTTAAGGCATATAGTTGGCATGGTAACAAGCAAGTCTTAGCTTGCCTAGGTCAACTTCATTAGTAAGGCTTGCTAAAGTATAGTATCTTGCAAGTGTTAGCTTGCACATTCAACTAGTAGTATTAGGCTTGCCTTGTGCAGAGCAGTGGTTGAAGTTCTCTTTGGCTTCTTCTTCGTAGTATCCTTCTTCCTCCTCGTATCCTTGGTCGGTACTAGCGTCTATAAATAAATACGAGGTACACAATCACCAAACAATACTTAACTACTTGCAATCATCACACAAAGGGGTTCTATAGATGATCTAGCATTATCACTAACATTACAAGATTAAAGCATTTGTCTTATTTATTTTATTTTTTTAGAAAAGTAATTTCTACTCATTGAAAAACTACCTAAGATTTAATATTCTCAAACTCAAACATGGGATCATGTTGACACATGTCATCGCCACATATTTCAGTACATGAGAATGTGATTTAAAGTGGTGTCACAATTTAATAAGGTTTAACCTTTTTATTTTAAATAAAATAAGTGACTAGAAATGCCTATGTGGCATTCTTTTATTACTTGAACATTATTTCTGTAAGTAAACCCATATATTTTTATATATTCTGAAAGGTATGGTAAAACGGGATTTTTGAGAGTTGGAATCAACTCAAAAGCTATTATGGTTTAAATTTAAAAAATGTTTGAATGCAGAAAAGCTTGTGCCTTGTTATTTTTACCAAGGTTGATCTATAGATCCAAATGATTTGAATCCAACGGGCTTGGATTAAGAATTTCAGTACCTTTCTAACAAAATTGGTTTCATGCAATTTGGTTCAGTGAATCGAGCTGGGTTGATTTTTGAAACTAGGTACAGAACTGAGTTTGAATGAAAATAGAAAAAGCTAAATTCAAACGAGTGGGCTGCACGGGAAGGGTTATTGGGCCGGCCCAGTATCACTCCGCAGCGTGGGGCGCAACTGACAGGGGGGTCTACTGGTCAGTGGCTCTTTAAACGCGAAGCGGTACGGGGCGATGTGGTGCGTTGGATTAGAATGAAGATCGACGGCTGAGGGTCATCCTCGACGATGAACAGGTCACCGGCAAGCTTGAACCCTAGCGGCTCGGTGGGGGTGCATAGGGGGCATACCGGGGCTCCAGTGACGACGACGAGGCGGGCAAACGATGAAGTCGATGACGGCGAACTCAGGGATGGTCGCGGCAGCTCCGGGGGTGGACGAAATCAACGGCTCCCTTCTTCTCTAGAGGCGGCCTGCTCCGTCCGGTGATGCGCTGCTCGCCTTGCTCCAGCTAAGGGGTGGAATGCTCAGTGAGGTGAGGGGAGTGAGATGGTGTGAAGAAATCGAGCGGGGATCGTCTCCTTTTATAGGCCCGACGGCGAGGCCGAGAGGGATGGGCAGGCGACGGTGGCGACACGGCTACGGGAAGCTAGAGGCATGGTCGAGGTTGGCGATCAACGGGCGGTCTCCTGGCGATGCTCTAGAGCTTTAATGCGCGTGTAGGGGCGGTGGCAAATGGTCGGGAACGTGCGGTGCTCTACCCGGCAGAGGCGACATCTTCGACGGCGAGCGGTGGCTGTGCGGCATGGGGCGGTGAACGGGGGTGTCTGCGGGGTTGCTGGGGTGGTAGTGATCACGCGTGCACGCGGTGAGGGCAGCGCGCAGTCTGTGGGCGTGTGTCGAGGGTGGCGCTCTGGCGCGCTCTCGTCATGCTCCCAGAGAAGCTTGGCATGGCTTGGGTGTGTGGTCTAGTAGCTGGCAGGGTTCAAGCGCTGGACAGGGGGTGGCGATGGACGGTGGCCTGTGTCCTAGACATGGTGTTTAGGCTTGGTGCTTGCTCTGGCTAGCTAGCCATGGTCGGCTGGCAAGGGTTCCTTCGGGTTGGATGGCATGGTGCCAAGGGTAGGGGCTAGGGGTGGTCAAGGCACTGGTTGGCACTGGGGGAGACAAGTGTGATCAATGGTGAACAAGGCTTAGCCAAATTACCATTCACTTAAATTTAGAGATAGCCAAAGTAGGCATGGGAGTTAATTTGGCCAAAGTGACCATTCACTTAAATTGTTTGTTTTGATTTGTTTGTCTTTGGGAAAAGTTTGGGGATTGTTTAGATGATGTTTATTTCACCTAAGAATCATTTTACAAGCAAAGAAACACAAAACCAATGCAGTTCAAAAGAATCCAAATTTTGAATACACACACATATGAATGCTTTCATAGTTTTAATTGGAAAAGTTTTTGTTAACCCTAATTTTGATGATTAGAGTTTGATGATTCTAGTTCAATATTTTTGGGATGTTACAAACCTTCCCCCCTTAAACAAAATCTCGTCCCGAGATTTGAAAAAGGACGAAAAAGATTACCTAGGATTTGAAGAGATCGGGAAACTCCGTCCTGATGTGATCTTCGCGCTCCCAGGTAACTTCCTCTTCTGTGTGGTTGCTCCACTGAATCTTGAGAAACTTGATGCTCCGGGTTCTGGTAGTTTTGAAAGCTTCCTCCAAAATACGGATGGGTACTTCGGGATAGGTCAGGTCATCGTTGATTTCTATGGTCCGGTATTTTTGAACACTTCAGTCTTTTCTGGAACTTCGAGGCACTTGCGAAGTAATGAGATATGGAACACATTGTGCACGACTGACATCTCTTCGGGTAGTTCCAATTGATACGACACTTCTCCTCGACGGTTCAGAATCTTGAAGGGTCCGATATATCTGGGGGCTAACTTTCCTTTCAGTTGGAAACGCTGCATTCCTTTCAATGGGGACACTTTCAGATACACAAAATCTCCTATGTTGAAGGCGAGGTCTCAACGTCTCTTGTCAGCGTAACTCTTCTGTCTGGACTAGGCTGTCTTGAGGTGCTCACGAATCTTGTGAACCTTATCTTCTGCTTCTCGTAGGATGTCGGGTCCGAAAATCTGAATCTCTCCTACTTCCGACCAGTTCAAAGGGGTGCGCCACTTCCTTCCGTACATGAATTCAAATGGGGCCATTTGCAAACTAGATTGATAACAGTTGTTGTACGAAAATTCTGCAAACGGCAGTCAGTCTTCCCACTTAGATCCATATTCTAACACACATGCTCTCAGCATATCTTCGAGTATTTTATTTACTCGCTCCGTTTGTCCATCGGCCTGAGGGTGATACACGGTGCTGAAATCGAGGCGAGTTCCTAAACCTTCTTGGACTTTCTTCCATAATCTCGAGGTAAACTGAGTTCCTCGATTCGATACGATGTTCTTGGGGACTCCATGCAAACTGACAATTCTAGCGATGTATAACTTCGCTAGCTTCGAACTCTGATGTGTGGTCTTGACGGGTAAGAAATGGGCGACTTTGGACAACCTATCCACTATGACCCAGATAGAGTCATTTCCCCTACTAGAAGTAGGCAATCCGGTGATAAAGTCCATTCCAACGGAATCCCATTTCCATTCCGGAATCTGCAATGGTTGCAACAATCCAGCGGGTCTTTGATGTCCTACCTTGACTCGCTGACATATATCACACTTGGCGATATAGCTTCCGATTTCTCTCTTCATCTTATGCCACCAAAATTTCTCTTTCAAGTCTTGATACATCTTCATTCCTCCGGGGTGGATAGAATAAAGAGTATCATGAGCTTCCTTCAGAATAACTTCCTTCAACTCAGAATCTGCTAGTACACAAAGGCGTCCTTTGTACCACATAACTCCTTCTTCGTCTTCGATGAAGCCGGGTACTTTTCATGTACCGATACGACGCTTGATTCCATCGATACTAGCATTTCCTTTCTGTGCCTCTTTGATCTGGCTGATCAAAGTGGGTTGAAGTTCTATGCTAGCCAAAAATCCTTCACTTACTAATTCCATTCGAAAATCTTCCATCTCTTTGTGCAAGCTTGGTTGCTCCTTCAAAATCATGGAGTTCAAGCGGCACGGCAATCTGCTAAGGGCATCTGCTACCACATTGGCTTTACCAGGGTGATAGTGAATATCCAGGTCGTAATCCTTGATTAGCTCAATCCATCTTCTCTGTCTCATATTCAGCTCCTTCTGAGTGAATATATACTTCAGGCTCTTGTGATCCGAATAAATCTCGCAACGATTTCCCATCAGGTAATGCCTCCATGTCTTCAGGGCTAGAACTACGGTTGCGAGTTAGAGGTCATGGGTTGGGTAATTTTTCTCATGTTGTTTCAGTTGTCGAGATAGATAAGATATAACTTTTCCTTCTTGCATTAGCACACATCCGAGACCGATCTTGGATGCATCACAATACACGTCGAAGGGTTTCGTGATATCCGGCATGATTAAGATTGGGGTTGAAATCAATATTCTCTTGAGTTCTTGAAAACTCGCTTCACATCTGTCTGTTCATTCAAACTTCTTGTCTTTCTTCAGCAATTGGGTCATGGGTCTGGCGATACTCGAGAATTCTATGAACTTGCGGTAGTATCCCGCCAATCCGAGAAATGCACAAACTTGGGTTTGAGTGGTTGGGGCTTGCCAATCTTCGACATCTTTCACTTTTGCAGGGTCAACGGCAATTCCTCCGGCTGATATAATGTGGCCGAGGAATCCTACCTCCTGTAACCAGAATTCACATTTGCTAAACTTGGCATACAACTGATGCTCTCTAAGGGTTCCAAGAATGGTCCTTAGGTGTAGCTCATGTTATTCTTCCGATTTGGAATAAATTAGAATGTCATCGATGAAAACAACGACAAACTTATCCAGGAAGTCCATAAAAATCTTATTCATGAGATTCATGAAATAAGCGGGGGCATTGGTTAATCCAAAATACATGACAGTATACTCGTATAATCCATAACGGGTGGTAAAGGAAGTCTTGGGAACATCCTCTGCGTGAATCTTGAGTTGATGATAGCCAGTTCTAAGGTCAATCTTAGAAAACACTTTGGTACCGGTCAACTGATCAAACAAATCTTCTATCATGGGAAATGGGTACTTGTTCTTGATGGTGACATCATTCAACTTCCGGTAATCCGTACACAAACGGTTACCTCCATCCTTCTTGTCCACAAATAAGACAGGTGATCTCCATGGTGACGCACTTGGTTGAATCAATCCAATTTCCAACATGGCATCCAGATGCTTCTTTAGTTCTGCTAGTTCAGATGGGTTCATACGATATGGTCTCTGGGCTATGGGTCCTGTTCCGGGGATTAGTTCAATGATAAACTCGATATCCCGATCTGGGGGCATACCGGGCAAAACATCTGGAAATATATCAGGGTATTCACATACTATCCGGACTTGGTCAATGGTAGGTTGGGCTATACCCTTGTTGCACTTGAATTGACGAGGTAAGGTTTCTGATATATGCTCGACTGATATTCCAGCGGTACTGGTCATGGTTATGGCTTTCTTAGCACAGTCAATCAATCCTTTATGTTTGGACATCCAATCCATTCCTAGTACTACTTCCAAACCTTTAGTTCCGAGTACTATCAGATTAGCATAAAAATCTATGCCATGGATTCGGATAGGGACGACTTTGCAAATTTGCCTAGCTTTGGTGGTGGAACCGGGGATTTGAACAATCATAACATGCTTCAGTTTGGTTGGCTGAATCTTACTAGTGCATGCAAATTCTTCGGTGACAAATGAGTGCGATGCACCAGAATCAAACAACACTCTAGCAAGTACTGAATTAACAGAAAACATACCCAACACGACGCCTGGCGCTTCCTGGGCTTCTTCAGCATGCATGAGAAAAAGACGGCCGTTGCGGTTGAGCGAGTTCCCTAGGGCAAACCTTCTTCTAGGCTAAACACGACGCTATTGCTAAGCTGGGGCATTGGCATTGGGGGTTGCGGCATTCTTCTTGGGGCACTCATTGGAGTAGTGACCCTTATTTCCACAGTCATAACAAGTCACTTGCGACTTGTCCTTTGCTGCAACAGGCACACTATTGCTTCCAGTCCTCGGGGCAGTGTTGGTGTTGGCGGCAACATTGTTGTTGTTGAACTTGGGTGGTGCACGGTTGAAATTGCTAGAGTTGCCGGGGTTGTTGTGATTTCCTCTGGGCCTTGGGTTTCCACGGTTGGGTTAGATAGGACGGTTCATCGGGGGTTTGTTGGTTCTCGGGGCAAATCCTGGAGATGGGTTAGGGCGATACTTTGGGGTCTGATGGGTTCCTGGCTGGTGCATCATGCAACGCTTGCGGTTCTCATTGGCTTGGTTGATCTTTCCTTCCATCTGGATAGCAGAGTCGACAAGGGCTTCAATATTAGCAAAGGGGATATTGACCAACATCGTCTGCATTTCATCGTGCAGACCATTCAGGAATCTCTCTTTCTTCTTGGCTTCGGTGTCGATCTCATCCGGGGCATACCTAGCTAATGACAAGAATTTGTCACGGTATTCCACTACGGTCATCTGTCCTTGCTTCAGTTCTCTGAACTCATCTCTCATTCTCTTGATCAAACCCGGTGGCACATGGGTTCTGCTGAACTTGACTTTGAATTCCTCCCAGGTCATCATCTGTCCTCCGGTCATTGCACGAACACTATTCCACCATGCTCTTTCATCTCCGGCTAGATAATGGGTGGCGAACAGAACTTTCTCGTTAGCTTCTACTCCGATGACTTCCAGGTTGTTTTCCATGGTTTGCAGCTAATCGTCTGCATCTAGGGGCTCTTCCGACTTAGTGAAAACAGGTGGGTTGGTATTCTGGAAATTCTTGAGCTTAGATCCATGGTTGTCTTGATTTCCTTGGCCTTGGTTGTTGTGGGCTAGCTGAGCTATCTGCTTAAGGGTGGCTAGGTTGTCTTGACATTCGGCTCTTTCGACTTCACGGTCAGAAACCAACATTTGCAGGATCTGAAACATCGGGTCCAGGGATGAACCACTTCCTCCGCATGGCATCTGAAGATTGAGATAGATCATGAGAAAAGAGGGAAATTTCTACGGTTCAGGGACTTTGAAAAGTTTTTAAAGTTTGACTCAGATTTTCTAGCAACTTGATTTTCATTCATTCATTCATAGCACACGATACAAACACACACCACAACAAAGGTAAACAGATGGTTTTAAGAACCATTTTGGAAACTACGATACAGTGGGACCGAATACAACTCACTATGCTAGTGATCAAGTGCTACTACTCCTCGAAATTGGTGTAGTCGTCATCCTCATCATCCTCATCATCATCGATGAAGGCGAAATCATCCTCATCAGTGAAGAAGTCCATCGCCTGATCCTCCAGAAAATCATCATCATCGTTGAGATAGGAGTAGGGGTCTCCATGAAGATCTTCTCCGGCATTCTCCATTTCCTCCAACTGCATGTCTCTCTCGTGGATGGTCTCCTCCAAATCCGAGATACGGTGGCGAAGACGGGCAATGATGCGCTCCTTCTTGTCGAGCTGACGGCGGCGAGACTTGCGATCCTTTGCTAGCATGGCGATGGTTTGATCCTTCGTCTTGATGATGGTGGACTTGTGGTTGGAGTAGTCACGACAATTGTCCAATTCCTGCTGACGATCGTACATCATGAAGATAAGGTGGTCCAACTGGGTCTTCAGCTCGTGGTGGTATGGGGATTCCAGTGGCTGGCCCATAGCATCACGCCTTGGACAAAACTCAAAGCGGGTACCCTTGATCTGGTTGATACTCTGCCCACACATACGGGCAAGAGCTTCCTGCATGGCCCTGGCAAGTCCATCGAGCCAGTTGTTCTCTCTTAAGGTGAATTGAATTCCCTCGGCAGTGGGAGGTTCAATCTTTCCTCAGAGACTTGCAACAATTAGCCACTGCAGATCTTCTCCTCCTTGATCGTTGAGCTGAGCTCCGAAGAACTCGGGGTGAGAACGCTCTAGAAGTTCCGAAAGCTGATCCAAATCCCGCTCAAAGATGAGGTCTCCTCCATTCCCCAACTGATAAAACTTGTTGTACTTCACGTCCATCTATTAAGAATATAGGATGAGTAAGTTAGTAGAGTGATCCAGTGTGTCAAATTTTAGGTATTTTTGCAAGAGTTTTTGAGGAACATGAATTTTCATGAAAGAATCAAAGTGATAAGAATGGGAATAAGTTTTTGTAAATATTTGCTTCCTTTGGTTTTGAAATTAAGTTTTTGATTCAAACGTCCAGTCTAACTAGGGTCTCCTATGGTCAGGATGGCTCTGATACCAACTTGTCAACACCCGGGTTTTTAATCCGAGATGCCTGTTATGCCATACATCACAATCCCAGGATTACCATTTTTGCGAGACATAACAGAATTGGATACCACAGTACATCATCCATTACAAACCATACATAAGGTCTTACACAAATAGGGATCTCATGATCCAGTTCTTAATACAACTCAGGCAGCGAAAATACGTAATAATAATAAAGGTAGCGTAGGCGAAGCTCCATCCTCGGGGTCACAGGCAATGCTGACGATGGGAGATGATCCTAGTTGTCGTAACCTTCCTGGGGTCCATCATCCTGGTACTCCTCTTCATAGTCTGGCCACGGGAATAGCCAGGGACAAAGCCATGAGTACTCTTTAAGTACTCGCAAACTAATACTAACAAGTGAAGGTGGTTTTTGTAGTAGGACACTAAGCTCTAGGGTTGTTTTGCAAAAAGCCAGATTTACCTCTACTAAGCTCTGGGTGTTGGGGGGGTGACCTCGGATAGGTTAAAGACGGGGAAAGACGAGGGTACGATCCCCGTCTGGTTTCCGAGTTATAGTCTAAGTCGGCCGAATCCTGTAGAAGTCGGCCGACATATGGAGGCGAGAGACCCGTATATGTATATTAAGACATTACCCGGCCGAGATATTACGTAAGTCGGCCGGGTTAGTCTGAGTGATCTTGGTGCAGGTGAAGGACGATCCGAGCTATGCGAGGAAGGAGCAAATGATATGAAGCTTGCAGGAGAAGGAGAAGCCTGAAGTCAAACCCTAGCTGCAAGCTAAGGAGAATCTGAGCGGAGCCAAGCGCTACGGACAAAGGCGTAGAGCGACAGAGAGGCAGGAGGAGGTCACGGGGGTGACAAACCAGAAGACCGAGGCGCACAGGAGGGGCCCTCTGGAACCTTGCCGTCGTTAGAGGGGCGACAGGGAAAGGGGGGCGCCGAACTACTATATTGGGACAAGCATATTCCTCGAATATGCTTGCCACGTCAGCCCTAGAGGAACCCAGGGCTCTCCTTTATAAGGAGAGGCTTGGACTCAGAAGGGGGGATCGGCTCATTCTTAGCACCGTTAGGCTGGTAAAGTTCTCCTTTTCTCCTTGTATACAGCTCAAGGAGCACTTGTAGCCCAAGGAAGGAGAAATAAAGATCTTTACCTTCATCTTCTGTGTGTAGAATCAACTACATCTTCCCTCCCCAGGTCCCTCTAGCATCCATTGGCCCCATACTTTAGCCTACCCATGGCATCTGTCGTGCCACCACCACGACAGTTGGCGCCCACCGTGGGGCCAGCAGCGGTGCTAGCTGGAGTCATGATCCGGACGGGAAACTTCATCAACACAGGCGAGCGCGTTGTTTCTGGTTTGGTCCGGAGATTCGATCTCTGTGACTACGTCAGTGACAATGCGGGCAGCTTCAGGGGAAAAACTCCCCCGCGCAATGGTGTCTTCATCAGCTTGGGCAGGCATAAGGTCTACGTCGGCGTCGACATCTCCGGCATTTATCCTCATCAAGTTGTTGTTGCAGGAGAGCCACCCCTTAGCGCTGCGAGGCGCCCGCGCGAAGCGCGTCCGGTGAGCAGCGTCGAGGTGATGGTCGCAGCGGGAGTACAGGCGGGAGTAACGGGCGCCGGATCAACCAGAGACCCCGCCGCAGGCATGCAGATCGCGCCCAGGCAGACGACACCACCCACCGAGGTAATCCCTCCAGTGACCAACCAGGCCGAGGTGCAGGATACCACTACAAAGGCACCAAGAGTAAGAGGACCACCTCTGGAAAGGCCAGAGAACATTCTTCAGGCAACCATAGAAAACCTGACTACACCTGTAGCGCCGATACTTGATCCGGCAAATGCTCAGGCTGAGTTAGAAGAAACCAGGCAAAAGGTGCTGGTAGAGGCCAAAAAAGTATCGGCCTTGCGGGAGTCCTTGAACAGGACCCTGAGAGAATATGCCAAAGCTAATAAGCTTGATGTCGCACCTGAACGGGTGGACGAATTAAGAATAAGGGGGAAGAACCTCATGGATGATATCAACAAAGAGCATGATGCTCATAAGGCGGAATCAGTTGATTTGGGTTTGCCGAGGTACAGTACCCCGGCAAAGAACCTGAGAGCGGCAAACGCCGCAGCATTGGAATTAGAGGGGTTGACCGGGGAAGCCCGGCAGAAACAGCAAGAAAGAGTGAATGAGCTGGTCCGCATTGCGAACCAGCAAAACAAAGAAATACTCAAGGAAGACCCGGCGAGGCCGGGGGCTTCGCGAATGGTTCACTCGGCAGGCGCAGCACCTGCCTTGTCCGTGGCAGCAGCATCTTCGCCCGTACATAATGCACGAAAGGATAAAGCAGTAACCTCAGGAAAGAGAAATAAGCAGATTGTTCCATATGATCTGGCAATGGCCGGGAAGGTAAACGAGAACAGAGGCAACGGAAGCCGAGGAAATAGTAAGGAGAGGAATCCGGGCCGTATTGAGAAAGACGGCGGAAGCCGAGGCAATGGAGACCTCGGCAGAAGAGAACCCGGGAAAGGCAATCATGAAAACAACACCCCGGCTGAAGTAAGGAGAGAACTGCCATTTAACCCGCAACCGAGATATGAACCCCGGCAGGAAAGAGAAACGAGGCCAATTCGCTACAATCAAGTAAATGAAAGGTACAATGATGGTTATTCTGAGATGGAATATGCCATCCATGGTGGAAATAACCACTATGGAATACAAGACAGAGCTCTGTACAGAGATTTGCCATCGACTGACGCAAGAGTAAAACTGGACCGGCTATACCGGTCCGAGTTGTTGGAAGAACAAGGTCCACCAGGTCCGGCGTGCTTTGGGCCACGGATCATGGGCGAACCACCTGTGCCAAACTTCCAGCTAGCAAGAGGCACGAAAACATATAATGGGAGCACCAAACCACAAGACTGGTTGATTGATTATGCCACAGCTGTGAAAATAGCGAGTGGGAACTTACGATGGGCAGTACGATATGTCCCACAAATGTTGGAAGGACCAGCTAGAGTATGGCTGAATAATCTACCAGTGGGCAGTATCAACTGTTGGCTGGATTTCGAAGAAATGTTTGTCAGCAACTTTACCAGCACATACAAGAGGCCAAACAGGCCTCAACAGTTAGCCATGTGCAAGAAGAGGCCGAATGAAACAGATACAGAGTTTTTAACTCGGTGGTGCAACCTGAGAAACTCATGTGAAGGAGTTATAGAATCGCAAGCAATAGCGTGGTTCGCGCAAGGATGCCGTTATGGCAGTGTACTGTGGCAACGTCTGCAAAGAGATATGCCGACCACACTGGCAGAAACTATCAGAATAGCGGACTCCTACGCATTAGGAGACCCAACGCAACCAGAGTTAATGTCGGCGGATCATCGTGAGCAACAGGACCATTATGGGAGAGATTTGGCCGGGTCATCCAGGCGTAGTGATTTCAAAGGAAGAAGAAGAGAGGAGAGGCCGGATTATAGATATAATTCGGCCCAAGTGGCGGCAGTAGCGCAAGATCCGCCGAGTCACGGAGCGACTCAACGGCAGAAGAATGGTCCTCGACACTGGACACCGAGGAATGAAGGAAAAAGGCAGTGGACCCCAGAACAAAAGAAACAGTGGCAGGAGAGGCCGAAGTACACGTTCGAATCTATGTTAGATCAGCCCTGCAAATTTCACACGTCAAACGACCCGCCAATGTGCATGGATGAAAAATGCAATGGGGAACCCCGCAGGTATTCAGGCACCCCATCAAGTACAGCAGCAGCATCAACCGCAGCTGACTGGAGCAAATGCACAGCAACTGATGTTACCGCCCCCTCCCCCGAGGTACGATAACTCGGATCGGAGAGACGCGGTACATCAAGTGATGAACCAAGTCCAAGATGGAAGGACAACTCCAGCGAGTACTGGACGCAATGATTATAGAGAACATCATCAGTCTTATTGTGTGTTCACAACGGAACAACAAGACAAGCAGAGTGTGCAGCGCCGGCATATGGAAGTAAATGCAGTTATGCCGGCAGTACCGAGACATGTGCCTTGGTCGGATCAGGAGGTAACTTGGAGCATGAAGGATCACTCGAGGATAATGCCGAATCCCGGATCATATGCACTCGTGTTGGATCCGACATTCGTTGGACCAAGCATCAATGTGAAATTCTCAAAAGTACTCATTGACAATGGAAGCAGTATCAACATCATGTACAAAGATACCATGCATAAACTCGGAATATCGCAGAACATGTTGCAATCCACGAGGACCACTTTCCATGGGATAGTGCCAGGGCTTTCGTGTGAACCCATTGGTAAGGTCCGAGTGGATGTGTTATTCGGCACAAGAGATAATTGTAGAGCAGAAAACTTAGAATTCGAAGTAGTGGATCTAGAGAGTTGCTATCATGCTTTACTCGGACGGCCAGCATTGGCCAAATTCATGAGCATCTGTCATATAAGTTATCTGAAAATGAAATTACCCAGACCACAAGGAGTGATAACAGTTGCAGGGGATTACAAGAAGTCAATGGAGTGTGCTTCTGCCGGGTCAAATCTGGCCGAATCATTGGTTATAGCAAGAGAAAAAAGAAGGATTCAGGAAGTAGCAGCCCTTGCTCAGTCGGCACAGCTGAACATGCCAGCACTAGCCAATCCGCATGGCAGTGTCTCTTTTCAGCCGACTAAAGAAACGAAGAAGATTCAGATAGGTGAGCAATTCCCGGAGCGTACTGTTACTATTGGTGCAGGCCTGGACACTAAATAGGAAAGCGAGCTCACCAACTTCCTCTGTGAGAATCGGGACATATTTGCATGGTCAACTCAGGATCTGCAAGGTGTTCCGAGGGAGTTGGCTGAGCACTCTTTGAATGTAAGGACAGGAGCAAGGCCGGTGAAGCAACCTCTCCGCCGCTTCGCCGAAGACAGGAGAAAAATAATAGGGGATGAAATAGCTCGGCTCCTCGCAGCCGGGTTCATCATGGAGGTGCTGTATCCGGATTGGTTGTCGAATCCGGTGCTAGTAGAAAAGAAGAAAGATGATCCCAATGTAGCCATTGTATGGCGAATGTGCATCGATTACACGAACCTGAACAAGGCGTGTCCAAAAGATCATTTCCCATTACCTAGAATAGACCAAGTCATTGATTCGACCGCTGGTTGTGAGTTATTGTCATTTGTAGACGCGTATTCTGGTTTCCACCAGATACCGTTAAATCCGGCTGATCAAATAAAGACTGTGTTTATTACCCCGTACGGGGCTTATTGCTATCGCACAATGCCATTCGGCCTGCGAAACGCAGGAGCAACATATCAGAGATGCATGCAAAAATGTCTACACGATCAGATAGGAAAAAATGTACAAGTATATGTAGATGACGTAGTCATCAAAACCAAGGAAAGCAAAACGTTACTGGAAGATATACGGCAGACTTTCGCGAACCTGAGAAGGTTCCGAATGAAGCTTAATCCGGAAAAATGCACGTTTGGCGTGCCGGCAGGAAAACTACTCGGTTTTCTTGTATCTAGCCGAGGTATAGAGGCCAACCCAACAAAGATAAAGGCAGTAGAAAGAATGGAATTGCCAAGATGTTTAAACAATATACAAAAATTCACGGGTTGTCTAGCCTCCCTCAGCCGGTTTGTATGTCGGCTGGGAGAGAAGGAGCTACCACTATATCAGTTGATGAAGAAATCAGATAAATTCATTTGGACTCCACAAGCGGACAGCGCATTTCATGATTTGAAAAATATGTTGGTCACAGCACCCATTTTGGCTTCTCCACTATCAAAAGAGCCTATGTTGCTCTATATAGCGGCTACCAACAGAGTAGTAAGTGCTGTAGTTGTAGTAGAACGACTTGAAGATAATAAGTCGGTACAGAGGCCGGTGTATTATTTAAGTGAGGTGTTATCCACTTCAAAGCAGAATTACCCACATTATCAGAAGATGGCTTATGGAGTGTATATGTTGGCAAAAAAGCTTAAACATTACTTCGAAGAGCATCCCATCAAAGTGATCTATGAAGCGCCCATAGCCGACATATTGAGCAACAAAGATGCAAGTGGCCGAATAGCAAAATGGGCAATCGAGTTGTCACCGTACGCTCCACACTTTGATAGGAGAGATGCAATCAAATCTCAAGCGGTCGCCGACTTCTTCGTAGACTGGGCCGAAGTACAGTATGAGCCACCATTACCAGACCCGAATTATTGGACGATGCATTTCGATGGTTCCAAATTAAGAAATGGTTTGGGGGCAGGAATAGTGTTAACCTCGCCTAAAAGAGATTAGCTGAAATATGTGCTACAAATACATTTTGCCGCATCCAACAACGTAGCCGAATATGAAGCACTGGGCCATGGACTGAAAGTAGCAAAAGAGATTGGCATACGCCAAATCTTATGCTATGGGGACTCGGATCTAGTAGTACAGCAAGTCTCAGGCAATTGGGATGCATTAGATGCCAATATGGCTTTATACAGATTTCATGTGCAAAAGATCAGTGGATACTTCGAAGGATGTGAATTTCACCACATACCTCAGGTAGAAAATGATGCCGCAGACACGTTGTCAAAACTCGAATCAATCCGGCAGTCAATTCCCCCGGGTATTGCCCTGGAACACCTCAGGAAACCATCAATAATCCCATCACCAGAATCCGAATCTATCTTTATTCTGGCAAAGTCAGCAGAAGATAATGCGCCGATGGAAGTAGACCAGCAATATGACTCGGAACCCCCCAAGAGGAGGACAACAGAAGTAAGCACAGTTATGGAGGAGGCCGAGGTAGATATGTTGGTAGAAATCATGGAAATAGACAGTGAGATCACACCAGAGAAAGTCACACCGCTATGGGCGCAACCCATATTCTCTTACCTTAAAGACGCGATGTTGCCGAGTAATGAAGTATTAGCAAGACAAACTGTAAGGAGAGCAAAAGCTTATACGATCATAAACAATGAGCTGTATAAAAGAAGCGTCACAAGCGTATTGCAAAAGTGTGTGAGTTCGGCAGAAGGCCAGGAGATCCTCCTAGATATACATCAAGGAGAATGTGGACACCATGCCTCATCTCGTGCCTTGGTAGCAAAAACATTCAGGCATGGATTTTCTTGGCCGACGGCGCTGAAAGAAGCCGAAGAGTTGGTTGAAAAATGCAATGGTTGTCAGAGATATGCAACCAAAATACATATGCCATCGGCTGAGTTAAAAACGATACCCATCACTTGGCCATTTTCTGTATGGGGCTTAGATATGGTGGGACCATTTAAGCCGGCCCGAGGAGGAATGACCCACATATTGGTTATGGTGGACAAGTTCACAAAATGGATTGAAGTGAAACCAATAAAAAAATGCGATGGGCCCACAACAGTAAAATTCCTCAAAGAAATTATTTTAAGATATGGGTATCCGCACAGTGTTATTACAGATAACGGCACAAACTTTGCAGAAGGAGCCTTCGCTAGGTTTTGCAGAGAGAAACACATAAGGTTAGATGTTGCCTCTGTGGCTCACCCAGCATCTAATGGGCAAGTGGAAAGGTCTAATGGACTAGTATTGTCAGGAATAAAACCACGACTTGTTGAACCACTGCAAAGGTCAGCAAGATGTTGGATTGAGGAACTCCCAGCCGTATTATGGAGCCTCAGAACTACTCCGAATAGATCAACAGGTTATACACCATTCTTTCTGGTATACGGGGCAGAGGCTGTGCTTCCAGCCGACATAATACATGACTCGCCAAGGGTTACTCAGTATACAACCTCAGAGGTAAACGAAATAGCTCGGCAAGATACTGTTGACTTGCTAGAAGAAGCCAGAGAGCTGGCGCTATCAAGATCAGCTATCTATCAGCAGAACTTGCGACGCTATCACAGCAAAAAGGTAAATCCAAGAGTATTCAAAGAAGGGGATTTAGTTCTCCGACTGGTGCAATGTACGGCCGGCATGCACAAGCTATCACCTCCGTGGGAAGGACCATTCATCGTGAGCAAAGCATTGCACAATGATGCCTATTACTTGATCGATGCTCAGTCCCCTGGAAAGAACAGAGCAGACAAAGCTGGCGAAGAAACGAAAAGGCCATGGAATGTAGCTTTACTTCGTCCGTTTTACTCGTAGTATGTTATTTCAATTTCATCATGTATTAAACCTCGGCATCCAGAGCAGTGACTCGGGGATTGCCATATGTTATTGCAATTTCATCATGTATTAAACCTCGGCATCTAGAGCAGCGACTCGGGGACTGCCACATGTTATTTCAATTTCATCTTATGTATCAAACCTCGGCGTCCAGAGCAGTGACTCAGGGACTGCCATATGTTATTTCAATTTCATCTTACGGATCAAACCTTGGCGTCCAAAATAATAACTCGGGGACTGTCATAGGTTATTCCAATTTCATCTTGTATATTAAACCTAGGCATCCAGAGTAGTGACTCGGGGACTGCCATGTGATATTACAATTTCTGTACACTAAACCTCGACACTTTGAGCAACAACTTTCCGTAGTTCGATTTATACACTAGACTTCGGCGCCACAGGCAGTAACTCGGGGACTACTACATCTTGTTCCGAAGTCCTGGCTAGCCTTTGATGCAAAGAAAGTATCAAACTTCGACATTGAAAGTAAGAACAGTCCAAACTGGTATGATATACAAAGCTCACACCTGGATTAATTGGGTAAACCACGAGTACAACGATAAAGATACATCCCAAAATTAAGAAATCGCAGGCCAACACAGCAAAAGATTCGGACGAACAAAACCACTTAGACAAAGTGATAACAATTAAGAACATGTATCTCAGCAGCACACTGCAAAAGAAATCCAATCCATACAGAGGACAGACGAATGTTTCACGTACATCGTACGCCCGGCATACCAGGGATAAGAAATGACTTAAACATTTTTAGCTGGAGAGGCGGCAACTTGGTCAGGAGCTGGGGACTCCGAGGTAGGAGGAACTTCGGCTGATGTTACCTCGCCCTCCGCAAACCCAAGTGCAACCTCGGTAGAAGCCCGAGACTGCTGCGGAGCATCAGTTTGCGCAGTGGAATGCCCGGTACCCTTGGAGGAGGATCGCGCGTCTCCATTGCCATCCGAGCTCGAACTGGAGTCGCCAGAAGTGGCCGAGTCATCTTCATCTTCCCCTTGCTCAGCTGAATCGTCATCTGATGCATCCTCGACTACGACCTCCTCGTCCGGGTTTGGAAGGAAACTCGGCCCTTCATTCCAGGTGTGCACGTCGGCATACTCGACGAGTTGGAAGGCGCGAGCTTGCCGAAGAGCGACGAAAGTGGGGTCCTCGACCCAACGGGAACCAGTGCGCAGGTTTCTCAGGATATCAAGAGAAATGTCTTCGTACCACGACATGATAACAGTGAGAGCCATATCAGCGCCAGCTCGTCCGGCTGATTCTCTCCGAAGACTCAATTGTTTCTCAGATGCCATCAATCTTTTCACCAGCAATTCGACCTCATTGATATCAGGAGTCCCAGAAGTGTTCGGCCAGAGAGCATGGTAAGCTCGAATAGCTGCCTTCACCAAATCCCGGCCCATAATCTTCATTGGACCAACTGCAGCACCAACAGCAACCAGGAAATCCTCCATAGAATACTCCGAGTCAGCGGTAACAGCGACACCTCGGCGCACACGAGCTGCAAGAACCGCTTTAGAACTCACGGGCTTAGCTTCGGGAAAATGATCTGTGCAAAACACGAATATATCAGGTGGCAGCAGGGACAAAGAGAAAAATATAATTCGGCTGTACTAAGAAGCTTACGATGAATATAACTCATCATTATCTGAAGGTCTTTGGCCCAATCGATCTTGCTCTTCTCAAAGCGAGCGATTTCCTCGCTCATTCCCTGGATTTCAGTTCGCCAGCCTCGAGGAGTTCTTTATTCTTCTGCAGCTCCAAAGCTAGCCGACTCTTCTCCTCGGAGAATTCCTGATCGACTTTTTCTAGCTCGGATTTCTGAGAGAGCTTAAGGGCCTCCACCTCGGCCTGCAGGCGAGCTATTTCATCATCTTTTTCTTTTAGCTGCGCCGAATGAGTAGCGCTTTGTTCTAAAAAATGCAGCGTCACGTCAGGCATGGGCGTGCAATCTTGGTGAGATGCTGCAAAGGTTTGCAACTCGGCTTTACCAAAGCCAAACGAAGTAGAAAAAAGTTTAGCGCATGTTTTAAAGCGCGAAAAGAGGTAAGGTAAAAGGGAGACTAACCTTCCAAGCTCTTAACTTTCTTCTCAAGACGAATGTTAAGGTTATTGATATTACCTGTTCATCAAAAAAGTGAGCCGGCATCTCGCGGACAAATCAATAAGACCGCCGAGAATAACGAAAAGGAACTATCGACTTACCAGCCTTTTTACCACAGGAAGGATTTTCTCATACTTTTCTTCCAGTTTGCGGTGCGAAAAAAGCAACCTCTGAAATTCGGCAGTCCGCCTGTCATGTGCAACCTGAGCAATGGAGCAAAACGATAAATGGATATTCGAAGCTAAATCAGATCCGAGTCAAGCAAAACTTAACTTAGATCTAGGTGGCTGGATATTCGAAGCTAAATCAGATCCGAGTCAAGCAAAACTTAACTCGGATCTAGGTGGCTGGATATTCAAAGCTAAATCAGATCCGAATCAAGCAAAACTTAACTCGGATCTAGGTGGCTGGATATTCGAAGCTAAATCAGATCCGAGTCAAGCAAAACTTAACTCGGATCTAGGTGGCTGGATATTCGAAGCTAAATCAGATCCGAGTCAAGCAAAACTTAACTCGGATCTAGGTGGCCGGATATTCGAAGCCTAGAAATAAAGTTAAATTAAGTAAAACATCATTAAACTTCCAAGCATATAACAAGTTATTTCCTTGCAAGTTTCGGGGACTAGAGCATATAGTAAAATCTGGGGAACTAATCTAAACTCCGCAAAACAGCAATTACCTCATTCATCTTGTTAGTGTCAAGGATGAACTTGGCGGCTTGATCAAAACGGCCGCTGATGTCGGAAAGCTGAAAGGGCTGATTGATGGGATTACCCTCAAACTGATCAGCAGCATTCCAATTATTGGCGTACTCCACCAGCGAGCCGAGGCTATTCCCACTAGCTATCCGAGTTAAGACCTTACCCCGGACATGTTGTGTAACCACTGCAGCCGCAGGGCTTTTATGAAGAGAAAGCTGGGTGCTGGCAGCCGAGGCAACGGAGGCTTTGGTAGGCGTAGTTCCCTTGCGCAGCATGTCGGCAATACTCAGCTGAGAAGAGCCGACAAGACCTTTCTGGGAGGAGGAAGCCTTGGTGGCAACAGCTTTTCTCGCCTTAGAAGAGGCATCAGCAGGAAGCGATACCTCGGTAATGGGGACGGTGTCTTCAGGAGCAGCAGGAGTCACGGTCGCAGAAGGCGCCGGGATAACGACCTCTTCGGCCGGGGCTGGAGTGGCTGTAGAAACTGCTGGGGCAGATAGAGGCTCAGTAGCGGAGCTAGGACCCACAGAAGGGGCAATGGGTTCGATGAAAATCTCGGAGGGCCGATTGGAATCAATGTCGACAAAAGGAGTTTTAGGCACGTCGCGACGAGGAGGCGACGGATTCGGAGCTAGAGGAGAGGCAGCGCGAGCAGGACTGGGAATCCTAGTATCATCGACGGGCGGAGGAGACGGCTGCCGAATCGGGCGGCTAGTCATGCTAGGGCCGCCGGGCTTAACAGAAAGCGGAGCACTGCAAAAATAAGAAAGAAAAAAGAGTGTCAGTATGAAAAACAGAAAGAGAGAAACAAGAAATACGAGCAAAAGGAACTTACCCGGCGACCCCTGGCATAGTCTTGCGCCTGGGAGGATTCGGAGCGGATTTCTTCATTCGTTTCTTGGGGACCGCCTCTGAGGCACCAGCAGGAGCCCCGCGTTTCCCCGAGGTAACAGGGGGTCGAGAAGCAATAGGCTCGGCGTCGTGAACCTGACCGGCCGGATTAGCTGGGAAAGTAGAAGCCGGAAATGCATAAGAAATAGGCATTGCGGCAACTACCTCAAGAACTTGGACCTCGTCAGAATCACCTTCCTCCTCGTGCGCCGAGGTCTTGCCACGAGCTCGAGCCGGGGCAGGATCCGACTTAGGTACGAACTCTTCCGAGTCCGGCTCACCAGTATCCGGGGTGCTCCGGTCCGCAGGCCACGGAAGCAACAAAACTTCGGCATCCTCATTCTTCTGCTCTACGAACCTCTGCAAGACGAGAAAAAAGAAAGTTAGCGGAATCCGTTACGAAAACAATGGAATAGCAGAGCGTTATTGATTAAGCTTACTTCGGGAGGCGGACGATCGCGGGTGAACGGTTTCAATCCCCAAGCCCAATCCTCAGGCATCTCCGTCTTGAAGATAGCTCGGACATGCTTATAGATAAGGTAATTGTCCAGCTCCACGGTCGAGACTCGATTAGGGTCGAGAGGACCGCTCATGTAGCACAGTTTGTGAGTCCGCTTCTGGAATGGGCAGATTTGGCTACTGACAAAGGTAGCCATCAGGTCTTCGCCGCATAACCCGGCGCGGATTAGCTCTTTAAGCCGAATCTCAAAAGCCTCGGCCAAGGCGTGACTCTTCCTTGGATTGTAAGTCCAATTCACCTTAGAAGGCGGACCAATTGAGAAAGCAGGAAGCCGAATCTTGTCCTCCGTCCCTCTGTTCTTGACGTAAAAGAAGGATTTGTGCCACTTCTTGCACGACTCTAACCCGGTGACACGAGGAAATACGGATTTCCTCCAAGGTGTAATGGACGCTGCCCCACATTGAGTAAGCATTTTCTTGGAAGGGTGCAGAGACTTGTCAGGGACTACGTTAGAACGAATCTGGAAGAACTTCGACCAGATGTGCACGGACGGCCATAGGCCGAAGTATCCCTCCGAGGCAGAGATAAAAGCAGAAAGAGAAGCGATGGCATTCGCAGGAAGATGATGCGGCTGAAGGCCGAAGTAGTCGAGAAACTCTCTAGCAAAATCGCTAAGAGGGAGACCAAAGCCACGCGCGAAGTGAGACATAAAAACTACATACTCGCCCTCCCCAACATCCGGAGAGGACTCGCTGCCGGGTAAGCGACAGGAGACCTCGGCGGGAATCCTCCGAGTTCGGATAAGCCACTCAATCTCGCGGCGTGTAACAGAAGAGCCTTGCCACGAGCCTCGCTCGGGCCCAGAGCCAGCCTCATCATCCTCTACCAGAGCACCACTAAAGGAGCTAGACATGGGTTCGCCGGAAAAATCGACGGAAGAAGAGCTGGCGGCGGAGGGAAGTTTAGAGCTACGAGGCCCCGTCGTGATTTTGCACGGGAGCAGCGGCGGAGGAGCAGAGGAACCGCCGCACGAATACAAGATCGAAACGGAGAAATCTAGGACAAAACCTAGGCAACGCGGCCGGAAAGAACTCACTGGCGACGGTGCCGGAGCTGGCGAGCGCAAGCGAGGCGGACGGAACAACACGACGGAGTCCTCGCCGTCGGAAGTTCTGATAAGCGCGCGCCGGCGGAGCTGCAAGAGGGCGCGGAAGCGAGAGAAAGAAGAAGGGCACAGGCGAACGAGAAGGGGAAAAGTGAATTCCCAGACGCCGCGCCCCTCTTTATAATCGAGCCACAAGCGAGGTAGTGGGATCGTGGGTGCAGCAATTGACCGTGTAGATCGTGGGTGCGGCACAAACGCACGACGTTAAGTGGAACCGCACCAACGGCCACACAACAGCGAAGAAGGTTGCGATCCCCAGAGGAAACGGCACACGAGGCGTCGCAGCGCCGGCGCGACAGGTACAGTGTTAACTTTAACCTGTCAGTAAATACTGTAGAGGAACAAAAAACTAGAAGAACAATGATGGGGGTGACACGTAGGACAAGGCGTACGAGATAAGGAACATGGGTACCTCGAACGAGAAAAAAGATAACTCGGAATCAATACAGAAAAATGTGATGAAGCTGATACGACCCGGCCGAAGTTATCGGCAAGGCCACACCAGCTTCGGGGACTAATGTTGGGGGGGTGACCCCGGATAGGTTAAAGACGGGGAAAGACGAGGGTATGATCCCCGTCTGGTTTCCGAGTTATAGTCTAAGTCGGCCGAATCCTGTAGAAGTCGGCCGACATATGGAGGCGAGAGACCCGTATATGTATATTAAGACATTACCCGGCCGAGATATTACGTAAGTCGGCCTTGTTAGTCTGAGTGATCTTGGTGCAGGTGAAGGACGATCCGAGCTATGCGAGGAAGGAGCAAATGATATGAAGCTTGCAGGAGAAGGAGAAGCCTGAAGTCAAACCCTAGCTGCAAGCTAAGGAGAATCTGAGCGGAGCCAAGCGCTACGGACAAAGGCGTAGAGCGACAGAGAGGCAGGAGGAGGTCACGGGGGTGACAAACCAGAAGACCGAGGCGCACAGGAGGGGCCCTCTGGAACCTTGCCGTCGTTAGAGGGGCGACAGGGAAAGGGGGGCGCCGAACTACTATATTGGGACAAGCATATTCCTCGAATATGCTTGCCACGTCAGCCCTAGAGGAACCCAGGGCTCTCCTTTATAAGGAGAGGCTTGGACTCATAAGGGGGGATCGGCTCATTCTTAGCACCGTTAGGCTGGTAAAGTTCTCCTTTTCTCCTTGTATACAGCTCAAGGAGCACTTGTAGCCCAAGGAAGGAGAAATAAAGATCTTTACCTTCATCTTCTGTGTGTAGAATCAACTACATCTTCCCTCCCCAGAACCCTCTAGCATCCATTGGCCCCATACTTTAGCCTACCCATGGCATCTGCCATGCCACCACCACGACACTGGGGCAAAGAATGCTAGTTGAAGATTTTGTATCACCTAAGTGGGAACTTGCATTTCATATCACAACCCTGTTGTGGTCAAGTCAAAATCTCAATTCATTTCACAAGTCTTTTTGAAAACATCTGACGGGGGAACAGTATGGCCACTCCAACTGTCCATAACCACGGACACGGCTATTCGAATAGTTTGACACTCTGCAGAGATTGTACACTTTCACCACAACATTCGATACATCCGTCAGGAACAAATCCTGAATTCACCATACTCAGTATGCGGATAATCAATCCTAACCTTTCAATTACACACCCTAGTATAGGCACCTCTCCTGTGAGTTTGGCCTCCCAACCATGACCAACTGTCATCTTGGGTACTGCACAGGTGGATAATCTTCACAAGGTAGCCTCATCTCAGACCTTGGCCGTGAGGGAACCCATACTAAGGTATATAAGTTTCTAGTCAAGCCCTACCCAATTTTCGGGTATTATGGTTGTACGGTGGATGCCAGTTTCTCTCACTATAGTAGTCATGGGATTTACACCGGATGTTGGCAACCATAATATCACCGTTGTGGCTTTCCGTAGGTAAGAATCGTTCTTAACTTGTTACTCCCATAAGCCACGTAAAACATGCAACAACAAAGTAGAGGCGTCTAACTTGTTTTTGCAGGGAGTGTTTTGTGATATGGTATGGCCCAAGATATGATGTGTATGTTGTATGCA
This sequence comes from Avena sativa, assembly GCA_916181665.1. Classification (NCBI taxonomy): domain Eukaryota; kingdom Viridiplantae; phylum Streptophyta; class Magnoliopsida; order Poales; family Poaceae; genus Avena; species Avena sativa. Next base: position 129,969,029 of record OV702297.1, read on the forward strand.
ATTGTAACATCCCAAAAATACTAAACTTAAATCATCAAACTCTAATCATCAAAATTAGGGTTAACAAAAACTTTTCTAATTAAAATTATGAAGGCATGCATATGTGTATGCATTTAATTTGAAATTCTTTTGAACCACCTTGTTTGTATGTTCCCTTGCTTGTAAAATGTTTCTTAGATGAAAGAAACATCATCTAAATATTTCCCAAACTTTTCCTAAAGACAAATAAATCAAAACCAATAAAATAAAGGAATGGTCATTTTGACCACTTTAACTCCCATGCCTACTTTGGTTGTCTCAAACTTTCAGAACCTAATGGAAACTTTTCTGGATCTTTGCACCCCTTGAATGTACTCATAACAAGGTATCAAGGCCCACTTTGTGATCATCCAGAAACTTTTAAATGCATAGTTTAAATGACAATTCAAAATTGAATCTTTATCATATGGGAAGATCCCACTTTTTCAAAAACCACTCAAACAAGCTCAACTTTCAAAACCCAAGCATCTGCAGACTCACTAGCACCAATCTAGCAAACCCGCCAAAAATCTTTTCAAAATTCAAAACTTGATTTCATGCGGCCATTTCATCAAACAGGTTGCAGACACAAATCATACAAAATCTAAACACTATAGTGAGCAGTGATTGAAGCCTAACTTGTTCCCTTTCTGAACACCACTAGCCTTAGTAGATCATCTAACAACCTAAACTAACCCTTAGCATCACTGTAAGCTTGGCATTGCCATCAATGGTGAACAGCCGAGCACACCCATGTCACCCCCATGTCGACAGCAAGCTAGAAAGAAAAGCAAGCCTAGCCAGCATGTCTGGGAGACAGCCCACCGTCCACCGCCACTCACTGTCCCAGCCGCGAGCGTTGCCAAGCCCTGTACCACATGCACGAACCATGCCAACCTCGCCAGCAACCATGCCGAGCGTGCGCTAGAGCGCCACCCTCGACCAGCGCCCACAGACCGCGCGCCGCCCTCACCGCATGCATACACAATCCCCACCGACCCAGGAGACCAAAAGTCATCCTCGTTCGCCGCCCCGTGACGCACAGCCACCGCTCGCCGTTGAAGACGCCGCCTCTGCCGCACAGAGCGTCGCATGTTCCAGACCAAGCCGCACTGCCCCACGCCTCAAAACCATGTCGACGATGACTCTCAGCCGTTGGATTAGAACTAGATCGAACGATCCACATCGCTCCGTACCGCTTCGCCCCTCCCTGTCTCACTGACAAGTGGGGACACCCACTTAAGCAGCCCGCGGGAGCACTGCGCTTAGCAGGCCGCCCCGTTAACTTTTCCCGTGCAGCCCAGTTATTTGAATTAAACCTTTTTCATTTTGTTTCAAACTCACTTCTGTACCCAACTTCAAAAATCAACCCAGATTGATTTAGTACACCAAATTGAATGAAACCAATTTTGTTAGAAAGGTCTGAGAATGCTGAATCCAAGCCCATTGGATTCAAGTCATTTGGATCTATAGATCACCCATGGTAAAAATAACAAGGCAGAAGCTTTTCTGCATTCAAACATTTTTCAAATTTAAACCATAATAGCTTTTGAGTTGATTCCAACTCTCAAAAATCACGTTTAACCATACCTTTCAGAATATATAAAAATATATAGGTTTACCTTCAGAAATAATGTTCAAGTAATAAAATAATGCTACATAGGCATTTCTAGCCACTTTAAATAATTAAAATAAAAGGGTAAAACCTTATTAAATTGTGACACCACTTTAAATCATATTCCCATGGACTAAAATATGTGGTGATGACATGTGTAAACATGATCCCATGTTTGGTTTGGAGAATATTAAATCTTAAGTAGTTTTTCAATGAGTAGAAATTACTTTTCTAAAAATAAAAAGAATTAAACCAAGCTTTAATCTTGTAATGTTAGTGATGATGTTAGATCATCTATAGGACCCTTGTGTGTGATGATTGCAAGTAGTTAAGTATTGTTTGGTGATTGTGTACCTCGTATTTATTTATAGACGCTAGTACCGACCAAGGATACGAGGAGGAAGGAGGATACTATGAAGAAGAAGCCGAGGAGAACTTCAACCACTGCTCTGCTCAAGGCAAGCTATTAACCTTGCAAGCTAACACTTGCAATTTAGCAAGCTTATACTGATATTGTGCAAGCTTTATTAACTAAGTGGACCAATGCAAGCTAACCCTTGCAAGATACCCTACTGATGCCACAAACCACTACTTGTTACTCTACCCACTATATGCCTTAAGCATATATGATCCAACCCACTTGACCAACCAATCCTAGTTTTTACTTACAAGCTTTATACTTTATTTCTTTATCAAAGCTAGTACTTAGAGCTTACTAAAGTAAATTGTAGATATTATAAAGATATCTGAAGGTTGCATAAAGAGCATAAAATTTGGCCTAAGCTAGATAATCTTGATGTCATCTTAAGGCATGAGATTGAACTTAGTTAGAACTCCACTAGTTTACTACCCCTCATTATTGCTTACCCCCACCTGTAGATGCTAGTGCTAAGCATAAAACTTGATCAACTTTAGATGGGAATACTTGGTGGAAAAATGGTTATGAAAACCTTGGAATGATGGATCATTCTATTGAAATGTTTTGGACATGTGTTTCCAAACACCTGATGATTTTGGTGATGAAAACGATGAGGCATGAGCCTTAGCCCTTTATAAAACGGATGGTTGTCTGGATGCGATACCATTCCAATTTTATCGTACAACCACACTACCCGAAGATTGGGTAGGGCTTGACTGGAAACTTATATACCTTAGTATTAGTTCCCTCACAGCCAAGGTCTGAGCTGAGGCTACCTTGTGAAGATTGTACACCTGTGCATTACCCAAGATGACAGTTGGTCATGGTTGGGAGGCCAAACTCACATGAGAGGTGCTTATACTAGGGTGTGTAATCGAAAGGTTAGGATTGATTATCCGCATACTGAGTATGGTGAATTCAGGATTTGTTCCTGACGGATGTATCGAATGTTGTGGTGAAAGTGTACAATCTCTACAGAGTGTCAAACTATCCGAATAGCCGCATCCGCGGTTATGGACAGTTGGAGTGGCCATACTGTTCCCCCGTCAGACTTTTCAAAATGACTTGTGAAATGATTTGAAACTTTGACTTGACCACAACAGAGTTGTGATATGAAATACAAGTTCCCACTTAGGAGTTATAAAATTGTGATGAGCATTCGTTGCTTCTAAACTTAGTAGAGATAAACCTGGCTTTTGCAAAACAACCCTAGAGCCTAGTGTCCTATTATCCCAAAACCCCTTTACCTGTTAGTATTAGTTTGCGAGTACTTAAAGAGTACTCATGGCTTTGTCCCTGGCTATTCCCATGGCCATACTATGAAGAGGAGTACCTTGAGGATGGACCCCAGGAAGGTTACGACAACTAGGATCATCTCCCATCGTCAGCATTGCCTGTGACCCTGAAGATGGAGCTTCGCCTACGCTACCATTATTATTACGTATTCCACTGCTTGATGTTGTATTAAGAACTGGATCATGAGATCCCTATTTGTGTAAGAACTTATGTATCGTTTGTAATGGATGATGTATTATGGTATCCAATTCTGTTATGTCTCGCAAAAATGGTAATCCTGGGATTGCGATGTATGGAATAACAGGAATCTAGGATTAAAAATCCGGGTGTTGACAACAATGATCATGTTTTGTAATATTTCACGACTTGCATGTCGATGAGTACACAACCGGTAGGACTCATATGGTTGTCTATAATTGTGTATGACCTGTGTGTTAACTTCTTATACGCCATGTAATAGCTTTACTTTATCGCTAAGTAGTTAGCAATAGTTGTAGTTGCTATTCGTGGTGTAGGCAATCATGGTGGAATGATGGAGATCATGCTGGAACGCACAAGATGGAGATCATTGCGCGGAGATTGGCTATACCATGTCACATAAGATTATATGCATGTGATGTTTATCCTTTTATGTATCTTACTATGCTTAGATCGCGACGGTAGCATTATAAGATGATTCCTCACTTAAAGATCAAGATAAAATCATGTTCTCCCCATGTATGCACCGTTGCAAAAGTTCGTCATGTTCAAGCATCTTGTGATGATCGGGTGCTATAAACTCTACATTCACATACAACGGGTGCACGCCAGTTTTGCACACGCGGAAATACTTGGGTTTGACTTGACGAGCCTAGCATGTACAGACATGGCCTCAGAACACACGAACCGAAAGGTTAAGCATGAGCCATATGAATGATATGATCGACACTTTGTTGTGCACCATTGAAACCACATCTCTTATTGTGAAGATCGGATTAGGTGTGGTGAATTTGGATCATGTTCACTAAACAACTTGAGGGATGTTGAATTTAGTGGGAGTTCATCTAGTAATTTGATTAAGTTGAACTAGTTATCATGAACATAGTCTAAATTGTAATTGCAAATTTTGTAGATCAAATGGCTAAGTACAACTTCAACTTCAACGTTTTTGCTGAGAAAGAAAAGCTTAAGAATAATGGGTCTAACTTCACGAACTGGTTCCGCAATCTGAGAATCATTCTTGCTGGCGGACAAAAGGACTATGTCCTTGAGAAAGCGCTAGGTGACGCCCCTGCTATTGATGCGCCGACTGATGAAAAAGTTGTTTATCAGTCGCGCAAAGATGATTATGGAGTGATTAAGAGTACCATGTTGTTTGCTATGGAATCGGACCTTCAAAATCGTTTTGAGGAGTTCGCCGGGCCCTTTGAGATACTTGAGGAACTGAAAACCATGTTTCAGACTCAGGCCCGTTCTGAGAGATATGAGATCTCTGAGAAGTTCTTTAACTACAAGATGGAGGAAGGGAGTTCAGTTAGTGAGCACGCCATTAAGATGTCGGGATACACTCAACGTCTTGAGCAACTGGACTGCAAGATTCCAGAAGAGCTCAAGATTGACAGAGCTCTGCAATTAGTCCCTCCTAGCTACAAAGGTTTTCTAGTTACTCACAATCAGATTGGTTCCACTGATACGATCACTGAGCTCTTCGCTAAGCTAAAAGCTGCGGAGGTGGATATCAAGAAAGATAATCATGTGTTGATGGTCAACAAGACCCCTAGCTTTAAGAAAGGTAAGGGTGCAAATAAGTCCTTCAAGAAAGGCAGTGGCAAGCGCGTTGCCCCTGCTGAGAAGAAGCTCAAGTCTGGACCTAAGCCGGACACTGAGTGCTTCTATTGCAAGGATAAGGGTCACTGGAAGCGCAACTGTCCAAAGTACTTAGCGGACAAGAAGGCTGGCACCATTAAAGGTATATTTGATATACATGTTATTGATGTTTACCTTACTAGCGCTTGTTGTAGTGCCTGGGTATTTGATACTGGTTCAGTTGCTAATATTTGTAACTCGAAATAGGAGCTACGGAATAGACAGCGACTAGCAAGGGATGAGGTGACAATGCGCGTTGGCAATAGATCAAGAGTTGATGTGATGGCCGTCGGCACGCTCTCCTTAGTTTAACCTTCGGGATTAGTTTTAAACCTTAATAAGTGTTATTATGTGCCTGCGTTGAGCATGAACATTATATCTGGATCGTGTTTATTGCAAGATGGTTATTCATTTAAATCGGAGAATAATGGTTGTTCTATTTATATGAGTAACATCTTTTATGGTCATGCACCTGCTATGAATGGTTTATTTCTTCTGAATCTCGAAAGCAATGAAACACACATCCATAACATTGAGGCTAAGAGATGCAAAGTAGATAGTGATAATTCGACTTATTTGTGGCACTGCCATCTAGGTCATATTGGTGTAAAACGCATGAAGAAACTCCATTCTGATGGACTTTTGGAGTCTCTTGATTTTGAATCATTTGACACGTGCGAGCCGTGCCTCATGGGCAAGATGATCAAAACCCCGTTCTCCGGAATAATGGAGCGAGCAACGGACTTGTTAGAAATCATACATACCGATGTATGCGAACCAATGAGTGTTTCGACGCGCGGTGGATATCGCTATTTTCTCCCTTTTACTAATGACTTAAGTAGATATAGGTATATCTATTTAATGAAACATAAATCTGAAACGTTTGAAAAGTTCAAAGAATTTCAGAACGAAGTGGAAAACCATCGTAACAGGAAAATTAAATTTCTACGATCCGATCGTGGAGGTGAATATTTGAGTTATGATTTTCTCATGCATCTTAAAGCAAGCGGAATCGTTTCGCAACTCACGCCACCCGGGACACCACAGGGCAATGGTGTGTCTGAACGCCGAAATTGAACTCTATTAGATATGGTGCGATCGATGATGTCTCTTACTGATTTGCCGTTATCATTTTGGGGTTATGCATTAGAAACCGCTGCATTCACTTTAAATAGGGCACCATCTAAATCCGTTGAGACGACACCGTATGAACTGTGGTTTGGTGCTAAACCTAAGTTGTCATTTCTTAAAGTTTGGGGATGCGAAGCTTACGTCAAGAAGTTGATGCCGGACAAGCTTGAACCCAAAGCGGAGAAATGCGTCTTCATAGGATACCCTAAGGAAGCTATTGGGTATACCTTCTATCACAGAACCGAAGGCAAAGTGTTTGTCGCAAAGAGCGGTTCCTTTCTAGAGAAGGAGTTTCTCTCGAAAGAAGTGAGTGGGAGGAAAGTAGAGCTAGACGAGGTTATTGAACCTTCTCTTGAGTTGGAGAGTAGTGCAGCACCTGAAATTGTTCTAGTGCCGCCTGCACCAACAATAGAGGAAGCTAATGATGAGGATCATGAAACTTCGAACGATGCTGCTGCTGAACGTCACAGGTCGACAAGGTCATGTGCCCCTACTGAGTGGTACGACAACCCTGTCTTAACTGTCTTGCTGGTAGACAACAGTGAACCTGCAAACTATGAGGAAGCAATGATGAACCCAGACTCTGAGAAATGGCTAGAGGCCATGAAATCCGAATTGGGATCCATGAGCGAAAAGCAAGTATGGACTTTGGTGGACCCTCCTAGCGACCGTAAGGCCGTTGAGTGCAAATGGATTTTCAAGAAGAAAACGGACGCGGATGGTAATGTTACTGTCTATAAAGCACGGCTTGCCGCAAAAGTGTTTCGGCAAGTTCAAGGGGTTGACTACGATGAGACTTTCTCTCTCGTAGCGATGTTTAAGTCCATTCGGATTTTATTAGCAATTGCTGCATTTCATGATTATGAAATATGGCAAATGGATGTCAAGACTGCATTCCTCAATGGCAACATTGATGAAGAGCTCTATATGATGCATCCCGAAGGTTTTGTCGATCCTAAGGATGCTGATAAGGTATGCAAACTTCAGCGTTCCATTTATGGACTGAAGCAAGCATCTCGGAGTTGGAACCTTCGTTTTGATCAAGTGATCAAGAGATTTGGATTTGTTCCAAATTGCTACGAAGCTTGTATCTACAAGAAAGTGAGTGGGAGCTCAGTGACATTTTTAGTACTATATGTGGATGACATATTGATTATTGGAAATGACATTGGTATGCTTAATGATGTGAAGAGTTATTTGAATAAGTGTTTTTCAATGAAAGACCTAGGAGAAGCTGCTTATATATTAGACATCAAAATCTATAGAGATAGACAAAGACGCCTAATAGCTTTAAGCCAAAGTACATACCTAGACAAAGTTCTGAAAAGGTTCAGAATGGATAAGGCAAAGAAAGGTTCAGTGCCCATGTTGTCAGGTAAGACATTGAGCAAGGCTCAGTGTCCGGCTACGGTAAACGATAGAGACACTATGAGCAATGTGCCATATGCCTCGGCCATAGGTTCTATCATGTATGCCATGTTGTGTACTAGACCGGATGTGTCCAATGCTCTTAGTTTGTCGAGCAGATACCAAAGTGATCCAGGAGTGGAACACTGGACAGCCGTAAAGAACATCCTTAAATATTTAAATAGGACTAAAGAAATGTTCTTGGTCTATGGAGGTGATGAGCAGCTCGTCGTAAAAGGTTACGTCGACGCTAGTTTCGACACCGACCCGGATGATTCTAAATCTCAGACAGGATACGTTTATATTTTGAATGGAGGAGCTGTGAGCTGGAGAAGCTGCAAGCAAAGCGTGATCGCGGGATCTACAGTAGAATCGGAATACATGGCTGCTGCAGAAGCATCAAGTGAAGGAGTTTGGATCAGGAACTTCATCACTGAGCTTGGTGTGGTTCCAAGTGCCTTGGATCCACTGGAGATATTGTGTGACAACACTGGCGCCATAGCACTATCTAAGGAACCAAGATATCATCCAAAGACCAAGCACATCAACCGCCAGTTTTCATATAATTCGAGATTATATAACAGATGGAGATCTGAAGATTAGCAAAGTACATATGGATCTGAATGTCGCAGATCCGTTGACTAAACCTCTTCCACGAGCAAAACATGATCAGCACCTTAATGCCATGGGTGTTAGATTGTTGCCAGATGTAAATTAGATTATTGACTCTAGTGCAAGTGGGGGACTATTGGAATTATGCCCTAGAGGCAATAATAAAGATGTTATTGTTATAATTCTTATTCATGATAAAGTTTATATTCCATGCTAGAATTATATTAAGCGGAAACTTTGATACTTGTGTGGTTTATGAACAACACCGTGTCCCTAGTACACCTCTATGGACTAGCTCATTGATTAATGATGGTTAAGGTTTCCTAACCATAGACATGAGTTGTCGATTAATAATGAGATCATGTCATTGGGAGAATGATATGATGGACAAACCCAAATCAAGCAGAGCAATTAGATCGTGTCATCGTGTTCATCTTTGCGAAGCTTTTTCTATGTCAAATATTGTATTCCTTAGACCATGAGATAATGCAACTCTCTGGTATCGGAAGAAAGCTTTGAGGTCATCAAACGTCATCCTATGAGAGGGTGATCATAAAGGTGTCTCTCAGGTGATCGGAAAGTACTTGTTGGGTTGTATGTATCGAGATGGAATTTGTCCCTCCCGAGTCGGAGAGATATACTTCGGGCCCACTCGGTAATCGATATCAACACCGCTTGCAAGCACGTGGTTAAGGAGTTAATCACAAAGTGATATCGGATTACGGAACGAGTAAAGTACTTGCTGTGAACGAGATTGAACTAGGTATGCCGATACCAACGATCGAATCTCGGGCAAGTAAAATATCGCATGACAAAGGGAATATATATATGGGATTAATTGAATCCTAGCATCGTGGTTCATCCGATATGATCATCGATGAATATGTGGGAGTCAATATGGGTTTCCAGATCCCGCTGTTTATTATTGATAAAAGATCATGTCTGCATATTCTCGAACCTGTAGGGTCACACACTTAACGTGTCTTGATGCTAGGATAGAATGGATAATTGGTTTATGAGTTTTTGTTTGGAGTCTCGGATGAGATCCAGGACATCACGAGAGGTTCCGGAATGGTCCGGAGAATAATATTCATATAAAGGAAAGCAGTTTTTGGATTTTGGAATCGTTTCGGAGTATTCGGTATTGTACCGGAAGGTTCTAGAAGCTTCCGGAGTGGGACCAACGTGGCCCCACTTGTCAGAGGCCTGCGTGGGACTAAGGGGAGTGCCCTGGCCTCTCTAGGCCAGGGGCACAAGGCCCCATAGGCCCAGCCGGCCAAAACCCTAGGGGAAACCCTAGGAACCCTTCTAGAAGGAGGGGGAAACTTGCCCCCCACTACAACCCTTGGGGCCGCCGCCCTAGGGCTTGGAGGAGGGGCCAAGGGGGCCGGCCAGCCCCTATATAAGGTGGGAAAGGGCGCACCCCTCCCCCCACTCCTTCAACCCTAGCCGCCAACCTACTGCCCTCCACCTCTCTCTCTCTCTCTCTCTCTCTCTCTCTCTCTCTCTCTCTCTCTCTCCCGACTGCGCGTAGGCGAAGCCCTGCCGCAGAAACTCTCCACCATTGCACCACACCGTCATGCTATAGATCCAATCTATCTCTCCACCCCACTTGCTGGACTGAGGAAGGAGGAGACGTCGCGGCACCTTACGTGTGCATCTCTCGGAGGCGCCGCCACTTGTGGCGTTGGATCAGATCAGATCACGAGGAGGAGAAGGCTAGTTCGACTACATCACCCACATTCTGCTGAACGTTTCTGCTATGCGATTTCTTCAAGGGTATGAAGATCTCATCTATCCCTCTCGTTGATTGCATCTCCTAGATTAGATCTTGGCTTTCCCGTTCGCATCCGTAGAATTTTTTGATTTACTATGCTGCGAAACCCATCAGTCCAGTGGCTGGCAGGGTTCGAGCGCTGGACAGGGGGTGGCGGTGGACGGTGGCTTATGTCCTAGACATGGTGTTTAGGCTTGGTGCTTGCTCTGGCTAGCTATCCATGGTCGGCTGGCAAGGGTTCCTTCGGGTTGGCATGGCATGGTGCCAATGGTAGGGTCTAGGGGTGGTCAAGGCACTGGTTGGCACTGGGGGAGACAAGTGTGATCAATGGTGAACAAGGCTTAGCCAAATTACTGCTCAAAACAGTGAAGTTTGGCCAGTTTGATTTGTTGCCTCCAAGTGTTTGATGAAATGGCCGCAAGAACTTGAGTTTTGAATTTTGAAACGATTTTTGGTGGGTGTGCTAGGCATGTGTTGAGGATCCTGTGGATGCTTGGGTTTTGAAATTGAGCTTGTTTGAGTGGTTTTTAAAAAAGTGGGATCTTCCCATATGAAATAGATTCAATTTTAAACTGTCTTTTAAACTAAGCATTTAAATGTTTTTGGATGATCACAAAGTGGTCCTTGGTACCTTGTTATGAACACTATCAAGGGGTGCAAAGATCCATACATGTTTCTGTTAAGTCCTGAAAGTTAGAGATAGCCAAAGAAGGCATGGGAGTTAATTTGGCCAAAGTAACCATTCACTTAAATTGTTTGTTTTGATTTGTTTGTCTTTGGGAAAAGTTTGGAGATTGTTTAGATGATGTTTATTTCACCTAAGAATCATTTTACAAGCAAAGAAACACAGAACCAATGCAATTCAAAAGAATCCAAATTTTGAATACACACACATATGAATGCTTTCATAGTTTTAATTGGAAAAGTTTTTGTTAACCCTAAGTTTGATGATTCTAGTTTAATATTTTTGGGATGTTACACTTCATTAGCAACATTAGTGTATTCAAAGGATAATAGACCCTTGGGTTTAGCTTTAAAACAACAAAAAATTACTAAAAACACAAGCTACTGTAGCAATTCCCTCAAAAAGCTCAATTTCCCAAAAAGAACCCAAAAAGGAATCAATAAGAAGCAAATGCAATTAATGGCAGAAATCTGCCAAAACAGACCAGCAAGTAGAAACCGATTTTTTCGAAGACCTTCTGTTGCTCAAATAAAATAGTGTTTAACTAACGTAAGTTAGCTAACATACTGGGGGATTTATTTAGAAAATATCATCTCAATCCGACTTACAGATATTCCTCACGAATTTTTACAGCGGAGCACAAAAATCTATTTCAGGACAATAACTCCCCAAATCTTACTTCCCTCTCATTAGAGGTCATTCTTTGCACGAAAAATAAACAAAAAGGATAAGGAGAGGTCATTACTGAAGAATAACTTCCAAGACTCAAGAAAACTCTTGGGTTATCTCCCAATAAGTACTTTTCTTTAACGCCTTTAAGTTAGGCACAAGAATCAAGTATTTTCAAATGAAGAATTAAGATCAATGCTTGCAATCTCTTCAACTAGGAAAGGTATCTCATCCAAATGAGTTTTGGATGATCCCTTCTCATCTCTCCTTGGTTCACTACTTTCATCAAAAGGATTTTCAGGAACAATCCAATCAAAATTGTTTTCAAAGGCCTCATGCATCCCAACAAGCTTAAAGGGTATGGGTATCTTAATTTCCTCTCTAGGCTTAGTTTTATCTGAAGCATCCACAACATCTACACAACATCCAAGACTCAAGAAAACTCTTGGGTTATCTCCCAACAAGTACTTTTCTTTAACGCCTTTAAGTTAGGCATAAGAAGCAAGAAATCAAGTATTTTCAAATAAAGAATTAAGATCAATACTTGCAAAGTATTCAACTATGAAAGGTATCTCATCCAAATGAGTTTTGGAGGATCCCTTATCATCCCTCTTTAGTTTACTACTTTCATCAAAAGAATTTTCAGGAACAATCCAATCAAAATTGTTTTCAAAGGCTTCATGCATTCCAACAAGTTTAAAGGGTATGGGTATCTTAAATTCCTCTGTAGGTTTGGTTTTATCTAAAGTACCCATAACATCTACACATGAGCCTATCATATTAAAACGTTCAAAGACCTTTTTGGCTTCCTTAGCAACATCATTAAACTCTTTTAGTAAAGTTTCAAAGACAAATTCTCTCTTTTCAGCATCTTTTTCTTCTTTTAGTTTAAGGAACAAAATTTGCATCATGGGGTTAAGGTTAAAAAACCTAGCCTCCAACATATGAACTAAAGAAGTTGCAGCAATTTCATAATTAGGAGCAAGTTCTACTATAGATCTATCCTCAATATCCTCATGCTTGCTAACATGATTAAGGAATTCTTCAATATTTTCTTTCCCAATTATAGAGCCACTATCTATAGAAAGGTCCTTCAGGATGAACTTGGGGAACAACATGGTGAGCTAGAGCAAGGTGACAACTAGAGTGAGAACTAATTTTTTTTGTGCTTTTGATAAGGGAAAGCAAACCAAACTAAACTAATTTTTGGAGTTTTTGATAAAAATAGGCAAACAAAAGAAACTAAGCAAAACAAAAACAAAGTAAAGAGAAAGGTTGAGAAGGACTACCCTTGTGAAGACGTCCTTGGACTCCCTGGCAACGGCGCCAGAAAACTTGTGATGGCGCTTCGTTGATGTGGGAGCGCTTCGTCGGGAAACCCCAAGAGCAAGGCGTGATGCAGCACAGCAGCAAGTCTTCCCTCAATAAGAAACCGAGGTTATAGAATCAGTAGGAGGAAGGAAACGTCTGAAAGGTGTTGCAAGCAACTTGGAAACCTGCACAACACAAACTCAAGACTTTGCCCCAACGAACAATGAGGTTGTCAATCTCACCGGTTGCTATAACAAATGATTAACTATATGGTGTGGAAGGTGATAGTGGTTTGCAGAAAGTAAACAATAATACTGGAAGATATATCAATGGTAAATATTGGACCGGGATCCATAGTTCACTATAGGTCTTCTCCTTAGATAAACAAACATGGCATGTAGAGTAAACAGGAGGAGACCATCCACGAGAGAGACATGCAGTTGGAGGAAAGGGAGAATGCCGGAGAGGATCTTCGTGGAGACCCCTACTCCTATCTCAGCGATGATGATGATTTTTTGGAAGATCAGGCTATGGATTTATTCACCGATGAGGACGATTTCGCCTTCATCGATGATGATGAAGATGACGAAGCCACAGATTCCGAGGAGTAGTAGCACTTGAGCACTAGCGTAGTGAATAGTATTCGGTCCCACTGTATCGTAGTTCTCAGAATGGTTCTTAAAACCATCTGCTTTTCTTTGTTGTGGTGTGTGTTGTATTGGGTGATATGAATGAATGAATGAATGAATGAATGAATGAATGAAAAAGCAAGTTGCTAGAAAAATCTGAGTCAAACTTTAAAAACTTTTCAAAGACCCAAAACCTTAGAAATTTCCCTCTTTTCTCACGATCTATCTCAATCTTCAGATGCCACGTGGAGGAAGTGGTTCAACCCCGGACCCGATGTTGCAGATACTGCAAATGTTGACTTCTGACTATGAAGCTGAAAGAGCGGAACGTCAAGCCAACCTAGCCACCCTTCAACAGATAGCCCAGCTAGCCCACAACAACCAAGGCCACGGAAATCAGGACAACCACGGATCTAAACTCAAGAATTTCCAGAATACCAACCCACCTGTTTTCACTAAGTCCGAAGAGCCCCTAGACGCAGATGATTGGCTGCAAACCATGGAAAATAACTTAGAAGTAGCCGGAGTGGAAGCCAACAAGAAAGTCCTTTTCGCCACCCACTATCTAGCCGGAGATGCCAGAGCATGGTGGAACAGTGTTCGCGCAATGACCGGAGGCCAGATGATGACCTAGGAGGAATTCAAGGTCAAGTTTAGCAGAACCCATGTGCCACCGGGTTTGATCAAGAGAATGAGAGACGAGTTCAGAGAGCTGAAGCAAGGAAGGATGACTGTAGTGGAATACCGTGACAAATTTTTGTCATTATCTAGGTATGCCCCGGATGAAATAGACACTGAAGCCAAGAAGAAAGAAAGATTCCTGAATGGTCTACATGATGAGATGCAGACGGTGTTAGTCAATATCCCCTTTGTGGATATTGAAGCCCTTGTCGACTCTGCTATCTAGATGGAAGGAAAGATCAACCAAGCTAATGAGAACCGCAAGCGTCAATGATGCATCAGCCAGGAACCCATCAGACCCCAAAGTATTGCCCTAACCCATCTCCAGGATTTGCCCCAAGGACCAACAGACTCCCGATGAACCGTCCGACCTATCCCAACCGTGGAAACCCTAGACCCGGAGGAAATCACAACAACCCCGGCAACTCTAGCAATTTCAATCGTGCCCTACCCAAGTTCAACAACAACAATGTTACCGCCAACACCAACACTGCCCCGAGGACTGGAAGCAATGCTGTGCCTGTAGCAGCCAAGGACAAGTCGCAAGTGACCTGTTATGACTGTGGAAATAAAGGCCACTATTCCAACGAGTGCCCCAACAAGAAGAATGCTACAGCCCCCAATACCAATGTCCGAGCTCAGCAGCAATGTCGTGTTCAACCAGGAAGAAGATTTGGCCCAGGGAATTCACTCAACCGCAACGACCGTCTTTTTCTCATGCATGCTGAAGAAGCTCAGGAAGCGCCAGACGTCGTGCTGGGTATGTTTTCTGTTAATTCAGTACTTGCACGAGTGTTGTTTGATTCTGGTGCATCGCACTCATTTGTCACCGAAGAATTTGCCCGCACTAGTAAAATTCAACCAACCAAACTGAAGCATGTTATGATTGTTCAAATTCCCGGATCAACCACCAAGGCTAGGCAAATTTGCAAAGCCGTCCCTATCCGAATGCATGGCATAGATTTTTATGCAAATCTGATAGTACTTGGAACTAAAGGTTTGGAAGTAGTACTAGGAATGGATTGGATGTCCAAACATAAAGGATTAATTGACTGTGCCAAGAAAGCCATAACCATGACCAGTACAGCCGGAATATCAGTCGAGCATATATCTGAAACCTTACCTCGCCAATTCAAGTGCAACAAGAGTATAGCCCAACCTACCATTGACAAGGTCCGGATAGTCTATAAATACCCCGATGTATTTCCAGATGTTTTGCCCGGTATGCCCCCAGATCGGGATATCGAGTTTATCATTAAACTAATTCCTGGAACCGGACCCATAGCCTAGAGACCATATAGTATGAACCCGTCAGAGCTCGCAGAACTGAAGAAGCAACTAGATTCCATGCTGGAAATTGGATTGATTCAACCAAGTGCGTCACCTTGGAGATCACCCATCGAGGAGAAGTGTCGTATCAATTGGAACCACCCGAAGAGATGTCAGCCGTGCACAATGTGTTCCATATCTCGTTACTTCGCAAGTGTCTCGAAGTCCCCGAGAAGACCGAAGTGTTCAAGAATATCGATCACCGGACCATAGAGATCAATGATGACCTGACCTATCCCGAAGTACCCATCCGTATTTTTGGAAGAAGCTTTTCGAACTACCCAAACCCGAAGCATCAAGTTTCTCAAGATTCAGTGGAGCAACCACACCGAAGAGGAAGCTACCTGGGAACGCGAAGATCACATCAGGACAGAGTTTCCCGATCTCTTCAAATCCTAGGTAATCTTTTCGTCCTTTTTCAAATCTCAGGACGAGATTTTGTTTAAGGGGGGAAGGTTTCTAACATCCCAAAAATACTAAACTTAAATCATCAAACTCTAATCATCAAAATTAGGGATTTCCCAAACTTTTCCTAAAGACAAATAAATCAAAACCAATAAAATAAAGGAATGGTCATTTTGACCAATTTAACTCCCATGCCTACTTTGGCTGTCTCAAACTTTCAGAACCTAATGGAAACTTTTCTGGATCTTTGCA
The DNA here is from genome assembly GCA_916181665.1 of Avena sativa. Taxonomy (NCBI): domain Eukaryota; kingdom Viridiplantae; phylum Streptophyta; class Magnoliopsida; order Poales; family Poaceae; genus Avena; species Avena sativa. Next base: position 129,985,109 of record OV702297.1, read on the forward strand.
CCCCTTGAATGTACTCATAACAAGGTATCAAGGCCCACTTTGTGATCATCCAGAAACTTTCAAATGCATAGTTTAAATGACAATTCAAAATTGAATCTTTATCATATGGGTAGATCCCACTTTTTCAAAAACCACTCAAACAAGCTCAACTTTCAAAACCCAAGCATCTGCAGACTCACTAGCACCAATCTAGCAAACCCACCAAAAATCTTTTCAAAATTCAAAACTTGATTTCATGCGGCCATTTCATCAAATAGTTTGCAGACAGAAATCATACAAAATCTAAACACTATAGTGAGCAGTGATTGAAGCCTAACTTGTTCCCTCTCTGGACACCACTAGCCTTAGTAGATCATCTAACAACCTAAACTAACCCTTAGCATCACTGTGAGCTTGGCATTGCCATCAATGGTGAACAACCGAGCACACCCATGTCACCCCCATGTCGACATCAAGCTAGGAAGAAAAGCAAGCCTAGCCAGCATATCTAGGAGGAAGACCACCGTCCACCACCACTCACTGTCCTAGCCGCGAGCGTTGCCAAGCCCTGGACCACACGCACGAACCATGCCAACCTCGCCAGCAACCATGCCGAGCGTGCGCCAGAGCGCCACCCTCGACCAGCGCCCACAGACCGCGCGCCGCCCTCACCGCGTGCATACACAATCCCCACCGACCCAGGAGACCACCAGACATCCTCGTTCGCCGCCCCGTGACGCATAGCCACTGCTCGCCGTCGAAGACGCCGCCTCTGCCGCGCAGAGCGTCGCATGTTCCAGACCAAGCCGCACCGCCCCACGCCTCAAAACCATGTCATTGAGCATCGCCAGGGAACACCGCACCGCCCCTACCTTCGCCCATGCCAATAGCCGCCTGTAACATCGCCCCCGACGAGCTCACCGTGCGCCCCGTCGGTCCCCTTGCTCGACTATAAATAGAGGCCACCCCTGCTCGATTTCTTCACACCATCTCACTCCCCTCTCCTCACTAATCGTGCCACACCGTTCCCAGAGCAAGGCGAGCACCACCTCGCCGGAATTTCACCGGAGCCCACCGCCTCTGGAAAAGAAGGGCGCCATCGATTTCGTCCACCCCAGGAGCTGCCGCGACCACCCCTGAGTTCGCCGTTGTCGACTTCGTCGTTCGCCCGCCTCACCAACCCTCACCTGCACCCCGGTGAGCCCCCATCACCCCTCACTGGCCGCAATAGGTTTCTTTCTCGCCGATGTTGCTCAACATCGACGATGACTCTCAGCCGTTGGATTAGAACTAGATCGAACGATCCACATCGCCCCGTACCGCTTCGCCCCTCCCTGTCTCACTGACGAGTGGGGACACCCACTTAAGCAGCCCGCGGGAGCAATGCGCTTAGCAGGCCGGCCTGTTAACTTTTTCCGCGCAGCCTAGTTATTTGAATTAAACCTTTTTCATTTTGTTTCAAACTCACTTCTGTACCCAACTTCAAAAATCAACCCAGATCGATTCAGTGCACCAAATTGAATGAAACCAATTTTGTTAGAAAGGCCTGAGAATGCTGAATCCAAGCCCGTTGGATTCAAGCCATTTGGATTTATAGATCACCCATGGTAAAAATCACAAGGCAGAAGCTTTTCTGCATTCAAACATTTTTTAAATTTAAACCATAATAGCTTTTGAGTTGATTCCAACTCTCAAAAATCACATTTAACCATACCTTTCAGAATATATAAAAATATATGGGTTTACTTGCAGAAATAATGTTCAAGTAATAAAAGAATGCCCCATAGGCATTTCTAGTCACTTTACTTAATTAAAATAAAAGGGTAAAACCTTATTAAATTGTGACACCACTTTAAATCACATTCCCATGGACTAAAATATGTGGTGATGACATGTGTCAACATGATCCCATGTTTTGGTTTGGAGAATATTAAATCTTAAGTAGTTTTTCAATGAGTAAAAATTACTTTTCTAAAAATAAAAAGAATTAAACCAAGCTTTAATCTTGTAATGTTAGTGATGATGTTAGATCATCTATAGGACCCTTGTGTGTGATGATTGCAAGTAGTTAAGTATTGTTTGCTGATTGTGTACCTCGTATTTATTTATAGACGCTAGTACCGACCAAGGATACGAGGAGGAAGGAGGATACTACGAAGAACAAGCCGAGGAGAACTTCAACCACTGCTCTGCACAAGGCAAGCCTAATACTACTAGTGAATGTGCAAGCTAACCCTTGCAAGATACCCTACTGATGCCACAAACCACTACTTGTTACCATGACCACTATATGCCTTAAGCATATGTGATTATATCCACTTGATAAACCAATCCTAGTTTTTACTTACAAGCTTTATACTTTATTTCTTTATCAAAGCTATTCCTTAGAGTTTACTTAAGTAAATTGTAGATACTAGAAGGATAATTGAAGGTTGCATAAAGAGCATAAAATTTGGCCTAAGCTAGATAATCTTGATGTCATCTTAAGGCATGAGATTGAACTTAGTTAGAACTCCACTAGTTTACTACCCCTCATTATTACTTACCCTCACCTGTAGATGCTAGTGCTAAGCATAAAACTTGATCAACTTGAGATGGGAATACTTGGTGGAAAAATGGTTATGAAAACCTTGGAATGATGGATCATTCTATTGAAATGTTTTGGACATGTGTTTCCAAACACCTGATGATTTTGGTGATGAAAACGATGAGGCATGATCCTTAGCCCTTTATAAAACTGGTGGTTGTCTGGATGCGATACCATTCCAATTTTATCATACAACCACAATACCCGAAGATTGGGTAGGGCTTGACTGGAAACTTATATACCTTAGTATTAGTTCCCTCACGGCCAAGGTCTGAGCTGAGGCTACCTTGTGAAGATTGTCCACCTGTGCAGTACCCAAGATGACAGTTGGTCATGGTTGGGAGGCCAAACTCTCAGGAGAGGTGCTTATACTAGGGCGTGTAATCGAAAGGTTAGGATTGATTATCCGCATACTGAGTATGGTGAATTCAGGATTTGTTCCTGATGGATGTATCGAATGTTGTGGTGAAAGTGTACAATCTCTGCAGAGTGTCAAACTATTTGAATAGCCGCGTCCGCGGTTATGGACAGTTGGAGTGGCCATATTGTTCCCCCGTCAGACATTTCAAAATGACTTGTGAAATGATTTGAAACTTTGACTTGACCACAACAGAGTTGTGATATGAAATACAAGTTCCCACTTAGGAGTTATAAAATTGTGACGAGCATTCGTTGCTTCTAAACTTAGTAGAGATAAATCTGGCTTTTGCAAAACAACCCTAGAGCCTAGTGTCCTATTATCTAAAAACCCCTTTACCTATTAGTATTAGTTTGCGAGTACTTAAAGAGTACTCATGGCTTTGTCCCTGGCTATTCCCATGGCCAGACTATGAAGAGGAGTACCTGGAGGATGGACCCCAGGAAGGTTACGACAACTAGGATCATATCCCATCGTCAGCATTGCCTGTGACCCCGAAGATGGAGCTCCGCCTATGCTACCATTATTATTACGTATTCCGCTACTTGATGTTGTATTAAGAACTGGATCATGAGATCCCTATTTGTGTAAGAACTTTGTATCGTTTGTAATGGATGATGTACTATGGTATCCAATTCTGTTATGTCTCGCAAAAATGGTAATCCTAGGATTGTGATGTATGGCATAACAGACATCTGGGATTAAAAATCCGGGTGTTGATAGGAACTACTCACACTTCATACCGGAGGCTGGCATGATGAAGAAGAAGGCCTCCGGGATGATCTCCCCTCCGGCAGGGTGCCGTGAAGAGCTTCAGATCCCCCCGATCTAGGTACGATGGTGGTGGCGGCTACAGACGGTTTCGTGGAATATTGATCGGGTGCTTAGGTTTTAGGCATCAGGGGCTTCTTATAGGCGAAGAGGCGAGGCAGGAGGGCGGCCATGGGGCCCACACCCCTCCTAGGCGCGGCCTAGGGTGGGCCCGTGCCTAGGGGTGTGGCCGCCCTGGGGATCCCCTCCGTCTCTCCTCTGGACTCCGTGTTCTCCTCGGTGAAATATTAACTTTGGCTTTTGTCCCGTCCAATTCCGAGAATATTGATTTTCTGCCCTTCTGGAACCAAAAACAGAAGAAAACAGGCAACTGACACTGTGGAATCTTGTTAATAGGTTAGTACCATAAAACATATAAAAACACCTCAAAGTATAGACAGAGCAAAACAAAGTAGATACTAAACAAGCATGGAACATCAAAAATTATAGATACATTTCCGATGCATCAAGCATCCCCAAGCTTAACTCCTGCTCGTCCTCGAGTAGGTAAGTGATAAAAGAATTTTTTTTGAGGTGACATGCACCATCAAAACCAAGATCAAACCATTTGCAAGCATTGAAAGTTGGGATCAAAGAACTCTAAACATGAGCATGAAAGGCGGAGTTCTAACAGTAAGACAAAGTAACTATGCATGCAACATGAAAGGCTACAAACAAAGATCATGAATAACATGCATTGAAAAACGTTTGTTTGTTTCACAGACAGAAAACATGGCATAGTGGCATTTAGCTTGTCCCTCATAGAGTAGCAAATAGATTCATAGGACACCTTCAAAGTTCATACGAGTGACTAGATACAAATAACACACAAACAAGTAATATTAACCATATGCATTAATCAATAAGTTTTGGGACAATGCACATAGAACTAAGAATGGCAACTATGATCTCTTAACTGGTGCCTAAAGGTAGAAGGTGGAAACTCAATATAATGGTGGAATAAAGGCCCTTCATAAAGGGAAGAAGGGATTTCAAGTTTCAAAAAGAGCTTCCAAAAATTATGGTACTTGTTAGCTTTCAGCCCTCATTGCCCCTATCATTAGCATCTTGCAGTGATTAAGGTTAAAGTGAACAAACTATGGAGTATATGCTTGACAAATTATAAGTTGGCAGTCTCATGTCCCTTGAATACGAGGGTCGCACCTCATGCTACTCAACTTTAGTCACCTGTAAGTTCTTGTCATAGTAAGTACATGTGTATCACAGAGAACCGCCAACGGGGTACCCCTTGCACATGGTACATGAGCTATCTCATAACCAAAATGACAAGGCAAGCAGACAATGAGCATCTCAGCGATCTTTTTATTCGCTATTTGCATAGGTTTTTATTGAGGATGCTTTACAGATTGCTCATTATGATGATGGTGCAAGTTTCCAGCATGATTAGGCATGGCTTAGGCTAGCGGCCTAGGCATTTCTCTAACACAAAATACATAACTCCATGTACTTACAAGCTCCCCTTTTTTTCACACTGACGACATCCATGGACAAAAGAGCATGATATCAACTGTGTACAAAGTACAAGTGCAATGTTGAAAGCGTTCCCCATGACATCACGGTTCTGCTAATTCCAACGTATAAGTGCAATCATATAGAGCATAGATGACACAATGGTTCAAGTTTATTAGGGGCAAGAAAAATAAAGTGTGTCATCAAGTTTGTGAGAGCTTTAATCACTAAGTTTCACATAACAAAATGACTTTTTAATTGGAAGATAGATGAAAACAAGAATATACTTGGAATGATGTAACACACCATGCATAGGAATTTATAGTGGACACTTTGGAATAACTTGGTTTCTTGGGAGTTGGATGCATGAGTAGATCTTACTCATACAAGTGGAGGCTAGCAAAAGACTGGGAGCGACCAACTAAGAGAGCAATAATGGCCATAATCATGCAAAGCGACAAAACATTACTAATCAAAGCATAAAGTAGTACTACAAGTCAAGGACTAAATGATAATAGAGGCTATGGTGACTTGTTCATAGTCATAACATGGTGTGAGCATATGCCAAGTCAACCCAAACAAAGCATCAAAGGAGAATACCATAATACTATGCTTTTGTATGCTAAAACAACGCATGATTCCTTCAAGGCACATTAAGCAATCCCAATTGTTTGGAACAAGTCATGCTACAGCAATAATCACTAAGCATAAGGTCAAAACAACATCTAGCATGACATGATAAAGTCTAAGTCACAGTCAAAGCAAGCTCCTCTTGTACTATTCAAGCAAGAACTTTTTACTCCTTTTCAACACCAATCAACTTATTTGAAACAATACAGTGAGAGCGGGGGTCCAAACTACCTTATTCAAGCAAACTAAGCAAACCAAACGAAATCTAAGACGTTCCAAGAACAACACAACAGTGCATGAAACAATAAAAACGAAGTGTCTAGAAAGACCTGAGCTTTTTATTAATGAAGAAGGGGATGCCTTGGGCATCCCCAAGCTTTGACGCTTGTACCTCTTGAATATTTCTTGGGGTGACATGGGGTGGCATCCCCAAGCTTGAGCTTTAGTCCATTCTTCATCTCATTACATCATTCTTTTCTCTACACCTGCAAATTTTCCTTCATATAAAACTTTACACAATCTTCATTAGCAGCATTAGTGTATTCAAAATATAATAGACCTTTGGGTTTAGCTTTAGAACAGGAAAACTTTCACTAAAAACACAAGCTACTGTAGCAATTCCCTCAAAAAGATCAATTTTCCAAAAAGAAACCAAAAAGGAATCAATAAGAAGCAAATGCAAATAATGGCACAAATCTGTCAAAACATACCAGCAGGTAGAAACCGATTTTTTCAAATATCTTCTGTTGCTCAAATCAGAAATGTTGAATAAACGAAAGTTAGCTAACATACTGGGGGATTTATTCAGAAAATATCATCTCAATCATACTTAGAGAGATTCCTCACGAATTTTTATGGTGGAGCACAAAAATCTGTTTCGGGACAACAACAACTCCCCAAATCTTACTTCCCTCTCACTAGAGGAAATTCTTGGCACAAGAAGAAAACAAAAAAGATAAGGAGAGGTCATTACTAAAGTAATAACTTCCAAGACTCAAGAAAACTCGCTTGCAACTTAATACTGGAGGGGGTTCGGATGATAGCCCGAAGGTGGATTTCTAGTCATAGATGCAGTTGGATGGCGGTCTATGTATCTTGTTGTATTGCCCAATCGAATCTCATAGGATCATGAATGTTTAGTATTGCATTGTTATGCCTTGCTCAGTCCTGTCAATTGCCCTGCTGTAATTTGTTTACCCTGCATGCCATGTTTGTTTATCTAAGGAGAACACCTCTAGTGAACTATGAACCCGGGTCCAATCTTTACCATTGATACATCTTCCATTGTTCTTGTGTACTTACTGTAAACCACTATCATCTTCCACACCATATAGTTAATCCTTTGTAACAGCAACCGGTGAGATTGACAACCTCATTGTTTGTTGGGGCAAAGTCTTGAATTTGTGTTGTACAAGTTTCCAAGTTGCTTGCAACACCTTTGAGACGTTTCCTTCCTCCTACTGGTTTGATAACCTCGGTTTCTTACTGAGGTAAGACTTGTTGCTGTGCTGCATCACACCTTGCTCTTAGGGTTTCCCGACGAAGCGCTTTCAGGCGCCATCAACAAGTTTTCTAGCGCCGTTGTCGGGGAGGCTAAGGACGTCTTCACAAGGGGAGTCCTTCTCAACCTTTCTCTTTACTTTGTTTTTGTTTTGCTTAGTTTCTTTTGTTTGGTTTTGTTTGCCTCTTTTTATCATAAACTCCAAAAAAATAGTTTAGTTTGGTTTGCTTTCTCTTATCAAAAACACACAAAAATAAGTTCATGCTCTAGTTGCTGCTGCTTTGCCTTGCTCCACTTTTGCCAAAATGAACTCCGCTGAGAACACCAAGTTGTGTGACTTCACTAGCACAAACAACAATGATTTCCTAAGTACTCCTATTTCTCCACCTGCTCCTGATGCTATCTTTTATGAAATTAAGCCTACTTTGTTGAATCTTGTGACAAGAGAGCAATTTTTTGGTGCTAGTTCTGATGATGTTGCTGTCCACCTCAATAACTTTGTTGAACTTTATGAGATGCAAAAATATAAGGATGTAGATGGAGATATTATTAAGCTCAAGTTGTTTCCTTTCTCCTTCAGAGGAAAATCTAAAAAATGGTTGCTATCCTTGCCTAGAAATAGTATTGATTCTTGGATTAAGTGCAAAGATATTTTTATTGGAAAGTACTAACCTCCTGCTAAGATTATATCTATGAGAAGTGATATTATGAAATTTAAACAACTTGATAATGAGCATGTTGCTCAAGGTTGGGAAAGAATGAAATCTTTGGTTAAGAATTGTCCCACTCATGGAATTACTGCTTGGATGATTATCCAGACTTTTTATGCAGGTTTGAACTTCTCCTCAAGAAACCTATTAGATTCAGCTACTGGAGGTACCTTTATGACCATCACCTTGGGTGCTGCATGATACGTCCATAACGTATCTATATTTTTTGATCATTTTATGCTATTATTATGCTTTTGACACTTCTTTTTATATAAAGTTCATGAGTTATTTGGAATAACCTACTAATAGTTGCAAAAGTGCACATTGTTCTTGTTTTACACTTTGATGTGTAGGAATTATCAAGAATACAAGTGGAACTCTTGTTGGAGTCAAATTGGGATTTTCCAGAAATCTATCTCAGAACTCCTTTTGAACATGGTCACGTTTCGTGTCGAAGACAACGTTAAACGGAAAACTCTTCAATTATAAAGTTGTAGGAAATTTCACGAAAATCGTTCTTGATATAAAATTCTGCTGATTCCGAGTCCGGACGGGCCTGGTAGGCCTGATTTACTACAATCCAAGATGGGGTGACGGGAATCCGAGAAGCTATATAAAGGGAGAAAACCTAATTCGTGGGAGACACCTCCACCCACGAATTTGCAGACACCAAAGCCACGTTTTTGCCTATCCATAGATCTCATCTCCATGGGGGAGGGCTCCCAAGAAGCCATGAAGGAAGGGGGCTAAGGGACGGTGCTCCCCCACGATACCGGCGGCGGGGAAGGAGTCCCCCGTGCCGCCGTCGCCCTCTTCACCATCTTCACCATCATATCCATCATCTAATCCTCCTAGTATGCAGTGGTTCATCCTCCCACACGCCTCTGAATCGTCATATGTAAACATGGTGTTTGATGCTATAAGTTATAATCCTATGATCTATGTCATGTTTGTGTAGTTTCTTTGTTCTTAGATTGAATGGTTGAACGTCTTTGGTTCATTAGAGTTATATGTTGATATGGTATAGTCCTTTGGTATCCATTATATTTGTGCGCACATGGATTAAACATCATAGGGTTTGTAGCATGTGTAAGAGGAAGGGGGAAGTTCTGCTGGAGTGACAGAAACCTAAGGACGCGAACCGGAACATTGCACGTATAGGAGTAAGAGGACCATTAACTTAAGGCTATGGTTGGGAAACCTTAATGCTTTGTTAGTCATTACGGATGTTTTTTAACAATCCAATCATATAGTACATGTAATTCCAAGTAGTGAAGCGCATGTATATTTAGCCTCTCCCACATAGAAAACTGCATCGAAGACAATGAACCCGATTTATTCGCCAATTAAACTTGGACAAAGCCACCACAATTACCACCACTATTCCACACTCATGGTTCTGTTAGTTTAGTGTATTTTATTGCTGCAGCAACTATCTTTAATTTCTTGTTATTTATTATCTTGCAAAGCTTTCTCTAGTACTCGTTTTGTTGCTCTAGTTTTATTTTCTAGATAATGCAAACGTTTAGTGTGCGTAGAGTTGTATCAGTGGTTGATACAACTTGAAGAATATTTATCCTACCTTTAGCTCCTCGTTGGGTTCTACACTCTTACTTATCGAAAAGACTACACACGATCCCCTATACTTGTGGGATATCACTGCAACAAAACTCCTTGATAATATGATGGTTAATTATTCTGAATGGCACACTGAGAGAGCTCCACATGGTAAGAAGGTAAATTCTGTTGAAGAAACCTCCTCTTTGAGTGATAAGATTGATATTATCATGGCTATGCTTGTTAATGGGAAAGCTCCTTTAGATCCAAATAATGTTCACTTAGCCTATTTGGTTGCTCAAGAAGAGCAAGTTGATGTGAACTTTATTAGAAACAACAATTTCAACAACAATGCCTATAGGAATAATTTTGGTAGCAACAACAATTATAGGCCTTATCCTCCTAATAATGGCAATACCTATGGAAACTCCTACAAAAATGCTAGAAGTTCCCCCTCTTAACTTGAAGTCATGCTCAAAGACTTTATTAGTAAACAAACCACTTTCAACAAGACTGTGGAGGAAAAGCTTTTGAATGTTGAGAAAAATATTTCCTCTTTGTCTAAAGCACAGTCCTCTTTGATTATTAAAATGGCTGCTAAACCCGAAACCTTGGAAAGTACCTTTGCTGCTACTCATGCCATACAAGTTACTATTGATGAAAATGTTAGACTGTTAGCCCAACTACATGCTAAGTGGTAAAGAGAAGCTGAAATTGCTAGAAATAATAGTGTGTGCACTATCACCACCACCAATATGGATGCCACTAAACCACAAGAAGTATCTATTCCTCCTACCACAATGCCTAAACCCAATGAGCCTACTACTAGTGATGCTAAGTTTGATTTTAATCTTGATGGTTGCAATACTTCTGAAGTGATTATGTTCCTACAAAAGCTTGCTAGAATCCCTGATGCTAGTGATATGAATGTGGCTTTCACCAAACACATTACAGATGCTATTATTAAAATCAAGGAAGAGAAGTTGAAACACAAAGCTTATATTCCTAGGAAAGTAGAAAATAGTGTGGAACCTATTATTAATATGCAAGTGAATGATTTTGATCTCAAAGCTTCATGTGACCTTGGTTCTAGTGTCTCTATCATGCCTAGAAAGATTTATGAAATGCTTGATTTGTCACCTTTGGAAGATTGTTATTTGGATGTCTCACTTAATGATAATGATAAGAAGAAACTCATGGGGAGTATTAATGATGTTCTTATTATGGTTAACAATGCTTATGTCCCTATTGATTTCTATGTTTTGGATGCTGAATATAATGCTTCTTGTCCTATTATTTTGGGGAGACCTTTTCTTAGAACTATTGTGCCATCATTGATATGAAAAAAGGCACCATTAAAAATCAATTTACATTCAAGAAAGGTATTGAACACTTACCTATAAGGAGAGAGAAGTTTCTTTTTGCTCCTCCTTTGAAAGCAAGGTTTGATGTTAATGCTTCTTCATTTGAAAACACTTGATTCTTGGTTCTTATGCCTAACTTAAAGGCGTTAAAGAAAAGTACTTGTTGGGAGATAACCCAAGAGTTTTCTTGAGTCTTGGAAGTTATTACTTCAGTAATGAACTCTCCTTATCCTTTTTGTTTGCTTTTTGCGCCAAGAATAACCTCTAATAAGAGGGAAGTAAGATTTGGCGAGTTGTTGTCCCGAAACAGGTTTTTGTGCTCCACCATAAAATTCTTGAGGAATCTCTGTAAGTCGGATTGAGCTGATATTTTGTGAATAAATCCCCTAGTATGTTAGCTAACTCTCGTTAGTTCAACACTTTTTGATTTGAGCAACAGAAGGTCTTCAAAAAAATCGGTTTCTACCTAATGGTCTGTTTTGACAGATTTCTGTCATTATTTGCATTTGCTTCTTATTGATTCCTTTTTGGTTTTTTTTTTGGGAAATTGAGATTTTTGAGGGAATTGGTACAATATCTTGTGTTTTTAGTGAAAGTTTTGCTGTTCCAAAGCTAAGCCTAAAGGTCTATTATCCTTTGAATACACTAATGTTGCTAATGAAGATTGTGTGAAGTTTTGTATGAAGGAAAATTTTCAGGTGTAGAGAGTGAATGATGTAATGAGATGAAGAATAGACAAAAGCTCAAGCTTGGGGATGCCACCTCGTGTCACCCCAAGAAATATTCAGGAGGTACAAGCGTCAAAGCTTGGGGATATCCAAGGCATCCCCTTCTTCATTAATAAAAAGCTCAGGTCTTTCTAGACACTTCGTTTTTATTGTTTCATGCACTATTGTGTTGTTCTTGGAGCGCCTTATTTTTTGGTTAGTTTGATTAGTTTGCTTGAATAAAGTAGTTTGGACCCCTGTTCTCGCTGTGTTGTTTCAAATAAGTTGATTGGTGTTGGAGGGGAGCAGGAAGTTCTTGCTTGAGTAGTACAAAAAGGAGCTTGCTTTAACTGTGACTTAGACTTTATCATATCATACTAGGTGTTGTTTTGACCTTATTCTTAGTGATTATTGCTATAGCATGACTTGTTCCAAACAATTGGGATTGCTTAGTGTGCCTTGAAGGAATCATGCGTTGTTTTAACATACAAAAGCATAGTATTGTGGTATTCTACTTTGAAGATTTGTTTGGGTTGACCTGGCACATGCTCACACCATGTTATGACTATGAACAAGTCACCATAGCCTCTATGATCATTTAGTCCTTGATTTATGGTACCACTTTATGCTTTGACTAGTAATGTTTTGTCGCTCTGCATGATTATGACCATTATTCCTCTCTTAGTTGGTTGCTGCCAGTCTTTTGCTAGCCTCCACTTGTATGAGTAAGCTCTACTCATGCATCCAACTCCCAAGAAACCAAGTTATTACAAAGTGTCCATTATAAATTCCTATTCATGGTGTGTTACACCATTTCGAGTATATTCTTGTTTTCATCTATCTTCCAATTAAAAAAGTATTTTGTTATGTGAAAACTTAGTGATTAAAGCTCTCACAAACTTGATGGAACACTTTATATTTCATGCCCCTAATAAACTTGAACCATTGTGTCATCTATGTTGTATATTCTTGCACTTATACGTTGGAATTGGCAGAACCGTGCTGTAACAAGGAACGCTTTTAACATTGCACTTGTACTTTGTACACAGTTGATATCATGCTCTTTTGTCTATGGATGTCGCTGGCATGAAATAAAAGGGGAGCTTGTAAGTCTATGGAGTTATGTATGTGTGTTAGAGAAACGCCTGGGCCGCTAGCCTAAGCCATGCCTAATCATGGTGGAAACTTGCAGCATCACCATAATGACATCTATGAAGCTTTCTTCCTATATAAAAAAGAGACATATTGAAAAGAGGAAAGAGAGAAAAAAACACCATATTCCCATGGTAAATAAGAAGATTGCTAAAATGCTCATTGTCTGCTTGCCTTGTCATTTTGATTATGAGATAGCTCCTGTATCATGTGCAAGGGGTATCCTGTTGGCAGTTCTCTATGATACACATGTACTTACTATGACAAGAACTTACATGTGACTAAAGTTGAGTAGCATGAGGAGCGGCCCACGTATTCAAGGGACATGAGATTGCCAACTCATACTTTGTCAAGCATATACTCCATAGTTTGTTCACTTTAACCTTAATCACTTCAAGATGCTTATGATAGGGGTAATGAGAGCTGAAAGCTAACAAGTACCATAATTTCTGGAAGCTCTTTATGAAACTTGAAATCCCTGCTTCCCTTATGAAGGTCCTTTGACCACCATTATTTTGAGTCTCCACCTTCTACCTTTAGGCACCAGTTAAGAGAGCATAGTTGCCATTCTTAGTTCTATGTGCATTGTCCCAAAACTTATTTATTGATGCATATTGTTGATATTAATTGTTCTTATGCTATTTGTATCTAGTCACTCTTATGAACTTTGAAGGTGTCCTATGCATCTATTTGCTACTCCATGAGGGACAAGCTGAATGCCACTATGCTATGTTTTCTGTATGTGAAACAAACAAACATTTTTCAATGCATGTTATTCATGATCTTTGTTTGTAGCCTTTCATGTTGCATGCATAGTTACTTTGTCTTACTGTTAGAACTCCATCTTTCATGCTCATGTTTAGAGTTCTTTGATCCAAGCTTTCAATGCTTGCAAATGGTTTGACCTTGATTTTGATGGTGCATGTCACCTAAAAAATTATTCTTTTTTATCACTTACCTACTCGAGGACGAGCAAGAGTTAAGCTTGGGGATGCTTGATACGTCGGAATCGTATCTATAATTTTTGATGTTCAATGCTTGTTTAGTATCTACTTTGCTTTGCCTACACTTTGAGGTGTTTTTATATGTTTTCTGGTACTAACCTATTAACAAGATGCTACAGTGCCAGTTGCCTGGTTTCTTCTGTTTTTGGTTCCAGAAAGGCAGAAAATCAATATTCTCGGAATTGGACGGGACAAAAGCCAAAGTCAATATTTTACCGTGGGGAACACGGAGCCAGAGTACGAGACGAAGGGGAGGCACCAGGGGGCCACATCCCCTGACGGCGCGGGCTAGGGTTAGCCGCGCCTGGGGGTGTGACCACCCTGGCCGCCCCCTGCCTCGCCTCTTCGCCTATAAATACCCCCCGATGCCAAAACCCGAAGTGCCCGATCAATATTCCACAAAACCGTCTGTAGCGCCACCACCATCGTCCCTAGATCGAGAGGGATCTGAAGCTCTTCCCGGCACCTTGCCGGAGGGGAGATCATCCCGGAGGCCTTATTCTTCATCATGCCATCCTCCGGTATGAAGCGTGAGTAGTTCCACTTTGGACTACGAGTCCATGTAGTAGCTAGATGGTTGTATCTCCTCCTTTGTGCTATCATGTTTAGATCTTGTGAGCTCCGTTCATGATCAAGATCTTATCTATTTGTAATCATGCATGTTGTGTTTGCGGGGATCCAATGGATATATTACTATGTCAGATTGATTAATGATTTTTCTTATTGATTCTATCATGTCTGTGTTGTTTGTGATCTTGCATGCTCTCCGTTTCTAGTAGCTATCTTGGCCAGGTAGATGCTAGTGACTCCAAGAGGGGGTATTTATGCTAGATAGTGGGTTCATGACTCTATTTAATCTAAGGGAAGTGACATAAATCTCTAAGGTTGTAGATGTGATGTTGCCACTAGGGAGAAAACAACGGTCTCTTGTTCATGGAACAAGTGGATTGTTTACCTTAACACACTTTGCTTAAAGCAGTTATCTGTTGCTTGCAACTTAATACTGGAGGGGGTTCGGATGATAACCCAAAGGTGTATTTCTAGTCATAGATGTAGTTGGATGACGGTCTATGTATCTTGTTGTATTGCCTAATCGAATCTCGTAGGATCATGAATGTCTAGTATTGCATTGTTATGCCTTGCTCAGTCCTGTCAATTGCCCTGCTGTAATTTGTTTACCCTGCATACCATGTTTGTTTATCTAAGGAGAACACCTCTAGTGAACTATGGACCCCGGTCCAATCTTTACCATTGGTACATCTTCCACTGTTCCTGTTTACTTACTACAAACCACTATCATCTTCCACACCATACAGTTAATCCTTTGTAACAGCAACCGACAGGATTGACAACCTCACTGTTTGTTGGGGAAAAGTCTTGAGTTTGTGTTGTGCAGGTTTCCAAGTTGCTTGCAACACCTTTGAGACGTTTCCTTCCTCCTACTGGTTCTATAACCTCGGTTTCTTATTGAGGGAACACTTGCTGCTGTGTTGCATCACACCTTGCTCTTGGGGTTTCCTGACGAAGTGCTTTCAGGAGCCATCTATAGACAAAGCAAAGCAAAGTAGATACTAAACAAGCATGAAACATAAAAAATTATAGATATGTTTACGACGTATCAGGAAACAACCCAAAGGTGTTGCTAGCAACTTGGAAACCTGCACAACACAAACTCAAGACTTTGCCCCAACAAACAGTGAGGTTGTCAATATCACCGGTTTGCTAAAAACAAAGGATTAACTATATGGTGTGGAACGTAATGGTGGCTTGCAGAAAGTAAACAGTAATAGTGGAAGATGTATCAATGATAAAGATTGGACCGGGGTCCATAGTTCACTAGAGGTGTTCTCCTTAAGATAAACAATATACCATGCTGGGTAAACAAATTACAGCGGGGCAATTGACAGGACAGAGCAAGGCATAACACTGCAATACTAGACATTAATGATCCTATGAGATTTGATTGGGAATTAGAACAAGATACATAGACCGCCATCCAACTACATCTATGACTAGTAATCCACCTTCAGGTTATCATCCGAACCCCCTCCAGTATTAACTTGCAAGCAACAGATAACTGCTTTAAGCAAGGTGTGTAAAGTAAAAAATACACTTGTTCCATGAACAAGAGATTGTTGTTTTCTCCCTAGTAGCAACAACACATCTACAACCTTAGAGATTTCTATCACTTCCCCAGATTAAATAGAGGCATGCACCCACTATCGAGTATAAATACTCCCTCTTGGAGTCACTAGCATCTACTTGTCCAAGATAACTACTAGAAACAGAGAGCATGCAAGATCTCAAACAACACAGACTTGATAGAATCAATAAGATAGAATCATTAACCAATCTAACATAGTAATCTCAATATCCATCGGATCCCCGCAAACACAACATGCATGATTACAAATTGATGATCTTGATCATGAACGGAGCTCACAAGATCTAAACATGGTAGCACAAAGGAGGAGAAACAACCATCTAGCTACTACATGGACCCGTAGTCCAAGGTGGAACTACTCACGCTTTATATCGGAGGCTGGCATGGTGATGAAGAAGGCCTCCGGGATGATCTCTCCCCTCCGACAGGGTGTCGGGAAGAGCTTCAGATCCCCCGATCTAGGGATGATGGTGGCGGCGGCTATGAAATGTTTCGTGGAAGATTGATCGGGTACTTAGGGTTTAGGTATCAGGGGCTTCTTATAGGCGAAGAAGGAGGCCGAGGGGGTGCCCGAGGCGGCTGCACCCCTAGGCGCGGGCCAGGCCTAGCCACGCGGCCAGGGGTGTGGCCCCCTCGAGGCCCTCCTCTGTCTCGTCTTCTGGCTCCGTGTTCCCCACGGTAAAATATTGACTTTGGCTTTTGTCCCGTACAATTCCAAGAATATTCATTTTCTGACTTTTCTGGAACCAAAAACAACAGAAAACACGCAACTGGCACCGTTGCATCTTGTTAATAGGTTAGTCTCAGAAAACATATAAAACACCTCAAAGAGAAGACAAAGCAAAGCAAAGTAGATACTAAACAAGCATGAAATATCAAAAATTATAGATACGTTTACGACGTATCATAGCCCTCTATCCTTTGCCTCGCCTTGCACTTCCGGCGACCCTTCGCTGAACCTCCGCACTTCGGCTTCGTCGTCTGCAGGTATAGTTGGGCGAGGGAGGCGAGGATCCGCATGTGCTCTGCATCTTCGGTGGCATCGGCGTTCTCCTCCTCCAGCAACACGACGAGCATCTCCTCGTCGTTGGAGTCCATGGCCAAACCGGAAAAACGCAGAACACTTGGCTAAAGAGGTGGTGGGAGCTCGTAGCGAAGCCCGAGTTATGACGAAGCTTGGGCGGCGAAAGTGGTGGCAGAATGGGCGGCGACTACGGCGAGCCTATCTAGATCCATGAGCATGTACTGGCATGCAGGAGCTCCGCCGGCGAAGACATGGCGGCAGAGGCAGCTAGGGATCTCTTCGTCATAGTCTGGGCGAGTGGATGGGGGGGGGATTCGGTCTTCTGTCGCCGACAGAGCTGGCCCACGCCCGTTTTCGCTTTGTCCGGTGTTCCCAGGGCGTTTCTTGAATGCTGCGAATGGCCTGGGAAGTCCGTACCAAAATTCGCTCAAATTCAGACGAAATTGGGTTCCTAGGAACGCGTCTGGGCCGATTTTCGACGTCCGGACCAAAATTTCGCCCTAGGATCGGTGTCCTGGGAAGGCGAGTGGAGATGCTCTAAGCTTGGTGACATGCATGAGCAAAATGAGGACACTTGCATACTATGGAGTATCTTGTGTATATGGAGTGGGGACACTGACAGCTCTATGAAGGATTTGTTTTTTGAAAAATTCAAATTTAAAGATTTAAAAAGTTTTAGTAAAAATATTAGGATACAGATAATGATTTATAATACACGCGTACATAGTCTTATGTAAAAATATTTTGTATTATGGTCTTCTAAAAATGAAAAAAATAGATCTAGATGTAAACAGTGCAATTTTGAATGGGCCTCCTTTCTCCCAAAAATTATCATATTTGTCTCTTTTGTTGCGTTTAAAATATAAGGTATTTTCTATTAAATTTTTGCAGATGTGTATTTCATATTGTTGCTACATATAGGTATTTTTTCTAAAATATTTGAGGAATTTTAATTTTTTTAAAGGGCTCCAGTGAGTCCGTGCTCTAAAGCGATTTTCCGTGAAGTTGACCCTCTCTATTCATCTTCCTCGAGAGATCCGGGATAGGGTGTCCGACCCGCTCAGCTGCAACTCCTTTAGGCTGCCTCCCCAACCTCATCTCGACCATCGTGTGGCAATGCGCGAGGAGGGGTGCACGGAATCATTGCTTCCGGCGGAGGTGTCGCGCAGGAGGACGAGCCAGTGATGATGAGGAGCTGCAGAAGGCATTGGTCAGACAGGGGTCTTGGATACGCATCTTAAGGCAGAGTCTTTGGCGTGGAGTTGAGCCTGTAGAGGAGGCGTGGAGACGTCGACTCTAGGACAGCACTGCGTGAAAGAGGGAGGTGTCTGGGTGGGTTACTCCGCCTAAACCGTCTGGCCCGTCTTTGCCTAGAGATGAGGAAAGACGCTTCCTTCTCAGACCGTCCACCTCTCTCATCTTCTCCTCTCCTCCACTCCCAGCTCTCTCTTCTCCTTTAACTTGTGAGCAACAAGTAGAAGTTCTCGGTAAGCGTTGTTATAAACATAATGAGTGCAGAATTTATCCCGTTAAGTTGTCATTTCGTTCTCCTCAACTCTCTCTTTTCTTTTTTTACTGTGCAAAATTTACTACATATAGGTATAATTGTTTCTAAATTTTGTATCATCGATCCTTCACGTGTTAATTTACTAGTTAGAGAAATCATGTGCTTAGAGAAAGGAAATAAATATTTATTTATTTTTAACCTAAAAATATCTATTTATATATTCTAATACTCCATCCGATCCATATTACTTGTCGTTAAAATAGATATATGTAGACATATTTTAGTGCTAAATACATCCATTTTAACGATAATTAATATGGATGGAAGTGAGTAATAAGATTGGTCCAAGTGCTAACAATACTTCATCAATTAATCATATACGCACTCTTAATATATTGAAAAAGCTGGATATAAAAAAATAAGAGCATCAATGGTCTATAATACGTATTCATCAAAGTTTACCGTAAACCACCGTGTGCATCAATGGTCTATAAAAGCTTAAGCGACTTTATCCTGTAGGCCGCAGCTCGGAAGCAAAGCATCTTCGTCTAATCCAAAAGTGCGCGTGTTGCCTTGTCTCGTCTGTACGGAGCTGCGGAGGAGGAAGAGATGGACGCCATGGCCACGCTCGCCAGAACGGGCCCTTCTTCCCTCGCCGCCGCCGGCCACCGGAGCTCCGCCTCGCCCCGTCCGTCGGCGTCCCTCTCCTTCGCCGCCGCTTACTCGAGGAACCGCGGCCACGTCGGGCTGAGCACGGTGGGGTGGAGCGGGAGGGCGAACAGGGCAGCTCGCGTCACCACCAACCGCATCGTCGCCTCCTCGGTTGGTTTCTAGGAATTCACTTCCATCTAGTACTTGGATTGCTCGAGAAAAATGTGTGTTTGTTCTTGCCCTTTTTCGTTCGGAATAGGGCCCGGCTAGCAGAGTAATTTGGTTTAGTGCTTTGAATTGCGATAGTTATTGTTAATTTCATACACCTTTCCTGGGTGTATTCTCGGGAAAAAAAAGTTCACCGTTGTTTTCGTTATGCTCAGTTTTGGAGGAACTGGAAAAGATGGGCTGCTTGTTAAGAAAGAAATTGATACCTTACATTAGTTCCTTTTTTTAACTGCTACTGACTGACTATGCACAGATCAACACAATGCGCCATAAAGTCTCAAGTTCCATATTTTGCTTGGTCCAGCCTGAAATTTCTGTTCCCGTTTAAGCAATTATCTATGTGACTAACTGACTATTGGTATGAAACCAAAACTGAAGTGAAATTGTTTTTTCTGTCAGTTGGCGTCGGGCAATGTTAGCAATATGTACTACTTACACATGCTACATTGTGTTTATTACCAAATATACGTGTCATTTTCGTTCCTATGGTGGATATACTTACAACACTACTTTTGCTGTGCTTTTATTATAACCAAACTGAGGGTGCTGCTGCTTGGCTATCCTTCTTATTCTAGCTTGGAAATTGCGGTTAAATTCCTGGAAACTTATTAATCTGCGCTGTATAATTGGTTGTATCTGCTATGTATGTTACAATCTTACGTTCAGCATAATCCCAGTCAAAAAATTGACCTTGATTTTGACACAAGGATCCATGTGTTCTGACTTCTGACTGTGGAATTTCGGAATTGTTCAACCATCTGTTGGGTACTTCAGATTTTTTAATAAAATAGAGCCAAGTTTCCTCTGCCAAGCCCTTTTAAAAGGCCATGTTATCAATTAGTTGACTTTCTTTGTTTCAATATGTTTGTAACGCAGAGTAGAGATCTATTCTGGGATAGTTCAGTTCTCATGGTTTTTTATTAATTTGTTAAACCTGCTCTGGCAGTTTTTCAATTTCCCTTTTTTTCCCCAAAATATTAACAAGAGCACAGTTCTCATGTTTTGTTGGTTGATGGAAAATTTCTCAAGTTTTTCTGAGTGTTTAATTGTGTATAGATGGTACATAGTAATTTAACGTTCATTCAGTTCAGTCAAGAGATAATTGACCAATAACTATCTTGGGGAACCTAATACAGTAATACATTTCAATACAGAACCATGTGGCTACACCCCTAAACACAACCGGTGTCATCATCATCCATCAATGTTTGTAATTTGTAAATTTTAGGGACTAATGAGCAGTCAGCTCTTTACCAAGCTGAGACTAAAAGTATACCTAATTTTGTCCGAATTTGTGAACACCATTTGGTCCTCCATTCTCTTTCAGTGAGCCAAGGCGATCTTCCAAGATGCCGAATAATTAAGACATTTCATCAATTTGGACATTTGTAGTCTGCTTGTTTTGCATTGTGTGCTATATTTGATGCCTGAAAGATGTAGGTGTTTCTCGTTCAAGAGTGCTAACTTAGCTCATCTATTTCCTTTGATATATCAGGTGTTCCTTTCCCAATTAAAGAAGATACAATAGAGTCTCACTTTATTTCATTAACTGTGAGGTATTGGTAAACTAGATTTTTTATTTTTTTTTGCAGGAAGTCGAGCAGTCATACATTATGATCAAACCTGACGGTGTTCAGCGTGGTCTTGTATGTGCTTATTGACTTCTCTCTGTGTTTTGGTATCTGTTATTTGTTTCAGTTCAGTTAAAACATATCGTATTTGCACATAGGTTGGAGAGATTATTTCTCGCTTTGAGAAGAAGGGATTTTTGCTGAAGGGGCTGAAGCTTTTTCAGTGCCCCAAGGAGTTGGCTCAGGTTTGCTTTGAAAAATGCATTAAATCTTTGGAAGCTCTATTGTGGCTCTTAAAAGTTTCTTAGTTATCTAGCAAACTGTTCTGTGTAATTATAAAATGAATCATTTTTCTAAAGCAAAGCAACATCTTTCTGTCTCTCTAGCAGTTAATGAATAATTTTACTCACAATGGTTAAAAGGCCAGTCATCAAACGTATCTGGGACAATAGAACATCATGCCCCGGCTTACTTCCTTGCTAGTGATGTAAGATGCTCCCCATTTAGCTATTGATACAGATATTGATCATAGATTCTTGTACTGATCAACGGCACACTCATATATTTCTTAACTATAACTATGCCTGTCAAGCAGTTAGACACATTTTGTGAAAGAATCACTCAAAGCTAGCCAAGCCAGATTTTCTGTGAGTCGAAAAGAACACAAGGATTTGTCTTTGTTTTCACATAGAGAAGTAATTGATGAGAATTTATTATGCTGAGTGCTGGGTCAGTGAGCAGATAATGCTTTTGCTTTTGCATACACTATATCTCTTCTTTTCTCTTTACCTCAGGAGCACTACAAGGATCTGAGCGAGAGACCTTTCTTTCCCAAACTTATAGAGTACATAACCTCTGGACCTGTAGTTTGCATGGTATGTATTTGTAAAGAAATTAATATAGTCTCCGCTGTGCACTTTGATTAATTAGTTCTTTCCATTCAAATTATTTGTTGTTTTGTCCTGTCAGGCCTGGGAGGGCGCCGGTGTTGTTGCATCAGCTCGCAAACTGATAGGAGCTACTAACCCCCTTCAAGCTGAACCAGGGACCATTAGGGGTGATCTTGCAGTTCAAACAGGAAGGTTTGCATCCACGCCTTTTCATGTCTTCACACTATCATCTGCATTACATATGTTGCATTTTTAGTTGACGTTACATCTATTCATACCCTATATCAAAGAAATTTTTATTCTTGCTTTTCAGGAATGTTGTCCATGGAAGTGATAGCGCTGATAATGGCAAGCGTGAAATCGGTAAGTTTTGCAACGATTCAGGCATTTGATTCTGCTCCAGTAGTTTGCATGGTATATATTATTTGCAAAGAAATGCAAGACTTGGTAAGGGTACTTGGTTTAGACGTGCTATTCTTGACAATATCAAATGGTAATTAACCTATGTGATTATCTTGTTTGCAGCACTATGGTTCAAAGAAGGAGAGCTCGCTCAGTGGGAATCAGTTCACACACCCTGGCTTATAGAGTGAACTTCGTTTATCACTGCAAGAACCTGATCCAGTGGTCATTTGGTTAACTTGATTCGACAGGTCATGTATGAATTTACTTCTGCTGATTGCGGCTCCTAAATTTTCACCATTGTCCAGCTGTATGTTCTTTCTTTCTTTGTTATGTTGAACGGGTTCGGAACTCTTACATTTTTGGTGATCATTAATTATGTGTTAAGAATTTTCTTATATTCACATGTTAATGTTTTGATGATCAAGAATCAAGGCAATAAAGTACCAAGTGAAAGCATGTACTTGTTATCAGAGTATAAATAATAAAGCATGAAACTTTTCGGTTGATTCTGCTATCTACGTCATCCTGGTTCTTTTTGGCCCTTTCTGGCTGTGGGATGGACGATACCGATTCTTTTTGGCCCTTTCTGGTTGTGGGATGGACGCCCGGGAGTCCACGTGTCGCCATTGCAGCAAAGCCCCCTCTTTCGGAAAGGCACCTGCTGCCTAGGATTCCTTGGCACGGGGAGCGAGATAGGCCTTCAGACCCGCGGGTCGTGGGTCCTGTCTTAAGCCGAGCTGGCAGCAGAAATCCTCGTCGTCCGCGGATCCTCGTGGCGAGTTCGTGTGGTAGGTCTTGTTCGTGCAGGAGAGCGGATCCTTCCGTGCATGAGAGCAGGGCCGGCTCTATATTTTATGGGCCCTAGGAGAAGTTGGTGATATGGGTATGTAGGTATATTACACTATATATTATCTGCTTTTCCCTGTAAAAAAGTTAGAAGTTAACAGCGATCCATGCATTCTTAACCTAAGATGTCTATAAAGAATTGTTAAGCACTTAAACAATGTCATATTAAGAAATAAACATTAAAAGAGTAGAAAAATATAACAAGTGGTATTTCTTGCTAGCTTGATTACCTCATAGAAGAACCAACCAGTGTTGATCTCAAACAATTATTCGGTAGTCACAAGTATGCTACCTATGACCTCAAACAATTTTTGATTCAATCGCAGCACCGGACTTTGTGTCGACGTCATTCCGCATATAAGAATCAAATAATTCAAAAAGTACAACCTAATCTAGCATGCTTGCTAAAGAGGCAAGGGGTAAATGGATTAAATCATGGATTACACTAGAGATTAGTCAACGACTTAGATCACTGATTCATGAAATTATCAGGAGGCAGGGGCAAGATATGCCCTAGAGGCAATAATAAAAGGAGTTATTATTATATCTTTGTGTTTATGATAAATGTTTACATTCATGCTATAATAGTATTAACCGAAAACATTAATACTTGTGTGATTTGTAAACTAAATTAGAGTCCCTAGTAAAGCCTCTTCATAATACTAGCTTGTTGATTAATAGATGATCGTGGTTTCTCGATCATAAACATTGAGATGTTAATAACAAGATCATATCATTAGAAGAATGGTATGATGGACATAGTCCTATAGATAAGCATAGCATTAAGATCAAGTCATTTCAATAGTTCGTTTGCTATAAGCTTTCTGATACATAGTAACCTAATTCCGTCGACCATGAGATCATGTTAATCACCATCACCGGAAGGATGCTTTGATGACATCAAACACCGCACTGTAACTGGGTGGCTATAAAGGTGGCATTGAGTGTTCGGAAAGTATGGGTTGAGGCACATGGATCAAGAGTGGGATTTGTCCATCCATATGACGGATAGATATACTCTGGGCCCTTTCAGTGGAATGTCATCCAATTAGCTTGCAAGCATGTGACTGGCTCACAAGGGATCACATATCATGGGAACGAGAAAAGAGTACTTATCGGTAACGAGGTTGAACTAGGTATGCAGAGATACCGACGATCAAAACCTCGGATAAGTAAACTATCGTGAGACAAAGGGAAATTGGTATCGTATGTAAGTGGTTCATTCGATCGCAAAGTAATCGTAGAAATATGTGGAAGCCATATGAATTTCCAGATTCCTTTATTGGTTATTGATCAGAGAAGTGTCTCGGTCATCTCCGCGTAATTCACGAACCGTAGGGAGACACACTTAAGGATTCGATGTTGTTTAGTAGATATGGAATGTTAGTAGGGATACCGAATGTTGTTCGGAGTCTCGGATGGGATCCGGGATATCACGAGGAGATCCGGAATGGTCCGGAGAATAAGATTCATATAAGGAAAGTCCTATTTCGAAGTTCGGGAAAGTTTCCGATGATTTCATCGGAGAGGTTCTAGAACGGTCTAGAAGGTTCACCAGTCCGGATGGAGAATGGTCCATGAATGTGTCATGGGTATGTGGAATGATTGGATCATATCTAAGGTCACTTGGTATTGGCATATGCAAGAGAGAAATAAAGCTCTAAATTGAAAATCAAACGGGAAGTTTGAAAAGTCAAACTGGAACAATGGTTTCCTAGTGGGAGAAGAAACAAGTCCTTCTCTCAATCCAACTTGGGTTTGGGTTTGGATTCAAACCCACCCCTCCCAAGGCTGCCCCCTCTCATAAATAGAGGGGGAGGGCTGCCCCAACACAACACAAGCCCTAGCCCCTCTCCGCGCGTCGCCGCCGCTCGCCGCGCCGCCGCCTAGCGCCGCCGTCGGTCCGTCGCCGCCGCCCTAGCCGCCGCCGACACCTCCTCCTCCTCCTCCCGGATTTCTAAACCCTAGATTTCCGGGAAACCCTAATCCACCATAACTCGCATCCGGCTTAGGCGAAGCCCTGCGGGATCTTCCCTCTACTTCCGACACCACGCCGTCGTGCTGCCGGAATCACGAGAGGAGAACTACAACCTACGCTGCCTGCTGGAACAAGGGAGAGGAAGTTCTTTATCGAGTACCGAACGTGTGACCGACTGCGGAAGCGCTGCCGGAACGCAGCGCCAGAAGGATTGTCTATGCGATCTTGAGATCAGCAAGTGTACGACTACATCACCCACGAGAATCTGCTCTCGTTAACCGCTTAGGAATCTTCGAGGGTGAGTACTTCTATCGACTCGTTGCTACAATCTAGTAGATAGATCTTGGCTTGTTTGTGTGCATGCGGTAGATTTTTTTTGTTTTCCATGCTACGAACCCCAACAGTGGTATCAGAGCCGTGTCTATATGTAGATCTGTTGCACGAGTAGAACACAATGGTCATTGTGGGCGGTGGTGCTTTTATTATCAATTTCTTTTTGTGTACTTTGCATCTTGCGGTATGATGGGATGAAGCGGCCCGGGCTAACCTTACA
Organism: Avena sativa; assembly: GCA_916181665.1. Classification (NCBI taxonomy): domain Eukaryota; kingdom Viridiplantae; phylum Streptophyta; class Magnoliopsida; order Poales; family Poaceae; genus Avena; species Avena sativa. Next base: position 130,010,815 of record OV702297.1, read on the forward strand.
TGACATCGTTCATGAGACTTGCTCCACGCTTAACATGCAACTTGTATTGCATAAGTGGCTTTGCGGGTGTCTGTCTCTCCCATCATAGTATAGATTCAATTTACAACGGGCACTTGATAGTTCAAGTATCAACGTTGTGGTTCTTGTTCGTAAGTTAGAACGACACTTATTGAAAGCCCCAAACCACGTAAAATATGCAAAGAAAATTAGAGGCGTCTAACTTTGTTTTGCAAGGGTGTGCTGTGATGTGATATGGCCATGATTGTGATTATATATGATATATGCAATGTTCCTTATTGTAAGTTGGCAACCGACAGGAGCCATATGGTTGTCCTTTAAATTCCGTTAAGACCTGCGTGTCTATTCAAAGTAGTTGTAATAGTTGAAGCTGGTGGAAGACAATCATGAAATGGCTCCATTGACCTTGACGCCATACTGGTGATGATGGAGATCATGTTCGTGCTTGAAGGTGGAGACCAGAAGCACGAGAAAGGCCATATCATATCACATATTATGAATTGCATGTGATGTTAATCCTTTTATGCATCTTGTATTGCTTACTTCACGACGGTAGCATTATAAGATGATCCCTCAAGCACACAATTTCAAGTTTTAAAGTGTTCATCCTTAGTAAGCACCATTGCTAAAGCTCGTTGTTTCGAAGCACCACGTGATGATCGGGTGTGTTAGATTCTGCGAGTGTATACAACGTGAGCAAGCAAGATTTGCTCATGCGGAAGCTAAGGTTTGATCTTGACGAGCCTAGCATGTACAAACATGGTCTCGGAACACGGATCACCGAAAGGTAAAGCATGAGTCATATAGTAGATATGATGAACATGTTGATTGTTCACCACTGAAGCTACATCAACTCTCGTGATGATCGGTTTTGATGTGGTGGATTTGGTTCGTGTGATCACTAAAACAATGTGAGGGATATTGTTTTGAGTGGGAGTTCACCTAGATTAATTTAACTATTAATTAGAACTCAATTTGTCATAAACTTAGTCTAAACTATTGCAAATATGTTGTAGATCAATGGTGGCCCCTACCATCAATTTTAATGCGTTCCTAGAGAAAGAAAAGTTGAAAAACAATGGAAGCAACTTCGCGGATTGGTTCCACAATTTGAGGATTGTCCTCAATGCTGGTAATTTGACCTATGTGCTGGATGCACCGCTGGGTGACCCGCCTGCAGCTACTGCTACCAATGAGGTAAAGAATGTTTTCCTCGCTCGGAAGAATCAGTACTCCATAGTTCAGTGTGCTATCTTGTATAGTTTGGAATCGGAGCTTCAGAAAAGGTTTGAGAACCATGACCCACATGATATTGTCCGTGAACTCAAAATGATATTTGAGGCTCACGCGACAGTTGAGAGTTATGAGGCTTCTGAAAAGTTCTTTAACTGCAAGATGGAAGAGGGCAGCTTCGTGAGTGAGCACGTTCTTAAGATGTCTGGGCACGCAAGTAAACTCCAAAGCTTGGGTATAGTGATTCCTAATTCTTTGGGGATTCACCGTGTCCTCCAATCACTGCCACCAAGTTACAAGAACTTTGTAATGAACTACAATATGCAAAACATGGACAATTCGTTGCCAGAACTCTTCTCCATGTTGAAATCTGCAGAAGTGGAGATCAAGAAAGAGCACCAAGTGTTGTTGGTCAATAAGACCACCAAATTCAAGAAGCAAGGCAAGTCTATGAAAAAGGGAAACTTCAAGAAGGGCGATAAGAAAGTTACCGTGCCGACGAAGAAGAGCAAGGCTGGGCCTAAGCCTGATACTGAGTGCTTTTACTACAAGGGAGAAGGTCATTGGAAGCGGAATTGCCCAAAGTACTTGGCGGATTTGAAGAACGGCAACATCAAGAAGAAAGGTATATCCGATATACATGTTATTGATGTGTATCTCACTAGTACTCATAGTAGTGCCTGGGTATTTGATACTGGTTCAGTTGCTCATGTTTGTAACTCGAAACAGGTATCACAGAATAAACGGAAGCTAGCGAAGAACAAGGTGACGATGCGCGTTGGAAATGGATCAAAGGTTGATGTGATCGCGGTCGGCACGCTACCTCTTCATCTACCATCGGGATTAGTTTTATACTTAAATAATTGTTATTTGGTGCCTGCGTTAAGCATGAACATTATATATGGATCTTGTTTACTGTGAGACGGTTACTTGTTTAAGTCCGAGAATAATGGTTATTCGATTTATATGAGTAGTATGTTTTATGCACATGCACCTTTGATAGATGGTCTATTCTTATTGAATCTCGATTGTAGTAATACACACATTAATAACATTGAAGCTAAACGTTTTAAATTGAGCGATAACTCAACCTATATGTGGCACTGTCGTCTTGGTCATATTGGAGTGAAGCGTATGAAGAAACTCCATTCCGATGGACTTCTTCAATCACTTGAGAGATGCGAAGCATGTCTGATGGGTAAAATGACTAAGACTCCATTTTTTCTGGTATGATGGAGCGAGCTACGGACTTATTGGAAATCATACATACCGATGTGTGTGGCCCAATGAGTGTAGCATCGCGCGGTGGTTATCGTTATGTTCTCACCTTCACGGATGACTTGAGTAGATATGGGTATATCTATTTCATGAAACATAAGTCTGAAACTTTCGAGAAGTTTAAGGAATTTCAAAGTGAGGTAGAGAATCAACGTAACAAGAAGATTAAATTTCTACGATCTGATCATGGAGGCGAATATCTAAGTTACGAGTTTGGCGAGCATTTGAAGAAATGCGGAATACTTTCATAATTGACACCGCCGGGAACACCACAGCGTAATGGTGCGTCCGAACATCATAATCGAACTCTCTTAGATATGGTTCATTCTATGATGTCACTTACAAATTTACCGCTATCGTTTTGGGGTTATGCATTAGAAACAACCGCATTCACTTTAAATAGGGCACCATCTAAATCCGTTGAAATGACACCATATGAATTATGGTTTGGAAGAAACCTAAATTGTCGTTCCTTAAAGTTTGGGGTTGCGAAGCTTATGTAAAGAAGTTACAGCCAGACAAGCTTGAACCCAAAGAGGAAAAATGCGTCTTCATAGGATACCCGAAGGAAACTATTGGGTATACCTTCTATCATAGATCCAAGGGCAAAATCTTCGTTGCCAAGAATGGATCCTTTCTAGAGAAGGAGTTGCTCTCGAAAGAAGTGACTGGAAGGAAAGTAGAACTCGACGAGGTTGATGAACCTTCTCTCAAACTTGCGAGTAGTGCAGCACCGGAAGTAGTTCCTGTGGCACCTACACCAATAAGAGAGGAAGCTAATGATGTTGATCATGAAACTTCGGTTGAAGTTACTACGGAACCTCGTAGGTCAACGAGAACTCGTACCACTCCTGATTGGTATGATCCCGTTATGAATGTCATGTTGGTGGACAACACCGATGACCCTGCGACATATGAAGAAGCAATGATGAGCCCAAATTCCAATAAATGGTAAGAATCCATGAAATCCGAGATTGGATCCATGTACGAAAACCAAGTATGGACTTTGGTGGACTTACCGGATGGCCGGAAGGCTGTCGAGAACAAATGGATTTTTAAGAAGAAAACAAATGCTGATGGTAATGTTACTGTCTATAAAGCTCGACTTGTCGTAAAAGGGCTTCGACAAATTCAAGGAGTTGACTACGATGAGACTTTATCACCAGTAGCGAAGCTAAAGTCTATGAGGATTATGTTAGCAATCACTGCATATTATGATTATGAGATATGGCAGATGGATGTCAAAACAACTTTCCTCAATGGAGACATTGATGAAGAGTTGTATATGATGCAACCCAAAGGTTTTGTCGATCCTAAAGATGCTAACAAGGTATGCAAGCTTCAACGGTCCATATATGGATTGAAGCAAGCATCCCGAAGTTGGAATCAACATTTTGATAAGGTAATCAAAAGCTTTGGTTTTATACAAACAGATGGATAAGCTTGTATTTACAAGAAAGTGAGTGGGAGCTCTGTAGAATTCTTAATACTATATGTAGATGACATATTGTTGATTGGGAATGATGTAGACCTTCTTAATAGTGTCAAGGATTATTTGAATAATAGTTTTTCAATGAAATATCTTGGCGAAGCAGCTTATATATTAGGCATAAATATTTATAGAGATAGATCAAGGCACCTAATATCATTGTCACATAGTACATATTTGTACAAAGTTCTAAAGAGGTTTGGAATGGAAGATAGTAAGAAAGGGTTCTTGCCCATGTTGCCCAATACGACCTTGAGTAAAACTCAAAGTCCAGCAACGACAGAAGATAGAGAAAGGATGAGTAAGACTCCCTATGCCTCAGCCATAGGATCTCTAATGTATGCCATGCTATGTACTAGACCCGATATTGCATATGCTGTTAGTTTGACTAGCAGATATCAAAGTGATCCAGGAGTGGATCATTGGACAGCGGTCAAAAACATCCTTAAGTACTTGAGAAGAACTAAGGATATGGTTCTTTCTTATGGAGGTGATGAACAACTAGTTGTTAATGGTTACACCGACGCTAGTTGGAACACCGATCCGGATGATTCTAAATCTCAATCTGGATACGTATTTACTTTGAATGGTGCAGCAGTTAGCTGGAGGAGTGCAAAGCAAAGCGTTGTGGCGAGATCTTCAACTGAATCAGAATACATAGCTGCTTCGGAGGCTTCACAAGAGGCGATATGGATGAAGGAGTTCATTACAGAGCTCGGTGTGGTTCCAAGTGCGCTGGAACCAATGTCTATCTACTGTGATAACATGGGCTCCATAGCCAATGCACAAGAACCAAGGTCACACAAGAAGCTAAAGCACATCAAGCTACGTTTTCACGCTATTCGAGAGCATGTCCAAGATGGTGAAATAAAGATTTGCAAAGTACACACAGATCTGAATGTGGAGGATCCGTTGACTAAACCTCTCCAGAGGGCAAAACATGACCAACACCAAACCGCTATGGGTGTTCGGTATATTACCATGTAATCTCGATTAGTTGACTCTAGTGCAAGTGGGAGACTGTTGGAGATATTCCCTAGAGGCAATAATAAAAGGAGTTATTATTATATCTTTGTGTTTATGATAAATGTTTACATTCATGCTATAATAGTATTAACCGGAAACATTAATACTTGTGTGATTTGTAAACTAAATTAGAGTCCCTGGTAAAGCCTCTTTATAATACTAGCTTGTTGATTAATAGATGATCGTGGTTTCTCGATCATGAACATTGAGATGTTGTTAATAACAAGATCATATCATTAGGAGAATGGTATGATGGACATACTCCTATAGATAAGTGTAGCATTAAGATCAAGTCATTTCAATAGTTCGTTTGTTATAAGCTTTCTGATACATAGTAACCTAATTCCTTCGACCATGAGATCATGTTAATCACCATCACCGGAAGGATGCTTTGATGACATCAAACACCACACTGTAACTGGGTGGCTATAAAGGTGGCATTGAGTGTTCGGAAAGTATGGGTTGAGGCACATGGATCAAGAGTGGGATTTGTCCATCCATATGACGGATAGATATACTCTGAGCCCTCTCTTTGGAATGTCATCCAATTAGCTTGCAAGCATGTGACTGGCTCACAAGGGATCACATATCACGGGAACAAGAAAATAGTACTTATCGGTAACAAGGTCGAACTAGGTATGCAGAGATACCGACGATCAAAACCTCGGATAAGTAAACTAACGTGAGACAAAGGGAAATTGGTATCGTATGTAAGTGGTTCATTCGATCGCAAAGTAATCGTAGAAATATGTGGAAGCCATATGAATTTCCAGATTCCTCTATTGGTTATTGATCGGAGAAGTGTCTCGGTCATGTCCGCGTAATTCACGAACCGTAGGGAGACACACTTAAGGATTCGATGTTGTTTAGTAGATATGGAATGTTAGTAGGGATACCGAATGTTGTTCGGAGTCTCGGATGGGATCTGGGATATCGCGAGGAGATCCCGAATGGTCCAGAGAATACGATTCATATAAGGAAAGTCCTATTTCGGAGTTTGGGAAAGTTTCTGATGATTTCATCGGAGAGGTTCTAGAATGGTCTAGAAGGTTCACCGGTCCGGATAGAGAATGGTCCATGAATGTGTCATGGGTATGTGGAATGATTGGATCATATCTAAGGTCACTTGGTATTGGCATATGCAAGAGAGAAATAAAGCTCTAAATTGAAAGTCAAACGGGAAGTTTGAAAAGTCAAACTGGAACAATGGTTTCCTAGTGGGAGAAGAAACAAGTCCTTCTCTCAATCCAACTTGGGTTTGGGTTTGGATTCAAACCCACCCCTCCCAAGGCTGCCCCCTCTCATAAATAGAGGGGGAGGGCTGCCCCAACACAACACAAGCCCTAGCCCCTCTCGCCGCGCCGCCACCGCTCGCCGCCCCGCCGCCTAGCGCCGCCGCCGGTCCGTCGCCGCCTCCCTAGCCGCCGCCGACACCTCCTCCTCCTCCCGGATTTCTAAACCCTAGATTTCCGGGAAACCCTAATCCATCATAACTCGCATATGGCTTAGGCGAAGCCCTGTGGGATCTTCCCTCTACTTCTGACACGACGCTGTCGTGCTGCCGGAATCACGAGGGGAGAACTACAACCTACGCTGCCTGCTGGAACAAGGGAGGGGAAGTTCTTCATCGAGTACCGAATGTGTGACCGACTGGATCGTCTACGCGATCTTGAGATCAGCAAGTGTACGACTACATCACCCACGAGAATCTGCTCTCGTTAACCGTTTTGGAATCTTCGAGGGTGAGTACTTCTATCGACTCGTTGCTACAATCTAATAGATAGATATTGGCTTGTTTGTGTGCATGCGGTAGAATTTTTTGTTTTCCATGCTACGAACCCCAACACAAGCAGGGGTGTTATCGTGAGGAGAAGCCGAGTGGGAAGAGAAGTAGATAACAATCAGGAATAGTTAGAGGTTAAGAGACCTCAATTGGCAATCCCAATACTCGGGTCAAAGGCAATCTCTAGCCTCCAAGCGGCCTATACAACAAGGCCAAACGGTGAGTCGAAGTTGAACTTACTAGAAAAGAAATGAAGGGGAGTCGAGGAGGTCGATCGATATCAGCGGCATTTATTTTTCCAATCGGTGTCTTCGCAGTGTACGTTTCCTAGTATGGTTGACTGGGTCTTTAATTTTCATCCAATTTTTTGAGCAATATTTAACAACAAGTATGCACCGATGGGCCCCTCCCAGACATGGGCCCTAGGCCCTTGCACAAGGTGGCCATGGGTCAGAGTCGGCCCTGCATGAGAGTCATGTTTTCTTGAAATAATGGTGCTTTGCTTTGTCGCTTTTTCATATAGAAGCATAAGAATCAACATCATGAGAGTCATGCCTTATTGAAATAATGGTGCTTTGCTTTGTCGCTTTCCATATAGACGCATAAGAATCAACATAACAACGTATGAGATCTTATGTCCTCTGAAACATAAGTACCACTCATGAAGTAGTGTGTCGATGTGTGGGGTATCCTGTTTTACTAATTTTACCTTGTCGTAATCTTATGTCCTCCTAGTCTTTTTTCCACTAACTTATTCCTTGCTTTGTTATTGAGACTAGTCTAATTTACTGGATCATAAATATCCACACTATCTGGTTCCTCATCAACACTAGCAGATTTTGAAGGAGATGAATTAGATATATGCTCATGATCACTCACATTGTAATTATACACGTTGATGCCAACATTTTCCTCCGCTCTTATATGCGCCATAGGCAATTAACCATGCTAGGTGAAAATAAGAAGAACTACTATTCAGAAATAGAATTAGGGCAGTTCGTTCTTGCAATGTTTGAGAATTGATACCTTCCAACGTTTGTGTGACGTCTGTCCCTGCGAGCGAGACGAGAGCCGGGGCAGCGCAGATGACGTCAAAGGCTCACGGAGCAGGAGATGGCATGCGTTAGGGCATGCCCACGATCGGGTCGAACGGGGACTCGCGAGCTGGCCCTATGCGTGAAAATGATCGATGTGATTGCTAATCTTGATCTGATCGCTATTCCTATTTCCTAATCGGAAGGGCTGGACGGGTCTAGAAAAAGAAAAGGGCCCAATTTGTCCCCAAGAAAAACATGATATTTTATTTTTTTTCTAAAATCTATACTATGCCTGTATGGAACAAATATTTGAGAAGGGCTCCTAATTTTTTTGGGCCCAGGACGGCCGCCCCTCTGGTCCCTCCCTAGGGCCAGCCCTGCCAGCCAGGCCCCTCGGTGTTGGCTGACGTATCTAAGGTCTGTTCACAAAAATTCCATCCTTATATGCACCTGATTCACTGTATTTAAAGTTCATTCTGAAAGATTTTCCTTTTTTATTTGTATGCTGTTTTTGAATGATGCACCTCCGGACCCTGGCTAAGCGTTAAATTATTTGTCATTGCATTTACAGAGTTCATGTTCCATATATTAACGTGATATTCACTTCCCATTGTACCATAGCCAATTTATGGAAATCAATGTGTAAGTGGACAAAAATTTGGTAAGATTATTGTTGTGGTGTATGATTGATATAGTTTATATGCCAAGATTGTTAATGAATCTCATATGAGTTAAATCTAATGAAGAAAGAAACTCAAAAGGCTACGATACACATGTTGCTCGATTTAATATGTTTTGCTAGCGGGATATTTTGCTAGAAGCATAGTGTTTAGGGTTAAGTAGTAAAAAGATAAGGCGGACAACAAAAATGGCACAACGATCTCATGCATCCCGTCCTTCCGACGCCACTCTATCTACTATGCTAAGTCCTTTAAGCGGACTAATGATCCATGCTGGAGCCAAACTCCTACTCCCTTTGTTTATAAATATAAAATGTTTTAGCTTTGTGAATCAAATGTATAACCTATGATTAAGAATATAATTATTATAAAGTTGCTTAGCTCATAGCTAGCTCAGATAGCATAGTTTAATGTAATACCTCGGACATTATGCTCTAAGCAATAAGCCAGTATGAATCAAAAGTGGACATGACGTACTACTGTGGGGTCACGCAGCCACACACAGCAGGCCAGAGTATTGGCAGGGTACGGTACCGACCAACCATCCCACCCACTTTTATGAACATAGTATCAAGTGTGAGCGAACAGGTATGCGAAACATACACAAATGAGTATGTATGTCAGTGACATCAACAGTACATCAAAGTCAAACCATCTAAAAGAATAGAAATATTCAACGCCATACGACAAGATTCAAATATCCTAGATAGAGATAATTGTTTAGGATACATCCTCATACATCACACATCAGAGTATCAAACATAAGCGGAAAACAAGATCCGATCGGATAAGAAGCAAACTGGCATAAGATACATAGAAGTAAGCACATCCCGCCCAAAGATCTCCGGATGTCCATCCCCGGAATATCTACATCTGACGGTCGTTGCCACATCATCCTTCTCCTCGACCCAGTAACCTTCCTGTGGATATACCTGTCTATCTGAACAGTATTTATCATGTGAGACCCTAGGGATTCAGCAAGTCTTTATGCATATAAAGGGAACAATCTGAGGGTGACACAGTTGCAGCGAAAATAAAGCCTAACGGTGCTATAGAGACACGCTACAACATCCGCCTAACCAGAGATAGATGTTCGTTCGTTAAATAAACAACAATTAATTACCCAACATATATATATCAACATAAATAAACATCGTTGGCCCACCTTCCTGTTTCCCAAACGAGAAGACAAAAGAATATCCCATCTGTAGGCAGTTTTATTAATCATTTCATGAGTATTCCACTATTTATTAGTCATGTTTAGTCAAATTAAATACAATATTTTAGTTATAGTTGTCTATGATCAAGAAAAAACTGTGCTCCAGCTAGTCCATAACCATGGACATGGCTTTCAGAAAGATTTATCCTGCATGAGTGCACAAATAGCAACATACGTACGATCAACCTAAGAAAAACCAAATAAAAACGCAACGAGACATCACAACAAAGAATTCACAAGATTCATAAGTGATTTCGGGGGCCACCCCGCTAAGACACCCACTACGAAGTCAGCCGGGCTCTGAGACGGACCAAGGAGTTTGTGAGAATGAATGTAAACGACTGGAAACCTGAAAGTGTGTCTAGGATTGTCAATACCACAAAATCGTGCCGCGAACCTAAACATTATAGTAGTTAACGCTCCTCGAGCAACAATAATAAATAAAGCAGTAAAGCATGATATAAGTATAGTATAGTAATAATGCCCCAAACTAGTTTGTGGCCCCAAGAAATAAAATGTGAATCAAGATCAGACTAAGTGGATTCATGGTCCCATATATGGATAGTGCGATAGTCAAGGAACATGAATCAAGTACTCGAGTCCTACGGGATACAAGTGAGCACTAAATAACCAAGTAACAACTATTGCCCACTAGTGCCTCTTTTTTTAGTTATCCCATTACTACTCAATTCAGTTGAAAGGATCATATGGACACATAGAGGGGGGGGGGTGAATAGGCGCTACTTCAAATTTTATTCTTTTTCAAATTAGGGTTTGACAAGAAAGATAAATTTTCTAAATTATGCAACTAAGGTGAATTTACCTATATGTCAACTAGCACCAAATAGCACAACACTAAGCAAGAACAAGTAAAGTAAAGTGCGGTAAAGGATAGAAGTAACCAAAGTGGTGGACGGGGAGACACAAGAATTTGTTTCCTGTAGTTCCTTCCTTTTAAGGGGAAATACATCTACGTTTGGAGAGGGGATGGTTTCAAACCACCAACGCCACGAGAGGCCTCCCTTGTTCTCCGATGAACCTCACCCCAAAGGGTTCGATTCACCTCTTCCACTACATAGGCAACCTTCGAGGTGGAAGCCGGTACCTTTACAACAAGTTCGGGGCACACATCCACAACCTAATTGGAGGCTCCCAAGTACAAGCAAGCTATGAAACAATCAAAGACAAGCTTGTAAGAACCAAATCAAAAGCTAGGGTTTCCAAAAAAATACTAGAGCAAGGGGCCCTCAAGTGAATGAGGGGGAAATGAAGATCTCTCTTGATGAAACTATAGATCAAGGCCTCCTCCTTAGATTCTCCAAAGATCAATGATTTTGGATGGGTGAGTGAAGATATCTTATGGATTTGGTGGCTCAAAATGTGCTGCTGTTCTTGACCTGGTCGAGCAGCTCCCAAGGTAGAAGAAGGGGTCCTTTTATAGGGACCCAAAAATTAGAACCGTTGTAGCCACTTAACCCGGACAGTCTGACCGGTACGGGCCGGACAGTCCGATCCAGCCAGACATTTTGGTGTGCGTTAGCCGGACACTCCGACCTGGCCAAGTTTCCGACTAGAGTCCGACCAGTGTACTGGTAGTGTCCGAACCCGCATACAAAACGTCCACACCTGCGAGGAAAAACTGGCGAAATTCCATGGTCACACACTCCGGCTGCTTCGGGCCGAAAACTCCGGTTGGGCCGAATAGTCTGGCGCACATCAGCCGGATAGTCCGGCCAGATATTGATTTTTCCCTCTTTTTGTTCCTATCAAGCCCTTTTTCCCATGTGTATAAATTACCCAAAATGAATCTGATATCTCCTGAAACATTTAGCGGCATATTAAACCTATCCAAGTGTTGTCAACAAACATCAAAACAACATGAAAGGCATAAATGCCCTTTGAATCTCCCCTTTTTTGGTGTTTGATGACAACCCAAGGATTTGCATATGGGATAGATAATTTTTTTACAATAGATGATTTTACACAACATAGTAAGGCTCCCCCTAGATGTGTGACCAATTTAGTTTTGCATTTGAATACAAGATCACATATCCTAGGATCACATCCTCACTAGATTGGTAAAACAAATTATGACAAGATATAATAAAGACTAGATAGATAGGCTAGATATAACATAGTCTCAAACATAACCGGGTACACATGTCATAACACACATAACACATAAAACAAAGTTCAACACAACATAGTTCTCAAACCAATAAGATAAATACACAGAGCTTCAAAGAGGCAAATCGAAATAACGTGAAGCCCGTGTACACATGCAAATCCTGGTAGTAACCTAATATGGGGCTACTTCTCCCCCTTTGGCATCGATACGCCAAAAAGGGAAAAGAGCACTACTAAAACGCCCCAAGACAGACTCTAGCCATTGAAGTCCTCATTGGCATCCTCATCCTCATCCTCGTCCTCATCCTCATCCTCATCACCATCCTCATCATCATAGTCATCCTGAGTCGAGCTCTGGCCGTGAGGGCGAGAAGAAGAGGACACATCCTCAAACATGGACCAGTCCACACGTCCCTGACTCCAGTGTCCATAGGAGAGAGTTCCATCAGACGCCTGCTGCTGAGAAGGATCAATATCCATTGGCTGGTTGATTCGCTTGAGATCCTTCATGACATTCCTGTTTGCCTTGTATGCATCATACTGTCCATGGCGAATGTCAATGTTCTGGCATACGAGGAGCTTCTTCCACCATGAGGCCTTCTTCACCTTCTTGTGCACTTCCTCCTTAGAGGTGTTGAATAGATATGCATTGCTAGCATGCTTCATCCTAGGGCCACGAGACACCAGCGCCTGCACCTCGTCAAAAACATCACTGTCAGAGGCATCAACATCTATCTCATCATCCTAAAAAATGTCCTAAGCTGGAGGGTAGCCTCGAGGAGCCTTGATGGTAGGGGCACCCTTCCTCTGTAGCTTGGCAGCAATGTGAGGAACAAGACCCTAATAGAGCAGGGGAGTGACTGGAGTGTGAGCAACAATGAGCTTCATCACATAAGGGGCATACAAAGGGAACTTCTTGTCAGTGATGCACTTGTACAGATCCTGATAGATGAAGTCCATAACATAAATAGCACCACCTGGATGTGCTGGACCATTCATGTACATGGTGTGAGCATGGACCATAAGGTTGATCTCAGCGCCTCTCATATCATCCTTGTTGCCAGCCTTGGGAGTGAGAGTGTGGCAGAACATGAGAAGCAATATGTTGTAGATGAGCTTGATATTATTGGTTTGGCCAACCACACCATTATGAGAGTAAATTGGGCCAGCCTATTCTTGTCATATGCATGTCCATGTATGTGCATCCAGACACTACTGGGACCATTGGGATTGAAAGGCAATCCAAGAATGTGAGCAAACTGAACCATGTTGGAGCAAACCCTGGTAGTACCAGACATCCACTCAAGAGGTCAGTAGTCTCCCCAAAGACCACAGTGGTATAGAACTGGAGGACCAACTCAACATTGAAGTCTTCTTTTGCCATAAAGATGGTGTGCAACCCCATCTTCTCAGTCACCCAAAGAGCATCCTCAAAGTAATTGTGAGAACGAAGCTTCTCAAGATCCAACAACTTCATGGGACAAGTAGGAGTCTTGAAGCCACCGTATAGCTCAGAAAATAGCAGGGCTTGCTCATTCCTCCAGAAGCGCTCATCAGTCGAGGTGCGAGGCAGTGAGTAGAACTGCTGGAGTCTCATCTCCACAAACTCCTCGGTACCTAAATCAGCCAGAGTAGTCAATGATTCAAATTTTATCCGCTTGGCTTCATCTCTTTTTAGATTCCTCATCTTCTCATGCTTTGCTGCGGCACAGTCTCGAGCAGCCTGTCTGACCATAGAGGGATCAACATGAATGTCGCGCTCTTCATCATACCGTAACCTACGACCAACCATCTTCTTAGCAGCCCGAGGATGGCGAGGACGAGAACCACCTGTGAAATCAGAATAGAGGGATAGCATATGGGGTAAGCACATTTGTCCTGGAGATTTAAACAAAAAGTAGTAGTCAAAGGAATTTTGGGGCTGTACTGATTGAACACTCCGGACAGTCCGGAAAGTCTGCCCCGGACAATCCGCCTGGACCAGACAGTCCGGTGTGTATCGACTGGACATTCCGGCTGGACCAGAGTGTCCGGCTCGTACACGTCGGATAGTCCGGCTGAATCCTAGGCGATTTTCAGGTTGCACGGGTGAGTTCAATCGAGACAGATCGGAATTGCTAAAACTACTACAAGGATGAAGGTTGCACGCATGAGTGATGTATCCATGGATCTAGGTAAGACATTGCCCCAAAAAATTCATCTAGGCCAACCCTAGAGATGGAGAAGGAGGGGGGCATCATACCAGCATCCATGGGGATCTTCACCGGAGGGGAACGAATCCCAGCGGCAAGGGGAGGTAAATGGCCGACGGCAACGACAAGATCCGGGGTGGAGGAGCCCTCCCAGTGAAGCTCTTGGTCGGAGGCAGCGGTCTGAGAGGAGGAGAGAGTTGGGGAGAGGAAGTAGGACTGAACCGTCCACTTCTCCCCGACCCCTGATATCAGAACGAAACCGCTGGAGCAGGATAGTCCGGGCCATATGTGTCGGATAGTCCAGCCGGAATGTCCGGTCTATATCAAGCGGAGAGTCCAGTCTGAACGGACACTCCGTTTGGTACAGGGCGGACACTCCAGCCCCCTTCGACCAGAAACCCCAGTTTCAAGTGTTGGACAAATGTGTTGCAAGAGGAGCATGTTTGTAGGTGAGAGTAGGCATGGGATTCAGAGGATGTACTGTGAAAAACCAATGAGTCGAAAAAGATCTAAAAAGATGGCAAAGTTAAATTCCAATCAAAACAATCCAAGAACAAACTCTTCACTTAAGAAGAGGGCGGTGGTCGAGGCCACCATATAAGAGTTTGTGGCATGACACCGCGAAGAATTATCCTTGGGTTCATAGCCACTACTCATCAATAAAGCTCACATATCACAAAATGATATTAAGATAATTGAATTTCATTAATGCTGGCATTATGGGGGAAGGGATAGTCCAATGTATTAAGACCGCACTCCCCCTATCTCCATGCTTACACCTAAACCAAATAAGGGTCAAGATATAGGTGAGTATGCAAGGTGATCAAGTCAAGCTCCTTGAATCTATGATATTTAGTTCATTCCTCAAATAAAAAAACCTTGCTTCATCAAGCGGCTTCGTGAAGATGTCGGCAAGTTGGTCCTTGGTTGCACATAGGATAGCTCAATATCACCTCGAGCAACATGATCTCTAATGAAGTGATGATGAATCTCAATATGCTTTGTCCTTGTGTGATCCACCAGGTTGTAGGCAATCTTGATAGCACTTCCATTGTCACACAGAAGAGGCACTTTGTCACAATGGACACCGTATTCCTTTAAAGTTTGCCTCATCCATAGCAATTGAGTGCAAGCACTAGCAGCTGCCACATACTCGGCTTCGCGGTGGAGAGAGATATACAATTTTTCTTCTTATAAGACCAACATACCAAGGACCTACCAAGGAATTGGCAAGCCTAGGATGTTGATTTTCTATCATCCTTATCACCAGCCCAATCCGAATCGATGAATCCCCAAAGAGCAAATGTTGACCCTCTAGGATACCAAAGACCATAGTGTAGGGTATGAACCAGATGTCGAAAGATTCTCTTGACCGCCATCAAATGGCTTTCTTTAGGAGCCACTTGATATCTTGCACGCACTCCTACACTCAACACAATATTGGGTCTAGATGCACAAAGGTAAAGCAAAGAACCAATCATAGACCAGTATACCTTTTGATCCACATATTTACCATTTGGATTTAGTTCGAGATGAGTCTTTGTTGCCATGGGGGTAGGAGCACCATTTAAATCTTTCATGTTGAATCTTTTGATCATATCTTGAGTATACTTGGCTTGGTTGAAGAATGTTCCTCCTCTTACTTGCTTGATCTCAAAACCAAGAAATACTCTCAACTCCCCCATCATGGACATACGAAACCTATTAGTCATAAGCTTTGAGAATTCATCATTAAAAGCTTTGTTAGATGAGCCAAGATAATATCATCAACATATATTTGGCATACAAAAAGCTCCCCATTAACCTTCTTAGTAAAAAGAGTGGGATCAATTTTCCCAATCTCAAACCCACGGTCAAGCAACAACTCTCTAAGGTGATCATAACACGTGCGTGGGGCTTGTTTGAGCCCATAGAGCGCTTTATCAAGTTTGTAGACATGGTTTGGGAAGTTGGGATCCTCAAATCCCGGGGGTTGCTTTACATATACCAACTCATTCAATGAGCCATTAAGAAATGCACTTTCTACATCCATTTGTTGCAATTTAAAGTTATGATGTGCCGTATAAGCAAGAAGGATACGGATGGACTCAAGGCGAGCCACAGGTGCATATGTCTCTCCATAATCAATGCATTCAATTTGAGAGAACCCTTGTGCAACCAATCTTGCCTTGTTCCTTACAATAATTCCATGCTCATATTGCTTGTTCTTGAATATCCACTTGGTGCCTATAACATTGCGGCAATCCTTTGGCTTCTCAACTAACTTCCATACTTTATTTCTCTCAAAGTTGTTGAGCTCTTTGTGCATGGCTTCCAACCAATCTGAATCTTCAAGAGCTTCCCACACTTTCTTTGGTTCAATCATGAAGATGTGTGCTTGGTGTTCACTAAATATCTTCAATTGTGCTCTTGTGGACATTCCTCTCCTTACATATCCAACCACATTCTCTAGAGAGTGGTCTCTTAATTCCAACATCCTATCCATTCTAGCTTTGCGACGAGTTTCGATCTCCTTGTTGTTTCTTGGGGGGACCTCTTCATCATTTTGGTCCTCGTCTTGACCATCAACTGGACCTTGATCATCATCGGAATCATTCTCTTCATTAAGAGGCAAAGATTGACCTTGGTCTTGATCAGGTACATTACTAGATTAGAGTTGAGCTTCTCTCATTGTAGCATCCCAATTGTCTAACAATTGCAATGCTACTAGCCTAGTCTATATAAATGCTAATTCCTACATACAATTGATGCATCATCATTATATCATGCTCATGTCATCATGCCACCTTGCATTTGAGCATCATATAAAACCCTTTTTGGTTTGGTTCTTCTCTCATATGCATTGTAAATTGTATTTGCCTCTTGATATTGTATTTGGTTATTGATATATTGTTTAATGCCCAAGTTGAGTTGGGGGCATATCTTTTATTTAACTCCACCACCTTTCTTGTCATCACCCCATCATTCCACCATCCAACTAAATATGAGCTTTGCACTTTATTGGGTTTTGCCTCTAGCTCATGTGGGTTGGGATGGATCCAATTCTATTTCCACATGCTCCCATATATGCATCATGTTGTTTCCACATTATTGATATGTGGAGCCACCTTTGCATGCATTATGAGTAGTGACCCTTTTTCCTAGCTTCCATATGGATTATTATGGATTCATGCTCATGTTGGGATACTCTTGGGACTATTAAACATCTAGTGGAATATACACACTAGCATGTCCCATTTTTATTCAAATATGGTCATTCCCTTCTACTCCACATGGAACATTCCTTTAATTCTTTTGCTTGGCCTTACTCCACATTTTTTGGGTAATGCATAGGAATGATGCATGATTATTATTTTTGTTTTCACAAGAATTTAACCAAGGCATTTAATGTTTTGCATGGGCCATGCAACCATCATCACCATTTGATCTCCTCTGGTTTTCTTTGGTTTTCGAGTGGATCATGTTCAACCCTAAACCCCCACATCTTGACATCCTCTCTTTGTCATGGGCATCAAAACCCTAGGCATTTTCATCTCTCATCTCACCCTCTCTCTACTTCTACCTCTAACCCTACTACCCCATGGCCTACCCCTCCATGCCGAAACATCCAACCCAAACCCTAACTCTCACCTCTCTCTAACATGAGGGCCCCACCAGCCCTAACCTACCCAGGCCGAAGCCCTGCTCCTAGCCAAGCCCTAACCCGAGCCCTACCCCTCCTCGCCAACCCTAGCTCCTAACCGAAGCTCTACCCGAGCCTCCCTCTCTCTAGCTCTCTCTGCCACCCTAGCCCTACCACCCTCTACTTCCTCCCCTGGCCCACCTGCCAGGCTCCCTAACCGTGCCTGCCGAGCCCCAGCTCGTGCACGTGAAGGAGAGGCAGAAAAGGTGGCCGAAGCCACCTTTTCCTTCACCACACCCCCACGGCACCCCCTCTCTCTTCCGTCCTTATCTACCCCCACGGCTCTCCTCTGCTCTCCCAGATCCCCAGAGCCCCTGCTCTCCTCTCCCCTTCCTCTCCACCACCGGACACCTCTCTTGCCGGCCACCGTCGGCTCCCTCTCGCCTACGTCATACCAGGAGGCGGGCGTGGAGTTTGGGCTGTCGAGGAAGACCATGAGGATCCCCTGCTTCGCCCTGGACACGACGACGCGAAGGAGGAGCCCCGGACCTGCCGCAACACCGCGAGGCCGACGAGAAACCCTAGTCGCCGTCCGCGAGCCACGTCGACGATCTGCTGCTCCCCGTCTCGATCCAAGCCCCCCAGCGAACTCTCGGTGAGCCTCTCTCCCTCCCAGACTCCTCCTCTTGTCGATCTGATGCTTGCTCGTGTTGTGCGTTTTGTCGAACGCTCTCGGCGCGGTGAGCTTCCGTCGTCGAGAACCCTCCCTACGTCACCCCACGCCTTATCCAGCCCCCACCCCCTTGCGGACACCAAACCCCACCTAGCCGCACTGGTTCTAGCCCTCGTCGCGCACACCGCAGGTCGCGGGGTCGAACCCCCCCTCGTACCGCGCGTGTCGCGCGTTCGTCTGTCGCGGCGCAAAGAAGAAACACAGTGGCCGCGAGCACCTTTTGCAGATCCCCCCTCTTTTGTTTTTCCCGTCAACCCGCGGTCCAGCCCAGGCCCACCGTCAGTGCCTCTGCGCATTTTGCAAAAAGGCTCCTCGGCTTTGGCTCTCCTCAACCCGCGCTCCCCATCCTCGCCGCGTGGCAGTTTCTCCCCCTCCCCCGCTGACGCGTGGGCCCACGTGAGCGTCGGGTCCACCGAGCAGTGGCTGCGGCTAGCTGCTGCTGCAGTGGAAAAACCCCTGTGCGCGTGTTTGGCCCATTCAGCACTTGGTCCCACTTGTCTGTGTCTTGGGCTAGGTATGTCTGGGTAACAAAAGTCCCTGATCTTTTCTGTTTTGATTTAAACCGATTTCAAATTAATTTAAATTCAATTCAAATCTGTAATTTAATAACTTTTAAATTATAAATCCAAATAATACATATAATATATGATTTTGAATCAGAAAAATGTGAGGATTTCAAATATGCCATCCAAACCATTGTTTGGGCACTTAAATTTCCAAGTTAATTAAAATTACAATAAATGCCATTTTCCTTAAATATTTAATAACTTTTGTTTTATAACTCCGAATTTAACAAATGATATGTCTAAAATGATTAGCTCGACGAGACCTTTCTGTTTATGCGTTCCATGATTTGAATTGCAGCATGCATCATGTAAATATAAAGTATACAGCAACTATTTGGAGTATAAAATGTGACCAAAACTCAATAAAATGATTCAATCTTGTATTCCACACCTCACCCATGCCATGCTACGTTAATGCCATGCAAATTGTGCATCATTCATCATGGCATGATTGGTTGCTTGTCGCATTTAATTCATATGCTTGTGCACTTTATTTATGTTGGCCCTTGCTTGTTTGGTTCTTCTTCGGATAGACGCTGAGCAGGGGATATATCAGGAAATCCAGGAGCACCACCCAGATCCTTCCCTCGCTTCAACTGAGCTGCCAGGCAAGCACTACCACATGCTTGCATACATACAGTACCTATTGCCTCTATCTTATTCTTGCATCATCGAGTCGCGGTTGCATTAAATTGAATCCCAAGTATTGCATAGCTTTTACTTTTAAACCCCACCGAAGCTTGTTCCTCCATCCCATGAGCCATTACTACAGGAGTTGTTTGAGCCATGCGAGTCGTAGAACAACATGTGTAGGGTATGTGAGTGTCTGATGGATAACGAGGTACCTATACAACTTAACCTGAGTAGTAATGGGATAACTAATGAAAGTGGCACCGGTGAGCAATATCTGCTATTTGGTTTTTCCTGCTCACTTGTGTCCCGTAGGACCCCGAGTGCTTGATTCCTGTTCCTTGAATATTCGTGCTATCCACATCCGGGAGGCTTATGGACCCCCCTCAGCCAGAGCTTGATTCATTCTTATTTCTTGGGGCCACAAACTAGTTTGAGGTTTTGTTTACTATCCTGTACTTATGCCATGCTTTACTGCTTTATTTACGATTGTGCGAGGAGCACCTGTACTGTTTAGGATCGTGGCACGATTCCGCGGTATCGACAAGCCTAGCCACACTTTTGGGTTCCCAGTCGTTTACAGCCGTCCCCACAACCTTGAGTCCGTCTCGGAGCCGGCCGGTTTCGTTGCGGGTCTACTTAAAGGGGTGGCCCCCTGAAATATTTCTGAATCTTGTGATTGCTTTGTCGTGACGGCCTCGTTGGGTTTTGATTTGGTTTTTCCGAGGTTGATCGAGTGTGTGTTGCTATTTGTGCACCCCTGCAGGGTAAAACTTTCTGAAAGCCGTGTCCGCGGTTATGGACGACTTGGAGCACAGTTTCTCGATCATAGACAAGTAAAACTAAAGTACCGCTTTTAATTTGACTAAGTAACTGACTAGTAAATAGTGCAACACTCATGGAATGGATAATAAAACTGCCAACGGATGGGGGGTTGTTCGTCCGCTTCCTCGTCGGTAAGCGAGGAGGAGGATGGATCTGTTAATATTACCGTTATAACTGTTGTTATTAATTCACGGACATCCATCTATCTTTGGTTAGGCGGATGGTTGGCGAGTATCTATAGAATTGTTAGGTATTATCTTTTGCTACAATTGCGTCACCCCAGGTTGTGTCCCCTTTAGAGGCATAAAGACTTGCTGAGTACCCCTAGGGTCTCACACGATAAATTGTTTGATTCAGATGAACAGGTACACTCACAAGATGGATACTGGGTGGAGGAGACGGATGATGTGGGCAACGATCATTCGGTGTAGAGATTCCGGGAACGGGGATCCATGAGATCTGTGGGCGGGATGTGTTTATTTATGGGGCATCTTATGCTGATTTGCTTCTTATCCGTACTCGGATCTTGTTTGCTGCTTCCGCCTGATACTCTGATGTGTGATGTATGAGGAGATATCCTAAACTATTATATCTACCTAGGACATTTGGATCTTGCTGTATGGTGTTGCAATATTTCTATTTCTTTTAGATGGAATGGCTCTGATGTACTGTTGTATGGTGGCTTGCATACATACTCATTTGTGTATGTAGTTGATCCCTTCGCCTGCCGATTACGCCGCCCGTTCTTGTCCCGATGTTTGGAAATGGTTGGGACGGCCGAAAGGTCTACCTGTGAGTGGCATTTGGGCCCCACCGTACTA
This sequence comes from Avena sativa, assembly GCA_916181665.1. NCBI lineage: Eukaryota > Viridiplantae > Streptophyta > Magnoliopsida > Poales > Poaceae > Avena > Avena sativa. Next base: position 130,032,094 of record OV702297.1, read on the forward strand.
TTTCAACCATTTCCGCTCATCCAGGCTTGTTACTAGGAGCGTAATTCACCGAGGTAGTTACACTCATGGCAGATTGTATAGATCTTCCTTGTGAAATAGACTGAGCAGCACTTAACAATTTGGAGAATGGTGACTCAAGATCTTCCTCACTAGGGGTATCTCCTTGATCAACTTGTTGAGGGTCCACATCTTGTGTTTGGCTTGGGTCATTGTACTCCTCGGTAGATGGAGCTTGTTGATGTTGTGAAGATGAGCGCTCCACTTGAGTAGATCATAGTTCTTCTCGATCCGCCATAAGGGGTTCCTCAACGGGGCGGATAAATCCCACACCCATTCTTCCTATGGCATCCTGAGGCATTTTATCATCTGCATCACAAGAATCAACACCCCCCTTGGGGATCATCATATTCTTCAAAAGTCACACTACAAGATTCTATGACGGTTCCGGAGAGCTTATCATAGATTCTATAAGTGTGAGATTAGAGACCATAGCCACAAAAATACCCTCTAATGCTTTGGAATCAAATTTGGACAAACGAACACCCTTTATGAGATAGAAGCACTTACAACAGAACACCCGGAAGTAAGATACGTTGGGCTTGTTACCGTTAAGTATTTCATATGGAGTCTTGATCAGTTCTTTGCGGAGGTAGAGCCGGTTTGATGCATGGAAAGCGGTGGAGATTGCTTCGGCCCAAAAGTTGTATGGATATTTAAACTCCACCAACATGGTCCTTGCCATCTCAATAAGAGTCCGGTTCTTCCTCTCAGCTACACCATTTTGTTGATGGGTATATGCAGCGGAATATTGGTGTTTTATCCCCTCATCACTAAGAAATCCATTCAAGTTGTAGTTCTTGAACTCGGTGCCATCATCGCTTCTTATTATCAACACGGGGACATTGTATTGATGTTGAACCATGTTGATGAAGTCGATGAAGGTCTCTTGGGTCTCACTTTTCAACTTGAAGAAATATACCCATGAGTATCTTGAATAGTCATCAACAATCAGCAAACAATATTTCTTCCCTCCAAGACTTGCATGAGATAGAGGATTAAAGATATCCACATGAAGGAGCTCCAAGGTCCTCTTTGACTTGATGCGGTTCTTTGGCTTGTGAGGAGAATCATGCATCTTTCCTTCAACACACGCCCTGCAAACACAATCTTTGGCAAAGGAAACATTTTCTTTTAGTCCAACAATATGGACATCCTTGTGGAGACTTTGCAAAGTTCTCATATTTACATGGGCTAGTCGGCGATGCCATAACCAACCCACATCGTCCTTTCTGAATAAGCACATCACACTTGTAGTGGTTTGCCCCGAAAATTCCACCACATACAAGTCATTTTCGACGTACCCAACAAAAGCGACCTTGAGAGACTTGCTCCACATGAGGACCATAATATCATTATCAATAAAGATGGCAAAGCCCATCTTTCCAAGAGCACGAACTGAAAGTAAATTGTAGCCAAGGCTCTCAACAAGCATGACGTCCATGAGTGTAATGTCGTGGGCAACCACAACTTTGCCAAGACCCATTACCTTAGACTTAGATTTGTCGGCATATGGCACGGATATTTGATCATCATTTGGTCTCAACTCCTTGACAATATATGTACTTCCGGTCATATTACTTGTGCATCCACTATCAAGCACCCATTTGGACCCTCCGGAAGCATAGGTCTACAAAAGATCAAGCTAGTTTTTAGGTACCCATTTTTCAGTGGGTCCTGTTTTGTTAGCAACAAGGGTCTTGGGGACCCAAATAGCCCAAGAAATATAACCATAAAATGGGCCAACATATTGTGCATACACATCACCATAATAATCACACATTAACACATAGTGAGTGTTATCACTTCCCACAAAATCATCATGAGACATAGTTTTGCCACTTGTGGTCTTACTACCCACAATGGCCTTGTCTTTTTCTTGTGCGGGCTTGGCCTTCTTCTTCTTCTTCTTCTTCTTGTTGTTGTTGTTGTTGTTGTTGTTGTTGTTGTTGTTGTTGTTGTTGTTGTTGTTGTTGTTGTTGTTGTTGTTGTTGTTGTTGTTGTTGTTGTTGTTGTTGTTGTTGTTGTTGTTGTTCTTCTTCTTCTTCTTCTTCTTCTTCTTGGCTTTGGAGACAAAACCAATTCCCCCTTTCTCACCATTTGACCTTTTATTACTCAAGAGGTCATCAATGGACTTGTTTCCTTTTGGAAAGGTGGCCTTAGCTAGCTCCCCCTTCAACCTAGCATTTTCTTCAAGGATAGTTGTACTACTAGAGGGAATGAAATTACTAGGTGAAGGAATATTGGTCAATCGAGTTTGAAGCTTTTCATGTGACTTTATGAGTGACAAGAGTTCACTTTCCAAAGCCTTGTGAGCCTTGTCAAGCAAACTAAAGTCCTCGGCAAGTTTTTCATGAACCACACCAAACTCAATCTTGTCCTTTTTAGCCCTTTTATATTTAGCAATAGCATGGTCTCATTGCTTAACGAGTCTATTAACAATTAAGTCATTATCCCCATCAAGCCCTTCAAATTTTAGTTCAAGGGACATCCTAGTCTCTTGTTCTTCTTCTAGAGCATTATTTAGGGCTTCTACCTCAATCATGTGTTCTCTCCCTAATTTACATCTCTCATCAAGAAGCTCTTGGGTGTGAGAAAGTTGATCTAAGAGGTCCACAAAATGTCTCTTGTGTTCCCCTTGCAAGTTATTCATGAATTCATCAAAAGCAATTATTTCCTTTTTAACCTCAAGAGACATTTCATCATAAATTTCATCCTTTCTCAAGAGGGAGGGGTGAGATGATGAAGATATCTCTGTTCCTCTTGCCATAAGGCAAGTGACATTCTTGTTGGAGATATTCTCATTTGGAGAGTCGAAGAGGGATAATGTGGGAGTAGAAGTAGTGGAAAGAGCATCCACACCACTTGATGTTTCCTCTTCCTCATCTTCATTGTCGGAGGAGAATTATTCATGAGTGATCAACACAATTTCACCCGACTTCTTGTTGATGGGATTCTTCTTGATGAAGGGTTTCTTGTAAGGAGCTTTGGAAGTTTTTGTCAACACAAGTTTACCCCAATGATCTTCTCTCTTCTCATTGGGACAACCCGCCACAAAGTGATAGCGGTCACCACAATTGAAGCAAGTTCTCAATTTAGTGACATTGTCTCTTCTTACATTTGGGTTGCTTCTTCGTTTCATTTCCATCTTGGTCTTGGCAGGGTTTATCCAAAAGTTCTTTGCATAGAAGGCCATATATTCACCATGAGCAATCTTGACATCATCGATGTGGCTCAAGGATAGACCTTCATCACTATCATCTTCATCCACATGCTCCACAACTTTGGCCTTTAATGCAAGGTTGACAACATTGCTCATCCCAAGTGCACGAGCACGGGCATCTTTGGCATTCTTGGTGAAAGGATCATATGGGCACCTAGAGGGGGGGTGAATAGGTGCTACTTAAAATTTTCTTCTTTTTCAATTTAGGGTTTGACAAGAAAGGTAAATTCTCTAGATTATGCAACTAAGGTGAATTTACCTATATGTCAAGCAAGCAACAACTAGAACCACACTAAGCAAGAACAAGTAAGTAAAGTGCGGTAAAGGATAGAAGTAACCAAAGTGGTGGACACGGAGACACAAGGATTTGTTTCCCATAGTTCCTTCCTTTTGAGGGGAAGTACGTCTACGTTTGGAGAGGGGGTGGTATCAAACCACCTACACCACGACAGGCCTCCCTTGTTTTCCGATGAACCTCACCCTAAGGGGATCGATTCACCTTCCACTATATCAGCAACCTTCGAGGTGGAATCTGACACCTTTACAAAAATTTCGAGGCACACATCCACAACTTAATTGGAGGCTCCTGAATACAAGCAAGCTGTTAAACAATCAAAGACAAGCTTGTAAGAACCAAATCAAAGCTAGGGTTTCCAAAGAAACACTAGAGCATGGGGGCCCTCAAGTGAATGAGGGGGAAATGAAGATCTCTCTTGGTGAAGCTGTAGATCAAGGCCTCCTCCTTCGATTCTCCAAAGATCAATGACTTTGGATGGTTGGATGGAGAGATCATGTAGATTTGGTGGATCTAATGGAGTTTGTGTTCTTGAGCAGCTCGAGCAGCTGGAGGAAGGGGATAAGGGTCCCTATTTATAAGCATCCCCTTCCACCAACTGTTTTGTGACTATTGGAGAAGAACCAGACTGTAGACTCCGGTCTGTACACCAGAGACTCCGGTCTACACCGGAGAATCTGGTCTATCTCCGGTCTAGCCTCCGGACTAGTATGCAGTACGACCCAGGCCTTCTGAGAGCCAAGTGGGCCGGAGACTCCGGTCCTCCAGCACTGGAGACTCTGATCTGAGCCCACACCGGAGATTCTGATGAAGCCTCCGGACCTTGATCCGCACCCCCATACAGAATGTCCCAGCTATTTTCCTGAAGCTTCCACCGGGGACACATCCGGAAACTCCGGACCACACCGGAGACTCCGGTCTAGTTTTTAGACTTATACAAGTTGATCTTCTTACGATGGAAATCACGAAAAAGATCATTTGCTCTTACCTCGTCTGGAGCAGACGAAACGTCTTTTGTTTGGCCTATGGCCTTTTCATTTTAGTACCGAAGCCGAGTAGATCAATCAGATGACCATGGGTATGGGTCTCTTGTTTCACCTTTAGGTGTCCCATTTCCTCCGGTCTAGGCAAGCCGGAGACTCCGGTATGGAATTTCCAGAGCTATGTCAATCTTGCAGGAATCTTTCCAAAGTGTGAAGGTACTTTTAACTTACATAATACCAACCTGTTGACAGAGACAAACTGTAAAATGATCTACTTGTTGTTAACGAACACCAAAAGTGATTATTACAATAAATGTCCTTTCACTTGGCGGCAACCTTGAAAGAGGACATCTCTTGCATAACTTCTTTGGAGGTCATGATATGGTAGTTGTGTCTTCCTTATAGGCTCTTCAAGTCGGTGGGATCAAAGGGAATGAGTGCACTCACATATTTCTTTTTTATCCAAGCATCATCCACATGTGAGGCACCCACATTCCTAAAAGCGCTAGCGGTGGTCTTGAGCTTACGATACATGTCTTCATGATCTTCACCATCCTTCATATAGAAGCCTTCGGCTTCGTTGCTTAGTGCATCATACCAGTTCCTTCTCATGCTCTCATTTCCAACATACAACTCCATGAGAGCATCCCAAGCTTCCTTTGCGGTGTTGAGGTGCTCAATGTGAGGGTAATCTTTTGTACCCAATCCTTGTTGTATCATGTGCAAAGTGGTGGAATTGAGTTGGCTATTGACAACTTCTCTTCTTGTCAAGTTGGATGGATCCCCAATATAGAGTCCTTCTTCAATGATGTTCCATAACTCAATACAAGAGCTACGCACATGAGATTTCATTAGAGATTGCCATTGAGCAAAAGTAGATGCAACTAGCTTTGGTGGGTCTCCTCTATTTTTATATGAGGGTGAGGAATTGGAGGGTCGGGAGTGTACCATCCTTGAGTGTTATGGTGCTCTCCCTTCCCACCATCCCTTTTTGAGGTGGAATTAGTGTTGTATTGATTATCCCCCACCACCATACCCGCGGGTGATACCGGGGTATTCACCTTAGGTAATGATGGAGGTGATACGTCGTAAACGTATCTATAATTTTTTATGCTCCATGCTTGTTTTATATCATTTGTCTTATGTTTTGTCTACACTTTGAGGTATTTCTATACACTTTCTCGAACTAACCTATTAACAAGATGCCACAGTGCCAGTTGCCTGTTTTCTGCTGTTTTTGGTTCAAGAAAAGCTAAAAAATGAATATTCTCGAAATTGGACGCGACAAAAGCCAAACTTCATTTTTTCCGGAATGATACGGAAAATCGAAGCAGAGACTGAGTAGGGCACCAGGGTGGCCACACCCTGGGCACGCCACCAGGGGGTGTGGGCCCCCTAGGCCTCCATCGACCTTTCCTCCTTCGCCTATAAGAAACCCCGGGGAGAAAACCCTAGATCGTCAATCATACATCCACGAAAACTTCCGCAGCGCCGCCGCCACCAAAGGGGAGATTCGGGGGATAGAAGTCTCTATTCTGGCACCCTTTTGGGACAGGGAAGTGCCCCCGGAGCCATCTCCATCAATCTCCACCACCATCTCCATCGCCGTTGCTGATTCCCATGATGAGGAGGGAGTAGTTCTTCCTCGAGGCCAAGGGCTCTACCGGTAGCTATGTGGTCATGAGCTTTGTAATCAAGTAGATCTGCTCTGCTACTCAAGTGCTTTAATAGATCTCTGCTCTCCCCACGTGTGTGAAAGTGACAGCGTGCACGCCGTGGTGGCACTTAGGCCAGAGTTTACAAATACTTATCATGAGTTATATTTGGAGTTGGATGTCTTTATGAAATTGTGGTGTTTTTTGGAACCATCTAGCGCTCAAGGTGACAGTGTGGGGTTATCTAGATGAGGAAGGCGGACTTTGAGGAGTGCTGTTATAGCCCTACCATGGATTAGAGTGTCCAACCAGAGAGTAGTTCAGGATAGTATTATGCTATTTAGAGTGTTCACTAGTGAAAGTATGATCCCTAGGCCTTGTTTCTAAACATTGAAAACCGTTTGCATCTAGATCTGTTACATGTTCGCTTGCTTCCATCGTTTTTCCTTTAGTCTTTTCCTCCCTACCATATGCTCTTTTCTAACACCGTTACCACTTATAATCATCCATACCACTTGTATTTCACTATCTCTTCGCCGAACTAGTGCACCTATTGTAAGGTTCCCAACCTTTAATAAGGTAGAGATCCCTGTGTTTACAATGCTAGTCCCTGGATCAATAGCTAGCATCCACAGTTAAGATGTAATATCAAGAAACAAAGGTCATAATACAACTTTATAACCTTGTAATAAAGTAATTTATTACATCTTACATAGCTCGTTTGGCTATCTTATTACAATGCAGCAGAATATAACAATAGCATGGGGTCCTTCATCTTCAAAGTGCCACAGGCAAACATGTTGGTTGTAGACTTGTAATCCTAATCAACACATCTCACTAACATCATACAAACCTGCAACATAATAAGTCACAGCCACAAGGGTCAATACATTTGAATTGTATTGGCAAGTGATACTATGGTAGTATAGTGGAGTCTATCATCTATATGCATTTGGCTAAGTGGAGCTTAGGCTTGCTTTGCTCAAAATAGTTTTTCCTTATCATTTGAAAACACTAAGTTTTTGCTTTGGCAAAATCACCCAAGGAATCTCCCAATAGAAATTGGTGATCCTCCAACCCTTGTTCAACCACAATATTTTAACTTAGAAATTGGGATGAGGAGATTCTTGATAGCTTCCATGTCTTGATGGTCAAATTGTCCTTTGCCAGGGACATGGCTAAGTACTTAGATTTTTCACTCTGCAGAGGTGGTGCACTTTCCCCACAAGACTTGGTTTCACCAAGACAAGATCTTTCAGAAGCCTTCCCTTAGACCAGAATGGACGCGCTCCAACCTATCAATCCCCTACCACCAACTGTCTATTTGGCTAAGTTATTGCAACCTATATGATCCAGGCAGAGCCCATAATGCCAAGTGGCTGCATTTGAAGCTTCTCAACATTTGACATCTCAAATCTCTTTGTTCCTGGGTGGCCATACACAAGTGAGATACACAAGGTAAACCATAGAAATGGGCCTTGTGAACCACTCAACATAAACCATTCCTTCCATTCCACCCAGGTGATTCATTCACTTAGTTGTTTTATTAAACAAAACACAAGTCCTTGACTTAGAAATATTCCATAGTATGAATATAATCCACCCTTGTTTTCTACTAGCTAAGCTAAGCATGATAGTAGTAGGAATCTTAACTTAGGAGAATTCTACTAAGGTTTCATTTACTAGGATTTCCCATGGCATAGTTTACACTTAACAAAATTCCATGCAAGTCCTACTTTGGAAATATCACTAATGCATAGTGAAAATAATGGGACAAAAGTATGAAGCATCACTTTCCTTTTTGGTAGAGAATATAAGTTCACTCCTTGATCTTTGCAATGTTCACAGTCTTCAAATCACTACAATTCAATCAAGCAAGCAATATTTTCAATCTACCATTCAAGCAAACATCACATAAAACAATAGAAACAAAACAATGCATGCAAGCATGCCAAACTTTGTTTTATTTACAAAAGTGGTTTATAATAGGTTATAAACATTCTAAAACACTTTATTGGTCATTTTATAAAGTGGCAAAACTAATTGCAAAAGATTCTACCTATAAACCATTTTTAAACCAAGGCATTATTTTATGTGGTGGAGAAATGCTTTTAATAAGGCAACAATCTATAGGGTTCACAAAATATGTTTTAAAATCATAAAACCTTGTGTTTAGGGTCAGAGAGTTTAAATCAAAACATTTCCCAAAGGTTTTCTCCAAAAAAACATTTTTAACAAATAAACAATATTTTTATTTGACTAGAAATGGTTTAAATCAAAGATTTATTATTTTGCTTCACCAAATATATTTTTGAACCACTACTTGATTTCTATGGTCAGTAGGTTCAAAACAAACCATTTTCCAAAGGTTTTATCTCAAAAATCATTTTAGAACAATTTTTATATTCTAAACATGCATACACAAGTTTCTGCAAAAACAATCAATTTAACAGAAGAATTTTACTAAAAAAAGTGGATGGTCAGAAAGTACTTGTTTTGCTGAATCCATTGATATAAAATTTGCAAAATTTGGACGTGTGGTTTGAAAGTTATGAATTTTTCAAATTGGCACATCAAATAGAACAATTCTGTTTTTATTAAAACAGACAGGGCCACGTGCCTGCTTCTTACTCGCTGATACCGTTTCGTTTGGATCGAGCGATACAAGCTGTTGGATTTAAGTGGGATCGCACGGCTCAGAAGCAAGCGTACCCCTTTGGTTAAATTCTATCGTGGCCACGCGATCAAGATCGGATGGTGCACAGCGTGCTTGCCATCGAGTGGCGGCGCTGGCGGCGGCAGGTGGCGGCGCTGGCTCTGGCTACGGCGTCGTGGTGATTACATGAAGCAAGGGAGGAAGGGAAATGGCTCACCAGGTTCGCGTGGTGTCGCTGATGCTTGTCGTGCTCGCGAGAAGGCAAGGGGCGCACGGTGGTGGCGTGGATTCCTCGCTGGAGTTGAGCTGCACCTCGGGCTCGTCTGTTCGTCGACGGGGGCGACGATATACGGCATGCTAAGGGAAATAAAGGGCACCGTTAGGTTCATATGGAAGTCGCGATCATGTGAGCATCCAAGAGAGGGAAAGGGGCGGTCTATTCTTACCAGGAGGACTTGCCGGAGTCGAGGCCGATGGTGGCGATGCTTAGCTGTCATCGTTGCCGATGCTATGGGTCAAGCGCGGGCAAGCTGAGGGTGCAGAGAGAAACTTCAGGGGATGGGGAGAAAGATAGCGTGGTTGAGGAGGCGAGGCGCGATGAGGTATGGCCGGAATTGGAGGTGGAGCTCGCCGGAGACAGTGGCGATGTGGTTCCAAATTGAAATAGCCCTGGGGCAGAGAGGGCCGGGCAAAAGAGGGGAAATAGAGAGGGGGCGCATGCGACTTAGTACGCGTGATCGCGGGGTTGAATTGCTGAGGCATTGACGCAAATTTATGCGAGCGATTATAGCCAGAAACGGCCGGCGAGGTGAGGGGAAGGAACGGGTCCGCGGGTTGAAGACGCTGACGAGGCAGGTGGGGTCCGCTTGTCGGCTTAAGAGAGAAAAGGAAGGTGGGTCCATGCAGTCAGCGACGCTGTGGGTTTTTCCTGCGGTGAGAAAACGTTTCGGGGAGAGAGGGTGAGGTGGGATGCGAGTGGGCTTAGTGGGCTGGGCTGAGTCCTTTTCATATTTTTTTGTTCAGATTGTTTTTCCTTTTTCCATTTCTATTAATCTGTTTTGGTTTTGTTTAATTAATTCAAACATCAATTTGATTTCAAACCTCAACCAAAATTTGTGTAGATTCATATACTGATTAATAGCACATTCCAAAGTCAAATTCAGAATAATATATCTATCCTTTTTAGGGTCTTTTAATTATTTAAAATAGGCTCTAGTTTTAATTAAATAAGATTTAGTAATATTATTCAATCTCCATTTGAATTTAAGTCTCCACCAATCTTTGGGTGAATTTTAATTTTGTTTATCAACATATTTCAAAGTCCAAAACAAAATAATTCTTTTATTCTTTTAGGATCTATTAATAATTAAATAAATAGATCATAGTCTTTAATTCAAATAGGTTTTAATTTATTTTAATACTCTTTTTGAAAACTAAATAATACCAAAATCTTTTCAGTAGGTTTCATTTGAAAAACTAAAACACTTGGAAATCTTATTTAAAATAAATTAACAAGTTTTAGTGTTTATTTAAAATGGAAAAGCCTTTACTTTAATAAAAATGGATATTAACAAATCCTCATTATTTTATTTAAATAAACCTTTACTCTTTTTATCAAATAGTAATATTTTATTTCAAAAGCTTGGCCAAGATTTAATTTGGCTCTATAGAATAATCCTTATTTATATTTCTACCTTTGCCTTTGAAAACCATATCTTTTATTAAAAGATTCAAAAATAGTGATTCCAACTATTATAATTTTATTTATTATTTCTTTACCTTTTTAATTCCTTTAGGATTATTTGCTCACCATTTGGTATGAATTTCTAGATTGTTTCTTTATTAGCTTTGGAAATTACTTTTCCTTACCTTATTAAATTCATAAGATTTTATCCATGGCTCCAAATTAAGTGAAACCAATTTATATGGTCTTATAATATTTCTATTTGTCATTCTTGATCACTTGTAAATGCTTGTTGACAAATTTTGATATGGATCAATTCCATAGGCTTGGAGATAACTTGGAAATGAGTTTCTTCCATTAGGGTTTTAGGGTTTTGGTTTATTTCTCAAGTGTTTAAATTTCCAGATGCATTTATGAAGAATGCATTCCACTTGATATGAATTTAGTTAGATTCAAACATTAACCAAAGTTTGTTCAAGATGGGATTTTAAGTTTCCATTTAGAAACAAAAGTTTCTTTTCACCCTAAATTTCAACAATTATTTATTTTTCACATAACAAGATTTGGAAAATCTTGGGATGTGACACCTATACACCTGACAAGTGTATTAGGTGTGTTGGGGACACAAGAGACTTCTTGTATCTTGATTGCAGGGTTTCTTGAGAGGATACCTTTGACCACTTCCTCCCTGAGTTCGATAAACCTTGGGTAATCCACTTAAGGGAAATTTGCTGCTGTTCTACAAACCTCTACACTTGGAGGCCCAACATCTGTCTACAAGAATAGATGTGCTTAGACAGCAGGAGGTACCTCTCGAGGAGAAGGGGATGATGAGTCACCTTTATCTTTAACAAGTTGCTCAAGTACCTTGTGCAATTGTTTGATCTCGTTGCCCTAGGTGGAGCTCAATCTTTTTTCCAAGTTATTGAGATCCTCCATGGTCACCGAGGTGGTGGGCTCACCATCTCCGTCCCCTAAGTTTCTACCATATACTCTTAGGTGGTAAAGCCCGAATGAAGAGCCGAGGCTCTGATACCAATTGAAAGGATCGTATGGGCACCTAGAGGGGAGGGGTGAATAGGTGCTACTTCAAATTTTCTTATTTTTAAAATTAGGGTTTGACAAGAAAGGTAAATTCTCTAGATTATGCAACTAAGGTGAATTTACCTATATGTCAACTAGTACCAACTAGCACAACACTAAGCAAGAACAAGTAAAGTAAAGTGCGGTAAAGGATATAAGTAACCAAAGTGGTGGACACGGAGACACAAGGATTTTTTTCCCGTAGTTCCTTCCTTTTGAGGGGAAGTACATCTATTTTTGGATAGGGGGTGGTTTGAAACCACCAACGCCACAAAAGGCCTCCCTTGTTCTCCGATGAACCTCACCCCAAAGGGTTCGATTACCTCTTCCACTATATCGGCAAACTTCGAGGTGGAATCCAACACCTTTACAACAAGTTCGAGGCACACATCCATAACCTAATTGGAGGCTCCCAAATACAGGCAAGCTGTCAAACAATCAAAGACAAGCTTGTAAGAACCAAATCAAAAGCTAGGGTTTCCAAAGAAACACTAAAGCATGGGGCCCTCAAGTGAATGAGGGGGAAATGAAGATCTCTCTTGGTGAAGCTATAGATCAAGGCCTCCTCCTTCGATTCTCCAAAGATCAATGATTTTGGATGGGTGAGTGAAGAGATCTTGTGGATTTGGTGGCTCAAAATGTGTTGCTGTTGGAGCCCTAGAAATTAGGGCCATTAGAGCCACTTAACCCGGACAGTCCGATTGGTACGGGCCGGAGAGTCTGACCGGTACGGGCCGGACAGTCCGACCGGTATGGGCCGGACAGTCCGACCGGTACGGGCCGGACAGTCCAATCTAGCCGGACATTCCGGTGTGCGTTAGCCGGACATTCCGGCCTGGCCATGTTTCCGGCCAGAGTCCGGCCAGTGTCCGGGTAGTGTCCGAACCCGCATACAGAACGTCCACACCCACGAGGAAAAACTGGCGAAATTCCACGGCCAGACACTCCGGCTGATTCGGGACGAAAACTCCGGTTGGGCCGGACAGTCCGACGCACATCAGCTAGATAGTCCGGCCAGATATTGATTTTGCCCTCTTTTTTTTCCTGTCCAAGTGTTGTCAACAAACATCAAAACAACATGAAAAGCATAAATGCCCTTTCATCAGTTATTGAGGTACTTTGTTATTCAAAGACTCTCACAAACCCTACACATGCAGTTCTACGACTCGCATGGCTCAAACAACTCTTATACTAATGACTCATAGGATTGAGGAACAAGGTTCGGTGAGGTTTAAAAGTAAAGGCTATGCAGTACTTGGAATTGTAATTTGATTCGGAACACAACTTATGATGCAAGAATAAGATAGATGCAATAGGTACTATATGCACTGCAAGAATGGGGAATTACTTGCCTGGTAGCTCAATTGTAGAGTAGGTGGGATATCCGGATAAAAAACAAACACACAAGGGTCATAATAAATACATTGCACAATTATATAAATCACATGCAACAAGCAATACAAGATATGCCATGATGGAATTATGCATAATTACATGGTATAACATAGCATGGCAAGGGTGAGGTGGGAGAAGAAGAATAAAGCATTTTTTATTACTTATTTAGTCATGTTTTGCTCTCATAAACTTTGCTGGATATTTAATATTTACATGATTCATGCTTCAATTCATATCATGGAATGCATAGTTAGAACAGGCTCATCGCGCTGATCGACTTAGATATATCATTTGTCAAATTCGAAGTTACGGAATTAAAGTTATGAATTTAGTAAGAAAATGGCATTTAATGGTAATTATTATTTTGAAAATTTTAAATGCCCGGAATATATTTTAAATAGCATATTCATATTCCTCGCATTTTTAATTCAAAAACATATATTATTTGTATGATTTGAATCAAAACTAATCAAATAGGGTCAAAGTCAAAGGTTTGACTAGATAGAGTCAACTCTGATCAAATTTGAAAACATGGTTGAATTTATATTTGAAAAACAATCATATTTCATTTTATAAGTTTCTACAAATTCAAAACAATATAAAATATATGAATTATTTGGTTTAAATACATTTTTGTAAATTTATTTGAATTTGGCTGAAACTTTTCTCACACGGGCTAACTATACCCACAGGCGGTGACATGTGGGGCCAGAGGCGCTGGCGGGTCCACACGCGCGCATCCCAGCTATGCGCTAACACGTGGCATATCCAGACCGCAAGTTGGGACTGGAAAAACCCGGGGTACCTTTTTATAAATTTTACTAGATGGTGTTCACTGGGAGGCCTGACATGTGGGGTTGCAAGGTGTGAAGAGTACAACACCAAGTCTTCCCTCAGTTGAGACCGAGGTTATCGAACCAGTAGGAGGAAGGAAACGTCACATAGGTGTTGCAAGCAACACGGAAACCCACACAACACAAACTCAAGACTTTGCCCCAACGAATCAGTGAGGTTATCAAGCTCACCGGTTTGCTGTAACAAAGGATTAAATGTATGATGTGGAAGGTAATGGTTTGCAGCAAGTAACAAGTAACAATGGAAGATGTATCAATGGTAAAGATTGGACCGGGGTCCATAGTTCACTAGAGGTGCTCTCCTTAAATAAACAACATGGTATGAAGGGTAAACAAATTACAGCGGGGCAATTGACAGGAACTGAGCAAGGCATAACAATGCAATTACTAGCCAGAAATATCCTATGAAGTTGATTGGGAAATACAACAATATACATAGACCGTAATCCAACTGCATCTATGACTAGAAGTCCACCTTCAGGTTATCATCCGAACCCCCTCCAGTATTAAGTTGCAAGCAACAGACAACTGCTTTAAGCAAAGTGTGTAAGGTAAACAATCCACATGTTCCATGAACAAGGGACACTTGTTTTCTCCCTAGTAGCAACAACACATCTACAACCGAAGAGATTTCTGTCACTTCCCTTGGAAACTAGAGGCATGAACCCACTATCGAGCATAAATACTCCCTCTTGGAGTCACTAGCAACTACTTGGCCAAGATAACCACTAGCAATGGAGAGCATGCAAGATCACAAACAACATAGACATGATAGAATCATAAAGATAAAACCATTAATCAAACCAACATAATAATTTTAATATCCATTGGATCCCCGCAAACACAACATGCATGATTACAAATAGATTAGATCTTGATCATGAACGGAGCTCACAAGGTCTATACATGAAAGCACAAAGGAGGAGATACAACCATCTAGATACTACATGGACCCATAGTCCAAGGTGGAACTACTCACGAATCATACCGGAGAGAAGGCCTCTGGGATGATCTCCCCTCCAGCAGGGTGCCGGGAAGAACTTCAGATCCCCCATCTAGGGACGATGGTGGCGGCGGCTACAGACGGTTTCATGGATTTCTGATCGGGTACCAAGAGTTTCTGTATCGGGGGATTCTTATAGGCGAAGGGGCGACTCCGGGAGGCGACTAGGGTCACCAAACCCTACCCAGGCGTGGGTCCACCTGACCCCGCGCCTGGGGTGGGTCTGCCCCCTGGCCAGCCCCTCCGGCTCTCCTCTGGACTTATTGTTCCCCACGGAAAGTTATTGACTTTGGCGTTCGTCCCGTCCAATTCCGAGAATATTTCTTTACTAACTTTTCTGAAACCAAAAACTGCAGAAAACAGGCATCTGACACTGTTGCAACTTGTTAATGGGTTAGTACCAGAAAACATGTAAAAAGTACCTCAAAGTGTATACAAGTAAAGAAAAGTAGATACTAAACAAGCATGGAGCATCAAAAATTATAGATACGTTTCCAACGTATCAGCATCCCCAATCTTAACTCCTGCTCGTCCTCGAGTAGGTAAGTGATAAAAGAATAATTTTTGAGGTGACATGCACCCTCACAATAAAGATCCAACCATTTGCAAACATTGAAAGCTGGGATCAAAGACCTCTAAACATGTGCGTGAAAGATGGAGTTCTAACAATAGGACATAGTAATTATGCATGCAACATGGCAAGCTACAAACAAAGATCATGAATAATATGTATTGAAAAACGTTTGTTTGTTTCACATGAAGAAAACATAGCATAGTGGTAATCAGCTTGTCTCTCATAGAGTAGAAATATAATGCATAGGACACCTGCAAAGTTCACAAGGGTGACTAGAAATAAATAGCACAAGAGCAAGTAATAACACAATATGCATCAATTAGTAAGCTTTGGAACATTGCACACAGAATGACAACTATGCTCTCTTAATGGTGCCTAAAGGTAGAAGGTGGAGACTCAATAATGGTGGAAGAAAGGCCTTTTTGTAAAGGAAGCAGGGATTACAAGTTTCAAAAAGAGCTTCCAAGAATTATGGCACTTGTTAGCTTTCAGCCCTCATTGCCCCTATCATAAGCATCTTGAAGTGGTTAAGGTTAAAGTGGCAAAGCTGGAGTATATGCTTGACAAAGTATAAGTTGGCAATCTCATGCCCCTTGAATACGAGGGTCACACCTCATGCATACTCAACTTTGGGTCTAGGTAAGTTCTTGTCACTGTAAGTATTTGCATATCATTGAGAACCGCCAACGGGGTACCCCTTGCACATGGTACATGAGCTTTCCCATAACCAAAATGACAAGGCAAGCAGACAATGAGTATCTCAGCAATCTTTTTATTTACCATATGTATAGCTTTTTATTGAGGATGCTTCATAGATATCTCACTATGGTGATGCTGCAAGTTTCCACCATGATTAGGCATGGCTTAGGCTAGCGGCCTAGGCGTTTCTCTAACACAGAATACAAACTCCATGGACTTACAAGTCCCCTCTTTATTTCACATCGGTGACATCCATAGATAAAAGAACATGATATCAACTGAGTACAACAAGGTACAAGTGCAATGTTGAAAACGTTCCCCGTGACAGCACAGTTCTGCTAATCCCAACTTATAAGTGCAAGCATATACAACAAAGTTGCCTCAATGGTTCAAGTTTATTAGGGGCAAAGAATAAAATGTGCCATCAAGTTCGTGAGGGCTTTAATCACTAAGTTTTCACATAACAAAATAGTTTTTAATTGGAAGATAGATGAAAACAAGAATATACTTGGAATCGTGTAACACACCATGCATAGGAGTTTATAGTGGACACCTTGGAATAACTTGGTTTATTGGGAGTTGGAAGCATGAGTAGAACTTACTCATACAAGTGGAGGCTAGCAAAAGACTGGGAGCAACAAACTAAGAGAGCAATAATGGCCATAATTATGCAGTGCAACAAAGTAAACTAATCAAAGCAAAGAGTGGTACTACAAGTCAAGGACTAAATGATCATAGAGGCTAATGGTGACTTGTCATAGTCATTACATGGTGTAAGCATGTGCCAAGTCAACCCAAGAAAAACATCAAAGGAGAATACCACAATACTATGCATTTGCATGCTAAAACAACGCATAATTTCTTCAAGGCACATTAAGCAATCCCAATTGTTTGGAACAAGACATGCTACAGAAATAATCACTAAGCATAATGCTAAAACAACACCTAGCATGTGATGCTAAAGTCTTAGTCACAGTCAATGCAAGCTCCTCTTGCACTTCAAGCAAGAACTTACTACTCCTTTCCAATCACCAAGCAAACTTATTTGTAAAACAACACATCGAGAGCGGGGGTCCAAACTACTAAAGCAAACCAAACAAACTAAGCAAAGCAAACTAAAACTAAGCAAAGCAAACGAAAACTAAGACGCTCCAAGAACAACACAACTGTGCATGAAACAATAAAAGTGAAGTGTCTAGACAGACCTGAGCTTTTTATTGATGAAGAAGGGGATGCCTTGGGCATCCCCAAGCTTTGACGCTTGTAACTCCTGGATATTTCTTGGGGTGACACCATGGTATCATCCCTAAGCTTGAGCTTTTGTCCATTATTCATCTCATTGCATCATTTTCTCTCTACACCTGAAATTTTTCCTTCATACAAAACTTCACACAATCTTCATTAGCAACATTAGCTTATTCAAAAGGTATTAGACCACTGGCAAAGCTTTGGAACAGCAAGGATTTTTACTAAAAACACAAGCTACTGAAGTAACTCCTTCAAAGAAACTCAATTTACCTAAAGAGAGCTAAAAAAGGAATCAATAAGAAGCAAATGCAAATAATGGCAGAAATCTGTCAAAATAGACCAGCAGGTAGAAACGAATTTTTTCGAACATATTCTGTTGCTCAAATCAAAAAGTGTTGAACTAACGAAAGTTATCCAACATACTGGGAGATTTATTCGTAAATTTTTAGCTCAACCCGAGTTACAGAGCCTCCTTACGAATTGTTTTGGTGGAGGACAGAAATATGTTTTGGGACAGCAACTCCCCAAATCTTAGTTCCCTCTCATTAGAGGTCATTCTTGGCACAAAAAGCAAAAAAAAAGGATAAGGAGAGGTCATTACAGTAGTAATAACTTACAAGACTCAAGGAAACTCTTGGATTATCTCCTAACAAGTACTTTTCTTTAACGCCTTTAAGTTAGGCACACGAAGCAAGAAGAATCAAGTATTTTCAAATGAAGAATTGCCGCTCTTGTTCCTTCTTTTCTTACCTTTATTTTTCTTCTTAGGGAAGATATGATTGCTTACCGGGGGAGTAAAGTGCATGATGCCTTCTCCCACGTCTATTACTGCCCCAAGGTGTTTCTGTAGAGATCTTCCAAGTGTGATCTGTCCTTTGCCTACACATTCAATAACAAGATAATCAGTAGACACCATTTTCCCTGAGATTTTTGTAAACACACCTTCAACTATTCCAATGGGAAATATAGTGGCATTGTTGGTAATGGAGAGCATGCAAGATCACAAACAACATAGACATGATAGAATCATAAAGATAAAACCATTAATCAAACCAACATAATAATTTTAATATCCATTGGATCCCCGCAAACACAACATGCATGATTACAAATAGATTAGATCTTGATCATGAACGGAGCTCACAAGATCTATACATGAAAGCACAAAGGAGGAGATACAACCATCTAGATACTACATGGACCCATAGTCCAAGGTGGAACTACTCACGAATCATACCGGAGAGAAGGCCTCTGGGATGATCTCCCCTCCAGCAGGGTGCCGGGAAGAACTTCAGATCCCCCCGATCTAGGGACGATGGTGGCGGCGGCTACAGACGGTTTCGTGGATTTCTGATCGGGTACCGAGAGTTTCTGTATCAGGGGATTCTTATAGGCGAAGGGGCGAGTCCGGGAGGCGACTAGGGTCGCCAAACCCTACCCAGGCGTGGGTCCACCTGACCCCGCGCCTGGGGTGGGTCTGCCCCCTGGCCAGCCCCTCCGGCTCTCCTCTAGACTTATTGTTCCCCACGGAAAGTTATTGACTTTGGAGTTCGTCCCGTCCAATTCTGAGAATATTTCTTTACTAACTTTTCTGAAACCAAAAACTGCAGAAAACAGGCATCTGACACTGTTGCAACTTGTTAATGGGTTAGTACCAGAAAACATGTAAAAAGTACCTCAAAGTGTATACAAGTAAAGCAAAGTAGATACTAAACAAGCATGGAGCATCAAAAATTATAGATACGTTTCCAACGTATCACCGAGCTGCGCGGGCGCGCGTCACCATGTCGGCACCAGCGCTAAACAGACCGTGGGCTAGCCCTATTGATGCGCCGTGGTTAGGGAAGGCTCATGGAAAAGTTGGTTGCGGTCCACGGGAACTACAACGGGGTGGAGACGTCAAACAGAGGCAGCCAACAGGTGTTCGACGGCTACTGCAAGCATACGGGGAAGAAAAGGAGCAGGGTAAGGGCAAAGGGGGTCAGAGAGCTCACCACGCACTCGTCGGGCAACTTGGTTGACCGGAGTGAGTATCGACAGTGTGACGAGGACCCGACGGTGAACGGCGATGTTCCAGCGTGGCACGGTCGACGTCGGCGTTCAGCAGGGCACGCCTTCACGTCCGTGCTCCCTGTACCGATCATCTTCAGCACCTTGTACAGATCTTGATGGCAGTAGCCTCGACTACGGTAGCTCGTTATCGAGGAAGGGCGGGGCTAGGTCAGACGACGACTAGGGTTTAGGCCAGAACATGGCCATGGGTGGCGGCGAAGGAGAAGAGAGGTGCGGGAGAGGACGATATGGCAGGTGGAAAGGGGGTGCACGATGTGGGTGCCAACGATGACGTGCTAGCTTTATGGGAAAAGAGCAAGAGAAGGGAGGGCGCACGTGCGAGGCGTGATACCGCTCTGCTAGCGCGGCACGACGGCCTCACGTGCTTGGCAAGTAGATGAATAGGGGTGCCTGGCGGTGGGGCAGGGTGGCACTGGGCCTAGGGTGCACGGGAGGGAGTAGGGAGGCGCCAGGGAGAGAGGGTTGGGTGGAAACCGGGTGCAGTGGCTGCTGCTAGGTTGCACCAGAGAGAAGCCGGGAGGGGTGCCAGGTTGGGTGGTGATGTGGTGTAGATGGTTAGGTTAGGTTTAGGTTTAGCAGATGGGTAGTTTAGATTTTAAGCTATTGTGCACTTCCTTCAGAATTTGCCAGGACGTTTTGTTTGAATTCAAAACAACTCAAAGAAGAAGAAATAACCCAAACCAACTTGAATTCAAAGACTAGGAGGGAAGAAGAGAGATGCCCAATATTGCATGGCCCATGCATGTATGACATGCATGCATCCTAGTGGTGAAAATAACTAGAGTTTCAAATGGCCTAGGTTTTAATCAAGCATCTCAAGGATTTTAATTCATAAAATTTATAGATGGGACCTTATCTCTTCACATGATTCTTTAACAAATGATGGCATGCTTGAATGGTGGTGGCCAATCTAGTGTGTGTGTACCACTATGATGGCTAATGTGGAGCCTGTTGGGAACCCCAAGAGTAAGGTGTGAAACATCACATCAGCAAGTTTTCCCTCTGTAAGAAACCGAGGTTATCGAACCAGTAGGAGGAAGGAAACGTCACACAGGTAGTGGAAGCAATGCGGAAACCTGCACAACACAGACTCAAGACTTTGCCCCAACAAATCAATGAGGTTGTCAAGCTTACCGGTTTGCTGTAACAAAGGATTAAACGTATGGTGTGGAAGGTAATGGTTTGCAGCAAGTAAACAAGTAATAGTGGAAGATGTATCAATGGTAAAGATTCGACCGGGGTCCATAGTTCACTAGAGGTGCTCTCCTTAGATAAACAACATGGCATGAAGGGTAAACAAATTACAACAACGCAATTGACAGGAACTGAGCAAGGTATAACAATGCAATACCAGACAAAAAGATCCTATGAGATTCGATTGGGCAACACAACAATATACATAGACCGCCATCCAACTACATCTATGACTAGAAGTCCACCTTTAGGTTATCATCTGAACCCCCTCCAGTATTAAGTTGCAAGCAACATACAACTGCTTTAAGCAAAGTGTGTAAGGTAAACAATCCACTTGTTCCATGAACAAGAGACTGTTGTTTTCTCCCTAGTGGCAACAACACATCTACAACCGAAGATATTTCTGTCACTTCCCTTGGAAACTAGAGGCATGAACCCACTATCGAGCATAAATACCCCCTCTTGGAGTCACTAGCAACTACTTGGCCAAGATAGCTACTAACAACGGAGAGCATGCAAGATCACAAACAACACAGACATGATAGAATCAAATAGACAAAACCATTAATCAATATGACATAGTAATCTCAATATCCATCGGATCCCCGCAAGCACAACATGCATGATTACAAATAGATTAGATCTTGATCATGAACGGAGCTCACAAGATCTATACATGAAAGCACAAAGAGGAGATACAACCATCTAGCTACTACATGGACCCATAGTCCAAGGTGGAACTACTCACGCTTCATACCGGATAGAAGGCCTCCGGGATGATCTCCCCTCCGACAGGTTGCCGGGAAGGACTTCAGATCCCCCCGATCTAGGGACGACGGTGGTGGCGGATACAGAAGGTTTCGTGGAGTTTTGATCGGGTGCCTAGGGTTTCTGCATCAGGGGCTTCTTATAGGCGAAGATGCGAGGCTGGGAGGCGGCTAGGGGGCCCACACCCTACCCAGGCGCGGTATGGGACCACCCGCGCCTAGGGGGGTTGCGGCCGCCCTGGTTCGCCTCTCCGTCTCTCCTCTAGACTTTGTGACGCCCACGGTAAAATATTGACTTTGGCTTTTGTCCCGTCCAATTCCGAGAATATTGATTTTCTGCCTTTCTGGAACCAAAAACAGAAGAAAACAGGCAACTGGAACTGTGATAACTTGTTAATAGGTTAGTTCGAGAAAAGATATAAAAACACCTCAAAGTGTAGATAAATAAAAGCAAAGTAGATAGTAAACAAGCATGGAGCATCAAAAATTATAGATACGTTTCCGACGTATCACACTAGTACTCCATGCATTCACCATAATTCAAATAAGCCACAATCCAACTAGAGCCATATAAGAAGGGAAAGAAAAAGGACTCTACTCCACATACCATGCAAAGGTGGCCATGTAGGTTTCCATACTACATATTGTGAAAATAATATGAGACCATGTATGGAAGCATGTAGTTCAAAGGTAAGGATCCATACCCAAATAGTGATGAGCTTGAGTTGAATACCAAAAGGAGACGCAAATTCTCATATTAAATGGGATGGTAGAATTGGTGAATAGAACCAAGAAGGTGACAAAGAAGGTGGTGACAAGAAAGGTGATGGAGTTGTAAAAGATATGCCCCAATTCAACTTGAGCATCAAGCAATATATCAAGAGCCAACTACAATATATTAAGAGGCAAATATAAATAATACAACATAAATGCATATGGGATAAGAACCAGATGAAAGGGGTTTATATGATGCTCAAATGCAAGGTGGCATGGTGACATGAGCATTATATAATGATGATGCAACAAATGACATATAGGAAGTACCATTTTATTATTATCCATGTAGCATTACAGATGTTAGCCAACTGGGATGCTATATTTAACAAATAAACAATAGATAAAAGCTCCACCACGCCACATGTAACATGCTGAGTGGAGATTTGCAGCCTAAACGATAAGCTTACTCGTCGTCGAGTAACCTGCAACATAAAAGGTTGCAGCCATGAATGGTCAATACATTTGAATTGTATTGGCAATATGTCACTTGAATGTGGACTTAGTTGGCCTAACATGTACGTGCACCTTTGGCTAGTGGGGTTCAGGCTTATTTACATAAAGAAACATTTTCTACAACCTTTCCAAATAAAGTTTATTTCTTCAATATAACTAAGAACACCTCGAGTCACTCAAGGGATCCTAATATAAAATATGGACACATTGAGTCACTCAAGTGCTCCTAAAACCCATTAGGTTTACTCATCAAGTTTTAAGAGAAATTGAAATGAATGAGATTTTTCAACTTTGTCAAGAGAAGTTACTCATAATTGTCCATTACCGGGGACACGACTAAGTACTTAGTTCTTAAACCATGTACAGAGGCTAGTATACTTTACCCACAAGACCCGACTATGCATGGCACCCGTTGGGTTCGGGGTCGGGTTGCCCCCCCACACCCGCACCCGACCCTCCTCCCCGCCCACGCGACCCAACCCCATACCCGTTGTAAATGCTTCACGGAAGGCTGGCACCAAGCACGCGAGGCCATGGTAGGCAACATAATCCTACCTGTAAATGCTTCACGGGATCTACTGATGGCCTACCACCTCCTCCTCATCGACGAGCATAACCGACAGGTGAAGCTGATGGAGGAGCTTGACAAATGTAAGAAGGTAGCTGCGGAATCCAGCGCGCGGCGAGCTGCGCTCTCTGCCGCTGGCGGCTCCAGTTCGCATGGGAACAATGCCAACAAATACTGCTCCGCACGGAGCACATGGATCCCGCCACGCGATGCGAGGTCACTAGGGCCCTCAACACGTCCTTCATGATGATGGACTCGCATGGCAACGTCATGCCAAAAACACCGTAGGCTGCAATCATGGTAACCACTACATATCTCGCGTCCCATCCACCTCCGGTGGGCGACCCGAAGAGCGCCATGCACAAGTCCGCGCTAGAAGGCCTCGGACTCATTGGAGCCACGCTCCACGATGAGGCTCCTACGGAGCCGAAGAAAAACGCTATGATCAAGTTCAACCGCAGCCCTACGCCCTCATCCGAAGACGATGAGCACGACCTACCCCGGCGCCGCAAGAGCCCATGACACCGTAGTAGCAACTAAGATGCTCGGAACGAGCTCACCCAGCGCAAGATCGACAAGGCACGCGCCAAACACGCATGCTCAACTGAGTCCGAAGAAGAGGACGACAGAGAGATGTGCAGAGCCCGATGCTTCAGCAGATCCGTTCGGCGAACACGGATGACAAAAAAATTCAAGCTTCCTTCGGACAACCCGAAGTTCGACGGCACGCAGGAGCCAAAGTCTTGGCTCGATGATCAACTGTCCTCAGTCAAGCTCCACGGAGGGAACAAAAACACTGCCTTACAATGCCTTCAGCTGCAGCTGACAGTCGTGGCTAGGGTCTGGCTCAGCAGCCTATCTTTCGGCTCCATCCGAAGCTGGGAGGAGCTGGCATACAACTTCATACGCAACTTCAAGGGCACCAGCAAGAGGCCAGCCTCAATCGAAGAGCTAAGGGCCTGCACCCAACAATCCAACGAGTCCATCCTCTCATACATACTCCACTGGTCCCACATCAAGAACTCCACCGCACACATCTCTGAAGAACGGGTAATCGGAGCCTTCAAGGACGATGCCAGGCACCCAGATTTTAAGGAGGAACTCAGGCGCGTCAAGCCCAAGACGCTCGATCACCTCATGGATATCGCCAATCGGTGGGCATATGGTGAGGATTCCGTCACCCGAGCACATTCGAATGACGAAGACGACTATGTCCGCAAGCGCGAGCGCAACAACAAGAGAAGATCACGCGTCTATGATGACCGCGAGGGAGTCGACATGGTCGCGGCTGGATACGCCGATCGACACAATGACAACAACCGCAACAGCGGATATCGCGGAGGCAACTACCACGACAGCGGGCGACCCACGCAAACATGGCAACATCACAGCCACGATGATGAGCCTTCAGCATACGACAAGCTGTTTGGTCCCTGCACAATCCACTTCTACATCGACAAACAGGGTGGCAAGAAGAAGGCCAGCCACATGCTCAAGGACTGCCACGAGTTCCAGAAGCTCAACGAGGGTCTCACCCAAATGCGGCACCAGACCGTGAACCCTGGATTTGGGACCGCACCCATACCAGGTGACATCGCCCACAGAGCTCCTCCACCACCACCCATCGGACCATCATAGCCGGCGATCGCACCAGCACCAAATAACAGTGTGGGAGGGTACCCTCCACCAAAAGGGTCCCTGATGATCCAGAAGGGGCGCCCAAATAACAGGGTGCAGAAGAAGATCACCCGCCAAGTCAGCTGGCCGTGACCTCTCCACCAGCCATACTTGAGCTCCTCAGCGGCTCGGAGTCCTGCATCATGTTCTACTGTTCGGATCACCCACGCCAGATCCCTCACCCATGTCATGCTGCCCTGGTGCTTGAGGCCTAGATTGGAGGACTCGAGATGAGCTACGTCTTCATGGACGACGACAGCGGCATCAATCTGAATTTCATCAGCACACTCGCAGCGATGTGGATCCTGATGTGCAGCCTGGAACAATCAGACACAATGTTCCATGACATAGTCCCAGGGAAGGGCATATACCCACTAGGCAAGATATGGCTCGACGTCATCTTCGGCCAGCCCGAAAACTTCAGGCACGAGCGGTTAGAGTTCGAAGTGGTGGACTGGCCATCACAGTACCACACCATCCTCGGGCGCGTGGCATTCACAAGATTCTTGGCAGTACCACACTATGCGTACCTGCTACTGAATATGCCAGGACCTAGGGGCGTCATCACCATCCAAGGAAGCTTCACCCGATCCGACCACTGCGATAGAGACTTCAACAGAATCTCTCAGTCGTTCGGTATGAGGAGGAGCTCACGAGGCTCAAAGAGGTGACAGACAACGGGGCACCCCCATTCACTAGACAAAACGCACCCGATATGTCGTTCGACTCCACGATCAACATGAAAAAGGTGCAGGTCCACCTGACGGACACCTCCAAGACGGCGTTGATCGCCAATGACCTCAGTCCTGCATAGGAAATCACGCTCGTCGAATTCCTCCATGAGCGCTGGGAAATTTTCGCCTGGTGTCCTGCGGACATGCCAGGAGTTCCCAGGAAATTCATCGAGCATGCACTCAATGTGTTTCTGGACGCGAAGCCAATCAAGCAGTCTATGAGACGATTGTCTGAACCAAGAGCTGAATCCATTGGAATCAAAGTCGATAGACTACTCGATGCCAACTTCATCTGGGAAATCAAGGAGAGCGAGTGGCTGGACAACATCGTGCTGGTCCCCAAAAAGGACACGGACATCCTGTGGATGTGCGTGGACTTCAATTTTCTCAACAAATACTATCCCAAGGACCACTTTCCCCTACCACGGATCGATCAAATAATCGATTTGACTGCAGGATGCGAGAAACTCTCCTTCCTTGATGCCTACTCAGGCTACAACCAGATTCGGCTGAAGGTCGAATATTAGGATAAAACGATGTTCATCACGCCGTTCGGAGTGTTCTGCTACAACACCATGCCCTTCGGGATGAAGAACGCAGGTGCCACATACCAGAGGTGCATGCAGGCATGCCTGAAAAGCCAGATCGGTCGTAACATCCAAGTCTATGTCGACGACATAGTAATCAAGACCAGGGAGGCCAAGACGCTAATCGACGATCTCCGTGAGACGTTTGATAAACTTGATCACTACAATATCAAGCTAAACCTAGAAAAGTGCACCTTCGGTGTCCCATCTGGCCAGTTACTCGGCTACTTCATCTCCTAGTGGGGGATTGAGGCGAATTCGAAGAAAATCAGGGCCATACTGGCCATGGAGAAGCCGAAGAACCTCAAAGGTATCCAAAATCTGGCTAGGCGGATCGCGGTGCTCAGCAGATTCATCAGCCGCATGGGTGAGAAGTCCCTACCCTTTTATCAGCTGCTGCGCAAGGCAAACAAGTTCGAGTGGACACCCGAAGCAGATGACACATTCAAGGACCTCAAGTGGCTGCTCTCCACCTCGCCTGTCCTGGTCACACCAAAGGAACGAGAGCCTTTGCTGTGACACACTGCAGCCACACATCAGGTGGTAAGCACCGTACTCGTGGTCGAACGACCCGAAGATGGCAAGGCCCATGGGGTCCAATGCCCAATCTACTACCTCAGTGAGGTACTTACCCCAACAAAGCATAGGTACCCTCACTACCAGAAGCTCGCCTACAGCATATTCATGACAACTCGTCATCTGAGCCACTACTTCTAGGAGCATCAGATCATGGTTTTCAACAACGCCCCACTGTCAAACATCCTGAAAAACCCCGAAGCCACGGGACGCGTAGCCTTGTGGGGCATCGAGCTGTCCCCTCTGGATATAATCTACGAGCGACGCACCGCCATCAAGTCTCAGGTCCTCCCTGACTTCCTCGTCCACTAGATGGAACTCCAGCTGCCGGACATGTCGCAATCCTAGACGATGCACTTCAACGGCTCCAAGCGTGAGGATGGAGCAGGGGCCAGCGCCATACTAACGTCCCCTCAGGGCGACAAGATGAAGTACATCCTTCGGATGAAATTTCGTGCCTCCAATAACGAGGCCGAATACGAGGCCCTCATTCACGGCATGAGGATGGCCAAGATCTGTGGCGCAACACGCCTCGTCATCTATGGTGACTCGAACCTTGTCGTCCAGCAGACGATGAACGAGTGCGACGCTCACAACACCAACATGATCGCATACCGTGCACTTTACAACTCCCTCGAAGGAGACTTTGACGGCTGCGAGCTTCCGCATGTCGGAAGAGAAAGCAACAAAGTAGCTGACAGGTTCACAAACATCGGCTCCACCTGCACACGAGTGCCACCAGGTGTGTTCCTTGAACAAATCTGCGTACCCTCTATCAAGAGAAAATTCCTAAAAGGCTCAGCCGAAGAAGCAGAGCACTCAGGGGCTGCATTGCTCGAAGGACAAGAAGGACCCAAAAAGCTCGATACCAAGGCCGAGCATGTCAGCTTAATGTAGGTCATGACAGTTGAAGAGACATGGACGTAGCTATACTTTCGGTACCTAATAAACAATGAACTGCCCGTTGATCCGACAGATGCCTGACACATATCTCGCCGGTCAAAAGCCTTCACCATAATCAATGGCGAGCTATACAAGTGCAGCATTCCGGGTGTGCTCCAACGGTGCGTCCCCATAGGTGACGGAAAAAGCATCATCCAAGACATCCATGAGGTATCTGCGGCCATCATGCAGGCAGTCGTGCCCTAGTCACCAAAACTCTATGAGTTGGGTTCTACTGTCCAACTGCCATGAACGACTCCAAGGACATCGTCCAAAGGTGCAACACCTGTCAGAGATACGCGGACAAGCCGCACGCACCAGGATCCGAGCTGAGGCCCATACCGCTGGCCTGGCCCTTCGCCCAATGGGGCCTCGACATGATAGGCAAACTGCCAAAGTACTCGCCATGAGGTCACGTCTTCCTCCTGGTCGCAGTCGACAAGTTCACCAAGTGGATCGAGGCTATGCCCATCACCAACCAAAGCAACAAAACTGCCATTAAGTTTTTCGAGTCCATTGTCTACAGGTTTGGTGTGCCTCACAGCATCATAACGGACAACGGCTCGAACTTAATCTCGAAGTAATTTTGAGCCTTCTGCGAGAACCTCGGCATCAACATATCATATGCCTCCGTGCCGCACCCGCAGACCAACGGACAGGTCGAAAAGGCCAAGCTTAATAGGCAATGACATCAAGAAGCACCTGCTTTGCCCACTCGAAAGGCTTGAGGGAGCCTGGGCAGATGAGCTACCCTCTGTTCTCTGGAGCCTGTGTACAATGCCAAACAGCTCAACCGGCTACACACCCTTCTTCATGGTGCACGAAGCCGAAGCCGTGCTACCTACCGAGGTACGCCACAAGGCCCCACGGGTCGTCGCCTACAGCGAAGCAGAATCATCGGTAGCACTTGAAGACACCGTCGGCACACTCAACGAGGCACGTGACATCGCCATGGCTAGCTCAATGGTCTATCAGCAGAGCCTCCGCAACTACCACAACTGTCTGCTACGCCCAAGGTCCTTCGTCGAAGGAGACCTCGTCCTGCGGCTCAAGCAAGAACGACACAAGAAGCTCGAGTCACCCTGGGAAGGACCCTACATCGTCACGAAGTCATCCCAGGTGGTGCCTACCGCCTCATGGACGTAGCATCAGGAGTCGAATACTCCAACCCCTAGAACATCGCACAACTGCGATGCTTCTACCCTTAGTTACCCTTTACTTTCAATAAGGCTACTTAGCCAAGGCTACCCAGCCGAACAATGTACCTCCTCGTTTCGCTATGAATAAAAGCTAAGTTCCTTAGCCCAAATATCCTTTTCTCCTTGTATTATTTTTTGCTAAATACGCTCGGGGGCTACGCCTCACCTCATGACTTCATCAACTGATAACTATGAATACAACCTGAGTAGCTGACCACGTTAGGTAAACGAAAAGGACATGCACATAACAAAGCATCACGTGCCAAAAACATAAACTTTACAAAGGGTGTTCACTAAACCCACTCGAATACATACAAATTTTACATCATCTGTTTTTCTTTACAGGATCTAATTGTTCTGGAGCATTATATTTTCCCGCTTCTCGAACAAATCTACTATTTACTCCACATGCTGCGCCACAGCCGCATAGTAAGGGCGCATGTCCCATAAGCTGGCATCCGGTCGAAGGGGCGGTCCGGTCACCACCTCCGCAAGATTGACATCACGGCGATGCAACCGAACAAGAGACAAGGAAGCCTTGACACCCGCAATCAGCTGATGCCGCACCAACTCCTTGACATGGCCCACATTCCGAAATTTGCCAAGAAGACCCAGGAAGTTAGAAGGCGCAGCGTCCAAAGGGAACATGACGGACCAGATGGCCTCCAATGATGACCTCGCCCGTCTCAGCACCCGAAGAACCTGGTTCACGCGATCTTGCACCCTTGCAAGGACGATGGCTCGATCACATTCCATCCAAAATAAGCCACCAGCCTCCAGGTCTTGCTACGTCAAACAGTTCATCCGAATGGCGACGCGCTCCTTATATTCTTTCGGAATGAGATTCACATCTGCACAAAATGCGGAATGAGCCACATACAAAGATGCACCCGAAAGAACATTAGTTCTCGAAGACTCACATTGAAGTTGCTCACCCACCTGCCGCAATTCCCCAAGCAAGAACTCCTTCCTGGCAGTGGCTCGCTCAGCCTTTGACTTCCACACATCCGTGTGGCCTCGGATGCTAAGAACATCCTTCTCCAAGCTACGGACACGATCGCGCAGGAAGGCTAACTGCGAGGCATCATCCAAGGATGGCCGTGACTCAGGAACAGTCGGAGAAACCACTAGAATCTGACCCGAAGGACCCTAGAAGCAAATGAACAAGTATAAACATCACAAGTACTTTCGGTAGCAGCCCAAAAGATAAACTTATATACATAATTAAGGCCACCTTGTGCCAAAGTGAAACTTGTTCATCTGCAAGTTCTTACAAAAGCAGCAAAAGGAGACGCTACACTAAGATACATTACAAAGGCCTAAGCACCCGCATCCGGAGAAGTCTCGAAGCCAGACGACCTTCTCTTGGCCTCATGCGGCTGCTTCGCCGCATAGTCAGCTAGGAGGTCGTGAGCTTAGGCCGATAACGCTTACAACGAGAATCAAGGAGGGCAAAATCTACCTCAGAGCCATCCGCTGCCGTTGGCATCCTGGACATAACCTGAGGCAGGTCTAGCTGGGCTCCAGACACCATCGCCAGCCCCATGGAAGCGCCGATGCCCTTCTGCTTGCGCTTATACTCCACCGGAGCATCCTCTGATAGGGCATCCGCAAGGGCGTCGACGTCGCCAAGGGCAACACCCTTAGGAACGATCTCCTTGTAGAAGCGCGCAAGCACCTTCTTGGATTTCTCCAAGGAGCCGGTGAAAAGGGCTCAACGATCCTCGATCGTGGTGGCAGCATCTGCCAAAGCATCTCCGTGCTCCAGCGCACCACGATCAAACATGATGCCTAAAGCATCTGAAAAGAAGAAGGAAACACACTCGATTGAGGAGGGGTAAAGCACACTCGAAAACCAGAAGACCCAAAGGATACATGCATAACTTACCAGAAATAGCCTTGGTAGCAATCATGTACTTATCGGCCATATCCTTCTCCCGCGTGGATGCAACGGCCGCGAGCTACTGCTCGTGATCCTCAGCCTCCTTCTGCAGGCGCTCCTTGGCCTCCGCAGCATCCACGACCTTCTTATCCGCTTGGCCGAGGATCTTCTCGAGAGCATCCAGTCTTTAGAGAGAAGCATTATTATCATCTACATCACGAAGAAGTTTCAGATGAATACAAAAAACACACTTGGCAAACTAGGCGAACAAACAAAGAGACGACTACACACCTTGGAGCTGCTGCAGCTGACCCTCCAGCGCTAGATGCTGCTGGATGAGAAGGTTGGCGCTGTGTACAAAAGGCTACAGAAGAAACAGAAACAAAAATCGGTGAACAAAAGGCTTGGGGGCTCCCCTCGAAAAATTAAAAGATCAACATATCACACAAAAGGACTCGGGGGCTCCCCCATGAGGTAAAGACAACACTTACGTGTTCAGGTGTGGAATCCGAAGGTCTGCATTATGCCTTCTGAGTTGCGACCGCCCGAGCTTCTCTCCAGGAGGAGTTCAGGCCATCATCCTCAAAGTCGTCCACCACCTGGGGGACATAAGCCGTCGGCTTCGACTCCGCCATTAATTCTTGAGTGTCCCCATCAAGGGAATCCTCCGAAGGATTGCTGCAAGCAAACAATCAAATCAACAACAAGCTAAAATTACAAAGATGAAAATAAAAACAAGACTCAAGCGCAGTGACTTATGACTCAATGTCCAATAAATTGAAGACATGAGTTGCCTTCTCCTTTTTCTTCTTGGCTGGCGGCTGCGGAGCCACCGCCCGAATGGGCACGATAGGGAAAGGTGCAGATGACGCACCTTCTTCCACACCGTGATGCTCGAGGAACGGCGGACCCCTTGGAGTTGGATGGGTAGACGCATTCTAAGACTCGCTCCGGGCGTGCTTTCTAGTCCGCCCTTCGCTTGCCTCGGGAGCGTCCGCAGTAGGATACTGCGCCGGAGGAAGCTCGGACTCAGAATCCACAACTTCGTTGTTCGGCGCAACCGGATATTTCTCAGGTAGCGGGGGCATCATCCCAGCTACCTCGAGGTCCTGAAAACCAAAGACAGAAGATCAGTGACACTACAAAGCTGCAAAAAAAACACTTGAGAAAGCGCAACGCACAAACTACAATTTTCCACCTATGGAACTGCATTTTTGGCGCTGAAGGGGGAGGTCAACAATTTCCCCGAGAGGTCCTCATTTGCCTTGAACTTCAATAGAGGCCAAAGGGCTCTATCAAGGTCACCCTTGGACAGCTCCTCGGATGAGACCCTCGTCAGGTCGTTGTGGCCAACATAAAGAAACCTCGGGTGCACCCTCGCTTGGAGCGGCTGCACCCGATGCTTGAGGAAGGTGCGAATAATGTCGACACCGTTGACCTCCTTCTCGACCACCATCTGGAGTGCCTCCACGCGATGGTAGAGCTTCTCCACCTCCGCCGTTTCACCCTCCAAGATGTGGTTCTTCCACGACCTCTTCGGGACGATTTTCTGAGCGGAGTCGAACAAGGCAAGACCATATTCTTGTCCGTCCAACTTGGCGTCGTGGATGTAAAACCACTTCTTCCGCCAATACTGGATGGACTCGCACATGGAAAAGGAGAAGAAAAGAATAGAAGATCGAATGGAGATGATGCATCCGCCAAGCGGATAGACTCCGTCGGTGCCAGACTGCCTCTTATGGAATAGAGCTTCCGGAAGAGGCCAAAGTGTGGCTTGATGCTGAGCCAGAACTCGCAAAGAGTGATAAAACAGGCGATGTGGAGAAGAGAGTTGGGAGACAAATGATGCAATTGAATCCCATAGAAAAAGAGGAGTCCACGAAGAAATTCGTGGACAGGAAGAGAAAGACCGCGGATGACAAAGGCGTAAAACATCACTCGAAACCCTTTGGGTGGGCGCGGGATTACCTCGTCACCGGGGAGGATGGCGTCGTCCTTGTTCTGGGGAATCAACCCAGAATCGCGCAGCTTGCGCAGGTCCCCATCGCGCATCTCTATGCGCTTCCACCCGCCGTCCGTGGCATGGGCCATCATGGTGACCTTCTTCCACCGGCGGCGGCACTCGAACCATCTCCGGCAGCGGACTTCTTTGCTTTCCCATCTTGCAGCAGCGAGCGTGACGGTGCGAGTGCCAGAAGGAGGAAGGGAAAGTACGAAGAATATCTAGAGCACAGCGTAGGGCAGCGAAGCTTGTGCAAATGTACGCAATGGAGATGAGGAAATGACGAAGGGTAAAATACAATCACTGTTCCCCTGTGGTATAAAAGGATGAAGATGACGAATAGGAGCCATCGATCGAGAAGCCCTAGTGTGCCACCAAAATCTGACCCTACACGTGTTAACACTATACCGAACTGTCGCCAGCACGCCATCCACTACGCACGAAAACCGAGGAGACACCATAATTTTTGCCACGTCTACGCGTGACTAGTCAACTTCAAGTCAGGCGGTGGGACCCACGATCATCTCGTCGCATCATCCCTGCTGCCACAGACGTTTGAGATCACCAATCGTCAGCACTAACGTCATCAAGGCACAGCCAGCAACGGATTGAAGTTTTCGGCTGATCAAATCAAGTACTTACTTGAATCTGCGATTCAAGAAAATACTCGGGGGCTACTCCTATCAGGAGCGCTGGCCGCGCAACTGAGAAATGACTAAGGTAGCTACACCTCGCAACTATATTCGAGTCCTACGTCAAGTCTGCGACTCGACTACGGACTCGGGGGATACTCCCATAGGGTGCGTCGGTTGAGAATCCGAAAAAAATGTGTCTTTCGGACCTATATTGAAAACAACTGAACAAAAGTCTCTACATGAGTCTACGACTCGAATAGACACTCGGGGGCTACTCCCATAGGGAGCGCTGGCCATGCACCCATTGAATTTTTTGACTGCGATCCTTAGGGTAAAAATACAACAAAATCTATTTGGCAACTTTGTCCAAGCCAATGCTAAGTGAGAAACAGTCTCCTTGGCCACCCGAAACACTTCCGTGGTGATAAAATTTCGGATGTTGTGCCTGCGATGCAAAGATAAGCGCTATAGATATCATCTGATGCCCTGGTAACGCACCTGACTGTGCTCTGCCAGTAAATTTCCATGTCAACAGGCACGATGAAAATCCTGACAGACGCGTTGGGTACATCACTTAAAAATCACTGGGATTTGACTCCTGTAAGTCCTCAAATGTCCTGAGTCGAATCACACCAGCAATCGTTCCAAATTCGAGTCCGGGGACTCAAGTTTGATGAAGATCGTGTTGTTTTGTCCTATGACAGTTAATTGGCCCTGATCCGTCAGGTGAGCTAGGCACACGAATCAACAATCCCTATGAACTAAACATTTCTCCTTGTCAAGCAGGTTCAACTACATAGCACTAGAAAGATTGAAGAGTCTCCAGCCGAATCTACGATTCGACTGAACACTCGGGGGCTACTAACATGTATATAGCCCACGGGTACACGACATTGGTATACCTGGTCCAGTCCAAGGAAGTCCCACGTCAAGACACACGGCCCATGAAGACTTCGGGTGGCCCAAGCCCATGACGTTTTCGACTCCTTGGAGGACAAGTCTAGATTAGATAGAATTTCAAAGGGTACTAACCCTAATTTGTAACCTACTCGACCTAAAGCCCGGGACCTACCTATCTATATAAAGGCCAGGAGGGTACGGCGAGAAGGATCCTCTTCCACCATCGCATACGCACCTCTCGCCAGATTGCATCTGCGCACCCCTGTAACTTTTGGTTCCGCCGTAATCAAGAGCAGAGAAGCAGGAATAGGGTTTTCCCTTCGGGGGCCTGAACCTGGGTAAATCTCGTGTCCCGTGTTGCTTGTCTGTTAACCATTCTGCGACTTCTAGCATTCCCATCTTCTCCAAAACCCAAGTCCATAACAATGGGCATTGACGAAATCAACCCTCGTCACCTGGTGTCTCAAGGGAACTCACTGAGCACAAACTAAACATCGACCCCAAAGTGCGGCCAGTAAAGCAGTCGATGCGACCCTTCAATGAAGAGCGTCGTCATGTAAACGCCGAGGAAGTACAATGACTACTCGTTGCCGGATTCATTTGCCCCATCAAATACTCCAAGTGGCCGGCAAACCCGGTCCTAGTGGTCAAGAAGAACAACACCTGGAGGATGTGTATCGACTACACTAACCTCAACAATGCCTGCCCCAAGGAGGAATTCATACTTCCGTGAATCGATCAGATCATCCACTCGACTAGGGGGGTACGAGTCACTCTGTTTCCTTGACGCCTACTCTGGGTACAACCAGATAAAAATAACGACTGAAGACAAGGACAAAACGGCGTTCATCACGCCATTCGAAGCATTCTGCTACACCGCCATGACCTATAGCCTCAAGAACGTCGGGGCAACATACAATAGATGCATACATGAGTGCGTGGCGAGCCAAATTGGCTGCAACATACATGTTTACAATGACAAGATGTTCAGAAAATCAACTCGAAAGGACGATATCTTTGCCGACCTTGCGGAAACTTTTGCAAATCTGTGAAAGTACAAGATTAATCTCAATCTAGAGAAGTGCATGTTCGGCATGCCAACTGTACACCTATTGGGGTATGTGATAGCCGTGAGGTACACATTTTGTATGGTTTCCATTAATGGTTTTCGCTTGGATTTGATGGTTTTATAGCTTTACCTAACGCTAATACTTCGGTAGCGAAGAAACTTTGTTTTTAATGTGTGTTTCAGGTTTTGAATATCAAAAGAGGGTTTTAATAGCAGAAACACAATATTCAGACGAAAACAAGCAAGTCTCTATTTGGAAGAAATCAAGGGGAGTGTATATAAGCTTGAACAAGCAATTGTACGTCGGGAATATTTTCCCGGCCGTATAGTTCCCGCCGTATATTTGTCATCAGCTTCGCTTGTTAAAAGGGACAACTTTCGTGAAGAGCCGGGGACAAAAACAGAACACATGAGCCACCATCCCATCTAGAAGGGATAAATAAGAGATCCGGAGAAGAAGGAGAAGACGTTCTTCATCTTGCTCCACGATCTTCGATCTCCTAGCCACCACACCTCCATAGCCATTACTTGTAATTGAGAGAGAGAAATATCTCCACCTTACAAGACTAGGTTTTGAGATTGTTCTTCCCATCTTGAATTGTGTTGGATTTATTTCTATTCTTATTGTGGATCTCCATGATAATATCAAGAAGAACTCCCTTTATTTAATTATATTGAAGATGCTTTCTTCTCTCATGTGTGAGTAAGTTCCCTTGGGCATGGGAGATGTAAGGGAATGGTGAGATGTGATGTTCCTATATAATTTCCATTTAGTTTGTGGTTGATTTTAATTACTATATTATGTGTGCTTGACTATCTGTGGGATGCTTAATGCCTGTTGTCCATTTAAGGGCCCAGACAACATGATGCTTTGTTCTACATAGATAGAATCTTATTCGCTAGCAGACCAGCGACCCTCGAGTGACACGGGGATATCAATGGGAAACTAGTTTGACTCGAGGATCACGAGGAGCCACTATGCTTATTGCATTAGTCCGATCCAAGGAGCTTAATTGCTAGGCAACCTGAAGGATCTTAATCATCTAGTGACTGACCATGGTTGTGGTAACAGGCTAGTAGGATTATTGAAGTTGGGATGAAATCTACCAAGAGGAGTTCCGGATAATTATGGGTTGCTCGCCTACACACATACTTATAATATTATAATTGTTACACTTATCACTCATCCACCTGGCACATTCACTATCACCATGAACTGAATCTCCCCGCGCCTACTTTGTCATCTACCGAAAACAACAAAGAAATCGTTCTTTACTTTTATGCTTTTTATTTTGGAACTTTACATTTTAGTTTTATTTATTTAAATACATTCCTTTAATCAAAATTATATTCTTATTTTAACACTCGCAGTCAATTCACTCGAAGACCTGTGACAACTTTGAGTGTGACAAAGACTTCACCCATAAACACTTACCTTTGGGATCCCTGTGGGATCGACATCTTAACTTCGAAACTAGCTACAAATGATTTGTGCACTTGCATCCATCAAGCTATTTTCTGGCGCCGTTGTAGGGGATTTAAGCACTAAGTGTTTTGTCTCTTGACATTTCAGGTGTTACTATTACAAGATGGTCTCCCTAGGAGACAAAGTGTCTACACGCTCTGGTAGGACCTATCTATCAGATTATCTTGATCGCGTGCCTGTTCAAAGACGCGAGGAAATTATTGAAAAACTTTTGAGATCGAACAAGGTTCATGGAAATCATGTCCATTCATAGGACAACTCCCAAGAAACCTGAGAAGACTCTCAGAGAATACAGTGCTCCAAATTCTGCTTTTCTTAAACAACCAATAGAATTTCCTAATCCTGGAGTTAGGGAATATCGGTTTGATGGTGAGATTATTAAAATTTTGCAGGAAAAAGCTTTGAGTGGAAGGGAAGATGAAGACCTAGGAAGACATATTAGAGAGTTCGACGATGTGATAACATCACTTGGACCAAAAGGTTTCCCTAGAGATTTATCTCGTCTAAAACTATTTCGTTGGTCTCTCAAAGGTAAGGCTCTAGATTGGTTATATTCTCTCCCTCGTCATTACATTAAATGTTGGGAAAACTACGTGGTTAAATTCATAAACAGGTTTAATCCTTTTACAAAGGTAACATAAATTAGAAAGAATATAGGCAACTTTGGTTTGAAAGTGGGAGAAAACTATCCACAAGCCTGGGATAGATTCTTTGGAATGATAAATAGTATTCCTAATCATGGCTATTCTGAGTCAACTGTTTGCCACTTGTTTTACCACGGTTTTAATACTCAATGCAGAGAGTTGCTATATTTATCAGCAGGAGGATCAATAAATACTTTATCTGTTAAAGCATGTTTGGAATTGATGTCTACTAGGGCTAAGAATGATTCTTTATATAATCCTGATTTTGGCACTAAGCCAGAAAAGGGAATACTTCATTCCTGATCTTATGCCTGAAGTACGCAAAACCATGAAAGAAAAAGGTATAACTTCTGAACTTGTTAGGGAAAACAAAGTAGATTTGTTACAAGTTTTTACTGAAGAGGATGAAACTAGAAAAGTTTTTCAAGAATTGAAACATTAATAGGCCAAATCTTATAATAACTTGCATAAGCAATAAGACACAAGAAGATTTTGGCTGAAATTACGAAAAATTATGATGAGATCGGCCAAGAAATAAAATTATTTCACAAGTACCTTAGTATGATTGAAACCCAATGTGAACAAATAGCATCTGGTTATAAATTTTTTCTTCAAGATGATATAAATATTCCTGTTTCTAATAATGTTTTTACAAGGAGAGGTGCATTTGTTAAAGGACCATTAGGACCACTAGAATATGAAGCTGAAAAAGATCTAAGGGAAAAATCCTTGCTGAAATCAAGCCAAGAATATGATACATTGGTGGATCCTCAATATGAGACTGCTCAAGAAACACAAGATCAAACCTTGGAGGAGCAGAAGATCTAAGAGAAGAAAAAGACACAAGCAAAGAAGATGAAGTAGTTGCAATAGAAAAGAAGAAAAGCGATAAGCAACAACAAAAGAAAGTAACTAAAGAGCTTGATCCCCCACTAAAGGTAAAAGATAAGAGTAAGAAACTTCCATATCCAAATCGCAAAAATAAAGAACCAGATCAGGTAATCTATGACTCTTTCACAAGAGCATTAAGTGATCTTCGTCTAGAAATTCCATTTGCGGATGCAATAAAAGTTCCTACCTATTCTAAATTTCTCCGTGATATTCTTAATAGAAAAAAAGAGATAAATGAAACCGTTGCCATGGTGACTAGTTACCCTGCTAATGGGAAGCTATTGTCTAAATCAGGAGATCTGGGAATACCAACTATTTCATGTTCAATAGGAAAAGCTGATATTCATAATGCCTTGTGTGATTTAGGTGCAGGAGTTAGTGTAATGCCATATTCCCTCTATAAAATGTTAGGATTAGGGGAGTATTCCACCACTTATATCACTTTACAGATGGCTGACAAATCCACTAAACAACCTATTG
Organism: Avena sativa; assembly: GCA_916181665.1. Classification (NCBI taxonomy): domain Eukaryota; kingdom Viridiplantae; phylum Streptophyta; class Magnoliopsida; order Poales; family Poaceae; genus Avena; species Avena sativa. Next base: position 130,071,039 of record OV702297.1, read on the forward strand.
GTATGATTGAGGATGTTCTACTTAGAATAGATGAGCATGTTATTCCCACTGACTTTATTATTCTTGAAATGCCAGAGGATGAAAAATTATCTATAATACTTGGAAAACCTTTCCTTAGAACTGTAGGAGCTTTAGTTGATTGTGCCGAGGGAAAAATAATCTCCAATGTTTATGATTCTAAAATCACCCGGTATTTTCCAAAAAATCTTGAAGAAGGAGAGAGATATGTTCCACCGGCAAAACGAGTTCATACAGTAAGTGCCTTTGATAAAGGGCAACCCAAGGTAAGAATTCGAGAACAGATAAGTGGATTACCCAAGGTTTATCGAACTCAGGGAGGAAGTGGTAAAAGGTATTCCCTCTCAAGAAACCCTGCAATCAAGATACAAGAAGTCTCTTGTGTCCCCAACACACCCAATATAGGTGCACTAGTTTGGCGAAGAGATAGTGAAATACAAGTGGTAACGGTGCCAGAAAAGAGCTCATGGCGTGGAGAAACAGACTAAAGGAAAACTGAAGGAAGCAAACAAACATGCAACAGATCTAGTAGCAAACGGTGTTTCAATGCTTAGAAACAAGTCCTAGGGATCATACTTTCACTAGTGAACACTCTCTCATATAAATATCCTCTCTTCATGATACTACTATTAACTACTCTCTGGTTGGACACTCTAATCAACGGTAGGGCCTTCCTCAATCTAGATAACCCCACACTGTCACCTTGAGCGCTAGATGGTTCCAACAAACACCACAATTTCATAGAGACATCCAACTCCAAATATAACTCATAACAAATATTCAATCTAGCCAAAGTGCCACACACGGTATGCACGCTGTCACTTTCACACACGTGGGGAAAAGCAGATATCTAATGAAGCACTTGAGTAGCAAGGTATATCTACTTGATTACAAAGCTCATGACCACAAGATCATTCATAGAGAGAGAGAGATGAACACATAGCTACCGGTAGAGCCCTTAGCATCGAGGAAGAACTACTCCCTCCTCATCATGGGAATCAGCAACGGTGATGAAGATGGCGATGGAGATTGATGGAGATGGCTCTGGGGGCACTTCCCCATCCCGACAGGGTGCCAGAACAGAGACTTTCTATCCCTAGAATCTCCCTTTCGGTGGTGGCGGCACTACAGAGGTTTTCGTGGATTTCTTCTGGATTCTTTAGGGTTTTCCCATCGGAGGCTTCTTATAGGCGCAGGAATCAAGGTCGGTGGGGGTCCAGGGGGCCCACACCCCCTCCAATCACCTCCAGGGATTGCCCGCGCCTAGGGGTGTTTGGCCACCCTGTGGCCCCCCTCCGGCTCTGATTCGTGGTTCCGTGTTGCTCCGAGAAAAATAATCTTTGGCTTTTGTACCGTCCAATTCTGAGAATATTGATTTTCTGCCTTTCTGGAACCAAAAACAGAAGAAAACAGGCAACTGGCACTGTGGCAACTTTTTAATAGGTTAGTTCCAGAAAAGATATAAAAACACCTCAAAGTATAGACAAAGCAAAGAAAATTAGATACAAAACAAGCATGGAGCATCAAAAATTATAGATACGTTTCTGACGTATCAAACATCTCCAAGCTTAAATCCTACTCGTTCTCGAGTAGGTAAGTGATAAAAAGAATAATTTTTAAGGTTACATGCACCATCAAATCCAAGATCACACCATTTGCAAGCATTTAAAGCTGGGATCAAAGAACTCTAAACATGTGCATGAAAGATGGAGTTCTAACAATAGGACATAGTAACTATGCATGCAACATGAAAGGCTACAGACAAAGATCATGAATACCATGCATTAAAAAACGTTTGTTTGTTTCACATACAGAAAACATAGCATAGTGGCATTTAGCTTGTCCCTCATAGAGTAGAAATATAGATGCATAGGAAACCTTCAAAGTTCACAAGGGTGACTAGAAAAAAATAGCACAAGAACAAGTAATATCACAATATGCATCAATTAATAAGCTTTGGAACAGTTCACACAGAATGACAACTATGCTCTCTTAATGGTTCCTAAAGGTAGAAGGTGGAGACTCAATACAATAGTGAAAGAAAGGCCTTTTGTAAAGGAAGCAGGGATTACAAGCTTAAAATGAGCTTCCAAAAATTATGGTACTTGTTAGCTTTCAGCCCTCATTGCCCCTATCATAAGCATCTTGAAGTGGTTAAGGTTAAAGTGGCAAAGATGGAGTATCTGCTTGACGAAGTATAAGTTGGCAATCTCAAGTCCCTTGAATACGAGGGCCACACCTCATGCATACTCAACTTTGGGTCCAGGTAAGTTCTTGTCACTGTAAGTATTTGCATATCTTTGAGAACCGCCAACGGGGTACCCCTTGCACATGGTACATGAGCTTTCCCATAACCAAAATGACAAGGAAAGCAGACAATGAGCATCTCAGCAATCTTTTTATTTACCATATGCATATATTTTTATTGAGGATGCTTCATAGATAACTCATTATGGTGATGTTGCAAGTTTCCACCATGATTAGGCATGGCTTAGGCTAGCGGCCCAGGCGTTTCTCTAACACGGGATACAAACTCCATGGACTTACAAGTTCCCTCTTTATTTCACACCGGTGACATCCATAGACAAAAGAACATGATATCAACTGAGTACAACAAGGTACACGTGCAATGTTGAAAACGTTCCCCGTGACAGCATGGTTCTGCTAATTCCAACTTATAAGTGCAAGCATATACAACAAAGTTGTCACAATGGTTCAAGTTTATTAGGGTCAAAGAATAAAGTGTGCCATCAAGTTCGTGAGGGTTTTAATCAATAAGTTTTCACATAACAAAATAGTTTTTAATTAGAAGATAGTTGAAAACAAGAATATAATTGGAATGGTGTAACACACCATGTATAGGAATTTATAGTGGACACTTTGGAATAACTTGGTTTCTTGGGAGTTGGAGGCATGAGTAGAACTTACTCATACAAGTGGAGACTAGCAAAAGACTGGGAGCAACCAACTAAGAAAGCAATAATGGCCAAAATCATGCAATGCAACAAAGCATACTAATCAAAGCAAAGAGTGGTATTAAAAGTCAAGGACTAAATGATCATAGAGGCTAAATCTTACTTGTCATAGTCATAACATGGTGTGATCATGTGCCAAGTCAACCCAAGCAAAGCATCAGAGGATAATACCACAACACTATGCTTTTGCATGCTAAAACAATGCATAATTTCTTCAAGGAACACTAAGCAATCCCAATTGTTTGGAACAAGATATGCTACAGCAATAATCACTAAGCATAATGCTAAAACAACACGTAGCATGTCATTCTAAAGTCTAAGTCACGGTCAATGCAAGCTCCTCTTGCACTTCAAGCAAGAACTTACTACTCCTTTCCAACACCAATCAACCTATTTGAAACAACTCACAAAGATAATAATCAATAAAGACCAGTGAGATTGTATCACAAATCCATAAAGAAGAACTAAAAAGTTCTAAGCCGAAAGCACAATAAAACTAAGGCTAAACGTAGTGCTAGCAAAAGTGAACACTCATAGAACAATAAGAGTGAAAACTAGAGTGTTCTAGGCAATGAAAACATAGTGTGTCTCTCTTCAAAAGAAGTGTGGTGTAACCAACCAACTTACTCAAGCAAACTAAGAGAACGAAAACCAAAAACTAAAACTAAGACGCTCCAAGAGCAACACAACAATGTTGAAACAATACAAACAAAGTGTCTAGAAAGACCTGAGCTTTTTATTGATGAAGAAGGGGATGCCTTGGGCACCCCCAAAATTTGACGCTTCTAACTCTTGAATATTTATTGGGGTGACACAATGGTGGCATCCCCAAGCTTGAGCTTTTGTCCATTCTTCATCTTATTACATCATTCTTTCTCTACACCTGCAAATTTTCCTTCATACAAAACTTTACACAATCTTCATTAGCAACATTAGTGTATTCAAAAGATATTAGACCTCTGGCAAAGCTTTGGAACAGCAAAACTTTTCACTAAAAACACAATCTACTGTAGCAACTCCTTCAAAAATCTCAATTCACCTAAAGAGAACTCAAAAAGGAATCAATAAGAAGCAAATGCAAATAATGGCAGAAATCTATCAAAACAGACCAGCAGGTAGAAACCGATTTTTTCGAAGACCTTATGTTGATCAAATAAAAAAGTGTTTAACTAACGAAAGTTAGATAAAATATTGGGGGATTTATTCATAAATTTTGAGCTCAATCCAAGTTACAGAGACTCCTCACAAATTTTTATGGTGGAGGACATAAATCTGTTTCGGGACAGCAACTCCCCAAATCTTACTTCCCTCTCTTTAGAGGTCATTATTGGCACAAAAAGCAAACAAAAAGGATAAGGAGAGGTCATTACTGAAGTAATAACTTCCAAGACTCAAGAAAACTCTTGGGGTTATCTCCCAACAAGTACTTTTCTTTAATACCTTTAAGTTAGGCTTGATAGTTTGAGAAGATGCTCACATAGGAAATATGAATTGATTTAAAAGAGAGCATCAAGAAGCAAATTCAAAGAATATTTAAGTCTAACCCACTTCCTATGCATAGGAATCCTGTAAAGAAACAAGTCATGAAAGCACAAAGCAACAAGCATAGGAAAGCAAAACAATTGCAACTTCAAAATCTTCAACATAAAGAGGGGAAACTTAATATTTTTGAGATACATAAAACCATGTTTCCCTCTCTCATAATACCTTTCAGTAGCATCATGAATAAAATAAACAATTAACTATCACATTAAATATTCTTATCATGAGCCACATGCATATAATGATTACTACTCTCCACATAATCATAGTCATTCTTATTAATCATAGTGGGAGTAAATTCAACAAAATAGCTATAATTATCATTCTCATCACCATAATCATCAAATATAGGAGGCATATTGTAATCACAATTAATTTTCTCCTCAATAGTAGGTGGACTGAAAATATCATATTCATCATTGTAATCATCATATATTGGAGATTTGGTATCATCATAAGCAATAGAATAGCTATCTTCCAAAGCTGGGAAACTAAAAAGATCATTTTCATAAAAACTAGCCCCCCAAGCTTAGACTTTTCCATAGCATTAGCAATAATGGTGTCCAAATAATTCATACTAATAACATTGCTATTAGCATGCAAATAGAGTTCCATAGGTTTTTTAATTTTCTCTTCAAACACTTCATGTCCTAGCTCAAGATAAATGCTATAGAGCTCTCTAATTTTTGTTGTTGTTTTCCATTAAGCCTAACTAGTGAAAACAAGAAACAAAAATACAAAAATGCAGAATCTAAAGGAAATAACTTTGAGCACTCACACCGGAGGATGTGAGTACCTTTTACCTTACCTCCCCGACAACGTCGCCAGAAAAGAGCTTGATGTCTATGCACTTCTATTCTTGTAGACAATTGTTGGGCCTCCTAGTGCAGAGGTTTGTAGAGCAGCAGCAAGTTTCCCTTAAGTGGATTACCCAAGGTTTATCGAACTCGGGGAGGAAGTGGTCAAAGGTATTCCCTCTCAAGCAACCATGCAATCAAGATACAAGAAGTCTCTTGTGTCCCCAACACACCCAATATAGGTGCACTAGTTCGGCGAAGAGATAGTGAAATACAAGTGGTAACGGTGCCAAAAAAGAGCTGATGGCATGGAGAAACAGACTAAAGGCAAACTGAAGGAAGCAAGCAAACATGCAACATATCTAGTAGCAAACGGTGTTTCAATGCTTAGAAACAAGACCTAGGGATCATACTTTCACTAGTGAACACTCTCTCATATAAATATCCTCTCTTCATGATACTACTCTTAACTACTCTCCGGTTGGACACTCTAATCAACGGTAGGGCCTTCCCCAATCTAGATAACACCACACTGTCACCTTGAGCGCTAGATGGTTCCAACAAACACCACAATTTCATAGAGACATCCAACTCCAAATATAACTCATAACAAATATTCAATCTAGCCAAAGTGCCACACACGGTATGCACGCTGTCACTTTCACACAGGTGGGGAAAAGCAGAGATCTAATGAAGCACTTGAGTAGCAAGGTAGATCTACTTGATTACAAAGCTCATGACCACAAGATCATGCGTAGAGAGAGATGAACACATAGCTACCGGTAGAGCCCTTAGCATCGAGGAAGAACTACTCCCTCCTCATCATGGGAATCAGCAACGGTGATGAAGATGGCGATGGAGATGGCTCCGGGGGCACTTCCCCATCCCGACAGGGTGCCAGAACAGAGACTTTATGTCCCCCTAATCTCCCTTTCGGTGGTGGAGGTGCTATGGAGGTTTTCGTGGATTTCTTCTGGATTCTTTAGGGTTTTCCCATCGGAGGCTTCTTATAGGCGCAGGAATCAAGGTCGGTGGGGGTCCAGGGGGCCCACACCCCCTCTAGGGGCCTCCAGGGCTTTCCCGCGCCTAGGGGGGTTTGGCCACCCTGTGGCCCCCCTCCGGCTCTGCTTCGTGGTTCCGTGTTACTCCGAGAAAAATAATAACTTTGGCTTTTGTCCTGTCCTATTCCGAAAATATTGATTTTCTGCCTTTCTGGAACCAAAAACAGAAGAAAACAGGCAACTGACACTGTGGCAACATGTTAATAGGTTAGTTACAGAAAATATATAAAAAAACCTCAAAGCATAGAAAAAGCAAAGGAAAGTAGATACAAAATAAGCATGGAGCATCAAAAATTATAGATACGTTTCCGATGTATCAAGCATCCATACCCGTCGCCGAACAACGACAACAACTAAGCATGGCAATAGCCTAAGCTTGGGGGAGGTTTGAGAACCTCCAAACTTTGCATTCATATTTTTATTTCTTCTTTGGATTTATTTTATTTTCCAATAATTGCATGTTTACTTTCAGTTTGCGTTCTTAAACCACAAAAAAATTAGTTGTAACTTTTATTCAAATTTTTTCTTTGTTTTTCTTGAAGATTGCTCAATTTTAGGTGACTTCGCAATAGGGAAATATAGAGGGGATTTGACTCAAGTACAAGAACAAAGCAAGCAAGAGGAGGTATCACATTACTTTCATCACCTCTTCTGCAACTTTAAATTGATCCTACAATTATTTACTCGCTTGCACTTGAGTCACTCCCCACCTAGCTTGTTATCCTATATATTATATTCCTTTGCTAGTGTCCTCTTTTAGCTTTGAAACAATGAGCAATGAACTTGGTTGAAATATTTCCAACATTTTTACAACAATAAAAAGCATCCAAGAGATTACTTGAGTCCATGTTTAGCCCAAAGGATTTGATTTTAGAAACTACTCAACCCCATTGAGCTTAATGTAAATAGACTCGATAGCACCCTTGAATGAAATTTTCTAATAAAATGGATTCTTCGAAGTAGTAGAGATTATGCCACTGTTTTTTCTAATAATTATAGCAGGATATTGCTTTATGTGTGTCACTATAACACTGTCGTACTCCATGGGTAACTATTAACTCCGCTGGCCAACGAATGATCTAAATGTGGGAAACCACTTGATTTCGGCTATTGAGTTATGTAAACGTCTGTAGATGCAATTCTATGACAGGTAAAATTTTAGTCTCCTCATGGTTTTGCATTCCAAGTGAAGTTGTAGTACTCCTCTGACCCACTATTGCTCAACAGCTATCTATTGGCATGGTCACGAGTGTGCAACATAGTCCCAATTAACATGTTAAAAACAGTGGCATGATTTCTCTATGAAAGCGCTGAAGGTTTTAAAAAACAAGGAAAGGAAAAAGGTGCTTTGAGAGTCTTGAAATTTTGACGTGGGAGTAGATGAGTTGTTCTTGAATTAAATGTTGTTGGTGCCAACTTGAGTACTCTTAATTGATTAAAGGAACAAGAGAAAAAAGTTTTCACCTCTCAATAAGAGAGAAACCAAAAGGATTTGTTTCACTTTCCTAGCTAAACTTTTGACACTCGCTCAAGCATATGATTTATTTGCTAGCAAGATATACGTGGTTAGGAAGTGGACTCAGTGCAATCTTGTGTATACTTGCATGATCATGTTTAAGATTGCATGAATTGTGAAGAAAATAATTTGACACCAATTCGAGCTTGTTAGTTCTTTTATTTCAGTTTTGAATCTCCGCTATACTTTCTTATTTGCTTGTCACTCAAGGGTGATAAACATATAAGCTTGGGGGAGTTGATAGCTGTGAGATTCGACACATTTTTTATGGTTTGTATTAATGGTTTTTGTTTGGATTTGATGGTTTTCTAGCTTTACCTAACGCTAATACTTCGGTAGCAAAGAAACTTGGGTTTTAATGTGTGTTTCAAGTTCTGAATATCAACAGAGGGTTTTAACAGCAGAAATACAATATTCAGACAAAAACAAGCAGGTCTCTTTTTGGAAGCAATCAAGGAGAGCATATAGAAGCTTTAATGAGCAACTGTACATCGGGAATATTTTTCCGGCCGTATAGTGCCCGCCATATATTTGCCATCAGCTTCGTCTTGTTAAAAGGGACAACTTTCATGAAGAGGCCGGGGATGAAAACAGAACACACGAGCCACCATCCCATCCAGAAGGGATAAATAAGAGATCCAGAGAAGAAGGAGAAGAAGTTCTTCATCTCGCTCGATCTTCGATCTCCTAGCCACCACACCTCCATAGCCATTACTTGTAATTGAGAGAGAGAGAGATCTCCACCTTGCAAGACTAGGGTTTGTGATTGTTCTTCCCATCTTGAATTGTGTTGGATTTATTTCTATTCTTATTGTGGATCTCCATGATAATATCAAGAAGAAATCCCTTTATTTAATTATATTGATGATGCTTTCTTCCCTCATGTGTGAGTAAGTCCCTTGGGCATGGGAGATGTAAGGGGTTGGTGAGATGTGATGTTCTTATATATTTTCCATTAAGTTTGTGGTTGATTTTAATTACTATATTATGTGTGCTTGACTATCTGTGGGATGTGTAACATCCCAAGTTTTCAATCTTATTGTTCCTAGTAGGAACCCAAAAATTTAGGGGGAAATAAAACTTTTTAAGTTTGATGTAGCTATTGTCTGTTTAACTGCTTAGTTTGCTTTATCCTTAGTTTTTCCTGGTTAAAATGTGTACTTGCCATACTAGTGTGTCCTTGTGGTTCTTGCACTTAGAATCAGGTTTGGTTAATCACTAGCACCACCCTAGTTTGTGTGTTGGGGAAAATTCAGAGAAGGATCCCCATGTCTGATCAAAGACTCATCTCCTTGTCTTTTTGGAAATCTTAGAGTTATGGGGTGACCAAGCCCTAAACCCTTTTTGGCCATAAAAACCCATGCCTTACTACCTTGCCATGAGCACAACCAAACCCACCATGCAATTGGTTAAACCTCAACCTTGAGCCCCATGCATGTTGGTGTTATGAACACAAATGGCAAGAAGGGAAAGTGGTCACCTTATTTTCAACAAACTTTGGAGGAGCCATGGTAGCTAGTGGTGATGATCCAGGAAGCAACCAGGGCATGGGATTGCTCATCTCACCTCCCTCTACACCCCCATACTCCTACCTCTGCCATTTGAGGCTCGAACTTGAAGAGAGCATCAGGCAAAGTCGCCCCCGAAAATGAGTTGCCCTAGACTGCTCCACACCTCTTCCCACTCCCTACACCTCGCTGCAATGCACGCATGTGCCCTGGCACGTCTCCAGCAATAAAAGGCTACTCCCTCCACAACCCTGACCGTCCCTTGACAACCCTAGACGAGAGAGAGAGAGAGGCCGGGCGGCAGATTGCCAAGATCTTGCTTGGCCACTCTCCTGACCCTACCAGCCACTGTTCTGTTGTGCTTTGGGCCCGCGCAGTGCGCGCCTTCCCTAGGCACCACCCACACCCTCTCCCTCGCTCACCCGAGGCCCTCCCTACCCCAAACCGCGATGGCCATGTTGCCCTAGCCACATCGCACGTGCCCGCGTTCCTCAGTTCCCTGGTACAGATCGACCCCGCGTGCGCGTAGAGGATGCATCCCTCTGCCCTCGCCACCACCCCCCAAGTCTAGACCGAACACCTCCTAGCTTGCCCCTAGACCGACCACGACACGACCAGTCGTCGAGCACATGGTGGGCAGAGGAGGCTTCTGGGACAGCCCGCGCCGTCCCAAGGCCACGAGCCTGTCCACACGCATCATACCTCCCCCTGGCTCGCAAAGACACCCCCATTTCTCCCTAGCCTATCCCCGCAACTCGCCCTCGCCATGGACACCCCTGCACCTGGTGCACCATGGGTCGATCCTCGTCGGCATAAAAACCCCGAGCCTCACACCACTCCCTCCACCCACCTCATTTCCACCCCAACTCACCTCCACTCCATTCCCAGAGCGGAGCCGAGCTCGCTCAGCTCCTGCAGCCCACGATGCTCACCGCAACAACGCGGTGCCGAGAGAAACCAGTGAAGGTTGCTGTCGCCAGTCTCTCTCTCCCCCTTCCAGTCTTTCTCGCATGCATGCCTCGAGAAACACCCCTGATACGCCTTTCCTTTCCCCAGGAATAGCTAGTGTGTTGTCGGAGAGGAGTCATGGACACAGACGCCGCGAGCCCGTCCCCGACCGGCGCCATAACCCAAGCCGCTGTTGCCGCCCTTCGTTCGGATCCGCGTCATCACGCCGTCCCCGACCTTGCTCTGCCCCTAGGTGAGCCTCCCCGACCCTCCCCCATAGCTCCTAGGGTTTGGTTGTTGGCGTCACCACCCGCACGAGGAAGACGAGCCCTGGGTCGTTGGATCTTTTTAGATCTAACGACCCACGGTGCTACTTACCTCTTCGACAGCTCGCAGACGCTGACACGCGGGGCCCTTGCCGGGGATTTGAAATCCCCAGCCTCCGCGCACACTACGGCGCGAATGGGCTGGCCTAGCTCCTGCGTGGACCGTGGCCAGGCCCCAGATCCTCTCATCCCCTTTTTCTTTTTCCATTTCTTTAAATCCCAGAAAGTTGTGCTGCAGATTTAAATCCACCAAAAATCACCAAAACCTCCTTTTTGCCTGATTCAAATTTTGGAAGGTAGCCCCAGTAAATCCTGACCACTTCGCACTGGTAGGTTGTTAAAAGGATGCTTGTAACTTTTCTAAATTTTTTTGGAGTAAAATAGTGTAGTTTACACTATTTTAATTCTAGTAAATTTTCTGGAAGTCGGAAAAATATGAAAACAGATCCTAGGCCTTCCTTTTTAACCTACCTATCCAACAAAATTGTAATCACACCCTTAAGAGATATTTAGCACCTATGATAAATCCTGCAAGTTTGGGACAGAAGCTTCTTGCAGAAATTCTAGAAGCTTCTGTGAAGCCCATTTTGGAGTAATTCCAACTCTAGGAGTTGAGCACCAACATTACCTACTTACTCCCAGTAGCTCATATTTTTAGTGGTATCACTTCTTTACTGGGGATTATTTCTGTGTTTCTAGCCTTGTCTGCAGTTTTTAAATTACTATAAATCAACCATAATAGCTAAAAATATGAATCCAATTGGGTTGGTTTAGAATTTCAGTCACCTACCCAGCCATATTTGTTTGGTCACTGTTCACTTGCAGAAAAGAGTTGAAGCACTTGATTTTTTGCTAGACTAGGGTTCACTATTATTTTCACCATAATTGTTGGGAGTGTCCTAATTAGTTAATTCCAGTGGCCTTGGCTTGCTAGTTACAGTAGCTATAAATGTGTGTTCTGGTTTGCCAAGTTGAGTACATATTCTGTACTGATTGCTTTGCTTGCTCCGTGTTTGATGACTGGTATGTTGTTTGTTCGTTTATCTCCTTTCGCGACGATAGATATGAACGAGGAAGGATACGAGGAAGGTGTTTGGGAGTATCTTGAAGAAGAATATCAGGGACAAGTTGCCAACAAAGGCAAGCCACCTCATTGCTCGTATACCTTGTCCTAATATTCCATGCATGTTTTATCTACTCATTTATGCAAAGTGCATTGGTTTTACTATAGTACACCTTATATGTGAAATGTTTGGCTCCTCCAAATAATTACCCCTTAGTACCAATAGGTGCCACCCATTTGTATAATACCTACCTTCCCTTAGTATGGTAAATGGTGTTTAACACCATAACCCCTTGGAGACCCTGTTTTAGCCTAAACAAAAGTGTAGGATGGAAGACCCCGGGAAAAGACTTACCAAAAGGTCTTATGAGAAAATCTTGGCGAGGTTTGACCTACCAAGTGGTTTGGAAAATGAGAAGGTTTTTGTTTTATAAAATGGTCGGGCAAAAGATCGAGGAAAAATGTTTACGAAAACAGCCGGACTTGCCAGTTTTGAAGCTAGTGCAATTAACCCGTGCAACCACATTACTCTGGAATGGGATGGGGCTGGGCTAGAAGTTTGTCTGATCCGGTATATGGGCCTCACACTACTACAGGGGCAAACAATCCCCGAAGGGTGGGCCTTCTCTGTCCAACGGTCCATGCGTAGCATCGACCGAGAGAAGGAACAAAGGGTATACGGGCCTCCGCGCGATATTATGAGCCCCTCATTAAAAGCGCACACCCATCAAGGTGCAAACGCACTCCGGTTGGCTGGTTACTATATAGGGCGTCCTGGTGTTGAGGGGATTAACCTCATAGGGTAGGCTCTTGTACCGGAGAGGGCATTCGGAAGGTCTTGACCGGTTGCTTGACCCATGATCAGTGTAGATCAGGGACGGGTAATCGGATGGTGTGGGTACAGTGTACAACCTCTACAGAGTGTAAATCTATTCGAATAGCCGAGTCCTTGGTCATGGATGGTTGTGCTGGCGGCTGTACAACGGTGACGGTTTGATTTCAAAAAGGACTTCGGAAAAGCAATGGCTTGAAAATGTTTTGACCATGGGATGGTCGGGAAAATGGAGGAAGGAGTTTGGTCATGAAATGACCGGAGGGAGAAACCAATGGGTGACCCAATCCTAGTGTTTTCTTAAAACTTTTCAAACAGGTTTCCAAAATGTTTTATAAAAGTTTTTCAACAAAGATATAGAGACATGCTATATCTAGAAGAGAAACTAGTTTATAAGAGAACCTCTTTTTGGAACCATCCTACCACGGCCCTATTGCATATCCTTTATTATTGTTCTCTTAAGGTGGTTTGCGAGTACATTCAAAGTACTCACTGGCATTGTCCCTGGCTATTTACTTGGCCAGATTATGAGCAGGAAGATGGGAATAATGGAGGCTACGACGACGACTTCGTGAACTAGGGCGTTACTCCGAGTCAGGCACCCTTTGGGCTATGGCATGACTCGGGAGTTCTGCGTTTAGTGTTTCCGCTGCTACTATCTACTTGTGCCCATGTGTCCCCACTGTAAGACTATCTCTGTAAGACTTGATGCTTCGGTACTGTAATGGATGTGTAATTTGATACTATGTCGATTATGCCCCACGAGTCACTGATCATGGGATCTTGGTGGTTTGCACAATGGGTTATCCCGGACCATAAATCTGGGGTGCCACAGGATGTTTAATTCCTGTTGTCCAATTAAGGGCCCATACAACATGATGCTTTGTTCTACATAGATATAATCTTGTTCGCTAGCAGACCGGCGACCCCCGAGTGACACGGGGATATCAATGGGAAACTAGTTTAACTCGAGGATCACGAGGATCCACTGTTCTTATTGCATTAGTTCGATCCAAGGAGCTTCATTGCTAAGCAACCTGAAGGATCTTAATCGTCTAGTGACTGACAATGGTTGTGGTAACAGGCTAGTAGGATTATTGAAGTTGGGATGAAATCTACCAAGAGGAGTTCCGGCTAATTATGGGTTGCTCGCCTACACACATACTTATAATATTATAATTGTTACACTTACCACTCATCCACCTGGCACATTCACTATCACCATTAACTGAATCTCCCCTCGCCTACTTTGTCATCTGCAGAAAACAACAAACAAATCATTCTTTACTTTTATGCTTTTTATTTTTGAAGTTTATATTTTAGTTTTATTTAAATACATTCCTTTAATCCAAATTCTATTCTTATTTGAACACTTGCAGTCAACTCACTCGAAGACCTATGACAACTTTGAGTGTGATAGAGACTTCACCCATAAACACTTACCTTTGGGCTCCCTGTGGGATCGACATCTTAACTTCGAAACTAGCTACAAACGATCTATGCACTTACAGCCATCAGTATGTCATGTCCAAACGTGGCATCGATCCAAACCCCACCAAAATTTTCACCATCGCGTGACTCAGCAAACTGATGCGGCTCAGATCACTGCAGAGCTTCGTTGGGAAACCCCAAGAGAAAGGTGTGATGAGTACAGCAATAAGTCTTCCCTCGGTATGAAACCAAGGTTATCGAACTAGTAGGAGGAACAAAACGACCCCAAGGTGTTGCTAACAACTTGGATACCTGCACAACACAAACTCAAGACTTTGCCCCAACGAACAGTGAGGTTGTCAATCTCACCGGTTTGCTGAAAACAAAGGATTAAACGTATTGTGTGTGAGGTAATGGTGGCTTGTAGAAAGTAAACAGTAACAGTGGAAGATGTATCAATGGTAAAGATTAGGCTGGGGTCCATAGTTCACTAGAGGTGTTCTCCTTAAGATAAACAACATAACATGCTAGGTAAACAAATTACAGTGGGGCAATTGACAGTATAGAGCAAGGCATAATAATGCAATACTAGACATTCATGATCCTATGAGATTTGATTGGGCATTACAACAATATACATAGACCGCCATCCAACTACATCTATGACTAGTAATACACCTTCAGGTTATCATCTGAACCCCCTCCAGTATTAAGTTGCAAGCAATGGATAATTGCTTTAAGCAATGTGTGTAAAGTAAACAATACACTTGTTCCATGAACAAGAGATCGTTGTTTTCTCCCTAGTAGCAACAACACATCTACAACCTTAGAGATTTATGTCACTTCCCAGATTCAATAGAGGCATGAACCCACTATCGAGCATAAATACTCCCTCTTGGAGTCACTAGAATAAAAACGATAAGGAGAGGTTTTAACAGAGGTAATAATTTCCAAGACTCAAGAAAAATATTGGTTTATCTCCTAAGAAGTACTTTTGTCTTTAAGTTAGGCTTGATAGTTTGAGAAGATGCTCACATAAGAAATATGAATTGAAGTAAAAGCGAGCATCAAGAAGAAAATTCAAAACACATTTAAGTCTAACCCACTTCCTATGCATAGGAATCTTGTAAGAAAATCAATCAAAGAAGCACATAGTAACAAGAATGGGTAGATAAAACAAGAGCAACTTCGGAGCTTTCAATATAAATAGAGGTTCTTTAGTAACATGAGAATTTGAACAACCATATTTTCCTCTTTCATAATAATTTTCAGTAGCCTCATGAATAAACTCAACAATATAACTATCACATAAAACATGCCTTTCATGATCTTCAAACAAATACTTTTTATCAAGCTCAAAAATAGTGGGATTAAAACCTTCAAACCCACTTTAAACAATTTTATAACAAGATGACTGATCATTCAACATAAACATTTTCTAAGCAAAACTCTTTAGTACCGTGCATTTCAAAGTTAGGCACAAATAAAGGATTATCATAGATAACAGGAGCATAATTATTATCACAAGTTTTACCCGTAGTAGATATATCAAGAGAATCCACAGGAACATAACATTCATCCTCCTTTGGTAAGAATGGGGGACAATTAAATAATGTAAGGGATAAAGAGTTACTCTCATTATAAGGTAGGCATGGGTAGATAATCCATTCTTCCTCCTTTTGTTCTCCACTCTCCTCCTCTTTTTCATCTAATGAGCTTCCAGTTTCAGCAATTTCTTTTTCCATAGGCTCCTGCAAGGCATTAGTCTCTTCCATTTGTGGAAAGCATCTATTGATATATTCAAGAATATAGCCATTTTATTCCTTGTAATTATCAAAGAAAAATTTAAGTATATCATAAACCTCATATTCATAAGGTGAATCATCAGTATTTTCAAGCAAACTAGCAAGTTCAAATGCACCCTTCCAAGCAATAAATTCTTCAATTTGTTCCACATCATAAAAGTCATAATTTCCTTTAACATAAGAAGATATGGTAACATTATCATTATACTCACATTGAAAAGGGAGGTGTTTATACCTCCTATAGCAACAATATTTCTCACAGCAATAAGTAACATTATAAGTAGAGAGCACACGTTTCTAGCAATGGTATTCAGTTTATCAATTTGTTAAATTTTTCCCTTTTTGTGACAAGCGGTGTTCCTTATAATAATATTTTTATTCTTCCGTGAACCCACCTTGCCAATAAGAACTAGTTTCAAAGAAACCAACCATTGATAGAAAGCATGACAAATAAAGGCAATAACAGACCAACAACTATAGTAGGAACTATTTTTTGTGTGTTTTTGATAAGAAAAAGCAAACCAAACAAAACAATTTTTTTTGTAATTTTTGATAAAAAGAAGAAAAAAACAAAGCAAGAAGAAACTAAGCAAAACAAAAACAAAGTAAAGAGAAAGATTGTGAAGGACTCCCCTTCTGAAGCCATCCTTAACTCCCCGGCAACAACGCCAGAAAAACGTCTTGATGCGACTCAGATCACTGTAGAGCTTCGTTGGGAAACTCCAAGAGGAAAGTGTGATGAGTACAACAATAAGTCTTCCCTCAGTATGAAACCAAGAATATCAAACCAGTATGAGGAAGGAAACGACCCCAAGGTGTTGTTAACAACTTGGAAACCTGCACAACACATACTCAAGACTTTGCCCCAATGAATAATGAGGTTGTCAATCTCACCTATTTGCTGAAAACGAAGGATTAAACGTATGGTGTGGGAAGTAATGGTGGCTTGCAGAAAGTAAATAGTAATAGTGGAAGATGTATTAATGGTAAAGATTGGATCGGGGTCCACATTTCACTAGAGGTGTTCTCCTTAAGATAAACAACATAACATGTTGGGTAAACAAATTACAACGGGGCAATTAATAGGATAGAGCAAGGAATAACAATGCAATACTAGACATTCATGATCCTATGAGATTTGATTGGGCATTACAACAATATACATAGACCTCCATCCAACTACATCTATGACTAGTAATCCACCTTTAGTTTATCATCCAAACCCCTACAGTATTAAGTTGCAAGCAACAGATAACTGCTTTAAGCAATGTGTGTAAAGTCAACAATACACTTGTTCCATGAACAAGGGATCGTTGTTTTCTCCCTAGTAGAAACAACACATCTACAACCTTAGAGATTTCTGTCACTTCCCCAGATTCAATAGAGGCATGAACCCACTATCGAGCATAAATACTCCCTCTTGGAGTCACTAGAATCTACCTTGCCAAGATAGCTAGTAGAAATGGAGAGCATGCAAGATCTCAAACAATACAGACATGATAGAATCAACAAGATAGAATCATTAATCAATCTGACATAGTGATCTCAATATCCATCGGATCCCCGCAAACAGAACATGCATGATTATAAATAGATGATCTTGATCATGAACGGAGGTCACAAGATCTAAACATGATAGCACAAGGGAGGAGAAACAACCATATAGATACTGTTGGACCCATAGTCCAAGGTGGAACTACTCACACATCATACCGGAGGCTGGCATGGTGATGAAGAAGTCCTATGGGATGATCTCTCCCCTCTGGTAGAGTGCCGGGAAGAGCTTTAGATCCCCCTCTCGATCTAGGGATGATGGTGGCGGCGGCTACGGACTGTTTCATGGAGATCTGATCGGGTACTTAGGGTTTTTGTTTCGGGGGCTTCTTATAGGCGAAGGGGGAGACTGAGCGGGTGCCCAAGGCGGCCGCACCCCCC
Source organism: Avena sativa (assembly GCA_916181665.1). Taxonomy (NCBI): domain Eukaryota; kingdom Viridiplantae; phylum Streptophyta; class Magnoliopsida; order Poales; family Poaceae; genus Avena; species Avena sativa. Next base: position 130,088,796 of record OV702297.1, read on the forward strand.
AGGCGCGGTCCAGGCCTGGCCGTGTGGCCAGCGGGTGTGGGCCAATCGTGGACCCTCCTCCGTCTCGTCTTCTGGCTCCGTGTTCTCCTCGGTGAAATATTGACTTTGGCTTTTGTCCCGTCCAATTCCGAGAATATTCATTTTCTGGCTTTTCTGGAACCAAAAACAATAGAAAACAGGCAACTGACACTATGGCATCTTGTTAATAGGTTAGTCCCAGAAAACATATAAAAATACCTCAAAGTGTAGACAAATCAAAGCAAAGTAGATACTAAACAAGCATGGAACATCAAAAATTATAGATACGTTTATGACGTATCAAGCATCCCCAAGCTTAACTCCTGCTCGTCCTCGAGTAGGTAAGTTATAAAAAGAATAATTTTTGAGGTGATATGCACCATCACAATCAAGATCAAACCATTTTCAAGCATTGAAAGCTCGGATCAAAGTACTCTAAACATGAGCATGAAAGATGAAGTTCTAACAATAAGACAAAGTAACTATGCTGCAACATGAAAGGATACAAACAAAGATTCATGAATAACAATGCATTGAAAGACATTTGTTTGTTTCAAATATAGAAAACATAGCATAGTGGCATTCAGATTGTCCCTCATGGAGTAGCAATAAATGCATAGGACACCTTCAAAGTTCATAAGGGTGACTAGATACAAATAGTTCAAGAAAAAGCAATATCAACAATATGAATCAATCAATATGTTTTGGGGCAATGCACATAGAACTAAGAATGGCAACTATGCTCTCTTAATTGGTGCCTAAAGATAGAAGGTAGAGACTCAATATAAAATTGGAAGAAAGGCCCTTCATAAGGGAAGCAGGGATTTCAATTCTCATAAAGAGCTTCCAAAAATTATGGTACTTGTTAGCTTCCAGCTCTCATTGCCCCTATCATAAGCATCTTGAAGTGATTAAGGTTAAAGTGAACAAAGATGGAGTATATGCTTGACAAAGTATAAGTTGGCAATCTCATGTCCCTTGAGTATGAGGGCCGCTCCTCATGCTACTCAACTTTAGTCAACGGTAAGTTCTTGTCATAGTAAGTACATGTGTATCATAGAGAACCGCCAACAGGGTACCACTTGCCCCATGACACAGGAGCTATCCCATATCAAAATGACAAGGCAAGCAGCCAATTGGCATCTCAGCAATCTTCTTATTTACCATGGGAAAATGGTGCGTTTTTCTCTCTTTCCTCTTTTCTCATCTTTTTTTTCTCAGTCTCTTTTTTCTATCTCTCGTTTTTTATAAGAAGAATGCTTCATAGATTGCTCACTATGGTGATGTTGCAAGTTTCCACCATGATTAGGCATGGCTTAGGCTAGCGGCCCAAGCGTTTCTCTAACACACATACATAACTCCATGGACTTACAAGCTCCCCTTTCATTTCACACCGACGACATCCGCAAACAAAAGAGCATGATATCAACTGGGTACAATGTACCTGTGCAATGTTGAAAGCGTTCCCCGTGACATCACGGTTCTGCTAATCCCAACTTTTTAAGTATAAGCATATACAACATAGATGACACAATGGTTCAAGTTTATTAGGGGCAAGAAAAAATAAAGTGTGCCATCAAGTTTGTGAGAGCTTTAATCCCTAACTTTCACATAACAAGTTTAATTTTGGAAGATAGATAAAACAAGAATATACTTGGAATGGTGTAACACACCATGCATATGAATTTATAGTGGAAACTTTGGAATAACTTGGTTTCTTGGGAGTTGGATGCATGAGTAGATCTTACTTAATACAAGTGGAGGCTAGCAAAAGACTGGGAGCGACCAACTAAGAGAGCAATAATGGTCATAATCATGCAAAGCGACAAAACATTACTAATAAAAGCATAAAGTGGTACCACAAGTCAAAAACTAAATGATCATAGAGGCTAAGGTGACTGGTTCATAGTCATAACATGGTGTAGGCATGTGCCAAGTCAACCCAAACAAAGCATCAAAGGAGAATACCACAATACTATGCTTTTGTATGCTAAAACAACACATGATTATTTCAAGGCACATTAAGCAATCTCAATTGTTTGGAACAAGTCATGCTACAAAAATAATCACTAAGCATAAGTTCAAAACAACATCTAGCATGACATGATAAAGTCTAAGTCACAGTCAAATCAAGCTCCCTTTTGTACTATTAAAGCAAGAACTTCCTACTCCTTTCCAACACCAATCAACTTATTTGAAACAACACAGCGAAAACGGGGGTCCAACTTCTTTATTCAAGCAAACTAAGCAAACAAAAACCAAAAACAAAAACTAAGACGCTCCAAGAACAATACAACTATGCATGAAACAATAAAAACAAAGTGTCTAGAAAGACCTAAGATTTTTATTGATGAAGAAGGGGATGTCTTGGGAATCCCCAAGCTTTGATGCTTGTATCTCTTGAATATTAGTTGGGGTGACACGGGGTGGCATCCCCAAGCTTGAGCTTTTGTCCATTCTTCATCTCATTACATCATTCTTTCCCTACACCTGAAAATTTTCCTTCATACAAAACTTCACATAATCTTCATTAGCAACATTAGTGCATTCAAAAGATGATAGACCTTTGGGTTTAGTTTTAAAACAGAAAAACTTTCATAAAAAACACAAGCTACTGTAGCAATTCCTTCAAAAAGTTCAATTTCCCAAAAAGAACCCAAAAAAAATAAAGAAGCAAATGCAAATAATGGCAGAAATCTATCAAAACAGACCAGCTGGTAGAAACCGATTTTTTATAAGACCTTCTGTTGCTCAAATCGAAAAGTGTTGAATTAATGAAAGTTAGCTAACAACCTGGGGAATTTATTCATAAAATTACAGCTCAACCCGACTTACAGAGATTTTTCAAGAATATTTGCAGTGGAGCACAAAAATCTGTTTCGGGACAGCAACTCCCCAAATCTTACTTCCCTCTCATTTAGAGGTTATTCTTGGCACAAAAGTCAAATAAAAACAATAAGGAGAGGTTATTACAGAGGTAATAATTTCCAAGACTCAAGAAAACTATTGGTTTATCTCCTAAGAAGTACTTTTGTCTTTAAGTTAGGCTTGATAGTTTGAGAAGATGCTCACATAAGAAATATGAATTGAAGTAAAAGCGAGCATCAAGAAGAAAATTCAAAACACATTTAAGTCTAACCCACTTCCTATGCATATGAATCTTGTAAGAAAATAAATCAAAGAAGCACATAGTAACAAGAATGGGTAGATAAAACAAGAGCAACTTCGGAGCTTTCAATATAAATAGAGGTTCTTTAGTAACATGAGAATTTGAACAACCATATTTTCCTCTTTCATAATAATTTTCAGTAGCCTCATGAATAAACTAAACAATATAACTATCACATAAAACATGCCTTTCATGATCTTCAAACAAAATAATTTTTATCAAGCTCAAAAATAGTGGGATTAAAACCTTCAAACCCACTTTAAACAATTTTATAACAAGATGACTGATCATTCAACATAAACATTTTCTAAGCAAAACTCTTTAGTACCGTGCATTTCAAAGTTAAGCACAAATAAAGGATTATCATAGATAACAAGAGCATAATTATTATCACAAGTTTTACCCATAGTAGATATATCAAGAGAATCCACAGGAACATAACATTCATCCTCCTTTGGTAAGAATGGGGGACAATTAAATAATGTAAGGGATAAAGAGTTACTCTCATTATAAGGTAGGCATGGGTAGATAATCCATTCTTCCTCCTTTTGTTCTTCACTCTCCTCCTCTTTTTCATCTAATGAGCTTCCAGTTTCAGCAATTTCTTTTTCCATAGGCTCCTGCAAGGCATTAGTCTCTTCCATTTGTGGAAAGCATCTATTGATATATTCAAGAATATAGCCATTTTATTCCTTGTAATTATCAAAGAAAAATTTAAGTATATCATAAACCTCATATTCATAAGGTGAATCATCAGTATTTTCAAGCAAACTAGCAAGTTCAAATGCACCCTTCCAAGCAATAAATTCTTCAATTTGTTCCACATCATAAAAGTCATAATTTCCTTTAACATAAGAAGATATGGTAACATTATCATTATACTCACATTGAAAAGGGAGGTTTTTATACCTCCTATAGCAACGATATTTCTCACAGCAATAAGTAACATTATAAGTAGAGAGCACACGTTTCTAGCAATGGTATTCAGTTTATCAATTTGTTAAATTTTTCCCTTTTTGTGACAAGCGGTGTTCCTTATAATAATATTTTTATTCTTCCGTGAACCCACCTTGCCAATAAGAACTAGTTTCAAAGAAACCAACCATTGATAGAAAGCATGACAAATAAAGGCAATAACAGACCAACAACTATAGTAGGAACTATTTTTTTTGTGTTTTTGATAAGAAAAAGCAAACCAATCAAAACAATTTTTTTTGTAATTTTTGATAAAAAGAAGAAAAAAACAAAGCAAGAAGAAACTAAGCAAAACAAAAACAAAGTAAAGAGAAAGATTGTGAAGGACTCCCCTTGTGAAGCCATCCTTAACTCCCCGGCAACAACGCCAGAAAAACGTCTTGATGCAACTTAGATCACTGTAGAGCTTCGTTGGGAAACCCCAAGAGGAAAGTGTGATGAGTACAGCAATAAGTCTTCCCTCAGTATGAAACCAAGAATATCAAACCAGTAGGAGGAAGGAAACGACCCCAAGGTGTTGTTAACAACTTGGAAACCTGCACAACACATACTCAATACTTTGCCCCAATGAATAATGAGGTTGTCAATCTCACCTATTTGCTGAAAACGAAGGATTAAACGTATGGTGTGGGAGGTAATGGTGGCTTGCAGAAAGTAAATAGTAATAGTGGAAGATGTATTAATGGTAAAGATTGGATCGGGGTCCACATTTCACTAGAGGTGTTCTCCTTAAGATAAACAACATAACATGTTGGGTAAACAAATTACAACGGGGCAATTAACAGGATAGAGCAAGGAATAACAATGCAATACTAGACATTCATGATCCTATGAGATTTGATTGGGCATTACAACAATATACATAGACCTCCATCCAACTACATCTATGACTAGTAATCCACCTTTAGTTTATCATCCAAACCCCTACAGTATTAAGTTGCAAGCAACGGATAACTGCTTTAAGCAATGTGTGTAAAGTCAACAATACACTTGTTCCATGAACAAGAGATCGTTGTTTTCTCCCTAGTAGAAACAACACATCTACAACCTTAGAGATTTCTGTCACTTCCCCAGATTCAATAGAGGCATGAACCCACTATCGAGCATAAATACTCCCTCTTGGAGTCACTAGCATCTACTTGGCCAAGATAGCTATTAGAGACGGAGAGCATGCAAGATCTCAAACAACATAGACATGATAGAATCAACTAGATAGAATCATTAATCAATCTGACATAGTAATCTCAATATCCATCAGATCCCTGCAAACACAACATGCATGATTACAAATAGATGATCTTGATCATGAACGGAGCTCACAAGATCTAAACATGATAGCACAAGGGAGGAGAAACAACCATCTAGATACTGTATGGACCCATAGTCCAAGGTGGAACTACTCACGCATCATACCGGAGGCTGGCATGGTGATGAAGAAGGCCTCCAGGATGATCTCTCCCCTCTGGCAGGATGCCGGGAAGAGCTTCAGATCCCCCGATCTAGGGACGATGGTGGCGTCGGCTACAGACTATTTCATGGAGATCTGATCGGGTACTTAGGGTTTTGGCATCGGGGCTTCTTATAGGCAAAGGGAGAGATCGAGGGGGTGCCCGAGGCGGCCACACCCCTAGGCGCGGGCCAGGCCAGGCCACACGGACAGGGGGTGTGGGCCCCTCGTGGACCTCCTCTGTCTCGTCTTCTGGCTCCATGTTCTCCTCGGTGAAATATTGACTTTGGCTTTTGTCCCGGCCAATTCTGAGAATATTCATTTTCTGGCTTTTCTGGAACCAAAAACAACAGAAAACAGGCAACTGGCAAGTGTTCGAACAACTTCATATGCTTCCAAGGCGCAGGGGTTCTCTCTCCATTCACTTTGAGCTGGGTTGGTATCTTGTTAATAGGTTAGTCCCACAAAACGTATAAAAATACCTCAAAGTGTAGAGAAAGCAAAGCATAGTAGATACTAAACAAGCATGGAACATCAAAAATTATAGATACATTTACGATGTATCACAAACCTGAGTGACACCGCGATGTACAGAAGCTGGTAGGGCGAGTGGCGACTCTTAGTCGCTTTATCCCTCGGCTCGGCGAAAAGGCAATGCCTCTTTACCGCCTCATATGCAAGAACGCCACATTCGAATGAGACAGCAAAGCTGACAACGCACTGGCCGCACTAAAATAGGTGCTACTCGCGGCACCGATGCTCATGCACCAGCGCACAAGGAGCCAATGCTCATGTACCTGGCGGCCTCCAATCGAGTCGTCAACACCATGATAGTTGTTGAGCGGACAGAGGAGGGAAAGGAACAACTCACCCATTGCCCGATGTACTACCTAAGTGAGGTTCTCACTGATTCAAAGAAGCGCTATCCGCAATACCAGAAACTGGTTTACGCGGTCTTTCGAGCCCAGCGACGGCTCCCACATTACTTCTAGGAGCACCCTATTACGGTCGTCTCCTGTGCCCCGCTCCAGGACATCATACACAATAGGGCGAGTGTACAAGTGGGCCGTTGAAATATGCGTCCACAAAATCAAATACGAGCCACGCAAGGCGATCAAGTCGTGGACTTAATATCATCAGCATCAGATGTTGGGGATATACTTTCCGGGGATACCCACAGGACTCACTGACCAGGGTGGCCCACTAATGGGTTAGAGCTTTGTTTCACGGGTGTCCCAGTTAGGGAAATAGGACGGAGTCAATTCCGGCTACAACCAGGCCCAGAAGACTTACCGACTTAGGCCTGTAGTATTACTTGTAGTCCAAGTTGTACTTAGTTACCGAATCTGTAACGTAGCCGGATAGGTCTCTCCTATAACCCTAGGTCTTGGTTACTTTATAAGCCGGACCTGAAGGAGCCTTTAGGGCATAACACCACAACCAAATCGCATAGGAGAACCTCTCTCGTAATCTGTTGTAACATCCGGATCTCGCCAACATATCACTAGGTTGCTAGCAGGAGTAGGATCCGCAGTCAGGTATCAACCTGGGTAAACTTGTGCTCATTGCTCCCGGAACACCGTACGACTCACAACCCATCTTCACAATGCCTTCAGGACCCCCTATGGCGTACTTGTCATCAATATGACGACAGTTGGCGCCCACCATGGGGCAGGTGACCTTCAAAACTTCATTCTGGGTGGAATCTACGTGTGCGTGAATCGGCAAAACAATCGCCATCGGTCGCGTTATCTATGCCAGTCCGTCCCTCTCGTTCTTCTCGATGAGACATGGATTCTGGCTAAGGATCCCATGATGACCTTCACCATCATACCAATCGGCGAGATCGACATCTATCTCGGTTTCGCTGAACCCGCCCAACCAACCCTCGTGGTGATGACCACGGCGGAAGAACAATCCATATCTAATCTGCCTCCGGAGGAGGAACAGTTCAAGATCCCGGAAAAACCTAAACCTACCTAGCCCGCTCATGTAGTGGAATAAGTGGTAGAAGAAAAACCCGGATCTGATCTTCCTATTGAGGTCGGATACACGGATGAAAAATATATTCGCTCTGGATCTGGTTATTCTGATGCTAGAGAACGAAAAACTCTAATGAGGCACATGATAAATCAAATGATGAAACCCCCCTACATCGACTATGAAGGAATCGTTGAGATCAAGCAGAATTTCGAGGAGGCAGAGGCGGAGACTCAACTGTTCCACTACCTCAAGTCAATCAATAAGAAGAAGCATTGCTTCGTACGCTACGTTGGCTCTGGATCCGACTATGTCGATGCTAGAGCCAAAAATGATTCAGTCCTCGATGCGATCAACTCACCTGCTTCTCCTTAGAATCACTAACATCACAGGAACTCTAAGAGTTTGAGAAAGATATGGAGGCATATGAACAAGAATACAACTCCAAGCCAGTGCAAAGTGAATACGAGACACCTCCAAGTCCATATGATAGCATGGGTGAAGACTACACCTCGCCAGATGACATGAACACCAAAGATTCCTCCAAGGTCCAAAAATCTGAGCCAACCATGGCTGAAAGTACTGATGGAAGCCTATCTCCCGCTACCAGACCCAAAGTCGTCTTTGCCAGTAGTATGCGCGTAAAGACCACTAGACAGAGAAAAAAGAAGAAGAACAACAACAAAACCCTCACATCGACAGATCCGGTGGAGGAATCCAACGGCAAAGAGGTCGATGAAGAAATCGAGCTGGAGAATCCGGATGGAAAACCGGTCAATCCCACACCGATCGATCCTCTGGTTGATGGATACGTAGTCACCCAAGGTGCACGTGAAATCTACGGAGACGCACTAATAGTGCCAATACCAACTTCTTTAGATCTTACGCCGGAGGAGCTGGAGAAAAGGGTCGAGGATCTAGAGAATCATCTCTTGATTTTGCTCGAAGATGATGCACGCATCGTCGAGATTAAGAAGCAGATAAACAACAATCCTTCCTAGTACCAGTCAGAATTCAAGCGACTACCAAACAAGACTAGGAGTGGTCCGGTTCTTGCTAACAAGAACCCAGAAGTCCACAAAGATTTATTCGATGAAAAGACTAAAGGAAAAAATCCGAGTCTATAACATGCCAGTAGAAAACGTTGCAGCTGCTCGAGCTATCCTCGCCAACAATCCGTCTCTAGAATAGGTCCAGAAGTGTGTAGCATTGCTCGACAAAGGACTGCGGCAGCAGAAAATGGTCGTGTTGTTCATTGGAAAACTAGCGTCAAAATCGGAGCAGTGTCGCACGGACATAGGATAAAACGTTGATGTAAGACCCCAAAGGGATACGGATCAGCGTCATCGTTTCGCCCCTAGGAATGAAGAAAACTCAAGGACCAGATCAAACAGACATCATCGCATGACCGCATGGGACTAGTCGGGAGTTCTTACGGCTGTGTCCCAAGACGCCATGAGAGCATTTGCTCCTCACCAACCCCCTCATCGGCAAAATAATGGCCACATGGATGAATAAGAAGCGTGGCTCCAGTAAGAACAGGACCATCAAAGGATGACGCCTCCCAGGCACGCTAGCCGTCCGGCTGAACCTCGTCGCAATGATGATAACGCCAGACGAAGGAACGACGAGAATCGTACCGGAACAATTTGAGACGGTGGCCGACATCGTGAAGATCCACCTCGGAGCCAGCATAGTGAAGCTCCAGGAGCATGTCGCTTAGCCAGAAATAACCCACTAGAGCCACCATCACTACCCAACAGTGACCACGAAGGATCTCATCGTAGCCATGGAAGCTGCAGGGGTGGAGAAGGCAATAGCGGAATAAGAAGCAGGAATCCAACTCCGCCGCCATGCAGGCATAGCGAGCACCCGAGGCGCAGATCACTCTCGCCCAATGACGCTCGCCATCACATTGAATCTAGTATAGAAGCACGAAGGTACAAGGAGAAAGACGTCTACATGGAATCCAAATGCTTTGGTCCACATATTCATCGAACAAAGTTTTTGATTGACTTCGGCATCGCAAATCACATTCAACCCTTTGATGGTGTGGCTCGGCCAGATAGTTGGCTTCAGGATTTTTTCCAGGCTTGCTTCATCGCCAAAGGAGGAAACAGCCTGGTCGCAGTCCGGTATCTCCCACTTATGTTGCGGAAGAAGGCTAGATCATGGCTCAATGAGTTGCCAGAGAACTCCATTTATAACTTGTATGATATTCAAAGTGCATTATTTTTGAACTTTGAGGGTACATACAGGAGGCCCTGCATAGTCGGATACTTGCAGTGTTGCATTCAAAGACCCGAAGAAACTTGTTGGGATTACCTCGGGCGATGGATCAACACAAAGAACTCTTATGAGGGAGTAAATGATCAGACCGTGATTGAAGCTTTCATCGCATGGCTTCCAGTCGATTTACTGCGTCATATCCTAAAGCGCGACTGATGACTACAAGTGCACATATCAATTGTACCTAGTTTTGAAGTAAAGATATGTAACCCACAGAGAGCTATTGGTAATGGTCTTAATACCCCTCATCACTATCTACCAAAGGATACTTGTAAGTTTCCTTTGATCTCAAGTAAAGAGTGTTTGAAAGGTTTTTGTTTGTGTGTAGAAAAGTAATTAAAATGATTAAAAGAAAGCAAGTAACAAGATTGTGTGAAAGCGTGGTTGAACTCAATAGGGCTAAAACGTTCTCGGGGATGTAGGATACACCTCTAGCATAGTATTAGTATTATTACTAATTTAAGATAACATACTTATTTTGTCATGAAATGTGTGGAGAGAGCTCCATAATAAGATGTTCACTACAAGGCTCATAGGAAGCCACTTTGTTGAGCCAAGAGTGAGGTCACCTCTAAATAACCACTAACATGTCTGAGAGTAGTCACCCATACATACCACAGCAATGAAGGGTTTCCCCGTGGATATCGTAATTAGCTTAGGAAATCCCTCTTTATTCCTCCTTTGACCGTGTAGTTCACAAGCCCGCGCCAATCTGTCACGGGTCCATTCCGGGTACGATCCCAAAGCATGTCCAAGGATTTCTCCCTCCCTTTAGTCCCAAGGGAAAATGGTATGTGGTCTACTACACATACCATCTAAAGAGAGAGATCAAACACAAATCATAAATAAATCATAGACCGACAAGTCATATGGACACAAGAACATATCATCTTTATTGCAAATTCATAATAGTGATAGGGTTTCTCCATCTCCCCAAGAACAAAGGAACTACTCACATATGGAAGCAATCAACAACATCATCATAATCAAATGGATGGATAAAAGTACTAAAATAGATCTAATGCAAACCATAATTGAATCTGGAATTGCAACAAGATCTAATGGATGAAAGATAGGGGTAATGGTGATGATGTAGATGTAGATGCAACGGTTCATGACGAAGGGGATGATTGTTGTCCTCCAATGATCCGTGAATCAGCAGGGATTTTACCCCAGCCAAGTCCCTCCTTTAGATCCCTTTCAGATGTGGTTTTTTGTGGTTTCTGGTTGCTGTGAATGTCGGATCCCCCCGCCATCTTCGCCAGGAGAAAGTATTTGACGAGGCGAACCCAATGGCACATGGTATGGGCGGGCTTCGCCCATACCATCAGTCGTTATCGTCACTGATTGCTTCCCCTCGTTTTGTATTCTCCCAGGTGCATAGGTAAATCCATAAAATGACTTTAATCACTTAAAATATCATATTATAGTATAATATGACAGCTTTAATTGATATGTTCATATAAGACTTAATGATTCAGGATCCTGTTAAAATAAAGACAAAAAGGTGCACGCGAACACAGTGAAATACAAAGATCCCTACTCTATTTATGCAAAAAAAAGGTAAATATGCTTCAATTTTGGACTCATCAACTCCCCCAAGCTAGGCTCTTGCTCGTCCCCGAGAAAGATGGTGGCTTATGGACAAGATCATCATGTTCATGAGACACGGGTCATTACAATAATGAGGTAAAAAATGAAACAGGAATACAACATCGGATGTAGAGAAACTTCAGGGGTATTACCATACCCTTACACATTACATTACTTAGAGGCTTCCACATCTTCTCTAGTATTAATGAAACTATAAGAAGCTTCTAGTGATTCAATATATCATATAATCATTGAGTTTAGAGGTATCAAGCACGTAGTTTAGTAATGAAGATTCATGATCATTCTTTTTCTTCTACACTTGGTTCTTTTGATAACTGTTATTTCTTATTTCTTCTTTCGTATCTTTTCTATCTCCGTGTATATGTATATATTTTTACTCTTTCTTTCTTTTCTCTTTTTTAATACAACTATTTGATCATTCTCACTAATTTGATGGTTGTAAAGAAAACTCTTAATAATACTATTCTACCAGAATTCTTCTTCTCATAGCCTAATCAATAATTTTTATTGGTCTAGAAGTCCCTAAAATCATGATAGTTGTACAAGTATCATAACACTCAACCTAGTTCAATCATCTAATATAATAGGGATTTCTATTTTTGTGCCCTTGGTTCCTTAGTTGTACTCAATTTTCCCTATCCGCTTAACTTTTCCTAACTTTTCACCATCTCCTACTATGAAACTCTCACACGGTCTAAAACTCATTGTCGGATAGCCTTGCCGTTATGCGATGACAAGTGGGGCCGCGTTCAGTCGGATCCCATAGTGGACCCTCATCGTTACATGCTGACAAGTGGGGCCGCGTTCTGTCGGGTCCTATAGTGGACCCTTGTCGTTACATGCTGACAAGTGGGGCCGCATTCAGTCGGTTCCCATAGTGGACACCGATCTAGATCAACATGGGACCCACAGCTTATCTACGTGAGCGCCGGACCCACAACTTAACCAGGTTGGCATTGCAAGATGGGACCTCGAGCCAGACCCATGCCCACGCCTGTGCCGTTGCCTCCCCTTTATTCTTCTTCTTCTTCTCCAGTGACCCTTTGTCGAGCTTCACTTAGGCCTCCCGTACGGCCTGCCTGCACCTGTATGAAGGATGACAATGGCAACCATGCATAGGGTAGGTTAGATCTCACACCAAAATTTTCCGACTAGACGGGGGCGCTTGCTATGGACAATCAATTGGCGCAACTCGGGAGCTTAATCGGGCACGCGCTTGCTGTGGAGAATACGGTCAGCGAGCTGTTTCGATGATTTAATAGGTTTATCGAGCTAATGTCTTGGCTGCAATCAATTGAATCTATGAGGTGAAAGTCAAACTTTGAGATTTAGGGAGATGTGTGTATAAGAAATAATAAAATGACACAACTCTTGAACACTTTCAAATTTAAAAAACTATATAACTATTAATGTAAAAGAGTGTTTATAATTGACACAACTCTTGAACACTTTCAAATTAAAAAAATTATACAACTCTTAATATAAAGAAGCGTTTATAATTGACATAACTCTTGAACACTTACAAATTAAAAAAATTATACAACTCTTAATGTAAAGGAGTATTTATAATTGACACAGCTATTGAACACTTTCAAATTAAAAAAATTATACAACTCTTAATGTAAAGGAGTGTTTATAATTGACACAACTCTTGAACACTTCCAAATTTTAAAAAATTATACAACGCTTAATGTAAAGGAGTTTTTATAATTGACACAACTCTTGAATATTTTCAAATTAAAAAAATTATACAACTCTTGATGTAAAAGAGTTTTTATAATTGAAACAACTCTTGAACACTTTCAAATTAAAAAAAAATAAAAAATTATAAAACTCTCAATGTAAAAGAGTTTTTATAATTGACACAACTCTTGAACACTTTCAAATTAAAAAAATTATACAACACTTAATGTAAAAGAGTGTTTATAATTGACACAACTCTTGAACACTTTCAAATTAAAAAAATATACAACTCTTAATGTAAAAGAGTTTTTATAATTGACACAACTCCTGAACACTTTCAAATTACAATTTGGACATGATAATGTTGTCCTAAGAGAATAGCAGCCAAGATAAGCACAAGTGTGAGAGTTTGTGACTAAGAGAGAGAGAGAGAGAGAGAGAGAGAGAGAGAGGAAAACTGAGTAGAACCTAAAAACCAAGGGCAAAACTGAGTATAACTTTAAAATCAAAGGCAAAATTGACAAAGCGATTGAAATAGAAAATAGAAAGAGATTTAGAAAATGGAAAATGCTTCTTTTATACAATAAAATACATCTTGGCATTCATCAAACTATTTGCAATTCAAATATACATCAGTTTGACAATTATTGCCTCATTCAGACAAACTATGTTTTGGGGAGGGATGTTTTGGGAAGAGTCTTGAGTAGAAAACCATGAACCTTCATAGACAGTAGGTGATTTGAAAAGTGGTGATTTAGGTTAAAACTTGATTTATATACATTTCTTATGGTCTCAGGTCACATAATAAGACTCCCTGGATAGATGCCACTATGTTTTGATCTTTTTGAATTTGTTGTGCATAAAATGACTCAATTAGCTAGCTAAAACCCATCTGTTGACTCTCTACTGACCAGCCACCGGAGGGTAAAAGTAAGTATATTTCACATAATAGTGTTAGTACTAGAGGGAAAAACTAAGTACAACCAAACTGCCAGTGTTACATTCGAGGGTATAATTGAGCACAACTAAGTGGCCAGGGTTAGACACAAGGGGCAAAATGTGACGCATGGTACGCGTGTTGCAGTGAACGGGATGGTAGTGGACACGTGTTGTAGGGCCACGTAGAGATAAAACAAATCTTTTTCCCTCTAACGTGGTGATCCCAAGATCAAGCTGAGGTAGAAGGCCATGAGGTTTACCACTAGACGCGCATTTGCGGATTACTGATGTAGCGCGCCAGTTGATGCAGTGCAGTCCTCACGACCCGATCCGATCATGATCGTCTTGGTGCTGATCGTATAGCACCACCGGCGGCGAACTGCTAGGTTCGTTACATTGGCAGGACTGCTGTGTAGCTAGGGTTTCCAACTCATGGAATAACCTAACCGATCAACAATTAACCCTTCTGGGTTACTGTGCTCCACTATATATAGGGAGTGAACGTGGGATCCACTTTCGTGGCCCATTCACTAAAGCCCATATAATACCAATCACCGTGAGTCCGACTCACTGACTCAGTCCAAATGTGGCTTGGTTCCAACCCAATCAGATTTTTGGTTCAGATCCAATCCGAACTTGCTCCCGCTCTTAAGTGTGTGACCCCACAGGCCCATGGCTACTTGGACATGATTGGATTCCGACTCAAATCGATCAGTCGGTAGCGGCTCCTAGCAGAACATGTCAACTCCCAAGTACCAAAGAGTCATGACGACTTGCCTTTCCAATGCGACTTGTGTTCGAGTCCCTTTTGCCTCACGATATACCTTTTCAGACTATAGGTGAATATTTTTCATCCCTTAAATAGTCCAACTCTCTTCTCGATCCGAGATAAGTGATTCACTCGACTAACTCTTAGTCGTTCGCCTCGGTTAACACTTAACCGAGTCGTGCATGGCCATGCTTTCTGAATCATATCATCCGAGAGGGCCCAGAGAATATCTCTCCAAGTGGAGGGGCAAAATCCCATCTTGGTTATTCACATCACGCAGCTTAACTCTTAGTTGGCCCGAACTCTTTCTTTTTGACTGGCTAGTTACGGATCAGCGTTTCACAGAACCTAAGTCGGTGATCCTCAACTCGGACTATGTAATAACCTTAGGTATAAGGATTACATTGATTGAGATACAAATGACAACCTGTTTGTTGTACCTCAATATGGGTCAATCCAACTCACTAAACTCTTTAGCCGAATCTGTGTAAGTCGGAATAGCATCTCCATGCCCATGACAAGTGGAACCGAGTCATCAAGCCGACTTTCACATTGGTCTAAGTTGTGTGTCCAGCACAACCTCAATGACCAAGGACATTTAGTACAAACAACATGAATGCATAGTTCCACAACCGAATCACATATTCAATGATACACATCATATGTTTATTCAAGGAAAACTTAATATCTTTATGAATACAATGGGAAATATCATCATACATGATTGCCTCTAGGGCATATTCCCAACAGTCTCCCACTTGCACTAGAGTCAATCTTCTGACATCACATGTCTAAGCATCTAATGCCCATGGCTCTCAGGTGCGCCTCATGCTTTGGCTGTGGTAATGGCTTTGTCAATGAATCCGCAATATTTGCATCCGTGTGTACCTTGCATAACTTGATATCACCTTGATCCACGAACTGGCGAATCAGGTGGTACCACATGAGTATGTGCTTGTACTTCTGGTGTTGTCTAGGTTCCTTGGCTTGTGCAATAGCACCATTGTTGTCACAATACACGTCTAACGGATTGGACGAGCCTTGAACCACACCAAGATCCATGAGGAAATTCCTCATCCAAACAGCTTCCTTTGCAGCCTCTGAGGCGGCAATATACTCAACCTTTGTTGTAGATGCAAACACAGTCTCTTGCTTGGAACTCTTCCAGCTCATAGCACCTCCGTTTATAATAAACACGTATCCGGATTGCGAACGAGAATCATCAGAGTCGGTAAGATAACTCGCATCCGTGTAACCCTTTACACCGAGTTCATCTTCACCACCATAAACCAAAAACATATCCTTAGTCCTTCTCAAGTACTTTAGGATATTTTTAGCCGTTGTCCAGTGGATTTATCCAGGACCAGCCTAGTATCTGCTCACAACACTTAGAGCATATGAAACATCCGGCCTAGTACAAATCATGGCATACATGATGGATCCGACTGCAGAAGCATATGGAATCGCACTCATCCGACTTCGCTCATCAGTTGTCGAAGGACACTGAGTCTTGCTAAGTTTTACACCATGGGACATCGGTAAGAACCCCTTCTTAGACGATTCCATGTTTAACTTCTTCAACACTTTGTCCAAATAGGTACTCTGACTCAATCCAATGAGCCTCCTTGATCTATCTCTATAGATCCGGATTTCGAGGATGTATGTTGCCTCACCCAAGTCTTTCATTGAGAAACTCCTTTCCAATGATTCCTTGGTTTCTTGCAACATATGGATATCATTTCCAATCAGTAATATGTCATCCACATATAAGATTAGAAAGTTTAGTTTGCTCCCACTAAACTTCTTGTATAAACAAGAATCATGATCGCTCTTGACGAAACCAAACGATTTGACTACCTCATCAAAGAGAATATTCCAACTCCGAGATGCTTGCTTAAACCCATAAATGGATTTCTAAAGTTTGCACACCTTGTCAGAATTAGACAGATCGACAAAACCCTCGGGTTGTATCATATACACGTCTTCGGTTAAACTTCCATTAAGGAAAGCCGTTTTGACATCCATCTGCCATATATCATAGTTGAAATAGGCTACTATAGCTAACATGATCCGAACTGATTTAAGCATTGCTACGGGCGAGAAAGTCTCGTCGTAATCAACTCCTTGAACTAGTCGGAATCCCTTCACGACAAGATATGCTTTATAGACAGAAACATCTCCATCCGTATCAGTTTTCTTCTTAAAGACCCATTTGCACTCGACGGGTCTTGCACTGTCTGGTAGATCAACCAAGTTCCAAACTTGATTTTCATCCATGGACTTTAACTCGGATCTCATGGCTCCAAGCCATGACTCAGAATCAGATCCCACCATCGCTTCCAAATAATTTGTCAGCTCATCACTTTCCAACAGTAACACATCACGAACACTTTGCAATCTTGTCGATCTTCGTAGTATAGGTGCTACTGCCAGCTCAGCTGCCATGACCGGCTCAACCTCCAAGGTTTTTTCCGACTCGCTAGTATCCGGTTCCTCTCAAATTTCTTCGAGCTGCACCGTACTCCCACTGACTCCCCGACTGATAAACTCTTTCTCAAGGAAGACACCGTTTCGAGCGACAAACACTTTGTCCTCTTCTCGGTTGTAGAAGTAGTAACCCAAATTTTCCCTTGGATACCCCACGAAAATACACTTATCTGACTTGGCCATAAGCTTGTCCGACTGAAGTCGCTTGTCAAATGCTTCACAACCCCAAATCTTAAGAAAAGACAAACTCGGCTTTTTGCCTGTCCACATCTCATGCGATGTCTTCTCTACCGACTTTGATGGTACTCTGTTTAGTGTGAACGCTGCTGTTTCTAGACAATAACCCCAAAATGATAAAGTCAAATCTGTCCGACTCATCATTGATCGTACCAGGTCCAACAAGGTCCGGTTCCGCTTTTCCGAAACACCATTCCTTTGCGGCGTTCCTGGCGGAGTAAGTTGAGGAACTATTCCACAACTTTTTAGATGGTCATAAAACTCATGGCTCATGTACTCGCCTCCTCGGTCCGACCGAAGAAACTTTATTTTCTTGCCGAGTTGATTATGTGCTTCATTCTAGAATTCTTTGAATTTTTTCAAAGGCTTCTGACTTATGTGTCATCAAGTAGATATATCCATACCGAATCAAATCATCAGTGAAGGTAATGAAGTACTCATAACCACCCCTGGCTGTCGTGCTCATTGGTCCACATACATCACTATGTACTAGTTCCAATAAGTCGGACGCCCTCTCGCAACTCTTTGCAAGAGGTGTTTTGGTCATTTTGCTGAGTAGGCAAGATTCGCATGTCTCGAACAACTCCAAGTCGAACAAAGTTTGGAGTCCATCATCATGGAGCTTCTTCATGCGTTTCCAACTTATATGACCAAGCCGATAGTGCCAAAAGTAAGTCTTATTCAGATCATTTGGTTTCAACCTTTTAACATTTATGTTATAAACCGACTAACCATCAAGATTCAAAATAAATAACCCGTCCTGGACGAGTGCAAAGCCGTGAAACATATCATTCAAATACAAAGAACAACCATTATTCTTGATATTCGATTCATAGCCTTGCCTCATCAAACATGAAGCAGAAATAACGTTTCGACTGAGCACTAGAACATAATAACAATTATTCAGTTCCATAATGAATCTGGAAGGTAAATGAAGCTGCATCACACCGACTTCCAATGCAACAACTCTTGCTTTGTTGCCGACTCGAATATCAACCTTGCCTCTTGCTACACTCCTAGTTCTTACTAGTCCCTGCAATGAGTTGCAGACGTGAATAACTGATCCTGTATCATATACCCAAGAACTATTAGGTGCATCAGCAAGATAAATGTTTATAACATTGCAACCAAGTGTACCTGAGTCGAAAGTCATACCTCCACTCTTGGCTTTATCAGCCAAATACTTGTTGCAGTTCCTCTTCCAGTGGCCATCCGCCTTGCAATAGAAGCAAGTGGATCCGGCTGAAGGATATGGCTTAGTCCCCGAGGAAGCGCTTGTGACCGGGTCCTGAGCCTGCTTTCCTCCTGACTTAGCCTTCTTCTTAGTCCAAGAACTCTTCTTGAACTTAGCCTTATTCTGCACCATCAACACTTGACTGGCACCCTTCTTGAGATCCGCCTCTGCCTGCTTGAGCATCCCATGTAATTCAGTGAGCTTCTTATCCATACCATGCATGTGGTAGTTCGAAATGAACTGCCCATATGCACTAGGAAGAGAGTTCTGAATTATATCCGTAGCGAACTCTTCGCTAATGGGGTAGCCAAGCCTCTCTAGAGACTGTACATAACCAACCATTTTGATCACATGCAGACTCAGTGGATCACCATCCTTAAGCTTGCAACTCAGCAAAGCCTGAGAGACTTGATACCTCTTAGTCTTTGTCTGAGCTTGGAACATACTTTTGAGGCTTTCGATCATATCGTAGGCCTCAACATTCTCGAACTGATTTTGGAAGTCCGGTTCCATGTGAGCAAGCATAAGACAGCTAATATCCATGGACTCATCCTTAGCCTGACGATAGACATTGGTGGCATTGACAGTCGCATTCTCATTTGGCTCATTTGGAAGTGGGTTGTCTAGGACATGGTCCTTCTTTTCTTGTTTGAGAACAATTCTCAGATTTCGATACCAGTTGGTAAAATGCAAAACCGGATATCTGAAAGTGAATGCTACTAGGTTCCATGATCTACAACAGAAAATATGCAAAACACTTAAGACATGTATTCATAAAAGAGCAAGCATATTAAACACTTTAATATTTTATGCTCCCACTAGAACCAACACCCCTCCGATGGTTGCTAAGTGATTTAGGATCCTAAATAAGCAAATCGACTAGTGAGCTTTAGCATCACCGCTAGCCGCCAAGTGATCTAGATAGACAACTCCTTGTCAATCGTATCTCATACGACTCCTATTGGATGGGTGGCATCACATGCCTTGGCTCCTGTCCGGCTTTCCCCGAGCCCCACAACCGTTGTGAAAGACCTATCTAGCTTACCGAGTGTTTCCGCTGTAAGAGTCCGACTCAAAACCCACCTAGTCGGAAAGAATTGGCAGCACCCCAATTTTATGAGCCCACTACCAAAAATGTCCGACTTGTGATGGTGCAAACACTGGCGGGAAAACCGACTAGACCTTCTTTGAAGGATTAAATTTTACCGGCAATCTAATAGAGGTAAAACAGAGACATATCAATAACACAAAATAAGGCAATTATAATGTGAAGTGGTATGGCTCTCTTCATGGTGATCTCCATCTCCACAAAGCCTGTAAATCAACTCGTGCCAACTCTTGTCACTTGCCGTCTTACTCCATGTCGCTGACATGTACATCGATTTGCACGTCATCCAGATTCTCCAAACAGCTACACTAGCTTAGTAAATTAAATTACATAAAGAATCCGACACGCAGGTCGTTATACAATAAACTGACAATACCTAGGCTCCAGCCGACTGACAAAACCTATGATTCGCAGATCACATATGGATTACACACATACATCACATGCACATGAACCATACCATTCACAACTTCCTATAAAAACAAGTTATGCATAGATACGCTATCTACCGGCGTTGTGAAACTCGCAACGACGTCTAACGCGCTATGACAGGGCGAAGCCGGTTGTCCTGCTAGCTGGATAGTGGGCGGGAAACGAAGGGGCAGCGCCCGATGATTTTTCCGAAAACATAGATCTCATCTACATTCCGAACATGGTTTCCTACCATCAATCTGACTCGATCAAACTATTTTGATCTTTGATCACCGCTCCTGGATTTACGTGTCATAGTCTACCCCGATGGCGGAAACCGACCGGTAGGGGTATGTCGTTCCTCGACCATAGCAGTATGATCACGGAAATCAGATCTACCATTCCCCGAGTATAGTTGATCCAATCAACATAATACAAAACCGATATATCTCATAGATCGACCACCAAAACAGCATATAGATCTCATCTACAGCCAACCTCATATCACATATGCGAGATCTCGAGCCTAAAACCAGCAGATATCGCTCTGATACCACTGTAGGGCCACGTAGAGATAAAACAAAACTTTTTCCCTCTAAAGTGGTGATCCCAAGATCTAGCTGAGGTATAAGGCCACGAGATTTACCACTAGACGCGTAGTTGTGGATTACTAATGTAGCGCGCCAGTTGATGCAGTGCAGTCCTCACGACCCAATCCGATCACGATCGTCCTGGTGCTGATCGTACAACACCGCTACCGGTATCCACACGTACAAGGAGAAGCACCGGCGGCGAACTGCTAGGTTCGTTACGTTGGCAGGAATGATGTGGAGCTAGGGTTTCCAACTCATGGAATGACGTAACCGATCAACAATTAACCCTTCTGGGTTACTGTGCTTCACTATATATAGGGAGTGAACATGGGATCCACTTTTGTGGCCCATTCACTAAAGGCCATATAATACCAGTCACCGTGAGTCCGACTCACTGACTCAGTCCAAATCCGGCTCGGGTCCAACCCAACCAAATTTTCGGTTTAGATCCAATCTGAACTTGCTCCCGCTCTTAAGTGTGTGACCCTGCAGACTCATGGATACTTGGACACGATTGGAGTCCGACTCCAAACGATCAGTCGGTAGCGGCTCCTAGCAGAACATGCCGACTCCCAAGTACCAAAGAGTCATGACGACTTGCCTTTCCAATGCAACTTGCGTCCGAGTCCCTTTTGCCTCACGATATACCTTGTCAGGCTATAGGCGAATATTTTTCATCCCTTACATAGTCCAACTCTCTTCTCATTCCGAGATAAGTGATTCACCGGACTAACTCTTAGTCTATCACCTTGATTAACACTTAACAGAGTCGTTCATGGCCATGCTTTCTGAATCATATCATCCGAGAGGGCCTAGAGAATATCTCTCCAAGTGGAGGGGCAAAATCCCATCTTGGTTATTCACATCACGCAACTTGATTCTCAGTCGACCCAAACTCTGCCTTTATGACTGCCTAGTTACGGATCAGCGTTTGATAGAACCTAAGTCGGTGATCCTCAACTCGGACTATGCAATAACCTCAGGTCTAAGGATTACATTGATTGAGATATACAAATGACAACTTGTTCATTGTACCTCAATATGGGTCAATCCAACTCGCTAAACTCTTTAGCCGAATCTGTGTAAGTCGGAATAGCATCTCCATACCCATGACAGGTGGAACCGAGTCATCAAGCCGACTTTCACATTGGTCTAAGTTGTGTGTCCAGCACAACCTCAATGACCTAGGACATTTAGTACAAACAACATGAATGTATAGTTCCACAACCGAATCACATATTCAATGATACACATGAGATGTTTATTCAAGGACAACTTAATTTCTTTATGAATACAATGGGAAATATCATCATACATGATTGCCTCTAGGGAATATTCCCAACACGTGTAGCCGTGCACGGTGAAGTAGTTACGCGGTGCACCATGGTTGATGGCTATGAAATACAGCCATCCACGTCCTCATTTAAACTAGATATTATTCATATACTTGATGAAATATCTATCTAAAATCTTCCACTAATGCCTAATGATCAAAGGGGTATGCAATCCTTTCGGCGGATAATGATGTATGATGATGGGAAACACTACATAAATGCCAAAGATAGGAGATTTCCAACACTTCAAAGAAACCAGGAGCCGTGAAGCTAATACTGCAAGCTTAACGACCAACTATTCGGCGGGAATTTTATTCCATCCATATAGTTTGCACCGACTTCATTAGGTCAAACAGCACAACTTCCGTGAATGGACCCCTATATAAAGAGGCTTCGAGCGACGGTAAACAAGCGCTTCTTTTCAATCTCAACTCTCCCTGCCACCAGAAGCCGCCACTGTAGGGGTTCGTAGCATGGAAAACAAAAAAATTCTACCGCATGAACACACACAAGCCAAGATCTATCTACTAGATTGTAGCAACGAGTCGATTAGAGTACTCACCCTCGAAGATTTCAAAGCGGTTAACGAGAGCAGATTCTCGTGGGTGATGTAGTCGTACACTTGCCGATCTCAAGATCGCGTAGACGATCCTTCTGGCGCTGCATTCCGACAGCGCTTCTGCGGTCGGTCACACATTTGGTACTCGATGAAGACCTTCCTCTCCCTTGTTCCAGCAGGCAGCGGAGGTTGTAGTTCTCTCATAGCGATTCTGTCTGCACGACGGCATGGTGTTGGAAGTTGAGGGGGGATCCTGCAGGGCTTTGCCTAAGCCGAAGCGGGTTGTGGTGGAGTATTAGGGTTTCTCCGGTGATCTATGGTTTAGAAGCCGGGGAGGAGGAGGTGGAGCCGGCGGAGGCTAGGGCGGCGGCGGCAGTAGGCGGCGGCTGCGGCTTGGGTGGTGGTGTTGTGTTGGAGGGGTAGCCCCCTCCCCTCTATTTATGAGAGGGAGGGGCAGCTAGGGAGAGGGGAGTGTGAATTCTTCCCCAACTCCCTCTCCTTCTAGGCTTGTAGTGTAGGGAGAGAAGGATTCTCTTCTTCCTCCACTAGGAAACATTATCCCAGTTTGACTTTTCAAACTTGCCTTTTGACTTTCAATTTTGGAGTTTGATTTAACTCTTTATTTGCACAACGCTTTGAGCTAGTACATGATGCAACCATTCCACTTAGTCATGACACATTCATGCACCCTTCCCCTTTGATGACCCACAAGTATAGGGGGTGTATTGTAGTACTTTTGATAAATAGGAGTGTCGATCCCAACGAGGAGCAGAAGGTGTTGACTAGTGGTATGGAGCAGAAAATCTCTGTAATACTTAGCAAACGGATTTTTAGGGGTTTTCTGATAAAGCAAAGAAATAAAGTGCAAGTAGTAAAGACAGCAAACAATTGCAGCAAGTGGCCCAATCCTTTCTTAGCAAAGGATAAGCCGGTGGAAATACTAATGAGGACCAAACGTTCTCGATGATTTTGACCTCGACAACGTCACCAGTGGATATCCTTCATCCACGGGCGCAGTCGAGATCGCCGACGTGCTGAAGCTCACCGACCGGGCCACGGTTTACTCCGACTGGGTGTTGGCGATGGGCGACTTCCTGCCATATCAGGAAACAATCGTCGCCCCGAACGACGAGGAACTGGCGAAGCGTGACTTGAAGGTGGAGCAGCCGTTCCGATCGGCGATGGCAGGCACCTTGACGACGTATCCGTCGAATCCGTGGGTGCCCTTCATCCGCGTCCGTGAAAGTGGTGGCGAGTCATCGTCAAAGCCTGCGGAGTAGGAGAGTTTGCAGAGTGGCATTAGTTGTAAAGGAAAAATGTGCCTGCCCTTGTAAGCGAACAAATATTGTTGCCATAAGGAATGCATGGATGCTTTTGTTAGTTCTTGGTTTGATTGTGAATTGTTGAGTTGTACGAGTCCCCAAGCGCGTCCACCCTTATGTGGGGTTTGCCTCGTATTTATGTGTATGTTTGTTTTTATACTGTTAGTCAGTTGAGGTCGAATCGCCGTGGCTTGAAAAGCCAGTAGCATGGCGACCCCAAGGGGTGCTCTATACTTAGCCGTTTTCCCGGGCGCGAACGGAGTCGGTTGGCCGAGTCCCCGAGCGTGGTACTTAGCTGTTCTAGTCGCATGCCCAAGGTAGGTGATGAAGAGGCGCGTTGTATTAAGCACGTCACTCCACCTGACGCGAAGGATCAGTCGCGTGGCAAGTCCAGGACACGCTCTCATACTTGGCGTTTTCCCTAGTCGCTCGTGTTTGGGATGGTGTCAGTCCCCGAGCGTGGTACTTATCCGTTCGAGTCGTTGCGCCAAGGATGTGGAGGACTAGGTCACTGTTGGAAGGGAATGCGGTCGTCTTGGTTCGGAAAGCCAGTCGAGCGAGGCGACTCCGATGGGGCTCCAGGTTGGCGTTTTTCATGGATGATACAAGGCCCGAAATTTTTCGGTGCCCTCGTATCGCACTACTTGGCCGTTCCGGTCACGTGACCAAGGGTTGACTTCCATGAGTAGCGTAGCGCTTTTATTACGAGTGCGAATGGCACAAGGTATGGAGAGTGGACACAATTTGTGCGAATCGATCTTCTTTATTTCATAGCGGGTAGGGGTACATGTTTGGAGTTCTAGGAGTAGAACTTCCGTAGGAGATTTACATTCCACGCCGCTTGACGTCGAGTTTTCCGTCGCCTTGGACATCGATGAGGTAGTAGGTGTTGTTGCCCATGACTTGCCCGATGGTGAATGGTACCTCCCAAGGGGGAGAGAGCTTGTGCATGCCCTTCTTGTCCTGGATGAGTCGCAGGACCAGGTCGCCTTCCTGGAAGGTGCGAGTCCGGACTCGCCGGCTGTGGTAGCGGCGAAGTCCTTGCTGGTAGATGGCGGTGCGGGAGCGAGCTAGGTCGCGTGCTTCGTCGAGCTGGTCAACCCCGTCCTAGCGTGCAAGCTCGTTATCGGCCTCCACGTAGTTGACCACCCTAGGCGAGTCGTGCTCGAGGTCGGTCGGTATGACGGTCTCGACGACGTACACCATGAAGAAGGGGGTGACCCCGGAGTTCGCTCAAGGGGAACTTGTAGTCGCGGCTTTAGGCCGTGGAGGATGCTCTGGTTAGCACGTTCCGCCTGGCCATTGGACTCCGGGTGGGCGACCGAGGCGAGGTTGAGCCGTATGTTGTGCTCCTCACAGAATTCGTCCATGGCTCCTTTGGCGAAGTTGGTGCCATTGTCCATGATGATGTTGTGCGGGAACCCGTAGCGATAGATGAGCTCGTGTAGTAACTTAGTGGCAGTCTTTCCGTCGCACTTGCGGACTGGCTTGGCCTCCACCCACTTTGCGAATTTGTCGACTACGACTAGGAGGTGTGTGAAGCCGGAGGGGGCCTTCTTGAAGGGGCCCACCATGTCCATGCCCCACACGGCGAATGGCCAGGTGATGGGGATGGTCTTGAGCATCGAGCTTGGGATGTGAGTCTGGTTGGCGTATTTCTGGCATCCGACGCAGCGTTGGACGATGTTGACCGCGTCGGCGTGTGCGGTGAGCCAGTAGAAGCCATGTCGCATGGCCTTGGCGACCAGGGATCGAGCACCAGCGTGGTGGCCGCAGTCGCCGGCGTGGATGTCTTGGAGGATTCTGCGACCCTCTGTGGGTTGTACACAACGTTGGAACACGCCGGTCACGCTGTGCCTGTGGAGCTCGCCGTTGATGGTGACGAAGGACTTGCAGCGGCGTACTATCATGCGGGCCTCCGTCTCGTCGACGGGTAGGGTCCCTCCCTCCAGGTAGGCTATGTATGGCGCGGTCCAGTCGCTTGGCCCCACGAGCATGGCGACTAGGGATGGCTCTGGTTGCAGTGGTATCCCGATGTCGATCTCCCTCGGGGGAGAGACAGTCGTCTTGATGATGGTGTCGAGGAAGACACCGGTGGGTGGCACGAGACGAGCTAACCCAATGCGAGAGAGGGCATCGGCCTCTTCGTTCTTGCGCCGGTCGATCCACTCAACAGAGTAGCCAGCAAAGTGGCCCCCCCAGCTGGTCCACTGCTTGGCGGTATGCCGCCATGGTGGGGGAGACTGCATCGCAGGTATCAGCGACTTGCCCGACGACGAGGCCGGAGTCACCATAGCAGACGGTTGATGTTCATCTCCTTGGCTGCTCGCATGCCGTGGAGGAGGGCCTCGTACTCGGCCATGTTGTTGGTGTAGGGGGTGAAGTCGGGGTACATGACGTAGCGCAGCTTGTCGCCCTTTGGATATGTGAGGATGATCCCTGCCCCTGCGCCGTCCGCATTCTTGGAGCCGTCGAAGTGTAGCAACCAGTAGTGGAGGTATGGCAGCTTCTCCGGCTGCTGCGCATCCTCCAAGTCGGCGAGCAAGTCTGCCAGGGCCTGTGACTTGATTGCCTTGCGGGGTTCATACCTGATGTTGTGGACTCCGATCTCGACGGCCCACTTGGCGACTCGCCCAGTCGCCTCGCGGTTGTGGATGATGTCCTGCAGCGGCGCTGAGGAGATGATTGTGATTG
Organism: Avena sativa; assembly: GCA_916181665.1. NCBI lineage: Eukaryota > Viridiplantae > Streptophyta > Magnoliopsida > Poales > Poaceae > Avena > Avena sativa. The sequence goes on from OV702297.1 coordinate 130,115,658, forward strand.
GGTGCTCCTGGAAGTAGTGCGGCAGCCCCCGCTGGGCTCGGAAGACCGCATATACCAACTTCTGGTACTGCGGGTAGCGCTGGCGCGATTCAGTGAGGACTTCGCTGATGTAGTAGACGGGGTCGCTGCACCGGGCGCTCCTTGCATTTTTCTGGTCGCTCGACGACCATGACGGTGCTGACAACTGGCTCGGAAGCCGCGACGTGGACGAGAATGGGCTCCTTGTTGACGGGAGGCGGCGAGTAGCGGCACCACGAGTAGCACTTCCTTGAGCACGTGGAGCGCGTCGTCTGCCTCCTTGTCCCACTGGAACGTGGGATTATTGCGCATTACGTGGTAGAGAGGCATTGCCTTCTCGCCTAGCCAGGGGATGAAGCGACTGAGATCCCCGACTCGCCCGGCCAACTTCTAGACGTCGTGCAGGCACTCGGGTTTGCCGAGCCGGGCGATCGTGTTGATCTTGGTGGGGTTCGCCTCGATGCCTCGTTTAGAGACTACGTACCCCAGCAGTTGTACAGTGGGTACACCGAAGGTGCACTTTCCTGGGTTTAGTTTGATCTTGTACCTCCGCAAGTTTGCAAACGTTTCGACCAGGTCAGCGAGTAGATCACCCTGGCGAGTGGAACTCACCACCACGTCGTCGATGTAGACATGGATGTTGCGGCCAATTTTACTCGCAAGGAACTCCTGCATGCACCTCTGGTAGGTCGCCCCGGCATTCTTGAGGCCAAAGGTCAAGGCGGTGTAGTAGAATGCTCCAAATGACGTGATTAACGCCGTCTTCTCCTCGTCCTCGACTGCCATTTTGGTCTGGTTGTAACTAGAGTAGGCGTCAAGGAAACACAGCGACTTCGAGCCCGCAGTCGAGTCGATGATTTGATCGATCCGTGGGAGGACGAACTGCTCCTTTGGGCAGGCGCTGTTGAGGTTTATGTAATCGATACACATTCTCCAGGTCTCATTCTTCTTCTCGGCCAGGACTGGGTTTGCTAGCCACTTGGAGTATTTGATTGGCCGTATGAAGCCTGCAGCGAGTAGACGCTACACCTCCTCGGCGATTGCTCGGCGGCACTCTTCATTGAAGGGCCGCAACGACTGCTTGATGGGTCGCGCTTTGGGGTCGGCGTTGAGTTTGTGCTCAGCGAGTTCCCTCAGGACACCAGGCATGTCGGATGGCTTCCATGCAAAGATGTCGCGATTCTCACGGAGGAACTCGATGAGCGCTCCTTCCTATGCTGGGCTCATGCCCGTTCCGATCGTCACCGTCTGGCTAGATGTAACATCCCCAAAATATTAAACTTGGATCATCAAACTCTAATCATAAAAATTAGGGTTAACAAAAACTTTCCCAACTAAAAATATAAAAGCATTCATATGTGTGTGTATTCAAAGTTTGGATTCTTTTGAATTTCCATGGTTCTGTGTTTCTTTGCTTGTAAAATGATTCTTAGGTGAAATAAACATCATCTAAACAATCCCCAAACTTTTCCCAAAGACAAACAACTCAAAATGAACAAATGAAGTGAATGGTCACTTTGGCCAAATTAACTCTCATGCCTACTTTCGCTATCCCTAGTTTTCAAAACTTAACAGAAACAATTGAGAATCTTTGCACCCCTTGTTAGTACTCATAATAAGGTACCAAGACCCACATTGTGATCTTCCAAAAACACTCAAATGCTCAGTTTAAATGACAGTTTAAAATTGAATCTATCTCATATGGGAAGATCCCACTATTTCAAAAACCACTCAAACAAGCTCAATTTTCAAAACCCAAGCACCCACAGAATCCTCAGCACATGCCTAGCACACCCACAAAAAATCTTTTCAAAATTCAAAAGTAAGTTTCTTGCGGCCATTTCATCAAACATCTTGCAGATTCAAATTAAACAAATCACAAACACTATAGTGTGCCGTAAATTTGGCCTAACTTGTTCCCTCTCTGGTTGCAACTAGTCTTTAGTAGATCATCTATCTCAATTGTAAACATCTAGCACCACTGTGAGATTGCCTTGCCATCAATGGTGAGCAGGCCGAGCCTCACCATGCCACCCCATTGTCGCCGGCCAGATAGCAGCCATCCTAGCCTTGCCCACCTTGTCTGGGAGGTAGCCAGCACCTCACCACCGCCCACTGTCCCCTCCCCAAGCTAGTGCAAGCCGTGGACCACCAGGAACGCCACGCGCCCAGTTCCACTGCGACATGCCGATCCCGCCCTAGAGCGCCACACCCGGCACGCGTGCACACGCCGCCCCTCAACCGCAGCCCATGCCCACCGCTTCGCCATGATCCCAGGAACACGCCAGACACCCCCGTTAGCCGCCCTATGCCTCACAGCCACCGCTCGCTGTCGAAGACGCCGCCTCTGCTGCGCAGAGCACCGCACGTTCCTGACCGATTGCCACCGCCCCTAAGAACGCATTCAAGCCCTAGATTATCGCCAGGAGACCGCCTGTCGATCGCCAACCTCAGCCATGCCGCTAGAAGCCCGTAGCCATGTCGCCACCGTCGCCTGCCCATCCCTCTCGGTCTCGCCATCGAGCCTATAAAAGGAGGCCACCCCCAGACATTTGAAGCACACCATTCCACTCCCCTCACCTCACTGATCGTTCCACCCTCTAGCTAGAGCGCGAGGAGAAGTATCTCGCTGGAATTGCGCCAGAGCAGGCCGCCTCTAGAGAAGAAGGGGTTGTTGATTTCGACCACCCCCGGAGCTGCCTCGACCGTCCCTGAGCTCGCCGTCGACCACTCGTTCGTTTGCCCGCCTCGCCGTCATCGCTGGATCCCAGGTATGCCCCCTATGCACCCCCACTGAGCCGCTAGGTTCGAGCTCACCGGTGACATGATCAACCTTGGTAAAAATAAGAAATCAGAAGCTTTTCTGCTTTCAAACATTTTTCAAATTCCAACCATAAGAGCTTTTGAGTTGATTCCAACTCTCAAAAATCACATTTGATCATACCTTTAAGAATATACAAAAACATTTGGGTTTACTTACAGAAATAATGTTCAAGTAACAAAAGAATGCCACATAGGCATTTCTAGTCACTTTATTTATTTAAAATAAAAAGGTTAAACCTTATGAAATGGTGACACCACTTTAAATCACATTCCCATGTACTGAAATATGTGGTGATGACATGTGTCAACATGATCCCATGTTTGAGTTGGAGAATATTAAATCTTAAGTAGTTTTTCAATGAGTAGAAATTACTTTTCTAAAAATAAAATAAATAAGACAAAAGCTTTAATCTTGTAATGTTAGTGATGATGCTATATCATCTATAGTACACTTTTGTGTGATGATTGAAAATAGTTAAGTATTGTTTGGTGATTGTGTACCTCGTATTTATTTATAGACGCTAGTACCGACCAAGGATACGAGGAGGAAGGAGGATACTACGAGGAAGAAGCCGAGGAGAACTTCAACCACTGCTCTACACAAGGCAAGCCTAATACTACTAGTTGAATGTGCAAGCTATTAACTTAGCAAGTTAACCCTTGCAGGATACCCTACTTATGCAAGCTATTAACTTAGCAAGTTAACCCTTGTAGGATACCCTACTTATGCAAGCTAATACTTGCTTGTTACCATGCCCACTATATGCCTTAAGCATATGTGATCATACCCACTTGATAACCCAATCCTAGTTTTACTTGCAAGCCTTATACTTTATTTCTTTATCAAAGCTATCTCTTAGAGTTTACTTAAGTGACTTATAGATTCTAGGAAGATAATTGAAGGTTGCATAAAGAGCATTAAATTTGGCCTAAGCTAGATAATCTTGATGTCATCCTAAGGCCTGAGATTGAACTTAATTAATCTCCACTTGTTTACCACCCCTCATTAGTACTTACCCCACTTGTAGATGCTAGTGCTAAGCATAAAATTTGATCAACTTTAGATGGGAGTACTTGTTGAAAATGGTTATGAAAACCTTGGAATGATGAGTCATTCTACTGAAATGTTTTGACATGTGTTTCCGAACACCAGATGATTTTGATGATGAAAATGTTGAGGCATGAGCCTTAGCCCTTTATAAAACTAATGGTTGTCTGGATGCGATACCATTCTAGTTTTACCGTACAACCACAATACCCGAAAATTGGGTAGGGCTTGACTGGAAATTTATATACCTTAGTATGGGTTCCCTCACGGCCAAGGTCTGAGCTGAGGCTACATTGTGAAGTTTGTCCACCTTTGCAGTACCCAAGATGACAGATGGTCATGGTTGGGAGGCCAACCTCACAGGAGAGGTGCCTATACTAGGGCGTGTAATTGAAAGGTTAGGATTGATTATCAGCATACTGAGTATGGTGAATTCAGGATTTGTTCCTGACAGATGTATCGAATGTTGTGGTGAAAGTGTACAATCTCTGCAGAGTGTCAAACTATTTGAATAGCCGCGTCCGCGGTTATGGACAGTTGGAGTGGCCATATTGTTCCCCCGTCAGATGTTTTCAAAATGACTTGTGAAATGAATGGAGACTTTGACTTGACCACAACAGAGTTGTGATATGAAATTCAAGTTCCCACTTAGGTGTTATAAAATTCAACTAGTTTTCTTTGCTTCTGAACTTAGTAGAGGTAAATCTGGATTTTTGCAAAACAACCCTAGAGCTTAGTGTCCTACTACAAAAACCCCCTTAACTTGTTAGTATTAGTTTGCGAATACTTAATAGTACCCATGGCTTTGTCCCTGGCTATTCCCGTGGCCAGACTATGAAGAGGAGTATCAGGATCATGGACCGCAGGAAAGATATGACAACTAGGATCGTCTCCCATCGTCAGCATTGCCTGTGACCCCGAAGATGGAGCTTCACCTACGCTACCTTTATTATTACGTTATTCCGCTGCTTGAGTTGTATCAAGAACTGGATCATGAGATCCTTATTTGTGTAAGACCTTATGTATGGTTTGTAATGGATGATGTACTGTGATATCCAAATCTGTTATGTCTCGCAAAAATGGTAATCCTAGGATTGCGATGTATGGCATAACAGGCATCTGGGATTAAAAATCTGGGTGTTGACAAGTTGGTATCAGAGCCATCCTGACCATAGGAGACCCTCGTTAGATTGGACGTTTAAATCAAAAACTTAGTTTCAAAACCTAAGGAAGTGAGTATTTACAAAAACTTATTCCCATTCTTATCACTTTGGTTCTTTCATGAAAATTCATATTCCTCAAAAACTCTTACAAAATACATAAAACTTGACACACTTGATCACTCTACTAACTTACTCATCGTATATTCTTATAGATGGATGTGAAGTACAACAAGTTTTATCAGTTGGGGAATGGAGGAGAACTCATCTTTGAGCATGACCTGGACCAGCTTTCGGAACTTCTGGAGCGCCCGCATCCCGAGTTCTTCGGAGCCTAGCTCAATGACCAAGGAGGAGAAGATCAGCAGTGGTTAGTGGTTGCAAGTATCAGAGGAAAGATTGAACCTCGCACTACAGAGTGAATTCAGTTTACCTTAAGAGAGAACAACTGGCTAGATGGACTTGCCAGGGCCATGCAGGAAGCTCTTGCCCGTCTGTGTGGGTAGAGTATCAATCAGATCAAGGGTACCCGCTTTGAGTTTAACCCGAGGCGTGATGCTATGGGACAGCCACTGGAAGCCCCATATCACCCCGTGCTGAAAACTCAGTTGGACCACCTTAGCTTCATGATGTATGATTGTCAGCAGGAACTGGACAATGCCCATGATTACTCCAACCACAAGTCCGCCATCATCAAGACGAAGGAGCAGACCATCGCCATGCTAGTGAAGGACCGCAAGTTTCGCCGCCGTCAACTCGACAAGAAGGAGCGCATCATTGCCCATCTTCGCCACCGTATCTCAGATTTGGAGGAGACCATCCACAAGAGAGACAAGCACTGGAGGAAAGGGAGAATGCCGGAGAAGATCTTCGTGGAGATCCCTACTCCTATCTCAGTGATGATGACGATTTTCTAGAGGATCAGGCTATGGACTTCTTCACCGATGAGGATGACTTCGCCTTCATCGATGACGATGATGAGGATGACGATTACACCGACTCCGAGGAGTAGTAGCACTTGACCACTAGCGTTAGTGAGTCGTATCCGGTCCCACTGTATCGTAGATTCCAGAATGGTTCTTAAAACCATCTGTTTTCCTTTGTTGTGGTGTGTGTTGTACCGTGTGCTATGAATGAATGAATGAATGAAAAGCAAGTTTCTAGAAAATCTGAGTCAAACTTTAAAAACTTTTCAAAGTCCCCGAACCTTAGAAATTTCCCTCTTTTCTCATGATCTATCTCAATCTTCAGATGCCTCGCGGAGGAAGTGGTTCATCCCCGGACTCGATGTTGCAGATCCTGCAAATGTTGGTTTATGACCGCGAAGCTGAAAGAGCAGAACGTCTAGCCAACCTAGTCACCCTTCAACAGATAGCTCAGATGGCCAACAACAATCAAGGCCAAGGAAATCAGGACAACCATGGATCTAAGCTCAAGAATTTCCAGAACACCAACCCACCTATTTTCACTAAGTCAGAAGATCCCCTAGATGTAGATGATTGGCTGTAAACCATGGAAAACAACCTGGAAGTCGCCGGAGTGGAAGCTAACGAGAAGGTTCTGTTCGCCACCCACTATCTAGCCGGAGATGCAAGAGCGATTCTCCTGCGGCATTCTTCTTGGGGCACTCATTTGAGTAGTGACCCTTATTGGGGCACTCTGTTCTTCACAAATGTTCGCTCCCCACCTAGAAGTCGCCGGAGTGGAAGCTAACGAGAAGGTTCTGTTCGCCACCCACTATCTAGCCGGAGTACAAATGATGACCTGGGAGGAATTCAAGGTCAAGTTCAGCAGAACCCATGTGCCACCAGGTTTGATCAAGAGGATGAGAGATGAATTCAGAGAACTGAAGCAAGGAAGGATGACCGTAGTGGAATACCGTGACTAATTCTTGTCATTAGCTAGGTATGCCTCGGATGAGATCGACACTGAAGCCAAGAAGAAAGAAAGATTCTTGAATGGTCTGCATGATGAGATGCAGACTATGTTGGTCAATATCCCCTTTTGCTGATATTGAAGCCCTCGTCGATTATGCCATTCAGATGGAAGGAAAGATCAACCAAGCCAATGAGAACTGAAAGCGCTGCATGATGCATCAGCCAGGAACCCATCATACCCCAAAGTATCGCCCCAACCCATCTCCAGGATTTGCCCCGAGAACCATCAGACCCCCGATGAACCGTCCGACCTATCCCAACCGTGGAAACCCAAGGCCCAGAGGAAATCACAACAACCCCGGCAACTCAGGCAATTTCAACCGTGCACCACCCAAGTTCAACAAAAACAATGTTGCCGCCAACACCAACACTGCCCCGAGAACTGGAAGAAATGTTGTGCCTGTTGCAGCAAAGGACAAGTCGCAAGTGACTTGTTATGACTGTGGAAATAAGGGTCACTACTCAAATGAGTGCCCCAAGAAGAATGCCGCAGCCCCTAATGCAAATGCGCCAGCTCAGCAGCAACGTCGTGTTCAGCTAGGAAGAAGGTTTGCCCCAGGGAACTCTCTCAACCGCAACGGCCGTCTTTTTCTCATGCATGCTGAAGAAGCCCAGGAAGCACCAGATGTAGTGTTGGGTATGTTTTCTGTTAACTCAGTACTTGCTAGAGTGTTGTTTGATTCTGGTGCATCACATTCATTTGTCACCGAATAATTTGCATGCACTAGTAATATTCAACCCACCAAACTGAAGCATGTTATGATTGTTCAAATCCCCGGTTCAACCACCAAGGCTAGGCAAATTTGCAAAGCCGTCCCTATCCGAATCCATGGCATAGATTTTTATGCTAATTTGATAGTACTCAGAACTAAAGGTTTGGAAGTAGTACTAGGAATGGATTGGATGTCCAAACATGAAGGATTAATTGACTGTGCCAAGAAAGCCATCACCATGACCAATACAGCCGGAATATCAGTCGAGCATGTATCTGAAATCTTACCTCGTCAATTCAAATGCAACAAGAGTATATCCCAACCTACCATTGACCAAGTCCGGATAGTCTGTGAATACCCCGATGTATTTCCAGATGTTTTGCCCGGCATGCCCCCAGATCGGGATATCGAGTTTATCATTGAACTAATCCCCGGAACAGGACCCATAGCCCAGAGACCATATAGTATGAACCCGTCCGAACTAGCAGAACTGAACAAGCAACTAGATGCCATGTTGGAAATTGGATTGATTCAACCAAGTGCGTCACCATGGAGATCACCTGTTCTGTTCGTGGACAAGAAATATGGAGGTAACCGTTTATGTACGGATTATCGGAAGTTGAATGATGTCACTATCAAGAACAAATACCTGTTACCCAAGATAGAAGATTTGTTTGACCAGTTGACCGGTGCCAAAGTGTTTTCTAAGATTGATCTTAGAACTGGCTATCATCAACTCAAGATTCACGTAGAGGATATTCCGAAGACTGCCTTTACCACTAGATATGGATCATACGAGTATACTGTCATGTCCTTTGGATTAACCAATGCCCCCGCTTATTTCATGAATCTCATGAATAAGATTTTTATGGACTTCCTGGATAAGTTTTTCATTGTTTTCATCGATTACATTCTGATTTATTCCAAATCAGAAGAAGAACATGAGCTACACCTAAGGACCATTCTTGGAACCCTTAGAAAGGATCAGTTGTATGCCAAGTTTAGCAAATGTGAATTCTGGTTACAGGAGGTAGGATTCCTCGGCCACATTGTATCAGCCGGAGGAATTGCCGTTGACCCTGCAAAGGTGAAAGATGTCGAGGATTGGCAAGCCCCAACCACTCAAACCCAAGTTCGTGCATTTCTCGGATTGGCGGGATACTACCGCAAGTTCGTAGAAGGATTCTCTAGTATTGCCAGACCCATGACCCAATTGCTGAAGAAGGAAAAGAAGTTTGAATGGACGAACAAATGTGAAGCGAGTTTTCAAGAACTCAAGAGAAGATTGATTTCAGCCCCAATCTTAATCATGTCGGATATCACGAAGCCCTTTGATGTATATTGTGATGCATCCAAGATCGGTCTTGGATGTGTGCTAATGCAAGAAGGAAAAGTTATATCCTATCTATCTCGACAACTAAAGCAACATGAACAAAACTACCCAACTCATGACCTCGAGCTCGCAGCCGTAGTTCTAGCCCTGAAGACATGGAGGCATTACCTGATGGGAAACCGTTGTGAGATCTATTCGGATCACAAGAGCCTGAAGTATATATTCACTCAGAAGGAGCTGAATATGAGACAGAGAAGATGGATTGAGCTAATCAAGGATTACGACCTGGAAATTCACTACCACCCCGGTAAAGCTAATGTGGTAGCAGATGCCCTTAGCAGATTACCGTGCCACTTGAAATCCATGATTTTGAAGGAGCAACCAAGTGTGCACAAGGAGATGGAAGATTTCCGAATGGAACTAGTGAGTGAAGGATTTTTGGCGAGCATAGAACTTCAACCCACTTTGATCAGCCATATCAAGGAGGCACAGAAAGGAAATGCTAGTATCGAAGGAATCAAGCGTCGTATTGGTACAGGCAAGGTACCCGGATTCACTAAAGACGAAGAAGGAGTTCTGTGGTACAAAATACGCCTTTGTGTACCAGTATATTCTGAGTTGAAAGAAGTTATTCTGAAGGAAGCTCATGATACTCTTTATTCTATCCATCCCGGAGGAACGAAGATGTATCAAGATTTGAAAGAGCAATTTTGGTGGCATAAGATGAAGAGAGAAATCAGAAGCTATATCGCCAAGTGTGATATATGTCGGCGAGTCAAGGCGGGACATCAAAGACCCGCCGGATTGTTGCAACCATTGCAGATTCCAGAATGGAAATGGGATTCCGTTGGAATGGACTTTATCGGATTGCCTACTTCTAGTAGGGGAAATGACTCTATCTGGGTCATAGTGGACAAATTGTCCAAAGTCGCCCATTTCTTACCAGTCAAGACCACATATCAGAGCTTGAAGCTAGCGGAGTTATACATCGCTAGAATCGTCAGTTTGCATGGAGTCCCCAAGAACATCGTATCTGATCGAGGAACTCAGTTTACCTCGAGATTCTAGAAGAAAGTCCAAGAAGGTTTAGGAACCCGACTAGATTTCAACACAGCTTATCACCCTCAGACTGACGGACAAACAGAGCGAGTAAATCAAATACTCGAAGATATGTTGAGAGCATGTGTGTTAGAGTATGATCTAAATGGGAAGACTGTCTGCCGTTCGTAGAATTTTCATACAACAACAGCTATCAAGCTAGTTTGCAAATGGCCCCATTTGAGTTCATGTATGGAAGGAAGTGTCGCACCCCTTTGAACTGGTTGGAAGTAGGAGAGAGTCAGATTTTCGTACCCGACATCCTACGAGAAGCAGAAGAGAAGGTTCACAAGATTCATGAGCACCTCAAGACCGCCCAGTCAAGGCAGAAGAGTTACACCGACAAGAGACGTCGAGACCTCGCCTTCAACATCGGAGATTTTGTGTATCTGAAAGTGTCGCCATTGAAGGGAATGCAGCGTTTCCAGCTCAAGGTAAAGTTAGCCCCCAGATATATCGGTGCCTTCAAGATTTTGAACCATCGAGAAGAAGTGTCGTATCAATTGGAACTACCCGAAGAGATGTCAGCCGTACACAATGTGTTCCATATCTCATTACTTCGCAAGTGCCTCGAAGTTACGGAGAAGACTGAAGTGTTCAAGAACATTGATCACTAGACCATAGAGATCAACGATGACCTGACCTATCCCGAAGTACCCATCTGTATTTTGGAAGAGGCTTTCAGAACTACCAGAACCCGAAGCATCAAGTTTCTAAAGATTCAGTGGAGAAACCACACAGAAGAGGAAGCCATCTGGGAGCGCGAAGATCACATCAGGACGGAGTTTCCCGATCTCTTCAAATCCTAGGTAATCTTTTTTGTCCTTTTTTCAAATCTCGGGACGAGATTTTGTTTAAGGGGGGAAGGTTTGTAACATCCCAAAAATATTAAACTTGGATCATCAAACTCTAATCATCAAAATTAGGGTTAACAAAAACTTTCCCAACTAAAAATATGAAAGCATTCATATGTGTGTGTATTCAAAGTTTGGATTCTTTTGAATTGCCATGGTTCTGTGTTTCTTTGCTTGTAAAATGATTCTTAGGTGAAATAAACATCATATAAACAATCCCCAAACTTTTCCCAAAGACAAACAACTCAAAATGAACAAATGAAGTGAATGGTCACTTTGGCCAAATTAACTCTCATGCCTAGTTTTCAAAACTTAACAGAAACAATTGAGAATCTTTGCACCCCTTGTTAGTACTCATAATAAGGTACCAAGGCCCACTTTGTGATCTTCCAAAAACACTCAAATGCTCAGTTTAAATGACAGTTTAAAACTGAATCTATCTCATATGGGAAGATCCCACTATTTCAAAAACCACTCAAACAAGCTCAATTTTCAAAACCCAAGCACCCACAGAATCCTCAGCACATGCCTAGCACACCCACCAAAAATCTTTTCCAAGTTCAAAAGTAAGTTTCTTGCGGCCATTTCATCAAACATCTTGCAGATTCAAATCAAACAAATCACAAACACTATAGTGTGCAGTAAATTTGGCCTAACTTGTTCCCTCTCTGGTTGCAAATAGTCTTTAGTAGATCATCTAGCTCAATTGTAAACATCTAGCACCACTGTAATCTTGCCTTGCCATCAATGGTGAGCAGTCTGAGCCTCACCATGCCACCCCATTGTCGCCGGCCAGATAGCAGCCACCCTAGCCTTGCCCACCTTGTCTAGGAGGTAGCCAGCACCTCACCGCCGCCCACTGTCTCCTTCCTAAGCCAGTGCAAGCCGTGGACCACCAGGAACTCCGCACGCCCAGTGCCACTGCGACATGCCGAGACCGCCCCAGAGCGTCGCACCCGGCACACATGCACACGCCGCCCCTCGACCGCAGCCCGTGCCCACCGCTTCGCCATGATCCCAGGAACAAGCCAGACACCCCCGTTAGCCGCCCCGTGCCTCACAGCCACCGCTCACCGTCGAAGACGCCGCCTCTGCCGTGCAGAGCACCGCACGTTCCCGACCGATTGCCACCGCCCCTAAGCACGCATTCAAGCCCTAGAGCATCGCCAGGAGACCGCCCATCGATCGCCAACCTCAGCCATGCCGCTAGCAGCCCATAGCCATGTCGCCACCGTCGCCTGCCCATCCCTCTCGGTCTCGCCGTCGAGCCTATAAAAGGAGGCCACCCCCAGCCATTTGAAGCACACCATTCCACTCCCCTCACCTCAATGATCGTTCCACCCTCTAGCCGGAGCGCGAGGAGCATCAGCTCGCCGGAATTGCGCCGGAGCAGGCCGCCTCTGGAGAAGAAGGGGGTCATTGATTTCGACCACCCCCGGAGCTGCCTCGACTGTCCCTGAGCTCGTCGTCGACCACTCGTTCGTTTGCCCGCCTTGCCGTCGTCGCTGGAGCCCTGGTATGCCCCCTATGCACCCCGACTGATCCGCTAGGGTTCGAGCTCACCGGTGACATGTTCATCGTCGATAACAATCCGCAGCCGTCGATCTCCCTTCTAATCTAACAAACCACACAGCCTCGTACCGCTTCGCGTGTTATGAGCCACTGACTGGTGGAACCCCCCTGTCAGCTGAGCCTAGCTCTGCGGAGTGACACTGGGCCAGCCCATTAAACTCTCCCGCGCGACCCAGTAGTTTGAATTTAGACTTTTCATTTTTAATTCAAACCCAGTTCTATACCTAGTTTCAAAAATCAACCCAGCTCGATTCATTGAACCAAATTGTATGAAACCAATTTTGTTAGGAAGGTACTAAAATGCTTAATCCAAGCCCGTTGGATTCAAATCATTTGGATCTGTAGATCAACCTTGGTAAAAATAACAAGTCAGAAGCTTTTCTGCTTTCAAACATTTTTCAAATTCCAACCATAAGAGCTTTTGAGTTGATTCCAACTCTCAAAAATCACATTTGGTCATACCTTTCAGAATATATTAAAACATTTGGGTTTACTTATAGAAATAATGTTCAAGTAACAAAAGAATGCCACATAGGCATTTCTAGTCACTTTATTTATTTAAAATAAAAAGGTTAAACCTTATTAAATGGTGACACCACTTTAAATCACATTCCCATGTACTGAAATATGTGGTGATGACATGTGTCAACATGATCCCATGTTTGAGTTGGAGAATATTAAATCTTAAGTAGTTTTTCAATGAGTAGAAATTACTTTTCTAAAAATAAAATAAATAAGACAAAAGTATTGTAATGTTAGTGATGATGCTAGATCATCTATAGTACACTTTTGTGTGATGATTGAAAATAGTTAAGTTTTGTTTGGTGATTGTGTACCTCGTATTTATTTATAGACGCTAGTACCGACCAAGGATACGAGGAGGAAGGAGGATACTACGAGGAAGAAGCCGAGGAGAACTTCAACCACTGCTCTGCACAAGGCAAGCCTAATACTACTAGTTGAATGTGCAAGCTATTAACTTAGCAAGTTAACCCTTGCAGGATACCCTACTATGCAAGCTAATACTTGCTTGTTACCATGCCCACTATATTCCTTAAGCATATGTGATCATACCCACTTGATAACCCAATCCTAGTTTTACTTGCAAGCCTTATACTTTATTTATTTATCAAAGCTACTCCCTCCGTCCCAAGGCATAGGGCGTAAAAATCTCAGCGCGGCGATTAAGAAGCGATTGCCAGGGGAAAAACCTCCGTTAACTTGCCTAATATGCCCTTGCATGCACGCTTGGGAATACCTCTCCTTCCCTTAAATATCTCTGGTTTATTGCGCCAGGTCTCGCACTGTGCGGCATGCGCGGTGGCATTAACTCTCCCCATCCCAGGACCCAATCATGCATCGTTATTTTAGTAAACCGATTGGGAGAAGAGAGCAGGCACCGCGGTCACCCACTTCCACATGCGCTTTGACGCGGAAGACGAAGGAAAGCCTCTGTCGCTATGTTAAAATTTTCCCATATTTCAAGGACGATGGAAACGGAACGGAGGGGTACTTCCAGGAGAAACGGGGAAAACCTGATCCCGCGCCTTAAGCCTTGAGTAAAAACCAGATTTTTTTTAACGCCCTAAGCCTTGGGATGGAGGGAGTATATCTTAGAGTTTACTTAGTGACTTATAGATTCTAGGAAGATAATTGAAGGTTGCATAAAGAGCATTAAATTTGGCCTAAGCTAGATAATCTTGATGTCATCCTAAGGCCTGAGATTGAACTTAATTAATCTCCACTTGTTTACCACCCCTCATTAGTACTTACCCCACTTGTAGATGCTAGTGCTAAGCATAAAATTTGATCAACTTTAGATGGGAGTACTTGGTGAAAATGGTTATGAAAACCTTGGAATGATGAGTCATTCTACTGAAATGTTTTGACATGTGTTTCCGAACACCAGATGATTTTGATGATGAAAATGTTGAGGCATGAGCCTTAGCCCTTTATAAAACTGATGGTTGTCTGGATGCAATACCATTCCAATTTTACCGTACAACCACAATACCTGAAAATTGGGTAGGGCTTGACTGGAAAACTTATATACCTTAGTATGGGTTCCCACACGGCCAAGGTCTAAGCTGAGGATACATTGTGAAGTTTGTCCACCTGTGCAGTACCCAAGATGACAGATGGTCATGGTTGGGAGGCCAAACTCACAGGAGAGGTGCCTATACTACGGCGTGTAATTGAAAGGTTAGGATTGATTATCCGCATACTAAGTATGGTGAATTCAGGATTTGTTTTTGACGGATGTATTGAATGTTTTGGTGAAAGTGTACAATCTCTGCAGAGTGTCAAACTATTCGAATAGCCGCGTCCACGGTTATGGACAGTTGGAGTGGCCATCTGTTCCCTCGTCAGATGTTTTCAAAATGACTTGTGAAATGAATTGAGACTTTGACTTGACCACAACGGAGTTGTGATATGAAATTCAAGTTCCCACTTAGGTGTTATAAAATTCAACTAGTTTTCTTTGCTTCTGAACTTAGTAGAGGTAAATCTGGATTTTTGCAAAACAACCCTAGAGCTTAGTGTCCTACTACAAAAACCCCCTTAACTTGTTAGTATTAGTTTGCGAGTACTTAATAGTACTCATGGCTTTGTCCCTAGATATTCCCGTGGCCAGACTATGAAGAGGAGTATCAGGATGATGGACTGCAGGAAGGATATGACAACTAGGATCATCTCCCATCGTCAGCATTGCCTGTGACCCCGAAGATGGAGCTTCACCTACGCTACCTTTATTATTACGTTATTCCACTGCTTGAGTTGTATTAAGAACTGGATCATGAGATCCTTATTTGTGTAAGACCTTATGTATGGTTTGTAATGGATGATGTACTGTGATATCCAAATATGTTATGTCTCGCAAAAATGGTAATCCTGGTATTGCGATGTATGGCATAACAAGCATCTGGGTGTTGACACTAGAGTCACCTGGGACCAGCTCGATGGAGCGCGTGTGCGTGGTTGCCTCGAAGGAGGTTGAGCCGCCACCCTCCGAGTTGGGATTCTTGAGTATTTTGGGGTTGTCATTGTTGACCCTGCTCGTGTACTTCGCGAGCTCCTCCGTGTGGTTGGCTTCTGTGGCTATGACTGTGTCGGCGAGCTCGGCGCCCTTGGCCTCGCACTCCATGGCCATGTCGGGGTCGCCGTGGACGGTGATGATGTCGCACGGGCCTGGGAGCTTCATCGCGTTATACGTGTAGTGGGGCGCTGCCATGAATTTGGCGAACGCTTGCCCCCTAGGATGCAATGGTAGGGACTATTGAAGGGCACCAGCTCAAAGACGATCCGCTCAGTGCGGAAGTTTGCTGGTGTGCCAAAGGTGACTGGAAGCGTCACCTTGCCGATCGGGTATTCCTTACGACCGGGAACGATGCCCTGGAAGGTGGTGTAGGTCGTATCGATCATCGACTACGGGAGCCGCGGTCTCCTAAATGTGTCTAGGTAGAGGATGTTGATGGAGCTTCCGCCGTCCATCAACATCTTGGGGAGCCAGTAGTCGCCCACCTTGGGCTTGACCACCAAGGCGACTCGCCCCGGATATTCGATCCGTGGTGAGTGGTCCTCGCAGCTCCAGGTGATCCGCTGCTCGGACCAGTTGAGGAAGCGAGTGACGTCGACTTGGGATACCGCGTTCATGGAAGAGGCATGGACGATCACCTTTTTCTCCCGCTTGGTGCTAAACCTGGTGAAGGTGTGGAGCGATCCCACGTCGTTGCCGAATGCCACGCCGTTTGGCGGGTGGTTTTTGGGGTCCTCGCGTGTGTGTCGTGCCTTCTCTATCTCCTTCAGGGAGTGGCAATCGGCGGTCGAGTGTGTGGCAGGCTTCCCCTCCCTGCTGTGGAACACACAGGGCTGGTTGAGGAGAGCCGCGAGATCGAACCTCGGCTTCGCCTTGTAGTTGCCGCTGTCGCAGCGCTGTCCTCCGTCGCGGCGGAAGCTCTTGGGCTCGCGTGGCGTTGACGACGAAGTCGACTCGCCCATCACCGTGGCGCTTGCCGGTGACGCGAGTGTTGCTGTAGAGTAGCTCGGGTCGTCTCCCGTTGTCATGGCCGCTCGGGCGGTGATTTCCTCCCGACTCGTCGTCGGTTTCTTGGTTTGGGTCCTCCTCCGCGTACCGCTTGGCGATCTCGAGGAGGTCCGGTATGTTATCGAGTGTCTTGTACACACGCTTGAGCTTGGTGACCAAGGGCTCGTAGCAGCACGAGGTCTTGAAGCAGTGTATCGCTGTATCCGGGTGGATGCCGGCCGCGTTGAACCATAGGTCCTGCCACCGCTGGACCCAGCTGCGGGTCGACTCGCGGGGTCCCTCAACGCATCGCTCCAGGTCCTCGATGGTGGTGGAGTGAGTGTAGGAGCCCTTGAAGTGCCTGACGAAGGCGTCACGCATATCCTCCCAGGAGTCGATGCTGTCCGCGGGAAGGGTGTTGATCCATTGTCGGCTCACTCCCTCCATCATCAGGGGGAGGTAGCGAGCGGCGAGTATGTCGGTGTGGCCGGCAATTCCCATCGCCATGAGGTACGTGTCCAGCCACACGGACGGGTCATACGAGGGATCGTACTTCTCGATCTCCTTTGGCACTTTGAAGTTCGTCGGGTATTTTTCGCCTCAAATCATTGGTCTGAAGCACTCGGGGCCGACTCGGCTGAGCGATCCCCTTGGTTTGCCATCACGGCGGTTGGTGAGGGTGTGCCTCAAGTCGTCAGGCTGGCGTGCACGCCAGCTCTGGTTGTTGATGATGTGGGTCCGCGTGTCGATTGGCTGCCCGTTGGCAGCGACCATGTTGTTCGTCGGTCGCGTGTCGTTGGTGGAGAGTGCCGCGTTCGCAGGTCGCGGCTAGAGCTGCAGGGGCTCGGGAGGTGGACAATTGATAGTGTTTGCCATATTTTGGCGACCGCTCGAGGCTCCCCTGCTTCCTGACGAGCGGGAGTACATGCGCCCCGCGAATCGGCGCCTGCGGTTTGCTGCTCGACGACCTTGGCGATTAGGGCCTTGGCGTACTGGATCTGCAACGTGCCTTCACCGGTCACGTTGATGCTGTCGACCGCGGCCCGACTCACGATGACGTTGTCCATTGGAGTAGAGAACGGGGGTGGTGTGCGACCGGGTGGCAGTGGGGGATCACCGCTCGTCGTTGTGCCCGGTGGTGGCCGGGCGCTTCCTCCTGGTGGCGCGTTCTCGCAGGCCACGCGGTCGGCGATGCGGGCCGGGTCGTTTTCGTCGTTGAAGTTCAGGGCGCGGCCCTAAACGGTGGGGTTCAGGCGCGACCTGATGCGGTGCTGGTGGTAGAGCGAGAGCTCCTGCGCTGTTACTTGCTCGAGGCGAAATTTTTCACGCTCGGCCTGTTCCTTCCGGACCGCCTCTTCCAGTCGCAGGCGGAGTTCCTCGACCTCCGTCGCCGTCACGGTCGGCGGGATCGGCGTGGAGAAAGGGTCTTGTGGGGCGCTCGTGCCGCTCGCCATGTAGGTCCCGACGAAGCGACCAATCCAGCGTGGAAGTCACCGGAGTTCTCCGATCCAGAGTCAGAGTTGAAGATCCCAAGGATGGAAGGATCCTCGAAGTCCCCCATGTTGGAGATCTGGGTGATGGAGCCTGCGGGTGACACGACGATGATGGATCCGGCGATTGACGCCAGGGTCGCCGAGTCGGCGTCGGCGTTGAGGGCCGCGTCATCCACGGTCGTGCTGGTCTCGGCCACGTTGTTGTTGGCCGAGTCATACTCGGAGGCGAGGCGGTGGATGGTGCGGACCTGACTCTCAGAGAGCCGATCGCACGGTGGCGACTCGCGGATGCGAGCCGAGTCCTCCGAGATGATGACGTCGGTGAAGCCGACGAAGAGGCTGATCGTGCCGACCGGCATGATCACGTTGTGCGTGACGGGGCGTGCCGCCGGGACGTAGCTGCTCGGCAAGATCTGGAGGATCTTGCCGATGGCGATCATGCGGCCGATGGCGATCGTCTTGTTGATTGGCAGATTGGATCTCGCCGCAGAACACCGACCTGACCGGCCATGCCCCACGGTGGGCGCCACTGTCGTGGGAAAAGCCACGGCAGATGCTACAATCGATAGCGAGTAGTAGAACGAGGGGCAAGGGCAGCCAGACATCTGCGGTGCGAGATAAGGGCGGAGACACAGGGTTTTACCTAGGTTCGGCCCACCAGAGGGTAAAGACCTACTCCTGCTAGATTGTATTGATGAGAGAGTACAAGGGCGAGCTCGACGAGTAGGCGACGAGTCGCAGGGGGTGTATGATGGAACGTGTCCTCTATGCGTACCATAGGGAGGTTTATATAGACTCACCTCACTAGGGTTTACAGATCGACAACCGAATTAGTTAAGGATTCGGAAGGTGTTTGACCTAATCCGACTAGGCCTCACTATGTTTTTGGGCCTTCAGCTTCCAGTCGCCTGGCTCCTTGTTGGGTATTGATCCAGTCGCCGTCCTACAGGCCTACTCGCTGGAAGCACGGGCCAGTAGGAAACGTCCTGCTGGGTATACCCCACTCGGCATATCCCCATCACAAATCAAAAAGTGCAAAACTAATGAAAGTTAGAAAACAACTTGGAGAACAAGCACAGAAAAATACAGCTCCATCTGATGAACTGAGCTCCTTCACGAATTTTTACAATGCATCACAAAAATCTATCCTAGGACAGCCACTTTTCACAACTCCTCTACTTGTCAAAAGTAGTTGATCTTGACACAAAAACCAAAACAAAAAGGATAAGTAGCGGTTATTACTGAGGTAATAACTTCCAAGACTCAACAAAACTATTGGGTTATCTCCCAAGAAGTACTTTTCTTTAATGCCTTTAAGTTAGGCTTGATAATTTCAAAGATGCTCACGTAGGAGATATGGATTTGAAGTGAAAGAGAGCATCAAGAATCAAATATCTAACACATTTAAGTCTAACCCACTTCCTATGCAACGGAGTCTCATGAGAAAACAAATTATTGAAACAAAATCCAACTAGCATAGGAAGACAAAACAAGTGTAGCTTCGAAGCTTTCAACATAAAACGGGGAACTTAATATTATTGAGATGCATAAAACCATGTTTCCCTCTCTCATAATAACTTTCAGTAGCACTTTGAATAAAGTTGACAATATAACTATCACAAGAAAGAACTTTATCATTGGAATGAGCATACTTACAATCATCAAAAAGAGGTCCAAGGTCATAAACTGGATCAATAGAAGCAAGTCGTTCAACCCTGAAATCTTCATTAGGCAAACTATTTTCATAAGGAGATTTAGCAAATTTGGAAAAGTTAAACTCATACGAATCTCTATCAAACTTAGTTAAAACTTTCTCCTTTTTACAATCTATAATAGCTCCACAAGTGTTCAAGAAAGGTCTACCAAAAATGATAGGACAAGTTTTACTAGCTACTGAACTAAGCACTAGAAAATCAGCAGGATACTTAATCTTACCATAGAGAACCTCCACATCTCTTACAATGCCAATTGGACAGACTGTCTCTCTATTAGAAAGGTGAATAACCACATCAATATCCTCAAGCTCACAAGGACCAATTTCATGCATAATTTTCCTGTAAAGCTCATAAGGAATAGCACTAGAACTAGCACCAATGTTACATAAACCATAATAGCAATGATCACAAATTCTAACAGAAAGCACAGGAACACTAGCTTTTCTGGCTTTACTAGGATGAGAGATAATATTAGAAGTATCTTCACAGAAGACAATGGCTTCAGTGTTCTCTTGAATACGGTCTAGGAGATCCCATTTAGCTTCTTCCTTCATACATGTGAATGATCCAGCATAAGAAGCATCTAGTAAATCTTTATCATGAAGAGAAAGCCTTGCATAAAAGTTATTGATAATAATATTGTTAGGGAGTTCATGAATAGGACATTTAAGCATTAGTAACTTCAATCTCCCCCAAGCTTGAGTTGTACTCTCTCCATCATGCGACAAAAAGTTTTATATTAGATTCCTATCCTTATGAATCTTGCTGGGAGGATAGAATTTAGAGTAAAAGAGAGGTACTATCTCCTCCCATTCCATGGATTGTCCATTCTTCAGCAGCTTATAACATTCTTCAGCTCCTCCTTTCAATGATATAGAGAGTAACTTCTTCTTCACCTATTCAGTTGTGATACCTGCACACTTAAACAACCCGCATAATTCATGGATAAAAAGCAAGTGATCACCAGGGTGGACAGTTCCATCCGCTAAATAATAATTATCCATTACATGATCAACAATACTTGTAGGTATCTTAAAAGGATCTATCTCAATAGATAGTGGTTCATCTACTACCCTAACAGTGGTAGTAGTTTTCCCAAACAGAAACCAAGTGGGTTATCCATATTGGAAACAAACTAACAAATAAAAAAAATACTCATAGTAGAAGTTTCCTTTACCAGTTCCACTCTTCAATAGCGCCTCACTCCCCGGCAACGGTGGCAGAAAATAGTCTTGATGACCCACAAGTATAGGGGGTGTATCGTAGTACTTTCGATAAATAGGAGTGTCAATCCCAACAAGGAGCAGAAGGTGTTGACTAGTGGTATGGAGCAGGAAATCTTTGTAAATACTTAGCAAACGGATTTTTAGGGGTTTTCTGATAAAGCAAAGAAATAAAGTGCAAGTAGTAAAGACAGCAAACAATTGCAGCAAGTGGCCCAATCCTTTCTTAGCAAAGGACAAGATGGTGGAAATACTAATAAGGACCAAGCATTCTCAAGGACACACGGGAATACTATCAAGTGCTTTCGCTTCATATAGCTAAGTAGTCTTCTTTGGTTTTGTAAGTGTTGTGTGGGTGAACCTGTGCTAATGTATCGACCTTACTTGGACTAGTACATACTTGTAATTAAACCCCTTGCAAGCATCCATAACTACAAGAAAGAAATTAAGATATAAACCTAACCACATCCTTAAACTCTATGATCCAACACTCCCTTGTGCCATGGTTTCCTAACGGGCATTCAGGTTTCTATCACTCTGGCAACCCCACAATTAGTAGCCAAATACACAATGCATTCCCCTAGGCCCATAAATTGTGAAGTATCATGTAGTCGACATTCACATGACACCACTAGAAGAATATCACCACAACTTAAATACTAAACCATTGAATAATATCTCAACACAAATCCACTACTAACAACATGACTTCTCCCATGTCCTCAAGAACTAAACGAACTAATAACGAGACATCATATGGATCAAGATCAAAGATGATACGGTGATGGATAACAATCTGAACATAAACAATAATCCAATGGTTCCACTCACAAGCATCAACTACAATAGTAATCAACACTAGGAAAGTTTCCCCTAAGAATTATGCAAGATTCAACACGATTGTTACAGCGCGATGGAGTGGTGATGATGATGCTGGTGAAGATGATGGTGTGGATGATGATGATGATCCTGATGAAGTCTATCTTGATGATGGTGTGATGGTGACGATATCCCCTCTTTGGGAAGGAATTTCCCCGGCAGAAATCTGTCTGCCGGAGAGCTCTTTTCTCTCGGTGTTTTCCACCCTGTAGAGGCATCAGAATCTTTCTATGGTCACTCCTTGTGTATTAGGGTTTCAAGGAGAAGATATAGGCGAGAGGGCGGAGCCAGAGGTGGGCCAGGTGGGCCACACCCCCTGTAGGCGCAGCCTAGGGTGGCCCGCGCCTAGGGGGTGTGGGCCCCCTATGGCCCATCTCCGCCTCCCCTTCTGGCTTTCTTCGTTTTCTGGGGAAATAGGGTTTTCTGTAGTTTTTCGGGTATTTTTCTAATCTTCGTGATATTGCATCAAAACACCTCTTTTTCCATCAGAATCCTGACTCCGGCAGTTCATCCTCCAAGAATCATCCAACATGCAAAAACAGATGAAAAGACATAAGTATCACCTCTTAATAAGAAATATATCAATGAATAGAGGCAAAATATGATATAGAATGGTGATGCAAATTGGCCGTATCACCCTTCCGGTCCGGTGAACCTTCTAGATCATTCCGGTGAAACCACCGGAATCATTCCCGAACTCCGGAATTGGACTTTCCTTATATGAATCTTATTCTCTGGACCATTCCAGATCCCCTCGTGATATCCCGGATCCCATCCGAGAATCCGAACAACATTCGGTCTCCCTACTTATATTCCATATCTACTAAACAACATCGAATCCTTAAAAGTGTCTCCCTATGGTTCATGAATTATGCAGACATGACCGAGACTCTTCTCCGATCTATAACCAATAGAGGAATATGGAAATTCATATGGTTACCACATATTTCTACAATTACTTTGCGATCGAATGAACCACTTACATATGATACCAATTTCCCTTTGTCTCGTGATAGTTTACTTATCCGAGGTTTGATCGTCGGTATCTCTGTATACCTAGTTCAACCTCGTTACCGATAAGTACTCTTTTGTCGTTCCCGTGATATGTGATCCCTTGAGAGCCAGTAACATGCTTGCAAGCTAATTGGATGACATTCCACCGAGAGGGCCCAGAGTATATCTATTCGTCATATGGATGAAAAAATCCCACTCTTGATCCATGTGCCTCAACACATACTTTCTGAACACTCAATGCCACCTTTATAGCCACCCAGTTACGGTGTGGTGTTTGATGTCATCAAAGTATCCATCCGGTGATGGTGATTAGCATGATCTCATGCTCGAAGGAATTAGGTTACTATGTGTAGCACCCTGGGAAATTCCAAATTAGAAATTGCTTGTTAATTTTTTTGCATCATCATGTGCATCATCATGAACATCATACCACCTTGCATGGTTCATATCTTTGTTTCATTGTTGTGATGTTGCATTGCATTTGTTTACTTGCTCACATATATGACCTTGTCCTTGTTATGTATCTCTCTTGATCTTGCTATTATTCCAATGTGTTTTGCTACCCCCTCTTTCTCCTTATCCATATTTTGGTTTTCTATCAATTGGGTTCTTCTTATTATTCGAGATGGTCATTATTCTGAAACACCAATTGTGTTGGATTAATTCCAACCTCTTATTTTGGTTTCAATACAAATTCTTTTATTCTGGTACAGATGCCAAATCGACCATTGGGCCATTAGTCTTGCTATATCACTCTACTCCCTCTCCTCTTTATTTAAGTGTTATCTCTGTTCAAATTCTCCGCACCAGTTTTTTTTAAAAGTTTAAATCTGTGCTTAAATCATATTCTTGGGCCTTTTCTTGAAATCCTTTCAATTCCTTATTTAATCTTGCGACTATCCAATTTTCATGTACAGCAAGGTTGTACCATTGTTGTGCACCTTCTATTTCTTTCTGTTTTGAAACCATTCTATTCTAGGCCAAATTCTGGGCAACCGGAGTTGTTTTGTTTCAGTTCATAAAGATTCAAGCAAAGTTCAGCTAGACGGCTAGACACTTGGACAGTTTTAGGAATCAGCAGCAGTTCAGGTTCAGTAATGTTCAGCGGAGAGGCAGGCTCCCTGTTTGTCGTCTACCTCGCGAGAGCACGCCAGGTCACGTGAGACGTGACCTCCTGCCGAGCTTCCCCACACGCCTCCACCTGCTCCCGCGCCTCCTTGCCCCCCTCTCTAAATCCCGATCGAGCCCTGCGAACCCTAGACCAACCATGCCGCCGCCATGAACCCGACCTTGGCGAGTTCGTTCCCCACCTGACCACTCCGCCGGAGCGACGCCCACCTCGGCAGGAACGCGGAGGAGGCCTCCGTCGATGTAAGGAGGAGAAGGGCCTGAGCACGTCGGGATCGTCGACGCCGTTCCTGTGCACCCCGCAGTCACCGACGTTGTCCTCTTCTTCTCTCTGTCATCTCCGACTACCGCGAGTACAACCCCTTCCTCATCGTCTTCGGGGTGAGCATCCGCATCCCCTGCCCTTTTCCATGTCTCGTTTAACTGTCAGCGCCGCCGTGACGTTTCGTCGAACACCTCACGGGCACGTCGTCGTCATTGTCTCGGTCATGCTCCACACGGCGCACTGGCACATGCGCGTACTACGTTGCCGGTTTGAGGTCGTCTGCCGAGCGCGCACGTCCGCCATGACCACATGCACGCACTCACTCCCCGCACATCAGGCCCGCCACAAACACCTAACCACATCGCCTCTGTTGGTCACCGTCGCCGGAGTCTACCGCCTGACGCCGTCCGTCTTCTGAAGTTCAGAACCAAGGCACTGAGTTCTTCTTCAGTTTCGCCAGAAACTAAACAGGGCTCCAGATCCTGTCTATATCTTGTCGATCTCCACTTCAAACACAAATTAACCTCATTCCGGTGGATAACCGCACCATCTACAACCTGAAGAGAACATAGTTCGATCCTCTGCTCACCCCACGCGCGCTGCACCATGTGAAAGTCTGAATCAGCTGGCCTGTTTTGCACGTCTTCTTTCGATTCAGCAGCCAGCGTGCTTGTTTGTGTCTTGTTAAAAACCTATCGTGTACAGCAACGTTAACAGGTCCTTGGCCAATCAAAGTTCAATTCTCATCTTAGACTAAATGCTCCATCTTTTTTTTATTCTCTTGTTTCTTTTGTTAAAATTTGAGAAACTTACTTTTACAACCTGTTTTGGTATACATCAAAAACCTGGTCAGTTCCAAACTTTCTGGAACAAATAAAAGGTGTTGAGTAGTTCAATTTTATCATCGTTTTAGTTTTTAAAAACTAAAATTTGAAAAACATAATTACATGGCCCGATTATTATGTAATCTTACAACACACATATCTTTCGTTTTATAATCTCAAACTTAACAAATAATATGTCTAAATCGATCAGCATGGCGAGCCCTTTACAACTATGCATTCTATGATATCAATTGAAGCATGTATCATTTACAAATTATAAAATCAAAACTGTTTATGCAAGAAAAACATGATGAATAAAATTGCAAAATAATCATGTCTTATTAATAATTCCCCACTAATGTTATGTCATCATTGTACTACGCTAACGACATACTTTCAACATGTTTTGTATCATTAACTTGCCATGTCATGCATCATATCATGATCATGCCGGTTCTTTCACATTAGTGTTGCATCGTTTGTTCCTTCTAGTGTTTTGCTTCTTTCCGGATAGGACGACGAGATGTTGTGAGCTTCGACAAGTTCTTCGGTTACGAATCTTCGGCAATATTTTCCAGGCGAGCATTCTCCCCCTTTCTACCTATTTTCTTTTATAGTCTTTACTTCCTCCTGTTGATCTACTGCTATCTGTGTTGCTATCTGTGTTGCGATGCTTTAGATTCCGTACCACTTTATATCCCTTGCAGCCTTTATATTGCCTTGGACACCTCCTATTACCTGATGTTTGGTAGACAGTCGGTCTTGCGAGTCGTAGTTGCTTGCTCAGGTGCTTCTTCGCGTCGTCGATGTTCCACTGATGTTGGGGGTTAGCATATTATTAATGATGGAGATAAATCATGGCTTTAATTACAGTTTAATAACTAAAATTGAAAGTAGGTAAATAATGCAGAGGCACCGGTGGGTAATAGACATTATTTGGTTTTTAACCGCTCATCGGTGTCCTGTAGTACCTCGAGTTCTTGACACCTGTTTCGAGATCGAGCGCGCTAACCACATGTGGGGTGTGTGGGCACCCCCATCGATTTATTACCTGATTTTAAAGTATTGTACCGGGGGCCACAAACTAGTTTAGAGCTTTATTGCTATCCTGTACTTATGCCATGCTTTACTGCTTTATTTACGATTGCGCGTGAAGCGCCTGTACTGTTTAGGAACAAATGTAGAATATTTGCGCGGTATCGACAAGCCTAGTCACACTTTCGGGTTTTCAGTCGTTTACAACCATTGGCACAAACCTCGGGGTTCGTTCCGGAGCCGGCCAACTTTGTTGCGGGTAGCTTAGTGGGGTGGCCCTCATGTGCCTCCTTTGGGTCTGGGAAACATCGTGTCCGAAACCCCGTCGACATACCATTGGGTGTATGTTTTGCGATCTTATACCTACCTGATCTGACAACAAGGGTGTAGGTGCGTGTGGAAACTTTGGTGCACTCCTACAGGGTTAAATCTTTCGAGAAGCCGTGTTCGCGGTTATGGACGACTTGGAGTACAGTTCTCGATCATACACAACTATAACTAAAGTTCACTGTTATAATTTGACTTGTATCTAATATGACTAGTAAGTTGGACAACCACCATAGAAAGAATGAATAAAATTGCCAACTGCGTGAGTTTCCTTGACATGCCTTCCTCGTTTAGTCTCGAGGGGGAATACCAGGATGGGTATGATTGGTGCTAGTATCAAGATGAATCCGAACAGGTCGTTCTCATCTTTCTCTGATAGCCGACAGTTGTTTTGAGTCTATAGGTTGTTTAGTGCATGCTGCGCTACCGCTTCAGTCCACCATACCTATGTAGGCGAGGATTGCCGGATTCTAAGACTTTCCGTGTACAGGCCTCGGTACTGACCGCTCTCTTTTTTCCTTTGCCCTTTGCCGGCACCTCTTTTATTGTAGCAGGTTTTTGAGATCGACGTCGTTAGCAGGGTTACCCTTCCGGCTTGGCCTGGGCAGGGTTATGGACGCTATTGGTTATTCTACATGGCTCTTAGCCCCATTTGCATCTTGTCTGTACTCGGACGTTGTATCATTTTCAAGGTGATTTGGATCTTTGTATTGTATATCTGTATTCTTGACTCATGGAGTCGTTGTTGTATATATCTGTTCTGTGGGTTCCATCGTGGACTATTGTGTAATGGTATTACTTCGTTTTTGACCTGCACGAAAGTGCCTGGTGGACGCATTTGAATCGTTCCTATGTGGGTTTGGCGGGAATCGCTAAAACTTGCATAGGGCCGATTCGAGGGTGTTACCTATAGATAAGCTTATAGCCTATGAAATGACTTGATCTTTATGCTACGCTTATCTATATGAGTATGTCCATCACACCATTCTCCTAATGATATGATCTTGTTGTTAATAACATCTCAATGTTCATGATCAGGAAACCATGATCATCTATCAACCAACAAGCTAGTATTATAAAGAGGCTTTACTAGAGACTCTAATTTAGTTTACAAATCACACAAGTATTAATATTTCCAGTTAATACTATTATAGCATGAATGTAAACATTTATCATAAACACAAAGATATAATAATAACTATTTTTATTATTGCCTTTAGGGTATATCTCCAATAGTCTCCCACTTGCACTAGAGTCAACTAATCTATATTACATGGTAATATACCGAACACCTATGACGGTTTGGTGCTGGTCATGTTTTGCCCTCGGGAGAGGTTTAGTCAACGGATCCGCCACATTCAAATATGTGTATACTTTGAAAATCTATATGTCACCATCTTGGACATGCTCTCGAATAGCATGAAAATGCATCTTGATATGCTTTAGCTTCTTGTGTGACCTTGGTTCTTGCGCATTGGCTATGGCGCCCATGTTATCACAGTAGATGGACATTGGGTCCAGCGCACAAGGAACCACACCGAGCTCTATAATGAACTCCTTCATCCATATCGCCTCTTGTGAAGCATCCGAAGCAGCTACGTATTCCGATTTAGTTGAAGATCTCGCCACAACGCTTTGCTTTGCACTCCTCTAGCTTACTTCTGCACCATTCAAAGTAAATACTTATCCAAATTGAGATTTAGAATCATCCAGACCGGTGTTACAACTAGCATCGGCGTAACCATTAACAACGAGTTGTTCATCACCTCCATAAGAAAGAACCATATCCTTCGTTCTTCTCAAGTACTTAAGGATGTTTTTGACCGCTGTCCAATGATCCACTCCTGGATCACTTTGATATCTGCTAGTTAAACTAACAGCATATGCAATATCGGGTCTAGTACATAACATGGCATACATGATAGATCCTATGGCCGAGGCATAGGGAGTCTTACTCATTCTTTCTCTATCTTCTACCGTAGCTGGACTTTGAGTTTTACTCAAGGTCGTATTGGGAAACATGGGCAAGAACCCTTTCTTTCTATCTTTCATTCCAAACCTCTTTAGAACTTTGTCCAAATATGTACTCTGTGACAATGATATTAGGCGTCTCGATCTATCTCTATAAATCTTTATGCCTAATATGTAAATAGCTTCACCAAGATTCTTCATTGAAAAACTATTATTCAAATAATTTTTGACACTATTAAGAGGGTCAACATCATTCTCAATCAACAATATGTCATCCACATATAGTACTAGGAATGCTATAGAGCTCCCACTCACTTTCTTGTAAATACAAGCTTCTCCATAAGTTTGTATAAAACTAAAACTTTTGATTACCTTATCAAACGTTGATTCCAACTTCGGGATGCTTGTTTCAATCCATAAATGGACCGTTGAAGTTTGCATACCTTGTCAGCATCTTTAGGATCGACAAAACCTTTGGGTTGTACCATTTACAACTCTTCATCAATGTCTCTATTGAGGAATGCCCTTTTGGCATCCATCTGCCATATCTCATAATCATAATATGCAGCGATTGCTAACAAAATCCTCACGGACTTTAACTTCACTACCGGTGAGAAAGTCTCATCATAGTCAACTCCTTAAATTTGTCGAAACCCTTTTGTGATAAGTCGAGCTTTATAGACAGTAACATTGCCATCAGCATCTGTTTTTTTCTTAAAAATCCATTTGTTGTCGAACAGCCTTCTAGCCATCCAGTAAGTCCACCAAAGTACATACTTGGTTTTCGTACATGGATCCAATCTCGGATTTCATGGATTCTTGCCATTTATTTGAATCTAGGCACATCATCGCTTCCTCATATGTTGCAGGGTCGTCGATGTTGTCCACCAATATGATACTCATAACAGGATCATACCAATCAGGAGTGATACGAGTTCTCGTTGACCTGCGAGGTTCTGTAGTAACTTCAACCGAAGTTTCATGATCAACATCATTAGTTTTCTCTCTTATTGTTGTAGGCGCCACAAGAACTTCTTCAGGTGCTGCGCTACTCTCAAATCCGAGAGAAGGTTCGACAACCTCATCGAGTTCTACTTTCCTTCCTATCACTTCTTTCGAGAGAAACTCCTTCTCTAGAAAGGATCCTGTAACATCCCAGGATTCTAGAATTTTGGATCTCAAAAAAAATTGCATTTCATTCATCATTGCATCTCATGAAAAAAAATTGATTGAAAACCTTGTGTCAAAACCCTTTTCTGCTATTTCAAATATTGCCATATAAAGCATTATATGCAAACGGCGTATTTAAAAACTTTGTCACTAGTCAAAGTTGTTCTCTGAAAGTTCACTGTGTGTGTTTGATTTTACAAAAAATTATAAATTAGAATCACTCCATTTGGAGATATAAATCAAAATCTATAAAAGAATTACAAAACATAAAAAGAAACAGGAAAAAAACTAAACCAAACCTACCTACCCGGCGACCCAGCCTGCGCAGCGCTCAGTAGCAAGCGCAGCCATAGCAACAGCAATCGCAGCCCAGCAGAGCAGTCCCAGCAGCGCAGCCCGCCTCCCCTCTCTCTCTCTCCCGCTGACGTGTGTACCCCATCGCCCGTCTCCTTCCTCCTGATGATGTCCCTGACGAACACGACGTGCTCCCAACATACTGCCAACGATTCCCGGCAAATCCGCTCGATTTGGTGGCCCTCTCCACGAATCCATCCCCTTAAATACCACGCATCGCCTCCGTTATTATTTTTTTGATCCTTCCGAAACCCTAGCTCCCTCTAGATCGGTTTCCAATCTCGCCGGTCACCGCCGCCATTGGAGCTCTAGTGAAGATCGAGCCCGACGATTTCCGTCGACCCCGTCGTCCCCGCACCCTCTTCTTTCCCTCATTCTCTTCCCTGTCCTCGACCGCGTCGACTAACCCCTCTTTCCCCCTCGCAGGAGTACCAGAACATTGACAATTGCTCGTCGGAGCTCTGCTACTGTCTGCCGCCTCCGTCCGCGCATCGCCATCTGCAGAGGAAAAACGAGTCGACGCCAAGCGCGCCTTCGAGTTCTCTGTGTCGTGCCTCACCCTACCGTCTACTCCTTCGTAAACCCCAGACCGCCGGACCGCCGCCACCGTCGCCACCCGAAGCCGCCGTCCGCCAACGTCTGCATCGCCGTTGACTGCAACCGACGCCTGGATCAACAGCAGCCGTAGGATCCTCCATCAGCGCTCTAGATTAGAAGGCCAACTGAAGAGGTATCGGTGAATCAAATTGTGTCGTATGGCATACCACGTCATCAGCCCAGTCAAGTGCCGCATCTACGCTGACCTAGCCCCTGGCCAACCAGATTAGGCCATGTGTCGCCCTTGTCTGCTGATTAGGTAATTCTACCTAAAAATAGTAGAATATTGTGACATATTGTAAAAGTCATATAAAATCGAATATATGTTCAAAAATTATAAATAATATACCGTTGGATTTATAAAATCGTGTAGAATATTAATATGAGATTATATCTAATGTTTACAGTATATATTTACTATAATAATTTAAATGATTTAATAGACAATTTAGACTAAATAAATCATAGTAAATTATATTTATATATTTTTTTGAACTGGGAAGGGCCTCGAAGGACCCTGATTCTGCATTAATTAGGCGGAGGGTACACTTTTACAAAAAGGATCTCGAAGAAAATTACAATTACAACCAGATCCTTGATTCTAACACAGAGCACCCTACAGGAGGTCCTGAAAACGCGATCAGGACCAAGCACATCGCCGCCAGCAAACCTCCAGACACAGCCGTCTCTGCCGACGCCGGGGACGAAACCACTTGGTTCAACGGAGGCGCAGTTTGCCGTGCTGAGGTTGGGGAAGATCCTCCCTTCTCGGAGGAGGAAGAAGCTCGAGCATCTACAGTCTTCGAGCTTGGCGAGGCCAAACTTTTGGCCAGAGATAGCAGTGGTCAAAACCGGACCACCGCTTGGGGATCGCCGCAGGGATAGCAGAATCAACACCTGGATTAACCAGATCTCCCAACCATCCTTCAATTCCAACGAGCTGCAAGCATCCTCCCCCTCTCCCTCGCCACCACGGCCGGCCGGGAAGGGCAGAACAGATTGCAGATCGAGTAATTGGGGACAGCAACGCTTATGGAGAGAGCTTGCGCCAGAACTCACCGATTTCATCTTCCTCCTTGGAAGCTTGACCGAGAAGCACCACCGCAGCCGCTTGACGTTGCGCCCAAACGCCAAAACGGACGAGCTACCGGCCTTATTGATGGAGATCTCTGGCTCTAAGTCCACCGCCTGCAGCTGCTCCCGCCACCGAAGCTCTGCAACAACGAAGAACAAAACCAGAACGGGCAAGATCCAGCCTCGAAGATCCAGCCTCCTACTCCCAAACGCCACACAGGGACTACATCTACACCTAATACTACCACCGGCGCCTCCCCTCAGCCAACTCCGGCCGGCAACGCCGACGGGAGCGGCCTTGGTTTGGCCCGGAAACGCGAGAGGAGCACGCAGTTACTGTAGATAGGAGAGAGAAGGAGAGGATAAGAATGACTCTTAGGAGGAGAGAAATTATATTTATATTAGAAAAATACAAATAAGGTACCTATGGATCGTAATTTCATATACAACAATAATATACTGTTGTATCCAACTTCTATAGTGTAGAACTGGTGTAGAGATTTTAATAGATTTAATGGCCTTTTAGAGTATAAAATTCATAGTAAATAATTTATATGTTAGAAAAATATGAATAATATGTCCCTCGATTAACAATATCATGTAGATTACAGATCTGGTTTTAGTTTTAATTTTAGAGAACCTAAACTATTTAAATAATTTAAGCTCCATTAAACAGTAATTAAATCATAAGAAAAGATTTATAATCCCGATTAAGGTGAATCCAATTGCTACTGGTTCGTATTAATGTCCTCTATCCAGTACACCCTAGTAACAAATTTTATTCGATAGTAAGGACATAAGTTGCAACAGAATGATTAAAACCCCTATATTGGCAATCAAGTATTAATAATAAATAACCTATTGCATTAAATAATTTTTCTACATGCATCATATGATCTCATAATGTTTAGAGAACTAATTTCAACCATTGTGACATATTAAATCGTCATGCATGCATTTGTTCATCATTTTTTTGTTGTATTGTGCATAATTGCATTGTTTTGAATGGTGTGTTTGTTGTGCACTTGTTTTAATCGATAGATTGCGAGGAGTACAACGTTCTTGATTGTGACGAGTGCAACCTTTTATTTTGTGACAATTTTTCGAACGACTATATCCACTAAAGGCAAGTGGCACTATCATAAATGTCCTATTTATTTTCCTATGCATTATAGTTGTTTTAGTAGAATTGCATGTGTAGGAATATTTTGCACTATGTGTTATGCTATGTCCTATTTAGGATATCCTTTTGTATCTTGCTTAGTGGAAACATCGTAGTAGTAGTATGCTTAGCCCTGCTATAGATTCGTGGTGGAATATCATGTTATGATTATATGAGGTATTGGAAAAGTCATGTTTTTATATAATAAACAAGTACTTAATGAATCATCTGGGTGGAATATTATTGTTGTTGAGTTTGGAAGAAGTGGCAACGAAGGGGACCGTATCTTTGGCTACCTCTCTCGTGTGTGCACTGGAAGAAGACCACCTAGGCATCATAGAGATTGGCATGTTTGTCGTACAATAGCTTCCGTGTACAGCCACATGCTAATATGGGCTCTGGCTTAGTTAATTACATAGAGGAAGACCCTTTGCATTGGTATATCTCCAGGTTAACTAGAATTGTGTATTGGAGGTTATATCCTTGCATTGGTGACTATTAGACGTGCTAGCATTGTGTATTGGGAGGACTTCTATGGAAAGACTTCGTCACATTCTCGATTTGCGGTATACCAATTGGTGTGTACTAAACCAGCGGCCACTGGTGGCGTCAAGGCGAGATTGTGTCGTATGGGCAAAGTGTACAACTTCTGCAGAAGATATAAATCTAATCGATTAGTCGTGTCCCCGGTTATGGACAATATTAAGCAACTAGGGCTTGAAGCTTATGGATGATCTCGACATTCCAATTTCTTAATAAAATTTGATGGATTAACAAGGGAGTAGGAGAACTTGGTGTTGGCCAATGTGTTCAGAAAAGATTAAAACTATTTGGAAATGTTAGGATAAAACTATTGCTTTATGCAAATGAGCCTGAAACTCCACTTGACCAAATATGCATGTAATTGATAGGTTCCATTTATATCATATACTAGTGACACTTGCCAATACATTCAAAGTATTGACCATTCGTGGCTGCAACCTTTCATGTTGTAGGTTCTATCATTTCTGAGTGATCTTTATAGGTCGCGGGACTCCACTCAACGATTGTTCGCCCGTGGCACATTTGAAGAATGGAGATCTACCTTATTTTATTTTACGCTATATACTTGTGTAATATAATGTAAATTCTGGATCATATTCGTTGTATTTATGATGCACAGTTAAATTTGGTATTCATTTTGTACTGTGTGTGCCAGTGAACTAATCCAGGGATTATCACTATACACATGAACCCAGCCTTATTAGACGAGGGTGTTACAAGATGGTATCAGAGCTGTGCGTTGACTGTATGATCGTGACCTTAGAAATGGATTACTAACAGGAGACCTCTATTAGGATAACTATCATATTTTCTAGTTATTAGAGTTCTTATATTCCTTGACTATCTTTTCTATAACCTTTTCTTGTTCAAAATTGTAGTTGTCCATTTCTTTGATACATGTATGAGTGTTGTCTATAAGTAAAGTAAGAAATAGGATGACACAAATGAGCATCTCATCATTTTTGGTTAGATCTGGACCACCATATTTTATCTCTTTAGGAGATCATCGCTATCGTGTTAGCATATTGATCTTATCAACTTATATGGTATGACAATATTAGTTGTTTGCTTTGTTGTATTGAGCTATTTTGTGTGATGCCTTATTTAGGATAAGTTAGTTTTGAAACTCTGAAGTTGATGGAGTTTTCGTGAGGTTTTTAGATTAGTTTAATGGTGCGAATTGATGAAAATTCGTGATATTACTGTTGCAGTTTTCTGCCTGACCTGTTGTACCGCATGATTTTTCATACTTCACTGGTAACTCAGACAAATCTGAAAAAATAGGATCTAGAGCGTAATTACCTGTACTACATGTATAAAAATTGGCTAAAATTCCTGACGAGTTTAAGATGCACAGAAAAATTCGTGAAACCTGCTGTATTGTTTTGACAGATTTTGTTTATTGCTTATTTGTTGCTCTATTCTACTCTAGTATTGTCTCCAACCTTTTCAAATTATTTTATGGTTATATACTGCTAGTTTTAAACCCCTGTAACGTTGTATTGCAAGTTTTGTTTGTGTGTTGATTGCTTATGATTGTTTGCTTGTTTGTGACATTGATTGCTTCATATAGTTATGGGTAGAAATACTTCTCTTAGTCCTATTCTATCTATACTCATCTATGCTATCCCAAACAGATGCCGCCTCGTCGTCAACCCACGGGATGGAGCAGTTGATAGCAGCACAAACACAACTATCACAAGTGGTTAATCAATTCATAGCAAACAACAACAACCCAACCCAAGTGGATGCACTCACTAGGTTCCTAAAGCTAAGGCCTGCAAAATTCTCAAACGCACCTGAGCCTATGATTGTACTTGATTGGCTACGCTCAGTGAATAAGGACTTAGTAACAGTTGGATGCACAGATGAAGAGAAAGTGAGATTTGCTGCTCACCTACTTGAAGGACAAGTAGCTACTTGGTGGGATACCTTTCAGATTACCCACCCCATTGATACAATCACCTGGGAGATGTTCGAGGAAGGATTCAAGACAAACCATGTCTCATCTGGAGTCATGACCCTAAAGATAAAGGAATTCCGTGATCTACACCAGTACAATCGCACAGTGTTAGAGTACATAGAGGAATTCACCAATTTGTCTCGCTATGCTCCGGAGGATGTCGACACTGATGATAAAAGGAAAGAGAGATTTCTGGATGGACGGAGTGATGAGCTCTCGGTTCAGCTATCAGTAGTTTACACTCCCACTTTCCAGGATCTAATGGACAAAGCTAGGATTCTTGAAGAGAAACAAAAGCAAGTTGAGAAACGCAAGAGAAAGCACAACAACAACTGCAACTCAGGATCATGTCAGAGAATCTGTACCTTCCATAATGGGAATGGAAATTCTAGACATCACATGAATGAAGGCAACGAACATGACCACCATGGGCATGAGGACCACCACAACAACGATGGAGTTAATAGTGGTGACGAGGATAGTCAAGACAATGATGGAAATAGTGGCCTTAACCATCATAAGAAGTCCAAAAAGAGGGATATAAGCTAGCTACAGTTTTATAATTGCAATGAACTAGGGCATTATGCATCAGACTATCTTGAGAAGAAAAATAAGAAGGCTGAGAAAAAAAGAATGCTAGAAACTCTAATGGGAACAAGCCCAATCCAATCCAGAAGGGGAATGTGAACCACCTCAACATTTACCACCTCTTTGATGGAGGAGTCATTGAAGAGCTGGATGAATAGGAATGATGATGAATTGGTAGCACCCTGGTGTACCTCGAACCTATTTCTTTCTAGCCTTTCCAAATATTGGGACGAGATTTCTTTTAAGGGTGGTAGTCTGTAACATCCTAGGATTCTAGAATTTTGGATCTAAAAAAATTGCATTTCATTCATCATTGCATCTCATGAATTTTTTTTGATTGAAAACCTTGTGTCAAAACCCTTTTATGCCATTTCAAATATTGCCATATAAAGCATTATATGCAAACGGTGTATTTGAAAACTTTGTCACTAGTCAAAGTTGTTCTCTTAAAGTTCACTGTGTGTGTTTTTATTTTACAAAAAAATATAAACTAGAATCACTCCATTTGGAGCTATAAATCAAAATCTATAAAAGAATAAAAAGAAACAGGAAAAAAAACTAAACCAAACCTACCTACCCAGCAACCCTGCCCGAGCAGCGCTCAGTTGAGTTTGGAAGAAGTGGCAACAAAGGGGTCCATATCTTTGGCTACCTCTCTCGTGTGTGCACTGGAAGAAGACCACCTAGGCATCATAGAGATTGGCATGTTTGTCGTACAATAGCTTCCGTGTACAGCCACATGCTAATATGGGCTCTGGCTTAGTTAATTACATAGAGGAAGACCCTTTGCATTGGTATATCTCCAGGTTAACTAGAATTGTGTATTGGAGGTTATATCCTTGCATTGGTGACTGTTAGACGTGCTAGCATTGTGTATTGGGAGGACTTCTATGGAAAGACTTCGTCACATTCTCGATTTGTGGTATACCAATTGGTGTGTACTAAACCAGCGGCCACTGGTGGCGTTAAGGCGAGATTGTGTCGTATGGGTAAAGTGTACAACTTCTGCAGAAGATATAAATCTAATCGATTAGTCGTGTCCCCGGTTATGGACAATATTAAGCAACTAGGGCTTGAAGCTTATGGATGATCTCGACATTCCAATTTCTTAATACAATTTGATGGATTAACAAGGGAGTAGGAGAACTTGGTGTTGGCCAATGTGTTCAGAAAAGATTAAAACTATTTGGAAATGTTGGGATAAAACTATTGCTTTATGCAAATGAGCCTGAAACTCCACTTGGCCAAATATGCATGTAATTGATAGGTTCCATTTATATCATATACTAGTGACACTTGCCAATACATTCAAAGTATTGACCATTCGTGGCTGCAACCTTTCATGTTGTAGGTTCTATCATTTCTGAGTGATCTTTACAGGTCGCGAGACTCCACTCAATGATTGTTCGCCTGGCACATTTTAAGAATGGAGATCTACCTTGTTGTTTTCCGCTGTGTACTTGTGTAATATAATGTAAATTCTGGATCATATTCGTTGTATTTATGATGCACAGTTAAATTTGGTATTCATTTTGTACTGTGTGTACCAGTGAGCTGATCTAGGGATTGGCACTATACACATGAACTCATCCTTCTCAGGCGAGGGTGTTGCAGATCCATTCTTGGCAACGAAGATTTTGCCCTCGGATCTATGATAGAAGGTATACCCAATAGTTTCCTTTGAGTATCCTATGAAGACGCATTTTTCACTTTGGGTTCAAGCTTTTTAGGCTGTAACTTCTTTACATAAGATTCGTAACCCCAAACTTTAAGGAACGACAATTTAGGTTTCTTCCTAAACCATAATTCATACGGTGTCATTTCAACGGATTTAGATGGTGCCCTATTTAAAGTGAACGCGGCTGTTTCTAATGCATTACTCCAAAATGATAGCGGTAAATCTGTAAGTGACATCATAGAATGAACCATATCTAAGTGAGTTTGATTATGATGTTCGAACACACCATTACGTTGTGGTGTTCCCGGCGGTGTCAATTGTGAAAGTATTCCGCATTTCTTCAAATGCTCGCCAAACTCGTAACTCAGATATTCACCTCCATGATCAGACCGTAGAAATTTAATCTTCTTGTTACGTTGATTCTCTACTTCACTTTGAAATTCATTAAACTTCTCAAAAGTTTTGCACTTATGTTTCATGCAATAGATATACCCATATCTACTCATGTCATCCGTGAAAGTAAGAACATAACAATAACCACCGCATGATGCTACACTCATCGGGCCACACACATCGGTATGTATGATTTCAAATAAGTTCGTAGCTCGCTCCATCATACCAAAAAATGGATTCTTAGTCATTTTACCCATCAGACATGCTTCGCATCTTTCAGGTGATTAGAAATCAAGTGATTCAAGAAGTCCATCGGAATGGAGTTTCTTCATACGCTTCACTCCAATGTGACCAAGACGTTATCGCTTAATTTCAAATGTTTAGCTTCAATGTTATTAATATGTGTATTACTACAATCGAGTTTTGATACGTCAGAAACGTATCTATAATTTTTGATGTTCCATGCTTGTTTAGTATATACTTTGCTTTGATTTGTCTACACTTTGAGGTGTTTTTATATGTTTTCTGGTACTAACCTATTAACAAGATGCCACAGTGCCAGTTGCCTGTTTTGTTCTGTTTTTGGTTCCAGAAAGGCAGAAAATCAATATTCTCGGAATTGGACAGGACAAAATCCAAAGTCAATATTTCATCGAGGAGAACACGGAGTCCAGAGGAGAGATGGAGGGGAGCCACAGGGTGGCCGCACCCCCAGGCGCGGGCCCACCCTAGGCCACGCCTGGGCAGGGTGTGGCGCCCCTGGCCGCTCTCCTGCCTCGCCTCTTCGCCTATAAGAAGCTCCCGATGCCTAAACCCTAAGTACCTGATCAATATTCCACGAAACCGTCTCTAGCCGCCTCCACCATCGTCCCTATATCAGGGGGGGATCTGAAACTCTTCCCGGCATCCTGCTGGAGGGGAGATCATCCAGGAGGCCTTCTTCTTCATCATGCCAGCCTCCGATATGAAGCGTGAGTAGTTCCACCTTGGACTATGGGTCCATGTAGTAGCTAGATGGTTGTATCTCCTCCTTTGTTCTTTCATGTCTAGATTTTGTGAGCTCCGTTCATGATCAAGATCTCATCTATTTGTAATCATGCATGTTGTGTTTGCGGGGATCCGATGGATATTGAGATTACTATGTCAATTTGATTAATGGTTTTCTCTTATTGATTCTATCATGTCAGTGTTGTTTGTGATCATGCATGCTCTCCGTTGTTAGTATCTATCTTGGCAAAGTAGTTGCTAGTGACTCCAAGAGGGGGTATTTACGCTCGATAGTGGGTTCATGCCTCTGTTTAATCTAAGGGAAGTGACATAAATCTCTAAGGTTGTATATGTGTTGTTGCCACTAGGGATAAAACAACGGTCTCTTGTTCATGGAACAAGTGGATTGTTTACATTACACACTTTGCTTAAAGCAGTTGTCTGTTGCTTGCAACTTAATACTGGAGGGGGTTCGAATGATAACCCAAAGGTGGACTTCTAGTCATAGATGCAGTTGGATGGCGGCCTATGTATCTTGTTGTATTGCCCAATCGAATCTCATAGGATCATGATGTCTAGTATTGCATTGTTATGCCTTGCTCAATCCTGTCAATTGCCCTGCTGTAATTTGTTTACCCTGCATGCCATGTTTTTTTATCTAAGGATAACACCTCTAGTGAACTATGGACCCTGGTATAATCTTTACCATTGATACATCTTCCACTGTTACTGTTTACTTTCTGCAAACCACTATCACCTTCCACACCACACAGTTAATCCTTTGTTATAGCAACCGATGAGATTGACAACCTCACTATTCGTTGAGGCAAAGTCTTGAGTTTGTGTTATGCAGGTTTCCAAGTTTCTGGCAACACCTTTGAGACGTTTCCTTCCTCCTACTAGTTCGATAACCTCAGTTTCTTACTGAGGGAAGACTTGCTGCTGTGCTGCATCACACCTTGCTCTTGGGGTTTCCCGACGAAGCGCTCCCACATCAACGAAGTGCCATCACAAGTTTTCTGGCGCCGTTGCCGGGGAGGCCAAGGACGTCTTCACAAGGGGAGTCCTTCTCAACCTTTCTCTTTACTTTGTTTTTGTTTTTTTAGTTTCTTTTGCTTGGTTTTGTTTGCCTCTTTTTATCAAAAACTCCAAAAAAAATAGTTTAGTTTGGTTTTAGTTTGGTTTGCTTTCCCTTATCAAAAACACAAAAAAATTAGTTCCCACTCTAGTTGTCACCTTGCTCTAGCTCACCATGTTGTTCCCCAAATTCACCTTGAAGGACCTTTCGATAGGTAGTGGCTCTATAATTGGGAAAGAAAATATCGAAGAATTCTTTAATCATGTTAGCAAGCATGAGGATATTGAGGATAGATCTATAGCAGAATTTGCTCCTAATTATGAAATTGTTGCAGCTTCTTTAGTTCATATGTTGGAGGCTAGGTTTTTTAACCTTAACCCCATGATGCAAATTTTTTGTTCCTTAAACTAAAAGAAGAAAAAGATGCTGAAAAGAGAGAATTTATCTTTGAAACTTTACTAAAAGAGTTCAATGATGTTGCTAAGGAAGACAAAAAGGTCTTTGAACGTTTTAATATGCTAGCTCATGTGTAGGTGTTATGGGTACTTTAGATAAAACCA
Organism: Avena sativa; assembly: GCA_916181665.1. Classification (NCBI taxonomy): domain Eukaryota; kingdom Viridiplantae; phylum Streptophyta; class Magnoliopsida; order Poales; family Poaceae; genus Avena; species Avena sativa. The sequence goes on from OV702297.1 coordinate 130,156,259, forward strand.
AACCTAGAGAGGAATTTAAGATACCCATACCCTTTAAACTTGTTGGAATGTATGAAGCCTTAGAAAAGAATTTTGATTGGATTGTTCCTGAAAATCCTTTTTATGAAAGTAGTGAACCAAGGAGAGATGAGAAGGGATCCTCCAAAACTCATTTGGATGAGATACCTTTCCTAGTTGAAGAGATTGCAAGCAATGATCTTAATTCTTCATTTAAAAATACCTGATTCTTGCTTCTTGTCTCTAACTTAAAGGCGCTAAAGGAAAGTACTTGTTGGGAGATAAACTAAGAGTTTTCTTGAGTCTTGAAAGTTATTAGTTCAGCAATGACCTGTCCTTATCCTTTTTTTGTTTTTTTTATGCGAAGAATGACCTCTAATGAGAGGGAAGTGAGATTTGGGGAGTTGCTGTCCCGAAACAGATTTTTGTGCTCCACCGTAAAAATTCGTGAGGAGTCTCTGTAAGTATGATTGAGCTGATAATTTAAGAATAAATCCCACAGTATGTTAGCTAACTTTCGTTAGTTCAACACTTTTTTATTTGACTAACATAAGGTCTTCGAAAAAATAGGTTTATACCTGCTGGTCTGTTTTGACAGATTTCTGCCATTATTTGCATTTGCTTCTTATTGATTCATTTTTGGGTTCGTTTTGGGAAATTGAGATTTTTGAGGGAATTGCTATAGTATCTTGTGTTTTTATTGAAAGTTTTGTTGTTCTAAAGCTAAACCCAGGGGTCTATTATCTTTTGAATACACTAATGTTGCTAATGAAGATTGTGTGAAGTTTTCTATGAAGGAAAAAATTCAGGTGTAGAAAGAGAATGATGTAATGAGATGAAGAATGGACAAAAGCTCAAGCTTGGGGATGCCACCCCGGTGTCACCCCAAGAAATATCCAAGAGGTACAAGCGTCAAAGCTTGGGGATGCCCAAGGCATCCCCTTCTTCATCAATAAAAAGCTCAGGTCTTTCTAGACACTCTGTTTTTATTGTTTCATGCATTGTTGTGTTGTTCTTGGAGCGTCTTAGTTTTTCTTTTCTTTTCTTAGTTTTCTTAGTTTGCTTGAATAAAGTAGTTTGGACCCCTGTTCTTGCTGTGTTGTTTCAAATAAGTTGATTGGTGTTGGAAAGGAGTAGAAAGTTCTTGCTTGAGTAGTACAAGAGGAGCTTGCTTTGACTGTGACTTAGACTTTAGCATGTCATGCTAGATGTTGTTTTGAACTTATGCTTAGTGATTATTTTTGTAGAATGACTTGTTCCAAACAATTGGGATTGCTTAGTGTTCCTTGAAATAATCATGCATTGTTTTAGCATGCAAAAGCATAGTATTGTGGTATTCTTGTCGTGGTGGTGTCACGGAAGATGCCATGGGTAGGCTTAAGTTGGGGGCCGAATGGGTGCTTGTGGTCATCGGGGAGGGAGTGCATGGTATTGCCATGCACGAAGAACAAGATGAACTCTCCACACTTAGGGATTTGATTGATACTTGAGAATTATAAGTGCTCCTCGAGCTGTGTGAACTAGTGTTCTGGGCACTAGTTCCCTACTTGGTCCAACCTTCTCCTCTACTACTGCTATGCCCCTCCTTATATAGGTGGTGCTAGATTGGTTACACCCATTTGGGTTCTAGGGTTACTGTTTGGATCCTGGTCCCTACTATGTGGGCCGGGTCATGGGCTTGCCCTAAGCCCAATGGCCTAGTCCATAAAGCTTGACAGCTAACGGTCTTCTGGTACGCCGCCTCCTGTTCCTTTTGGCGTCATGCAGTAACTTTGTTCATCAGCCCTTGCTTTGGGCGTCACCCGGCTCCTTTTGTGTCACCCGGCGTCACCCTTCTCTTTTAACCACGCTTTACCATGGTCCCTCCTGAACCTCACTCGGAAAGGTGCCACGCGTCGTATCTGACTCAGCCCTCCCTCGGAAGACTCGGCTCATTGGTTCCTGCAAGATTAACAACTTTGTCTTATACGGGCCGACATAGTTCATGTGTCGGCCACACACAATTCTCTCTCCCGACCGTACTCACTCGTCCTAGTTCTTTCTTTACTCGGAGCTAGCCAAGCTGGGCTATGTTTCACCCCTTGTGACCCTACCGGGGGTTATCCCCCCAATATTCTCCTTTGATGCTTTCTCACACCATGTTATGACTATGAACAAGTCACCATAGCCTCTATGATCATTTAGTCCTTGACTTGTAGTACCACTCTATGCTTTGATTAGTAATGTTTTGTCGCTCTACATGATTATGGCCATTATTTCTCTCTTAGTTGGTTGCTCCTAGTCTTTTGCTATCCTCCACTTGTATGAGTAAGCTCTACTCATGCTTCCAACTCCCAAGAAACCAAGTTATTCCAAAGTGTCCACTATAAATTCCTATGCATGATGTGTTACACCATTCCAAGTATATTCTTGTTTTCATCTATCTTCCAATTAAAAAGTATTTTGTTATGTGAAAACTTAGTGATTAAAGCTCTCACAAACTTGATGGCACACTTTATTTTACTTGCCCCTAATAAACTTGAACCATTGTGTCATCTATGTTGTATATGCTTGCACTTATACGTTGGAATTAGCAGAACTGTGCTGTCACGGGGAACGCTTTCAACATTGCACATGTACTTTGTACACAGTTGATATCATGCTCTTTTGTCTATGGATGTCGTTGGTGTGAAATAAAAGGGGATCTTGTAAGTCCATGGATGTAAACCCCCTTTTTCTACTAATAGTAATTAGGGTTTGCTTGTGCATTCATGAGCATCATATTTTAAAAATGAACTAAGAAAAATTAAAGCAAAACCCTAAACCCTAGATCTTCCTCTCTATTTGAAACACATTCAAAAGGTTTTGAATATTTGAAAAAAAAAATACAAAAGTGTGGAGCCCAATTTGGATAAAAGGGCCCCCTCAATATTTTATATACTTTTACAAAGTTTCTGTTATTTTCAAAATGCTCAAAACATAAACGAATTTGAAATTTACAAAACAAATCAGAAAACAAAAAAGAAAAACACTTTCTCTGAAAAAAAGAGCAAACCTAGCTAACCCAGGCTGGCCCAATTATTTCTCTCCTCTCCCCGCCGCTCGCCCGTGTAGCCAGTAGTCCAGCGCGGCCCAACACTGGACCGATACCGCTTCGCCCACTCCCTTCGTCGTCTTCCTCCCTGAGGACAAGCAGCTGCATGCTGTGCTCCTGTTCATCGACGACCACGTCGCCACGGCCGCCCCCTGGACCCGATGACCAGCAGAGGAGACCCCAAGCATGCAGGTGATTCCGAGGATCCCCCTATTCTAGGGTGATTCCCAAGATCCCCCTATTAGAAGATCATAATGGACCCCACAGGTGATTCCGAGGATCCCCCTATTCTAGGGTTTGCACCTCTCGGACCCTGTTTAAAATGGTCGAGCATGTTTAGGGTTACAATTCCACAACTTTTAACTTGTCATATCATCATACTTGATTGAGCATTGCATCGATGCCATGTTTTGATTGTTTCCCCTCTCTTTCCAGTGTTTGGTTCTTCTCCGGTAGAATACTATATCGGAATCGAGTCCAAGACTAAAGATCGAGATCAATACCGTCGAAGGTCATCGACGAACAATGCCAACAAGATGAACCCTGGAGAGCTATATCCTTGTGGTTGTCGAACAAGTCAAGCTGATGCATCTGAAGATTTGTATTGGGTATCAACGAGCAAAGGCAAGAGGAACCTCACACATACATATGAATCCTATGCTTTCAAAGTATTTCAATTCTTGTCATGTGCATATGATTCTAAGGTCTTTTATCGATAGATAGAGTTATCCTATCTGATGCATGTTCCCTTTGAACCTATAATCCCTGATCCACTGCTCCTAGCATAACTATGGTTTGGCTTTGTGAGCGTTGCTAGAGCTACTTTATCGGTTGTGCTTAGCCATGCTTAGTTGTTCAGCTGATTCACCTGGTTGATGTATCTGAGCTTCGAATGAACCTAGTTGGATAGGAGAACGTGGTATGACAAGTGATGTGAGGTAAACATGCTAAGGCTTGTATGGGAGTCCACGTGGATTGTGGTTTTTGCAGTCCCATACTTGCCACCCTTAGGACCCGAAGTTCTTGCCTCTTGAACCAAGACAAGGGTACAACCACACGAGGGTTTATGGGGCCCCCCTTGACCCCAACTTGCCTAGTCTGATCCATGAGTCCGTAGTTTGAAGATTTATTTGGCACCCGCATGGAAAAAGGTTTTGGAAAATGGTGCAAGCATATATGACGTGGCCGGGTGAAGGATGCTCAGCATTGAACTGGATCCCGGTACACAGAGTCGAGGACCGCCTGGGAGTATGGCCAACTACCGCAGCCGGGAGCCCTTCTGGTGACTCATGGATTAGGCAAAAGCATGGGAAAGGTTTTGGTTGACCAATCTTTGTCAGCACACCAAGGAAGTGTGTCAAGTGACGCTAAGAGTCGGTCGGCGCGTGTGGGTAAAGTTGTACACCCCTACAGGGTATTAATCTTTTCGAAAATCCGTGTCCGCGGTTATGGACGACTTGGGAATGGACGTAGGATCATAGAGAACATGAACCTAATTGTAAAACTTGGCAAACTAATGTGTGCTTAAGGATGCTTCCTCTTGGGTACGAGGGGGTGATCCTAGATGAGATTCGATGATGACTTGGTGGATATCAAAAGATGATGATCAATACTTTGGAGATGTTGTTTTCTTATCCCCTTTTAAAAACACACTGATTAGACGAGCTTCTTCTCCCTCCTGTTTTATAAACAAAGATGGATTTATGAAAAACAACTCCACTAGCCATAAGTCTTGCGGAGTACACCCTGTACTCACCCTTGCTATATTGATACTTTTGTAGCAGAGTAAGTGTTACCATAGAAGATGAGTTTGGTATGGCATCGACATTGACGAGTAGCTTGGGGTTCCCGGTCGGTAGCCTGTAATCTATGGAATGGGATGTTATCGTTATGCTTCGGGCCTCTTAGGCCATTTGTTAAGTTTGCTATACTTAATAGCATAATTTGCCTTCCGTTGTTTGATGTTTGTGGTCAGTGACCTCTGCTAGTAAAAATTTGGTTCTCTGCTCAGTTATGAGCTTGCTGTAATATTTTTATGTCGTAGGGTCACTGATGTGTTACCGATTCTTCACTGGATATTCTCGAGCTCAAGGTTAAGCTTATTTCAGACAGAGGTCTGGGATTTGTTTAGCCCTAATCCCGGGGGTGTCACAGGTTTTGGTACCAGAGAAGTACCGACTGTAGGAAACCCTTTTTATTGGTCGATGTTGAGTCTAGTGCTTGCGAAAACTATTTGAAATCTAAAAATTATTTGCGAAAACTCTAGTATGCTTGTTTTTCTCCTTATCCAGTTTCGCTCTAATTCTGGGTCATCTTATCTTGTGTTGATTTGGAAAAGTTTTGCTATCTCGTCCAGTCTTTCAAAACTTAGGTGCCTCTTCAGGCATGCCGGTTCTCGACCATTTGACCTAGTGTTGAGTTCTCTAGAGTCTGGTGTGTGTGTTCCTTGTTTCCCTTCTTCTGTTTCAGCTGAGAGATTTCTTTCCTTCATGATCTCTCTATCTTATGGGCCACAACATCATGTTGATGGTTCCACAATGTTCTGTTCTAGGCTTCGAGGTATCCTTTCGCCTCGTGTGCCTCCTTTTCATTTGTTTGGGTACTTTTGAAGTTGTTTCTTCTTTTGGAAGATACCTTGTGATCTCTAGCTTGTAGTGTATGCTTTGTCACTCAAGTAGTAGTTAATCCTTCTTTGGGTTTTAACCCTCGGACTTGAACCTAAGATCCCCGATGGTGCTGGATTCCGGTGTTGTGAATCGTGTACATGAAGCTGAACTTTAACCCAAGATCCATTATAGACCCCTGTCGTTAATGTTCAAACATTATCTCAGGATGGCTAGTACCTTCCAGTATAGCCTTCAAGCTTTTGTATATTGTCGCTATTGAATAGTGACGATAAAGGACTTCCCCTACCACATGTTATGGTAGATGTTATTTAATGGAACCAAATAGATCACGACAAGAGTACTCCTCGTGAGTCTCGCATCTATATTCGTGACTCTGCCACACTTCCCTTTTTTGCATTGGTTTTCGGAAGATTGATAATCTATGCATCCACATCTCGAGATTTTATCCTGAACATGTTCCTTTTCCTCTTGTTGTTTTTCGACCTTTGTCTACCAGTTGGTAGCCAAGTAGTAAATGTGCATCGGTGTCTTTCGATGTAATATACTCTTGTGGTCCATCATGACAAACCAGTTCGGGATGTCAGGAGAAACAAACTCTAGTACCTAGTCATTTCTAAGACCAGGTTAAAGTGTTGTAATCCACAGATCAAGAGGAGTTGATTAGCTTCTACTCTGTTCTACCTTAGAGTATCACACCCTTTTATACTAAGAGATCGTGCTGAGTTTCATGACCCCTTAATGAAGTGATGCTCTTATACATAATTACCCACCCTTCCTCGAGTTTCCATGCTCGTGAGTGATGCGTGTGCGTAATAATGTGGTCATCTGAGATTATTAGCAATTTTCATTGCTTTGAACTCAAAGGACATTTGTATCATTTTTAGCGGGATGGTTAACCCTATCACTAAGCAAATTTTGATTGTGCTACCAAGTCTGATATTCTAGTACACCCTCTTCAGTCAAAGAGTTAGGCTCATGCTGAAGCTCTGAGACTATGTCATCTTGCCTTACCAAGCAAGTTTCCCTCTCGAACTAAGTGACATATCGGTGGTCCGTGATATTCCGGATGTCTTCTAGAAATATCGCCATGTTGCCACATGACCATCTTGTTAAGTTCTTGAGCAAGCAAGTTCCCCGAACTGCTCCTTTCTCCAAGGATCTGTATTGGATGCCCCTGAACTAGTTGGTTGAGCTTAAACAACAACTTGGAGAGTTGTAAGACAAAAGTTCTATCCAACTCAGTTCCTTCTTAAAGGGATGACTAGTTGTGTTCGTGTTGAAGAAAGATAGTATCTCCTTTGTGGATATGTTATCTTCCCCCACCTTTGATTTGATTTGGGTTATCGTCAAATCAAACTCAGTTCCAAGGACTATCTTGGTGGTGTATCCACTTGTGAAGTTTCACTCAAGTACATCTTCATGTCCTCTGGTCTGACCAATGTTTATTCCCTGTTCATACAACATGTGAGTCTATCTTCTTGGAGTGTATAGATAAGTTTGTTATTGAGCCCATCAATGACATCCTTATCCTCTCCTTGTTATTCCAGATTCATACAGAACATTTGGCATTAATGTTGGAAACTTTTGAGAACCATCCTCGTGTTATCTCTAAGTATGTGTTCTGGATGTTAGAAGTAACCCTCTCTAGTTCATGTGCAAATGTTGAAAGATGTCGCCATGAATTCGAGTAGAGTTATCATTGTTTCCTCGGGAATCATATCAAATTAGTCAAGAATGTGCGAAGAATTCTTGATATGGTAGGATGATATCTTCACATCTCGAGAAGATCCTCCAAGCACACCAAGCCACTGATTGATTTGTTCATGGAAATAAGAAGTCCTACAAATTTCGATATCCTCCTAAATGTTTCCTAACAATGATTCAGTTGTGATCCGTTGTAAGCAATTCATGTAGGTGCAATTATATTTTGATAACTTGCTAATACATGTGTTTCGCAACCTAGCTCATCTTTTGGAGCTTGACACTGTAGTCCATGTCTTGAGAATCTAGTGACTTTACCTCTGTGGTAAATGTTGCAAACTTTCTATTCGGACATGCTGAGTCTGAATTATCTCCCCACCTAACCAAAGCTGAATCTCAAGCAACAATAATGATTGGTGTTCCTCAAGTTTATGACGTAGGTCTATTGTAAATTTGTCAAGATTGATGTAATGGTTGGCACAATCAGTCGGAAGATCTATCGCCATATTCCTTGAATCAGCAATAACAACCACTCTTCATGAGGCTTCTTCTATGATTTATTATAGGAGTTGTGCTTATGGTGTCCTTTGTATCCGAAGTCCGAGCTTTACTTGATGACTGGTTAAAGACTTGTCAGTAGCCTACTAACTGTGTTTCGAACATCAAGGAGAACATTTAAAGTAGAGTTGCTAAATGTCTCTCGGTCGATCCTCCAGACCCTTCTATATTGGCAAGCGTCTTGTTATGTCAAGTACTTGAAGTTTGAGAATGAAGTTTCTTTCTTCTCGTGTCATCATTAATCTTCTAACTATTCATTTTGGTGGTGTAAAGTGATATCATGATCTTTGGCAAGGATTTTGATAGTCCTGGATGAATAAAGAGTTTCCTTTTTGTTTTCAACCATGCTCAAAGAGCGACTATGATTTTGGTAATCAATAGTTTCTCTTGTTACATGTTCCTTGTGTCTCTTACGAGTCCTCTCCACCAAAACACCTTTCCGTCTTGGACTTGTGTTGAATGAAAGAGTGACCCTTATGTGTCAAAAGTAGTTCAACATCTTGGTTTTGTTGGTGTCTATCTTTTCCACCTGTAAAGCTCTACTAAGATGTATAGTGGAGGTTACCTATCTAAGTCTGTGTTCTTTGTCTATTCTATTGGAAGTCTCCTTCCCTTAGAAGTCAAAACTCTTCTGCAATCTCCATGGTATCAATCCTTATGAAGACCTATTATCTGACACCTTGAAACCTTCTCCTTTTGTTTCCTCCGTTACCTGGGCGTGTTTCATGTTCATTGGCTCTAGAGATGTTATAAAGCATCTATCCATGAGTTAACCATGAGATACTCAGTTTGTGGTTCCGTGTCATTCCCTCTTATCTTCAGTGTGAGCAACCACCTCGAAGATTACGAAGCGCTTCGTCCACTCGTCATGGTGGCATGGATCAACCTCTTCGAGGAGATCGTCGAAGTTTAATGTACCCCTGTTCCTTCTATCTTCCTACCTAGGAATCTTGGGTCGAGATTCTTTTAAGGGGGATAGAATTGTAACACCCCTTTTTCTACTAATAGTAATTAGGGTTTGCTTGTGCATTCATGAGCATCATATTTTAAAAATGAACTAAGAAAAATTAAAGCAAAACCCTAAACCCTATCTCTCCCTATCTATTTGAAACACATTCAAAACATTCTGAATATTTGAAAAAATACAAAAGTGTGGATCCCAATCTGGATAAAAGGGCCCCCTCAATATTTTATACACTTTTACAAAGTCTCTGGTATTTTCAAAATGCTCAAAACATAAACGAATTTGAAATTTACAAAAGAAATCAAAAAACAGAAAAGAAAAACAGTTTCTCTGAAAAAAAGAGCAAACCCAGCTAACCCAGGCCGGCCCAATTCTTTCTCTTCTCTCCCCGCCGCTCGCCCGTGCAGCCAGTAGTCCACCGCGGCCCAACAATGGCCCGATACCGCTTCGCCCTCTCCCTTCGCCGTCTTCCTCCCCGAGGACAAGCAGCTGCGTGCTGTGCTCCTGTTCGTCGACGGCCACGTCGCCATGGCAGCCCTGGACCTGATGACCAGCAGAGGATACCCCAAGCACGCCTCTCTCCCCTCAGTATTATCCTATCTCCCTCTTCCTCGGCCTCCCTTTCTCTCGTTCGTTGGCCACGCAAGCTACCGAACCCTAACCGTCGGCCGCCGCATCGCCCAGCCGTTCTAGTCCTCCCCGGTCCACATTAAGCTTGCAGGGAGCTCCGCCGTGCCGTACTCTCCCTCTCCACTAAAGTTCGTTTGCTGGGATGCCTTGTAACGGTCGAATCGAGCCGTTCTCTCTCACCTCCGACGAGCGCCGCCGTCGCCATTGCAGCCGCTCCGGTCCACCCTGTGCCTCGCCGTCGAGCCCTCCAGCTTCAGGGTGAGCTAGCGGTTCCTCTGGACCCCTCCACTTCCTCCCTCTCACTCCGTTTCTTGCTCGCGTCGTGCGCTGCCCTTTGTCGCCGCCGTCCGCCGTCTCCACCGTTGCTCCGGCGACCAAGGAATAGCGGCACCGCCCCTAGATGGTTTTCCCTACCGCACTCGTTTGAATGCACCCATCCGCGCGAGCTGGCGTGGCCTCTGTCGTCGCCAGCGACCACCGCCTGAGGGTGGACGTCGTGCTGACGTCACGGTGACGTGGCCCATGGGCCCGCTGACCTTTGACCGCCTAGGTGGCATTGACGTGGCCCCTGTCCCACAGTCAGCCATAGCGGCTAGGCCCAGTAGCGGTGTAAAAAGAATTTAACACCCTCGCTGATGTCACATTGATGAGTAAAGCATTTTTAATTGGTTTAATATTTTCAGAAATTATTATAATCTTTTAAATTCAATAAGTAATTATCTGTTTATCAAGAAAATACAAATAATATAGCAAAATGTTCAGAAAAATGAACTCTACCTAATTAAACTATAATCATTCATTGTTAACCAACCCTCATGACAAGTATAATTAGAAGAACATAATGAACCCCACAGGTGATTCCAAGGATCCCCCTATTCTAGGGTTTGCACCTCTCGGACCCTGTTTAAAATGGTCGAGCATGTTTAGGGTTACAATTCAACAAATTTTAACTTGTCATATCATCATACTTGATTGAGAATTGCATCTATGCCATGTGTTGATTGTTTCCCCTCTCTTTCCGGTGTTTGGTTCTTTTCCGATAGAATACGATATCGGAATCGAGATCGAGTCCAAGACTGAAGATCGAGATCAATACCATCGAAGGTCATCGATCAACAATGCCAACAAGATGAACCCTGGAGAGCTATATCCTTGTGGTTGTTGAACAAGTCAAGATGATGCATCTGAAGATTTGTATTGGGTATCAACAAGCAAAGCCAAGCGAAACCCCACAGATACATATGAATCCTATGCTTTCAAAGTATTTCAATTCTTGTCATATGCATACGATTCTAAGGTATTTTATCGATAGATAGAGTTATCCTATCTGATGCATGTTCCCTTTGAACCTATAATCCCTGATCCACTTCTCCTAGCATAACTATGGTTTGTCTTTGTGAGCGTTGCTAGAGCTACTTTATCGGTTGTGCTTAGCCATGCTTAGTTGTTCAGCTGATGAACCTAGTTGGATAGGAGAACGTGGTATGACAGGTGATGTGAGGTAAACATGCTAAGGCTTGTATGGAAGGCCACGCGGGTTGTGGTTTTTGCAGTCCCATACTTGCCACCCTTAGGACCCGAAGTTCTTGCCTGTTGAACCAAGACAAGCGTACAACCAGACGAGGGTTTATGGGGACCCCCTTAACCCCAACTTGCCTAGTCTGATCCATGAGTCCGTAGTTTGAAGATTTATTTGGCACCCGCATGGAAAAAGGTTTTTGAAACTGGTGCAAGCATATAGGACGTGGCCGGGTGAAGGATGCTCAACATTGAACTGGATCCCGGTACATAGAGTCGAGGACCGCCTGGGAGTATGGCCAACTACCGCAGCTGGGAGCCCTTCGGGTGACTCATGGATTAGGAAAAAGCAAGGGAAAGGTTTCGGTCGACCAACCTCTGTCAGCACACCAAGGAAGTGTGTCAAGTGACGCTAAGAGTCGGTCGACACGTGTGAGTAAAGTTGTACACTCCTGCAGGGTATTAATCTTTTCGAAAAGCCGTGTCCACGGTTATAGACGACTTGGGAATGGATGTGGGATCATAGAGAACATGAACCTAATCGTAAAACTTGGCAAACTAATGTGTGCTTAAGGATGCTTCCTCTTGGGTACGAGGGGTGATCCTAGATGAGATTCGATGATGACTTGGTGGTATCAAAAGATGACGATCAATACTTTGGAGATGTCGTTTTCTTATCCCCTTTTAAAAACACTCTGATTAGACGAGCTTCTTCTCCCTCCTGTTTTATAAACAAAGATGGCTTTATGCAAAACAGCTCCAATAGCCATAAGTCTTGCGGAGTACACCCTATACTCACCCTTGCTTTGTTGATACTTTTACAGCAGAGTAAGTGTTACCATAGTAGATGAGTTTGGTACGGCATCGACATCGACGAATAGCTTGGGGTTCCCGGCCGGCAGCCTGGAATCTATGGAATGGGACGTCATCATTATGCTTCAGGCCTCTTAGGACATTTGTTAATGTTGCTATACTTAATAGCATAATTTGCCTTCCGTTGTTTGATGTGTGTCGTCAGTGACCTCTGCTTGTAATAATTTGGTTCTCTACTCAGTTATGAGCTTGCTGTAATATTTTTGTGTCATAGGTTCACTGATGTGTTACCGATTCTTCACTAGATATTCTCGAGCTCAAGGTTAAGCTTATTTCAGACAGAGGTCTGGGATTTGTTTAGCCCTGATCCCCGGGGTGTCACAATGGAGTTATGTATCTTTTGTTAGAGAAACGCTTGGGCCGTAGCCTAAGCCATGTCTAATCATGGTGGAAACTTATAGCCTCACGATAATGAGCAATCTGTGAAGCATCCTCAATAAAAACATATGCAAATAGCAAATAAAAAGATCGCCGAGATTCTCATTGTCTGCTTGCCTTATCATTTTGGTTATGGGATAGATCTTGTACCATGTGCAAGGGGTACCCCGTTGGCGGTTCTCTATGATATACATGTACTTACTATGATAAGAACTTATAGGTGACTAAAGTTGAGTAGCATGAGGTGCAGCCCTCGTATTCAAGGGACATGAGATTGCCAACTTATACTTTGTCAAGCATATACTCCATAGTTTGTTCACTTTAACCTTAATCACTTCAAGATGCTTATGATAGGGGCAATGAGGGCTGAAAGCTAACAAGTACCATAATTTTTGGAAGCTCTTTTTGAAACTTGAAATCCCTGCTTACCTTTATGAAGGGCCTTTCTTCCACCATTATATTGAGTCTCCACCTTCTACCTTTAGGCACCAGTTAAGAGAGCATAGTTTCCATTCTTAGTTCTATGTGCATTGTCCCAAAACTTATTGATTAATGCATATGGTTGATATTACTTGTTCTTGTGCTATTATATCTAGTCACTCTTATGAACTTTGAAGGTGTCCTATGCATCTATTTACTGCTCTATGAGGGACAAGCTGAATGCCACTATGCCATGTTTTCTGTATGTGAAACAAACAAACGTTTTTCAATGCATGTTATTCATGATCTTTGTTTGTAGCCTTTCATGTTGTATGCATAGTTACTTAGTCTTATTGTTAGAACTCCATCTTTCATGATCATGTTTAGAGTTCTTTGATCCCAGCTTTCAATGCTTGCAAATGGTCTGATCTTGGTTTTGATGGTGCATGTCACCTCAAAGATTATTCTTTTATCACTTACCTACTCGAGGACGAGCAGGAGTAAAGCTTAGGGATGTTTGATACGTCGGAAATGTATCTATAATTTTTGATGTTCCATGCTTGTTTAGTATCTACTTTGCTTTGCTTTGTCTACACTTTGAGGTGTTTTTATATGTTTTCTGGTACAGCGGTGATGGTTTTAATTTTCAAAAAGGACTTCGGAAAAGCAATGGCTTGAAAATGTTTGGACCATGGGATGGTCGGGAAAATGGAGGAAGGAGTTTGGTCATGAAATGATTGGAAGGAAAAACAAATGGGTGACCCAGTCCTAGTGTTTTCTTAAAACTTTTAAAAAAGGTTTCCAAAATGTTTTACAAAAGTTTTTCAACAAAGATATAGAGACATGCTATATCTACAAGAGAAACTAGTTTATAAAAGAACCTCTCCTAGAGCCATCCTACCACAGCCATATTGCATACCGTTATTGTTGTTATCTTAAGGTGGTTTGCGAGTACATTCAAAGTACTCACCGGCATTGTCCCTGGCTATTTACTTGGCGAAATTGAAGATGTTAAGAAGTGACGAAGATGCTGACGTCTATGCGAGCTAGGCCGTCTTCCCAGTCAGTCACCTGTAGGTTAAGGCATGACATGGGCTTTGTGCTTGAAGACTTCCACTATTGATGTTGTATCGCCATAATGGCATAAATGTAAGTACTTGTTTTCGTTAATTATGTATGTTGTAATGATACTTGTCGGTTATGCTCACGGCTCACTGATCATGGGAACGTGAATTGCAGGCATAACGGGTATTCTTGGACCGTAAATCCGGGGTGCCACAGACTTGGTATCAAAGCCATCCTGACTGTAGGAGACCTTAGTTAGCATGGACGTTAGACAGGACAACCTCTATTATCGAAAACACCGGCTTTTGAAAACTATTTTCCCAAAAGCTTTTCGAAAGATTTCTCATTTGACCTTCTCTGACTTAAACACTTTGAAAATGGATTACTCTATATCTCTTCTACTTCAAAGGTCCCATTTTCAAAAACAATGTCCGACTTGGATACTATGAGACGGAGATCCCGAGATGAAGAGACACCGAGACAAGCAAACCAAAGGAGCTACCAATGATGAAAGACACTACAAGATCGCCCTACCAACGGAATCCTTCATCACCGCCCCCAAATCGATCATGTACGGCATCGACGACAACAAATGGCAAGACAAAAGTCAAGAACCCCGTAATGTCCGTACCTAGGATAGGAAACCCGAATATAAGATTCCCCTTATGACGCGTACTCTTTTCTTGGTATTTATGATACACCTTGTTTGCTTGTCATGCGTTTATATGATGCTTGAAATGTGTTGCTTGCCTATCGGGAATCATCTGATACTAAAGTTTTGACCACCTTTGTTAGCGTATCCTGACGCCGATCCTCGTAAACCCATAGCCGGAAACCTCTCCTCATCAGGATGGCACATAAAGAAACCCCTAAAAACCCCTACTCGTGCCTTAGTTCTAATCGCCCCAAGGGAACAAAGACCCTATTTAACCCCCTTCCGAAGCAACAGGGAGATCTCGCCATCACACAAACGCCCCAAGAAGACGAAAGATAAGGATGCCGAAGACAACGAGTCTACCCTGTCGTCGAACCAAAGAAACACAAGAAGAGTTCAGGTGAATACAAACCATCCGAAGACGAAATGCCTCCCCCGACTAAGGATTAAGAAGAAGTGTTGCTAATCGCAAAAACTATCCCGAGCTAACACTTATGGATTTGTTAGGAACCACCATAGCAGGGTAGTCAAATCAAGGCGTCCCCCGAAGACCTCACATCAAGTCTCACGCCAACGTTCCAATACAAAGGATCTACCCCCAACCTTGAGGATCCCAAGTAAAGCTCTAAGGTGGAAAGACTGCGTCTTTCCACTCAAAGCCAGAAGACCGCTTATGAGAAGATAATACCAGAAGATCTCCAATCCAAGAACCGACTCCAAACACCACCTCAAGATTCGTCAGAGGAACAGAACACATACATCATCAACAATCTCCATAAGTTTGCTCGATCATCCCAACAACCGAGACATTCAGAATTAAGACAACAAGACTGCCCGACGCTGCCAAATACTACCCCCAAGGAGAATAAAGACACCCAAAAGCATCGAGTTTCCCTAAAGATGTCGCGAAACCCCCTTTTCTCTGCTTTTGCTACCGACGACCCACCGAAAAAGGACCTCCGAATCTGCAAACCCGGAGACAGAGAATGAAGAACTGTCCCCTTCACAAGTATCAACCCCTCTTCAAGTCACTACCTCGGAAGATCCACTCGTCGAAGCAAAACATCAGAGAAGGCACAACCCTCACTGCCAAAGAGCCGAATGTCCCTCAGACCCCAGATTAAATACAGTAACCAAAGTTGGTACCCAACCCAACGACGGCTACAAGATTCAAGGAGCATTCTTGAGATAGTCCGGCGTACCCTACCAGCTCACTCTTCCAACATCTGGCAAGTGATGGATCGTCTCAAAACCTGTTAGTAAGGCATCAAGTACCTTCACCACTGGCCGACACAAATCCGCTGATCTCTAGATGAACCATGTTGGATGATATGTAAAAATGATGTCGTTCTTTACATATTTTACCCACGACGTTGCATCAGACCGATCCCGAAAAGACCCCTTTTCTAAAGGACCGTGTTCCGAGACCGCCAACAGCCAATAGCAATCCTCAACTTATTGGACCCTAACTAGCTCAGAACTAACTACCCGGAAGCTAGTAGACGTCCCTTTTAGAAGTAGACCTCCTAACCCAAGAAGTGGTATCGACGTCTCTCACGAAGCGGATTGTACAAGGTCGACAGAAGGTAACCACCTCAGGATCAAAGGAGCCACACCATTCCCCCAGTGTCACCATACGACTCCAATCAAGAAAGTCGGCATATCCACCAAAAACCCCTAGTGTCGCTCTAAGGGGAAAGACTGCGTCTTTCCTGCCCAAGAACCCGATAGAACCCTGGAGTCAAACCTTAGTTATTCATTAGGTGCTGACCACCCCTGCAAAACCCAAATCATCGACCTTGCAAGAAGGACGACAATCGACACTTCTCCCGAATCATAAGGACATCACGAAAGTTCTCCATCGTAGATTTGTCAGCCTAGCCAGAACTTCCGATGTTTCAAAACCAAGAAGGCAGAGAAGCTGACTTCAGCGGTAAAGGTTTGAAGAAGGACAAACTCGCTGTCTCGCCACAAGAAGGAAGTGTCCCGTCGACACTAAACCTACCTAGAATCGTCCTAAGGGGAAAATAATGCGTCTTATCTAGTTGTTTAAATCTAAACCGCCCAATCAGAAGCCCCCTAGCTCGGACACGTAACTGACCACGCTTATTTGTTGGAAAACCTGTTAACCTATAAAAGTGCCACCGTTGAAATGGTTAAGCGGATGTTATTACCCAACCCTACTCCTCCCTAATCTCGGGACGAGATTATTTTAAGGGGCAATAGTCTGTAACATCCCAAATTCAGCAATCCTAAATTGTTGTCCAAAAGGCAAAAATCAGGGGGAACAAAAACTTTTTTTTCTTGTTACATGTGCAATGTTTGTTTACTTGCTTGCTTGTGTTCTTCCAACTAATTGTGTATTAGGTGCTATACTTCTTATCTCAACACTAGTTGACAAAAGATATTTTACAAAAGAGATGTCTTGGATCATATTTCATATTTTCAAATGTTCTGGCATTTCAAAACCTAAGCCAAGATGACTTTGATAAAACAAAATACTTTATTAGTCTATTTTAACAAAACTATGGAGACCTATATATAACCTCCTTATGTTTCCAAGATATAACTCTCAACTACTCTTACCCCTAGGTTTTCCAAAACCTTTATTCAAAACCTCTTCATTCCAATCTTGGAAGAAATACCAAGAGGTACTTATCTTACTTCAAAACATAACCAATTCAAAATACCCATCCCTACCTCAAGCTAGGCTTGATGGTAACCCTAGTAGTAGTTGGATAAGTTTGATAAAATGAATTGCCTTGATCTCCTGATTGCATTGTTTGCTTAGGAACTAGAGTGAGCTAATCTAGTAGCTTATCCCTTAGGACCCAATCACCATGATTATGATCATCATTATCAAACCAAGCATCCAAATCTGGATCTATCCTAAGCCACTAAGGTGATCATCTCATCTCGTAATTAGAGCAAGCAGGGATAATCCCATTTGATAGTTCCCAACTCAGTGGAGACCCAATCTCACATGGATCCTATCTACGTAGTGTTGGGAATATGCCCTAGAGGCAATCATGTATGATGAGTTTTCCTGTTGTATTCATAAAGATATAAAGTTGTCCTTGTATAAACATCTGATGTGTATCATTGAATATGTGATTCGGTTGTGGAACTATACATTCATGATGTTTGTACTAAATATCCTTGGTCAATGAGGTTGTGCTGGACACACAACTTAGACCAATGTGAAGGTTGGCTTGATGACTCGGTTCCACTTGTCATGGGCATGGATATGCTATTCCAATTTACACAGATTCGGCTAAAGAGTTTAGCGATTCGGATTGACCCATATTGAGGTACAACGAACAAGTTGTCATTTGTATATCTCAATCAATGTAATCCTTAGACCTGAGGTTGTTGCACAATCCGAGTTGAGGATCACCGACTTAGGTTCTGTCAAACGTTGATCCGTAACTGGGTAGTTATAAAGGCAGAGTTCGTGTCGACTGAGAATCAAGCTGCGTGATGTGAATAACCAAGATAGGATTTTGCCCCTCCACTCGGAGAGATATTCTCTGGGCCCTCTTGTGAGATATGATTTGGAAAGCATGGCCATGCACGACTCGGTTAAGTGTTAATCGAGGCGATCGACTGAGAGTTAGTCAGGTGAATCACTTATCTCGGATCAAGAAGAGAGTCAGACTATTTAAGGGATGACAATTATTCGTCTATAGTCTGACAAGGTATATCATGAGGCAAAAGGGACTCGGACGTAAGTCACATTGGAAAGGCAAGTCGTCATGACTCTATGGTACTTGGGAGTCAGCACGTTCTGCTAGGAGCCGCTACCGACTGATCGATTGAGAGTCGGACTCTAATCGTGTCCAAGTAGCCATGAGCCTGCGGCGTCACACACTTAAGAGCGGGAGCAAGTTCAGATTGGATCTGAACCGGATATCTGGTTGGGTTGGACCCGAGCCGGATTAGGACTGAGTCAATGAGTCGGACTCACGATGACTAGTGTTATATGGGCTTTAGTGAATGGGCCACGAGAGTGGAGCCCACGTTCACTCCCTATATATAGTGGAGCACCGTAACCCAGAAGGGTTAATCGTTGTTCGGTTAGGTCATTCATGTGTTGGAAACCCTAGCTCCACAGCAGTCCTGCCGTCGTTAGGAATCTAGTAGTTCACCGTCGGTGCTCCTCCTTGTACGTGTGGATACCGGTAGAGGTGTTGTACGATTAGAACCAGGACGATCGGATCACAAAGGACTGCACTGCATCAACTGACGCGCTTCATCAGTAATCCGCAACTGTGCGTCTAGTGGTAAACCTCGTGGCCTTCTACCTCGGCTAGATCTTGGGATCACCACGTTAGAGGGAAAACTTTTTTTATCTCTATGTGGCCCAACAGTGGTATTAGAGCGATAGCTTCTGGTTTTAGGCTCGATATCTCGCGTATGTGATATGTGGTTGGCCGTAGATGAGATCTATGTGCTGTTTTGGTGGTCGATCTATGAGATAGATCGGTTTTGTACGAGGTTGATTGGATCAACTGTACTCGGGGAATGGTAGATCTGATTTCCGTGATCATACTGCTAAGGTCGTGGAAGGACATACCCCTACCAGTCGGTTTCTGCCATCGGGATAGACTATGACATGTAAATCCAGAGGCGGTGATCGAAGATCTAAAAGTTTGATCGAATCGCAACAATGGTCGGAATCCATGTTCGGATCGTAGATGAGATCTACGTTTTTGGAACATAGCGGGACCGCCGGCTTCGCCCTGTCGTAGCGCCTCAGATGTTGTTGCGAGTTTCACAATGCCGGTAGATATCGTATCTATGCATAAATTGTTTTTTGCAGGAAGTTGTGAATGGTATGGTTCATGTGCATGTGATGTATGTGTGTAATCCATACGTGATCTACGAATCACGGTTTTGTCAGCCGGCTGGAGCCTAGGTGCTGTCATTTTATTGTATAACGACCTGCGTGTCGGATTCTCCATGTAATTTACTTTACTAAGCTAGTGTAGCTGTTTGGAGAACCCGGATGGCATGCAAGGCGATGTACAAGTCGGCGACATGGAGTAAGACGACAAGTGACAAGAGTTGGCACGAGTCGGATTACAGGCTTTGTGGAGATGGAGATCGCCATGAAGAGAGCCATACCATTTCACATTATAATTACTTTATTTTGTGTTATTGTTATGTCTCTGATTTACCTCTATTAGATAGTCGGTAAAATATAATCCCTCAAAGAAGGTCTAGTCGGTTTTCCCGCC
This sequence comes from Avena sativa, assembly GCA_916181665.1. Classification (NCBI taxonomy): domain Eukaryota; kingdom Viridiplantae; phylum Streptophyta; class Magnoliopsida; order Poales; family Poaceae; genus Avena; species Avena sativa. The sequence goes on from OV702297.1 coordinate 130,175,958, forward strand.
AGTGTTTGCACCATCACAAGTCGGACATTTTTGGTAGTGGGCTCATAAAATTGAGGTGCTGCCAATTATTTTCGACTAGGTAGGTTCGAGTCGGACTCTTACTGCGGAAACACTCGGTAAGCTAGACGGGTCTATCACAACGGTTGTGGGGCTCGGGGAAAAGTCAGATGGGAGCTGGGGCATGTGATGCCACCCGTCCAACATGAGTCGTATGAGATGCGATTGACAATGAGTTGTCTACCTAGATCACTTGGCGGCTAGCGGTCATGCTAAAGCTCACTAGCCGACTTTCTTATTTAGGATCCTAAATCACTAAGCAACCATCGGAGGGGTGTTGGTTCTAGTGGGAGCATAAAATATTAAAGTGTTTAATATGCTTGCTCTTTTATGAATACATGTCTTAAGTGTTTTGCATTTTTCTGTTGTAGATCATGGCACCAAGTAGCAGTCACTCTCAGATATCCGGTTTTGTGTTGAGAACCATTCTTGATAAAGATAAACTGAACGACACTAAATTTACCAACTGGTATCGAAATCTGAGAATAGTTCTCAAACAAGAAAAGAAGGACCATGTCCTAGACAACCCACTTCCAGATGAGCCGAATGAGAATGCGACTATCACAGCCACCAATGCCTACTGTCGGGCTAAGGATGAGTCCACGGATATTAGCTGTCTTATGCTTGCTCACATGGAACTGGACTTGCAAAAGCAGTTCGAGCATGTTGAGGCCTACGATATGATTGAAAGCCTCAAAAGTATGTTCCAGGCTCAGGCGAAGACTGAGAGGTATCAAGTCTCTCAGGCTTTGCTGAGTTGCAAGCTTAAGGATGGTGATCCACTGAGTCCACATGTGATCAAAATGGTTGGTTACATGCAGTCTCAAAGAGGCTTGGCTACCCCATAAGCAAAGAGTTTGCTACGGACATAATTCTGAACTCTCTTCCTAGTGCATATGGGCAGTTCATTTTGAACTACCACATGCATGGTATGGATAAGAAGCTCACTGAATTGCATGGGATGCTCAAGTAGGCAGAGGCGGATCTCAAAAAGGGCGCCAATCAAGTGTTGATGGTGGAGAATAAGGCTAAGTTCAAGAAGAGTTCTTGGACTAAGAAGAAGGCTAAGTCGGGAGGAAAGCAGGCTCAAGACCCGGTCCCAAGCGCTTCCTCAGGGACTAAGCCATCTCCTTCAGCTGGATCCACTTGCTTCTACTGCAAGGCGGATGGCCACTGGAAGAGGAACTGCGGCAAGTATTTGGCTGATAAAGCCAATAGTGGAGGTATGACTTCCGACTCAGGTACACTTGTTTGCAATGTTATAGACATTTATCTTGCTGATGCACCTAATAGTTCTTGGGTATATGATACCGGATCAGTTATTCACATCTGCAACTCGTTGCAGGGACTGGTAAGAACTAGGAGCATAGCAAGAGGCGAGGTTGATATTCGAGTCGGCAACAAAGCAAGAGTTGCCGCGTTGGAAGTCGGCACGATGCAGCTTCATTTACCTTTCAGATTCATTATGGAACTGAATAATTGTTATTATGTTCCAGTGCTTAGTTGAAACATTATTTCTGCTTCATGTTTGATGAGGCAATACTATGAGTCAAATATCAAGAATAATGGTTGTTCTTTGTATTTGAATGATATGTTTCACGGCTTTGCACCGTCCAGGACGGGTTATTTATTTTGAATCTTGATGGTGAGTCGGTTTATAACATAAATGTTAAAAGGTTAAAACCAAATGATCTGAATATGACTTACTTTTGGCACTGTCGACTTGGTCATATAAGTTGGAAACGCATGAAGAAGCTCCATGATGATGGACTCCTAACTTCGTTCGACTTGGAGTCGTTCGAGACATGCAAATCTTGCCTACTCGGCAAAATGACCAAGACACCTTTTTCAAAGAGTTGTGAAAGGGCGTCCGACTTGTTGGGACTAGTACATAGTGATGTATGTGGACCAATGAGCACGACAGCCAGGGGTGGTTATGAGTACTTCATTACCTTCACTGATGATTTGAGTAGGTATGGATATATCTACTTGATGAAACATAAGTCGGAAGCCTTTGAAAAGTTCAAAGAATTCCAGAATGAAGCACAGAATCAACTCGGCAAGAAAATAAAGTTTCTTCGGTCGGACCGAGGAGGCGAGTACATGAGCCATGAGTTTGATGACCATCTGAAAAGTTGTGGAATAGTTCCTAAACTTACTCCGCTAGGAACACCACAAAGGAATGGTGTTTCAGAAAGGCGGAATCAGACCTTGTTGGACATGGTACGGTCAATGATGAGTCGGACAGATCCGCCTTTATCATTTTGGGGTTATTGTCTAGAAATAGCGGCATTCACACTAAACAGAGTACCATCAAAGTCGGTAGAGAAGACACCGCATGAGATGTGGATAGGCAAAAAGCCGAGTTTGTCTTTTCTTAAGATTTGGGATTATGAAGCTTTTGTCAAGCGACTTCAGTCGGACAAGCTTACGACCAAGTCGGATAAGTGTATTTTCGTGGGGTATCCAAGGGAAACCTTGGGTTACTACTTCTACAACCGAGAAGAGGGCAAAGTGTTTGTCGCTCGGAACGGTGTCTTCCTTGAGAAAGAGTTTCTCAGTCGAGGAGTCAGTGGGAGCACGGTGCAGCTCGAAGAAATTCGAGAGGAACCGGCTAGTAGCGAGTCGGCAAAGACCTTGGAGGTTGAGCCGGTCGTGGTAGCTGAGCCGGCAGCATCACCTATACTACGAAGATCGGCGAGATTACGAAGTGTTCGTGATGTGTTACTGTTAGACAGTGATGATCCGGCAAATTATTCAAAAGCGATGGTGGGATCTGATTCCGAGTCATGGCTTGGAGCCATGAGATCCGAGTTAAAATCCATGGATGAAAATCAAGTTTGGAACTTGGTTGATCTTCTAGACGGTGCAAGACCCGTCGAGTGCAAATGGGTCTTTAAGAAGAAAACTGATATGGATGGAAATGTTTGTCTATAAAGCACGTCTTGTCACGAAGGGGTTCCGACAAGTTCAAGGAGTTGATTACGACGAGACTTTCTCGCCCGTAGCGATGCTTAAATCAGTTCGGATCATGTTAGCGATAGCAGCCTTTTTCGACTATCAGATATGGCATATGGATGTCAAAACGGCTTTCCTTAATGGAAATTTAACTGCGGACGTGTATATGATACAGCCCGAGGGTTTTGTCGATCCGGCTAATGCTGACAAAGTGTGCAAACTTCAGAAATCCATTTATGGATTGAAGCAAGCATCTCGGAGATGGAATATTCGCTTTGATGAGGTAGTCAAATCGTTTGGCTTCATCAAGAGTGATCATGATTCTTGTTTGTACAAGAAGTTTAGTGGGAACAAAGTAAACTTTCTAATCTTATATGTGGATGAAATATTACTGATTGGAAATGATGTACAGATGTTGCAAGAAACCAAGGAATCATTAGAAAAGAGTTTCTCAATGAAAGACTTGGGTGAGGCAACATACATCCTCGGAATCCGGATCTATAGAGATAGATCAAGAAGGCTCATTGGATTGAGTCAGAGTACTTATTTGGACAAAGTGTTGAAGAAGTTCAACATGGAATCATCTAAGAAGGGGTTCTTACCGATGTCCCATGGTGTAAAACTTAGCAAGACTCAGTGTCCTTCGACAACTGATGAGCAAAGTCGGATGAGTGCGATTCCGTATGCTTCTGCAGTCGGATCCATCATGTATGCCATGATTTGTACTAGGCCGGATGTTTCCTATGCTCTAAGTGTTGTGAGCAGATACCAGGCTGATCCTGGAGAAATCCACTGGACAGCGGCTAAAAATATCCGAAAGTACTTGAGAAGGACTAAGGATATGTTCTTGGTTTATGGTGGTGAAGATGAACTCAGTGTAAAGGGTTACACGGATGCGAGTTATCTTACCGACTCTGATGATTCTCGTTCGCAATCCGGATACGTGTTTATTATAAACGGAGGTGCTGTGAGCTGGAAGAGTTCCAAGCAAGAGACTGTGTCTGCATCTACAATAGAGGCTGAGTATATTGCCGCCTCAGAGGCAGCAAAGGAAGATGTTTGGATGAGGAATTTCCTCATGGATCTTGGTGTGGTTCAAGGCTCGTCCAATCCGTTAGACGTGTATTGTGACAATAATGGTGCTATTGCACAAGCCAAGGAACCTAGACAATACCAGAAGAACAAGCACATACTCATGCGGTATCACCTGATTCACTAGTTCATGGATCAGGGTGATATCAAGTTATGCAAGGTACACACGGATGCAAAACATTGTGGATCCATTGACAAAGCCATTACCAGAGCTGAAGCATGAGGCGCACCTAAGAGCCATAGGCATTAGATGCTTAGACATGTGATGTCGGAAGATTGACTCTAGTGCAAGTGGGAGACTATTGGGAATATGCCCTAGAGGCAATCATGTATGATGAGTTTTCCCATTGTATTCATAAAAATATAAAGTTGTCCTTGTATAAACATCTTATGTGTATCATTGAATATGTGATTCGGTTGTGGAACTATACATTCTTGTTGTTTGTACTAAATATCCTTGGTCATTGAGGTTGTGCTGGACACACAACTTAGACCAATGTGAAGGTTGGCTTGATGACTCGGTTCCACTTGTCATGGGCATGGAGATGCTATTCCAATTTACACAGATTTGGCTAAAGAGTTTAGCGATTCGGATTGACCCATATTGAGGTACAACGAACAAGTTGTCATTTGTATATCTCAATCAATGTAATCCTTAGACCTGAGGTTGTTGCACAATCCGAGTTGAGGATCACCGACTTAGGTTCTATCAAACGCTGATCCGTAACTGGGTAGTTATCAAGGCAGAGTTCGGGTCGACTGAGAATCAAGCTGCGTGATGTGAATAACCAAGATGGGATTTTGCCCCTCCACTCGGAGAGATATTCTCTGGGCCCTCTTGTGAGATATGATTCGGAAAGCATGGCCATGCATGACTCGGTTAAGTGTTAATAGAGGCGATCGACTAAGAGTTAGTCAGGTGAATCACTTATCTCGGATCAAGAAGAGAGTCAGACTATTTAAGGGATGACGATTATTCGTCTATAGTCTGACAAGGTATATCGTGAGGCAAAAGGGACTCGGACGTAAGTCGCATTGGAAAGGCAAGTCTTCATGACTCTATGGTACTTGGGAGTCGGCACGTTCTGCTAGGATCCGCTACCGACTGATCAATTGAGAGTCGGACTCTAATCGTGTCCAAGTAGCCATGAGCCTGCGGTGTCACACACTTAAGAGCGGGAGCAAGTTCAGATTGGATCTAAATCGGATATCTAGTTGGGTTGGACCCGAGCCGGATTAGGACTAAGTCAGTGAGTCGGACTCACGGTGACTAGTGTTATATGGGACTTAGTGAATGGGCCACGAGAGTGGAGCCCATGTTCACTCCCTATATATAGTGGAGCACCGTAACCCAGAAGGGTTAATCGTTGTTCGGTTAGGTCATTCCATGTGTTGGAAACCCTAGCTCCATAGCTGTCCTGCCGTCGTTACAAACCTAGAAGTTCGCCGTCGGTGCTCCTCCTTGTACGTGTGGATACCAGCAGAGGTGTTGTACGATCAACACTAGGACGATCGGATCGCAAAGGACTGCACTGCATCAACTGACGCACTTCATCAGTAATCCGCAACTGCGCGTCTAGTGGTAAACCTCGTGGCCTTCTACCTCGGCTAGATCTTGGGATCACCACGTTAGAGGGAAAAGTTTTATTTTATCTCTACGTGGCCCAACACGTAGTTAACACTCGAACATCATCTCCTTGATCATGAGTTTGGAACTTTGTTGGGGAGGTGACCCCGGATAGGGTCAAGACAGGGGAAGATAAAAGGGGTCTCCCTTGTATTATGCCGAGTTACTGTTTATATCGGCCGAGTCGTGTAAAGCTCGGCCGAGATAAGCACGGCCATGACACCTACGGAAGGAGCAATACCTTACCCGGCCGACATATGAGTTAAGTCGGCCGAGTGAGCCCGAATAACTTGAATGCAGGTGAAGGCTGAGCCGAGTTATGCGAGATAGGGCCAAATAACCTGAAGCTTTCAGGAGAAGGAGGTGCCTATAGTCAAACCAAAGTCACGGGCTAGGAAGAATCTGAGGAGGGCCAAGCACAAAGGACAAGGAGCAGAGCAGCAGAAGGGCAGAAGGAGGTCACGGAGGTGACAGTCATGGAACCCGAGACGCACAGGTGGGGTTCTCTGGAACCTTGCTGTCGTTAGAAGGGGGACATGGAAAGGAGGTCGCCGAGTTACTATATTGGGACAAGCATATTCCTCGAATATGCTTGCCACGTCAGCCCTAGAGGAGCCAAGGCACCCCTTTATAAGGGGAGGCGAGGGATCCAGAGGGGGGATTGATTAATTCAATGCCGTAAGGCTCGTGTAGTTTTTCTCTTCTTCCTGCAAACAGCTCGAGGAGCACTTGTAGCCCAAGAGAGGAGAAATAAAGATCTGCATGTTAGTCATTTGTGTATAGAAATAACTACATCTTCCCTCCCCGGATCCCACTAGCATCCATTGGACCCATACTTCAGCCTACCCATGGCATCTGCCGTGACACCACCACGACAAACTTAGCATCCTCTCAAAATTATCTACACTTGCACTCTAGTCTAAAACCCTAAATCTGCCAAAATGGCTAAGTCTAGAATTCTTAGCTAGATTCAATCTTTGGAGCTCTACCTTTTCTAACCTATGTGCATCCCTGAGAATGTATTTGAACCATCTTGTAGTAAATCACTAGTACTACCAAGGCCCACTCTTGCCCTTGGCTAAGTCCTGCTAATTCCCACTCATCCCTGATGGTTTTGTAGTCAAGATAATAATCTTTTCTATAAACCTTATCATCTTGCCTACTTTGGTAGAAGCTCACCTCTATATGCCACCCCCCTTGACCAAATCTTTGCATGATTATGATGTACTGATCATGGACTATCAACCCCCACTTCCCTTGTTTCCATTGGAACCTTGTACTTCTTTAACCCACATGGTTTAGGAGGCTTCATTATGTATCTGTTATGGCAGCCTTATTTTCAACAAAGTTTGCCATCGCTTCTAGACCACCTCAAATACAACCAAGCCCAACCCTTGCTTACATGATCATATATATAACTTGGTCTAGCTATCCATATCTCCCTTGTACCAAGGTGAGCTCTGAGCTCATAAATACAACCATGTTTTGGTGGCATGAAAATAACAAAACCCTAGATTCCCAAAAATCTAGTTCCTTCCCTTTTCACCACAATTCTTCAAAACCCAATGTTGGAGATGATGTATACATAAGGTTACATCATCTACCTTGGATATGCTACTTCCCCAAATAATTCCCATAATTATTTGGACCCCAAAACTATTTAAATTCCACTTTTGGCAAAACCCTAGAATCTTGGTCTATGAAGGCAAGTTTGTTTTTATCTAAACTACCTTGCCAAATCAATGCACATTTGAGTTCTATACCTCATACCCTATCTTTCAAACTCAAAAATAAATATTTTTGAGATTCTTTATTATTTCTTTTCGCCCTTTTTCTTAAATGGCAGAAACAAGAAATAATTCCTTAAAAATACTTTTCCACCACAATAAATTCCAAATCAATTCTCCAATGTGAAATATGGTATTTAGGACCATCTCACATCAAAAAAAACCTAGCCAATGTAAAAATATCAAATAAGCTTCTAGAAACTACTTCTGGACTTTTTAAATAATTGAGTTCAAGTGCACCAAAAATCCTCTGAAAAATCTCAAATAAATCCAGGATTGTTCCCTTGACCATATCTCCAAACTAGTACCTTTGGCTCATCTTGTGTAACTGAAAAATCTAGAGTTGCTTCACAAACCCTTAATTGGACGATATATGGAATCATCTCCAAACTTGATACAAACCATAGTCAAACTTGCCAAGCACTTCCCCACGGCACCATCCATAACCTCTGGTCGAAATGCACTATAGAAAGGGTACTGTAGCTCCACCCCCACCCCCTTGTCCTTTGTGTTTGGAAGGGAAAGAGAGGGAGGGACAAGCAGAACTTGCCAAAGCATTTAATCACAGTAGCCCCTCTCTCCTCTCTGCCCCTACCACGACCAGAGACCCCTCTCTCACCTCTCCACCATCCAGGTTGCCCAATACCTATCCAGCACCCCCCCCCTTGCCCTAGTGGACAAGGTCCACCATGGACCTCCTCCTCCTCAAATAAATTGTCCAGAGGCCACCAAACCCGCTTCCACTCCCCCATTTGCTCCCTTCTCACTCCCCTCACCACCCAGACCACCCTCTCCCTCTCCCATGCGCTGTGTTGCCCGAGAGATGGAAGAGAAAGCACTTCAGCCTTCTCAAATAAATCGAGACCTGAGCTCCACCCCTCGTCTTTCCCCCTCTGCATGTAGCCTTGCCGATCTCCCCTTGCCATTCTGGATCTATCCCTTCCCTTGCTTTGCCCTAGGTCTTCTCCTGGACGCCTCCCCGGCAAGCTCCCGAATGCGCACCGGCGAACGTCCTCGCGCGAGCCTCGTTCCGGAAGCAAACAGAGTCGTGCCGCCCATCCCCGGAGTCGCGGTGGACCATCGCGTCCCCTAGGACCCTCGCCTTCGCCGCTCGACCCCTCTAGTGAGCCCCTGATTCCTCACTGCTACGCACCTAGGGTTTCCTCCCGCCCAACACGTCGCGGCGGGGAAGACGACTCGGGGTCGTCCGTCCCGTTCTAATCGGATGGCTCCCCTCTACCTATACCCCTTTGCCCCGCTGCCCTCTATGATAGAGCGGCCCCACCTGCCAACTTTAATGCCATGCGCGCCCAGGCCAGGTGGGCCGATGTGGACCCGAGAGGCCTAGATCTGGTCGAATCCCAGCCCAAGACTACCCCCTATGTTTCCTTTTATTATTTTTCCGAGATCCAGAAAAATGACCTGCTTTGTTTAATTCAAATAAAAAAGAATAATCATCCAGAATACCTAGATCTAAATTTCCTTGGGTACACTAATGTTCTCCCTAACATGTAGAGCCTTTTGTTACCCCTTTTGATGTTTAGAATAAATATGATAAATCATCTACTTAGATGTGTCCTTTTCACTAATAAAATCTTCCATAGAATTTGGTATTTCCAAATGGAGCAAAACCAATTGTTACTGAAATATATTGGTCATACCTTTCTTGTCCCACTGTCCCGACATAAAATTGCTTCCTAGATTACCTATAGAAAAATAATAAAAATAGGGCATTTCTGACTTTAGAAAATTCTCTAGGTCAAACCAAATGAGATTTTGACCTAATTCCAACTCCCAGTAAACCTACATACCAATAGGTACAAAACCCAGGAGACCAAGATTTATTGAGATTTTATTTAATTATGGTTAATTAAACCTTTCTATGCATGGTTTTTCACCAATAAATTCACCTTTTGAGTTATGTAAATGAAAAAAGGGTTATTCCAATTTCTACGGAAAGGTAATCCAAATACCTAACATGTGTCCTTCGAATCACATCAAAATATTCTGTAGTTTAAATATGATGAAAAAGACAAATCCCATACAGTACTATCTTTGGGAATTTCTCAAGGTCATTCTGGTAATTGTTTTGAGGTGATTCCAACTCCTCTTGAATCAGTCCATCAACAAACTATCTAATCAGTGAAGGAAATAATTTTTGGAAATCCAGAACAGTTATGGTGAATTATTTCCTTAAAATAGGGTTTTATTCACTATAAAAATCACTATAAATTATTGGTAATTGATAAAATAGTGAAAACACTTTTGTTGGCCTCAATTTATCAATACCTATCTGATGGTACCATCTTTACTCAACGTTAGCATACATAACTTGTCCTTGCTCAAAAAACCCTCTCGTAGATATTTCCTAGGCCTCAAATCCGAAGGGATCATCTTCCCATGTCTCCACATCTTCTACCGATCTAATCAACCCAGTCATCCAGCACCCTAATGATGTATATCTTGTGTTGTATGATTTCTTGATGTATTTATTGATGCTTGTAAGCATTGTATTGATTATGGTGTTGTCTGTTTGCATGTATGCTCGATAACGGCGATAGTTGCGATTGTGTGAAACCGAGAAGAAGAAAGCACCGGGATATTCCTATTATTATTATTATTGTTATTTTTGTTTTTCTAGTATTCTAAGTAAGTCACAGGACGTCTCTCTGGTCATAGACAAGCCACCTTCTTGCTCATACGCCTTGTCCTAATATTTTATCTATGCATTGTTTTAACTACCCATTTATACAAACTGCATTGTTTTACTATATTATGTTATGTGGGGAATGTTTGGCTCCTCCAAACTATTACCCCTTAGTACCACTAGGTACAGCCCTCTTTTATGATACCCACCTGCCCCTAGTATGGTAGATGGTGTAGCACACCATGCCCCCTTGGAAACCCCGTTTTAGCCAAAGCAAAAACTATGGGATGGGAAGACCCCGAAAAAAGACTTACAAAATTGTTTATGAGAAAACCTTGGTGAGGCTTGGCCTACCAAGTGGTTTTGAAAATGAGAAGGTTTTGGTTTCTAAAATGGTCGGGCAAAAGATGGAGGAAAAAATGTTTACTAAAACAGCCGGGTTGGCCAGTTTTGAAGCTAGCGCAATTAACCCGTGCAACCACATTACTCTGGAATGGGACGGGGCTGGGCTGGAAGTTTGTCTAACCCGGTATAGGTGTCTCAAACTACTAGGGGGGAGAACAAATTCCCGGAGGCTGGGCTTTCCCCTGTAAATTCCCATGTGAAACATCGGTCTGGGGAAGGTAAATACCGTCTAAATGGTGGCAAGACGATACTATGAACCCCTCATGGAAAGCGCACACCCCGCGGGGTGCAAACCATGCTCTGGTTGGCTTGTGACTATATAGCGCGTCCCAGTTTTGAGGGGATTAACCTCATAGGGTAGGCACTTGTATCGGAGAGGGCATTCGGAAGGTCTTGACCGGTTACTCGACCCACGATCGGTGTGGATCAGGGACGGGTAATCAGATGGTGTTGGTATAGTGTACAACCTCTGCAGAGCTTAAATCTATTCAAATAGCCGAGTCCTCGGTCATGGACAGTTGTGCTGGCGGTTGTACAACGGTGATGGTTTTAATTTTCAAAAAGGACTTCGGAAAGTAATGGATTGAAAATGTTTTGACCATGGGATGGTCGGGAAAATGGAGGAAGGATTTTGGTCATGAGATGACCGGAAGGAAAAACAAATGGGTGACCCAATCCTAGTGTTTTCTTAAAACTTTTCAAAAAGGTTTCCAAAATGTTTTTAAAAAGTTTTTAAACAAAGATATAGAGACATGCTATATCTACAAGAGAAACTAGTTTATAAAAGAACCTCTCTTGGAGCCATCCTACCAACGCCATATTGCATTCCCGTTATTGTTGTTTTCTTAAGGTGGTTTGCGAGTACATTCAAAGTACTCACCGGCATTGTCCCTGGCTATTTACTTGGCCAGATTGCAGATGTTAAGAAGTGATGAAGATGTTGGCATCTATGCGAGCTAGGCCATCTTCCCAATCAGTCACCTATAGGTTAAGGCATGGCATGTGCTATGCGCTTGAAGACTTCCGCTATTGATGTTGTATCGCCATAATGGCATAAATGTAAGTACTTGTATTCGTTAATTATGGATGTTGTAATGATACTTGTCGGTTATGCTCATGGCTCACTGATCATGGGAACGTGAATTGCAGGCATAACGGTTATTCTCGGACCGTAAATCCGGGGTGCCACATAGATGGTCATATCTCCTCCTTTGTGCTTTCATGTCTAGATCTTGTGAGCTTCGTTCATGATCAAGATCTCATCTATTTGTAATCATGCATGTTGTGTTTGTGGGGATCCGATGGATATTGAGATTATGATGTCAGATTGATTAATGGTTTTGTCTTATTGATTCTATCATGTCTATGTTGTTTGTGATCTTGCATGCTCTCTATTGTTAGTAGCTATCTTGGCCAAGTAGTTGCTAGTGACTCCAAGAGAGGGTATTTATGCTCGATAGTGGGTTCATGCCTCTATTTAATCTAAGGGAAGTGACAGAAATCTCTAAGGTTGTAGATGTACTATTGCCACTAGGGAGAAAACAACGGTCTCTTGTTCATGGAACAAGTGGATTGTTTACCTTACACACTTTGCTTAAAGCAGTTGTCTGTTGCTTGCAATTTAATACTGGAGGGGGTTCGGATGATAACCCAAAGGTGGACTTCTAGTCATGGATGCAGTTGGATGGCGGTTTATGTATCTTGTTGTATTGCCCAATCGAATCTCATAGGATCATGATGTCTAGTATTGCATTGTTATGCCTTGCCCAGTCCTGTCAATTGCCCTGCTATAATTTGTTTACCCTGCATGCCATGTTTTTTTATCTAAGGAGAACACCTCTAGTGAACTATGGACCCCAGTCCAATCTTTACCATTGATACATCTTCCACTGTTACTGTTTACTTTCTACAAATCACTATCACCTTCCACACCATACAGTTAATCCTTTGTCATAGCAACCAGTGAGATTGACAACCTCACTGTTCGTTGGGGCAAAGTCTTGAGTTTGTGTTGTGCAGGTTTCCAAGTTGCTTACAACACCTTTGAGATGTTTCCTTCCTCCTACTGGTTCGATAACCTCGGTTTCTTACTGAGGGAAGACTTGCTGTTGTGTTGCATCACACCTTGCTCTTGGGGTTTCCCGATGAAGCGCTCCCACATCAACGAAGCGCCATCAAGTTTCAACAAGAATAGACCTTCTATCAAAGGTGCATGTGCATAAAAAATATTACTCATATAAACCAAACAACCATAATTCTCGGACTTAAACAAGTAACCGTCTCGCAATAAACATGATCCGGATATAATGTTCATGCTCAACGCATGCACCAAATAACAATTATTTAATTATAAAACTAATACCGATGGTAGATGAAGAGGTAGCGTGCCGACCGTGATCATATCTACCTTTGATCCATTTCCAACGCGTATCGTCACCTCATTCTTTGCTACTTTCTGTCTATTCTGTAGCACCTGTTTTGAGTTACAAATATGAGCAACCGAACCAGTATCAAATACCCAGGCACTACTATGACTACTAGTGAGATACACATCAATAACATGTATATCGGATATACCTTTCTTCTTGATGTTTTCGTTCTTCAGATCCGCCAAGTACTCGGGGCAATTCTACTTCCAGTGACCACACACTTTGCAATAAAAGCATTCTGTATCGGGGCTAGGGCCAGCTCGGGTCTTATTCTCAAGTGTAGCAACATATTTTCTGTCCCTTTTGAAGTTACCCTTGAGCTCACCTTTTGCCTTTATGTCTACTTCTGCAGCCATCAAAGGGGCAACAAGTTCAGTGAGATATCCAATCACACCACTTATCTTGTAATTCAGCACAAACTCTTTGTAACTGGACGGTAGCGACTGTACAATTCTATCCATCATAAGATCAACTGGCATATCATATCCAAGTGTCTTGAGACGTTGAACATTGTTCATCATCATCATGATGTGATCTTTCATAAATTGTGTTCCTCCATCTTAACACTAAAGAACTCACTAGAGATCACATATCTCTTAGCACGGACTTGGCTCTTGATACGTTGGAAACGTATCTATAATTTTTGATGCTCCATTCTTGTTTAGTATCTACTTTGCTTTACTTGTCTACACTTTGAGGTGCGTTTTACATGTTTTCTGGTACTAACCTATTAACAAGTTGCAACAGTGCCAGATGCCTGTTTTCTGCTGTTTTTTTGTTCAGAAAAGTTAGTAAAGAAATATTCTCGGAATTGGACAGGACAAACGCCAAAGTCAATTACTTTCTGTGGGGAACAAGAAGTCTAGAGGGGAGACAAGGAAGCGTGCCAGGGCGGCCACCCCCCCAGGCATGACCAGGGGTGGGCCCGCGCCTAGGTAGGGTTTAACCCCCTGGTCGCCTCCTCGGCCTCCCCCTTCGCCTATAAGAAGACCCCGATGCATAAACCCTAAGAACCTCGATCAAATCTCCATGAAACCGTCTGTAGCCACCGCCACCATCGTCCCTAGATCGGGGGGATCTGAAGTTCTTCCCGGCACCCTGTCGGAGGGGAGATCATCCCGGAGGCCTTCTATCCGGTATGATGCGTGAGTAGTTCCACCTTGGACTATGGGTCCATGTAGTGGCTAGATGGTTGTATCTCCTCCTTTGTGCTTTCATGTATAGATCTTGTGAGCTCCATTCATGATCAAGATCTAATCTATTTTTAATCATGCATATTGTGTTTGCGGAGATCCGATGGATATTGAGATTATTATGTTGGTTTTATTAATGGTTTTGTCTTTATGATTCTATCATGTATGTGTTGTTTGTGATCATGCATGCTCTCCGTTGTTAGTAGCTATCTTGGCCATAGTTGCTAGTGACTCCAAGAGGGAGTATTTATGCTCGATAGTGGGTTCATGCCTCTAGTTTCCAAGGGAAGTGAAAAAAATATCTTCGGCTGTAGATGTGCTATTGCTACTAGGGAGAAAACAACGGTCTCTTGTTCATGGAACATGTGGAATGTTTAGCTTACACACTTTGCTTAAAGCAGTTGTCTGTTGCTTGCAACTTAATACTGGAGGGGGGTTTGGATAATAACCTGAAGGTGGACTTATAGTCATAGATGCAGTTGGATGGCGGTCTATGTATCTTGTTGTATTGCCCAATTGAATCTCATAGGATCTTTCTGACTAGTAATTGCATTGTTATGCCTTGCTCAGTTCCTGTCAATTGCCCTGCTGTAATTTGTTTACCCTTCATGCCATGTTGTTTATCTAAGGAGAGCACCTCTAATGAACTATGGATCCCGGTCCAATATTTACCATTGATACATCTTCCACTGTCACTTGTTTACTTGCTGCAAACCATTACCTTCCACACCATACGTTTAATCCTTTATTACCAGAAACCGGTGAGCTTGACAACCTCACTGATTCGTTGGGGCAAAGTCTTGAGTTTGTGTTGTGCAGGTCTCCGCGTTGTTAGAAACACATGTGTGAAGTTTCCTTCCTCCTACTGGTTCGATAACCTCAGTTTCTTACCGAGGGAAACTTGCTGCTATGCTACTTCATACATTCTCTTGGGCTTTCCAACGAGGCGTCCCACGACAAGTATTGAGCGCCATCAAGCTATTTTCTGGCGCTGTTGTCGGGGAGGCTAAGGACGTCTTCACTAGGGGATTCCTTCACTTCCTTTCTCTTTGCTTTGTTTTTAGTTTGCTTAGTTTCTTTTGCTTGGTTTTGTTTGCCTCTTTTCAAAAAACCCCAAAAAATTAGTCTAGTTTGGGTTGCTTCCTTTATTCAAAAACACAAAAAAATTAGTTCCTACTCTAGCTGCTACTGTTTTTGGCTTGCCCACCTTTGCCAAAATGAACTCTGCTAAGAACACCAAGTTTTGTGACTTCACTAGCACCAACAACAATGATTTCCTAAGCACTTCTATTACTCCACCTGCTCCGGATGCTACCTTTTATGAAATTAAGCCTGCTTTGTTGAATCTTGTGATGAGAGAGCAATTTTCTAGTGCTGGTTCTGATGATCGTACTGCCCATCTCAATATCTTTGTTAAACTTTGTGTGATGCAAAAGTATAAGGATGTAGATGGAGATATTATTAAGCTCAAGCTTTTTTCCTTTCTCCTTGAGAGGAAAAGATAAAGAATGGTTGCTTTCTTATAAATAGTATTTATTCTTGGACTAAGTGCAAAGATGCTTTTATTGGAAAGTATTATCCTCCTACTACGATTATATCTATGAGAAGTGACATTATGAAATTTAAACAACTTGATAGTGAACATGTTGCTCCAGCTTGGGAAAGAATGAAGTCTTTGGTTAAGAATTGTCCCACTCATGGACTCACTGCTTGGATGATTATCTAGACTTTTTATGCAGGTTTGAACTTCTCCTCAAGAAATCTGTTGGATTCAGCTGCTGGAGGTACTTTTATGGGCCTCACTTTGGGTGCTGCAACAAGGATCCTTGATAATATGATGGTTAACTACTCTTAATGGCATGTTGAAAGAGCTCCACATGGTAACAAGGTAAATTCTGTTGAGGAAACTTCCTCTTTGAGTGAAAATACTGATGTTATTATGGCTATGATTGTTAATGGGAAAGCTCCTTTAGATCCTAATAGTGTTCCCTTAGCCTCTTTGGTTGCTCAAGAAGAGCAAGTTGATGTGAACTTCATTAGAAACAAGAATTTCAACAACAATGTTGTAACATCCTAGCAATTAGGAACTAACGAAGGGTAGATTTAGGAATATGGAATGTTGCATGCATCCATTTGTGAAAATGTGGGTAAAATTTTCGCCAACTAAAAACCTTAAGTGATCAATGTTTCTTTCATACTTTAAGATTAGGTTTAGTCTTAAAGGATGATTGTTATAAACTTTGATATGGCCTTTAAGGAATTATGTGTTTTTAAAATGAATTTGAATTTTAAACTTGAGTATTTGAATTATAATTTCAGTGAGTTAGGAATAAGTTTTGAATCTTAATTTAATTAAGAGATAAATATTACAACTTAAATTCTATCCAAAGAAAAACAATAATGAATATGAAACTTATTTCTTATCATCAATATATAAATAAGTTATAAAATTATAACTTATTGAAATCATCCACACAATTCACAAAAGAAAATATACAAAGAATAAGAATATTCTTTATTAATAATTATGTAATCTTTATTACAGAAGAATAAAATAAAGATTACAAAAATAATAAAAGAAAATTACAAAAGTATGAAGAAGATTACATTGGACTAATTACTAACTATTCTATAACTAAACCTAAACTAAATCTTCATCTTTATATCTGTACCTACAAAACAAACAGAAATATATAGAGAAATAAAAGGTTAGAGTTAGTATTATTTTCTCTCAGACATGTTAGTGAAATGCACTTGACAAATTCATCATTGAGAAATTTATAAAAGGGGCAAGTTTCACCAATATGAAAGAATCCATCTTTTATAAATTTAAAGCCAGAAGTCAAATGACAGCCAAGAGGGACAAATCCACCAGCCAGGTGAAAGTAACCAGGTAATAGTAAGTTTCAAAATTCTGAACATATCCACAAGTGCACAGCAAGCACATAGGTAGGACACACACGAACATGCATGTGGTGTGTTGTTGACCTCACAACACAGTCCCAATCTCACAAAACCACAAGCACAGCCGTGGAGAGGCACTAGTGCATCACTCCACTGTTTGCACACAAGAATAGCCAGCCTAGACATCAGCTTACCAAGCACATTAGCCAAACCAAACCACCAAGGATCAACCAAACATCACTAGGATGGTGACATAAGGAGGGGGAAGGATCAGGTGAACAGCAAGGACAAGTCCAGGAGCTAGGAGGAGCAGGCTAACTCAAGGACAATTCCAGGAGCTAGGAGGAGCAGTCTAGCTCAAGATCAAGCATAGGAGTCTAGAAAAACCAGATCAAGATCATCACCAACTTACTACACAGTCATCATACTTTGTGGTTAGTTTCATAAAACCTTGACATGATCTAATCATCTTATTTAGAGAGAAGCATGTGTTGTTTTATAAAACAAACCCTAATAAAGCACCCAAGTGGGGTGAATCCATCATAGGGATTTTTAAAACTATAAAGGCAAACAACAAAGAACCTAGATCCAGCCAGAGCTCAGAGAAACATCATTGCTCTGGTCATTTGGCTATATCTTACAATTCAAGCATAAATATATCTATGATCTATTTGTAGGCACATCCCTAAAGAAAGGGTAGCACCTTACAAACTAATCCTTTGGATCCAGATCATGATGAAGCTTATTATCATTTTTCCAAGCTTTGATTCAGGAAAGAATAGCTGGTACCACTACCAGGACTATTTATATGAATTAACTAGATAAGATCTGAATTCCTAAACCTCATACCAACATCATTGGTCTTAGGGAATTCAGAAAAGAACATTTCCATTTATCTTTTAAAGCCAAGTTGGTCATTAAGCATCAAACAACCCAATCAATGGATTAGAGTCATACTTGTGTGCCATACCATGATGGTGTCACAAGAACAATCCATTATGAATCAGGATAGACATTTAATCATCATAAATTCAAACAATCAACTTACTAATCATTTTCCTGTTAACACAGGAATCATAACTAGGATATTCCTATGTTAAACTTTACTGTTGATGATCTCAAACCACATATTAATTCCCAATCCAACAACATTAAGACAGTGGTTTCATCCTATATTAATCATGAACATGAATCAAATAATAGTGGAAAGCTTTCAAGTCATTGGCTTTACCAAGCATGTTTCCCAAACAACTACATCATCTGAATTAGATGCAATCCAAGCATAAAATCATCTAATAAGCCACCAGGAACATTACAGATCATCTTAAGCAACAAGCCTCAGGCCAATAAACACTTAGCATGTTTACAATTCATCCAAACATGATCCAACTCATCCAGTATATGATCAACCCCAAGATAAGAACCCTAAATGGATATGTCATCCTAATTAGAATCAGACAGTAGCCAGAGAGGACACTGCCAGCATCTAGCATCGGATCAGCAAGCACATAGAGCACCAGGGGAGAGGAATCGAACTCACCGTAGGTCCTCGCTGAAGATTATAAGAGGAAGCAGAGGGGCCGACGACCATGGCGACACAGGGAGCACCCCAGAGGGGGCCCTGCAACTCGCACGGCGCCACGGCAACGACCCTGATCACGCCTGGAGGTGCAGAGCATCACCTCGACACACGACGGCCATGACAGCACTTGAATCCATGCCAACCCTTAAACCCTAGGGTTCGGGATGACATCGATACATTGCAGGAGAGCCCCAGGCTCGAATCCAATTGGATAGAATGAACGGGAATCGTCGACAACCCCCTATTACACCATAGCAGTGACCAGAACGGCCTACGGCGGCGGGAATCGCCGGTGGCGGCATCGTTGGCCACAGGGTCGGGGTCAGAGGAGGAGAGGATAAGCTCGAGGGAGAGAGGCAGTGAGGAGTGCGCCGAGCTGGGCCAAACCCTTCGGGGTGGTTCTTTTGTCCATGACTAATGGGCCACTAGGGCCCAATAAGTATAACTAGCCCATAAATCTTTTCAGGCCTGTTTTAATAAACAGGAAAAGACCAAAATACCCCTGGACTTCACTAAATTCTAGAAAATAAAATATAATTCCAAAAATTATAAATTAAATAATTATGGATTCACAATAATCCATATTATAAAAATAAAATATAATATAAAATTTTAGACATTTAAATTTTTATAAGAATTTTGTAATTTATATATTCCTTATGGAATTTTACAAAATTATTGAAAGATGATAAAAATAAATAAAAATCAATTTCATTATATATTAATATTATAGTATTTTGGAAAAATACTAAATAAATATTTAATAACAATTTTTATTGTATAATTGATAATTCCTAATTAAATCAATAAAAGTCAAATAAAAGGAAATAAAATAAAATAATATATGCTATAAATATTAAAAAGTAATATTTATAAATGCTTAATCATCATTTAAGGATACCTTATTTAGGGTCAATGCATATATAATTAAACAATGCATTACATTACTTGCATAATCATTTTGCTTCTTTAAATATTGTCCTTACCGGGCAATAATGATGTTTTTGTAGACATAGAAGCTCAAGGTCCAGTGCAAGCATCAGACTTCACTACCTTGCCATCACAAGGCAAGTTCATCACTTGCTCATGTCCTTTGAAGAGTCTTTATCAAAGTATTTGCAAATTGTGTGTTATCATATATGCTATAAAAGAAATAAAATATTATTTTCACAAATAAAGAAATCATAGATATCATCCTAAGTGATGATATAATGGAGCAATAGAACTTAGGGTTCTAGTTGCAAACAATTATGACCAAGTAGGGACTTAATAACCCCTGACATCAGTGATTCTAGCGCCGCATATTACGCGTTAGCCATGAGATTTGGAATGGGACAGAGAAGTCAGCTGTATCTTCTTCCTCTCGCATGAAGCCGGATGTGCAGGTCGTGGATATTATCCTCGTAGCATGCATATTAATTGGTAATTCATAGAGGATATGCAGCATATGGGTGGGAACCCTCATCGTCCCACGATAGTTCTGGCATCTAACGGTTTGTACAAACCATTGCTGTAATTCATTATGTGGGCATGGTGTGCACCAAGGAGGCATGCGGGCTCGCGAAGGGGGCAGTGATTGGCTTGGACCAACTACTGGGCCCCACGTCATGGAATTGTGGACGGGAAAGTACGCCCGGTTGTGCAACAAAGAGTTAATCTCTCATGGGTAAAGTAACGCACCTGTGTAGAACGCGGCAGGAAAGGAACTCCATGAAAGTTCTGATCAACCTGTGAAGGCTGATTGTCATAATTTTTCAGAATAAAATCAATCTTTGAAGAAAGATTTACAAAAACTGCATAGTTCCAAGGATTTATAATCCGAGGTGGTAGTTAGAGCATCAAACTTACCACCTTGCATAAAATGAACTTGTTGGGTAACGCTGTTACTCATTCTTTCCTTCGATCCCTTGCTTAGACTCTGAGGATCCCGAAGACATGCCAATGTATGCAGCCGAATGTAAAGAAGATGTGATCTACGAGGAACCTGATCTATCTGGAGGTGTTGAAGGAGTGGATTACGAGATCCGCTACGGTGTCAATGATAACGAGTCCAACTAAGTACTCCTAGTTAATAGTAACCAACGGAGCCGAGCAACATGAACTCTATATAATAAGCTGTTGAGCTCAACTCCTAGACAGAATTGCTACTTTTAAATTCCACTGAAACACTTTATATTTTGGTTTGTAAGTTGGATCTTTTGGAAGTATTGAACTTCCGGTATTGTAATAATAATAATGTGTGTACTTTTGTAATATGGACCCGCAATGTTTCTGTTGTACCACTCTGAGGGATGTAATATTTACGGAACGGTGTTCCGTGGATGTCATGTCAACGACTATAGTGTACTACACATGCAATGGTATGCTAGGTCACCGCAATTGGTATCAGAGCAAATTGCTTTGACCTTAGGTTGGAAACCTAGTACAGGGTAATACCTGTAGGAAAATTTAGCAACGATAAAGAATTCTCTAAAAGTAATATAATGGGTATTCAAATGAGAATATTCCGTTATATATTTTAGTGCGATAATTATTTGTTATGATGCAATATATTATTGGATACTAATCAAAATTATTTTTTTGATATACAGAGATATGGCACCAAAGTTTCCAAAACAGACTTTGGTAAGGAAAGAGGAGACTCTTGATGATTATCAAGGATCATTCACAGACCAACTTCGTCAACTTTTAAAGATTTTTAGTTGTCCAACTAGAATTCCAGTGAACACTATCACTTACCTTGATGGCCGGATGTTATCCGAGTATCGTGTGAGTATCCAACTTCCAGAGAATCTTGGATTATATCATGATCTACCTATAGGATAAGGTAGGAGTCATTTAGCAGCATATCATGTTGCTGTTGTGGAGGCGATAGCTAATATCCGGGAACAGAAAATCAAGGAGCTAGAAGGTAGCACATTCTCTGTGATACCTCATGATTCTATAGACTCGGAGCCTATACCGGATCATCTTACTTTGGTTAAGAATCATCCTAAGTTAGCTTCCAAGTTTATGGATAGATATCGAACACTCGTTGCGTCTTTTTATAAGACCCATCAAGTGATTGTTGAAGACAAAAATGACATGTTAGAGGATCTAACTGATCCGGAAAGGAGGAAGCAGTTAGCATTCCAGTTAGAGAAAGAAGCAGGTAGTAGTGCAACACCTATCTTTAAGGATATACATATAGATCCTGAATATTTTATACCATATCCTTATTCACCAAGACCTGAACCTATACATGAT
Organism: Avena sativa; assembly: GCA_916181665.1. Taxonomy (NCBI): domain Eukaryota; kingdom Viridiplantae; phylum Streptophyta; class Magnoliopsida; order Poales; family Poaceae; genus Avena; species Avena sativa. The sequence continues at coordinate 130,197,885 of OV702297.1, forward strand.
CCTACTATGGATTTGCGGTATGCAGTACCACAGGGCTCAGGGGATGGTTCTGACTCAAAACTTCCTATTGAGAATTCGGATGGTTGGAGAATGGGATCATATAATGGATCTCATGAACACCAGATGTCCACAGATGGTTCCGACAGGAATGTTGGACAATCTAGTTGGATGGGTGCAAGAATGAACCCTAATAATAGAAGTAGAAATACCATGTCAATAGATAATCAAGATGAAGAATAAGATCCCGAGGAGAGAGTGTTTGAATCATCAACATCTTCTCAAAACCCAGGGAATATACATTATCCATTGTTTAACTATCTTGCCCACGAGAGCACCTGGGAAGCAGCAGGATCCGCGTATCCTGTTGATAACTCAAGAAATGAAGCTCAGGAGATGCAGGCTGGAGATAATGTTGAATATTTTTCTGAAGACTTTTCAGCTGAACTGGAGGGAGTCAATGCGCTCAGGTTGAGTATTGACTCAAGTACTGACACTTCAGATACAAAGTATGTTCCTTCTGGAAGTCCATATGTTCCACAAACTGTGCCACGAATAACACGTCATCACGGTTGGACATCAGGCATATACGATGAGAGTAGTTACTACTAGAAGGAGACAATTAGTTAGTTTTGTGATTATACCTATATGGTATATGTTGTAATGACTTTGTATCATTATGATATTATTAAAATATGTGAAATGCATATTTGCATTTTCTTTGGATCTTCATTGTGTGACTAGTTCTGTGCGTAAATTCGAGCTCAGAACACATGTGCATGATGTAATTATGAGTATTCACTTTATGTTGTAGGACTAGAGGGTCATGGATATGGGTGTAGGAATGGAAACTGAGCAGCAGCGGATGGGGCGAGAGGCCAAGGAAAAGGCCGATGCAGATGCAGCAAACCAAGAAGCATTACCACCACCACCACCAATGAGGCCGTTAATGGAGAAGAACTTTATGCAATGCATGCAAATGATGCAAGAAACCCAGAACAAGTTCATGGAAGAGCTGCTGGGACGAGCAAATCAGAGGGCACCTGAAGGTGGAGGAGTGAGTCTATCTGATTTCCAGAATGCCAGACCGTTACCTTTTGCATCATCTCCTGAACCAATGGATGCAGAAGACTGACTAGCAGATATTGAAAGGAAGCTGAAAACTGTAGGTTGCAATGATGAGGAGAAATTAAGGTATGCAACTCATCTTCTGACTGGACCTGCAGCATCATGGTGGGAAAATCAATTAGCCATGCAACCACCAGGAAGGGAGTTTACCTGGGAAGAGTTCAAGGAGAGATTCATTGAATATCATGTTCTGGAAAGTGTCATGGAGTTGAAGCGGAGAGAATTTGAGGAACTTCAACAAGGATATACTAGTGTCATGAAGTACATCCAGGAGTTTAGCCAACTGTATCGTTATGCTGAGGAGGATGTCAACACTGAGGAGAAGTGGAAGAAGCGTTTCCTGCGTGGATTAAATCCATTTGTGAGGATGCAGCTAAGGTTAGCCAATAAGAAAACTTATCAGCAGTTGCTGGATGCAGCCATTACTTTTGAAGATGACTACAAGAATGTCCAAGAGGATTGGAGGAAGAGAGCCAAGAAGGAAACCAAGAGGATTCAAGCAAGCAAACCTAAACCCAACCTGGAGTTCAAACCTCGGAATAGGAATTATGGCAACAATAACAATAACAAGGGAAGTGGTGGAAATCAATCCAATCCGAGAATGAATGTTATCTGTAACAATTATGGAATTCCAGGGCATTTCCAGAGGGAATGCAAAAAGCTTGTAGTGATCTGTTATGGTTGTGATCAGAAGGGGCATATCAATCCAGATTTTCCAAGCAAACCACCTAGAGGTTGGCCTACCAAGGGAGGAGGACAGGCCAGTGGAGGAAATGGACAGACCAATAAAGGAGGAAATAATGGCAAGAACAACAATGGCAAGAGGAACCGACCTACCGAAAACTGAACTATGCAACCCTCGAGGAGGTGGATAATTCAGAGCATGCAGTGATAGGTACGCTCAATATCCTTACCAATCTCGGCAAAGTTCTATTTGATACTTGTGCAACTACTTCATTCATTTCTGAAAATTTTTGTGATCAGTTCGGGATTAGAAGGGCAACGTTAGAAAGTCCTATGACCGTAGTTACGGCAGGAGGGAATGTGATTGTACGCCACATAAAACAAGATCAGGTTATCTCGATCTATGGTTGTACATATTTCACAGACCTTTATGTGATTCCTTTGAAGAGAATTGCAGTAGTGCTGGGTATGGATTAGATGATGGAACACGGAGCTCGGATAAATTGTGAGGAGAAAATTGTCTCAATCAAAACCCCAAGTGGAGCAAGGATAGTTTACCAAGCAGATAAGCACAGTCATATCACGGTGGATCTGCAGTTGAATTCAATGAAAGAAGTTAAATTAGAAGAGATTCCTATAGTTAATGAATTCCAAGATGTTTTTCCAACAGAGCTACCGGGAATGCCACCAGACCGGGAGATAGAGTTCACCATTGACCTAATTCCTGGTACAACACCAATAGCTCAAGCACCATATAAAATGGGACCCAAAGAGTTGAAAGAACTCAAAGAGCAAATTGATGAGTTAGCTAGAAAAGGATTTATACAGGAAAGTGTATCCCATGGGGAACACCAGTAATCTTTGTGGATAAGAGAGATGGTGGAAGACGGATGTGTGGTGATTATAGAAATCTAAACAATGTGACTATCAAGAATAAGTATCCTTTACCAAGAATTCAAGATTTATTTGATCAGGTGAAAGGGGCTGGAGTATTTTCAAAGATCGACTTATCTGGATACCATCAAATAAAAATCAAGCCAGAAGATGTTCCAAAAACAACATTTGTCTCAAGATATGGACACCATGAGTATCTGGTAGTACCATTTGGTTTGACCAATGCACCGGCAATATTCATGAATCTGATGAACAAGATTTTCATGCCATATTTGGACAAGTTTGTCATAGTATTTATTGATGATATTCTGATATATTCCAAGAATAAGGAAGAGCATGCTGATCATTTGAGAATAGCATTGCAGACTTTAAGAGAACATAAGCTTTATGCTAAGTTCAGTAAATGTGAATTTTGGCTTGATGAGGTAGAATTCCTCGGTCAAGTGATCAGTAAGGATGGAATTGCTGTGAATCCATCTAAAGTTCAGTCAGTACTAGAGTGGACTGCACCCACCAATGTGAAGCAAATTCGAGGTTTCTTAGGAATGGCTGGTTATTATCGGGGATTCATTGAAGGTTTATCCAAAATAGTCGGACCAATGACCAAATTATTAAGGAAGAATACACCATTCAAGTGGGATGAGAAATGTGAAGCAAGTTTCCAAGAGTTGAAGACTAGATTAACCACAACTCCAATCTTAGCGGTTCTTGAAACAGGGAAGGACTTCACTGTATACTATGATGTGTCTAACGAAGGTTTGGGTTGTGTATTAATGTAAGATAGGAAAGTGATTGCTTATGGTTCAAGACAACTGAAACCACATGAAGTCAACTATCCAACTCATGATTTAGAGTTAGCAGCAGTAGTTTTTGCGCTGAAAGGATGGAGGCATTTTCTTTATGGAGCCAAATGCGAGTTATACAGACCATAAAAGTCTCAAATATTTCTTCATTCAAAAGGAATTGAATATGAGACAGAAGCGTTGGTTGGAACTAATCAAGGATTATGATTTAACAATCAACTACACCCCAGGGAAAGCAAATGTTGTAGCAGATGCTTTAAGCAGAAAGAGTGCAGATATTCAACCAAGCAATAGGGAGTTACCAAAAGAGTTACAAATGTACTTGGAAAGATTAGAGCTTCAATTTATCAGAACAAAGGTTCTGGGAGGATTAGCTACTATGTAGGTAGTTGCAGAGCAGGACAGTGATCTTAAGCAAGAAATTTTTAGACATCAAGAAGAATATCCTTTTATTGCTGAGGAAATTCGGAGGATATCTCAAGGGCAAAAATCAGTTTTTCGCCTTGGAGATTATGGGTCTTTTTGGTTCCAAGACCGTCTATGTGTTCCAGATGTGACGGAGATTAGAGATGTCATACTCAAAGAAGCACATGATACACCATATTCTATACATCCAGGGAGTACTAAGATGTATATGGATTTGAAAGAACTATTCTGGTGGAATAACATGAAAAGAGATATTGCTAAATATGTATCTGAATGCCATACTTGTCAAAGGGTGAAAGCTGAACATCAAAGTCCAGCAGGACCATTACAACCCTTAGAAATTCCTGAATGGAAATGGGAGGAAATAGGTATGGACTTCATTACAGGATTGCCTATGACACCAAAAAGGAAGGATATGATATGGGTAATTGTGGACAGACTCACTAAGAGTGCACATTTTATTCCGGTGAATCAAAAGGATAATGCCGAGAAGTTAGTTGAAGTATATGTCAAAGAGATAGTAAGTAAGCATAGAGTACCCAAAAAGATCGTAACAGATAGGGGATCAGTGTTTACTTCAGCATTTTGGAAGCAATTGCATGAAGCACTTGGTTCAAAGTTAGATTTCAGCACAACATATCATCCTGAGACAGGAGGTCAAACTAAAAGAACAAATCAAATACTAGAAGACATGTTAAGGGCTTGTGCATTAGATTTTGGAGGAACATGGGAAGATCACCTACCATTGGCAGAATTTTCTTATAATAATAGCTATCAGAGTAGTCTGAAGGCAGCTCCATATCAGGTTCTGTATGGAAGGAAGTGTAGATCACCAATATGTTGGTATGAGCCTGGAAGCACCAAAGAATTTGCACCCGCTTATATCAAGGAAAGACAAGATATCATTGATAAGATCAGGGATAGACTAAAAATAGCTCAAAGCAGGCAGAAAAGTTATGTGGATCAAAGTCGAAGATCATAGCATCCAGAAGTGGGAGATATGGTCTATTTGAAAGTAAGTCCAATGAAAGGGGTGAAAAGATTCGGAGTTAAAGGGAAATTGAGTCCAAGATATATCGGACCATTCAAGATACTGAGTCAAAACAGAACTATAGCTTATGCTTTAGAGTTACCATCAAGATTGGCTCAAGTGCATAATGTTTTCCATGTGTCACAACTTCGTAAATGTTTAAAAGTTCCAGATGATGCAATCACACATCAAGAGATAGAACTACAAGAAGACCTGACTTATATTGAAAAGCCTTGTAAGATTTTGGAAGAAAACTGGAAAAGATTAAGGAACAGAGCAATCAAATATTGCAAGGTACAGTGGGAACATCACCCTGAAAGGGAAGCCACATGGGAGAAAGAAGAGGATTTAAGAAAGGACTATCCAGAACTATTCAGGTACATCTCCACAAACTTCGGGACGAAGTTTAATTTAAGGTGGGAAGTCTGTAACATCCCAACATTTAGGAACTAACGAAGGGTAGATTTAGGAATATGGAATGTTACATGCATCCATTTGTGAAGATGTGGGTAAAATTGTTGCCAAATAAAAACCTTAAGTGATCAAAGTTTCTTTCATACTTTAAGATTAGGTTTAGTCTTAAAGGATGATTGTTATAAACTTTGATATGATCTTTAAGGAATTATGTGTTTTTAAAATGAATTTGAATTTTAAACTTGAGTATTTGAATTATAATTTCAGTGAGTTAGGAATAAGTTTTGAATCTTAATTTAATTAAGAGATAAATATTACAACTTAAATTCTATCCAAAGAAAAACAATAATGAATATGAAACTTATTTCTTATCATCAATATATATAATCAAGTTATAAAATTATAACTTATTGAAATCATCCACACAATTCACAAAAGCAAATATATAAAGAATAATAATATTCTTTATTAATAATAATGTAATCTTTATTACAGAAGAATAAAATAAAGATTACAAAAATAATAAAAGAAAATTATAAAAGTATGAAGAAGATTACATTGGAATATTTACTAACTATTCTATAACTAAACCTAAACTAAATCTTCATCTTTATATATGTACCTACAAAACAAACAGAAATATATAGAGAAATAAAAGGTTAGAGTTAGTATTATTTTCTCTCAGACATGTCAGTGAACTGCACTTGACAAATTCATCATTGAGAAATTTATAAAAGGGGCAAGTTTCACCAATATGAAAGAATCCATCTTTCATAAATTTAAAGCCAGAAGTCAAATGACAACCAAGAGGGACAAATCCACCAGCCAGGTGAAAGTAAACAGGTAATAGTAAGTTTCAAAATTCTGAACATATCCACAAGTGCACAGCAAGCACACAGGAAGGACACACACCAACATGCATGTGGTGTGTTGTCGACCTCACAACACAGTCCCAATCTCACAAAACCACAAGCACAGCCATGGAGAGGCACTAGTGCATCACTCCACTGTTTGCACACAAGAACAGCCAGCCTAGACAGCAGCTTACCAAGCACATCAGCCAAACCAAACCAACAAGGATCAACCAAACATCACCAGGATGGTGACATAAGGAGGGGGAAGGATCAGGTGAACAGCAAGGACAAGTCTAGGAGCTAGGAGGAGCAGGCTAGCTCAAGGATAAATCCAGGAGCTAGGAGGAGCAGTATAGCTCAAGATCAAGCATAGGAGTCTAGCAAAAGCAGATCAAGATCATCACCAACTTACTACACAGTCATCAGATTTTGTGGTGAGTTTCATAAAACCTTCACATGATCTAATCATCTTATTTAGAGAGAAGCATGTGTTGTTTTATAAAATAAACCCTCATAAAGCACCCAAGTGGGGTGAATCCATCATAGGGATTTTTAAAACTCTAAAGGCAAACAAAAAAGTACCTGGATCCAGCCAGAGCTCAGAGCAACATCATTGCTCTGGTCATTGGGCTATATCTTACAATTCAAGCATAAATATATCTATGATCTATTTCTAGGCACATCCCTAAAGAAAGGGTAGCACCTTAGAAACTAATCCTTTGGATCCAGATCATGATGAAGCTCATTATCATTTTTCCAAGCTTTGATTCAAGAAAGAATAGCTGGTACCACTACCAGGACTTTATATGAATCAACTAGATAAGATCTGAATTCCTAAACCTCATACCAACATCATTGGTCTTAGGGAATTCAGAAAAGAACATTTCCATTTATCTTTTAAAGCCAAGTTGGTCATTAGGCATCAAACAACCCAATCAATGGATTAGAGTCATACTTGTGTGCCATACCATGATGGTGTCACAAGAACAACCCATTATGAATCAGGATGGACATTTAATCATCATAAATTCAGACAATCAACTTACTAATCATTTTCCTGTTAACACATGAATCATAACTAGGATATTCCTATGTTAAACTTCACTGTTTGAGATCATGATGATCTCAAACCACATATTAATTCCCAAGCCAACAACATTAAGACAGTGGTTTCATCCTATCTTAATCATGACCATGAATCAAATAACAGTGGAAAGCTACCAAGTCATTGGCTTTACCAAGCATGTTTACCAAACGACTACATCATCTGAATTAGATGCAATCCAAACATAAAATCATCTAATAAGCCACCAGGAACATTACAGATCATCTTAAGCAACAAGACTTAGGCCAATAAACACTTAGCATGTTTACAATTCCTCCAAACATGATCCAATTCATCCAGTATATGATGGAATGGGGAGCACCTCAGAGGGGGCTCTACAACCCGCACGGTGCCACGACAGCGACCCTGATCACGCCTCGAGGTGCAGAGCATCACCTCGACACACGATGGCCACGGCAGCACTTGAATCCATGCCAACCCCCAAACCCTAGGGTTCGGGACGGCATCGATCCATTGCAGAAGAGCCCCAGGCTCGAATTCAATTGGATAGAACGAACGGGCATTGTTGACAACCCCCTATTACACCACAGCGGCGACCAGAACGGCCTACGGCAGCGGGAATCACCGGTGGCGGCATCGCTGGCCACAGGGTCGGGGTCAGAGGAGGAGAGGATAAGCTTGGGGGAGAGAGAGGCAGTGAGGAGTGGGCCGAGCTGGGCCAAACCCTTCGGGGTGGTTCTTTTGTCCATGATAATGGGCCACTAGGGCCCAATAAGTATAACTACCCTAGAAATCTTTTCAGGTCTGTTTTAATAAAGAGGAAAAGATCAAAATACCCCTGGACTTCACTAAATTCTAGAAAATAAAATATAAGTCCAAAAATTATAAATTAATGGATTCAAAAGAATCCATATTATCCAAATAAAATATAATATAAAATTTTAGATATTTAATTGTTTATAAGAATTTTGTAATTTATATATTTTTTATGGAATTTTACAAAATTATTGAAAGATGATAAAAATAAATAAACATCACTTTCATTATATATTAATATTATAGTATTTTATAAAAATACTAAATAAATATTTAATAACAATTTTTAATGTATAATTGATAATTCCTAATTAAATCAATAAAAGTCAAATAAAAGGAAATAAAATAAAATAATATATGCTATAAATATTAAAAATTAATATTTATAAATGCTTAATCATCATTTAAGGGCATCTTATTTAGGGTAAATGCATATATAATTAAATAATGCATTACATTAATTGCATAATCATTTTGCTTCTTTAAATATTGTCCTTACCGGGCAATAATGATGTTTTTGTAGACATAGAAGCTCAAGGTCCAGTGCAAGCATCAGACTTCACTACCTTGCCATCACAAGGCAAGTTCATCACTTTCTCATGTACTTTGAAGAGTCTTTATCACAGTATTTGCAAATTGTGTGTTATCATATATGCTATAAAAGAAAGAAAATTTTATTTTCACAAATAAAGAAATCATAGATATCATCCTAAGTGATGATATAATGGAGCAATAGAACTTAGGGTTCTAGTTGGAAACAATTATGATCAAGTAGGGACTTAATAACCCCTAACATTAGTGATTATAGCGCCGTATATTACGCGTTAGCCATGAGATTTGGAATGGGATAGAGAAGTCAGCTGTATCTTCTTCCTCTCACATGAAGCCGGATGTGTAGGTCATGGCTGTTATCCTCGTAGTGTGCATATTAATTGGTAATTTGTAGAGTATATGTAGCATATGGGTGGGAACCCTCATCTCCCCACAATAGTTCTGGCATCTAATGGTTTGTACAAACCATTGCCGTAATTCATTATGTGGGCATGGTGTACACTAAGGAGGCATGCGGGGTCGCGAAGGGGGCAGTGATTGGCTTGGACCAACTACTGGGCCCCACATCATGGAATTGTGGACGGGAAAGTACGCTCGGTTGTGCAACAAAGATTTGATCTCTCATGGGTAAAGTAACGCACCTCTGCAGAGTGTAAGAACTATAACTTGTTACTCCCTGTTCCAGGAAGGAGCTACGAACGCGGCAGGAAAGGAACTCCATGAAAGTTCTGGTCAACCTGTGAAGGCTGATTGTCATAGTTTTTCAGAATAAAATCAATCTTTGAAGAAAGATTTACAAAAACTGCATAGTGCCAAGGATTTATAATCCGAGGTGGTAGTTAGAGCATCAAACTTACCACCTTGCATAAAATGAACTTGTTGGGTAACGCTGTTACTCATTCTTTCCTTTGATCCCTTGCTTAGACTCTGAGGATCCCGAAGACGTGCCAATGTATGCAGCCGAATGTAAAGAATATGTGTTCTACGAGGAACCTGATTTATCCGGAGGTGTTAAAGGAGTGGATTATGAGATCCGCTACGGTGTCAATGATAACGAGTCCAACTAAGTACTCCTAGTTAATAGTAACCAACAGAGCCGAGCAGCATGAACTCTATAGAATAAGCTACTGAGCTCAACTCCTAGACGGAGTTGCTACTTTTAAATTCCACTGAAACACTTTATATTTTGGTTTGTAAGTTGGAACTTTTGGAAGTCTTGAACTTCCGGTATTGTAATAATAATAATGTGTGTACTTTTGTAATATGGACCCGCAATGTTTCTGTTGTACCACTCTGAGGGATGTGATATTTACGGAAAGGTGTTCTGTGGATGTCATGTCAACAACTATAGTGTACTACACATGCAGTGGTATGCTGGGTCACCGCAAATGCCTATAGGAAAGTTTTGGTAGCAACAACAATTATAGGCCTTATCCTCCTAATAATGGCAATTCCTATGGAAACTCTTACAATAATGCTAGAAGTGCCCCCTCTGAACTTGAAGTTATGCTCAAAGAATTTATTAGTAAACAAACCACTTTCAATAACACTATAAAGGAAAAGCTTTTAACTGTTGAGAAAAATATATCCTCTTTGTCTAAAGCTCAAACTTCCTTGGTTAATAAAATGGCTTCTAAACCTAAAACCATGGAAAACACCTTTGCTACTGCTCATGCCATACAAGTTACTATTGATGAAAATGTTAGGCTGTTAGCTCAACTTCATGCTAGGTGGGAAAGGGAAGCTGAAATTGATAGGAACAATAGTGTGTAAACGATCACCACTAAACCACAAGTAGTACCTATTCCTCCTCCTACTATGCCTAAGCCTATTGAGCCTACTACTAGTGATACTAAGTTTTATTTTGATATTGATGGTGGCAATATTCCTGAAGTGATTATGTTCCAACAAAAGCTTGCTAGAAGTCTTGATGCTAGTGATATGCATGTTTCTTTCACTAAACACATTACAAATGCTCTTGTTAAGATTAAGGAAGAGAAGCTAAAACACAAAGCTTCTATTCCTAGGAAAGTAGAAGATAGTTGGGAACCCATTATTAATATGCAAGTGAATGACTTTGATCTCAAAGCTTCATGTGATCTTGGTTCTAGTGTCTCTATTAAGCCTAGAAAGATTTATGAAATGCTTGATTTGCCACCATTGGAAGATTGTTACTTGGATGTACCACTCAATGATAATGTTAAGAGGAAACTCATGGGGAGTATTAATTATATTCTCATTATGGTTAACAATGTTTATGTCCCTATTGATTTCTATGTTTTGGATGTTGAATACAATGCTTCTTGTCCTATTACTTTGGGAAGACCTTTTCTTAGAACATTTGGTGCCATCATTGATGTGAAAGAAGGCACCATCAAATATCATTTTCCATTCAAGAAAGGTATTGAACACTTCCCTATGAGGAGAGAGAATTTGCTTTTTGCTCCCCCTTTGAAAGCAAGATTTGATGTTAATGCTTCTTCATTTGAAAATACTTGATTCTTCTTGCTTCTTGTGCCTAACTTAAAGGCGTTAAAGAAAAGTACTTGTTGGGAGATAACCTGTCACATCCCAAGATTTTCCAAATCTTGTAATGTGAAAAATAAATGAATAAAATAAAACTTTGTTGATTTCCAGGGTGAGAAGAAACTTTTTGATTCCAATTGGAAACCTTCAAACCTATTTTTGGACCAAATAAATCCTAAAGGGATTTAAAAAGATAAACATTTATTAAAGGAAAATAAAAATAATTGGAATTTATATTTTGAATCTTTTAAGTAAAAGGATTTGGCTTTCAAAAGCAAAGATAGATTTATAAATAAAGATTATTTTATAAAGCCAAATTAAACCTTGGCCAAGCTTTTGAAATAAAACATTTTGTTTTGATAAAAATAGTAAAGGTTTATTTAAATAAAATAATAAGGATTTTAATATCCAATTTTATTTTAGCAAAGGCTTTTCCATTTTTTTTATATACATCAAAACTTATTAAATTCTTTTAAATAAGTTTTCCAAGTATTTTATATTCTCAAATAAAACCTACTGAAGTGTTTTGGTTTTATTTTAGATTTCAAAATAAAGATTTTTAATAAAACAAATCCTATTTGATCTAATAAACTAAGGTCTATTCATTTAATTATTAATGGACCCTAAAATAAAAATGTTATTTTATTTTAAACAAGTTTTCCAAATGTTTATTATTTTCAAATAAAACCTACTGATTTGGTTTAGATATTATTTAGATTTCAAATGGAGATTTTATTAAATAAATCAAACCCTATTTTGATTTAATAACTAAGGCCCATTTTATTTAATAAATGGATCCTAAAAAGATTAAAAATATTATTTTGTTTTGGACTTTGAAATATGTTGACAAACAGAAGAAAAACTTCACCCAATGTTTGGTGATGATTTGAATTCAAATGGGGATTTTAAATAAATCAAATCATATTTGATTTGATAACTAAGGACTATTTTATTTAATTATAAATGACCCTAAAATAAAAGTATTATTTTATATTTGAGAAATTGGTTTATGCTGTTAAACAGAACCAAAAACTCAGTGCAAAGTTTGGAGAAATTTTGAATTGATTTGAATGCTTGAATTGTTGTTTGAAATTCAAAATAGAAAATAGAATTGGAAAAAGGAAAAACAATCAGGAAGAAAAAAATAGAGCAGAGACGACCCAGCCCAGCTAAGCCCATCCCAGCCTAGTTAGCCCACTCCCTCTCTCCCCCACGCGCGAAGCGTTTTCTACTTAAACCCACACCCGCGGAGCAACTAACTGGTGGACCCTCCTTCCCTCTCATCTCTCTCGCTGACCAGCCGACCCAACCTTCCTGTTCATCGTCTCCTTCACCCCCCCGAAGACCAGTTCCTCCCCTCGCTGTTTCTGCCCGAGATTTCGCCGAGTAAATTCATCTTAATGCCGCGTTGATTCCGCACGGTAACCTTGCCTACTTAAGCGCCTGCCTACCCTCCTCCGTTTCCCCCAGACACCGCCTCCCCTCTGCCTCCAGGCTGCCTCAATTCGAGCTCGCAACATCACTGCTCCGACCACCGTTCCTCCTCGATTCCGGACGAACCTCGCCACCCCCTGCCTCCCTGAGCACACGACCGAGATCCCCACTCCCAGGCGCACCTGTCTGTACCCTCCGTCCAACCGCGGGCGCCCCAGAACGCCGTCTTCGACAAGCTCCGACCGTCGCCACCGTCTGGTTTAACTCCGGCGAGTACCCCAGGTAGTTTCCATCCGCCCCTTTCCCTCTCGTTCACGCACGCATCTTCGCCAGGACTGTGCGCATCTGACCCTGTCTCCCATTTGTCCTAGCGTGCACCGTAGCCCCGCCTCCAACGACGCCCGAGCGAACCCGACGCCAGGAGCAACTCCGGCGAACTCCACTGGTAAACTCCGTTCGCCCCAGCACTCCTAGATGATGCTCCCACACTCGCCTCACTCTCCTGCATCTGACCATGCTCCTGTCTTTCCTTAGGGCGATCCGCAACGTCGACCCCGACAACGACCAGAGCCGCCCGACACCGCCACCTATTCTGGTGAGAAATCCCGACTGACCCCGAGCGCCCCTTGCCATCTCGAGAGCACCTTGAGCTTTGCCATACTCCTGCGATCACTGTAAGCCTTTCCCTTCCTCCTTTGCTTCCTGTATTCACCGCGCCGCCGTAGTCAGAGTCGCCGCCGCCAGCCACCGCCGCCAGTGCCGCCGGTTGATGGTTGCTTGATCGACAACCGTAAGATTTAGATCCAACGCTCGCGAAAGAAACTTAAACGAAGGGGTACGCTCGCCTCTCTGCCGCACGATCTGACTTGAACCAACGCACCAGAGCGCTCGATCCAACCGAAATGGTATGGACGAATAGAATTGCGACGCGTGGCCAGTCTTCGATTTAAAAACAGATTTGAAAACAGATTTAGATGCAGATTTGAAACCCCTGTAACTTTTGATCCACACGTCCAAATTTTGCAAACTTTATATCAATGGAATCAGTGGAACAAGCCCTAGCCAACCATACCTTTTGTTTAGTAAAAAGTTTCTGTTAAAATGTTTGTTTTTGCAGAAACATTTGTATGCTTGTTTAGGTTATAAAAATTATTCCAAAATGTTTTTAGGGTTGAAATCTTTGAAAATCGGTTTGTTGTGAACCTACTGACCTTAGGAACCAACTTGTGGATTTAAAAATGCATTTTGAAAAGATTAGGATGGATTAATTGATTTAGCCCATTTCTAGTCAAATAAAAATAATGATTTTGCTATGAAAATGTTTTTGGAGTAAAAGCTTTGGGAAAATGATTTGACTCAAACCTACTGACCCTAGAAATCACTTTGTGGTTTCAAAAATGTATTTGGTGAAACAAAAGAATGATTCTTTGATTTAAAACCATTTCTAGTCAAATAAAAATGTAGTTTATTTATTAAAAATGATTTTGGAGGAAAATCTTTGGGAAATGTTTTGTTTTAAACTCTCTGAGCCCAAACACCAAGTTTTATGGTTTGAAAACATATTTGGTGAACCCTATAGATTAATGCGTTAGTAAAAATATTTTTACACCACATAAAATGATACCTTGTTTTAAAAATGGTTTATAAAGGGAAACCTTTTGCAAATGACTTTGCCACTTTATAAAATGACCATTAGGTGTTTTCAAATGTTTATAACCATTAGGAACCACTCTTTCAAATAAAACAAAGCTTGGCATGCTTGCATGCATTACCTTGACTTTATGATTTTATGTGATGTTTTGCTTGATTGGTAGATTGAGTTTGTGCCTTGCTTGATTGAATTGTAGTGACTTGAAGAGTGTGATTGTTGCAAGGACAAGGAGTGAACTTATACCCTCTACCAAAAAGGCAAGTGATGCTACATACTTTTGTCCCATTACTTTCACTATGCATTAGTAATTTTTCTAAGTAAAACTTGCATGGAATTTTGGATAAGTATAAACCATGCTATGGGAAATCCTAGTAGATGAAACCTTAGTAGAAATTTCCTAAGTTATGATTCCTATTACTATCATGCTTAGCTTAGCTAATAGAAAACAAGGGTGGAATATATATTCACACTATGGAAAAATTTCTAAGTCTGAGGACTTGTGTTTTGTTTAATAAAACAACTAAGTGAATGAATCACCTGGGTGGAATGGGACTTGTATGGATTTTTGTTGAGTGGTTACACAAGGCCCATGGCTATGGTTTACCTTAGTGTATCTCACTTGTGGAATGCCACCCAGGAACAAAGATATTTAAGATGTCAAATGTTGAGAAGCTTCAAGTGCAACCACTTGGCAATATGGGCTCTGCCTGGATCATATAGGTTGCAATAACTTATCCAAATAGACAGTTGGTGGTAGGGGTTGTTAGGTTTGGGAACGCGTCCATTCTGGTCTAAGGGAAGGCTTTTGAAAGATCTTGTCTTGGTGAAACCAAGTCTTGTGGGGAAAGTGCACCACCTCTGCAGAGTGTAAAACCTAAGTACTTAGCCATGTCCCTGGTAAAGGACAATTTGAGCATCAAGACATGGAAGCTATCAAGAATCTCCTCATCCCAATTTCTAATTTAAGAACTTGTGGGTGAACAAGGGTTAAAGGATCTTCAATCTTTGATTGGAAGATGCCTTGGTAAATATTATTTTGTCAAGCAAAAACTTAGTATTTTCAAATGATAAGGAAAACCTATTTTGAGCAAAGCAAGCCTAAGATGCACTTAGCCAAATGCATATAGATGATAGACTCCACTATATTACCATAGTATCACTTGCCAATACAATTCAAATGTATTGACCCTTGTGGCTGTAACTTGTTATGTTGCAGGTTTGATTGATTTAGTGAAGTGTGTTGATTAGGATTACAAAGTCTACAACCAACATGGCTGCCTGTGGCACTTTGAAGATGAAGGACCCCATGCTTATAGTTATTCCGCTGCAATGTAATGTAATAGCCAAATGAGCTATGTAATATGTAATAAGATTATGTTATTCCTGGTTATAAAGTTATATTATGACCTTTGTTTCTTGATATTACATCTTAACTGTGGATGCTAGCTATTGATCCAGGGACTAGCATTGTAAACACAGGGATCTCTACTTTATTAAAGGTTGGGAACCTTACATAACCCAAGAGTTTCCTTGAGTCTTGGAAGTTATTATTTTAGTAATGATCTCCTTTTCCTTTTTGTTTGCTTTTTGTGCCAATAATGACCTCTAATGAGAGGGAAGTAAGATTTGGAGAGTTGCTGTCCTGAAACCGATTTATGTCCTCCACAAAAAAAATTCGTGAGGAGTCTCTGTAAGTCGGATTAAGCTCAAAATTTACAAATAAATCCCCCAGTATGTTAGCTAACTTTAGTTAGATCAACACTTTTTATTTGAACAACATAAGATGTTCGAAAAAATCGGTTTCTACCTGCTGGTCTGTTTTGACAGATTTCTGCCATTATTTGCATTTGCTTCTTATTGATTCCTTTTTGAGTTCTCTTTAGGTGAATTGAGATTTTTGAAGGAGTTACTACAGTAGCTTGTGTTTTTAGTGAAAAGCCTTGCTGTTTCAAAGCTTTTCCAGGGGTCTAATATCTTTTGAATACACTAATGTTGCTAATGAAGATTGTGTGAAGTTCTGTATGAAGGAAAAATTTCAGGTGTAGAGAAAAAATGATGCAATGAGATGAAGAATGGACAAAAGCTCAAGATTGGGGATGCCACCCCAGTTTCTCCCCAAGAAATATCCAAGAGGTACAAGGGTCAAAGCTTGGGGATTCCCAAGGCATCCCCTTCTTCATCAATAAAAAGCCTAGGTCTGTCTAGACACTTCGTTTTTATTGTTTCATGCATAGTTGTGTTGTTCTTGGACCATCTTAGTTTTTGTTTGCTTTGCTTAGGTTGTTTAGTTTGCTTGAATAAAGTAGTTTGTACCCTCGTTCTTGCTGTGTTGTTTTGCAAATAAGTTGCTTGGTGTTGGAAAGGAGTAGTAGGTTCTTGCTTGAAGTGCAAGAGGAGCTTGCATTGACTATGACTTAGACTTTATCATGACATTCTAGGTGTTGTTATAACATTATGCTTAGTTATTATTGCTGTGGAATGTCTTATTCCAAACAATTGGGATTGCTTAGTGTGCCTTGAAGAAATTATGCGTTGTTTTAGCATGCAAAAGCATAGTATTATGGTATTCTCCTTTTATGCTTTGTTTGGGTTGACTTGGCACATGCTCACACCATGTTATGACTATGAAAAGTCACCATTAGCCTCTATGATCATTTAGTCCTTGACTTGTAGTACCACTCTTTGCTTTGATTAGTCTGCTTTGTTGAACTGCATGATTATGGTCATTATGCTCTCTTAGTTTCTCCCAGTGTTTTGCTAGCCTCCACTTGTATGAGTAAGTTCTACTCATGCCTCCAACTCCCAAGAAACCAAGTTATTCCAAAGTGTCCACTATAAACTACTATGCATGGTGTGTTACACCATTCCAAGTATATTCTTGTTTTCAACTATCTTCCAATTAAAAACTATTTTGTTATGTGAAAACTTAGTGATTAAAGCCCTCACGAACTTGATGGCACATTTTATATTCTTTGCCCCTAATAAACTTGAATCATTGTGGCAACTTTGTTTTATATGCTTGCACTTATACGTTGGAATTAGCAGAACCTTGCTGTCACGGGGAACGCTTTCAACATTGCACTTGTACTTGGTACTCAGTTGATATCATGCTCTTTTGTCTATGGATGTCACCGGTGTGAAATAAAGAGGGAACTTGTAAGTCCATGGAGTTTGTATCCTGTGTTAGAGAAATGCCTGGGCCGCTAGCCTAAGCCATGCCTAATCATGGTGGAAACTTGCAGCATCACCATAGTGAGCCATCTATGAAGCATCCTCAATAAAAAGCTATGCATATGGTAAATAAAAAGATTGCTGAGATGCTCATTGTCTGCTTGCCTTGTCATTTTGGTTATGGGAAAGCTCCTGTACCATGTGCAAGGGGTACCCTGTTGGCGGTTCTCAATGATATGTAAATACTTACAGTGACAAGAACTTACCTGGGCCCAAAGTTGACTATGCATGTGGTGTGGCCCTCGTATTCAAGGGACTTGAGATTGCCAACTTATACTTCGTCAAGCATATACTCCATCTTTGCCACTTTAACCTTAATCACTTCAAGATGCTTATGATAGGGGCAATGAGGGCTGAAAGCTAACAAGTACCATAATTTTTGGAAGCTCTTTTTGAAATTTGTAATCCCTGCTTCATTTACAAAAAGGCCTTTCTTCCACCATTATTTGAGTCTCCACCTTCTACCTTTAGGCACCATTAAGAGAGCATAGTTGTCATTCTATGTGCAGTGTTCCAAAGATTGTTGATTGATGCATATTGTGATATTACTTGTTCTTGTACTATTTGTTTCTAGTCACCCTTGTGAACTTTGAAGGTGTCCTATGCATCTATTTGCTATTATATGAGGGACAAGCAGATTGCCACGATGCTATGTTTTCTGTATGTGAAACAAATAAATGTTCTTCAATGCATGCTATTCATGATCTTTGTTTGTAGCTTGTCATGTTGCTTGCATAGTTACTATGTCCTATTGTTAGAACTCCATCTTTCATGCACATGTTTAGAGTTCTTTGATCCCAGTTTTCAATGCTTGCAAATGGTTGGATCTTTATTGTGAGGGTGCATGTCACCTCAAAAATTATTATTTTTATCACTTACCTACTCGAGGACGAGCAGGATTTAAGCTTGGGGATGTTGATACGTTGGAAACGTATCTATAATTTTTGATGATCCATGCTTGTTTAGTATCTACTTTGCTTTACTTGTCTACACTTTGAGGTGCTTTTTACATGTTTTCTGGTACTAACCTATTAACAAGTTGCAACAGTGCCAGATGCCTGTTTTCTGCTATTTTTGGTTTCAGAAAAGATAGTAAAGAAATATTCTCGGAATTGGACAAGACAAACGCCAAAGTAAATTACTTTCCATGGGGAACAAGTAGTCTAGAGGAGAGACGAGGAAGCATGTCAGGGCGGCCAACCCCCACCCCCAGGCGCTGCCAGGGGTGGGCAAGCGCCTGGGTAGGGTTTGACTCCCCTGATCGCCTCCTCGTCCTCCCCCTTCGCCTATAAGAAGACCTCGATTCAGAAACCCTAAGAACCCCGATAAAATCTCCACGAAACCATCTGTAGCCGCCTTCACCATTGTCCCTAGATTGGGGGGATCTGAAGTTCTTCCCGGCACCCTGCCGGAGGGGAGATCATCCCGGAGGCCTTCTCTCCGGTATGATGCGTGAGTAGTTCTACCTTGGACTATGGGTCCATGTAGTAGCCAAAATGGTTTTATCTCCTCCTTTGTGCTTTCATGTATAGATTTTGTGAGCTCCGTTCATGATCAAGATCTAATCTATTTGTAATCATGCATGTTGTGTTTGCGGGGATCCGATGGATATTGAGATTATTATGTTGGTTTGATTAATGGTTTTGTCTTTATGATTCTATCATGTCCGTGTTGTTTGTGATCTTGCATGCTCTCTATTTTTAGTAGCTATCTTGTCCAAGTAGTTGCTAGTGACTCCAAGAGGGAGTATTTATGCTCGATAGTGGGTTCATGCCTCTAGTTTCCAAGGGAAGTGACAGAAATCTCTTCGGTTGTAGATGTGTTGTTGCTACTAGGGAGAAAACAACGGTCTCTTGTTCATGGAACATGTGGACTGTTTACCTTACACACTTTCCTTAAAGCAGTTGTCTATTGCTTGCAAATTAATACTGGAGGTGGTTCTGATGATAACCTGAAGGTGTACTTCTAGTCATAGATGCAGTTGGATGGTGGTCTATGTATCTTGTTGTATTTCCCAATCGAATCTCATAGGATCTTTCTGACTAGTAATTGCATTGTTATGCCTTGCTCAGTTCCTGTCAATTGCCCTGCTATAATTTGTTTACCCTTCATGCCATGTTGTTTATCTCAGGAGAGCACCTCTAGTGAACTATGGACCCCGGTCCAATCTTTACCATTGATACATATTCCACTGTTACTTGTTTAATTGCTGCAAACCATTACCTTCCACACCATACGTTTAATCCTTTGTTACAGCAAACCGGTGAGCTTGACAACCTCACTGATTCGTTGGGGCAAAGTCTTGAGTTTGTGTTGTCCAGGTATCTGCGTTATTAGCAACACCTGTGTGATGTTTCCTTCCTCCTACTGTTTTGATAACCTCGGTTTCTTACCGAGGGAAACTTGTTGTTGTGCTGCTTCATACCTTGCTCTTGGGGTTTCCAACGAAGCGTCCCACGACAAGTACTATGCGCCATCAGCTCTCAAACATGACTTTGAGTTCCTTCACCATGGCAGTATTGCTACTAAGTTCAAAGTGTTCTAGGAATTAAGGCTCCATCGACACGAGGATCGCATATTCACAAGATTGTAGTCATTAAGCTTCGTGTCATACACATTTTGCTCATCCCGAGATGCAGTAGTTGCAGGTGGGTCACCTAGCGGTGTATCCAGCACATAGGTCAAATTTGCAGCATCGAGGACAATCCTCATGTTACGAAACCATTCCGTGAAGTTGCTTCCATTGTGTTTTAGATTTTCTTTCTCTAGGAACGTATTAAAAATAATGGTAGGGGCTGCCATTGATCTACAACATATTTGCAATACTTTAGACTAAGTTTATGACAAATTGAGTTCTAATTAATAGTTAAATTCATCTAGGTGAACTCCCACTCAAAACAACATCCCTCACATTGTTTTAGTGATCACACGAACCAAATCCACCACATCAAAACCGATCATCACGAGAGATGATGTAGCTTCAAAGGCGAACAATCAACATGTTCATCATATCTACTATATGACTCATGCTTTACATTTCGGTGGTCCGTGTTCCGAGACCATGTCTGTACATGCTAGGCTCATCAAGATCAAACCTTAGCTTTGGCATGAGAAAATCAGGCTTGCTCCCGTTGTATACACTCGCAGAATCTAACACACCCGATCATCACGTGGTGCTTCGAAACAACGAGTCTTGGAAATGGTTCCTACTAAGGATGAACACTTTATAACTTGATATTTTGTGAGGGGGGCATCTTATAATGCTACCGTCATGAACTAAGCAATACAGGATGCATAAAAAGGATTAACATCACATGCAATTCAATATATGTGATATGATATGGCCTTTCTTCATGTCCTTCCGATCTCCATCTTCAAGCATGAACATGATCTCCATCATCACCGGCGTGACGTCAAGGTCAATGGCACCGCTCCATGGTTATCGTTCACTAGCATTAACTACTACAACTACTTTGAATAATAGACACATAGGTCTTAACAAAATTAAAAGACAACCATAAGGCTCCTGCCAGTTGCCGACTTACAATAAGGAACATTGCATACATCATATATAATCACAATCATGGCCATATCACATCACATCACACCCCTGCAAAACAAAGTTAGACGCCTCTAATTTTCTTTGCATATTTTACGTGGTTTGGGGATTTCAATAAGTGTCATTCTAACTTACAAACAAGAACCACAACGTTGATACTAGTATTGTCAATCATCCGTTGTAAATTGAATCTTCACTATGTTGGGAGAAACAGGCACCCGCAAAGCCACTTATGCAATACAAGTTGCATGTCAAGCGTGGAGCATGTCTCATGAACGATGTCATGTAAGGTTATCCCGGGCCGCTTCATCCCACCATCCCGCAAGATGCAAAGTACACAAGAAGCAAACAACAACAAAAGCATCAACACACACAATGACCATTGTGTTCTACTTGTGCAACAGATCTACATATAGACATGGCTCTGATACCATTGTAGGGGTTCGTAGCATGGAAAACAAAAAATTCTACCGCATGAACACACACAAGCCAAGATCTATCAACTAGATCGTAGCAACGAGTCTATTAGAGTACTCACCCTCGAAGATTCCAAAGCGGTTAACGAGAGAAGATTCTCGTGGGTGATGTAGTTGTACACTTGCCAATCTCAAGATCACGTAGACGATCCTTCTGGCGCTGCATCCTGGCAGCGCATCCGTAGTCGGTCACATGTTCGGTACTCGATGAAGACCTTCTTCTCCCTTGTTCCAGCAGGCAGCGGAGGTTGTAGTTCTCTCCTCGCGATTCCGACAGCACGACGACGTGCTGTCGGAAGTTGAGGGAGGATCCCGCAGGGCTTCGCCTAAGCCGGAGAGGGTTGTGGTGGAGTATTAGGGTTTCCCCAGTAATCTAGGGTTTAGAATCTTGAAAGGAGGAGGTGGAGCCGGCGGCGTCTAGGGTGTCTTTCTTTATGCTTATAGCAAACGAACTAATGAAATGACTTGATCTTTATGCTACGCTTATCTATAGGAGTATGTCCATCACACCATTCTCCTAATGATATGATCTTGTTGTTAATAACATCTCAATGTTCATGATCAGGAAACCATGATCATCTATCAACCAACAAGCTAGTATTATAAAGAGGCTTTACTAGGGACTCTAATTTAGTTTACAAATCACACAAGTATTAATGTTTCCGGTTAATACAATTATAGCATGAATGTAAACATTTATCATAAACACAAAGATATACTAATAACTACTTTTATTATTGCCTCTAGGTCATATCTCCAACATCCACGTCGGAGGAATAGATCTAGATCTAAACCTCTAAACCCATCTCCACCACCATAGCCATCTTCGACCACTTGTAATATTAGATCTCATCTCCAATTGGCGACATTGTAAGACTATTTGCTATCAATCTTATGATCTCTATTACAATGTTTATGGTTGTCGATTTCATCTCTATGTTTGAGTAATTCTCCTTGGCTAAGGGCTTCGGCCTAGCTATGTAGCTTTTGTGCATGTTATTTATCATAGATGGGATCATGTATTAGTTTGTATGACATGATGATTGTAGTATCCTATCTTGCCTCAATCTAAGGACTTGTCAGGTACCCAAGACCCCGAGGATTGATCCAGGTAAAGGGAGTGTGAGTAATGACTGATCTATAGGATAGGAATTCCAGTGACAGAGAGGGTAGTACGACTATACGTGAGGAATTTACTTGGGATTAACGGTGACATCATGATGCATATCATTAGTTCTTTTTCTTCTATGTATGAGACTAGTAGGTTATTGCTATAAGCGGTTGCAGAGGCAATACCAATTATGGATGCACTGCCCACATATAATTATCTTGCTCTAACAATTACATGCATAATTTATTATTATGTATTATTCCCATCAGATGTTTTGCATAGCTACTGGTGAAAACCGAAGACCCTAGTCCCTCTCTCTCCATCTTCAACACCAACAAAAAGATCGCAAACTCTTGGTCCGGTGAAAATGCAATAGGAGTTCTAAAACTCTTGAAGGTCCGTTGGAGTAATCTCACTTTGCTTTCTGCTTCCCGAGGATTCGATAAACCTAGGTCTACTAGGGAAAAAGAGCTATACTACATCCGTAATCCAGATCGAAGGTATTAGTGGTGCAATGAAATGTCTCCTCCTTCACCTTTATAGAGGCCTCCTCACTCTCATTCATCACCCACTCGCTCACTCATGCAACCGTCTCCACTGTCCCATCACCTTTTGCAAACCCCCCAATAAAACCCCAACCATGTCGGTGATGGAGAAGAATGGCGTGGTGGCCATCGTTGCCTCCAAGGCCATCGGCAAGGAGGCCCCCATCCCCCTACATGCCCCCGTCGAGGCATTGAAGGCAAACGTCTTCCCCATCCAGACCCCCATCCCCGCTTCTGCCTTAGCCACCGGCAAGGAGGCCCCCCCGCCGGTCTCGGACAGATCCCGCTCGGTTGGGACCCCTACGAGGATAAGGATTGCATCAGTCCGGAGAACCCCTACGACACCAGCATTGCTAACCCATGGTCGGAGGTAACTAGGGTTTTCTCCCCTTCCTTTGTTCTTCCCCCATTCCCATCGTTGGATGCTAGATCGTGTGTTATTAGGGTTCTGTTGTTCATATTTTCAATCTTTGGATGCTAGGTATTTTTACAGTAGCTAATCCTCTTGTGTTAAATCTCATATTTCGATGAATCCCCTTGTTCGTATTTAAATCCTATTTCATTTCTCCTCTAAGTTGTAGTTAAGGGATTCCCTAGTTAGTACTAGCGTCGATCTGTAGTTGGGATCATTATTTGATTTGGTTTGAGATTTGGGGATTGGGAAATAATCAGGGGATCTCAGTCGTTTAAATTATGCAAGTAATCAATCCCGATAATCAAGGTATCTCAATCATATCCTTATTGCACTCTAATATTTTTTCCAACAGGTGGATAGTAGAGATGCCTGCAATGACAACGAGTCCAAGGACGCCAAGACTCGTGAGGTGCTGACGAGGCTGAAGTCCAGCCAGTACGACAACTTCTTCGCTAGCGACATCAATAGGTGCCCCTTATGCACTAGGAGCCTCGCCACCGACTTCAACTCCCTCATGAAGCATGCCGAGGACGTGAAGACCTGCGGCCTGTCCATGAACATCAATGGCTTTAGAGACAAGCACCAGGCGCTCGATTTTCACCTCCGCAGCCTCCAGAAGGCGGCCATCGAGGAGGGTCACGTGCCCCAGATCAAGCCCAAGGCACCCAAGGTCAAGGGACCGGGCATCAAGAAGTGGAGGAAGCGCCAGAGGGAGGAGGCGGAGGCCCTCCTAATGGAGGCCATGAGGGGCCACTAATCTTGTGTTGCTGCTGTAAAGCAGCTTCCTTTGTATTATCTGTTGAACTTGTCCGCTGCTGATGCTGAGCACCCTAATTGTCGAACATCATTAAGTATCGTACTATATTAGCTATTGAGCAGTCTATATTAGTTGTTTTATCTACATCTGCTCTATTTACTGAATGTATTTATGGTGCTGGTTAGATTTGCTGCTCTAGATTTGCTACCAGATTGGGAAATAACAAGGGCCAAAAGGAACAATGATTAAAGAGAGAAGCTGCTTTAAATTCGCTACCTTTTTAGGAAAAGAAACACAACTTTTAGCGAGATAGAGGGGAAAAGATGCTCTTAAAAAGGCCAATCATAAAAAGAACAAGAAAGAAAACTTCCAATTTAGGTGACAGGACGCACGTAACCACCAAACGTGCTCCACATGGTCCCACACCACGTCCCCGTAACGCGTTCTCAACAAGTCGGACCCATGCAGTCCAACATGGCATGGCCCCACACGTCAGCATAATACGTATCTGACCAACTGGCCCCACTTGTCAACATGTAACGATGAGGGTCCACTACGGGACCCGACTAATCGTGGCCCCACTTGTTAGCATCTAACAACAAGGCTAACGGACAGCGAGTTTCAGATTGTGTGAGAGTTTCATAGTAGGAGATAGGCAAAAGTAAGAAAAAGTTAAGCGGATGGGGAAAGTGAGTACAACTAATGAAACGGGAGCGCAAAAATAGAAATCCAATATAATAATCATGAATCAAAACACAACTTCAAATATCATAAAGTCTCACAACCCAACGGATATAAATCTTCTCTTGAACAAAGGGAATTCAAAGTTGCAAACTCTGAAATTAAAGTCTAACATGCGTGCAGGAAAGTAAAAATGCTAAAAATTGTAAGATAGATTACAAGGCTCTCATAGATCCCCCAAAGCTTGGAATCAAACCGGATGCATCAAATAATTCCTTGCGTTTATTTGATACCGTGGCGCGCCCTTTTTGTATGAAGAGGTCTTGTTGGAGATTGTAGCTTGAAGTCTCTTGTTTGTTTCCTCCAAGGAAGATATGCGGCGCAGTCACCTCTATAGATCCGAATGCAAGAGGAACATCCCGCCAGGGACTTTATTCATGGCGTCATTGAGTTCCTTTTTGCATTCAAGATCCAAGAGGCACCTGTGCAAATCTCCTTATGGGTGAGTTCTTCTTTTTGAAACTTCTCCAACTTACGAAGGCGGCGTTCAATGTCCGAGATGTGTGCATGAACTGGCACATCCAGAAGGTTGAACCCCCAGTCCTCTTGAGGCTTCACGCTCATATGTGCGTTCATGTTGATCTTCTTCATTGTTCAAGTGTGCTCCATGGTTTCCTTGTAGGTTCCTGCATCGGGATGGTTAGACTTCTTATGCTTTGGCGAGGAGTAGTTGACATCTATGAGATTAAGAAACTCCGTACAGCCCTTCTCATGGGCCTTTTTGGCTTCCTCTTCGTCCTCGGGCTTCACCATGGCTAAGTAGGGTGGCTGCTGCCACCCCCTCTTTGTTTGCTCCATGAAGGTCTCATACTCTTCATCATCGTATTCATCATCAGAGTCATACGCATACCGCTTGTTCTTAGGACTCAAACCTTGAGCTTCACGGGCTTCAATGGAGGAAGTCTAAAAGCTATCCCATGAAGGAGACATGAGGTTTCGAGGCTTGCCTTTGCCTTGAACAGGGTAGCGCATCAGGTGGATTGGATCTGTTGATATGAGAGGGATAAAGAATTCTATGGAGGCTTATTAAGGGTCAGAGGTAGTAAGAAATATGTATGAGAATAAAAATGGTCATACAATAAAAGAATCCCAACAAATATGGAAAGAAATAAGCAAAAAAAAGGAAAAAAATGCGATCATAATGACCACCTGGTACAGGCAGACGCCCATACGGCGCGCCTGTACCGGGTTGTTTCCACAAAAACTCGAGTACCAAAGAAGGTAACTAGTTGTAACATCCCAAAAATATTGAACAATGATTATCAAATCCCAATTACCAAAATTAGGGTTAACAAAAAGTTTTGTTAATTAAAATCAATATGAATGCATGAGTGTATGTGATGATTGTATGAATGCATGAATGGACTTGTGTGATTGTTCTAAATAGCAAGGATTGGTTTAAAGATGAAAACAACATCATCTAAATCATTTCCATGCAGAAACAAATCAAGATAAAATAAAAAATAAACCAAATAAAGCAAATGGTCATTTTTGCCAATCTTGCTCACTAGACCACTTTGAGTGTTTCTAGTCCAAGATTTCAAACAGAAACAATTCCATTTATTTTCACCCCTTGCTAGACCAATTAAAAGTGAACCCAAGCCCACCTTTCAAAATTACAGAAACATTTGGCAACTTGACTCAAATGACAATTCAAAATTGAATCTTTAACATATGGGAAGATCACCCATTTTAAAAAACCAACCAAACCAGTACCCCTTGACCTTTACAGCTAACCAGAGGCACCCTATTATGTAACTAATACACCCACAAAGTTTGAATCAAAAATTCAAATTTCAATCTCTTTCGGCCATTTCATCAAACACCTTGTAGACACAAAACAAACAAACATCAAACACTATTGTGAGCAGTGATTTTGGCCTAACTTGTTCCCTCTATGGTTCACAACAAGATATTAGTAGATCATCTAGCCCAACTAACAAGCTCTAGCACCACTATGAGCTTGCCATGCCATCAATGGTGACCATGGCCGAGCCCAACTTGCCACCCCAATGTCGACAGCAAGCTAGGAGCCTCACTAGCCTCGCCAACCTTGTCTAGCATGCACTCCACCGTACACCGCCACCCCCTGTCTAGCGCTCGAGCCCTGCCAGGCCCTAGACCACACAGCCCGAGCATGCCCAGCCTCTCTGTGAGCGTGCCGAGAGCGCGCCAGAGCGCCACCCGCGACACACGCCCATAGAATGTGTGCCGCCCTCGCCGCGTGCAAGCGTGATCACCGCCACCCCATCAACCCCGCAGACATGCCCGTTCGTCGCCGCGTGACCAGGAGAGCCCGTGCGCCATAAAACTTCCTGTCGGACCCGTCCAGAGCACCACGATGTTCTGACCATCTCGCATTGCCCCATGCCGCGTAACCATGCCGTTGAGCTTCGCTAGGAAGCACAGCACTGCCCCCTACCATCGCCCATGCCTTTAGATCGTTGTGCCAACGACACCGACGAGTTCAGCCCGTGCCCTTTGGTCCCCTTCTGGAACTATAAATAGAGGCCACCCCCGCTCGATTTCTTCACACCAACACACTCCCCTCTTTTTCAGAAGAACCCCACCTCACCCCGGGAGCAAGGCGAGCAGCACATCACCGGAATTTGGCCGGAGTCTGCCGCGGAGGAGGAAGAAAGGAGCTGTTGATTATAGTCGCCCCAGGAGAAGCCGTCGGTACCAGGAGGTTCGCCATCGTTGACTTCGTCCTTCGCCCCCTTCGTCGACCCTCGCTTGAGCCCCGGTGAGACACCATAGACCCCCACTGGCCGCGCTAGGGTTTTGTCTTGCCGGCGTTGCCCGACGAAGACGATAGGTTGTGGCCGTTGGATTAGATTTTGATCGCACGGTCTAGATCACCCCGTATCGCTTCGCACCCCCTGTCTCGCTGACAGGTGGGGTCATTCACTTAAACCCACCCGCGCGTGAGCTGTGCACCGTGGGCCAGCCCATTTAACATTCCATGTAACCCAGTTAGTTTGAATTTATATTTTCCAATTTAGTTTCAAACCTAGTTCTGTACATAGATTCAAAAATCAACCCAGGTCGATTCACTAAACCAAAATGCATGAAACCAATTTTGTTAGAAAGTTACTGAAATTCTTAATCCAATCCCGTTTGATTCAATTCATTTGGAATTGTAGATCACCTATAGTAAAAATAACAAGGCAAAAGCTTTTCTGCATTCAAACATTTTTCAAAATTCAACCACTAAATCTTTTGAGTTGTTTCCAACTCTCAAAAATCACATTTAACTAGACCTTTCTGAATATATAAAAATATCTAGGTTTACTTGCATAAATTTTGGACAAGCAATAAAATAATGCCTCATAGGCCATTCTAGTCACTTTAATTAATTAAAATAAAAGGTTAAACCTTATTAAATTGTGACACCACTTTAAATCACATTCCCAAGTACTGAAATATGTGGTGATGACATGTGTCAACATGATCCCATGTTTTAGTTGGAGAATATTAAATCTTAAGTACTTTTTCAATGAGTAGAAATTACTTTTCTAAAATAAAAGAAATAAAACTATTTGCCTTAATCTTTGTGATGTTTGTGATGATGCTAGATCATCTAGTGAAAACCTTGGTGTGATAAAAAAAAGTAGTTAAGTATTGTTTGGTGATTACGTACCTCGTATTTATTTATAGACGCTAGTACCGACCAATGATACAAGGTGGAAGGAGAATACTATGAGGAAGAAGCCGAGGAGAACTTCAACCACTGCTCTGCACAAGGCAAGCTATTAATTGAGCAAGCTAACACTTGCAACTGTGAAAACTATGTGGCCTATGCAATGCATTAGGCATGCCTTGGTTATACCCCTTGATGACACATAATCCTAGTTTTACTTGCAAGCTTAATTATTTTATTTCTTTATCAAAGCTTTCTTTTAGAGTTTACTTAGTGACTTGTAGATTTTAGAAAGATATTTAAAGGTAGAATAAAGAGAATAAAAACTTGGCCTAAGTTAGATAATCTTGATGTCATCCTGATGCATGAGATTGAACTTAGATAAGATACACTTGTTTACCACCCCTCATTAGTATTTACCCCCACTTGTAGATGCTAGTGCTAAGCCGAAAACTTGATCAACTTTAGATGGGAATTCTTGGCGAAAATGGTTATGAAAACCTTAGAATGATGAGTCATTCTACTGAAATGTTTTGACAAGTGTTCTTGAACACCAGATGATTTTGATGATGAAACTGATAAGGCATGAGCCTTAGACCTTTATAAAACTGATGGTTGTCTAGATGCAATACCATTCCAATTTTTCCGTACAACCATAATGCCCGAAATTTGGGTAGGGCTTGACTGGAAATTTATATACCTTAGTATGGGTTCCCTTGCGGCCAAGGTTTCAGCTGAGGCTACCTTGTGAAGATTGTCCACCTGTGCAGTTCCGAAGATGATAGTTGTTCATGGTTGGGAGGCCAAACTCACAGGAGAGGTGCCTATACTAGGGCGTGTAATTGAAAGGTTAGGATTGATTATCCGCATACTGAGTATGGTGAATTCAGGATTGTTCCTGACGGATGTGTCGAATGTTGTGGTGAAAGTGTACCACCTCTGCAAAGTGTCAAACTATTCGAATAGCCGCGTCCGCGGTTATGGACAGTTGGAGTGGCCATATTGCTCCGTCATCAGATGTTTTCAAAATGACTTGTGAAATGATTCATGACTTTGACTTGACCACAACAGGGTTGTGATATGAAATTTAATTTCCAACTTAGGAGTTATAAAACTTTCAACTAGCTTTCTTTGCTTCTAAACTTAGTAGAGATAAATATGGCTTGTTGCAAAACAACCTAGAGCCTAGTACTTCCTACTCAAAACCCACTTTACTTGTTAGTATTAGTTTGCGAGTACTTAAAGATGACTCATGGCTTTGTCCCTAGCTATTCCCGTGGCCAGACTATGAAGAGGACAATCAGGAGGATGGACAGCAGGAAGGTTACGACAACTAGGATCATCTCCCATCGTCAGCATTGCCTGTGACCATGAAGATGGATCTTCTCCCATGCTATCGTTATTATTACGTTACTCCGCTGCTTGATTTGTATTAATACTGGATCATGTGATCCTTATTTGTTGTAAGACCTTATGTATGGTTTGTAATGGATGATATACTGTGATATCCAATCTGTTATGTCTCACAAAAATGGTATTCCTGGGATTGCAGTGTATGGCATAACAGGCATCTAGGATTAAAAATCCGGGTGTTGACAAGTTGGTATCAGAGCTATCCTGACCATAGGAGACCCTAGTGTAGAATGGGCGTTTGAATCAAAAACTTAGTTTCAAAGCCAAGGAAGTGAGTATTTATGAAAACTTATTCTCCTTCTTACCACTTGGATTCTTTCATAAAAATTCATGTTCCTCAAAAATTCTTGCAAACTTACATAAAATTTGACACACTTGATCACTCTACTAACTTACTCATCCTATATTCTTATAGATGGACGTGAAGTATAGCAAGTTTTATCAGTTGGGGAATGGAGGAGGCGTCATCTTTGAGCGTGATTTGGACCAGCTGTCGGAAATGCTGGAGCGTCCGCACCCCGAGTTCTTCGGATATCAGCTCAACGATCAGGAAGGAGAGGAGTTGCAATGGCTGATTGTTGGAAGTCTCTGAGAAAAGATTGAAGCCCCCACCTCAGAGGGAATTCAGTTCACCTTGAGAGAGAACAACTGGCTCGATGTACTTGCCAGGGCAATGCAGGAAGCTCTTGCCCGTCTGTGTGGGTAGAGTATCAACCAGATCAAGGGTACCCGCTTTGAGTTCTATCCAAGGCGCGATGTTATGGGACAGCCACTAGAGGCCCCATATCACCATGAGATGAAGACTCAATTGGACCACCTCAGCTTCATGATGTATGACCGGCAGAAGGAGTTGGACAATGCCCGCTCCTACGCCAACCACAAGTACGCTATCGCACCCAAGAAGGATCAGACCATTGCCATGCTAGTGAAGGATCGCCAGTCTCGTTGCCGTCAGCTCGACAAGAAGGAGCGCATCATTGCCCGTCTTTGCCACAGGATCACATAGTTGGAGGAGACTATCCACGAGAGATATATGCAGCTCGAGGAGAGGGAGAATGCAGGGGAAGACCTTTGTGGAGACCCCTACTTCTATCTCAGTGATGATGATGACTTTCTGGAGGATCAGGCCATGGACTTCTTCACCGATGAGAATGACTTCGCCTTCATTGATGATGATGAGGATGATGATGAAGACACTGACTCCAAGGAGTAGTATCACTTGAGCACTAGCGTTAGTGAGTTGTATCCGGTCCCACTGTATCGTAGTTTCCCAGAATGGTTCTTAAAACCATTTGTTTTTCTTTGTTGTGGTGTGTGTTTGTATTGTGTGCTATGAATTAATGAATGAATGAATGAATGAATGAATGAAAAGCAAGTTGCTAGAAAAACCCGAGTCAAACTTTGAAAACTTTTCAAAAAAAATCCTGAACCTTAGAAATTTCCCTCTTATCTCATGATCTATCTCAATCTTTAGATGCCTTGAGGAGGAAGCACTTTATCCCCGGACCCGATGTTGCAAATCTTGCAAATGTTGGTTTCTGGCCACGAAGCTGAAAGAGCCGAACGTCAAGCCAACTTAGCCACCCTTCAACAGATAGCTCAGATGGCCAACAACAATCAAGGCCGTGGAAATCAGGAACACCATGGGTCCAAGCTCAAGAATTTCCAGAACACCAATCCACCCATTTTAACTAAGTCTGAAGAGCCCCTCGATGTAGATGATTGGCTTCAAACCATGGAGAACAACTTAGAAGTTCCAGTAGTGGAAGCCAATGAGAAAGTACTGTTTGCCACCCACTATCTGCCCGGAGATTCAAGAGCATGGTGGAACAACGTTTGTGCCATGATTGTAGGACAAATGATGACTTGGGATGAATTCAAAGTCAAGTTCAGCAGAACCCATGTGCCACCGGGTTTGATCAAGAGGATGAGAGATGAATTCAGGGAACTAAAGAAAGGAAGGATGATAGTAGTTGAGTACCGTGACAAATTTCTGTCATTGGCTCGGTATGCACCAGATGAGATAGATACCGAGCCAAGAAGAAGGAGAGATTCTTGAATGGTCTGCATGATGAGATGCAGACACTGTTAGTCAATATCCCATTTGCTGATATTGAAGCCTTAGTGGATTCCGCCATTCAGATGGAAGGCAGGATCAACCAAGCTAATGAGAACCGCAAGCGTCGCATGATGCATCAACCAGGAAACCATCATACACCAAAGTATTGCCCCAACCCATCTCCAAGATTTTCCCCAAGAACCAATAGACCCCCAATGAACCGTCCAACCTATCCCAACTGTGGAAACCCAAGGCCCGGAGGAAACAACAACAAACCCAGGAACCCCAACAATTTCAACCGTGCACCACCCAAGTTCAACAACAACAATGCCGTCACCAACACCAATACTACCCCAAGGACTGGAAGCAATGTTGTTCTTGTTGCAGCAAAGGACAAGTCTCAGGTGACTTCTTATGAATGTGGAACCAAAGGTCACTATTCCAATGAGTGCCCCAAGAAGATTGCCGCATCCCCCAATGCAAATGCCCCAGCTCAGCAGCAGCGTCGTGTTGAGCCTGGAAGAAGGTTTGCCCCAGGGAACTCGCTCAACCGCAACGGCCGTCTCTTTCTCATGCATGTTGAAGAAGCCCAAGAAGAGCCAGATGTCGTGCTGGGTATGTTTTCTATTAACTCAGTACTTGCAAGAATGTTGTTTGATTCTGGAGCATCGCACTCGTTTATTACTGAAGAATTTGCATGCACTAGTAAGATTCAACCCACCAAATTGAAGCATGTTATGATAGTTCAAATACCTGGTTCAACCATCAAAGCTAGACAAATTTGCAAGGCCGTGCCTATCCGAATCCATGACATAGATTTTTATGCTAATCTAATAGTACTTGGAACTAGAGTTTTGGAAGTAGTACTAGGAATGGATTGGATGTCGAAACATAAAGGATTAATCGATTGTGCCAAGAAAACCATAATCATGACCAGTACAACAGGAATATCAGTCGAGGATGTATATAAAACCTTGCCCCGTCAATTCAAGTGCAACAAGAGTCTAGCCCAGCCAACCATTGACCAAGTCAGAATAGTCTATGAATACCCTGATGTATTTCCAGATGTTTTGACCGGTATGCCCCTAGATCGGGATATCAAGTTTATCATTGAACTAATCCTTAGAACTGGACCCATAGACCATATAGTATGAACCCGTCTAAACTAGTGGAGCTAAAGAAGCAACTGGATGCTATGCTGGAGATAAGATTGATTCAACCAAGTGTGTCGCCATGGAGATCACCTGTCTTGTTTGTGGATAAGAAAATGGAGGTAACCATTTGTGTATGGATTATCGGAAGTTGAATGATGTCACCATCAAAAACAAGTACCCACTGCCAAAGATAGAAGACCTGTTTGACTAGTTGACCGGTGCCAAAGTGTTTTCTAAGATTGATCATAGAACTGGTTATCACCAACTCAAGATTCGCGCAGAGGATATTCCAAAGACTGCCTTTACCACCAGATATGGATTATACGAGTACACTATCATGTCTTTTGGATTAACCAATGCCCCCACTTATTTCATGAACCTCATGAATAAGATTTTTATGGACTTCCTGGATAAGTTTGTCGTTGTTTTCATCGATGACATTCTGATCTATTCCAAATCAGAAGAATAATATGAGCTACACCAAAGGACCATCCTTGGAACCCTTAGGAACCATTAGTTATATGCCAAGTTTAGCAAATGTGAATTCTAGTTACAGGAGGTAGGATTCCTCGAACATATTGTATTAGCTGGAGGAATTGCCGTTAACCCTGCAAAGGTGAAGGATGTTGAAGATTGGCAAGCCCCAACCACTCAAACCCAAGTTGGTGCTCGGATTAGTAGGATATTACCGCAAGTTCATAGAAGGATTCTCGAGTATCGTAAGACCCTTGACCCAATTGTTGAAGAAGGATAAGAAGTTCGAATGGACGGACAAATGTGAAGCGAGTTTTCAGGAACTCAAGAGGAGATTGATTTCTGTCCCAATCTTGATCATGCCGGATATTACGAAGCCTTTGGATGTGTATTGTGACGCATACAAGATCGGTCTCGGATGTGTGTTGATGCAAGAAGGCAAAGTAATATCTTACATGTCCAAACAACTGAAGCAGCATGAACAGATTATCCAACCCATGAACTTGAACTTGCAGCTGTAGTTCTAGCCCTAAATACATGGAGGCATTATCTCATGGGAAACCGTTGTGAGATTTATTCGGATCACAAGAGCTTGAAGTATATATTCACTCAGAAGAAGCTGAATATGAGGCAGAGAAGATGGATAGAGCTAATCAAGGACTATGATCTGGACATTCACTATCACCCCGGTAAAGCCAATGTGGTAGCAGATGCCCTTAGTAGATTGCCGTGCCGCTTGAACTCCATGATTCTGAAGGAGCAGCCAAGTTTGCACAAGGAGATGGAAGATTTTAGAATGGAATTAGTAAGTGAAGGACTTTTGGCTAGCATAGAACTTCAACCCACTTTGATCAGTAAAATCAAGGAGGCGTAGAAAGGAAATGCTAGTATCGATGGAATCAAATGTCGCATAGGTACAGGCAAAGTACCCGGATTCACTGAGGATGAAGAAGGAATTTTGTGGTACAAAGGACGTCTCTGTGTACCAGCGGACTCCGAATTGAAGCAGGATATTTTGAAAGAAGCCCATGATACTCTTTATTCTATCCACCCCGGAGGAACAAAGATGTATCAGGATTTAAAGGAACAATTTTGGTGGCATAAGATGAAGAGAGAAATCGGAAGCTATATAGCCAAGTGTGATATTTGTCAGAGAGTCAAGGAGGGACATCAGAGACCTGCAGGACTGTTGCAACCACTGCAAATTCCGGAATGGAAATGGGATTCAGTTGGAATGGACTTTATCACCGGATTGCCTACTTCTAGTAGGGGAAATGACTCTATTTTGGTCATAGTTGATAGATTGTCCAAGGTAGCCCATTTCTTACCAGTCAAGACCACTTACCAGAGATCGAAGCTAGTGGAGTTGCTAGGATCGTCAGTTTGCACGGAGTCCCCAAAAACATTGTGTCAGATCGAGGTATTCAGTTTACCTTGAGATTTTGGAAGAAAGTCCAAGAAGGATTGGGAACCCGACTGGATTTCAGCACAGCTTATCACCCTCAGACCTATGGACAAATGGAATGAGTAAATAAAATACTCAAAGATATGTTGAGAGCCTGTGTGCTAGAGTATGGATCTAAATGGGAAGACTGTCTACCTTTCGCAGGATTTTCGTACAACAACAGTTATCAAGCCAGTCTGCAAATGGTCTCATTTGAGTTCATGTATGGAAGGAAGTGTCGTACCCCTTTGAATTGGTCGTAAGTAGGAGAGAGTTAGATTTTCGGACCCGACATCCTACGAGAAGAAGAAGAGAAAGTTCACAAGATTCGTGAGCACCTCAAGACCGCACAGTCAAGACAGAAGAGTTATGCCGACAAAAGACGTCGAGACCTCGCTTTCAATATCGGAGATTTTGTGTATCTCAAAGTGTCGCCTTTGAAGGGAATGCAGCGTTTCCAACTCAAAGTAAAGTTAGCCCCCAGATATATCGGACCTTTCAAGATTCTGAATTATCAAGGAGAAGTTTCGTATCAACTGGAACTGACAGAGGAGACGTCAGCAGTGCATAATGTGTTCCATATATCGTTACTTCACAAATGCCTAGAAGTCCCGGAGAAGACTGAAGTTTTCAAGAACATTGATCACCACACCATAGAGATCAACGATGACCTAACGTATCCTGAAGTACCCATCCGTACTTTGGAGGAAGCCTTCGGGACCACCAGGACCCGAAGCATCAAGTTTCTCAAGATCCAGTGGAGTAACCACACTAAAGAAGGAGCTACCTAGGAGTGAGAAGATCACATCAAGACGGAGTTTCCTGATCTTTTTAAATCCTAGTTTTCTTCTTTATTCTTTCTCAAATCTCGGGATGAGATTTTGTTTAAGGAGGGAAGGTTTGTAACATCCCAAAAATATTGAACAATGATTATCAAATACCAATTACCAAAATTAGGGTTAACAATCACTTTTGTTAATTAAAATCAATATGAATGCATGAGTGTATGTGATGATTGTATGAATGCATGAATGGACTTGTGTGATTGTTCTAAATAGCAAGGATTGGTTTAAAGATGAAAACAACATCATCTAAATCATTTCCAAGCCGAAAAAATCAAGAGAAAATCAAAAATAAACCAAATAAAGGAAATGGTCATTTTTACCAATCTTGCTCACTAGACCACTTTGAGTGTTTCTAGTCCAAGATTTCAAACAGAAACAATTCCTTCTTTTCACCCCTTGCTAGACCAAGTAAAAGTGAACCCAATCCCACCTTTCAAAATTACAGAAACATTTGGCAACTTGATTCAAATGACAATTCAAAATTGAATCTTTAACATATGGGAAGATCACCCATTTTCAAAAACCAACCAAACCAGTACCCCTTGACCTTTCCAGCTAACCAGAGACTCCCTAGTATGTAACTAATATACCCACAAAGTTTGAATCAAAAATTCAAATTTGCATCTCTTTCGGCCATTTCATCAAACACCTTGTAGACACAAAACAAACAAACATCAAACACTATTGTGAGCAGTGATTTTAGCCTAACTTGTTCCCTCTCTAGTTCACAACAAGCTATTAGTAGATCATCTAGCCTAATTAACAAGCTCTAGCACCTGTGATCTTGCCATGCCATCAATGGTGACCATGGCTGAGACCAACTTGCCACCCAAATGTCGACAGCAAGGTAGGAGCCTCACTAGCCGCGCCAAACTTGTCTAGCAGGCACTCCACCGTCCACCGCCACCCCCTGTCCAGCGCTTGATCCCTGCCAGCCTCTGGACCACATAGCGCAGGCGTGCCCAGCCTCTCTACGAGCGTTCCTAGAGCGCTCCAGAGCGCTACCCGTGACACATGCCCACAGACCGCGCGCCGCCCTCGCCGCGTGTAAGCGTGATCACCACCACCACAGCAACCCCGCAGACACGCCCGTTCTTCACCGCGCGACCAGGAGAGCCTGTGCGCCATAAATCTTCCCGTCGGACCTGCCTAGAGCACCGCGACGTTCCGACCGTCTTGCACTGCCCCACGCCGCGTAACCATGCCGTTGAGCTTCACTAGGGAGCACAACACCTCCCCCTACCGTCGCCCATGCATTTAGCTCGCTGTGCCGACGACACCGACGAGCTCAACCCGTGCCCTTCGGTCCCTTCTAGCACTATAAATAGAGGCCACCCCTCGATTTCTTCACACCAACACACTCCCCTCTCTCTCAGAAGCACCCCACCTCACCCCCGGAGCAAGGCGAGCAGCACATCACCAGATTTTGGCCAGAGTCTGCCGCGGAGGAGGAAGAAAGGAGCCGTTGATTGGAGCCGCCCCAGGAGAAGCTGCCGGTACAAGGAGGTTCGCCGTCGTCGACTTCGTCGTTCGCCCCCGTCGATGACCCTCGCCTGAGCCCCGGTGAGCCCCCGTAGACCCCCACTGGCCACGCTAGGGTTCTATCTCGCCGGCGTTGCCCGACGAAGACGATAGGTCATGGCCGTTGGATTAGAGTTTGATCGCACGGCCTAGATCACCCTATACCACTTCACACCCCTCTGTCTTGCTGACTAGTGGGGTTATTCACTTAAACCCACCTGCTCGTGCGTTGTGCACCATGGGCCGGCCCAGTTAACATCCCGCACAACCTAGTTAGTTTCAATTTATATTTTCCAATTTAGTTTCAAACCTAGTTCTATACCTAGATTCAAAAATCAACCCAGGTTGATTCACTAAACCAAAATGCATGAACCTAATTTTGCTAGAAAGGTACTGGAATTCTTAATCCAAGCCCGTTTGATTCAATTCATTTGGAATTGTAGATCACCTATAGTACAAATAACAATGCAGAAGCTTTTCTGCATTCAAGCATTTTTCAAAATTCAACCACTAAAGCTTTTGAGTTTATTCCAACTCTCAAAAATCACATTTAACTAGACCTTTCTGAATATATAAAAATATCTAGGTTTACTTGCAGAAATTTTGGACAAGCAATAAAAGAATGCCTCATAGGCCATTCTAGTCACTTTAATTAATTAAAATAAAAAGGTTAAACCTTATTAAATTGTGACACCACTTTAAATCACATTCCCAAGTACTAAAATATGTGGTTATGACATGTGTCAACAAGATCCCATGTTTTAGTTAGAGAATATTAAATCTTAAGTAGTTTTTCAATGAGTAGAAATTACTTTTCTAAAATAAAAGAAATAAAACTATTTGCCTTAATCTTTGTGATGTTTGTGATGATGATCATCTAGTGAAAACCTTGGTGTGATAAATAAAAGTAGTGAAGTATTATTTGGTGATTGTGTACCTCGTATTTATTTATAGACGCTAGTACCGACCAAGGATACGAGGAGGAAGGAGCCGAGGAGAACTTCAACCACTACTCTGCACAAGGC
This sequence comes from Avena sativa, assembly GCA_916181665.1. Classification (NCBI taxonomy): domain Eukaryota; kingdom Viridiplantae; phylum Streptophyta; class Magnoliopsida; order Poales; family Poaceae; genus Avena; species Avena sativa. Next base: position 130,236,573 of record OV702297.1, read on the forward strand.
AAGCTATTAACTGAGCAAGCTAACACTTGCAACTGTGAAAACTATATGGCCTATGTAATGCATTAGGCATTCCTTGGTTATACCCCTTGATGACACATAATCCTAGTTTTACTTGCAAGCTTAATTATTTTATTTCTTTATCAAAGCTTTCTTTTAGAGTTTACTTAGTGACTTGTAGATTTTAGAAAGATATTTAAAGGTAGCATAAAGAGCATAAAACTTGGCCTAGGTTAGATAATCTTGATGTCATCCTGATGCATGAGATTGAACTTAGATAAGATACACTTGTTTACCACCCCTCATTAGTATTTACCCCCACTTGAAGATGCTAGTGCTAAGCCAAAAACTTGATCAACTTTAGATGGGAATACTTTGTGAAAATGGTTATGAAAACCTTAGAATGATGAGTCATTCTACTGAAATGTTTTGACATGTGTTCTTGAACACCAGATGATTTTGATGATGAAACTGATAAGGCATGAGCCTTAGCCCTTTATAAAACTGATGGTTGTCTAGATGCGATACCATTCCAATTTTTCCGTACAACCACAATACCCGAAATTTGGGTAGGGCTTGACTGGAAATTTATATACCTTAGTATGGGTTCCCTTGCGGCCAAGGTTTGAGCTGAGGCTACCTTGTGAAGATTGTCCACCTGTGTAGTTCCCAAGATGACAGTTGGTCATGGTTGGGAGGCCAAACTCACAGGAGAGGTGCCTATACTAGGGCGTGTAATTGAAAGGTTAGGATTGATTATCCGCATACTGAGTATCATGAATTCCGGATTGTTCCTGGCGGATGTATCGAATGTTGTGGTGAAAGTGTACCACCTCTGCAGAGTGTCAAACTATTCAAATAGTCGCGTCCGCGGTTATGGACAGTTGGAGTGGCCATACTATTCTGTCGTCAGATGTTTTCAAAATGACTTGTGAAATGATTCATGACTTTGACTTGACAACAACATGGTTGTGATATGAAATTCAATTTCCCACTTAGGAGTTATATAACTTTCAACTAGCTTTCTTTGCTTCTGAACTTAGTAGAGATAAATCTGGATTTTTGGAAAATAACCTAGATCCTAGTACTTCCTACTCAAAACCCACTTTAATTGTTAGTATTAGTTTGTGAGTACTCATGACTTTGTCCCTGGCTATTCCCGTGGCCAGACTATGAAGAGGACAATCAGGAGGATGGACAGCAGGAAGGTTACGACAACTAGGATCATCTCCCATCGTCATCATTGCCTGTGATCATGAAGATGGAGCTTCGACCACGCTATCGTTATTATTACGTTACTCCGCTGCTTGATTTGTATTAAGACTGGATCATGTGATCCTTATTTGTTGTAAGACCTTACATATGGTTTGTATTGGATGATATACTGTGATATCCAATCTGTTATGTCTCGCAAAAATGGTAATCATGGGATTGTGATGTATGGCATAACAGGCATCTGGGATTAAAAATTCGGGAGTTGACACTAGTCAACCGACTAAGTAGTACGGGCGGTTCCTGCCCGTATTGTCCGTTCGTATGGACTTTACCAACTTTAGTTTTTTTACACAAAAGAATCAAACAAAACTTAGGCAGTGAGATACCGTATCGGTGATGACCAGTGGTATGGGCTAATGCACCCGTAGTGCTCGGTCATACCAAAACGTCAAAAATTGAAATAGTAGTACCGCCTGGTGGACGATCAGTGGTATGGGAGTATGTGGCCGTACCACCCGCCCGTACCGACTTCGCAAAACCGACAGTGCATTCAGAAAAACAAAAGGAAAAGAGAAATGCAAAAATAAACAACAGAAAATCATATAGAACAAATATATGTTCAAAATTTGCATACTAGGATCATTCTAGAGAGAACGAGATCATTTAGGTACCTTATCCCTTCTGGATCTTTTTTTCTTTTTTCTCTTCGAACAGAGTTGGTTGAAGGAAATCACCAAAACCATTACAAGGAGAAACCGAGAATTTCCTTTTCGACGGTGTGGTTCCCACAGGTATGTAAATGGATGGCACCTCTTTCGGTGGAGCTTTCTCTTGAATGTGCATGGATGTCTCTTCTATCTCTTCTTTTCTTTGTAGAATCTGCAAATCAAATTCTTGCAAAAGTAGAGTCCAACGGATCATCCTTGGCTTAACATCAATCCTTTCTAGGATTTCCTTTAGGAAAATATGATCAGTATGCACCCTATCTTTTGAGCTATTAATATAAGAACTAAATTTATCACAGGAGAAAACTATAGAAAAAATCCTTTTTTACCATAGGGTAATTCTTTTGGGCCCCGTTTAGGGTGCGGCTAGCATGATGAATGATATTAAGATCATCACCATCATACTGGCAAAGAATTGGTCCCACGACTTCATGACTAGCCTCACATAATAACTCAAAGGGTTTCCTCCAATTAGGTGGTTATATAATGGGATCTTCAATGAGAGCTTGTTTTAAAATGTTGAAAGAGTTTAGACATCTTTCATCAAAATTGAAGACAATCCCTTTTTGAAGAAGATTAGTTAAAGGTCTAGCAATTTTTGATTTTTTTAATGAACCTTCTATAAAATATAGCATGGTCTAGGAAACTCCTTATACCTTTCACATCTTGAGGAGGGGGAAGTCTTTCTATAGCTTCAATCTTTTCTTTATCAACTTCTATACCCTTACCTAAGATTTTGTGACCAAGAACTATACCTTCTTAAACCATAAAATGGCATTTCTCCCAGTTCAATACTATGTTAGTATCTTCACATCTCTGCAAAACTTTGTGAAGATATGGAGACGATGATTAAAGTAATTTCCATAAACAGAAAAATCATCCATGAAGACTTCCATAATACTTTCAACATAATTGGAAAATATAGAAGTCATACATCTTTGGAAAGTAGCAGGAGTATTGCAGAGACCGAAAGGCATACAATGATAAGCATAAAGACCATAAGTGTCACATCCCAAGATTTTCCAAATCTTGTAATGTGAAAAATAAATGAATAAAATTAAAATTTTGTTGAAAATCAGGGTGAAAAGAAACTTTTGTTTCTAAAAGGAAACCTAATATCCCATCTTGAACAAACTTTGGTTAAAATTTGAATTCAAGAAAATCCAAATCAAGGGAAATGCATTCCTCAATGAATGTATCTGGAAATTTAAACCCTTGGAAAATAAATCCAAATCCTAAAACCCTAATGGAATAAGAATCATTTCCAAGTTATCTCCAAGCCTATGGATTTGATCCATATAGAATTTTGACAACAAACATTCACAAATGATCAAGAAAAGCAAATAGAAATAATATAAGGCCATATAAATTGGTTTCACTCAATTTGGAACCATAAATAAAATCTTATGAACTTAATAAGATAAGAAATTGAATTCCCAAAGCCAATAGAGAACCTATCTAGAAACCAAACCTATTTTGGCAAAATAAATCCTAAAGGGATTTAAAAAGTTAAACAATTAATAAACAAAGTATTTTGAATAAGTGGAATTACTATTTTTGGATCTTTAAATAAAAGATTTGGTTTTCAAAAGCAAAAGATAGATTTATAAATAAAGATTATTTTATAGAGCCAAAATAAACCTTGGCCAAGCTTTTGAAATAAAACATTTTGTTTTGATAAAAATAGTAAAGGTTTATTTAAATAAAATAATAAGGATTTAATATCCAAGTTTATTAAAAATAGAGGTTTTACTATTTCCGTTAAACATGAAAACCAATTTATTTATTTTAGTTTTCCCAAGTGTTTTACTTATTCAAATAAAAACTACTGAAGTGTTTTGGTTTTATTTTGGATTTCAAAATAAAGATTTTAATAAAACAAATCCTATTTAGAATAAAGACAAAACCCAAATTATAAATGATTAATAAATCTTATGAAAAGCCTTTCCAAATTATTCAAGATGAATTATTTGACACCCTTTTAAATAAACAAAACCTACTAAAAAGATTTGGAAAGTTTAAAAGATTTTAAATGGAGTTTGAAAGTATTATTAAAACTTATTTGAATTAAAACTAGAACCTATTTTGAATAAATAAAAAGACTCCAAAAGGAATAAAATTTTATTCAAAATTTGACTTCAGAATGTTCTACAAATCAATACTTAAAGCTACACAAAATTTGGCAAGGTTTTGTTTTCAAATAGAGATTTTATTAAATAAATCAAAACCTATTTGAATTAATTACTAGGTACATTTATTTAATTATTAGTGGATCCTAAAAAGAATAAAATTATTTTGTTTTGGATTTTGAAATATGTTGACAAAACAGTATAAAACTTCACCTAAAATTGGTGATGATTTGAATTCAAAATGGAGTTTTGAATAAAACAAAATCTATTTGATTTATTAACTAATGTCCATTTTATTTAATTATAAATGGACCCTAAAATAAAATTATTTTATTATTTTGGGAATTGGTTTTGTATTGTTAAACAGAACCAAATTCAAGTGCAAAGTTTGGTGATTGTTTGAATTGATTTGAGTGTTTGAATTGTTGATTGAAATTCAAAACAGAAAATAGAATTAGAAAAAGAAAAAGCATTCAGACAGAAAAAAATATGTGAATTGGACTTGACCCAACCCAACCTGGCCCATTAAGCCCAGCAGCCCATTTCCCCTCCCCTCTGCCGAAACGTTTTTCTCACTCAGTCTCGCACCCGCACAGAAGCTGACCGGTGGACCCTCCCTCTCACTCCCTTTCTCACTGACCAGCCGACCCCACCCTCTCCTGTTCATCGTCCACACCCGCGACGACCTGTTCTTCCTCCCCCGTCGTTGTTTCTGCCGTTGATTACTCTGGCTTAATTCGTCATAATGCCGTGTTGATTCAGTCCAGCGATCATGCCCATTTAAACGCCAGCGCCTTCTCCTCCATTCCACTCTGTCTCCTCCCCCAAGTGCGCCCCCAGGCTTCCGAATTTCGCCAGACACCGCCCACTGTCCGACGATGCTCCGGTGACGATTCCGGCCAATATTCGTCGCCCCTCGCCTCCTTGTTCAAGCACACACACTCACCACTCCCAGGCGCATCTTCCTGTACCCTCAGTTCAACTTCGGGCGCCCCAGAGCGTCACCTTCTGCAAGCTCTGACCTCGCCGCCGGGTCTGCCTCTCTCCGGCGAAGTCTCCTGGTAAGTCCAGACCGCCCCAAGCCTTCTCCTTCATGCTCGCATCACCGCAAAGACTCTGCGCGTCTAACGCACCCTCTACCTTGCTTCGGCATGCTCTGCAGCCTCGCCCTCGACCACGACCACGCGCAACCGAGGCGCAGCTCATCTCCGGCGAGCAATCAAGCCCTCTCCAGTGCGCCCCTCGACAAGACGGCACCACCTTGAGCTTCCCCAGGCCTCTGTGAACGCTGTGAGTACCTCCCCAGCCACCCTTTCTTCCTGTATCGCCGGCGCCGCCACCGTCTGGCCGCTCCGCCGCCAGTAGCCACCGTAGCGCCGCCCATCTATGACTGGCACGCTGTACGCCGTAGGATCTTGATCCGACGCTCACGATAGATCCTTAGCCGAAGGGGTAAGTATCCACCTGTGCTGCACGATCTGACTTGATCCAACGCACCAGAGCAGTCGATCCAACCGAAAGGGTATTGACGAATCAGAAACAACCACGTGGACTGGATTCGATTCAAAATAGATTTTTGATCTGATTAGAATGCAAATTTGTAATTGGTATAACTTTTGATCCACACGTCCAAAAATTACAAACTTTATATCAATGGAATCAGCAAGACAAGCCCTAGCCAACCCTGACTTTTTTTAAGCAAAAAGCTTCTGTTAAAATGTTTGTTTTTGCAGAAACATTTGTATGCTTGTTTGGATTATAAAAATTATTCAAAAATGTTTTTAGGGTTAAAACCTTTGCAAATTGGTTTGTGGTGAACCTACTGACCTTAGGAACCAACTTGTGGATTTAAAAATGAATTTGGTGAAGGTTAGGATGGATTAATTGATTTAGTCCATTTCTAGTCAAATAAAAATATTGATTTTTACTATGGAAATGATTTTGAGCAAAAACCTTTGGAAATGATTTGACTCAAACCTACTGACCCTAAACACCAAGTTTTGAGAAACAACAACTTATTTGGTGAACAACATAAAGTTGTTGCTTTGATAAAAATATTTTCCACCACATAAAATAATGAATGGCTTTTAAAAGGGTTTATTTATCAAAAATGATTTTGAAGGAAAACCTTTGGGAAATATTTTGTTTTAAACTCTCTGACCCCAAACACCAAGTTTTATGATTTGAAAATGTATTTGGTAAACCCTATAAATTAAAGCCTTACTAAAACACTTTCTACACCACATAAAATGATACTTGTTTTGAAAATGGTTTATAAAGTGAAATCTTTTGCAAATGACTTTGCCACTTTATAAAATGACCATTAGGTGTTTCCAAAATGTTTATGACCCATTAGGAACCACTTTTCAAATAAAACAAAGCTTGGCATGCTTGCATGCATTACTTTGACTTTATGATTTTATGTGTTGATTTGCTTGATTGGTAGTTTGAGTTTGTGCCTTGCTTGATTGAATTGTAGTGACTTGAAGAGTGTGATTGTTGCAAGGACAAGGAGTGAACTTATACCCTCTACCAAAAAGGCAAGTGATGCTACATACTTTTTTCCTATTACTTTCACTATGCATTAGTGATTTTTCTAAGTAAAACTTGCATGGAATTTTGCTAAGTATAAACCTTGCTATGGGAAATCCTAGTAGATGAACCTTAGTAGAAATTTCCTAAGTTATGATTCCTATTACTATCATTCTTATGTTAGCTAATAGAAACCAAGGGTGGAATATATATTCACACTATGGAAAAACGTCTAAGTCTGAGGACTTGTGTTTTGTTTAATAAAACAACTAAGTGAATGAATCACCTGGGTGGAATGGGACTTCGAATGGTGGTTTTTGGTTGAGTGGTTAACAAGGCCCATTTTTATGGTTGACCTTAGTGTATCTCACTTGTGGAATGCCACCCAGGAACAAAGAGATTTAAGATGTCAAATGTTGAGAAGCTTCAAGTGCAACCACTTGGCAATATGGGCTCTGCCTGGATCATATAGGTTGCAATAACTTAGCCAAATGGACAGTTGGTGGTAGAGGTTTGTTAGGATTGGAGCGCGTCCATTTTGGTCTAAGGGAAGGCTTCTGAAAGATCTTGTCTTGGGAAACCAAGTCTTGTGGGGAAAGTGCACCACCTCTGCAGAGTGTAAAATCTAAGTACTTAGCCATGTCCCTGGTAAAGGACAATTTGAGCATCAAGACATGGAAGCTATCAAGAATCTCCTCATCCCAATTTCTAAGTTAAAACTTATGGGTGAACAAGGGTTAAAGGATCTTCAATCTTTGATTGGTAGATGCCTTGGGAAATATTTTGTCAAAGCAAAAAACTTTTTATTTTCAAATGATGAGGAAAATCTATTTTGAGCAAAGCAAGCCTAAGCTCCACTTAGCCAAATTCATATAGATGATAGACTCCACTATACTACCATAGTATCACTTGCCAATACAATTCAAATGTATTGACCCTTGTGGCTGTAACTTGTAATGTTGCAGGTTTGATTGATTTTTGTGAAGATTGATTGATTAGGATTACAAAGTCTAGAACCAACATGTCTGCCTGTGGCACTTTGAAGATGAAAGACCCCATGCTTATAGTTATTCCGCTGCAATGTAAATGTAATAGCAAAATGAGCTATGTATGATGTAATAAAATTATGTTATTCCTGGTTATAAAGTTATATTATGACCTTTGCTTCTTGATATTACATCTTAACTATGACTGCTCGCTATTGATCCAGGGACTAGCATTGTAAACACAGGGGACTCTACCTTATTTAAAGGTTGGGACCCTTATAGATGGTATCAGAGCATTGTGTTGCCTGTAGGATTTGTAAACCTAGGATTCGACAAAAACCCTTAGAAAAATAGGAGTTGTATTTGTTCCAAAACTTATTTACAAACAATCTTGTAAACTCTTTACTCAACCATTTTGGTTTTGATTCTACATCTCTTCTATTTTCAACTTGATGGATAAAGCCTACCCCATGACTAAAGACTTCACCATGAGCAAAGGACTTAATGACTTCAACATCTTCAACTCTAATGACTTCAACATCTTCAGCAAATTCACCAAGGACTTCAACTTTGGATATCACTAAGGACAAGTGTAACAAGAAATGTTACTCTAGACTTGAAGACTAAGGAAAATACAATTTAGAAGGAACCAACATCTCTTTGAAGTTTTGTGACCAAGGATTTTTCCAAGGAAACACAGCTTAGAAGGAATCAACACTACTTTGAAGTTGAGACCAAAGATACAAGAAACTCTCCAAGGATACAAAGATCTTGTTCAAGAAGAAAGAACCAAGAAGGAAAGAATGATTTCAAGTGAACCATATAGATGGACCTCCATATTTAGTTTAAGTCAGACCCACCAACTTATGTGGTGTAACAACAAAAATATTTTTGGTTGCCTAAAAACATGCTTGAAACTTGTTGTTTGAGTGAAATGTTTGTTTGTGATTGCTTGAACATTGCTTGTGTGAATTGTGATGTGTGTGATTAGAATCTTTAGAGTTATCTTGCCTATTATAATCCCAATCCAACCCAAACAGATGACTTCTCCAAGGAACTCCAACATCAAGGATGGTGACAACAACAACAACAACAACCAAGAGGACAACATGAGAGAACAACTACTAGCAAACCAAACCCAGTTGAGCAAAGTGACAACTCAGCTTTTAGCCAACAACAATGGATTAGACCCAACCATGCAAAAGTTGTTGGAGACTCAATCCCAATTGTTGCAAAGGATGGTTACTCAAATGATCAACAAGGATGACAAAGATGTTATTCTGGAAGGAACCAAAGCTTGCAATATTTGTGGAGACAAGGACCACATCTCCAAGGAACATAAAGACCAATGCCCCAATTGTGAAGAGAAACATCCAACTAATCAATGCCCCACATCTCAAGTGACTTGTTTCCTATGTGAAAGAAATGATCATGTCCCTATTCAATGCCCCATATATCCTATAGTTCAACAAATGAAGCAAGATGGAATGCATCAAATGTTTGGAAACCTCCATAAGGGAACAACTTCTACCAAGATGGATGAAGGCAAAGTCAGAACCATACCACATAAGGCCAAATCCAAAGTGACCACAAAGTGTTGCTACTCTTGTGAAGAAGAAGGACATATCTCCAGTAACTGGCCCAAGAAGAGAGAAAGATTTCCCACCTTTGTGGTAAATTATGAAGAGCATGAACTAGAAGAACTCCTAGCTTTGGAGAGACCCAAAAATAAAAAGAAGGACATAAGCCAGTTGCAATGCTACAATTGCAAAGAGAAGGGACACTATGCCAATGGTTGCCCAGAAAAGAAGAAGAACCAAGGAAATAAACAAGAAGAGTTGATACCAAAGAGGAAAAAAGATAATAGCCAAGTGATGTGCCTCAAATGCAAAGAACTAGGCCATTATGCAAACAAGTGCCTAGAGAGACTTCAACAAGATTCCAAGAAAAGCCAAGATGCAATCTAGATGAAAAATTTTAAGGGTGGTAGTACCCTAGTTTTTTTGAGCCTATTTGTAACCCTATCCTTCCCAAGTCTCGGGACGAGATTTATTTTAAGGGTGGTAGCCTGTCACATCCCAAGATTTTCCAAATCTTGTAATGTGAAAAATAAATGAATAAAATAAAATTTTTGTTGAAAATCAGGGTGAAAAGAAACTTTTGTTTCTAAAAGGAAACCTAAAATCCCATCTTGAACAAACTTTGATTAAAGTTTGAATTCAAGAAAATCCAAATCAAGGGAAATGCATTCCTCAATGAATGTATCTGGAAATTTAAACCCTTGGAAAATAAATCCAAATCCTAAAACCCTAATGGAATAAGAATCATTTCCAAGTTATCTCCAAGCCTATGGATTTGATCCATATAGAATCTTGACAACAAACATTCACAAATGATCAAGAAAAGCAAATAGGAATAATATAAGGCCATATAAATTGGTTTCACTCAATTTGGAACCATAAATAAAATCTTATGAACTTAATAAGATAAGAAATTGAATTCCCAAAGCCAATAGAGAACCTATCTATTTACCAAACCTATTTTGGCCAAATAAATCCTAAAGGGATTTAAAAAGTTAAACAATTAATAAAGAAAGTATTTTGAATAAGTGGAATTACTATTTTTGGATCTTTAAATAAAAGATTTGGTTTTCAAAAGCAAAAGATAGATTTATAAATAAAGATTACTTTATAGAGCCAAAATAAACCTTGGCCAAGCTTTTGAAATAAAACATTTTGTTTTGATAAAAATAGTAAAGGTTTATTTAAATAAAATAATAAGGATTTAATATCCAAGTTTATTAAAAATAGAGGTTTTACTATTTCCATTAAACATGAAAACCTATTTATTTATTTTAGTTTTCCCAAGTGTTTTACTTATTCAAATAAAACCTACTGAAGTGTTTTGGTTTTATTTTGGATTTCAAAATAAAGATTTTAATAAAACAAATCCTATTTAGAATAAAGACAAAACCCAAATTTTAAATGATTAATAAATCTTATTAAAAGCCTTTCCAAATAATTCAAGATGAATTATTTGACACCCTTTTAAATAAACAAAACCTACTAAAAAGATTTGGAAAGTTTAAAAGATTTTAAATGGCGTTTGAAAGTATTATTAAAACTTATTTGAATTAAAACTAGAACCTATTCTGAATAAATAAAAAGACTCCAAAAGGAATAAAATTTTATTCAAAATTTGACTTCAGAATGTTTTACAGATCAATACTTAAAGCTACACAAAATTTGGCAAGGTTTTGCTTTCAAATAGAGATTTTATTAAATAAATCAAAACCTATTTGAATTAATTACTAGGTCCATTTATTTAATTATTAGTGGATCCTAAAAAGAATAAAATTATTTTGTTTTGGACTTTGAAATATGTTGACAAAACAGAATAAAACTTCACCTAAAATTGGTGATGATTTGAATTCAAAATGGAGTTTTGAATAAAACAAAATATATTTGATTTATTAACTAATGTCCATTTTATTTAATTATAAATGGGCCCTAAAATAAAATTATTTTATTATTTTGGGAATTGGTTTTGTATTGTTAAACAGAACCAAATTCAAGTGCAAAGTTTGGTGATTGTTTGAATTGATTTGAGTGTTTGAATTGTTGATTGATATTCAAAACAGAAAATAGAATTAGAAAAGAAAAAGCATTTAGACAGAAAAAAATATGTGAATTGGACTCGACCCAACCCAACCTGGCCCATTAAGCCTAGCAGCCCATTTCCCCTCCCCTCTGCCGAAACGTTTTTCTCACTTAGTCTCGCACCCGCACAGAAGCTGACTGGTGGACCCTCCCCCTCACTTCCTTTCTCACTGACCAGCCGACCCCACCCTCTCCTGTTCATCGTCCACACCCGCGACGACCTATTCTTCCTCCCCCGTCCCTGTTTCTGCCGCTGATTACTCCGGCTTAATTCGTCATAATGCCGCGTTGATTTAGTCCATCGATCACGACCATTTAAACGCCAGCGCCTTCTCCTCCATTCCCCTCTGTCTCCTCCCCCAAGTGCGCCCCCAGGCTGCCGAATTTCGTCAGACACCGCCCACTGTCCGACGATGCTCCGGTGACGATTCCGGCCAATATTCGCCTCCCCTCGCCTCCTCGTTCAAGCACACACACTCACCACTCCCAGGCGCATCTTCCTGTACCCTCAGTTCAACTTCGGGCTCCCCAGAGCGTCACCTTCGACAAGCTCTGACCTCGCCGCCGCGTCTGGCTCTCTCCGGCGAAGTCTCCTGGTAAGTCCAGACCGCCCCAAGCCTTCTCCTTCATGCTCGCATCACCGCAAAGACTCTGCGCGTCTAACGCACCCTCTACCTTGCTTCGGCATGCTCTGCAGCCTCGCCCTCGACCACGACCACGCGCAACCGAGGCGCAGCTCATCTCCGGCGAGCAATCAAGCCCTCTCCAGTGCGCCCCTCGACAAGACGGCACCACCTTGAGCTTCCCCAGGCCTCTGCGAACGCTGTGAGTACCTCCCCAGCCACCCTTTCTTCCTGTATCGCCGGCGCCGCCACCGTCTGGCCGCTCCGCCGCCAGTAGCCACCGTAGCGCCGCCCATCTATGACTGGCACGCTGTACGCCGTAGGATCTTGATCCGACGCTCACGATAGATCCTTAGCCGAAGGGGTAAGTATCCACCTGTGCTGCACGATCTGACTTGATCCAACGCACCAGAGCAGTCAATCCAACCGAAAGGGTATTGACGAATCAGAAACAACCACGTGGACTGGATTCGATTCAAAATAGATTTTTGATCTGATTAGAATGCAAATTTGTAATTGGTATAACTTTTGATCCACACGTCCAAAAATTACAAACTTTATATCAATGGAATCAGCAAGACAAGCCCTAGCCAACCCTGACTTTTTTTAAGCAAAAAGCTTCTGTTAAAATGTTTGTTTTTGCAGAAACATTTGTATGCTTGTTTGGATTATAAAAATTATTCAAAAATGTTTTTAGGGTTAAAACCTTTGCAAATTGGTTTGTGGTGAACCTACTGACCTTAGGAACCAACTTGTGGATTTAAAAATGAATTTGGTGAAGGTTAGGATGGATTAATTGATTTAGTCCATTTCTAGTCAAATAAAAATATTGATTTTTACTATGGAAATGATTTTGAGCAAAAACCTTTGGAAATGATTTGACTCAAACCTACTGACCCTAAACACCAAGTTTTGAGAAACAACAACTTATTTGGTGAACAACATAAAGTTGTTGCTTTGATAAAAATATTTTCCACCACATAAAATAATGAATGGCTTTTAAAAGGGTTTATTTATCAAAAATGATTTTGAAGGAAAACCTTTGGGAAATATTTTGTTTTAAACTCTCTGACCCCAAACACCAAGTTTTATGATTTGAAAATGTATTTGGTAAACCCTATAAATTAAAGCCTTACTAAAACACTTTCTACACCACATAAAATGATACTTGTTTTGAAAATGGTTTATAAAGTGAAATCTTTTGCAAATGACTTTGCCACTTTATAAAATGACCATTAGGTGTTTCCAAAATGTTTATGACCCATTAGGAACCACTTTTCAAATAAAACAAAGCTTGGCATGCTTGCATGCATTACTTTGACTTTATGATTTTATGTGTTGATTTGCTTGATTGGTAGTTTGAGTTTGTGCCTTGCTTGATTGAATTGTAGTGACTTGAAGAGTGTGATTGTTGCAAGGACAAGGAGTGAACTTATACCCTCTACCAAAAAGGCAAGTGATGCTACATACTTTTTTCCTATTACTTTCACTATGCATTAGTGATTTTTCTAAGTAAAACTTGCATGGAATTTTGCTAAGTATAAACCTTGCTATGGGAAATCCTAGTAGATGAACCTTAGTAGAAATTTCCTAAGTTATGATTCCTATTACTATCATTCTTATGTTAGCTAATAGAAACCAAGGGTGGAATATATATTCACACTATGGAAAAACGTCTAAGTCTGAGGACTTGTGTTTTGTTTAATAAAACAACTAAGTGAATGAATCACCTGGGTGGAATGGGACTTCGAATGGTGGTTTTTGGTTGAGTGGTTAACAAGGCCCATTTTTATGGTTGACCTTAGTGTATCTCACTTGTGGAATGCCACCCAGGAACAAAGAGATTTAAGATGTCAAATGTTGAGAAGCTTCAAGTGCAACCACTTGGCAATATGGGCTCTGCCTGGATCATATAGGTTGCAATAACTTAGCCAAATGGACAGTTGGTGGTAGAGGTTTGTTAGGATTGGAGCGCGTCCATTTTGGTCTAAGGGAAGGCTTCTGAAAGATCTTGTCTTGGGAAACCAAGTCTTGTGGGGAAAGTGCACCACCTCTGCAGAGTGTAAAATCTAAGTACTTAGCCATGTCCCTGATAAAGGACAATTTGAGCATCAAGACATGGAAGCTATCAAGAATCTCCTCATCCCAATTTCTAAGTTAAAACTTATGGGTGAACAAGGGTTAAAGGATCTTCAATCTTTGATTGGTAGATGCCTTGGGAAAGATTTTGTCAAAGCAAAAACTTTGTATTTTCAAATGATGAGGAAAATCTATTTTGAGCAAAGCAAGCCTAAGCTCCACTTAGCCAAATTCATATAGATGATAGACTCCACTATACTACCATAGTATCACTTGCCAATACAATTCAAATGTATTTACCCTTGTGGCTGTAACTTGTAATGTTGCAGGTTTGATTGATTTTTGTGAAGATTGATTGATTAGGATTACAAAGTCTACAACCAACATGTCTGCCTGTGGCACTTTGAAGATGAAAGACCCCATGCTTATAGTTATTCCGCTGCAATGTAAATGTAATAGCAAAATGATCTATGTATGATGTAATAAAATTATGTTATTCCTGGTTATAAAGTTATATTATGACCTTTGCTTCTTGATATTACATCTTAACTATGGATGCTAGCTATTGATCCAGGGACTAGCATTGTAAACACAGGGGACTCTACCTTATTTAAAGGTTGGGACCCTTACAGATGGTATCAGAGCATTGTGTTGCCTGTAGGATTTGTAAACCTAGGATTCGACAAAAACCCTTAGAAAAATAGGAGTTGTATTTGTTCCAAAACTTATTTACAAACAATCTTGTAAACTCTTTACTCAACCATTTTGGTTTTGATTCTACATCTCTTCTATTTTCAACTTGATGGATAAAGCCTACCCCATGACTAAAGACTTCACCATGAGCAAAGGACTTAATGACTTCAACATCTTCAACTCTAATGACTTCAACATCTTCAGCAAATTCACCAAGGACTTCAACTTTGGATATCACTAAGGACAAGTGTAACAAGAAATGTTACTCTAGACTTGAAGACTAAGGAAAATACAATTTAGAAGGAACCAACATCTCTTTGAAGTTTTGTGACCAAGGATTTTTCCAAGGAAACACAGCTTAGAAGGAATCAACACTACTTTGAAGTTGAGACCAAAGATACAAGAAACTCTCCAAGGATACAAAGATCTTGTTCAAGAAGAAAGAACCAAGAAGAAAAGAATGATTTCAAGTGAACCATATAGATGGACCTCCATATTTAGTTTAAGTCAGACCCACCAACTTATGTGGTGTAACAACAAAAATATTTTTGGTTGCCTAAAAACATGCTTGAAACTTGTTGTTTGAGTGAAATGTTTGTTTGTGATTGCTTGAACATTGCTTGTGTGAATTGTGATGTGTGTGATTAGAATCTTTAGAGTTATCTTTCCTATTATAATCCCAATCCAACCCAAACAGATGACTTCTCCAAGGAACTCCAACATCAAGGATGGTGACAACAACAACAACAACAACAACCAAGAGGACAACATGAGAGAACAACTACTAGCAAACCAAACCCAGTTGAGCAAAGTGACAACTCAGCTTTTAGCCAACAACAATGGATTAGACCCAACCATGCAAAAGTTGTTGGAGACTCAATCCCAATTGTTGCAAAGGATGGTTACTCAAATGATCAACAAGGATGACAAAGATGTTATTCTGGAAGGAACCAAAGCTTGCAATATTTGTGGAGACAAGGACCACATCTCCAAGGAACATAAAGACCAATGCCCCAATTGTGAAGAGAAACATCCAACTAATCAATGCCCCACATCTCAAGTGACTTGTTTCCTATGTGAAAGAAATGATCATGTCCCTATTCAATGCCCCATATATCCTATAGTTCAACAAATGAAGCAAGATGGAATGCATCAAATGTTTGGAAACCTCCATAAGGGAACAACTTCTACCAAGATGGATGAAGGCAAAGTCAGAACCATACCACATAAGGCCAAATCCAAAGTGACCACAAAGTGTTGCTACTCTTGTGAAGAAGAAGGACATATCTCCAGTAACTGGCCCAAGAAGAGAGAAAGATTTCCCACCTTTGTGGTAAATTATGAAGAGCATGAACTAGAAGAACTCCTAGCTTTGGAGAGACCCAAAAATAAAAAGAAGGACATAAGCCAGTTGCAATGCTACAATTGCAAAGAGAAGGGACACTATGCCAATGGTTGCCCAGAAAAGAAGAAGAACCAAGGAAATAAACAAGAAGAGTTGATACCAAAGAGGAAAAAAGATAATAGCCAAGTGATGTGCCTCAAATGCAAAGAACTAGGCCATTATGCAAACAAGTGCCCAGAGAGACTTCAACAAGATTCCAAGAAAAGCCAAGATGCAATCTAGATGAAAAATTTTAAGGGTGGTAGTACCCTAGTTTTTTTGAGCCTATTTGTAACCCTATCCTTCCCAAGTCTCGGGACGAGATTTATTTTAAGGGTGGTAGCCTGTCACATCCCAAGATTTTCCAAATCTTGTAATGTGAAAAATAAATGAATAAAATAAAATTTTTGTTGAAAATCAGGGTGAAAAGAAACTTTTGTTTCTAAAAGGAAACCTAAAATCCCATCTTGAACAAACTTTGATTAAAGTTTGAATTCAAGAAAATCCAAATCAAGGGAAATGCATTCCTCAATGAATGTATCTGGAAATTTAAACCCTTGGAAAATAAATCCAAATCCTAAAACCCTAATGGAATAAGAATCATTTCCAAGTTATCTCCAAGCCTATGGATTTGATCCATATAGAATCTTGACAACAAACATTCACAAATGATCAAGAAAAGCAAATAGGAATAATATAAGGCCATATAAATTGGTTTCACTCAATTTGGAACCATAAATAAAATCTTATGAACTTAATAAGATAAGAAATTGAATTCCCAAAGCCAATAGAGAACCTATATATTTACCAAACCTATTTTGGCCAAATAAATCCTAAAGGGATTTAAAAAGTTAAACAATTAATAAAGAAAGTATTTTGAATAAGTGGAATTACTATTTTTGGATCTTTAAATAAAAGATTTGGTTTTCAAAAGCAAAAGATAGATTTATAAATAAAGATTACTTTATAGAGCCAAAATAAACCTTGGCCAAGCTTTTGAAATAAAACATTTTGTTTTGATAAAAATAGTAAAGGTTTATTTAAATAAAATAATAAGGATTTAATATCCAAGTTTATTAAAAATAGAGGTTTTACTATTTCCATTAAACATGAAAACCTATTTATTTATTTTAGTTTTCCCAAGTGTTTTACTTATTCAAATAAAACCTACTGAAGTGTTTTGGTTTTATTTTGGATTTCAAAATAAAGATTTTAATAAAACAAATCCTATTTAGAATAAAGACAAAACCCAAATTTTAAATGATTAATAAATCTTATTAAAAGCCTTTCCAAATAATTCAAGATGAATTATTTGACACCCTTTTAAATAAACAAAACCTACTAAAAAGATTTGGAAAGTTTAAAAGATTTTAAATGGCGTTTGAAAGTATTATTAAAACTTATTTGAATTAAAACTAGAACCTATTCTGAATAAATAAAAAGACTCCAAAAGGAATAAAATTTTATTCAAAATTTGACTTCAGAATGTTTTACAGATCAATACTTAAAGCTACACAAAATTTGGCAAGGTTTTGCTTTCAAATAGAGATTTTATTAAATAAATCAAAACCTATTTGAATTAATTACTAGGTCCATTTATTTAATTATTAGTGGATCCTAAAAAGAATAAAATTATTTTGTTTTGGACTTTGAAATATGTTGACAAAACAGAATAAAACTTCACCTAAAATTGGTGATGATTTGAATTCAAAATGGAGTTTTGAATAAAACAAAATATATTTGATTTATTAACTAATGTCCATTTTATTTAATTATAAATGGGCCCTAAAATAAAATTATTTTATTATTTTGGGAATTGGTTTTGTATTGTTAAACAGAACCAAATTCAAGTGCAAAGTTTGGTGATTGTTTGAATTGATTTGAGTGTTTGAATTGTTGATTGATATTCAAAACAGAAAATAGAATTAGAAAAAGAAAAAGCATTTAGACAGAAAAAATATGTGAATTGGACTCGACCCAACCCAACCTGGCCCATTAAGCCTAGCAGCCCATTTCCCCTCCCCTCTGCCGAAACGTTTTTCTCACTCAGTCTCGCACCCGCACAGAAGCTGACTGGTGGACCCTCCCCCTCACTTCCTTTCTCACTGACCAGCCGACCCCACCCTCTCCTGTTCATCGTCCACACCCGCGACGACCTATTCTTCCTCCCCCGTCCCTGTTTCTGCCGCTGATTACTCCGGCTTAATTCGTCATAATGCCGCGTTGATTTAGTCCATCGATCACGACCATTTAAACGCCAGCGCCTTCTCCTCCATTCCCCTCTGTCTCCTCCCCCAAGTGCGCCCCCAGGCTGCCGAATTTCGTCAGACACCGCCCACTGTCCGACGATGCTCCGGTGACGATTCCGGCCAATATTCGCCTCCCCTCGCCTCCTCGTTCAAGCACACACACTCACCACTCCCAGGCGCATCTTCCTGTACCCTCAGTTCAACTTCGGGCTCCCCAGAGCGTCACCTTCGACAAGCTCTGACCTCGCCGCCGCGTCTGGCTCTCTCCGGCGAAGTCTCCTGGTAAGTCCAGACCGCCCCAAGCCTTCTCCTTCATGCTCGCATCACCGCAAAGACTCTGCGCGTCTAACGCACCCTCTACCTTGCTTCGGCATGCTCTGCAGCCTCGCCCTCGACCACGACCACGCACAACCGAGGCGCAGCTCATCTCCGGCGAGCAATCAAGCCCTCTCCAGTGCGCCCCTCGACAAGACGGCACCACCTTGAGCTTCCCCAGGCCTCTGCGAACGCTGTGAGTACCTCCCCAGCCACCCTTTCTTCCTGTATCGCCGGCGCCGCCACCGTCTGGCCGCTCCGCCGCCAGTAGCCACCGTAGCGCCGCCCATCTATGACTGGCACGCTGTACGCCGTAGGATCTTGATCCGACGCTCACGATAGATCCTTAGCCGAAGGGGTAAGTATCCACCTGTGCTGCACGATCTGACTTGATCCAACGCACCAGAGCAGTCGATCCAACCGAAAGGGTATTGACGAATCAGAAACAACCACGTGGACTGGATTCGATTCAAAATAGATTTTTGATCTGATTAGAATGCAAATTTGTAATTGGTATAACTTTTGATCCACACGTCCAAAAATTACAAACTTTATATCAATGGAATCAGCAAGACAAGCCCTAGCCAACCCTGACTTTTTTAAGCAAAAAGCTTCTGTTAAAATGTTTGTTTTTGCAGAAACATTTGTATGCTTGTTTGGATTATAAAAATTATTCAAAAATGTTTTTAGGGTTAAAACCTTTGCAAATTGGTTTGTGGTGAACCTACTGACCTTAGGAACCAACTTGTGGATTTAAAAATGAATTTGGTGAAGGTTAGGATGGATTAATTGATTTAGTCCATTTCTAGTCAAATAAAAATATTGATTTTTACTATGGAAATGATTTTGAGCAAAAACCTTTGGAAATGATTTGACTCAAACCTACTGACCCTAAACACCAAGTTTTGAGAAACAACAACTTATTTGGTGAACAACATAAAGTTGTTGCTTTGATAAAAATATTTTCCACCACATAAAATAATGAATGGCTTTTAAAAGGGTTTATTTATCAAAAATAATTTTGAAGGAAAACCTTTGGGAAATATTTTGTTTTAAACTCTCTGACCCCAAACACCAAGTTTTATGATTTGAAAATGTATTTGGTAAACCCTATAAATTAAAGCCTTACTAAAACACTTTCTACACCACATAAAATGATACTTGTTTTGAAAATGGTTTATAAAGTGAAATCTTTTGCAAATGACTTTGCCACTTTATAAAATGACCATTAGGTGTTTCCAAAATGTTTATGACCCATTAGGAACCACTTTTCAAATAAAACAAAGCTTGGCATGCTTGCATGCATTACTTTGACTTTATGATTTTATGTGTTGATTTGCTTGATTGGTAGTTTGAGTTTGTGCCTTGCTTGATTGAATTGTAGTGACTTGAAGAGTGTGATTGTTGCAAGGACAAGGAGTGAACTTATACCCTCTACCAAAAAGGCAAGTGATGCTACATACTTTTTTCCTATTACTTTCACTATGCATTAGTGATTTTTCTAAGTAAAACTTGCATGGAATTTTGCTAAGTATAAACCTTGCTATGGGAAATCCTAGTAGATGAACCTTAGTAGAAATTTCCTAAGTTATGATTCCTATTACTATCATTCTTATGTTAGCTAATAGAAACCAAGGGTGGAATATATATTCACACTATGGAAAAACGTCTAAGTCTGAGGACTTGTGTTTTGTTTAATAAAACAACTAAGTGAATGAATCACCTGGGTGGAATGGGACTTCGAATGGTGGTTTTTGGTTGAGTGGTTAACAAGGCCCATTTTTATGGTTGACCTTAGTGTATCTCACTTGTGGAATGCCACCCAGGAACAAAGAGATTTAAGATGTCAAATGTTGAGAAGCTTCAAGTGCAACCACTTGGCAATATGGGCTCTGCCTGGATCATATAGGTTGCAATAACTTAGCCAAATGGACAGTTGGTGGTAGAGGTTTGTTAGGATTGGAGCGCGTCCATTTTGGTCTAAGGGAAGGCTTCTGAAAGATCTTGTCTTGGGAAACCAAGTCTTGTGGGGAAAGTGCACCACCTCTGCAGAGTGTAAAATCTAAGTACTTAGCCATGTCCCTGATAAAGGACAATTTGAGCATCAAGACATGGAAGCTATCAAGAATCTCCTCATCCCAATTTCTAAGTTAAAACTTATGGGTGAACAAGGGTTAAAGGATCTTCAATCTTTGATTGGTAGATGCCTTGGGAAAGATTTTGTCAAAGCAAAAACTTTGTATTTTCAAATGATGAGGAAAATCTATTTTGAGCAAAGCAAGCCTAAGCTCCACTTAGCCAAATTCATATAGATGATAGACTCCACTATACTACCATAGTATCACTTGCCAATACAATTCAAATGTATTTACCCTTGTGGCTGTAACTTGTAATGTTGCAGGTTTGATTGATTTTTGTGAAGATTGATTGATTAGGATTACAAAGTCTACAACCAACATGTCTGCCTGTGGCACTTTGAAGATGAAAGACCCCATGCTTATAGTTATTCCGCTGCAATGTAAATGTAATAGCAAAATGATCTATGTATGATGTAATAAAATTATGTTATTCCTGGTTATAAAGTTATATTATGACCTTTGCTTCTTGATATTACATCTTAACTATGGATGCTAGCTATTGATCCAGGGACTAGCATTGTAAACACAGGGGACTCTACCTTATTTAAAGGTTGGGACCCTTACAATAAGTACAGATAAAAGTAGTCTTAAATTGATCATCGGGATGAACAACAATTTGAGTAAAACTAGAGTAGCCGTCTAAGTAACAAAAATGAGAATGCATACCTAGCCTCTCTAAGGTTTGATCTATAAACGGTAGTGGATAGTGATCTTTCCTGGTTTCTTTATTTAGTTTTCTATAGTTAATGCACATCTTGTGTCCAACAACAATCCTTATAGGTATCATCTCATTATGTTTATTTTCAACAACAGTAAATCCACCTTTATTAGGAACACAATGAATAGGACTTGCAAATTCACTTTCTTCTACATGAAAGATGATTCGTACATCTAACAAACATATTATTTATTTTATTACCTCCTCTTTCATATGAGGTTTGAGTCACTGCAGAAAGTCTGCGACTGTCTGAGCTCCTTCCTCCATGAATATCCTATGGGTGGCTATTGAAGGACTGATCCTCTTCAAATCACTCATCGAATATCCAAGGGCATTTCTATGCATTTGAAGAACCTTCATTAAATTATCCTCCTCTTTTTCTGCAATGTTAGAACTTATAATAACAGAAATATATTTGTCTCATCAAGAAACCTATATTTTAATTCTCTAGGTAAAGTTTTAAGGGTAGGAGGGGGAGCAGCCTCATCTCCCTTTCTTGTGGGTTCTTCATATTCTTGATTAATCTCGGCATCCACCTCGGGTGTGGAGTCAAGATAATCATCCATTTTAGTTTTTTCTATGTCATGGAGGATATTATTATTATCGACTAAGCTTCTTGCTAAATCATCATTAGGAGTCTTAATAACTAATGAGGCTAAATTGAAAATATCACCTTCTTCATCACGTTCGTACTCATAATCATCTAGTTCTTCAATAGTCGGCTTATGGTCAAATTTAGAGAAATGAAAATCCATTTTATCTTCACCAAACATGAGAGACACAGTTTGTCTCTTGCAATATACATTTGCTCCTGCGGTATTCAGAAAAGTTTTTCCAAAAATGATGGGACAATAAACATTGGTAGGCATATCAATAAGCACAAAATCAATGGGCTATTTGTATGGTCCAACGCAAATTGGAACATCTCTAATTATTCCCATGGGGACTCTAAGTGTTTTATCCACAAGCATTATAGTCATGTTTGTATCCTCTAGTTTGGCAGGTACTAGTTTATTTTGATTTTTTAAATAAAAGTTAAAAGGAATCACGTTAACAGCTATCCCTATGTCATAGAGGCCATAATAGTAAGTTCCTCCGAAGGTAAAAGGGAGAATAGGATTACCAACTTATTTAGCTTTTACCTTACCTTTGACGAATTGAGAAGCTAAAGTATCTAGCTCAATCACGTTGCAGTGAGCAAACATGGTTAGAATATCTTACTTCATTGATTCCCCTATCTCCTGTATGTTTACCTTTTCAGTTTTCCTTACTTGTGCCTCTTCTTCTAGCTTCTTTAGGAATAGCTCTTCTTATTCTCTTTGATCCTCTAACTGTTGAGTCATCATATGTTTTCTTGCCGTCCTTGGGAAAGGAAGGGGTTCAACATATGGGGATACCTCCCGCAATGGTTCAATAGGGGCTATAATTATTGGATCATCTTCTACATCTGGCTCGGGTGATGGACTATAATGGCACCAGTCCTTCTTGGGAGCCTCAATATGTTCTATAAAAGACTGAAGGATTTGCAAAACAATATCATCTCAAGTTCAAGTTCATCAGCAGATTCTTCCACCTTACCGGATTCTTTATAAGCATTGAGATAATCATATTCAATTTCTATACCTCCTTCGCCGCCTAAATCAAATCCCCATGTTTCTCTATTATATCGAATTCGTTCTAAAAGTTCCCAAGCCTTAACTATAGTTAACTCAATAAAGGAGCCTCCAGAATTGGTGTCAATCTCATGTTTAATTTCTTGATTAAGTCCTCCATAAAAGATGTGTAGAACGTACCATTCAGGTAAATCATGATGAGGACATTTATGAAGTAGAGTCTTATAACTTTTGAAGGCCCTTACCAGTCCTTCACCTGGGAGGTTCTTGAAGTTTGTAATTCCCCTTCTTACTTCAGCAGTTTTTACCTTGGGAAAGAATCAAAACACAAATTCTCCTTTAAGTTTCTCCCAAGTATCAATTTTCTCTGCAGGGCAAATTATATACCAAGCCAAAGAAGTGTTGGTTAGAGATTGGCTAAAAAATTTAAGTTTTAATTCAACATGAGAATAACCTCTCAGTTTAAGAGTCCAACAGAGCTCGGTAAAATGAATTAAATGAATGTAGGGAACCTCATCTGGATCATCTCATGCAAAAGTATTTTCTTTAATGACAGCGATAAAGCGAGGATTGACCTTGTATTCTGGTTCGCTCCCACTCGGGAATTCCTTGACGAGTCCTCTATTGAACTTCTAGAGGTATTTAGTTGCATCGAGGTAATTCATCAGTCCGAGTGCAGTCATGGTGCTTACCTGGAACTAGTAAGCAACTTTAGTAAAACTATTAGTAAAATAAGCAACTAAGATTAAAGACCAAAAGCGCTTAACTCCCTGGCAACAACACTAGAAAATAGCTTGATAACTACAAGTGCACATATCAATTGTAGCTAGTTTTGAAGTAAAGATATTGAACCCACAGAGAGCTATTGGTAATGGTCTTAATGCCCCTCGTCACCATCTATCAAAGGATACTTGTAAGTTATCTTTGATCTCAAGTAAAGAGTGTTTGAAAGGTTTTTGGTTGTGTGCATAAAAGTAATTAAAATGATTAAAATAAAGCAAGTAACAAGATTGTGTGAAAGCGTGGATGAACTCAATAGGGCTAAAACATTCTCGGGGATGTAGGATACACCTCTAGCATGGTATTGTTATTATTACTAATTTAAGATAACATACTTCTTGTGTCATGAAATGTGTGGAGAGAGCTCCATAATAAGATGTTCACTACAAGGCTCGTAGGAAGCCACTTCGTTGAGCCAAGAGTGAGGTCACCTCTAAATAACCACTACGATGTCTAAGAACAGTCACCCATACAGACCACCACAATTAAGGTTTTCCTGTGGATATCGTAATTAGCTTAGAGAGTCTCTCTTTATTCCTCCTTTGACCGCGTAGTTCACGAGCCGACACCAATCTGTCACGGGGACATTCCGGGTACAATCCCAAAGCATGACCAAAGGATTTCTCCCTCCCTTTAGTCCCAATGGAAAATGGTATGCGGTCGACTACACATACCATCTAAAGAGAGAGATCAAACACAAATCATAAATCAATCATATACCGGCAAGTCATATGGACATAAGAATAGATCATCTTTATTGAAAATTCATAATAGTGCTAGGGTTTCTCCATCTCCCAAAGAAAAAAGGAACTACTCGCACATGGAAGCAATCAACAACATCATCATAATCAAATGGATGGATAAAAGTACTAAAATAGATCTAATGCAAACCATAATTGAATCTGGAATTACAACAAGATCTAATGGATGAAAGATGAGGGTAATGGTGGTGATGTAGATGCAGCGGTTGATGATGAAGGGGATGATGCGTTGTCCTCCAATGATCTGTGAATCAATAGGAATTTTACCCCAGCCAAGTTCCTCCTTCAGATCCCTTTCAAATGTGTTTTTTCGTGGTTTCTGGTGGCTGTGAATGTCAGGTACCCCCCACTGTCTTCGCCAGGAGAAATTATTTGATGAGGCGATCCTAATGGCACATCGTACGAAGGGGCTCCGCCCATACCACCGGTCGTTATCGGCACTGATTGCTTCCCCTCATTTGTTATTCTCCTAGGTGCGAATCTAATTCCATAAAATGACTTTTATCACTTAAAAATATCATATTATAGTATAATATGAATGCTCTAATTGATATGTTCATATAATACTTAATGATTCAGGATCCTCTTCAAATAAAGAAAAAAGGTGCGCGTGGACGTAGTGAAATACAAAGATCCCTACTCTATTTATGCAAAAACAAAAGGTAAATATGCTTCAATTTTGGACTCATCAGCGACAAAGTTATAGACTTGGGAGCGATGATAGAAACGATGAGAAAATATGCAGACACCAACAATAATTCAAATGGATTGCTAAATGTTTTGGCAATCCTAAACAACCAAAATAGCAAACTCAAAAGTGCAAGAACACCTCAGAAGATAAGCCTAATCATGATAATGCAGCTGTCAACACAACTTTCAGATCTGGAGGACGAGGAGGGTGCGGAGGCGGCTGGGGACGAGGTCGTGGAACTTCCCAATTCCTGGGTAGAGGAGATCAATAGCCCATAAAAACTTATTCCTAGACCGACATTGCCAACAAACCTTGTGTACATCACTCAGATGGGAACAAAGGTTCTTCCCACACTAATGTTGAGTGTCGTTTCAATGAAGACATCATGAGAGACGAATCCTCTGGCTACAGGGCCAAGTGATAAAAAGGAAAGAAAAATCCGTAGAAAGGCAAGGAGACCAAGGAAGATTCCAACATGTAAGAAGCGGATGGCGCATAGCCAAGTTGGATGTAAAGAAGGATTATCCTCCAAAGAAAGACACTTATGTCTGCTTCCTTGGAACTCAGTCGTCTAAGTTTAGAAAGACGGTTCTGCATGATCTCAACACCATGGTTTTGGCTATTCCTCAATTTCTCGATTGGTTGGACGTAACCGTCACCTTTGATTGAAACGATCACCCGAAGAAAACTCATTGTCGGGGAAAGTACCCTCTAGTCATCAATCCCCTTATTAATGGCTACGAGATATCTAAAACTCTCATGGGTGGTGTCAGCAGCATCAATATCCTCTACATTGAGACGCTCCACCGCATGAAGATTCACGAAAGACATCTAAACCATAGCAATGTGTTTTTTCAGGGCATTGTACCATGAAGACAGGCAGATTCGCTGGGTGAGATCACAATGTACGTGACATTCAGAACTCCAGAAAATTACCGGACCGAGCCACTCTCCTTTGAGGTGGTACTGTTTAGAAGTGCATACCACGCCATCTTTGGACGTTCGGCTTACTGGGCGTTCATGGCCCGTCTGAAAGGATACTGATGCCGCCTAGAGGGGGGGTGAATAGGCGGTTTAAAATATTTTTGGGAGTGGCTCAACAAAGGCGTAATTAAACTAGTGTTTACTTTGTTAAGCACAAAACCTAGAACAATCTAGGGTTCACCTATTTTTACTAAGAACTTATGCTAAGCAAGACAATCAACTATGTGATACACAGATATATACTTTAAGCACGAAGGCTATCACAAAGTAAGGTGCATAAGTAAGAGCTTGGATATAGAGATAACCGAGGCACGCGGAGGCGACAATATTTTACCGAGTTCCTCCCAACATGGAGTACATCTCGTTTGGAGAGGGGGTGGTATCAAACCACCAACGCCACAAGAGGCCTCCCTTTTTCTCCTGTGAATCTCACCCCAACGGGATCGATCTACACTCCCACTATCGATGCACTTGTCGGTAGCAATCCGGAACATCTCACAAGGTTGGGGCACTTCTCCAAAACTTAATTGGAGTCTCCCAACAAACAAGCTTGGGAAAGCTCCACAACTTAATTGGAGGACCCAAGTAATCCACAAACCTGCAACACAACCAAACCATCTAGGGTTCCAAGAACCCAAGAGTAAAAAGCATCTCAACTTTCACTCAACCTAATCCTCACCGAGAACTCAACCGATGCACAAAATGCAAATGGAAAGAACACCACAAAGATGCTCCAATCCGCACTCTCAAGTTCCAACAATTCTACTAAAGCAATTGGGGGAACAAGAGAGGAAGAACACAGAGAGAACAGAAAATCCTCCAAGATCTAGATCCCAAGGAATCACACACAAAGAGATGATATGGCTTGGAAAATTGTAGATCTAGATCCCCTCAATCTTCTTCTCAGATGTGTGCAAGAATCACTGGATGGGGAGGAAGAAATCAAGATAAAAGAGGTGTCAAAGATATGGAGCAAAGCTTGAGCAAAAGGGGAGAAGAAGCAGCCAAAAATAACAAGGAGAAAGCTTTATATAGGAGGGGGGAAATCTGCCCGTTGGGGCCAATCCGACATGGGCCAGCCGGTACTACCGGATTGGGCCGGTAGTATTGGACCAGACCAAGCAGCGCCAGGCTCAGAGCGAACCACCATCTGTAAGGTTCCCAACCTTTAATAAGGTAGATATCCCTATGTTTACAATGCTAGTCCCTGGATAAATAGCTAGCATCCACAGTTAAGATGTAATATCAAGAAACAAAGGTCATAATACAACTTTATAACCAGGAATAAAGTAATTTATTACATCTTACATAGCTCATTTGGCTATCTCATTAAAATGCAGCAGAATATAAAAATAGCATGGGGTCCTTCATCTTCAAAGTGCCACAGGCAGACATGTTGGTTGTAGACTTGTAATCCTAATCAATAAACTTCACTAACATCAAACAAACCTGCAACATAATAAGTTACAGCCACAAGGGTCAATACATTTGAATTGTATTGGCAAGTGATACTATGGTAGTATAGTAGAGTCTATCATCTATATGCATTTGGCCAAGTGGACCTGAGGCTTGCATTGCTAAAAATAGATTTTCTTATAATTTTAAAACACTAAGTTTTTGCTTGACAAAATCACCCAAGGCATCTCCCAATAGAAATTGGTGATCCTTCAACCCTTGTTCAACCACAAGTTTTTACTTAGGAATTATGATGAGGAGATTCTTGATAGCTTCCATGTCTTGATGCTCAAATTGTCCTTTACCAGGGACATGGCTAAGTACTTAGATTTTACACTCTGCAGAGGTGGTGCACTTTCCCCACAAGACTTGGTTTCACCAAGACAAGATCTTTCAGAAGCCTTCCCTTAGACCAGAATGGACGCGTTCGAACCTATCATCCCCTACCACCAACTGTCCATTTGGCTAAGTTATTGCAACCTATATGATCCAGGCAGAGCCCATAATGCCAAGTGGCTACACTTGAAGCTTCTCAACCTTTGACATCTCAAATCTCTTTGTTCATGGGTGTCCATCCACAAGTGAGATACAC
This sequence comes from Avena sativa, assembly GCA_916181665.1. Lineage (NCBI taxonomy): Eukaryota > Viridiplantae > Streptophyta > Magnoliopsida > Poales > Poaceae > Avena > Avena sativa. The sequence goes on from OV702297.1 coordinate 130,264,891, forward strand.
AAGGTAAACCATAGAAATGGGCCTTGTGAACCACTCAACATAAACCATTCCTTCCATTCCACCTAGGTGATTCATTCACTTAGTTGTTTTATTAAACAAAACACAAGTCCTTGACTTAGAAATATTCCATAGTATGAATATAATCCACCCTTGTTTTCTACTAGCTAAGCTAAGCATGATAGTAGTATGAATCTTAAATTAGGAAATTTCTACTAAGTTTTCATCTTCTAGGATTTCCCATGGCATAGTTTACACTTAGCAAAATTCCATTCAAGTCCTACTTAGAAATATCACTAATGCATAGTGAAAATAATGGGACAAAAGTATGAAGCATCACTTGCCTTTTTGGTAGAGAATAATATTTCACTCCTTGTCTTTGCAATGATCACACTCTTCAAATCACTACAATTCAATCAAGCAAGGCACAATCTCAATCTACCATTCAAGCAAACATCACATAAAATAATAGAAACAAAACATTGCATGCAAGCATGCCAAACTTTGTTTTATTTACAAAAGTGGTTTATAATAGGTTATAAACATTCTAAAACACTTACTGGTCATTTTATGAAGTGGCAAAACTATTTGCAAAATATTTTACCTATAAACCATTTTTAAACCAAATCATTATTTTATGTGGTTGAAAATGCCTTTATCAAAGGAACAATTTTTATATGGTTCACCAAATACAATTTTAAATCATAAAACTTGGTGCTTGGGGTCAGAGAGTTTAAATCAAAACATTTCCCAAAGGTTTTCCTCCAAAAGCATTTTTAATAAATAATCATTATTTTTATTTGTCTAGAAATGGTTTAAATCAAAGATTTATTCTTTTGCTTCACCAAATATATATTTGAAACCACAAATTGATTTCTATGGTCAGTAGGTTCAAAACAAACTATTTGCTAAAGATTTTATCCCCAAAATCATTTTAGAACAAATTTTATATTCCAAATATGCCTACATAAGTTTCTGAAAAAACAATCAATTTAACAGAAACATTTTACTAAACAAAGTGTATGGTCAGAAAGTACTTGTTTTACTGAATCCATTGATATAAAATTTGCAAAATTTGGACGTGTGGTTTGAAAGTTATGAATTTTTCAAATTGGAACATCTAATAGACAAGTTTCTGGTTTTAAAACAGATTCCAGGCCACGTGGCGTGATTCTATTCGCCCATACCGTTTCGTTCGGATCATCCTCTCTGGTGCGTTGGATCTAAACAGATCGTGCGGCTCAGATCTATCCATACCCTTTCGGTTAAGTGAGTCTATCGCGTCACTCCGATCCAGATCGGACGGTGCACAGCACACTTGCCATCGAGTGGCGGCGCTGGCGGCGGCAGGTGGTGGCGGAGCGGTCAGACGATGGCGGTGTTAACGTTACAGGAAGCGAGAGAGCGAAGGGATAAGCTCACCGAGTTCGCCGTGGCGTGGGGAAGCTCAAGGTGGTGGTTGCTCGTCGAGGGGCGTGCTGGAGCTGCGTGGATTCCTCGCCGGAGTCAGTGATGCCGTCGGGCTCGCTCAGTTGACAACGGGGGCGAGGCTACAGGTCACCCTACGGCAAGTGGAAGGTACAGTTAGACGCACACGGTACCAGGGAACATGCGAGCATCAACGATAAGCACTGGGGCAGCCCGAGCTTACTAGGGAAACTCGCCGGAGGAAATGGCAGGCGGCGGTGGGGCTTGGTGTCGTCGTTGTTGTAACTACCTCGGTGAATTACGCTCCTAGTAAAAGCCTGGATGAGCGGAAATGGTTGAAATAGTACGGTGGGGCCCCAAAAGCCGCGCACAGGTAGACCTTTCGGCCGTCCCAACCATTTCCAAACATCGGGAAAAGAACGGGCGGCGTAATCGGCAGGCGAAGGGATCAACTACATACACAAGTGAGTATGTATGCAAGCCACCATACAATAGTACATCAGAGCCATACCATCTAGAAAGAAATAGAAATATTGCAACGCCATACGGCAAGATCCAAATATCCTAGATAGATCTAATAGTTTAGGATATCTCCTCATACATCACACATCAGAGTATCAGGCGGAAGCGGCAAACAAGATCCGAGTACGGATAAGAAGCAAATCGGCATAAGATGCCCCATAAATAAGCACATCCCGCCCACAGATCTCACGGATCCCCGTTCCCGGAATCTCTACACCAAGTGATCGTTGCCAACATCATCCGTCTCCTCCACCCAGTATCCATCCTGTGAGGGTACCTGTTCATCTCAATCAAACAATTTATCGTGTGAGACCCTAGGGGTACTCAGCAAGTCTTCATGCCTCTAAAGGGGACACAACCTGGGGTGACGCAATTGCAGCAAAAGATAAACCCTAGCAATTCTATAGATAATCGCTAACCATCCGCCTAACCACAGATAGACGGATGTCCGTGAATTAATAACAACAGTTATAAAGGTAAATTCAACAGATCCATCCTTCTCCTCGCTTACCAACGAGGAAGCGGACGAACAACCCCCATCCGTTGGCAGTTTTATTATCCATCCCGTGATTGTTGCACTATTTACTAGTCAGTTACCTAGTCTAGTCAAATTAAAGGCGGTACTTTAGTTATACTTGTCTATGATCGAGAAACTGTGCTCCAAGTCGTCCATAACCGCGGACACGGCTTTCAGAAAGTTTTACCCTGTAGGGGTGCACAAATAGCAACACACACTCGATCAACCTCGGAAAAACCAAATCAAAACCCAATGAGGCCTTCACGACAAAGCAATCACCAGATTCAGAAATATTTCAGGGGGCCACCCCATTGAGTAGATCCGCAACGAAGTTAGCTGACTCCGAGACGGACTCAAGGTTTGCGCCAATGGCTGTAAACGACTGGGAACCCGAAAGTGTGGCTGGGCTTGTCGATACCGCGAAAACACTCCGCTTACCTAAACAGTACAGTGTGTTATACATCGCACAATTTAAATAAAGCAGTAAAACATGGCATGAGTACAGGATAGTAAATAAAACCTCAAACTAGTTTGTGGCCCCAAGAAATAAGTATGAATCAAGCTCTGGCTGAGGGGGGTCCATAAGCCTCCCGGATGTGGATAGCGCGAATATTCAAGGAACAGGAATCAAGTACTCGGGGTCCTACGGGACACAAGTGAGCAGGAAAAACCAAATAGCAAATATTGCTCACCGGTGCCACTTTCATTAGTTATCCCATTACTACTCAGGTTAAGTTGTTTAGGTACCTCGTTATCCATCAGACACTCACAAACCCTACACATGCTGTTCTATGACTCGCATGGCTCAAACAACTCCTGTAGTAATGGCTCATTGGGATGGAGGAACAAGCTTCGGTGGGGTTTAAAATAAAGGCTATGCAATACATGGGATTCATTTTAATGCAATCACGACTCGATGATGCAAGAATAAGATAGAGGCAATAGGTACTGTATGTATGCAAGCATGTGGTAGTGCTTGCCTGGCAGCTCAGTTGAAGCGAGAGATGGATCTGGGTAGTGCTCCTGGTTCTCTTGATATGTCCCCTGCTCAGAGTCTATCCGATAATAGCCAAACAAACAAGGGCCAACATAAATAAAGTGCGCAAGCATATGAATAAGATGCGTCAAGCAAACAATTATGCCATGATGAATGATGCACAATTTGCATGGCATTAATGTAGCATGGCATGGGTGAGGTGTAGAATACAAGAATTAAACATTTCATGGGGGTTTTATTCATATTTTATGCTCCAAATAGTTGCTGTATACTTTATATTTACATGATGCATGCTTCAATTCAAAACATGGAATGCATAAACAGAAAGGTCTCGTCGAGCTAATCATTTTAGACATATCATTTGTTTAATTTGGAGTTATAGAACTAAAGTTATTAAATAATTAAGATAATGGCATTTATTGTAATTTTACTCAACTTGGAATTTTAAAGTGCTCAAAATATAATTTGGATGGCATATTTGAAATCCTCACATTTTTCTGATTCAAAATCATATATTATATGTATTAATTGGGTTTATACTTTTAAAGTTATTTAAATGCAGAAAAGAATTTTGAATTTGAATTAAATTTAATAAGGTTTGAATAAAACAGAATTGCAGAATTACTTTTGACACCCAGACAGACCCAGCCACGCTCCATGACGGGTGGGGCCAGGGCCACCACAGGGCCACACGTGGGTGTGCCAGCGGGGGCGCGCCACGTGGAGGAGCCGGAGGACCGCGGGTTGAGGCTTTAAAACGTGGGGATCCTTTTTGCAAAAAGAACAGGAGGCTGACAGGTGGGCTACGGAGACCGCGGGTTGAGCCAGCAAAAATCCAGGGGGTTAAGTGCAAAGTGCCCTAGTTGCACTGTTTCTCTTCCCCTCTGCTTTCTGACGCGACCGTGTCCGCGGGCGCGCGGCGCGGTGGGACTCGATCTCGCGACCGCGTGGGTGCGAGCGGGGGCGGTAGCCACTGGGCCACGGTGGGGAAGTTGTCTAGTAAGGGGGGCGCGGCTAGATAGGGTTCGTGCGCCGAGAGAGCGAGCGGACGCGCGCGGGCGACGGCGCACCGAGGGTGCTCGTCGCAAGGTCCGGCGAGGCTAGGGCGGTACGGCGCGGCGGAGCATGTCAAAGAGGAAGGTAGGCTCACCGCGGGGATGTCGGTGTGGTCGGCGGGGCTCGGGGTGCCGGCGATCAACGGCGGGGCTGGCGGCGGCTGGAGCTAGGGTTTGCGTCGGCTTCGGCGGGGATCGGCGGCTCCCGTGTTCCTCCTCCTCGGCTCCGGGTACTGGGCAAAGCAGGGAAGGCTGGTGGACCTCCCCGACGCCCTGGACGCTGCGTCCGCGGCCTGGTACCATGGAGACGAGAAGAGGCCGATGGTCGGCCGGCCGGAGCTAGATAAGACGAGGGGAAGGGGAGGTGGACGCGGCGCTCGACCAGGGTGGATCTGGAGCTGCAGGGGGCCGAGGGGGGGTGTAGATAAAGCAGGGGGAAGAGGGAGGCGCCGTGGGGAGGTGGAAAAGTTGGAGGTGGCTTCGGCCACCTTTGGCTCTTCTCCTCACGTGCACGGTACAGGCAGGGCAGGGGAGGTGGTGCTGGGGGGTGAGGCTGCAGGAGGGGGCCACAGAGGGGGAGGCCAGGCTCGGGTAGGGTTTGTGGCAGGGAGAGGGTAAGAGAGAGAGGAGAGAGGCTCGGGTAGAGCTAGGCTAGGAGCAAGAGGGGGCTCGGGTTGGGTTAGGTTTAGGGTTGGGGGTAGCTTCGGCATGGGGAGAGAGCTGGGGTAGGGCCTGCATGTAGGGAGAGAGGAGAGGCCGAGAGATGGTAGACTAGGTGAGGTGTAGCTAGGGTTAAAGGGTTTGGCTCGGGTTAGGTTAGGGTTAGGGAGAGGGGTGAGGTTAGATATAAAGAGGGAGAGAGGAATTAGGGTTTAGGTGAAGTATATGTTTTGTAAAGAGATTAGGGTGAGAGGTGAGGTTGATTAGGTGATGGTGATGGTGGAGTAGGTGTTTAGGGTTTTGGAAAAATGCACACTCATGGATGCATGGTTGGGAAAGGTGTAGGTTTGAGGAAAAGATTTAAAAAGAAAAGAGAGATGAGAGATATGGTAATGGGGTGGTAAGGTTTAGAGGTAGATTAGAGGGAGGGAGGTCTAGGGTTTTTGGCAAGGTCCACATGACCAAGCATGTGTGGAGGTGAGATGAGAGAAAGTTGAGGAAAAGAGAGATATAGAGGGAGATGATCCACCTAAATAAGCAACTAAAAACAAGGGGAACCAAAGGTGGCAAAGGTTGCATGGCCCATGCAAGATGAGAATTACCATGATTAAAATATTGTAGAAGCACTAATATTATCATGGCATTATTTATTTGCATCCTCCAAAGTTGGAGTAAGGGACAAGCAAAAGGATTGGATTGGATCCATCCCAACCCACATGAGCTAGAGTAAATGCCAAATAAAATAAAAGCCCATGGGTAATTAGGGTGGTGGGAATTATAAGGTGGTGACAAAGAAAGGTGGTGGAATGGAACAAAAGATATGCCCCCAACTCAACTTGGGCATTTGTACAATGTATAAAAACCAAATACAATATCAAGAGGCAAATACAATTAACAATGCATGTGAGAGAAGAACCAAATCAAAAAGGGTTTTATATGATGCTCAAATGCAAGGTGGCATGATGACATGAGCATGATATAATGATGATGCAACAATTATATGTAGGAAGTAGCCCTTATATTACTAGAACCAGTAGCATTACAGTTGTTAGACAAATGGGATGCTACAGTTCTCCCCCACTAAATAGGAATCTCGCCCCGAGATTCTAGGAAGAAGAAGAAGACACAAAGAGGGTAGGATAGTTGGCACGGAGCTCATCTTCACGTTCCCAAGTGGCTTCATCAACAGAATGGTGCGACCACTGCACCTTGCAGAACTTGATGGACTTGTTGCGAGTCCTTCTTTCTGCGACTTCAAGGATTTTTGTGGGGTGTTCTTGATAAGACAGGTCTTCTTGGAGATTGATAAGCTCATGATCCACGGTCCTACCGGGATCCTTGAAGCACTTCTTGAGTTGGGAAATGTGGAAAACATCATGGACCTTGAGTTTTTTCGGGAGATGAAGAGCATAAGCAACTTCCCCCCTTCTTCCACGAATTTTGAATGGACCAATGTATCTAGGAGCCAGCTTTCCTTTGATACCAAAGCGGTGCGTGCCTCTCATGGGAGTGACACGAAGGTAAACGAGATCACCCGAGGCATACTGCATGTCCGTGTGCTTTCTGTCATAATTGCTCTTCTGGCGACTTTGAGCAATCTTCAGATTTTCAAGAATAATGTGCACCTTCTGCTCCGCTTGAGTTACAATGTCAGGGCCAAACAGTAATCTTTCTCCTGCACCCGACCAACCAATCGGAGTTCTGCATTTGCGACCATAGAGAGCCTCAAATGGTGCCATCTTTAGACTTTTCTGGAAGCTGTTGTTGTAAGAGAATTCAGCATAAGGAAGACATTCTTCCCACTTCATGCCAAAGGAGATGACGCAAGCTCGGAGCATATCCTCCAGAATCTGATTGATCCTTTCAACTTGCCCTTGCGACTGTGGGTGGTAAGCGGTGCTGAAGTTCAATTTTGTTCCCAAAGCTTTTTGGAAACTTTCCCAGAACTTGGAAGTGAAGATGCTTCCACGGTCTGAACTGATCTCCAGAGGAACCCCATACAGAGAGACAATTCTGTTGATATAGAGCTCAGCCAACTGAATTCCAGAAATTGTTTCCTTGACGGGGAAGAAATGAGCCACTTTAGAAAGCCTGTCAATGACAACAAAGATTGCATTGTTGCCCTTCTGTGACCTTGGAAAACCAGTGATGAAGTCCATCTCTACTTTCTCCCATTTCCATTCCGGGGGTTTCAATGGCTGTAGAAGACCGGAAGGTTTCTGATGGACAGCTTTGACTCTGCGGCAGACATCACACTCCGAGACATACTTGGCACAATATCGTTTCAAACCCGGCCACCAATATTGTGTTTTCAAGTCCATGTACATCTTTGTGCTGCCAGGGGGGATAGAAAGAATGGAATCGTGCGCCTCCTTGAGAACTTGCTCTCTCAAACCCGGGTAGTTCGGAACAAACATCCGGTGTTCAAAGAAAAGCGTGCCTTGATCATCGACGTGGAAGGACTCATACTTCGGGAGCTGAAGTTTGGAGATGATATTTCTGGTGTGCGGATCACCAAGCTGACGGGAGCAAATCTTCTCTTCCAAGAGAGGAGTAGCCAGAAGGTTCAGGAGATACCCTTGTTCCACAATTTCAAGGTTGAGCTGACGGAATTCCTCGCACAAGAGAGGATGTTCTTCTTCCATCATGAGGTTGTTGACATAAGCTTTGCGGCTGAGAGCATCTGCCATGACATTAGCTTTGCCCGGAGTGTAGTTGATGGTCAAATCAAAGTCATTGATTGCTTCAATCCACCTCCTCTGCCGAAGGTTGAGATCAGGTTGAGTAAAGATATACTTCAGACTCTTGTGATCAGAAAAGATTTCACAACGGTTGCCCAGCAAATAATGCCTCCATACTTTCAAAGAAAAGACAACTGCTGCGAGCTCGAGGTCATGTGTAGGATAGTTGGTCTCATGCGTCTTCAACTGTCGAGAGGCATAAGCAACAACTTGTTTTTCTTGCATAAGGACCGCACCCAATCCTTGCAAAGAGGCGTCACAGAAAATCTGGAAAGGCTTGGATGTATCTGGAGGAACCAAGACTGGTGTGGAAGTGAGCTTCTCTTTGAGTGTCTCAAAGCTTGCTTGACATGCAGGAGTCCAAAGGTATTTCTTGCCTTTCTTGAGGAGATCGGTAAGAGGCTTCGCTATCTTAGAGAAGTTCTGAACAAAGCGACGGCAATAACTAGCCAAGCCAAGGAAACTCCGCACTTCTTTGACATTAACAGGAGGAAGCCATTCACCAATTGTCTTCACAGTTTCCGGGTTGACTGCAATGCCCTTGGCAGAGATGACATGACCGAGATAGGTGACTTGAGGCAGCCAAAACTCACACTTAGAGAACTTTGCATACAAGCGGTTCTCACGAAGCTTGTTTAGGACACACCGAAGGTGTTCTTCATGCTCTTCCTTTGACTTAGAATAGACTAGGATGTCATCCAGATAGACCACAACGAACTTATCAAGATACTCCATGAAAACCGAGTTCATAAGCCTCGAGAAGGTGGCAGGTGCGTTGGTGAGACCGAAGGACATGACCGTGTACTCATACAGGCCATAGCGGGTGGTGAAAGCTGTTTTAGGAACATCTTCCTTGCGAATCTTGATTTGATGATAACCACTTCTCAAGTCAAGCTTAGAGAATACCACAGCTCCAGCTAGCTGATCGAAGAGATCATTAATCCGCGGAAGGGGATATTTATTCTTGATGGTTTTAGCATTGAGAGCCCAATAGTCAACACAAAGTCTATCAGTTCTGTCCCGCTTCTTCACAAAGATTGTTGGGCTACCCCAAGAAGAAGTACTGTGTTGAATGAAACCCAACTTCTCTTGTTCATCAAGTTGACGTTTGAGTTCAGCCAACTCAGCAGGACGCATTTTATAAGGCCGCTTGGAGATAGGAGCCGTTCCAGGTTCAAGCTCAATTACAAACTCAACCTCACGATCCGGAGGCATACCCGGCAACTCTTCAGGAAAGACATCTGGGAACTCACAGACCACCGGAACACTCTGAATAGCTTCCATAGCATCATCATTCAGAGCCGCCAAAGAGTAAAGCTGGATAGCAGGAGTCAGACTTGGGGAATAGACTATATAGCCTTCAGGAATCTTCAGAGAAACCGAGCGTTCAGCACAATCAATCACAGCTGCATTTTCTGTCAACCAATCCATGCCCAAGATGACATCAATGTCAGAACTGCCCAGAACAATTAAGGACGCTGAGAACAAAGAGCCACCAATCTCAATTTGATTGCCATGGCTGATTTTTGAAGCTGCCATTGTTGCTCCAGGAGAGAGAACCATTAACCGCTTAAGGAGAGGATCCATCACTAACCCATTCTCATCCGCAAACTTGGTAGAAACAAAAGAATGCGATGCACCAGAATCAAACAAAACTCATGCAGGGATTGAGTTAACGGAAAGCATACCCATCACAACTCCAGGTGCATGCTCAGCTTGAGCGGTGTTGACACAGTTGGCACGAGCGACAATAGACCCGGGCTTGGTGTTGATGTTGAGAGCCCGAGGTGGTGGTGCACGAATCATAGGAGAGCTTGACGCAGGTCTTGGCGGTGGTGGAGGAAGAGCTTTGTCTTTCATCGGACAGTTCCAGTATGGATGCCCAGTGTCTCCACAAGTGTAACAAGCACCACGTGGACGTGGAGCAACGTAGCCAGGGACTCCGCCAGGCGCTCCAGGGTATTGGTTGTTGTAGCCCCTGGGAGCAGCAGTGAGGAAGTTTGGTGGCCTTGCCGCGAAGCTTGAAGGTCTTGGTGGAGCCGGGAGCAACGGTGGGGTGTTAGGAACCCAGACACGACGCTTAGAAGGAGTTTCCATTGCTGAAGAGCTTGCTGCATCACGGTTGTGTTTCTTTGACTCCTCAAACACTTGCCGACTAGCTTCTTCCTGCAGAGCTGTTTGCTGAAGTTCCAGAAAAGACGCCGGCCTTGCATGTGTGATTGCATATTTGATGGATGCATTGAGCCCTTGCCGGAACCTCTTTTGCTTCTTCTTGTCATCAGAGATTTCATCGCCACCATAACGAGAGAGTTTCATGAAGTTCCTGATGTAAGTGTTGACATTATCATTTCCCTGCTTGAGGTTGAGAAACACTTCCTTCATCCTTTCCATGACAATTTCTGACAGGAACTGCTCTTTGAAAGCTCCGGTGAACTGTCCCCAAGTAGGCTGAAAACCAGTGCAGCTTGCCTTCAGGTAATTCTCCCACCAGAGAGCTGCATCTCCCTTCAGAAGGTGAGTGGCACACTTTACCCACTCTTGCTCAGGAACATCAGCAGTCTCCATCAGCCTTGACATCTCACGCAGCCAATCATCAGCATCAAGTGGTTGATCAGAAACATCAAACTGGCATGGGTTGAACTTGAGGAAGCTCTTGATGTCTCCTCGCTTGGGAGGTGGAGGTGGTGGAGCAAACTCGTTCCTCCTGACACTTTCTTCGAAGCGCTGCTGGTTCTGCTGCATTGCTGACAAGGCATTGGCGATGCTTGACAACGCGGACCCCAGTTCAGGTGGAATGTCATCCTCAGAACGGCGTGGTGGTGCCATCCTGTGATTGATATAAAACACAAGTCAGTACCCTAATGGAGAATATTAATAATCCAAAATAGTACCAAGATGGAATTAACCAAGATTAAAGGATACAATTTACTAAGATGATATTAAAATATCAGCAAAGTTCAAAGCACCTAGAAGATATTAAGCATATCGCACATGACTGAAAAGGAGTGTGGTACACAACTATCAAAGAAAAATTTTCCACAAATTTCGGCATTAAAATACCAATAGATGCGCAAAATCACTTAACGAGTCAAGATTAGTGACTCTACCAATTCAATATACAAGAGCGAATGATAAGAGTAGTGGTATGGTCGCGACTCCATCCCGCACCCAAAGCATTACTCCGCACATGAATAAGTAGAACACATATCCCAACACCTTCTTCTCAAGATGAACCTAAAGATTAGTTACTACGGAAACGAACACCCCAAACAAGATAACGTCGGATAACAAAGAGTAAGACAGATCGCGTCGTTATACAACGAATCAGATAGATCGCGTCGGTTTACAAAAGCCTGTCGGTATGGAATGTACCGACAGTTGATAACCAAAGGGCAGATAAGATAACATGTTGGATGCAACAGATAGACAAGGAATTACACACACACAACCTATGGTACTACGGAAACCCAGAACACGTGAATCCTAGTTTGAATTTAAAGAAGAGGATTGAAAACGTTACACTTCCTTACCAGAAAAGGGTGGGTGGGTGGGTAAGAAGAAAAGTGGAAGCAGTCCTACTCTCGCGTTTTGTTTTTCCCTAATATACATAACTACCAAAAATATTTGCTAGACTGACAACGACCATTTGGCTGAAACCCTGAAGGTCGGGATGGCTCTGATACCAATTGTAACTACCTCGGTGAATTACGCTCCTAGTAAAAGCCTGGATGAGCGGAAATGGTTGAAATAGTACGGTGGGGCCCCAAAAGCCGCGCACAGGTAGACCTTTCGGCCGTCCCAACCATTTCCAAACATCGGGACAAGAACGGGCGGCGTAATCGGCAGGCGAAGGGATCAACTACATACACAAGTGAGTATGTATGCAAGCCACCATACAATAGTACATCAGAGCCATACCATCTAGAAAGAAATAGAAATATTGCAACACCATACGGCAAGATCCAAATATCCTAGATAGATCTAATAGTTTAGGATATCTCCTCATACATCACACATCAGAGTATTAGGCGGAAGCGGCAAACAAGATCCGAGTACGGATAAGAAGCAAATCGGCATAAGATGCCCCATAAATAAGCACATCCCGCCCACAGATCTCACGGATCCCCGTTCCCGGAATCTCTACACCAAGTGATCGTTGCCAACATCATCCGTCTCCTCCACCCAGTATCCATCCTGTGAGGGTACCTGTTCATCTCAATCAAACAATTTATCGTGTGAGACCCTAGGGGTACTCAGCAAGTCTTCATGCCTCTAAAGGGGACACAACCTGGGGTGACGCAATTGCAGCAAAAGATAAACCCTAGCAATTCTATAGATAATCGCTAACCATCCGCCTAACCACGGATAGACGGATGTCCATGAATTAATAACAACAGTTATAAAGGTAAATTCAACAGATCCATCCTCCTCCTCGCTTACCAACGAGGAAGCGGATGAACAACCCCCATCCGTTGGCAGTTTTATTATCCATTCCGTGATTGTTGCACTATTTACTAGTCAGTTACCTAGTCTAGTCAAATTAAAGGCGGTACTTTAGTTATACTTGTCTATGATCGAGAAACTGTGCTCCAAGTCGTCCATAACCGCGGACACGGCTTTCAGAAAGTTTTACCCTGTAGGGGTGCACAAATAGCAACACACACTCGATCAACCTCGGAAAAACCAAATCAAAACCCAACGAGGCCTTCACGACAAAGCAATCACCAGATTCAGAAATATTTCAGGGGGCCACCCCATTGAGTAGATCCGCAACGAAGTTAGCTGACTCCGAGACGGACTCAAGGTTTGCGCCAATGGCTGTAAACGACTGGGAACCCGAAAGTGTGGCTGGGCTTGTCGATACCGCGAAAACACTCCGCTTACCTAAACAGTACAGTGTGTTATACATCGCACAATTTAAATAAAGCAGTAAAACATGGCATGAGTACAGGATAGTAAATAAAACCTCAAACTAGTTTGTGGCCCCAAGAAATAAGTATGAATCAAGCTCTGGCTGAGGGGGGTCCATAAGCCTCCCGGATGTGGATAGCGCGAATATTCAAGGAACAGGAATCAAGTACTCGGGGTCCTACGGGACACAAGTGAGCAGGAAAAACCAAATAGCAAATATTGCTCACCGGTGCCACTTTCATTAGTTATCCCATTACTACTCAGGTTAAGTTGTTTAGGTACCTCGTTATCCATCAGACACTCACAAACCCTACACATGCTGTTCTACGACTCGCATGGCTCAAACAACTCCTGTAGTAATGGCTCATTGGGATGGAGGAACAAGCTTCGGTGGGGTTTAAAATAAAGGCTATGCAATACTTGGGATTCATTTTAATGCAATCGCGACTCGATGATGCAAGAATAAGATAGAGGCAATAGGTACTGTATGTATGCAAGCATGTGGTAGTGCTTGCCTGGCAGCTCAGTTGAAGCGAGAGATGGATCTGGGTAGTGCTCCTGGTTCTCTTGATATGTCCCCTGCTCAGAGTCTATCCGAGAATAGCCAAACAAACAAGGGCCAACATAAATAAAGTGCGCAAGCATATGAATAAGATGCGTCAAGCAAACAATTATGCCATGATGAATGATGCACAATTTGCATGGCATTAATGTAGCATGGCATGGGTGAGGTGTAGAATACAAGAATTAAACATTTCATGGGGGTTTTATTCATATTTTATGCTCCAAATAGTTGTTGTATACTTTATATTTACATGATGCATGCTTCAATTCAAAACATGGAATGCATAAACAGAAAGGTCTCGTCGAGCTAATCATTTTAGACATATCATTTGTTTAATTTGGAGTTATAGAACTAAAGTTATTAAATAATTAAGATAATGGCATTTATTGTAATTTTACTCAACTTGGAATTTTAAATTGCTCAAAATATAATTTGGATGGCATATTTGAAATCCTCACATTTTTCTGATTCAAAATCATATATTATATGTATTAATTGGGTTTATACTTTTAAAGTTATTTAAATGCAGAAAAGAATTTTGAATTTGAATTAAATTTAATAAGGTTTGAATAAAACAGAATTGCAGAATTACTTTTGACACCCAGACAGACCCAGCCACGCTCCATGACGGGTGGGGCCAGGGCCACCACAGGGCCACACGTGGGTGTGCCAGCGGGGGCGCGCCACGTGGAGGAGCCGGAGGACCGCGGGTTGAGGCTTTAAAACGTGGGGATCCTTTTTGCAAAAAGAACAGGAGGCTGACAGGTGGGCTACGGAGACCGCGGGTTGAGCCAGCAAAAATCCAGGGGGTTAAGTGCAAAGTGCCCTAGTTGCACTGTTTCTCTTCCCCTCTACTTTCTGACGCGACCGTGTCCGCGGGCGCGCGGCGCGGTGGGACTCGATCTCGCGACCGCGTGGGTGCGAGCGGGGGCGGTAGCCACTGGGCCACGGTGGGGAAGTTGTCTGGTAAGGGGGGCGCGGCTAGATAGGGTTCGTGCGCCGAGAGAGCGAGCGGACGCGCGCGGGCGGCGGCGCACCGAGGGTGCTCGTCGCAAGGTCCGGCGAGGCTAGGGCGGTACGGCGCGGCGGAGCATGTCAAAGAGGAAGGTAGGCTCACCGCGGGGATGTCGGTGTGGTCGGCGGGGCTCGGGGTGCCGGCGATCAACGGCGGGGCTGGCGGCGGCTGGAGCTAGGGTTTGCGTCGGCTTCGGCGGGGATCGGCGGCTCCCATGTTCCTCCTCCTCGGCTCCGGGTACTGGGCGAAGCAGGGAAGGCTGGTGGACCTCCCCGACGCCCTAGACGCTGCGTCCGCGGCCTGGTACCGTGGAGACGTGAAGAGGCCGATGGTCGGCCGGCCGGAGCTAGATAAGACGAGAGGAAGGGGAGGTGGACGCGGCGCTCGACCAGGGTGGATCTAGAGCTGCAGGGGGCCGAGGGGGGGTGTAGATAAAGCAGGGGGAAGAGGGAGGCGCCGTGGGGAGGTGGAAAAGTTGGAGGTGGCTTCGGCCACCTTTGGCTCTTCTCCTCACGTGCACGGTACAGGCAGGGCAGGGGAGGTGGTGCTGGGGGGTGAGGCTGCAGGAGGGGGCCACAGAGGGGGAGGCCAGGCTCGGGTAGGGTTTGTGGCAGGGAGAGGGTAAGAGAGAGAGAGGAGAGAGGCTCGGGTAGAGCTAGGCTAGGAGCAAGAGGGGGCTCGGGTTGGGTTAGGTTTAGGGTTGGGGGTAGCTTCGGCATGGGGAGAGAGCTGGGGTAGGGCCTGCATGTAGGGAGAGAGGAGAGGCCGAGAGATGGTAGACTAGGTGAGGTGTAGCTAGGGTTAAAGGGTTTGGCTCGGGTTAGGTTAGGGTTAGGGAGAGGGGTGAGGTTAGATATAAAGAGGGAGAGAGGAATTAGGGTTTAGGTGAAGTATATGTTTTGTAAAGAGATTAGGGTGAGAGGTGAGGTTGATTAGGTGATGGTGATGGTGGAGTAGGTGTTTAGGGTTTTGGAAAAATGCACACTCATGGATGCATGGTTGGGAAAGGTGTAGGTTTGAGGAAAAGATTTAAAAAGAAAAGAGAGATGAGAGATATGGTAATGGGGTGGTAAGGTTTAGAGGTAGATTAGAGGGAGGGAGGTCTAGGGTTTTTGGCAAGGTCCACATGACCAAGCATGTGTGGAGGTGAGATGAGAGAAAGTTGAGGAAAAGAGAGATATAGAGGGAGATGATCCACCTAAATAAGCAACTAAAAACAAGGGGAACCAAAGGTGGCAAAGGTTGCATGGCCCATGCAAGATGAGAATTACCATGATTAAAATATTGTAGAAGCACTAATATTATCATGGCATTATTTATTTGCATCCTCCAAAGTTGGAGTAAGGGACAAGCAAAAGGATTGGATTGGATCCATCCCAACCCACATGAGCTAGAGTAAATGCCAAATAAAATAAAAGCCCATGGGTAATTAGGGTGGTGGGAATTATAAGGTGGTGACAAAGAAAGGTGGTGGAATGGAACAAAAGATATGCCCCCAACTCAACTTGGGCATTTGTACAATGTATAAAAACCAAATACAATATCAAGAGGCAAATACAATTAACAATGCATGTGAGAGAAGAACCAAATCAAAAAGGGTTTTATATGATGCTCAAATGCAAGGTGGCATGATGACATGAGCATGATATAATGATGATGCAACAATTATATGTAGGAAGTAGCCCTTATATTACTAGAACCAGTAGCATTACAGTTGTTAGACAAATGGGATGCTACAGTTGTCGACGTTGCAGAGTACGCGTGGGAGAGCTGGCGCTACGGGGAGGTTCGCCAGGAGGTGGGGAGCAAGTGAGCGTGGTCGAGGGGGCAAGGGGCAAGGGTGTATGGCCGGAATCGTCGCCGGAAGACGTCGGGGACAGCGGCAATGCAAAGTAAATTAGGGGCAGCCTGGTGGCTCTCTGGCAGCGGGGTTTGAGGGGAAAGGAAGAGGAGAGGGAGGGGATTTATCAGGCGTTATTGCGAGGATTAAACGTCAAGCTATTGCAGCGAATTTACTACGAGAAGTTAACGGCAGAAAAACGGCCGGGAGGCATGGTCAGCGCGTGGGTGGAGACGATGGCGAGCTGGCAGTGGGGCCTGGTGTCAGCGAGATAGAGAGGGGTGAGATGGGGCCTGCTTGTCAGTGCCTTTCCGGGTTCTGACTGTGGTGAGAAAAACGTTTCGGGGAGAGAGGGAGAGGTGGGCTGCTGGGCCTTAGTGGGCTAGCTGGGCCGGGCTGGGTTTGTTTCCATTTTTTTTATACTAAACCTTTTTCTTTTCTGTTTTTCAATATTCTGATTTGATTTTCATTCAAACAATTCAAGCAACAAATCAATTCAAACCTCAACCAAAATTTGTGTAGATTCATATACTGATTAATAACACATTCCAAAGTCAATTTTAGAATAATTTATTTATCCTTTTTAGTGTCTTTTAATTATTTAAAATAGGCTCTAGTATTAATTAGATAAGATTTAATAATATTTTTAAATCTCCATTTGAATTCAAATCATCACCAAACTTTGGGTGAAGTTTAATTTTGTTTATCAACATATTTCAAAGTCTAAAATAAAATAATTCTTTTATTCTTTTAGGATCTATTAATTATTAAATAAAAAGTACATAGTCTTTAATTCAAATAGGTTTTAATTTATTCTAAAACTCTTTTTGAAATCTAAATAATATCAAAATCCTTTCAGTAGGTTTAAAAAAACACTTGGAAATCTTATTTAAAATAAAGTAATCAAGTTTTAGTGTTTTTTTAAAATGGAAAATCCTTTACTTTAATAAAAATGGATATTAATAAATCCTCATTATTTTATTTAAATAAACCTTTACTCTTTTTATCAAATATAAATATTTTATTTCAAAAGTTTGGCCAAGATTTAATTTGGCTCTTTAAAATAATCTTTATTTATAATTTTACCTTTGCTTTTGAAAATCAAATCCTTTTATTAAAAGATCCAAAAATAGTGATTCCAACTATTAAAACTTTCTTTATTAATTGTTTATCTTTTTAAATCCCTTTAGGGTTTTATTTGTCCAAAATAGGTTTTGATGTTTCCAATTGGAATCAAAAAGTTTCTTCTCACCCTAAATTTTAACAATTATTTATTTTATTTATTTATTTTTCACATAACAAGATTTGGAAAATCTTGGGATGCGGCAGCAGCGAACGAATGGAACAAAAGGCGAGCGACACAACGCGTGCCAGTGAGGCGTGCGAGAGCGGCGGCAGCGGACCCAGTGCATGCAAGATCTGGCGACGCATGCTGGTCAACGCAAGCGAGCAAAGCGGTAGCATGCACGAGCGGTGCAAAGAGAGCGGGGTGGAGCGGCTGGGCTGGAGCGGCCGCCTGCTGGGCCGCACGGTATCGGGATGAGTCCTAGGCGTTGCTTGAGCGCGCACGTGGGCGGGGTGATCGACAGCGCGAGCGACGGCTGCGTGCGAGGAAGTAGCGAGGCGCTCACGGCCCAGAGAAAAATGCGACGATTGGGCCAGGCGAACCTGGGCTGGCCAGTAGTACTGGCCCACCCAGAAGGTACTATCGGGCCGGTCTGGTACAGTCGGCCTGCGGAGCTGGCCAAGGCAGAAGGAGGGCGACGTGCTGCAGACTAGGCCGGACCCGGGGCCCGGTACTACTGTTGGGCCCAGTAAACTGTCTTTCCTTTTTCTTTGTAGAATCAAATCGGCAGACATTCAAATGACTATAACTTTTGTTTGGTAACTCCGATTGACCTGATTCCAATTGTGTTTGAAAGAGGACAACAAGAGCACCAAGTGAGAATGTATCAAGTATTATAGTGTGAGATACCTCACTTGGTGAGAAACTGGAAAACCACCAAGATCAAAATCGCAACAAGATATAAATGGGAGATCCGATTTTGATGAAAAAGAGCTTGTTATGGAGATTACCACAAGTTCTAAATCCTCACATGGAAAAGACCAAATAACAACAAAATATTATGATGCAAGTATGCAAAGGTTTGAGCTCTCTCTGAACGATATGATCAAGTTAGTCATTCGAGAGCCCCTCTTGATAGTACGTCTATCTATCCTAAACCGGTCTCCCACGAATAACATGTGACCCGCAAAAGGGAAAACCTCTCAAGATTATACCTTTGCCTTGAGCAATCCACTTGAGCTTGATGTAGACGATCTTGTCCTTCTCAAGATGGACACCTTTCTTGATTCCTCACATGATCCGTGATCACCGAGGATGGCAAGCATCAAACATGAGATCTTCTATAGAGGGCATTTTGAGCTTGCACAACACATCTTCTCCTCATATCATCGACCTTGAAGCCAACACATGCTCCAAGCGATGCTAATGGACAATTCCTACAAGTGCAATTTAATACAGACATTAGTCCATAAGGATAGTCATTAATTACCAAAACCACACATGGGGTCCACATGTTCTTTCACCGTCCCTGCTACATCTACAACATGATGAAACTTCCGGGTCCCAACGGCGTCATCACCATCCGGGGAAACCCGAAGAAAGCACGAGACTGTGAGGAAGGATCTGTCGCCTTTGCTGAAGCCATGCTGCACGCCCAGGAGTACCAGGAGATCAAGAAAAAACCGACCCGTCTGAGATGCCCGCTATGAAGAACGAGGTGCTAAAATAGAGTTTGTGATTTAAGGCATCAGAAGAGACAGAGAAGATGCCACCGAAGGAAGACGATCCCTCCATGGTAACGAACATAGGGGTAGGTTTAGACTCGCATAGGAAAGCATGCTTGTCGAGTTCCTCAAAGCTAATAAAGATATATTCGCATGGCAACCTTCTAACATGATCGGAGTACCTAGGGAATTTGCCGAGCACTCTCTTAATGTGTATCCCGATGCTAGACCCGTCAAACAGTACTTACGACGGTTTGGTGATGAAAAGCGCAAAGCTATAGCCAAGGAATTAGCCTGACTAGATTTAGCCGGATTTTTCACAGAGGTCATCCATACAGATTGGGTGGCAAATCCTGTACTCATCCCTTAAAAGGAAACTATTGATTTAAGGATGTATGTTGATTATACTGCCTTGAACAAGGCTTGTCCCAAGGATCTGTTTCCTTTGCAAACAATCGATCAAGTTATCGACTCCACGGCAGGGTCGGAATCATTTTGTTTTCTTGACGCATATTCCAGATATCACCAAATACTAATGAAAAAATCGGATCAAATCAAGAAGTCTTTCGTCTCTCCTATTGGAACCTTCAGCTACAAAACTATGCCTTTTGGCTTAAAGAACACAAGAGCAACATATCAATGCACTATGCAGTGTTGCCTTAAAGACCAAATCATATGCAACATCCATGTATACATGGATGACATAGCAGTTATGTCCAAAAAGAAGGAAACACTGATTTCCGACTTAGAGGAAACATTTGCTAGCCTACGAAAATTCAATATGATGCTTAACCCGAAGAAGTGCTTCTTCGGAATACCAGCCAGAAAATTGTTAGGTTTCATCGTGCCTAAAAGAGGAATAGAGGTGAACCGGGACAAAATCAAGGCTATACTGAACATTACCAGACCAAATCACCTGAAGGACGTCCAATGAATCACTAACTGCATCACAGCAGTAAGCCGGTTTGTCAGCTGGCTCGGAGAAAGAGCCGCACCTTTATACAAGATCTTGAAGAAAACCGACAAATTTGTCTGGACCAAAGAATACGATGTTGCCCAACAAAGTTTGAAAGACCTACTTTCAAATCCACCAATCCTTGTCGCATCAGAGCCATAGGAGCCTATGTTACTCTACATCGCATCAACAAGCTGAGTCACAAGTGTTGTAACATCAGTGGAGCGTAAGAAGGAAGACCATGAATATCCAGTACAATGTCCAACTTATTATATAAGTGAGTTCCTGATAGAGTCGAAGCAAAGGTATCCACATTACCAAAAGTTAGCCTATAGTGTATTCTTTGCTGTCAGAAAGCTACGACATTATTTTCAAGAGCACAAGATCATAGTGGTGAGTACAACTCCCCAGCGAGATATAATCAACAATCGTGACACCGCAGGACGTGTTGCAAAGTGGGGAATCGACCTAGCAACTTTTGACATTGAGTACAAGACACGTACAACAATAAAGTCCCAAATACTTGCTGACTTTGTTGCTGATTGGACAAAGACGGCGAAAAATAGAAATCCTACAGACTCGAAATTTTGGACCCTTCACTTCGACGGATCAAAGGCATGGGGAGGCTCGGGGGCAGACATGGTGCTCAAATTGCCCCAAGGAGATTAAGCTATTCTATGTGCTACAGATTCACTTCACGACAACCAATAATATTGCCGACTATGAAGCATTATTACATGGAATACGCATGGCCAAGGACATTGGCGTTACCCGACTCATGTGTTACGGAGACTCGGATTTAGTTGCATAGCAAGTATCCGATGTCTGCAATGAAAATAAACACATGGAAGCATACAGAGCTGTTGTGGATGAACTATCTAAAATGTTCGAGGTTTTTTTTGGTTCAACACATCCCTCGAGCAGAAAATGAGGAATCAGATGCTCTATCAAGAATAGTCTTTGCGTGTAAGCTAGTTCTAGATGGTGCTTTTTAGAGCACTTAAGAGTTCCCTCTATCGCAGGAATTTATGAGGACTATTCAACTCACCTTTAGTAGCAGTTCCAGCTATGATTCCCAGCTGGAGGCAAACCCTACCTAGATTTCTTGGTAGATGGAAAATTACCTAAAGAAAGAGGTTTTGGGCCGACAGATTGTCCGACTAGAAAAAGCATGTACAATTATAAATAGTGAGCTCTATAAGCGGAGTGTTTCTGGGGGTTTCCAGTGCTGTATTTTTCTGAAAGGAAATGGAATCTTACGAGAGATCCACGAAGGCAAATACGCTCATCAAGCTATAGCCAAATCCTTAGTGGAAAAAGTTTTTAGACACGCATTCTTTTGGCTCGAAGCTAAGGCAGATGCCGAGAAACTCGTCAAAATGTGCAAAGGCTTCCAAAAGTATGCCTGTGAAGCACACGTTCCGGCTGATAAGCTACGAACAATCCCTATTACATGACCATTTTTGGTCTGGGGGCTTTATATGGTAGGGCTGTTTTGGATGACAAAATATGGATATACCCATCTACTTGTGATGGTGGACAAATTTACAAAGTGGATTGAGGCTAAACCCGCAACAAATTGCGATGGAGCCACAGCCAAAAAGTTCGCCCGAGCACGTAATTATCCGATTTTGATATCCGCACAGTATTATTACTGACAATGGGAGTAACTTTTCCATGGGATAACTAGCCTAATTCTATGAAGATCAAGAGATCCGACTTGATATTGCATCAGTCGCACATACACAAGCCAATGGACAAGTCGAAAGCGCAAACAGTCTCATTTTACAAGGACTTTGATCTTGTCTCGAGGCACCACTTCGTCGTGCTACAGGGGCTTGGGCGAAAGAATTAGGGTCTGTGATATGGAGCTTGAGAACAACTCCTACATGTCAACCAAATATAGTCCTTTCTTCTTGGTCTATGGTGCATAAACAGTTCTTCCGAGTGATTTAATCCACCAATCTCCCCAAGTCAAAGCGTATATCTAAGAAGATGCAGAAGTTTCTCGACAAAATGATCTTGATATAATCGAAGAAGTTCGCATTGTTGTTGAGCAAATATCTAAAGCCTATCAGCAGAAGTTACGCAAGTACCATAGTCATAGGTTGCAAAATCGTTCCTTCAGAAAGGGTGATTTGGTTCTCCGACTCGTGCAAAAAAGAAAGCACAAACTTTCCCCGATTTGGGAAGGACCTTTTATGATCAACCAAGTTCTGCATAATGGGTCATACTATTTAACTGATATGAGACCAATCAAGGAAAGACCTGATACTTGGAAGAGAAAGAGAGATGGTGGTAGTATAGACCCGGATGAATTATACCATCCATGGAATATTGCACAGCTATGTCCTTTCTATTCTTAATTATATTTCCTTATAATCATAGTGAAATAAAGTATTGGTTACCTCATAATTTTCAGAGAACTTTTTTACCATCTTATTTCCAAAAGAGCATATCAATTCCAAAGATCCTAGGATGCTTGAAAGTACTTTATGATCATGTTAGTTCTGGTTATGATTTTTGAATATATATAAAAATGTTACCCTCGGGTGTAAATCTCATTTTATGTTTATACTTCAGTTTTTTATCTGATTACTTAGACACAGGTATTTTCCGAGTAATGAATTATTGGTACTGAAAGCCTTCTTTGTTTCCAAGTTTAAACTAGTTTAGTAATTGAGCTCCATTGCTCTGCAAAGTTTACGTGCTAAAGGTTGGCTGGCTCATGAAAGGGACGAGGCTGAGAGCCAGATAAAATAAGAAGTGTAAACACAAAGTTCTTAAGAATTTTTTCAAGCACACATCAAATATCTACAAACTACTAAGTAGTAAAGCATCAGTTCTTACAAATCAGCACCACAAAATAAAGTAGTTTACTTATTACATAAACACCTATCTCAGAATAATGCAAAGTTTTTCTTTGGAATCTATGCTACAGGTGGAGGAGAAGGATTCACCTAATCATCGGTGCTGCCCTGATCTTTGTCCGGAAAGGGAATGTCAGGCTCGGTCTCTTCATCGTCCTCAGATTCTTCTTCGGCTTCGGCTTGGGGGCTAGGAAGCACTGCAACAGGAGTGAAGAACTGCTTCTCGAAGTTGGTCATCTCAGCCACACGACAAGCGTATGCGGCACAATATTCCCATATTTCTTCAATGTTCTTACCCTTGCCATCTTCATCTTCAGTTGCATCACCCTTGATAACTTGCCAAATTTCCATGTTTCCATGGTGGCTCATTACCATAGTGAGAGCATTTTGTGCGGTCGTGCAGGCATAGGACATTTTCCAGTCCTAGACTAGTTGAGGCAAATCCTTCGCCTTGTCACACAACTCTTGAGACAGAAGCTTGTTAAGGTCGGGAAGATCAATATCTTCACCAACCTCTTCA
This sequence comes from Avena sativa, assembly GCA_916181665.1. NCBI lineage: Eukaryota > Viridiplantae > Streptophyta > Magnoliopsida > Poales > Poaceae > Avena > Avena sativa. The sequence goes on from OV702297.1 coordinate 130,288,274, forward strand.
AGAGATTGCTGGTAGTCATGAATGAGATCTCCGACTAACACAAGTCATCTTGTGTGTGACTCGGATGATGAAGAGTCCAGGAGGTTGAGAGGTCCTACGGTTCAAGAACAATGATCATAATCTGACATGTAATCATTGCAAAAATCAAGAAACAAACTAGAACAAAGACAGAATGATAGTAATACATACCAAAGATAGATTCATCTACTTTGGTTTTCTCCTCTCTCAAACTCCGGAGTTCATCCCGAAGTGCCTAAGTTGTGTCCTTATGCCCATCCATCTCTTCCTTTATATCCAATATTTCCTTGTCCCTGCGAGCAATGGAGCGGTCATGCTCCTCGGAAGCAAGATTGCTGGACTCCAAAATATTGGCGACAATACATTCGTGGTCATCCCTCAACTTTTGGATCTGCTGACAAAGTCTAGCATTTTCCGACTCCAATGCTCGGAAGTTCTCGGCGTTGTCGACAAGCTTGAACGATTGCTTCAACAAGTTTGGAATGGAAACAAACAACAGTTAAGTCGAATTAATAAAAATCGACTGAGGAAACTTATTCGAGAAGAGATAGTCGGAAAATCTTACCTTCAGCTTCATCCTTCTCCACTTTCAATTGAGCATTTTCAAGATGGAGAGTTTTACTTCTCTCTGCTTGTCACATATGTTCTTCAACAATTCCTGGTTGTAAACATTAACTTTCTATAAGTCAGAATAATAACCAGAGTCAGATTGCTACTAAGACTCGAGCTACAACTTTAACTAAGTTAAATTCCAGCATGAGCCTTGGGGGCTACACTACATCGTTCTTTGTCATCCTATATAAGCATAAACTCGGATATCTATACAACTTCATGCTTTGGGGGCTAGAGGATAAGATATACATACAAGTAAAAAGAGTCGAAAAGACAACTTACAACATGCTCATGTTGGAGCTTATGGAGGCTGGTCTTGATTTAGAGAGTGAACTTTTTAGCAAGGGTCAACGAAACGAAAGGTGGAGGCAGAGTTTCTCCGGCCCTTAGCTTTTCGTCCCGGAGACAAACGTGTTACAGCAGCTCCACCAGCTTGACATCCTCAACTTCTTGTGCCTCCTCCTATGCTGAGATGTTCCGGCATTCTAGGAATTTCCGAGCAAGCTTGTTTAGCTCTTTAGCAGTTTTCCGGATGAAGCCAGTTGTAATATTCAGGCAATCATTGGCAATGTTCTTTGCTAAGGGGTCATTAACCTTAGAGGGTTCACACTTATCTTTAATCGAGTCACAAATGGTGGTGTCGGATTGCGTGCCCTGGGTTGCAACTTTGGCTTCTATAGTGCATGGAAATTGAGTCTCCTCCGGCGCTGAGGACTGCATTGGATTGGGGGTCGGAGGCACAAAATCCAGAGAAGGCATTGGCAGCTTCTGCTGGCGCAAAACCTTTCTCGGCTTCCTCTTTCCCTTGACCAAAGACTTGGCTCTGGACAATAACATGTCATAATATTTAAGATATGCAGTAAGCATAAACCAAAAACATGAAAGTCTGGTAGAAGAAACATACCTCTTAACAGTAGGCATGTGACACCCTCGAGATTAGGGCTAAAAAAATCCCAGACCTCTGTTTGACATAAGCTTAACCTTGAGCTCGAGAATATCTAGTGAAGAATCGCTAACTCAACAGTGACCCTACGACACAAACATATTATAGCAAGCTCATAACTGAGCAGAGAACCAAATTATTACAAGCAGAGGTCACTGACCACGAAGATCAAACAACGGAAGGAAAATTATTCTATTAAGTATAGCAAACTTAATAAATGGCCTAAGAAGCATGACACATAACGATGACGTCCCAGCTGATAGATTCCAGGCTGCCGGCCGGGAACCCCAAGCTACTCGTCGGTGTCGATGTAGTAGCAAAATGATCTTCAGGGAACACTTACTCTGCCAAAAGTATCAACAAAGCAAGGGTGAGTACATGGTGTACTCTGCAAGACTTATGGCTGGTGGAGTTGTTTTGCATAAAGTCATCTTTGTATATAAAACAAGAGAGAGAAGAAGCTTGTCTAATCAGAGTATTTTAAAAGGGGAGAAGAGAGCGACATCTCCGAAATATTGATCATAATCTTTTGATATCCACCAATCGTCATCAACTTCTGAACTAGTATCACCCCTCGTACCCATGAGGAAGCATCCTTAAGCACACATTGATCTGCCATGTTTTATGATTAGGTTATAGTTCTCTATGATCTTAGAATCTGGTCACCGAGCGTACATAACCGTGAACACGGCTTTTCAAAAAGATTTAACCCTGCAGGGGTGTACAACTTTACCCACACATACTAACATTCTCTTAATGCCACATGATTAGCCCTCTTCCTTGGAAGGCCGGCAGAGGGTGGTTAGACACGACCTTTACCTTGCTTTCCCCGATACCATGAGTCATGTACTAAGTATGGTTCCGCCATAAAGGGTCAAATCCCTAAGCCGGTCCCTAGATATGTGTGGCGAGGTTGGTTTACCAGGGGCTCCATCGACCCCAAGCAACCTCGGCCACGCTTACCTACCTGTTATGAATGCACCTCCTTCACCGCCTTCGAGAAGATCCAGAATGCATGTCGAATGGAACGCCCGAACTATGTGACTCATGTAATCTACTAGGCAAGTTAGTTGCTCGTGAGGTTGTCTAGGCCCCATGTGGTTGTACGCTCGTCTCGGTTCCAAAGGCAAGAACTCGGGTCCTAGTGGTGGTGAGCATGGGACTAGAAAAACCACATCCCACCATGGCCTCCCATACAAGCCTTAGCATGCTTAATCTCATATCACTGATCTCATCTCATCATGTTCTCCTGTCATACTAGATTCTCTGCATCTGATACATCATCTAGATGAACCAGCACTAGAAGCTATGCATGGCTAAGAAGAACACAGATATAAGCTCTAGCAGTGCACACAAGCGAAACCTAGTTATGCTAGGAGTAGTGGATCAGGTAATATAAGCTCAAAGGGGAGTAATGCAACAGATAGGATACTCTATCTATCGATAAAAGACCGCAGTAGAATCGTATGCATCATGGCAGGAATTGAAATGCTTTCGAAATCATAGGATGATATCATGGTGGGGCTATGCTTTCCTTTGCCTGTTGATAACCAATAAGCAGAGCTTCGGAAGCCTTGTACTTGACATGATTACAGTTGTTCAAGTATTGGTCTTCGAGCTTCGAACTTCGACGGTTTTGATCTCGGTCTTCGATCGCGATCTCGATCTCGCATTCTACCGAAGAAGAACCAAATACCGGAAATAAAGGGAAACACTCAAAACATGGCATCGGTGCAATGCTCAAGCAATGATTATGATATGACAAGTTAAATTGCATTGAAATGTAACCCTAAGACATGCTCGGCAATTTAATCGGAGTTCCAAGGGGTACAAACCCTAACTCGGGGAAACTCCGGAATCACCTTTGAGGGTTCATTTGGTTCTCTATTTAAACTTGTCATGAAAGTTGTTGATCAATGCATGATTATATCTCTAATAGCTAGATCTCATTTTTCTGAACATTTTGATATATTATTTGTATTTTTTTTGACTTATAAATAATTAGATATTGAATTTACAAGTTTATAACATTTTCTGAAAATATTAAACCATTTTAAAAAAGGTTTACTATGTCATGGTGACATCAGTGCAGGGGTGGGGTCGTTTAACACCACGGGTTAGGCTAGCCACATTGGCTGACTACTGGGCCCGAGGCCACCTCATCGTCCACGTTGGCAAAGTGGGGCCTGCAGCGTGTTGACCGGGCTGACTCAAGCTCGTTGACCGCATGGTGACGCTAGCGTGACGTCACGCCGACGGTGACCTTGCAGATCAGTGATGGGGAGGGCGACTGGGTGCACGCGGGCTAGCGGGAGTGGGTGCGTTCGACGCAGGGGGGACATGGCAAGCCATAAAAAGGGCGGCGACGCTAGTTTAAGGTCATCGGAATAGTGGCTATGGCAAGGCTCTATGGCAGCGCATGGTGGTTGTCGACACTAGGACGAACCAGAGAGGGAGAGGGCCAACGAGGTGGTCTAGGAGGACCGCAAGTTACCCTTGACGCGTGAGTAACCTCGGCGAGGACAAGGGAGCGGTAGTAATGGCGATGGCGAACGGCGTCGGTGGCGAGGAAGAATTGCTTGATGCGGCCGATTAAGAGCACACCTGGTCGATTCCTTTAGCGTGGTCGATCAATACAGCGAGGCGGATCTTCTAGGCTTCACAGCGAGGCTCGGGGCGGCCTGCATCGACGACGAGCGACGGAGCCCGAGGCTAGGGTTTCAGGGAGCTCGTGGGAAGAAAGGGAGGGAGCGCTGGGGGAGAGGTGAGAGGATAAGGGAGAGGCAGGGAAGAGGATCACGGCTCGACGAGGTCTTTATCTCCTCTAGAGAGCGGCGGCGGGCATCACGACACGGAGACGGCATAGGGCTCCGCCGACGGTGACACGCAGAAGCTTGCGAGCGGGAGGAAGACGACGAAACAGAGGGCAAAGGGGCACGGGCTGGCGCTGGGCTGCGGATGAGCCGTGCTGGGCTGCTGGCTTGCACACGCGGGCGGCAGGAAGAGAGGGGAGGGAACTGGGCCGGCTAGGGTGCGGCCTGATAGCTGTTGCTGCACTGTTTTTTTATCTACAAAACCTTTTCCAAACCTGTTTTAACTTTTCCCATTGTATTTTAATATCAAATCTGATTTGAGATATTTCAAAAATACCATAAGGTTTTATAAAATACCTGAAATAATGTGGGGCCCTTGTAATACATTTGGGCTCCATAATTTTTGGATTTTTCAAATAGTTTCAAAACCACTTTGAAGAGGTTTCAAAGAGAGGGACGATATTAGGGTTTTACATTTGTCAATTTTCTTTTTCATGCACTTTTAGATATGATGCTCATGAATGCACAACAAAACCCTAATTAGTAATTAACTAAAACTAGGGTGTTACATCTCTATCCCCCTTACAAGAATCTTGACCCGAGATTCCAAAGGTAGGAAAAGAGATAGAGAGAGAAACAAACAGGGACACTTCTAAGGATAAGAGGGAAACACACTAAACAACACACAGAGTATCTCATGGTCAACTCATGGATGGAGTGTTTAGAAACAACTCTGAGATGACTACATAAAACACATCAAAGTAACAGAGGAAACAAGAGGACGAGGTTTCAAGTTGTTAGATGTATGGTCTTCCTAAAGATTGAGACCATAGAACTTACAGGAGGTTTTGAAGATTCTGAAGAAGAAAGCTTCCAACAAAAATAACATAACAACATACTTCGGTAGGGAACCTCTACTAAACAACTTAAGTAGATATTTTGGGTTGCGGAGATGTGGATCAACAAAACCAAGCTGTTGAACTACTTTCGAAACAGAAGGGTCAATTTTTCATTCAACAGAAGGCTTAATACAGAAAGGTGTTTTGTGGTGAGGACTCATAAGAGTCACAAGGAACATGTAACAAGAGAAACTTCTGATTACCAAAATCATAGTTACTCTTAAAACATGGTTGAGAAAGCAGAGGGAACTCTTTATTCATCCAGGTATATCAAAATCTTTGCCAAAGATCATGATATCACTTACATCACTAGATGAATAGGTAAGAAGATTCCTGATGACACGAGAAAAATAAACTTCATTCTTAGACTTAAATTACTTAGCACAACAAAGTGCTTTCCAACATAAAAGGTCTGGAGGATTGACCGAGAGACATTTAGCAGCACTACTTTAAATGTTCTCCTTGATGTTCGAGAAAACAAACATCAAGTGAAGGTCGGACTTCGGAGACAGAGGAAACCATGAAGACAACTCCTATAATGAATCATAGAAGAAGCCTCATGAAGAGTGGTTGTTACTGCTGAATCAAGATAATATGACAAAAGGTCTTTCCGGCTAAGTGTGTCAACCATTACATCAATCTTGCCAAATTACAAATAGACCTATGTCAAAAGCTTGACATAGGTTTGTACACAGTTGATATCATGCTCTTTTGTCTATGGATGCCGTCGGTGTGAAATAAAAGGGGAGCTTGTAAGTCCATGGAGTTATGTACTTTGTGTTAGAAAAACGCCTGGGCCGCTAGCCTAAGCCATGCCTAATCATGGTGGAAACTTGCACCACCACCATAATGAGCAATATGTGAAGCATCCTCAATAAAAACCTATGCAAATAGAAAATAAAAAGATTGCTGAGATGCTCATTGTTTGCTTGCCTTGTCATTTTGGTTATGGGATAGCTCGTGTACCATGTGCAAGGGGTACCCCATTAGCGGTTCTCTATGATACACATGTACTTACTATGACAAGAACTTACAGGTGACTAAAGTTGAGTAGCATGAGGTGCGGCCCTCGTATTCATGGGACATGAGATTGCCAACTTATACTTTGTCAATCATATACTCCATAGTTTGTTCACTTTAACCTTAATCACTTCAAGATGTTTATGATAGGGGCAATGAGGGCTGAAAGCTAACAAGTACCATATTTTTTGGAAGATCTTTTTGAAACTTGAAATCCCTTCTTCCCTTTATGAAGGGCCTTTCTTCCACTATTATATTGAGTCTCCACCTTCTACTTTTAGGCACCAGTTAAGAGAGCATATTTTCCATTCTTAGTTCTATGTGCAGTGTCCCAAAACTTATTATTTGATGAATATTATTGATATTGCTTGTTCTTGTGCTATTTGTATCTAGTCACACTTATGAACTTTGAAGGTGTCATATGCATCTATTTGCTACTCTATGAGGGACAAGCTGAATGTCACTATGCCATGTTTTTTGTATGTGAAACAAACAAACATTTTTCAATGCATGTTATTCATGATCTTTGTTTGTAGCCTTTCATGTTGCATGCATAGTTACTTTGTCTTACTGTTAGAACTCCATCTTTTATGCTCATGTTCAGAGTTCTTTGATCCCAGCTTTCAATGCTTGCAAATGGTTTGATCTTGGTTTTGATGGTGCATGTCACCTAAAAAATTATTATTTTATAACTTACCTACTCGAGGATGAGCAGGAGTTAAGCTTGGGTATGCTTGATACGTCGGAAATGTATCTATAATTTTTGATGTCCCATGCTTGTTTAGTATCTACTTTGCTTTGCTTTGTCTACACTTTGAGGTGTTTGTATATGTTTTATGGTACTAACCAATTAACAAGATGCCATAGTGCCAGTTGCCTATTTTCTTCTGTTTTTGGTTCCAGAAAGGCAGAAAATCAATATTCTCGGAATTGGACGGGACAAAAAGCCAAAGTCAATATTTCACCGAGGAGAACATGGAGTCCAGAGGAGAGACGGATGGGAGCCATAGGGCGGCCGCACCCCCTAGGTGCGGGCCCACCCTAGGCCACGCCTGGGCAGGGTGTGGGCCCCTTGGACGCCCTCCTTCCTCGCCTATTCGCCTATAAGAAGCCCTTGATGCCTAAACACTAAGTACCCGATCAATATTCCACGAAACCGTCTGTAGCCACCACCACCATTGTCCCTAGATAAGGGGGGATGTGAAGCTCTTCCCGGCACCCTGACGGAGGCGATATCATCTCGGAGGCCTTCTTCATCATTCCAGCCTCCGGTATGAAGCATGAGTAGTTCCACCTTGGACTACGGGTCCATGTAGTAGCTAGATGGTTGTATCTCCTCCTTTGTGATTTCATGTCTAGATCTTGTGAGCTCCATTCATGATCAAGATCTCATCTATTTGTAATCATGCATGTTGTGTTTGCGGGGATCCAATGGATATGAGATTACTATGTCAGATTGACAGAAATCTCTAAGGTTGTAGATGTGATGTTGCCACTAGGGATAAAACGACGGTCTCTTATTCATGGAACAAGTAAATTGTTTACCTTACACACTTTGCTTAAAGCGGTTGTCTGTTGCTTGCAACTTAATACTGGAGGGGGTTCGAAAGATAACCCAAAAGTGGACTTCTAGTCATAGATGCAGTCGGATGGCGGTCTATGCATCTTGTTGTATTTCCTAATAGAATTTCATATGATCATGATGTCTAGTATTGCATTGTTATGCCTTGCTCAGTCCTGTCAATTGCCCTGCTGTAATTTGTTTACCCTGCATGCCATGTTTGTTTATCTCAGGAGAACACCTCTAGTGAACTATGGAACCCAGTCCAATCTTTACCATTGATACATCTACCACTGTTATTGTTTACTTTCTGCAAATCACTATCACCTTCCACACCATATAGTTAATCCTTTGTTGCAGCAACCGGTGAGATTGACAACCTCACTGTTCGTTGGGGCAAAGTCTTGAGTTTGTGTTGTGCAGGTTTCCAAGTTGCTTGCAACACCTTTGAGACGTTTTCTTCCTCCTACTAGTTCGATAACCTCGGTTTCTTACTGAGGGAAGACTTGTTGCTGTGCTGCATCACACCTTGCTCTTGGGGTTTCCTGACGAAGCGCTCCCACATAAACGAAGCGCCATCAAGTTTCAACAAGAATAGACCATCTATCAAAGGTGCATGTGCATAAAACATATTACTCATATAAACCAAACAACCATTATTCTTGGACTTAAACAAGTAACCGTCTTGCAATAAACATGATCCGGATATAATGTTCATGCTCAACGCAGGCACCAAATAACAATTATTTAAGTATAAAACTAATATCGATGGTAGATTGCTATGATCAAGATTATGAGACAAATGGGATTTGATGAAAAATGGTTGAAATGGATTGAAATTATTTTTGGGACAGGTAAATCAGCCATCTTATTGAATGGGGTCCCTAGCAGACAATTTCACTGTATGAGAGGTGTCAGACAAGGATATCCCCTTTCTCCTCTGATTTTTGTTCTTGCTGCTGACCTCTTACAGTCTGCCATCAATAAAGCCTTCAGGCAAAATATTTTACATGCTCCATTCTCTCCTGACTTTGGACAAGATTTCCCAATTGTACAATATGTTGATGATACATTAATTATCATGCCTGCCTACATTGATCAAGTTCATGTCATGAAGGATATTCTTCAGAAATATGCCACTTCTACTAGACTGACAATCAATTTCCAAAAGTCCAACATGATACCTATTAATCTGTCAGAGAACAAGACTAAGGAAATTGCAGATATAATTGGTTGTACTGTGGCCTCTATGCCCTTTACATATCTAGGTTTGCCATTGGGAACTACCAAACCTACTATATATGATTTAATGCCTCTGGTGGATAGGATTGAAAGGAAAGTTTTAGCTTCTTTTCTAATGATGTCATATAGTGGCAGGGTTTTACTTATAAATTCTTTATTGGCTTCCATTGCAACTTTTGCAATGTGTTCAATTAAATTAACAGATAAAATCATTAATCATGTGGAGAAAATTCAAAGACACTGTCTATGGAACAAAAAAACAGAGGATGGAGAGAAATGTTATTCACTAGCAGCATGGGACAAAATTTGTAGATCAAAGAAGAAAGGAGGACTGGGAATTCTTAATCTTAGAGTACAGAATGATGGGCTCTTATTAAAATATTTGCATAAATTCTATAATAAAGTTGACACTCCATGGGTCACTTTGATTTGGAATACTTACTATACTGATAAGATTCCCCATGCTCTATCTCCTAGAGGATCCTTCTGGTGGAAGGATGTTTTTAAACTATCTCACATTTTTAGAGGTATTGCTTTGAGCTCAATTGGCAATGGCACTTCAACTTTATTTTGGAAGGACAATTGGCAACATGGGGTGTTTGAAGATAGCCACCCTAGGATTTTCTCCTATCTCAGAAAAGAAGACATGTCTGTTCAAGAATTCCTTTCATCAGATTCGTTACACCATACCTTTTTCCTGCCTCTCTCTCCTGAAGCCCTGGAGGAATTAAAAGACATTCAGAATATCTGTAGGGAAGTAACAATGACCCAAGACATTTCAGACAAATGGTCATACGTTTGGGGTAATGACAAATTCTCCTCAAGTCTATACTATCAATTCTATTTCAAGGACTTGGAGCCACACATCGCCTTTAAATGGTTATGGAAAGCCAGATGCACCCCAAAAGTCAATTTTTTGGATGGCTAGTCCTATCAGACAGACTTAACACCAGAAATATGGTAAGGAGGAGAAATTTCTCTCTAAGTTCAGGTTATGACTGTCCAATGTGTGCCAATCCTCTAGAAGAAACTATAGAACACATGATTTTTGAATGCCCCTTTAGCAAATCTTGTTGGGACCTTCTCCATATAATTTGTCCCTCAGGAACTACAAGAACCACAAGATTACAGATAATTGAACTAGGGAAGGCCTCCTGGAACCAAAAGCTGTACATGGAAATTGTTTTGCTAGGAGCCTGGAACATCTGGAAAGAAAGGAATAATTTACTATTCAATGGTATTCAACCAATGGTAGATTCCTGGAGGACTAGACTAGTCTTAGACTTGAATATTTTAGTCCATAGGACTATGGAGGATCTTCATCCTCACATCCAAAACATTATCTCCTCTCTGTACTTTTCTTTTACCTTTATTCTGCTGGGCATTGCCCATTGTAAAATATGTAAAAAAGACTTCTATGATTTCTATTTAATGGAAAAGCAGTAGGAGCCTTTCCTAATGTTAGAGGTTCAAAAAAAATATCGATGGTAGATGAAGAGGTAGTGTGTCGACCACGATCATATCAACCTTTGATCCATTTCCAACGCGTATCGTCACCTCATTCTTTTCTAGTTTCTATCTATTCTGCACCACCTGTTTCAAGTTACAAATATGAGCAACCGAACCAGTATCAAATACCCAGGCACTACTACGACTACTAGTGACATACACATCAATAACATGTATATCGGATATACCTTTCTTCTTGATGTTGTCGTTCTTCAGATCTGCCTAGTACTTGGGGCAATTTTGCTTCTAGTGACCACACACTTTGCAATAAAAGCATTCTGTATCGGGGCTAGGGCCATCTCGGGTCTTCTTCTCAAGTGTAGCAACAGATTTGTCGTCCCTTTTGAAGTTACCCTTGAGCTCACCTTTTGCCTTTATGTCTACTTCTATAGCCATCAAAGTGGCAGCAAGTTCAGTGAGATATCCAATCGCACCACTTATCTTGTAATTCAGCACAAACTCTTGTAACTGGGCGGTAGCGACTATACAATTCTATCCATCAGAAGGTCAACTGGGATATCATATCCAAGTGTCTTGAGACGTTGAACATTGTTCATCATCATCATGACGTGATCTTTCATAGAGTTGTGTTCCTCCATCTTAACACTAAAGAACTCACTAGAGATCACATATCTCTGAGCACGGACTTGGATCTCAAACATGGCTTTGAGTCCCTTCACCATGGCAGCAGTGCTACTAAGTTCAAAGTGTTCTAGGAGTTTAGGTTCCATCAACATGAGGATCGCATATTTCACAAGATTGTAGTCATTAAGCTTTGTGTCATACACATTTTGCTCATCCCGAGACGCAGTAGTTGCAGGTGGGTCACCTAGCGGTGTATCCAGCACATAGGTCAAATTTGCAGCACCGAGGACAATCCTCATGTTACAGAACCATTCCGTGAAGTTGCTTCCATTGTGTTTCATCTTTTCTTTCTCTACGAACGTATTAAAAATAATGGTAGGGGCCGCCATTGATCTACAACATATTTGCAATAGTTTAGACTAAGTTTATGACAAACTGAGTTCTAATTAATAGTTAAATTAATCTAGGTGAACTCCCACTCAAAACAACATCCCTCACATTGTTTTAGTGATCACACAAACCAAATCTACTACATCAAAACCGATCATCACGAGAGATGATGTAGCTTCAAAGGCGAACAATCAACATGTTCATCATATCTACTATATGACTCATGCTTTACCTTTCGGTGATCCGTGTTCCGAGACCATGCGTATACATTCTAGGCTCATCAAGATCAAACCTTAGCTTCCGCATGAGCAAATCTGGCTTGCTCCCGTTGTATACACTCGCAGAATCTAACACACCCGATCATCACATGGTTCTTCGAAACAACGAGTCTTGGCAACGGTGCCTACTTAGGATGAACACTTTATAACTTGATATTTTGTGAGAGGGATCATCTTATAATGCTACCGTCATGAACTAAGCAATACAAGATACATAAAAAGGATTAACATCACATGCAATTCAATATATGTGATATTATATAGCCTTTCTTCATGTGCTTCCGATCTCCATATTCAAGCATGAACATGATCTCCAGCATCACCGGCGTGACGTCAAGGTCAATGGCACCGCTCCATGGTTGTCATCCACCAGCATTAACTATTACAACTACTTTGAATAATAGACACACAGGTCTTAACGAAATTAAAAGACAACCATAAGGATCCTGTCGGTTGCTAACTTACAATAAGGAACATTGCTTACATCATATATAATCACAATCATGGCCATATCACATCACAGCACACCCCTGCAAAACAAAGTTAGACGCCTCTAATTTTCTTTGCATATTTTACGTGGTTTGGGGCTTTCAATAAGTGTCATTCTAACTGACAAACAAGAACCACAACATTTATACTAGTATTTTCAATCATCCATTGTAAATTGAATCTTCACTATGTTGGGAGAAACAGGCACCCACAAAGCCACTTATGCAATACAAGTTGCATGTCAAGCGTGGAGCAAGTCTCATGAATGATGTCATGTAAGGTTAGCCCAGGCCGCTTCATCCCACCATCCCGCAAGATGCAAAGTACACAAGAAGCAATCGACAAAAAAAGCATCAACGCCCATAATGACCATTGTGTTCTACTCGTGCAACTGATCTACATATAGACACGGCTCAGATACCATTGTAGGGGTTTGTAGCATGGAAAACAAAAAAATTCTACCGCATGAACACACAAGCCAAGATCTATCTACTAGATTTTAGCAACGAGTCGATTAGAGTACTCACCCTCGAAGATTCCAAAGCGGTTAACGAGAGCAGATTCTCGTGGGTGATGTAGTTGTACACTTGTCGATCTCAAGATCGCGTAGATGATCCTTCCGGCGCTGCGTTCTGGCAGCGCTTCCGCAGTCGGTCACACATTCGGTACTCGATGAAGACCTTCCTCTCCCTTGTTCCAGCAGGCAACAGAGGTTATAGTTCTCTTCTCGCGATTCCGGCAGCACGACGGCGTGGTGTCGGAAGTTGAGGGAGGATCCCGCAGGTCTTCGCCTAAGCCGGAGCTTGTTGTGGTGGAGTATTACGGTTTGCCCGGCGATCTAGGGTTTAGAATTCGGAGAGGAGGAGATGGAGCTGGCGGCTGTTAGGGTGGATTTCTTTATGCTTATAGCAAACGAACTAATGAAATGACTTGATCTTTATGCTATGCTTATCTATAGGAGTATGTCCATCACACCATTCTCCTAATGATATGATCTTGTTGTTAATAACATCTCGATGTTCATGATCAGGAAACCATGATCATCTATCAACCAACAAGCTAGTATTATAAAGAGGCTTTACTAGGGACTCTAATTTAGTTTACAAATCACACAAGTATTAATGTTTTCGGTTAATACTATTATAACATGAATGTAAACATTTATCATAAACACAAAGATATAATAATAACTACTTTTATTATTGCCTCTAGGGCATATCTCCAACAGCCACGTTGGAGGAATATATCTAGATCTAAACCTCTAAACCCTTCTCCACCACCATAGCCATCTTCCACCACTTGTAATATTAGATCTCATCTCCAATTGGTGACATTATAATACTATTTTCTATCAATCTTATGATATCTATTACAATGTTTATGGTTGTCGATTTCATCTCTATGTGTGAGTAATTCTCCTTGGCTAAGGGCTTCGGCCTAGCCATGTAGCTTTTGTGCATGTTATTTATCATAGATGGGATCATGTATTAGTTTGTATGACATGATGATTGTAGTATCCTATCTTGCCTCAATCTAAGGACTTGTCAGGTACCCAAGACCCCGAGGATTGATCCAGGTAAAGGGAGTGTGAGTAATGACTGATCTACAGGATAGGAATCCCAGTGAAAGAAAGGGTAGTATGGCTATACGTGAGGAATTTACTTGGGATTAACGGTGACATCACGATGCATATCATTAGTTCTATTTCTTCTATGGATGAGACTAGTAGGTTATTGCTATAAGAGGTTGCAGAGGCAATTCGAATTATGGATGCACTGCCCACATATAATTATCTTGCTCTAAAAATTACATGCATACTTTATTATTATGTATTATTCCCATCAGATGTTTTGCATAGCTACTGGTGAAAACCAAAGAACCTAGGCCCTCTCTCTCTCCATCGTCAACACCAACAAAAAGATCACAAACTCTTGGTCCGGTGAAAATGCAATGGGAATTCTAAAACTCTTGAAAGTCCGTTGAAGTAATCTCACTTTGCTTTCTACTTCCCGAAGTGTAGCGGACCCGAACCCGACTTGGCTCGAAATCCCTGTGATTGTAGTGCTAGTCCCTGGATCGAATAGCTAGCACCCACAGTTTAAGATGTAATATCAAGATACAAAGGTCATATTACATCACATGATCCAGAATATAAATACTTATTACAACCTCATAGCCATAGGCTATCTTATTACAAAGCAGCGTAATAAAAGTAAAGCATGGAGTCCTTCATCTTCATGTGCCATAGGCAAGATGTTGGGTGCAGACTCGTAACCCCTACTCATCAAACATCACTATCACCAAGTAATCCTGCAACATGATAAGTTACAGCCATAAGGGTCAATACATTTGAATTGTATTGGCAAGTTTCACTACTATGTGGAAATAAGTTGGAACCTATCAATACATGCATATTTGGTTAAGTAGAGTTTAGGCTCATTTGCAGAAAGCAATATGGTTTTATCATATCTTTTCAAAATAGTTTTGATCTTTCAATAACTCTTTGAACTTCTTGGCAAACTCCAAGTGCTTTTAATCCCTTGTTGACACCATCAAGTTTTACTTTGAGAAATTGGCATGTCGATATCTTCCATAGCTTCAGGCCTTAGTTGCTCAGAGTTGTCCGTAAGCGGGGACACGGCTAAGTACTTAGAATTTTGATCTTCTGCAGAAGTTGTACACTTAACCCACATGACACAATCTCGTCTTAACGCCACCAGTGGCCGCTGGATAAGTACACACCAAATGGTGTACCGGCAGATCGAGAATATGACAAAGTCTTTCCATAGAAGTCCTCCCAATACACAATGCTAGCTTGTCTACCAGGCACCAATGTAAGGATATATTTCCAATACACAATTCTAGTTTACCTGAAGATGCCAATGCAAGGGTCTTCCACTATGTAGTTGACTAAGCCAGAGCCCATTTAGCATGTGGCTGTACACGGAAGACATTGTACGAGAAACATGTTCAATCTCTAAGTCCCTGGGTGGTTTTCTTCTAGTGCACATACAAAAAGATAGCCATATAAACATGGTTCCCTTTGTTGCCACCTTATCCATAATTGAGTATCCTCATTCCACCCAGGTGGTTCATTGAGTACTTGTTTTATTATATAAAACATATATTTTTCCAACACTTCATATAATCATAACACGGTATTCCACCCCGAATCTATAGCAAGGCTAAGCATACTACAACTACAATGTTTCCACTAAGGAGGATATAAAGGATATCCTAATAGTACATAGCATAGCATAGTAACATAGTAGCCCTATCATGCATACTACAAAAATTCCACTAAGTATAATGAAAATAGTAGTACATGGATGATAGTGCCACTTGCCTTAGTAGTTGGTGGTGTTAGTACATTCTTTGCAATAACACACTTGGAAATCCACACAATCTATCAAACAAAACAACCAAGACAAACATATAGGAGATCAACCCTAATGGCAACAAAAAAATCATGCAAAGTATGCAAACATGCAAGATGACAATTCTTATTTTACAAATTGCTATAACAATGTTCTGAATATTACTAAGTGATTTCTGAACATTTTATATTTTCAATATTACAAATCAACCATTTGTGCAATTGTAGCAATTAGCAATATTTTCTAACACTTGAAAACCGTTCTCACTAATTAGTTTCCACGATCTTATTTATACTATAATAAAATTATATTTTGGTCTTACTATACAGAGGGTTCAATATATAACCATTTGCAAAAGAATTCACTTAAAAATAATTTACACAACAATTTTTATACTCAAAATACTCCACAAATGGTTCTGTATAAAACGTGACTTTAACAGACTAAAAAATACCGAATTATGGCTCCATTGTATTCTACTCGTTTCTATGAATCCATAGACATATTATTTGCTAAATTTAGATAAGCAGAACTAAAGATATGATTTTTGCAAGTTCCTATGTAAATCTGCCCAATATGAACGAAAATAGAAAAAGAATTGACAAGTGGCTGATTCTAATAGGCCGGTACCCCTTCATTTAAGTGATTTGATTTCAATCGTTATATGAAGATTGGACGGATTAGGAGAGCTCACCGGAATAACTCACCGGAAAGTTCGCCGGAATAGGAGACGCGGGCTTGGCGTTGCCGTTCCCGTGGCGAGGAAAGTATCCGGAGTTGAAGAAGATATGGACGACATAGAGAACGTCGAGGCGGTGCTACTGGACGTGGTTGAGAGGTTGTTCGTCCCCAACGGTGACGATAATCTACCGCTGGAGCAATGATGGTGTCGGTCGGCGTGACGAACTGCAACGAGAAGGTGCAAAATCATGTCCTGAAGGTACACAACATCAAGACTAGTCTTATGGTAGAAGGAATCGATGAGATTCTTATCAAGGATGACGCAATCTAGCGATGAACTCTAATTTTAGGCTGATCTTGGCATGTTTGGTATGGGCTCTACAGAGCTCCTCTCGAGAAAGTCTAGGAATGAAAATGATGGAGGAGATGGAGAGGAATGCGGTGCTCTCTTCGGTTTTTGCTAAGGTGGTCCGTGGAGGGAGATCGGGAGAGGTATGCCGCCGAGTGACATTCGGTTCACGATATTAATTCGAGGGATTAAGGCATTAAAGTGAGGAAATAATGTCCTGAACGGATCCTTCACTTGATTCTAAACATTTTTCATTTTTAAGTCAAGAAGAAATAGTCGTTAGAATTGATGGGAGAAGGAGGGCAAGATCTACAGCCATGAACACACCTTCTGTAACAGGTACGTGAAGGTCACAAGAAGAAGACATCTATGTATCTAAATGGGCTAGGCTGGATCTGCCCAAGAAGAAAAATAACCGGAGAGGAAAAAAATAGGAATGGAGGACTGGCTGGTTGGGCTAGATTGTTGTGGGCTTATTTATTTTTAATGTTTTCTTCTTTTTTTCTTTTTCTATTTATTTTCTAGTTTTCAATTTGTCTCTTTAATTTGATTCAAATTTATATCAAAAAATTTCAGAAAATTTTATATAAAATATAAGTTGATACTTTACTCCAATTAGAGTATTTGGAATATTTTTAATAAAGTATAATTCATTTTTTAAAAAATTAAGCATGGCACGTAGGCATATACAGTATATTTTCTCAATTTTTGTTTATTTCATATCTTTTGATTTAGAGCTCCAAAAAGGTTCAAACCAATTTCCTTAGCTTTATAATTTTATTCTTTATAATAATCATTCATTTAAGAATACTTTTATTTTGTTTTTAGTCATTGCCTTAACTTGATTTTATTTATCTTCCTATATTTTATAAATTTCATATCATTTTATCTGGAGCTTCAAATAGAGTCAAACTAATTTATATGGCTTTATAATTTTGCCCTTTATCTTTTTATCTCACTTAGGAATTATTTTGTATATTTTAAATATGGAATATATCCAAAGTCTCATGTTGTTAAGTGGCCAATTCAACTTTGAGAAGTAAGTTATTTCTCTTAGTTTTAAAAAGCAACCATGCATGCTTCATGATTTTGAGGTTTTGAAAACATGCATACAACTTCACAACCAAAATTGTTTTATTGAAATTTTGTTTTGAAGGAGTTATATTAAATAGTCAAAAAGTTTTTGTTCCCTCTGAATTTCCAAGACTTAGTTTTTCATTTTGTTTAAGTTTTTCCACATTTCAAAATTTGCAAAATTTTGGGATGTGACACGAAGATTCGATAAACCTAGGTTGAAAGGATATAGATGTCGCCTAGAGGGAGGGTGAATAGGCGATTAAAACTTTTCCTAGAGTGGCTCAACAAAGGCGGAATAAAACTAACGTTTACTTTGTTAAGCACAAAACCTAGAAAAATCTGGGGTTCACCTATGTGCACCAACAACTTATGCTAAGCAAGAAAAACAACTATGTGATAGCAAGATATATACTTCAAGCACGAAGGCTATCACAAAATAAAGTGCATAAGTAAGATCTCGGGTATGGAGATAACCGAGGCACGCGGGGACGACGATATTTTAACGAGTTCCTCCCAACATGGAGTACGTCTCGTTTGGAGAGCGGGTGGTATCTAACCACCTACGCCACAAAAGGCCTCCCTTATTTTTTGGTGAATATCACCCCAACGGGATCGATCCACGCTTCCACTATCGGTGCACTTGTCGGTGGCAACCGGAACCTCTCACAAGGTTGGGGCACTTCTCCACAACTTAATTGGGGGCTCCCAATAAACGCCACAAAGGCCACAAGGTTGGGGCACTTCTCCACAACTTAATTGGAGGCTCCCAACAAATGCCACCAAGGCCTCAACCTGCAACACAACAGACCGTCTAGGGTTCCAAGAACCCAAGAGTAAAAATCTTCTCAACTTTCACTCACCAAATCCTCCAGAGAGAACTCAAACCGATGCACCGAATGCAAATGGCAAGAACACCACAAAGGTGTTCAAATCCTTCTCTCCCAAATTCCACCAAAGCTACAAAAGCTTATGGGGGAATAAGAGAGGAAGAACAATGGAGGAAATCTACAAAAGACTCCAAGATGTAGATCCCAATATGTTCCCCTCACTTAGAGGAGAGATTGATTGATGGGATTGTAGATCTAGATCTCCTCTTTAAAATCCCTCAAGAATATGCAAGAATCATAGGAGGGATTGAGAGGAAGCAAGCTCAAGAAGGTCAACAATGGAGGGGAAAACTTGCAACAATAGTTGGGGAACCATTGGGGAAGAAGGCCCCTTAAATAGGTCCCCCCAAAATCGAACCGTTGAAGCCCAAAAACGTGAATACAGGTACTACCGGACTTTTTCCCGGTACTACCGGACATTCCCTGGGGATCCCAGGTCGCCAAACGCACCTTATTCAGTACCACCCGGTACTAAGGGGCGGTACTACCGGACCTCCGTTACTACCGGACCCTGTTCCGGTACTACCTGTCATCCCTGAACGAAAATGGCCATAACTTTTGCATCCGGACTCCGATTTTGATGATCTTGGGCTCGTTTCGAAGAGGACAACAAGCTCTATAAGATAATGCAAAGAAACATCATAGTCCAGAAAGGGAGGATAGATCAAAATAACGAAAGGTTTAACCTCTCTCAAAAAGACGAACGGATAAAACCTCCAACATCGAAAACGTAATAAAAAATGCATATGAAATCCGTTTTTGATGAACTAGAGCTTGTCATGGAGATTAACACAAGATCTAAATCCTCACATGAGTAATAACCAAATAATGGAAGGTTTTACCTATCTCTAAAATACAAACCGGTAAAACCTCCAAGATCAAAACGCAATAAGATATAAAAGGGAAATCCGTTTTTGATGAACTAGAGCTTGTTATGGAGATGACCACAAGCTCTATATCCTCACATGGATAAGACCAAATAACAACCAAATATGATCATGCAAGTATGCTAAGGTTTGATCTCTGTCTGAACGATGTGACCGAGTTATCTATCCTAAACCCGGTCTCCCAACAAACATGAGACCGGCAAAAGGGAAAACCTATCAATATTATACCTTTGCCTTGAGCAATCCACTTGAGCTCGATGTAGACGATCTTGTTCTTCTCAAGATGGACACCTTTCTTGATTCCTCATCATCAATCCATGATCACCGAGGATGGCAAGCATCAAACATGAGATATTCTATAGATGGCGCATTTTGAGCTTGCACAACACATCTTCTCCTCATTTCATTGACCTTGAAGCCAACACATGCTCCAAGAGATAATAAAGGACAATTCCTACAAGTGCGAATTAATACACACATTAGTCCATAAAGATTGTCATCAATTGCCAAAACCACACATGGGGTTCCACATGTTCTTTCAATCTCCCCCATTTTGGTAATTGATGACAATCCCTTTAAGAGGGTTTATATAAGGAATTTTAATGAGTAAAATGGTAACACCAATATCAAATGATACATAAGTATGTGATATTGGTACCACCACCATATATAGAGCAAACTCCCCCACAATCTATGCAAGTGTGATGAACTTGAATTTCATTGCATATATTGCCAATCATTATCATTGGTGGAGTTTCTTCTATATATACCACATGCTAAGAAACACAAAGATGCAAGAGCATGAAAGTAAAATGCTTAAGAACAAACTTAATGCATAAACCAACTTCCCTTAAACCCTCTAAAACTTCTCCCCCATTGGCATCGATTGTCGAAATGGGTGACAAGTTCTAGAAGGAAAATATAGTAATAATTCCTCCAAAGGTGTGCCTTCGCACATATGCAATGATGAATACTTGGGAGGGAGTAGAACTACATCGAGGACCCGAAGATTGCCAAAAATAAATAAAGTCAAATGATGCAAGCAATTACAAGGTTCAACAAACCAGTTGAAAACAACAAATGAGTTCAAATGGAAACTACAAGATATTATGATTTGAGCAAAAGAGTGTTTTAAATAACAAATAGAGAAGCTCCCCAAATTTGTGCACAATTTTAAAATAAATGCATTGGAATACATAATGCACACATATGGAATCCTTGCTCCCTCATAAGCATTTAAAACACAACAAATGCTTAAACATAATGCATTGGAATAAAGATCAACTAAATGCTTAACTAAAATAGAGAATCTCCCCAAGATTTGTGCATACTTTAGAATCATGTATTTCAATACAAAAATGCACAAATATGGACTCCTCACTCCTCCATAAACATTTAAGGAACAATAAATGATAAGGAAGGCAAATGAGCATTATTAAATGAATTAGATGAGCTCCCCAAAGACAATGCAGCAATTATGATAATTGCATTTGGGAACAAAGTGCATAATCATGGAATCCTCACTCATCCAAATTTATTTAACAATACAAGGCATGAGAGAACAAATATGAGTGCCCGAAGATGCAAACACGAGGAATAAGCACTCATAGACAAATAAATTTGGAAGCCACCGAAAGATAAAAACAAATAAAAGGTGGTATCCAAGGAATAAAATCTCAACTAAAATTATCTTCTCATATGTGTATATGTTTCTAAGTGCATAACATCACAATGACATATGACCATAAAGAAACAAGCACACACAAGGAAGATATACAATAAAGAACATGAAAGGAAAAAATGAAGTCACAACATATACTAATAATATTTTTGCTTCAAAGCATGGCCAAAGGCTCACATATATCTTATTGTATATTAATGATCTTCAAAAACCAACACACTACATATATTACAACTATCACCAAGGGAAAAGGAGAAAGTTGACATATACAGATAGAGGAAACAAGTATCACAAGGAATAAACAACTAGCAAAATCTCACTATTGCACATGAGAGAAGTTCAGGAAAAGTTAGGCAATAAAATTGCTAGATTGACATATTTGAGATTGATGTATCATATGCATGATTTTGTCTAGTCCCAATTATATGCACTCATCTCAACTAATACACATATACAATATATAGTTCTTTTAATACCGTGGCTAGGGATATAACAATAAATATAATAACAAAAATTCATGCCAAGATGCAACCTACAAAAGGTTGGAAGAAAGATAAATATGCATGAGTAAGAGATACTTGTTACCGAGATATAATTGGTAGGATGTAGAGGATATGAATTCATTGATCATCCTATAGCTTGCCTCAAATTTTCTTGTAAGCACTACTTCTTCAAAATTGAGAGACAAGCATCCAATACATCTCCAATGTACCTAAAACACAATTAAGTACAAAATGGTCCCCAACCATATTGGGTCCAAAGTAGTTAGTCCAACTACAATGCATAGGAGAGACTCCACATAAATATGTGCATATTGATATGATATTGAATTTCATGCACAACTTAGGCGATGGGATTTGGTGGAGTTTCCCCTATATATTGGATCAAAGAAAGCAAGCATGCCATAATATAAACATATAGTAAATATGCATGCATAAAGCATTCAGGAACCAAAAAAGAAGATACAATTTGAACAAAAAACACCAAGTAAATCGAGATTGCATACACAAGAGTGTGACACGACAAACGATGTCCAAATTATATCAAAGAACCAATTCAACACATGAAAGATCACAAATTCAACAAATGAACTAGGCAAAAGCCAAAGAGCAAAAGATATATAAAAACACAAATGCTCAAGGATTTATCTCATTCTAAAATTGGACAACACATGAAACAAGGAATGAGAAAAAACCAACTCCCAAAAAGAGCAAGGTTCCAACAAGAAACCAAACTCCCCAAACTTTTCATGATGGCACAAAATACCAAAACAAAAAGATTGAGCATCCAAGCACATAAAACTCGATATGGATCAAACAAAGAAGCATAAAAGGATTGTTCTAGATAATATAGGAGAGCTCACCCATAAGTAGTACATTATATAGAATTTTTGCTTTTGAATGCAAAATTCACACAAATGAGATCATCTCTACTACCTACATTAAATAAAACACAAGAGGATACCAATAAAAATAAAAGGATCCAGAAGCAGCAAGGAATACATGGGAGCACACAATACATTTACTTGGCCAAAGATAGGATGATATTAAGCAAGGGACAAAGTGAATATGATCAATAAATTCTACCATAATTTAGTACTCATTGTCCAAGGACAAGAAATATTGGGAATAATTTTCCCAAGGTAGCTTGCATGGATATCCAATATCATAGTCATAACAAGAAGCATATAACAAAATATAAGAATTAAGCTTGATGCTTTGAAAGAGATTCTTGATAGCTTCCAATAGTCACACAATCACTAGTGATTAGAGTAACTTGAAGTAAATGGTTTCCATGAGGATATAGATATCTGAATACGAGGAAACACATACCAAGAAACACTCTCACATACAAGATCAAAAATATGAGAAATAAAGGCATTCAAGCAAATTGGAACTTGTATGAGAAAATGTGTCACATAGGTGCTAGATAATTATCAATATCAATTCTAAGTGACACAACCTTGAATATTCACATTTTCAAGGATTGTAATATGCACTAAGCATATGACTCCCCCATAATGTGATACTACCATAAAACCAACACGAGGAAAAAGGATAAAAATAGAGATAATTAATGGACATTATAAAACTTGAATTTCTCATGAGAATTATACCACATAGAGATTAGACAATAATCCAATATAAATACTAGGTGGTATTCCTCATGTACACACAATTTTAGGATTGTGGAATGCCCAAGCATAACACTCCCCCAAAATGGGATAGTCCATTAATCTCTCAAAAGAGCCAAATAAGATACCAAATATAATAAAGTAAGGCTCAACACAAGAAACACACATACATGGTGTGCCACCTAATCATACACAAATAAGCTTGACACCTCAAGATAATTAAGTGGAAAGCACAACATGTACAAAAGCATGGAAGATACAAAACCAATACATGCACAAGGGGGCGAGTAACTTTCAGTGGAATGAGTTAACCATATGTTACCGCGAGGAGGAACATTGGATAAATAATAGAGTCACTATAATCCACATGACTTGACTTGACAAATACGCTAGATGAAGATCCCTCAATTCTTCATAATGTATCCAAGGTCTCTAATGCCCTCAAATAAACACCTATTGATCAAGTTTTGGCTTGTTGGTCCCCAACCAAGTTGGGTCCTAAGAAGTTAGTCATAATAGGCTTGGCAACCCAAATGGATCTTTTCTTGACACCACATTGAGCACCAACAAATTCGGCAAACACATTGCCAACCTCATCCTTACAAAGAGAATAAACATCATCAATAATGATAAGGTTGGATGAGGAGATACCAATAGTGCATGAGGAAGAAATGTGCCCCTTCTCACGGCATATATAGCAAGTTCTACTCTTGCCATCTTTCTTCTTAGGTGAATCCATGACTTGAGGAAGATCTCGGGTAGTCCTCTTAGGAAGAGGCCCATCGATGACTTGAGGTGGAGCTTGAGGCTGCTTCCCTTGTTGCTTCACACTAATATGATTTTTCTTTAATGGGCAAGATCTAACATGGTGCCCTTCTTCCTTGCACTTGAAGCAAACAATGTTGGCCAGATTCTTGACTTGATCTTGGCTATTCTTCTTGTTGTCCTTGTGCTTCAACATCATAGTGGACTTGTTCTTAATATTGGAGTTGAATCCAAGCCCACTCTTGTCATTGGGGGATTTTTGCACACTCAAGATTTTGTTGAGTGTGGCCTTCCCTTGATGAGCCTTTTTAAAGTCATTCTTCAAATAAGTGACTTGAGCCTTGAGCTCTTTTATTTCCTCTACATGGTTTGTTTCAACAAAAGAACTAGAGGAAGTAGATGCTACATTGTTAGAGCAACAAGGAACGGAATGTAATTCATCATGAGATATAGCATGGTTGTGAGAGGATGAATTACAAGAACTAGCACATGTAAATATAACATTTGGAGTAGATATAGTGCTAATGTCCACATGAGGCCCACTAGATGTTACCTTTGACACGATGGCCTCATGAGCTAACTTTAGCCTACCATGGGAGACTAGAAAATCCTCATGCGAGCTTGAGAGCTTAACATGACTTTCTTCTAATTTCCCATAGTTGCTAGTTAGCAAAGCAAGTTGAGCCTTTATCTCAACATTCTCCTTCAAAATAGATGCTTCACAAGATATAGAGTTAGTAGCACAAGCATCATTACTATTAGCAAGAGGTGAGGGCAACTTGGCAAGCTCTTTTATATGAAGCTTTAAGTTGCTCATGCGACTCGGTGAGTTTGATGAGCTCCCTCTTAACGACCCGAGAGACATTTTCGAGGTGCTTAAAATCCTCAACAAGTTTAGCATAAGGAATGTCAAGTTCACCATTTTTAATCTTGAAGGAGTTTGCCACCGCAAGTTCTCTATCATGGTATTCCTTTACTCTAGATAATTCTAGAGTAAAAGTCTCCTCAAGATATTCTTTGGTGGTTTGTTCTTCTTAAAGGGAGTCCTTTAGTTGTGCAATTTAATTAGCATACTCACGCTCAAGTGCAAACTTTTGAGAGATAATATTTTCTTGTTCCTCAATAAGTTTCTTGCCTTCAATAGCACAAGTAAAGATTTCAACAAATTTGGAGGAAGCAATTTTATTTATATGAAGTGTAGAAAAGACAATCTCTCCCATATCTAGAATAGAGGCAATATCATAATCAACTAGAGGATCATCATCATTATCATTCTCAACCTCATCATCATTATGAGATACAATGGGATCTAAAGAGGATACATTCGTTCCTTTAGCCATAAGGCATATGTGAGAACCGGAGGAAGGTGATGATCAGATTGCTCTTGTAGCTCTATTCAAAACCTTGTCTTGTCCCATAAAATCTTCATTTTCCTCTACATGGTTAGCAACACAAGCAATATAGGAAGTAGAAGAATTTTTGTCATGGCAACAGTACACCCCAAGCATATCATCACAAGATTTATCCAAGTTAATTCTACATGATATGCAAGGACTATTAACACAAGCATGTAAGGAGTTTTGAGTGCTAGAAGTGTTAAGGTCCAAAGATAGATCATTGCAACTAGATAGAGATGAAGGATCACACATAGTAAGAACACTATCCAAATTGCAATTTCTATCACCACTCACCATATCATTACCTTGTGAAAAATCACATGTTGGTGAAGTGGTAGAGGATGAGAACTCATCTCGACCGGAAGTGGAAGCAACACAATCATCCTCAATAATGTTGGACAAAACATATTTATCTTGAAGTTTTGTCCATAACTCATGAGCGCTCCAAAAAGGAATGATTGAAGATGTAACTACATAGCTCAAAGCATTAATAAGCACATTAGAAGCTTGAGCATCGAGATATAAGTTTTTCTCATCCTCACAAGATAGATTTTTGAAATACATAGGAGGAGAAAAACCTATACCTACAATACTCTCCAAATTTGGGTCCATGTCCCAAAAATGAATAAGCATATGAGTTTTCCAAATATCATAATTTGTGCCATCGAATATGAACATGTCATTGTGCACTAATTCCCTATCCGACATCTTTACTATCAAGGCGGTGATGCCTAAAATGAGAGACTGGGCTCTGATACCAATTGAAAGGATACAGATGTCGCCTAGAGGGGGGCGAATAGGCGATTAAAACTTTTCCTAGAATAGCTCAACAAAGGAGGAATAAAACTAACGTTTACTTTGTTAAGCACAAAACTTAGAACAATCTGGGGTTCACCTATGTGCACCAACAACTTATGCTAAGCAAGACAAACAACTATGTGATAGCAAGATATATACTTCAAGCACGAAGGCTATCACAAAGTAAAGTGCATAAGTAATAGCTCGGGTATAGAGATAACCGAGGCACGCGGGGACGACGATATTTTACCGATTTCCTCCCAACATGGATTACGTATCGTTTGGAGAGGAGGTGGTATCTAACCACCTACGCCACAAAAGGCCTCCCTTATTCTCCGGTGAATCTCACCCCAACGGAATCGATCCATGCTTCCACTATCGGTGCACTTGTCGGTGGCAACCGGAACCTCTCACAAGGTTAGGGCACTTCTCCACAACTTAATTGGAGGCTCCCAACAAATGCCACAAAGGCCACAATGTGCAACACAACAAACCGTCTAGGGTTCCAAGAACCCAAGAGTAAAAAGCTTCTCAACTTTTACTCACCAAATCCTCCAGAGAGAACTCAAACCGATGCACCGAATGCAAATGGCAAGAACACCACAAAGGTGTACAAATCCTTCTCTCCCAAATTCCACCAAATCTACAAAAGCTTATGGGGAAATAAGAGAGGAATAACAATGGAGGAAATCCACAAAATACTCCAAGATCTAGATCCCAATATGTTCCCCTCACTTAGAGGAGAGATTGATTGGTGGGATTGTAGATCTAGATCTCCCCTTTAAAATCCCTCAAGAATATGCAAGAATCATAGGAGGGATTGAGAGGAAGCAAGCTCAATAAGGTCAACAATGGAGGAGAAAACTTGCAAGAATAGTTGGGGAACCATTGGGGAAGAAGGCCCCATAAATAGGTCCCCCCAAAATCCAACCATTGAAGCCCAAAAACACGAATCCCGGTACTACCGGACTTTTTCCCGGTACTACCGGACATTCCCGGTACTACTGGACATTCCCTGGGGATCCCAGGTCGCCAAACGCACCTTATTCAGTACCACCCGGTACTAAGGGGCGGTACTACCGGTCATCCCTGAACAAAAATGGCCATAACTTTTGCATCCGGACTCCGATTTTGATGATCTTGGGCTCGTTTAGAAGAGCACAACAAGATTTATAATATAATGCAAAGACACATCATAGTACAGCAAGGGAGGATAGATCCAAATAACGAAAGGTTTAACCTCTCTCAAAAAGACGAACCGATAAAACCTCCAACATCGAAAACGTAATAGAAAATGCATATGAGATCCGTTTTCGATGAACTAGAGCTTGTCATGGAGATTAACACAAGCTCTAAATCCTCACATGAGTAAGAACCAAATAATGGAAGGTTTTACCTATCTCTAAAATACAATCCGGTAAAACCTCCAAGATCAAAACACAATAAGATATAAAAGGGAAATCCATTTTTGATGAACTAGAGCTTGTTATGGAGATTACCACAAGCTCTATATCCTCACATGGATAAGAATAAATAACAACCAAATATGATGATGCAAGTATGCAAAGGTTTAAGCTCTCTCCAAACGATGTGACCGAGTTACTCATTTGAGAGACCCTCTTGATAGTACGGTTATCTATCCTAAACCCGGTCTCCCAACAAATATGAGACCGGCAAAAGGGAAAACCTCTCAATATTATACCTTTGCCTTGAGCAATCCACTTGATCTCGATGTAGACGATCTTGTCCTTCTCAAGATGGACACCTTTCTTGATTCCTCATCATCAATCCATGATCACCGAGGATGGCAAGCATCAAACATCATATATTCTATAGATGGCGCATTTTGAGATTGCACAACACATCTTCTCCTCATTTCATTGACCTTGAAGCCAACACATGCTCCAAGAGCTACCAAAGGACAATTCCTACAATGCGACTTAATACACACATTAGTCCATAAAGATTGTCATCAATTACCAAAACCACACATGGGGGTCCACATGTTCTTTCATAGGTCTACTAGGGAAAAAGAGCTATACTACATCTGTAATCCAGATCGAAGGTATTAGTGGTGCAACGGAATGTCTCCTCCTTCACCTTTATAGAGGCCTCCTCACTCTCACTCATCACTCACTCGCTCACTAATGCAATTGTCTCCACTGTCGCATCACCTTCTGCAAACCCCCAAGAAAACCCCAACCATGCCGACGATGGAGAAGAACGGCATGGTGGCCATCGTCACCTCCAAGGCCACCGGCGAGCAGGCCCCCATCCCCCTACATGCCCCCGTCGAGGCATTGAAGGCAAACGTCGTCCCCATCCAGAGACTCGTCCCCGCTTCTGCCTTAGCCGCCGGCGAGGAGGCCCCCGCTGGTCTCGGACAGATCCTGCTCGGATGGGACCCCTACGAGGATAAGGATTGCATCAATTCGGAGAACCCCTACGACACCAGCATTGCTAACCCATGGTCAGAGGTAACTAGGGTTTTCCCTCCTTCCTTTGTTCTTCCCGCATTCCCATCATTGGATGCTAGATCGTGTGTTATTAGGGTTCTGTTGTTCATATTTTCAATCTTTCGATGCTAGGTTTTTTTACAGTAGCTAATCCTCTTGTGTTAAATCCCATATTTCGATGAATCTCCTTGTTTGTATTTAAATCCTATTTAATTTCTCCTTTGAGTTGTAGTTAATGGATTCTCTAGTTAGTACTAGCGTCGATCTGTAGTTGGGATCAGTATTCTATTTGGTTTGAGATTTGGGGATTGGGAAATAATCAGGGGATCTTAGTCGTTTAATTTATGCAAGTAATCAATCCCGATAATCAAGGTATCTCAATCATATCCTTATTGTACTCTCCTATTTTTTCCAATAGGTGGATAGTAGCGATGCCTGCAATGACAACGAGTCCAAGGACACCAAGACTCGTGAGGTGCTGATGAGGCTGAAGTCTAGCCAGTACGACAACTTCTTCGCTGGCGACATCTATAGGTGCCCCTTATGCACCGGGAGATCCGCCACCAACTTCAACTCCATCGTGAAGCATGTCGAGGACGTGAAGACCTGCGGACTGTCCATGAACATCAATGGCTTTAGATCCAAGCACCAGGCACTCGATTTTCACCTCCGAAACCTCCAGAAGGCGGCCATCAAGGAGGGTCGCATGCCCCCGGTCAAGCCCAAGGCACCCAAGGTCAAGGGACCAGGCAGCAAGAAGTGGAGGAAGTGCCAAAGGGAGGAGGCGGAGGCCCTCCTGGCAGAGGCCATCAGGGGCCACTGATCTTGTGTTGCTGCTGTAAAGTAGCTTCCTTTGTATTATCTATTGAACTTGTCCGCTGCTGCTGCTGAGTAGCCTAATTGTCGAACCTCGTTAAGTATAGTACTATATTAGCTGTTTTATCTACATCTGCTCTGTTTACTGAATGTATTTATGGTGCTGGTTAGATTTGTTGCTCTAGGTTTGCTACCAGATTGAAAAAAAACAAGGGCCAAAAGGAACAATGATTAAAGAGAGAAGATGCTTTAAATTCGCTACCTTTTTGGGAAAATAAACACAACTTTTAGCGAGATAGAGGGGAAAATATGTTCTTAAAAAGGTCAATCATAAAAACAACAAGAAATAAAACTTTCAATTTACGCGACAGGGCGCACAAAACCATCAAACATGCTCCACATGGTCCCACACCATGTCCCCGTAACGCGTTCTCAACAAGTCGGACCCATGCAGTCCAACATGGCATGGCCCCACACGTCAGTATAATACGTATCTAACCAACCGGCCCCACTTGTCAACACATAACAGCGAGGGTCCACTATGGGACCCGACTAATCGAGGCCCCACTTGTCAGCATCTAACAGCAAGACTGACAGACAGTGAGTTTCAGATTGTGTGAGAGTTTCATAGTAGGATATAGGCAAAAGTAAGAAAAAGTTAAGCGGATGGGAAAAGTGAGTACAACTTGTAACAACCCTAGTTTTACTAAATAGACAATAGGGTTTGAATGTGCATTCATGAGCATCATCATTTAAAATGCATGCAAGAAAATAATCACAAAACCCTAAACCCTAGCTTCCCTCTTTATTTGAAATATGTTCAAATGGTTTTGAATATTTTGAAAAGTACAAAATTTATGGAACCCAAATGGTTATAAAGGGTCCCCACACTATTTTAAATATTTGTAAAAGTTCTGGTAATTTGAAATGGTTCAAAACAGATTTGAAACAAAAATACAAAGAGGAAATGCAAAACAGGAAATAGAAAAGGTTTTCAGAAAGAAAAACTATCCCAAAGCCTAACTGGGCCGAGCCCAGCTCCTCTTTCCTTGCTCTCTACCGCCCAGCGTACCTCCCCGCGGCCCACTCGTCCGTCTACAGCCCATCCCAGGCCTGGTACCACTTCGGCCTCCCCTATTCGTCATCTTCCTCCCACCGGCGAAGCAGCTACCTGGCAGCGCGTGAGCCGTCAATCTCGCCGATGCTGCGATGCATGGCGCCGCCTGCAAGGACGAGGATAAGATCGCCCATGTCCTCCTCTCTCGCCTCATACCCGTTTCACTCCTTCTCGCCCCCTCTGCCATTTTCCCCCTCTGGCCAAACCCTAGCTCAGCCAGAGCTTCGCGTCGTCGCCGTTTGAAGCCTCCCCGAGCCCCGACGAGATGCCCTGGAGGACCGCCGTGCTTCCCTCGTCCATCCCCTGGAAGGAATCGTCCGTGGGAGCCTGAAACCGAGCAGGTCGTCCGCATCTTCCCCGACTCCGATCGCCGCAGTCCCCGTCGATTCCGGCCACCCCGTATCTCGCCGTCACCTCCGTTCGCTTCCTGGTAAGCTATCGGTCCTATTGGAACCTCTCTCTTGCCCCCTCCTGCTCTGGTTCATCTCCCCCATGACCATCTGCAAGCTCTGTCGCTGGCCGCCACCATGCACCCTCCTCCGGCGACTAATCCTGGGCGGCGCCGCCACTTTCTGGCTCTCCTTGTTCTCCTTTTTCCAATGTCCCTGCTGCCGCATCCCCGCATGCCCTCAATCGCCCGCGCCGTGCTCGATCTGAGAGAGCACCATTGCTGATGTCAGCATGACGTCAGCATGGCATCATAAAATCCCTTTTTTGTTTTATTAATTGTTTTGTAAATTGTTTTCTGTAATTAATAAATACCTGACAGGTGGGGTCTAGATGTAAGTGAGATAAACATATTCAGAAATGTTTTCTATTTTAATAAAATGTTAAAAGTAATTCAAAAATCTAAATTGTTTTATAATATTCCAAAAATGATTTAAAATGAACTAAAAATGGAGAAATTCATAACTAATTCATTTTAAATCAGAAAAATACAAATAACATATCAAAATGTTCAGAAAATTAAGAGATACACAATAGATCTATAATCATACATTGTTAACCAACTTTCATAACAAGTTTAATTAGAAGAACAAAACAACCCCTCTCATATGCCTCCGAGGTTTTCCTAAGTTAGGGTTTGCACCTCTCGAAACCCCGATTAAATCACCAAGCATGATTTAAGGCTTTATTTCAATACAAATTAACTTGTCATATCATCATTGTTGATTGAGCATTGCATCGATGCCATGTGTTGATTGTTTCCCTTCCTTTTAGGTATTTGGTTCTTCCCCGGTAGAATACAATATCGGAATCGAGATCAAGTCCAAGACTGAAGACCGAGGTCAACACCATCGAAGCTCGAATACAAATACTTGATCAACTATAACCAAGTCAAGTACCAGATGTCCGAAGCTCTGCTTCCTGGATATCAACTGGCAAAGGCAAGCGAATCCCCACACATGATATAATCCTATGTTCTCAAGTATTTCAATTCTTGCCATGTGCATATGATTCCAAAGTGTTTTATCGATAGAAAGAGTAATCCTATCTGATGCATGTTTCCTTAATAGCCTATATTCCCTGATCCACTGCTCCTAGCATAACTAGGGTTTGGATTGTGAAGCATTGCTATAGCTATTACATCTGTTGCGCTTAGCCATGCTTAGTTGTTGCCACTGGTCCATGTTGGGGATATGCTATATGGGTATCCTCATAGCATGTCTCTTATCCGGATAACCTGGGTCGCCCATAGTTGGTAGCATGGCCCATGGCCTGATGGGAGGCCCAGTTAGATGGATCCAGAAGGGAGACCCATGCCGGATAAAGGAAGGCTACGGTGGAGTCACCAGCGTACCCGGAGCCTTGGAGTACAAGACAAGCTAGACTAGTTATAGTTAGTGTAGGACTCTGTAACCCGCCCAGCTAGGACTTTTCCCTGTAACCCTAGGACCTGGCGACTATATAAGTCGGTCATATGGGAGCCTTTAGGGCACAACTTCAGACGATAACTTAGAATTTCTAGTCACACCTCGCACAGCGAACATATCTCTGTAACTCGGCGTATTGCCATTATAGTGATTTATAGCAGGAGTAGGATTCCACCATCATTGTGGGATCTGAACCTGGGTAAGATATGTTACCTCGTACCCGTCAATCGTCCACCTTCCCCCACGTCTCTAAACACGCACTGTGAGGAACCCTCCATGGCGTACTCGTCGGAAATACCACGACAGTTGGCGCCCACCATGGGGCAAGAGGCGCTTCAGGCTCTTCAACGGGCGAGGACCAAGGTTTTTGCGGGAATCAGCGAAACCGTGGCCATTGGTCAAGTTCTCTTCTCCGACAATGTTCCGATCATCCCTCCCGACGAGTTCTGGATCCCGGCGAAGAAGAACCCTACGTGGTGCTCGATCGTCCCCATTGGAGACATCCACCTCTTCATTGACGAAACCGACTCGGGCACTAGTTCCCTGAGAGTCGGAGGAGCACCAAGACCCGCACGGACCGCATACGGGCAGGATACGTTTGTGGAAGGATCGATGTCGGATCTCTCCTTAGAGTTTACCGGCAAAGATCGAAAAAATGCAAGGCCCACCCAAACCGCCACTCTGTAGGATATAACGGTGGAAGATCACTACAAGTCCGCCGGCTTCACCCGCGTGTCTGGACAGCAGAGATCCAAGTTCGTCGGCGTGGTTACCATCTTTGATCTAGCGCGTTGCGTTCAGAGAGAAGGCGAAAACCCCCACGATTACCTTGTCTGGTGGCTCCGTATACGAGCCGATCGGACACACTACCCCAATGATGATGCTATGTATCACTTTGTGGAAGGACTGGACCAGGGAATGCTTCTCCGGCATTCTCTAAGGCGGCATCAGGCTTCAGGATGCCTCACCTTCGAAAGCATGGTGAACACCGTCCACAGCTACGCGGAGGCTGAGGGAACGTCTCAGGCGCTCATTGACGGAGCGCCACAAGCTCAACCACCACTACCTTCGGCTGCCATCGCCCCAGCTGCCCCACCACCTCCAATCATCGTCGCACCCGTTGCACCTCCACCCCCCGTCACCGAGGAAGCCCTGGCACCCTCCGACTCTTTGATTGACGCGCTTTACGCCGACTTCAGTGCAGATTCAGAGGAGATAGATTTCAGTCTGGAGGAGCTAGACTCTGCTATGCAGTAGATGGAGGAGGATTACCAGCGCGACGAGCAAGCCAACAACACCGTCACTTCCCGAGAAGTGTTCATCACCATTGGGACGGCGATGGATGAAGATCAACCTGGAAGAGATCCGCCTACAGCACTGGACAAGGGCACTACTAGGAAATCCTTCATCAGTGGCGCATCTGTATTGGTCTTCTGTGGCGCATGGCAGGGATGCCACTGTTACGTCGCCACTGATGAAAACTTCTGTGGCGCATTCCGAAATGCACCACAGAAGTCATGATACTTGGCCATAGGGTGTAGTGGGCCATGTGGGCCCCTGACTCAATGTTCTGTGGCGCATGGCCAACGAATGCGCCACAGAACCAGGGCCAGTGACCAGACACTATGGGCCCGGCACTCAGTGTTATGTGGCGCATACTGTGGTTATGCGCCACAGAAGGTTAAACTTCTGTGGCGCATATCTGACCTATGCGCCATAGAACACTGAGGGCACAAATTTGCACCAAATAAATGGCAGATAGAGATCTTTAATGGTGAAGGTATAAACTTCTGTGGCGCATATCCTTGTATGCGCCACAGAAGTTTGGTCAGAGCATGGTTAGACCTCGCCTGCTGTGGGTCCCACCAAACTTCTGTGGCGCATACGGAGTGATGCGCCACAGAAGATTCATGGTCCAACGGCTGGTGTGGGTCCCACCAAATTTTCTGTGGCGCATGGCTCTGGAAGATGCGCCACAGAAGTTTGGTGGTTCTGTGGCGCATTTCCCCGGATGCGCCACTGGATAACTTTTGTGGCGCATGGTCAGGACCATGCGCCACAGAAGGTATGTCTATCTATAGCTAGTTTCCTAGTAGTGGGGGAAGGGACCACCTCTCGCTGTCGTTTTTTGATCGCGTGAAAGACATGCCCCCTCCGCCTAACCCAGTGCAGCAGCCGCAGGAACTCGGCACCGGACCGAGCAACAATAACACTGCAAACTTGCCGCCTCTAGCATCTACGTCTACTGCTGCCCAAGTTACTCCAGCTGATAGAGTGATGTACGACAACCTCCTCGTCGAGCCATTGACCATAACTAATATCCGGAACGTGACCCAGCTTGACGAGAAGCGCTAGCAGCTGCTGGAGGAAGCGTGGGCCATAACGGAGCAAGGCGCTAAACTAGATCGAGATCTGGTCAACGCGCATAAGTCCATAGAGAAAGCTAGATCAATGGAGGCCGAGTACAAGACTCTGATCCAGCAGCAAAAGGCCAAGAAATCTCTGGCTTGCGTCATCAACGATCCTGGTGTGCGGTGAAACCTAGGATGGGCTCCCCCGAAGCCGGCACAAGCTAAGCCATACATTGACAGTGAAGGCAGGCAGGTGATGCCCACTCCTCTCCTCAACCTCGCGGTTGCCAAAACCCTTCTGGAGCAGGATCGATCGCCTGAGGCAGTGGAACAGGTCTACGACCTAGTGGCCAAGGCGGTGAAGCAGCAGGAAAAGGCCACCTCTTCGAGGCTTGAGTCTGACGCAGCATTTTGCCAGTCTAGCCAGCATAAGCCGCCAAGGGACAGATCTCCTCTTGATGTCGGGTCTCAGACGGGTTCGTCAAAACAAAGACGGAGGGATGCACGCAATAGGAAGGATGCTATCCCCATATCCTCCGACAATGGAGGCAAATCCCAACCTCGTCGCCCATCGCCACCGCCCCGCTCTCCCCGACATCATGAAGACGCCAAGGCTCACCGTCGTACGGATATGCCCCCGCCAAGGTAGGGCGGCATCGTCATTTGCGACAACGCAGAGCAGACCCGTCATGACGGAGAGCGCAACCAAGGACATAAGAGCAGGTCACGCCAGGACCCTCCGCGTCCGACAAGCAACCACGACAAGCATGAGGCATCGCAGGAGGGTAACAACAAGAAGGCTAACCCACCGCCACCTCCGTCTCCGTCGCCACCTAGCAGTCACCATGGCAGACGGGGCCCACGTCATTCACGCAGCCCATCCCCTGTTGACAAGAAGAAAAGAAGCCCGGAGCCATACGACGTACGTTCGCGGATAGACAAGATCCACGAGGCCCGGGAAGGACCATACCTGGGACCACATTGCTTTGGACCTGTTATATGGTCCGCAACTTACCCCAAACGTTTCCGGATTGACAAGACCATCAAACCCTATGACGACACCGCCAAGCCAGCAACATGGTTGCAGGATTACGACAACGCGGTGGAGATCGCCAGGGGTAACCCCAATGTCTCCGTCAAGTACCTCCCATTGATGTTGGCGGGCATGACCCGTCAATGGATTGATGACTTTCCGGAGAAATCCATAGCATTCATCAAGAACTTCGAGGGTACATATAAGCGTCCCTGCACTATTGGCGATCTACAACGGTGCGTGCAAGATAAAGACGAGACTTCTCGTGCCTACCTCTCCCGCTGGCTGGATATGAAGAATTCCTGCGCAGGAGTGCACGCTCAGACCACCATGGATGCCTTCATTTATGGGTTGGAAAGGGGCATGTTGCTCCGACATAAGCTGAAGCGCTTGCAGGACAACCACCAGCTTGACTTGAACTAGATGATTCAGTCAGCTAGTGAGTTCACAGCTGCCGACGATGATGCTCGCGGCTCCCTGCCGGCAACGGCCGTTCCAACTCAAGCTTGGAGGAACAGCAGCACCAAGCGGAAAATCGCACCATAAGAAAAGCAAACTCCCTACATGGTCGCCATGACTTTTGCAGGAAGAGGTGATGGCGGACAACGTGGCCAAGGGCGGGGAGCTGGTCGTGGGCAGCAGCGAAGAAGGGAAACTATCGGCAGCGCTCTGCATTCCCCAAACCTACGAAGAGTACCGTGATTTGTCATGCCTCGTACACCTCGATGCCAACGGCAAGGCCACCTACACCAATCACCATTGCAATTTCGTCAACGATCTCAAGGAGGACCCGGAGTCCGGCTACAAGCAAAGTTGGAAGAACAGACCGCGAGGCAAGGGCAAGGGGAAGAAGAAGGAGGAGGAGTCCAAGGATTCAAGTGACATGGACGAGGATGTTGACCCCAAGCACGCCGCCAAGAGCGACGGCAAAGGAAAGAACCCCTTCCAGAAGAAGGCGACATTTTCCACACTTTCCTTGGCACCCCCACCGTCCGACAATAGAAGACCTCTATGAGGATCCTGATGGCTACTTTACCCCCAGTTCCCCAGTACCTGCGCTGGTCGGAGATTCCAATTACTTGGGATAGGAAGGATCACCCAGACCTCATCCCTACGGAGAACCAATAAGCCATGGTCATCAACCCCCTGATTGACGGCAATGAGTTCACCAAGTGTATGGTGGATAGTGGAAGAAGCATCAACATCATGTACCTGGGTACACTGCAGAAGATCAACTTGACGGAGGCAAACCTTTGAGGTGGTCCCCTTCAAGAGCATGTACCACGTCATATTCGGCCGCGACATATTCCACACCTTCATGGCCAAGCCAGGCTTCATATACAACAAACTCAAGATACTCGGACCAAACGGTTTCATCATCGTATCCGGAAGCTTTGCAAAGACTAGGGACTGCAAAATTGGAGAAGCAGCCTACGCGGAAGCTGTCCTCTACAGCGACGAATTCAAGGAGATCTAGAGAAAGGTCGATGCCTCAGAAATGCCCGCGTCGAAGAAACAGATTTCAGACTCCGCCCCAGCATTCAAGGCCGCCATCGAAACCAAGTCGGTGGAACTTGTGGTAGGCGATGCCTCCAAGACCACCGCCATTGGGACGAACCTGGATCCCAAATAGGAAAGCGCACTCGTCGAGTTCCTCCATGAGAATAGGGACATATTTTCCTGGCAACCTGCCGACATGAAAGGTGTACCTAGGGAACTTGCCAAGCACAGCTTGAATATTGATCCAAAATGCAAACCAGTCAAGCAACCTCTACGACGCTTTGGAGATGAGAAGAGACGCGCCATAGGCAAAGAGATAGCTAGGTTACTTAAGGCTAGTTTTATCTGAGAAGTCCTTCACGCCCAATGGGTGGCCAATCCTGTACTTGTCCCCAAAAAGGGAACCAAAGAATAATGTGTGTTGATTACACTGGCTTGAACAAAGCATGTCCCAAAGATCCATTTGCTTTGCCTCGCATTGACCAAGTCATTGACTCGACGACTGGCTCGGAAATTTTGTGTTTTCTCGACGCATACTCAGGGTACCACCAGATCAAAATGAGGAAGTCGGACCAATTGGCCACTTCGTTCACTACACCCTACAACACGTTTTGCTATGTCACGATGCCCTTTGGGCTGAAAAACACAGGTGCTACATACCAGCGGACAATGCAGCACTGCCTACACGATCAAATTGGTCGGAACGTTCACGCTTACGTGCACGATATAGCGGTGATGTCTAAAAAGTCAAATGACTTAATCTCCGACTTAAAAGAAACCTTTGATAATCTCTGGAAATACAACATGATGCTTAACCCTAAGAAGTGCGTCTTTGGGGTTCCAGCCGGCAAATTGTTGGGCTTCATCGTTTCCTAGTGTGGAATCGAGGTAAACCCGGAGAAAATCAAGGC
Source organism: Avena sativa (assembly GCA_916181665.1). NCBI lineage: Eukaryota > Viridiplantae > Streptophyta > Magnoliopsida > Poales > Poaceae > Avena > Avena sativa. The sequence continues at coordinate 130,326,724 of OV702297.1, forward strand.
TATCTTAAACATAAACCGTCTGACAGGCCTAAAGGACATACAACGACTAACGGGTTGTGTTGCAGCAGTTAGCCGGTTTGTCAGTCGACTTGGAGAGAAGGCTCTGCCGTTGTACAAGTTGCTGAAGAAGGCGGACAAATTCACGTGGATGGACGAAGCAGATGCAGCATTGAAGCAGCTCAAGGAGACACTTTCCTCAGCGCCTATCCTTGGAGCACCCGAACCTCGAGAGCCCATGTTAATTTACATGGCGGCCACCAACCAGGTAATCAGCGTCGTCATCGTGGTAGAGCAGAAGGAACTAGGCTATGAGCACGGAGTTCAGCGACCAGTTTACTATGTAAGCAAGGTCTTGACGAAGTCCAAGCAGCATTACCCGCACTACCAAAAGATAGCTTATGGAGTATTCCTTGCTTCTCGGAAGCTGGGGCACTACTTTCAGGAGCACCCAATCACAGTGGTGAGCAAGACTCCACTGTCCGACATTATCAACAACAACGACGCTATAGGAAGGGTCACGAAGTGGGGCATTGAACTTTCCGCCTTCGAGATCACCTACAAGAGACACGACGCTATCAAGTCACAAGCCTTGGCAGATTTTATCGCAGATTGGACGGAGATGCCAGATGCTACCTCATTGCTGGAGCCAGAATACTAGGTGATGCAATTTGACGGATCAAAGCTGCTCAATGGCTCGGGGGCTGGTGTACTACTACAGTCACCAATTGGGGACAAGCTACACTACGTTCTGCAGATCGACTTCGAGGCTACGAACAACATGGCGGATTACGAAGCACTAATTCACGGATTATGCGTAGCCAAGGATATTGGCATCAAGCGCATAGTTTGCTGTGGAGATTCGACTTGGTTGCCTAGCAGGTGGCTGGCACCTGGAATGCACGGAACCCTATGATGGTGGCATATCGAGACGAAGTGGACAAGATAGCCAAGTGCTTCTTGGGCTACGAGGTCAAAGTATGTACCTAGGGAGCAAAACGAGGCGGCTGATCTGCTGTCTAAGCTTGGATCAGGGCGCAAACGAATTCCGCCTGGAGTTTTCTTGGAGCATCTACGGACACCATCCGTGAAGGGAGCATACATCTACAACCCGGATAGAGTTGACTCTTTCGTCCACATGGTGGCAAAGGTCCCTCTGGCTTGGACAAAACTGTTCATGGAGTTTCTCGAACACGAAACTTTGCCCGATGAAGTCGAAAGACGGCAAATAGTACGTCGAGCAAAGGTCTATACCATAATCAATGGACATCTCTACAAAAGAAGCACTACTGGTGTATACCTTAAATGTGTTTCCTAGCAAGAAGGTATTGAAATCCTACACAAAATCCATCTTGGAGATTGCGGGCATCAAGCCGCTCCCCGATCCTTGGTCCCGAAAGCCTTCTGGCAAGGATTCTACTGGCTGACCGTGAAGGCGGACGCTGACAAGCTGGTTGAGATATGCATGGGATGCTAGTATTATGCCCGATAACCACATGTTCCTGCTGAAGAATTGCGAAAAATACCAATAACTTGGCCGTTTGCAGTCTGGGGGATAGACATGGTGGGACCGTTACAAACGGCACCATGTGGATTTACGCATCTGCTAGTAGCAGTTGATAAATTCACTAAATGGATAGAAGCTAAACCCGTTAGAAAGTTTGATGGGGCAACTGACCTTAGGTTTGTCCGAGATCTAGTGGTGAGATTTGGTCTCCCACATAGCATTATCACCGACAACGACAGCAACTTGTCACTCGGAGAAGTGGAGGCTTATTGTTGGGACAAAGGCATACGACTTGACCTTGCATATGTGGCACACCCACAGTCCAATGGTCAGGTTGAGCGAGCCAATGGATTAATTCTGCAGGGAATCAAGCCACGTCTTGAGGCACCGCTACATAGAGCATATGGAGCCTGGGCGGAAGAATTGCCATATGTGCTGTGGAGTTTGTGAACTACCCCCAACAGATCCACCGACTACACCCCTTATTTCATGGTATATGGAGCAGAAGCCATCCTGCCATCCAACAGCCTTCACGATGCACCAAGAGTTGCCACCTACGACGAAGATGACGCTGAAGAATCCAGACGCCTAGATGTGGACCTTCTCGAGGAGGAGTGCGTTTTGGCATGCCAAAAATCCGCCATCTACTAGCAGAAGCTATGCAGCTACCATAGTCATCGTGTTAGGCATCGCTCTTTTAAAGAGGGGGATCTGGTGCTCCGACTTAAGCAGAAGAAGTCACACAAATTATCCCCGCCATGGGAAGGACCGTTCATCATAAGCAAGGCGCTGCTCAATGGGTCTTACTACCACGTTGACAATCATGAAGTGAAGGATAGACCCAACAAGGATCATAAGCGTAAGCGACGTGACCCGGATGATGACTACCCAGAGCTTGATCAGCCATGGAACATAGCACAGCTACGTCCTTTATACACTTAGCATATTTTTTATCTATTCTGTATCTCTTATATGATCAATGAAATAAAGCTCTTTGGTTCACTCATTTTTCTGAGTCTTTTACCTCCTTTAGTGTTCATTTTTTGATCGTATAAAACATTTATGCACAAGCTTTGCGATTGCACTTGTGAAAATTCCGCCTTCGGGCCTTAGCTTAAGTTTTCCGGTCTACACGTTCTTTGTTGTTTCTATGTGGATTCTGGAGTAGTGACTTTTGGCACTTATTGTCGGCGATTTTGTGCTTAGGTTATTGATGGTGCCATTGGGCATCATCACCTGAGCGCATGGTTCCGACAACGAGTCTTCTGACTCATGAAAGGTCAAGCATAAAAACCAAAGTAATGGATAAGCTAGCACTTGCTTAAAAATATATACATGCTGGAACTAGTTCTTAAGTAGCAGGACATACACCATTGTTTTCCGCCTTAAGTTAATACATAGTTTTTTCCGCATAACACATTCCAGGTGAAACAAATATTACAAGTTGTTTTTATTCCTCTGGTGCAGGTGACTTGGAAGCAACATCATCGGCAGCGGGAGAGTCACCTCCCTCGAAGTCGGAAGTATTGAGGGACTCGGAGGAGCTTTGTCCTTTGTCTTCAATGGTCTTCATGGGCACAAAGACGTTAATGTCGACCAAATCGGTGACTCTGGTGTCATAACCCGCGAGCGACGCCAAGATAGATTCATGGTTTATCTTTTGGCCTTCATCGTCTACGTCGGGGATACCGGAGGTTACCGTGTCGATGTCGGCATTCTCGTGCACATGAATCTTTCCAGCTTGAGATACCGGAGGTTATCTTTTCACCATTGACAATGCCATCCTGGCGCCAGCCCGTGCACATGAAGCTTTCCAGCTTGAGATACGCTCGGGGGCTCGACGCAGGATCTCCGAGACTTCGTCACAGAGTCCACTACCTTGATATTAATATCGAGGGGCTTGGCAATCTCCTTGGTCTGTGCGATGGCAGTGTTGATAAAGTTGCCGGCAAGGACCATGCATTCCTTTGGCGGAGGAGGCGGCCGGGTTAAACCCATAGGAGCTGCAAATTTCCGACAAAGGAACGCATGAGTTCAGTAATACAACAAATTCAGAGTATCCAGACTACAGAAAGTTCAAGATGGAGAATCACTTACTGAAGATGCTGATCTCAGCCTGCCGGAGAGTCTCCGCCATAGAGTCCCGTTCTTGTTGGAGGAGCTTATACGCTTCATGATGGCGTTGATTTTGCTCATCGGCAGCTTTTTCTGCTCCTTCAATATCGCGATCTCCTCCTTCAAGTGGTTCATTTACTCGCTGGCGGAGTCCTACAGGGCTTTCATCGAGTCTTCATGCATCTTCAGCATGTCCTTTCTCTCTTGCTTGAGGATCTTGTTTTTGCTATCCAGCTGTTGAATATGCTTGGATTGCTCAACAATATCCTTCGCCTTGGAAATGGTTTCTGCAAGTCGGAAAAATAACAGTACATGGTGAGTACCCGGATAATGTTGGCACAAGAACAAGTCGGAATGCGAAAAAGAAAGGAAAACAGACGCTTGCTCTTGGTGATCTGTTCCTTCAAGAAGGCAGTTTTACCCTTTTCAGCCTGCAAATCCGTGCGCATCTTCTGGTACTTGTCATTGGACATGCCCCTCCGAGCATTCTCATTATGTGGAAAGAAGAAAATTAAACATTTTTTTGGTCTACTTGGAGCATCTAGACAGAAAATTTCCACCTAGACACGGGGCTACAGCGAGAGTTTTTTAACTTAGCAATATGCTTAGTCTTTCTTTAAGCATCTAGTCGGCACTAATTCAGTTTTCGATTAGAAGCTTGGGGGCTATAGTATAAAGTTTTTTAACTCAGACATATGCTTAGATTTTCTTTAAGCATCTAGTCGGAACTAATTTAGTTACAACTAGAAGCTTGGGGGCTACAGTATCGAAATTTATACACACTATGTATGCTACTCTTAAAGCATCTAGTAGGAATAATTCATTCAAACTATATGCTTGGGGGCTACAGTGAGAGGTTTTCTAGCTTAGTCACTCTTAGAGCATTTAGATGCAAAGACCTATGGTTTTCCGTCTAAATTCTCAGGGGCTACAGTGGGATACTCATATGAAATGCAAAAGGCAAAGAAAACTTACAAGTGCAATGATCTTGAGGTTGGTAGCACTCCCAGCCAGCAACTTGCCAAAGGATACACTGTTTCCTTGCAAGATCTCTTCTTGCTGGAGAAGCTCCTCGAGACCGCACGTTGGATATGTCGGCGCCGCACCAAGAACCAGAGAGGTGCTACCCGGCGTAAGTGCCGGATAGACTATCTTCGGGAACTCTATGGCTTTCTTGGGGGCGAGGACACCGCCTTCGGCAGATGTACCACATTCCACCACCGCCTTACCGCTAACCATGGCATCCTCAGCCGAAGCTTCAGCCATTTGGTTTGCGACACTCTCCTGCGTCGCCTGTTCGCCAACAACAGCGAGCTCTGTGGAGGCGCCTGAGTCCACTTCCATGGCGGAAGGGCCAGATGCTTATCTAGCTTGAGAGCTTGTCGGAGCAGACGAGTGCTGGACGATGGGAGTGACAGGGGCAATGGCAGGATATGCGTCACGATGCAGCATATCCTTTATGGTTCTAGAAGCCTCCAAAGTTTTGGAGGACTTCTTCAAGCTGGTTGTGGCTTTCTTCCTGAAACATGCAAAATGCATAAGTACGGGAATAAGACAGACAATGGACAATTTCGGAGAGAAAGAGGCTTACACAAGAGGGGGTGCTTTGGCAAAGGGGATCCCGGCAACCTTTCTTTTCTCCGCCTCCAGGGTGGCGGTAGTCTTCTTGGAGGCTCCACCCTCCGTCTTCTTTTTCTTGCCTCTGTCGGCAGCGTTAGAGGTGGAGCTCTTCCGCTTTCACGCCAACGGAGCATCACCGTCGGACACGACGGTGACTTCCTTCATCTTTGGATCATAGATTTGAGTATCCATGTTGTCCACATCTATCTCGCTAAGATGTTAAGTGAAAAGCCGCCGTGTTAGATTAGATGGTAATGGCTAGACGGAAGAACTGGAGTAAATGTCATATAGGGAAAATAAATAGGTACCTTTGGGCACTTGCTCTCTACGAACATGTCGTAGGTGATGGTGAAGCCACGCTTCCTATATTTCACCTTGACGATGTCCTTGAGGCGAAGCTTGACGGAGTCGCTCGAGAAGTTGTCCTCGGAGATGCGGAGGCTATCCCTTCTATCGTTGGAATACTCGTGCATCAGCTTCGAGCGGTGCTGCAGAGGATGGATCTGGTCAGACCCATATCTACGAACCACTCTATCCGCCTTATAACGCGGGAAGCATCGATGTCGGATGGAAGGGAGGCCTAGGATCTCCATGTCGAGGCTTTAGCGGCAGCTCCATCGACAAAGTCCGGGTACATTACTTCTCGGTTGGCCAAAGGGATATCTGGGCCATAGAACTAAGTACGCTGCCAGTTCTTGTAGGACTCGTGGCCGACGATGTCGGGGAACCGCCGGCCAGGCCGGATCTTAAAGCTAATGGTGCCACAATTTCTAAGTTCATCTTTGCTGGCTCCGGCTTCGCGCTTGACGGTGAAGAAACATATGAAGATATCTAGCCTAGGCCTAATCCCAAGATAACCCTCGCAAAGTGCCACATAGTTGCTAAGCGCTAAGATGCTATTGGGGGAGAGGTTCTATGGCTGTACTCAATAATGATTTAAGGATAGTGAGGAAGAAGTTGGAGATGGGCAGGGAGACGCTGCATACCATTTGTGATTTGAGGTACACCTTCTCTCCAACTTGGGGAGAAGGAGTGACCTCACCGGCCAGCGCCGCCCGCCAGGCGAGCCCCTACATCGCGGGGAGGTAGCCCTCATTGATCATTTCCTTGATATCACAGTCCATGATATCCGAACCACGCCAGTCGCCTTTGTGGGAGTCGTATTCCTCCTCCAGCAGCTCCAGTGCCGCTGAGTTATGGTCGTCGCCGGTGGTTTCCACCACCGTGGACTTGGGAATAACTAGCCCCTTTGGAGGCACGATGATGGTGCTTGCCGGCTTCGCCTGACGCTGCCATGGAAGGGGAGGAGCTACTGTTGGCCATTGGGAGTGTTCGGTGGTGACTGATGAGATTGGGAGCTAGGGTTTTTCGTGCGAGGCGCGGAGAGCTCAAGGAGACGCTCACCTAAGGAATAAGAAGATGGAGAGGAGAATGAGGTGAAAACGTAAATTTTCCACTGCAGCTACTATTTATGGTCTCCAGCATCAAGATTCATGCAGCGTGATCGAATTGTTGCCGCGTAGGAGACGTGTGCGGGGGCGTGCGCGGAAATTTTGCCACGTACTAGCTGTCGCCGCCAACGGTTCGTATCGCTCGCACGGAAAAAGTGGACATGATTGCGTTCTCTGCATGTGTGAGTTATGAGGCATTGCTGACCTATGTCTATGTCGCCCTAGATGTCATAGGCAGATGAACCATCACATCGGAAGATCCCGGCATGGACGGATCCAGTCCGGCTACGGAAGAGTACGATAGAAGATTCGGCAATTCTCCGACTTACAAGTTGAAGACGGAGAAAACCTTGCAGGGTTCTTTGGGAGGACTACAAGATGTTGCTTGACGATTTGCCGACATCCATCTAGAAAGAGCATTCAACGTGAAGAGGCAAGACGGTGCAAGATCTCGTAGTTCTCTGGGGACTACTGTTGGGGATATGCTATATGGGTATCCTCATAGCATGTCTCTTATCCGGATAACCCGGGTGGCCCATAGTTGATAGCATGGCCCATGGCCTGCTGGGCAGCCCATTTAGATGGATCCAGAAGGGAGACCCATGCCGGATAAAGGAAGGCTAAGGTGGAGTCACCAGCGTACCCGGAGCCTTGGAGTACCAGTGTAGGACTCTGTAACCCGTCCGGCCAGGACTTTTCCTTGTAACCCAAGGACCTGGCGACTATATAAGTCAGGCCTATGGGAGCCTTTAGGGCACAACTTCAGACGATAACTTAGACTTTCTTGTCACACCTCGCACAGCGAACCTATCTCTGTAACTCGGCGTATTGCCATTATAGTGATTTACAGAAGGAGTAGGATTCCACCCATGTTGTGGGATCTGAACCTGGGTAAGCTGTGTTACCTCGTACCCGTCAACCGTCCGTCTTCCCCCATGTCTCTAAACACGCACTGTGAGGACCCCTCCATGGCGTACTCGTCGACAATACCACGATAGTCCATCCGGTTGATGAATCAGAGCTAGGAATGAACCTAGTATGACAGGATGACATGGTAAGATCAGAGCTGAAAGTTAATCATGCTAAGGCTTGTATGGGAGGCCACAGTGGGTTGTGGTTTTTGCAGTCCCATACTTGTCACCCCTAGGACCCGATGTTCTTGCCTCTTGAATCAAGACGAGCGTACAGCCACACGGGGGCCTGGAAACCCCCTCGACCAACTAACTTGCCGAGTAGATTCCATGAGTCACATAGTTCGGGCTTTCCATTCGACATACGCATCTTGGATGTTCTTGAATGGAGGTGAAGGAGGTGCATTCATAACAGGTAGGTAAGCGTGGCCGGGAACAAGAGATGCCCGGCATCCGTAATCTTGAACCCTGCGCACATCATTAGGGACCGGCTTCGGGACTCGACCCGTTACGGCAACATCTCTCTAGTGCGTGACTCATGGTCTCGGCAAAAGCAAGGTAAAGGTCGTGTCCAACCACTCTCTGCCAGCCTTCCAAGGAAGAGGGCTAATGTTAAATGGCATTAAGAATTGGTTGGTACGTGTGAGTAAAAGTTGTACACCTCTGCAGGGTTATTAATCTTTTCGAAAAGCCACGTCTGCGGTTATGGACGACATGGGAATGGACGTGAAGATCATAGATAACTTGAACCTAATCGTAAAACTTGGCAAGTTAAATAATGTGTGCTTAAGGATGCTTCCTCAGGGATCGAGGGGGTGATCCTAGATAGGTTCAACTGATGATGATTCGGTGGATATCATAAGATGATCGAAGTTAGTGATATCGCTCCCTTATCCCCTTTTAAAATATTTTGATTAGTCGAGATTCTTATCCCTCTTGTTTTACAAACAAAACTGGCGTTATGCGAAATAACTCCACCAGCCATAAGTCTTGCGGAGTATATCCTGTACTCACCCTTGCTTCATTGATACTTTTGCAGCAGGGTAAGTGTTACCATAGAAGACGAGTTCTTCACGGCATCGACATCGACGAGTAGCTTGGGGTTCCCAGTCGGCAGTCTGGAATCTATGGATTGGACGTCATCGTTATTCTTCAGGACTCTTAGGCCATTTGTTAAGTTTGCTATACTTAATAGCATAATTTTCCTTCCGTTGTTTGATGTTTGTGGTCAGTGACCTCTGCTTGTAATATTTTGGTTCTTTGCTCAGTTATGAGCTTGCTGTAATAAATTTTGTGTCGTAGGGTCACTGTTGTGTTATCAATTCTCTCTCTGTACACTTTTGAGATTTAGGTTAGGCTTATGTTCATACGAAGGTCTGGGATTTGTCTAGCCCTAATCCCGGGGGTGTCACAGGTTTTGGTATCAGAGCAGTACCGACTGTAGGAAGCCTTTCTATTGGTCGATGTTGAGTCTAGTACTTGTGAAAACTATTTTCAAAGATGAAAATTATGTGTGAAAACTCTAGTATGATTCTTTTTCTCCTTATCCAGTTTCGCTCTAACTCTGGGTTACCTTATCTTGTGTTGATTTGGAAAAGTTTTGCTATCTCGTCTTTTCCTTCAAAACTTAGGTGCCTCTTCAGGCATGTCGTTTCTCAACCATTTGACCTAGTGTTGAGTTCTTCAGAGTCTGGTGTGTGTGTGCTCCTTGTTCCCTTTGATCCTAATCGTTTGAGAGATTCCTTTCTATCATGATCTCTCTATCCTAAGGGTCCACAACATTGTGTTGATGGTTCCACAATGTTCTGTTCTAGGTCTCGAGGTTTCTTTTCGCCTCGTGTGCCTCCTTTTCATTTGTTTGGGTACTTCAGAAGTCATTTCTTCTCTTGGAAGCTGCCTCGTGATTACTATCTTGTAGTGTACGCTTTGTCACTCAAGTAGTAGTTACTCTTATCTTTGGGTTTTAACCCTTGGACTTGAACCTAAGATCCCTGATTGTGCCGGATTCTAGTTTTGTGAATCTTGTACATGAAGCTGACCTTTAACCCAAGATCCATTTTGTTGACCCCTGGCATTAATGTTCATACATTACCTCAGAATGGCTAATACCTTCTAGTATAGCCTTCAAGCTTGTGGATATTGTCGCTACTGAATAGTGATGATAAAGGACTTCCCCTACCACATGCTTCGGCAGCTGTTCTTTAATGGAATCAAATAGATCACGACAAGAGTACTCCTCGTGAGTCTCGCTTCTATACTCGCGACTCTGCCACACCTTCCTTTTCTATGCATCGGTTTTCACAAGATTGTTGACTTATGCATCCACATCTCGGAAATCTAACCTGAGCATGTTCTTTACCTTGTTGCTTTCCGACCATTGCCTACCAGTTGGTAGCCAAGTAGTAGTGTGCATTGGTGTCTTCCGATGCAGGCTACTCTTGTGGTCCATCATGACAAACCAGTTCGGGATGTCTAGGAGAAACAAACTCCAGTACCTCAACATTTCAAAGACCAGGTCAAAGTGTTGTAATCCGCATATCAATAAGCATTGATTAGTTTATGTTCTCTTCCACCTTAAAGTGTCACACTCTTTCATAATAAGAGGCCGTGTTGAGTTCCATGACCCTCTTAATGAAGTGATGCTCTTACACATATTACCCACCCTTCCTCTGAGTTTTTGTGCTCGGGAATGATGCATGTGGATATTGATGTGGCCATATAAGATTCTTAGCAATTCTTATTGCTTTGAACTTCAAGGACATTTGTATCATTCTTAGCGTGATGCATAACTTTATCACTAAGCCAAGTATGATTGTACTACCAAGTTCGATATTCTGGTACACCCTCTTCGGTCAAAGAGTTAGGTTCATGCCAAAACTCTAAGACTATAACCTCTTACCTTACCAAGCAAGTTTCCTCTCGAACTAAGTGACATATCGGTGGTTCGTGATATTCTAGACGTCTTCCTAGAAGTATCTCCATGTTGCCACATGACCGTGTTGTCAGGTTCTTCAGCAAGAAAGTTCTTTGAACTGCTCTTTTCTCCAAGGATCCATGCTGGATACCCCTGAACAAGTTGGTTGAGCTTAAACAACAACTTGGAGAGCTGTAAGACAAAAGTTTTGTTCAACTTTGTTCCTTCTTAAAGGTATGTCTACTTTTGTTCGTGTTGAAGTAAAATATTATGTCCTTTGTGGATATGTTATCTTCCCTCCTTTGATTTGAGTTGGGCAATCATCAAATCAAACTCAGCTCTAAGGACTATCCTAATGGTGTATCTACTCGTGATGTTTCACTTAAGTACATCTTCATGTTCTTTGGTTTGACCAGTATTTCTGCCTTGTTCATACAACATATGATTCCATCTTTTTGGAGTGTATAAATAAGTTTGTTATTGAGCCCATCGATGACATTCTTAACTTCTCCATGTTATATCAGATTGTATGGAACATTTGGCATTAATGTTGGAAACTTTTGAGAACCATCTTCGTGTTATCTCGAATTATGTGTTCTGGATGTTAGAAGTAACCTTCTCCGGTTCACGTGCAAATGTTGAAAGATGTCACTTTGGATCTGAGTATCGTTGTCTTTGTTTCTTCGGGAATCATTTCAAATTAGTCAAGCATGCGTGAAGAATTATTGATATGGTAGTTTGATACCTTCACATCTCGAGAAGATCCTCCAAGCACACCAAGCCACTGATTGAGTTGTTCATGGAAGATAAGAAGTCCAACAAAACTCCGATATCCTCCTAAATGTTCCCCAACAAGGATTCAGTTCTGTTTCATTGCAAACAATTCATGTAGATGCAATTATCTCTTGATAATTTGCTATCACATGGGTTTCGCAATCTAGTTCATATTTTGGAGCTTGACATTGAAGTCCATGTCTCGAGAATCTAGTGACTTTATCTCTATGGTAAATGTTGCACACTTTCTATTTGGATATGCTAAGTCTGAAGTATCTCTCCACCTAACCAAAGCTGAATCTCAAGTAGCAATGATGGTTGGTGTCCCTCAAGGTTATGACATAGGTCTCTCTATACATCTAGCAAGATTGATGTAATGGCTGACACACTTAGCCGGAAAGACCTTTTGTCATATTCCCTTGATTCAGCAATAACAACCACTCTTCATGAGGCTTCTTCTATTATTTATTATAGGAGTTGTTCTTATGGTTTTATTTGTATCTGAAGTCCGACCTTTACTTGATGACTGATTAAAGGCTTGTTAAAAGTTGGATATTGGTGTTTCAAACATCAAGGAGAACATTTAAAGTAGAGTTGCTAAATGTCTCTCGGTCAATCTTCCAGACCCTTTTATGATGGAAAGCGTCTTGTTATGCCAAGTACTTGGAGTCTGAGAATGAATTTTCTTTCTTCTCGTGTCATCAGGAATCTTCTCAACTATTCATCTTGGTGGTGTAAAGTGATATCTTGATCTTTGGCAAAGATTATGATAGTTCTAGATGAATAAAGAGTTTCCTTCCCGCTTTCTTAAACATGTTCGAACAACGACCATGATTTTGGTAATCAATAGTTTCTCTTTTACATGTTCCTTGTAACTCTTACGAGTCCTCTCCACCAAAACACCTTTCTATCTTGGCCTTCTGTTTAACCAAAGAATGAACCTTCTGTGTCAAAAGTATTTCAACACCTTGGTTTTGTTGGTATCTATCTTTTCCACCTGTAAAGCTCTATTAAGTTGTTTAGTAGAGGTTTACCTCTCAAAGTCTGTGTTCCTTTTCCATCTGTTGGAAGTCTCCTTCCCTCAGAAGTCAAAACTCTTTTGCAAGCTCCATGGTCTCAATCCTTATGAAGACCAGTTATCTGTCACCTTGAAAATCATCTCCTTTTGTTTCCTCCGTTACCTTGACGTGTTACATGTTTGTTGGCTCTAGAGATGTTCACGAAACATCTATCCATGAGTTAACCATGAGATACTCAGTTTGTGGTTCCGTGTCATTCCCTCTTTTCCTTAGTGTGAGCAGCCACCTTAAAGATTGTGAAGCGCTTCATCCACTCGTCATGGTGGCATGGATCAACCTCTTCGAGAAGATCGTCGAAGTTTAGTGTAACCCTGTTCCTTTTATCTTCCTACCTAGGAATCTTGGGTCGAGATTCTTTTAAGGGGGATAGAATTGTAACAACCCTAGTTTTACTAAATAGACAATAGGGTTTGAATGTGCATTCATGATCATCATCATTTAAAATGCATGCAAGAAAATAATCACAAAACCCTAAACCCTAGCTACCCTCTTTATTTGAAATATGTTCAAATGGTTTTGAATATTTTGAAAAGTACAAAAGTTATGGAATCCAAATGGTTATAAAGGGTCCCCACACTATTTTAAATATTTGTAAAAGTTCTGTTAATTTGAAATGGTTCAAAATAGATTTGAAACAAAAATACAAAGAGGAAATGCAAAACAGGAAATAGAAAAGGTTTTCAGAAAGAAAAACTATCCCTAAGCCTAACTGGGCCGAGCCCAGCTCCTCTTTCCTTGCTCTCTGCCGCCCAGAGCACCTCCCCGCGGCCCACTCGGCCCGTCTGCAGCCCATCCCAGGACTGGTACCGCTTCGGCCTCCATGTTCGTCGTCTTCCTCCCGCCGGCGAAGCAGCTGCCTGGCAGCGCGTGCACCGTCGATCTCGCTGATGCTGCGATGCATGTCGCCGCCTGCGAGGACGAGGATAAGATCACCCGCGTCCTCCTCTCTATGATCATACCCGTTTCACTTCTTCTCGCCCCCTCTGCCGTTTTCCCCCTCTGGCCAAACCCTAGCCCGGCCAGAGCTTCGCGTCGTCACTGTTTGAAGCCTCCCCGAGCCCCGACGAGATGCCCTGGAGGACCGCCGTGCTTCCCTCGTCCATTCCCTGGAAGGAATCATCCGTGGGAGCCTGAAACTGAGCAGGTCGTCCGCATCTTCCACGACTTCGGCCGCCGCTGTCCCCGTCGATTCCGGCCACCCCGCATCTCGCTGTCGCCTCCTTTCGCTTCCTGGTGAGCTACTGGTCCTCTTGAACCCTCCCGCTTTGGTTCATCTCCCCCATGACCATCTGCAAGCTCCGCCGCTGGCCGCCACCATGCACCCTCCTCTAGCTACCAATCCTGGGCGGCGCCGCCACTTTCTGGCTCCCCTTGTTCTCCTCTTTCCAATGCGCCCGCTCCTGCATCCATGCCTGCCCTCAATCGCCTGCGCCATGCTCGATCTGAGAGAGCAGCATTGCTGACGTCAGCATGGCATCATAAAATCCCTTTTTGTTTTATTAAGTGTTTTGTAAATTGTTTTCTGTAATTAATAAATACTTGACAGGTGGGGTCTAGATGTAAGTGAGATAAACATATTCAGAAATGTTTTCTGTTTTAATAAAATGTTAAAAGTAATTCCAAAATATAAATTGTTTTATAATATTCCAAAAATGATTTAAAATGAATTAAAAATGGAGAAATTCATAACTAATTCATTCTAAATCAGAAAAATACAAATAATATATCAAAATGTTTAGAAAATTAAGAGCTACACAATAGATCTATAATAATGCATTTTTAACCAACTTTAATAACAAGTTTAATTTGAAGAACAAAACAACCCCTCTCATATGCCTCCGAGGTTTTCCCGAGTTAGGGTTTGCACCCCTCGGAACCCCGATTAAATCACCAAGCATGCTTTAAGGTTTTATTTCAATACAAATTAACTTGTCATATAATCATTCTTGATTGAGCATTACATCGATGCCATGTGTTGATTGTTTCCCTTCCTTTACGGTATTTGGTTCTTCCTCGGTAGAATACAATATCAGAATCGAGATCAAGTCCAAGACTGAAGATCTCGGAGTTCTCCGGGGGCTACTGTTGGGGATATGCTATATGGATAACCCGGGTGGCCCACAGTTGGTAGCATGGCCCATGGCCTGCTGGGCGTCCCAGTTAGATGGATCCAGAAGGGAGACCCATGCGGATAAAGGAAGGCTATGGTGGAGTCACCAGCGTACCCGGAGCCTTGGAGTACAAGACAATCTAGACTAGTTATAGTCAGTGTAGGACTCTATAACCCGTCTGGCTAGGACTTTTCCCTGTAACCCTAGGACCTGGTGACTATATAAGTCAGGCCTATGGGAGCCTTTAGGGCACAACTTCAGACGATAACTTAGACTTTCTAGTCACACCTCGCACAGCAAACCTATCTCTGTAACTCGGCGTATTGCCATTATAGTGATTTATAGCAGGAGTAGGATTCCACCGCCATTGTGGGATCTGAACCTAGGTAAGCTGTGTTACCTTGTACCCGTCAACTGTCCACCTTCCCCCATGTCTCTAAACACGCACTGTGTGGACCCCTCCATGGCGTACTCGTCGGCAATACCACGACAGTCCATCCGGTTGATGAATCAGAGCTGGGAATGAACCTAGTATGACAGGATGACGTGGTAAGATCAGAGATGAAAGTTAATCATGCTAAGGCTTGTATGGGAGGCCATAGTGAGTTATGGTTTTTGCAGTCCCATACTTGTCACCCCTAGGAGCCGATGTTCTTGCCTCTTGAAACAAGACGAGCGTACAACCACACGGGGGCCTGGAAACCCCCTCGACCAACTTACTTGTCGAGTAGATTCCATGAGTCACATAGTTCAGGATTTCCATTTGACATACGCATCTTGGATGTTCTTGAATGGAGGTGAAGGAGGTGCATTCATAACAGGTAGGTAAGCGTGGCCGGGAACAAGAGATGCTCGACATCTGTAATCTTGAACCCTGCGCACATCATTAGGGACCGGCTTGGGACTTGACCCGTTACGGCGGCATCTCCCTAGTGCGTGACTCATGGTCTCGGCAAAAGCAAGGTAAAGGTCGTGTCCAACCACTCTCTACCGGCCTTCCAAGGAAGAGGGCTAATGTTAACTAGCATTAAGAATCGATTGGTACGTGTGGGTAAAATTTATACACCCCTGCAGGGTTATTAATCTTTTCGAAAAGCCATGTCCACGGTTATGGACGACTTGGGAATGGTCATGAAGATCATAGAGAACTTGAACCTAATCGTAAAACTTGGCAAGTTAAATAATGTGTGCTTAATCATGCTTCCTCAGGGATCGAGGGGGTGATCCTAGATAGGTTCAACTGATAATGAGTCGGTGGATATCAAAATATGATCGAAGTTAGCGATATCGCTCCCTTATCCCCTTTTAAAATATTCTGATTAGTCGTGATTCTTATCCCTCTTGTTTTACAAACAAAACTGGCTTTATGGGAAATAACTCCACCAGCCATAAGTCTTGCGGAGTACATCCTGTACTCACCCTTGCTTCGTTGATACTTTTGTAGCAGGGTAAGTGCTACCATAGAAGACGAGTTCTTCATGGCATCGACATCGAGGGGTAGCTTGGGGTTCCCAGTCGGCAGTCTAGGATCTATGGATTGGACGTCATCGTTATGCTTTAGGACTCTTAGGCCATTTGTTAAGTTTGCTATACTTAATAGCATAATTTGCCTTCCGTTGTTTGATGTTTTTGGTTAGTGACCTCTGCTTGTAATATTTTGGTTATTTGCTCAGTTATGAGCTTGCTGTAATAATTTTGTGTCATAGGGTCACTGTTGTGTTATCAATTCTCTCTCTGTACACTTTTGAGATTTAGGTTAGGCTTATGTTCAGACGAAGGTCTGGGATTTGTCTAGCCCTAATCCCGGGGGTTTCGCACTACTAGTGAACCAGGGGCACAAAAATAGAAATCCAATATAATAATCATGAGTCAAAACACAACTTCAAATATCATAAATTCTCGCAACCCAACGGTTACAATTCTTCTCTTGAACAAAGGGAATTCAAAGTTGCAAACTCTGAAAAATTAAAGTCTAACATGCATGTAGGAAAGTAAACATGCTAAAAATTGTAAGATAGATTACAAGGCTCTCATAGATCCTCCAAAGCTTGGAATCAAACCGTATGCATCAAATAATTTCTTGCATTTATTTGATACCGTGGCGCGCCCTTTTCGTCTGAAGAGGTCTTGTTGGAGATTGTAGCTCGAAGTCTCTTGTTTTTTTCCTCGAGGGAAGATATGCGGCGCAGGCACTTCTGCAGATCTGAATGTAAGAGGAACATCCCGCCAGCGACTTTTTTCATCGCATCATTGAGTTCCTTTTTGCATTCAAGATCCAAGAGGCACTTGTGCACAATCTCCTTATGGATGAGTTCTTTTTTCTAAAACTTCTCCAACTTACGAAGGCGGCGTTCAGTGTCCGAGATGTGTGCATGAACTGGCACATCCAGAAGGTTGAACCCCCAGTCCTCTTGAGGCTTCACGCTCATATGTGTGTTCATGTTGATCTTCTTCAATGTTCAAGTGTGCTCCGTGGTTTCCTTGTAGGTTCCTGCATCGGGATGGTTGGACTTCTTACGCTTTGGCGAGGAGTAGTCGACGGCGATGAGATTGAGCAACTTCGTGTAGCCCTTCTCATGGGCCTTTTTGGCTTCCTCTTCGTCCTCGGGCTTCACCATGGCCAAGTAGGGTGGCTGCTGCCACCCCCTCTTTGTTTTCTCCATGAAGGTCTCATACTCTTCATCATCATATTCATCATCGGAGTCATACGCATATTGCTTGTTCTTAGGACTCAAACATTGAGCTTCACGGGCTTCAATGGAGGAATTCTGAAAGCTATCCCATGAAGGAGACATGAGGTTTAGAGGCTTGCCTTTGCCTTGAACAGGCTAGCGCATTAGGTAGATTGGATCTGTTGATACGATAGGGATAAAGAATTCTATGGAGGCTTATTAAGGGTCAGAGGTAGTAAGAAATATGCATGAGAAAAAAAGGGACATAAAAGAAAAGAATCCCAACAAATATGGAAAGAAATAAGGAAAAAAAGGGAAAAATGCGATCATAATGACCACCTAGTACAGGAAGACGCCCATACGGTGCGCATGTACCGGGTCGTTTCCACGAAAACTCAAGTACCAAGGCGGTAACTAGTCAATCGACTAAGCAGTACGGGAAGTTTCTGCCCGTATTGTCCGTTCGTACGGACTTTACCAACTTCAGTTTTTACACAAAAGAATCAAACAAAAGTTAGGTAGTGAGATACCGTATCGGTGATGACCAGTGGTATGGCGGATGCACCCGTACTTCTCGTCGTACCAAAACATCAAAAATTGAGATAGGGGTACCGCCTGGTTGACGATCAGTGGTACGGGAGGATGTGGCCGTACCACCCGCCCGTACCAACTTCGCAAAACCGACAGTGCGTTCAGAAAAACAAAAGGAAAAGATAAATGCAAAAATAAACAGCAGAAAATCGTGTAGAACAAAGATATGTTTAGAATTTGCATACTAGGATCATTCTAGAGAGAACGAGATCATTTAGGTACCTTATCCCTTCTGGATCATTTTTTTATTTTTTCCCTTCAAATAGAGTTGGTTGAAGGAAATCACCAAAACCATTACAAGGAGAAATCAAGAATTTCCTTTTCGACGGTGTGGTTCCCACAGTTATGTAAACGGATGACACCTCTTTCGGTGGATCTTTCTCTTGAATGCCCATGGATGTCTCTTTTATCTCTTCTTTTCTTTGTAGAATCTGCAAATCAAATTCTTGCAAAAGAAGAGTCCAATGGATCATCCTTGTCTTAACATCAGTCCTTTCTAGGATTCCTTTAGTACAATATCATCAGTATGCACCCTAACTTTCGAGCTATTAATATAAGAACTAAATTTATCACAGAAGAAAACTATAGAAAAAAAAATCCTTTTTTACCATAGGGTAATTCTTTTGGTCCCCGTTTAGGGTGCGGCTAGCATGATGAATGATATTAAGATCATCACCATCATACTGGCAAAAAATTGCTCCCACGGCTTCATGACTAGCCTCACATAATAACTCAAAGGGTTTCCTCCAATTAGGTGGTTTTATAATGGGAGCTTCAATGAGAGCTTGTTTTAATATGTTGAAAGCGTTTAGACATCTTTCATCAAAATTGAAGACAATCCCTTTTTGAAGAAGATTAGTTGAAGGTCTAGCAGTTTTTGAAAAGTTTTTAATGAACCTTCTATAAAATCTAGCATGGTCTAGGAAACTCCTTATACCTTTCACATCTTGAGGAGGGGGAGTCTTTCTATAGCTTCAATCTTTTCTTTATAAACTTCTATACCCTTACCTAAGATTTTGTGACCAAGCATTATACCTTCTCAAACCATAAAATGGCATTTTCCCAGTTCAGTACTACATTAGTATCTTCACATCTCTGTAAAACTTTGTGAAGATTATGGAGACAATGATTAAAGTAAGTTCCATAAATAGAAAAATCATCCATGAAGACATCCATAATACTTTCAACATAATCGGCAAATATAGCAGTCATACATGTTTCGAAAGTAGTAGGAGTATTGCAGAGACCGAAAGGCATAAGTACGGATAAAAGTATTCTTAAGTTGATCATCAGGATAAACAGCAATTTGAGAAAAACCAGAGTAGCCGTCTAAGTAACAAAAATGAGAATGCATAGCTAGCCTCTCTAAGGTTTGATCTATAAATGGTAGTGGATAGTGATCTTTCCTGGTTTCTTTATTAAGTTTTCTATAGTTAATGCACATCTTGTGTCCAACAACAATCCTTGTAGGTATCATCTTATTATGTTCATTTTCAACAACAGTAAATCCACCTTTCTTAGGAACACAATGAATAGGAATACAAATTCACTTTCTTCTATATGAAATATGATTCCTACATCTAACAAAAATATTATTTCTTTTCTTACCTCCTCTTTCATATGAGGTTTGAGTCGCCACTGAAAGTCTGCGACTGGCTGAGCTCCTTCCTCCATGAATATCCTATGGGTGGCTATTGAAGGATTGATCCCCTTCAACTCACTCATCGAATATCTAAGGGCGTTTCTATGCATTTGAAGAATCTTCATTAAATTATCCTCCTCTTTTTCTGCAATGTTAGAACTTACAATAACAGGAAATCTATTTTTCTCATTAAGAAACCTATATTTTAATTCTCTAGGTAAAGTTTTGAGGGTAGGAGGGGGAGGAGCCTCATCTCCCTTTCTTATGGGTTCTTCATATTCTTGATTAATCTCGGCATCCACCTCGGGTGTGGAGTCAAGATAATCATCCATTTCAGTTTTTTCTATGTCATGGAGGATATTATTATTATCGACTAAGATTCTTTCTAAATCCTCATTAGGAGTCTCAATAACTACTGAGGCTAAATTGAAAATATCACCTTCTTCATCACGTCCATACTCATCATCATCTAGTTCTTCAATAGTCGGCTTATGGTCAAATTTGGAGAAATGACAATCCATTTTCTCTTCACCAAACATGAGAGACATAGTTTTTCTCTTGCAATATATGTTTGCTCCTGTGGTATTTAGAAAAGTTTTTCCAAAAATGATGGGACAATAAATATTGGTAGGCATATCAATAAGCACAAAATCAATGGGGTATTTTTATGGTCCAACGCAAATTGGAACATCTCTAATTATTCCCATGGGGACTCTAAGTATTTTATCCGCAAGCATTATAGTTATGTTTGTATCCTCTAGTTTGGCAGGTGCTAGTTCATTTTGAATTTTTAAATAAAAGTTAAAATGAATCATGATAACAGCTGTCCCTATGTCATAGAGGCCATAATAGTAAGTTCCTCTGAAGGTACAAGGGAGAATAGGCTTACCAACTTCTTTAGTTTTTACCTTACCTATGAAGAATTGCAAAGCTTAAGTATCTAGCTCAATCACATTGCAGTGAGCAAACATGGTTAGAATATCTTCCTTCATTGATTCCCCTATCTCATGTATGTTTACCTATTCAGTTTTCCTTACTTGTGCCTCTTCTTCTAGCTTCTTTAGGAATAGCTCTTCTTATTCTCGTTGATCCTCTAACTGCTGAGTTATCATATGTTTTGTCGTCCTTGGAAAAGGAAGGGGTTCAACATATGGGGATACCTCCCGCAATGGTTCATAGGAGCTATCATCTTCTACATCTCGCTCGGGTGATGGACTGTAACGGAACCAGTCCTTCTTGGGAGCCTCAATATGTTCTATAAAAGACTGAAGGATTTGCAAAACAATATCATCTCAAGTTGAAGTTCATCAGCAGTTTATTTCACCTTACCGGATTCTTTATAAGCATTAAGACAATCATATTCAATTTCTATACATCCTTCGCCGCCTAAATCAAATCCCCATGTTTCTCTATTACATCGAATTCGTTCTAAAAGTTCCCAAGCCTTAACTATAGTTAACTCAACAAAGGAGCCTCCAGAATTGGTGTCAATCTCATGTTTAATTTCTTGATTAAGTCCTCCATAAAAGATGTGTACAACATATCATTCGGGTAAATCATGGTGAGTACATTTATGAAGTAGTTTTATAACTTTTGAAGGCTGTCATATCCTAAAATTTTCCAAATTTTGAAATGTAAAAAATAAACAAACAAAAAATAAATGATGAAATTTAGGGGTAGAATTGTAACATTCTGATTTTTACGGGCCGATTTAAAAAAAAATCGAAGGGATGTTTTCAACACGTTCAAACAAAAATAAATATTTTTCTTTGGATTTATTAAAACTAATTTTTAAAATTACTTTGATATATGAGAGAAATAAATTAATTTCTCATAGTACTTTTCATATTATTATTTGAATCTGTTTTTTTCTATTTGATTCTCTCTAGCTTTGCATTTTTTTGTGTGTGTGGACATGTTAGCTATAGACATGCACTGTGTATGTGCATGCATGCATGGAGTGGCCACCTACATACACTAGTACGTGTAAACTCGTCTCCTGCTTTCCTTTATTTCTTCTCTTGTCTATGCACTCGACCAAGCTCCCCTTTCCGTATGTTTTTTTCTCCTTAAGTCTTAAAAACTTATGAATAGATCAGCCACAACATATCTGCGATAGACCGAGTGAGACAGGCTGTCCATTTTCCGTACAGTAAGCAAGCAAAGCCCGTTCTGCTCATCTTTCTGAACTCACGCATAGAATCGTAGCTTAGTATGCGGCTAATCTGAGCAAGGCACTGTATCTTCCTAAACAACACTCACATCAGGCCTGGACCTAGCAAGACTAGTGCTCCACTTCCATATAGCACACAAAAGCGACTCACTTCTCTTCATCTCCCCGCACGCGTACGCGAATGGAGTCAGCTGAAACAGCTAGCAGGATAAACTGCCGCTATTATCTCGACATTGATTCTCCCCTTAAATATCTTCGAAATGCATGCGGATGTCCTCTACATATAGATAGATAGACTTTTGTATAGCAATCTTCACACCTTCAATTTCCACCCCGAAGGGCTGTCAGTTTCAGCCTAGATCTTCAAGGCCAAGCAAACTCCGCCGGGCCGCCGCCGCTCCTGTTCCGATGATTTTGACCACGAGAGGCTGAGCTCCTGCGCCACCACGTCGGTAAGGAGAAGAAGAGCCCGTTCCTAGAAAAGCAGTTCAATCCTTTCATCATGTCGACTATACGACGTCTTTCTTCAAACTCTGTTCATCATCTTCGTCGAGGAACTACGCCGTACTCGTTGAGCTCCGTCACAAATCCTTGCACTCACACTTTACTCG
The DNA here is from genome assembly GCA_916181665.1 of Avena sativa. Classification (NCBI taxonomy): domain Eukaryota; kingdom Viridiplantae; phylum Streptophyta; class Magnoliopsida; order Poales; family Poaceae; genus Avena; species Avena sativa. The sequence continues at coordinate 130,348,892 of OV702297.1, forward strand.
CATATATACGCATCTTCTAGACATGATTTCTAGCTATATCTCTCCAGTTGACCGTGTCGTCGGTGAACCGAATGTCATCCGGTGGCATGACCATATTAGCCTACCATACACACGTTTATTGATCTTGAGTCCAACATGAAAAATGTTCCAATTAACCCTAGGATCACAGCAGTAGTTTTAGTTCGCGAATACATTTGATGTTTATTAATCCGTTTTGAAAAGTGACCAAGTATCCTATACATCAGTACTAGCATAATTACATGTACGTGTACTTGCATGTTTTCAGTGAACTGTTTGTATGCTTTACGGCTATGTCTCATCGATTAGTCTAGTTATAACAGGATTTTGTTTACAAATGCCCGGCTTATCATAGATTTATTTGGTAGAAATAATTGACCATGTTCATCTTAGACTCTTACTGCTACTTTAGTTGGTCTGATTATTAGCACTAGAGAGAATGTCTGATTACTTGCAAATCTTAATAGTATTGATTGCTCAATGGCTAGACTTCTCCGACAAAATCCAAATTTGGTTTAAATAGATGATTAAACTTAGAAATTCCATAACTTTTGATCCACAAATCAGAAAAATACAAATTTGGTTTCCATTGATTCAGAAAAATAAGACCTTTGCAACTATGTTCTTGATTTGTCCATTTGCTTATAAAAATTTAGAGTTTTATGCAGAAACATTAATAGGACTATTTTGAGTATAAAAATTAGTCTAAAAATTATTTTTGAGTGAAACCTTTTGTAAATGGATTTGTTTTAAAACACTTTGACCATAAACATTAATATTGGTGTTTAAAAACATTTTTGCTAACACTAGAAATTATTCCTTTGATTAAAATCATTTCTAGCAAAACAAAAATGATTTAAAAGGCCATTTTCACTAACTTGATTTTAAATGGTTTTGACACTTTTATAAATGACCAATAGGTGTTTTAAAATGTTTATAGGTTTATTAAAAACCACTTTTCCAATAAAACAATCTTTTGCATGCTTGCATGCATTGTTTTGTTTTCATTATTTTATGTGGTGAAATTGTTTGAATGCTAGATTGAATTTGTGCCTTCATTGAATTGTAGTGAACTTTGAGGAGTGTGACCATTGCAAGATCAAGGAGTGAACCTATATTCTCTACCAAAAAGGCAAGTGGTGCTTCATACTTTTGTCCCATTATTTTCACTATGCATTAGTGATATTTTGAGTAGGTATTGCATGGAATTTTCTAAGTATAAGCTATGCCTTGGGAAATCCTAGTAGATGATGCCTTAGTAGAATTTTCCCTAAGTTAAGATTCTTGCTACTAATATGCTTAGCCTAGCTAGTAGAAAACAAGGTTGGATTGTATTCATGCTATGAAATATTTCTAAGTCAATGACTTGTGTTTTGTTTAATAAAACAACTATGTGAATGAATCACCTGGGTGGAATGGTGTGAATGGGTTATGTTGAGTGGTTACACAGGGCCCCATATTTATGGCCTACCCTAGTGTATCTCACTTGTGGAAAGCCACCCAGGAACAAAGAGATTTGAGATGTCAAATGTTGAGAAGCTTCAAGTGCAGCCACATGGCATTATGGGCTCTGCCTAGATCATATAGGTTGCAATAACTTAGCCATATGGACAGTTAGTGGTAGGGGGTGATAGGTTTGAACCGCGTCCATTTTGGTCTAAGGGAAGGCTTCTGAAAGATCTTGTCTCGATGCATGTCGAGTCTTGTGGGGAAAGTGCACCACCTCTCAAGAGAGTAAAATCTAAGTACTTAGCCGTGTCCCCGGCAATGAACAATTTGAGCATCAAGACATGGAAACTATCAAGGATCTCCTCATCCCAATTTCTAAGTTAAAAGCTTGTGGTTGAACAAGGGTAAAGGATCACCAATATCTATTGGTAGATGACTTGGGTGATTTTGACAAACAAAAACTTAGTATTTTCAAATGATAAGGAAAATCTATTTTGAGCAAAGCAAGCCTAAGATCCACTTAGCCAAATGCATATAGATGATAGATACCACCATTCTACCATAGTATCACTTGCCAATACAATTCAAATGTATTGACCCTTATGGCTATAACTTATTATGTTGCAGGTTTGTTTGATGTTAGGGAAGTGTGTTGAATAGGATTACAAGTCTACAACCAACATGATTGCCTATGGCACTTTGAATATGAAGGACTCCATGCTATATAGTTATTTCTGCTGCATTGTAATGAGATAGATAAATGAGCTATGTAATATGTAATGAATTATTTTATTCCTTGTTATAAAGTTGTACTATGACCTTTGTTTCTTGATATTACATCTTAAACTGTGGATGCTAGCTATTGATCCAGGGACTAGCATTGTAAACACAGAGATCTCTACCTTATCAGGTTGGGACCTCTACAAAGGCCCTTACCAGGCCTTCACCTGGGCGGTTCTTGAAGTTTCTAATTCCCCTTCTTACTTCAGAAGTTTTTACCTTGGGAAAGAATCAAAACACAAATTCTCCTTTAAGTTTCTCCCAAGTATAAATTTTCTCTGCAGGGCAAATTCTATACCAAGCCAAAGCAGTGTTGGTTAGAGATTGGCTAAAAAATTTAAGTTTTAATTCAACATGAGAATAACCTCTCAGTTTAAGAGTCCAACATAGTTCGGTAAAATGCATTAAATGAATGTAGGGAACCTCATCTGGATCATCTCATGAAAAAGTATTTTCTTTAATGACAGCGATAAAGCGAGGATTGACCTTGTATTATGCTTCACTCCCACTCGGGAATTCCTTGACGAGTCCTCTATTGAACTTCTAGAGGTATTTAGTTGCATCGAGCTAATTCATCATTCCGAGTGCAGTCATGGTGCTTACCTGGAACTAGTAAGCAACTTTAGTAAAACTATTAGTAAAATAAGCAACTAAGAACAAAGACCAAAAGCTCTTAACTCCCTGGCAACGACACTAGAAAATAGCTTCATAACTACAAGTGCACAGATCAATTGTAGCTAGTTTTGAAGTAAATATATCGAACCCACAGAGAGCTATTGGTAATGGTCTTAATGCCCCTCGTCACCATCTACCAAATGATACTTGTAAATTATCTTTGATCTCAAGTAAAGAGTGTTTGAAAGGTTTTTGGTTGTGTGCATAAAAGTAATTAAAATGATTAAAAGAAAGCAAGTAACAAGATTGTGTGAAAGTGTGGATGAACTCAATAGGGCTAAAACATTCTCGGGGATGTAGGATACACCTCTAGAATGGTATTGTTATTATTACTAATTTAAGATAACATACTTCTTGTTTCATGAAATTTGTGGAGAGAGCTCCATAATAAGATGTTCACTACAAGGCTTGTAGGAAGCCACTTTGTTGAGCCAAGAGTGAGGTCACCTCTAAATAACCACTACGATGTCTGAGAGCAGTCACCCATACAGACCACCACAATTAAGGTTTTCCCATGGATATTGTAATTAGCTTAGAGAGTCTCTCTTTATTCCTCCTTTGACCGCGTAGTTCATGAGCCGACACCAATCTGTCACGGGGCCATTCCGGGTACAATCCCAAAGAACGACCAAAGGATTTCTCCCTCCCTTTAGTCCCAAGGGAAAATGGTATGTGGTCGACTACACATACCATCTAAAGAGAGAGATCAAACATAAATCATAAATCAATCATAGACCAACAAGTCATATGGACACAAGAATAGATCATCTTTATTGAAAATTCATAATAGTGCTAGGGTTTCTCCATCTCCCAAAGAACAAAGGAACTACTCGCACATGAAATCAATCAAAAAAATCATAATCAAATGGATGGAAAAGTACTAAAATAGATCTAATGCAAACCATAATTGAATCTGGAATTACAACAATATATAATGGATGAAATATGAGGGTAACGGTGGTGATGTAGATGCAGCGATTGATGATGAAGGGGATGATGCGTTGTCCTCCAATGATTTGTGAATCAACAGGGATTTTACCCCAGCCAAGTTCCTCCTTCAGATCCCTTTCAGATGTGTTTTTCATGGTTTCTGGTGGCTGTGAATGTCAGGTACCCCACTGTCTTCGCCAGGAGAAAGTATTTGACAAGGCGAACCTAATGGCACATCGTACGGAGGGGCTCTGCCCGTACCACCGGTCGTTATCAGCACTGATTGCTTCCCCTCATTTGGTATTTTCCTAGGTGCGAAGCTAAATCTATAAAATGACTTTTATCACTTAAAAATATCATATTATAGTATAATATGAATGCTCTAATTGATATGTTCATATAAGACTTAATGATTCAGGATCCTGTTAAAATAAAGAAAAAAAAAGGTGCGCGTGAACGCAGTGAAATACAAAGATCCCTACTCTATTTATGAAAAAACAAAAGGTAAATATGCTTCAATTTTGGACTCATCAGCGACAAAGTTATAGAATTGGGAGCGATGATAGACACAACAAGCAAATATGCAGACACCAACGATGATTCAAATGGATTGCTAAATGTTTTGTCCGTTCCAAACAACCAAAATAGCAAACTCAGGAGTGCAAGAACACCTCGGAAGATAAGCCTAATCATGATAATGCATCTATCAACGCAACTTTCAGATCTGGAGGACGAGGAGGGTGCGGAGGCGGCCGGGGACGAGGACGTGGAACTTCCCGATTCCAGGGTAGAGGAGATCAATAGCCCATAAAAACTTATTCCTGGGCCGACATTGCCAACAAACCTTGTCTACATCACCCGGACGGGAACAGAGGTTCTTCCCACACTAATGCTGAGTATCGTTTCAATGAAGACATCAAGAGAGACGAATCCTCTGGCTACAGTGCCAAGCGATGAAAAGGAAAGAAAAATTCCTAGAAAGGCAAGGAGGATAAGGAAGATTCCGACATGTAGAAGCGGATGCCGCATAGCCCAAGTCGGATGTGAAGAAGGATTATCCTCCAAAGAAAGACACTTATGTCTGCTTCCTTGGAACTCAGCCGTCTAAGTGCAGAAAGGCGGTTCTCCATGAGCTCAACGCCATGGTTTCGGCTATTCCTCAATTTCTGGATTGGTTGGATGTAACCGTCACCTTTGATCGAAACGATCACCTAAAGAAAACTCATTGTCGGGGAAAGTACCCTCTAGTCGTCAATCCCCTTATTGATGGATACGAGTTATCTAAAACTCTCATGGATGGTGGCAAAGCATCAATATACTCTACATTGAGACGCTCCAAAGCATGAAGATTCACGAAAGCCATCTAAACCATAGCAATGTGTTTTTTCATGGCATTGTACCATGAAGACAGGCGGATTCGCTAGGTGAGATCACACTAGATGTGACATTCGGAACTCCGGAAAATTACTGGACCGAGCCACTCTCCTTTGAGGTGGTACTGTTCAGAAGTGCATACCACGCCATCTTTGGACGTTCGGCTTACTAGGTGTTCATGGCCCGTCTGAGAGGATACAGATGCCGCCTAGAGGGGGTGAATAGGCAGTTTAAAACATTTCCGATAGTGGCTCAACAAAGGAGGAATTAAACTAGCGTTTACTTTGTTAAGCACAAAACCTAGAACAACTAGGGTTCACCTATTTTTACTAAGAACTTATGCTAAGCAAGACAAGAAACTATGTGATAGCAAGATATATACTTCAAGCACGAAGGCTATCACAAAGTAAGGTGCATAAGTAAGATGTTGGATATAGAGATAACCGAGGCACACGGAGACGTCAATATTTTACCGAGTTCCTCACAACATTGGAGTACGTCTTGTTTGGAGAGGGGGTGGTATCAAACCATCAACACCATAAGAGGCCTCCCTTTTTCTCCTGTGAATCTCACCCCAACGGGACCACACTCCCACTATCGGTGCACTTGTCGGTGGCAATCCGGAACATCTCATAAGGTTGGGGCACTTCTCCACAACTTAATTGGAGTCTCCCAACAAACAAGCTTGGGAAAGCTCCACAACTTAATTGGAGGCCCAAAGTAATCCACAAACCTGCAACACAACCAAACCATCTAGGGTTCCAAGAATCCAAGAGTTAAAAGCTTCTCAACTTTCACTCAACCGAATCCTCACCAAGAACTCAAACCGATGCACCAATACAAAGGGCAAGAACACCACAAAGATGCTCCAATCCGCACTCTCAAGTTCCAACAATGCTACTAAAGCAATTGGGGGAACAAGAGAGGAAGAACACAAAGATAACAGAAAATCCTCCAAGATCTAGATCCCAAGCAATCACACACAAAGAGATGATATGGCTTGGAAAATTGTAGATCTAGATCCCCTTAATCTTCCTCTAAAATGTGTGCAAGAATCACTAGATGGGGAGGAAGAAATCAAGCTAAAAGAGGTGTCAAAGATATGGAGCAAAGCTTGAGAAAAAGGGGAGAAGAAGCAGCCAAAAAGAATAAGGAGAAAGCTTTATATAGGAGGGGACCAAATCTGCCCATTGGGGCCAATCCGACCTGGGCCAGCCGGTACTACCGGATTGGGCCGGTAGTATCGGACCAGACCCAGCAGCGCTAGCAGCGAACGATCAGAACAAAAGGCGAGTGGCGCAGCGTGTTCCAGCGAGGCATGCGGGAGCGGCGGCAGCGGGCCCAGTGCATGCAAGATCTGGCAACGCACGCTATTCAATGCGGGCGGGCGAAGCGGCAGCATGCACGAGCGGTGCAAAGCGAGTGGGGCGGAGCGGCTAGGCTGGAGCGGCGGCCTGCTGGGCCGCGCGGGATCGGGACGAGGCCCAGGCGTTGCTTGAGCGCGCGCGTTGGCGGGGTGATCCACAGCGCGAGCGCGCGTGGGAGCAGCGGTAGCGAGCGACGGCTGCGCACGAGGAAGTAGCGAGGCGCGCACGGCCCAGAGAAAAATGCGGCGACTGGGCCAGGCGAACCTCGGCCGATCGGTAGTACTGGCCCACCCGGTCCGGTCCGGTACAGCCGGCATGCAGAGCTGGGCAAGGCAGAAAGAGGGCGACGCACTGCAGACTGGGCCGGACCCGGAGCCCGGTACTACTGCTGGGCCTAGTAAACCATTTTTCCTTTTTCTTTTTAGAATCAAATCGACAGATATTCAAATGACTGTAACTTTTGTTTGGTAACTCCGATTGACCCGATTCCAATTGCGTTGGAAAGAGGACGACAAGAGCACCAAGTGAGAATGTATCAAGTATTATAGTGTGAGATACCTCACTTGGTGAGAAACTATAAAACCGCCAAGATCAAAATCTCAACAAGATATAAATGGGAGATCCGATTTTAATGAAAAAGAGCTTGTTATGGAGATTACCACAAGATCTAAATCCTCACATGGACAAGACCAAATAACAACCAAATATGATGATGCAAGTATGCAAAGGTTTGAGCTCTCTCTGAATAATATGATCGAGATACTCATTCGAGAGCCCCTCTTGATAGTACGGCTATCTATCCTAAACCCGGTCTCCCACGAATAACATGAGACAGGCAAAGGGAAAACCTATCAAGATTATACCTTTGCCTTGAGCAATCGACTTGAGCTTGATGTAGATGATCTTGTCCTTCTCAAGATGGACACCTTTCTTGATTACTCATAATGATACGTGATCACCAAGGATGGCAAGCATCAAACATGAGATGTTCTATAGAGGGCATTTTGAGCTTGCACAACACATCTTCTTCTCATATCATCGACCTTGAAGCCAACACATGCTCCAAGCGTGCCAATGGACAATTCCTACAAGTGCAACTTAATACACACATTAGTCCATAAAGATAGTCATTAATTACCAAAACCACACATGGGCCCCACATGCTCTTTCACCGTCCCTGCTACATCTACAACATGATGAAACTTTCGGGTCCCAACGGTGTCATCACCATACGGGGAAACCCGAAGAAAGAACGAGACTGCGTGGAAGGATATGTCGCCTTTGCTGAAGCCATGTTGCATGCCCAGGAGTACCAGGAGATCAAGGAAAAAACCGACCCATCCAAGATGCCCCCTATGAAGAACGAGGTGCTGAAACCGAGTTTGGGGTTTAAGGCATCAGAAGAAACAGAGAAGACGCCACCAAAGGAAGAAGATCCATCCAAGGTGACGAACATAGGGGTAGGTTTTGAACTCGCATAGCAAAGCATGCTTGTCGAGTTCCTCAAAGCTAATAAAGATATATTCGCATGGCAACCTTCTAACATGATCGGAGTACCTAGGGAATTTGCCGAGCACTCTCTTAATGTGTATCCCAATGCTAGACTCGTCAAACAGTCCTTACGATGGTTTGGTGATGAAAAGTGCAAAGATATAGCTAAGGAATTAGCCTGACTAGATTTAGCCGGATTTTTCATAGAGGTCATCCATACAGATTGGGTGGCAAATCCTGTACTCGTCCCTAAAAAGGACACTATTGATTTAAGGATGTATGTTGATTATACTGCCTTGAACAAGGCTTGTCCCAAGGATCTGTTTCCTTTGCAAAGAATCGATCAAGTTATCGACTCCATGGCAGGGTCGGAATCATTCTGTTTTCTTGACGCATATTCCAGATATCACCAAATACCAATGAAAAAATGGATCAAATCAAGAAGTCTTTCGTCCCTCTTATGAGAACCTTCAGCTACAAAACTATGCCTTTTGGCTTAAAGAACGCAGGAGCAACATATCAATGCACTATGCAGTGTTGCCTCAAAGACCAAAGCATACGCAACATCCATGTATACGTGGATGACATAGCAGTTATGTCCAAAAATAAGGAAACACTGATTTCCGACTTAGAGGAAACATTTGCTAGCCTACAAAAAATCAATATGATGCTTAACCAGAAGAAGTGCTTCTTCGGAATACCAGCCGGAAAATTGTTAGGTTTCATCGTGACTAAAAGAGGAATAGAGGTGAACCGGGACAAAATCAAGGCTATACTAAACAATACCAGGCAAACTCGCCTGAAGGACATCCAGTGACTCACTGGCTGCATCACAACAGTAAGACGGTTCGTCAGCCGGCTCGGAGAAAGAGTCGCACCTTTATACAAGCTCTTGAAGAAAACCGAAAAATTTGTCTGGACCAAAGAATACGACGTTTTCCTGCAAAGTTTGAAAGACCTACTTTCAAATCCACCAATCCTTGCCGCACCAGAGCCATAGGAGCCTATGTTACTCTACATCGCAGCAACAAGCTGAGTCATAAGTGTTGTAACATCAGTGGAGTGTAAGGAGGAATACCATGAATATCCAGTACAATGTCCAACTTATTATATAAGTGAGGTCCTAATAGAGTCGAAGCAAAGGTATCCACATTACCAAAAGTTAGCCTATGGTGTATTCTTTACTGTCGGAAAGCTACGACACTATTTTCAAGAGCACAAGATCACAGTGGTGAGTACAGCTCCCCAGCGAAATATAATCAGCAATCATGACACCACAGGACGTGTTGCAAAGTGGGGAATCGAGCTAGAAGATTTTGACATTCAGTACAAGACACGTACAACAATAAAGTCCCAAATACTTGCCGACTTTGTCGTTGATTGGACAAAGACGTCGGAAAATATAAATCCTACAGACCTAGAATTTTGGAACCTTCACTTCGATGGATCAAAGGCACAGGGAGGCTCGGGGGCGTACATGGTGCTCAAATCGCCCCAAGAAGATAAGCTATTCTATGTGCTCAAGATTCACTTCACGGCAAGCAATAATATTGCCGAATATGAAGCACTATTATATGGAATACGCATGGACAAGGACATTGCCATTACCCGACTCATGTGTTACGGAGACTTGGATTTAGTTGCACAGCAAGTATCAGATATCTGCAACACAAATAAACACATGGCAGCATACAAAGCTGTTGTGGATGAACTATCTAAAACGTTTGAGGGTTTCGAGGTTCAACACATCCCTCGAGAAGAAAATGAGGAATCAGATGCTCTATCAAGAATAGGCTTTGCGCGGAAGACAGTTCTAGATGGTGCTTTTTAGAACACTTAAGAGTTCCCTCTATCATATGAATTTATGAGGACTATTAGACTCACCTTTAGTAGAAGTTCTAGCTGTGATTCCCAGTTGGACGCAACCCTATCTAGATTTCTTGGTAGATGGAAAATTACCTAAAGACGAAGTTCTGGGCCGACAGATTATCCGACGAGCAAAAGCATGTACAATTATAAATGGCGAGCTCTATAAGCAGAGTGTTTCTAGGGTTCTCTAGCGTTGTATTTCTCCGAAAGAAGGAGATGGAATCTTACGAGAGATCCACGAAGGAGAATATGATCATCACGCTATAGCCAAATACTTAGTGGAAAAAGTTTTTAGACACGCATTCTTTTGGCTCGTAGCTAAGGCAGATGCCGAGAAACTCGTCAAAATGTGCAAAGGCTGCCAAAAGTACGCCCGTGAAGCACACGGTCCGGCTGATCAGCTATGAACAATCCCTATTACATGACCATTTGTGGTGTAGGGTCTTGATATGGTAGGGCTGTTTTGGGTGACAAAATATGGATTTACCCATCTACTTGTGATGGTGGATAAATTTACAAAGTGGATTGAGGCTAAACCCGCAACAAATTGCGATGGAGCCATAGCCAGCAAGTTTGTCCGAGGACGTAATTATCAGATTTTGATATCCGCACAGTATTATTACTGACAATGGGAGTAACTTTTCCATGGGAGAACTAGCCGAATTCTATGAAGATCAAGAGATCCGACTTGATATTGCATCAGTCGCACATACACAAGCCAATGGACAAGTCGAAAGGGAAAACAGTCTCATTTTACAAGGACTCTAATCTTGTCTCGAGGCACCACTTCGTCGTGCTGCGGGGGCTTGGCAAAAGAATTACCATCTGTGATATGGAGCTTGAGAACAACTCCTAACATGTCAACCAGATATAGTCCTTTCTTCTTGGTCTATGGTGTAGAAGCAGTTCTTCCGAGTGATTTAATCCACCAATCTCCCCAAGTCAAAGTGTATATCGAAGAAGATGCAAAAGTTTCTTGACAAAATGATCTCAATATAACCGAAGAAGTTCGCGTTGTTGTTGAGCAAAGATCTAAAGCCTATCAGCAGAAGTTACGCAAGTACCAGTCATAGAGTGCAAAATCATTCCTTTAGAAAGGGTGATTTGGTTCTCTGACTCGTGCAAAAAAAGAAAGCACAAACTTTCCCTGATTTGGGAAGGACCTTTTATGATCAGCCGAGTTCTGCATAATGGGTCATACTATTTAACTAATATGAGACCAATCAAGGAAAGACCTGATACTTTGAAGAGAAAGAGAGCTGGAGGTAGTATAGACCCGGATGAATTATACCATGCATGGAATATTACACAGCTACGTCCTTTCTATTCTTAATTATATTTCCTTATAATCATATGTACATGTTCAAAGTGAAATAAAGTATTGGTTACCTCATATTTTTTTGAGAAGTTTTTTACCATCTTATTTCCAGAAGAGCATATCAATTTCAAAGATCCCAGGATGCTTGAAAGTACTTTATGCTCATGTTAGTTCTGGTTATGATTTTTGAATATCTATAAAAATGTTACCTTCAGGTGTAAATCTCATTTATGTTTATACTTTGGTTTTTTATCTGATTGCTTAGACGCGGGTATTTTCCGCGTAATGAATTATTGGTACTGAAAGCCTACTTTGTTTCCGAGTTTAAACTAGTTTAGTAATTGAGCTCCATTGCTCTGCAAAGTTTACGTGCTAAAGGTTGGCTGGCTCATGAAAGGGACGAGGCTGAGAGCCAGATAAAACAAGAAGTGTAGACACAAAGTGCTTAAAAAAATTTCAAGCACACATCAAATATCTACAAACTACTAAGTAGTAAACATTAGTTCTTACACATCAGCACTACAAAATAAAGTAGTTTACTTATTACATAAACACCTATCTTAGAATAATGCAAAGTTTTTCTTCGAAATCTATGCTACAGGTGGAGGAGAAGGATTCGCCGAATCAGCGGTGCTGCCCTGATCTTTGTCCAGGATGGGAATGTCAGGCTCGGTCTCTTCATCGTCCTGAGATTCTTCATCGCCTTCGACTAGGGGTCTAGGCAGCACTGCAAAAGGAGTGAAGAACTGCTTCTCGAAGTTGGTCATCTCGGCCACATGACAAGCGTATCCAGCAGAAGATTCCCATATTTCTCCGACCTTTTTAGCCTTGCCATATTCATCTTCAGTTGCATAACCCTTGATAACTTGCCAAATTTCCATGTTTCCATGGTGGCTCATTACCATAGTGAGGGCATTTTGTGCGGCCGTGCGGGCATAGGACATTTTCCAGTCCTAGACTAGCTGAGGCAAATCCTTTGCCTTGTCACACAACTCTTGAGACAGAAGCTTGTTAAGGTCGGGAAGATCAACGTCTTCACCAACCTCTTCAAGAGATTGCTGGTAGTCATGAATGAGATCTCCGACTAACACAAGTAATCTTGTGCATGACCTGGATGATGAAGAGTCCAGGAGGTTGAGAGGTCCTATAGTTCAAGAACAATGATCAAAATCCGACATGTAATCATCGGAGAAATCAAGAAACAAAGTAGAACAAAGATAGAATGTCAGTAAGACGTACCAAAGAGAGATTCATATACTTTGGTTTTCTCCTCTCTCAAACTCCAGAGTTCATCTCGAACTGCCTAAGTTGTGTCCTTCTGCCCATCCAGCTCTTCCTTTATATCCAAGATTTCCTTGTCCCTGTGAGCAATGGAGAGGTCATGCTCCTTGGAAGCAAGATTGCTAGACTCCAAAATATTGGCGACAATGCATTTGTGGTCATCCCTCAACTTTTGGATCTACTGACGAAGTCTAGCATTTTCTGACTCCAAGGCTCGGAAGTTCTTGGTGTTCTCGACAAGCTTGAATGATTGCTTCAACAAGTCTAGAATGGAAACAAACAATAGTTAAGTCGAATTAATAAAAATCGACCGAGGAAAATTATTCGAGAAGAGATAGTCGGAAAATCTTACCTTCAGCTTCATCCTTCTCCACTTTCAATTGAGCATTTTCAAGATAGAGAGTTTCACTTCTCTCCGCTTGTCACATATGTTCTTCAACAATTCCTGGTTGTAACCATTAACTCTCTATAAGTCAGAATAATAACCAGAGTCAGATTGCTACTAAGACTCGAGCTACAACTTTAACTAAGTTAAATTCCAGCATGAGCCTTGGGGGTACACTACATCATTCTTTGGCATCCTATATAAGCATAAACTTGGATATATATACAACTTCATGCTTGGGGGCTAGAGGATAAGATATACATACAAGTAAAAAGAGTCGAAAAGACAACTTACAACATGCTCATGTTGGAGCTTATGGAGGCTGGTCATAATTTCGAGAGTGAACTTTTTTAGCAGGGGTCAACGAAACAAAAGGTGGAGGCAGAGTTTCTCTGGCCCTTAGCTTTTCATCCCGGCGACAAACTTGTTACAGCGGCTCCACCAGCTTGACGTCCAAAACTTCTTGTGCCTCCTCCTATGCTGAGATGTTTCGGCGTTCTAGGCATTTCCGAGCAAGATTGTTTAGCTCTTTAGCAGTTTTCTGGATGAAGCCAGCTGGAATCTTCAGGCAATCATTGGCAATGTTCTTTTCTAAGGTACCATTAACCTTAGAGGGTTCACACTTATATTTAACCAAGTCACCAATGGTGGTGTCGGATTGCGAGCCATGGGTCGCAACTTTGGCTTCTGCAGTGCGCGGAAATTGAGTCTCCTCCGGCGCTGAGGACTGGATTGTATTGGGGATCGGAGGCACAAAAGCAGGATAAGGCATTGGTAGCTTCTACTAGCGCAAAACCTTTCCTGGCTTCCCCTTTCCCTTGACCAAAGACTTGGATCTGGACAATAACATGTCATAATCATTATGATCTGGAGTAAGCATAAACCAAAAACATGAAAGTCTGGTAGAAGAAACATACCTCTTAACAGTAGGCATGTGACACCCCCGAGATTAGGGTAAAAAAATCTCAGACCTGTGTCTGACATAAGCTTAACCTTGATCTCAAGAATATCCAGTGAATAATCGATAACACAGCAGTGACCCTACGACACAAAAATATTACAGCAAGCTCATAATTGAGTAGAGAACCAAATTATTACAACCAGAGGTCACTAACCACGAACATCAAACAACGGAAGGAAAATTATGCTATTAATTATAGCAAACTTAACCAATGGCCTAAGAGGCCTGAAGCATAGTGATGACGTCCCAGCCCATAGATTCTAGGCTGCCGGCCGGGAACCGCAAGCTACTCGTCGGTGTCGATGTAGTACCAAACTGATCTTCAGGGAACACTTAATCTGCCAAAAGTATCAACAAATCAAGGGTGAGTACAGGGTGTACTCCGCAAGACTTATGGCTGGTGGAGTTGTTTTGCATAAAGCCATCTTTGTATATAAAACAAGAGAGAGAAGAAGCTCGTCTAATCAGAGTATTTTAAAAGAGAATAAGAGAGCGACATCTCTGAAGTATTGATCATAATCTTTTGATATCCACCAATCGTCATCAACTTTTCAACTAGGATCACCCCCTCGTACCCATGAGGAAGCATGATTAAGAACACGTTGATCTGACAAGTTTTATGATTAGGTTATAGTTCTCTATGATCTTAGAATCTAGTCACCAAGTATTCATAACCGTGAACACGGCTTTTCGAAAAGATTTAACCCTGCAGGGGTGTACAACTACCCACACGTACTAACCTTCTCTTAATGACACATGATTAGCACTCTTCCTTGGAAGGCCAGTAGAGGGTGGTTAGACACGGCCTTTACCTTGCTTTCGCCGAGACCATGAGTCACGCCCTTAGGATGGTTCTGCCATAACAGGTCAAATCCCGAAGCCGGTCCCTAGAGACGTGAGATGAGGTTGGTTTACCAGGGGCTCCATCGACCCCAAGCAACATCGGCCATGCTTACCTACCTGTTATGAATGCACCTCATTCACCGCCTTCGAGAAGATCCAGAATGCATGACTCATGGAACGCCCGAACTATGTGACCCATGTGGTTGTGCGCTCGTCTCGGTTCCAAAGGCAAGAACTCGGGTCCTAGTGGTGGCGAGCATGGGACTAGTAAAACCACATCCCACTGTGGCCTCCCATACAAGACTTAGCATGCTTAATCTCATATTACTAATATCATCTCATCACGTTCTCCTGTCATACTAGATTCTCTGCATCTGATACATCATCTGGATGAACCAGCACTAGCAGCTATGCATGGCTAAGCAGAACACAGATATAATCTCTAGCAGTGCACACAAGCAAAACCTAGTTATGCTAGAAGCAGAGGATTAGGTAATATAAGCTCAAAGGGGAGTAATACAACACATAGGATACTCTATCTATCGATAAAATACCGCAGTAGAATCGTATGCATCATGGCAAGAATTGAAATGCTTTCGAAATCATAGGATGATATCATGGTGGGGCTATGCTTGCCTTTGCCTGTTGATAACCAATAAGCAGAGCTTCGGAAGCCTTGTACTTGACACGATTACAGTTGGTCAAGTATTGGTCTTTGAGCTTCGAACTTCGACGGTGTTGATCTTGGTCTTTGATCTCGATCTCGCATTCTACCGAAGAACCAAATATCGGAAAGAAAGGGAAACAATCAACACATGGCATCGGTGCAATGCTCAAGCAATGATGATGATATGACAAGTTAAATTGCATTGAAATGTAACCCTAATACATGCTCGGCAGTTTAATCGGAGTTCTGAGGGGTACAAACCCTAACTCGGGGAAACTCCGGAATCACCTTTGAGGGTTCGTTTGGTTCTCTAATTAAACTTTTCATGAAAGTTGTTGATCAATGCATGATTATAGCTCTAATAGCTAGATCTCATTTTTCTGAGCATTTTGATATATTATTTGTATTTTTCTGACTTATAAATAATTAGATTTTGAATTTACAAGTTTATAACATTTTATGAAAATATTAAACCATTTTAAAAAAGGTTTACTGTGTCATGATGACATCAGCGTAGGGGTGGGGTCGTTTAACACCACGGGTTGGGCTAGCCACAGTGGCTGACTACTGGGCCCGAGGCCACCTCATCGTCCATGTTGGCAAAGTGGGGCCTGCAGCGTGTTGACCGGGCTGACTCAAGCTCGCTGACCTCATGGTGACGTTGGCCTGACGTCACGCCGGCGGTGACCTTGAAGATCAGTGATGGGGAGGGCGACTGGGTGCACACGGGCGAGCGGGGAGTGGGTGTGTGCGACGCAGGGGGACATGGCAAGCCAGAAAAGGGCGGCGGCCCTAGTTTAAGGTCACCAGAACAGTGGCTACGGTGAGGCTCTGCGGCGGAGCACGGTGGTGGTCGACGCTAGGACGAACCATAGAGGGAGAGGGCCAACGAGGTGGTCTAGGAGGACCGCAAGCTTACCCTCGACGCGTGAGTAACCTCGGCAAGGACAAGGGAGCTCGGGAGCGGCAGTAATGGCAACGGCGAACGACGTCGGTGGCGAGTAAGAACGGCTCGATGCGGCCGATTAAGAGCACCCCTGGTCGATTCCTTTGGAGAGGTCGATCAATACGGCGAGGCGGATCTTCCAGGCTTCATGGCGAGGCTCGGGGCGGCTTGCATCGAAGACGAGCGACGGAGCCCGAGGCAAGGGTTTCGGGGAGCTCGCAGGAAGAAAGGGAGAGAGTGTTGGGGGAGAGGTGAGAGGATAAGGGAGGGGCGGGGAAGAGGCGGACGACTCGGCAAGGTCCTTATCTCCTCTAGGGAGCGGCGGCGAGCATCGCGATGCGGAGACGGCATCGGGCGGCGCCGGCGGTGACACACAGAAGCTTGCAAGCGGGAGGAAGACGACGAAACAGAGGCCAAAGGGGTACGGGCCAGCGCTGGGCTACGGATGGGCCGTGCTGGGCTGCTGGCTTGCACGTGCGGGCGACCGAAAGAGAGGGGAGGGAACTGGGCCAGCTGGGTTGCGGCTTGATGGCTGTTGCTGCTCTGTTTTTTATATACAAAACCTTTTCCAAATCTGTTTTAACTTTTCCATTTGTATTTGAATATCAAATCGGATTTGGGATATTTCAAAAATACCAGAAGGTTTTAAAAAATACCTGAAATAATGTGGGGCCCTTATAATCCATTTGGGCTCCATAATTTTTGGATTTTTCAAATATTTTCAAAACCACTTTGAAGAGGTTTCAAAGAGAGGGAAGATATTAGGGTTTTACATTTTTCAATTTTCTTTTGCATGCACTTTTAGATATGATGCTCGTGAATGCACAAAAAAAACCTAATTAGTAATTAACTAAAACTCGGGTGTTACAACTCTATCCCCCTTACAAGAATCTCGACCCGAGATTACAAAGGTAGGAAAAGAGACAGAGAGAGAAAGAAACAGGGACACTTCTAAGGATAAGAGGGAAACACACTAAACAACACATAGAGTATCTCATGGTCAACTCATGGATGGAGTGTTTAGAAACAACTCTAAGATGACTACATGAAACACATCAAGGTAACGGAGGAAACAAGAGGAGGATGTTTCAAGTTGTTAGATATATGGTCTTCCTAAAGATTGAGACCATAGAACTTACAGGAGGTTTTGAAGCTTCTGAATAAGAAAGCTTCCAACAAAAAGAACAAAACAACAAACTTTGGTAGGGAACCTCTACTAAACTACTTAAGTAGATATTTCGGGTTGCAGAGATGTGGATCAACAAAACCAAGCTGTTGAACTACTTTCGAAACAGAAGGGTCAATTTTTCATTCAATAGAAGGCTTAATACAGAAAGGTGTTTTGTGGTGAGGACTCATAAGAGTCACAAGGAACATGTAACAAGAGAAACTTCTGATTACCAGAATCATAGTTACTCTTAAAACATGGCTGAGAAAGCGGAGGAAACTCTTTATTCATCTAGGTATATCAAAATCTTTGCCAAAGATCATGATATCACTTACGTCACTATATGAATAGGTAAGAATATTCCTGATGACACGAGAAAAAAAACTTCATTCTTAGACTTAAATTACTTGGCACAACAAAGTGCTTGCCAACATAAAAGGTCTGGAGGATCGACCGAGAGAAATTTAGCAGCACTACTTTAAATGTTCTCCTTGATGCTCGGGAAAACAAACATCAAGTGAAGGTCGGACTTCGGAGACAAAGGAAACCATGAAGATAACTACTATAATGAATCATAGAAGAAGCCTCATGAAGAGTGGTTGTTACTGCTGAATCAAGAGAATGTGACAAAAGGTCTTTCCGGCTAAGTGTGTCAACCATTACATCAATCTTGCCAGACTACAAATAGACCTATGTCAAAACCTTGAGGAACACCAACTATTGTTGCTCTTGAGATTTAGCTTTGGTTAAGTGGAATGATACTTCAGACTCAGCATGTATGAATGGAAATTTTGCAACATTTACACAGAGGTAAAGTCACTAGATTCTCAAGATATGGACTACAGTGTCAAACTCCAAAAGACTAGCTAGTTGCTAGACTTAGATATTTATCAACTTGTCAAAAAACAACTGCATACATATAAAGTGCTAACAATAAAACACACATGTGTCCTTAAGGGAAGAGGGATAACTCTTCTCGAATCCACGATGACATCTTTCAGCATTTGCACGTGAATCAGAGAAGGTCACTTCTAACATCCAGAACTCATACTTCGAAATGACACGAATATGGATGTCGAAAGTTTCCAACATTAATTCCCAATGTTCCATATGAATCCAATCTAACATGGAGAAGATAAGGATATTGTCGATGGGCTCAACAACGAACTTATGGAGACACTCCAAGAAGATGGACGCCTATGTCGTATGAACAAGGAAAAAGTATTGGTCAGACCATAGGACATAAAGATGTACTCAAGTGATACATCACAAGTTGAAACAACATCAAGATAGTCCTTGGAACTGAGTTTGATTTGACGATTACCCAAATCAAATCAAAGGTGGGGGAAGATAACATATCCACAGAGGTGATACTATATTTCTTTAGCGTGAACAAAACTAGACATACCTTTACGAACGAACAGAGTCGAGTAGAACTTTTGTCTTACAACTCTCCAAGTTGTTGTTGAATCTCAACCAACTAGTTCAGGGGTATCCAGTGCAGATCCTTGGAGAAAGGAGCAGTTCAGAGAACTTGCTTGCTCAAGAACTTGACAACACGGTCCAGTGCGGATACTTCTAGGAAGACATCTAGAATATCATGAACCACCGATATGTCACTTAGTTCGAGAGGAAACTTGCTTGGTAAGGAAAGAAGACATAGTCTCAGAGCTTAGGCATGAGCCTAACTCTTTGACCGAAGAGAGTGCACCGGAATAACGGACTTGGTAGCACAATCATCCTTTGCTTAGTGATAGGGTTAACCAATCAAACTAAGAATGACACAAATCTCCTTGGAGATCAAAACAATAATAATTGCTAAGAATCTGAGATGGCCACATTATTATGCACACGCATCACTCATGAGCACGAAAGCTCAAGGAAGGGTGGATAAAGTGAAGGGAATATGCCCTGAGAGGCAATAATAAAGTGGTTATTATGTATATTCCAAGTATATGATAGATGTTTATTTTCCATGCTATAATTGTATTAATATGGAAACATTAATACATGTGTGTTTAATAAACAAACAGAAAGTTCCTAGTTATGCCTCTCTTATAAAATAGCTTGTTGGTTAACAGGATGATCAAGGTTTCCTGGTCATGGACATTGGATGTTGTTAATAACGAGGTCACAACATTATTGGGATGGTGTGATGAACATTCATCCGAAGTATAGCATTACAATCAAAGTCATTGATTTTATATTGTTATAACAACATACAAACTGATCCTAATCGTTAGACCATGAGATCATGTCAATCACTAACACTGGAAGAGTATCTTGATAACATCAAACGTCACACCATAACAGGGTGATTATAAAGATGGGTTCGGTACTACTAAAGTGTTATGTTGAGGCCCATGGATCGAAAGTGGAATTTGTTCATCCCGATGACGGATAGATATGCTCTAGGCCCTCTTGGTGATATCACATTGATTAGCTTGCAAGCAAGTGATTTGATCACTAGAATGTTATATCATGGGAACAAGAAAAGAGTACATGTCAGTAACGATATCAAACTAGGTATGGAGATACAGATTATCGAATCTCGAACATGTAATATATCGTGAAACAAAAGGATTAAGATGCTAGCATAAAAGGTTCTCGCGATCACAAGAAAGTCATTGTTGAATGTGTGGGAGTCAGGACGGATCTCCAGGTCCCGCTTCTGATTATTGATCTAAGAGGGTTCTCGATCATGTCCGCATTATTCGTGAACCATAGGGTGACACACTTAAGAGACACCGACACCATTTGGAGCAAATAGTTTCATGCTGAAAAGAATAGCAAGCGCAGGAATTTATTTCACTAGATACCGAAACTGGTTTTCGGGCGAAATTGCAGAAAGTGTTTCTGCATATGAAATGAAATATTAGCAAGGGGTTATATGTGAATTTTTGTCATTAAAGTAATTGAAAAATTTCTGAATAAATAAAACGAGTTT
Organism: Avena sativa; assembly: GCA_916181665.1. Classification (NCBI taxonomy): domain Eukaryota; kingdom Viridiplantae; phylum Streptophyta; class Magnoliopsida; order Poales; family Poaceae; genus Avena; species Avena sativa. The sequence continues at coordinate 130,369,361 of OV702297.1, forward strand.
TATTTAATGAGAGTTTGTATTAAATTTGGTGGAAATTTAATGGGAATTTGAGTGGGTTTTTGAGTGGAGAAAATTGAAGGGGCATTTTGTGAGTGGAGTGTCCACCCACATGAATGAAGGAAGGGAGCGGGCAGCCCCCATGGCCGGCGGCCACCCCCTTGGGTTCCTCCTCCCTTACTTATCACTCACACCTCCTCATCAAGGATCTCTTTCCCCCTCTAGTATTTATCCCCCATGGTCTCGGACTAGCGAGATACATGTTCCCGGTGGCTATTCGGCAAGAAAGAGTTGTTCTTTCGCTACATCGTTGGAGCAATGAGGCGGAGGTTTCTCGGTGCCTCAGACGTGTGTGCGAGCACGGATGCGCCGCTGATTTGCAGCGCTAGGACTTCCTTTTGATCTTGAGATCGGCAAGAGATCGTCAACATCAACCACGAGTTCAACCTCGTTAAGCTTTGTCGGTATTCAAGGGTATGTTCTCTACGGATGTATATCCGCCCATTGCTTGTATCTAGTAGATAGATCTTGGTACATAGTTGTTCCCATCGTAGGAAAAATTTTGTTTTCTATGCTGCGAACCCTATAGTGGTATCAGAGCCGGATCTATGCGTAGATGCTTTGCACGGGTAGTACACATATGAGTATGTGGGCGATGATGATCATGTTATTGCTTCTTAGTTGTACTTTTGATATTGGTGGCATAGTGGGATGAAGCGGCCCGGACAAACTTTACATGTCCTCGCACATGAGACCTGTCCCACGCTTGACATGCAACTAGTTTTGCATAAGTGGCTAGCGGGTTTTTGTCTCTCCTAATATATTCAATATCTAATTTGCAACGAGTTGTCAACAATTTGGTTATCCTCATTGTGGTTCATGTTCGTAGGTAAGAACGGTTCTATCTTCGAAATCCCTAAGCCACGTTAAACTTGCAATGGATAAATTAGAGGCGTCTAGTTTAGATTGTTGCTGGGCTAGTGTCATGATATGGTGATGTTGTAAGTAGAAGTATAAGTCGATACTCTTACAACACACATAACGTGTAAGTTCCATAGACCTTGGCCTTACACATAAAGGTATGATGAGGATCATACCACGATGCACATGATGGAGATCAAGTGCAAGAACCATATCATTCCACTTATTAACATGTGATTTTTGTTGCATCTTATATTGCTTGTTTGGTGTTTTATTAGCATAATAAGATGATCCCTCATTTAGATATCAAGATAAAAATATGTTCTCCCTTAAGTATGCACCGATTATGTTTCGTCGCTCCAAGACATTACGTGATGATTGGGTGTTCTTGGATCCACGATCATATTTCGGGTGTAAGACAGTTACACATGCGAATACTAAGGTTCTTACTTGGAGAGCCTAGCATGTATAGACATGGCCTCGGAACACAGACCGAAAGGTTAAGCATGAGCCATATGGAAGATATGATGCCCATTTGATGCTCGCCTTTGAAGCTACACCGACTCACATGATGACCGGACTTGGTGTAGTGGATTTGGTTCATGTAATCACCAAAAAGGCACGAGGGATGTCGTTTTTTAGTGGGAGTTCATTCTTAATTTGGATTAGTTGAACTCAATCTATCATAAACTTAGTCTAAACTTTACAAATTATGTTGTATATGGCACCACCTGCTTTTAATTTCAATGTGTTCATGGAGAAAGAGAAACTTGCAACGAACGGTAGCAACTTTACCGACTGGGCCATGAATTTGAGGATTCTCCTCACTGCTGCACAAAAGAAATATGTGCTAGAAGCGCGCTAGGCCCCCCACCACTTGATGATGCCCCTGATAAGGAAAAGAACGTCTATCAGACTTGTCAGGAGGACCACAACTTAAATCATTGCGGCATATTGTATGGGCTAGAGCCAGAACTTCGAAAGCGTTTCGAAAACAGCAATGCTTTTGATACAATGGGTGAGTTGAAAATTATTTTCGACACCCATGTTGCTGTATAGAGTTACAATTCTTCAGAAAAGTTCTTTAGCTGCATGATGGAAGGGAACAGCTCCATAAGTGAGCATGTACTCAAGATGTCGGGTTACACCGATAAGCTTGTGTCCTTGGGAATAATGATTCCCATTGACTTAGGCATCCATCATGTTCTCCAGTCTCTGCCACCTATCTATAAGAGCTTCGTGATGAACCATAATATGCAAGGCATGAAGAAGTCTCTCCCCGAGCTTCTGTCAATGCTTAAAACTACAGAAGTGGAGATCAAGAAAGAACATCAAGTGTTGATGATCAATAAGACCACTGGTTTCAGAAAGACAAGAAGGGTAAACAGAAGGGAAAGAAGGGCGGCAAGCCGGTTGCCATGCCTGAAAAGAAACCCCAAGTTTGCCCTAAGTCTGATACCGAGTGCTATTATTGCAAGGGGACTGGCCACTAGAAGCGCAACTGCCCCAAGTATTTGGCAGACAATAAGGCTGGCAAGGCAAATAAAGGTATATATGATATACATGTTATTGATGTGTACTTGACTAGTACTCGTAGTAGCACCTGGGTATTTGATACCGGTTCAGTTGCTAATATTTGTAACTCGAATCAGGGGTTACGGAAAAAGCGACCGCTAGCAAGGGGTGAGGTCAAGATGTGTGTCTGCAATGGATCAAGCGTTGATGTGATCGCCGTCGGAACTCTACCTCTCCACTTACCATTGGGATTAGTTATAAACTTGAATACTTTTTATCTGGTGCAAGCACTGAGCATGAACATTGTATCTGGATCATGTTTGATGCGCAATCATTATTCATTTAAATCCGAGAACAATGGTTGTTCTATTTATATGAATGAAATCTTTTATGGTCATGCACCAATGATGAATGTTTTATTTCTATTGGATCTCGATAATAGTGTTACACACATTCATAATGTTGATGCTAAAAGGATTAAACTTAATGATGATATATCCGCATATATGTGGCACTATTGTCTAGGTCATATAGGCGTTAAACGCATGAAGAAGCTCCATTCGGATGGACTTTTGGAATCACTTGATTTTGAATCATTTGATACATGTGAGCCATGCCTTATGGGCAAGATGACTAGAATGCCTTTTTTCGGTTCAATGGAACGGGCGACAGATTTATTGGAAATCATACATTCTGATGTGTGTGGTCTAATGAGTGTGTCGGCGCGAGGTGGATATCGTTATTTTGTAACTTTCATAGATGATTTGAGTAGATACGGTTATATCTACTTGATGAAATACAAGTCTGGAACCTTTGAGAAATTCAAGGAGTTTCAGAGTGAAGTGGAAAATCATCGTAATAGAAAGATCAAATATCTACGGTCCGACCGTGGAGGTGAGTATCTAAGTTACGAGTTTAGCACTCATATGAAAGAGTGTGGAATAGTTTCACAACTCACACCTGCCGGAAGACCATAGCGAAATGGTGTGTCGGAACGTCGAAATCGTACTTTATTATATATGGTTTGATCTATGATGTCTCTAACGGACTTGCCACTGTCATTTGGGGGTTATGCACTAGAAACTGCTGCATTCACTTTAAATCGGGCGCCATCTAAATCCGTTGAAAAGACACCGTATGAATGGTGGTTTGGAAACAAACCTAAGCTATCATTTCTTAAAGTTTGGGGATGCGATGTTTATGTGAAGAAACTTCAACCGGATAAACTCGAACCCAAAGCGGAAAAATGCATCTTCATAGGATACCCTAAGGAAACTATTGGGTATTCCTTCTATCACAGATCCGAGGCCAAGGTTTTTGTTTCCAAGAATGGATCCTTTCTAGAGAAAGAGTTTCTCGCGAAAGGCGTGAGTAGTCGGAAGGTAGAACTTGAAGAGGTTGTAGAACCTTCTCTTCATAGTATGGCGAGTAGAGAAGCGCCAGAAGTCGTTCTGGAGTTGTCTTCATGAAATTAAGAGGAAACTAATGATAACGATCATGAAGCTCGGAAAGAGAATACTACCAAACCTTGCAGGTCTAGCAGGATGCGTGCAGGTCCCGATCGGTACGGAAATCCTGTTATGAATTTCATGGTCGATGAAATTGATGACCCTGCGACGTATGAAGAAGCGATGATGTGCCCAGATTCCAACAAATGATTATAAGCCATGAAATCCGAGATGGAATCCATGTATGAAAACCGGGTTTGGACCTTGGTGGACTTACCGCACGACCGAAAGGCCGTGTAGATTAAATGGATTTTCAAAAGGAAAACCGATGCTGATGGTAATGTAACCGTCTATAAAGCTCGACTTGTCGCAAAGGGCTTTCGACAAATTCAAGGAGTTGACTACGATGAGACATTCTCTCCTGTAGTGATGCTAAAGTCAGTTAGGATTATGTTAGCAATTGCTGCATATTTCGACTATGAGATATGGCAGATGGATGTCAAAATTGCGTTCCTCAATGGCAATATTGAAGAAGAGTTGTATATGATACAACTAAAGGGTTTTGTCGATCCTAAGGATGCTAACAAGGTATCCAAGCTTCAGCGATCCATCTATGGACTGAAGCAAGCATCCCGGAGTTGGAATTTCCGCTTTGATGAGGTGATCAAAGAGTTTGGATTTTTCCAAACTTATGGAGAGGCTTGTATTTACAAGAAAGTGTGTGGGAGCAATGTGGCATTTCTGATATTATATGTGGATGACATATTATTGATCAGAAATGATGTAGATCTTTTAAATAGTGCTAAAAGTTATCTAAACAACAAATTTTCAATGAAGGACCTAGGTGAAGTGTCATACATATTAGGCATAAAGATCTATAGGGATAGATCTAGGCTCCTAATAGGGCTATCGCAAAGTACATACCTTGATAAGATTTTAAAGAAGTTTAAAATGGACGGAAGTAAGAAGGGGTTCTTACCTATGTTGCAAGGCAAGACATTGAGTAAGACTCGAAGTCCGGCTACAGCGGAAGAAAGAGAGATAATGGACAAAGTCCCCTATGCTTCAGCCATAGGCTCTATAATGTACGCCATGCTATGTACAAGACCGGATGTGGCACATGCTATTAGTTTGACTAGTAGGTACCAATCTGATCCAGGATCAGAACACTGGATAGCGGTCAAGAATATCCTTAAGTACTTGCGAAGAACTAAGGATATGTTTCTTGTGTATGGAGGTGAAGAAGAGCTCGTCGCTAAGTGTTATGTTGACGCTAGATTTGACACCGATCCGGATGACTCTAAGTCTCGATCCGGATATGTATTTCTCATGAATGGTGGAGCGGTTAGTTGGAGGAGTTCCAAACAACCCGTGGTGGCAGGATCAACAACGGAGGCCGAATATGTTGCTGCTTCGGAAGCGGCTCAGAAAGCAGTTTGGATGAAGGAGTTCATTACCGAACTAGGTGTGGTTGCGAGCGTGTTGGACCCAATGGTGATCTATTGTGACAACAATGGTGCCATAGCCAATTCCAGAGAACCAAGGTATCACAAGAATTCCAAGCATATTAAGCGCCGGTTTCACTCCATCCGCGAGCATGTCAAGGATGGAGATATAAAGATTTGTAAAGTATACACGGATCTCAATGTAGCAGATCCATTGACTAAAACTCTCCCTAGAGCAAAACATGATCAACACCAGAACTTCATGGGTGTTAGATTTATCACTATGTAACTAGATTATTGTCTCTAGTGCAAGTGGGAGACTGAAGGGAATATGCCCTAAGAGGCAATAATAAAGTGGTTATTATGTATATTCCAAGTATATGGTAGATGTTTATTTTGCATGCTATAATTGTATTAATACAGAAACGTTAATACATGTGTGTTTAATAAACAAACAGAAAGTTCCTAGTTATGCCTCTCTCATAAACTAGCTCATTGATTAACAAGATGATCAAGGTTTCCTGATCATGGACATTGGATGTTGTTAATAACGAGGTCACAAAATTATTGGAATGGTGTGATGAACATTCATCCGAAGTATAGCATTACGATCAAAGTCATTGAGTTTATATTGCTATAACAACATACGAAGTGATCCTAATCCTTAGACCATGAGATCATGTCAATCACTAACACTGGAAGAGTATCTTGATAACATCAAACGTCACACCGTAACAGGGTTATTATAAAGATGGGTTTGGTACTACTAAAGTGTTATGTTGAGGCCCATGGATCGAGAGTGGAATTTGTTCATCCCGATGACGGATAGATATGCTCTGGGCCCTCTCGGTGATATCACATTGATTAGCTTGCAAGCAAGTGATTGGATCACTAGAATGTTATATCACGGGAACGAGAAAAGAGTACATGTCAGTAACGAGATCAAACTAGGTATGGAGATACTGATGATCGAATCTCGGACATGTAATATATCATGAAACAAAAGGATTAAGATACTATAATAAATGGTTCTCGCGATCACAAGAAAGTCATCATTGAATGTGTAGGAGTTAGTATGGATCTCTAGGTCCCGCTTCTGATTATTGATCTGAGAGGGGTCTCGATCATGTCCACATTATTCGCGAACCGTAGGGTGACACACTTAAGAGACACCAACACCATTTGGAGCAAATTGTTTCATGCTAAAAAGAATAACAAGTGCATGAATTTATTTCACTAGATACTGAAACTGGTTTTCGGGTGAAATTGCAGAAAGTGTTTCTGCATGTGAAATGAAATACTATCAAGGGGTTATATGTGAATGTTTGTAATTAAAGTAATTGACAAAATTCTGAATAAATAAAAGGAATTTTATTTAATGAGAGTTTGCATTAAATTTGGTGGAAATTTAATGGGAATTTGAGTGGGGTTTTAGTGGAGAAAATTGAAGGGGCATTTTGTGAGTGGAGTGTCCACCCACATGAATGAAGGAGGGGAGGGGAAGCCCCATGTCCGGCAGCCACCCCCTTGGGTGCCCCCTCCTCCTATAAAAGGACCCCCCCTCCCTCACTTCTCACTCACACCTCCTCGTGAAGGATCTCTCTCCCCCTCTAGTATTTATCCCCCATGGTCTCAGACTAAGGAGATACATGTTCCTGGTGGCTATTCGGCAAGAAAGAGTTGTGCTTCCGATGCATCGATGGAGCGAGGAGGCGGAGGTTGCTCGGTGCCTCTAAAGTGTGTGCGAGCACGGATGCGCCGCTGATTTGCGGCGCTAGGACTTCCTCTCGATCTTGAGATCATCAAGAGATCGTCTACATCAACCACGAGTTCAACCTCGTTAAGCTTTGTCGGTCTTCAAGGGTATGTTCTCTATGGATGTATATCTGCCCGTTGCTTTTATCTAGTAGATAGATCTTGGTACATAGTTGTTCCCATCGTAGGAAATTGTTTTCTATGCTGTGAACCCTACATAAAGATGTGTGAAGCATCACTTCGTTAAGAGGGTCATGAATCTCTGCACGACCTCTTAGTATAAAAGAGTGTGATACTTCAGAATAGAACAGATAGAGGATAATCAACACTTCTTGATCTGCGGATTACAATACTTTGACCTGGTACTAGATATGACGAGGTACTGGATTTTATTTCTCCTAGACATTCCAAAATGGTTTGTCATGATGGACCACAAGAGTATCTTGCATTGGAAGACACTGATTCATGTTTACTACTTGGCTACTAACTGGTAGACAAAGGTCGGAAAACAACAAGGAGAAAGGAACATACTCAGGATAGAATCCCGATATGTGGATGCTTAAGTCAACAATCTTCCGGAAACCAATGTAGAGAAGGAGTAAGGTGTGGCAGGGTCACGAGTATAGATGCGAGAATCTCGAGAAGCACTCTTATCATGATCTGCTAGGTTCCATTAAAGAACATCTGCCATAGATAGTGGTAGGGGAAGTCCTTAGTTTTCACATGCAATCGCAACAAAGACCACAAGCTTGAAGGCTAGAATTATAGTACTAGCCATCCTGAGTTAATGTGTGCACAGACAGGGGTCAAAGGAATGGATCTTGGGTTAAAGGTCAGTTTCATGTACAAGATTCACAACACCAGAATCTAGCACAATCGAGGATCTTAGGTTCAAGTCCAAGGGTTAAAACCCAAAGAAAGGAGTAACTACTACTTGAGTGACATAGCATACACTGCAATATAGCAATCATGAGGTAGCTTCCAAAACAAGAAACAACTTCTGAAGTACCCAAACAAATGAAAAGGGGGCACACAAGGCGAAAGGGAACCTTGAAGCCTAGAACAGAGTATTATGGAACCATCAACATGATGTTGTGGCCCAAAGATAGGGAGATCATGATAGAAAAGAATCTCTCAGATGAACAAGAGCAAAGGGGAACAAGGAATTCACAACACGCACAACTCTAGAGAACTCAACACTAGGTCAACTGGCTTAGAAACGACATGCCAAGAAGGCACCAAAGCTTTGAAAGACTAGAAGAGATATCAAAACTTTTCCAAGATCAACACCAAATAAGATGAACCCAGAGTTAGAGTGAAACTGGATACGAAGAAAAAGAAGCATACTAGAGTTTTCGCAAATACTTTTCATCTTTGAAATAGTTTTCACAAGCACTAGACTCAACATCGACAAATAGCAAGGTTTTCCTACAGTCGGTACTAGTCTGATACCAAAACCTATGACACCCCCGGGATCAGGGCGAAACAAATCCCAGACCTCTGTCTGACATAAGCTTAACCTTGAGCTCAATAATATCTAGTGAAGAATCGATAACACAACACTGACCCTATGACACAAAAATATCACAACAAGCTCATAACTGAGCAGAGAACCAAATTATTACAAGAAGAGGTTATTGACCACGAACATCAAACAACGGAAGGCAAATTATGCTCTAAGAGGCCTGAAGCATAACAATGACGTCCCCGCCCATAGATTCCAGGCTGCCGGCCAGGAACCTCAAGCTACTCGTTGATATGTCCAAAATGTATCTACTTTCCCGAACAGTTTTGCTATTCTTTCTCCTCTAAACTTGTGTGATTTGGATACAACTAACACGGTCTAACGCTGTTTTCAGCAGAATTACCATGGTGTCTAGTTTTTGTGCAGAAAATCAACTATCAGGAAAAATCCCGGAAAATATGCCAAAAATCCTATTTCACCAGAAGATCCACGGAGCCAGAATACGAGATGGAGAGGAGCCCTGGGTGGCCTACACCCCCTGCCGTGCGGGTGGGCCCACCCCATGCCTGGGAGGAGTGTGGCCATCCTAGGCACCCCCTCGGCCTCTCTCTTCGCCTATAAGATGCCTTCTGACCTAAAAACTCAGGGGGTTCGACGTTTTTCCAGAAAGAGTTCCGATGCGCTGCCACCACCAGAAACCGTGATTCGGAACCAGAAACTCCGTTCTGGCACCCTGTCGGGACGCGGAATTTGGGGAGGATCATCGCCATCATCATCAGCAACGCCTCTCCATCAACCATCAATGTTTCCCTCATCCATAAGTGAGTAATCCCCCACTTTAGGCTACGGGGATGGTAGGGATTGGATGAGTTCTATCATGTAATCGAATAAGATTGTTTGGGCATGGTGCCTAGTATCTCTATTAGTGCTATTTGACTTTGTTGCAACTTGTTGTGCTTAATGCTTGTCACTAGGGCACGAGGGCCATGATCTTAGATCTGAACTTATTATTGAATCATTATGATAGTATTTTTTGTGATCTTATCTGCAAGTTGTGTACACATATCATTGTCCGGATCCAAAGGCCCCGAAGTGACAGAAATTGGGATAACCGGAGGGGATGGCTGTGATGTGAGGATCACGTGTCCAGGAAGTGTTAATGCTTTGCTCCGGTGCTCTATTAAAAGGAGCACCTTAATTGCCAGTACTTCCCTAGAGGCCCCGCTGCAACGGGCTAGAAGGACAAAAGATGTTGTGCAAGTTCTCATTGCGAGAACGCATGACTATATATGAAGCACATGCCTATGATTGTTTAGTACTTGGATGATTATTCTTATTTATCTGCAGTTGCCCTAGATCTTTAAGTTACATGTTTAGACTCGTCCATGCAACGCCCATCCATCCATCCCTATGCCTATCGCACTCATATCCTACTGTTTGCTGCTACTGTTACTATTGCTCATGTTTTGCTATTGTTGTTGCTTTGTTGTTGCTACTGATAAACTTCTGTGAGCAAGAACTATTTCCAGGTGCAGGTGAATTGACAACTCAGTTGTTAAGGCTTGCAAGTATTATTTGGCTACCCTTGTATCGAATCAATAAATTGGGTAATACTACCCGCGAAGACTGTTGCGATCCCCTATACTTGTGGGTCATCAAGACTATTTTCTGGCACCGTTGCCAGGGAGCATAGCTTTATTTGTAAGTTCACTTGGATCTATTATTGTCAACTGCTACTCCGTTCATCATGGGTAAGTATTGTGATGGAAAGTTTCCTATTTTACCATCCACTACAAGAAGAGGTATAGTCCTAAACACCTCTGTTGCTCTTGATTCATCGTCTGTTATAAGTAAGCTTGTTACACGACCACCACATACTCATGCTACACACGCTGCTACTACTGCTGAATCTGAAACTGCTTTTGATAGACATGATGTTACTTCTACTGTGCTTGATGCGAGTGGTTCATTAGGTCCTTTCCTAGATGCTAGTATGGCTGGTCTAGGGAATAGTGAAACTCCTAGTGAAGACACTGTTACACCTGTTATCTCACCTGAGTCTAGAGAGAGAGTTATGATATTAATGATGGCTACATTGAGTTTACTTATGAATTTGTTGAAGAGTGTCGAAACACACATGGTGCTAGTGCTATTAAGAGTCTCCTTGCGAGATGTACCTTTATCCCTAAACTGTCCTATGATCCTAAGTTTTCCACCTCTCCCATAGACATTAAAGATAAACATTATGATTTTTCTCTTCATTTATCCTATTTATACATTGTTGAGAAAGAACCTTTTTGTGGGACTGAAAATGAGAGTGTTGTAGCTCATATGAATGAGCTTTCCACTATGAGTGCCTTATTATCTGATGATTTTAAAATACGCAAGTAATTTGTTACTAAATCTTCCCTTTTTCACTAAAAGGAGAAGCTAGGGCTTGGTTTAATAGATTACCTCCTAGTTCCATTGATAGCCCTGATTTCTTGATTTCTTCTTTCTTCCAGAAATATTTTCCTCCTAGTGCTAGACATGCTGCCTTGTAGAGACTTTTTGATTTTAAACAGGGAGAAGAAGAGAAATTTCCTGAGTCATGGACAAGGTTCTGTGCCTTGATTCATGTGCATCCTGGATGTCCATTACCTAAAAATGAGCTTCTTGATATTTATTATAATGGACTAACTGATGATTCTAGGACATACCTAGATAGCTTTGCTGATTGTGTTTTCAGGAAAAGAACTCCTACAGATGCTGAAGAATTGATGGCCAAAATAAGCAAGAATTCTGATGATTGGACTTCAACTGAGATAAATGCACTTGAGCCCATTACTCCTGAACCAGTTGTGCCTGAACCAGTTCCAACACCAACACCAAAGAAGAGAGGAATGATTGAATTAAATGATGAAATGATGAAAGAAGCTAAGAAATGTCTTAAGGAGAAAGGTATTAGAGCTGAAGATGTGAAAAATCTACCTCCTATAGAAGAATTATGTAAGCTAATTCCCCACTCTTCTACTATTGATGTACACTCTCTCCACTTTGATGAAAGGGATATTCCCTATGGTAAGCCTCCTGATCAATGCTTAGAGGAACTTGACACATTTATTGTTAAACAAGGTAATTTTAATAAACAAGTTCAGGATCATTTATTGGAAAACTCTAGAGCTATTAAAGAGTTGAAATATATTGTGGAAAGAACTTCTAATGATATTAAAATGCTTTGCAAACACTTTCAAATGGTTCAAACCCAGATTGATCAACTTGCTAAGGTAAAAAAGGATATGCTAGTTAATGCTTCAGGAGATAACATGCTCATGGAATTAGAACTAGGAGTGGTATAGCTACTCAAGATCCTTTATATCTTGAAGTACACCATAAAATAATTGAGAAGGATTCTCAACAAGGTGAAAGTAGTGGTAGTCCTCATAAGAGAAAGAAAAAGAAACATAAAATAGTTGAGGAACCACTTGAAGCTGATGTAGATCCTAATAGTATATATGTATCTGATGCTGAAACTGAGAGTGGTAATGATAAAAATGATGCTCCTGATAAGGAGGAAGTTGAGGAAGAACCTGAGGAGCACACTAAAAATACTAGGTACACTAAGGAAGATTTTATTGCTAATAAACATGGTAAAGAGAGAGAACCTTGGGTGCAGAAACCTAAGCCTTTTCCAGGTAAGAAACACAAGCCAAAGGAGGAAGAACACTACAACAAGTTTTGTGAGTGGATCAAGCCTTTATTATTGCAAATTCCTTTGACTAATGCCATTAAGTTGCCTCCTTATTCAAAGTATATGAAGGATATTGTCTCTAATAAAAGGAAGATTCCTAATGAGGAAATTTCTACTTTGCTTGCTAATTATTCCTTCAATGGTAAGGTTCCAAAGAAACTTGGTGATCCAGGTATACCAACTATTCCTTGCTCTCTTAAGAATAATTATGTTAGAACTGCTTTATGTGATTTGGGAGCTGGAGTTAGTGTTATGCATTTTTCTCTCTACAAGAGACTCCAGCTAGAAAAGTTGATACCAACTGATATATCTTTGCAAATGGCTGATAAGTCAACTACTATTCCTGTTGGTATATGTGAGGATGTTCCTGTTCAAGTGGATCATTATTGGTTGGTTTTAACTAAGTTTGTTGTGCTTGAAATACCTGAAGATGATAATATGTCTATTATTCTTGGAAGACCCTTTCTTAATACTGCAGGTGCTATCATCAATTGTAATCAAGGAAAAGTAATATTCAATATTAATGACAAACAGCATACTGTTTATTTCCCCAAGAAGGTTGCTAAGAGCTATTGCCTGAATTCCATTGAAAGTATTGAGAGCATCAAGGTTGGAGAAATATATTGTCCCATTCCACAAGAAAGTTTTGAAAGTATTATGATAGGACCATTTCAAGTTTGAGGTAACATAATCACCTTATGGAATGCAAAGTTTTTTTTCATATAAGATTGTTTTGGTAACAAGACTTGATCAACCTTGTTAACAAAAAGGATTTTAATGAACAAAACAATGTTTTCACTATGGTTATTCTTGCTTTCTTTTATTTTTCTCCTTCCTAGTCTTTGCCTTTTCTCTTGTTAGTTTGGTTTTGCTAGTTGTTTGCTTGTTAGTGTCTTAGAACTTCTGTAGTTTGGTTTTGGTTTGCTTTTGCTTCTTCTAAAAAAAATCTTTTCTGCGAGAAAATCAATTTTCATACCCTGAAAATTGGCTAAAAATAAAGTTTCCCAAAAAATTCCAGAAAATTCAAAATAAATTTTTCCTCGAAAATAGGGGCAGAGGGACACCTAGAGTGACCCAGGGGCCACCTAGGACAGCACACCCCTGGGTGACGCGGCCAGCCCCCAGGTGGCGCCTGGAAGGGGTGTGGCCCACCTGTGGCCCTCCAAGATGCCTCCTCCCAGCCATCTTCTTTCTCTCTCCTGAAAAACACAGGAAAACTTTCTCAAGCTTGAGTTCCTGTTGTTCTTTCTCCCGATTTTCGATCTCCTTGCTCAGCCCATCTTTGCTGCTGATTTTTGGAGGGATTGCTCCTTGGTATGTGCCTCCTCCGCTTGTCCAATTAGATTTGTGATTGGTAGATTGTATCTTGAGTATTTTTCTGCTATAGGTGACAGGTTGTGTGAGCTTGCATGCTTGTTCTATGCATATAGATTTCATTTTGATGCATGTGTAGCCCTCTAGCAAGTTCCTATAGTAGTTTCTCATCATTTATCAACTTGAAATCACTTGGTTTGATGTTTGTCTAAATTTTTTAGAAAAAGAGGTCATGGACAACCACACCTTTGGTGAAATATTTGAGAGTGATGCACCTAGGAGGGCAAGGCCTTCAAGATCATCCTCCCGAGATAGGCCCTCATACAATGAGGATCTCATTACACCGCGATTTGGCGACGAGGGAGATGAGGGGGATGCGCACCCTTCTACCTTTCCTTTCCCAACCTTCTTGCGGGCTGCTGGGATTCTTGAGGATTTTCTAACCTTGGTTCGGAGGGTCGGACTAACAAGTTATATGCATGATGAGAGCGTGCAATATTCTACGCTCACTAAAACATTTGTGGAAAGCTTCTCTTTTTCTAACAGCTTGTTCAAGCCAGATGTGTCTTCCAAAATTTATGGCAGGCCTTACACCATGACATTGAAGAAATTTTGTGAGGCCCTGGGTCTTGGTACAGCTGGGACGTCGAAGAAGACTCTAGCTCAACCCACTGATTTGTTGGGGATCTACCGCGGGATAACTAATGATGATGACTGTAGAGCCCAAAGGGGAAAGATAAGAAATATTCAGCTCCCAGCTATCAGGTATTTTGCTTATTATCTTGCCACTAGTGTTGTTGGTAGGGAGAACACTAGCAATATTTCCAACTATCATTTGGCATTCCTAGCTACTGCACTCAACAATGAAACCAGGTACAATCTTGGTTCTCTCATTGCTCGTCGCTCAGCTGCTAAGGGACCCATTTATGGGGGAATTATTGCTACATGAGTTGTTGCTGCCTTGGACCTTGATGTTGAACCAAATGATACTATTTTGGCTCCTCAGAGGCTTGATCTTGCTGCCATGAAAGCGCATCACTTTGTCACTGCTGGCTCTACCCTTGAGAGTTTGGTTTATAGAATGATGTTTACTGATGGGGAAGAGAGAGAGATCCCTCTACCCCAAACCACTTTGTTTAGTATTTCCCAGGGACCTTTGTTACGCTCTAAGGAGGAGATGGATGAGAAGCTGCACATTCTTGGCTTCCATGGACACTATCAGGGGGACGCGCCCTCATACGACCCCTCTATGCACTACACAGGGGAGTCCTCGAGCTCGTACCAGGACGAAGGGGCCTCCTCGTCGTATTACGGAGGTGCACCTTCTTGGTCACCGTGGAGTTGAGCCCCACTTAGGCCAAAAGCCTAAGCTTGGGGGAGGTATACCGACATCACACTCATCTATATATCATGTTTCGTTGGTTCTTTGTATATCCAATGTTTCACTTTCTTTATAGTTTTTGTTCCTGCTTTCCAAAAACACAAAGATAGCAAAAATATTTTCGTTGTTTCTCTTGGTTTGTTTCTTTGATTTTTAGCTTTGGTTTGCCTTAAAGAAAAATCCAAAAAGATTTTGCTTTGTTTGTTTTTGCTTGTTTGAAAAATCGAAAACACCCAAAATATTTGTTCTTCTTCTTTGGTTTTGTGAGTTCTTTGCAGGGTTTAGCCGTCCTCAGTGGAGTTTGGTTTCATGTTATTATTCAAGTCACACAAGTGAAGGGCAATAATGAAGATTAAGACAACTTGAGGTGTGGTAAGAGGCTGGTAATGAACTCTATTTGTTTTCATTTTTGTACATATACTCATCATGGTGAGCATGCTTAAGTTGTTCATGTAAGGTGTATGTTATTTATGGATGCTCACTAGTTCTTGCTTTCTTGTGATTAGCTCCAACTTGCTAATAGTTTGTAGCATGCCATATGAATGTTTGCTTGCATTATTTTGTTCATAACTTGGTATGATATTGTGGTATCCTCCTCTGAACGTTTCATGCGAATCGACTTGGCACATGCTCACGCATGCATATGACTAAAAAATAGTCAGTAAGCCTCGATGATTTATTTTGCCTTAGAGTTATTGTATCACTTTCATGCCATAATTAGTCCTGTTTTGTTGCAAGCATGATTATGACAGTTATTTCTCTCTCGTTTGTCGCTCCCTCTCTATTGCTAGCCTTCACTTGCACTGAGTATGAGCTCTACTTGTGCATCCAACTCCCCAAAACCAATATTGCCAACAGTGTCCACCATACCTACCTATTAGCATCATTTGCTATTCAGTGCATATTCACTATGCCTTGTTTTCTTCCAAATAAAATGTTTGTCTGTTTTGAGAAAGTTAGTTAGTAAAGCTGTCACAAACTTGATGGCACACTTTACTTATTGCGCTTAATAAACCTGAACCATTGTGACTGTCCATGAAATTTATATGCTTGCAAATTATAGGCTGGGAGTTAGCAGAACCGTGTTGTCACGAGGAACGCTTTCAACACTTATGGATACATATCCAGTTGATACCATGCTCTTTTGTTTGCGGATGTCGTTGGTGTGAAATAAAAGGGGAGCTTGTGAGTTCATGGAGTTATATATATGTGTTAGAGAAATGCCTAGGCCGCTAGCCTAATCCATGCCTAATCATGGTGGAAACTTGCAGCATCACCATAATGAGCATCTATGAAGCATCCTCAATAAAAACCTATGCAAATAGCAAATAAAAAGATTGCTGAGATGCTCATTGTCTGCTTGCCTTGTCATTTTGATTATGGGATATCTCATGTATTATGTGCAAGGGGTACCCCGTTGGCGGTTCTCTATGATATGCATGTATTTATGATAACAAGAACTTACAGGTAACTAAAGTTGAGTAGCATGAGGTGCGGCCCTCGTACTCAAGGGACATGGGATTTCCAGTTTATGGTCTGTCAAGCATATAACTCATATTGGACCTCACTTTCACATTAACCACATAAAGATGCCTATGATAGGGGCAATGAGAGCTCAAAGCTAGTGAGTACCTTACTTTCAGCATTTGGAAGCCTTTCAAACTTTTCAACACCCTTTTCACTCCCTTGTTGAGTCGCCAGTTATTCTATGAGAACCTTCTTGAGAGCATAGTTGTCATTCTTAGTGTAATGTGCTTATCCCAAAACTTGGTTAATTATGTCATGACTTTGATGCTTGTATCTCTGATATCTTTACTTCTAGTCTTCATGTGAACTTCAGAGGTGCCTTGGCATTTATATTCTGCTCTACAAACAAAGGCAAGCGAGATACCACTCTATCATACCTTCTTATGAGCATTGCAATGTTGCTTATGTTTATGTTTTGTGCTACTTATTATTATTGAGTTAGTTTCTCTTCATAGCATGCAATGACTAGTGAGTAGACTTAGTTGCATACTTCTTATTATGAATGGTTTAAGTATCTACTCCTGTGCTGAGAATATATACATCATATGAAGCAAATGTGTCCGTGAAAGTTCTTTTATCGCACTCAGTTTTCAACTAAATTGCTTGAGGACAAGCTATAAGCTAAGCTTCGGGGGAGTTGATATGTCCAAAACATATCTACTTTTCCAAACAATTTTTCTATTGTTTCTCCTCTAAACTTGTGTAATTTGGATACAACTAACACGGATTAACGATGTTTTCAACAGAATTACCTTGGTGTCTAGTTTTTGTGCAGAAAATCAACTATCAGGAAAAATCCCGGAAAATATGCCAAAAATCCTATTTCACCAGAAGATCCACGGAGCCAGAATACGAGACGGATAGGAGCCCTGGGTGGCCCACACCCCCATGTCACGCGGGTGGGCCCACCCCGCGCTTGGGAGGGGTGTGGCTAACCCAGGCACCCCCTCGGCCTCTCTCTTCGCCTATAAGATGCCTTCTGACCTAAAAACTCAGGGGGGTTCGACGTTTTTCTAGAAATAGTTCCGCTATGCCGCCACCACCAGAAACCGCGATTCGGATCTAGAAACTCTGTTTTGGCACCCTGTCGGGACATGGAATTTAGGAAGGATCATCGCCATCGTCATCACCAACGCCTTTCCATCAACCATCAATGTTTCCCTCATCCATGAGTGAGTAATACTCCGCTGTAGGCTACGGGGATGGTAGAGACTGGATGAGTTCTATCATGTAATCGAATAAGATTGTTAGGGCATGGTGCCTAGTATCTCTATTAGTGTTATTTGGCTTTGTTACAACTTGTTGTGCTTAATGCTTGTCACTAGGGCCTAATTGCCATGATCTCAGATCTGAACTTATTATTGAATCATTATGATAGTATTGTTTGTGATCTTATCTGCAAGTTGTGTACACATATCATTGTCCGGATCCAAAGGCCCCGAAGTGAAAGAAATTGGGATGACTGGATGGGATGGCTGTGATGTGAGGATCACATGTGTTCATAGATCGTTAATGCTTTTCTCCAGTGCTCTATTAAAAGGAGCACCTTAATTGCCAGTAGTTCCCTAGAGGCCCCGCTACAACGGGCTGGCAGGACAAAAGATGTTGTGCAAGTTCTCATTGCAAGAACGCATGACTATATATGAAGCACATGCCTATGATTGTTTAGTACTTGGATTCTTATTCTTATTTATCTGCAATTGCCCAAGATCTTGAAGTTACATGTTTAGACTCGTCCATGGAACGCCCGTCCATCCATCCCTATGCCTACCGCACTCATATCCTACTATTTGCTGCTACTGTAACTATTGCTCCTATTTTGATGTTGTTGTTGCTACTACAAACTATTGCTACTGATAAACTTCTGTGAGCAAGAACTATTTCCAGGTGCAGCTGAATTGACAACTCAGTTGTTAAGGCTTGCAAGTATTCTTTGGCTCCCCTTGTGTCGAATCAATAAATTTGGTAATACTACCCACGAAGACTGTTGCGATCCCCTATACTTGTGGGTCATCACTCATCGGTGTCGATGTAGTACCAAACTGATCTTCAGGGAACACTTACTCTGCCAAAAGTATCAACAAAGAAAGGGTGAGTACAAGGTGTCCTCCGCAAGACTTATGGCTGGTGGAGTTGTTTTGCATAAATACATCTTTGTATATAAAACAAGAGAGAGAAGAAGCTCATCTAATCAGAGTATTTTAAAAGGGGATAAGAGAGCGACATCTCTGAAATATTGATCATAAGCTTTTGATATCCACCAATCGTCATCAACTTCTGAACTAGGATCACCCACTCGTACCCATGAGGAAGCATCCTTAAGCACACGTTGATCTTCCAAGTTTTATGATTAGGTTATAGTTCTCTATGATCTTAGAATCTGGTCACCAAGCGTTCATAACCGTGAACACGGCTTTTCAAAAAGATTTAACCCTGCAGGGGTGTACAACTTTACCCACACGTACTAACCTTCTCTTAATGCCACATGATTAGCCCTCTTCCTTGGAAGGCTGGCAGAGGGTGGTTAGACACGACCTTTACCTTGCTTTCACCGATACCATGAGTCACACCCTAAGGATGGTTCCACCATAACGGGTCAAATCCTGAAGCCGGTCCCTAGAGATATGAGGCGAGGTTGGTTTACCAGGGGCTCCATCGACCCCAAGCAACCCCGGCCATGCTTACCTACCTGTTATGATTTCACCTCCTTCACCGCCTTTGAGAAGATCCAGAATGCATGTCGAATGGAACACCTGAACTATGTGACTCATGGAATCTACTAGGCAAGTTAGTTGCTCGTGAGGTTGTCTAGGCCCCATGTGGTTGTACGCCCGTCTCGGTTCCAAAGTCAAGAACTTGGGTCCTAGTGGTGGCGAGCATGGGAATAGAAAAAACACATCCCACCATGGCCTCTCATACAAGCCTTAGCATGCTTAATCTCATATCACTGATCTCATCTCCGCATGTTCTCCTATCATACTAGATTCTCTGTATCTGATACATCATCTGGATGAACCATCACTAGCAGCTATGCATGGCTAAGCAGAACACAGATATAAGCTCTAGCAGTGCACACAAGCCAAACCTAGTTATGCTAGGAGCAGTGGATCGGGTAATATAAGCTCAAAGGGGAGTAATTCAACAGATAGGATACTCTATCTATCGATAAAAGACCACAGTATAATCATATGCATCATGGCAGGATTTGAAATGCTTTCAAAATCATAGGATGATATCATGGTGGGGTTATGCTTGCCTTTGCCTGTTGATAACCAATAAGCAGAGCTTCGGAAGCCTTGTACTTGACATGATTACAATTGGTCAAGTATTGGTCCTCGAGCTTCGAACTTCGATGGTGTTGATCTCGGTATTCAATCTCGATCTCGCATTCTACTGAAGAAGAACCAAATACCGAAAAGAAAGGGAAACAATCAACACATGGCATCAGTGCAATGCTCAAGCAATGATGATGATATGACAAGTTAAATTGCATTGAAATGTAACCCTATGACATGCTCGGCAGTTTAATCGGAGTTCTGAGGGGTACAAACCCTAACTCGGGGAAACTCCAGAATCACCTTTGAGGGTTCATTTGGTTCTCTAATTAAACTTGTCATGAAAGTTGTTGATTAATGCATGATTATAGCTCTAATAGCTAGATCTCATTTTTCTAAGTATTTTGATATATTATTTGTATTTTTCTGACTTATAAATAATTAGATATTGAATTTACAAGTTTATAACATTTTCTGAAAATATTAAACCTTTTTAAAAAAGGTTTACTGTGTCATGCTGACATCAGCGCAGGGGTGGGGTCGTTTAACACCACGGGTTGGGCTAGCCATAGTGGCTGACTACTGGGCCCGAGGCCACCTCATCGTCCATGTTGGAAAAGTGGGGCATGTAGCGTGTTGAACGGGCTAACTCACGCTCGCTGACCTCATGGTGACGCTGGCATGACGTCACGCCGGCGGTGACCTTGCAGATCAGCAACGGGGAGGGAGACTGGGTGCACGCGGGCTAGCGGGAGTGGGTGCGTTCGATGCAGGGGGACATGGAAAGCCAGAAAAGGGAGGCGACGCTAGTTTAAGGTCACCGGAATAGTAGCTATGGTGAGGCTCTTTGGCGGCGCATGGTGGCGGTCGATGCTAGGACGAACCAGAGAGGGAGAGGGCCAATGAGGTGGTCCAAGAGGACCGCAGTCTTACCCTCGGCGTGTGAGTAACCTCGGCAAGGACCAGGGAGCTCGGGAGCGGTAGTAATGGCGACGACGAACGGCGTCAGTGGCGAGGAAGAATGGCTCGATGCGGCCGATTAAGAGCACCCCTGGTCGATTCCTTCGGCGAGGTCGATCAAGATGGCGAGGCGGATCTTCTAGGCTTCACGGCGAGGCTTGGGGCGGCCTGCATCAGCGACAAGCAACAGAGCCCGAGGCTAGGGTTTTGGGGAGCTCGCGGGAAGAAAGGGAGAGAGCACTGGGGAGAGGTGAGAGGAGAATGGAGAGGCAGAGAAGAGGAGCATGGCTCGGCGACGTCCTTATCTCCTCTAGAGAGCGGCAGCAGGATCGTGATGCAGATACGGCATCGGGCGGTGCCGGCGGTGACACGCAGAAGCTTGCGAGTGGGAGGAAGATGACAAAACAAAGGGAGAAGGGGTACGGGCTGGCGCTGGGTTGCAGATGGGCCGTGCTGGGCTGCTAGCTTGCGCGCGCGAGTGGTAGGAAGAGAGGGGAGGGAACTAGGCCGGCTGGGCTACGACATGACAGGTGTTGCTACTCTGTTTTTTTATCTACAAAACCTTTTCCAAATCTTTTTTAACTTTTCCATTTGTATTTGAATATCAAATCTGATTTGAGATATTTCAAAAATACCAGAAGGTTTTATAAAATACCTGAAATAATGTGGGGCCCTTATAATCCATTTGGGCTCCATAATTTTTGGATTTTTCAAATATTTTCAAAACCACTTTGAAGAGGTTTCAAAGAGAGGGAATATATTAGGGTTTTACATTTGTCAATTTTCTTTTGCATGAACTTTTAGATATGATGCTCATGAATGCACAACAAAAGCCTAATTAGTAATTAACTAAAACTCGGGTGTTACAAGGCACCAACTGTGGGCCAACAACATTTCCGAGATGCAACTTCAGGTACTTCTTCAAATTCTTCTTGCTCTGGAAGATCTAGGTCTTACGGATGATGTCCCTAGAGAGGAGCAAGATCCGACTCGGGGAGGTTAGCAAGATGAAAGTCAAAAACAAATAGCTCAGTATTGCAAAATACTCAAAGACAAAATGGCAAGAAAAAGTAGCTAGAAATCTTACTGGAGTCAGAGGTCTCTCGTGCATGGAGATCCCCGGAATTTTCTAGTTCACTCTCTCCTTGATTAGCCACTTTACGCGACATTCATACTCCTTGGGGGTCGAATTTAGACTCAGCTTCAGGCTGTCCTTCTTGTCAAGGGTGACCGTGTGCATGATCCAGCCCCCATGGTGCTGAAGAGGTTGAATCCGATGAATTAGCCAATAGTGGACTAAGTTGGATCCCCTCAGGCCTTGATGCTTCATCAAATACTCGATCCGTCTCTTGGCAAGGATCGGATCATCAGTTAGAGATGGCGCCTCCGCATCCCAGGACTCTTGGTAGGTGGTGGCACCATCAACTAAAGTCGGCAGGCCTTTCGTCTTGCCGGGAGCCGGTTTATCCTTGTGATAAAAGAATACGGAATCCCATCTCCTAACCGACTCGCTCGCATATATACTAGGATAGACTTGGTCTCTCCTAAGAACTAAACTAAGTGTACTAGTATTATAGGGAATACCGGCAGTGATAGAGTTTTTACGAGTACCAAAATAGTACCAAAACAAAATAAGATTCAGCTTAATGCCGAGGAAACCCTACCAAAGGGAAACATACGAACTGAGCTCTAGAATGGAGTTCGGCGGAATATTGTGGATTTGGACACCATAGTGAGAGGATACCTCGGTGAAGAACTCCAACAATGGGAAACTCAATCCTATATCGAGGTGAGTCCCAAAATGTACCCGCTCACCAGCGCGGGGTGCGAGGACGAGTTCACCATGGCCGTTCCTTCAGTCGCAAGCAATAAGGAGACCCTCCTCCTCCGTGGCATGCAACATCTCATCGTCGAGAACACAGGGGATCCACACTCCCCTATAGCCCTAGTCCTCCGCTGCGTAAGGGTCGGAGGCACCAGATCCTGATGCCTCTGCCATTTGTGGTGTGTGGGTAAAGATTTTCTGGTGACGCTAGTTAGATCTTGGCGGCTGACGAGGTTCGATCTCGTCAATGCCCATTGTTATGGACTTGGGTTTTGGAGAAGATGGGGATGCTGGAGATAGCGGAATGGTTAACAGACAAGCAACACGGGGACACGAGGTTTACCCAGGTTCAGGCCCCCGGAGGGAAAACCCTACTCATGCTTGTCTGCTCTTGATTACGGCAGAACCAAAGATTACAGGGGTGCGCAGATGTGATCTAGTGTGAGGTGCGTATGAGGTGAGTATTGTCCTCCTCGCCGTGCCATATAGATAGGCTGGTCCCGGGCAAAGGTCAAGTCGGTTACAGATTAGGGTTTGTACCCTTTGAAAATCTATCTTTTCTAGTCTTGTTCTCCAAGGATCCGAAGACGTCATGGGCTTGGGCCTCCCAAAATCTCCACAGGCCGCGTATCTTGTCGTGGGCCTTCCTTGGGCTGGACTAGGTATGCCAATTTTGTGTACCCGTGGGGTATAACCATGTCAGTAGCCCCCGAGTGCTCAGTCGAATCGTAGATTCGGCTAAGGACTCTTCAATCTTTCGGGTGCTATGTAGTCGAACATGTTTTACAAGGAAAAATGTTTAGTTCATCGGGATTGTTGATGCATGTGCCTGACTCTCCTGACAGATCAGGGTTGTTAACTATCATAGGACAAAACAACACGATCTTCTTCGGACTAGAGTCTCTAGACTCTAATCCGGAACGAATGCCAGCGTAATTCGACTCAGGCCGTTGAGGTCTTATAGGATTCGAATCCCAGTAGTTTTCATGTGGTGTACCCAAAGCGTCCATCAGGATTTTCGTCGTGCCTGTTGACACGGAAGTTTACTGGCAGAGCGCAGTCAAGTGCGTTACCAGGACATCACA
The DNA here is from genome assembly GCA_916181665.1 of Avena sativa. Classification (NCBI taxonomy): domain Eukaryota; kingdom Viridiplantae; phylum Streptophyta; class Magnoliopsida; order Poales; family Poaceae; genus Avena; species Avena sativa. The sequence goes on from OV702297.1 coordinate 130,393,004, forward strand.
TGATATCTATAGGACTTATCTTTGTGTCGCACACAGCATCCGAAATATTATCACCGTGGAGGTGTTTCGGGTGACCAAGGAGATTTCTTCTCACTAAGCGTTGGTTTAGGAAAAGTTGCTGAAAAGATTTTGTCATATTTGATCTGAAGGATCACAGTCAAAGAATTCATAGGGTGTGTGGCCAGTGCTCCCTATGGGAGTAGCCCCCGAGTGTCTGTTCGAGTCGTAGACTCGAGAAGAGACTTTAGTTCAATTGTTTTCAACTTAAGTCCAAAGGACACAATTTTTCGGATTCTCAACCGATCCTCCCTATGGGAGTAGACCCCGAGTCCGTAGTGGAGTCACAGACTCGACGTAGGACTCGAAGATAGTTTCGAGGTGTAGTACCTTAGTCATTTTTTCAGGTGCGCGGACAACATTCCTAATAGGAGTAGCCCTCGAGTATTTGTTCGAATCATAGATTCAAGTACTTGATTGATCAGCCAAAAATTTCCAGCCGTTGCTGGCTTTAGCCTTGATGACATCAGTGTTGACGATTGGTGATCTCAACCGTCTGCTACGGCAAAGATGATGCGATGGAACAATCATGGGTCCCACTGTCTGACTTGAATTTGACTAGTCACGCACGAACGTGGCAAGAATTACAGTGTCTCCTCAGTTTCCGTTCATAGTGGACGGCATGCTGGCGACGGTTCGTTGCAATGCTGACACGTGTAGAGTTGGATCTTGCGTGCGCTCTAGGGCGTCTGGATCAATGGCTCGTGCTCGTCGTCTTCGTCTTTTAATACCGTGGGTAAATAGTGATTTTCGTTTTACCCTTTCCCATTTGCTTCTCGCCATTGCCTCCACTTTCACGAGCACTGCCTCTTTCGCCTTGCGCACTGGAAATTCTCCGTTCATTTCCTTCTTCTTTTCTTCGCGCGCACCGCCGCTCTCGATGCCGCACGATGGGAAAGTCAAAGAATACCACTGTCGGAGCTGGCTTGAGCGCCTCCGCCAGCGGCAAGAAGACCGCCGCGACCACCCGCATCACGGACGGCGGGTGGAAGCGCACAGAGGTGCGCGACGTGGATCTGCACAAGCTGTGCAATTCTGGGTTGATCCCCCAGAACAAGGAGGACGTCAAGCTTCCTAGCGATGAGTTAATCCCCCGCCCACCCGTAGGATTTTGGGTGATGTTTGTTGCCTTTCTTCTTTGTGGCCTTTCGCTTCCTTCCCACGATTTTCTTCATGGGCTCCTCTTCTTCTATGGGATTCAGTTACATCATCTGTCTCCCAATCCTCTTATCCATGTCGCTTGCTTCATAACCTTTTGTGAGTGCTGGCTCGGTATCGAGCCACACTTTGGCCTCTTTCGGAAGCTCTATTCCGTGAAGAGGCAGTCCGGCACCGACAGAGTCTATCTGCTTGTTGGCTATATCATCTCTGTCCGCCCTTTCGTCCAATTCTTCTCCTTTTCTATCTGCGAGTCCGTCCAGCAATGGCGCCGGAAGTGTTTCTACATCCGCAATGCCGAGCTAGACGGTCAGCAATATGGGATTTCCCCCTTCGACTCTAAGCAGAAGATCGTCCTGAAGAGATCATGGAAGAACCACATCTTGGAGGGTGAAGCTTAGAGGTGGAGAGACTCTACCAGCGGGTGGAGGCCCTTCAGCTGGTGCCAGGCAAAGAGGTCAATGGTTTCGACATCATTCGCACCTTCCTCAAATGTCGAGTGCAGTTGCTCCAGGCTAGGGCGCACTCAATGTTCCTCTATGCCGGCTCCAGCGATCTGACGGGGGTTTCATCCTAAGAGTTGTCTTCGGATGACCTTGATAGGACCCTTCGTCCCCTGCTGAAGGCCAAGGCCGATGAGGACCTTCCGGGGAAATCGTTGACCCCCCCCTCTTAGCGCTGATAAAGGGGTTTCTCATGTGATGCTTGTTCGTGCGCGTAGTGCTTTTTGGGTGTTTGTTGTTTGCTGTTGTTACTTATCCTGTTTCTCTATTTTTCTTTTGCTTGCAGCGCCTCCAGGTTATGGGGTCTATGCCTCCTCTGCCTGAAAAGTTTAGGGAGGCACCAGACAATGAGGAGGTGAAATCCGAGTTTGAGCTTCCTCCGGCGCAGTCGCCTACTGCGGATGCTCCCGAGGCGAGTGAAGGGCAGACCCAAAAGCGCTCCAAGACCGAGTCTTCAGATGCGTCGGCCCCGCCAACTCCGAGGGGACTGCCCTTCCTCGACCAACACGGCGAGGATGAAGGTGCTTCATCCACACCTATTCCTGTCGTGCCCATTTGGGCGATGGCTCCGCAGCCGCCGGCTAAGAAGAGGAAGGAGAAGGTGTAACATCCCAGAAATATTAAACTAGAATCATCAAACTCTAATCTTCAAAATTAGGTTTAACAAAAACTTTTCTAAATAAAAATATGAAAGCATGCATGTGTGTATGCATTCCATTTTGGATTCTTTTGAATTGCCTTGTTTATGTGTTTCTTTGCTTGTAAATGGATTCTTAGGTGACATAAACATCATCTAAACAATCCCCACACTTTTACCAAAGACAAATAAATCAAAACAAACAAAATAAGGGAATGGTCATTTTGGCCAATTTAACTCCCACACCTATTTTGGCTGTCTCTAACTTTCACAACTTAACAGAAACTTGTTTGGATCTTTGCACCCCTTGATAGTACTCATAACAGAGTACCAAGGCCCACTTTGTGATCATTCAAAAACATTTGAATGCATAGCTTAAAAGACAGTTCAAAATTGAATCTTTATCATATGGGAAGATCCCACTTTTGCAAAAACCACTCAAACAAGCTCAACTTTCAAAACCCAAGCATCCACAGACTCACCAGCACATGCCTAGCACACCCACCAAAGATCTTTTAAAAATTCAAAACTTGGATTCTTGCGGCCATTTCATCAAACACCTTGTAGATACAAATCAAACAAAATCTAAACACTATAGTGAGCAGTGATTTGAGCCTAACTTGTTCCCTCTCTAGCTCACAGCAACCTCAGTAGATCATCTAGCCAACTTAACTAAGCACTAGCACCACTGTAAGCTTGGCAATGTCATCAATGGTGAACAGCCAAAGCCACCCATGTCACCCCAGTGTGGACAGCAAGCTAGGAGAAGAACTAGCCGTGCCAACCTTGTCTAGGAGGTAGCCCATGCCTCACCGCCCCCTCTCGACCAGCCCTGCCTCGCAGACAGCGACCAAAACCGCCAGGAACGCCACGCCCATGCCACTGTCAACCATGTCGAGCATGCACCAGAGCGCCACCCTCGACACGCGCCCACAGACCGCGCGCTGCCCTCGCCGCGTGCATACACGATCATCACCGTCCTAGGAGACCGTTAGACATCCCCGTTCTCCGCCCCATGCCTCAAAGCCACCGCTCGCCGTTGAAGACGCCGCCTCTGCCGCGCAGAGCATCACACGTTCCAGACTGTTTGCCACCGCCCCTACATGCGCATTAAAGCCATAGAGCATCGCCAGGAGACCACCGATCTATCTCCACCGCCGGCCATGCCTCTAGCAGCCCGTAGCCATGTCGCCATCGTCGCCTGCCCATCCCGTTCGGTCTTGTCGTCGAGACTATAAATAGAGGCCTCCCCTGCTCAAACTCTTCACACCATTCTACTCCCTCTCCTCACTGATCGTTCCACCCCGTTCCCGGAGCAAGGCGAGCAGCGCTTCGCCGGAATTTCACCGGAGCCCGCCGCTGCTGGAGAAGAAGGAAGCCAGCGATTGGAGCCATCCCAGGAGAAGCTGCCGGTACCAGGAGGTTCGCCGTTGCCGACTTCGTCGTTCGCCCACATCATCGACCTTCGCCTGAGCCCCGGTGAGCCCCCGACGACCCCCACCTGCCGCATTAGGTTTCTGTCTCGCCGGCGCCGCCCGACGTGGACGATGAGTAGCAGCCGTTCGATTAGACTTAGATCATGCAGATGAGATTGCCCCGTACCGCTTCGCATTTAAAGAGCCACTGACTGGTGGAACCCCCTGTCAGTTGAGCCCCACGCCACGGAGTGACACTAGGCCGGTCCATTAACAGTTCCCACGCAGCCCATTCGTTTGAATTTGGATTTTTCCATTTTCATTCAAACACAGTTATGTACCTAGTTTCAAAAATTAACCCAGCTCGATTCAGTGAACCAAATTGAATGAAACCAATTTTGTTAGAAAGGCCTTGAAATGCTGAATCCAAGCCCGTTGGATTCAAGTCATTTGGATCTGTAGATCACCCTTGGTAAAAATAACAAGGCAGAAGCTTTTCTGCATTCAAATATTTTTAAAATTTAAACCATAATAGCTTTTGAGTTGTTTCCAACTCTCAAAAATCACATTTGATCATACCTTTCAGAATATATAAAAATATATGGGTTTACTTACAGAAATAATGTTCAAGTAATAAAAGAATGCCACATAGGCATTTCTAGCCACTTTAGTTAATTAAAATAAAAGGGTAAAACCTTATTAAATTGTGACACCACTTTAAATCACATTCCCATGGACTAAAATATGTGGTGATGACATGTGTCAACATGATACCATGTTTGGTTTGGAGAATATTAAATCTTAAGTAGTTTTTCAATGAGTAGAAATTACTTTTCTAAAACCAAAATCTTTTAGTCAAATGCTTGTAATGTTAGTGATGATGCTAGATCATCTATAGAACCCTGGTGTTTGATGATTGCAAGTAGTTAAGTATTGTTTGGTGATTGTGTACCTCGTATTTATTCATAGACGCTAGTACCGACCAAGGATACTAGGAGGAAGGAGGATACTACGAAGAAGAAGCCGAGGAGAACTTCAACCACTGCTCTACACAAGGCAAGCCAATACTTGCAAGCTAACACTTGCAATTTATCAAGCTTATACTGATACTGATGCAATCCTTACTAATCAAGTTGACCTATGCAAGCCTAATACTACTAGTTGAATGTGCAAGCTAACCCTTGCAATTATGAAAGTTAGATAACCTATGCAATGCACTAAGCATGCTTGGTTGGACACATTTGATGATACCCAATCCTAGTTTTACTTGCAAGCTTCTACTTTATTTCTTTATCAAAGCTTGTACCTAGAGTTTACTGGAGTGAATTGTAGATACTAGAAAGATACTTCAAGGTTGCATAAAGAGCATAAAATTTGGCCTAAGCTAGATAATCTTGATGTCATCCCAAGGCATAAGATTGAACTTAGTTGAAACTCCACTAGTTTACCACCCCTCATTAGTACTCACCCCCACTTGTAGATGCTAGTGCTAAGCATAAAACTTGATCCACTTTAGATGGGATTACTTGGTGGAAAATGGTTATGAAAACCTTATAATGATGGATCATTCTACTGAGATGTTTTGACATGTGTTTCCAAACACCAGTTGATTTTGGTGATGAAAATGTTAAGGCATGAGCCTTAGCCCTTTATAAAACTGATGGTTGTCTGGATGCGATACCATTCCATTTTTCCGTACAACCACAATACCCGAAGATTGGGTAGGGCTTGACTAGAAACTTATATACCTTAGTATTGGTTCCCTCCCGGCCAAGGTCTGAGCTGAGGCTACCTTGTGAAGATTGTCCACCTGTGCAGTACCCAAGATGATAGTTGGTCATGGTTGGGAGGCCAAACTCACAGGAGAGGTGCTTATACTAGGGCGTGTAATTGAAAGGTTAGGATTGATTATCCGCATACTAAGTATGGTGAATTCAGGATTTGTTCCTGACGGATGTATCGAATGTTGTGGTGAAAGTGTACAATCTCTGCAGAGTTTCAAACTATTCGAATAGCCACGTCCGCGGTTATGGACAGTTGGAGTGGCCATACTGTTCCCCCGTCAGATGTTTTCAAAATGACTTGTGAAATGAATTGAGACTTTGATTTGACCACAACAGAGTTGTGGCATGAGATACAAGTTCCCACTTAGCTTTCTCTTGCTTCTAAACTTAGTAGAGGTAAATCTGGCTGTTTGCAAAACAACCCTAGAGCCTAGTGCCCTATTACAAAAACCCCCTTCACTTGTTAGTATTAATTTGCGAGTACTTAAAGAGTACTCATGGATTTGTCCCTGGCTATTCCCGTGGCCAGACTATGAAGAGGAGTACCAGGATGATGGACCCCAGGAAGGTTACGACAACTAGGATCATCTCCCATCGTCAGCATTGCCTGTGAACCCGAAGATGGAGCTTCGCCTACGCTACCGTTATTATTACGTATTCCGCTGCTTGAGTTGTATTAAGAACTGGATCATGAGATCCTTATTTGTGTAAGACCTTATGTATGGTTTGTAATGGATGATGTACTGTGGTATCCAATTTTGTTATGTCTCGCAAAAATGGTAATCCTGGGATTGCGATGTATGGCATAATAGGCATCTGGGATTAAAACTCCGGGTGTTGACAAGTTGGTATCAGAGCCATCCTGACCATAGGAGACCCTAGTTAGAATGGACGTTTCAATCAAAAACTTAGTTTCAAAACCAAAGAAAGCAAGTATTTACAAAAACTTATTCTCATTCTTATCACTTTGATTCTTTCATAAAAAAAATCATGTTCCTCAAAAACTCTTGCAAAATACATAAAATTTGACACACTTGATCACTCTACTAACTTACTCATCCTATATTCTTAATAGATGGACATGAAGTACAAAAAGTTTTATCAGTTGGGGAATGGAGGAGACCTTATCTTTGAGAGGGATTTGGACCAGCTTTCGGAACTTCTGGAGCGTCCACACCCCGAGTTCTTTGGAGCTCAGCTCAATGATCAAGGAGGATAATATCTGTAGTAGTGTTGGGGATATGCTATATGGGTATCCTCATAGCATGTCTCTTATCCGACTAACCCGGGTGGCCCATAGTCGGTAGCATGGCCTGTGGCCTGCTGGGCGGCCCAGTTAGGTGGATCCATAAGGGAGGCCCATGCCGGATAAAGGAAGGCTACGATGGAGTCACCAACGTACCCGGAGCCTTGGAGTGCAAGATACACAAGACTAGTGATAGACGGTGTAGGACTCTATGACCTGTCCGGCTAGGACTTTTCCCTGTAACCCTAGGATCTGGCGACTATATAAGTTGGGCCTATGGGAGCCTTTAGGGCACAATCTCATACACAACCTCGCACAGCGAACCTATCTCTGTAACTCGGCGTATTGCCTTTATAGTGATTTATAGCAGGAGTAGGATTCCGCCACCGTCGTGGGATCTGAACCTGGGTAAGCTGTGTTACCTCGTACCCGTCAACCGTCCGCCTTACCCCACGTCTCTAAACACGCACTGTGAGGACCCCTCCATGGCGTACTCGTCGGCAATACCACGACAGTTGGCGCCCACCGTGGGGCAAGAGGCGCTTCAGGCTCTTCAGCGGGTGAGGACCAAGATCTTCGCAGGAATCGGCGAAACTGTAGCCATCGGCCGTGTTCTCTTCTCCGGCAACATTCCGATCGTCCCCCCTGACGAGTTATGGATCCCGGCGAAGAAGAACCCTACGCGGTGTTCGATCGTTCCTATCGGAGACATCCACCTCTTCATCGGCGAAACCGACTCGGGCACTAGTTCCCTGGGAGTCAGAGGAGCATCAAGACCCGCACGGACCGCCTACTGGAAGGATACGTTCGCGGAAGGATCGATGTCGGATCTCTCTTCGGAGTTTGCCGGCAAAGATCGGAAAGCATCAAGACCCGCACGGACCGCCTACGGGAAGGATATGTTCGTGGAAGGATCGATGTCGGATCTCTCCTCGGAGTTTGCCGGCAAAGATCGGAAAAATTCAAGACCCACTCAAACCGCCCCTGTGCAGGATATAAAGGTGGAAGATCACTGCAAATCCGCCGGCTTTATCCGCGCGTCTGGACAACAGAGATCCAAGTTCGTCGGTGTGGTTACCATCTTCGACCTGGCGCGCTGGGTTCAGAGAGAGGGCGAAAACCCCCGCGACTACCTCCCCAGGTGGCTCCATATACGGGCCAACCTGGCCAATTACCCCGATGATAACGCTTTGTATCACTTCGTGGAAGGACTGGACCGTGGCATGCTTCTCCGACATTCTTTACGTCGGCAGCAGGTGACAGGACGCCTTACCCTTGAAGAGATGGTGATCACCGTCAACAGCTAGGCGGCAGCTGACGCGGCAGCCTAGATGGAGCTTGCGCTCAGAGACGGAGAACCTCCGGTTCAGCAGCCGCCGCCACCGCCTCCGACCGCCATCGTTGTAGCAGCACCACCACCTCCAGTCATCGTCGAGGCCGTTGCACCTCCACCGACCGTCATCGAGGAAGTCCTAGCACCCTCTAACTCTGTCATTGACGCGCTTTATGCTGATTTCTATGCAGATTCAGAGGAGGTAGACTTCAGTCCAGAAGAGCTAGACTCTGCTATGCAGGATATGGAGGAGGAGTACTCGCGCGACGAGCAAGCTAACAACACCGTCATGTCTCGAGGGGTGTTCGTCACCATTGGGATAGCAATGGATGAAGATCAACCCGGGCAAGCTCCTCCTACGGCGCTGGAAAAGGGGAAGGGGCCACTAATTGCTGCCGACGATGATCGTGCAAAGGTCATGCCTCCTCTGCCTAACCCAGTGCAGCAGTCGCAGGAACTCGGCATCGGTCCGAGCAACAACAACACCGCAAACTTGCCGCCTCCAGCATCCACGTCGACGGCATCCCATGTTACTCCAGCTGATAGAGTGATGTACGGCAATCTCCTTGTCGATCCACTAACCGTTGATCATATCTGGAACGTGACTCAGCTTGACGAGAAGCGCCAGCAGCTGCTGGAGGAGGCGCACGCCATCGCGGAGCAAGGCGCTAAGCTAGATCGAGATCTAGTCAACGCGCAGAAGTCCATAGAGAAAGCTAGAGAAATGGAGGCCGAGTACAAGACTCTGCTGCAGCAGCAGAAGGCTAAGAAGGCTCCGGCTCGCGTCATCAACGATCCTGGTGTACGGTGCAACCTAGGATGGGCTCCCTCGAAGCCGTCACAGGCCAAGCCATACATTGACAGTGAAGGCAAGAAGGTGATGCCCACCCCACTCCTTAACCTCGCCATTGCCAAGACCCTTCTGGAGCAGGATAGATCGTCTGAGGCAGTAGAACAGGTCTATGACCTAGTGGCCAAGGCGGTAAAGCAGCAGGAAAAGGCCACCTCTCAGAGGCTTGAGTTTGACCCAACGCTCTACCGATCTAGCCAGTACAAACCGCCAAGGGATAGATCTCCTCAAGATGTCGGATCTCAGATGGGTTCATCAGAACGAAGACGGAGGGATGCATGCAATAGGAAGGACGCTATCCCCATATCCTCCGACCATGGAGAAAAAGCCTGACCTCGCCGCTCATCGCCACCGCCCCGATCCCCCGACGTCAGGAAGATTACAAGGCTCACCATCATACGGATATGCCCCTCAAAAGCAGTGTGGTATCGTCATCCGCGACAACGCGGCACAGACCCGTCATGATGAAGAGTGCCACCAAGGACACAAGAGCAGGTCACACCACAACCCTCCGCGTCCGACAAGAAACTGTGACAGGCGTGAGGCGTCACAGGAGGGTAACAGCAAGAAGGCTAACCCACCGCCACCTCCGCCTCCATCGCTGCCAAGCAGTCACCATGGCGGAAGAGGCCTGCGTCGTTCACGCAGCCCATCCCTTGTTGACAACAAGAAGAAGAACCCGGAGCCATACGATGCACGTTCGCGGATCGATAAGATCCATGAGGCCTGGGAAGGACCATACCTGGGACCACGTTGCTTTGGACCTGCAATACGGTCCGCAACTTACCCCAAAGGTTTCCGGATTGACAAGACCATCAAGCCCTATGATGGCACCGCCAAGCCCGCCACATGGTTGCAGGACTACGGCAATGCGGTGGAGATTGCCGGAGGCAACCCCAACGTCGCCGTTAAGTACCTCCCGTTAATGTTGGCGGGTACGGCCCGTTAATGGATCGACGACTTGCGGGAAAAATCTATCTACAACTAGCTAGATATGCAAGAAGCATTCACCACGAACATTGAAGGTACATACAAGCATCCCTGCACTGTGGGCGATCTACAGCGGTGCGTGCAAGAGAAAGACGAGACATCTCGCGCCTACCTCCCCCGCTGGCTGGACATGAAAAATTCCTGCGCAGGAGTGCATGCTCAGACCGCCATGGCTGCCTTCATTGATGGGTTGGAAAGGGGCACGTTGCTCCGACACAAGCTGAAGCGCTTGCAGGACAATCACCAGCTTGACTTGAACCATATGATTCAGTTGGCTAGCGAGTTCGCAGCTGCCGACGATGATGCTCGTGGCTCATTGCTGGCAACGAACGTTCCAACCCAAGCTCGGAGGAACAACAGTACAAAGCGGAAAACCGCTCCAGAAGAAAAGCAATCTACCGACATGGTCGCTATGACTTTTGCAGGACGAGGAGAAGGCGGACAACGTGGCCGAGGAAGGGGAGCGGGCTGCGGACAGCAGCGAGGAAGTGAAACCACCTCGGCGTCGCTCTGCGTTCCCCAAACCTACAAGGAGTACCGCGATATGCCGTGCCTTGTATACCTCGACGCCAACGGCAAGGCCACCCATACCAATCGACACTGCAAGTTTGTCAACGACCTCAAGAAAGACCCGAAGTCCGACTACAAGTGAAGTCGGAAGAACAGACCATGAGGCAAGGGCAAGGGGAAGAAGAAAGAGGAGGAGTCCAAGGATTCGAGTGACATGGACGAGGATATTGACCCCAAACACGCCGCCAAGAGCGACGACAAGGGCAAGAACCCCTTCACAAAGAAGGCCCCAGTCTACCACACTTTCCTTGGCACCCCCACCGTCCGACAACAGAAGACCTCTCTAAGGATCCTGATGGCCACTCTCCCCCAGTTCCCCAATACCTGCGCTGGTCGGAGGTTCCAATAACTTGGGACAGGACGGACCACCCAGACCTTGTGCCCATGGAGAACCAGTACGCCATGGTCATCAACCTATTGATTGACGACGTGGAGTTCACCAAGTGCATGGTGGATAGTGGAAGCAGCATCAACATCATGCACCTGGATACACTACAGAAGATGAACTTGATGGAGGCAAACCTAAGGCGGACCAACACCATGTTCCATGGTGTAGTTCCTGGTCAGGAGGCTCGGTCCCTTGGGTGCATTACGCTTCAGGTAGCCTTTGGCGATGTTAATAATTACCGCCAAGAGCGCATGACCTTTGAGGTTGTCCCCTTCAAGAGCGTTTACCACTTCATATTCGGCCGCGACATATTCCACACGTTCATGGCCAAGCCATGCTTCGTCTACAACAAACTCAAGATACCCGGACCAAACGGTGTCATCACCGTATCCGGAAGCTTTACAAAGGCAAGGGACTGCGAGATCAATGAGGCAGCCGTTGCAGAAGCTGTCCTCTACAGCTAAGAATTCAAGGAGATCCAGAGCAAGGTCAATGACTCAGAGATGCCCGCGTCGAAGAAGCAGATCTCCGATTCCGCTCCTGCGTTCAAGTCCTCCATCGAGACCAAGTCGGTGGAACTTGTGGTAGGCGATGCCTCCAAGACCGTCGCCATTGGGACGAACCTGGATCCCAAATAGGAAAGCGCACTCGTCGAGTTCCTCCGTGAGAATAGGTACATCTTTGCCTGGCAACCTGCCAACATGAAAGGTGTACCTAGGGAACTTGCCGAGCACAGCTTAAACATAGATCCAAAATGTAAACCAGTGAAACAACCTCTACGACGCTTCGGAGATGAGAAGATACGCGCCATTGGCAAAGAGATAACTAGGTTACTTAAGGCTGGGTTTATCCGAGAAGTCCTTCACACACGATGGGTGGCCAATCCTGTACTTGTCCCCAAAAAGGGAACCAATGAATTAAGAATGTGCGTTGATTACACCGGCTTGAACAAAGCATGTCCCAAAGATCCGTTTGCTTTTCCTCGCATTGACCAAGTCATTGACTCGACGGCTGGCTTGGAACTTTTGTGTTTTCTCGATGCATACTCAGGATACCACCAGATCAAGATGAGGAAGTCGGACCAATTGGCCACTTCGTTCACTACCCCATACGACACGTTTTGCTATGTCACGATGCCCTTTGGGCTGAAAAACGTAGGTGCTACCTACCAGCGGACAATGCAGCGTTGCCTTCACGACCAGATTGGTCTAAACGTTCACGCCTATGTGGACGATATCGCGGTGATGTCTAAAAAGTCAAACGACTTAATCTCTGACTTAAAAGAAACCTTTGATAATCTCCGGAAATACAACATGATTCTCAACCCTAAGAAGTGCGTCTTCAGGTTTCCAGCCGGTAAATTGTTGGGCTTCATCGTTTCCCAGCGCGGAATCGAGGTCAACCCGGAAAAAATCAAGGCCATCTTAAACATAAACCGTCCGACATGCCTAAAGGACATTCAACGACTAACAGGTTGTGTTGCAGCAGTTAGTCAGTTCGTCAGCCGACTTGGAGAGAAGGCTTTGCCGCTGTACAAGTTGCTGAAGAAGGTGGACAAATTCACATGGACAGACGAAGCAGATGCAGCATGGAAGCAGCTCAAGGAGATTCCTTCCTCAGCGCCCATCCTTGCAGCACCCGAGCCTGGAGAGCCCCTGTTAATTTACATGGCGGCAACCAACCGGGTTATTAGCATCGTCGTCGTGGTAGAGCGGAAGGAACCAAGCTACGAGCACGGAGTTCAACGACCAGTTTACTATGTGAGCGAGGTCTTCACGGAGTCCAAGCAGCGTTACCCGCACTACCAAAAGATAGCTTATGGAGTATTTCTCGCTTCTCGGAAGCTGAGGCATTACTTTCAGGAGCACCCAATCACAGTAGTGAGCAAGACTCCACTGTTCGACATTATCAATAACAGCGATGCTACAGGAAGGGTCGCGAAGTGGGGCATTGAACTTGCCGCCTTCGAGATCACCTACAAGAGACGCGACGCTATCAAGTCACAAGCTTTGGTGGATTTTATTGCAGATTGGACGGAGATGCCAGACGCTACTCCGCTGCCAGAACCAGAGTACTGGGTGATGCACTTTGACGGATCAAAGTTGCTCAACGGCTCGGGGGCTGGTGTACTGCTGCAGTCACCAAAAGGAGACAAGCTGCACTACATTCTGCAGATCCACTTCGAGGCTACAAACAACATGGCAGAATATGAAGCACTCATTCACGGACTACGTGTAGCCAAGGATATTGGCATCAAGCACATAGTTTGCTGTGGAGATTCCGACTTGGTTGCCCAGCAGGTGGCTGGCACCTGGAACGCGCGGAACCCTATGATGGTGGCATATCGCGACGAAGTGGATGAGATAGCCAAGAGCTTCTTGGGCTACGAAGTCAAGTATGTGCCTAGGGAGCAAAACGAGGCGACTGATCTACTATCTAAGCTTGGATCAGGGTGCAAGAAAATTCTGCCAGGAGTCTTCCTAGAGCATCTACGCACACCATCCGTGAAGGGCGCCAACATCGACAACCCGGATAGAGCTGACTCTTTCGTCAACATGGTGACAAAGATCCCTCTGGTTTGGACAAAACCGTTCATGGAGTATCTCAAACACGGAACTTTGCCCGACGACGAGGTCGAAAGATGGCAAATAGTACGACGAGCAAAGGGTTATACCATAATCAATGGGCAACTCTATAAAAGGAGCACTACTAGCGTATACTTAAAGTGCGTTTCCCAGCTAGAAGGTATGGAAATCCTGCGCGAGATCCATCTCGGAGATTGCGGGCATCACGCCGCTCCTCGATCATTGGTCGCTAAAGCCTTCCGGCAAGGATTCTACTGGCTGACCACAAAGGCGGACGCCGACAAGCTGGTTGAGACATGCACGGGATGCCAGTATTATGCCCGACAACCACATGTTCCTGCTGAAGAATTGCGAACAATACCAATAACTTGGCCGTTCGCAGTCTGGGGGCTAGACATGGTGGGGCCATTACAGACGACACCGTGTGGATTTACGCATCTGCTTGTAGCATTTGACAAATTCACCAAATGGATAGAAGCTAAACCCATTAGAAAGCTTGATGGGGCAACTGCCCTCAGGTTTGTCCGGGATCTAGTGGTGAGATTTGGTCTCCCACATAGCATCATCACCGACAACGGAAGCAACTTGTCACTCGGAGAAGTGGAGGCCTATTGCTGGGACAAAGGCATCCGACTTGACCTTGCATCTATGGCACACCCACAATCCAATGGTCAGGTTGAGCGAGCCAATGGATTAATTCTGCAGGAAATCAAGCCACGTCTTGAGGCACCGCTACATAGAGCAGCTGGAGCCTGGGTGGAAGAATTGCCATCTGTGCTGTGGAGCTTACGAACTACACCCAACAGATCCACCGGCTACACCCCTTACTTCATGGTATATGGAGCAGAAGCCATCCTACCTTCCGACATCCTCCACGATGCACCAAGAGTTTCCGTCTACGACGAAGATGACGCTGAAGAATCCAGACGACTAGATGTGGACCTTCTCGAGGAGGAGCGCGTTTTGGCATGCCAAAGATCCGCCATCTACCAGCAGAAGCTACGCAGCTACCATAGTCGCCGCGTTCGGCATCGCTCGTTTAAACAGGGGGGTTTAGTACTCCGACTTAAGCAGAAGAAGTCACACAAATTATCCCCGCCATGGGAAGGACCGTTCATCATAAGCAAGGCGCTGCTCAATGGGTCTTACTACCTTGTCGACAATCGTGAACTCAAGGATAGACCCAACGAGGATCATAAGCGTAAGCGACGTGACCCGGATGATGACTACCCGGAGCTTGATCGTCCATGGAACATAGCACATCTACGTCCTTTCTACACTTAGCATCCTTTATCTAATTGTGTACCTCTTATATGATCAATGAAATAAAGCTCTTTGGTTCACTCATATTGCTGAGTCTTTTACCTCCTTTAGTGTTCATTTTTGGATCATATAAAACCTTTATGCACAAGTCTTGCGATTGCACTTGTGAAAATTCCGCCTACGGGCGTTAGCTTAAGTTTTTTGGTCTACACATTCTTTGTCGTTTTTATGTGGATTCTGGAGTACTGACTTTTGGCACTTATTGTCGGTGATTTTGTGCTCAGGTTATTGACGGTGCCATTGGGCATCATCACCTAAGCGCATGGTTCCGACAACGAGTCTTCCGACTCACGAAAAGTCAAGCATAAGAACTAGAGTAATGGATAAGCCAGCACTTGCTTAAAAATATGTACATACTGGGACTTATTTCTTAAGTAGCAGGATACATCAATAAGTTTTTCCCGTGCACACACCAAAGGTGAAACAGAAATTACAAAGTGTTTTTCATTCTTTGGGCACAGGAGACTTGGAGGCCGCATCATCACCAGCCGGAGAATCACCCTCGACGTTGGCGCTGTGATGAGACTCGAAGGAATCTTGGCTGACATTATCGATGAGGTTCCTGGGCACGAAGACGTCAACGTCCACCAACTCGGCAACCCTGGTGTCATAACCCGCGAGTGATGATAGGATAGCTTCGTGATCGATCTCCTTGCCATCATCATCCATGTCGGGGATACTAGAGGTCAACGTGTCGATGTTGGCATCTTCATAGTGCGCCTTCACCATAGACATCGCCATCCTTGCGCCAGCCCGTGCGCATGAAGCCTTCCAGTTCGCGACACGCTCGGGGGCTCGGTGCAGGATCTCCGAGTACTTCGTCACGGATTCCGATGCCTTGATATATATTTGGAGGGGCTTGGCAATATCCTTGCCTTGGGCGATGGCGGTGTTGATGAAGTTGCCGACAAGAACCATGCATTCCTTGTCCGAAGGAGGCGAGCAGGTTAAACCCATAGGCGCTGAAAATTCCGGCAAGGATTGCATGAGTTCAAAAAACTCTAAGTATCCAGACTATAGAAATACAAGGCGGACGACACTTACTGAAGATGCTGGCCTTAGCCTGCCAGACGGTGTCTGCCAAGGATTCCTTATCTTGTTGGAGGAGCTTAAACGCCTCGCTATGGCGAAGGTTTTGCTCATCAGTAGCTTGCTTCTGATCCTTTAGGATCGCAAGCTCTTCCTTCAAGCGATTGATCTCCGCGGATGCGGAATCCTGCAGGGCTTTCATGGAATCCTCGTGCATCTTCAGCATCTCCTTCCTCTCCTCCTTCGGGATCTTGTTCTCGCTGTCCAGCTGCTGGATATGCTTGGACTGCTCGACAATGTCCTTGGCCTTGGCAACATGTTCTGCAAGTCGGAGAAAACAAAGTACACAGTGAGTACTCGGAGATTATAGGCACAAAAGTAAGATGGAAATGCGCAAAAAGAAAATAGACTCTTGTTTTTAATGATCTGTTCCTTCAAGATGGCAGTTTTACCCTTTTCGGCTTCAAGATCTGCGCACAACTTTTGATACTTGTCGTTGGCCATGCCCCTCCGAGCATTCTCATTCTGTGGAAACAAATACAAAGTTAAGTCGTTGTTTGGTCTGCTTGGAGCCCCTAGTCGGAGATTTTCCACCTAGATGCTCGGGGGCTACAGCGTGAGTTTTTAACTTACAAATATTTTTAGCTTTTCTTTAAGCATCTAGTCGGAACTAATTCAGTTACAACTAGAGGCTTGGGGGCTACAGCATTGAAAATTCTGAACATTGTGTATGCTACTCTTAAAGCATCTATTCGGAGTAATTCATTCCATCTAAATGCTTGGGGGCTACAGTGAGAGTTCTTTCTAACTTAGTCACTCTTAGAGCATATAGATGCAAAACCTATGGTTTTCCGTCTACATCCTCGGGGGCTACAGCGGGATAATCATATGAAATGCAAAAGGCAAAGTAAAAACTTACAAGTGCAATGATCTTGAGGTTTGTAGCGCTCTCGGCTAGCAGCTTGCCAAAGGAAATGCTATTTCCTCGCAAGATATCTGCTTGTCGGAGTAGCTCCTCGAGACCGCACATCGGAGATGACGGCACTCCTCCAGGAACGATAGTTGTGTTACTCGGCAGGAGCGCCGGGTAAACTATATTTAGGAACTCGAAGGTTTTCTGGGGAGTATGGGCGTCGCCTTCGGCAGAGGTACTATCTCCCACCACCGCCTTGCCGCTACCGATGGCATCCTTAGCCGGAGCTTCAGCCATTTGAAGAGCAGCGCTCTCCTGTGTCGCCTGCTCGCCGACAACAGCGAGTTCGGTAGAGGCGCCAGAATCCACTTCCATGGCGGAAGGGCCTGGTGCCTCCTGGACTTGAGAGCTTGTCGGAGCAGAGGAGGGCTTGACGACAGGGGTGGCAGGGGCGATGGCGGGGGAGGAGTCGCGATGCAGCATATCTTTGATATTTCTAGAAGCCCCAAGAGTCTTGGAGGACTTCTTGAGGCTGGTTGTGGCTTTCTTCCTGAAACGTGCAAAATGCATAAGTACAGGAATAAGACAGATAAATAAGACAATGTCGGAGAATGAGAGGCTTACACTAGGGGGCGCTTTGGCAAACATCCCGGTGGCTTTTTTCTTTTCCGCCTCCAGGGCGACAGTACTCTTTTTGGAGGCTCCACCCTCCGTCTTCTTCTTGCCTCCGTCGGCAGCGTCAGAGGTGGAGCTCTTCCGCTTTCGCGCCAACGGGGCATCGTCATCGGACACGGTCGTGACTTCCTTCATCTTTGGATCGTAGATTTGGGCAGCCAGGTTGTCCTCATCTAGATCGCTAAGCTGCTAAGTGAGAAATCACCGTGTTAGATAAGATGGCACTGGCAAGGCGGAGAAAACTGGAGCAATGTCATACACGGAAAATAAATACCTACCTTTGGGCACTTTCCTTCTACGTACATTTCGCAGGTGATGGTGAAGCCGCGCTTCTTATCCTTCACCTTGACGATGTCCTTTAGACGGAGCTTGACGGAGTCGCTCGAGAAGTTATCCACGAAGATCCGGAGGGTATCCCTTCGATCACTGTTGTACTCGTGCATGAACTTCACGCCGTGCTGCAGAGGTTGGATTCGCCTGATGAACCAGCACATGGCTATGTCCAAGCCGGTCAAACCCGTCTCTACGAACCACTCGATCCGCCTTATTGCGCGTGAAGCGTCGAGGTCGGAGGGAAGAGAGGCATGGGATCTCCATGTGGAAACTTCAGCGGCGGCTCCATCCACGAAGTCCGGGTACGTCACTTCTCGGCCCGCCAAAGGAATGTCGGGGCCGTAGAAGTACGTCCGCTGCCAGTTTTTGCACGACTCATGGCCGAAGATGTCGGGGAACCGCCGGCCAGGTCGGATCTTGAAGCTTATGGTGCTGCAGTTCCTAAGCTCCTCCCTACTATGTCCGGCTTCACGTTTGACGGTGAAGAAGTACACGAACAAGTCTAACCTAGGCCTAATCCCTAGGTAACCCTCACAAAGTGCCGCGAAGTTGCTAAGCACTAAGATACTATTGGGGGAGAGGTTATGGGGTTGAACCTTGAAGTGGTTCAAGACAGACAGAAAGAAGTGGGAGATGGGCAGAGAGACGCCGCGTACCAGCTGAGCCTTGAGGTACACCTTTTCTCCGGCTTGGGGAGAAGGTGTCACCTCGCCGGCCGGCGCCGCCCGCTAGGCGAGCCCCTCCGTCGCGGTGAGGTAGACTTCGGCGACCATCTCTTGGATGTCACGGCCGGTGATGTCCGAGCCGCGCCAGTCGCCCTTGTGCGAGTATGGCTCTTCTTCCAGAGGCTATAGCGCCGCCAGATTTTGGTCACCGCCGGTGGTTTCAATCACCGCCGACGCGGGGATGACCAAGCCCTCTAGGGGCACGACGATGGAGCTCGCCGGCTTCGCCGTGGCTTTGCTCGACGCCGCCATCGACGGGGAGGAGCTGCTGCTGGCCATGGAGGATTGGGAGGATGCGACTGATGCAAAGAGAGTCTAGGGTTTCTTCGAGGTTTTCCGCGGAGAGCTCGAGGAGGCGTGTGGCTAGAGGAAGAAGATGATGACGCGAGAGAATGGGGTAAAAAGTGGCAAGTGTCCCACGGTTACTATTTATCTTACTCTGCGTCACGATTCGTGCAGCTAATCAGACGGTTGCCGCGTAGACGACGTGTTCATGGACGTGTGCGGTAATTTCTCCACGTCTCCAACCGCCGTCGCCAACGGTTCGTATCGCTCGCGCGGGAAAGTCGGATATGATTGCGTTCTCTGCATGTGTGAGTTACGAGGCGTCGCTGACCTAAGCCTACGTCGTCATAACTGACATGGTAGATGAGCCGTCGCATCGAAGATTCCGGCATGGACGGATTTAATCCGACTACGGAAGAGTACGATGGAAGATTCAGCATTTCTCTGACTTGCTCATAGAAGACAGAGAAAACCTTTGCAGGGTTCTTTGGGAGGACTACAAGATATTGCTTGACGATTTGCCGACATCCATCTAGACGGAGCATTCCACGAGAAGAGGCAAGACGGCGCAAGATCTCGGAGTTCTCCGGGGGCTACTGTTGGGGATATGCTATATGGGTATCCTCATAGCATGTCTCTTATCCGACTAACCCGGGTGGCCCATAGTCGGTAGCATGGCCTATGGCCTGCTGGGCGGCCCAGTTAGGTGGATCCAGAAGGGAGGCCCATGCCGGATAAAGGAAGGCTACGGTGGAGTCACCAGCGTACCCGGAGCCTTGGAGTGCAAGATACACAAGACTAGTGATAGACGGTGTAGGACTCTGTGACCTGTCTGGCTAGGACTTTTCCCTGAAACCCTAGGATCTGGCGACTATATAAGTCGGGCCTATGGGATCCTTTAGGGCATAATCTCATACACAACCTCGCACAGCGAACCTATCTCTGTAACTCGACGTATTGCCCTTATAGTGATTTATAGCAGGAGTAGGATTCCGCCACCGTCGTGGGATCTGAACCTGGGTAAGCTGTGTTAGCTCGTACCCGTCAACCGTCCGCCTTACCCCACGTCTCTAAACACGCACTGTGAGGACCCCTCCATGGCGTACTCGTCGGCAATACCACGACAAGTGGCTAATTTTTGCAAGTCTCCGAGGAAAGATTGAACCCCCCACTGCTGAGGGAATTCAGTTTACCTTAAGAGAGAACAACTGGCTCAATGGACTTTCCAGGGCCATGCAGGAAGCTCTTTCCCGCCTGTGTGGGCAGAGTATCAACCAGATCAAGGGAACCCGCTTTGAGTTTTGCCCAAGGCGTGATGCTAATGGACAACCGCTGGAAGCCCCATACCACCATGAGCTGAAGACTCAATTGGACCACCTTAGCTTCATGATGTACGATCGTCAGCAAGAATTGGACAACTGCCGTGACTACTCCAACCAACAAGTCCGCCATCATCAAGACGAAGGATCAAACCATCGCCATGCTAGTGAAGGATCGCAAGTCTCGCCGCCGTCAGCTTGACAAGAAGGAGTGCATCATTGCCCGTCTTCGCCACCGTATCTCGGCTTTGGAGGAGACCATCCATGAGAGAGACATGCAGTTGGATGAAAAGGAGAATGCCGGAGAGGATCTTCGTGGAGACCTCTACTCCTATCTCAGTGATGATGACGATTTTCTGGAGGATCAGGCTATGGACTTCTTCACAATGAGGATGATTTCGCCTTCATCAATGACGACGATGATGATGAGGATGACGACTACACCGACTCCAAGGAGTAGTAGCACTTGATCACTAGCGTAGTGAGTAGTATTCGGTCCCACTGTATCGTAGTTTCCAGAATGGTTCTTAAAACCATCTGCTTACCCTTGTTGTGGTGTGTGTTGTATCGTGTGCTATGAGTGAATGAATGAAAAGCATGTTGCTAGAACATCTGAGCCAAACTTTAAAAACTTTTCAAAGTCCCTGAACCCTAAAATTTCCCTCTTTTCTCATAATCTATCTCAATCTTCAGATGCCACGCGGAGGAAATGGTTCATCCCCGGACCCGATGTTGCACATACTGCAAATGTTGTTTTCTGACCGTGAAGCTGAAAGGACCGAACGTCAAGCCAACCTAGCCACCCTTCAGCAGATAGCCCAGCTAGCCCACAACAACCAAGGCCAAGGAAATCAGGACAACCATGGATCTAAGCTCAAGAATTTCCAGAATACCAAACCACCGGTTTTCACTAAGTCTGAAGAGCCCCTAGATGCCGACGATTGGCTGCAAACCATGGAAAATAACCTAGAAGTTGTCGGAGCGGAAGCCAACGAGAAAGTTCTGTTCGCCACCCACTATCTAGCCGGAGATGCTAGAGCATGGTGGAACAGTGTTCGTGCAATGACCGGAGGACAGATGATGACCTGGGAGGAATTCAAGGTCAAGTTCAGCAGAACCCATGTGCCCCCAGGTTTGATCAAGAGAATGAGAGACGAGTTCAAAGAACTGAAGCAAGGAAGGATGACCGTAGTGGAATACCATGACAAATTCTTGTCATTAGCTAGGTATGCCCCGGATGAGATCGACACCGAAGCCAAGAAGAAAGAAAGATTCTTGAATGGTCTGCACGATGAGATGCAGACTGTGTTAGTCAATATCCCCTTTGCTGATATTGAAGCCCTTTTCGACTCTGCCATCCAGATGGAAGGAAAGATCAACCAAGCCAATGAGAACCGCAAGAGTCACATGATGCATCAGCCAGGAACCCATCAGACCCCAAAGTATCGCCCTAACCCATCTCCAGGATTTGCCCCGAGAACCAACAGATCCCCGATGAACCGTCCGACCTATCCCAACCGTGGAAACCCTAGGCCCGGAGGAAATCACAACAACCCCGGCAACTTTAACAATTTCAACCTTGCCCCGCCCAAGTTCAACAATAATGCTGCCGCCAACACCAACACTGCCCCGAGGATTGGAAGCAACGTTGTGCCTGTTGCAGCAAAGGACAAGTCGCAAGTGACTTGTTATGACTGTGGAAATAAGGGTCACTACTCCAACGAGTGCCCCAACAAGAAGAATGCCGCAGCCCCCAATACCAATGCCCTAGCTCAGCAGTAGCGTCGTGTTCAGCCAGGAAGGAGGTTTGCCCTAGGGAATTCGCTCAACCGCAATGGTCATCTTTTTCTCATGCATGCTGAAGAAGCTCAGGAAGCGCCAAACGTCGTGCTGGGTATGTTTTCTATTAATTCAGTACTTGCTCGAGTGTTGTTTGATTCTGGTGCATCACGCTCATTTGTCACCGAAGAATTTGCATGCACTAGTAAAATCCAACCAACCAAACTGAAGCACGTTATGATCGTTCAAATTACCGGTTCAACCACCAAAGCTAGGCAAATTTGCAAAGCCGTCCCTATCCGAATCCATGGCATAGATTTTTATGCTAATATGATAGTACTCGGAACTAAAGGTTTGGAAGTAGTACTAGGAATGGATTGGATGTCCAAACATAAAGGATTGATTGACTGTGCCAAGAAAGCCATAACCATGACCAGTATAGCCGGAATATCAGTCGATCATATCTCTGAAACCTTAGCTCGTCAATTCAAGTGCAACAAGAGTATAGCCCAAACTACCATTGACTAAGTCCGGATAGTCTGCGAATACCCCGATGTATTTCCAGATGTTTTGCTCGGTATGCCCCCAGATCGAGATATCGAGTTTATCATTGAACTAATCCCCGGAACAGGACCCATATCCCAGAGACCCTATAGTATGAACCCGTCGGAACTGGCAGAACTGAAGAAGCAACTGGATTCCATGTTGGAAATTGGATTGATTCAACCAAGTGCGTCACCATGGAGATCAAATGTTTTGTTCGTGGACAAGAAAGATGGAGGTAACCATTTGTGTACGGATTATCGGAAGTTGAATGATGTCACCATCAAGAACAAATAACCCTTGCCCAAGATAGAAGATTTGTTTGATCAGTTGACCGGTGCCAAAGTGTTTTCTAAGATTGATCTTAGAAGAGGCTATCATCAACTCAAGATTCGCGCAGAGGATATTCCCAAGACTGCCTTTACCACCAGATATGGAGTATACGAGTATACCGCCATGTCATTTGGATTAACCAATCCCCCGCTTATTTCATGAATCTCATGAATAAGATTTGTATGGACTTCCTGGATAAGTTTGTCATTGTTGACATCGATGACATTCTGATTTACTCCAAATAGGAAGAAGAACATGAGCTACACCTAAGGACCATTCTTGGAACCCTTAGAGAGCATCAGTTGTATGCCAAGTTTAGCAAATGTGAATTCTGGTTACAGGAAGTAGGATTCCTCGGTCACATTGTACCAGCCGGAGGAATTGCCGTTGACCCTGCCAAGGTGAAAGATGTCGAAGATTGGCAAGCCCCAACCACTCAAACCCAAGTTCGTGCATTTCTCGGATTGGCGGGATATTACTGCAAGTTCGTAGAAGGATTCTCGAGTATCGCCAGACCCATGACCCAATTGCTTAAGAAGGACAAGAAGTTTGAATGGACCAACAAATGTGAAGCGAGTTTTCAAGAACTCAAGAGGAGATTGATTTCAGCCCCAATCTTAATCATGCCAGATATCACGAAGCCCTTCGATGTGTATTGTGACGCATCCAAGATCGGTCTCGGATGTGTGCTAATGCAAGCAGGCAAAGTTATATCTTATCTATCTCGACAACTGAAACAACATGAGCAAAATTACCCAACCCATGACCTCGAACTCGCAGCCGTAGTTCTAGCCCTGAAGACATGGAGGCACTACCTGATGGGAAACCGTTGTGAGATTTATTCGGATCACAAGAGCATAAAGTATATATTCACTCAAAAGGAGATAAATATGAGGCAGAGAAGATGGATTGAGCTAATCAAGGATTACGACCTGGACATTCACTATCACCCTGGTAAAGCCAATGTGGTAGCCGATGCCCTTAGCAGATTGTCGTGCCACTTGAACTCCATGATTTTAAAGGAGCAACCAAGTTTGCACAAAGAGATGGAAGATTTCCGAATGGAATTAGTGAGTGAAGGATTGTTAGCTAGCATAGAACTTCAACCCACTTTGATCAACCAGAGCAAAGAGGCGCAGAAAGGAAATGCTAGTATCGACAGAATCAAGTGTTGTATCGGTACAGGCAAAGTACCTGGATTCACCGAAGACGAAGAAGGAGTTCTGTGGTACAAAGGACGCCTTTGTGTACCCGCAGATTCTGAGTTGAAAGAAGTTATTTTGAACGAAGCTCGTGATGCTCTTTATTCTATCCACCCCGGAGGAACTAAGATGTATCAATATTTGAAGGAGCAATTTTGGTGGCATAAGATGAAGAGAGAAATCGGAAGCTATATAGCCAAGTGTGATATATGTCAGTGAGTCAAGGCAGGACATCAAAGACCTGCTGGATTATTGCAACCATTGAAGATTCCGGAATGGAAATGGGATTCCGTTGGAATGGACTTTATCATCAGATTTCCTACTTCTAGTAGGGGAAATGACTCTATCTGGGTCATAGTGGACAGATTGTCCAAAGTCGCCCATTTCTTACCCGTCAAGACCACATATCAGAGTTCGAAGCTAGCAGAGTTATACATAGCTAGAATCGTTAGTTTGCATGGAGTCCCCAAGAACATTGTATCGGATCGAGGAACTCAGTTTACCTCGAGATTCTGGAAGAAAGTCCAAGAAGGTTTAGGAACCCGACTAGATTTCAGCACAGCTTATCACCCTCAGACCGACGAACAAACGGAGAGAGTAAATAAAATACTCGGAAATATGCTGAGAGCATGTGTGTTAGAATATGGATCTAAGTGGGAAGACTGTCTGCCGGTTGCAGAATTTTATTACAACAACAGTTATCAAGCTAGTTTGCAAATGGCCCCATTTGAATTCATGTACGGAAGGAAGTGCCGCACCCCTTTGAACTGGTCGGAAGTAGGAGAGAGTCAGATTTTCAGACCTGGCATCCTACGAGAAGCAGAAGAGAAGGTTCACAAGATTCGTGAGCACCTCAAGACAGCCCAATACAGACAGAAGAGCTACACCGACAAGAGACGTCGAGACCTCGCCTTCAACATAGGAGATTTTGTATATTTGAAAGTGTCGCCATTAAAAGGAATGCAGCGTTTCCAACTCAAAGGAAAGTTAGCCCCTAGATATATCGGACCCTTCAAGATTCTGAACCGTCGAGGCACAACCGTCGAGGAGAAGTGTCGTATCAATGTGCACAATGTGTTCCAAAATTAGGGTTAACAAAAACTTTTCTAAATAAAAATATGAAAGCATGCATGTGTGTATGCATTCCATTTTGGATTCTTTTGAATTTACTTGTTTATGTGTTTCTTTGCTTGTAAATGGATTCTTAGGTGAAATAAACATCATCTAAACAATCCCCACACTTTTCCCAAAGACAAATAAACCAAAACAAAGAAAATAAGGGAATGGTCATTTTGGCCAATTTAACTCCCATGCCTACTTTGGCTGTCTCTAACTTTCACAACTTAAAAGAAACTTGTTTGGATCTTTGCACCCCTTGATAGTACTCATAACACAGTACCAAGGCCCACTTTGTGATCATTCAAAAACATTTGAATGCATAGTTTAAAAGACAGTTCAAAATTGAATCTTTATCATATGGGAAGATCCCACTTTTGCAAAAACCACTCAAACAAGCTCAACTTTCAAAACCCAAGCATCCACAGACTCACCAGCACATGCCTAGCACACCCACCAAAGATCTTTTCAAAATTCATAACTTGGATTCTTGCGGCCATTTCATCAAACACCTTGCAGATACAAATCAAACAAAATCTAAACACTATAGTGAGCAGTGATTTGAGCCTAACTTGTTACCTCTCTAGCTCATAGCAACCTCAGTAGATCATCTAGCCAACTTAACTAAGCACTAGCACCACTGTGAGCTTGGCAATGTCATCAATGGTGAACAGCCAAAGCCACCCATGTCACCCCAGTGTGGACAGCAAGCTAGGAGAAGAACTAGCCGTGCCAACCTTGTCTAGGAGGTAGCCCATGCCTCACCGCCCCCTCTCGACCAGCCCTGCCTCGCAGACAGCAACCAAAACCGCCAGGAACGCCGCGCCCGTGCCACTGTCAACCATGTCGAGCATGCGCCAGAGCGCCACCCTCGACACGCGCCCACAGACCGCGTGTCGCCCTCGCAGCATGCATACACGATCATCACCGTCCTAGGAGACCGTTAGACATCCCCGTTCTCCGCCCCATGCCTCAAAGCCACCGTTCGCCGTCGAAGACGCCGCCTCTGCCGCGTAGAGCATCGCACGTTCCAGACTGTTTGCCACCGCCCCTACATGCGCATTAAAGCCATAGAGCATCGCCAGGAGACCACCGATCGATCGCCACCGCCGGCCATGCCTCTAGCAGCCCGTAGCCATTTCGCCATTGTCTCCTGCCCATCCCGTTTGGTCTTGTCGTCGAGACTATAAATAGAGGCCTCCCCGGCTCAAACTCTTTACACCATTCTACTCCCCTCTCCTCACTGATCGTTCCACCCCGTTCCTGGAGCAAGGCGAGCAGCGCTTCGCCGGAATTTCACCGGAGCCCGCCGCTGCTGGAGAAGAAGGAAGCCAGCAATTGGAGCCGTCCCAGGAGAAGCTGCCGGTACCAGGAGGTTCGCTGTCGCCGACTTTGCCGTTCGCCCGCATCACCGACCTTCGCCTGAGCCCCGGCGAGCCCCCGACGACCCCCACCTGCCGCGTTAGGTTTCTGTCTCGTCGGCGCCGCCCGACGTGGACGATGAGTAGCAGCCGTTCGATTAGAATTAGATCGTGCGGATGAGATTGCCCCGTACCGCTTCGCGTTTAAAGAGCCACTGACTGGTGGAACCCCCCTTTCAGTTGAGCCCCGTGCCGCGGAGTGACACTGGGCCGGCCCGTTAACAGTTCCCGCGCAGCCCATTCGTTTGAATTTGGATTTTCCATTTTCATTCAAACACAGTTCTGTGCCTAGTTTCAAAAATCAACCCAGCTCGATTCAGTGAACCAAATTGAATGAAACCAATTTTGTTAGAAAGTTCTTGAAATGATGAATCCAACCCCGTTGGATTCAATTCATTTGGATCTGTAGATCACCCTTGGTAAAAATAACAAGGCAGAAGCTTTTCTGCATTCAAACATTTTTGAAATTTAAACCATAATAGCTTTTGAGTTGTTTCCAACTCTCAAAAATCACATTTGATCATACCTTTCAGAATATATAAAAATATATAGGTTTACTTACAGAAATGATGTTCAAGTAATAAAAGAATGCCACATAGGCATTTCTAGCCACTTTAGTTAATTAAAATAAAAGGGTAAAACCTTATTAAATTGTGACACCACTTTAAATCACATTCCCATGGACTAAAATATGTGGTGATGACATGTGTCAACATGATCCCATGTTTGGTTTGGAGAATGTTAAATCTTCAGTAGTTTTTCAATGAGTAGAAATTACTTTTCTAAAACCAAAATCTTTAAGTCAAATGCTTGTAATGTTAGTGATGATGCTAGATCATCTATAGAACCATGGTGTGTGATGATTGCAAGTAGTTAAGTATTGTTTGGTGATTGTGTACCTCGTATTTATTCATAGACGCTAGTACCGACCAAGGATACGAGGAGGAAGGAGGATACTACGAAGAAGAAGCCGAGGAGAACTTCAACCACTGCTCTGCACAAGGCAAGCCAATAATTGCAAGCTAACACTTGCAATTTAGCAAGCTTATACTGATACTGATGCAAGCCTTACTAATCAAGTTGACCTATGCAAGCCTAATACTACTAGTTGAATGTGCAAGCTAACCCTTGCAATTATGAAAGTTAGATAACCTATGCAATGCACTAAGCATGCTTGGTTGGACACATTTGATGATACCCAATCCTAGTTTTACTTGCAAGCTTCTACTTTATTTCTTTATCAAAGCTTGTACCTAGAGTTTACTGGAGTGAATTGTAGATACTAGAAAGATACTTGGAGGTTGCATAAAGAGCATAAAATTTGGCCTAATCTAGATAATCTTGATGTCATCCCAAGGCATAAGATTGAACTTAGTTGAAACTCCACTAGTTTACCACCCCTCATTAGTACTCACCCCCACTTGTAGATGCTAGTGCTAAGCATAAAACTTGATCCACTTTAGATGGGATTACTTGGTGGAAATGGTTATGAAAACCTTATAATGATGGATCATTCTACTGAGATGTTTTGACATGTGTTTCCAAACACCAGATGATTTTGGTGATGAAAATGTTAAGGCATGAGACTTAGCCCTTTATAAAACTGATGGTTGTCTGGATGCGATACCATTCCAATTTTTCCGTACAACCACAATACCCGAAGATTGGGTAGGGCTTGACTGGAAACTTATATACCTTAGTATTGGTTCCCTCCCGGCCAAGGTCTGAGCTGAGGCTACCTTGTGAAGATTGTCCACCTGTGCAGTACCCAAGATGACAGTTGGTCATGGTTGGGAGGCCAAACTCACAGGAGAGGTGCTTATACTAGGGCGTGTAATTGAAAGGTTAGGATTGATTATCCGCATACTGAGTATGGTGAATTCAGGATTTGTTCCTGATGGATGTATCGAATGTTGTGGTGAAAGTGTACAATCTTTGCATGTAAGGCCTGGAGCAAGGCCAGTGAAGCAACCTCTCCGCCGCTTTGCCGAAGACAGGAGAAAAATAATAGGGGATGATATAGCTCGGCTCCTTGCAGCCAGGTTCATCATGGAAGTGCTTCATCCAGATTGGCTATCAAATCCGGTGTTAGTAGAAAAGAAAAAGGATGACCCAAATGTAGCCGTCGTATGGCGAATGTGTATTGATTACACGAACCTAAACAAGGCGTGTCCCAAAGATCCTTTTCCTTTACCTAGTATAGACCAAGTCATTGATCCGACCGCTGGTTGTGAGCTGTTGTCATTTGTAGATGCGTATTCTGGCTTCCACTAGATACCATTAAATCCGGCCAATCAAATAAAGACTGCGTTTATTACCCCGTACGGGGCTTATTGCTATCGCACCATGCCATTCGGCCTGCGTAATGCAGGAGAAACTTATCAGAGATGCATGCAAAAGTGTCTACATGACCAGATAGGAAAAAATGTACAAGTATATGTAGATGACGTAGTTATAAAAACCAAAGAGAGCAAAACACTACTGGACGATATTCGTCAGACGTTCGCAAACCTGAGAAGGTTCCGAATGAAGCTTAACCCGGAAAAATGTACCTTTGGTGTACCGGCTAGGAAATTACTCGGTTTTCTCGTATCCAGTCGAGGTATAGAGAAAAATCCAACTAAAATACGAGCAGTCAAAAGAATGGAATAGCCAAGGTGTTTAAATGATGTACAAAAATTCATAGGATGTCTGGCTTCGTTGAGTCGATTTGTATGTCGGGTGGGGTAAAAAGCATTACCTCTATATCAACTGATGAAAAAGTCCGATAAATTCATCAGTCCGATAAATTCATCTGGACATCGCAAGCAGATAATGCATTTCATGAGTTAAAAAAGATGTTGGTCACAGCTCCAATCCTGGCCTCTCCAGTGCCAAAGAACCTATGTTACTTTATATAGCTGCCACTAACAGGGTGGTAAGTGCAGTGGTTGTCGTGGAGCAAAATGAAGGTGACAAGTCAATACAAAGGCCAGTATATTACCTAAGCGAGGTACTATCGGACTCAAAACAGAACTACCCGCACTATCAAAATATGGCCTATGGAGTATACATGTCGGCGAAAAAAACTTAAACATTACTTCGAAGAACATCCGATGAAAGTAATTTTTGAAGCGCCCATAGCCGAGATATTGAGCAACAAAGATGCAAGTGGCCGAATAGCAAAATGGGCAATCGAGTTATCACCTTATGCTCCGCAATTCGATAGGCGAGATGCAATCAAATTTCAGGCAGTGGACGACTTTTTTGTGGATTGGGCCGAGGTACAATATGAACCACCCTGACCAGATCCGAATTATTGGATAATGCATTTCGACGGATCCAAACTGAGAAATGGCTTGGGGGCAGGGATAGTGTTGACTTCGCCGAAGAAAGATCGGTTGAAATATGTGTTGCAAATACATTTCGCCGCATCAAATAATGTAGCCGAGTATGAAGCACTCGTCCGCGGCGGCAGCAGGAGGTGGCGGCGCCGAGGCTAGGGTTTTGGGGTGGAGATCTTGTGTGCTAGGAGGGGCAGCCCTGCCCCTCCTCTTATAGGAGGGAGGCGCCGACCAAGGGGAGGGAGTCCCTCCCCAACTCGGATCCCTAGTGGGCCAGCGGTGGAGGAGGAACTCCTCCCCAACTCGGTTTCCCACTTCCCCTCCACTTCCCAAAATAGCCGTTTGACTTTTCAAATTGGCGTTTTGACTTTTCAAACTAGGTATTGAATAAACCCTTTATTTTCTTCAGCGATGACACCTAGTACATGATGCAATCATTCCAACTTGGTATGACACATTCATGTACCCTTCCCTTTCGGAGTGCCAGACAATCCGGAACCTTCTAGAACATTCCCGATGAAAACACCGGAACCATTCTCCAACTCCGAAACAGGACTTTCCTTATATGAATCTTATTCTCCGGACCATTCCGGATCTCCTCGTGATATCCCGGATCCCATCCGAGACTCCGAACAACATTTGGTCTCTTACTCATCATTCCATAACTACTCAAACAACGTCGAATCCTTAAGTGTGTCTCCCTACGGTTCGTGAATTATGTGGACATGATCGAGACACTTCTCCGAACAATAACCAATAGAGAAATCTGGAAATTCATATGGCTCCCACATATTTCTATGATTACTTTGCGATCGAATGAACCACTTACATACGATACTAATTTCCCTTTCTCTTACGATAGTTTACTTATCCGAGGTTATGATCGTCGGTATCTCTGCATACCTAGTTCAACCTCGTTACTGATAAGTACTCTTTTCTCGTTCCCGTGATATATGATCCCTTGTGAGCCAGTCACATGCTTGCAAGCTAATTGGATGACATTTCACCGAGAGGGCCCAGAGTATATCTATCTGTCATATGGATGGACAAATCCCACTCTTGATCCATGTGTCTCAACCAATACTTTCCGAACACTCAATGCCACCTTTATAGCCACCCAGTTACGGTGTGGTGTTTGATGTCATCAAAGCATCCATCCGGTAAAGGTGATTTGCATGATCTCATGGTCGAAGGAATTAGGTTACTATGTATCAGAAAGCATATAGCAATTGAACTATTAAAATGACTTGATCTTTATGCTAAGCTTATCTATAGGAGTATGTCCAACATATCATTCTCCTAACGATATGATCTTGTTGTTAATAACATCTCAATGTTCATGATAGGGAAACCACAATCATTTATTAACCAACAAGCTAGTATTATAAAGAGGCTTTACTAGGTACTCTATTTTAATTTACAAATGACACAAGTATTAATGTTTCCTCGTTAATACTATTATAGCATGAATGTAAACATTTATCATAAACACAAAGATATAATAATAACTACATTTATTATTGCCTCTAGGGCATATATCCAACAGTCTCCCACTTGCACTAGAGTCATCTAATCTAGATTACATGGTAATATACCGAACACCCATGGCAGTTTGGTGCTGGTCATGTTTTGCCCTCGGGAGAGGTTTAGTCAACTGATCTGCCACATTCAGATCTGTGTGTACTTTGCAAATCTTTATGTCCCCATCTTGGACATGTTCTCGAATAGCGTGAAAACGTAGCTCGATGTGCTTTAGCTTCTTGTGTGACCTTGGTTCTTGCGCATTGGCTATGGCGCCCATGTTATCACAGTAGATAAACATTGGGTCTAGCGCACTAGGAACCACACCCAGCTCTGTAATGAACTCTTTCATCCATATCGCTTCTTGTGAAGCCTCCGAAGCAGCCATGTATTCCAATTCAGTTGAAGATCTCGCGACAACGCTTTGCTTTGCACTCCTCCAGCTAACTGCTGCACCATTCAAAGTAAATACGTATCCAGATTGTGATTTAGAATCATCCGGATCGATGTTCCAACTAGCATCGGTGTAACCATTAACAACGAGTTGTTCATCACCTCCATAAGAAAGAACCATATCCTTAGTTCTTCTCAAGTACTTAAGGATGTTTTTGGCCGTTGTCCAATGATCCACTCCTGGATCACTTTGATATCTGCTAGTTAAACTAACAACATATGCAATGTCGGGTCTAGTACATAGCATGGCATACATTAGAGATCCTATGGCTGAGGCATAGGGAGTCTTACTCATCCTTTCTCTATCTTCTGCCGTTGTCGGACTTTGAGTTTTACTCAAGGTCGTATTGGGCAACATGGGCAAGAACCCTTTCTTGCTATCTTCCATTCCAAACCTCTTTAGAACTTTGTCCAAATATGTACTTTGTGACAATGATATTAGGCGTCTCGATCTATCTGTATAAATCTTTATGCCTAATATGTAAGCTGCTTCGCCAAGATCCTTCATTGAAAAACTATTATTCAAATATTCCTTGACACTATTAAGAAGGTCTACATCATTCCCAATCAACAATATGTCATCTACATATAGTATTAAGAATGCTACAGAGCTCCCACTCACTTTCTTGTAAATACAAGCTTCTCCATAAGTTTGTATAAAACCAAAACTTTTGATCACCTTATCAAAACATTGATTCCAACTTCGGGATGCTTGCTTCAATCCATAAATGGACCGTTGAAGTTTGCATACCTTGTTAGCATCTTTAGGATCGACAAAACCTTTGGGTTGCATCATATATAACTCTTCATCAATGTCTCCATTGAGGAATGCTGTTTTGACATCCATTTGCCATATCTCATAATCATAATATGCAGCGATTGCTAACATAATCCTCACAGACTTTAGCTTCGCTACTTGTGATAAAGTCTCATCGTAGTTAACTCCTTGAATTTGTCGAAACCCTTTTGCGACAAGTCGAGCTTTATAGACAGTAACATTACCATCAGCATCTGTTTTCTTCTTGAAAATCCATTTGTTCTCGACAGCCTTCCGGCCATCCGGTAAGTCCATCAAAGTCCATACTTGGTTTTCGTACATGGATCCAATTTCGGATTTCATGGCTTCGTGCCATTTGTTGGAATCTGGGTTCATCATCGCTTCCTCATATGTCGCAGGGTCATCGGTGTTGTCCACCAACATGACATTCATAACGGGATCATACCAATCAGGAGTGGTACGAGTTCTCGTTGACCTGCGAGGCTTTGTAGCAACTACAACCGAAGTTTCATGATCATCATCATTAGCTTCCTCTCTTATTGGTGCAGGCACCACAGGAACTTCTTCCGGTGCTGCGCTACTTGCAATTTCGAGAGAAGGTTTGACAACCTCGTCGAGTTCTACTTTCCTTCAAGTCACTTCTTTCGAGATAAATTCCTTCTCTAGAAAGGATCCATTCTTGGCAACGAAGATTTTTCCTTCGGATCTATGATAGAAGGTATACCCAATAGTTTCATCGGGTATCCTATGAAGACACATTTTTCCGCTTTGGGTTCAAGCTTGTCCAGTTGTAACTTCTTTACATAGGCTTCGCAACCCCAAACTTTAAGGAACGACAATTTAGGTTTTTTCCCAAACCATAAGTCATACGGTGTCGTTTCAACGGATTTAGATGGTGCCCTATTTAAAGTGAATGCGGATGTTTCTAATGCATAACCCCAAAATGATAGCGGTAAATCTGTAAGTGACATCATAGAACGAACCATATCTAAGAGAGTTCGATTACGACGTTCGGACACACCATTACGCTGTGGTGTTCCCGGCGGTGTCAATTGTGAAAGTATTCCGCATTTCTTCAAATGCTCGCCAAACTCGTAACTTAGATATTCACCTCCACGATCAGAACGTAGAAATTTAATCTTCTTGTTACGTTGATTCTCTACCTCACTTTGAAATTCCTTAAACTTCTCGAAAGTTTCGGACTTATGTTTCATGAAATAGATATACCCATATCTACTCAAGTCATCCGTGAAGGTAAGAACATAACGATAACCACCGCGCGATGCTACACTCATTGGACCACACACATCGGTATGTATGATTTCCAATAATTCTTTAGCTCGCTCCATCATACCAGAAAATGGAGTCTTAGTCATTTTACCCATCAGACATGGTTCGCATCTTTCAAGTGATTCAAAATCAAGTGATTCAAGAAGTCCATCGGAATGGAGTTTCTTCATACGCTTCACTCCAATGTGACCAAGACGATAGTGCCACATATAGGTCGAGTTATCCCTCGATTTCAAACGTTTAGCCTCAATGTTATTAATATGTGTATTTCCACTATCGAGATTCAATAAGAATAGACCATCTATCAAAGGTGCATGTGCATAAAACATATTACTCATATAAACTGAACAACCATTATTCTCGGACTTAAACAAGTAACCGTCTCGCAATAAACAAGATCCCAATATAATGTTCATGCTTAACGCAGGCACCAAATAACAATTATTTAAGTATAAAACTAATCCCGATGGTAGATTAAGGGGTAGCGTGCCGACCGCGATCACATCAACTTTTGATCAGTTTCCCACGTGCATCGTCACCTTGTTCTTCGCTAGCTTCCGTTTATTCTGCAGCACCTATTTCGAGTTACAAATATGAGCAACCGAACCAGTATCAAATACCCAGGCACTACTACGAGTACTAGTGAGATACACATCAATAACATTTATATCGGATATACCTTTCTTCTTGATGTTGTCGTTCTTCAAATCCGCCAAGTACTTTGGGCAATTCCGCTTCCAGTGACCTTCTCCCTTGCAGTAAAAGCACTCAGTATCAGGCTTAGGTCCATCCTTGGTCTTCTTCGTCGGCGTGGTAACTTTCTTACCACCCTTCTTGAAGTGTCCCTTTTGCTTAGACTTGCCTTTCTTGAATTTGGTGGTCTTATTGACCATCAACACTTGGTGCTCTTTCTTGATCTCCACTTCTGAAGATTTTAACATAGCAAACAGTTCTGGCATCTGCTTGTTCATGTTTTGCATATTGTAGTTCATCACAAAGTTCTTGTAACTTGGTGGTAGTGATTGGAGGACACGATAAATCCCCAAAGCATTAGGAATCACTATACCCAAGCTTTGAAGTTTGTTTGCGTGCCCAGACATCTTAAGCACATGCTCACTGACGGAGCTGCCCTCTTCCATCTTGCAGTTAAAGAACTTTTCAGAAGCCTCATAGCTCTCAATTGCCGCGTGAGTCTCAAAGATCAATTTGAGATCACGGACAATATCATGTGGGTCTGAATTCTCAAACCTTTTCTGAAGCTCCGATTCTAAACCATACAAGATAGCACACTGAACTGTGGAGTACTGAGTCTTCCGAGTGAGCTAAACATTCTTTACTTCATCGGTAGCAGTAGCTGCAGGTGGGTCACCCAGCGGTGCATCCAGCACATAGGTCAAATTACCAGCTGTGAAGACAATCCTCAAATTGCGGAA
This sequence comes from Avena sativa, assembly GCA_916181665.1. Taxonomy (NCBI): domain Eukaryota; kingdom Viridiplantae; phylum Streptophyta; class Magnoliopsida; order Poales; family Poaceae; genus Avena; species Avena sativa. The sequence goes on from OV702297.1 coordinate 130,428,314, forward strand.
CCAATCCGCGAAGTTGCTTCCATTGTTTTTCAACTTTTCTTTCTCTAGGAACGCATTAAAATTGATGGTAGGGGCCGCCATTGATCTACAACATATTTGCAATAGTTTAGACTAAGGGAATCTAACACACCCGATCATCACGTGGTGTTTTGAAACAACAAGCTTTAGCAACGGTGCTAACTAAGGGTGAACACTTTATGACTTGAAATTCATGTGCATGAGGGATCATCTTATAATGCTACCGTCGTTAACTAAGCAATACAAGATGCATAAAGGATTAACATCACATGCAATTCATAATATGTGATATGATATGGCCTTTCTTCTTTGTGCTTCCGATCTCCATCTTCAAGCACGAACATGATATCCATCATCACCGGCATTGCATCAAGGTCAATGACGCTTCTCCATGGTTGTCGTCCACCGGCTTCAACTATTACAACTACTTTTGAATAGACACGCGGGTCTTAACAAAATTAAAGACAACCATATGGCTCCTGCCGGTTGCCAACTTACAATAAGGAACATTGCATACATCAAATATAATCACAATCATGGCCATATCACATCACTGCACACCCCTGTAAAACAAAGTTAGACGCCTCTACTTTCTTTGCATGTTTTACGTGATTTGGGGCTTTCAATAAGTGTCATTCTAACTTACGAACAAGAACCACAACATTGATACTAGCATTGTTAACAACCCGTTGTAAATTGAATCTTAACTATGCTGGGAGAAACAGGCACCCGCAAAGCCACTTATGCAATACAAGTTGCATGTCAAGCGTGGAGCAAGTCTCATGAACGATGTCATGTAAGGTTAGCCCGGGCCGCTTCATCCCAACATCCCGCAAGATGCAAAGTACACAAGAATCAATCGACAATAAAAGCATCAACACCCACAATGACCATTGTGTTCTACTCGTGCAACAGATCTACATATAGACACGGCTCTGATACCACTGTAGGGTTTCGTAGCATGGAAAACAAAAAATTTATATCGCATACAAAGAAACAAGCCAAGATCTATCTACTAGATTGTAGCAACAAGTCGATGGAATAACTCACCCTTGAAGATTCCAAAGTGTTTAACGAGAGCGGATTCACGTGGGTGATGTAGTCGTACTCTTCCCGATCTCAAGATCGTGTAGACGATCCTTCCGGCGCTGCGTTCCGGCAGCGCTCCCGCAGTCGGTCACACGTTCGGTACTCGACGAAGACCTTCCTCTCCCTTGTTCCGGCAGGCAGCGGAGGTTGTAGTACTATCCTCGCGATTCCGGCAGCACAACGGCGTGGTACCGGAAGTAGAGGGGAGATCTCGCAGGGCTTCGCCTTAAGCCGGAGCGAGTATGGTGGACTATGAGAGAGCCCTCGGTGATCTAGGGTTTAGACACACCAAGGAGGGGCAAGCCGGCGGCTAGGGTTTAGCTAGGCGGCGGTGGCGGTTTGCCCTAGGCGGCGGCAGGAGGTGGCGGCGCCGGGGCTAGGGTTTTGGGGTGGAGATCTTGTGTGCTAGGAGGGGCAGCCCTGCCCCTCCTCTTATAGGAGGGAGGCGCCGGCCAAGGGGAGGGAGTCCCTCCCCAACTCGGATCCCTAGTGGACCGGCGGTGGAGGAGGAACTCCTCCCCAACTCGGTTTCCCACTTCCCCTCCACTTCCCAAAATAGTCGTTTGACTTTCCAAATTGGCGTTTTAACTTTTCAAACTAGGATTTGAATAAACCCTTTATTTTGTTCAGCGATGACACCTAGTACATGATGCAATCATTCCAACTTGGTATAACACATTCATGTACCCTTCCCTTTCGGAGTGTCGGACATTCCGGAACCTTCTAGAACATTCCTGATGAAAACACCGGAACCATTCTCCAACTCCGAAACATGACTTTCCTTATATGAATCTTATTCTCCGGACCATTCCGGATCTCCTCGTGATATCCCGGATCCCATCCGAGACTCTGAACAACATTTGGTCTCTTACTCATCATTCCATAACTACTCAAACAACGTCGAATCCTTAAGTGTGTCTCCCTACGGTTCGTGAATTATGCGGACATGATCGAGACACTTCTCCGAACAATAACCAATAGAGGAATCTGGAAATTCATATGGCTCCCACATATTTCTACGATTACTTTGCGATTGAATGAACCACTTACATACGATACCGATTCCCTTTGTCTTACGATAGTTTACTTATCTGAAGTTATGATCGTCGGTATCTCTGCATACCTAGTTCAACCTCGTTACTGATAAGTACTCTTTTCTCGTTCCCGTGATATATGATCCCTTGTGAGCCAGTCACATGCTTGCAAGCTAATTGGATGACATTTCACCGAGAGGGCCCAGAGTATATCTATCTGTCATATGGATGGACAAATCCCACTCTTGATCCATGTGTCTCAACCAATACTTTCCGAACACTCAATGCCACCTTTATAGCCACCCAGTTACGGTGTGGTGTTTGATGTCATCAAAGCATCCATCCGGTAAAGGTGATATGCATGATCTCATGGTCGAAGGAATTAGGTTACTATGTATCAGAAAGCATATAGCAATTGAACTATTAAAATGACTTGATCTTTATGCTACGCTTATCTATAGGAGTATGTCCACCATATCATTCTCCTAACGATATGATCTTGTTGTTAATAACATCTCAATGTTCATGATAGGGAAACCACAATCATTTATTAACCAACAAGCTAGTATTATAAAGAGGCTTTACTAGGGACTCTGTTTTAGTTTACAAATCACACAAGTATTAATGTTTCCTCGTTAATACTATTATAGCATGAATGTAAACATTTACCATAAACACAAAGATATAATAATAACTACATTTATTATTGCCTCTAGGGCATATCTCCAACATGGCTCACCCGACATCAAACGGGCAAGTAGAAAGATCAAATGGACTGGTATTGTCCGGAATAAAACCCCGGCTCGTCGAACCTCTGCAAAGGTCGGCAGGATGTTGGATCGAGGAACTACCAGCAGTACTGTGGAGCCTCAAGACTACACCAAACAGGTCAACAGGGTATACCCCATTTTTTCTGGTATACGGGCAGAAGCTGTGCTTCCAGCCGACATAATGCATGATTCGCCACGAGTGACCCAGTACACAACTGCTGAGGTAAATGAGGTATCTCGGCAAAACGATGTCGATTTACTAGAGGAGGCCAGGGAATTGGCATTGTCAAGATCAGCCATCTATCAGCAAGACCTACGAAGATATCACAGCAAGAAAGTCAATCCACGAGTCTTTAAAGAAGGAGATTTGGTTCTTCGGCTAGTGCAGCGCACAGCCGGCATCCACAAACTATCACCCCGTGGTAAGGACCATTCATCGTGAGTAAAGCATTGCACAACGATGCATATTACCTAATCGATGCGCAGTCACGAGAAAAGAACAAGGCAAACAAAGCCGGCGACGAATCAAAAAGGCCGTGGAACATAGCATTACTTCGCCCATTCTACACTTAGGAGCCATATATGGTATGTCGTAATGTAAACGCATCAAGATGGAGTATCAAGCGTGTATCGAACCTTGGCACTTCGAGCAACGACTCGAGGATCGCACAATGTTGTCTTTATTTTTTAAGGACTATCTGGTAAACCTCGGCACCTCGAGTAGTGACTCGGGGACTGCTCTATGTTATTTCTTATTTTGAGTTACGTATTAAACCTCGGCACCTCGAGTAGTGACTCGGGGACTGCTCTATGTTATTTCTTATTTTGAGTTATGTATTAAACCTCGACACCTCGAGCAGTGACTCGGGGACTGTACCGTGTTATTTCTTATTCCTAAATTATGTGTTTGTTTCAGGACCTCGAGCAGGGACTCGGGGACTGCACCGTATTATCCCTTATCTCAGATTATTCGTTAAAACATATATACCTTAAGCACTGACTCGGGGACTACCCGTCGTATTCTCTGCATTAAATCATGAAATATATTTTGGCAACCCAGTTTATAACTCGGGGACTGCCACATGGTCCAAGGTAATTCTTTGAGCACACGCAAGAACTAGATAACCCAAGTGTTAACTCGGGGACTAATTGGTATAACCCACTATTTGTCGCCAGAAACATAAAAGTTCCATAGCTCAACAAATAAAAATCTCTAAGGACAATGCAAAACGAACAACAACCCCAGCAAATCAAAGTATGATACGGGATGCAATTTATTGTATCGCCTTATCAGATGTGGGCTTCGGGATTTGTATCTCAGGCAGAAGTAGAAAACACAACAGCTACGCTGTCGAGTTTATAAAGGGCAGGCAAGATATATGCCAAACTAAGGTCAGCTACGCGAAGAAGTACAATCTGAATCTATGAAATCAAAGGTCGCCAAAGCAAAGATATAAAGCAACGAGACTTGTTTAGACAAACTAATAATAATCACCATCACCCATGCCTCAGCGGCAAAAGGCAAAAAGGTTCGCACCATACCAAAAGTCGGACAATTGTTTCAAACACATCATACGCCCGGCATACCGGGGGACTCGAAATAACTTAAGAGGTTTTTTGAACCTAAACAACGAAACAGGCTAGAGCGCCCTTAAGGGGCAACAGCATGATCAGGGGCTTCGGGAACGGCTATCTCGGATGATGGCAGCGCGACCTCGATCTCCTGTGTAGGGGCATTTTCAGGAACTGGGCGCTCCGAGGTAGACGGCACCTCGGCCGAAGTTACTTCACCTTCAACAGAAGCGATAGTAGCCTCGGGGGAAATCCTGGGCTGTTGAGAAACATTAGTTTGAGCTCGAGAGTACCCATTCCCTTTGGAATATGATCGTGCGTCGCCATCCGCATCTGAGCTTGCATTGGAATCACCAGAGTTGTTCGAATCACCCTCTGCCTCATCCTGGTTGGCCGAATCATCATCAGAGGCGTCTTCAATTTCGATGTCATTAGCTGCATTGGGAAGAAAACTCGGCCCTTCAATCCAATTATGCACATCAGCATACTCAACAAGCTGGCAGGCACGAGCTTGGCGGCGAGCGACGAATTCTGGATCCTCAACCCAACGAGATCCAGTGCGCAAGTTTATCAAAGTCTCGAGCGAAATGTCCTCGTACCAAGACAGAACGGCCGTGAGTGCCATATCAGCACCAGCTCTCCCAGCAGACTCCCTCTAGAGATTTAACTGGATCTGAGATGCCATTAATCTCTCCACAAGTATTTTGATCTCATCGATATTAGGAGTTCCAGAGGTATTCGGCCAAAGAACATGGTAAGCCCGAATGGCTGCTTGCACCAGATCTCTGCCCATAATTTTCATTGGCCCGATGGCAGCGCTGACGGCAACCAGGAAATCTTCCATTGAATATTCTGGATTCGAGTCTGCGGAGACACCTCGGCGTTGACGAGCAGAAATCACTTCCTTAGAACTCACTAGTTTAGCTTCCGGAAAATGATCTACATAAAAGGCAAACATATCAGTTAAAAATAAGAAAGAGAAGAAAATAACTTGGCCACGGTCGGAAACTTACGATGAATATAACTCAACATTTTCTGGAGATCCTGGGTCCAGTCAGCCTTAGTCTTCTCAAAGAGAGTGATTTCCTGGCTCATCGTATGGTTCTTCAGCTCGGCAGCCTCGAGGAGTTCTTTATCTTTCTGCAGTTGTAGACTCAACCGATTCTTCTGTTGAGAGAAATCCTGATCAACTTTCTCCAACTCGGATTTCTGAGAAAGCTTGAGAGACTCAACCTCGGCACGTAATCGGGTTATCTCGTCATCTTTCTCTTTCAGTTGTGCCGAATGAGTGGCGGCTTGCTCTAAAAAATGCAGCATCATGTCAGGCATGGATATGCATTCTTGATGCGACGCTGCAAGTGTTTGTAGCTCGGCTATACCAAAGCCAGAGTATTATAAGAAACCAAAGATAAGTCTCGAACGAAAATCAATAGAGGAGAAGAATAACTAACCTTCCAGAGCTTTGACTTTCTTGTTAAGACGGATGTTAAGATTATTGATATTACCTACTTACCGGCAAAAAATGGGTTAGCACCTCAAGTCGAAAATATTAAGAACTTAAGGGACAATACAAAAATTTGTTAAGTTACCAGTTTTCTTCACCAGGGGGAGAACTTTCTCATATTTCTCTTCCAATTTCTTGTGCGCAAAGAGAAACCTTTGGAATTCGGCTGTCCACCGATCATGCGCAACCTAAGTACCAAAATGAATTACATAGCTGGATATTCGAAGCAAAAACAGATCCAAATCTAGCAAAACTTAACTCGGATCTAGGTGGCTGGATATTCGAAGCTAAGACAGATCCGAATCAAGCAAAACTTAACTCGGATCTAGCTGCCTGGATATTCGAAGCTAAGACAGATCCGAATCAAGCAAAACTTAACTCGGATCTAGGTGGCTGGATATTCGAAGCTAAGACAGATCCGAATCAAGCAAAACTTAACTCGAATCTAGGTGGCTGGATATTCGAAGCTAAGACAGATCCGAATCAAGCAAAACTTAACTCAGATCTAGATGGCTGGATAATCAAATCCAAAAATAGATTCGGATTCAGCAACGCTTAATATGGAGTACGGATGAACCACGATTAATTCAAGTCATACAATAAATTTACTTAGCAAATAATGCATTTGAAGCCTAACAAAGCTTCCAAACGAACAACAAGTTATTTGGTTGCAAGCTTCGGGGACTAGTGTATGTATACTATCATTTGAATAACAGACCAAATATCAATAAAAGCATTTACCTTGTTCATCTTGTCACTTTCAAGAACAATCTTGGCAGCCATGTGCAAACGACTACTGATGCCGGAAAGCTGGAATGGCTGATTACTCGGATTGCCCTCAAGCTGGTCGGCGGCATTCCAATTGTTGGCATATTCCACCAAGGAGCCGAGGCTGTTCCCACTCTCAGTACGGGTCAGCACTTTACCTTGGACCCGTTGGGTAACCACCGCCGCCGCGGGACTCTTATGGAGAGTAAGCTGACTATCAGTGGTCGGGGTGACAATAGGCTTAGCAGAGGAAGCCCCCTTGCGGAATGCATCGGCTATGTTGGGTTTTGAAGAACTAGCCGGCCCCTTCTGAGATGCTGAAGGTTTGGTGACAACAACATTTTTAGCCTTAGAAGAAGTGTCGGCAGGGGCAGCGACCTCGGCACTAGGAGTGGCATCCTTGGAGGCAGGAGGAACTATGGTTTCCAAAGGGGCCGAGATTGTGGCGTCCTTGGCTGGAGTTGGAGTTGCAGCTGGAATTATGGGGGTCAAAAGAATTTCGGGGGAAACTTCGGTGGTCATAACAGGGGTGACAGATTCAATAAGATGATCTACTGGGGGAGTTATGTCGGCATCAGCAATGGAAGCTGTGGATACATCTCGCCGAGGCGATGTCTGAGTCGGCGCAGGAGGAGAGTCAATGCGAGAGGGGCTAGGAGCTCGAATATCTTCAGGAGGTGGAGGAGAAGGCAGCCGAGTTGTATGACTCGTCATACTCAGACCGCTTGGCTTGGCAGAGAGAGAAGCGCTGCAAAAGCACAAAAAGTCGAATCAAAAGATAGAAAGAGAGAAGCAAGAAATACAAATGAAAATAAACTCACCCACTAACCCCGGGCATGGTTTTACGCTTCGGCAGGTGTTGGGCAGATTTCTTGGTTGGCTTCTTGGGAGCAGTTTTGGAGGGACCTGCCGGAGCAGTGCGCTTCCTCGAGGTAGCAGGAGCTTGAGAGGCGAGAGGATCGGCGTCGTGCACCTGACCAGCCTGATTAGCTGGGAAAGTAGAAGCCGGAAATGCATAAGAGATAGGCATCGCGGCGACTACCTTAAGAATTTGGACGTCGTCCGAGTCACCTTCCTCCCCATGGGCCGAAGTCTTGCCACGGGCGTGAGCCGGAGCGACGTCCGACTTAGGAACAAACTCCTCCGAGTCAGGTTCCCCGTTGTCCTGGCTGCGGTCGACGGAAGGGCCAGAACCTCGGCATCCTCGATCTTTTGCTCCGTAAACCTCTGCAAGAAAAGAAACAAAGTGGAGTTAGCAAAAGAAGTCACAAACGCAATTAGGAAACAAACACAAATGCGTAAATTTATCTCGGGTGGGGGATTACTGCGAGTGAACGGCTTCAACCCCATGTCCAGTCCTCCGGCATATCAGTCTTGAAGATAGCTCGGACACGCTTGTAAATAAGATAGTCGTCAAGCTCAACCGTCGAAACTCGGTGGGGATCGAGAGGACCGCTCATATAACAGAGCTTGTGCGAGCGAAGCTAGAAAGGGCAGATTCGGCTGCTGATGAATGTGGTCATCAGATCCTCACCACGTATCCCGGCGCGGATCAACTCCTTTATCCAAATCTTGAATGCCTCGGCCAAAGCATGGCTCTTTATGGGGTTATAGTTCTATTTCTTATTGGAAGGGGGGCCGATAGAAAAGGCAGGGACTCGAATCTTGTCTTCTTTTCCAGTGTTTTTGACATAGAAAAACGATCTATGCCATTTCTTGCAAGACTCGAGGCCAGCAACACGAGGGAACTCGGATTTTCTCCGAGGTGTGATGGACGCGGCTCCACATTGGGTAAGGGATTTCTCAGAGGGGTGAAGGGATTTGTCTGGAACGACGTTAGATCGGATCTAGAAGAATTTAGACCAAACGGACACAGAGGGCCAGAGGCCGAAGTATCCCTCCGAGGCCGAGATAAAAGTGGATAGGGAGGCGATGGCATTAGCCGGAAGGTGATGCGGTTGAAGGCCGAAGTAATCAAGGAATTCCCTAGCAAAATCGCTAAGGGGAAGGCCGAACCCACGAGCGAAGTGGGACATGAAAACAACGTACTCGCCTTCGTTGAGTACAGGGGAGGATTCGCTGCCAGGCAAGCGACAGCTTACCTCGGCAGGAATCCGACGAGTCCTAATTAGCCACTCAATCTCACGACGGGTGACGGAGGAGCCCTGCCAAGAGCCCCGCTCTGGACCGGACGCTACGTCATCGTCTTCGATAAGTGCTCCACTAACAGAACTAGACATAGGGTCGCCGGAGGAATCAACGGAAGAAGGACTAGCGGCGGAGAGAGGCTTAGAGGCATAGGGCCCCGTCATGGTTATAAGCGAGCACAGCGGCAAAACGGAAAGCAACCCCCGCAGGGAATCTAGAAAAACAGAGAATGCGCCTAGGGAAAGAGCCTAGCGGCGAGACCATAGAAAAACTCACTGGCGGTGGCGCCGGAGCAAGCGCACGGTGATGAGGTCGACCGAGCGGAGGGACTGCGGCGTCGCCGTCAAGAAAATCGACAATGGTGCAACCGCAGGCGCACGAACAGACGCATGGGTGCAAGGAGGAAGAAGAGGAGTGGTGAGCGAAGGGGGAAAGTAAATCCCCTAGCCCCGCACCCCTCCTTATAACCGTGCAGTCCTAGCGGTAGTGGGATCATGGGTGCGCACGCTAACCGTGTATATCACGTGTGCGGCGGAACCGCACGCATCTGAGTGGAGCCACACCAAAGGCCGCACGGTGTAGGAGAGGATCGGGCCTCCTGACTGATGCGGCGCACGAGGCGTCACTGCGCCGACGCGACGGGCGCAGTAATCACTGTAGCTTGTCAGTGGGAACTGTAGAGGAACAAAAAACTAGAGAAATAATGATGAGTGTTACACGTAGGATGAGGCGTGCTCAGGAAGCTGCACGTATACCTCGAACGGGAAAAAGTAACTCGGAAATAAGGAGAGATGTATGTTGGTAAACTGATGTGGCCCGGCCGAGGTTATAGGAAGGACCACACCAGCTTTGGGGACTAATGTTGGGGAGGTGACCCCGGATAGGGTCAAGACAGGGGAAAGGTGAAAGGAGTCTCCCTTGTCATGAGCCGAGTTATTGTTTATACCGGCCGAGTCATGTAAGAGTCGGCCGAGCTAAGCAAGGCCATGACAGCTACAGAAGGATAAACACCTTATCCGGCCGACATATGAGTTGTCAGTCGAGTAAGTCTGACTAACTTGAATACAGGTGAAGGCCGAGCCGAGTTATGCGAGACAAGGCCGAGTAACACAAAGCTTGCAAGAGAAGGAGGTGCCTATAGTCAAACCCTAGTCGCTAGCTAGGGAGAATCTGAACAAAGTCATGCACAAAGGACAAGGAGCAGAGCAGCAGAAGGGCAGAAGAAGGTCACGGAGGTGATAGTCATGGAGCCCGAGGCGCGCAGGTGGGGCTCTCTGGAACATTGCCATCGTTAGAAGGGGGACACGGAAAGAGGGTCGCCGAGTTACCATATTGGTACAAGCATATTCCTCGAATATGCTTGCCACGTCAGCCCTAGGAGGAACCAAAGCACCCCTTTATAAGAGGAGAAGCGGGATCCTGAGAAGGGATCGATTCATTCTGGACCTGAGGGCTTGAGTTGTAGTCTTTTTCTCCCTGCTAACAGCTCAAGGAGCACTTGTAGTTCTTGTAAGGAGAAAGAAAGATCTTTATATTAGTCATCTGTGTGTAGAAATCACTTCATCTTCCCTCCCCAGATCCCTCTAGCATCCATTGGCCCCATACTTTAGCCTACCCATGGCATCTGCCGTGCCACCACCACGACAGTTGGTTCCCACCGTGGGGCCAGCAGCGGTGCTAGCTGGAGTCAAGATCCGGATGGGAAACTTCATTCACACCGGCGAGCGCGTTGTCTCTGGCTTAGTCCAGAGATTTGATCTCTGGGACTACGTCAGCGATAACGCAGGCAGCTTCAGGAGGAAAGCTCCACCGCGCAACAGCGTCTTCATCAACTTGGGCACGCACCAGATCTACGTCGGCATCGACACCTCCTGCATTTATCCTCACCGAGTTATTGATGCAGGAGAGCCTCCCTTCAGCGCTGCGAACGGTCCGCGTGATGCACGCCCCATCGGCAGTGTCGAGGTGATGGTCGCAGCTGGGGCACAGACGGCAGCAGCAGGCGCCGGATCAAGCAAGGAACCAGCGGCGGGAGGACAGGTGACCAAAGAGAAAGCAGCTCCACCGCCCACCGAGGTAGATGCGTCAGCAGCCAAGTCAGCCGAGGTACAGGAGACAACCCCGAAGGCAGCAAGGGTAAGATGGCCACCTCTAGAAAGACTAAAAAATATTCTCCAGGCAACTATAGATAATCTGACCACGCCTGTAGCGCCGATACTTGATCCGGCTAATGCTCAGGCTGAGTTAGAAGAGACTAGGCAGAAAGTACTGGTAGAGGCAAAAAAAAGTGTTGGCCTTGCGGGAGTCCTTGAACAGGACCCTGCGGGAGTATGCCAAGGAAAATAAACTAGATGTTGCCCCCGAGCAGGTAGATGAATTAAGATTGAGAGGAAAAAACCTCATGAATGATATCAACAAAGAGCATGAGACTCAAAAGGCAGATTCGGTTGATCTAGGCTTGCCGTGGTATAGTACCCCGGCAAAGAACCTAAGGTTGGCAAATGCCGCAGTATTGGAATTGGAAGGATTGACCGGCGAAGCCCAGCAGAAAAAGCAAGAAAGAGTGAATGAGCTGGTACGCATCGTGAACCAGCAGAATGAAGAAATTCTTAGGGCAGAACCGGCAAGACCGGGAGCCTCGCGTATGGTTCATTCAGCTGGAGCAGCGCCCGCACTATCAGTGGCAGCAGCATCCTCACCCGGAAACAATGCACGAAAAGATAGAGCAGTAACTTTAGGAAAAAGAAATAAGCAAATTGTTCCATATGATCTGGCGATAGCCGGAAAGGTCAATGAGAACAGAGGCAACGGAAGCCGAGGTAACAGTGGCGAAAGAAACCCCAGCCAAACCAACAAAGGGAACGGAAGCCGAGGTAATGGGGACCTCGGAAGGGGGAATCATGAGAAAAATAGCCCGGCGGAAGGAAGGAGGGACCCACCACCCGACCCTCAGCCGAGGTATGAACCTCGGCAAGAGCGAGAAGTGAGACCAGCTCACCATAATTAGGCAAACTAGAGGTACAATGATGGTTACACAGATATGGAGTATGCAGGACATGGTGGAAATAACCATTATGGAATGCAGGAGAGAATCATGTACAGAAACCTGCCATCAAATGATGCGAGATTAAAACTAGACAGGTTGTACCGGTCCAAGTTGTTAGAGGAGCAGGGTCCTCCTGGTCCGGCATGCTTCAGACCTCGGATCTTGGGCGAGCCGCCAGTGCCGAACTTTCAGCTGGCAAGGGGCACGAAAACATACAATGGGAGCACCAAACCACAGGATTGGTTGATTGACTATGCTACTGCAGTAAAGATAGCTAGTGGAAACTTGTGATGGGCGGTAAGATATGTCCCGCAGATGCTGGAAGGACCAGCCAGAGTATGGCTAAACAATCTGCCAGCAGGCAGTATCAACTATTGGCTAGATTTTGAAGAGATGTTTGTCAGCAACTTCACCAGTACTTACAAAAGACCAAAAAGGCCACAGCATTTTGCTATGTGCAAGCAGAGGCCGAATGAGACAGATAGAGAATTCTTGACTCGGTGGTGCAACCTTAGAAACTCATGTGAAGGAGTTATAGAATCTCAAGTGATAGCTTGGTTCGCTCAAGGCTGCCGATATGCCAGTGTTTTGTGGCAGAGGTTGCAAAGAGATATGCCGACCACCTTGGCAGAAACCATCAGGATAGCGGATTCATATGCCTTGGGGGATCCGACACAACCAGAACTGATGTCGGCAGAACATCGAGAGCATCAGGATAAATATGCAAGAGATGCAGCCGGATCATCGAGGCGCAACGAGTTCAGAGGTAGAATAAGAGAGGAAAGACCGGAGTACAGATATGCATCCAATCAGGTGGCAGCAGTAGTGCAAGATCAGCCGAGTCAGGGAAACAGTCAGCGGCAGAAAAATGTTCCTCAGCAGTGGACGCCAAGGAACGAAGGGAGGAGACAGTGGACACCAGAACAGAAGAAGCAATGGCAGGAAAGACCAAAATACACGTTTGAGTCCATGTTGGATCAACCCTATCAGTTCCATACTCCAAATCCAGCCAAGCGGGCTAATCATACAACTCGGCAATGCGTCTGGATGAAAAATGCAATGGGGAACCCGACGGGCATGCAAGCGTCTTCCCATCAAGAGCAGCAGTAGCCGCAGTTGACTGGGGCGAATGCACAGCAGTTAATGCTACCCCCTCCGAGGTATGATAACTCGGACCGAAGAGATGCAGTGCATCAAGTGATAAATCAAGGTCAGGATGGAAGAACGAACCCCGGAAATAATGGACGAAATGATTACAGGGAGCATCATCAATCATATTGCGTGTTCACAACAGAACAGCAAGACGGGCAAAGTGTACAACGCCGGAATATGGAGGTAAATGCAGTTATGCCGGCGGTACCAAGATATGTGCCTTGGTCGGATCAGGAAATAACCTGGAACATAAAGGATCACCCGAAAATAATGCCGAATCCAGGGTCGTACGCACTCGTACTAGATCCGACATTTGTCGGGCCCAGCATTAATGTGAATTTTTCAAAAGTACTCATTGACAATGGGAGCAGTATCAATATCATGTACAAAGATACAATGCATAAACTCGGAATAGCGCAGAATATGTTGCAATCCACAATAACCACTTTCCATGGAATAGTGCCGGGACTTTTGTGCGAACCCATTGGGAAAGTTTGAGTATATGTATTATTCGGCACAAGGGAGAATTGCAGAGCGGAAAATATGGAGTTTGAAGTGGTGGACCTAGAAAGTTGCTATCATGCTTTACTCGGACGGCCAGCACTGGCCAAATTCATGAGCAGTTGCCACATCACTTACTTGAAAATGAACTTACCCAGACCACAAGGGGTGATAACAGTAGCAGGAGATTGCAGGAAGTCGATGGAATGTGCCTCGGTCGGATCAAACCTGGCCGAGTCATTGGTGATTGCAAGAGAAAAAAGAAGGATTCGGGAGGTAGCGGCTCTCGCTCAGTCAGCACAGCTGAATATGTCAGCATTAGCCAATCCACATGGGAGTGTTTATTTCCAGCCGACTAGGGAGACAAAAAAGGTCCAAATAGATGAGCAGTTCCCAGAGCGCACCATCACGATTGGTGTCGGTCTAGATGCCAAATAGGAAGGCGAGCTCGCCAACTTCCTCTGTGAGAATCGGGATATCTTTGCCTGGTCAACTCAAGACTTGCAAGGTGTGCCGAGGGAGTTGGCTGAGCACTCTTTGCATGTAAGGCCAGGAGCAAGGCCGGTGAAGCAACCTCTCTGCCGCTTCGCCGAAGACAGGAGAAAAATAATAGGGGATGAGATAGCTCAGCTCCTTGCAGCCGGGTTCATCATGGAAGTGCTTCATCCGGATTGGCTATCAAATCCGGTGTTAGTAGAAAAGAAAAAGGATGACCCAAATGTAGCCGTCGTATGGCGAATGTGTATTGATTACACGAACCTAAACAAGGCGTGTCCCAAAGATCCTTTTCCTTTACCTAGGATAGACCAAGTCATTGATTCGACCGCTGGTTGTGAGCTGTTGTCATTTGTAGACGCGTATTCTGGTTTCCACCAGATACCATTAAATCCGGCCGATCAAATAAAGATTGCGTTTATTACCCCGTACGGGGCTTATTGCTATCGCACCATGCCATTCGGCCTGCGTAATGCAGGAGCAACTTATCAGAGATGCATGCAGAAGTGTCTACATGACCAGATAGGAAAAAATGTACAAGTATATGTAGACGACGTAGTTATAAAAACCAAAGAGAGCAAAACACTACTGGACAATATTCGTCAGACGTTCGCAAACATGAGAAGGTTCCGAATGAAGCTTAACCCGGAAAAATGTACCTTTGGTGTACCGGCTGGGAAATTACTCGGTTTTCTCGTATCCAGCCGAGGTATAGAGGCAAATCCAACTAAAATACGAGCAGTCAAAAGAATGGAATTGCCGAGGTGTTTAAACGATGTACAAAAGTTCACGAGTTGTCTGGCTTCGCTGAGTCAATTTGTATGTCGGCTGGGGGAAAAGCATTACCTCTATATCAACTGATGAAAAAGTCCGATAAATTCATTTGGACACTGCAAGCAGATAATGCATTTCATGAGTTAAAAAAGATGTTGGTCACAGCTCCAATCCTGGCCTCTCCATTGTCAAAAGAACCTATGTTACTTTATATAGCTGCCACTAACAGGGTGGTAAGTGCGGTGGTTGTCGTGGAGCGAAATGAAGGTGACAAGTAAATACAAAGGCCGGTATATTACCTAAGCGAGGTACTATCGGCCTCAAAACAGAACTAACCGCACTATCAAAAGATGCCCTATGGAGTATACATGTCGGCGAAAAAACTTAAACATTACTTCGAAGAACATCCGACGAAAGTAATTTGTGAAGCGCCCATAGCCGAGATATTGAGCAACAAAGGTGCAAGTGGCCGAATAGCAAAATGGGCAATCGAGTTATCACCTTATGCTCCGCAATTCGATAGGCGAGATGCAATCAAATCTGAGGCAGTGGCCGACTTCTTTGTGGATTGGGACGAGGTACAATATGAACCACCCTTACCAGATCCAAATTATTGGATAATGCATTTCGATGGATCGAAACTGAAAATGCCTTGGGGGCAGGGATAGTGTTGACTTCGCCGAAGAAAGACAGTTGAAATATGTGTTGCAAATACATTTCGCCGCATCAAATAATGTAGCCGATTATGAAGCACTCGTCCATGGGTTAAAGGTGGCAAAGGAAATTGGTATACATCGGATCTTATGTTACGGGGATTCAGATCTAGTAGTACAGCAAGTATCAGGCAATTGGGACGCACTAGATGCGAATATGGCCCTATATAGATTTCATGTGCAAAAAATCAGTGGGTACTTTGATGGATGCGAGTTTCATCACATACCTCGGGCGGAAAATGACGCCGCAGACACATTGTCAAAACTCGGATCAACTAGGCAGTTAATTCCCCCAGGCATCGCCCTGGAGCACCTGAGAAAGCCATCGATTATACCATCACCAGAGTCTGAGTCCATTTATATCTCGGCAGAATTAAAAGAAGAAAGTGTGCCAATGGAAATTGACAAAGAGTGCAACGCAGGCTCTCTAAAAGTGAACCTGGCCATCGCACGAATAAATACAGAAGGATTCAAAGCTGTTATGTCGGCAGAAAACATGGAAGTCGACAGTGAAATTGTCCCAGATAAAATCACGCCGACATGGGCGCAACCCATATTCTCCGTCCTCAAGGATGCAATCTTGCCGAATAATGAGGTACTAGCTAGACAGACAATAAGAAGAGCAAAAGCTTACACAATCATAAACAATGAGCTGTATAAGAGAAGTGTCACAAGCATGCTGCAAAGATGTGTTGACTCGGCAGAAGGCCAGGAAATACTCCTGGATATACATCAGGGAGAATGCGGACATCATGCATCGTCCAGAGCGTTAGTAGACAAATCATTCAGGCATGCATTTTATTGGCCGACGGCGTTGAAGGAGGAAAAAGAGCTTGTAGAGAAATGTAACGGTTGCCAGAGATACGCTAGCAAGATACATATGCCATCATCCGAATTAAAGACAATACCGATCACTTGGCCATTATCTGTATGGTGCTTGGATATGGTAGGCCCGTTCAAGCCAGCCTGAGGCGGAATGACTCACATTCTAGTCATGGTGGATAAATTCACAAAGTGGATCGAGGTAAAACCTATAAGAAAATGTGATGGACAAACAACAGTAAAATTCCTCAAAGATATAATATTGAGATATGGTTATCCACACAGTGTTATTACAGACAACGATACAAATTTTGCCGAAGGAGCCTTTGCTAGGTTCTGCCAAGAGAAGCACATAAGACTAGATGTTGCCTCGGTGGCTCACCCGGCATCAAACGGGCAAGTAGAAAAATCAAATGGACTGGTATTGTCCGGAATAAAAAACCCGGCTCGTCGAACCTCTACAAAGGTCGGCAGGATGTTGGATCGAGGAACTACCAGCAGTACTGTGGAGCCTCAGGACTACACAAAACAGGTCAACAGGGTATACCCCATTTTTTCTGGTATACGGGGCAGAAGCTGTGCTTCCAGCCGACATAATGCATGATTCGCCACGAGTGACCGAGTACACAACTGCTAAGGTAAATGAGGTAGCTCGGCAAGACGATGTCGATTTACTAGAGGAGGCCAGCGAATTGGCATTCTCAAGATCAGCCATTTATTAGCAAGATCTACGACGATATCACAGCAAGAAAGTCAATCCACGAGTCTTTAAAGAAGGAGATTTGGTTCTTAGGCTAGTGCAGCGCATAGCCGGCATGCACAAACTATCACCCCCGTGGGAAGGACCATTCATCGTGAGTAAAGCATTGCACAACGATGCATATTACCTAATCGATGCTCAGTCACCAGAAAAGAACAAGGCAAACAAAGCCGGCGACGAATCAAAAAGGCCATGGAACATAGCATTACTTCTCCCATTCTACACTTATGAGCCATATATGGTATGTCATAATGTAAACGCGTCAAGACAGAGTATCAAGCGTGTATCGAACCTCGGCACTTCGAGCAACGACTCGAGGATCGCACAATGTTGTCTTTATTTTTTAAGGACTATCTGGTAAACCTCGGCACCTCGAGCAGTGACTCGGGGACTGCTCTATGTTATTTCTTATTTTGAGTTACGTATTAAACCTCGGGACCTCGAGCAGTGACTCGGGGACTGCTCTATGTTATTTCTTATTTTGAGTTATGTATTAAACCTCGGCACCTCGAGCAGTGACTCGGGGACTGTACCGTGTTATTTCTTATTCCTAAATTATGTGTTTGTTTCAGGACCTCTAGCAGGGACTCGGGGACTGCGCCGTATTATCCCTTATCTTAGATTATTCGTTAAAACATAGATACCTTAAGCACTGACTCGGGGACTACCCGTAGTATTCTCTGCATTAACTCATGAAATATATTTCGGCAACCCAGTTTATAACTTGGGGACTGCCACATGGTCCAAGGTAATTCTTTGAGCACACGCAAGAACTAGATAACCCAAGTGTTAACTCGGGGACTAATTGGTATAACCCACTATTTGTCGCCAGAAACATAAAAGTTCCATAGCTCAACAAATAAAAATCTCTAAGGATAATGCAAAATGAACAACAACCCCAGCAAATCGAAGTATGATACGGGATGCAATTTATTGTATCGCCTTATCAGATGTGGGATTCGGGATTTGTATCTCAGGCAGAAGTAGAAAACACAACAGCTACGCTGTCGAGTTTATAAAGGGCAGGCAAGATATATGCCAAACTAAGGTCAGCTACGCGAAGAAGTACAATCTGAATCTACGAAATCAAAGGTCGCCAAAGCAAAGATATAAAGCAACGAGACTTGTTTAGACAAACTAATAATGATCACCATCACCCATGCCTCAGCGGCAAAAGGCAAAAAGGTTCGCACCACACCAAAAGTCGGACAATTGTTTCACACACACATCATACGCTCGGCATACTGGGGACTCGAAATAACTTAAGAGGTTTTTTGAACCAAAACAACGAAACGGGCCAGAGCTCCCTTAAGGGGCAGCAGCATGATCAGGGGCTTCAGGAACGGCTATCTCGGATGATGGCGGCGCGACCTCGATCTCCTGTGTAGGGGCATTTTCAGGAACTGGGCGCTCCGAGGTAGACGGCGCCTCGGCCGAAGTTACTTCACCTTCAACAGAAGCAATAGTAGCCTCGGGGGAAATCCTGGGCTGTTGAGAAACATTAGTTTGAGCTCGAGAGTGCCCAGTCCCTTTGGAAGATGATCGCGCGTCGTCATCCGCATCCGATCTTGCATTGGAATCACCGGAGTTGTCCGAATCACCCTCTGCCTCATCCTGGTCGGCCGAATCATCATCAGAGGCGTCTTCAATTTCGACGTCATCAGCTGGATTGGGAAGAAAACTCGGCCCTTGAATCCAATTATGCACATCAGCATACTCAACAAGCTGGAAGGCATGAGCTTGGCGGCGAGCGACGAATTCTGGATCCTCAACCCAACGAGATCCAGTGCGCAAGTTTATCAAAGTCTCTAGCAAAATTTCCTCGTACCAAGACAGAATGGCCGTGAGTGCCATATCAGCACCAGCTCTCCCAGCAGACTCCCTCCAGAGATTTAACTGGGTCTGAGATGCCATTAATCTCTCCACAAGTATTTTGATCTCGTCGATATCAGGAGTTCCAGAGGTATTCGGCCAAAGAACATGGTAAGCCCGAATGGCTGCTTGCACCAGATCTCTGCCCATAAATTGCATTGGCCCGATGGCAGTGCCGACGGCAACCAGGAAATCTTCCATTGAATATTCTGGATTCGAGTCTGCGGAGACACCTCGGCGTTGACGAGCAGAAATCACTGCCTTAGAACTCACTGGTTTAGCTTCCGGAAAATGATCTACATAAAAGGCAAACGTATCAGTTAAAAATAAGAAAGAGAAGAAAATGTTGGGAATATGCCCTAGAGGCAATCATGTATGATGAGTTTTCCCATTGTATTCATAAAGATATTAAGTAGTCCTTGTATAAACATCTGATGTGTATCATTGAATATGTGATTCGGTTGTGGAACTATGCATTCATGTTGTTTGTACTAAATATCCTTGGTCATTGAGGTTGTGCTGGACACACAACTTAGACCAATGTGAAAGTTGGCTTGATGACTCGGTTCCACTTTTCATGGGCATGGAGATGCTATTCCAACTTACATAGATTCGACTAAAGAGTTTAGCGAGTCGGATTGACCCATATTGAGGTACAACGAACAAGTTGTCATTTGTATATATCAATCAATGTAATCCTTAGACCTGAGGTTATTGCATAGTCCGAGTTGAGGATCACCGACTTAGGTTCTGTTAAACGTTGATCCGTAACTGGGCAGTTATAAAGGCAGGGTTCAGGTCGACTGAGAATCAAGCTGCGTGATGTGAATAACCAAGATGGGATTTTGCCGCTCCACTCGGAGAGATATTCTCTGGGCCCTCTCGTGAGATATGATTCGGAAAGCATAGCCATGCACGACTCGGTTAAGTGTTAACCGAGGCGATCGACTAAGAGTTAGTCGGGTGAATCACTTATCTCGGATCGAGAAGAGAGTCGGACTATTTAAGGGATGACATATATTCGCCTATAGTCTGACAAGGTATATCATGAGGCAAAAGGGACTCGGACGTAAGTCGCATTGGAAAGGCAAGTCATCATGACTCTTTGGTACTTGGCAGTCGGCACGTTCTGCTAGGAGCCGCTACCGACTGATCGATTGGGAGTCGGACTCCAATCGTGTCCAAGTATCCATGAGCCTGCGGGGTCACACACTTAAGAGCGGGAGCAAGTTCGGATTGGATCCGAATCTGTAATCTGGTTGGGTTGGACCTAAACCGGATTAGGACTGAGTTAGTGAGTTGGACTCACGGTGACTAGTGTTATATGGGCTTTAGTGAATGGGTCACACGAGCAGAGCCCACGTTCACTCCCTATATATAGTGGAGCACCTTAACCCAGAAAGGTTAATCGTTGTTCGATTAGGTCATTCCATGTGTTGGAAACCCTAGCTCCACAGCAGTCCTGTCGCCGTAACGAACCTAGCAGTTCGCCGCCGGTGCTCCTCCTTGTACGTGTGGATACCAGCAGAGGTGTTGTGCGATCAGCACCAGGACGATCGGATCATGAGGACTGCACTGCATCAACTGACGCACTTCATTAGTAATCCGCAACTGCGCTCTAGTGGTAAACCTCGTGGCCTTCTACCTTAGCTAGATGTTGGGATCACCACGTTAGAGGAAAAGTTTTGTTTTATCTCTGCGTGGCCCAGCAGAATATAACTCGGCCACGGTCGGAAACTTACGATGAATATAACTCAACATTTTCTGGAGATCCTGGGTCCAGTCAGCCTTAGTCTTCTCAAAGCGAGTGATTTCCTGGCTCATCGTAAGGTTCTTCAGCTCGGCAGCCTCGAGGAGTTCTTTATCTTTCTGCAGTTGCAGACTCAGCCGATTTTTCTCTTTAGAGAACTCCTGATCAACTTTCTCCAACTCGGATTTTTGAGAAAGCTTGAGAGACTCAACCTCGGCACATAACCGGGTTATCTCATCATCTTTCTCTTTCAGTTGCGCCGAATGAGTGGCGGCTTTCTCTAAAAAATGCAGCATCATGTCAGGCATGGATATGCATTCTTGATGCAACGCTGCAATTGTTTGTAGCTCGGCTATACCAAAGCCAGAGGATTATAAGAAACCAAAGATAAGTCTCGAACAAAAATCAATAGAGGAGAAGAATAACTAACCTTCCAGAGCTTTGACTTTCTTGTTAAGACGGATGTTAAGATTATTGATATTACCTGCTTACCGGCAAAAAAATGGGTTAGCACCTCAAGTCGAAAATATTAAGAACTTAAGGGACAATACAAAAATTTGTTAAGTTGCCAATTTTCTTCACCATGGGGAGAACTTTCTCATATTTCTCTTCCAATTTCTTGTGTGCAAAGAACAACCTTTGGAATTCGGCTGTCCGCCGATCATGCGCAACCTAAGTACCAAAATGAATTACACAGCTGGATATTCGAAGCTAAAACAGATCCGAATCTAGCAAAACTTAACTCGGATCTAGGTGGCTGGATATTCGAAGCTAAGACAGATCTGAATCAAACAATACTTAACTCGGATCTAGGTGGCTGGATATTCGAAGCTAAGACAGATCCGAATCAAGAAAAACTTAACTCGGATCTAGGTAGCTGGATATTCGAAGCTAAGACAGATCCAAATCAAGCAAAACTTAACTCGGATCTAGGTGGCTGGATATTCGAAGCTAAGACAGATCCGAATCAAGCAAAACTTAACTCAGATCTAGATGGCTGGATAATCAAAGCCAAAAATAGATCCGGATTCAGCAATGCTTAATATGGAGTACGGATGAACCACGATTAATTCAAGTCATACAATAAATTTACTTAGCAAATAATGCATTTGGAGCCTAACAAAGCTTCCAAACGAACAACAAGTTATTCGGTTGCAAGCTTCGGGGACTAGTGTATGTATACTATCATTTGAATAACAGACCGAATATCAATAAAAGCGTTTACCTTGTTCATCTTGTCACTTTCAAGAACAATCTTGGCAGCCATGTGCAAACGACTACTGATGTGGGAAAGGTGAAATGGATGATTACTCGGATTGCCCTCAAGCTGGTCGGCGGCATTCCAAATGTTGGCATATTCCACCAAGGAGCCGAGGCTGTTCCCACTCTCAGCATGGGTCAGTACTTTACCTTGGACCCGTTCGTTAACCTCGGGAGGGGGATTCCAGTGAGTGAACGGCTTCAGCCCCCATGTCTAGTCCTCCGGCATATCAGTCTTGAAGATAGCTCGGACACGCTTGTAAATAAGATAGTCGTCGAGCTCAACCGTCGAAACTCGGTTGGGATCGAGAGGACCGCTCATATAACAGAGCTTGTGCGAGCGAAGATGGAAAGGGCAGATTCGGCTGCTGACGAATGTGGTCATCAGATCCTCACCACGTAGCCCGGCGCAGATCAACTCCTTTAGCCTAATCTCAAATGCCTCGGCCAAAGCATGGCTCTTTCTGGGGTTATAGTTCCAGTTCTTCTTGGAAGGGGGGCCGATAGAAAAGGCAGGGAGCCGAATCTTGTCTTCTTTTCCAGTGTTTTTGACATAGAAAAATGATCTATGCCATTTCTTGCAAGACTCGAGGCCAGCAACACGAGGGAACTCGGATTTTCTCCGAGATGTGATGGACGTGGCTCCACACTGGGTAAGGGATTTCTCAGAGGGGTGAAGGGATTTGTCTGGAACGACGTTAGATCGGATCTAGAAGAATTTAGACCAAACGGACACAGAGGGCCAGAGGTTGAAGTATCCCTCCAAGGCCAAGATAAAAGCGAATAGGGAGGCGATGGCATTAGCCGGAAGGTGATGCGGCTGAAGGCCGAAGTAATCAAGGAAGTCCCTAGCAAAATCGCTAAGGGGAAGGCCGAACCCATGAGCGAAGTGGGACATGAAAACAACGTACTCGCCTTCATTGAGTACAAGGGAGGATTCGCTGCCAGGCAAGCGATAGCTTACCTAGGCAGGAATCCGACGAGTCCTAATTAGCCACTCAATCTCACGATGGGTGAAGGAGGAGCCCTGCCAAGAGCCCCGCTCTGGACCGGACGCTACGTCATTGTCGTCGACGAGCGCTCCACTAACAGAACTAGACATAGGGTCGCCGGAGGAATCAACGGAAGAAGGACTAGCGGTGGAGAGAGGCTTAGAGGCATAGGGCTCCGTCGTGGTTCTAAGCGAGTGCAGCGGCGGAACGGAAAGCAACCCCCGCAGGGAATCTAGAAAAACAGAGAATGCGCCTAGGGAAAGAGCCTAGCAGCGAGACCATAGAAAAACTCACCGGCGTTGGCGCCGGAGCAAGCGCACGGTGATGAGGTCGACCGAGAGGAGGGACTGCGGCGTCGCCGTCAAGGAAATCGACAATGGCGCAACCGCGGGCGCACAAACAGACGCATGGGCGCAAGGAGGAAGAAGAGGAGCGGTGAGCGAAGGGGGAAAGTAAATCCTCTAGCCCCGCAACCCTCCTTATAACCGTGCAGTCCTAGCGGTAGTGGGATTGTGGGTGCGCACGCTAACCGTGTATATCACGTGTGCGGCGGAACCGCACGCATCTGAGTGGAGCCACACCAAAGGTCGCACGGTGGAGGAGAGGATCGGGCCTCCTGACCGATGCGGCACACGAGGCGTCACTGCGCCGACGCGACGGGCGCAGTAATCACTATAGCTTGTCAGTGGGCACTATAGAGGAACAAAAAACTAGAGAAATAATGATGAGTGTTACACGTAGGATGAGGCATGCTCAGGAAGCTGCACGGATACCTCGAACGGGAAAAAGTAACTCGGAAATAAGGAGAGGCGTCTGTTGGTAAATTGATGTGGCTCGGTCGAGGTTATAGGCAGGACCACGCCAGCTTCGGGGACTAATGTTGGGGAGGTGACCCCGGATAGGGTCAAGACAGGGGGAAAGGTGAAATGAGTCTCCCTTGTCATTAGCCGAGTTATTGTTTATATCGGCCGAGTCATGTAAGAGTCGGCCGAGCTAAGCAAGGCCATGACAGCTACAGAAGGATAAACACCTTATCCGGCCGACATATGAGTTAAGTCGGCCGAGTAAGTCTGACTAACTTGAATACAGGTGAAGTCCGAGCCGAGTTATGCGAGACAAGGCCGAGTAACACGAAGCTTGCAGGAGAAGGAGGTGCCTATAGTCAAACCCTAGTCGCTAGCTAGGGAGAATCTGAACAGAGCCATGCACAAAGGACAAGGAGCAGAGCAGCAGAAGGGCAGAAGAAGGTCACGGAGGTGACAGTCATGGAGCCCAAGGCACGCAGGTGGGGCTCTCTGGAACATTGCCATCGTTAGAAGGGGGACACGGAAAGAGGGTCGCCGAGTTGCCATATTGGGACAAGCATATTCCTCGAATATGCTTGCCACGTTAGCCCTAGGAGGAACCAAATCACCCCTTTATAAGAGGAGAAGCGGGCTCCTGAGAAGGGATCGATTCATTCTGGACCTAAGGGCTTGAGTTGTAGTCTTTTTCTCCCTGCTAACAGCTCAAGGAGCACTTGTAGTTCTTGTAAGGAGAAAGAAAGATCTTTATAATAGTCATCTGTGTGTAGAAATCACTGCATCTTCCCTCCCCAAATCCCTCTAGCATCCATTGGCCCCATACTTTAGCCTACCCATGGCATCTGCCGTGCCACCACCACGACAGTTGGTGCCCACCATGGGTCCAGCAGCGGTGCTAGCTGGAGTCAAGATCCGGACGGGAAACTTCATTCACACCGGCGAGCGCGTTGTCTCTGGCTTAGTCCAGAGATTTGATCTCTAGGACTACGTCAGCGATAACGCAGGTAGCTTCAGGAGGAAAGCTCCACCGCGCAACAGTGTCTTCATCAACTTGGGCATGCACCAGATCTACGTCGGCGTCGACACCTCCTGCATTTATCCTCACCGAGTTATTGATGCAGGAGAGCCTCCCCTCAGCGCTGCGAACGGTTCGCGTGCTGCACGCCCCATCGGCAGCATCGAGGTGATGGTCGTAGTTGGGGCACAGACGGCAGCAGCAGGCGCCGGATCAAGCAAGGAACTAGCGGCGGGAGGACAGGTGACCACAAAGCAAGCAGCTCCACCGTCCACCGAGGTAGATGCGTCAGCAGCCAAGTCAGCCGAGGTACAGGAGACAACCCCAAAGGCAGCAAGGGTAAGATGGCTACCTCTGGAAAGACCAAAAAATATTCTCTAGGCAACTATAGATAATCTGACCACGCTTGTAGCGCCGATACTTGATCCGGCTAATGCTCAGGCTGAGTTAGAATAGACTAGGCAGAAAGTACTGGTAGAGGCAAAAAAAAAAGGTGTCGGCCTTGCGGGAGTCCTTGAACAGGACCCTGCGGGAGTATGCCAAGGCAAATAAACTAGATGTTGCCCCCGAGCGGGTAGATGAATTAAGATTGAGAGGAAAAAACCTCATGAATGATATCAACAAAGAGCATGAGACTCAAAAGGCAGATTCGGTTGATCTAGGCTTGCCGAGGTATAGTACCCCGGCAAAGAACCTAAGGGCAGCAAATGCCGCAGCATTGGAATTGGAAGGATTGACCGGCGAAGCCCAGCAGAAACAGCAATAAAGAGTGAATGAGCTGGTACGCATCACGAACCAGCAGAATGAAGAAATTCTTAGGGCAGACCCGGCAAGACCGGGAGCCTCGCGTATGGTTCATTCAGCTGGAGCAGCGCCCGCACTATCAGTGGCAGCAGCATCCTCACCCGGAAACAATGTGCAAAAAGATAGAGCAGTAACTTCAGGAAAAAGAAATAAGCAAATTGTTCCATATGATCCGGCGGTAGCCGGAAAGGTCAATGAGAACAGAGGCAACGGAAGCCGAGGTAACAGTGGCGAAAGAAACCCCAGCCGCACCAACAAAGGGAACGGAAGCTGAGGTAATGGGGACCTTGGAAGAGGGAATCATGAGAAAAATAGCCCGGTGGAAGGAAGGAGGGACCCACGACCCGACCCTCAGCCGAGGTATGAACCTCGGCAAGAGCGAGAAGTGAGACCAGCTCACCATAATCAGGAAAACGAGAGGTACAATGATGGTTACACAGATATGGAGTATGCAGGACATGGTGGAAATAACCATTATGGAATGCAGGAGAGAATCATGTACAGAAACCTGCCATCAAATGATGCAAGATTAAAATTGGACAGGTTGTACCGGTCTGAGTTGTTAGAGGAGCAGGGTCCGCCTGGTCCGGCATGCTTCGGACCTCGGATCATGGGCGAGCCGCCAGTGCCGAACTTTCAGCTGGCAAGGGGCACGAAAACATACAATGGGAGCACAAAACCACGGGATTGGTTGATTGACTATGCTACTTCAGTAAAGATAGCTAGTGGAAACTTGCGATGGGCGGTAAGATATGTCCCGCAGATGCTGGAAGGACCAGCCAGAGTATGGCTAAACAATCTGCCAGCAGGCAGTATCAACTGTTGGCTAGATTTTGAAGAGATGTTTGACAGCAACTTCATCAGTACTTACAAAAGACCAAACAGGCCACAGCAGTTTGCTATGTGCAAGCAGAGGCCGAATGAGACAGATAGAGAATTCTTGACTCGGTGGTGCAACCTTAGAAACTCATGTGAAAGAGTTATGGAATCTCAAGCGATAGCTTGGTTCGCTCAAGGCTGCCGATAAGCCAGTGTTTTGTGGCAGAGGTTGCAAAGAGATATGCCGACCACCTTGGCAGAAACCATCAGGATAGCGGATTTATATGCTTTGGGGGATCCGACACAACCAGAACTGATGTCGGCAGAACATCGAGAGCATCAGGATCAATATGCAAGAGATGCAGCCGGATCATCGAGGCGCAACGAGTTCAGAGGTAGAATAAGAGAGGAAAGACCGGAGTACAAATATGCATCCAATCAGGTGGCAGGAGTAGTGCAAGATCAGCCGAGTCAGGGAAACAGTCAGTGGCAGAAAAATGTTCCTCAGCAGTGGACGCCAAGGAACGAAGGGAGGAGACAGTGGACACCAGAACAGAAGAAGCAATGGCAGGAAATACCAAAATACACGTTTGAGTCCATGTTGGATCAACTGTGTAAGTTCCATACTCCAAATTCGGCCAAGCCGGCTAATCATACAACTCGGCAATGCGTCTGGATGAAAAATGCAATGGGGAACCCGGCAGGCATGCAAGCGTCTTCCCATCAAGCGCATCAGCAGTAGCATCCATAGTTGACTAGGGCGAATGCACAACAGTTAATGCTGCCCCTTCCCCCTCCGAGGTATGATAACTCGGACCGAAGAGATGCAGTGCATCAAGTGATAAATCAAGGTCAGGATGGAAGAACGAACCCCGGAAATAATGTACGTAATGATTATAGGGAGCATCATCAATCATATTGCGTGTTCACAATAGAACAGCAAGACAGGCAAAGTGTACAACACCGGAATATGGAGGTAAATGTGGTTATGCCGGGGGTACCAAGATATGTGCCTTGGTCAGATCAGGAAATAACCTGGAACATAAAGGATCACCCGAAAATAATGCTGAATCCAGGGTCGTACGTACTTGTACTAGATCCGACATTTGTTGGGCCCAGCATTAATGTGAAATTTTCAAAAGTACTCATTGACAATGGGAGCAGTATCAATATCATGTACAAAGATACAATGCATAAACTCGGAATAGCGTAGAATATGCTGCAATCCACAAGAACCACTTTCCATGGAATAGTGTCGAGACTTTCGTGCGAACCCATTGGGAAAGTCCGAGTAGATGTATTATTCGGCACAAGGGAGAATTGCAGAGCGGAAAATCTGGAGTTTGAAGTGGTGGACCTAGAAAGTTGCTATCATGCTTTACTCGGACGGCCAGCACTGGCCAAATTCATGAGCAGTTGCCACATCACTTACTTGAAAATGAAGTTACCCAGACCACAAGGGGTGATAACAGTAGCAGGAGATTACAGGAAGTCGATGGAATGTGCCTCGGTCGGATCAAACCTGGCCGAATCATTGGTGATTGCAAGAGCAAAAAGAAGGATTCAGGAGGTAGCGGCTCTCGCTCAGTCAGCACAGCTGAATATGCCAGCATTAGCCAATCCACATGGGAGTGTTTCTTTCCAGCCGACTAGGGAGACAAAAAAGGTCTAGATAGATGAGCAGTTCCCAGAGCGCACCATCACGATTGGTGCCGGTCTAGATGCCAAATAGGAAGGCGAGATCACCAACTTCCTCCGTGAGAATCGCGTTATCTTTTCCTGGTCAACTCAAGACCTGCAAGGTGTGCCGAGGGAGTTGGCTGAGCACGCTTTGCATATAAGGCCAGGAGAAAGGCCGGTGAAGCAACCTCTCCGCCGCTTCGCCGAAGACAGGAGAAAAATAATAGGGGATGAGATAGCTCGGCTCCTTGCAGCCGGGTTCATCATGGAAGTGCTTCATCCGGATTGGCTATCAAATCTGGTGTTAGTAGAAAAGAAAAAGGATGACCCAAATGTAGCCGTCGTATGGCGAATGTGTATTGATTACACGAACCTAAACAAGGCGTGTTCCAAAGATCCTTTTCCTTTACCTAGGATAGACCAAGTCATTGATTCGACCGCTGGTTGTGAGCTGTTGTCATTTGTAGACGCGTATTCTGGTTTCCACCAGATACCGTTAAATCCGGCCGATCAAATAAAGACTGTGTTTATTACCCCGTACGGGGCTTATTGCTATTGCACCATGTCATTCGGCATGCGTAATGCAGGAGCAACTTATCAGAGATGCATGCAAAAGTGTCTACATGACCAGATAGGAAAAAATGTACAAGTATATGTAGACGACGTAGTTATAAAAATCAAAGAGAGCAAAACACTACTGGATGATATTCGTCAGATGTTCACAAACCTGAAAAGGTTCCGAATGAAGCTTAATCCGGAAAAATGTACCTTTGGTGTACCGGCTGGGAAATTACTCGGTTTTCTCGTATCCAGCCGAGGTATAGAGGCAAATCCAACTAAAATACGAGCAGTCGAAAGAATGGAATTGTCGAGGTGTTTAAATGATGTACAAAAATTCACGAGCTATCTGGCTTCGCTGAGTCGATTTGTATGTCGGCTGGGAGGAAAGAATTACCTCTATATCAACTGATGAAAAAGTCTGATAAATTCATCTGGACACCGCAAGCAGATAATGCATTTCATGAGTTAAAAAATATGTTGGTCACAGCTCCAATCTTGGCCTCTCCACTGTCAAAGGAACCTATGTTACTTTATATAGCTGCCACTAATTAAGTGGTAAGTGCGGTGGTTGTCGTGGAGCGAAATGAAGGTGACAAGTAAATACAAAGGCCGGTATATTACCTAAGCGAGGTACTATCGGACTCAAAACAGAACTACCCGCACTATCAAAAGATGGCCTATGGAGTATACATGTCGGCGAAAAAACTTAAACATTACTTCGAAGAACATCTGATGAAAGTAATTTGTGAAGCGCCCATAGCCGAGATATTGAGCAACAAAGATGCAAGTGGCCGAATAGCAAAATAGGCAATCGAGTTATCACCTTATGCTCCGCAATTCGATTGGCGAGATGCAATCAAATCTCAGGCAGTGGCCGACTTCTTTGTAGATTGGGCCGAGGTACAATATGAACCACCCTTACCAGATCCAAATTATTGGATAATGCATTTCGACGGATCCAAACTATGACTTCGCCGAAGAAAGATCAGTTGAAATATGTGTTGCAAATACATTTCACCGCATCAAATAATGTAGCCGAGTATGAAGCACTCTTCCATGGGTTAAAGGTGGCAAAGGAAATTGGTATACGTCAGATCTTATGTTACGGGGATTCAGATCTAGTAGTACAGCAAGTATCAGGCAATTGGGACGCACTAGATGCGAATATGGCCCTATATATATTTCATGTGCAAAAAATCAGTGGGTACTTCGATGGATGCGAGTTTCATCACATACCTCGGGCGGAAAATGACGCCGCAGACACATTGTCAAAACTCGGATAAACTAGGCAGTCAATTCCCCCAGTCATCGCCCTGGAGCACCTGAGAAAGCCATCGATTATACCATCACCAGAGTCCGAGTCCATTTATATCTCGGCAGAATAAAAAGAAGAAAGTGTGCCAATGGAAATTGACAAAGAGTGCAACCCAGGCTCTCTAAAAGTGAACCTGGCCATCGCACAAATAAATACAGAAGGATTCAAAGCTGTTATGTCGGCAGAAAACATGGAAGTCGACAGTGAAATTGTCCCATATAAAATCACGCTGACATGGGCGCAACCCATATTCTCCGTCCTCAGGGATGCAATCTTGCCGAATAATGAGGTACTAGCTAGACAGACAATAAGAAGAGCAAAAGCTTACACAATCATAAACAATGAGCTGTATAAGAGAAGTTTCACAAGCGTGCTGCAAAGATGTGTTGACTCGGCAGAAGGCCAGGAAATACTCCTGGATATACATCAGGGAGAATGCGGACATCACGCATCATCCAGAGCGTTAGTAGACAAATCATTCAGGCATGCATTTTATTGGCCGACGTCATTGAAGGAGGAAAAAGAGCTTGTAGAGAAATGTAACGGTTGCCAGAGATATGCTAGCAAGATACATATGCCATCATCCGAATTAAAGACAATATCGATCACTTGGCCATTCTCTGTATGGTGCTTGGATATGGTAGGCCCGTTCAAGCCAGCCCGAGGCGGAATGACTCACATTCTAGTCATAGTGCATAAATTCACAAAGTGGATCGAGGTAAAACCTATAAGAAAATGTGATGGACAAACAGCAGTAAAATTCCTCAAAGATATAATATTGAGATATGGTTATCCACACAGTATTATTACAGACAACGGCACAAATTTTGCCGAAGGAGCCTTTGCTAGGTTCTGCCAAGAGAAGCCCATAGGACTAGATGTTGCCTCGGTGTCTCACCCGGCATCAAACGGGCAAGTAGAAAAATCAAATGGACTGGTATTGTCCGAAATAAAACCCGGCTCGTCGAACCTCTACAAAGGTCGGCAGGATGTTGGATCGAGGAACTACCAGCAGTACTGTGGAGCCTCATGACTACATCAAACAGGTCAACAGGGTATACCCCATTTTTCTGGTATACGGGGCAGAAGTTGTGCTTCCAGCCAACATAATGCATGATTCGCCACGAGTGACCCAGTACACAACTGCTGAGGTAAATGACGTAGCTCGGAAAGACGATGTCGATTTACTAGAGGAGGCCAGGGAATTGGCATTGTAAAGATCATCCATTTATCAGCAAGACCTACGACGATATCACAGCAAGAAAGTCAATCCACGAGTCTTTAAAGAAGGAGATTTGGTTCTTTGGCTAGTGCAGCGCACAGCCGGCATGCACAAACTATCACCCTCGTGGGAAGGACCATTAATCGTGAGTAAAGCATTGCACAACGATGCATATTACCTAATCGATGCTCTGTCACCAGAAAAGAACAAGGCAAACAAAGCCGGCGACGAATCAAAAAGGTCGTGGAACATAGCATTACTCGGGGACTGCTCTATGTTATTTCTTATTTTGAGTTATGTATTAAACCTTGGCACCTCGAGCAATGACTCGGGGACTGTATTGTGTTATTTCTTATTACTAAATTATGTGTTTGTTTCAGGACCTCGTTAAGGGACTCGGGGACTGCACTGTATTATCCCTTATCTCGGATTATGCGTTAAAACATAGATACCTTAAGCACTGACTCGGGGACTACCCGTAGTATTCTCTGCATTAACTCATGAAATATATTTCGGCAACCCAGTTTATAACTCGGGGACTGCCACATGGTCCAAGATAATTCTTTGAGCACACGCAAGAACTAGATAACCCAAGTGTTAACTCGGGGACTAATTGGTATAACCCACTATTTGTCGCCAGAAACATAAAAGTTCCATAGCTCAACAAATAAAAATCTCTAAGGATAATGCAAAACGAACAACAACCCCAGCAAATCGAAGTATGATACGGGATGCAATTTATTGTATCGCCTTATCAGATGTGGGCTTCGGGCTTTGTATCTCAGGCAGAAGTAGAAAACACAACAGCTACGCTGTCGAGTTTATAAAGGGCAGGCAAGATATATGCCAAACTAAGGTCAGCTACGCGAAGAAGTACAATCTGAATCTACGAAATCAAAGGTCGCCAAAGCAAAGATATAAAGCAACGAGACTTGTTTAGACAAACTAATAATGATCACCATCACCCATGCCTTAGCGGCAAAAGGCAAAAAGGTTCGCACCACACCAAAAGTCGGACAATTGTTTCACACACACATCATACGCCCGGCATACTGGGGGACTCGAAATAACTTAAGAGATTTTTTGAACCAAAACAATGAAACGGGCCAGAGCTCCCTTAAGGGGCAGCAGCATGATCAGGGGCTTCAGGAACGGCTATCTCGGATGATGGCGGCGCGACCTCGGTCTCCTGTGTAGGGGCATTTTCAGGAACTGGGCGCTCCGAGGTAGACGGTGCCTCGGCCGAAGTTACTTCACCTTCAACAGAAGCGATAGTAGCCTCGGGGGAAATCCTGGGCTGTTGAGAAACATTAGTTTGAGCTCGAGAGTGCCCAGTCCCTTTGGAAGATGATCGCGCGTCGTCATCCGCATCCGATCTTGCATTGGAATCACCGGAGTTGTCCGAATCACCCTCTGCCTCATCCTGGTCGGCCGAATCATCATCAGAGGCGTCTTCAATTTCGACGTCATCAGCTGGATTGGGAAGAAAACTCGGCCCTTGAATCCAATTATGCACATCGGCATACTCAACAAGCTGGAAGGCATGAGCTTGGCGGCGAGCGACGAATTCTGGATCCTCAACCCAACGAGATCCAGTGCGCAAGTTTATCAAAGTCTCGAGCGAAATGTCCTCGTACCAAGACAGAATGGCCGTGAGTGCCATATCAGCACCAGCTCTCCCAGCAGACTCCCTCCAGAGATTTAACTGGGTCTGAGATGCCATTAATCTCTCCACAAGTATTTTGATCTCGTCGATATCAGGAGTTCCAGAGGTATTCGGCCAAAGAACATGGTAAGCCCGAATGGCTGCTTGCACCAGATCTCTGCCCATAATTTTCATTGGCCCGATGGCAGTGCCGACGGCAACCAGGAAATCTTCCATTGAATATTCTGGATTCGAGTCTGCGGAGACACCTCGGCGTTGACGAGCAGAAATCACTGCCTTAGAACTCACTGGTTTAGCTTCCGGAAAATGATCTACATAAAAGGCAAACGTATCAGTTAAAAATAAGAAAGAGAAGAAAATAACTCGGCCACGGTCGGAAACTTACGATGAATATAACTCAACATTTTCTGGAGATCCTGGGTCCAGTCAGCCTTAGTCTTCTCAAAGCGAGTGATTTCCTGGCTCATCGTACGGTTCTTCAGCTCGGCAGCCTCGAGGAGTTCTTTATCTTTCTGCAGTTGCAGACTCAGACGATTCTTCTATTCAGAAAACTCCTGATCAACTTTCTCCAACTCGGATTTCTGAGAAAGCTTGAGAGACTCAACCTCGGCACATAACCGGGTTATCTCGTCATCTTTCTCTTTCAGTTGCGCCGAATGAGTGGCGGCTTGCTCTAAAAAATGTAGCATTATGTCAGGCATGGATATGCATTCTTGATGCGACGCTGCAAGTGTTTGTAGCTCGGCTATACCAAAGCCAGAGGATTATAAGAAACCAAAGATAAGTCTCGAACGAAAAGCAATAGAGGAGAAGAATAACTAACCTTCCAGAGCTTTGACTTTCTTGTTAAGACGGATGTTAATATTATTGATATTACCTGCTTACCGGCAAAAAAATGGGTTAGCACCTCAAGTCAAAAATATTAAGAACTTAAGGGAAAATACAAAAATTTGTTAAGTTGCCAGTTTTCTTCACCATGGGGAGAACTTTCTCATATTTCTCTTCCAATTTATTGTGCACAAAGAACAACCTTTGGAATTCGGCTGTCCGCTGATCATGCGCAACCTAAGTACCAAAATGAATTACACAGCTGGATATTCGAAGCTAAAACAGATCCGAATCTAGCAAAACTTAACTCGGATCTAGGTGGCTAGATATTCGAAGCTAAGACAGATCCGAATCAAACAAAACTTAACTCGGATCTAGGTGGCTGGATATTTGAAGCTAAGACGGATCCGAATTAAGAAAAACTTAACTCGGATCTAGGTGGCTGGATATTCGAAGCTAAGACAGATCCGAATCAAGCAAAACTTAACTCGGATCTAGGTGGCTGGATATTCGAAGCTAAGACAGATCCAAATCAAGCAAAACTTAACTCAGATCTAGATGGCTGGATAATCAAAGCCAAAAATAGATCCGGATTCAGCAACACTTAATATGGAATACGGATGAACCACGATTAATTCAAGTCATACAATAAATTTACTTAGCAAATAATGCATTTGAAGCCTAACAAAGCTTCCAAACGAACAACAAGTTATTCGGTTGCAAACTTCGGGGACTAGTGTATGTATACTATCATTTGAATAACAGACCGAATATCAATAAAAGCGTTTACCTCGTTCATCTTGTCACTTTCAAGAACAATCTTGGCAGCCATGTGCAAACGACTACTGATGTCGGAAAGCTGAAATGGATGATTACTCGGATTGCCCTCAAGCTGGTCGGCGGCATTCCAATTGTTGGCATATTCCACCAAGGAGCCGAGGCTGTTCCCACTCTTAGTACGGGTCAGCACTTTACCTCGGACCCGTTGGGTAACCACCGCCGCCGCGGGACTCTTATGGAGAGTAAGCTGACTATCAGCGGCCGGGGTGACAACAGGCTTAGCAGAGGAAGCCCCCTTGCGGAATGCATCGGCTATGTTGGGTTTTGAAGAACTAGCCGGACCCTTCTGAGATGCTGAAGGTTTGGTGACAACAACCTTTTTAGCCTTAGAAGAAGTGTCGGCAGGGGCAGCGACCTCGGCACTAGGAGTGGCATCCTTGGAGGCAGGAGGAACTATGGTTTCCAAAGGGGCCGAGATTGTGGCGTCCTTGGCTGGAGTTGGAGTTGCAACTGGAATTGTGGGGGTCAAAAGAATTTTGGGGGAAACTTCGGTGGTCATAACAGGGGTGACAGATTCAATAGGATGATCTACTGGCGGAGTTATGTCGACATCAGCAATGGAAGCTGTGGGTACATCTCGCCGAGGCGATGTCTGAGTCGGCGCAGGAGGAGAGTCAACGCGAGAGGGGCTAGGAGCCCGAATATCTTCAGGAGGCGGAGGAGAAGGCAACCGAGTTGTATGACTCGTCATACTCGGACCGCTTGGCTTGGCAGAGAGAGGAGCGCTGCAAAAGCACAAAAAGTCGAATCAAAAGACAGAAAAAGAGAGAAGCAAGAAATACAAATGAAAATAAACTCACCCAGTAACCCCAGGCATGGTTTTACGCTTCGGAAGGTGCAGGGCATATTTCTTGGTTCGCTTCTTGGGAGCAGTTTTGGAGGGACCTACCGGAGCAGTGCGCTTCCTCGAGGTAGCAGGAGCTTGAGAGGCGAGAGGCTCGGCGTCGTGCACCTGACCGGCCTGATTATCTGGGAAAGTAGAAGCCGGAAATGCATAAGAGATAGGCATCACGGCTACTACCTCAAGAATTTGGACGTCGTCCGAGTCACCTTCCTCCCCATGGGCCGAAGTCTTACCACGGGCGCGAGCCGGAGCGACGTTCGACTTAGGAACAAACTCCTCCGAGTTAGGTTCCCCGCTGTCCGGGGTGTTCCGATCTGCGGTCCACGGAAGGGCCAGAACCTCGGCATCCTCGATCTTTTGCTCCGTAAACCTCTGCAAGAAAAGAAACAAAGTGGAGTTAGCAAAAGAAGTCACAAACGCAATTAGGAAACAAACACAAATGCGTAAATTTACCTCGGGAGGGGGATTCCAGCGAGTGAACGGCTTCAGCCCCCATGTCCAGTCCTTCGGCATATCAGTCTTGAAGATAGCTCGGACATGCTTGTAAATAAGATAGTCGTCGAGCTCAACCATCAAAACTCGGTTGGGATCGAGAGGACCGCTCATATAACAGAGATTGTGTGAGCGAAGCTGGAAAGGGCATATTCGGCTGCTGACGAATGTGGTCATCAGATCCTCACCACGTAGCCCGGCGCGGATCCTTCAGCCGAATCTTGAATGCCTCGGCCAAAGCATGGCTCTTTCTGGGGTTATATTTCCAGTTCTTCTTGGAAGGGGGCCGATAGAAAAGGCAGGGAGCCGAATCTTGTCTTCTTTTCCAGTGTTTTTGACATAGAAAAACGATCTATGCCATTTCTTGCAAGACTCGAGGCCAGCAACACGAGGGAACTCGGATTTTCTCTAAGGTGTGATGGACGCGGCTCCACACTAGGTAAGGGATTTCTCAGAGGGGTGAAGGGATTTGTCTGGAACAACGTTAGATCGGATCTGGAAGAATTTAGACCAAACGGACACAGAGGGCCAGAGGCCGAAGTATCCCTCCGAGGCCGAGATAAAATCGGATAGGAAGGCGATGGCATTAGCCGGAAGGTGATGCGGCTGAAGGCCAAAGTAATCAAGGAATTCCCTAGCAAAATCGCTAAGGGGAAGGCCGAACCCACGAGCGAAGTGTTGTGAAAACAACGTACTCACCTTCGTTGAGTACAGGGGAGGATTCGCTGCCAGGCAAGAGACAGCTTACCTCGGCAGGAATCCGACGAGTCCTAATTAGCCACTCAATCTCACGACAAGTGACGGAGGAGCCCTGCCAAGAGCCCCGCTCTGGACCGGACGCTACGTCATCGTCTTTGACGAGCGCTCCACTAACAGAACTAGAAATAGGGTCGCCGGAGGAATCAACGGAACAAGGACTAGCGGCGGAGAGAGGCTTAGAGGCATAGGGCCTCGTCGTGGTTCTAAGCGAGCACGGCGGCAGAACGGAAAGCAACCGCCGCAGGGAATCTAGAAAAACAGAGAATGCGCCTAGGGAAAGATCCTAGCAGGGAGACTGTACAAAAACTCACCGGCGGTGGCGCCGGAGCAAGCGCACGGTGATGAGGTCGACCGAGCAGAGGGACTGCGGCGTCGCCGTCAAGGAAATTGACAATGGCGCAGCCGCGGGCGCACGAATAGACGCACGGGCGCAAGGAGGAAGAAGAGGAGCGGTGAGCGAAGGGGGAAAGTAAATCCCCTAGCCCCGCACCCCTCCTTATAACCGCGCAGTCCTAGCAGTAGTGGGATCGTGGGTGCGCACGCTAACCGTGTATATCACGTGTGCGGCGGAACCGCACGCATCTGAGTGGAGCCACACCAAAGGCCGCATGGCGCAGGAGAGGATCGGGCCTCCTGACCAATGCGGCGCACGAGGCATCACTGCGTCGATGCGACGGGCACAGTAATCACTGTAGCTTGTCAGTGGGCACTGTAGAGGAACAAAAAACTAGATAAATAATGATGAGTGTTACACGTAGGATGAGGCGTGCTTAGGAAGCTGCACGGATACCTCGAACGGGAAAAAGTAACTCGGAAATAAGGAGAGACGTATGTTGGTAAACTGATGTGGCCCGGCCGAGGTTATAGGCAGGACCACACCAGCTTCGGGGACTAATGTTGTGGAGGTGACCCCGGATAGGGTCAAGACAGGAGAAAGGTGAAAGGAGTCTCCCTTGTCATGAGCCGAGTTATTGTTTATATCGGCCGAGTCATGTAAGAGTCGGCCGAGCTAAGCAAGGCCATGACAGCTACAGAAGGATAAACACCTTATCCGGCCAACATATGAGTTAAGTCGGCCGAGTAAGTCTGACTAACTTGAATACAGGTGAAGGCCGAGCCGAGTTATGCAAGACAAGGTCGAGTAACACGAAGCTTGCAGGAGAAGGAGGTGCCTATAGTCAAACCCTAGTCGCTAGCTAGGGAGAATCTGAACAGAGCCATGCACAAAGGACAAGGAGCAGAGCAGCAGAAGGGCAGAAGAAGGTCATGGAGGTGACAGTCATGGAGCCCGAGGCGCGCAGGTGGGGCTCTCTAGAACATTGCCATCGTTAGAACGGGGACACGGAAAGAGGGTCTCCGAGTTACCATATTGGGACAAGCATATTCCTCGAATATGCTTGCCACGTCAGCCCTAGGAGGAACCAAAGCACTCCTTTATAAGAGGAGAAGCGGGCTCCTGAGAAGGGATCGATTCATTCTGGACCTGAGGGCTTGAGTTGTAGTCTTTTTCTTCCTACTAACAGCTCAAGGAGCACTTGTAGTTCTTGTAAGGAGAAAGAAAGATCTTTATATTAGTCATCTGTGTGTAGAAATCACTGTATCTTCCCTCCCCAGATCCCTCTAGCATCCATTGGCCCCATACTTTAGCCTACCCATGGCATCTTCCGTGCCACCACCACGACACCACAGATGTGGCAATAGCCTTTCCTCTTATCATTTTTCTTCTTGAAGTTGTTTGAGTGTGTGGCCTTGTTCTTGGCATCAAACTTTCATTTTCCTTTAGATTTGTTCTTGTTCTTAAACTTGTGGGATTGGAAGTTTTTATTATGTACCAAATTGGCACTAGAACCTCCCACAAATCCTCTAGCAGTTTTGTCCTTTGTGTTGGAGATATGCCCAAGAGGCAATAATAAAGTGGTTATTATCATATCTTCATGTTTATAATAAATGTTTACATCCCATGCTATAATTGTATTAGTCGGAAACATTAATACTTGTGTGTTTTGTAAACATAAGAGAGTCTCTAGTAAGCCTCTTGTTAAACTAGCTTGTTGATTAATAGATGATCATGGTTTCCTGATCATGGACATTAGATGTTATTAATAACAAGGTCATATCATTAGGAGAATGATGTGATGGACACACTCCTATAGTTAGCATAGCATAAGATCAAGTCATTAAAGTTCATTTGCTACAAAGCTTTTAAATACATAGTGACCTAATCCTTCGACCATGAGATCATGTTAATCACCATCACCGCATGGATGCTTTCATGACATCAAATGCCACTTTCGTAACTAGGTGGTTATAAAGATGGCATTATGTATTCTGAAAGTATGTGTTGAAGCACATGGATCAAGAGTGGGATTTGTCCATCCATATGACGGATAGATATACTCTGGGACCTCTCGGTGGAATGTCATATAATTGGCTTGCAAGCATGTGACTAGGTCACAAGGGATGTCATATCACGGGACGAGTAAAGAGTACTTATCAGTAACGAGGTAGAACTAGGTATAGAGATACCGACGATCAAACCTCGGATAAATAAAGTATCGCGCGACAAAGGGAATCAATATCGTATGTGAATGGTTCATTCGATCATGAAGTCATCGTAGAAATATGTGGGAGCCATTATGGATTTCCAGATACCACTATTGGTTATTGATCGGAGAGGTGTCTCGGTCATGTATGCATAGTTCACGAACCATAGGGAGACACACCTAAGGATTCGATGTTGTTTGAGTAGATATGGAATGTGAGTTGGAGACAATGTTGTTCAAAGTATCGGGTTGGATCCAGGACATCACGAGGAGATCCAGAATGGTCCGGAAAATACGATTCATATAAGGAAAGTCAACTTCCGGGGTTCGGAAATGTTTTTGGTGTTTTGGCCGGAAGCTTTTAGAATGTTCTGGAAGGTCCACCACACCGGGAGGGGGTCACTTGGAGAGTGGCATGTCCTAGGTGCTAGCCGCACCAAACCCTAAAGGGTCAATTCAGGCAAGACTAGTAAAAGGGTCAAACCCTAGTTTGAATAGTCAAATCCTAGTTTGAAAAGTCAAACTTTAGTTTTTGGTAAGAGGGAAGTCTTGGTGGAAAAGGTTTCAAGTTCTTCTCTTAATGGCCGAGTTAGGGAGGGATTCAACTTGGGCTAGGAACACCCTTGGCCGCCCCCACCTATATAAGGAGGGGTGGGGAAGCACCCCAAGGAACCCCTTGTCCAAGGCGCCCAAGTCCCTTGCCCTCTAAACCCTAGGTGCCTAACCCTAGCCGTCGCCTACCCCTCTCTCCTCCACCACACTGCTCCGGCTTAGGCGAAGCCCTGCAGAAATCTCTCCTCCTCCACCACCACCACACCGTCATGCTATTGGGATTTTGAAGGTCTTCGTCGACTACCGTACGTGTGACCAAATGCGGAAGCGCTGCCAGAACATGGCGTTAGAAGGATCGTCTACACGATCTTGAGATCGGCAAGTGATCGACTACATCAACCATGAGAATCTGATCTTGTTAAACGCTTTGGATCTACGAGGGTTAGTTCTCTACAACCTCGTTGCACCGGTCTCGTGGATTAGATCTTGGCTTTTCCATAGATTGGATCTTGGTTTTGTGTGTTCATGCGATAGAATTTTTTTGTTTTCTATGCTACGAACCCTACACTTTGCTCTCGCCTTCTCTTCCACATGAAGAGACCCAATGATACCCGTAATAGAAAACTCTTGTCTCTTATGTTTTAGAGAAGTAGCAAAGTTCCTCCATGAGGGAGGAAGCTTGGCAATAATGCCGCCGATCACAAACTTGTCCGGTAAGGTACACTTGAACTGCTCAAGTTCTTTGGCAAGTGATTGTGTCTCATAAGCTTGCTAAAAGATAGAGCGCTCATCAATCATCTTGTAATCATAGAATTGCTTCATGATGTACAACTCAGTGCCAACGTCTGAGACCCTAAACTTGGCCTCGAGCGCATCCCACGTGTCCTTGCACGTTGTGGCGTGGCGAGACGTGGCATGGCAACACGGGTGGCGTTGGAGGAGGAGTGCACGAGAGCTGCTTTTTCTTCTTACTCACTTAGTGGTGCTAGAACAGCCTCCTATATAAGGTGGTGCAACTATCTCTCAACTAGCAATGTAAGACTAAATTTTTAGCTCCACTACACAGCCACATGCTGCCATGTACTAGTGGGTTAAAAGAGAATTTCAAAATTTGTATTTGCTATGGGCCAAAGGTCCAACACCAAAATACCTCAAATTCCAACAAAGGCTAGTCCTCTACACCCTTGAAAAGCTTTGCTACTCTGTTAAGAAGGAACCCCCCCCGTTTTATGTTCCTGGATCCAACTTAGTAATTTTGTTAGTTTTAAAAGGTAGTGTAATCTAGCTTGTGCCTTTGTGCCGAACCGTATGCAAATAGATAAAAAATTCAATAAGTAAAGACAGAACCAAATCTATATCTCTTCTAGATACTTACTTGTACCGATCCTGCTGGAAAATGCAAGCCCAGGGAACGCGAGACCTTTGAAGATGCAGCAGTATGCATTGATAATTCAGCTATAGAACTGTTCACCCGCTGCCCAAGTTAACAATCCAAAATCAACCGTAGTGTCCAATCCTGAAGATACTATTGGATGCAATTATACAGTGAGGAACAGTTCTGCCTTATGTGACGGAAAACAGAGTGCATCGAGTAGTCATATACTTCTGTTCATTTTCTTCAGAGTCATGAACAACCGGTGGAGCTAGTCAGTTCTATCAAAAAAAAGAAAGCAGTCTCCGTTCAAAAAAAAAAAAGCAGTCCTCAATATTCCACGTGGACGACGACCTTCAAACAAAAGTGCGAGATTTAGTTTCCAAAGTGCCAAAGGCCAGGAGGTCGGCATCCACATCTATGACCAGTTGAGGGGGAAAACGCTTCGCGTCGCTCCCCCGCGGGCAACCGAAGCGACGACCCTCTCTCCCTCCCGCCTCCCACCAGACCCTCTCTCCCTCCCGCCGCCGCTGGCGTGAGCCGTTGGGCAAAGCCCGCACGGTGCCAGCGGTGGCGGCCTTCCCTTACCCGGCGCGAGGAGATCCAGGGCGGGGCGGCGTGTACCTCGGCGCACGGTGCTGCTAGGCGGGAGTCGGCGAGATCTGGCGTGGCAACGGCCGGCGAGCGGCGCCGGGAGCGGCTCCCTGCATCTAGAGGCGGCGGCTGGTGGAGGGCTCTTGGCTGCTGCGGCCGGAAGCGGCAGGGCCCGAGCTTCCACCGCCAGCAGATCTCTCACGGCAGCGGCGGCGGTTTGAAGCTTCTCAAGGCCCTCCTCGACGAACAGGCGGTGCAGGGACGGACCGGAACGGGCCGGACGGTACCGGGCGGAGCTGGCCAGGGCGGCGGCGCCCTTGCCTCGGCCAGATCTGGGCCCAGACTGGCCTGATTAGGGCTGGGCGGGCCCTGTTGCCCAATGGTTTTAGGGGCTCCGAGCAGACCTTGGAGCCCACCCCTTGGTCCTAGTGGACTGAGGTGCTGGATCCGGGCCGTTGGGCCTAGATCTGGTGACCGCCTGGCAGCTCACCTCGTGCTGCGGA
This sequence comes from Avena sativa, assembly GCA_916181665.1. NCBI lineage: Eukaryota > Viridiplantae > Streptophyta > Magnoliopsida > Poales > Poaceae > Avena > Avena sativa. The sequence goes on from OV702297.1 coordinate 130,470,566, forward strand.
GTTGACTTGCAGGGCTCGTCATTCTGATCTGTCTATGGCCTGTTTGGCTGGACTGTCCTAGTACGCATGTTCTGCGGGAGGTGTCGTGGTGGTATCTACCACGTGGTTTGTGCGAGATCTTGGAAGCCGGGGCGGCGGCCCCGGAAGGTGGACTGCGCGAGCGTCCTGACGGCGGGGCGGCATTGCGGTGGCGATGGCTCATCTCCTTGGACCATGGGGGTGGCGAGGAATGGGTATCGGGAGATCCTGGTGGTGGCAGCGTCCAGATCGTGTTTGGAAGCTTGGCTCAAAGATTGGTGGTGTCTGAGATACCGAATGGGGCGAGAGTTTTTCCATGCTTGGCTCAAAGATTGATGGTGTCTGAGATACCGAATGGGGCGAGAGTTTTTTCAGGCGAAAGCCTAGCGCTTCGGCGCCGACAACGGCGGCACCTATGGGTGTCGTGACCCTCTTGGGGACGTTGTTGTGGCTACTCTCACCCCATTAGAGCTCCGGGTGAAAACCCTAGACCCTCGTGGTCTCGGCGGCGGCGGTGTGGGCGTCGTTACATTTTTGGAGGTGTTGTCATGGAGCTTCGGCCTCCTAGTCCCGACATCTTTGGTGGCAAGCTAGATGCTTCTCGGGCTTCATTGTAGTTTATCTTTGATCTGTTTGTAAGAGGATCTTCTTATCACTTTATATCTGTCTGGCTGTGTGGATTTATTTATAAAGCTGGGCGAAAGTCTATTTCGAGAGAGTGTCAAAGGCCAGTTTCAAAAGCTAAGACATGATCTCCAAAAGAACCATCAGTTAGTTGAGGTTAAAATAGATCAGACAATAGGAAACAACATGAGAGTAAGGCGACAGAAGACCTTCTCAGCAACGCCGGCCAGCGACGGTGGTGCCGATGTTCGTGTCCCCGACGTGCTGATTTTGCATCAGCAACTCAGAGAAGAGTGGTCGTTTTGCCCTCGGCCACAGATGAACGGCGGCTGTCTGGGGCGGTGGTTGGTGGGGCGTATCGGCACCGGTGCAGAGCGCATTGGGCATGGGCTTGCGTCCTCCGGCGCATAGAGGTAGTGCGGAGCATGGTCATGAGCGACAGTAGAGGGATGGAGCGTGCACGGTTTCCGCGGCGAGGCAGCGGGCTAGGTTGTGTTTTGTTGACGTGGTTTCGCGGCGAGGCAGCGGGCTAGGTTGTGTTTTGTTGACGTGGTTTCGGGGAATTTAGCAACGGCGTTAGGGTATGTATAGTGCGATGACGTCGGTCTTTTTTTATGTTTGCTATATTAGATTTTTACTTATAGTTAGAAAAGAGAGAAAAAAAAAGACGATTGCCTTTCCGTAGCTAAGAGATGATCTCTTAAAAATAAAAGAAAACTATTTTCTTCATTATATCATATGTCTTTCCTTATCCAACCATTTTTTTATAAAAATAGTTAATTCTCATTAATTGCTAGAGATAGCAATAAAAGATAATGTATTGTACAAGTTATATATTATATTTTTTTAAATAACGCGGAGAGCTAAGAGAAGACATGTCTTAACTAGTATTGTATACAGCCTTACAAAGTGACAGACAATGTGACGTGCTGTCAAACACGGGGACAAAGGTGATCGTTCAATCTTGATGGTTTGACGGTTCAGTATCTTTGGGATCAAACCCTCCGGGTCATTTTATATTAGTGTAGATGTAGATTTTGGTGAATTTAGCGAGGGCGTTATGAAGTGACGGACATTGTGATGTGCCGTCAAACACGGGGCAAGGGTGATCGTTCAATCTCGATAGTTTGACGGTCAGGATCTTTGGGATCAAACCCTCTATATTAGTGTAGATGGAGATGGAAATTTAGAAAAAAAATGATCATATGTCATTTTGCATACGCTTTTAACCGAAAACCCACCATTCTTTTCTAAGTGGAAAGTTGGAAAACCACCACCATCTTGCAGCGGTTTTAATGCCCATATCTCATTTGCATCAAAATCCATGAATATATATATGCCTCACCTTGGCTTCATCCCAAGTTCTTGTATTCTATACAAACAACTCATGGACCTCCGCGCAACGAGATATTTTTTTTTTGCAATTGAGATATTCCTATTGATGTTCTTCTAGAAATCCATTTTGACCACTAAATTGTTAGAGAGATATTTGTATATTGTATTTTTCTCACTAGATTAGAGGGCTTCTTGCATATTTATACCTGTATATATACTATATATTGTGGTCTTTGGCCCCTCTAGAATACAAGTTGTTATTCCTTCAACATGGTATCAGAGTCCAGATTAGGTTTTTTTTTACGCGCAACTTGTCTAAACTCTACCGCTGCCGCCCACGATTTGTTTTCGGTCACCATGGTGTTGTCCGCCCGGTGCCGTCCGTCGCCCGGCCGCCGTCTGCTCGTCGCCCGGCCGCTGCCCAGCTGTCTTCCTGGCCGCCGGCAGCCGCTGCCCGTCCGTCGCCTCTCTCCGGCAGACGCCCGAATGGTTGTTGTCTGTCCTCGGTTGCGTGCGTGCATTGCTTCCTCTGCTGTTGTTGATCTATTGGTTGTTGCCTCTGATCGATTGGTTGCTCGCCGCCGTATGTACGTGTGTTGCTTGCTTCTGCCTGGCGCTGGCCCTCTAGAGTTGCTTGCTTCTGAGATCCAGATCCGACTGATCCGTTGTTGATAAAAAAAGAGCAAAAAAATGACTTCTTTTTTCGGGTATGTTGCGATTCCTCGCTGTCCAGTGATCTTTGATGGCACTAATTATCCTGATTTTGCTGCCTTCATGCGCATTCATATGTGTGGTCTCTGTTTGTGGGGTGTGCTTTCCGGCGAGGTCTCCTGTCCGCTGTGCCCATTGTTCATCTGGTCCCTATTCTATCGACTCCACCACCCTGATGCTCCTCAGGATGTCAAGGATGCCGTCAAGAAGGCGGAGGATGAGGCTGTTGCCACATATTCCCGACAGACTCAGGAGTATTCGAACGATCTAGCAGCCTACCGTCTGGGTCTAACTGCTTATACTCAGTGGATAGATGATGATGCTCGTGATGTAGTTGTTCTTACTTCCAGCGTTCTCCCGCAGTTTGCGTATGAGTTCATGAGTCTTGGTATTATTGCTGCCATGTGGAATCACCTTCGTCAGCGCTATCAGTCGTCAGGAGATGTTCTCTATCTTTTTGTGGTTCGCCAGGAACATGAGCTCAAGCAAGGTGACTCTTCTATTGACCAGTTCTATACTCAGAGTGATGTTATATGGCGTCAGTTGGATTCTCTCCGCACGGATATTTGTGGTACTTTCCCGTGTTGTCAGATGGTGCGTTCTGACTTGGAGTTTCATCGCGCCTTCGAGTTCTTGTATCGGCTCCGCAAGGAGTTCGAGCCCCGGCGTGCTAACCTCCTTGCTCGTGGTCGTATTCCTATCACTGAGATGTTGTCTGAGCTTCGTGTTAAGGAGACGCGTCTACGTGATGCCGGTTTGATTGAGGTTCCTTCGGTGCTTGCTGCTCGAGGTCCTCCGTCGTCGCCTGCTCCCCGGACTCCCTCATGGTCCACTGCTCCACTCCTACCCACTCCCTAGAGTCAGGGCCAGGATCACGGCCAGGGTCGTGGACAGGGGCGTCCACGCTATCACTGCACCTACTATGATGTTGATGGCCACTTTGAGTCTCGCTGCTATGCGAAGGAGCGAGATATGTGTCAACACTCGGATTTTTAATCCTGGATGCCTGTTATGCCATACATCGCAATCCCAGAATTAGCATTTTTACGAGACATGACAAATTGGTACCATAGTTCATCATCCATTACAAACCATAATAAAGGACTTACAAATAAAGGATCTCATGATCCAGTCTTAATACAATCAACACAGTGATAAATAATAACGGTAGCGAGGTCGAAGCTCCATCTTCAGGGTCACAGGCAATGCTGACGATGGGAGATGATCCTAGTTGTCGTAGACTTCCTGTTGTCCATCATCCTAGTAGTCATCCTCATAGTCTGGCCATAGGAATAGCCAGGGACAAATCCATGAGTACTCTTTAAGTACTCGCAAACTATCACTAACAAGTAAAGTGGTTCAAGTAGGAATCCTAAGCTCTAGGTTTATTTGCAAAAAGCCAGGTTTATCTCTAACTGAGTCTAGATGTAAAGAAAACTAACTTAAAGTTTTACAACACCTAAGTGGGGACTTAGTTTTCATGTTCACAACCCTGTTGTGGTCAAGTCAAGTCATAATTCATTTCCCAAGTCATTTTAAAATCATCTGACGACGGAACAGTGTGACCACTCCAACTGTCCATGATCGCGGACGCGGCTATTCGAATAATTCGACACTCTACAGAGGTGGTACACTTTCACCACAACATTCGATATCTCCGTCAGGAACAATCCTGAATCACCATACTCAGTATGTGGATAATCAATCCTAACCTTTCAATTACACACCCTAGTATAGGCACCTCCCCTATGAGTTTGGCCTCCCAACCATGACCATCTCTCATCTTGGGAACTACACAGGTGGACAATCATGATGAGGTAGCCTCAGCTCAAACCTCTCCTGCAAGGGAACCCATACTAAGATATATAAACTTTTAGTCAAGCCCTACCCAATTTTGGGTATTGTGGTTGTACGGTAAAATTGGAATGGTATCGCATTCGAACCCAACCATTAGTTTTATAAAGGGGCTAAGGCTCATGCCTCAACATTTTCATCATCAAAACATATAGTGTTCATAACACATGTCAAAACATTTCATTAGAATGACTCATCATTCTAAGGTTTTCATAATCATTTTCACCAAGTATTCCCATCTCTAGTGATCAAGTTTTATGCTTAGCACTAGCCACTAAAGTTGGGGGTAGTCACTAATGAGGGGTTCTAATCAAGTGTGACTATCCAAATCTAGATCTCATGCCTCAGTATGACATCTAGTTCTATCTAACTTAGGCCAAGTTTTATGCTCTTTATGCTACCTATAATATCTTTCCAAAACTCACTAAATACTAACTAGAAGTAATAAAGAGCTTTGATAAAGAAATAAACAAATAAAGCTTGCAAGTAAAACTAGGATTTGGTATAATAAAGTGGTATATCCAAATATGCCTAAGGCATTCAATAGGTTAAGTGGTGTTGTGGGGCTTGCAAGTATTAGCTTGCATGGTTTAGCTTAACTTGCCTTGAGTAGTGCAGTGATTGAAGTTCTCCTCTGTTTCCTCTTCGTAGCAGTCCCCTTCCTCCTCGTATGCTTGGTCGGTAATAGCGTCTATAAATAAATACGAGATACACAATCACCAAACAATACTTAACTACCTCTATTTAGCACACAAAGGTTCGCACTAGATGATCTAGCATCATCACAATCATCACAAGGGTTAAAGCCTTAGTCTTATTTATTTTATTTTGGAAAAGTAATTTCTACTCATTGAAAAACTACTTAAGATTTAATATTATCCAATTTAAAATAAGGGATCATGTTGACACATGTCATCACCACATATTTTAATACTTGGGAATGTGATTTAAAGTGCTGTCACAATTTAATAAGGTTTAACATTATTATTTTTAATAATTAAAGTGACTAGAAATGCCTATGGGGCATTCATTTAATACTTGTCCAAGATTATTGCATGTAAACCTAAATATTTTTAAATATTTATAAAGATCTTGTCAAATGTGATTTTTGAGAGTTGGAATTAACTCAAAAGCATTTATGGTTGATTTTTGAAAAATGTTTGAATGCAGAAAAGTCTCTGCCTTGTTATTTTTACTATAGATGATCTATAATTTCAGGAGGTTTGAATCCAACGGGCTTGGATTAACAATTTCAATACCTTTCTAACAAAATTTATTTCATGCAATTTGGTTTAGTAAAACTCTCTGGACTGATTTTTGAATCAACTGACAGAACTAGGTTTGAACTAAATTGGAAAAATCTATATTTGAATCTACTGGGTTGCACGGGTACTAAATGGGACGGCCCACTATGCACAGCGCAGCACCCAGGATGACTTAAAGGGGATGTCCCACCTGCCAGCGAGACAGGGGCTCCCGAAGGGGTATCCTTTAATCTAGTCCCTACGATTAGAATCTAATCTAACGGTTGGGGTTCATCATTGACGACGAACAGCTCCGGCGAGGTTAAACCCTAATGCGGTGGTGGGGGTCGTGTGAGGCTCACCAGGGATCTATCTAGGGTCGGCGTTGGGGGCGAACGACGTTGTCGATGACGGCGGTTCGAAAGGTGGTCACGGCGGCTCCTGTGGCGGCTCCAATCAACGGTTCCGCTCCTTCTCCTCCGTGGCAGACTCCAGTGAAATTATAGCACTGCGGATCTCACCTTGCTCCGGGGAAGGGTCAGTGGTGTTCTGTGAGAGGTGGGGAGTGGGATGGTGTGGCGATTTGAGGCTGGGGTGGCCTCCTTTTATAGCCGAGCGAGAGGGGCAGTGCGGCATGGGCAGAGCTCATCGGGGTCAACGGCACAGCGAGCTATTGGCATGGCAGAGGGTGTAGGTCGGTGCGTGATACGGGTTGAACGCCCCGTTGGGAAACCCCAAGAGCAAGGTATGATGCAGCACAGCAGCAAGTTTTCCCTCAGTAAGAAACCGAGGTTATCGAACCAGTAGGAGGAAGGAAATGCCTCAAAGGTGTTGCAAGCAACATGGAAACCTGCACAACGCAAACTCAAGACTTTGCCCCAACTAACAATGAGGTTGTCAATCTCACCGGTTGCTGTAACAAAGGATTAACTATATGGTGTGGAAGGTGATGATGGTTTGAAGCAAGTAAGCAGTAACAGTGGAAGATGTATCAATGGTAAAGATTGGACCGGGGTCCATAGTTCACTAGAGGTGTTCTCCTTAGATAAACAAACATGGCATGTAGGGTAAACAAATTACAGTAGGGAAATTGACACGACTGAGCAAGGCATAACAATGCAATACTAGACAAAAGTATCCTATGAGATTCGATTGGGTAATACAACAATATACATAGACCGCCATCCAATCTATGACTAGAAGTCCACCTTCAGGTTATCATCTGAACCCCCTCCAGTATTAAGTTGCAAGCAACAGACAACTACTTTAAGCAAAGTGTGTAAGGTAAACAATCCACTTGTTCCATGAACAAGAGACCGTTGTTTTATCCCTAGTGGCAACATCACATCTACAACCGAAGAGATTTCTGTCACTTCCCTTGGAAACTAGAGGCATGAACCCACTATCGAGCATAAATACCCCCTCTTGGGGTCACTAGCAACTACTTGGCCAAGATAGCTACTAACAACGGAGAGCATGCAAGATCACAAACAACACAGACATGATAGAATCAATAAGACAAAACCATTAATCAATATGACATAGTAATCTCAATATCATCGGATCCCTGCAAACACAACATTCATGATTACAAATAGATTAGTTCTTGATCATGAACAGAGCTCACAAGATCTAGACATAAAAGCACAAAGGAGGAGATACAACCATCTAGCTACTACATGGACCCGTAGTCCAAGGTGGAACTACTCACGCTTCAAATCGGAGGCTGGCATGATGAAGAAGAAGGCCTCCGGGATGATCTCCCCTCCGGCAGGGTGCCGGGAAGAGCTTCATATTCCCCTCCCCCCTCGATCTAGGTACGATGGTGGTGGCGGCTATAAATGGTTTCGTGGAGTTTTGATCGGGTGCCTAGGGTTTCTTCATCGAGGGATTCTTATAGGCGAAGAGGCGAGGGAGGGGGCCACCATGGCGGCTGCACCCCCCTAGGCGCAGGGTGGGCCCACCCGCGCGGCCAGGGGGTGTGGCCCCCTAGTGAGCCTCCTCCGTCTTGTATTCTGGATTCGTGTTGCCCACGGTAAAATATTGACTTTGGATTTTGTCCCGTACAATTCCGAGAATATTGATTTTCTGCCTTTCTGGAACCAAAACAGAAGAAAACAGGCAACTGGCACTATGGCAGCTCGTTAATAGGTTAGTACCAGAAAACATATAAAAACACCTCAAAGTGTGGACAAAGCAAAGCAAAGTAGATACTAAACAAGCATGGAGCATCAAAAATTATAGATACATTTCCGACGTATCAACCATCCCCAAGCTTAACTCCTGCTCATCCTCGAGTAGGTAAGTGATAAAAGAATAATTTTTGAGGTGACATGCACCATCAAAACCAAGATCAAACCATTTGCAAGCATTGAAAGCTGGGATAAAGAACTCTAAACATGTGCATGAAAGATGGAGTTCTAACAATAAGACAAAGTAACTATGCATGCAACATGAAAGGCTACAAACAAAGATCATGAATAACATGCATTGAAAAACGTTTGTTTGTTTCACATACAAAAAACATGGCATAGTGGCATTCATCTTGTCCCTCATAGAGTAGCAAACAGATGCATAGGACACCTTCAAAGTTCATAAGAGTGACTAGATACAAGTAGCACAAGAATAAGAAATATCAACAATATGCATCAATCAATAAGCTTTGGGACACTGTACATAGAACTAAGAATGGCAACTATGCTCTCTTAACTGGTGCCTAAAGATAGAAGGTGGAGACTCAATATAATAGTGGAAGAAAGGACCTTCATAAAGGGAAGCAGGGATTTCAAGTTTCAAAAAGAGCTTCCAAAAATTATGGTACTTGTTAGCTTTCAGCCCTCATTGCCCCTATCATAAGCATCTTGAAGTGACTAAGGTTAAAGTGAACAAAGATGGAGTATATGCTTGACAAACTATAAGTTGGCAATCTCATGTCCCTTGAATACGAGGTCCGCACCGCATGCTACTCAACTTTGTTCACATGTAAGTTCTTGTCATAGTAAGTACATGTGTATCATAGAGAACTGCCAACGGGGTACCCCTTGCACATGGTACAGTAGCTATCCCATAACCAAAATGACAAGGAAATCAGACAATGAGCATCTCAACGATCTTTTTATTTACTATGTGCATAGCTTTTTATTGAGGATGCTTCACAGAATGCTCATTATGGTGATGCTGCAAGTTTCCATCATGATTAGGCATGGCTTAGGCTAGCGGCCCAGGCGTTTCTCTAACACCAAATACATAACTCAATGGACTTACAATCTCCCTCTTTATTTCACACCGGCGACATCCATAGACAAAAGAGCATGATATCAACTGTGTACAAAGTATAAGTGCAATGTTGAAAACGTTACCCATGACAGCATGGTTCTGCTAATTCCAACATATAAGTGCAAGCATATACAACATAGATGACACAATGGTTCAAGTTTATTAGGGGCAAGGAATATAAAGTGTGCCATCAAGTTCGTGAGGGCTTTAATCACTAAGTTTTCTCGTAACAAAATACTTTTAATTGGAAGATAGCTGAAAACAAGAATATACTTGGAATGGTGTAACACACCATGCATAGGAGTTTATAGTGGACACTTTGGAATAACTTGGTTTCTTGGGAGTTGGAAGCATAAGTAGAGCTTACTCATACAAGTGGAGGCTAGCAAAAGACTGGGAGCAACCAACTAAAAGAGCAATAATGGCCATAATCATGCAGAGCGACAAAACATTACTAACCAAAGCATAGAGTGGTAATACAAGTCAAGGACTTAATGATCATTGAGGCTATGGTGACTTGTTCATAGTCATAACATGGTGTGAGCATGTGCCAAGTCAACCCAAACAAAGCATCAAAGGAGAATACCACAATACTATGCTTTTGTATGCTAAAACAATGCATGATTCTTTCAAGGCACACTAAGCAATCCCAATTGTTTGGAACAAGACATGCTATAGCAATAATCACTAAGCATAAGGTCAAAACAACACCTAGCATGTCATGCTAAAGTCTAAGTCACAGTCAATGCAAGCTCCTCTTGCACTTTCAAGCAAGAACTTTCTACTCCTTTCCAACACCAATCAACTTATTTGAAACAACACGGAGAGAATGGGGGTACAAACTACTTTATTAAAGGAAACTAAACAAACTAAGCAAAACAAATGAAAACTAATATGATCCAAGAACAACACAACAGTGCATGAAACAATAAAAACAAAGTGTCTAGAAAGACCTGAGCTTTTTATTGATGAAGAAGGGGATGCCTTGGGCATTCCCAAGATTTGACGCTTGTACCTCTTGGATATTTCTTGGGGTGACACCGGGGTGGAATCCCCAAGCTTGAGCTTTTGTCCATTATTCATCTCATTACATCATTCTTTCTCTACACCTAAATTTTTTCCTTCATACAAAACTCCACACAATCTTCATTAGCAACATTAGTGTATTCAAAAGATAATAGACCTTTGGGTTTAGCTTTGGAACAGCAAAACTTTTCAAAAAAAACACAATCTACTGTAGCAACTCATTCAAAAAGCTCAATTCCCCAAAAGAGAACTCAAAAAGGAATCAATAAGAAGCAAATGTAAATAATGGCAGAAATCTGTCAAAACAGACCAGCAGGTAGAAACCGATTTTTTAGAAAATCTTATGTTGCTCAAATGAAAAAGTGTTGAACTAAAGAAATTTAGCTAACATACTGGGGGATTTATTCGTAAATTTTCAGCTCAAACTAACTTACATAGACTCCTCATGATTTTTTATGGTGGAGGACAGATATCTGTTACGGGACAACAACTCCCCAAATCTTACTTCCCTCTCATTAGAGGTCATTCTTGGCACAAAAAGCAAACAAAAAGGATAAGAAGAGTTCATTACAGAAGTAATAACTTCCAAGACTCAAGGAAACTCTTGGGTTATCTCCCAACAAGTAATTTTCTTTAACGCCTTTAAGTTAGGCACAAGAAGCAAGAAATCAAGTATTTTCAAATGAAGAATTAAGATCAATACTTGCAAAGTCTTCAACTATGAAAGGTATCTCATCCAAATGAGTTTTGGAGGATCCCTTCTCATCTCTCTTTGGTTTACTACTTTCATCAAAAGGATTTTCAAGAACAATCCAATCAAAATTCTTTTCAAAGGCCCCATGCATCCCAACAAGCTTAAAGGGTATAGGTATCTTAAATTCCTCTCTAGGATTGGTTTTATCTGAAGCACCCACAACATCTAAACATGAGCCTAGCATATTAAAATGCTCAAATACCTTTTTGGCTTCCTTAGCAACATCATGGAACTCTTTTAGTAAAGTTTCAAGGATAAATTCTCTCTTCTCAGCATTCTTTTCTTCTTTTAGTTTGAGGAACAAAAATTGCATCATGGGGTTAAGGCTAACAAACCTAGCCTCCAACATATGAACTAAAGAAGCTGCAGGAATTTTAAAATTAGGAGCAAGCTCTGCTATAGATTTATCCTTAATGTCATCAAGCTTGCTAACATGATTAAAGAATTCTTCAATATTATATTTTCCAATTATAGAGCCACTCCCTATCGAAAGGTCCTTCATGGCAAACTTGGGGAACAACATGGTGAGCTAGAGCAAGGTGGCAACTAGAGTAGGAACTAATTTTTTTATAAAAGAAAGCAAACCAAACTAAACTAATTTTTTTGGAGTTTTTGATAAAAAAGAGGCAAACAAAACCAAGCAAAAGAAACTAAGCAAACTAAAAAAAAGTAAAGAGAAAGGTTGAGGAGGACTCCCCTTGTGAAGACATCCTTAGCCTCCCCGGCAATGGCGACAGAAAGTCTTGATGCATCTTGAACGCCCCGCTAGGAAACCCCAAGAGCAAGGTATGATGCAGCACAGCAGCAAGTTTTCCCACAGTAAGAAACCGAGGTTATCGAACCAGTAGGAGGAAGGAAACACCTCAAAGGTGTTGCAAGCAATGTGGAAACCTGCACAACACAAACCCAAGACTTTGCCCCAACTAACAACGAGGTTGTCAATCTCACCGGTTGCTGTAACAAAGGATTAACTATATGGTGTGGAAGGTGATGATGGTTTCCAGCAAGTAAACAGTAACAGTGGAAGATGTATCAATGGTAAAGATTTGACCGGGGTCCATAGTTCACTAGAGGTGTTCTCCTTAGATAAACAAACATGGCATGCGGGGTAAACAAATTACAGCAGGGCAATTGACAGGACTGAGCAAGGCATAACAATGCAATACTAGACAAAAAGATCCTATGAGATTCGATTGGTCAATACAACAATATACATAGACCACCATCCAACTGCATCTATGACTAGAAGTCCACCTTCAGGTTATCATCCGAACCCCCTCTAGTATTAAGTTGCAAGCAATAGACAACTGCTTTAAGAAAAGTGTGTAAGGTAAACAATTCACTTGTTCCATGAACAAGAGACCGTTGTTTTCTCCCTAGTGGCAACAACACATCTACAGCCGAAGAGATTTCTGTCACTTCCCTTGGAAACTAGAGGCATGAACCCACTATCGAGCATAAATACCCCCTTTGGAGTCAATAGCAACTACTTTGCCAAGATATCTACTAACAACGGAGAGTATGCAAGATCACTAACAACACAGACATGATAGAATCAATAAGACAAAACCATTAATCAATCTGACATAGTAATCTCAATATCATCGGATCCCCGCAAACACAACATGCATGATTACAAATAGATTAAATCTTGATCATGAACAGAGCTCACAAGATCTAGACATGAAAGCACAAAGGAGGAGATACAACCATCTAGCTACTACATGGACCCGTAGTCCAAGGTGGAAGTACTCACGCTTCAAACCGGAGGCTGGCATGATGAAGAAGAAGGCCTCCGGGATGATCTCCCCTCTGGCAGGGTGCCGGGAAGAGCTTCATATCCCTCCCTCCCCCCCCCCCCCCCCCGATCTAGGGACGATGGTGGCGGCAGCTACAGACGGATTCGTGGAGTTTTGATCAGGTGCCTAAGGTTTCTGCATCGGGGGATTCTTATAGGCGAAGAGGCGAGGCAGGGGCCACCAGGGCGGCTGCACCCCCCACCCCCCCCCACCCCCGCCAGGTGTGGGGTGGGCCCACCCACACGGCCAGGGGTGTGGCCCCCTGGTGAGCCTCCTCCGTCTCATATTCTGGCTTCGTGTTGCCCATGGTAAAATATTGACTTTGTTTTTGTCCCGTCCAATTCCAAGAATATTGATTTTCTGCCTTCCTAGAACCAAAAACAGAAGAAAACAGGCAACTGACACTGTGGCATCTTGTTAATAGGTTAGTACCAGAAAACATATAAAAACACCTCAAAGTGTGGACAAAGCAAAGCAAAGTAGATACTAAACAAGCATGGAGCATTAAAAATTATAGATACGTTTCTGACGTATCAGTGCGCGGTCTCCTGGCGATGCTCAAGGGCTTAATGGCGCGGCAAGGGGCGGTCGAGGTTGGTCGGAACGGGTCGACGCTCTGAGCGGCACCGACAACATTTTCAGCGGCGCACAGTGGCTACGGGTTGCACGGCACCGAACGGGGATGTTTGGGAGCTAGCTGGTGTTAAGGAGAGTGTGTGCATGTGCGGTGAGGGCAAGGCGCGGCGTACGCGAGCTGGTCGGGTGCGGCACTCTTGCGTTCTCTCGGCATGGCACAAAGAAAGTGGGCGCGACATTTCCTCGGTGGTCCGGGTCCTGGCTGCGTTCGAGGGATGGACAGGGGGTGGCAGTGGACGGTGAGCTGCCTCCTGGACATCGTGGTTGTGCGTGGCGTTGCCTCCTGCTAGCTAGCCATGGTCGGCCGACAATGGGGGGGGGCTCGGGTGGCTCATCACTGGTGCAATGGTAGCTTGCTAGCTTTTCAATGCAGGTGTGCTCACTGGGGGGAACAAGGGGTAAGAATTGGGGACAAGGGTTTGAATGATCACTGCTCAAAACAGTGTAGTTATGCAGAGTTTAAAATGTGTCTCTAGGTGTTTGATGAAATGGCTTAAAGAATTCAAGTTTGAAAATTTTGAATGAAATTTGGTGGGTGCTCGGGTCACATGCTTGGTAGTATCTGGTTGCTTGAGTTTGGCAAGGTGAACTATTTTGTGTGGTTTTTAAGAAATGGTGATCTTAGTACCTACACTTGATTCAGTTTTGAATTGTCATTTGAATAGATTTGAAATCTGTTTCTGTTGGTTTGCAAAGTGGGCTTGGGTTCACTGATGACCCACAAGTTTAGGGAATCGCAACAGTCTTCGCGGGTAGTATTACCCAATTTATTGATTCGACACAAGGGAAGCCAAAGAATACTTGCAAGCCTTAACAACTGAGTTGCCAGTTCAGCTGCACCTGGAAATAGTTCTTGCTCACGGAAGTTTATCAGTAGCAACAGTAACAGCAACAGTGAAACGGGAGCAATAGTAACAGTAACGGTAACAGTGGGATTCGATTGCGGTAGGCATAGGGATGATGGACGGGAGTTGCATGGACGAGTCTAAACATGTAACTTCAAGATCTAGGGCATTGCAGATAAATAATAATAAGCATCCAAGTACTAAACAATCCTAGGCATGTGCTCCAAATATAGTCATATGTGCTTGCAATGAGAACTTGCACAACATCTTCTGTCCAGCCATCCCGTGGCAGCGGGGCCTCTAGGGAACTACTAGCAATTAAGGTGCTCCTTTTAATAGAGAACCAGAGCAAAGCATTAACACTTTGTGAACACATGTGATCCTCACACCACAGCCATCCCCTCCGGTTGTCCCAATTATTTTCACTTTGGGGCCTTTGGATCCGGATAATGATATGTGTACACAACTTGCAGATAAGATCACAAACAATACTATCATAATGATTCAATAATAAGTTAAAATCTGAGATCATGGCACTCGGGCCCTAGTGACAAGCATTAAGTACAACAAGTTGCAACAAAGTCAAATAGCACTAATAGAGATACTAGGCACTATGCCCCTAACAGATCTTATTCGATTACATGATAGAAGTCATCCAATCCCTACCATCCCCAAGCCTATAGCGGGGGATTATTAACTCATGGATGAGGGAAACATCGGTGGTTGATGGAGATGCATTGGTGATGACGATGGCAATGATCCTCTCCAAATTCCCCGTCCCGGCAGGGTGCCAGAATGGAGTTTCTGGATCCGAATCTTGGTTTCTGGTGGCGGCAGCGGAGCGGAACTCTTTCTGGAAAACTATCGAAACCCCTCGGTTTTTAGGTCAAAAGGCAACTTATAGGTGTAGAGGGAGACCGAGGAGGTGCCTGGGGTGGCCACACCCCCTCCAGGCACGGGGTCAGGTGGGCCCGCGTCTGGGGTGGGTCTGGGCCCCCCCAGGCCTCCCCTCTATCTCTTCTTCTGGCTCCGTGGATCTTCTGGTGAAATATAATTTTTGGCATATTTTCCGGGATTTTTCCTGATAGTTCATTTTCTGCACAAAAACAAGACACCAAGGTAATTCTGCTAAAAACAGCGTCAGTCCGTGTTAGTTGTATCCAAATCACACAAGTTTAAGGACAAACAATAGCAAAGTGTTCGAGAAAGTAGATATGTTTTGGACGTATCAACTCCCCCCAAGCTTAGCTTATTGCTTGTCCTCAAGCAATTCAGTTGAAAACTGAGTGCGATAAAAGAACTTTCACGAATACTTTGCTTCATATGATGTAAATATTCTTAGCACGGGATTAGATGCTTAGACAATTCATAATAAATAGTATGCAACTAAGTCTACTCAATAGTCATTGCAAGCTATGAAGAGAAACAAACTCAATAATAATAAGTAGCATGAAACATAAACATAAGCAACATTGCAATGCTCATAATAAGGTATGATAGAGTGGTATCTCGCTTGCCTTTGTTTGAAGAGCACAATATAAATGCCAATGCACCTTTGAAGTTCACATGAAGACTAGAAGTAAAGATATCAGAGATACAAGCATCAAAGTCATGACATAATTAACCAAGTTTTGGAACAAACACAAGAATGACAACTATGCTCTCAAGAAGGTGCTCATAGAATAAGTGGTGACTCAACAAAGGTTGTGAAAACGGTTTTGTGAAGGTTTGAAAGGCTTCCAAATGCTGAAAGGAAGGTACTCATTAGCTTTGAGCTCTCATTGCCCCTATCATAGGCATCTTCATGTGATTTAGGTGAAAGTGAGGTCCACTCTGAATCATATGCTTGACAGACCATAGACTGGAAATCCCCAAGTCCCTTGAGTATGAGGGTCGCTCCACATGCTACTCAACTTTGGTCACCTGAAAGTTCTTGTCATTGTAAATACATGCATATCATCGAGAACCGCCAACGGGGTACCCCTTGCACATGGTACAGGAGCTTTCCCATAACCAAAATGACAAGGAAAGTAGACAATGAGCATCTTAGCAATCTTTTTATTTACCATATGCATAGATTTTTATTGAGGAAGCTTCAAAGATGCTCATTATAGTGATGATGCAAGTTCCCACCATGATTAGGCATGGCTTAGGCTAGTGGCCCAGGCGTTTCTCTAACATAATGCATAAACTCCATGAACTCACAACCTCCCCTTTTATTTCACATCATTGACATTCGTAAACAAAATAGCAAAGTATCAACTGGATAAGATATCCAAAAAAGTGTTGAAAGCGTTCCTCGTGACAACACGGTTCTGCTGACTCCCAGTATATAATTAGCAAGCATATAACTTTCATGGACTAGTCACAATGGTTCAGGATTATTAAGCGCAAGGAATAAAGTGTGCCATCAAGTTTGTGAGAGCTTTACTAACTAACTTTCTCAAAACAGACAAACATTTTATTTTTGAAGAAAACATGGCATATATAAAATATGCACTGAAGTAGCAAATGATGCTAATAGGTAGGTATGGTGGACACAGCTGGCAATGTTGGTTTTGGGGAGTTGGAAGCACAGATAGAGCACGTACTCAGTGCAAGTGAAGGCTAGCAATAGAGAGGGAGCGACAAACGAGAGAGCAATGGCTGTCATAATCATGCTTGCAACAAAACAGGACTAACTATGGCATGAAAGTGATACAAGAACTCTGAGGCAAAATAAATCATCGAGGCTTACTGACTATTGATTAGTCATATGCATGCGTGAGTATGTGCCAAGTCGATTCACATGAACAGTCAGAGGAGGATACCATAATGTCATACCAAAGTATGAATAAAATAATGCAAGCAAACATTCATATGACATGCTACAAACTATTAGCAAGATGGAGATAATCATAGACAAGCAAGAACTACTAAGCATCCATAATGACATACACCTTACACAAACAGGCTAAGCATGCTCACAATGATGAGTATATGTACAAAAATGAAACAAATAGAGTTTGTTGCCAGCCTCTTACCACACCTCGAGTTGTCTTAATCTTCATTATTGCCCTTCACTTGTGTGACTCAAATAATTAACATGAAAGCAAAATCCACAGAGGACGGCTGAACCCTGCAAAGAACTCACAAAACCAAAGAAGAACAATAAATATTTTTGGTGTTTTCGATTTTTTTAGAAACAAGCAAACAAAGAAAAACCAAACAAAGCAAAATCTTTTTGGATTTTTATTTTAAGGCAAACCAAAGCAAAAAAACAAACCAAGAGAAACAACGAAAATATTTTTTGTATTTTTGGGTTTTTAGAAAGAAGCAACAAAAACCAAAAAGAAAGCAAAAACAATGGATATACAAAGAACCGACCGAACATGATATATATATGAGTGTGATGTCGGTATACCTCCCCCCAAGGTAGGCTTTTGGCCTAAGTGGGGCTCAATAACGCGGATAGTACCCCCATGTTGGTGGGTCATCATAGGAATGATCATAGTCAGGCACCTGCGATGAAGAAGAAGATGCGCCCCAATCAAATCAGGGCTGCTGGTATGAAGACTCTCCCAAGTTGGAGGGCTGAACTGAATTGTCTTCGGCATCCTCTTCAACATTCTCCTCTTGCTGGGAGAGTTCCCACACATAAGTGTCAACCTCCTCCTTCGTAAGTGACCATCCTTGCCTGTTATCAAAGTTAAACAAAGCAGGTGCAGGCAAATAAACTATTTTCTCAGTCCCACCCTTTCTCCGACCTTGCTGGGCAAAAGATATTTCATATGGTAAACTTCTCACATTAGCCCCCAAAGAAACAAAACCATGCTTAATCATGGATTCAATATCAAGCCTCTCTATGGGGAACTGAAAATCTAAAAAGTGTGGCTCTAAACCATGGAAAGCTAGCAACCTAGAAGCAATAATGAGACCTCCACAAATTTCACCCTTCTCACGGTTGGTGGTGACACGGTGAGCTATCAAAGCACCCCAAACTATAAGAACTATTCCTATTCAGAGCAGCTGCAATAAAAGCTAGATCAAAAGAAGATAACTTCCTAGCAATCTTTCTAGCAAGAACACACTTGGTAATGAAATAGGAAAAGTATCTAATAGCTGGGAGCTGAATGTTCCGAATTTTACCACTTTCCTTTGAGAAGTCTAAACCTTGGCAAATCTCAGCATATAAATCCATAAGTGACTTGGGCCTCTCCTTGATCTTCTCACAAGATCCCCACTGAGGTACTCTAATTATTACACGAAATCAGCAAAAGGCGGGTCGATGGGTATATTATATATTTTGTAATGGACCATGGGATTAGAAGTGGACCAAGTGAACCAGAAATCCTGCACAAAATCCATGGTTAGCTTAACATATTGGAATGGTTCACCTTCAACAAAGTGTTCCAACCCTGCATTTGTAACCATAGTTTGGAAATCTTGGAGGATCCTCGCAGCTCTCATAAATTCATGGCATGGATATATGGAAGGAAAAACTGTCTCCTCACGATGAACCTTCATTGGCTCATGCACCATCAAGTCATATTGGTTCAGTGGATAAGCACTCATCTTCCTTGCTGAAATTTTTAGACAACCATCAAACCAAGTGATTTCTAAGTTGATAAATGATGAGCAACTACTATAGGAACTTGCTAGAGGAATACACATGCATAAAAACAAAGTTTCTAAGCATAGAACAAGCATGCAAGCTCAAACAACCTGTCACATATATCAGCAAAATACTCAAGATAAAATCTACCAATAACAAATCTAATTGGACAAGTGGAGGAGGCACATACCAAGGAGCAATCCCTCCAAAAATCAGCACTTGAGATGGGCTGAACAATGAGATCGAAAATCGCGAGCAAGAACAGCAAGAACTCGAGCTTGAGCAAGTTTTCCAGTGTTTTGGGGAGAGAGAAAGAAGGTGGCTTTGAGGAGGCAGCCTGGAGGGGCCCAGGTGGGCCACCCCCCCCCCCCAGGCACCGCCACCTAGTAGGTCGCGCCTACCAAAGGTCTGGTGGCCTGGGGTGGCCCCCTAGGTCACCTCAGGTTCCACTCTACCCCTTTTTTCGAGGAAAAAATTATTTTGAATTTTCTAGGATTTTTCGGGAAACTTTATTTTTGGCCAATTTTCAGGGTATGAAAATTGATTTTCTCGCAGAAACAGTTTTTTTTTTCAGAAGAAGCAAAAGCAAACCAAAAGACAAACTACAGGAGCTCTAAGAAACTCAAACAAGCAAACAACTATAAAAACTAAAGCTAAAGCAAAGACTAGGAAGGAGAAAATAAAAAAACAAAGCAAGTATAACCATAGTGGAAACATTATTTTGTTCATTAAAATCCTTTTGTTAACAAGGTTGATCAAGTCTTGTTACCAAAACAATCTTATATGAAGAAAAACTTTGCATTCCACAAGGTGATTATGTTACCTCATACTTGATAGAAATGGTCCCAATCATAATAGTTTCAAAAAAAATTGTGGAATGGGACAATATATTTCTCCAACCTTAATGCCTTCAATACTTTCAATGGAATTCACGCAATAGCTCTTAACAATCTTCTTGGGGAAATAGACAGTGTGCTCTTTGTCATTAATATTGAAAGTTACTTTTCCTTGATTGCAATTGATGACAGCACCTGCAGTATTAAGAAAAGGTCTCCCAAGAATAATAGACATATTGTCATCTTCAGGCATTTCAAGCACAACAAAATCAGTTAGAGCCATGCAATTATGAGCAATTTGAACAGGAACATCCTCACATATACCAACAGGAATAGTAGTTGATTTATCAGCCATTTGCAAAGAAATATCAGTAGGTATCAATTTTTCTGGCTGGAGTCTCTTATAGAGAAAAAAAGGCATAACACTAACTCCAGCTCCCAAATCACATAAAGCAGTCCCAACATAATTGTTCTTAATGGAGCAAGGGATAGTTGGTATACCTGGATCACCAAGTTTATTTGGAACCTTACCATTGAAGGAATAATTAGCAAGCAAAGTAGAAATCTCCTCATTAGGAATCTTCCTATTATTAGAGACAATATCCTTCATATACTTTGAATAAGGAGGCAACTTAATAGCATCAGTCAAAGGAATTTGCAAGAATAAAGGTTTCATCCACTCACAAGACTTGTTGTAGTGTTCCTCCTCCTTTGACTTGTGTTTCTTATCTCGAAAAGGCATAGGTTTATGCACCCAAGGTTCTCTCTTTACCATGTTTATTAGCAATAAAATATTCCTTTGTGTACCTAGTGTTCTTAGTGTGCTTCTTGGGTTCTTCCTCAACTTCCTCCTTATCAAGAGACTCATTTTTATCATTACCACTCTCAGTTTCAGCATCAGAGATAGATATACTATTAGGATCTACAGCAGGTTCAAGTGGTTCCTCAACTACTTTATGTTTCTTTTTCTTCCTCTTACGAGGACTACCACTATCTTCACCTTGTTGAGAATCCTGCTCTATTCTTTTAGGGTGTCCTTCAGGATATAAAGGATCTTGAGTAGCTATACCACTCCTAGTTCTAATTCCATAAGCATGTTTATCTCCTAAAGCATTAACTAAAATATCCTTTTATACCTTAGCAAGTTGATCAAGTTGAGTTTGAACCATTTGAAAGTGTTTACAAAGCATTTTAATATCATTAGAAGTTCTTTGCACAATATCTTTCAACTCATTTATAGCTCTAGAGTTTTCCAAAAAATGATTCTGAACTTGTTAATTAAAATACCCTTGCTTAACAATAAATGTGTCAAGTTCCTCTAAACATTGATCAGGAGGCTTACCATAAGGAATATCACCTTCATCAAAGTGTTGAAGAGAGTGTACCTCAATAGTAGATGAGTGGGGAATTGGCTTACATAATTCTTCTATAGGAGGTAGATTATTCACATCTTCAGCTCTCATACCTTTCTCCTTTAGACACTTCTTAGCTTCCTTCATCACTTCATCATTTAATGCAATAACTCCCCTCTTCTTTGTTGTTGGCTGTGGAACTGGTTCGGGAACAACTGGTTCAAGAGTAATAGGCTCAGGTGTATTTAGCTCAGTTGAAGTCCAATCATCATAATTCTTGCTTATCTTGGTCATTAATACTTCAGCATCTGTAGGAGTTCTTTTCCTGAAAACACAATCAACAAAGCTATCTAGGAAGGTCCTAGAATCATCAGTTAGTCCATTATAATAAATATCAAGAAGTTCATTCTTAGATAATGGACATCTAGGATGTGCATGAATCAAGGCACATAACCTTGTCCATGACTCGGGCAATTTCTCTCCTTCTCCCTGTTTAAAATCAAAAAGTCTCTGCAAAGCAGCATGTCTAGCACTGGGAGGAAAATATTTCTAGAAGAAAGAAGCAATCAAGCAATCAGGGCTATCAATGGAACCAGGAGGTAATCTATTAAACCAAGCCCTAGATTCTCCTTTTAGTGAAATAGGGAAGATATTAGTAACAAAGTATTTGCGCATCTTAAAATCATCAGAGAACAAAGAACTCATAGTAGAAATCTCATTTATATGAGCCACAACACTCTCATTTTCAGTCCCACAAAAAGGTTCTTTCTCAACAATATCTAAATAAGATAAATCAAGAGAGAAATCATTGTCTTCATCTTTAATATCTATGGGAGAAGTGGCAAACTTAGGATCAGAGGACATCTTAGACATGATAGTACGTCTAGCAAGGAGACTCTTAATAGCACTAGTACCATGTGTGTTTCGGCACTCTTCAACAAAATCATCAGTGAACTCAATGTAACCATCATAATATCATAACTCTCACTAGCCGCAAGTGAGATAACAGGTGTAACAATGTCTTCACTAGGAGTTTCGGTATTTCCTAGACCATCCATAGTAGCATCTAGAAAAGGACCTAATGAACCACTCGCATCAAGCACAGTAGAAGTAACATCATGAGCATCAAAAGCAGTTTTAGACTCAGCAGTAGTAGCAATATGTGTAGCATGTGTATGTGGTGGTGGTGTAACAAGCTTACTTATAACAGACGGTGAATCAAGAGCAGCGGAGGTGTTTAGGACTGTACCTCTTATTGTAGTGGATGGTAAAATAGGGAACTTTCCATCACGAAACTTCCCCATGATGAAAGGTGTAGCAGTGAACAATAATAGATCCAAGTAAACTTACAAATAAAGCTATGCTCCCCGGCAAGAGCGCCAGAAAATAGTCTTGATGACCCACAAGTATAGGGGATCGCAACAGTCTTCGCGGGTAGTATTACCCAATTTATTGATTCGACACAAGGGGAGCCAAAGAATACTTGCAAGCCTTAACAACTGAGTTGTCAGTTCAGCTGCACCTGGAAATAGTTCTTGCTCACAGAAGTTTATCAGTAGCAACAGCAACAGTAACAGGAACAGTGAAATAGGAGCAATAGTAACAGTAATGGTAACGGTGGGATTCGAGTGCGGTAGGCATAGGGATGATGGATGGGTGTTGCATGGACGATTATAAACATGTAACTTCAAGATCTAGGGCATTGCAGATAAATAATAATAAGCATCCAAGTACTAAACAATCCTAGGCATGTGCTCCAAATATAGTCATACGTGCTCGCAATGAGAACTTGCACAACATCTTCGTCCAGCCAGCCCGTGGCAGCGGGGCCTCTAGGGAACTACTGGCAATTAAGTTGCTCCTTTTAATAGAGCACCTGAGCAAAGCATTAACACGCCGTGAACACATGTGATCCTCACACCACAGCCATCTCCTCCGATTGTCCCAATTATTATCACTTTGGTGCCTTTGGATCCAGACAATGATATGTGTACACAACTTGCAGATAAGATCACAAATAATACTATCATAATGATTCAATAATAAGTTCAGATCTGAGATCATGGCACTTGGGCCCTAGTGACAAGCATTAAGCACAACAAGTTGCAACAAAGTCAAATAACACTAATAGAGATACTAGGCACTATGCCCCTAACAGATCTTATTCGATTACATGATAGAACTCATCCAATCCCTACCATCCCCAAGCCTACAGCGGGGGATTATTCACTCATGGATGAGGGAAACATCGGTGGTCGATGGAGATGTGTTGGTGATGACAATGGCGATGATCCTCTCCAAATTCCCCGTCCCGACAGGGTGCCAGAACGGAGTTTCTAGATTCGAATCTTGGTTTCTGGTGGCGGCAGCGGAGGGGAACTCTTTCTGGAAAACTATCGAAACCCCCTCGGTTTTTAGGTCGAAAGGAAACTTATAGGCGCAGAGGGAGGCCGAGGAGGTGTCTGCGGTGGCCACACCCCCTCCAGGCGTAGGGTCAGGTGGGCCTGCACCTGGGGTGGGTCTGGGCCCCCCAGGCCTCCCCTCTGTCTCTTCTTCTGGCTCCGTGGATCTTCTGGTGAAATATAATTTTTGGCATATTTTCCGGATTTTTCCTAATAGTCCATTTTCTGCACAAAAACAAGACACCAAGGTAATTCTGCTGAAAACAACGCCAGTCTGTGTTAGTTGTATCCAAATCACACAAGTTTAGAGGAGAAACAATAGCAAAGTGTTCGAGAAAGTAGATACGTTTTGGACGTATCATTCACTTTTACTTGGTCTAGCAAGGGGTGAAAAGAATTGGATTTGTTTCTGTTAGAAAACTTGGACTAGAAACACTCAAAGTGGTCTAGTGGTTAACTTTGGTCAAAATGACCATTTGCTTATATTGTTTATATTTGAATTTCTCTTGATTTGATTCTGCTTGGAAATGATTTAGATGATGTTGTTTTCATATTTAAACCAGTCCTTGCCATTCATAGCAATCAAACATGGCATTGCAAGCATTCATGCATTCATCACACACACATGCATTCATATTGATTTTAGTAACAAAAGTTTTTGTTAACCCTAAACTTGGGTGATTGAAACTTGATAATCTTGATTAATATTTTTGGGATGTTACAATATGCGTCAGCAGAAGACGTCTGCTTCTCCCAGACCTCGTGCTCCTTCTGGTTCCTCTCGCTCCTCTATGGTTGAGTTCACCGATCAGGACATTCTACGGCTCAAGAGGTTGCTCGCTGCTTCAGGCTCTTCTTCGACAGGTACTGCTGGCTTTGTGACTGATTCTTATGGCACTTCGAGACCACCACCATCCACACAGCCACGTATGTCACCGTGGGTTCTGGATTCTAGAGCTTTTTTTCATTTGACTTCCGAGTCTTCCACTTTGTCCTCTATTCGGCCTCTTCATTCTCCCCTTAGTGTTCTCACCGCTGATGGTACTCCTCTTTTTGTCTCTAGTCGGGGCACTCTCTCCACTTCTTTTTTTGTTTCCGAAATTCCTCATGTTCCTTGGCTTACCATGAACCTGTTTTGTGCTAGCCAGCTTACTGACTCTGGTTGTCACGTCATTCTTGATGCCAACTCTTGTTCTATTCAGGATCATCGCACACAGGCTCTGGTTGGGGATGGCCCTTGCCGCCGTGATTCTCAGGGGCTTTGGGAGTTAGACTCGCTTCATTTTCCTTCCGCTGCTACCTTGTCTGCCAATTCTCCTGCTATTGTATCCTCTGCTATCGGATCTTTTCAGCAGTGGCATCATCATCTTGGTCATCTTTGTGGCTCTCGGTTATCGTCATTAGTTCATCGTGGCCTTCTAGGGTCTGTCTCAGGAGATGTATCATTATAGTGTCAGGGTTGTAGGCTAGGTAAACAGGTTCAGTTACCCTATCCTATTAGTGAGTCTGTATCTCAGCGTCCTTTCGATTTAGTTCACTCTGATGTTTGGGGTCCGTCTCCTTTCGCTTCGAAAGGGGGGCCATCGATATTATATCATTTTTATTGATGATGTTTCTTGTTATACTTTGTTGTACTTTATGTCCAATCGTAGTGAGGTTCTCTCCATATATAAGCTCTTTGCAGCCATGGTTCTTACTCAGTTTTCTATGCCAATTCGTGTGTTTTGTGCTTACTCTGCTGGTGAGTATATCTCCAAGCACTTGTGTGGTGTTCTGGCTGAGCAGGGCACTCTTGCTCAGTTCCCTTGTCCCGGTGCGCATGCTCAGAATGGTGTGGATGAGCATAAGAATCATCATCTTCTTGAGACTGTTCGTGCAATGATGATCGTTGCTTCCCTTTCCCCTCACTTCTGGGCTGAGGCTGTTTCTACATCAGCCTATCTCATCAATATTCAAGCCTTTGCCGCTCTACAGGGTGGTATTTCTCTTGAGCGTCTCTCTGGTCATCCGCCTGATTACTCGGTGCTTTGTTTGTTTGGTTGCGTTTGCTATGTTCTTCTTGCTCCTCGTGATAGCACCAAACTGACCGCTCAGTATGTTGAGTGTGTTTTTCTTGGATACAGTGATGAGAATAAGGGCTATCGGTGTTGGGATCATGTTGGCCGTAGGATGTGCATTTATCATGATGTCACTTTTGATGAGTCATGTCCTTTCTACCTGCGCCCCTCATCCTCGTCTTTCTCGGTGGAGGACATATCTTTTCTATTGTTTCCTGACACACCACCTTCTATTCATATTGA
Organism: Avena sativa; assembly: GCA_916181665.1. NCBI lineage: Eukaryota > Viridiplantae > Streptophyta > Magnoliopsida > Poales > Poaceae > Avena > Avena sativa. The sequence goes on from OV702297.1 coordinate 130,496,172, forward strand.
TCCTCCTCCATGCCCCATCCTTGTGATACGTCGGAAACGTATATATAATTTTTGTTGTTCCGTGCTTGTCTAGTATCTACTTTGCTTTGCTTTGTCTACACTTTGAGGCGTTTTTATATGTTTTCTGTTACTAACCTATTAACAAGATGCCATAGTGCTAGTTGCCTGTTTTCTTCTATTTTTTGTTCTAGAAAGGAAGAAAATCAATATTCTCGAAATTGGACGGGACAAAAGCCAAAGTCAATATTTTACCATGGGGGACACGGAGTCTAGAGGAGAGACGGAGGGGAGCCATAGGGCAGCTACACTCCCCGAGGTGCAGGCCCACCCTAGGTCGTGCCTGGGCAGGGTGTGGGTCCCCTGGCCGCCCTCCTGCCTTGCCTCTTCGCCTATAAGAAGCCCCCGATGCCTAAACCCTAAGTACCCGATCAATATTCCACGAATCCGTCTATAGCCGCCGTCACCATCGTCCCTAGATCGAGGGATCTGAAGATCTTCCCGACACCCTGCCGGAGGGGAGATCATCCCGGAGGCCTTCTTCTTCATCATGCCAGCCTCCGGTATGAAGCGTGAGTAGTTCCACCTTGGACTACGGGTCCATGTAGTAGCTAGATTGTTGTATCTCCTCCTTTGTGCTTTCATGTATAGATCTTGTGAGCTCCGTTCATGATCAAGATCTCATTTATTTGTAATCATGCATGTTGTGTTTGCGGGGACCCTATGGATATTGAGATTACTATGTCAGATTGATTAATGGTTTTGTCTTATTGATTCTATCATGTCTGTGTTGTTTGTGATCTTGCATGCTCTCCGTTGTTAGTAGCTATCTTGTCCAAGTAGTTGCTAGTGAATCCAAGAGGGGGTATTTATGCTCGATAGTGGGTTCATGCCTCTATTTAATCTAAGGGAAGTGACAAAAATCTCTAAGGTTGTAGATGTGATGTTGCCACTAGGGAGAAAACAACAGTCTCTTGTTCATGGAACAAGCGGATTGTTTACCTTACACACTTTGCTTAAAGCAGTTGTCGGTTGCTTGCAACTTAATACTAGATGGAGGGTCGGATGATAACCCAAAGGTGGATTTCTAGTCATAGATACAGTTGGATGGCAGTCTATGTATCTTGTTGTATTGCCCAATCGAATATCATAGGATCATGATGTCTAGTATTGCATTGTTATGCTTTGCTCAGTCCTGTCAATTGCCCTACTGTAATTTGTTTACCCAGCATGCTATGTTTGTTTATATAAGGAGAACACCTCTAGTGAACTATGGACCCCGGTCCAATCTTTACCATTGATACATCTTCCACTGTTCCTGTTTAATTTCTGCAAACCACTATTACCTTCCACACCATACAGTTAATTCTTTGTTACAGCAACCGGTGAGATTGACAACCTCACTATTCATTGGAGAAAAGTCTTGAGTTTGTGTTGTGCATGTTTCCAAGTTGCTTTCAACACCTTTGAGACGTTTCCTTCCTCCTACTGGTTCGATAACCTTGGTTTCTTACTGAGGGAAGACTTGCTGGTGTGCTCTTCACACCTTTCTCTTGGGGTTTCCCAACGAAGCGCTCCCATGTTGACAAAGCGCGAACAAGTTTTTCTGGCGCCGTTGCCGGGGATGCTAAGGGCGTATTCACAAGGGGAGTCCTTCTCAACCTTTCTCTTTACTTTGTTTTTGTTTTGCTTGGTTTTGTTTGCCTCTTTTTATCAAAAAATCCAAAAAAAAATAGCTTAGTTTGGTTTTCTTTCTCTTATCAAAAACACAAAAAAATAGTTCCTGCTTTAGTTGCTGCATCTGTTTTGGCTTGCTCCACTTTTGCCAAAATTAACTCTGCTGAGAACACCAAGTTGTGTGACTTCACTAGCACAAACAACAATCATTTCCTAAGCACTCCTATTGCTCCACCTGCTCCTGATGCTACCTTTTATGAAATTAAGCCTACTTTGTTGAATCTTATGATGAGAGAGCAATTTTCCGGTGCTAGTTATGATGATGTTGTTGCCCATCTCAATAACTTTGTTGAACTTTGTGAGATGCAGAAGTATAAGGATGTATATGGAGATATTATTAAGCTCAAGTTGTTTCCTTTATCCTTGAGAGGAAAATCTAAAGAATGGTTGCTATCCTTGCCTAGAAATAGTATTGATTCTTGGATTAAGTGCATAGATGCTTTTATTGGAAAGTACTACCCTCCTGCTAAGATTATATCTATGAGAAGTGATATTATGAAATTTAAACAACTTGATAATGAACATGTTGCTCAGGCTTGGGAAAGAATGAAATCTTTGGTTAAGAATTGTCCCACTCATGGATTTACTGCTTGGATGATTATCCAGACTTTTTATGCAGGTTTGAACTTCTTTTCAAGAAACCTATTGGATTCAGCTGCTGGAGGTACCTTTATGACCATCACCTTGGGTGCTGCAACAAAACTCCTTGATAATATGATGGTTAATTATTCTGAATGGCACACTGAGAGAGCTCCACATGGTAAGAAGGTAAATTCTGTTGAAGAAACCTCCTCTTTGAGTGATAAGATTGATGTTAATGGGAAAGATCCTTTAGATCCAAATAATGTTCCCTTAGCCTCTTTGGTTGCTCAACAAGAGCAAGTTGATGTGAACTTCATTAGGAATAATAATTTTGGCAACAATGCTTATGGTAATAACTATAGGCCTTATCCTCCTAATAATGGAAATACTTATCATGGTAGATCTGGAATGCCTAGTGAAGATAGGATTCTAGAAGTTGAAAGATCCACTAAAAACTTTATGCAAATGCAATATGAGCAAAACAAGATATTCACTAAAAATATGGAAGAACAATCTGTTATCTTGAAAAATATTAGTCATTAGCTTGAGAATCTAAATAGAGAAATTCCTAGTTTACATTCAAAAAATTTGAGTGCTAAGAAAAATATTTCCTCTTTGTCTGAAGCACATTCCTCTTTGAATAATAAAATGGCTGCTAAACCTGAAACCATGGAAAGTACCTTTACTGCTACTCATGCCATACAAGTTACTATTGATGAAAATGTTAGACTGTTATCCCAACTTCATGCTAAGTGGGAAAGAGAAGCTGAAATTGCTAGAAACAATAGTGTGTGCACTATCACCACCACCAATATGTATGCCACTAAACCACAAGAAGTCCCTATTCCTCCTCCTATAATGCCTAAGCCCAATGAATCTACTACTAGTGATGCTAAGTTTTATTTTGATCTTGATGGTTGCAATATTTCTGAAGTGATTATGTTCTTGCAAAAGCTTGGTAGAAGTCCTGATGCTAGTGATATGCATGTAGCTTTCACCAAACACATTACAAATGCTCTTGTTAAAATTAAGGAAGAGAAGTTGAAACACAAAGCTTCTATTCCTAGGAAAGTAGAAGATAGTTGGGAACCCATTATTAATATGCAAGTGAATGACTTTGATCTCAAAGTTTCATGTGACCTTGGTTCTAGTGTCTCTATTATGCCTAGGAAGATTTATGAAATGCTTGATTTGACACCTTTGGAAGACTGTTATTTGGATGTCCCACTTAATGATAATGCTAAGAAGAAACTCATGGGGAGTGTTAATGATGTTCTCAATATGGTTAACAATGCTTATGTCCCTGTTGATTTCTATGTTTTGGATGTTGAATACAATGCTTCCTGTCCTATTACTTTGGGAAGACCTTTTCTTAGAACTGTTGGTGCCATCAGTGATATGAAAGAAGGCACCATTAAATATCAATTTCCATTCAAGAAAGTTATTGAATACTTCCCTATGAGGAGAGATAAGTTGCTTTTTGATCCTCCTTTGAAAACAAGGTTTGATGTTAATGCTTCTTCATTTGAAAACACTTGATTCTTGCTTCTTGTGCCTAACTTAAAGGCATTAAAGAAAAGTAGTTGTTGGGAGATAATCCAAGAGTTTTCTTGAGTCTTGAAATTTACTAATTTAGTAATAACCTCTAATTATCCTTTTTGTTTGCTTTTTGTGCCAAGAATGACCTCTAATGAGAGGGAAGTAAGATTTGGGGAGTTGCTGTCCCAAAACAGATTTTTTGCTCCACCATACAAATTCGTGAGGAATCTCTGTAAGCCAGATTGAGCTGATATTTTACTAATAAATCCCCCAGTATGTTAGATAACTTTTGTTAGTTCAACACGTTTTGATTTGAGCAACAGAAGGTCTTTGAAAAATCGGTTTCTACCTGTTGGTCTGTTTTGATTGATTTCTGCCATTATTTGCATTTGCTTCTTATTGATTCCTTTTGGGGTTCTTATTGGGAAATTGAGATTTTTTTTCGGGAGTTGCTACAGTAGCTTGTGTTTTTAGTGAAAGTTTTGCTGTTCTAAATCTAAACCCAAGGGTCTATTATCTTTTGAATACACTAATGTTGCTAATGAAGATTGTGTGAAGTTTTGTATGAAGGAAAATTTGCTGGTGTAGAGAGAGAATGATGTTATGATATGGAGAATGGACAAAAGCTCAATCTTGGGGATGTTATCCCGGTGTCAACCCAAGAAATATCCAAGAGGTACAAGCGTCAAAGCTTGGGGATGCCCAAGGCATCCTCTTCTTCATCAGTAAAAAGCTCAGGTCTTTCTAGACACTTTGTTTTTATTGTTTCATGCACTGTTGTGTTGTTCTTGGAGCGTCTTAGTTTTTGTTTGATTTTTAAAGTAGTTTGTACCCCCGTTCTCGTTGTGTTGTTTCAAATAAGTCGATTGGTGTTGGAAAGGAGTAGAAAGTTCTTTCTTGAAATAGTGCAAGAGGAGCTTGCTTTGACTATGACTTAGAATTTAGCATGTCATGCTAGGTGTTGTTTTGACCTTATGCTTTGTGATTATTGATGTAGCATGACTTGTTCCAAACAATTTGGGATTGCTTAGTGTGCCTTGAAAAAATTATGCGTTGTTTTAGCATGCAAAAGCATAGTATTGTGGTATTCTCCTTTGATGCTTTGTTTGGGTTGACTTGGCACATGCTCACACCATGTTATGACTATGAACAAGTCACCATGGCCTATATGATCATCTATCCCTTGACTTGTAGTACCACTCTATGCTTTGATTAGTAATGTTTTGTCGCTCTGCATTATTATGGCCATTATTGCTCTCTTAGTTGGTTGCTCCCAGTCTTTTGCTAGCCTCCACTTGTATGAGTAAGCTCTACTCATGCTTACAACTCCCAAGAAACCAAGTTATTCCAAAGTGTCCATTATAAACTCCTATGCATGGTGTGTTACACCATTCCAAGTATATTCTTGTTTTCATCTACCTTCCAATTAAAAAGTATTTTGTTATGTGAAAACTTAGTGATTAAAGCTCTCACAAACTTGATGGCACACTTTATTTCTTGCCCCTAATAAACTTTAACCATTGTGTCATATATGTTGTATATGCTTGCACTTATACATTGGAATTAGCAGAACCGTGTTGTCACGGGGAACGCTTTCAACATTGCACTTGTACTTTATACATAGTTGATATCATGATCTTTTGTCTATGGATGTCGTAGGTGTGAAATGAATGGGGAGCTTGTAAATACATGGAGTTATGTATGTGTGTTAGAGAAACGCCTAGGCCACTAGACTAAGCCATGCCAAATCATGGTGGAAATTTGCAGCATCACCATAATCACATCTATGAAGCATTCTTCTTATAAAAAAGAGACAAATTGAGAAAATAGGAAAGAGAGAAAAAAACACAATATTCCCATGGTAAATAAGAAGATTGTTGAGATGCTCATTGTCTGCTTGCCTTGTCATTTTGGTTATGGGATAGCTCATGTACCATGTGCAAGGGGTACCCCATTGGCGGTTCTCTATGATACACATGTACTTACTATGACAAGAACTTACAAGTGACTAAAGTTGAGTAGCATGAGGAGCGGCCCTCGTATTCAAGGGACATGATATTGCCAACTTATACTTTGTCAAGCATATACTCCATAGTTTGTTCACTTTAACCTTAATCACTCTGAGATTCTTATGATAGGGGCAATGAGGGCTGAAAGCTAACAAGTACCATAATTTTTGGAAGCTCTTTTTGAGACTTGAAATCCATGCCTTCCCTTTTATGATGGGCCTTTATTCCACCATTATATTGAGTCTCTGCCTTCTACCTTTAGGCACTAGTTAAGAGAGCATAGTTGTCATTCTTAGTTCTACGTTCATTGTCCCAAAACTTATTGATTGATGCATATTATTGATATTACTTGTTCTTGTGCTATTTGTATCTAGTCACTCTTATGAACTTTGAAGGTGTCATATGCATCTATTTGCTACTCCATGAGGGACAAGCTGAATGCCACTATGCCATGTTTTCTTTATGTGAAACAAACAAACATTTTTCAATGCATGTTATTCATGATCTTTGTTTGTAGCCTTTCATGTTGCATTCATAGTTACTTTGTCTTACTGCTAGAACTCCATCTTTCATGCTCATGTTTAGAGTTCTTTGATCCCAGCTTTCAATGCTTGCAAATGGTTTGATCTTGATTTTGATGGTGAATGTCACCTCAAAAATTATTCTTTTATCACTTACCTACTCGAGGACAAGCAAGAGTTAAGCTTGAGGATGTTTAATACGTTAGAAACGTATCTATAATGTTTGTTGTTCCATGCTTGTTTAGTATCTACTTTGCTTTGCTTTGTCTACACTTTGAGGTGTTTTTATATGTTTTATGGTACTAACCTATTAACAAGATGCCATAGTGCTAATTGCATGTTTTCTTCTGTTTTTGGTTCTAGAAAGACAGAAAATCAATATTCTCGGAATTGGACGGGACAAAAGCCAAAGTCAATATTTTACCGTGGGGAACACGGAGTCCAGAGGAGAGACGGAGGGGATCAATAGGGCGGCTGCACCCCCCAAGGCGCGGGCCCACCCTAGGCTGCGCCTGGGCAGGGTGTGGGCCCCCTGGCCGCCCTCCTGCCTCGCCTCTTCGCCTATAAGAATCCCCTGATGCCTAAACCCTAAGTACCCAATCAATATTCCATGAAACCGTCTATAGCCGCTGCCACCATCGTCCCTAGATCGGGGGATCTAAAGCTCTCCCCAACACCCTACCGGAGGGGAGATCAGCCCGGAGGCCTTCTTCTTCATCATGCCAGCCTCCGGTATGAAGCGTGAGTAGTTCCACCTTGGACTACGGGTCCATGTAGTAGCTAGATGGTTGTATATCCTCCTTTGTGCTTTCATGTCTAGATCTTCTGAGATCCGTTCATGATCAAGATCTCATCTATTTGTAATCATGCATGTTGTGTTTGCGGGGTTCTGATGGATATTGAGATTACTATGTCAGATTGATTAATGGTTTTGTCTTATTGATTATATCATGTCTATGTTGTTTGTGATCTTGCATGCTCTCTGTTGTTAGTAGCTATCTTGTCCAAGTAGTTGCTAGTGACTCCAAGAGGGGGTATTTATGCTCGATAGTGGGTTCATGCCTCTATTTAATCTAAGGGAAGTGACAAAAATCTCTAAGGTTGTAGATGTGATGTTGCCACTAGGGAGAAAACAACAGTCTCTTGTTCATGGAACAAGTGGATTGTTTACCTTACACACTTTGCTTAAAGCAGTTGTCGGTTGCTTGCAACTTAATACTGGATGGGGGGTCGGATGATAACCCAAAGGTGGACTTCTAGTCATAGATGCAGTTGGATGGCGGTCTATGTATATTGTTGTATTGCCCAATCGAATCTTATAGGATCTTTTTGTCTAGTATTGCATTGTTATGCCTTGCTCAGTCTTGTCAATTGCCCTGCTGTAATTTGTTTACCCTGCATGCCATGTTTGTTTATCTAAGGAGAACACCTCTAGTGAACTATGGACCCCGGTCCAATCTTTACCATTGATACATATTCCTTTGTCAATGTTTACTTGCTGCAAACCATCATCACCTTCCACACCATACAGTTAATCCTTTGTTACAGCAACCGGTGAGATTGACAACCTCATTGTTAGTTGGGGAAAAGTCTTGAGTTTGTGTTGTGCAGGTTTCCACGTTGCTTGCAACACCTTTGAGATGTTTCCTTCATCCTACTGGTTCGATAACCTCGGTTTCTTACTGAGGGAAGACTTGCTGCTATGCTGCATCATACTTGCTCTTGGGGTTTCCCGACGAAGCGCTCCCATGTTGACAAAGCGCCAACAAGTTTTCTGGCGCCGTTGCCGGGGAGGCTAAGGACGTCTTCACAAGGGGAGTCCTCCTCAACCTTTCTCTTTACTTTGTTTTTAGTTTGCTTAGTTTCTTTTGCTTGGTTTTGTTTGCTTCTTTTTATCAAAAACTAAAAAAAATAGTTTAGTTTGGTTTGCTTTCTCTTATCAAAAACACAAAAAAAATAGTTCCTGCTCTAGCTGCTGCTGTTTTTGGCTTGCTCCACTTTGGCCAAAATGAACTCTGCTGAGAACACCAAGTTGTGTGACTTCACTAGCACAAACAACAACAATTTCCTTAGCACTCCTATTGCTCCACCTTCTCCTGATGCTACCTTTTATGAAATTAAGCCTGCTTTGTTGAATCTTGTGATGAGAGAGCAATTTTCTGGTGCTAATTCTGATGATGTTGCTGCCCATATCAATAGCTTTGTTGAACTTTGTGAGATGCAAAAGTATAAGGATATATGTGGAGATATTATTAAGCTCAAGTTGTTTCCTTTCTCCTTGAGAGGAAAAGGTAAATAATGGTTGTTATCCTTGCATAGAAATAGTATTGATTCTTGGATTAAGTGCAAAGATGCTTCTATTGGAAAGTACTACCCTCCTGGTAAGATTATATCTATGAGAAGTGATATTATGAAATTTAAACAACTTGATAATGAACATGTTGCTCAGGCTTGGGAAAGAATGAAATCTTTGGTTAAGAATTGTCCCACTCATGGATTTACTGCTTGGATGATTATCCAGACTTTTTATGCAGGTTTGAACTTCTCTTCAAGAAACCTGTTGGATTCAGCTGCTGGAGGTACCTTTATGACCATCACCTTGGTTGCTGCAACAAAACTCCTTGATAATATGATGGTTAATTATTTTGAATGGCACACTGAGAGAGCTCCACATGGTAAGAAGGTAAATTCTGTTAAAGAATCCTCTTCTTTGAGTGATAAGATTGATGTTATTATGGCTATGCTTGTTAATGGGAAAGTTCCTTTAGATCCAAATAATGTTCCCTTAGCATCTTTGGTTGCTCAAGAAGAGCAAGTTGATGTGAACTTCATTAGAAACAACAATTTCAACAATAATGCCTATTGGAATAATTTTGGTAGCAACAACAATTATAGGCCTTATCTTCCTAATAATGGCAATACCTATGAAAACTCCTACAACAATGCTAGAAGTGCCCCCTCTGAACTTGAAGTCATGCTCAAAGACATTATTAGTAAACAAACCACTTTTAACAAGACCATGGAGGAAAAGCTTTTAAATGTTGAGAAAAATATTTCCTCTTTGTCTGAAGCATAGTCCTCCTTGATTAATAAAATAACTGCTAAACCTGAAACTATGGAAAGTACCTTTGCTGCTACTCATGCCATACAAGTTGCTATTGATAAAAATGTTAGACTGTTAGCCCAACTTCATGCTAAGTGGGAAAGAGAAGATGAAATTGCTAGAAACAATAGTGTGTGCACTATCACCACCACCAATATGGATACGATTAAACCACAAGAAGTCCCTATTCCTCCTCCTATAATGCCTAAGGCCAATGAGTCTACTACTAATGATGCTAAGTTTGATTTTGATCTTGATGGTTGCAATATTTTTGAAGTTCTTTTGTTCCTGCAAAAACTTGCTACAAGTCCTGATGCTAGTGATATGCATGTTGCTTTCACCAAACATATTACTGATGCTCTTGTTAAGATTAAGGAAGAGAAGTTAAAAAACAAAGCTTATATTCCTAGGAAAGTAGAATATAGTTAGGAACCCAATATTAATGTGCAAGTGAATGACTTTGATCTCAAAGCTTCATGTGATCTTGGTTCTAGTGTCTCTATTATGCCTAGGAAGATTTATGAAATGCTTGATTTGCCACCTTTGGAAGATTGTTATTTGGATGTCCCACTTAATGATAATTCTAAGAATAAACTCATGGGGAGTGTTAATGATGTTCTCAATATGGTTAACAATGCTTATGTCCCTGTTGATTTCTATGTTTTGGATGTTGAATACAATGCTTCTTGTCCTATTACTTTGGAAAGACCTTTTATTAGAACTGTTGGTGCCATCATTGATATGAAAGAAGGCACCATTAAATATCAATTTCCATTCAAGAAAGGTATTGAACACTTCCCTATGATGAGAGATAAGTTGCTTTTTGCTCCTCCTTTGAAAGCAAGGTTTGATGTTAATGCTTCCTCATTTGAAAATACTTGATTTCTTGCTTCTTGTGCCTAACTTAAAGGCGTTAAATAAAGCTACTTGTTGAGAGATAACCCAAGAGTTTTTTTGAGTCTTGGAAGTTATTACTTCAGTAATGACCTCTACTTATGCTTTTTGTTTGCCTTTTGTGCCAAGAATGACCTCTAATGAGAGGGAAGTAAGATTTGGGGAGTTGCTGTCCCGAAACAGATTTCTGTCCTCCACCATAAAAAATTTTGAGGAGTCTCTATAAGTCTGATTGAGCTGAAAGTTTACGAATAAATCCCCTAGTATGTTAGATAACTTTCGTTAGTTCAACACTTTTTTATTTGAGCAACAGAAGGTCTTCAAAAAAACCGTTTTCTACCTGTTGGTCTGTTTTGACAGATTTCTGCCATTATTTGCATTTGTTTCTTATTGATTCCTTTTTGGCTTCTTTTTGGGGCATTGAGCTTTTTGAACGAGTTTCTACAGTATCTTGTGTTTTTAGTGAAAGTTTTGATGTTCTAAAGCTAAACCCAAAGGTCTGTTATCTTTTGAATACACCAATGTTGCTAATGAAGATTGTGTGAAGTTTTGTATGAAGGAAAAAAATTCAGGTGTAGAGAGAGAATGATGTAATGAGATGAATAATGGATAAAACCTTAAGCTTGGGGATGCCACCCCAGTGTCACCCCAAGAAATATCCAATAGGTACAAGCGTCAAAGCTTGGGGATGCCCAAGGCATCCCCTTCTTCATCAATAAAAAGCTCAGGTCTTTCTAGACACTTCATACTGAGCAATATGGGAAGTATCCTCGATAAAAACCTATGCAAATCTCTTCTCTACTATTTAAAAAGTACTTCATGGTTCCGTTTTCTGCCATACGCCACTACGTCGTTTTTCTTCGTCCGACTCCCCTCGCTTGTCCCTTCCCCTGCAAACTGGGCCTCGCTAGATTAACGCTCCGTCTAAACTCAAAACCCGTCCATCTCGCTTCATTTTTCTCTCCCGAGCGGACCTCCATCCCGATCCCCCACCCCTGTTCCCTTGACCGACCAGTGGCGACACCCTCCTAGACCACCATCGATGCCCCAACTCGTCCACCGTCGGCGTCCTCCCCTTCCAGCTAGCAGCGGAGCCATCCCTTCCCAAGCGCAACAGTTTGCGGACGTGTACTGGCGCGCGAGATCAGAAGACCATGGGAGGAGAGGATCTCAATCGATTGATGTAGACATGACTCCCGAGTAGTAAGTCGCCTCCTCCCTTCCCTTCCCTTCCCCTCCCATCTCTCTTCTTGAATTGGCTGGGATCTAGGCGGTCCTGCTCCCGGGCAGGCATCTGCTCGAATTGGCTGGGATCTAGATGCTCATGCTCCCGGAGTTTACCAATTGCGTATGTGATCGTGAATTCGTGGTGAACTGCCGGTGGATTTCTATCACGGCTTCACGCCGATCATCAATGTTTTTTCTATACTCGACGATCCTAGGTTTTTGATGGATGTACACCAATCAACCGTTGATGGAAGTACATGTTGTTCAACTTTGTGTTAATTATGCATTGACACTATAAATATGACTATTGCTTTTTTAATTAGCTTCCTTTTTCCTTTTTGTGATTCAACGTTGTAATTTGGCACCGCTGCACTACGACTGAATCATATACGTACTCTATAACCTGACTATTAAATATGTGTTTGTCTGTGCATTATGATGCACAAAATTGTGAGCCTCCCTCAAGATGCTATGGCGATTTGGTGGTGGTGTCGGCACTGATTTATCCTGAGTGATGCCCTCACCAAGTGCATCAGCAAGCGGGTACATTCTGTCAAGTTCTTAATTCATTGTACATTTTGAAGCTTCTGATTGGGGAAGGCTGCCATGATGGTATCCAATCCGTGAGTTTTCCAATGCCCAACTCAAGCCACCTATTAGTTTCTTCTGTATATATGTGTTTGATTTGATATTGTCACACTAGCTGGCCTAATCTGACGTGTTGTGCTAATTTTGTTTGTTATCTGTTACGGTCAAAATGAATCTCAACTGTTTCTTAATTTTATTTTGAAATTTCTGTGATCTGTAAAGTTATGCACTTACCTTTATATACCCATATGATCTTGGCAAACAGACGTTGCTTGCTTATTTAAGCAACTCAGTTTTTTTATTGTACTCATTGTGCTAATAGTTAGTTGGTTTGAGGCATGCCAGTTGATTCAAATCAGAAGTGTGAAGATTTGAAGCAATATATTACCATTATCTATTAATTTTCATAGGTGGTTATGTGCTTCTGGATATGTACATTCATGCAAAAATTAGTTTCATGCAGACTTTTTTGATTAGCATTTTCCCCTTTTATTTCTAATACATCAAGTCCACCTTAAAAAATTGTCCATGCGTATCTGATAAAGGTCTAAATTTAATAGCTTAATTTGGTATTCCTTTTTAAAGGATCGTCCCATGGGAGTGCGTTGAGTTAGTGTTGTGGGAAGACATGATTGAAGAGAATCATCTGATAGCTATGGGGACAAAAAATTGTGTGGGAGATGCCATTACAGTCTATGTATTGTTGCCAAAAGCATCTTCGTCAGAGGCCAGCTTGATGAGAATACATGAAGGGATGCCTGGACTACCTGGAAGTTGCTCTACAATGTTGGGTGCAACCGTGCAAGATTTTTTTTGCCCGATTCAAACTCTATTTCTGCAGAACAGGGGTTCGAGTCGGCAACAATGCTGGTGACAGGTCATGGAGGCCATGGAAGGACTGGGAGGTAATTAACACGGGTTCAATTGCATTGTTGCACACTTATTTTCGTGACTTCATGACATGGTACATCACATGCATTTGTGCATGGAAAATGCTATTATATAGTCTTTGTACACAACTACATTTATATGTTGCCTCTGATTAGGTCATGTTGATTGTTACTCTATCGATGGCCATGGAATTCAGATAGCTCTAATATTGGTATTGCAAATATACTAGGTGAGGATAGGTAGGGTGGCATAACAACATGAGAAGAACCCTGAGCACACGAGTGCACTTTGTAGGGGTTCGTAGCATGGGAAAAAAAATTCTATCGCATACAAACAAACAAGCCAAGATCTATCTACTAGATTGTAGCAACGAGTCGATGGAATAACTTACCCTCGAAGATTCCAAAGTGTTTAACGAGAGCAGATTCTCGTGGATGATGTAGTCGTACTCTTCCCGATCTCAAGGTCGCGTAGACGATCCTTTCGGCGCCACGTTCCGGTAGCGCTCCCGCAGTCGGTCACACGTTCGGTACTCGACGAAGACCTTCCTCTCCCTTGTTTCAGCAGGCAGCGGAGGTTGTAGCACTCTCCTCGCGATTCCGGCAGCACAACGGCGTGGTACCGGAAGTAGAGGGGAGATCTCGCAGGGCTTCGCTTTAAGCCGGAGCGAGTATGGTGGAGTATGAGAGAGCTTTAGTGGTCTAGGGTTTAGACACACCAATTAGAAGACTCTAAACCGGAAGCTAGGGCAATTAGAAGCTCTAAACTTGACGGCTCTAAACCGGAGGCTGTGGCTAGGGTTTAGATCTAGAGGATAGGAACTTGTGTGTGCTAGGAGGGAGCCCTGCCCCTCCTTATATAGATGGAGTGGCCGGCCGGCCAAGGGGAGGGAGGGGAGTCCCTCCCCAACTCGGCCTAGGTGGTGCGCCGCCGGTTGGAGGAGGGTCTCCCTCCCCAACTCGGTTTCCCACTCCTCCTCCTCTTTCCGAAACTTGCCGTTTGACTTTCAAACTAGCCGTTTGACTTTTCAAACTAGGATTTGAATAAACCCTTTATTTCGGGCAGCGAAGACACTTAGTACATGATGCAATCATACCAACTTGATATAACACACTCATGTACCCCTTCCCTCCCGGAGTGCCGGACATTCCGGAACCTTCTAGAATGTTCCCGATGAAAACACTGGAATCATTCCGTAACTCCGAAACGGGACTTTCCTTATATGAATCTTATTCTCCGGATCTCCTCGTGATATCCCGGATCCCATCCGAGACTCCGAACAACATTCGGTCTCTTTCTCATCATTCCATAACTACTCAAACAACGTCGAATCCTTAAGTGTGTCTCCCTACGGTTCGTGAATTACGCGGACATGATCGAGACACTTCTCCGATCAATAACCAATAGAGGAATCTGGAAATTCATATGGCTCCCACATACTTCTACGATTACTTTGCGATCGAATGAACCACTTACATACGATACCAATTTCCCTTTGTCTCACGATAGTTTACTTATCCGAGGTTATGATCGTCGGTATCTCTGCATACCTAGTTCAACCTCATTACTGATAAGTACTCTTTTCTCGTTCCCGTGATATGTGATCCCTTGTGAGCCAGTCACATGCTTGCAAGCTAATTGGATGACATTTCACCGAGAGGGCCCAGAGTATATCTATCCGTCATATGGATGGACAAATCCCACTCTTGATCCATGTGTTTCAACCAATACTTTCCGAACACTCAATGCCACCTTTATATCCACCCTGTTACGGTGTGGTGTTTGATGACATCAAAGCATCCATCCGGTAAAGGTGATATGCATGATCTCATGGTCGAAGGAATTAGGTTACTATGTATCAGAAAGCATATAGCAACTGAACTAATGAAATGACTTGATCTTTATGCTACGCTTATCTACAGGAGTATGTCCACCATATCATTCTCCTAATGACATGATCTTGTTGTTAATAACATCTCAATGTTCATGATAGGGAAACCACGATCATCTATTAACCAACAAGCTAGTATAATATAGAGGCTTTACCAGGGACTTCAAATTGAGTTTACAAATCACACAAGTATTAATGTTTCCTTGTTAATACCATTATAGCATGAATGTAAACATTTATCATAAACACGAAGATATAATAATAACTACATTTATTATTGCCTCTAGGGCATATCTCCAACAGTCTCCCACTTGCACTAGAGTCATCTAATCTAGATTACATGGTAATATACCGAACACCCATGGCAGTTTGGTGTTGGTCATGTTTTGCCCTCGGGAGAGGTTTAGTCAACGGATCCGCCACATTCAGATATGTGTGTACTTTGCAAATCTTTATATCCCCATCTTGGATATGTTCTCGAATAGCGTGAAAACGTAGCTTGATATGCTTCAGCTTCTTGTGTGACCTTGGTTCTTGCGCATTGGCTATGGCGCCCATGTTATCACAGTAGATAGACATTGGGTCCAGCGCACTAGGAACCACACCCAGCTCTGTAATGAACTCTTTCATCCATATCGCTTCTTGTGAAGCCTCCGAAGCAGCCATGTATTCCAATTCAGTTGAAGATCTCGCCACAACACTTTGCTTTGCACTCCTCCAGCTAACTGCTGCACCATTCAAAATAAATACATATCCAGATTGTGATTTAGAATCATCCGGATCGGTGTTCCAACTAGCATCGGTGTAACCATTAACAACGAGCTGTTCATCACCTCCATAAGAAAGAACCATATCCTTAGTTCTTCTCAAGTACTTAAGGATGTTTTTGACCGCTGTCCAATGATCCACTCCTGAATCACTTTGATATCTGCTAGTCAAACTAACAGCATATGCAATATCGGGTCTAGTACATAGCATGGCATACATTAGAGATCCTATGGCTGAGGCATAGGGAGTCTTACTCATCCTTTCTCTATCTTCTGCCGATGTCGGACTTTGAGTTTTACTCAAGGTCGTATTGGGCAACATGGGCAAGAACCCTTTCTTGCTATCTTCCATTCCAAACCTCTTTAGAACTTTGTCCAAATATGTACTTTGTGACAATGATATTAGGCGTCTTGATCTATCTCTATAAATCTTTATGCCTAATATATAAGCTGCTTCGCCAAGATCCTTCATTGAAAAACTATTATTCAAATATTCCTTGACACTATTAAGAAGGTCTACATCATTCCCAATCAACAATATGTCATCCACATATAGTACTAAGAATGCTACAGCGCTCCCACTCACTTTCTTGTAAATACAAGCTTCTCCATAAGTTTGTACAAAACCAAAACTTTTGATTACCTTATCAAAACGTTGATTCCAACTTCGGGATGCTTGCTTTAATCCATAGATGGACCGTTGAAGTTTGCATACCTTGTTAGCATCTTTAGGATCGACAAAACCTTTGGGTTGCATCATATACAACTCTTCATCAATGTCCCCATTGAGGAACGCTGTTTTGACATCCATCTGCCATATTTCATAATCGTAATATGCAGCGATTGCTAACATAATCCTCACAGACTTTAGCTTCGCTACTGGTGAGAAAGTCTCATCGTATTCAACTCCTTGAATTTGTCGAAACCCTTTTGCGACAAGTCGAGCTTTATAGACAGTAACATTACCATCAGCATCTGTTTTCTTCTTGAAAATCCATTTGTTCTCGACAGCCTTCCGGCCATCTGGTAAGTCCATCAAAGTCCACACTTGGTTTTCGTACATGGATCCAATCTCGGATTTCATGGCTTCTTGCCATTTATTGGAATCTGGGCTCATCATCGCTTCCTCATATGTCTCAGGGTCATCGGTGTTATCCACCAACATGACACTCATAACGGGATCATACCAATCTGGAGTGGTACGAGTTCTCGTTGACCTGCGAGGCTCTGTAGCAACTTCAACCGAAGTTTCATGATCATCATCATTAGCTTCCTCTCTTATTGGTGCAGCCGCCACAGGAACTTCTTCCGGTGCTGCGCTACTCACAATTTCGAGAGAAGGTTCGACAACCTCGTCGAGTTCTACTTTCCTTCTAGTCACTTCTTTCGAGAGAAATTCCTTCTCTAGAAAGGATCCATTCTTGGCAACGAAGATTTTGCCTTCGGATCTATGATAGAAGGTATACCCAATAGTTTCCTTCGGGTATCCAATGAAGACACATTTTTCCGCTTTGGGTTCAAGCTTGTCCGGCTGTAACTTCTTTACATAGGCTTCACAACCCCAAACTTTAAGGAACGACAATTTAGGTTTCTTCCCAAACCATAATTCATACGGTGTAGTTTCAACGGATTTAGACGGTGCCCTATTTAAAGTGAATGCGGTTGTTTCTAATGCATAACCCCAAAATGATAGCGGTAAATCTGTAAGTGACATCATAGAACGAACCATATCTAAGAGAGTTCGATTACGACGTTCGGACACACCATTACGCTGTGGTGTTCCCGGCGGTGTCAATTGTGAAAGTATCCCGCATTTCTTCAAATGCTCGCCAAACTCGTAACTTAGATATTCACCTCCACGATCAGAACGTAGAAATTTAATCTTCTTGTTACGTTGATTCTCAACCTCACTTTGAAATTCCTTAAACTTCTCGAAAGTTTCGTACTTATGTTTCATGAAATAGATATACCCATATCTACTCAAGTCATCCGTGAAGGTAAGAACATAACGATAACCACCGCGCGATGCCACACTCATTGGACCACACACATCGGTATGTATGATTTCCAATAAGTCCGTAGCTCGCTCCATCATACCAAAAAATGGAGTCTTAGTCATTTTACCCATCAGACATGCTTCGCATCTTTCAAGTGATTCGAAATCAAGTGATTCAAGAAGTCCATCGGAATGGAGTTTCTTCATACGCTTCACTCCAATGTGACCAAGACGACAGTGCCACATATAGGTCGAGTTATCGCTCAATCTCAAACGTTTAGCCTCAATGTTATTAATATGTGTATTTCTACTATCGAGATTCAATAAGAATAGACCATCTATCAAAGGTGCATGTGTATAAAACATATTACTCATATAAATCGAACAACCATTATTCTCGGATTTAAACAAGTAACCGTCTCGCAATAAACAAGATCCTAATATAATGTTCATGCTCAATGCAGGCACTAAATAACAATTATTTAAGTATAAAACTAATCCCGATGGTAGATGAAGGGGTAGCGTGCCGACCGCGATCACATCAACCTTTGATCCGTTTCCCACGCGCATCATCACCTCGTTCTTCTCTAGCTTCCGTCTATTCTGCAGCTCCTGTTTCGAGTTACAAATATGACCAACCGAACCAGTATCAAATACCTAGGCACTACTACGAATGCTAGTGAGATACACATCAATAACATGTATATCAGATATACCTTTCTTCTTGATGTTGCCGTTCTTCAAATCCGCCATGTACTGTGGGCAATTCCGCTTCCAGTGACCTTGTCCCTTGCAGTAAAAGCACTCAGTATCAGGCTTTGGTCCAGCCTTGGTCTTCTTCATCGGCGTGGTAAATTTCTTACCACCCTTCTTAAAGTGTTCCTTTTGCTTAGACTTGCCTTTCTTGAATTTGGTGGTATTATTGACCAACAACACTTGGTGCTCTTTCTTGATCTCCACTTCTGCAGATTTTAGCATGGCAAAGAGTTCTGACAACGTCTTGTTCATGTTCTGCATGTTGTAGTTCATCACAAAGTTCTTGTAACTTGGTGGTAGTGATTGGAGGACACGGTAAATCCCCAAAGCATTAGGAATCATAATACCCAATCTTTGAAGTTTGTTTGCGTGCCCAGACATCTTAAGCACATGCTCACTGATGGAGCTGCCTTCTTCCATCTTATAGTTAAAGAACTTTTCAGAAGCCTCATAGCTCTCAATTGCCGCGTGAGTCTCAAAGATCAGTTTGAGGTCACGGACAATATCATGCGGGTCTGAATTCTCAAACCTTTTCTGAAGCTCCGATTCTAAACCATACAAGATAGCACACTGAACTATGGAGTACTGAGTCTTCCGAGTGAGGTAAACGTTCTTTACTTCATCGGTAGCATCAGCTGCAGGCGGGTCACCCAGCGGTGCATCCAGCACATAGGTCAAATTACCAGCTGTGAGGACAATCCTCAAATTGCGGAACCAATCTGCGAAGTTGCTTCCATTGTTTTTCAACTTTTCTTTCTCTAGGAACGCATTAAAATTGATGGTAGGGGCTGCCATTGATCTACAACATATTTGCAATAGTTTAGACTAAGTTTATAACAAATTGAGTTCTAATTAATAATTAAATTAATCTAGGTGAACTCCCACTCAAAACAACATCCCTCACATTGTTTTAGTGATCACACGAACCAAATCCACCATATCAAAACCGATCATCACGAGAGTTGATATAGTTTCAATGGCGAACAATCGACATGTTCATCATATCTACTATATGATTCATGCTTTACCTTTCGGTGATCCGTGTTCCTGAGACCATGTCTGTACATGCTAGGCTCGTCAAGATCAAACCTTAGCTTCCGCATAAGCAAATCTGGCTTGCTTACGTTGTATACACTTGCGGAATCTAACACACCCGATCATCACGTGGTGCTTCGAAACAACAAGCTTTAGCAACGGTGCATACTAAGGGTGAACACTTTAGAACTTGAAATTCATGTGCATGAGGGATCATCTTATAATGCTACCGTCGTCTACTAAGCAATACAAGATGCATAAAGGATTAACATCACATGCAATTCATAATATGTGATATGATATGGCCTTTCTTCTTTGTGCTTCCGATCTCCATCTTCAAGCACGAACATGATCTCCATCATCACTGGCATTGCATCAAGGTCAATGACGCTTCTTCATGGTTGTCGTCCACCAGCTTCAACTATTACAACTACTTTGAATAGACACGCGGGTCTTAACATAAATTAAAGACAGCCATATGGCTCCTGCCGGTTGCCGACTTACAATAAGGAACATTGCATACATCATATATAATCACAATCATGGCCATATCACATCACTGCACACCCCTGCAAAACAAAGTTATACGCCTCTACTTTCTTTGCATATTTTACGTGGTTTGGGGCTTTCCATAAGTGACGTTCTAACTTACGAACAAGAACCACAACATTGATACTAGTATTGTCAATCATCCGTTGTAAATTGGATCTTAACTATGCTAGGAGAAACAGGCACCCGCAAAGCCACTTATGCAATACAAGTTGCATGTCAAACGTGGAGCAAGTCTCATGAACGCTGTCATGTAAGGTTATCCCGGGCCGCTTCATCCCAACATACCGCAAGATGCAAAGTACACAAGAAGCAATCGATAATAAAAGCATCAACGCCCACAATGACCATTGTGTTCTACTCGTGCAACAGATCTACATATAGACACGGCTCTGATACCACTGTAGGGGTTCGTAGCATGGAAAACAAAAAAATTCTATCGCATACAAACAAACAAGCCAAGATCTATCTACTAGATTGTAGCAACGAGTCGATGGAATAACTTACCCTCGAAGATTCCAAAGTGTTTAACAAGAGCAGATTCTCGTGGATGATGTAGTCGTACTCTTCCCGATCTCAAGATCGCGTAGACGATCCTTCCGGCGCCACGTTCCGGTAGCGCTCCCGCAGTCGGTCACACGTTCGGTACTCGACGAAGACCTTCCTATCCCTTGTTCCAGCAGGCAGCGGAGGTTGTAGCACTCTCCTCGCGATTCCGGCAGCACAACGGCGTGGTACCGGAAGTAGAGGGGAGATCTCGCAGGGCTTCGCTTTAAGCCGGAGCGAGTATGGTGGAGTATGAGAGAGCTTTAGTGGTCTAGGGTTTAGACACACCAATTAGAAGGCTCTAAACCGGAAACTAGGGCAATTAGAAGCTCTAAACTTGACGGCTCTAAACCGGAGGCTGTGGCTAGGGTTTAGATCTAGAGGATAGGAACTTGTGTGTGCTAGGAGGGAGCCCTGCCCCTCCTTATATAGATGGAGGGGCCGGCCGGCCAAGGGGAGGGAGGGGAGTCCCTCCCCAACTCGGCCTAGGTGGTGCGCCGCCGGTTGGAGGAGGGTCTCCCTCCCCAACTCGGTTTCCCACTCCTCCTCCTCTTTCCGAAACTTGCCGTTTGACTTTCAAACTAGCCGTTTGACTTTTCAAACTAGGATTTGAATAAACCCTTTATTTCGGGCAGCGAAGACACTTAGTACATGATGCAATCATACCAACTTGATATAACACACTCATGTACCCCTTCCCCCCCGGAGTGTCGGACATTCCGGAACCTTCTAGAATGTTCCCGATGAAAACACCGGAATCATTCCGTAACTCCGAAACGGGACTTTCCTTATATGAATCTTATTCTCCGGACCATTCCGGATCTCCTCGTGATATCCCGGATCCCATCCGAGACTCCGAACAACATTCGGTCTCTTTCTCATCATTCCATAACTACTCAAACAACGTCGAATCCTTAAGTGTGTCTCCCTACGGTTCGTGAATTACGCGGACATGATCGAGACACTTCTTCGATCAATAACCAATAGAGGAATCTGGAAATTCATATGGCTCCCACATACTTCTACGATTACTTTGCGATCGAATGAACCACTTACATACGATACCAATTTCCCTTTGTCTCACGATAGTTTACTTATCCGAGGTTATGATCATCGGTATCTCTGCATACCTAGTTCAACCTCGTTACTGATAAGTACTCTTTTCTCGTTCCCGTGATATGTGATCTCTTGTGAGCCAGTCACATGCTTGCAAGCTAATTGGATGACATTTCACCGAGAGGGCCCAGAGTATATCTATCCGTCATATGGATGGACAAATCCCACTCTTGATCCATGTGTTTCAACCAATACTTTCCGAACACTCAATGCCACCTTTATATCCACCCTGTTACGGTGTGGTGTTTGATGACATCAAAGCATCCATCCGGTAAAGGTGATATGCATGATCTCATGGTCGAAGGAATTAGGTTACTATGTATCAGAAAGCATATAGCAACTGAACTAATGAAATGACTTGATCTTTATGCTACGCTTATCTACAGGAGTATGTCCACCATATCATTCTCCTAATGACATGATCTTGTTGTTAATAACATCTCAATGTTCATGATAGGGAAACCACGATCATCTATTAACCAACAAGCTAGTATAATATAGAGGCTTTACCAGGGACTTCAAATTGAGTTTACAAATCACACAAGTATTAATGTTTCCTTGTTAATACCATTATAGCATGAATGTAAACATTTATCATAAACACGAAGATATAATAATAACTACATTTATTATTGCCTCTAGGGCATATCTCCAACACACTTGAGCCTTCTATCCATGATTATGTCAGAAGTTGGGTTTGGTTGTGAATCCATCTATTGGGACGACATGATTTACCATTCATATGATCTCTACAACTAATATTTGTGGAAAATTGGGTTTCGTACCAGGTCTGCGAAGAGCAAGCTTAACGTATATCGGGTAAAATGCATGTATGAGATCCTTTGCGGATGTGTGGTGAGTATTTATTTAACAACAGCAATAATTCTTCATTTAAGTGCGCAAAAATGATTTCAAATTAAGTTACTACTGGTAAAAATGCAGGGGGAAACCATTGCCAGAGAATAGTGGTTGAGCTCGATGCGGATGGACAACGATGATCAGGTTGCTTTAGACTGACGACAATAGTTGGTATGCTAGAGAAGTGTGGGGAAAATATATGTCCTTGAAGAGATCATTCTAAGAAAGGAGTAGATGGCTAAGTGTGTACGGGTGCTACTAGGGAAAAGTGGTGCAAGGTGGTGTATCGCGTTGATATTAGTGATGCTGGTGACGATTATTTTTGTCTATGAGGCAACTTCGAGCATTCTGTGGCCTGTCATCCATGCTTTGAATGTAAGATAGAAGTAAAATTCTGCTTACATATTAGATATTTGTTTAATTGTTCGCCATTTACTAAACATTCATTTGTTGCATGTTCAGGTCAATACTATATACCTCGCTTTTCCATAAACCTGATGCTGGTTCACCTCAAACAATGAAGGTATGCCGTATGCAATACATTTTTTATATGTCGTATGAAGTATATTTTATGTCTAGCCAAGCTGTATACGTGGATATCTGATCCTTAAAAGTGGGAAATTTTTATTGGAGCTTATCATTGTTCTTATGCGGATCAATTCCTTTGCGCAGCTTCCAGTTATATTGGATGAATAGTTCTTTAAGGACAACAACTGCAAGGATTGTGGAACTCTGCAGAATAATGATCTAGTCTACATCCATGATTTGTTGGCATCAACTACAACTTACTCTTCACACATTGGGTCATGATAGAACTGGAGGCTTTGGCCCTCCACGCGGAGAGGAGTGTGAGACGATGGCTGTCAAGATGCTGGTCTATAACGATAAGGACAACCTGGAGCTGCCTTTCACGTCAGGTGCGTCTCGGTGCAGTAACCCTGAGCCAAGTATGGTGTTGCAGGGCACATGAGGAAGGGAATTTTATTTTCATCACATTTTCCTCATTGTTATGCTCGGCTAGAGATTGCTACATAAGGTATGTGCTGGACAATTTGTGTTGGATATAAGCTGAATCTAGATGCTCCTCAAAGTTAGTTTCAATTACTTTAATTTTTCTTAGAGTGGAAATGAAATATTTGTGTGGATTATTCATGAGTATCTACTTTATTTGATTTCATTCCTTTTGTTGAAACAGAACAAATCATGCGGGGCTGACTCTCCAACCGCTCCTGCCTGAGTTTTAGTTGTCTTTTTGTTTCCTCTAAAACTATAGAGTTCCAGTTCAGAATACTGAGTTTTACATGCCCTGTGTTTATCACTTGACAAACTGGTTAATATCTTAAATAACCTTAAGTTTCACAAATATAACATGGAAGTTCAGGGGCGATTAGATTTAGGAATGACTAACTCTTACAGTAGTTACATTCATGATAAAAAAATAAGTTTGCAAATTTTTCTTCTTGTTAACTATATGATGCTTGTAAAAATATGGTTCAGAATGTGGATGGATGTCCGTATCAGATTAGCATAGCACATGCATATAAGTAGAGTCCAATAAGATAGATATATATCATGTATTTGTTGTTGTATTTAATAGACTCATGGATACATGACTGAAGGTAATATCCAGGAAAGCTCGTATGTCCTAAGTAAAATCCAAAGTTGTTTTAGAAAAGAGAGAATATGTGGTGTTGGCAAAATACAGAGAGTACATAATCCAGCATCATAGCAAGAACGATCATAATTACTTGTACTTGGATGTATTATGAACCGACACGTGCATTTTGGATGTTGATTTTCTAATGAGACCGAAATTTGACTATCTAAAGAAATCACCTAGGATGATATTTGTTTGCTTCCATTGCATAATTTTAAAGAACTTATTTTACTTCGGTAACACTTATTCTAAAGCACATCCTTGCATAAGAATGAACCTGAAGCATTTAGTTCTACTAATAAATTGTACATATTGACTGCCTCTTAGGAGCATAGTAACTGCTTTTCTTTCCTCATTTTCTGCTCAAATTCATTACATATAATGATGCAAGTGATTGACTGATTATGTTTTGGACTTCCACAATCATATCTAATGTTTGTTGTGACCTGTCTCGATTCATTGAGATGTGCATTCTGTGTTGGCTGGTAGGACTTTTAAATTACATGTTGATCTTCAAAGGAATTTATGATGGCAGTTTTAGTTATACAAAGCTTCTAACCTGATCTCGATTCACTCCCAGGTCTATAACTTCTAACCTGATCTCGCCTTACAAATGCCTCATAGAGATGTATAATTTCTAAACTTCTTGCCATGTATTTTTTAGATTATTATGTAGGGAAGACTCAATTGGATTCCAATAAATGGTGGAATGATACTATGTTCGTTTTGAATATCTGCTATATTATGTGGAGAGGTGATAGTAATGTTTCGTAATTGAGATGGTTACGGACGTATGCTATTAGGATTGTACGTCCTGATGCTAGAGCTAGGTGGGGTGCCATTCCCTTTGGTGCTCTTAGCCTCGGCCGACACTATGTGCGTCCGTGTGGTCTAGGTATTCTACGTGTTGCGCATGGAGGTTGGCGAGTCAGCACTTTGAGGACCTAGAGCTGATATTGTGCACTTCATTTGCGATAAAAACAATGTGTGCCACCCATGTATGTATAATGCTGATGTAATACACATATTGCCCCATTTTGGGAAAAGCCAATCTGAAATCCAATAAGGAACTTGGAATTATTTGTGATCTTGTCCTAATTGTGGGAAACTTTCATCTTGCTACTGAATCTCAGTACTACATAATACAATTTTTTCGCTCCAACTCTACTGTTGTGTTTCTCAAAAGATGAGAGGATCTGGATTTGAAGACACCGTGTTTCTTCTCATGTTATGAGCTGATCTCTTAAATGAACACTTGTTTGTTATTGTAGATGTTATTATACTACATGAGTAAACAAATATTTGTGTAATGCTTGTTATTGTAGTTCTAATTAAACTAGAACTATGGTTGATGTATCTGATGTTCCATGTTTTGTTGAGATAATAGTATGTGAACCATTAGAGATCACTACTTGTTGGGATGTGCATGTGTGTGTGAGTGAGTGTAAACAAGGAGGTTCCAGAATTTTCCCCAAGGATGGTTCTAGAATTTTGCATAGTATCCTAGACTACATTGTTGCAGGTATCTTTTCTCTATCTTTGCTCATGATGTGCACATATCACAATCGATTCTTGTCTGGTTAGTCTCAGAACGATCGAGCTTGTGGTTTGGGGGTGTTTGTGAGGAGGAAGCACTGACATTCGCTTCGTGTTCTCCAGCCTCGATTTCATCACATCGACACATGCTTGTGTGTCTTGCTAGGCGCAACATATTCACAGTTAAGGGCATAAAAAATTACAATCATCCCGTAGCAACGCATGGGCATTTTACTAGTAGAAAATAAAAAGATCATTGAGATGCTCATTGTTTGCTTGCCTTGTCATTTTGGTTATGGGAAAACTCCTGTACCATGTGCAAGGGGTACCCCGTTGGCGTTCTCTATGATACACATGTACTTACTATAACAAGAACTTACAAGTTACTAAAGTTGAGTAGCATGAGGTGCGGCCCTCGTATTAAAGGGACATGAGATTGCCAACTTATACTTTGTCAAGCATATACTCCATAGTTTGTTCACTTTAACCTTAATCACTTCAAGATGCTTATGATAGGGGCAATGAGGGTTGAAAGCTAACAAGTACCATAATTTTTGGAAGCTCTTTTTGAGACTTGAAATCCCTGCCTTCCCTTTTATGATGGGCCTTTCTTCCACCATTATATCGAGTCTCCACTTTCTACCTTCAGGCACCCGTTAAGAGAGCATAGTTGCCATTATTAGTTCTATGTGTAGTGTGTTGGAGATATGCCCTAGAGGCAATAATAAAAGTGGTTATTATTATATCTTTGTGTTTATGATAAATGTTTACATTCATGCTATAATAGTATTAAACTGAAAACATTAATACTTGTGTGATTTGTAAACTAAATTAGAGTCCCTAGTAAAGCCTCTTTGTAATACTAGCTTGTTGGTTAATAGATGATCGTGGTTTCCCGATCATGAGCATTGAGATGTTGTTAACAACAAGATCATATCATTAGGATAATGGTATGATGGACATACTCCTATAGATAAGCGTAGCATTAAGATCAAGTCATTTCAATAGTTCGTTTGCTATAAGCTTTTTGATACATAGTAACCCAATTCCTTCGACCATGAGATCATGCTAATCACCATCACCGGAAGGATGCTTTGATGATATAAAACACCACACCGTAACTGGGTGGCTATAAAGGTGGCATTGAGTGTTCGGAAAGTATGGGTTGAGGCACATGGATCAAGAGTGGGATTTGTCCATCCATATGACGGATAGATATTCTTTGGGCCCACTCGGTGGAATGTCATCCAATTAGCTTGCAAGCATGTGACTGGATCACAAGGGATCACATATCATGGGAACGAGAAAATAGTACTTATCGGTAACGAGGTTGAACTAGGTATGCAGAGATACCGACGATCAAAACCTCGGATAAGTAAACTATCATGAGACAAAGGGAAATTGGTATCGTATGTAAGTGGTTCATTCGATCGCAAAGTAATCGTAGAAATATGTGGGAGCCATATGAATTTCCAGATTCCTCTATTGGTTATTGATCGGAGAAGTGTCTCGGTCATGTCTACATAATTCACGAACTGTAGGGAGACACACTTAAGGATTCGATGTTGTTTAGTAGATATGGAATGTTAAAAGGGATACCGAATGTTGTTCGGAGTCTCGAATGGGATCCGGGATATCATGAGGAGATCCAAAATGGTCCGGAGAAGAAGATTCATATAAGGAAAGTCCGATTCCGGAGTTCGGGAAAGTTTTCGATGTTTTCATCGGAGAGGTTCTAGAAGGGTCTAGAAGGTTCACCGGTCCGGAAGGAGAATGGTCCATGAATGTGTCATGGATAAGTGGAATTATTGGATCATATACTAGGTCACTTGGTATGTGCATTTGCTAGAGAGAATTAAAGCTCTAAATTGAAAGTCAAACGGGAGTTTGAAAAGTCAAACTGGAACAATGGTTTCCTAGTGGAAGAAGGAACAAGTCCTTTTCTCAATCCAGCTTGGGTTTGGGTTTGGATTCAAACCCACCCCTCCCAAGGCTGCCCCCTCTCATAAATATAGGGTGAGGGCTTCCCCAAAGCACATAAGCCCTAGCCCCTCTCCCCGCACACGAGTCATCGCCGCGGCCATAGCCCTGCCGCTCACCGCCGCCGCCGCCTCCCCATGCCGCCACGCCACCGCCATTTCGTCGCCGCCGCCCTAGCCGTCGCCGACACCTCCTCCTCCTCCCGGTCATCTAAACCCTAGATCTCCGGGAAACCCTAATCCACCATAACTCGCACCGGCTTAGGCGAAGCCCTGCGGGATCTTCCCTCTACTTCCGACACCACGTCGTTGTGCTGCCGGAATCACGAAGGGAGAACTACAACCTCCGCTGCCTGCTGGAACAAGGGAGAGGAAGGTCTTCATCGAGTACCGAACATGGAAGCGCTGCCGGAACGCAGCGCCGGAAGGATCGTCTACGCGATCTTGAGATCGTCAAGTGTACGACTACATCACCCACGAGAATCTGCTCTTGTTAACCGCTTTGGAATCTTTGAGGGTGAGTGCTTCTATCGACTCGTTGCTACAATCTAGTAGATAGATCTTGGCTTGTTTGTGTGCATGCGGTAGAATTTTTTTGTTCTCCATGCTATGAACCCCTACAGTGGTATCAGAGTCGTGTCTATATGTAGATCTGTTGCACGAGTAGAACACAATGGTCATTATGGGCGGTGGTGCTTTTATTATCAATTGCTTTTTGTGTACTTTGCATCTTGCGGTATGATGGGATGAAGCGGCCCGGGATAACCTTACATGACATCGCTCATGAGACTTTCTCCATGCTCAACATGCAACTTGTATTGCATAAGTGGCTTTACGGGTGTCTGTCTCTCCCATCATAGTATAGATTCAATTTACAATGGGCACTTGATAGTTCAAGCATCAACGTTGTGGTTCTTGTTCGTAAGTTAGAACGACACTTATTGAAAGCCCCAAACCACGTAAAATATGCAAAGAAAATTAGAGGCGTCTAACTTTGTTTTGCAGGGGTGTGTTGTGATGTGATATGGCCATGATTGTGATTATATATGATGTATGCAATGTTCCTTATTGTAAGTTGGCAACCGGCAGGAGCCATATGGTTGTCCTTTAAATTCCATTAAGACCTGCGTGTCTATTCAAAGTAGTTGTAATAGTTGAAGCTGGTGGAATACAATCATGAAATGGCGCCATTGACCTTGACGCCATACCGGTGATGATGGAGATCATGTTCGTGCTTGAAGATGGAGATCGGAAGCACAAGAAGAAAGGCCATATCATATCACATATTATGAATTGCATGTGATGTTAATCCTTTTATGCATCTTGTATTGCTTAGTTCACGACGGTAGGATTATAAGATGATCCCTCAAGCACACAATTTCAAGTTTTAAAGTGTTCATCCTTAGTAAGCACTATGGCTAAAGCTCGTTGTTTCGAAGCAGCACGTGATGATCAGGTGTGTTAGATTCTGTGAGTGTATACAACGTGAGCAAGCCAGATTTTCTCATGCGGAAGCTAAGGTTTGATCTTGACGAGCCTAGCATGTACAGACATGGTCTTGGAACACGGATCACCGAAAGGTAAAGAATGAGTCATATAGAAGATATGATGAACATGTTGATTGTTTGCCATTGAAGCTACATCAACTCTCGTGATGATTGGTTTTGATGTGGTGGATTTGGTTCGTGTGATCACTAAAACAATTTGAGGGATATTGTTTTGAGTGGGAGTTCACCTAGATTAATTTAACTATTAATTAGAACTTAATTTGTCATAAACTTAGTCTAAACTATTGCAAAAATGTTGTAGATCAATGGCGGCCCCTACCATCAATTTTAATGCGTTCCTAGAGAAATAAAAGTTGAAAAATAATGGAAGCAACTTCGCGGATTGGTTCTGCAATTTGAGGATTGTCCTCAATGCTGGTAATTTGACCTATGTGTTGGATGCACCACTGGGTGACCCGCCTGCATCTAATGCTACCGATGAGGTAAAGAATGTTTTCCTCGCTCGGAAGAATCAGTACTCCACAGTTCAGTGTGCTATCTTGTATGGTTTGGAATCGGAGCTTCAGAAAAGGTTTGAGAACCATGACCCACATGATATTGTCCGTGAACTCAAAATGATATTTGAGGCTCATGCGGCAGTTGAGAGTTATGAGGCTTCTGAAAAGTTCTTTAACTGCAAGATGGAAGAGGGCAGCTCCATCAGTGAGCACGTGCTTAAGATGTCTGGGCACGCAAGTAAACTCCAAACCTTGGGTATAGTGATTCCTAATGCCTTGGGGATTCACCGTGTCCTCCAATCACTACCACCAATTTACAAGAACTTTGTGATGAACTACAAATATGCAAAACATGGACAAGTCGTTGACAGAACTCTTCTCCATGTTAAAGTCTGCAGAAGTGGAGATCAAGAAAGAGCACCAAGTGTAGTTGGTCAATAAGACCACCAAATTTAAGAAGCAAGGCAAGTCTAAGAAAAAGGGAAACTTCAAGAAGGGCGGTAAGAAAGTTACCGCGCCGGTGAAGAAGACCAAGGCTGGGCCTATGCCTGATACTGAGTGCTTTTACTGCAAATGAGAGGGTCACTGGAAGCGGAATTTCCCAAAGTACTTGGCGGATTTGAAGAATGGCAACATCAAGAAGAAAGGTATATCTGATATACATGTTATTGATGTGTATCTCACTAGTACTCGTAGTAGTGCCTAGGTATTTGATACTGGTTCGGTTGCTCATATTTGTAACTCGAAACAGGCACTACAGAATAAACGGAAGCTAGCGAAGAACGAGGTGACGATGCGCGTTGGAAATGGATCAAAGGTTGATGTGATCGCGGTCGGCACGCTACCTCTTCATCTACCATCGGGATTAGTTTTATACTTAATTAATTCTTATTTGGTGCCTACGTTGAGCATGAGCATTATATCTGGATCATGTTTATTGCGAGACGGTTACTTGTTTAAGTTCGAGAATAATGGTTGTTCGATTTATATGAGTAATATATTTTATGCACATGCACCTTTGATAGATGGTCTATTCTTATTGAATCTCGATTGTGGAAATTGTTGGAATTATGCCCTAGAAGCAATAATAAAGATGTTATTATTATAATTCTTGTTCATGATAAAGTTTATATTCCATGCTAGAATTGTATTAAGCGGAAACATTAATACTTGTGTGGTTTGTGAACAACACCGTGTCCCTAGTACGCCTCTATGGACTAGCTCATTGATCAATGATGGTTAAGGTTTCCTAACCATGGACATGAGTTGTCAATTGATAATGAGATCATATCATTGGGAGAATGATATGGTGGACAGACCCAAACTAAGCAAAGCAATTAGATCGTGTCATTGTGTTCATCTTTGCGAAGCTTTTCCTATGTCAAATATTGTATTCCTTAGACCATGAGATAATGCAACTCCCTGGTATCGGAAGAAAGCTTTGAGGTCATCAAACGTCATCCTATGAGAGGGTGATCATAAAGGTGTCTCTCAGGTGATCGGAAAGTATCTGTTGGGTTGTATGTATCGAGATGGGATTTGTCAAGTCGGAGAGATATACTTCGGGCCCACTCGGTAATCGATATCAACACCGCTTGCAAGCATGTGGTTAAGGAGTTAATCACAAAGTGATATCGGATTACGGAATGAGTAAAGTACTTGCTGTGAACGAGATTGAACTAGGTATGACGATACCGACGATCGAATCTCGGGCAAGTAAAATATCGCGAGACAAAAGGAATATATATATGGGATTGATTGAATCCTGGCATCGTGGTTCATCCGATATGATCATCGATGAATGTGTGGGAGTCAATATGGGTGCCTAGACCCCGCTGTTGATTATTGATAGAAGATCATGTCTGCATATTCTCGAACCCGCAGGGTCACACACTTAACGTGTCTCGACGCTAGGATAGATTGGATAATTGGTTTATGAATTTTTGTTCGGAGTCTCGGATGGGATCCGGGACATCACGAGAGGTTCCGGAATGGTCCGGAGAATAAGATTCATATAAGGCAGTGCAGTTTTTGGAATTCGGAATTGTTCCGGATTAATCGGTATTGTACTGGAAGCTTCTAGAACCTTCCGGAAGGGGGCCAACGTGGTCCCACCTTCCGGGAGGGGGCATGGGCCTATGAGGGGGTGTCCTGGCCGCATTGGGCCAAGGGCACAAGGACCCATAGGGCCCAACCGATCCTAGAGAGTTTAAATCGTTTAAACTAGAGATAAGATAAGATAGGATTTCTAGATAAGGGAGAGTTTAAATTGTTTAAACTAGAGATAGGCTTGGAGGAGAGGCTAGGGCTGGCCGCACCCCCCCTCTATATATAGAGGGCTGGTGTGCCCCCCTCTCACACCCTTACACCTTCCTCCAAACCCAGTTGCCCTGCTGCCCTTCCTCTCTCCCTCCCGACTGTTTGTAGGCGAAGCCCTGCGGCGGAAATTCTCCACCATATACACCACGCCGTCGTGCTGTAGATCCAATCTATCTCTCCACCATACTTGCTGGTCCGAGGAAGGAGGAGACGTCGAGGTGCCGCACGTGTGCATCTCACGGAGGCACCGCCACTTGTGGTGCTAGATCGGATCGGATCGCGAGGAGGAGAAGCGAGTACGACTACATCACCCACGTTCCGACGAACGTTCCGCTGTGCGAATCTTCAAGGGTATGAAGATCTAATCCAATCTCTCTCATTGTTTGCATCTCCTAGATTAGATCTTGGCTTTCCCTCTGTTCGCTTCCGTAGAAAATTTTGATTTACTATGCTGCGAAACCCTTCAGAAATACACTGTAACATCCCAAAAATCATATTTCAAAACTCATTCATATCAGCCTTGCATCCTTCATTCATTTAGGGTTTTTCTCAAAATCATTTAGAAACAGAAGTTTATGCTATGATTTCATGTGAGCAAATTCACCTCAGTTGGCCATCACCCTTTGAGACTTGAATGTTTAGGAACTTGTTTGCTTGCCTCCATTGATGAAAGATTTAAGTGTAGTGGTTTGACCCAAAGTTTTCATTTTAGAAATAGTTTCAAAACCCATATTTCAAACATTTGCAAATAGAAGCAAAGCTTCTATTTGTTTGAAACCCAAGCTTGACCAGGCCCTTACAAGGTAACCACATGGTGAATTGACTGTTTTGAAACCACAGTACCCTGCAAAAAATCCCCAGAGTTGTTTGAATTCAAATAGGATTTGAATTCATATTTAAATCATTCCTGAAAACCTAAATGGAAAAAAAAAGACTTAAACAAAGGAAAAAGGCCGAGCGCCAGGTTTTAGGCCCAGCATCGAATCGAGCCCAACAAGCCCACCCGGGGGTTCTCTTTTCCTCTCGCACGCGCCAACGCACCCAGACGGTCACTGACGACCAGACCCCACCCTCACTTCGCGTACATCGCTGACGAGCGGGCCCTGCCCACGCTGTCCTCGTCTTCCCCAAACCGCGCCCGCGACCACGTCGCAGCGGCAGTCATGGCCGGTAATGGCGCGGCATAATTGGGCATTAATCCGCGAGCGTTTCTTGTCGAGGCTCCGGCTATAAGATCCCCACCTCCTAGCGGCCATTTTCCCCCAGTCAATTCTGCCTTCACGCCACCAGGCTGCCCACGACTCACACAACACCGCCGCAGACAGAGCTCACTCCGGCGAGCGATTACGGTGAGCTCCGTGCGCCCCTTCCTCTCTAATTCGTTCGAGCCATTTCGCAATCTCCTCGCGCACCTTCTGACCCCACTAGTTCATCCTGTACTGCCCCAGGTCGCCGTTCCCGCTCGACGCCGCAAGCATCTGACGACCACCTCGACTCCGGCGACCAAATCCCGTAAGTCCCGTGCGCCCCTTCACTTCTGACTCACACGAGATTGTTCGCCACGTTCTTGCGCATCTCCTAAACCCCCTGGCTTGTGTTAGGGCGACGCGGAACCTCGGCAACTACTCCGACAACAACCACCCGACGCCGCTCGTAACTCCGACGAGCAATCCTCGCCGTGTCAGCACGCCCCTCCGCAAACTAGTACCACGTCGAGCTTCAGCACGCCTTTGCAGATCTGGTAAGCACCTTCTTGCATCCTGGAACGGTCTGGAACGCTAGCACCGCCGTAGACCGAACGCTCCGCCGCTCGCTGCCGCCGCGCGCCGCCAGGACATGGTCGCTTGCTCGCGCGCCGTTGGATCTTGATCCAAGCGTTAGGATAGATTCATTAATTGGCGAAGAGGTACGCGATCTGGAGCGTGCGATCTAGTTAGATCCTGCGGCTACGGAGCTCGATCCGGTGCGAACCGGTACGCACCAGTGAGGTTGCGACGCGTGGCTAGGGTTAGAACTGAAAACAGATTTAAAATCAGATTTTGATCCAATTTTCAAATGCTTATAACTTTTGAATGCCACGTTAGAATTTTGTAAACTTTATACCGTTGGATTCAGTAAGACAAGACCTTTCTGAATATCCAATGTGTTTAGCAAATAGTAACCATTAGAATGACTTTATTTGTAGAAACTTGTTTAAGGCTATTTTGAGTATAGATTTAGTTTAGTATTTGGTTTTAGGGTTAAGTAAGTTTAGTTGGCAAACTTGTGACTTGTTAAGTTTACTTGCACATGCTTGGTAGAGTTTTCAAAAAATCACCACTTAGTAATTTCATGCATGCATGCATTCATACTATTTTGTTTGTATATATTTGTGTGTAATTGTGTGCTACAACTTTGTATGTAGATTTTGCTAGTGATTGTGATTGTGACGAGTGCTACTCTCCTCATTACCAAGGCAAGTGATATCTTCATGAATATTCCATTCCTATATTTTATACCGCATTAGATATATTTTGCTAAGACTTGCATGCTACTTTTGCCAAATGCTATGATGGGAAATCCTATGTAGTTGTAGAATTGCTAGGATTTTTCCTAAGTTAAGTTACATACCATGCTTAGCCTAGCTACTAGCAAACAAGGGTTGGAATAAACTATTCATGATATGATGACTAAAATTCTAAGTCATGAGACTTATGTTTTCTTAATAAAACCACTAAGTTAATAAACCTCCTGGGTGGAATGGAAAGATGGGATATGTTGAGTGGTTACACAAGGCCAGGGGACTGGTGAACCTTGTGTATCTCACTTGTGGAAAGCCACCCAGGAAACAAAGGGATTTGGAGGCCAAGTGTTGAGAAGGCTTACAGTGCAACCACTTGGCAATATGGGCTCTGCCATGATCATATAGGTTGCTAGAACTTAGTCACTTGGACAGATGGTGGTAGTGGGGATGATAGGTTGGAGCGCGTCCATTTGACTAAGGAAAGGCTTCTGAAAGGTCCTGTCTTGGGAAACCAAGTCTGGTGGGGAAAGTGCACAACCTCTGCAGATGGAAAATCTAAGTACTTAGCCTTGTCCAAGGCAATGGACAAATTGAGCATCAAGACATGGAAGCTACAAGAATCTCATCACTCCAACTTCTAAGTAAAACTTGTGGGTGAACAAGGGTGAAAGGGTCTTCAGTCCTTGATTGGTAGATGCCTCGAGAAGGATCTTCAGTCTTTGATTGGTAGATGCCTTGGGAAAGTTTTGGTAAAGAAAACTTAGTATTTTCAACTGATAGGAAAATTCTATTTTCAAGCAAAGCAAGCCAAGCTACACTTAGCCAAAATGCATGTAGTAATATAGTCCACTTAAAATTTACTAAGGTATCACTTGCCAATACTATTCCAAAGTATTGACCCACTGTGGCTGTAACTTGTGATGTTGCAGGTTACTCCGATGATGATTAGGAGTCATGAGTCTACACTCAACATGCTTGCCTGTGGCACATGAAGATGAAGACTTGTGTTTATTTACTTATTTCAAAAACTCTTGTATTAGGCCTTTGGCCATGAGTTGTAAAGACTTTGTTTTATCTCTGGAATGGATGTAATAAATGACCTTTGTATCTGTGTACTTCATCTTAAACTGTGGATGCTAGCATTGATCCAGGGACTAGCATTGCAATCACAGGGATCCTTTCCTTTACAAAGGAGGGATCTTACATACACACATTAATAACATTGAAGCTAAACGTTTGAAAATGAGCGATAACTCGACCTATATGTGGCACTGTCGTCTTGGTCATATTGGAGTGAAGCGTATGAAGAAACTCCAGTCCGATGGACTTCTTGAATCACTTGATTTCGAATCACTTGAAATATGCGAAGCATGTCTGATTGGTAAAATGACTAAGACTCCATTTTTTGGTATGATGGAGCGAGCTACGGACTTATCGGAAATCATACATACCGATGTGTGTGGCCCAATGAGTGTAGCATCGCGCGGTGGTTATCATTATGTTCTTACCATCATGGATGACTTGAGTAGATATGGGTATATCTATTTCATGAAAGATAAGTCCAAAACTTTCGAGAAGTTTAAGGAATTTCAAAGTGAGGTAGAGAATCAACGTAACAAGAAGATTAAATTTCTACGATCTGATCGTGGAGGTGAATATCTAAGTTACGAGTTTGGCGAGCATTTGAAGAAATGCGGAATACTTTCACAATTGACACCGCCGGGAACACCACAGCGTAATGGTGTGTCCGAACGTCGTAATCGAACTCTCTTAGATATGGTTCGTTCTATGATGTCACTTATAGATTTACCGCTATCGTTTTGGGGTTATGCATTAGAAACAGCCGCATTCACTTTAAATAGGGCACCATCTAAATCCGTTGAAATGACACCGTATGAATTATGGTTTGGGAAGAAACCTAAATTGTCGTTTCTTAAAGTTTGGGGTTGTGAAGTTTATGTAAAGAAGTTACAGCCGGAAAAAGCTTGAACCCAAAGCAGAAAAATGCGTCTTCATAGGATACCCGAAAGAAACTATTGGGTATACTTTCTATCATAGATCCGAGGGCAAAATTTTCGTTGCCAAGAATGGATCCTTTCTAGAGAAGGAATTTCTCTCGAAAGAAGTGACTATAAGGAAAGTAGAACTCGACGAGGTTGTTGAACCTTCTCTCAAACTTGCGAGTAGCGCAACACCGGAAGTAGTTCCTGTGGCTCCTGCACCAATAAGAGAGGAAGCTAATGATGTTGATCATGAAACTTCGGTTTAAGTTACTACGGAACCTCGCAGGTCGACGATAACTTGTACCACTCCTGATTGGTATGATCCCGTTATGAGTGTCATGTTGGTGGACAACACCGATGACCCTGCGAAATATGAGGAAGCGATGATGAGCCCAGATTCCAATAAATCGCAAGAATCCATGAAATCCGAGATTGGATCCATGTACGAAAACCAAGTATGGACTTTGGTGGACTTACCGGATGGCCGGAAGGCTGTCGAGAATAAATGGATTTTCAAAAAGAAAACAGATGCTGATGGTAATGTTACTGTCTATAAAGCTCGACTTGTCGTAAAAGGGTTTCGACAAATTCAAGGAGTTGACTATGATGAGACTTTCTCACCAGTAGCAAAGCTAAAGTCTGTGAGGATTATGTTAGCAATCGCTGCATATTATGATTATGAGATATGGCAGATGGATGTCAAAACAACGTTCCTCAATGGAGACATTGATGAAGAGTTGTATATGATGCAACCCAAAGGTTTTGTCGATCCTAAATATGCTAACAAGGTATGCAAACTTCAACGGTCCATATATGGATTGAAGCAAGCATCCCGGAGTTGGAATCGACGTTTTGATAAGGTAATCAAAATCTTTGGTTTTATACAAACTTATGGAGAAGCTTGTATTTACAAGAAAGTGAGTGGGAGCTCTATAGCATTCTTAATACTATATGTAGATGACATATTGTTGATTGGGAATGATGTAGACCTTCTTAATAGTGTCAAGGATTATTTGAATAATAGTTTTTCAATGAAAGATCTTGGTGAAGCAGCTTACATATTAGGCATAAAGATTTATAGAGATAGATCGAGACGCCTAATATCATTGTCACAGAGTACATATTTGGACAAAGTTCTAAAGAGGTTTGGAATGGAAGATAGCAAGAAAGGGTTCTTGCCCATGTTGCCCAATACGACCTTGAGTAAAACTCAAAGTCCTGCAACGGCAGAAGATAGAGAAAGGATGAGTAAGACTCCCTATGCCTCAGCCATAGGATCTCTTATGTATGCCATGCTATGTACTAGACCCGACATTGCATATGCTGTTAGTTTGACTAGCAGATATCAAAGTGATCCAGGAGTGGATCATTGGACAGCGGTCAAAAACATCCTTAAGTACTTGAGAAGAACTAAGGATATGGTTCTTTCTTATGGAGGTGATGAACAGCTCGTTGTTAATGGTTACACCGATGCTAGTTGGAACACCGATCCAGATGATTCTAAATTTCAATCTGGATACGTATTTACTTTGAATGGTGCAGCAGTTAGCTGGAGGAGTGCAAAGCAAAGCGTTGTGGCGAGATCTTCAACTGAATTGGAATACATAGCTGCTTCGGAGGCTTCACAAGAGGCGATATGGATGAAGGAGTTCATTACAGAGCTCGGTGTGGTTCCAAGTGCGCTGGACCCAATGTCTATCTACTGTGATAACATGGGCGCCATAGCCAATGCGCAAGAACCAAGGTCACACAAGAAGCTAAAGCACATCAAGCTATGTTTTCACGCTATTCGAGAGCATGTCCAAGATGGTGACATAAATATTTGCAAAGTACACATAGATCTGAATATGGCGGATCCGTTGACTAAACCTCTCCCGAGGGCAAAACATGACCAACACCAAACCGCCATGGGTGTTTGGTATATTATCATGTAATCTAGATTAGTTGACTCTAGTGCAAGTGGGAGACTATTGGAGATATGTCCTAGAGGCAATAATAAAAGTGGTTATTATTATATCTTTGTGTTTATGATAAATGTTTACATTCATGCTATAACAGTATTAAACTGGAAACATTAATACTTGTGTGATTTGTAAACTAAATTAGAGTCCCTAGTAAAGCCTCTTTGTAATACTAGCTTGTTGGTTAATAGATGATCGTGGTTTCCCGATCATGAGCATTGAGATGTTGTTAACAACAAGATCATATCATTAGGAGAATGGTATGATGGACATACTCCTAAAGATAAGCGTAGCATTAAGATCAAGTCATTTCAATAGTTCGTTTGCTATAAGCTTTCTGATACATAGTAACCTAATTCCTTCGACCATGATATCATGCTAATCACCATCATCAGAAGGATGCTTTGATGACATCAAACACCACACCGTAACTTGGTGGCTATAAAGGTGGCATTGAGTGTTTGGAAAGTATGGGTTGAGGCACATGGATCAAGAGTGGGATTTGTCCATCCATATGATGGATATATATGCTATGGGCCCTCTCGGTGGAATGTCATCCAATTAGCTTGCAAGCATGTGACTGGCTCACAAGGGATCACATATCACGGGAACGAGAAAAGAGTACTTATCGTTAACGAGGTTGAACTAGGTATGCAGAGATACCGACGATCAAAACCTCGGATAAGTAAACTATCGTGAGACAAAAGGAAATTGGTATCGTATGTAAGTGGTTCATTCGATCACAAAGTAATCGTAGAAATATGTGGGAGCCATATGAATTTCTAGATTCCTCTATTGATTATTGATCGGAGAAGTGTCTCGGTCATGTCCGCATAATTCACGAACCGTAGGGAGACACGCTTAAGGATTCGATGTTGTTTAGTAGATATGGAATGTTAATAGGGATACCGAATGTTGTTCGGAGTCTCGGATGGGATCCGGGATATCATGAGGAGATCCGGAATGGTCCGGAGAATAAGATTCATATAAGGAAAGTCTGATTCTAGAGTTCGGGAAAGTTTCCGATGTTTTCATCGGAGAGGTTCTAGAAGGGTCTAGAAGGTTCACCGGTCCGGAAGGAGAATGGTCCATGAATGTGTCATGGATAAGTGGAATGATTGGATCATATCCTAGGTCACTTGGTATGTGCATTTGCTAGAGAGAATTAAAGATCTAAATTGAAAGTCAAACGGGAGTTTGAAAAGTCAAATTGGAACAATGGTTTCCTAATGGAAGAAGGAACAAGTCCTTTTCTCAATCCAACTTG
Organism: Avena sativa; assembly: GCA_916181665.1. Classification (NCBI taxonomy): domain Eukaryota; kingdom Viridiplantae; phylum Streptophyta; class Magnoliopsida; order Poales; family Poaceae; genus Avena; species Avena sativa. The sequence continues at coordinate 130,536,004 of OV702297.1, forward strand.
GGTTTGGGTTTGGATTCAAACCCACCCCTCCCAAGGCTGCCCCCTCTCATAAATAGAGGGGGAGGGCTGCCCCAAAGCACACAAGCCCTAGCCCCTCTCCCCGCACACGAGTCACCGCCGCCGCTCGCCGCCGCCGCCTCCCAGCGCCGTCGCCGGTTCGTCGCCGCCGCCCTAGCCGCCGCCGACACCTCCTCCTCCTCCTGATCACCTAAATCCTAGATCTCTGGGAAACCCTAATCCACCATAACTCGCACCGGCTTAGGCGAAGCCCTGCGGGATCTTCCCTCTACTTCTGACACCATGCTGTCGTGCTGCCGGAATCACGAAGGGAGAACTACAACCTCTGCTGCCTGCTGGAACAAGGGAGATGAAGGTCTTCATCGAGTACCGAACGTGTGACCGACTACGGAAGCGCGGCCGGAACGCAGCGCCGGAAGGATCGTCTACGCGATCTTGAGATCGGCAAGTGTACGACTACATCACCCACGAGAATCTTCTCTCGTTAAATGCTTTGGAATCTTCGAGGGTGAGTGCTTCTATTGACTCGTTGCTACAATCTAGTAGATAGATCTTGGCTTGTTTGTGTGCATGTGGTAGAATTTTTTTGTTTTCCATGCTACGAACCCCTACACAGTGTCCCAAAACTTATTGATTGATGCATATTGTTGATATTGCTTGTTCTTGTGCTATTTGTATCTAGTCACTCTTATGAACTTTGAAGGTGTCCTATGTATCTATTTGCTACTCCATGAGGGACAAGCTGATTGCCACTATGCCATGTTTTCTGTATGTGAAACAAACAAACGTTCTTCAATGCATGTTATTCATGATCTTTGTTTCTAGCCTTTCTTGTTGCATGCATAGTTACTTTGTCTTATTGTTAAAACTCCATTTTTTCATGCTCATGTTTAGAGTTATTTGATCCCAACTTTCAATGCTTGCAAATGGTTTGATCTTGGTTTTGATGGTGCATGTCATCTCAAAAATTATTCTTTTATCACTTACCTACTCGAGGACCAGCAAGAGTTAAGCTTGGGGATGCTTGATACGTCAGAAACATATCTATAATTTTTGATGTTCCATGCTTGTTTAGTATCTACTTTTCTTTGATTTGTCCATAATTTGAGGTGATTTTCATATGTTTTCTGGTACTAACCTATTAACAAGATTCCACAGTGCCAGTTGCCTGTTTTCTGCTGTTTTTGGTTCCAGAAAATCTAGTAAGGAAATATTCTCGGAATTGTATGGGACAAAAGCCAAAGTCAATATTTCACCGAGGAGAACACGGAGTCTAGAGGAGAGACGAAGGGGCGCCACAGGGTGGCCACACCACCCCCCAGGCGCGGCCTAGGGTGGGCCCGCGCCTGGCAGGGTGTGGGCCCCCTGGCTGCCCTCCAGCCTCGCCTCTTCGCCTATAAGAAGCCCCCAATGCCTAAACCCTAAGGACCCGATCAATATTCCACGAAACCGTCTATAGTCGCCGCCACCATCGTCCCTATATCGGGGGAATCAGAAGCTATTCCCGGCACCCTGCCGGAGGGGAGATCACCCCAGAGGCCTTCTTCTTCATCATGCCAGCCTCCAGTATGAAGCGTGAGTAGTTCCACCTTGGACTACGGTTCCATGTAGTAGCTAGATGGTTGTATCTCCTCCTTGTGCTTTCATGTCTAGATCTTGTGAGCTTCGTTCATGATCAAGATCTAATCTATTTGTAATCATGCATGTTGTGTTTGCGGGGGTTCGATGGATATTGAGATTACTATGTCAGATTTATTAATGGTTTTATCTTATTGATTCTATCATGTCTGTGTTTATTTGTGATCTTGCATGCTCTCTGTTGTTAGTAGCTATCTTGACCAAGTAGTTGCTAGTGAATCCAAGAGGGGGTATTATGCTCGATAGTGGTTTCATGCCTCTACTTAATCAAGGGAAGTGACATAAATCTCTATGGTTATAGATGTGTTGTTGCCACTAGGGAGAAAACAACGGTCTCTTGTTCATGGAACACGTGGATTGTTTATCTTACACACTTTGCTTAAAGCAGTTGTCTGTTGCTTGCAACTTAATACTAGAGGGGGTTCGGATGATAACCCAAATGTGGACTTCTAGTCATAGATGCAGTTGGATGGCGGTCTATGTATATTGTTGTATTGCCCAATCGAATCTCATAGGATCTTTTTGTCTAATATTGCATTGTTATGCCTTGCTTTGTCCTGTCAATTGCCCTGATGTAATTTGTTTACCCAGCATGCCATGTTTGTTTATCTAAGGAGAACACCTCTAGTGAACTATGGACCCCGGTCCAATCTTTACCATTGATACATATTCCTTTGTCACTGTTTACTTGCTGCAAACCATCATCACCTTCCACACCATACAGTTAATCCTTTGTTATAGCAACCGATGAGATTGACAACCTCACTGTTAGTTGGGGCAAAGTCTTGAGTTTGTGTTGTGGAGGTTTCCACGTTGCTTGCAACACCTTTGAGATGTTTCCTTCATCCTACTGGTTCGATAACCTCGGTTTATTACCGAGGGAAGACTTGCTGCTGTGCTGCATCATACCTTGCTCTTGGGGTTTCCCGATGAAGCGCTCCCACGTTGACAAAGCGCCAACAGCTATGTTTGTTTATATAAGGAGAACACCTCTAGTAAACTATGGACCCTGGTCCAATCTTTACTATTGATACATCTTCCACTGTTCATGTTTACTTTCTACAAACCACTATTACCTTCCACACCATACACTTAATCCTTTGTTACAGCAACCGATGAGATTGACAACCTCACTGTTCGTTGAGGCAAAGTCTTGAGTTTGTGTTGTGCATGTTTCCAAGTTGCTTGCAACACCTTTGAGACGTTTCGTTCCTCCTACTGGTTCGATAACCTCGGTTTCTTACTGAGGGAAGACTTGCTGCTGTGCTATTCACACCTTGCTCTTGGGGTTTACCAACGAAGCGCTCCCACGTTGACAAAGCGCCAACACCTTGCTGATGCTTCCCCTTCCCCATCACCACCCTCCTTGCCACCCCGTACTTCTCATTCCTCTTTTCCCCTCTGCCCACCTCCTAATTGTCTTCCTTTCCCTTTTATTATACTCGTCGCTCTCAGGCCTAGATATTTCCTATCTTGTTCATATTCTGAGTCAGTTTGTATCTGCTCCCACTTCAGTTCATTATAGTCACCTCCTTCGTGTTCTTCGTTATCTTCGTGGCACACAAACACGTCGTCTATTCTTCCCTCGTTCCCTCTCCTTACAACTCCAGGCCTACTCTGATGCTACGTGGGCTAGTGATCCTTCGGATCGCCGCTCACTTTCTTCCAACTGTCTGTTTCTTGGTGGTTCTCTTATTGCATGGAAGACGAACAAACAGACTACAGTTTCCCGTTCGAGTGCAGAGGCTGAGTTGCGAGCTATGGCTCTTTTGACTGCTGAGGTGACTTAGTTGCGGTGGTTACTCGCTAATTTTGGTTTCTCTGTTACGACACCCACTACTCTCTTGTCTGACAGTACAGGTCCTATCAGTATTGCACGTGGCCCAGTAAAGCATGAGCTTACCAAGCATATCGGCGTTGATGCTTCTTTTGTCCGTGCTAGTGTGCAGGATCAGGTTATTGCGTTCCAGTATGTGCCTTTAGAGTTACAGTTGGCAGATTTCTTTACAAAGGCCCAGACTAGAGCACAACATAGTTTCTCTCTCTCCAAACTCAGTGTTGTGGATCCCCCATGATTTTGAGGGGGGCTGTTAGAGATATATTTGTATATTGTATTTCCCCCACTAGATTAAGGGGCTTCCTGCATATTTACATCTGTACATGTACTATATATTGTGGCCTTTGGCCCCTCTGAAATACAAGTTGCTATTCCTCCAACACAAATATCATCGTTACCATTTCCTATGACCATATGAGGACCTCTTACCAGCAGATCTATGGTCCATGCGCTATTCCACACACTCCAAGAGGTAGAGGCACCGAATGGAAAACCGTGTCGAGGAAATCACACTTTGGGAATTACTTGTCTTTCACTTTCAGCAGTCTCGCACTTAGGGTTCTAAACCACTCTCCATGCTTTTTGCGCTAGTAATGCTCAGATGAAGTTTTCTAAGTCCGGTCTGTCCCGAGAAACGAATGGCTTTTATGACTATCATCGCCACACCACCAAAACTGTCAGCATTATTCATGTAGTCGTTATGGAAAGAGACAACCAATTTAAACACTTAGATTATGCCTTGTTTTGGAGAGGTTGTTTGATTGGTTTCACTGTGTCTAATCCTGGCCTAGTTTAAATCCACCAGAAACCATGACCGAGCCATTTTGTAGGCCGATCTTGAGCGGGCTCAATCCTGGTGAAACCCAAGAAACACGCCGGGTTGACGTGAATCAGAAAAGCTCGCCCCTCACATTTCTTTGGCTATTGGTGGTGCTGGCGCATACCACTCGCTGGAGTCAGCAACTGCCCCGATCATCCCTCGCGGTGGCAAACATCATTATTGAAGAGAGGGATTGCAATGGAAGAGGGCCGACGAGGATTGGGTGGTTGGAGTGTTTTCATCCAAAATACGATGGATAATACTCGCCAATACTCGTTAATCCACCTCTACAAAACAAGCCCTTACTAGTTTTTCCTTATCTCCCATTGATAGATATCTTTCAGTCTAGCCGTTCAATCTCTTAGAGAATCGTTCTTTGATGGCATGTCTTTCATTCTTCTGTATGGACTGGGAAAGCTTAAGTACTTTTCTTCAAACATCGTTCTCTAGGCACGTGGCACCAGCTTCACCTTAGTTTGTGCATGTTCTGGGCTATATTACTTAACAAGATGGAGCACCTCCCTTGGGGCAGTTGCTGGCATGTACTTGCAAATCACATCTAGTTTCTGTATGTTGCCGGTTTGCCTCAAACAATAGGAGGATGTCAAACAACAAGTGTGAGCAGATTCCGAGCGCTCTGATTTTCACCTATTGTCAAAGCCTATCTTTAAGTGGATAAAGTAATTTCAAGCCACTTGTCATAATTTTTTGCTAGGTCAAGTTTGCATACACATAAGTTTTCATCTTTTCACCATTACCTCCATTCCCGGTCCCATATTTTACTATATCAATTGGATTTTTCTCATCAATTGCACATATGGGCATGTAATTCCGTTAGGATTAGATATGCACAATCAAATTATGTGGCGCTCATCCCAGATAAGTCATACCTATTATATCACATACAACAATATTATGTCTAATCATTAATAATAAAGTAGTATTTGAACCTTTTTAGGGAAGGATTTGGAATTTTGTTTAATTTTAGGGAGCGAAAGTAGTACATTCCTATAAAATTAAGGGACCTTTAGTGCTTTCATTCTCTATTTTTAGATCCGTTCAAATCCTCATCATGGTTGTTTTTATGTGTAATCACTCTCAATGGTCAACAACATCTGATTTTCTTATCAAGGGAGATGTACCCTCGCATGATTACTGAAATATACATGCTTTCGAAGAAGACAAGGTAGTTGGCTTGAGTAAAAGTATTTTGAACTAAGAAACTATGGCTGAAGACGGTGTGGTCATATAAATTTGCTTAGTGATGTCATTTATATTATGTTTTGTCATAGGGATGGAAGCTTAGTGAAGGTTAAAGAGCTGCTAAAAGCACCATGAAGAACCCCATGGCAAAGTAACAATGTTGTCAGATGTTTTGTTTTTTGCACGACATGGATGGTCCAAACAAAAATTGGACTAGGGGCAAATAAAAATGAGTGTGTTTATGCAAAACTGTTATACTTGTTTGAACTTATGTTTTCTATTTATAGCATTAATAAGTACAATTTTATTCAGGTAGACGACATGATCAAGCACGTGCATAATAATGTTTCTAAAAGTTTGTTATGGTGTCACTTGTTATTCAGTTGAAATGCATATCCCTCTATGCTAAATTTAATTTCTTTATTGTAACAAAATTTCTCTTTGAGTTAATTATCTGCATTTGCATAAATTAAGCAGCGAATGCATATGAGTTTTTTTATGTGTGTCGACGTATATAATTTAATATCATGATAGAGGTATGAAAAAGTATGCTCAAGAAAATATCTTAATTAGCAATCATGATAGAGATATGAAAAACATACACTCAAATAAATATCATAATTACAGTGATTCTGGAGCAAGATACACACTACCATACCACTCTATGCACTAGCTTTCGGGTTAAATACGTATGCTTTCTTTTTAGATAAATTAATATATTTTTATGTGCTTTAAAACGTATCTACGTCATTAGATAACATGCATAATGCATGTTTATTTTTTCAATATACAATTAGACTATCTTTTTTAAACAGAAAAGCTAATATGAGAACCCATCACTCCAACTATACGTCTAACTTTTACAAGAGAGGCGGGGAGCTTTTTGTAGCTATGTTATTTCAGGCTTCTAAACAATCGGTTATGATGTTTTCCTTTTGACTATTGAATAAGTGTTCTCTTCGATACCTAAATAAAAGTGCTTTATCAAAACTATTTTTCGAGGGATCTGTCTATAAGTTCGATATTTACCGGATTTATTGTTTGTCCCTCCTCTCTTATTCCGTAGCAGCAGCGCAAATTTTATTGGCAATGTCTTTGACAACATAAAGTGCATTGCAAATGCTTCAAATTATATATATTGATGTCTCTTTTGTTGAGAGAGCAAGGGAATATGTAGCTTATAGTGTTTTTGGTTTGTTATAACAGTCCATTCAAAGATTCACAACAACCTGTAGGCACACTTGGATAGTCACCATAAGTGATGACATATTATGAATTTAGCCGTCGTCAGTCTCCTAGTTTAGTTCAAATTAATTACTAATCTTACCGAGGAACCAACGTAATAGAATTCCAAAGTTTAAAAGCTTTTTATGGACTATTAGGATTAAATCCTTACAAAATCCGTTCACAAAAGTAAAAAAGGCGTGAATTTGTGGCAAGATGATTTCACTTGATTTGAGTTCCCTCGCTCAAAAAGGAGGTGGGGACCTCGGGCTTCGCCCTGTAGTTAGGGTTGACCTGGTTTTTTTCCTTGAGGGGCAGCTTTTGTGGAGGAGATTGCGATGGTGCTCTCACAGATCTAGGTATGGCTATTGTTCACCTCCTTTTTCGGTGCTACCATAGTGACGGCGGAAGACGATGGACGACGGTTCAGCAAGACACAAGTTTCTCCAATAGCGAAATTATAATTTTACTTGCAAAGTTCTTTGTGCAAATACATGTTTGTCTTAGACGTTGACTATATATGTAATCTCTGAATTGTCTAATAAAATATATGGTTTACTTTAAAAAAATCCATTTTGTTTCCTTCCGCAGTTCTACCCCATGTTTCACTTCTCAACGGTAAACCTAATTCTCTTCTCACCATAGTTTAGAAAATCGGATCAGTTGGGTGGTCTAACAAAAAACCAACGGGCGTCCTCTTTGGTTTTTAAGAGCAACCGACTAGCAAAAAAAATAAAAAATGCTGAAAATAAATAAGGCCTTGAGGCCGAACATGCTAACCTACAACCTTGTTTCAAAGGACCCACCTAAGGGCTAATACCACCTTGCGAGACTTTACTTGTCATATAATATGAAAGTAAACGCTACTCTCTCTATATCTGTTTAAAGGGCCATTACATAGTTTAAGAAAAAAATTTAATCATATATTTAGCCAACGAAACATAAATTGTATGTCACAAAAATTATTTCATTGAAAAAATATTTTAAATATAAATTCAAGAGTATAATTTTTAAAAATTATAATTTATATTTTATTGATTAAACTTGTGACCGAACTTTTTTATTAGACTATGTGCTGGAGAGAGTATTTATTAGATTCTTCCCACCCCCGAAATTGACTTAAATTTGTCTGTTTTTTCGATATTAAACGAGCTGAGCCGGCGGTTGGACCGGTTTACTCGCCGGTCCGTTTTTTAAGGGAGGCGTTGAGCGTCCTCCGGAGGATCGGGGTCTTGCCAACCTCCGGCTCCCGCTGGTGACATGTGTCCCACTCGGACCCACACATGCTAACGGAAAAAATCCCCCCACTCTCCCCAAAAGGCATAACTCCACCCGCATCGTCTTCTCCCTTGCAGGACCGCACGTCCATGGATCCTCCCTTGCAACACCACACAATGATGCCTCCTCCCTTGAGCGCCGCCAGTTGCCGTTAGCCCCGCTCGTCGGCCGCATCGCCGGAGAAGACAAAGCCACCGTCCGCGGCTCGTCGCAGCAACAACACAGGCTGGTCGTAGCAACCACCGTTGCATGGCATAGCAACCAATGAACCATCGTTGCCGTTCCCAGCACCCATGGTCTCCGGTACTAGCAAGATCTGTCGCTGGTCGCAGAAACCTTCATGCTGTCGCTGGTGGAAGCACCCGACGTCACGGGTAGTAGCAAGCGCCATTGGCACCGGTGGCAGCACCCGACGTCGCCGGTCGTAGCAAGAGCCGTCTTCGGTCGCAGAAACCGACCTCGCGGGTCCTAGCAAGCTCTGTCGCTGGTCGCAGCAACCTTCACGCCGTCGCCGGTGGCAGCACCTGACCTCGTGGGCAGCAAAGCTGGGCCGCCGTAGGAAGCAACACCGTACGACGTAGGAAGCATCGCCGGTCGCCGTAGGAAGCAACACCTCCCGTCGTATGGAGCAACGCCGGCAGCCGCATGCCGCATGCAACATCGCCGGCCGTTGTAGACAGCATCCTCGGCCGCTGTAGGAAGCAACACTGCCGATCGTACAGAGCAGCACAGACCGCCGCATGTCGCATGCAGCATCCTTGGCCGTTGTAGGGAGCATCCCTGGCCACCGTAGGAAGCAACGCTGCCCGTGTTCCGGTCGTAGCAAGTTCGTTCGCCGGTCGTAGCACCACCGTCGTCGGCCGGTCATAGCAATTTTGTTCGATGGTCGTAGCAACCCCGTCGGCCGCTCTTAGCATCTTCGAAGGCCGCTCGTAGCACCCCACCGGCCGCTCGGACCTATTCTGGCCACGACTTGTAGCAACGCAGACGCTGAAGGTAGCATCGGCCGCTGGCGAAGGTAGCAACAGTACGCGCCAAAGGTTAGCAGCTTCTGCACCGGTAGGTTAGCAACTCTTAGCAACGCTCGCCGTCGTATGTAGCAGTTTCCGTCGTGCTATGTAGCATTGCCTGTGTTCATAGCTAGCAGCTCTTGCTCCCGTATGTAGCAGGTTTCGTCGCGCTATGTGGCAGCAGCCATGGCCGTAGGTAGCAGTGCTCGCCGCCGTACATAGCAGGTTCCGCTGCGGTTCTTAGCAGCACCCGCATTTGTATGTAGCAGCACCCACGACCGTATGTAGCAACGCCCGTCGCTCGCTCGGGGTAGACCCACTTAGAGTTAGAGCTGCAACCACCGCGCCTGCGTGAATCTCCTTCGAGAAGAGGCCTCCGCTTTGAAGCACTTGCACCAGCTGTTCATAGCAACCGCGACCTCCGCTCATAGCAACCGGTGAGAGTTGCGACCACGCCCGCCCACCGGCGGCGTATCTCCTTCGAGCAGAGGCCATAGCCTTGAAGCACTTGCTTCAGATGCTCGTAGCAACCACGACCGCCACTTGTAGCACACCCGCTTTCCGCTTGCAGCACCCGTCGCCCTGGGCTCGTAGCAGCGCCGCTTGAAGGAGAGCCCGCATCGTGGGTGTAGTGGGGAGCGTCGGAGGTAGCGGATGGAGAGGCTGTAGCGTCGGTCCTAACCACCGCAGGAGCCCGTGGTGTGGTACCGAAAGGAGAAAGCCATAGGTAGGGGAGAGAAAGAGATTGGTTTTGGGATGGAAAACTACGAGGAAGAAGACGAAACGAAAGAAATATTATTGGAGAGCACAGTGGGAGAAGATAAGATGAGGTCCATTGAACGCGTGGCGCGCGTAGGAACCGGAGGATGGAGGAGCCTCCGACGAAAGTGAAGCGTTTTCTTTTTTTTAACATGCTTCCCACTCCCTTCTCTCGTCTCAAAAAGAAGAAAAAACTCATCCCATCGCCTTCCTCCCAAATTTCACTCCTCTCCGTTTCCCACCTCCGATCCCACCACAGATTTCAAATTCCCGCACTTCCTCCGCCGCCATCCGCTCCTCCATGGACGCCGACGAGATGGACGTCGACGAGATGGACACCCCCGCCTCCGCCTCCGGCTCTCTGTCCGCCTTCCTCTCCGAGCTCGCCGCCCTCCACCGCCGCTCCTCCTCCTCCTCCTCCGCCACCTCCCCTCCCCTGTCTCTCCCCTCCCTCACCCTCCTCTCCTCCGCGGCCGTCTCCGCCTCCCTCTTCCCCCGCCTCGCCGCTGCCGGCCTCCCCGCCTCCTCCCTCCTCGCGCCCCTCACCTCCTCCTTCTCCGCCCACCCCGCCCCCGCCGCCGCTGCCTACCTCCGCCTCCTGCTAGCCCCCGCCTCCCCCTTCCTCTCCCTCTTCTCCCCGCTGCCCTTCCTCTCCTTCCTCCTCGCCCTTCGCAAAGCGGTTTCCTCCACCGCTGAAACCCATAACCCTAACTCCAGCTCCGGCCACGGCAACCCCCGCAAGCGGAAGAACCAGCGCCAGCAGGCCGCCCCGCGGTCCCCGTCTTTCCTCCCAGACGCTCTCCCCCTGCTCGCGGATGCCGCAGGGAGACTGCCTCTCGGGGAACACCCGGATGCGCGGAGGTCACTCATTGACACCGCCACGGAGCTCGCGGCCTTCAATGTCCTTGCCGCCATCCTTGGATCCAACTGCCACGCCGAGGCATTGCAGGATGTGATACGTGCGCTGGTCCCAGTGGTGCTCTCGGGTGCGAAATCGGCTGCACGGGCCACCGCAGTGGAGTTCCTGGTAAGGAAGGTTGTGCCTTTGGGTGGGGAGGAAGGGGAGGAGGGGGTAAGGAAAGTGGTGGGTTACCTGCCGAGGCTTTTGGCGATGAAGGCGCCCGAGAAGTCGGAGGCGAGAGGGCTGGCGGTTGAGGCGATAGTTGAGGTGGTGCAGGCAATGGAGCCACATGAAAGGGAGGGCTTCACTGCTTATGTGGTGACGATGGCGCAGGGGAAGGCAAAGGGACGACTCTTTGCTGTGGATATGGTCCTGGCGATGCTGCCGGTGCTCTTGCCAACAGAAATGGATGAATCTAGTATGGGGGAGGGTACTTGGGGGCTCAAGTGTGTCCGAGTGTTGGTGGAGAGGTGTTCGGATACTGTTGGAGGTGTCCGGGCTCGGGCCTTGACGAATGCAGCCCAAGCGCTTGACGTTTTGTCTGAGAGAGGTGTGGAGGTCGCTCGGTTGCAGGAGGTGATGAAGATCGGGAACATGGATCTCGGAGAGCTGTTGAGGCGACGGTGCATTGATGATAAGGCTGCTGTGAGGAAGGCTGCGCTTGTGCTCATCACAAAGGCAATTGGTTTGATTGGCAGGCCTGTCGATGAGTCACTACTTAGTGCAATGGGGGCTGCGTGCTCTGATCCGCTAGTCAGCATTCGCAAGGCGGCTCTTGCAGCCATCTCAGAGGTGTTCCGGAAATTCCCAGATGAGAGAGTGACAAAAGAGTGGCTTCAAACTGTGCCATCGTTGGTGATCGATAGCGAGACCAGTATACAAGAGGAGTGTGAGAACTTGTTTCTTGAACTGGTTCTGAACAGGGTCTGCCAAGCTGCCAATTCGAACCTGGATGATCACTCAGTCAACTTGGAGGAGGTTTTCCCGGAAGGGACACTGGATTTGCTGAAAAGCATATGCGATGGAGAGGTTGCTCCATGCATAAAAAGGATATGTGCAAGCCTCGGGAAGAAGAAAAAGCTGAGACCACTACTTGCTAGTTCACTCCAGAATATCGTAACAATATCTGAATCCTTGTGGTTGAGAAATTCTAAGCCAATCGAGAAATGGACTGCACCAGCCGGGGCTTGGTGGCTTCTTTCCGAGGTCTCGTCATTTGCACCTAAATCAGTTAACTGGAAGTTCCTCTCTCACCACTGGAAACTCCTCGATAATGTTGGCCAAGAAGACACAGGTAAAGCTTCTTCTGAAGGGGATCCAAACTCTGCGCTCTGGGCTGTGGATCGTGTTTCACTCCTGCAAACTATTTCAAATGTCTCCATGGAGCTACCTGTGGAGCCTGCAGCAGAACTGGCACACAGCTTGCTCACGCGTATTGAGAATTTTGATATGAACCTGAGTGAGGTAATCATCTAACGAATCAATGCAAAATTTAACTCTGGTACCAATCAATTTGTCATGCAACAGTGGAATCTTATGCTCAGTTATATCAGGGGCTACTGGGCCAGTTTGCAATTAAGTTCTAAAGCACCAAAATACTTGTTCAATCCACTGAAATCCAGGCATAGATCTTCTAGATACCATTACACTAGCTCTATTGCTCACTCTATTTGGACTGGGAGTGTATACTGAGAGTTCTTGTAAACTACTGCATTTGATAAAGCCTTGAATATAGGTAAACATATTATAGTCCTTTAACATGCAGAACTGTCGACCCATGCTGTCAATATGGTTAAACATGTTATAGTCGTGGGTGGGTATCATAAACCTAAGTATAATGACCAAAGTATGCTATGTTAATTTTCTGAATGGAATATCCTTCCAGCTTACCTGTGGCAATTACCAGAGTCATAAAATGGCCGTGTAAAATCTACCTGTTGCGGGTTTAGACTCGAATGACAAGATTATCCAAGTATCTGTGTGTTGCTTTGTTATTTTTCATACATCTACTATTCCTCTTGCCAAAGTTCTGCCAAAATGTTCCTCATGCATTCGTGTTATCTTTTTCATGACAGATTTCTGGGTTGTTGAGTAAATGCATATCATTAATCTCTACCAACTTCACTCTTAATAGAAGTATGAGACTTATCCATATCTTGACGGTAATGTCTTATCTACTTGCACATACAGGTCGATGCCCATGTAAAATCACTGAAAACTTTATGTAAACGGAAAGCGAAAACTGCCAAGGAAGGTGAAGCACTAATAATGAAGTGGGTCCAGCAACTTATCAATAAAGCAGTTGCTAGTCTAGACAGCTACATAAAAGGATCATCACAAGATTCCAGGGGTTGTAGCTTCTTTACACCTCCGACTGGCAAACTTAAGGGAAGAAAAGGCGCATCCACCTCAAAAGCGATGCCAGAAGCTGTTATTGCTGTCTTCACCGTTGGATCACTGATCCTAGCTTGCCCCGATGCTAGTGTGGAAGACATCATCCCTTTGCTGCACACAATTATAACCTCTGGAAACTCTGGGCCAAGGCCAAAAAACCTTGTTGGTGGAGATGTTTCTTTCAAAGAGCTAGCTCCATCTTTGTACATACAATCGTGGGACACAATGGCAAAACTATGCCTTGTAGATGACAAACTAGCAAAACGCTATATTCCACTTTTTGTTCAGGTGCGTGGCCTCCGATCACTATAACTCTCATGATTTCTCTTAACAGATAAACACTCAATGTTGCTTGTATAAATCAGGAGCTTGAGCAGAGTGATTTGGCTACCCTACGGAATAACATCATGATTGCCATGGCTGACTTTTATGTACGCTATACCGCACTAGTTGACTGGTGAGCTTATATCTCTCAATTATCTCTGATACTCATAGCATTACCCTTCCAGTATTCTTTTGCTGCGATTTCTTTCCAGCAGATATGCATGTTCCCATATATTAGGAGGTTGCTTCTACAGTCACATCCTGTACATCAGATATTATTAGTGTCCACACTTTGAGAATTTCACACATATTCCATGCTAAATAGTATTCACATAACGAATTATTATACAACTAGTCATCAACCTGTGTATCTGCACGGGCTAGCTATAAACATTACATAATTATTATATTCTTATGATAATGCTATTAATATATTTTTAAATCTGTCAATAATTTTAGAACCGTAGGAATACAATACTTTTGCACTTAGTAGAACAATATAACCCCGCCGGGAATTTTTTATTAGAATGCTGTAACATAACACAATACATGTTGGAAAACAAGAACTAATAAGAGCAAGTTAAAACTCCATAGTGCAATAATTCAAGTAAATTCATAGCGGGCCTGCTTGCTATGAGAAACAAACATCCTCTATACTGTAAATATTGAAGCTTTACCATCAGAGAACATAGCTTTGGCAATAAGCGAGTCTATTTTCAAGCATGCATATATATATGGCCATGTATTTGTTGCCTAAACATTTTATCATGAGTTTGCAACGTAATTTCTACTTCATGTCTAACCATTTGAGATATTGCACTGTTCTTTCTTCTTTATCTAAAACATTGTTCTGATAAAAATTCAGGTAAATAATATATCTGAAAAAAAATTGCGCTGTTCTCGTAATAATGCTGGGTCATTTTGGGTTTGACCTGCAGATGAAAACTCCGTCTATTCAAAAAACTTCTAAATTAGGAGACAATAAATTGCTACATAAATTGTGTCAGAGATACACATATTTGCTACCAATGTATGATGTGCTTCTATAAGTTTGAAACAAATCAAAATCGAGTTCAAGCATAGCACATCACTGTTCCAAGAAACTAATAAGTTAGAGGCATACCATGAACTGTGGAGTAGTTCTGCTCAACTTTCAGTGCCACATAGTAATTTACTGCTGCAAATGCTGTAGCTCTGCGTTATATATGCTGTTGCTGTGTCGCATGTCTACAATGGCCATGATATAGCCATGCCACTTCAACATGAGCTTTGTAACCCTTATTTTACCCTCTCTTTTCTCTGCAAATCAGTCTCATTTTCATCAAATTACTAGTTCTAAGTTTATAGGATAAGCTGAGAATATCAGTCCATTTCATCTGCATAAGATATCACAGCTATGTTTCATCCCAAAGCAGATAAAATTAAGAAAGTAGCCACGTAACCAACTAAATTAATTTTCAAAAAGAATCCTTTGATATGAATCAGTGTGACTAAGATGCTGACCGTTCCTCCTCTCCTCTGGTGCCCCATACCTACAGCGGTGCACTGTTAATTAGCTGAATAGAACATATATTTTCTTTGAAACTGAGCAAACAATAACTAATTTGAGTTCTGCACATACTGTAGATATTTTTTTCAATGTTTTCTCTGATATGTAGTGGTATATTGTTCTCACAGTATTGCCCAAATTATCCTTTTTTGAGATGTGAAAATAAGATTAAGCAAGATACATAAGTCTACTAAATAACTTATGTTCATCTTAATTAATGAACATCACATATTACGCTTCACACTGGAGAGGTTAATTATAGAAAAACTCTATATGCTAACTTTTGCAACCTCAAATCATAGAGACCACCAGCTATAGTAGGAGACTATGTAGAGAATTGATTGCTGAGTATAACATACTGTGGGGGGTTTAAAGTGAGCTTTACCATGCAGACAGGCATGCAGAGTAGAGTGCAAAATTAATCAATCACTGTATGATCTACCATTGATGCAATTTGACGTGAGCAGTTGCTGGTGACGTGAGCACTTGCTGGATATCTAGCTCATTGAGTAACACTGTAAGAGAAATCAGCGAAACTAAGAAAACTAAGATTGAATTGTCCTAGTTCGTGGCCGTGATCCATGTGCTGGCTGATTTTGATGATGTTGCCAAGTGTGGTCGCTGCCACCATGAGCGAAGGCGGATTAGCATAGGAAGACTGGAGGAGATGTATTATGGCCTTGCACCAGCAAATCAATTTGCGGTAGGAGGTTGGCAATTAGATGAGATCTGTTTTAATTCGTTTTTCATTACGGAAGAGATGGGAAAACAGAGTCCTTATTAAGGAAGGAGATAGGAAGAGGCGTCCGTCTCACGTGGGTGGAGGAGGTGGATCCCGGATTTTTCAACGAGTGTGACTGGGTGATCAGATAGTCGGATGGACAGAATCTTCTAACCTCTCTTACGGTGCCTCCAATTAGTAAATACTCCCTCCGTTTCAAAATATAAGATGTTTTAGCCTTTTTCTGAAACACATGTATCTAGGCGCCTTTTAGTGTGTAGGTTCATTCATTTTTCTCTGAACCTACACACTAAATGGCGTCTAGATACATGCCTTTCAGTAAAAGGCTAAAACATCTTATATTTTGAACAGAGGAAATGTAAGTTTATTTTTTCTTCCTTCTTTTCTTGGGCTTGGCCATTTTCCAAGTTAAATAGTTCCAGTGATGATCCAATATGATTTCAGTTAACTCCATATTCCATGTCTACAAAAATGGAAAGCGCATCTTCAAAATTAGTTACTAGATGGTATTGGAGCAGGAGCTGCCACTATTGCTGGCAATTGATAATAAAACATAATTATGTCTTCTCGCATATACCAATAGTAGTCCTGTAATTTCTTACTTTCCTCGTATATATTTTATGCACACTTTTTTTTTCAAATGGTTAATTATTATGTTTGTACTTGTGAGCTTTCACTGATCTTTTTTTTCAGTTATATGTCAAAAATAACAAAATCACTGCGTGATCCCTGTGAAGTAGTACGGAGACAAACATTTCTCCTACTCGCGAAGTTGCTGCAGGTGCTTATCATTCTTTCAGTGTTACATTTAAATGTTCAGGCGCTGATTTACTGAAGCTATTCCTTTTATCCAGAGGGATTATGTAAAATGGAGAGGAGTTCTTTTCCTTCGGTTTCTGCCATCTTTAGTCGATGAATCAGAGAAGATAAGACATTTGTCTGATTACCTCTTCGGGAGCATCTTAAAAGGTTTTGATACTCTTGGTATTCTGTATAGTACCATTTTTTGAAGTCACTGCCTAACATGAACATAAATGCTGTTGCAGCTAAAGCGCCACTTCTTGCATATAACAGTTTCATAGAAGCTATCTACGTCCTAAACAATTATACAGGGCATGGTGGATTTAGTGAGTCTCAAGCTTCTCAAGGTTCTCAAGCTTCTCAAGGTTCTGGCCGAGGATCAACCCTTTTTGCGATAGGGTAAGCCTCTGCATGATGTTCAATTTGCAGAAACCACATTCACCATTGTCGGACATTTATTATGAGAACCTTTGTTGCAGAGGAACTGATGAAAGATCAAGGTCAAAAAGAATGCACATATATGTGTCCTTGTTGAAACAGATGGCCCCAGAGCACCTTCTAGCTACATCAGCCAAGTTATGTGCCGAGATCTTAGCAGGTGTTTGTGATGGCTTGCTTAGTGTTGATGATGCAGCTGGAAGGGCTGTACTTCAGGTATGTACCCGTATATTGCCACCAATTACGTGGCACTGGGTGGGTAACTATGTATTTTGCTGTATCTAGTTACTTTATTTATTTATTTTGGTGATGACATACATTGTTTTCTTTCCTACAGGATGCTCTGCAAATACTGGCTTGCAAGGAGATGCGCATCCATCCGAGCATCTGCACAGACAACTCCGAGATGGATGATGAAGGGGGAGACGGCGGGACGGCGAGCGCGCTGAACGCGGCGAAAGGGAGGGCGGTGACCCAGGTGGCGAAGAAGAACCTGATCCAGATCGCGATCCCGATATTCATCGAGCTGAAGCGGCTGCTGGAGAGCAAGAACAGCCCTCTCACGGGGTGCCTGATGGAGTGCCTTCGCGCGCTGCTCAAGGACTACAAGAACGAGATCGACGAGATACTGGTGGCGGACAAGCAGCTCCAGAAGGAGCTCCTCTATGACATGCACAAGTTTGAGACCGGGAAGGGGAAGGCTTCCAAGGAAGCAGAGGCTGGGCCCAGCGGGAGCTCCCCAGGTCCAGCGCAGGGCGATGTGGCCGCAAAGGCCACAGTGCGGTCGGTCCTCAAGGAGATGAACCGGAACGTGCCGACACCGCCTCTGCATTCGATGAGCGTGCCTAAAATGAAGTCGGTGCTGGGGCCTGGAGGGCTGAGTGCCTCGCGCCGTCCGGCTGCTGTTCTAGAGTCAGTGAGCCGGATCCAGCCATTTGGATCAGACGATGAGAATTAACCTGATGTCGAGTCCAACTTGGGTTGGTTGTTCTGACGGTCAGTTAGGTAGTGTTGATGATGCTGAGGGACTGATTTCACTAGGCTGCTCATATTCTCAATGAGTTCCTTTTTTTCTTGACTGATCTTGTATTAGATTTGTTCAATGTAATCGAACCGTGTAGAGAAAGCCGAAATAATTGCAAAGCTTGCAGGGATCTGATGTGCTCAAAGTCTTGGATGTTTCAGCATTTCTGACAGAAAAACGTTTATTGCAGTTCCTCCGGCGTACTAGGCTCACCCTGGCCGTGTCTGCACATCTGTATGTATTATTTTCCCATCTTGCTCATTTTTTCATGTTTGCATTTGGATCTTTTAAGATGTGATTGGCTCGTTTTCATTTTGATCTATGGATAAATTCTCATATCTGAATTTTGGCCTTCAACCATTGTCGTGTTTGGATTTTGAGCATATGCAACTTCTTTCTTGGATGTTTACTTAGCAATGGCAACAAGCTATACAGGTTCTCGCTGACACAAGAGTTTACATTTTTCTATGCTTTCAAATCAATCATTATCTTTATATTTTGGAGTTGGTAGCTTAACAATCTCCAATCCTTGTATTATTATTTATCATCACTCACTGCCATGGGCAGTTTTCATCTTTGTTACTGTACATGTTTCCAAACAAAGACAAAACACAATTTAAAAAAAATCACAAACGAATCGAGCTCTCGTATCAGTGGAGCTACGGGACACAATCATGGTTCATCTGTAGCCGTTCTGTTCGTATGTTGGTGGCTTTGGCCTGAGCAGGCTGGTCATCATCCTGACAAGACAAGGAGACATCCAGAGATCAGTAATGTACGCTTTGCACCTGTGCGTCCAATTCATTTGCTGCTGAAAGGAACAACTTATAACACTAACCTTTGGATCCGGTTCTGCGGCTTTCTGCATCAACCCCCCAAATCCCAAACAACAAACGGGTCAGTCAGTCAGTTGTTTGCCAGTGCCTGGTCTTTCTTCAGTAAATTTCGTAAGAGTGCGCACACTTGCCTTTCTCTCGGCCTCACTACCAACTCCGCGCCTGTCAAGGTTGCTGAGGGTGCGCTTCTCGGAGGCTGTTCCCCTACCCTGGGGACGGTCTTCACCTGAAAGAGAATGATTATTTTGTTACCGCCTTGTTTGAATTGTACACCAGTGGCACTCAAACCTAAACTCACCAGATTCCTGAACTGAAGATTGTACATCATCTGCAGGTAGCGCTGTTTGGCCACTCGCTCTTCCTTGTTCAGAGTCCTCCAGAAGCCATACATAGACCCCATGTTAAGCACTTTAGTCGCGTATATCTTCCATGTGTAGCTGCCATCATGTACAACACATTTTGTCATCCGATGACCATAGATAGGAAGATCGGTGAATGAATGAATACCATATATAAGAGCTGGATCCTACCATTCATAGATGCGCTGAAGCCCAGCAGTGGACACCTTGTTCCAGTAGCTTGGGTCCTCCTTGCACTTCTGGAAAAAGACTGCAATCTTGGTGCTTGCCTCCCTGCCGTTCATCGGGTTTATGTGGAAACCCGAGACTCCGTCGACAATTATCTCTGCTGGCCCCCCCTGGTTTGTCGCGAAGGTTGGCAGCCCACAGTTCATCGCCTCGATGACTGTTAGCCCGAACGCTTCATAGAGTGCAGGCTGAAACAAGAGATAAGCATGCAGTGTAAGGCTAGCTAGAGTTCAGCTTTTGTTATCTCTAAAAGAGTTGAATTTATTTTACGCAATGGTTGGTCACTCAAGAGTGGAGTTCAGAGGATGAAGGCATATATATTGTTCATGACCACCCAACAGTTAGCTGTTTTATACCTGAACAAAAGCACCCTTTGTATCTGCGATGTAACGGTACAGCTCGCCATTACGGACACGGTCAGTTTGCGCCTTGATCCAGCGGATCTGTCCTTTCAGCTGGTACTTGTCCATCAAGTTGTGCATCTTGTTGATCTCGTCTATCTCTTCCCGGTCACTGGAGTGTGAAGCGTTCAGGAGGCCCGCGACAACGACGAGGTTCACGAGGTCCCTCACCTTCTTGTTCTGGCCATACCACTCGACTAGTCCGGTGATGTTCTTTACTTTGTCCAGCCTTGCCATCGAGAAGATGATTGGCTTGTTTCGGTCAGCCAGATACCCTCTGATTTGGTAGCATCACAACAGTTAGCACCTATGTATTTTTCTCAAACACAAGTATGCTTGTGTTTCCAAGGGAAGGGACTTACATGTGTTCGTCAGTGTCCTCCTTACTGTAGAGCAATTCCTCAATCTGTGGGTGTAAACCTGTCAGCCGCTTCTGCTTCTGTGTGAAGGGGAAGTAGACAGACTGATCGGCGCCAGGTGCAACAATGTTGAACTTCGGGTCGAACACATTCATGCCCGTGGCGTAGCGGCACAGCCCCGGCATTGTGAATGCGTAGTGCTGTTCATATTGGCCAGGCTTCTCTTTGCTGCATCACATATTCATGTTAGAAAGTTGTAGGAGTAAATACTCAGAGCGAGAGCACTGTAAGTTACAGTCTACAAACCTCCCAGCAATTTCTTGGTAGGTGCTAGTGATGATAAAGTCAGTAGTGTTCATGGCAATCATGTCAGCGGTGAATTGGCAGGAGAAGTGGTACTTCTGGTCCAGCTCTCTCCACTTGACATCCGAGTCCTCATACTTCGTCTTCTCAAGAGCATGTGCAATTGTTCCCTGCCAGGAAGATCATTTAGGAATGTCATATAAATTTTGATTGGTGGCGAAAGATATCTTGAGGCATCCTATTTGATTAGACACTTTCTCGCCTGTGTTACTCCTAGTTTACTCGACATGAGGGACGCCACCAAGTTGCCATCAGTGTAGTTGCCAATGATCAAATCCGGTTTGCCCTCTAGAATGTCAAGAATTTTGGTAGAAGCATCCTGAAATTATGTCGGGGTGAAAGCTTAATTAAGATCACCAACACAAGAGTGCTGACAATTAATAATTCACAGCTGGCAAACCTGAGCATATCTCTCTAGGTAAGGGTAAATGTCAAACCGAGAAACCCACTGGCGCAGATCCTTCCCATCTTCAGTCTTGAATGGCACACGGAGTATGTGGGAATATTTCGTATTTTCAACTGGTTCGAGATCCACATTACGTTTTGTGCCTTTGGAATCTGGTATCAATCTTGTTAGCTGCGGCCAAGTAGTATCCATTATTTTAGCACATCTAGAAAAGAAAATAGCAGGAATGCCTAGGATTATGGTGTAATCAGCTTTACCACAAGAATCTTGGGGGTTATATGCAAACCCTGTTGCTTGATCCTCTGCAGCAGCTCCTCTTCCATGGACCTGACTTGATCCAGGATGTAGACAACCTGTTACAGAGAAACCATGTTTTCAGAGTACAATAACCTCTCTCTTAATCAATACGTGGTGTAATAGTTTCTATCCCCCTTGAACCTTCTGACCCGGATGTATCTCTCGCTCCTCCAAAATTGTAAAGAATTGTACCAGTTTGATTTGATATAAAATGGTTCAGGCCGGCGTAAGCCTGCCGTAGTCCCGCTCAAAAAAAAAAGAGTACAATAACCTGAACAGAGCATCATTTCCTACTATTTGATGATATCAATACCTGACCACCGGTGTCTGGCAATCCTAGAACCTTCTCTTGGCCAAAGTAACCATGGATAGAGAAGACAACAATGTTAAATATGGTTGGAACCCTGCTGAAGAACTTCTCCATGTTGATAGGATCGGGTGCCTGGAGCACTTCAGATAGGAAGTTCAGCGTCTCCTTGCACCTTTCAGCAGTGTCACCCCATCCCTTCTCCAATCCCCACTCTTGAAATCTGCAAGACCGTTTGTAAAGAAATCTTAGGCATAGTTGCGTACTTTTGCACCATGAATCTTATATCTACTTAATATCACAGTAAATCACCTCTGTTCAAATTTCGAATATGGTGTGTATTTTGGCAGCCCGCTAACAAAAACTTCTGCAAGGAGCAATGCTGTCTGAAGCTTGTTCACCGTGTCAATTGTCTCGTTAACCATCAGCTTCTGCATGTTCACAAGGATATAAATGTTCAGTCAGTCTGTTACTTCTGCTTTTCCTGATAATCCCTATGTTATGAATGACTGATTCTTTACCTCCCCGCGGTAATTCAGGGCGAGTAAATAGTCGAGCAATGGCCTCATGCTTTCAGGATTATCACTCAGCTTTGAAGACATGAATTTGGAGACAAACTGCATTCCGTTCCCTATGGATGAGGGCAGCGTCAAATGAGGTGTTGAGAGGTCAAGAGCACCAAAATCAACTTCCAATGAATTGTCATCCTTGGCCCTGAAATTCACATGAACAGGCCGTATTTTTCAGATTCATGATTTTACTCATTTGGCATCAAGTTTCTGATCCATGTAAAGGCTCACATTACATTGAGTAACACATACCATTTCTCATCATATAATGTCTCTTTGAACTTCAGGTATTCCGATGGTGTAATTCCTTCGACTGACAGATCGTCAGAGTGAACATTGACGTATTCCCAGATACCAGGATTCATTCTGACAGCGAATGCAACAAATGGTGGTAGAACTACTGCTTCCTGCAAACATAAATGTTACCCAAGTTAATTAATTTCATTCTATAAAAATTCTAGCCACGTAAGAGAATTGGGAAATTTAAAGTGAAATGACCTGTGTTGAACAAATAATGTAACCGAGAAAGCCTTCAACAAGCTTTTCCTTCTCGACTTTGTCATCTAGTGATTTTTCTAGCTCCTCCATGAGCTGCTGGTTCTTCAAGAGCCTCCTGCCCTTTGATACATACCTGAAACATTTGTCTCAGATTTCAGGATGACAAAGCTTCCACACAGCAATATCTCTCAATGCAATCCATGGCATAAGGAACTCATCACATGTATTACAGAACACACAGTTTTGATCCATCTACTACAATTTTCCAAAATTGAGTTTTATTACCTTTGGAAGCATCTCTTCATCTGGTACCGGCTTTGTCGCAGCGCATCGGGCATGCTCTCGGCAACGCTATCCATTCTCTTGAAGCTGAGATTGGTGGCCATGGTGAGAGGCTACCAGGCTTGTCAAAGTGAGTGGAGAAGATCCAAGAACTATATTGGGAAAGGCAACTAAGGAAGAATGTCGTGGAGCTGTGTGATTGTCTGTGCATCGATGAACACAATTTATAGAAGATGGCACAAAACTTCCCTCCATGAAGAAAGATTTCTTTTCTGTTGGCATAGCTGGAAATGCAAGATAGATGAGGCTAAGCTGAGAGGAGAAAGCACATTTCCTGGGAGAAGTTATTCCAAAGAAACACACAAGGCAAGAAAGCCATTGCATCATAACACTGTAAGATTCCTTAGCACAAAAAGGGGAGGAAGCCAGCACTTTCGACATCCAAATGTAAAC
Source organism: Avena sativa (assembly GCA_916181665.1). NCBI lineage: Eukaryota > Viridiplantae > Streptophyta > Magnoliopsida > Poales > Poaceae > Avena > Avena sativa. The sequence continues at coordinate 130,559,322 of OV702297.1, forward strand.
TTTTTGCCATTGGACATCTGCACCAGGCCAAGAACTCTCAGAAGATCACAAAAAGCAATCAAAGCATATTTTCTCTTGGAGCCTGAGTTAAGCTTCCATTTGAACTTGATGCGCAACAAATTGCTGGGCATGTGATATGAAACAATAGCCCATGGACTACCTTATTACAATCTCAAAGACAGAAAATAAACTCAAGAGCATCCAAATAGAAAAAAGAAGTTACATGAGTCTAGCTCTTTGTTTCAAAACTCAAAAGCATCAAAGGGCGATATATCATATTTCTTCTTAACCAGAATATGGAACTCTAAGAGAATGTAGTACTCATCACCATACAAGGCATTGAACTAACTATGGGATTCCGATCCCAGGATATTGACGAAATTGCTCTCACATGTTTGCCAATTACTTAAAAATAGATCATAAAAACATTATGTCTCAAAAAACAAATCCATGTACACAAGTGGCAATACTTTACACTCATCGAAATCCAGCAAGCTCAGTGTTTACACTTTACAAATTGCCGTAACACCAGGAAACAGAGAAGGATCACACATTGTGTCCTGGTGAAGGATGTAAGCCATGTTCAATTTTGGGAAAGGGAGGAACAAAAGCATCTGCTGACTGATTCAACAAAAGTACCCTAATCATTCCTCAGAGCTCATCAAGCCATTTCTAGTATATGTATGATAAAACTCCCATAACGTAAGCACTCCTGAAGCAATCGTAATGGGTTGACCAAAGCATGTCCCCCTACCAAGTCAAACAAGTGGCTGCAAGAGAGATAACAACATTAAATACTTCTGCAAGTAGTTAAACCATATCACTCGTAAGATTAAGGATAAGATGACAACTACCATAAAGGTGGAAAAGAACATATCGTACCAAGATTTTCAGGAAGATTTCAGTCTTCAGACTGAGCATTTGTCTCATAGATACGGCGTCCCTTGTTGTACCGTATGTACTTCTTGCCATCAGTGCTCGTGATGCGCACCTCAGGGATCTGCTGCACAACGTGCCAGTTCTTCCCTCCGTCCAAGCAGCTCCTCAGTAAAGAGAGTGTGCACTGCAGCTCGAACCGGCGCAGGCCATTGCGCTTACGGATCAGCACCTCCAGCCACCGTGGCAACGCGATACTCCAGAAGATGATCAACTCCTCGAAATAGAATGTCTCTGTGGATGGGGGAAACACGAGTCGGAGATGCTGCAGCGTGTCAAGGCCCGACACATGCTTCAGCTTTGAGCAGTCATCAATAGTGAGGAACTGAAGCCCGGGCAGGTTGGAGATTCTCTGAAGCGCCCTGTTGTCTTTCAGATAGAGTTCATCAGATAGTTTTGGCAGGTCCTTTATCTCTGTAAGGCTATGTGCACCCTCAACACGAAGGTCACACAGAGCAGCATGCTTTAGACCTTCTGGGAGACCTTTGAGTTTAGGGCAGAACTGTATGTGCAGTGACTTAAGGCAAGGCAACGATATCTGACTCTCTTCTACACTTAAAGACCAATCTTCCAGTTTCTTCATGTTTCTTAGCTTTAAAACCTCAAGCTTGGGGAAGGATGTGGCTTGCGACAGTACAGTGGTACCAAGGAATTCAGAACCGATGGTGACAACTGAGTCTGCATTTGAGATCTGCAAGGACTTGAGCTGGTTCAGGCGGCCAAGCGCAGGCAGCGTGGTGCATGACACGCAGTTGTCAAGATCCAAGAAGACAAGACCCGGGAAGGAGGTGCTTAGCTTGGGACCCGTCATCCAGTTTGGAAACTTTCGCCCTTGGTAGTTCTTGATTACCAGCTTCTCAACGTTCTGGGGTGGGGTAAGCTCATTCCATATCTTTTCACTCACTTTGGCTGCATCATCTTTAAGGCATTGATTGTTTATTTCGCGCTCTTCTTCCTCTGCTCCTTCTTGGTTCTCATGTTCTTCCTCATGTTCTTCTTCTTCTTCAACTAATGGTGCTTGCTCAGAAAGGTGTAGAACCTTCAGGAATGGCTTGTTTGCAAATGCAGCAGCTCCTGAAGTAGTAGCCCTGTCAATTCTCTCTATTTGAAGGTACCTCAACTCTGACAAGAAATTCAGGTCATCTAAATCACAGCCCTCAGGATCATTGTTGTCATTACCAATGATTAGACCAGATAGATGATTAAGATGCCTCAGTTCACCCACACCTTTTGGTACATATCGTATAGAAGTTCCTTCGAGACAAAGGCATCTAAGTTCTTGTAATGCACTGATGGACCAAGGGAGTTTCTGTAAGCTTTGACAACCTTGAAGGCTCAAGGTCTGTAAATTTGTGAGAAAACCAACGGAAGAGGGCACATCTCTGACCTGAGTTCCATCAAGATTGAGGTACCTCAGATGTAGCAAGTTGCCTATGGATTTCGGGAGAGCTTCTACTGCTGTATTGCTCAAATCCAAGACACGCAAGAATGGGGCTGACACGATAAGATCATCTATTACTCTGACATTAGGGCTGTTGAAGAGCATCAGCGACCTTAGACTCATCTGCTGCTTCACTGAAATTGGACCCTCCAGGCTGTTCTCCATGTTATACAACGCAAGGTGACGAGGCTTTGACAATGAGGACAATGGGTCTGTGCTCGATCTCTGTTGACCATCAATCAAGATACTCTCGTCTGTTATCAGAAAGCGGGCTAGTGTGCGTAGAAGATCATGTGTTATCCAGCACTCGTCAAGATTATCAGGATCAGGTTGTAACAAGTTTCTGCCTATCAATTCCAAATAGTACTCTTCGGCAGACTCTTCCAGGTCTTTGTTTTCTCTGGCCTTCACAAGGCCTTCAGCAATCCAATGCCGCACAAGATCAAAGAGCCGAATGGGGCATTCTTCAGGATACAGAGAGCAATGGAGGAAGCATTCCTTGAGTTCAGAAGGCAGATCGACATAACCCAAGTAGAGAGCTTGTGGAACTTGTTGCAGGAATGGTCGAATGGACCAAGCATCACTCTTCAGAACCATCTCCCACTCAGCCTTGCTGGTGCCCCTTGATCTTAGGACACCAGCAATAACCTTGATTGCTAGAGGATGGCCTTGGCATTTCTCCGCGATCTTAATCCCGACGTCCTCCAGTGCTTGGAGCCCTTCTGAACTGGATTCTGCAAAAACCTGTTCGCGCAAAAGCAACCAGCTATTCTCCGCGTCCATTCTGTCGACGCGGTGGACGATGGCCTTGAAGCCTGTCGCCACCTCCTCGTCGCGCGTTGTGATCAGTATCCTGCCTCTCACCACACCATCTCCCAGTGGAACTTTGAGCAGATCGTCCCATATATCAGGGCTGTCCAGGTCATCTAGGATGATAAGAAACCTCTTTGAGAGAGCAGAGCTGAGGAGGGCGAGGAGCTCCTCCTTGTTCTCTGTATCCCCGACGCTTACACCGGCACCCGCAATGATCTTCTTTAAGAAAGCCACCTCCGACAGATCCTTAGACATCTTCACCCACACGCAGATGGGGAAGTTTTCAGTCATCCTCTCATCAGTAAATATCTCCCTGGCAAGCGTCGTCTTCCCGATCCCCACCGCCCCAACAATGGCGAAGACGTCCACCTTCTTCTTGCCCTCTCTGATCATCCTGGGCACGAGCCCACCCACGGCCTTGTGCACCTGTGTCCCCACCGCACGCGGTGGCTCGAGACAGCTCCTGCACAAGGCATCATCACTGATCAACCAGTCCCTCTTCCTCGTGAGCAATGATGATCCGGCATCGGGGAGCGCGGGCATCTCGTCCTCGATCTCCCTCAGCCGGATGTCGATGTCCCTGATGGTGAACCCGATCTCATGGTGGAACTTGTGGGGGCCCGAAGACCTGAAGCAGGAGAACATCATGAAGGCGCAGCGCACTTTGGGAGCCGGCGGATGGTCAGCGTCGGCGAGGACCTTTGCGCCCTCCGCGGCACAGATGTCGAGGACGTCGTCCACCTCGTACATTGCGTCCTTGACCTGCGCCACCCAGGTGTCCACCTTGGAGCCGAGGAGCGTCCTCTGGCCCTCGTGGGAGACGACGGCGTCGATGCGGGAGAGCGTGAACAGGAGGCCCCGCACGTTGTCCCGGATGCCCAGCGCCGCGCAGGCCTCCTGCCCCGCGAAGTCCTCCAGCGCCGCCGCGCACCGCTTGACGTACGAGTCCAGCACCGCCGCCATGGATGATCCCGAGGAGTGCAGCAGCCCCTTGGAAATGCGAAAAGGGAATTGTGTGTCAGTACGCGGGAAGAAAGCTGGATCCTTTGAGCGGAAATTAGGGGCTAACGAATGGGATAATAATTGATTTCCTAGCGCCGGGATCGGCAGCAAAGATGGAAATTCTAGTGGATTCTTTCCTTGTACTGATTTAGCAGCAATTAAACAAGATCGTCAAACCGATATAGTACAGGAGATGAGCATCTCTAATTACTACTGTAGTCTACAAGACGGAGAAGAAAAAAAAAAGAGGAAAGAAGCAAATTCATCTAATCGCGCATCATCATTTCCTTCCTTGAAGCTAAAAACAAACAATCAAGAAGAGAAATTCCCCTCTTGTTAATTAAAGATGGATGGATCGATTGGTTACCTGTCAAAGATGCGGAGGAGGAGCAGGAGGATGAAGATGAAGAAGAAGGTGGGAAGCCAAGGAGGAGGGGCGGCGACGGCGAGTGCCACCACCAGCCTCAATGGCCGGCCACCACCTTCCTCCCCTCCCTACTTTCCCACGGCCAAATCAAATAATGGGGATCTGTCTGCCTGTCCCTCTCTCCAGAAGCTATTTTTCTCCCACCCTTTTTAATCCAGGCAGAAATGGACGGCAACAACCTGTCAACACAGCTTGCTCCATTTTAGTATTATTAATTATGGGTCTCCCTCCCAAGGAAAGCCCATACTGCCTCAAGGGGCATGGATGGGAGGAACACAGTGAGTTTTGCAGGGCCATTGGTTGGGTTTCAGAGGAGTGCAGGTGGCAGAGGATGTACTACTACTACAGGACAGGAGCTAACAAACACAAGTTGCTGATGACATGACAATTGGCAAGCACGTACAGAAAGAGAAGCTCTGATATGTTTTTAACTTCTCAAGGATAATATGCAGATTAACCTGCTCAGTTGATTTTTTTTTGGTTTATCCGCAGGGTGAGGTTTTGAATTAATTTGCTTAATTCATGTTTGTGTATCTGAATTTTTTTTGTTCAAATGAGACGACCTTTTTTTTTTCTATCTGGTTGTCTTTCATATGACTATGCGTATAAATAATCAGATTTTCGGAACCATACTGAGTATCATGTGACTATGCGTTTGCACAGTTTGATGTATTGCAGGTATGTTCCTTCATGTTTTCTACTCATCCAAATACAATAAGTAGCATAGTTTCAAATTCTTGTGGTTAGTTGAGAGGCTTGCAGTTACTCTCCATATTCGTGTGACCTCTGCATTACTTCTTAAATATTGAGGAAATAAGTACCCACAAATTCTAGCTATCTTAATGAAAATGTATTAATCAGTGGCTCCAAATGTGTGTTTGAAAAAATTTCCTTCTATGTTCTTATGCCATGAAGGTTATATATCGGAGTACTTGATTGTCTGATAGTCTATCCATGAAGGTTACCTTTCAGCTGGAAATTCAACTAGGGCTGGTTAGGAAAAATGGTTTCTCTCCTTCTGAGAAAAGAAAAAATGTTCCATATTTGTCCAGTCGGAAGACCTGCTGGGAGTTACAATACTGATTTTGTTTTCCTATGCAGGGATAATCATATGACTGATTGTTTTTATGGTGAAGTAGCTTTGAAACTTGTGGATGGCTTCTCCCCTCTCCTCACGAAGGCTGCTTCACTTCACGAAAACGTTCATCTGTCTTGAGATGATGAATTACAAAGAAAAACCTTCAGGTGATACCGACTACAATCATGTCATTGATTAGAATAAACTTGTAGCTAGCATTAGAGATATTTTGTTCAAGTATTGCAGTTATAACTAATGAACTAATGAATGCAATTAAGTTGATATTTTGTTCAAGATATGCAATCAACTTGTAGCTAGCATTAGAGATATTTTGTTCAAGTGTAGCATCAATATTATTGTCCCTGCCTACACACGGCATTTTATTTCTTAGTTGAATTCTCTGTATCCATATCATGAGTTTAGGGATAGCTTCAGTTGAGGTTTTTGGAGCCCCGACAAGGTTTATTTGCACGTACCAACCGTGAAACCTCATTTCTCGGCATCTTATGTGCTGTAGAGATTCAAACTATGTATGGCAGAGTAACTCACCGAGTTAGTTAAACTGGCTTCTCCTATCCACTGGCTTCTCTAACCGTTCATCGAGGAGACATAATTGGTAAGCATGGAATTGGAGTTTTGAACAATACTTAGTTCATGTGCATAATTTGGCAATGCACATCTACAAGCAAGTTAAATTGTGCAACTACGGGCATTTATCCCGTATTTTATTGTTGTTGGTATTCACGTCTATGAAGTCAAAATGATTCGGTTCATAAGTCATAACAAAATCAGTTCTATGATTATGATTAAGCCAATGTTATATGTGGATATGATACATAGATGGTTATCTTGGTTAAACAAATGTCAACAGGTCATGAGAATGCTATGACTCTACATGTTAGTCAGTTTGTCCCATTAAGATAACACATTTGCTCATGTTGTAGCTTCCAATGTAAGGCTGCATCTTCTTAATGATTGGTTAGATGACCTCCTTGATTTCTTTTTGTATGTCATAACATTTATTCATGCTGATAAAGCTTGTCTTACACTTACTATAAAAATGCATTAAGTTTTTTTTTGCAAAACTATAGGGTTAGCTGTACACAAGATAAATTAAGTGTAGACTTTTTTAGGTAAGTCGTGTGATTTTTTTCAGATGTGTGTGATTTCTATATCTCATGTCAGCCGGACTCATGCATCAGGAGATCGAAATGTGGTTTGAGCCAGGAGCCGGGAGACTTGCGGGACATCAATAGTCCAGAGGAGTGAGAATGTGAGCTAAAAGATTTGTCTTGGTTTTACTGATTCTTATTTGTTGGAGAATATATGTTCAGTTCACACCCTCTCTGCCAAATTATCAGTGGTTAGAAATTATAGTTAGACGTGCAGGTTTTGCTCGAACATATTTATGTATGGTTGTTAATCAAAATCAAAATGTTGCCTAAACCTGTGATCGTTAAATTGGATCGGAGGTACTTTGAAGTGACAGAATCAATGACCAAGATCATAATTTGTAGTTTGGCTAACTCAAATTTCCATAGAATATTATAATATTTACACGCATTATGCTCTTCCCCTTGTCTAGACGGCTAGATACTGTTGCTGTTGAAATATATATATTCATATGTATTTTGTTTATATGTGTGGAAAAAGGAATTTGTAGACCCGTAGCAGCGCACATGCATTTTACTAGTATATCAAAAAATATAGTAGAAGGCGCGAGATGTTTAATCATCGGAACGACATTAAAGTCGTGACGTGCTGAATATCCGCATCTGCATTTACAATAGCTTTTTTTCAATTGAATGGATGCCTTTCATTAATTAACCATATTCAAGTCTGAATCAATTATAATTCGAATCCAACTAGGTGGAATACTAAACCAAACCTTACAAAGATTATTATCGCAACCTTCTCTAGCAATTCGATGTGCCGCATCATTTGCAAAACGCTGCACCATCCGTACCGAGTACTCGTCGAAACCTTGAAGGAGGGTCTTTATTTCTACAAACAAAGGACCATAAGATGATCGATCCCTTCCCTCCGCCGTGAGCTCCGCCGCTACCCCAGTACTGTTACTCTCCAAAATGATCCGCTTCACTTGAATCTCCTGCGCCACATGTAGCACTTGTCGACACGTCATGAGCTCTAACCTTCCGCATCAAGGAAAAAAATGGCTCGCCCTTGCCACGAACTTGCCATGGAAATCTCTGATGACTGCCTCCTCCCCCCCCTCGCGGCCGCTGTTAACATCCAATCGAAAAGCTCCAATCAATGTTTATCTTATGCAAACCGGTGGGAGCCGGTGCTCCAACACCCATGTAGAGGATTTTGTGACCGTTTCATGAATCTGAATCCACTCGTCCACGTGCGTACACGCAAATTGAATAATTGAACCGGGGTCCTCAATCCGCCCAGTATCCCGAGCATCATTGCAGTCAGTCCATAATAAATATATATATAAATCATCGTCCAAGACACTATCTTGCCCTTCTCCTTCCCGAGCCAATCGAGAAGCCAACCTTTCAGCTCCGAATGGTGGTGTACCTTGTCTGGTGGTTTCCTCAACTCAACTCCGGCCGCTTCACACATCAACTGCCACACCCTGGTCGAATGTGAACAAGACCAGAAGCGATGAACCAAGCTATCCTCCTTGCCGCACACTAGACAGGTAATACCGTCTTTGATTCTTCGGTGTTTGAGCTCTGACCCCACTGTCAATCCATTCTCATTTAGCCTCCAAAAATGAACCTTAACCTTGTCTGGTACATCAGCATCCTAGAGAGAAAGCCATCCTTTGTGCATGTTACAGTTAGAAGAGGATTCCAGTGATCCTCTCCCCAGTTTCTTCCTCTGGATTGCTAGGTGATACGTCGACTTTACCGAGAAAATACCATTTTAGTATAATTCCATGCCAGAAGTCTTTTGTCCTAGTCTACCAACGCGTATCTGCATGATATCCTAGACATCCTGGTCATAGAAGTGTTGCCGGAGTTTATCTTCATTCCATGCTCCTCCTCCTATAACTAGAAATTTTTTCACGAGAGAAGGGCAGTTCCTCTCTCACGGTCCTAGGGGATGTTGAGCGCTGTTCCGGGGAATCCAACGAGCACCAAGAACTTTAACATGTGAGCCATCCCCGATCCGCCAGATAAGCCCCTCATGTAGTACCTCTCGTCCAGTGACAATACTACGCCATGTAAACGAAGCCCCATTAGGACATGGCGCCTCAAGAAACTTGCAGTCTTTGTGATATCTAGCTTTTAGAACCCTCGCACACAGATTAGAGGGATCCGTCAATAGTCTCCATCGTTGCTTGGCAAGGAATGCATGATTGAAGATTTCAAAGTCTCGAAATCCTATGCCACCCCCTGATGCTTATTTTTGCACATGCGACCCCACCGATCCAATGTACCTTTTGCTTGTCTATGGAATCCCCCCACCAAAACCAAGAAGACACTGAGCCAAGGGTCTTGCACTGTTTCTTAGTAAAAATAAACAACTCATAGGGTAGGAAGGAATAGCTTGCAATGTCGATTTAATAAAAACATTCTTCCCCTATTTTGGCATTTCCTGGCCCTTTAAACCATGTACTTTGTGCCATTATCTCTCTGTAATATATTTGAAAGAACCCTCTTTCGATCTTCCAACAACCGTAGGAAGTCCTGGGTATTTTTTAGACAATTCTTCACATGAGATGCCAATTGTTTCCTTGATCCCATAGCCAGGGCCAAAAATTAGAGGATTTTGACAAATTCACAATTTGACCGGAGCTTTGCTCATAATCATACAATTCTGCTCGGAGAGCACTCATACTCTCCTGGGTAGCCTCCAAAAATACTATGCTGTCATGAGCAAATAAGAGGTGAGTCACATGAGGTCCTTGATTGCTGAACTGCACCCCCTAATCAAATTGTTCGCCTGAGCATCCTTTAGAAGTTTTGAGAATCCCTCCACATAGAAAAGAAACAGATGGGGTGAAACGGGGTCTCCCTGCCACATACCTAGAGATGGGAGAAAAGGATCCAAGACATCTCCATTTAGTTTCACGGTGAATCTCACTGTTGTGATACACCGCAACACCATCTTGACCCAATTTTCAGCAAAACCGAGCTTTAACATTATTCTTTCCAAAAAAAAATCCACTCTACCATGTCATAGGCCTTCATCATATCTAATTTAACCGCACAAAGCGGGGTTTTCGTCTTCCTTTTATGGATGGCATGGGTACATTCATAAGATTTAAACACATTATCTGTGATTAGCCTTCCCGGGACGAAAGCACTTTGCTCCTCCGAGATCAAGATAGGAAGAATTTTCTTCAAACAATTTGCAATAACTTTCGAGGCCAGCTTGTATAACACACTGTATAAGCTAATAGGCCTGAATTGTGTCAGATCCACTAGAGAGTTTACCTTTGGAATCAACACACGAATAGTGTCGTTGAAGTCAATAGGGAAGTCCCTTCCTGCCAATAAGTCCTTCACCGCTTCACAAATATCATCTTTAAATTCATCCCAATGGCTTTGGTAGAAGAGCGTAGGGAGCCCATCTAGACCTAAAGCTTTTGTTGGGCCTATTTGAAAAAGGTCCACCTCAATTTCTTTATCCGACACCGGAGCACAGAGGGCCGCATTCATTTCCTGTGAAACAAAGGACCCGATCCAGCCTAATATCCTCTCCGAATTCGAGCCCCCTCTAAAGTAAACAATTTACCTAGAAACTGTTCGCCTCCTCCCTCATTTCTTTGTCCGTGTTACGTTTACTTCCATCATGCTAAAGAAGATATGCCCTAGAGGCCAGTAATAAAGATGTTTTTATTGAAACATCTCATTAGTTCGTAATAGTTTTGTATCATGCTATAATTGTATTAAGTGGAAACATTGTGTAATATATAAAAGTATTCTCTAGACTAGTTCGTTGGGAAGCTAATTATCGAGGTTTCCCGATCATGGACTTTAACACGTCAACTAACAACGAGGTCACTTCATTAGATGAATGATGTGATGGACAAAATCCAACCCTAGTATTGCAATGTGATCCAGTCACAAAGTTCAACATTGCGATATATCTAGCAAAGCGTATTGATTCTGTCCTTCGACCGTGATATCATATTAATCATTGTCTCCCCAGGTTGATTTGACCATATCAACCGTCATGACCATAACTGGGTGACCATAAAGTTGTGCGTCGGGTATTCCAGAGGAACTTTTGAGTCCTATGTATCAAGACCGGGATTTTCCCATCCGAGTGACGGATAGATACCCTAGGCCCACTCGGTGAGATTACATCTACAAGTTTGCAAACATGTAACTAGGTCACGGGGAGGGAATAACACGGGAACGAGTAAATGTGTTTTTCGGTGATACGCCCAATCTACATCACCTTTCTATATCGTAATCTACCTCTATTCATTGATATTTGTCTTATTATGAGGTATTACTTATGTCTTTTCCACTGTTTTTGCATGTTGGATGATTCTTGGAGGATGGACTGCCGGAGTCTGGATTCTGATGGAAAAGAAGGAATTTTGATGAAATTTCGCAAAGGTCAGAAAAATGCCAGAAAAATATGGGAAAATATTATTTTTCCAAAAGATTGAGGAAGCTAGAAGGAGGAACAAAGAAGGGCCGCAGGGGGCCCACACTGTGGCATCCCGCAAAACCACTACTAGAAAATCGCGTTGTTTTGTGCATTGCATCATCATGACCGCATGCTCATGTCATCATGCCACATTGCATTTGAGCATCGTCATGTCATTATGCATTTGTTTTCTAAAACTATTTTCTAAAAGCCTGGTTTTGTTTTCTAAACGCCCCGTCTTTAATTCAAAACCAAAACCCGGGTCTCCGGATTATTTTGTTTTGTCTGGCAACGGTTTGCGAAAGCCCCGTTTTGAATAATAAAATATTTTCAATTATTTTTGGGAGGCAACCAGCCAGACCCGAAAGTCCGGCCGGCCACCTCCAAACCCTAGTCTAAAAATATCTATCTAAACCTTTCCTAACCAACCCTATCTACCCAGCCACCCTCCACCTCACCCTGACCAATACCCTCTCGCCATCTCATCTCTCCCTTTCCCCCATCCTATCCCAGTCTGCCACCTCAGCCACACCATCCCGCACCAGCCAGCCAAACCATCCCCTGTCGCACCCAACCAATCCCCACCTGGTCAACCGTCACCCCTGGGCCCCACCCCGCCAGCGGACACACAGCACACGCCACGCACCACCCCAACCCTCTCTGTGTGCGCTGCCTGCAAACCCCAACCCCACGCCACCAAACGCACGCACTACACGCTCGGCATGTGCCCCACCAGCAGCTAGCCCATACCCAAACCCACACCCACGCGTCGCACCCAACTCAACGCGCGCGCGGACGCTCCCCGCGATGTCGCCCGCTCCACACGCACGCGGCCCCACCCCGACCCAGTCACGACCGCGTGACCCCAACCGCTCGCGACCCTCTCCCTCTCGCCTCGCCGCCCTCGTTCTGCCGAGCTGCCTCGTCAGCCTGGCCCCGCCACTACCCGATGCACGCCGCCTCCTCTTCCTCCTAGGCCGCTGGCGCATGGCCTCCATCGCCTCCGGACCGTCCTGCGCCTTCCAGCTCCGCCTCAACCCGCTCACCAGTGCCTCCTCGTGCGCCGCCCGCCGCGCAGAGGCAGCTCCTCGCGTCCACCTCCTACCTCGACATGCTCAACGACGACGCCCGCAACCGCGCCTACCGCGCTGCCCTTCGTGGCCCCTGCACCGCGTTGGTGCTCGCCCTGCCGCCCCTTCCTCGTGGGCCTCCTCCCCGCCTCTGTCAGCATGCCCCGCCGTCCGCCTCAAGCTCTGCTCGCCGGGGTGGCCTTCTCTGTGATCCCAAGGACAAGCCCACAAGGCCCCTCCCCACTGCGGCTTCCTTGATCTGGCTGTCCACCGCCAACCGTGGCTGTCTCCTTCTTTGCAAGGGGTCACCCTCGTCTACTGCCTGTCCTGACCAAGTCTGCATTCGGGATCGACCAACCTTGACATGTTGGCCTTTAATCTCTATCAATCGGATGAGAGACCCAAGTTCTTCTACACGGAATTTGAAGAACCGATGCCGGGAACCTGGGAAGAGATGCAAGACCTTCAGAGGGCCGACGAAAGACGCTGGAAGATCGACCACATGGCACGCCAAGTTCGCCTTCACGGAAACCCTAAGACCCTCGACAAGATCTCCTACACGGATTCGAAGACCAATCCTGTTGAAGACCGAACCCTGTCGAACCCCGAGACCCCAAGATCGTCGATTCCCATGTGTGACCCCTTTCTACGCCCCTATTTTTATAAATGTAATACAAACTCGTGCATCTTAAATTGACATGCTTGCATACATATTTGGTGGTTTGGGGGCATTATGATGATTCACCTTATAATTAAATATGGGATCCATATGCGGGCAAATCTAGTCTTATATTGGTCCCATTTAAATTGGTGTAGCGAACTAGTGCTATATTTCGCCTTGTTAAGACAACATTTAAATTGTGGGGTATCTAAGCAACTTGAACCACTTAAATAAATGTCGGGACCCCGGTTCCGTTTAATATGATCTAATTGCATCGCACCTTTGCCATGCCATACATCATACATGCATCATGCCCGATCTTCTGCCGTAGTATTAAATATTGCACCCGGTGTTTTTGCTAGTGCTTTGCTTCTTCACGGATTAGGCCGATGAGTTGATGCGAGTGTCGACCCGATCTTCGGTTGAACCTTCGGCAATGTTTTCAGGCGAGCATCTCCCCCTTTCTACCTATCTTACTTTTATAGTATTTATTCCTTCCTATTGATCTATTGCTATCTACGTTGCGATGCTCTAGATTTCGTACCCGTGATATTCCTTGCAGCCTTATATTGCCTTGGACACTTCCTATTACCTGTTGTTTGGTAGATAGTTGGACTTGCGCGTCGTAGTCGCTTGCTCAAGTGCTGTTGTGTGTCGTCAAGTACCACAGTTGTTGGAGTATTGCCGCATGTTTAATGTTGGAGATTATCATGGCTTTAATTACTGTTTAATAACTAAAATTTAAGTAGGTATATGCAGAGGCACAGGTGGGCAATAGATGTTATTTGGTTGTTAACCGTCCACTTGTGTCCCGTAGGACCCCGAGTTCTTGACACCTGTTCCGAGATCGAGCGCGCTAACCACAGGTGGGGAGATATGGGCCCCCCATCGACTAGTACCTGATTTCAAAGTATTGTACTGGGGGCCACAAACTAGTTTGAGGTTTTATTTACTATCCTGTACCTATGCCATGCTTTACTGCTTTATTTAAATTGTGCGATGTATAGCACACTGTACTGTTTAGGATCGGGACACGATTTCGCGGTGTCGACAAGCCCAGCCACACTTTCGGGTTCCCAGTCCTTCACAGCCGTCTACCCAAACCCTAAGTCCGTCTCGGAGCCGGCCGACTTCATTGCGGGTTCGACTTAGTGGGGTGGCCCCCATGTACTTGCTTTGGGTCTAGGAACGTCATGACTTAGGCCCCGCCGACATACCGATGGGTGTATGTTAACTGATCTGGCAAAAAGGGTCGAAGTGCTTGTGGATACTTTGGTGCACCCCTGCAGGGTTTAATCTTTTCGAAAAGCCGTGTCCGCGGTTATGGACGACTTGGAGCACAGTTCTCTATCATAGACAACTATAACTAAAGTTTACTGTTATAAATTGACTTGGATCCGATATGACTAGTAATCAGTTTCGACTATAACGGAATGGATGATAAAAATGCCAACAGCTGGTGGATTTGTGGTGATCTGTGTCATATTATACCTGCCTAGTAAGTACTGCAACTCCAATGGAATATGATAAAAGTGCCAACAACTGCTGGGTTTTGGGATTCCTCAGGACAATTATATCTGACTAGTAATTGTTCGAACTACCACGGAATGATAACTAAAACTGCCCACTACTTATGCTCTCAGGATGACTCTCTATACCTGACTAGTAATTGCTCCACGATAACTGAATAAATAAAACTGCCAACTGTGTGAGTTCCTCGGTTGACTTCCTCGTTTGGTCTCGAGGAGGAAATGCCAGGATGGGTATGTTTGGTGGTAGTATCAGGTTGGTTCCGAATAGGTCTTTCTTACCCCTCTCCGATGGCCGCTATTTGTATCGAGTCTCTATAGGTTGTTTAGTGCATGCCGCGCTGCCGCTTCAGTCCACCATACCGATGTAGGCGAGGACCGCCGAATTCTAGCCTCGCCGTGTACTGGCCTCAGTACTGACGCTCCTCTTTTTCCTTTGCCCTTTGTCGGCACCCCTTTTGTTTTAGCAGGTCTCGACGTCGTTAGCAGGGTTACCCTTCCGGCTTGGCCTGGGCAGGGTTATGGACGCCATTGGTTATTCTTCAGGGCTCTTAGCCCCATTTGCATCTTGTCCGTACTCGGACGCTATATCGTTTTAAAAGGTGATTTGGATCTTTGTATCGTATATCTGTATTCTTGACTCTTTGAGTCGCTGTTGTATATATTTCTGTTCTGTGGGTCCCATCGAGGACTGTTGTGTAATGTTATTACTTCGTTTTCCACCCGCACGAAAGTGCCTGGTGGGCACCTTTGAATCGTTTCTATGCGGGTTTGGCGGGAATCGCCGAAACTTGCATAGGGCCGATTCTGAGGGTGTTACACACACCCCTAGGAGCGGGCCCACCCTAGGCCGCGCCTAGGCAGGTGTGGCCCACCTGCCCGGCTCCCAACTCCGCCCCTTCGCCTATATCTTTCCTACGGAACCCTAAGGCCAGGGGAGGGACCAAAGATAGATTTCCGCCACCTCTAGGGGGCAGAAAACATCGAGAGAGAAAGATCTCTCTGGCAGACATATTTCTGCCCGGGGAATTCCTTCCCGGAGAGGGGAGATCATCGCCATCAAAACCATCATCAAGCTAGGATTCATCGGGATCATCATCATCATCATCATCATCCACACCATCATCTCCACCAGCACCATCATCACCACTCCGTCCCGCTGTAACAATTGTGTTGGATATTGCTTTAGTTCTTAGGGGAAACTTTCCTGGTGTTGATTACTATTATAGTTGATGCTTGTGAGTGGAACCATTGGATTATTGTTTATGTTTAGATTGTTATCCATTATCATATCATCTTTGATCTTGATCCATATGATGTCTCGTGAGTAGTTCATCTAGTTCTTGAGGACATGGGAGAAGTCAAGTTGTTATTAGTGCATTTGTGTTGAGTTATTATTTAATGGTTTAGTATTTAAGTTGTGGTGCTATTCTTCTACTGGTGTCATGTGAACATCGACTACATGATACTTCACCATTTATGGGCCTAGGGGAATGCATTGTGTATTTGGATACTAATTGTGGGGTTGCCGGAGTGATAGAAACCTGAACCCCCGTTAGGACACCTTTGCACAAGGGAGTGTAGGATCTCAGAGTTTAAGGCTGTGGTTAGATTTATATCTTAATTACTTTACTGTAGTTACGGATGTTTGCAGGGGGGTTTAATCACAAGTATGTATTAGTCCAAGTAAGGTCGGTACATTAGCACAGGTTCACCCACACAACACTTACAACACCAAAGAAGAGTACTCAGCTATTTGAAGCGAAAGAACTTGACAGAATTCCCATGTTTCCTCGAGAACGTTTGGTCTTTATAAGTATTTCCACCGGCTTGTCCTTTGCTAATAAAGGATTGGGCCACTTGCTGTGTTTGTTCTTTGTTACTTGCACTTTGTTTTGTTGCTTTATCAGAAAACCACTAAAAATCCGTTTGCTAAGTATTTGCAGAGAGTTCCTGCTCCATACCACTGTTCAGCACCTTCTGCTCCTCATTGGGATCAACACTCCTATTTATCGAAATTACTACAATACACCCCCTATACTTGTTGGTCATCAAGACTATTTTTTGGCGCCGTTGCCGGGGAGTGAAGCGCTATTGAAGAGTGGAACTGGTAAAGGAAACATCTACTGTGAGTATTTCTTTTGTTACTGCTTATTACTTTGTTTCCAATATGGATAACCCACTTGGTTTTCTGTTTGGGAAAACTACTACCACTGCTAGGGTAGTAGATGAACCACCACCTGTTGAGATAGATCCTTTTAAGATACCTACAAGTATTATTGATCGTGTTATGGATAATTATTATTTTGGGGATGGAACTATCCATCCTGGTGATCACTTGCTTTTTATTCATGAATTATGCGGGTTGTTTAAGTGTGCAGGTATCACAACTGAATAGGTGAAGAAGAAGTTACTCTCCATATCCTTGAAAGGGATAGCCGAAGAATGGTATAAGCTGTTGAAGAATGGACATTCCATGGAATGGGAGAAGATGTCATCTCTCTTTTACTCTAAATATTATCCTCCCAGTGAGATTCATAAGGATAGAAATCTTATATATAACTTTTGGCCTCTTGATGGAGAGAGTACAACTCAAGCTTGGGAGAGATTGAAGTTACTAATGCTTAAATGTCCTATTCATGAACTCCATAACAATATTATTATCAATAACTTTTATGCTAGGCTTTCTCTTTATGATAAAGATTTACTAGATGCTTCTTGTGCTGGATCATTCACACGTATGAAGGAAGAAGCTAAATGGGATCTACTAGAACGTATTCAAGAGAACACTAAAGCTTGGGAGAATGACAAAGGAAGAAAGTCAGGTATAAACTATGATTATGAATGCATTAAATCTTTTATAGGGACTGATGACTTCCTTGATATTAGCAATGAGTTTGGTCTTGATCCTCAAGTCCTTGTAAAATGTTTTAATGCCTTTGCCTATTATATTGAAATTTCCAAGAAAGAGTGGGACAGGTACCATGCTCCTTATAAAGACATTGTCACCCATGTTCCTGCTAACATAGAGGTTTGTACTGTTGATCCTATTTTGCCTGAACCTTATGTGGAGAAAATCCCTTTTCCTGCTAAGGTAAGGGAACATTCCATCATAGCTAATGTGGTTAGCAAAAGTGCAAAGAAAACTGTGGAGCCTGATGAACTCATTGATATTGAGCCTGTGGTAGCTATTGTGAAAGATCTTGTCACTAGAAATATAGAGAATGAGCATATTGTCTTCTGTGAATATGCTACTAATATTGTTTCTCATCCTAAAAAGACTAGAAAATCTAGTGTCCCTGTGCTTTCTGTTAGAATTGGTAATCATAGCTATTATGATTTATGTGATATTGGTGCTAGTTCTAGTGCTATTCCTTATGAGCTTTATAGGTAAATTATGCATGAAATTGGTCCTTGTGAGCTTGAGGACATTGATGTGGTCATTAACCTTGCCAATAGAGAGCAAGTTTGCCCCATTGGCATTGTAAGAGATGTGGAGGTCTTTTGTGGTAAGATTAAATATCCTGCTGATTTTCTAGTACTTGGTAAAGAAGCTAGTAAAACCTATCCTATTATTTTTGGTAGACCCTTCCTTAATACTTGTGGGACTATTATAGATTGTAGGAAGGAAGAAGTTGAAAGAACATGTTGGGCCCCCATGTGTGGTTTTGGTAATTAATGACAATCTTTATGGACTAATGTGTGTATTAAGTTATACTTGTAGGATTTGTCCATTGGCATCGCTTGGAGCATGTGTTGGCTTCAAGGTCGATGAAATGCAAAGAAGATATGTTGGGCAAGCTCAATATGCGAGGTCGATGATGAGGAATCAAGAAAGGCGTTCCATCTTGAGAAGGGCAAGATCGTCTACATCGAGCTCAAGTGGAATGCTCAAGGCAAAGGTATAATCTTGATAGGTTTTTCCTTTTGCCGGTCTCACGTTGTGTGTGTGAGACTGGGTTTAGGATAGATAACCGTACTATCAAGAGGGGCTCTCATATGAGTAATTTGGTCACATCGTTCGGAGAGATCTCAAACCTTTGCATACTTGCATCATCGTATTTGGTTGTTATTTGGTCTTATCCATGTGAGGATATAGAGCTTGTGGTAATCTCCATAACAAGCTCTTGTTCATCAAAATCGGATCTTCCATTTGTATCTTGTTGCGATTTTGATTTATGCGGCTTTTCGGTTTCTCACCAAGTGAGGTATATCACATTATTCTACTTGATACTTTCTCACTTGGTGATAATCAATATTTCCACTGATTATTGGGAAGCCCTTGTCGTCCTCTACCCAACGCAATTGGAATCGGGTCAATCGGAGCTTCCAGTCAAAAGTTATTTCCGTTTGAATATTGGCCTGGTGTGGTACCAAAAAGCGGTAGTACCGTTTTTTGCTACTGGTTGCGACAGAAGGTTTTGACTAACTGTCAAAAAGCCTCTGCCGGGCTAGGTACTAAAAAGCGGTAGTACCGCATTTTAGTACCTAGCGCGATAGTAGCTTCTTGACCACTTGTCAAAAGCTTCTGCCTGCTCCGGTACTAAAATGCGGTAGTACCGCATTTTAGTACCGCACAGGGCAGAGACTGTTGAACGTTGGCAAAAACCTTCTGTCTGCCTAGGTAGTGAAATGCGGTAGTACCGCATTTTACTACCTGGCGTGACAGAGAGTTTTTCGTCTAAACTGCTGATTCCATTTCACGTCCGGTAGTACCGGTTGCCATTTGCGGTACTACCGCTTTACAGTAGCACCAATGGTAGTACCGCTGTGGCCTGGGACTATGAAGTTTGAATGTTGGTCTTCCTGTACCAAGTCCGGTACCTGGTCCGGTAGTACCGGAGTTCTCTGGTAGTACCGCTTGAACTTCCGGTACTACCGCTTCATTCAGGCTCCAACGGCCATATTTTGCCCAGCCCTATAAATAGCTTTGCCCCTTTAGGGTTACTTCTTCCTCCTCTTTGGATCTAAAGCTTTTCCCCTATTTGACTTACTCCTTAAGCTTGATTTCTACTCACCCCTCCATTGATTCTTGCATATATTTGAGGGGTAGTTCGAGGAGATCTAGATCTACGTTTTGACCAAACCAAAACATCTCTTTGTGAGTGTATCTTTGGGGATCTAGATTTTGGGGGATTTTGTGTCTCTCTTTGATTCCTCCTCTCTTGTTCCCCCAATAGCTTTAGTAGCTTTGTTGGAACTTGAGAGTGAGGGATTTGAGCATCTTTGTGGTGTTCTTGCCATTTGCATTTGTTGCATCGGTTTGAGTTCTCCTTGGAGGATTTGGTTTGAATTGCTCATTGGAGCTTGTCCCTCTTGGGTTCTTGGAACCCTAGACGGTTTTGTGGCCTTGGTGGAATTTATTGAGGCCTTTTGTGGCATTTGTTGGGAGCCTCCAATTAAGTTGTGGAGTTGTGCCCCAACCTTGTGAGAGGTTCCGGTTGCCACCGACAAGTGCACCGATAGTGGAAGCGTGGATCGATACCATTAGGTGAGATTCACCGGAGAATAAGGGAGGCCTTTTGTGGCGTTGGTGGTTTGATACCACCCCCTCTCCAAACGAGACGTACTCCATGTTGGGAGAAACTCGGTAAAATTTTGGTGTCCCCGCGTGCCTCGGTTATCTCTATACCCGAGCTCTTTACTTATGCACTTTACATTGTGATAGCCTTCGTGCTTGAAGTAATATATATCTTTCTATCACTTTGTTTCTTGTATTGCTTAGCATAAGTTGTTGGTGCACATAGGTAAACCTTAGTTGTTTCTAGGTTGTGCTTTACAAAGTAAACTCTAGTTTCATTCCGCCTTTGTTGATCCACTCTAGGAAAAGTTTTAATCGCCTATTCACCCCCCTCTAGGCGACATCTGTATCCTTTCAATTGGTATCAGAGCCCGGTCTCTCATTTTAGGCTTCACCGCCTTGAGAGTAAAGATGTCGGCTAGGGGATTAGTGAACAAGGACACGCTCACATTCGATGGCACAAATTTTGATGTTTGGAAAATTCGCATGCTTAATTTATTTCGGGAAATTCACCCAATTATCGAGGGCTATCTATATGTGGGTTTCCCTTCTCCTATGGATACCCAAAACGAATCTTTAGAGGAGAAGTTGAACTCTCATATAGATGCTCTAGCTACTAAAATTCTTGTGCATGTTGTGAGCAATGTAGTTCTTTCTTCTATCATGCCTTATTCAAGCGCTCGTGAGATATGGACCAAGCTTCAAGATAAATATAGCAAGTCCAACATTATTAAGGATGATTGTATTGCTTCCACCTCCAGTCGAGATGAGTTCTCATCGTCTACCACTTCACCAACATGTGATTTTTCACAAGGTAATGATATGGTGAGTGGTGATAGAAATTGCAATATGGATAGTGTGTTCACTATTTGTAATCCCTCATATCTGTCTAGTTGCTATGATCTATCTTTGGACCTTAACACTTCTAGCACTCAAAATTCCTCACATGCTTGTGTTAATAGTCCTTGCATATCATGTAGAAATGACTTGAACAAATCTCATGATGATATTCTCATGTTGTCTTGTTGCCATGATAAAAATGCTTCTATTTCCTCTAGTTCTTGTGTTGCTAACCATGTAGAGGAAAATGAAGATTCTATGGGCCAAGACAAGGTCTTGAAGAGAGCTTCAAGTGCAATATCATCATCACCTTCCTCTGGTTCTCACATGTGCCTTATGGCTAAGGGAACAAAGGTAACCTCTTTGAATCCCATTGTATCTCATGATGATGAGGTTGAGAATGATAATGATGATTATAGAGGTAAGTATGATATTACCTCTATTAAGAAAATGAGAGAGGTTGTCTATAGTGCTCTCTACAAAAATAAACTTGCTTCCTCCAACCTTCTTGAAATCTTGAATTATGCTATAGAAGGCAATGATCTTATTGAGGAGCAAGAAAATATAATTGATGAAAAGTTTGCACTTGAGCGTGAATATGCTAATGAACTTGCTCAAGCTAAGGACTCCATTGAAGAAGAACAAACCACCAAAGAATCTCTTGAGGAGACTTTTACTCTAGAATTATCTAGAGTAAAGGAATACCATGATAGAGAACTTGCGGTGGCTAACTCCTTCAAGATTAAAAATGATGAACTTGAAGTTGCTTATGCTAAACTTGTTGAGGATTTTAAGCACCTCGAAAATGGCTCTCGGGTCGTTAAGAGGGAGCTCATCAAACTCACTGAGTCACATGAGCAACTTAAAGCTTCATATTCAAAAGAGCTTGCCAAGTTGCCCTCACCTCTCACTAATAATGATGATGCTTGTGCTACTAACTCTATTTCTTGTGAATCATCTATTTTGGAGGAGAATGTTGAGCTAAAGGCTCAACTTGCGTTGCTAACTAGCAACTATGGGAAATTAGAAGAAAGTCATGTTAAGCTCTCAAGCTCGCATGGGGATCTTCTAGTCTCCCATGGTAGGCTAAAGTTAGCTCATGAGGCCATCATGTCAAAGGTAACATCTAGTGGGCCTCATGTGGACATTAGCACTACATCTACTCCAAATGTTATATTGACATGTGCTAGTCCTTGTAATTCATCCTCTCACAACCATGCTATATCTCATGATGAACTACACTCCATGCCTTGTTGCTATAACAATGTAGCATCTACTTCCTCTAGTACTTGTGTTGAAACTAACCATGTAGAGGAAATCAAAGAGCTCAAGGCTCAAGTCACTTCTTTGAAGAATGACTTGAAAAAGGGTCATCAAGGGAAGGCCGCACTCAACAAAATCTTGAGTGTGCAAAAATCCCCCAATGACAAGAGTGGGCTTGGATTCAAATCCAATGTCAAGAACAAGTCCACTATCAAGTTGAATCACAAGGACAACAATAAGAATGGCCAACATCAAGTCAAGAATCCGGCCAACATTGTTTGCTTCAAGTGCAAGGAAGAAGGACATCATGTTAGATCTTGCCCATTGAAGAAGAAGTCTCCTAGTGTGAAGCAACAAGGGAAGCGGCCTCAAGCTCCACCTCAAGTCATTAATGGGCCTCTTCCTAAGAGATCTACTCGAGCTCTTCCTCTAGTTGTGGCTTCACCTAAGAAGAAAGATGGCAAGAGTAGAACTTTCTACATATGCCGTGAGAAGGGGCACATTTCTTCCGCATGCACTATTGGTATCTCCTCATCCAATCCTATCTTAATTGATGATGCTTATTCACTTTATAAGGATGAGGTTGGCAATGTGTTTGCCAAGTTTGTTGGTGCTCAATGTGGGTTCAAGAAAAGAACCATTTGGGTTGCCAAACCTATTGTGACTAACCTCTTAGGACCCAACTTGGTTGGGGACCAACAAGCCAAAACTTGATCAATAGGTGTGTTGTTGGAGGGCATTGGAGACTTGGCTACTTCATGAAGAATTGAGGGATCTTCATTATTATTTTTGTCAAGCCAAGTCATGTGGATTGAATTGCTTCTATTATATTTCCAATGTTCCTCCTTGCAGTAACATATGCTTAAATCATTTCATTGAAAGTTACTCGCCCCCTTGTGCATGTGTTGGTTTTGTATCTTCCATGTTTTTGTACATGTTGTGCTTTCCACTTAATTATCTTGAGATATCAATCATATTTGTGTATGATTAAGTGGCACAACATGTATGTGTGTTTCTTATGCTTGAGCCTTACTTGTTTATATTTGGTATCTTATTTGGCTCTTGTGAGAGATTAATGGACTATCCCATTTTGGGGGAGTGTTATGCTTAGGCATTCCACAATCCTAAAAATGTGTGTACATGAGAAATACCACCTAGCATTTATATTGGGATATTATCTAGTCTCTATGTGGTACAATTCTCATGATAAATGTAAGTTTTATAATGCCCATTAATTATCTCTATTTGTATTATTCTGCCTCGTATTGGTTTTTATGGTAGTTTCACATTATGGGGGAGTCATATGCTTAGTGCATATTACAATCCTAGAAAATGTGAATATTCGAGGTTGTGTCACTTAGAATTGATATTGATAATTATATAGCACCTATGTGACACATTTGCTCATACAAGTTCCCATTTGATTGAATGCCTTTATTGATCTTATGTTGGATCTTGTATATGAGAGTGGTTCTTGGTATGTGTTTCCTCATATTTAGATATATATATTCGCATGGAAACCATTTGCTTCAAGTTACTCTAATCACGAGTGATTGTGTGACTAATGGAAGCTACCAAGAATCTTGTTTGAAGTATCATGCTCAATTCTTATATTTAGTTATATGCTTCTTGTTGTGTGTATATGATCTTGGATATCCGTATGAACTACCTAGGGAAAACTATTCCCAATATTTCTTGTCCTTGGACAATGAGTACTCAATTTAAAGTAGAATTTATTGATCATATTCACTTTGGCCTTTGCTTAATATTCTCCTATCGTTGGCCAAGTAAATGTATTGTGTGCTCCCATGTATTCCTTTCTTCTTTTGGATCCTTTTATTTTTATTTGGTATCCTCTTGTGTTTTATTTAATGTAGGTAGTAGTGATGATCTCATTTGTGTGCATTTTGCATTCAAAAGCAAAAAATTCTATATAATGTACTACTTATGGGTGAGCTCTCCTATATTATCTAGAACAATCCTTTTATGCTTCTTTGTTTGGTCCATATCGGGTTTTATGTGCTTGGAACCTCAATCTTTTCGTTTTGGTATTTTGTGCCATCATGAGAAGTTTGGGGAGTTTGGTTTCTTGTTGAAACCTTGCTCCTTTTGGGAGTGGGTTTTGTCTCATTCCTTGCTTCTTGATTTGACCATTTTAGAATGAGATAAATCCTTGAGCATTTTTATTTCTATCTATTTTTGCTCTTTTGGCCTTAGCCTAGTTCATTTGTTGAACTTGTGATCGTTCATATGTTGAATTGGTTCTTTGATACAATATGGACACCGCTTGTCTTTTCACACTCTTGTGTGTGCCATCTCGGTTTACTTGGTGTTTTTGTTCAAATTGTATCTCCTTTTTGGTTCTTGAAAGCTTTATGCATGCATATTTACTATATGTTTATATTAAGGCATGTTTGCTTTCTTTGATCCAATATTTAGGGGAAACTCCACCAATTCCCATCGGCTAAGTTTTGCATGAAATTCAATTTCATATCAATGTGCACATAATTATGTGGAGTCTCTCCTATGTATTGTAGTTTCTCTAACTACTTTGGACCCAATAAGTTTGGGGACCATTTTGTACTTAAATGTGTTTTAGGTACATTGGAGATATATTGGACGCTTGTCTCTCAATTTTGAAGAAGTGATGCTTAGAAGAAAATTTGAGGCAAGCTATAGGATGATCAACGAATTCATATCATCTACATCCTACCAATCATATCTTGGTAACAAGTATCTCTTTCTCATGCTCACATATCTTGATTTCAACCGTTTGTCGGTTGCCTTCCAGCATGAATTAATGTATTTGTAATTATTGTAGTTCTAGCAATGGTTTTAAGAGGACTCTCTAGTGTATACGTGTTTAAGTTGAGACGAGTACATGTAGTTGGGACTATACAAAATCATGCACATGATCCTCCAATCCCAAATATGTCAATCTAGCAATTTTATTGCCTATCATTTCCTCAACTTCTCTCATATGCAATAGTGAGATTTTGATAGTCTATTTTCTATTATGATACTTGTTGCCTTTCTTCATATATTTCAACTTCCTCCTTTTTCCCTTAGTGATAGTTGTAATATATGTAGTGTGTTTGTGTTTGAAGTCCATTATGTACAATAAGATATATGTGAGCCTTTGGCCATGCTTTGAAGCAAAAATCTTATTGGTATATGTTGTGACTTCATTTTTGCTTCCATGTGCTTTATTGTATATCTTCCTTGTATGTGCTTGTTTCTTTATGGGCATACGTCTTTGTGATGTCATCCACTTAGAGACATATACACATATGAGAAGATAATTTTAGTTGATTTTTAAAATCCTTGGATACCACCTTTCTATTCCTTTTGATTCTTCGGTGGCTTCCAAATTTAATTGCCTATGAGTGCTTGTTCCTCTTATTTGCATCTTTTGGCACTCATATTTATTCTCTCATGCCTTGTATTGTTAAATGAACTTGGATAAGTGAGGATTCCATGATTATGCACGTTGATTCCAAATACAATTATCATAATTGGTGCATTATCTTTGGGGAGCTCATCTAATTCATCTAATAATGCACATTTGTCTTCTTTCTCATTTGTTGTGTTTTAAATACTTATGGGGGAGCGAGGATTCCATATTTGTGCAATATGTATTCTAATGCATTTATGTTGAATAGTGCACAAATCTTGGGGAGCTTCTCTATTTTTTATTTAAAGCACTCTCTTGCTCACATCATAATATCTTGTAGGTTCCATTTGAACTCATTTGTTGTTTTCAATTGGTTTGTTGGACCTTGTAGTTGCTTGCATCATTTGACTTTACTTTTGCAATCTTCGGGTCCTCGATATAGTTTTACTCCCTCCTAAGTATTCATCATTGGATATGTGCGAAAGCATACCTTTGGAGGAATTATTACTATATTTGCCTTCTAGAACTTGTCACCCATTTCGGCAATCGATGCCAATGGGGGAGAAGTTTTAGAGGGTTTAAGGGAAGTTGGTTTATGCATTGAGTTTGTTCTTGTGCATTTTCCTCTCATGCTCTTGCATCTTTGTTGTTGCTTAGCATATGGTATATATAGAGGAAACTCCACCAATGATAATGATTGACAATATATGCAATGAAATTCAAGTTCATCACACATGCATAGATTGTGGGGGAGTTTGCTCTATATATGGTGGTGGTACCAATATCACATACTTTTGTAGTATTTGATATTGGTATTACCATTTTATTTATTAATATTCCTTATATAAACCCTCTTAATGGGATTGTCATCAATTACCAAAATGGGGGAGATTGAAAGAACATGTTGGGCCCCCATGTGTGGTTTTGGTAATTAATGACAATCTTTATGGACTAATGTGTGTATTAAGTTATACTTGTAGGATTTGTCCATTGGCATCGCTTGGAGCATGTGTTGGCTTCAAGGTCGATGAAATGCAAAGAAGATATGTTGGGCAAGCTCAATATGCGAGGTCGATGATGAGGAATCAAGAAAGGCGTTCCATCTTGAGAAGGGCAAGATCGTCTACATCGAGCTCAAGTGGAATGCTCAAGGCATAGGTATAATCTTGATAGGTTTTTCCTTTTGCCGGTCTCACGTTGTGTGTGTGAGACTGGGTTTAGGATAGATAACCGTACTATCAAGAGGGGCTCTCGTATGAGTAATTTGGTCACATCATTCGGAGAGAGCTCAAACCTTTGCATACTTGCATCATCGTATTTGGTTGTTATTTGGTCTTATCCATGTGAGGATATAGAGCTTGTGTTAATCTCCATAACAAGCTCTTGTTCATCAAAATCGGATCTTCCATTTGTATCTTGTTGCGATTTTGATTTATGCGGCTTTTCGGTTTCTCACCAAGTGAGGTATATCACATTATTCTACTTGATACTTTCTCACTTGGTTATAATCAATATTTCCACTTTTTATTGGGAAGCCCTTGTCGTCCTCTACCCAACGCAATTGGAATCGGGTCAATCAGAGCTTCCAGTCAAAAGTTATTTCCGTTTGAATATTGGCCTGGTGCGGTACCAAAAAGCGGTAGTACCGCTTTTTGCTACTGGTTGCGACAGAAGGTTTTGACTAACTGTCAAAAAGCCTCTGCCGAGCTAGGTACTAAAAAGCAGTAGTACCGCATTTTAGTACCTAGCGCGACAGTAGCTTCTTGACCACTTGTCAAAAGCTTCTGCCTGCTCCGGTACTAAAATGCGGTAGTACCGCATTTTAGTACCGCACAGGGCAGAGACTGTTGAACGTTGGCAAAAACCTTCTGTCTGCCTAGGTAGTGAAATGCGGTAGTACCGCATTTTACTACCTGGCGTGACAGAGAGTTTTTCGTCTAAACTGCTGATTCCATTTCACGTTCGGTAGTACCGGTTGCCATTTGCGGTACTACCGCTTTACGGTAGCACCAATGGTAGTACCGCTGTGGCCTGGGACTATGAAGTTTGAATGTTGGTCTTCCTGTACCAAGTCTGGTACCTGGTCTGGTAGTACCGGAGTTCTCCGGTAGTACCGCTTGAACTTCCGGTACTACCGCTTCATTCAGGCTCCAACGGCCATATTTTGCCCAGCCCTATAAATAGCTTCGCCCCTTTAGGGTTACTTATTCCTCCTCTTTGGATCTAAAGCTTTTCCCCTATTTGCCTTACTCCTTAAGCTTGATTTCTACTCACCCCTCCATTGATTCTTGCATATATTTGAGGGGTAGTTGGAGGAGATCTAGATCTATGTTTTGACCAAACCAAAACATCTCTTTGTGAGTGTATCTTTGGGGATCTAGATTTTGGGGGATTTTGTGTCTCTCTTTGATTCCTCCTCTCTTGTTCCCCCAATAGCTTTAGTAGCTTTGTTGGAACTTGAGAGTGAGGTATTTGAGCATCTTTGTGGTGTTCTTGCCATTTGCATTTGTTGCATCGGTTTGAGTTCTCCTCGGAGGATTTGGTTTGAATTGCTCATTGGAGCTTGTCCCTCTTGGGTTCTTGGAACCCTAGACGGTTTTGTGGCCTTGGTGGCATTGTAGCCTTGGTGGCATTTATTGAGGCCTTTTGTGGCGTTTGTTGGGAGCCTCCAATTAAGTTGTGGAGTTGTGCCCCAACCTTGTGAGAGGTTCCGGTTGCCACCGACAAGTGCACCGATAGTGGAAGCGTGGATTGATCCCATTAGGGTGAGATTCACCGGAGAATAAGGGAGGCCTTTTGTGGCGTTGGTGGTTTGATACCACCCCCTCTCCAAACGAGACGTACTCCATGTTGGGAGGAACTCGGTAAAATTTCGGTGTCCCCGCGTGCCTCGGTTATCTCTATACCCGAGCTCTTTACTTATGCACTTTACATTGTGATAGCCTTCGTGCTTGAAGTAATATATATCTTGCTATCACTTTGTTGCTTGTATTGCTTAGCATAAGTTGTTGGTGCACATAGGTAAACCTTAGTTGTTTCTAGGTTGTGCTTTACAAAGTAAACTCTAGTTTCATTCCGCCTTTGTTGAGCCACTCTAGGAAAAGTTTTAATCGCCTATTCACCCCCCTCTAGGCGACATCCGTATCCTTTCAGAAGTTTTGACTAAGTTTTGTGGAAATTCTTATGAGTTTAATTTTGACAAATTTGCAAAAACTCCTTATGAAAATGAACTGCCTAATGATGATTTCAGGGTTGAACAACTTTCTGCTATTTCTCTTGCTCCTGACAATGCCTTTCAGCAGTTTATGGAAGATCACGAAAGCGATGTCTTCATGAAGGAAAGAAATGATATTGACGAGGTTTTCCTTCGTCAGCCTGAGTTATTTAAGCATAATCTACCTGTGGAAGATTTGGGTACCACACTACCACCTAAAGAGGACCCTGTTTTCGAATTAAAACCTTTACCTGCTGATCTTAAATATGCTTATCTTGACAATAAAAAAGTGTATCCTGTTATTATTAGTTCTAAACTTTCAGGAAAGGAAGAAGAAAGGTTATTGGAAGTATTGAAGAAACACTGAGGAGCTATGGGTTATACTCTTGATGATTTAAAAGGAATTTCTCCTACTATATGTCAACATGCTATTAATATTGATCCTGATGCAAAACCAAATTTTGAGCACCAACACTGTCTAAATCGTAAGATGAAGGATGTGGTAAGAAATGAGTTATTAAAACTCCTTGATGCTGGTATTATTTATCCTATTGCTGACAGTCAATGAGTTAGCCCTGTTCATTGTGTTCCCAAGAAAGGAGGAATAACTGTTGTGCCTAATGAAGATAATGAGATTATACCTCAAAGAGTAGTGGTTAGGTATAGAATGTGCATTGATTTTAGAAAGATTAATAAAGTTACTAAGAAAGATCATTATCCTTTGCCCTTTATTTATCAAATTCTTGAAAGGTTGTCCAAAAAGACTCACTTTTGCTTTCTTGATGGTTATTCTGGGTTTTCTCAAATTTCTGTGAAAGCACAAGACCAAGAGAAAACTACTTTCACTTGTCCTTATGGTACTTATGCTTATAGGCGTATGACTTTTGGTTTATGTAATGCTCCTGATACCTTTCAGAGATGTATGTCTGCTATCTTTCATGGTTTTGTGAAGAAATTGTGGAGGTTTTCATGGACGATTTTTCCATCTATGGAACTTCTTTTGATAAATGTTTGCACAACCTTGATAAAGTTTTGTAGAGATGTGAAGAAACCAACCTTGTTCTTAATTGGGAGAAATGCCATTTCATGGTTAATGAAGGGATTGTTCTTGGACACAAGATCTCTGAAAGAGGCATTGAAGTTGACAAAGAAAAAATTGAAGCAATTGAGAAGATGCCTTGTCCTACAGATATCAAAGGTATTTGTAGTATCCTTGGTCATGCTGGTTTCTATAGGAGGTTTGTTAAAGATTTCTCCAAAATTTCAAAGCCCCTTACTAATCTTCTTCAAAAAGATGTACCTTTTGTTTTTGATGATGATTATAAGGAACCTTTTGAAACTTTGAAGAAAGCTTTGACAACTGCTCCTATTGTCCAACCACCTGATTGGAGTTTACCTTTCAAAATTATGTGTGATGCTAGTGATTTTGCTGTGGGTGCTGTCCTTGGAAAACATGTTGATAAGAAGTTGAATGTTATTCGTTATGCTAACAAGACTCTAGATGCTGCTAAAAAGAATTATGCTACTACTAAAAAAGAGTTCTTAGCTGTAATCTTTGCATGTGATAAGTTTAGACCTTATATTGTTGATTCAAAGGTTACTATTCATACCGATCATGATGCTATCAAGTACCTTATGACAAAGAAGGATGCTAAGCCTAGACTTATCAGGTGGGTTTTGCTTTTACAAGAGTTTGATCTGCATATTGTAGATAGGAAAGGTGCTGGAAATCCTGTTGCTGACAATTTATCTCGTTTGGAAAACATTTCTTTTGATCCATTGCCTGTTAATGATAGTTTTCCAAATGAGCAGTTGGCTGCGATAAGGGTAAGTCTGCATGAGAGTCCTTGGTATGCTGATTATGCTAACTTTATTGTTTCCAAGTATTTGCCTCCAACCTTTATAGCTCAGCAGAGAAGGAAATTCTTTTATGATGTAAGGCATTACTTTTGGGATGACCCACACTTATATAAAGAAGGAGTAGATGGCATTATGCGAAGATGTGTTCCAGAATTTGAACAACAAGAGATATTGAGAAAATGTCATGGCAGTGCTTATGGAGGACATCATGCAGGGAATAGGACTGCACAAAAGGTTTTACAATCTGGATTTTATTGGCCTACCTTTTTCAAAGATGCAAGGAAGTTTGTCTTATCATGTGATGAATGTCAACGAGTAGGTAACATTTCTAGACGCAATGAAATGCCTATGAATTATTCTCTTGTTATTGAACCTTTTGATTGTTGGGGATTCGACTTTATGGGACCTTTTCCCCCTTCAAAACGGTACACTCATATTCTTGTTGCTGTCGACTATGTTACAAAGTGGGTAGAAGCCATACCTACAAATAGTGCTGATGGTAAGACTTCTTTGAAAATGCTTAAGGATGTCATTTTTCCTAGGTTCGGTGTGCCCAGATATCTCATGACTGATGGAGGCTCTCATTTTATTCATGGGGTTTTTAGAAAAACTCTCGCTAAGTATGATCTAAACCATAGAATTGCTTCAGCTTATCACCCCAAACTAGTGGGCAAGTAGAACTTTCCAATAGGGAAATTAAATCTATCTTGCAGAAGACTGTCAATAGATCTAGAAAAAATGGGCTAAAAAGTTGAATGATGCTTTATGGGCTTATAGAACTGCTTATAAAAATCCTATGGGGATGTCTCCTTACAAAATGGTCTATGGGAAAGCTTGTCACTTGCCTTTAGAATTAGAACATAAAGCTTATTGGGCAGTGAAGGAGTTGAATAGAGATTTTAGACTTGCAGGTGAGAAAAGACTGCTTGACTTAAGCAATCTAGATGAGTGG
Source organism: Avena sativa (assembly GCA_916181665.1). Lineage (NCBI taxonomy): Eukaryota > Viridiplantae > Streptophyta > Magnoliopsida > Poales > Poaceae > Avena > Avena sativa. The sequence goes on from OV702297.1 coordinate 130,590,906, forward strand.
AGAGGTGAAGCTTATGAAAATGCTAGGCTTTTTAAAGAAAAAGTAAAAAGATGGCATGGTAGGAGAATTCTCAAAAGGGAGTTCCATGTTGGTGAGAAAGTTCTTTTGTATAGGTCTTGTCTCAGATTTTTTGCAGGGAAACTACTCTCCAAATGGGACGAACCTTTTGTTATCAAGGAAGTATATCATTCAGGTGCCATCAAAATTTCTTCTCTGAAGGATGACACAACACAGGTGGTGAATGGTCAAAGACTAAAACATTATATTTATGGAGATTCTTATAATGAAGATGTGGATGTTATTCAAATGGTGACTCCAGAAGAATTTATCAGAAGCCAAACACCAGAAACTACAGAGTTCGTCTTTGAATAGGTAAAAGTGGTGAAAACAGAAGGTTCGTGAAATCCAAATATATTTATATTTTTGATGTTTTTAATACATAAGGGAAGCTACAAGACAGAACAGAGGAGGAACCGGAGGCCGGGGTGGCCAAACCCACCCCAGGCGCGGGCCCACCTTGCCCCGTGCCTGGAGGGGGTGTGCCTTCCCCGAGATCCGACTCCGCCTCTTTTTCATATCAGAACCTTCCTTATGCTTTGAAAATTCGTAATATATAACCCCCAGATTCCCCGAGGTTCTTGCATCGAGTTCTTGTCGTGTTTTTGTTTCAGTCTGCTTCTATCAGGCAAGTTCTCAGTTTTGGAGCTACAATGTCTTCCTCTGGATCACCCATGGAGGATTCCTCTACGGATGTCCTCAACCCATACATGTATGAGTTGAAGATTCATCCCAAGGAGCTGATTCTCAAAGATGGGAAGGTACAGATGAAAGAAGTTCAAGGCCCCAAGGGAGAAGGAAGTCTGGCAGGATGGAAGCATTGTAGCAGGAGGTTTTCAGGTACAAGAAAATGGCGGAACATGAAGTGGATGTTATTCACAAGATAAGTTCAGAACTCATCATCAAACACGAGGAGGAGGTGGCTGAGCTCCGAGAATAAATCTTCTAACTCCGTTAGACCACCAACCAATTACAAGCACAACTCTACGACATACAAAATCAAAACTATGAGTATGAGGCTAGGTTTGATCATATAAGCTCTGCTGCTAGTTTTAGGATTGCAGAGACAAGGACATCCTTTTTGGATGGGGAACCATTGCCTTGGAAGTTTTATGATGACAAGAGAACACCACCACCACCAAAGGAGTAATTCGTCATCAGGTTTGGCATCCCCTTGGCTTGTTCCAAGCTTGGGGGAGTGCCGCAGTATCACCACCATTATCTTTATCTTTTACCTTTTTAGTGGATTCATATCTTTGGTAGAGGAGTTATCTTATAGTTTGGTTTGCATGTGGAAGTATCTCTCCTTTAGTTGATTATATATGTATCCCTTGGTGTGAGTGCCTTTATTGGAATAATAATGAGAAGTCTCATCTTTTACTTTTTGCACTTCTTATTTTAGTTTGCAATCTCTATTATATGATGGATCTTGTTGATCAGTATTGGCATCACTTTGGGATCATCAAGTGGATCTAAATTGGTTTTGGCAAACCGAGTTATGGTCAGTAGCAATACTTTTTGAAGTTTGAAAGAAAAAGAGAAAAAAAGCTTACAGGTATTTTGTATCATTTGTTTTCTTTCTTGTTGGCTCATAAGCTTAGTATTCTTTATTTAAGATCTTTTGTGTCTTCAAGTAAGATTGCATGTTTGGCTTTATTACTTGTATGTTTGCTTGTTTATTTCAACTCTATTGCTTGCTACCCAGCCTTTCTAGCCAAAAACCTATTTTGAGAAGGTATACTTCTCATGTTTCCAAATCCCTTTGAACCAAAACCTTTGCCACTTGTGTCCACCATATCTACCTAGTAGCTTTTGCTATTCCAAGCAAATTCTCAAGTTTCATCTACCTTTTGAATTAAAAAGTATTTCGTTATGTGAAAACTAGTTAGTAAAGCTCTCACGAACTTGATAGCACACCTTATTTCTTTGCCCCTAATAGACTTGAACCAGTGTGCCATCGAAGTTGTAAATTCTTGAATCTATACGTTGGAATTAGCAGAACCGTGCTGTCACGGGTAACGCTTTCAACATTGCACCTGTACTTTGTACTCAGTTGATATCGTGCTCTTTTGTTTATGGATGTCAACGGTGTGAAATAAAGAGGGAATTTGTAAGTCCATGGAGTCTGTATTATGTGTTAGAGAAACGCCCGGGCCACTAGCCTAAGCCATGCCTAATCATGATGGAAACTTGCAGCATCACCATAGTGAGCTATCTATGAAGCATCCTCAATAAAAAGCTATGCATATAGTAAATAAAAAGATCGCTGAGATGCTCAATGTCTGCTTGCCTTGTCATTTTGGTTATGGGATAGCTCCTGTACCATGTGCAAGGGGTACCCCGTTGGCGGTTCTATATGATACGCATGTACTTACAATGACAAGAACTTACCAGTGACTAAAGTGGAGTAGCATGAGGAGTGACCCTCATATTCAAGGGACATGATATTGCCAACTTATATTTCGTCAAGCATATACCCCATCTTTGTGCATTTTAACCTTAATCATCTCAAGATGCCTATGATAGGGGCAATGAGGGCTCAAAGCTAGTAAGTACCATAATCTTTTGGAAGCTCTTTATGACTTGTAATCCCTGCTACCCTCTATGAAGGGACCTTTCTTCTATTTCCAAGTTGAGTCAGTAGATCTACTTCCTCTCTATCTCCAGCAAGGATTTGAGTTGTTGTGTTGCAAGCATTCATATGGTGATTTATTCAATCATGTTCTTTATCTTCCTTGTTTGCACAAACTCTTATCTATTGGGTATTACTTTGAAAGCCTTACCTTGTGAAAAACCTTTTTGAGCAAAGAGTGCTCCTGTTGTAAAACTTCTACAAAAAGCTTTTTGAGAAACTGTTTGCCAGCTGTTCTCTGAACAAGAACAAGAGTTTGCCAATTCCTTATGATTTATCTTTATGCATCTCTATTGTGACTGCTGTACTTGGGTGCAAGCTAAGTTATATAATGGTGAGTTGCTTTCTTCTATGAGTTGTGTAATGGTAAGTGTGATGCTTCTTGTTCGTATTCTTTTATCGACACTTCACTCCATAAACCTGTGGACATGTTTACTGAGCTCAGTATTCGCTTGGGGACAAGCGTATGTCTAAGCTTGGGGGATTTGATACGCCCAATTTGCATCACCTTTCTATATCGTAATCTACCTCTATTCATTGATATTTGTCTTATTATGAGGTATTACTTATGTCTTTTCCACTGTTTTTGCATGTTGGATGATTCTTGGAGGATGGACTGACGGTGTCTGGATCAAAAAAATACCAGAAAAATATGTGAAAATATTATTTTTCCAGAAGATTGAGGAAGCCAGAAGGAGGAGCGAAGAAGGGCCGCAGGTGTCAACACCCGGGTTTTTAATCCCAGATGCCTGTTATGCCATACATCGCAATCCCAGGATTACCATTTTTGCGAGACATAACAGAATTGGATACCATAGTACATCATCCATTACAAACCATACATAAGGTGTTACACAAATAAGGATCTCATGATCCAGTTCTTAATACAATCCAAGCAGCGGAAATACGTAATAATAAAGATAGTGTAGGCGAAGCTCCATCTTCGGGGTCACAGGCAATGCTGACGATGGGAGATGATCCTAGTTGTCATAACCTTCCTGGGGTCCATCATCCTGGTACTCCTCTTCATAGTCTGGCCGGGAATAGCCAGGGACAAAGCCATGAGTACTCTTTAAGTACTCGCAAACTAATACTAACAAGTGAAGGGTTTTTTTTGTAGTAGGACACTAAGATCTAGGGTTGTTTTGCAAAAGCCAGATTTACATCTACTAAGTTTAGAAGCAAGAGAAAGCTAGTCAAATTTTATAACACCTAAGTGGGAATTTGTATCTCATGCCACAACTCTGTTATGGTCACGTCAAATTCTCCATTCATTTCACAAGTCATTTTGAAAACATCTGACGGGGGAACAGTATGGACACTCCAACTGTCCATAATCGCGGAGGCGGCTATTCAAATAGTTTGACACTCTGCAGAGATTGTACACTTTCACCACAACATTCGATACATCCATCAGGAACAAATCCTGAAGTCACCATACTCAGTATGCGGATAATCAATCCTAACCTTTCAATTACACGCCCTAGTATAAGCACCTCTCCTGTGAGTTTGGCCTCCCAACCATGACCAACTGTCATCTTGGGTACTGCACAGGTGGACATTCTTCACAAGGTAGCCGCAGCTCAGACCTTGGCCGTGAGGGAACCAATACTAAGGTATATAAGTTTCCAGTCAAGCCCTACCCAATTTTTGGGTATTGTGGTTGTACGGTAAAATTGGAATGGTATCGCATCCAGAAAACCATCAGTTTTATAAAGGGATAAGGCTCATGCCTCAACATTGCTCCCATCTAAGGTTTTCATAACCATTTTCACCAAGTATTCCCATCTAAAGTTGATCAAGTTTTATGCTTAGCACTAGCATCTACAAGTGGGGGTGAGTACTAATGAGGGGTGGTAAACAAGTGGAGTTTTACTAAGTTAAATCTCATGCCTTAGGATGACATCAAGATTATCTAGCTTAGGCCAAATTTTATGCTCTTTATGCAACCTTCAGTTAACTTCCTAGAATCTACAAGTCACTTAAGTAAACTCTAAAAGAAAGCTTTGATAAAGAAATAAAGTAGAAAGCTTGCAAGTAAAACTAGGATTGGTTTATCAAGTGGGTATAACCACATATGCTTAAGGCATATGGTTGGCATGGTAAGGCTTGCTAAAGTATAATATCTTGCAAGTGTTAGCTTGCACATTCAACTAGTAGTATTAGGCTTGCTAAAGTATAATATCTTGCAAGTGTTAGCTTGCACATTCAACTAGTAGTATTAGGCTTGCTAAAGTATAATATCTTGCAAGTGTTAGCTTGCACATTCAAATAGTAGTATTAGGCTTGCCTTGTGCAGAGCAGTGGTTAAAGTTCTCCTCGGCTTCTTCTTCGTAGTATCCTCCTTCCTTCTCATTTCCTTGGTCGGTACTAGCATCTATAAATAAATACGAGGTACACAATCACCAAACAATACTTAACTACTTTCAATCATCGCACAAAGGGGTTCTATAGATGATCTAGCATCATGACTAACATTACAAGCACTTGACTTAATGATATTATTTTTAGAAAAGTAATTTCTACTCATTGAAAAACTACTTAAGATTTAATATTCTCCAAACCAAGCATGGGATCATGTTGACACATGTCATTACCACATATTTCAGTCCATGGGAATGTGATTTAAAGTGGTGTCACAATTTAATAAGATTTAACCTTTTTATTTTAAATAAATTAAGTGATTAGAAATGCCTATGTGGCATTCTTTTATTACTTGAACATTATTTCTCTAAGTAAACCCATATATTTTTATATATTCTGAAAGGTATGATCAATTGTGATTTTTGAGAGTTGGAATCAACTCAAAATCTATTATGGTTTAAATTTGAAAAATGTTTGAATGCAGAAAAGCTTCTGCCTTGTTATTTTTACTAAGGGTGATCTACAGATCCAAATGATTTGAATCCAACGGGCTTGGATTCAGCATTTCTAGACCTTTCTAACAAAATTGGTTTCATTCAATTTAGTTCGCTGAATCGAGCTGGGTTGATTTTTGAAACTAGGTACAGAACTGTGTTTGAATGAAAATGAAAAAAATCCAAATTCAAACGAGTGGGCTGCGCGGGAAGAGAAAATGGGCCGGCCTGCTACGCATAGCGCTTACGCGGGCTGGTTAAGTTGCTGTCCCCACGCGTCAGTGAGACGGGGGGTGCGAAGCGGTACGGGGCAACGTGGTGCGTTGGATCTAGTTCTAATCCAACAGCTCTGGTTCATCGTCCACGTCGGGCAGCGCCGGCGAGACAGAACCCTAACGCGGCAGGTGGGGGTCGTGGGAGGCTTACCGGGGCTCAGGCGAGGGTTGGCGAGGCGGGTGAACGACGAAGTCGACGACGGCGAACCTCCTGGTACCGGCAGCTTCTCCTGGGGCAGCTCCAATCACTGGCTTCCTTCTTCTCCAGTAGCGGCGGGCTCCGGTGAATATCCGGCGATGCCCTGCTCGCCTTGCTCTGGGAACGGGGTAGAACGATCAGTGAAGAGAGGGGACTGAGATGGTGTGAAGAGTTTGAGCGGGGGAGGCCTCTATTTTATAGTCTCGATGACGAGACTGAACAGGATGGGCAGGCGACGGTGGTGACATGGCTACGGGCGGATAGAAGCATGGCCGAGGGTGGCGATCGATCGGTGGTCTCCTGGCGATGCTTTATGGCTTTAATGCGCGTGTAGGGGCGGTGGCAAACGGTCTGGAACGCTCGACGTTCTGCGCGGCAGAGGCGGCGTCTTCGACGGCGAGCGGTGGCTACGGGGTACGGGCGGTGAAATGGGCATGTCTGGCGGTCTCCGGGGAGGTGGGGAGCATGTTGGCGGGCGGCGAGGGCTCGAGGTGTTCTAGTTGAATGGGAACGGTGCGTGCTTTGCGGCGCGGGTCTGCATGGTCGACAGCGACACGGGCGCGGCATTCCTGGCGGTTCTGGCTGCTGTCCGCGAGGCAGGGCTGGTCGAGAGGGGGCGGTGAGGCATGGGCTACGTCCCAGACAAGGTTGGCACGACTAGTTCTTCCTCTAGTCTGCTGTCCACACTAGGGTGACATGGGTGTTCTCGGCTGTTCACCATTGATGTGTCAAGCTTACAGTGGTGCTAGGTATTAGTTAGGGTTGTTAGATGATCTACTAAGGCTAGTGGTGTCCAGAGAGGGAACAAGTTAGGCCCAAAACACTACACAACTATAGTGTTTTGATTTTGTTTGATTTGAATCTGCAAGGTGTTTGATGAAATGGCCGCATGAATTCAAGTTTTAAATTTTGAAAAGATTTTTGGTGGGTGTGCTAGGCATGTGCTGGTGAGTCTGTGGATGCTTGGATTTTGAAAGTTGAGCTTGTTTGAGTGGTTTTTGAAAAAGTGGGATCTTCCCATGTGATATAGATTCAATTTTGAACTGTCATTTAAACTATGCATTCAAATGTTTTTGGATGATCACAAGGTGGTCCTTGGTACTTTGTTATGAGTACTATCAAGGGGTGTAAAGATCCAAACAAGTTTCTGTTAAGTTTTGAAATTTAGAGACAACCAAAGTAGGCATGGGAGTTAAATTGGCCAAAGTGACCATTCCCTTATTTTGTTTGTTTTGATTTATTTGTCTTTGGAAAAAATGTGGAGATTGTTTAGATGATGTTTGTTTCACCTAAGAATCCTTTTACAAGCAAAGAAACACACAATCAAGGTAATTCAAAAGAATCCAAATTGGAATGCATACACACATGCATGCTTCCATATTTTTATTTAGAAAAGTTTTTGTTAATCCTAAATTTTGATGATTAGAGTTTGATGATACAAGTTTCATATTTTTGGGATGTTACAAACCTTCCCCCCTTAAACAAAATCTCGTCCCGAGATTTGAAAAAGGACGAAAAAGATTACCTAGGATTTGAAGAGATCGGGAAACTCCGTCCTGATGTGATCTTCGCGCTCCCAGCTAGCTTCCTCTTCTGTGTGGTTGCTCCACTGAATCTTGAGAAAGTTGATGCTACGGGTTCTGGTAGTTCTGAAAGCTTCTTCCAAAATACGGATGGGTACTTCAGGTCATCGTTGATCTCTATGGTCCAGTGATCGATATTCTTGAACACTTCGGTCTTCTCTGGAACTTCGAGACACTTGCGAAGTAATGATATATGGAACACATTGTGCATGGCTGACATCTCTTCGGGTAGTTCCAATTGATACGACACTTCTCCTCGACGGTTTAGAATCTTGAAGGGTCTGATATATCTGGGGCCTAACTTTCCTTTGAGTTGGAAACGCTGCATTCCCTTCAATGGCGACACTTTCAGATATACAAAATCTCCTATGTTGAAGGCGACGTCTCGACGTCTCTTGTTGGCGTAACTCTTCTGTCTAGACTGGGCTGTATTGAGGTGCTCACGAATCTTGTGAACCTTCTCTTCTGCTTCTCGTAGGATGTCAGGTCCGAAAATCTGACTCTCTCCTACTTCCGACCAGTTCAAAGGGGTGCGACACTTCCTTCCGTACATGAATTCAAATGGGGCCATTTGCAAACTAGCTTGATAACTGTTGTTGTATGAAAATTCTGCAAAAGGCACACAGTCTTCCCACTTAGATCCATACTCTAACAAACATGCTCTCAACATGTCTTCGAGTATTTGATTTACTCGCTCCGTCTGTCCATCGGTCTGGGGGTGATATGCGGTGCTGAAATCTAGGCGGGTTCCTAAACCTTCTTCGACTTTCTTCCAGAATCTCGAGGTAAACTGAGTTCCTCGATCCGATACGATGTTCTTGGGGACTCCATGCAAACTAACGATTCTAGCTATGTATAACTCCGCTAGCTTCGAACTCTGATACGTGGTCTTGACGGGTAAGAAATGGACGACTTTGGACAATCTGTCCACTATGACCCAGATAGAGTCATTTCCCCTACTAGAAGTAGGCAATCCGGTGATGAAGTCCATTCCAAGGGAATCCCATTTACATTCCGGAATCTGCAATGGTTGCAACAATCCAGCGGGTCTTTGATGTCCCGCCTTGACTCGCTGACATATATCACACTTGGCGATATAGCTTCCGATTTCTCTCTTCATCTTATGCCACCAAAATTGTTCTTTCAAATCTTGATACATCTTAGTTCCTCCGGGGTGGATAGAATAAAGAGTATCATGAGCTTCTTTCAGAATAACTTCTTTCAACTCAGAATCTTCTAGTACACAAAGGCGTCCTTTGTACCACAGAACTCCTTCTTCGTCTTCGGTGAATCCAGGTACCTTGCCTGTACCGATACGACGCTTGATTCCATCGATACTAGCATTTCCTTTCTTCACCTCTTTGCTCTGGCTGATCAAAGTGCGTTGAAGTTCTATGCTAGCAAAAAATCCTTCACTCACTAATTCCATTCGGAAATCTTCCATCTCTTTGTGCAGACTTGGTTGCTCCTTCAAAATCATGGAGTTCAAGCGGCACGACAATCTGCTAAGGGCATCTGCTACCACATTGGCTTTACCGGGGTGATAGTGAATGTCCAGATCGTAATCCTTGATTAGCTCAATCCATCTTATCTGTCTCATATTCAGCTCCTTCTGAGTGAATATATACTTCAGGATCTTGTGATCCGAATAAATCTCACAACAATTTCCCATCAGGTAATGCCTCCATGTCTTCAGGGCTAGAACTACGGCTGCGAGTTCGAGGTCATGGGTTGGGTAATTTTGCTCATGTTGTTTCAATTGTCGGGATAGATAAGATATAACCTTGCCTTCTTGCATTAGCACACATCCGAGACCGATCTTGGATGCATCACAATACACGTCGAAGGGCTTCGTGATATCTGGCATGATTAAGATTAAGATTGGGGCTGAAATCAATCTCCTTTTGACTTGAAAACTCACTTCACATTTGTCGGTCCATTCAAACTTCTTGTCCTTCTTCAGGAATTGGGTCATGGGTCTGGCGATACTCGAGAATCCTTCTACGAACGTACGGTAGTATCCCGCTAATCTGAGAAATGCACGAACTTGGGTTTGAGTGGTTGGGGCTTGCCAATCTTCGACATCTTTCACCTTTGCAGGGTCAACGACAATTCCTCCGGCTGATACAATGTGACCGAGGAATCCTACCTCCTGTAAACAGAATTCACATTTGCTAAACTTGGCATACAACTGATGATCTCTAAGGGTTCCAAGAATGGTCCTTTGGTGTAGCTCATGTTCTTCTTCTGATTTGGAATAAATTAGAATGTCATCGATGAAAACAACGACAAACTTATCCAGGAAGTCCATAAAAGTCTTATTCATGAGATTCATGAAATAAGCGGGGGCGTTGGTTAATCCAAAAGACATGACAGTATACTCGTATAATCCATAACGGGTGGTAAAGGCAGTCTTTGGAATATTCTCTGCGCGAATCTTGAGTTGATGATAGCCAGTCCTAAGATCAATCTTAGAAAACACTTTGGCACCAGTCAACTGATCAAACAAATCTTCTATCTTGGGCAACGGGTATTTGTTCTTGATGGTGACATCATTCAACTTCCGATAATCCGTACACAAACGGTTACCTCCATCTTTCTTGTCCACGAACAAAACCGGTGATCTCCATGGTGACGCACTTGGTTGAATCAACCCAATTTCCAACATGGCATCCAGTTGCTTCTTCAGTTCTGCTAGTTCAGACGGGTTCATACTATATGGTCTCTGGGCTATGGGTCCTGTTCCGGGGATTAGTTCAATGATAAACTCGATATCCCGATCTGGGGGCATACCGAGCAAAACATCTGGAAATACATCAGGGTATTCACATACTATCCGGACTTGGTCAATGGTAGGTTGGGCTATACTCTTGTTGCACTTGAATTGGCGAGGTAAGGTTTCAGATATATGCTCAACTGATATCCCGGCTGTACTGGTCATGGTTATGGATTTCTTGGCACAGTCAATCAATCCTTTATGTTTGGACATCCAATCCATTCCTAGTACTACTTCCAAACCTTTAGTTCCGAGTACTATCAGATTAGCATAAAAATCTATGCCATTGATTCGGATAGGGACGGCTTTGTAAATTTGCCTAGCCTTGGTGGTTGATCCGGGGATTTGAACGATCATAACATGCTTCAGTTTGGTTGGTTGGATTTTACTAGTGCATGCAAATTCTTCGGTGACAAATGAGTGCGATGCACCAGAATCAAACAACAAGTACTGACTTAACAGAAAACATACCTAGCACGACGTTTGGCGCTTCCTGAGATTCTTCAACATGCATGAGAAAAAGACGGCCGTTGCAGTTGAGCGACCCTGGGGCAAATCTTCTTCCGGGCTGAACACGACGCTGCTGCTGAGCTGGGGCATTTGCAATGGGGGCTGCGGCATTCTTCTTGTTGGGGCACTCGTTGGAGTAGTGACCCTTAATTCCACAGTCATAACAAGTTACTTGCGACTTGTCCTTTGCTGCAACAGGCACAACATTGCTTCCAGTCCTCGGGGCAGTGTTGGTGTTGGCGGTAGCATTGTTGTTGTTGAACTTGGGGTGGGCACGGTTGAAATTGCTAGAGTTGCCAGGGTTGTTGTGATTTCCTCCGGGCCTAGGGTTTCCACGGTTGGGATAGGTCGGACGGTTCATTGGGGGTCTGTTGGTTCTCGGGGCAAATCCGGGAGATGGGTTAGGGCGATACTTTCGGGTCTGATGGGTTCCTGGCTGATGCATCATGCGATGCTTGCGGTTCTCATTGGCTTGGTTGATCTTTCCTTCCATCTGGATGGCAGAGTCGACCAGGGCTTCAATATCAACAAAGGGGATATTGACTAACACAGTCTGCATCTCATCGTGCAGACCATTCAGGAATCTTTCTTTCTTCTTGGCTTCGGTGTCGATCTCGTCCGGGGCATACCTAGCTAATGACAAGAATTTGTCATGGTATTCCACATCGGTCATCCTTCCTTGCTTCAGTTCTCTGAACTCATCTCTCATTCTCTTGATCAAACCTGGTGGCACATGGGTCCTACTGAACTGGACCTTGAATTCTTCCCAGGTCATCATCTGTCGTCCAGTCATTGCACGAACACTGTTCCACCATGCCCTTGCATCTCCGGTTAGATAGTGGGTGGCAAACAGAACTTTCTCACTGGCTTCCACTCCGGCGACTTCTAGGTTATTTTCCATGGTTTGCAGCCAATCGTCTGCATGTAGGGGCTCTTCTGACTTAGTGAAAACATGCGGGTTGGTATGCTGGAAATTGTTGAGCTTAGATCCATGGTTGTCCTGATTTCCTTGGACTTGGTTGTTGTGGGATAGCTGGGCTATCTGCTAAAGGGTGGCTAGGTTGGCTTGACGTTTGGCTCTTTCGGCTTCATGGTCAGAAACCAACATTTGCAGGATCTGAAACATCTGGTCCAGGGATGAACCACTTCCTCCGCGTGGCATTTGAAGATTGAGATAGATCATGAGGAAAGAGGGAAATTTCTAAGGTTCTGGGACTTTGAAAAGTTTTTAAAGTTTGACTCAGATTTTCTAGCAGCTTGCTTTTCATTCATTCACACGATACAACACACACCACAACAAAGGTAAACAGATGGTTTTATTAACCATTCTGGAAACTACGATATAGTGGGACCGAATACTACTCACTACGCTAGTACTCAAGTGCTACTACTCCTTGGAGTCGGTGTAGTCGTCATCCTCATCATCATCGCCGTCATTGATGAAGGCAAAATAATCCTCATCGGTGAAGAAGTCCATAGCCTGATCCTCCAGAAAATCATCATCATCGCTGAGATAGGAGTAAGGGTCTCCACAAAGATCCTCTCCGGCATTCTCCCTTTCCTCCAACTGCATGTCTCTCTCGTGGATGGTCTCCTCCATGTCCGATATACGGTGGCGAAGATGAGCAATGATGCTCTCCTTCTTGTCGAGCTGACGGCGGCGAGACTTGTGATCCTTTGCTAGCATGGCGATGGTCTGATCCTTCGTCTTGATGATGGCGGACTTGTGGTTGGAGTAGTCACGGAAATTGTCCAATTCCTGCTGACGATTGTACATCATGAAGCTAAGGTGGTCCAATTGAGTCTTCAGCTCGGGGTGGTATGGGGCTTCCAGTGGTTGTCCATTAGCATCACGCCTTGGGCAAAACTCAAAGCGGGTACCCTTGATCTGGTTGATACTCTGCCCACACAGACGGGCAAGAGGTTCCTGTATGGCCCTGGCAAGTCCATCGAGCCAGTTGTTCTCTCTTAAGGTAAACTGAATTCCCTCAGCACTGGAAGGTTCAATCTTTCCTCGGAGACTTGCAACAATTATCCACTGCAGATCTTCTCCTCCTTGATCATTGAGATGAGCTCCAAAGAACTCAGGGTGCGGACGCTCCAGAAGTTCCGAAAGCTGGTCCAAATCCCTCTCAAAGATAAGGTCTCCTCCATTCCCCAACTGATAAAACTAGCTGTACTTCACGTCCATCTATAAGAATATAGGATGGGTAAGTTAGTAGAGGGATCAAGTGCGTCAAATTTTATGTATTTTGCAAGAGTTTTTGAGGGACATGAATTTTCATGAAAGAATCAAAGTGATAAGAATGGGAATAATTATTTGTAAATATTTGCTTCCTTTGGTTTTGAAACTAAGTTTTTGATTCAAACGTCCAGTATAACTAGGGTATCCTATGGTCAGGATGGCTCTGATACCAACTTGTCAACACCCGGGTTTTTAATCCCAGATGCCTGTTATGCCATACATCGCAATGCCAGGATTACCATTTTTGCGAGACATAACAGAATTGGATACCACAGTACATCATCCATTACAAACCATACATAAGGTCTTACACAAATAAGGATCTCATGATCTAGTTCTTAATACAATCCAAGCAGCGGAAATACGTAATAATAAAGATAGTGTAGGCGAAGCTCCATCTTCGGGGTCACAGGCAATGCTGACGATGGGAGATGATCCTAGTTGTCGTAACCTTCCTAGGGTCCATCATCCTGGTACTCCTCTTCATAGTATGGCCACGGGAATAGCCAGGGACAAAGCCATGAGTACTCTTTAAATACTCGCACACTAATACTAACAAGTGAAGGGGGGTTTTTGTAGTAGGACCCTAAGATCTAGGGTTGTTTTGCAAAAGCCAGATTTACATCTACTAAGTTCAGAAGCAAGAGAAAGCTAGTCAAATTTTATAACACCTAAGTGGGAATTTGTATCTCATGCCACAACTCTGTTGTGGTCACGTCAAATTCTCCATTCATTTCACAAGTCATTTTGAAAACATCTGACGAGGGAACAGTATGGCCACTCCAACTATCCATAACCACAGACGCGGCTATTCGAATAATTTGACAGTCTACAAAGATTGTACACTTTCACCACAACATTCGATACATCCATCAGGAACAAATCCTGAAGTCACCATACTCAGTATGCGGATAATCAATCCTAACCTTTCAATTACACGCCCTAGTATAAGCACCTCTCCTGTGAGTTTGGCCTCCCAACCATGACCAACTGTCATCTTGGGTACTGCACAGGTGGACAATCTTCACAAGGTAGCCGCAGCTCAGACCTTGGCCGTGAGGGAACCAATACTAAGGTATATAAGTTTCCAGTCAAGGCCTACCCAATTTTTGGGTATTGTGGTTGTACGGTAAAGTTGGAATGGTATCGCATCCAAAAAACCATCAGTTTTATAAAGGGCTAAGGCTCATGCCTCAACATTTTCGTCATCAGAATCATCTGGTGTTCGGAAACACATGTCAAAACATCTCAGTAGAATGATCCATCATTCTAAGGTTTTCATAACCATTTTCACCAAGTATTCCCATCTAAAGTTGATCAAGTTTTATGCTTAGCACTAGCATCTACAAGTGGGGGTGAGTACTAATGAGGGGTGGTAAACAAGTGGAGTTTTACTAAGTTCAATCTCATGCCTTAGGATGACATCAAGATTATCTAGCTTAGGCCAAATTTTATGTACTTTATGCAACCTTCAGTTAACTTCCTAGAATCTACAAGTCACTTAAGTAAATTCTAAAAGAAAGCTTTGATAAAGAAATAAAGTAGAAAGCTTGCAAGTAAAACTAGGATTGGTTTATCAAGTGGGTATAACCACATATGCTTAAGGCATATGGTTGGCATGGTAAGGCTTTCTAAAGTATAATATCTTGCAAGTGTTATCTTGCACATTCAACTAGTAGTATTAGGCTTGCTAAAGTATAATATCTTGCAAGTGTTAGCTTGCACATTCAACTAGTAGTATTAGGCTTGCCTTGTGTAGAGCAGTGGTTGAAGTTCTCCTCGGCTTCTTCTTCGTAGTATACTCCTTCCTCCTCGTATCCTTGGTCGGTACTGGCATCTATAAATAAATACGAGGTACACAATCACTAAACAATACTTAACTACTTTCAATCATCACACAAAGGGGTTCTATAGATGATCTAGCATCATCACTAACATTACAAGCACTTGACTTAATGATTTTATTTTTAGAAAAGTAATTTCTACTCATTGAAAAACTACTTAAGATTTAATATTCTCCAAACCAAGCATGGGATCATGTTGACACATGTCATCACCACATATTTTAGTCCATGGGAATGCGATTTAAAGTGGTGTCACAATTTAATAAGATTTAACCTTTTTATTTTAAATAAATTAAGTGATTAGAAATGCCTATGTGGCATTCTTTTATTACTTGAACATTATTTCTGTAAGTAAACCCATATATTTTTATATATTCTGAAAGGTATGATCAATTGTGATTTTTGAGAGTTGGAATCAACTCAAAAGCTATTATGGTTTAAATTTGAAAAATGTTTGAATGCAGAAAAGCTTCTGCCTTGTTATTTTACTAAGGGTGATCTATAGATCCAAATGATTTGAATCCAACGGGCTTGGATTCAGCATTTCCAGACCTTTCTAAAAAAATTGGTTTCATTCAATTTGGTTCACTGAATCGAGATGGGTTGATTTTTGAAACTAGGTACATAACTGTGTTTGAATGAAAATGGAGAAATCCAAATTCAAACGAGTGGGCTACGCGGGAAGAGAAAATGGGCCGGCCATCTACGCATAGCGCTTACGCGGGCTGGTTAAGTTGCTGTCCCCACGCGTCAGTGAGACGGGGGGTGCGAAGCGGTACGGGGCAACGTGGTGTGTTGGATCTAGTTCTAATCCAACAGCTCTGGTTCATCGTCCATGTCGGACAGCGCCGACGAGACATAACCCTAACGCGGAAGGTGGGGGTCGTGGGAGGCTCACCGGGGCTCAGGCGAGGGTTGGCGAGGCGGGCGAATGACGAAGTCGACGACGGCGAACCTCCTGGTACCGGCAGCTTCTCCTGGGGCGGCTCCAATCACTGGCTTCCTTCTTCTCCAGCAGCGGCGGGCTCCGGTGAAATTCCGGCGATGCCCTGCTCGCCTTGCTCTGGGAACGGGGTAGAACGATCAGTGAAGAGAGGGGAGTGAGATGGTGTGAAGAGTTTGAGCGGAGGAGGCATCTATTTATAGTCTCGATGACGAGACCGAACGGGATGGGAAGGCGACAGTGGCGACATGGCTACGGGTGGCTAGAGGCATGGCCGAGGGTGGCGATCGATCGGTGGTCTCCTGGCGATGCTTTATGGTTTTAATGCGCGAGTAGGGGCGGTGGCAAACGGTCTGGAACGCTCGACGTTCTGTGCGGCAGAGGCGGTGTCTTCGACGGCGAGCGGTGGCTACGGGGTACGGGCGGTGAAATGGGCATGTCTGGCGGTCTCCAAGGAGGTGGGGAGCATGTTGGCGGGCGGCGAGGGCTCGAGGTGGTCTAGTTGAATGGGAACGGCACATGCTCTGCGGCGCGGGTCGGCATGGTCGACAGCGACACGGGCGCGGCGTTCCTGGCGGTTCCGGCTGCTGTCCGCGAGGCAGGGCTGGTCGAGAGGGGGCGGTGAGGCATGGGCTACGTCCCAGAGAAGGTTGGCACAGCTAGTTCTTCCTCTAGCCTGTTGTCCACATTGGGGTGACATGGGTGTTCTCGGCTGTTCACCATTGATGTCATTGTCAAGATTACAGTGGTGCTAGGGATTAGTTAGCGTCGTTAGATGATCTACTAAAGCTAGTGGTGTCCAGAGAGGGAACAATTTAGGCCCAAAACACTGCACACTATAGTGTTTTGATTTTGTTTGATTTGAATCTGCAAGGTGTTTGATGAAATGGCTGCATGAATTCAAGTTTTGAATTTTGAAAAGATTTTTGGTGGGTGTGCTAGGCATGTGCTGGTGAGTCTGTGGATGCTTGAGTTTTGAAAGTTGAGCTTGTTTGAGTGGTTTTTGAAAAAGTGGGATCTTCCCATGTGATATAGATTCAATTTTGAACTGTCATTTAAACTATGCATTCAAATGTTTTTGGATGATCACAAGGTGGTCATTGGTACTTTGTTATGAGTACTATCAAGGGGTGTAAAGATCCAAACAAGTTTCTGTTAAGTTTTGAAATTTAGAGACAACCAAAGTAGGCTTGGGAGTTAAATTGGCCAAAGTGACCATTCCCTTATTTTGTTTGTTTTGATTTATTTGTCTTTGGAAAAAGTGTGGGGATTGTTTAGATGATATTTATTTCACCTAAGAATCCTTTTACAAGCAAAGAAACACACAAGCAAGGTAATTCCAAAGAATCCAAATTGGAATGCATACACACATGCATGCTTTCATATTTTTATTTAGAAAAGTTTTTTTTATTCCTAAATTTTGATGATTAGAGTTTGATGATCCAAGTTTCATATTTTTGGGATGTTACAGCAAAGGGGCCACACCCCCTAGGCGTGGGCCCACCCTGGGCCGCGCCTAGGGCAGGTGTGGCCCACCTGCTTGGCTCCCGACTCCGCCCCTTTGCCTATATCTTCCCTACGGAACCCTAAGGCTAGGGGAGGGACCATAGATAGATTTCTGCCGCTTCTAGGGGCGGAAAACACCGCGAGAGAAAGATCTCTCTGGCAGACAGATTTCTGCCGAGGGAATTCCTTCCCGAAGAGGGGAGATCGTTGCCATCAACACCATCGTCAAGCTAGGCTTCATTGGGATCATCATCATCCACACCATCATCTCCACCAGCACCATCATCACCACTCCGTCCTGCTGTAACAATTGTGTTGGATATTGCTTTAGTTCTTAGGGGAAACTTTCCTGGTGTTGATTACTATTGTAGTTGATGCTTGTGAGTGGAAACATTGGATTATTGTTTATGTTTAGATTGTTATCCATTATCATATCATCTTTGATCTTGATCCATATGATGTATCGTGAGTAGTTTGTCTAGTTCTTGAGGACATGGGAGAAGTCAAGTTGTTATTAGTGGATTTGTGTTGAGTTATTATTCAATGGTTTAGATTTAAGTTGTGGTGCTATTCTTGTACTGGTGTCATGTGAACGTCGACTACATGATACTTCACCATTTATGGGCCTAGGGGAATGCATTGTGTATTTGGATACTAATTGTGGGGTTGCCGGAGTGACAGAAACCTAAACTCCTGTTAGGACACCTTTGCACAAGGGAGTGTAGGATCTCATAGTTTAAGGTTGTGGTTAGATTTATATCTTAATTACTTTCATGTAGTTACAGATGTTTGCAGGGGGGTTTAATCACAAGTATGTATTAGTACAAGTAAGGTCGGTACATTAGCACATGTTCACCCACACAACACTTACAACACCAAAGAAGAGTACTCAGCTATTTGAAGCGAAAGCACTTGACAGAATTCCCATGTGTCCTCGAGAACGTTTGGTCTTTATAAGTATTTCCACCAGATTGTCCTTTGCTAAGAAAGGATTGGGCCACTTGCTACGTTTGTTTTTTGTTACTTGCACTTTGTGTTGTTGCTTTATCAGAAAACCACTAAAAATCCGTTTGCCAAGTATTTGCAGAGAGTTCCTGCTCCATACCACTGTTCAACACCTTCTGCTCCTCATAGGGATCGACACTCCTATTTATCGGAAGTACTACAATACACCCCCTATACTTGTGGATCATCAGTTGGTAACAAAATCAAACTAGGTATGTAGATACTGAAAGAACATTTCATGATCTCTAGTGTTTTGTGTGTTAGATAACAATATCAAGGATTATTTAATGTGTGTTGAAGTGTTGTAGATCCTCAAAGTGTTTTTTGGGAGCGGATAATCCGCCCCTTCCCCAATTAAAAAGAGCACAAGGGAGTGCCACCCAGAGAGGGGGCGGAATATCTCTTGGATTGTCCGGCAAGGGCCGAAGTTTTTCCCAGGCCAGATAATCCGCCCCTCAAGGGGGCCCGATAATCCGCCCCAGGAGTTTTTGCAATGGTCGCCACGACGCGTCATCCAGAGAGGGGGGCGGAGTTTCTCCCGGACTTTCCATCTCTGGGGAGGATTTTCCCCCGGGGCAGATAGTCTGCCCCTTGAGGGTGGCGGATAATCTGCCCCTCGAGGATTTTTCACCAAGTCAAGCGAGGTGTGTCCCAATGTGTGGGGGGCGGATTTTGCCTCAGAATTTTCGTCCCTGGGACGGATCTTTCCCCAGGGAGGATAGTTCGCCCCTAGTGGGGGGCGGATAATCCGCCCCCAAAATGCTCCAACGGCCAGTTCTAGGCAGGGGTATTTAAACCCATCTCCCCCTCCTACCAGAACTCTTGGTTCATTCGAAAAAGACAAGATCAGCTCCTCAAGTTCCATCCAAGAGATCTCCACCTTCATCCACCCAAAGGCCCCGTTCCTTGGAGAATCGAAGGAGGAGGGATCGATCTTCATCAACAGCAATCAAGCGCTTCACCTCCTCTCCATTCATTTGGAGAACCTTTGATCTAGTATTTCTTGCAAATATCTAGATCCTTGTTTTGATTATTTTGATAATCCTTGTTCTTGTGACAGCTTGTTGTTATTACAAGAGCCAATTTGGTTGTGGATGTGTGCCCCACTAAAGTTTTAAAGGCACCGGTTGCCGCCTCGAAGGGTACCAATAGTGGAGAAGGTGGATCGGGCCTTTCGTGGCGAGATCCATCAGAGAATTTGGTGAGGCCTATTGTGGCATGGTGGTCTTAGAACCGCTCCAACGCAGATGTACTTCCCTTAACAAGGAAGTAATTGCGGTAAAACAAATCCCTGTGTCTCCGCGTGCACCACTATGGTTTCATCGTTCCTCTCTTTACGTGTTTAGTAGATAGGTTTGCATATAGGGAAATTCTCGTAGTTGCATATCTAGAGAATTTACTTTGTGTCAAGCCTAAAATTGAAAAAGAACTAAAAAATGAGTAGCACCTATTCACCCCCTCTAGGTGCCCATACAATCCATTTCAATTGGTATCAAAGCCCTGGCTCTTTATTCGGGCTTAACCGCCTAAGAGAAGTATGGGTTCCAAGGGATATGGGAGTGATGCTGCAGAAATAGTCACCATGAACGATCTCAAGACGTTATAAACAACCTTAATTAGTTCTATGGAGGCTAATATGTAAGAGATGCAACAAATGATAATGCGTCTCTCCACACCCGCAACACCATATCCATCTACCTCTGAGGCTACCACCCCTGCAATCTAAGGAAAAGGGTAACACTAATTCCAAAGACAACGAGGTGGTTCGTGATGGCACTAGTAAGAGCTCCTCCTCGAAAAAGGATAGTGGCAAGGAAGGATACAATGAGGTTTCTCGTGTGTATTCACCTGATCCACCTATCCCACACCCTTATATACATAATAGGGGTGATCCACCCAAACTTTCAGCATCTACCTTTAATCAATGGCAATTTTTGATGAAGTCTCATGTGTGCAGCTCCTCCATTGAGTTATGGAAAATCATAGATAATAGTCTTCATGTTGGATATCCAAACAACCTAACAAGAAGATAGGTTGTAGACAGTCAACTCAACGCAACGACTCTACACATGATTCATCTTGGCGTGGGACCAAAGACATGCCACACATAGAGAATCTCAACACAGTGAAGGAAGCTTGGGATGCCCTCACTGAGCTCTTCATTGGAAATGAAAGCATGAGAATAAATAGGTATGATGCTGTGAGTAACCAAGCCGAAGGGTTCTATATGTTGGATGGAGAAGATCACGAGGACATGTATAGGCGGCTTAAGTCAATAGCCACCACTTTTAGAAATCATGGTGTTTCTCATGTTGATGATGCATGGATCAAGCAAAAGTATGTTAGTGCTCTTATGCCTTTTGATCCCACAGATTTGAAGAGTCTCCAAGGAAGGCATAACTACCACCTAATGCATCCAATGAAGTAATGCAAGAAATGGCAGCCTTCAAAGTGGCTGCTAAGAATGCCCAAGATGCACATGCACGTGCCATTGGAATGCAAAAAAGGGTCAACATGGCCTTGAAGACAAGTGTGGCTGAACAAGATGAAGATGACATCGAAGATATGGACTGTCCTAGGGATGTAAAGAGGGCTCATGGAAAATACATGGATTTCTATGCTAGAAATTTTTGGAAGGATCCAGCCAAAGACAAATTTGAACTAGAACACAAGAGTGGAGCAAATGGGAGAAGGGAAAATGGTCCCAAGTTAAGAACATGATTCAATTGTGGAGGCCGGCTGAATTTTGTACCTGAGTGTCCTTATCAAAGTAGAGAAGATAATGGAGGAAGACTCATTCTCAAAGAGAAGCCAAAGGCACCATGAAAGAAGCAATTTGTGAAGAAGAGTGCTCCATTCAAAAAGCAACCAAAGATTTTCTTAGTGGCTCAAGAGGAGTATACTTCGGGAAGTGAAGATGAAGATGAGGATGATAGCTCTCGAGAGGTGGCTGCTATAGTAACCATGTCTACACCAACATCTCTCTTTGACTCTCTGAATGAAAATGTCATCAACAAGAACGCCACTTGCCTCATGGCAAGACGTTCCGAGGTATCATCTTCCAACACTCCTTTTCCTAAGGCTATGATTGACATGGATGCTCATACTAGTCTTATGGTTAAAGAAGAAATTATTGCTTTGGACTATTTTATCACTAACTTGCAAGGTGAGCACAAAAGACATTTTGAGGCTCTCATGGACCAACTGGACCAAAATGAAGTGCTTCTTGAATAAAAGTGCAGGATTGAAAGGGAAGATGCAACGGAGATTGCATCCCTAAAAAATGCTCTAGAAGAAGAGAAAGAGGCTCGTGTTTCTCTTGAAGAGAGACTTGAGTCTATCGAGGAGTCACACAAAGAAGTGGTGACCAAGCTTGTTAAGGAACGTGACAATGCAGTAGCCAAAGCAAAGAAACTAAAGAAAGAAAAGGTTGACTTTGGGGCTGCTCATGCTAGACTCTCGGAGGAATTGGAGAAACTTGACATTGCTCACAAGGCTTTGAAAAGTGAATTATCTATTCTCAGTGAGTCTCATGATTAGCTCCAAATTGGATTGACTAAGTATGATATTCCTAGCACATCTAAGTCAACATATATTCATGAAGAAAATGCTAGGGTGGAAGATGAGCTTCCCAAAACATCCACTTCTAAAGGTAAGGGAGTTCTTGATGATATTCTTGGCAATCAAAGATCAAACCTTGGAAAAGGGGGACCTGGCTATGTTTCCAAGTCCAAGAAGAAGAAGATCAAGAAAAAGAAGACCAAGAATGAACAAGCAAAGACAAGCACCGGTGATAAGAACATCACAAAGGACAAAACTGACCATATTGGTTTTGCAGGGTCTAACAATCCTAATTATGAGCTATTTTGTGATTAATATGGTGATGTCTATGCTAATTATGTTGGTCCTTTTGATGAATATGTTTATTGGTCTATTTGGGTTCCAAAGACCCTTGTTACTAACATGAGAGGACCCATTGAAAAATGGGTACCTAAAACCAAGAAGTAATTTTCTTGTAGGGCTATGCTTCCGGTGGTTCTAAATGGGTGTTGGACAGTGGGTGCACTAGTCATATGACTGGAAGCAAAGAGATCATCATGGAGACGAGACCCAATCATGATCATATTACAGTCTCCTATGGTGATAAGTCTAAATCCGAGGTATTAGGCCTTGGTAAGGTAGTGGTTGCCCACGATATCTCTCGTGAACGTCATGCTTGTTGAGACCCTCGGTTACAACTTACTTTCTGTTCGTGCCCTTGGTAAGATGGGATTTACTGTTTT
Source organism: Avena sativa (assembly GCA_916181665.1). Lineage (NCBI taxonomy): Eukaryota > Viridiplantae > Streptophyta > Magnoliopsida > Poales > Poaceae > Avena > Avena sativa. The sequence continues at coordinate 130,613,622 of OV702297.1, forward strand.
CATTGATGGTGATTTAGTGGTGCTCTTGTGGAGCAAGTCTCTAAAGGTTGCTTTTGTTGGGTACGTCAAAAATGACCTGTATGTGGTGAAATTTTCGAGGAAAACCACTGCAGGTCCAATGTGATTATTCGGAAAGGCCAGCGTGGGCTGGTTATGGCATCACCGTCTAGCCTATGTCAACATAAGAACTTTGCAAAGTCTTCATAAGGGTGGCCACATCCTTGGACTAAAAGACAATGTTTCCTTTGCCAAAGATCGTGTTTGCAGGGCATGTGTTGAAGGAAAGATGCACGACTCTCCCCACAAGAGGAAAACTATTGTTTCCTCAAAGAGGATCTTGGAATTACTTCATGTGGACTTGTTTGGTCCTCCATCTCATGCTAGTCTCGGTGGGAATAAATACTTCTTGGTGATTATCATGATTACTCAAGATACACATGGGTCTATTTTTTCAAGCTAAAGAGTGAGACTCAACAAACTGTCATTGATTTCGCCAATGTGGTCCAACGTCAACACAATGTCCCCATATTGGCAATAAGAAGTGAAAACGGATCCGAGTTTAAGAACTACACTTTAAATTAATTTCTAAGTGAAGAGGGGATAAGACATCAATATTGTTCTGCGTACACCCCTCAACAAAATGGTGTAGCCGAGAGGAAGAACCGTACTTTGATGGATATGGCTAGATCTATGTTGTCTGAATTCAAGTCACCATACAACTTATGGGCTGAAGCCATTTCTACCGCATGTCACTCATCAAACCGGCTCTACCTCCGCAAGATTTTGGACAAAACGCCATATGAGATACTTACCGGTAACAAGCCCAACATATCATATTTCTGGATATTCGGTTGTAAGTGTTTCCTTCTTATCAAAGGAGTTCGTTTGTCTAAATTTGAGTCTAAGGCTTTAGAAGGTATTTTTGTTGGTTGCGGTGCCGAATCCCACACTTATATAGTCTACAATAAGCTCTCTAGAACTATTGTAGAATCTTGTAGTGTGGAATTTGATGAAAATGATGGCTCGCATGTGGGGCAAGTTGATGTTTGTGATGCAGATGTTGAAATACCCCAAGATGCCATAAGAAGAATGGTCATGGGATTTTTTTGCCCCATTGAGGAACGGAACCCCTTGTGGTGGATCGGGAAGGACAATGCTCCACTCAAGTGGAGCCCTCATCTACACAAGATAAACAAGCCCCTACTGCTGGAGAAACTACTGCACCAACACCACAAACTCCTGAAGATCATCAGCCTTCTGGGCAAACTGGTAGTCCCAGGACGGACTATCCACCCTCTCCAAGGGGCAGACTATCCGACCCTGGCACTCCAAATCGCACCAGGGGCAATCAAGACGAACAGGAAAGCGCTAAAAATCCCAGGCTGGATTATCCGTCCCCAAGGGGCGGATTATCCGGGCCTGGAACTCCAATTCCTGATAGGGCAACAGGAAGAGCAGACTGAAGATGAAAATCCCAGGCCGGATTATCCGGCCCTGAAGCTCCAGAATAGCAGCAGCCTCCTGTTATGAGTGCAAATCAAGATCACGGGCAAGGTTCTTCATCTCCAATTCGCAGTAATGAAGTGGTTGATGAAGGACAAGGTAGTGGTCAAGACGAGGATCCAAATGTTGAAGCAACTCCTCCAAGAAACAATAAGGAAATTGAATCTCGTCGCAAAGCTCGTGATGATCGGAACCTTGAGTTAAGGGGCCATACTCTTGACAAGGTTGTAGGTGATCTAAGAAAAAGAGTGTCCACTAGAAGAGAACTTGCTAGCTTCTGTGATCATCAAGCTCATATATCAATGGTGGAACCAAAGAAGGTCTTTGATGCTCTTGAAGATCCAGATTGGTTGGTTGCAATGCATGAAGAACTGAATAATTTCGAGCGTAACAAAGTTTGGAAGCTTGTAGAAAAACCCAAAGAGTGTCGCAATGTTGTCGGCACAAAGTGGATTTTCAAGAACAAGTAATATGAAAATGGCATTGTTGTAAGGAATAAGGCAAGGCTGGTGGCTCAAGGATTCTCTCAAGTGGAAGGCATCAATTTTGGTGAAACCTATGCTCCTGTGGATCGCCTTGAGTCCATCCGTATCCTTCTTGCTTATGCTTATCATCATAATTTTAAATTATAGAAAATTAATGTTAAGAGTGCATTTATTAATGGTCCTCTACATGAGTTGGTATATGTTAAGCAACCCCTGGGTTTTGATGATCCCAAGTTTCTGAACCATGTCTACAAACTTGATAAGGTGCTCTATGGCCTTAAACAAGCCCCACGTGCGTGGTATGAGCACCTTAAAGAGCTTTTGTTAGACCGTGGATTCAAAGTTGAGAAAATCGATCTCATGCTTTTTACTAAGAAGGTTAACGGGGAGCTTTTTGTATGCCAACTATATGTAGATGATATTATATTTGGTTCTACTAATCAAGCTTTTAATGATGAATTTTCAAAGCTTATGACTGACAGGTTTGAGATGTCTATGTTGGGAGAATTAAGGTTCTTTCTTGGATTCTATATCAAGCAACTTAGATAGGGAACCTTCATTAATCAAGCTAAATACATCCAAGACATGCTCAATAGGTTCAAGATGACGGATCTCAATGGCGTTGCTACTCCAATGCAAACTAAATGTCATCTCGAGCTTAATCCAAAGGGTAAAGATGTGGACCAAAAGGTATACCGATCCATGATCGGCTCTCTCCTTTACCTTTGTGCATCTAGACTCGATATCGCGTTGAGTGTAGGAGTGTGTGCAAGGTACCAAGCCACTCCTAAAGAAATCCACTTAGTGGCGGTCAAGAGAATCTTCAGATATTTGGTTCATTCCCCAAATTAGTCTATGGTATCCCAAAGGTTCTACTTTCTATCTATGTGGATATACTAACTCAGATTGGGCTGGTGACAAGGATGATTGAAAATCTACTTCTAGTGCATGTCAATTCTTGGGCAGGTATCTATTGCGTTGGTGTTCGAAGAAACAAAATTGCATATCTCTCTCAACGACCGAAGCTGAATATGTTGTTGTTGCAAGTGCTTGTACGCAATTATTATGGATGAGGCAAAATTTAAAGGAATATGGTGTCAATTGTGACAAAGTGCCTATTTTATGCGCTAATGAAAGTGCTATTAAAATTGCTTACAATCCAGTGCATCATACAACGACAAAACATATTGAGATTCGCAATAATTTTATTCGGGATCATGTTGCTCGTGGAGATATTGCACTATCTTTTGTGAGCACAAAGAACCAACTTGCTGATATTTTCACGAAGTCACTTGATGAAGCAAGGTTTTGTTATTTGAGGAATGAGCTAAATATCATAGATTCAAGGAGCTTGGCTTGACTACCCTTGCATACTCACTTGCACTTCCTCTTGTATTTGGTTTTGATGCGGGCATAGACATAGGGGGAGTGTGGTCCTAATTTATTAGGCTAACCCTACCCCCATATTGTAGAAAGCAATAAAAACCATTTCCCTTAATATCATTTTGTGATATGTGGGCCATCGATGAGCATTGGTTTTGAACTCAAGATACATCTTCGCGGTGTCATGCCATGCACTCCAACATGGTGGCTTCGGCCACCGCCCTCTTCCTTGAGAAGAGTTGGTTCCTATTGGATCTTTTTGAAATTTTCTTGCATATCTTTTGTTCTTATGGAAAACACACCCAATCTTGGCTTTTAGTTGATTTGTTCTTGCAATTTTGGGTGTGTAGTACCATCTCATTTTGGTGATATAAACCCAAGACTTTCACTCATCTCGAGCCATCTATTCTTGCACACAAGTCCCATGTATACTTGCGAGGGTTTTTTGTTTGGAGTGCTCTGGCCTGAATCTGTGTTTACAGAAAATTCAGAGAGGGGTCGGACTATCCGCCCCAAGTTGGGGCGGATAATCTGCCTTGGGCAGTTTTGTCACTTAAGGGCCAGGGGTCGGGGGGAAGGGCTCAAACAGAGCAGTCCTTTCTCCCCAACCCGTGTCCTTCCCCCAGCCGCCGTCAGAGCCTCCGCCCTCCCCAGAGTCGTTTCGACCACCGGATTCTCCGGGCTCCCCTGGATCTTCTTCCCAGCGCCTCCGGGTACCTTATACTCCGAGCTTTTCCTCCAATGAGTGAGGGTAACTCTCTCATCCATATCTTGTGTATGAAAATCGTTGTTCTTGGTGGAAACTTGTTGTAGGAGATACTATGTGTTTCCCTTGCATGTTAGATTCCGTAGTATTGCAACCCTAGTGCCCGATCTGCGTTGCCATGGTGAATCTGGGCTGAAACCGACAATTTCATAGGGGCGGATTATCCGCCCCTGGCATGGCCGGATAATCCGGCCTGGAGGTTCACTGTCTATTTTGGTTTTGTCTCAGATTCTCCTCGTGTGCATTATTGGACCTTGGATTGTTTTCCTACAGTATCTACCATTCCTCTTGGACTTGTGTGTATGCTTATCCCCATGCTACCTATCTATTGCTTCTCACAGGTGGTTCCAGTGCCCCCAAGACATACAAGCGTCGTCCCCATGCCCATTATCTCAGGCCTGATGAAGAGGGTAAGCTTGTTGACGAGACTGAAATCCGAAGGTTGAAAAGAGAGGCTGAACGGATGACCGAGGAAGCTAGAAAAGCCAAGAGGACCACCTATCACAAGGGCAAGGGCAAGCAGGCCCGTGTCAACTACAAGGCCATGGACAACGTTGAGTACTCCTCCATTCGTCACATTGATCATTATGCTGAGGCTGACAGTGATGGTACTCCGAAGGTCAGTATGTTTTGGTGCCCTCACTTCAGGTACATTTGTGATGATGTTTATGCTACCCTCAATATACGCCCTATGCATCCTCCGAATTTGACTGAGGCTCAATCCAAGGAAAGACTTCGTGAGGATTTGGACGTGATTGGTAAAATGGGGCTGCACCATCTTATGACTTTACAGTGCCACTATGACTCGTCTGTTGTGAAGCAGTTTTTCTCTACCCTTGTGATTTGCAAAGATGAGCTTCGCACCATTAAGTGGATGACCGGGACCACTATGATTCAGTCAGATTTCCGCCCTTTTGGTCAAGTCCTCGGATATGCCTTTCATGGGCATGACACAGCTTCTGGCCACCGTATCATTTCTCCTATCAAGCCCAGCAAGGATACTGCTCTTGCTCCATGTCTGACTTCTGATGGTGTTGCTGGTACATTTTCTGGTCTATGTCCATTATATGCAGCTTTAGTTGGTTTGTTTCGTGATAGCATTGCTCCAAGTGGGGGCAATAATGATAATATTCGTGATCACTTGGTTCCCTTACTTGCTTTTTCCCATGAGTGTGCCGCCAATTCTAGGCCAGCTACGGACTACAAGTTGGATTTCATGGATTATATTTATCATGAGATGACTGATGCTATGTTCAACAGGCTCTCCATCCCTTTTTATGCCTACATTATGATGCTCATCAAGCACATGCTGCCGCATGAGGAGTTTGGTAGCAATTTGGATGGAGTGCACAAGCCCAAGAAGATATACAACAAGGCACATAAGACCTCTCACCCTTCCACTGATCCTGAGTCCTTCATGCGCGATGCACGGGCTAGTGGTCGCCGGCCCGCAGTGTCCCTAATGGCACTTGAGGTCAAGCATCTCAACTGGTTTCAACGACACATTCTTTGCATGGGCGTCGACACTCACAAGGGCCAGTATGAGGCCTATCGGAGGAGCCATGAGATGGCCCTCACCCAGCAGCTTATTCTCCACCATGTGTCTTGGGCATCTGGCCATCCTCCACCTCCTACTGCTCCGGAACCATATGCTTAGTGGAACACCTCAGGGGTTAACTATGGAGAGATCGAGAGTCATCTGTTTCCTGCACCGCCTAGGGCTCCTAGTCCTCTAGCTGATGATGATGATGAGTATGATGAAGAGGAAGGGGACGGGGATGACTACGACTAGGAGGAGGACAAATACGAGTGATCTTCTAGGGCGTTAGCATCGCTCTTCTTCCTTTTTGGCATTTCTATGCCAAAGGGGAGAAGTAGTTCTATTTAGGTCTCGCGATTTGCATGGGTCGAGCACAAGCATTTGCCTCTTTTATCATTCATTTTCTTTATCGGTTGCTTGTGTCCCTTTAGTGTTGAACTTCTATTTGTGCTTGGTTTTGTATGATACTATGTCGTGTGTGGCACTATTGTTTATTTGTGGTACTATGGATGTGTGGAATTCTAGAATTATCTATGGTCATACCTATGGAGTTCAGAATTATCTATGGTCAATGCTATGGAGTTCGGAATTATCTATGGTCATATGGATTTCTGGATTTATATCTATTGATGCATCAATATGGTGGGATGTTTTCGAGGCCGAATATTCTCGCTTATCATATTGGCTATTTCATATCCCGGTGGTATGAAAGATTTTTCCTAACTCATCCTTGTTATAGCCATCAATGTTATGAAATTGGCTTGTTCCTTAGTGTGTGCATTTGTCTTCAAATGCAAGTTATTGATATGCACAGATTTAGGGGGAGCCTATTTCATTTTTTGAAGATGATGTTAGTGGGTTTTATTGCAAATCCTAGTATTGTCATCTAACACCAAAAAGGGGGAGATTGAAAGAACATTTCACGATCTCTAGTGTTTTGTGTGTTAGATAACAATATCAAGGATTATTTAATGTGTGTTGCAGTGCTGCAGATCCTCAAAGTGTTTTTGGCGGGCGGGTAATCCGCCCCTGCCAGGGGCCGGATAATACGCCGCTTCCCCAATTACAAAGAGCACAAGGGCGCGTCACCTAGAGAGGAGGGCGAAATATCTCTTGGATTGTCCGGCAAGGGCCTGACTTTTTCCCAGGCCGGATAATACGCCCTAGGAGTTTTTGCAAAGGTCGCCATGGCACGCCATCTAGAGAGGTGGCGGAGTTTCTCCCAAACTTTCCGTCTCTAGGGCGGATTTCCCCCAGGGCGGATAGTCCGCCCCTTGAGGGGGGCGGATAATCCGCTCCTCGAGGATTTTTCACCAAGTCAAGCAAGGCATGACCCACTGTGTGTGTGTGGGGGGGGGGAAGATTTTTCCTCGGACTTTCCGTCCCTCGGGCGGAACTTTCCCCCAGGGCGGATAATCCGCCCCCAAAATGCTCCAACGGCCAGTTCTGGGCAGGGGTTATTTAAACCCATCTTCCCCCTCCTGCTAGAACTCTTGGTTCATTCAAAAAAGACAAGATCTGCTCCTTAAGTTCCATCCAAGATATCTCCACCTTCATCCACCCAAAGGCCCCGTTCCTTGGGGAATCGAAGGAGGAGGGCTCGATCTTCATCAACAGCAATCAAGCGCTTCACCTCCTCTCCATTCATTCGGAGAACCTTTGTTCTAGTATTTCTTGGAAATATCTAGATCCTTGTTTTGATTATTTTGATAATCCTTGTTCTTGTGATAGCTTGTTGTCATTACAAGAGCCAATTTGGTTGTGGATGTGTGCCCCACTAGAGTTGTAAAGGCACCGGTTTCCGCCTCGAAGGGTACCAATAGTGGAGAAGGTGGATCAGGCCTTTCGTGGTGAGATCCATCGGAGAATAGGGTGAGGCTTATTGTGGCGTGGTGGTCTTAGAACCGCCCACCCCTCCAATGCATATTTTATTCCCTTAACAAGGAAGGAACTGCGGTAAAACAAATCCCTATGTGTCCGCGTGCTCCACTACGGTTTCCTCGCTCCTCTCTTTACGTGTTTAGTAGATAGGTTTGCATATAGGGAAATTCTCATAGTTGCATATCTAGAGAATTTACTGTGTCAAGCCTAAAATTGAAAAAGAACTAAAAATTGAGTAGCACCTATTCACCCCCCCTCTAGGTGCCCATATGATCCATTTCAGATACTGAAGATCAGATGTTGGACAAAACAAGTATCACAGAGCAAAGGGAATGAGACTCGATGTTCAAGGTTCAAGCGGTCAAGTTATTTTGGAATGCGTGGGGGCCATCATGTGTTCCTAGATACTTTTGTTGGTCATTGATTGGAGAGGTGTCTCGGTCATGTATATGTATTCCCGAGCCATAGGGTGTCAAACTTAAGGGTAGATGACGCTTAGGGATTGATCCAAGATCATAGGAGAAAAGATAGAGAACTCCATAATTGTTTTGGGGAGATACTGAAAGTGTTTCGGTGATATCGGATGATGACTGGAGGGGTCGATGTTTCGAAATGATATGTATTTAATTTTAATTTAAATGAATTAATATTAAAAATATTATTTAAAATGGATTTATGGGGCAGCCGACCTAATTGGGCCTTACTAAAGGATGACCAAGAGCGGGCCATGCCCTAGGAATGGCCAAGGGAGGCTGCCGGCCACCAAGTGGGCTCCCTACCACGTGGGGCCCATGTGGGGCTGGCCACCGCCGCCTCCTCCACCTCCTCCCTTGATTAGTCCCACATCGGGACTTTGAAGGGAGGTGGTGATTCCCTTCCACCTATATAAAGAGAGGCACTCCTTTCCCAAATCCATCTCATGAATTCGCCTTTGCCTATTTCTCTCTCTTTCTTTCTATATCATGTGTGGTTCCCAAGTTTGGAACTGTATACGGGGATATGGATTTCTCCACCATACGCATGTCGTCGTGCTGCTGGACTCGGTTTGGATCGATATTATTCTGCTGCTTTGCTAGACCGAAGCCCGGGAGACGTCTCTATACCGTATGTGTGTAAGGACATGAGGCACCGCCACTTGTGGTGCTTTTGCTTGGAGCTTGGATGTCCACACGAACATGAGGTAGGCTACATTATAAAAGGACTAGGGTGACTTGTGAGGAGCTTCGCAACCTTGAGGTCGGGTGAGTACGACTACGTTATCCATGTTCCCCGCGGAACATTAACCGCTTTCGGTCTTCAAGGGTATGAACAATGAATCCCTGATGACCCAGAAGTATAGGGGGTGTATCGTAGTACTTTCAATAAATAGGAGTGTCGATCCCAACGAGGAGCAGAAGGTGCTGAACAGTGGTATGGAGCAGGAAATCCCTGTGAATACTTAGCAAACGGATTTTTAGTGGTTTTCTGACAAGGCAACAAAACAAAGCAAGTAACAGAAGTAAAGAACAAACAGAGCAAGTGGCCCAATCCTTTCTTAGCAAAGGACAAGCTGGTGGAAATACTTATAAGGACCAAACATTCTCGAGGACACATGGGAATTCTATCAAGTGCTTTCGCTTCAAATAGCTGAGTACTCTTCTCTGGTGTTTGTAAGTGTTGTGTTGGTGAACCTGTGCTAACATACCACCCTTTCTAGGACTAATACATACTTGTGATTAAACCCATGCAAACATCCGTAACTACAGGAAAGTAATTAAGATATAAATCTAACCACAACCTTAAACTCTGAGATCCTACGCTCCCTTGTGCAAAGGTGTCCTAACGGGGGAAGTTTCCCCTAAGAACTAAAGCAATATCCAAAACAATTATTACAGCGGGACGAAGTGGTGGTGATGGTGCCGGTGGAGATGATGGTGTGGATGATGATGATGATCCCGATGAAGCCTAGCTTGATGATGGTGTTGATGGCAACGGTCTCCCCTCTCCGGGAAGGAATTCCTCTGGCAGAAATCTGTCTACCGGAGAGATCTTTCTCTCTCGGTGTTTTCCGCCCCCAGAGGCGGCAGAAATCTATCTGTGGTTGCTCCCCTGGTATTAGGGTTCCGTAGAGAAGATATAGGCGAAGGGGCGGAGTCGGAGGCCGGGCATGTGGGCCACACCTGCCCTAGGCGCGGGGTCAGGTGGGCCTGCGCCTAGAGGGGTGTGGGCCCCCTGAGGCCCATCTCCGTCCCTCCTTCTAGCTTCCTCCGTCTTCTAGTAAAATAATATGTTTCCATATTTTTCTGGTATTTTTCTGATCTTCGTGAAATTGCAGCAAAACGCCTTCTTTTCCATCAGAATCCAGACTCCGGCAGTCCATCCTCCAAGAATCATCCAACATGCATAAACAGATGAAAAGACATAAGTAATACCTCATAATAAGACAAATATCAATGAATAGAGGTAAATTATGATATAGAAAGGTGATGCAAATTGGGCGTATCAACTCCCCCAAGCTTAGACATTCGCTTGTCCCCAAGCGAATACTGAGCTCAGTAAACATGTCCACAGGTTTATGGAGTGAAGTGTCGATAAAAGAATACGATCAAGAAGCATCACACTTACCATTGCACAACTCATAGAAGAAAGCAACTCACCATTATATAACTTAGCTTGTAGCCAAGTACATCAGTCACAATAGAGATGCATAAAGATAAATCATAGTTGGAATTGGCAAACTTGTTCTTGGTCAGAGAACACCTGGCAAACAGTTTCACAAAAGCTTTTTGTAGAAGTTTCAAAACAGTAACACTCTTTTCTCAAAAAGGTTTTTCACAAGTGAAGGATTTCAATGTAATACTCAATAGATAAGAGTTTTGCACAAACAAGGAATATAAAGAACATGATGGAATAAATCACCATATGAATGCTTGAAACACAACAACTCAAAAGCTTGCTAGAGATAGAGAGGAAGTAGGTTTACTGACTCAACTTGGAAGTGGGAGAAAGGTCCCTTCTTAGAGGGTAGCAGGGATTACAAGTCATAAAGAGCTTCCAAAAGATTATGGTACTTGCTAGCTTTGAGCCCTCATTGCCCCTATCATAGGCATCTTGAGATGATTAAGGTTAAAGTGAACAAAGATGGAGTATATGCTTGAAGAAATATAAGTTGGCAATCTCATGTCCCTTGAATATGAGGGCCACTCCTCATGCATACTCAACTTTGGGCCCAGGTAAGTTCTTATCATTGTAAGTATTTGCATATCATTGAGAACCGCCAACAGGGTACCCCTTGCACACGGTACAAGAGCTTTCCCATAACCAAAATGACAAGGCAAGCAGACAATGAGCATCTCAGCAATCTTTTTATTTACCATGTGCATAGCTTTTTATTGAGGATGCTTCATAGATGACTCACTATGGTGATGCTGCAAGTTTCCACCATGATTAAGAATGGCTTAGTCTAGCGGCCCAGGCGTTTCTCTAACACAGAATACAAACTCCATGGACTTACAATTTCCCTCTTTATTTCACACCGTTGACATCCATATACAAAAGAGCATGATATCAACTGTGTACAGAGTACAAGTGCAATGTTGAAAATGTTCCCCGTGACAGCACGGTTCTGCTAATTCCAACGTATAGATGCAAGCATATACAACTTCGACGTTCAGAATGGTTCAAGTTTATTAGGGGCAAAGAAATAAAGTGTGCCATCAAGTTCGTGATAGCTTTACTAACTAGTTTTCTCATAACAAAATACTTTTTAATTCGAAGGGTAGATGAAACTTGAGAATTTGCTAGGAATAGCAAAAGCTACTAGGTAGATATGGTGGACACAAGTGGCAAAAGTTTTGGTTTGAAGGATTTTGGAAACATGAGAAGTATGCCTTCTCAAAACAGATTTTGGCTAGCAAGGCTGGGTAGCAAGCAAGAGAGTTGAAATAAACAAGCAAACATACAAGTAATAAAGCCAAACATGCAATATTTCTTGAAGACACAAAAGAATCTTAAATAAAGAATACTAAGCTTATGAGCCAACAAGAAAGAAAACAAATGATACCAAATACCTGTAAGCTTTTTCTTTCTTTCTTTTTCTCTTTCATAATAATGCTACTGACCAGAACTCGGTTTGCCAAAACCAATTTAGATCCACTTGATGATCCCAAAGTGGTGCCAATACTGAACAACAAGGTCCATCATATAATAGAGATTGCAAACTAAAAATAAGAAGTGCAAAAAGTAAAAGATGAGACTTCTCATTAATATTTAATAAAGGCACTCACACCAAGGGATACCTAGATAATCGACTAAAGGAGAGATACTTCCACATGCAAACCAAACTATAAGATAACCTCTCTACCATAGATATGAACCCACTAAAAAGGTAAAAGATAAAAGATAATGGTGGTGATACCGCGGCACTCCCCCAAGCTTGGAACAAGCCAAGGGGATGCCAAACCTGATGACGAATTACTCCCTTGGTGGTGGTGGTGTTCTCTTGTCATGGGTCAGGAAATCTTCCAGCATCTTACAAAACCCGTTATTTTCCTCTTGAAGCATATCCACTTTCATCCTCAAAGCACGGTACTTATCACAAAACTCGTTGGTGGTTCGAAGGGCTTCCACGGCCTTAGGGCAGTATATGAGTTATGGACCGAAGGCTATGATTCCCTGCATGTGACGAGAAAAAGTATCCGCAGTGTTAATTTCTCCTACAAAAGTAGGTTTCCTTCCCCTTGTTCCTGCGGCGGTTTGTTCTTTCAACTCTATCTCCACGGGCTTCTTGCCCTTGTTGTTGGTGGAGGCCATGGTGCTCTAAACTTCAGAAGATTTCCTGACAGAAACAGATCGAAACGAAAACACAACGAGAACACGATGCATGAACCTCGGGGGATCCGGGGGGTTATATATTACGAAGTTTCAAGGCATAAGGAAGGTTTTGACAGGGAAACAAAGCGGAGACGGAGTCTGGGGTAGGGACACCCCCCTCAGGCGCGACCAGGCTGGGCCCGCGCCTGGGGTGGGTTTGTCCACCCCGGGCTCCGTTTCCTCTTCAGTTTCGTCTCGTAACTTCCCTTATGTATTAAAAACATCAAAAATATAAAAAGATTGGAGTTTCACGAACCTTCTGTTTTCACCACTTTTACCTATTCAAAGACGAACTCTGCAGATTCCTCTTCTCTTTCTCCTGATAATTTCATTCATACAAAACCCTTGCACAAACTCAATGACAACATTAGTGTAAGCAAAAAAAAACCTTTGGTAAACACTTCAATTGAAAACCCATCAAAACAGAAGCTTCTACAAGAGGCAAATGCAAATGATGGCAGAAATCTGTCAAAACAGACCAGCAGGTAAAGATTGATTTTTTCTAAGACCTTCTGTTGCTCAAATCAAAAAGTGCAGAACTGATGAAAGTTGAGTAACAACTTGAAGAACAAGCACAGAAAAATGCAGCTCCATCCGAAGTACTGAGCTCCCTCACGAAGTTTTACAATACATCACAGAAATCTATCCCAGGACAGCCACTTTTCACAATTCCTCTACTTCACAAAAGTAGTTGAACTTGACACAAAAACCAAAAAAAAAGGATAAGGAGCGGTTATTACAGAGGTAATAACTTCCAAGACTCGACAAAAACTCTTGGGTTATCTCCCAACAAGTACTTTTATTTATTGCCTTTAAGTTAGGCTTGAAACATCCAAAGATGCTCACATTGGATATATATATCTGGAGTGAAAAAGAGCATCAAGAAGCAAATAACCAACACACTTGAGCCTAACCCACTTCCTATGCATAGGGGTATCATGAGAAAACGAATTATTGAAACAAAAATCCACAAGCATAGGAAGACAAAACAGATGCAACTTTAAAGCTTTCAACATAAAACGGCGAAACTTAACATCATTGAGATGCATAAAACCATGTTTCTCTCTAAAAATAACTTTCAGTAGCACTTTGAATAAAGTTGACAATATAACTGTCACTGGAAACAACTTTATCATTAGAATAAGCATACTTACATTCACCAAAAAGAGGTCCAAGGTCATAGACTGGATCAATAGCAGCAAGTTGTTCCATCCTGAAATCTTTATTAGGAAAGCTATTTTCACAAGGAGCTTTAGCAAATTTGGAAAATTTAAACTCATAAGAATCTCCATCAAACTTAGTTAAAACCTTTTCCTTCTTACAATCAATAATATCTCCACAAGTATTCAAGAAAGGTCTACCAAAAATGATAGGACAAGTTTTGCTAGCTGCTGAATTAAGCACTAGAAAATCAGCAGGATATTTAATCTTACCACAGAGAACCTTCACATCTCTTACAATGCCAATGTGGCAAATGGTTTCCTTATTGGCAAGGTGGATAACCACATCAATGTCCTCAAGCTCACAAGGACCAGTCTCGTGCATAATTTCCCTGTAAAGCTCATAAGGAATAGCACTAGAACTAGCACCAATATCACATAAACCATAGTAGCAATGATCACCAATTTTAATAGAAAGCACAGGAACACTAACTTTTCTAGCCTTACTAGGATGAGAGATAATATTAGAAGCGTCTTCATAGAAGACAATGTGCTCATCCTCTATATTTCTAATGACAGTGTCTGTCATAATAGCTACCACAGGTTCATCACTCAAATGCTTACTAGGCTCCATAGTTTCCATTGTACCTTTGTTATTTGCACTAATAATCATAGAATACTCCTTTACCTTAGCTGGGAAAGTCATTTTCTCAACATGAGGTTCATGCACAATATGATTACTAGTACAAACTTGAGTACTTCTAACTGGAGCATGATTAACAACATCTTTATAAGGAGGATGGTACTTATTCCACTTCTTCTTGGGAATTTCAATGTAAGAGGCAAAGTCTTTAAAATAGCTGGCAATACTTTGGGAGTCAAGACCAAACTCATTGCTAATATCACAGAAGCTATCAGTTCCCATAAAAGATTTAATGCATTCATAATCATAGTTTATACCTGAATTTATTGCTTTGTCATTCTCCCAAGCTTCAGTGTTCTCTTGAATACGGTCTAGAAGATCCCATTTAGCTTCTTCCTTCATACGTGTGAATGATCCAGCACAAGAAGCATCTAGTAAATGTTTATCATGAAGAGAAAGACTAGCTTAAAAGTTATTGAGAAAAATATTGTTAGGGAGTTCATGAATAGGACGTTTAAGCATTAGTAACTTCAATCTCCCCCAAGCTTGAGCTGTACTCTCTCCATCAAGAGGCCAAAAGTTTATATAAGATTTCTATCCTTATGAATCTCACTGGAAGGATAAAATTTAGAGTAAAAGAGAGATGACATCTCCTCCCATTCCATGTAATGTCCATTCTTCAGCACCTTATACCATTCTCCAACTCTCCCTTTCAAGGATATGGAGAGTAACTTCTTCTTCACCTATTCAGTTTTGATACCTGCACACTTAAACAACCCGCATAATTCATGGATAAAAAGCAAGTGATCACCGGGATGGACAGTTCCATCCCCAAAATAATAATTATCCATAACACGATTAACAATACTTGTAGGTATCTATCTCAAAAGGAGGTGGTTCATCTACTACCCTAGCAACAGTAGTAGTTTTCCCAAACAGAAAACCAAGTGGGTTATCCATATTGGAAACAAATTAACAAGAAGTAACAAAAACAATACTCATAGTGAGAGTTTCCCTTACCAGTTACACTCTTCAATAGCGCTTCACTCCCCGGCAACGGCGCCAGAAAATAGTCTTGATGACCCACAAGTATAGGGGGTGTATCGTAGTACTTTTGACAAATAGGAGTGTCGATCCCAACGAGGAGCAGAAGGTGATGAACAGTGGTATGGAGCAGGAAATCCCTGTGAATACTTAGCAAACGGATTTTTAGTGGTTTTCTGAAAAGGCAACAAAACAAAGCAAGTAATAGAAGTAACAAAAAAACAGAGCAAGTGGCCCAATCCTTTCTTAGCAAAGGAAAAGCCGGTGGAAATACTTATAAGGATCAAACATTCTCGAGGACACATGGGAATTCTATCAAGTGCTTTCGCTTCAAATAGCTGAGTACGCTTCTCTGGTGTTTGTAAGTGTTGTGTGGGTGAACCTGTGCTAACATACCGCCCTTTCTAGGACTAATACATACTTATGATTAAAACCCCTGCAAACATCCATAACTACAGGAATGTAATTAATATATAAATCTAACCACAGCCTTAAACTCTGAGATCCTACGCTCCCTTGTGCAAAGGTGTCCTAACGTGGGTTCAGGTTTCTGTCACTCCGACAACCCCATGATTAGTAGCCAAATACACAATGCATTCCCCTAGGCCCATAAATGGTGAAGTGTCATGTAGTCGATGTTCACATGACACCACTAGAAGAATAGCACCACAACTTAAATACTAAACCATCCAATAATAACTCATCACGGATTCACTACTAACAACATGACTTCTCCCATGTCCTCAAGAACTAAACAAACTACTCACAAGACATCATATTGATCAAGATCAAAGATGATATGGTAATGGATAACAATCTAAACATAAACAATAATCCAATGGTTCCACTCACAAGCATCAACTACAATAGTAATAAACACCGGGAAAGTTTCCCCTAAGAACTAAAGCAATATCCAACACAATTGTTATAGTAGGATGGAGTGGTGGTGATGGTGCTGGTGGAGATGATGGTGTGGATGATGATGATGATCCCGATGAAGCCTAGCTTGATGACAGTGTTGATGGCGACGGTTTCCCCTCTCCGAGAAGGAATTCCCCTAGAAAAAATCTGTTTGCCGGAGAGATCTTTCTCTCTCGGTGTTTTCTGACCCCCAGAGATGGCAGAAATCTATCTGTGGTCGCTCCCCTGGTATTAGGGTTCCGTAGGGAAGATATAGGCGAAGGGGCGGAGTCGGAGGCCGGGCAGGTGGGCCACACCTGCCATAGGCACGGGGTCAGGTGGGCCCACGCCTAGGGGGTGTGGGCCCCCTGAGGCCCATCTCCGTCCCTCCTTCTGGCTTCCTTCGTCTTCTTTTAAAATAATATGTTTTCATATTTTTCTGGTATTTTTCTGATCTTCCCGAAATTGCACCGAAACGCCTTCTTTTCCATCATAATCCAGACTCTGGCAGTCCATCCTCCAAGAATCATAAAACATGCATAAACAGATGAAAAGCCATAAGTAATACCTCATAATAAGACAAATATCAATGAATAGAGGTAAATTATTATATAGAAAGGTGATGCAAATTGGGCGTATCAATCCCCTTCTTGTTACCTTACATCTGGATAGATAGATCTTGGCTAGGTGTCTTCATCGTAGTAAAAAAAATGTTTTCTCCCACGGAACCCCTTCACAGGCCGTTGAAAAAACTTGACTGTATTTTTTCCTTGCACGATGTGTTGCATGGTTATGAAAATACTTGGTGTTATTGTCACCATGTTTCAACCAATCTTGTCGAGACCTCTGCTTGTATATGATCTCCTCTCTCGCATAAATTTTGTGCAGGTTTTGCTCTATCTCATGAATCTCCAGTGACGATCATGTGCTTAGAGCGTTAGTTCTTGATACATCGACTGTTGCATGGAGTTTTTTAGTTGATGTCTAACTAAATTAAAAGTGTTAAAACTCCAGGACTTCATCTGTCGCGAGACATCACTGAAACATGCCCACACACCTTTCAAATACCTACCAAAATGGTAACTATTTGACCAAGTTGTAGTAATAATCTCAGAGTAAGTTTCATGCCTAGCCCACATCTCCTCATACCTAAAACCCGTGGTTTTTGGTATACGCTAAACAAAATCTTTAATTACTTTGATTAAGAGTGCAGATTAATTGGTCTCTTTGGTGGAAATGTGTTCCACCATGGTATTGGGGAATAAATCAATGAACTCAGCATTACCAGTAGCTCTGTCTAGCCTTGCCTAACCGGTGGCCAGACCTTCCCGTCTGTTAATCCATGTGAACATGTATCCAGAGTAGCCCAAATCCGAGAGGCGGCAGTCCACCAAACATTCACTAAAAGCCATCATGCGAGCTTCACATCTGTCATTCACACCAAGATGCTCTTCCTGGCAAAGGATTTCATTGAAATCGCCAGCACCTAACCAAGGAAGGTTGTCTTGAACTTTTATATATCGTAACACCTCCCATGTTTTGCCCCTCTAGTCAGTTTGAGGCTCTCCGTAGATTCTAGTGAATCGCCAGGAGACATCATCACATGTGATTTTTTGCATCAATATAATACTAACACCAGGACTGAACATCTACTTGAACTCCATCCTTCCACCATAATGCAAGCCCTTCCCCCTTTCCTTTGCCCTCCACACACACGCCATGTCTAAAGCCCATACTCCATTGCACTCCATATAGCATTATTTCTGCCTTGTCTCACTCAAAAAGACCACCACTGGGTTGTATGACCTTATTAGGTCCCTCAGTTCGCCCATAACAAGGTTCAACCATAATCCCCGACTGTTTAGGCCCAAGATATTCATTGATCTCGGCGACACCGCGTCATAGGGTCCGCCGATGAATCCATTGGGTCCTTAATTCTATCGAACACAGAGGCTATCCTCTGTCTTTGACCACCCAAAACTGAACCATCCTCTCCCACCACTTGCACCGGGACAGGAACCCAAACTTGTCTGACACCCCTTTTCTTGTTAAAGGGGGCCTGGTTCATGGTGTTGTAGCAGTCTTGGATCGGTAGCGCATGATTCCGTGGCCTCCTAGTATATTTACCCGATTTGCCTCAGCCTGAGTTATTGCCTGTCTCTCCCTGTGATCTCTCATGTAGGTCTGAACTCCTTTCCTAATCTATTTTTTCTGGACTCGTAATATCATCATACACTCTCCTGGATTCATTATTGCTAGTGCGATAAGAACTAGAGTAATTGTAATCATGGTTTAGGTTTCTCCTTGGAGGCACATCCCGGACTAAAATGCCATCCTTATACCTCGAATCAGTCCCAGTGGACCGACTCTGGTAGATACCTCAGGAAACTCACGGTTGTGCAGCTTGAGCTGGCTTATGAGGGGAGACACGAAGCCATTTGCCCCACTATTTTCCTTCTCCCGGGACTGCATTGGCCAGTGGGCATTTATTCTTAGCATGGACAATCACACCATAATCAAAACAAAAATGGGGAATATTCTCGTGTTTGGGGCATGTTCAGATGTCCTCCGGCTTCATGGAACTCCATGGATCCAGCTTCCAGCAACCACTCCAGCGTCTGGACCGGAGCTGAGAATGTTCGACACTACTCCATGATTTTGGCTGGGCTAGAAACCTGTTTTCATGGTCCTGTATGCTTTTGGACCTTGAAAGGATATAGATGCCGCTTAGAGGGGGGGGGGGGGTGAATAGGCGGTTTAAAACTTTTCCGAGAGTGTCTCAACAGAGGTAGAATTAAACTAGCGTTTACTTTGTCAAGCACAAAACCTAGAACAACCAGGGTTCACCTATGTGTACCAACAATTTATGCTAAGCAAGACAAGCAACTATGCTATAGCAAGATATATACTTCAAGCACGAAGGCTATGACAAAGTAAGGTGCATAAGTAAGAGCTTGGGTATAGAGATAACTAAGGTACATGGAGACGACGGTGTTTTACCGAGTTCCTCCTAACATGGAGTACGTCTCGTTTGGAGAGGGGGTGGTATCAAACGACCAACACCACAAAAGGCCTCCCTTGTTCTCTGGTGAATCTCACCCCAATGGGATCGATCCACACTTCCACTATCGGTGCACTTGTCGATGGCAATCTGGAACCTCTCACAAGGTTGGGGCACTTCTCCACAACTCAATTGGAGGCTCCCAACAAACAAGCTTGGGGAAGGATCCACAACTTAATTGGAGGCCCCAAGTAATCCACAAACCTGCAAAACAACCAAACAGTCTAGGGTTCCAAGAACCCAAGAGTAAAAAGCTTCTCAGCTTTCACCCAATCGCATCCTCACTGAGAACTCAAACTGATGCACCATATGCAATGGCAAGAACACAAGAAGTGCTCAAGTCCTTCTCTCCGAAATTCCACCAAAGCTAAAAAATCTTGCGGGGGAACAAGAAGGAAGAACAATGGAGGAAATCCACAAAAGACTCCAAGATCTAGATCCCAATATGTCCCCCTCACTTAGAGGAGATATTGATTGGTGGGGTTGTAGATCTAGATCGCGTCTTTCAAATCCCTCAAGAAGATGCAAGAATCATTGGAGGGATTGAGGGGAAGCAAGATCAAGAATGTCAACAATGGAGGGTAAAACTTGCAAGGATGGTTAGGGAACCATTGGGGAAGAAGGGACCCTTAAATAGGTCCCTAGAAATCCAACCGTTAGGCCCAACCTAGGAATCGCCTGGTCCGGAGTCTCCGGACTGGGACCGGAGTCTTTGGCGTACCCATGCCAAATAGGGATAATCTAGAGGACTTACTGGACACGGTCCAGAGATAGACCGGAGATTTAGTCCGGAGTCTCCGGTCTTACAAAAACTGGCAAAAATACCGATACGAAAACATCCATAACTTTTGCATCCGGACTTCGGTTTTGATGATCTTGGACTCATTTGAGAGAGGACAATAAGATCTAAAAGATCATACAGAAAAACATCATAGTCCAGAAAGGTTGTATAGAACCAAATGAAGAAAGTTTTAACCTCTCTCAAAAAGATGAACTGGTAAAACCTCCAACATCGAAAACATAATAAAGAATGCATATGAAATCCATTTTCGATGAACTAGAGCTTGTCATGGAGATTAACACAAGATCTAAATCCTCATATGAGTAAGAAACAAATAATTAAAGGTTTTACCTATCTCTAAAAGATAAACTGGTAAAACCTCCAAGATAAAAAAACGCAATAAGATATAAAAGGGAAATCCGTTTTTGATGAACTAGAGCTTGTTATGAATATTACCACAAGCTCTAGAACCTTACATGGATAAGATCCAAATAACAACCAAGAAAGGATGATGCTAAGTATGCAAAGGTTTGAGCTCTCTTTGAAAGATATGATCGAGTTACTCACTTTAGATCCCCTCTTGATAGTACGGTTGTCTATCCAATAAACTGGTCTCCCCAACTAACACCATGAGACCGGTCAGAAAGAAACCATACCAATATCATACCTTTGCCTTGCGCATATTCCACTTGATCTTGATGTAGACGATCTTGTCCTTCTCAAGATGGAACACCTTTCTTGATTTCTCTTGCACGCACTCGTTTGATGAAGACTTGCAAGTTACTCCCCCATACAACATGGGGAAACCTTTACTTTGACCTTGTATTCATTGATCCATGATAACCTAGGATGGCAAGCTTCAAGCATGAGATCTTATAGATATGGCACATCTTTAGCTTGCACCACATTTATTCTAACTCCATTTGGATGATGTCTTGAAGATACACATGAGGAACTCTATCTTATTCTTCAAGACACCCTTGATCTTCTTTTCTGTATTCTTCTTCTTCATTTATTCTTTCTTTATTATGTTGGTGTCTTGAAGGTACACAAGAGGTATCACTCCATCTTATTCTTAAAGACACACTTGCTATAGGCTCAACTTCTACTTGACCAATCTCCGGATCATTCCTTGAACATCTTGGTCATCACTTGATCTTATTCATTTTATTCTTATTTAAACCTTGACACCACCACATGGTTCAAGTATTTCCAATGGACAATTCATACAAGTGAAACTTGATACAAACAATAGTCCATAGATATTGTCATTAATTACCAAAACCACACTTGGGGGGCCCACATGCTCTTTCAATCTCCCCCATTTTGGTAATTGATGACAATCCCTTTGAGAGGATTTATATAAGGAATTTAACGAATAAAATGATAGCACCAATATCAAATACTACACAAGTATGTGATATTGGTACCCCTACAATATATAGAGCAAGCTCCCTGTAGAGGACCGAACCCAATAAGGTACAAGTCCCTGTGTTTATAGTGCTAGTCCCTGGATCGAATAGCTAGCACCCACAGTGAAGATGTAATATCAAGAAACAAAGGTCATATTACATCGCATATCTAGGAATAAAATAGTTCATTACAACTTACATAGCTCATATGGCTATCTTATTATAGAGAAGCAAATAACTATAAAGCATGGATTCCTTCATCTTCATGTGCCACATCAAACATGTTGGTTGTAGACTCATAATCCCTACTCATCAAACTTCAGTATCATCAAGTAATCCTGCAACATGATAAGTTATATGTCACATCCCAAATTTTAGATTTGGTCTTGCATATCATTCATATCATTGCATCATGCTTTTCCATGTTCGGCGAAACGCCAATTGCAAAACCCTATTCTATTTTTGCTACGAGGCTCCTGCGGGAAGCTTTAGTAGGACTAGCGTGGACCACCCCTGTAGGTTCGAGGTTTCGCTCAAAACTTGGCGCTAGGTTGTTAGCCTCGACGATACGAACCCGTAGGCGCGAGAATCACTCCAATCGGAGTTCGTACGGAAAAGCCTCGGACGTTTTAGTAAACCGCCGGAAATCGGTCCGACCGATTTCCGAGTTCTAGTACAACTTTGGACCGAATCTGAGTAGAATTCGCGTGAGAGACTATTTAAAGAGGGGTCCACATAGCCTCGTTAAGCGTGCACGACCCCAACCCCAACCACCCAGCCGCCATCGCCCGCGCGCCTCCCGAGGACCGCCGCCGCCGCCTTTCGTCCCGCCGCCGCCGGCCACCCCCGCCGCCTCCGCCGGCCACCGCGCCGCCGCGACCGCACCGCGCCGCTGCCACATCCCGCCACCGCGCCGCGCCGGCCACCGCACCACCGCACCCCGCCGCGCCGCCGGGCTCCGCCGCCGCCGGCCGTTGCCCTCCGCAGCACCCGCGCCGCCAGCCGCGAGCGCGCAGTTGCGACGCGCCGCATCGCCGCCGCCTCCTTGGCCGCCGCGCGCCGCCCGCGTCACCGCCGCCAGCCTCGCCCGCGCCGCCTCGCCGCCGCGCCGTCGCCTACTCGCTGCCTCGCCCGCGCGCCGCAGCGCCGCCACGTGCAGCGCCGCCACCCGCCGCAGCACCCGCGCGCGTTAATGCATGCATGCATACACGCATACACGCACGTACGCGCGCCGCCTCGCGCGATGTGATTTTTGTCGACCGTTAGATGACCGTGTGTGTCCGTGCAGAAAGAACCCCGACGCCGGATCCGATCGCCACCGCCGTCCGGAGTTCGCCGCACCTTCCGGAGTCCGTTTCGCCGTCCGTTTCCGGTAAGACAGCAGCCACCGTCAGATCTCAGATCAGCGGCCCAGATCGCTAGTTGACCGGTCAGACTCAGGCGTTGACTAGTCAGACGCCAGTCAGCGCCCAGTCAGCAGACGCTTTGACCAGTCAACAGACACAATTGACTGGTCAATTTCGTTAATCCCTTTAGTTGACAGATTTCGGTAGAATCTTGTAAATTGCGTAGTAATTAAACCGCTTGGCCAAAAATTGCAAATAAAATATGTGTAGATTCAGTGAGTCGTGTAAAATCTCGCTGTACCTTTGGTTCAGGCTTTTGCAGCAAGGTTTAGTACAGTTTTATCAAACTAGTTAATGGCCTTTTCGGAGTAATAAATTCGTAGAAAAAGATCCGTAGCTCCAAAAATCGCGTATGATATGTACCTGGATTCAGTGGAACGAGGGGAATCTCATCGTGAATTAAAAGGATAGGCTTACAGTGAAAACTTCTGCAGAAACTGTCTAGTGGGTTTCTGCAGTGTTTTAATTACTCGGGGAGTTTTATAATTCCTTTTTGATTAATTCCAGTTGGTACTGTTTCTAATTAGCAATGCCTATGCGGTAGAATTTTTCCACGATTTTACAACCAGTACCCTACCGTTGGTGAATTATTTGAATTGTAGCTCTATTTTCGGGTATTATACTTTGCATATTAGTTTTCCTTGCGCTAAAACTATTTTCCATGCATGCAATCAGTACCTCTACTAATTTATATTATGTGGTGTTGCTGTAGCGTCACCCCACTTGTCATACATGCATTCATGCATCATCTTTGTTGCATATGCTTGTGGATTGTTTGTTTATGATTGCAATTGTATCGTGTAGATTGTGACGAGTGCAACGCTTGCTCGTGTGTGGATTGTTCTTCCGACCGCTACAACCAAGGCAAGTAGATGCTACTTTGTTCATGATATTGTCCTACTATTTTCAATGCATTGTCGTGTATTTTGTAGATGCATGTGTAGGATGATACTATCGCTATGCTATGTCCTATTATGTGGTAGGACCTTCCTTGTAGATGAACTACCGTTGGTAGATGTGCTTAGCCATGCTATGACGAACGAGGGCTGGGTTACATCATTGATACTTGTTTTCTAAAAGTATTGGTTTGTGAAAACTAAAACAACTTAATCAATGAATCCCCTGGGTGTGATGGGATTGATAATTTTTGGTGGTATGATTGCGGAAAGGCACCCAGGTATCAAGAGAGAATGATTGGCTTCTTTATTCTGTAGCTTACGTGTACAACCATGTGCCAATAATGGAATGGGCGGTTGGTTGGACTTAGTAGGTTGTGGTAACTCGAACCCGCGTATCCAGAGATGTAGAATTTTGGTAGGTTGGACCGGTGCGCGTCGGGATTGGGGAGCCACTTTCCGAACAGTCTCTTCTTGGAATTCTCCCTATCATCACCCAAAATGAGATTGATGGTACGAGCTGGGCTGGCCAAGTCACATGGGTAAAGTGTACTAACTCCTGCAGGATGTGTAATCTAATCGATTAGCCGTGTCCCCGGTTATGGAGAACTGAGTTGCTTGATATTGATTCCATGACATGTTTCTCGCTCATTCAAATTTCTTAATTGTTTTAATATTGTTGGGTTAACTTAATTGGGATCTTTTCAAAGAAAATCAAAAACTGTTTATGAAAGTAGGACAAAGGTATTTGCAAATGCAAGCCAGACACAGCTCCACTTGCCAAATATGCATGTAGATGTTAGTACTATTGTCTCCTTTACTAGCTCTACTTGCCATACATTCCATGTATTGACCCTTCGGGGCTGCTACGTTTCATGTTGCAGGTTATTCCGATTCTGAGTAATCGATATAGGTCACGGTACTCCACTCGGCTCTTGTTCACTTGTGGGCAATTTGAAGAATGGAGGATTTACTATATTTATGTTGCTACCTGAATAATTTGAGCTAGCTTGAGCTAAGCTTTTATTGTAATAATGGTACTCTGGATCTTTGTTATTTATGATACACGGATATTTTGCTATGTTATTCATCTTATTCTATTGTGGGCCAATGAACCGATCCAGGGATTGGCATGTCACATGGAAGCACCGGTCTTTTCAGAGCCGGGGCGTCACAGGATGGTATCAGAGCCCGTGTGTCGACTGTAGGATCGTGACCTAGGATTGGATTAGGAAGCCATAGATTATTAAAGCTTATATTAACTCTATCTTTCATCTTATGCCTTTCACACTCGTAAATTCTTACCATATGCTATTCTCACACTTTCCTCTTTTAATTGATAGATGGGAGAAGTCAGGACGGAGTATGCAACCATGGAGTCACCAAGGCCCTTTGCCAGACAACTAGCATTGCTCTCGCAGTCATTGGGATTGCCACTGCCCATGTTCAAGGGAAGGAGGCTGTACACCTATGGATATGGAGAGGATGCATGGGAGATCACCACATTCATCTTCAGAGACGCCGCCTTGCCAAACCCTGGACATCTGATCTACACCAAGACATACTGCAACTGGGGACTTGGAATCAACTTAGCCATACATGAAGCCCTGTCTCGCCAGTGCCATCAAGTCCGACACCTACTGCCAGCAGATTCACCCTACCGTGACTATGGGAGGCGTGATGAAGATGGACACATTGTGGTTACCCCGGGCGACAGGAACAACATGCCGCCCCGTCGGAGGCACATTGAGGACATGGAAAGGGAGAATGGAGCTCTAGCTGAGAAGGTGATGATGATAAAGGAGATTGCAGATTTTACTAGTAATGGTATGGTGGTCCAAGGACAGGAGATTGATACCTTGCATGAAGCTGTGGGAGTTCTGGAGAATGCCCTGATAGACAGAGATGGAACCGTAGCTCATCTTCATGGTGTTGTGCAGGAGAACACCCAGAACATACAACAGTTGCAAGGGACTGTCCAGGAAAGGGATCAAACCATTGAAGCTATGACCGCCCAGATTGCCGCTCTCCAAGCACAGCTGAATCCACCCTCTGATGATGACAATGGAGAAGATGGCAACAATGGGGATGATGATGACAGTGGGAACGATGATGATGAGGACGAGGATGATGATGATGGAGATGATGATGGTGGAGGAGATGAAGCTGTTGCTGTTGCAGCTGAAAGTGATGAAGAAGAGGAGGATCCAGAAGAGGTGGAGTTTGAGATCTCAAGTGATGATTTAGGAGAAGTGTACACACCGCCGCCATGGTTGTACCGCGAACCGAAGCGCCAACGCATGAGTGCAAGGACCTACCGCAACCTCTTCAAGAAATAGATAGAAGTCCACCAATTAGTCCTCGTTAGGTAAATTCGTTAGGATTAGACACGATCGATGTGAAACTTAGTTGCTGTTAGTTTAAGAGTGTTTAGTTGCTTATTTGTGTACTCCAATATCCCAGGAATTATTTGTGCAAACCTTATGAAAGAGTTATGATAAGTTTGGTTACTATCTGTGTTATTTTCGCTGCAGTTTTTCTGCTGATACAGCAGTACTGTACGATTTTTCATATTTTTCTGGTATCTGGGAAAAATCTTAAAAAAATTGGGCTGATGCGAAACTTTCTGTACTATATGTGAAAAAATCAGCATAATTTCCTGACGAGTTTAAGTCAGGCGGAAAAATTCGTGAACGCTGCTGGACTGTTCTGGCAGATTGCTGTTTTGTTGTTTAGTTAATCAACTGTTTAGTTAACCATTGCCAACTCTTGTAAAACTATTTCAGTAGTTATATACTGCTAGGATAACCCCTGGGATGTTGCTGGATCGCTTGTTTGTTGATGTATTGCTTGTTTGCGATTGTCTGCTATTGTTTGTTGTTGAGTGATCATAATGCATGGGTAGAACCCTGTTATCGTAGTTGATTCTCTCTAAACTTACCTGTGCTGAACCGCAGATGCCTCCCCGCCGTCAGCCCACTGAGTTGGAGCAGCTCATGGCAGCCCAGGCACAGCTGACCCAAGTTATGACCCAGTTTATGGAAGCTCGGAACAACAATAACAACGGGAACAACCAGCCTCACGGAGATGCTCTCACCAGATTTCTGAGGCTAAGGCCAGCTAAGTTCTCTACTGCAACGGAACCAATGGTTGCTCTCGACTGGTTGCGTTCAGTCAACAAGGATCTAGTAACTGTAGGATGCACTGATGCTGAGAAGGTGAGGTTTGCCGCTCACCTACTAGAGGGACCAGCCGCTTCTTGGCGGGACACTTTTCAGATCACCCACCCGCTGGATACTGTTACTTGGGCAATGTTTGAGGAAGGTTTCAAGACCAACCACGTGTCTTCAGGAGTTCTGAGCCTGAAGAGGAAGGAGTTCCGCAACTTGCGCCAAACCAACCGTACTGTGGCCGAGTACATTGAGGAGTTCAACAACCTGTCCCGTTATGCACCTGAGGATGTTGACACTGATGCTAAAAGGAGGGAGAGATTCCTGGATGGCCTCAGTGATGAGCTTTCAGTACAGCTACTTGTGGTTTACTGCCCCACTTTCCAGGAGCTTATGGACAAGGCCATGATCTTGGAAGGGAAGCACAAGCAAGTGGAAAGCCGCAAGAGGAAGAGCAACAATCACCACTCTGGTTCACATCACAAGTCTCGCACTTCTTTTGATGGATACTCCAAGCATGGAGGGAGTGACTATGGGAGCCATGATCGCCATCACCATGGAGGCGATGGACATCGCCGTGACAACCACAAGAGCAGTCACCACAGCCACAAGGGAGGACACTCTCACCACTCTGGAGGACACGGTGGACATGACCGCAACCGTGATCGCAGCTTTGTGAAGAAGGATCTAAGTGAGGTGACGTGCTTCAAGTGTAAGCAGAAGGGACACTATGCTGACAACTGTCCGGAGAGGAAGGGACTGAAGCCAACCAACAACGAGAAGGCCAAAGTGAACCACATGAATGTGGAGGAGATTCCAGATGAGCCTGACCTTGTGATTGGTAAGTTCTCAATCAACACTCACCCAGCTTTCATACTTTTCGATACTGGTGCATCTCATTCATTCATATCAAGAGCATTTGTGGATAAGTATAAGCTACCTACTGAGTCTATGAAAGATTCTATTAGAGTGAGTTCACCTGGAGGAGATATGATAGCTAGCGCGGGATGCCGCGACTTGACTGTGAGGATTGGAACACACAACTTCATTGCACATCTGGTAGTGTTGGAATCGCAAGGGTTAGATGTTATTCTGGGTATGGATTGGATGTCTATGCATGGGGGACACATAGATTGTGCACAGCGAGCTGTTTCACTCAAAACCCCGGATGGTAAGAGAATTAGATTCAAGTCGGCAGTGCGACCAGGAAGGTGTAAGTTGAATTCTCTTAAGGGGGTTAGCATGCATACTGTGCCTGTGATTAAGGATTACCCCGACGTGTTTCCGGAAGAACTGCCAGGAATGCCACCTGACAGGGAAGTGGAGTTTCTTATCGACCTGATGCCGGGAACAGGACCTATAGCAAAGAGACCGTATAAGATGGATGTGGATGAGCTGAAGGAATTGAAGAAGCAGCTGAAAGAGCAGTTGGACAAAGGATTCATTCAGCCTAGTTCGTCGTCATGGGGAGCACCTGTTCTGTTTGTGGAGAAGAAAGACAGCAGCAAGAGATTAGTGGTGGACTATCGCTCGCTGAATGAAGTAACCATCAAGAACAAGTACCCTCTGCCGAACATAAATGATTTGTTTGATCAACTGGAAGGAGCAAAGGTATTTAGCAAGATTGATCTGCGATCAGGCTACTTCCAATTGAAGATCCGGGAGGAGGACGTACCAAAAACCGCTTTCACCACTAGGTATGGTTTATATGAGTATACGGTTATGTCTTTTGGACTAACGAATTCCCCGGCATATTTCATGACCATGATGAACAAGGTATTTATGGAGTACTTGGACAAGTTCGTGGTGGTGTTTATTGATGACATACTGATATATTCTAAGGATGACGCTGAACATGAGAAGCATCTGCGACTGATTATGGAGAAGCTGAGGGAACACAAGTTGTATGCCAAATTCAGCAAGTGTGAATTCTGGCTTAACACTGTTGGATTTCTTGGACATGTAGTGTCAGGAGAAGGAGTCGCTATTGATCCAAGCAAAGTGACTGCAGTAACTGAGTGGGAAGCACCCAAGAATGCAGGAGAGATTCAAAGCTTTTTGGGACTTGTTGGATATTACAGGAGGTTCATTGAAAACGTTTCAAAGATTGCTAAGCCGATGACAGAACTTCTAAAGAAGGAGAGGAAGTTTGAATGGACGGATGTGTGTGAAGCCAGCTTTCAGGAACTGAAGCATCGACTAGTGACTGCGCCTGTTCTGTGTTTACCAGACCTTCAGAAGGATTTCCAAGTGTACTGTGATGCTTCTTGACAGGGACTTGGGAGTGTGCTGATGCAAGATGGGAGAGTAGTGTCATATGCCTCGCGACAACTCAAACACCATGAGAGGAATTACCCCACACACGACTTGGAGTTAGCGTCAGTGGTTCATGCGCTCAAAGTATGGAGGCATTACTTAATGGGAAAACACTGTGATGTGTACACCGACCACAAGAGCCTGAAGTACATATTTACACAGAAGGAACTGAACATGAGACAAAGAAGATGGTTGGAACTTATCAAGGACTATGACATGAATCTGCAATACCACCCAGGAAAGGCCAATGTAGTAGCAGATGCTCTGAGCCGGAAGGTTTATGCCAATGGATTGACAATTGGTGAATTGCCTGAAGATTTATGCAAGCAATTCAAGGACCTTAGACTGGAGGTAGTATCAGAAGGATACTTGGCAACAATGGAAGTCCAACCAACGCTATAGGACAGAATCAAAAAGGCTCAAGTGGGAGACAAGGAAATAGAAGAGATGAAGGAAAAGATGAAGGAGAATCGGGAAAAGGATATCCGCGAGGATGAGCATGGTACCTTGTGGTATGGAGATCGTTTGTGTGTGCCTAACGATTTGGAGATAAGGAAATTGATTCTGCGGGAAGCTCATGACTCGCCGTATTCTATACATCCGGGCAACACAAAGATGTATATGGATTTGAAGAGCAGATTTTGGTGGAACAACATGAAGGGAGATATCGCCAAGCATATTGCTCTATGTGATGTGTGCAGCCGAGTAAAGGCTGAACACCAGAAGCCAGCAGGTCTGCTACAGCCATTGCCTGTGCCGGATTGGAAGTGGGATGGAGTGGGAATGGATTTTATCACAGGACTGCCCAGGACCAGGTCAGGATATGACTCTATTTGGGTAGTGGTCGACCATTTGACCAAGGTAGCCCACTTTATACCGGTAAAGACGACCTATACAAGTGCAAAGTTGGCAAAGATTTACATGGACAGGATTGTGTGCCTACATGGAGTTCCCAAGAGTATTGTATCTGATAGAGGCACCCAACTTACCTCACACTTCTGGCGCCAGCTGCATGAGTCACTTGGTACTAGATTGGAGTTTAGCACAGCGTTTCACCCACAGACTGATGGACAGACCGAAAGGGTGAACCAGATTTTGGAGGACATGCTGAGAGCTTGCGCTTTAGCTCATGGTTCTAGTTGGCATGAGAATTTGCCGTATGCGGAGTTTTCCTACAACAACAACTATCAAACCAGCATCAAGACGTCACCGTTCGATGTGTTGTATGGGAAACGGTGCCGAACACCATTGCTATGGGATGGAGTAGGAGAATGTCAGTTGTTTGGGCCTGATTTGATCAAGGATGCTGAGGAGAAGGTCGCCTTGATTAGGGACAGGCTAAAGGTAGCACAATCAAGGCAGAAGAGCTACGCTGACGCCAAGCGTAAGGAAGTGGTGTATGAGATTGGTGATAGAGCATACCTCAGAGTGTCGCCACTTCGTGGAATCAAGAGATTTGGAATTAAGGGTAAGCTGGCACCTCGATTTATTGGACCGTATCGGGTATTAGCACGCAAAGGAGAAGTTGCTTATCAATTGGAGTTGTCAGAGGCTCTGTCCGCTGTTCACAATGTGTTCCACGTGTCACAGCTGAAGAAGTGCCATCCGGAAATGGTGGATACACCATTGAGAGACACTGTACCGCTAGAGGAGGTTCAGCTTGAGAACGACTTGACCTATAAGGAGAAGCCGGTCAAGATTCTGGAGACAGCAGAGAGGATTACCCGTACCAAGAAAATCAAGTTTTGCAAGGTGCAGTGGAGCCACCACACCGAAGAGGAAGCCACTTGGGAGCGTGAAGATGACATCCGAGAGGACTACCCACACCTATTTGCTAGCCGCGCCGAATCTCGAGGACGAGATTCATCTTAAGGGGGTTAGTCTTGTCACATCCCAAATTTTAGATTTGGTCTTGCATATCATTCATATCATTGCATCATGCTTTTCCATGTTCGGCGAAACGCCAATTGCAAAACCCTATTCTATTTTTGCTACGAGGATCCTACGGGAAGCTTTAGTAGGACTAGCGTGGACCACCCCTGTAGGTTCGAGGTTTCGCTCAAACCTTGGCGCTAGGTTGTTCGCCTCGACGATACGAACCCGTAGGCGCGAGAATCGCTCCAATCGGAGTTCGTACGGAAAAGCCTCGGACGTTTTAGTAAACCGCCGGAAATCTGTCCGACCGATTTCCGAGTTCTAGTACAACTTTGGACCGAATCTGAGTAGAATTCGCGCGAGAGACTATTTAAAGAGGGATCCACCTGGCCTCGTTAAGCGTGCACGACCCCAACCCCAACCACCCAGCCGCCATCGCCCGCGCGCCTCCCGAGAACCGCCGCCGCCGCCGGCCACCCCCGCCGCCGCCGCCGGCCACCGCGCCGCCGCGACCGCACCGCGCCGCCGCCACATCCCGCCACCGCGCCGCCGGGCTCCGCCGCCGCCGGCCGTCGCCCTCCGCAGCACCCGCGCCGCCACCCGCGAGCGCGCCGTCGCGACGCGCCGCATCGCCGCCGCCTCCTTGGCCGCCGCGCGCCGCCCGCGTCACCGCCGCCAGCCTCGCCCGCGCCGCCTCGCCGCCGCGCCGTCGCCTACTCGCTGCCTCGCCCGCGCGCCGCAGCGCCGCCACGTGCAGCGCCGCCACCCGCCGCAGCACCCGCGCGCGTTAATGCATGCATGCATACACGCATACACGCACGTACGCGCGCCGCCTCGCGCGATGTGATTTTTGTCGACCGTTAGATGACCGTGTGTGTCCGTGCAGAAAGAACCCCGACGCCGGATCCGATCGCCACCGCCGTCCGGAGTTCGCCGCACCTTCCGGAGTCCGTTTCGCCGTCCGTTTCCGGTAAGACAGCAGCCACCGTCAGATCTTGGATCAGCGGCCCAGATCGCTAGTTGACCGGTCAGACTCAGGCGTTGACTAGTCAGACGCCAGTCAGCGCCCAGTCAGCAGACGCTTTGACCAGTCAACAGACACAATTGACTGGTCAATTTCGTTAATCCCTTTAGTTGACAGATTTCGGTAGAATCTTGTAAATTGCGTAGTAATTAAACCGCTTGGCCAAAAATTGCAAATAAAATATGTGTAGATTTAGTGAGTCGTGTAAAATCTCGCTGTACCTTTGGTTCAGGCTTTTGCAGCAAGGTTTAGTACAGTTTTATCAAACTAGTTAATGGCCTTTTCGGAGTAATAAATTCGTAGAAAAAGATCCGTAGCTCCAAAAATCGCGTATGATATGTACCTGGATTCAGTGGAACGAGGGGAATCTCATCGTGAATTAAAAGGATAGGCTTACAGTGAAAACTTCTGCAGAAACTGTCTAGTGGGTTTCTGCAGTGTTTTAATTACTCGGGGAGTTTTATAATTCCTTTTTGAGTAATTCCAGTTGGTACTGTTTCTAATTAGCAATGCCTATGCGGTAGAATTTTTCCGCGATTTTACAACCAGTACCCTACCGTTGGCGAATTATTTGAGTTGTAGCTCTAGTTTCTGGTATTATACTTTGCATATTAGTTTTCCTTGCGCTAAAACTATTTTCCATGCATGCAATCAGTACCTCTACTGATTTATATTATGTGGTGTTGCTGTAGCATCACCCCACTTGTCATACATGCATTCATGCATCATCTTTGTTGCATATGCTTGTGGATTGTTTGTTTATGATTGCAATTGTATCGTGTAGATTGTGACGAGTGCAACGCTTGCTCGTGTGTGGATTGTTCTTCCGACCGCTACAACCAAGGCAAGTAGATGCTACTTTGTTCATGATATCGTCCTACTATTTTCAATGCATTGTCGTGTATTTTGTAGATGCATGTGTAGGATGATACTATCGCTATGCTATGTCCTATTATGTGGTAGGACCTTCCTTGTAGATGAACCACCGTTGGTAGATGTGCTTAGCCATGCTATGACGAACGAGGGCTGGGTTACATCATTGATACTTGTTTTCTAAAAGTATTGGTTTGTGAAAACTAAAACAACTTAATCAATGAATCCCCTGGGTGTGATGGGATTGATAATTTTTGGTGGTATGATTGCGGAAAGGCACCTAGGTATCAAGAGAGAATGATTGGCTTCTTTATTCTGTAGCTTACGTGTACAACCATGTGCCAATAATGGAATGGGCGGTTGGTTGGACTTAGTAGGTTGTGGTAACTCGAACCCGCGTATCCAGAGATGTAGAATTTTGGTAGGTTAGACCGGTGCGCGTCGGGATTGGGGAGCCACTTCCCGAACAGTCTCTTCTTGGACTTCTCCCTATCATCACCCAAAATGAGAGTGATGGTACGAGCTGGGCTGGCCAAGTCACATGGGTAAAGTGTACTAACTCCTGCAGGATGTGTAATCTAATCGATTAGCCGTGTCCCCGGTTATGGACAACTGAGTTGCTTGAAATTGATTCCATGACATGTTTCTCGCTCATTCAAATTTCTTAATTGTTTTAATATTGTTGGGTTAACTTAATTGGGATCTTTTCAAAGAAAATCAAAAACTGTTTATGAAAGTAGGACAAAGGTATTTGCAAATGCAAGCCAGACACAGCTCCACTTGCCAAATATGCATGTAGATGTTAGTACTATTGTCTCCTTTACTAGCTCTACTTGCCATACATTCCATGTATTGACCCTTCGGGGCTGCTACGTTTCATGTTGCAGGTTATTCCGATTCTGAGTAATCGATATAGGTCACGGTACTCCACTCGGCTCTTGTTCACTTGTGGGCAATTTGAAGAATGGAGGATTTACTATATTTATGTTGCCACCTGAATAATTTGAGCTAGCTTGAGCTAAGCTTTTATTGTAATAATGGTACTCTGGATCTTCGTTATTTATGATACACGGATATTTTGCTATGTTATTCATCTTATTCTATTGTGGGCCAATGAACCGATCCAGGGATTGGCATGTCACATGGAAGCACCGGTCTTTTCAGAGCCGGGGCGTCACATTATAGCCACAAGGGTCAATACATTTGAATTGTATTGGCAAGTGATACCATATTTATATATAGAATCTAACATCTACATGAACATATGGCTAAGTGGAGTTTTGGCTGGCCTTTGCATAAAGTAAGTTTTCCCTATCCTTTGTAAAATAGTTTTTTCTCTTTTTCATCAACACTTCATCAAACTTGGCACTTTGGATACACTCTAGGTGCTTCCCTTGTTCACCCAACAAGTTTTAACTTAAAGAAATTAAAATGATGAGATTCTTGATTTCGCTTCATTGTCTTGATGCTCAAAAATTGTCCATAACCGGGGACACAGCTAAGTACTTAGTTTTACCCTCTCGAGAGGTGGTGCACTTTCCCCACAAGACTCGAAATGCATTGAGACAAGACTTTTCAGAAGCAATCCCTCAGACCACCACAGACGTGTTCCATCCTATCATCACTAACACCTTCTATCCGTCTGGCTGAGTTCTTGCAACCTAGTTGGTCAAGGTAGAGCCCATATGCCATGTGGCTGCACTAGAAGCTTTCGCGACAAGAATGTCTCCAATCTCTTTGTTCCTTGGTGGCCATCCACAAGTGTGATACACCAGGGTAAATCATAGAAATGGGCCCTGGATAACCACTCAACACAATCCAAACAAGTCCCATTTCCACCCAGGTGTTTCATTCACATCAGATGTTTTCATTAATCCAAAAATAGTCATATTTTCATAATACATCATATCATGATTTCCACCCACGAATATATTTAGCAAAACTAAGCATTCTAATCTTATGATGTCTCCTATCTTTAGGAAATACTACCAAGGTAGATACTATAGGATTAGCATAGCATAGAAATATAAATAATAGTCCTATCATGCACACTACAAAAACACCACTAATGCAATATAGAAAAGATAGGACTTTTGATGACCAAAGTATCACTTCCCTTTATAGTATAATATTCAGGTACACTCCTTGATCTTGCAAAATCACACTCTTCAAAGTATACAACAATACAATCAAGCAAAAAGCACACACTCAAAACTATAACACAAAACAACAAAACAATATAAAGGAATGCATGCAAGCATGCAACAAGATCATTTTATGGAACAAATTGTTACAACAAGGTTATAAACATTACAAACACCTACTGGTCCTTTTTATAAAAGTTGAATTCCAATTGGAACCGAGTTAGTCAATTTGGTTATTTAAATTATTTTTCTTTACTAGAAAAGCTTTTATTCAATGGGATATTTTCTAGTGCCAACAAATTATATGTAGAGGTCCCAACCTTTAATAAGGTAGAGATCCCTGTGTTTACAATGCTAGTCCCTGGATCAATATCTAGCATCCACAGTTTAAGATGTAATATCAAGAAACAAAGGTCATAATACAACTTTATAACCAGGAATAAAATAATTCATTACATATTACATAGCTCATTTGGCTATATCATTACAATGCAACAAAAATAACTATATAGCATGGAGTCCTTCATCTTAAAAGTGCCACATGCAATCATGTTGGTTGTAGACTTGTAATCCTATTCAACACACTTCACTAACATCAAACAAACTTGCAACATAATAAGTTACAGCCACAAGGGTCAATACATTTGAATTGTATTGGCAAGTGATACTATGGTAGAATAGTGGTATCTATCATCTATATGCATTTGGCTAAGTGGAGCTTAGGCTTGCTTTTCTCAAAATAGATTTTCCTTATCATTTGAAAACACTAAGTTTTTGTTTGTCAAAATCACCCAAGGCATCTACCAATAGAAATTGGTGATCCTTTAACCCTTGTTCAACCACAAGCTTTTAACTTAGAAATTGGGATGAGGAGATTCTTGATAGCTTCCATGTCTTGATGCTCAAATTGTCCATTGCCGGGGACACGCCTAAGTAAGAAAATTCCATGCAAGTCCTACTCAAAATATCACTAATGCATAGTGAAAATAATGGGACAAAAGTATGAAGCACCACTTGCCTTTTTGGTAGAGAATATAGATTCACTCCTTGATCTTGAAATGGTCACACTCTTCAAATTTCACTACAATTCAATCAAGCAAGGCACAAATTCAATCTAGCATTCAAAACAATTCATCACATAAAATAAATAAAATAAAACAATGCATGCAAGCATGTAAAAGATTGTTTTATTTGAAAATATGGTTTCTAATAGGCTATAAACATTTTAAAACACCTATTGTAATTTATAAAAGTGGCAAGGTCATTTGAAAACAAGTTAGTGAAAATGGCCACTTTAAATCATTTTTGTTTTCTAAAAATGATTTAAATCAAAGTAATAATTTCTAGTGTTTGCCAAATATATTTTTAAACACAAATGTTAGTGTTTATGGTCAAAGTGTTTAAAAACAAAATCATTTACAAAAGGTTTCACTCAAAAACCATTTTTAAATTAAGCACCATTTTTATTTTACTAGAAATGTCTTTATTCAAAGTAATAATTTTTATAGGGTTCATAAAATATATTTAAATCCCAAAACTTGGTGTTTAAGGTCAGGGAGTTTAAATTAAATCATTTCCCAAAGGTTTTACTCAAAAAACATTTCTAAAACATAAACAACATTTTTATTTAACTAGAAATGTTTTTATTCAAAGATTTATTCCTTAGTATCACAAAATATATTTTTAAATCCAAAAGTTGGTTTTTATGGTCAGTAGGTTCAACACAATCCATTTACAAAAGATTTTATCCTAAAAACATTTCTAGAATAAATTTTATATTCAAAATATGCCTAAACAAGTTTATGCAAAAAACAACTAATTTTACAGAAGTAAAGCACTAAACAAAGGGCATGGTTGCAAAGTATTCTTTTTTCTGATTCCATTGATATAAAGTTTGCAAAATTTGGACGTGTGGATCAAAAGTTATGGAATTTACAAATTCAAACATCTAATAGAAATGTTTCTGTCTATTTAAAACAAAACTGTGCCACGTGTCTTGATCTGATTCACTGGTACCGGTTCGTTTGGATCGAGCATTACAGAGCATTGGATCTAAAGTAAATCGTGCGGCTTAGAGTGCTACATACCCCTTCGTTAAGTTATCTATCGCATCCATCAGATATAAATTGAACGGCTCAAATAGTGGCGACCACAGATGGGCGGCGCTGCGACGGTGGCGAGCGGCGGAGCGCTATGCTAGCGGCGGTTCTGGCGGAATAGGAAGCAAGTGAGAAGGAGAAGACGCTCACCAGATTCACTGAGGTGTGAGGAAGCTCAAGGTACTCATCATTGGGCAGGGGGCGCACGGGAACAGCGGCGATTGCTCGCCGGAGTTGGTCCAGGCGACGGGCACGTCTTGTTGTTGACGGGGGCGAGGCTACAATGCATCAAAAAGCGGGGCAGAGGGTTCGTTAGACGCGGGCGAGTGTGGTGAACATGTGAGCATCATCGAGAGGGAGAGGCGAGGTCAGAGTTACGGGGGAAGTGTCGCCGGAGTTCAGGCAGACGACAGCGATGCTCTGTTGAAGTTGTTGCCGAGGCTATGGGGCATGCGTGAGAGAGAGGAAGGCATGGGTAGGTGCGTAGGGAGATGGGGAACAAGCTCGTGGGAACTGGTAGGCAAGGTGTGGTGAGGGACAGCCGAAATTCGGCGTTGAGCTCGTCGGAGGCAGAGGTGGTTTCAACTTGAATTGGAACGGCCTGGAGGCAGTGAGGGAGGGGCGAGTGAGGGGAAATGGGGAGGAGAGACATGCGCTAAATCGAGCATGGTCACGAGGGATAATCACTGAGCCATTACTGCAAATTTACGCCAGGGAGTTAACGGTAGAAATGGCCGAGAGGAAATCAGGGCGTGGTCTCGTGGGGACGACGATGCCTGCGTGGCAGTGGCCCAGGCGTCAGCGAGTGAGAGAGGGTGCAAGTGAGGTCTAGGCGTCAGTGGCCAAGAGGGTGCAGGTTTGAGTAGGAAAACGCTTCGCGCGGGGAGAGAGAGGGAGGTGGGCTTGCTGCTGGGCTTAGTTGGGCCAGGTTCTAGGCTGGGTTGTTTTCTCTATTTTTTCCTTCAAGTTTCTTTTTATTTTTCTGTTTCTTTTATTCTGTTTTGAATTTATTCAAATGTTTCAAACACATATTTTTCCAAACTTTCAATAAGTTTTTCTTCTATTTAAATATGATTTTAAAGACCATTTTTGGAATAATTCTTTTATTCATTCATGGTTTATTTATTATTTATAATAAGCACTTACCTTTATTCAAATAAGATTTTAAATATAATTTCAAACTCTTATTTGAATTCTAATTTTCATCAAACCTTTTTCAGTAGGTTTTATTTATTCATTAGTATGTTAAATAATTCATTTTGAATTATTTAGAATATTTTAATATGGTTTATTAATCATTTAAATTGGGCATTTGTCTTTATTCCAATAAAATCAAATATGGTTTTAATTCCATATAAATTTTATTTAAATGATTCTTTTATTCCATTTAAGTTAATTAAATAACTTTTATATCTACCTTGGGAAATTTCTATTTATTATTTTCTCATGATTTAATTATTCATTTACATTAGGGATTTTGTCTTCATTCAAATAATTAGAATATGGTTTAATGCCACATAATTCTATTTGGATAATCTTTATCCCTTTATTTTATTTGGATTATCTTAATTCCATTTGCTTATGGATTTAATTCAAGTTTTAAATTGACTTCTAAATAATTTTATTGGGATTTATTATTTAGGCAAATTGTCCTTATTTAAATAAAATTGGATATGGTTCAAAGTCCATATAGTTTTATTTAAATAATCTTTTACTCCTTTTATTATTCAATAAACTTTCATTTGTTTATGGATTTGGCCAATATTTAATTTGGCTTTTAAATATTCCTTATTTAATTATTTGTCCATTTGTCTTATAAAATCCATATCTATTTATTTTATAAATCCAAAATTGGTGATTCCAATTTGTATATTTTTATTTAATATTTGTTTATCCTTTTAAATCTCCTTTCGATTATTTTCTCACAATTTGTTATGGATTTTAGTTAGGATCTTTATTAGCTTTGGAAATTATTTCCTTATCTTATTATATTCATAAGTTTTTATCCATGGCTCCAAATTAAATGAAACCAATTTATATGGTTTTATAATATTTTTGTTTATCATTTTTGATCATTTATAAATATTTGTTGATAAATTTTTATATGGATGAAATCCATAGTCTTAGGGAGATCTTGGAAATGATTTATTCCATTAGGATTTTAGGGTTTTTGTTTATTTTCCCAAGTGTTTAAATGTCAAGATACATTCATTGATGAATGCATTTCACTTGATTGAAATTTTGTTTGATTCCCTTTTCATTCAAAGTTTGTTCAAGATGGGTTTTGATGTTTCCATTTGGAATCAAAAAGTTTCTTTTCTCCCTAAATTTCAATAATTATTTATTTTGTTTATTTATTTTTTTCACAGTTCAAAATTTGGAATTTTTTTGGGATGTGACACTATATGTTTCATTTAAAATGTTAATGTTTGTGGTTAGAGGGTTCAATCTATAACCATTTGCAAAAGGATTCACTCAAAAATAATTTTCACAACAATTTTTATACTCAAAATACTCCACAAAAGGTTCTTCGTAAAACTCAGTTTTTAGAGAAGCTATTGAACAAAACAAGGTCACAGTAATGTAGTTCACATTTTTATGAATGCATAGACACCAAATTTGCATTTTTCTGAATTGTGGATCAAAAGTTATTGAATTTCTAAGTTTACTCAACTATTTAATCAAATTTGGATTTAATCAGAAAAGTATGGCCACGTGGCCTAATCTTACTGGTCGGTACCGCTTCGGCTGGATCAGCATCGCGGGCCATTAGATTTAAGTGAAATCGCACGGGCCAGATTGGTTGATACCCTTTCACTAAACGATCTAATCTCAGCCCTAGGTTGTAGATCCAATGGATCTCAACGCTTAGCCATGAACGAGCGACACTGGAAGCGGTGTGCGGTGGCGGCACGTATGGTGACAGCGCACCGGCGGTGCTAGGAGGTGAGGGGAGGGTGTAGGGTGGTTACCTAAGTCGTGGAGTCGATGCAGTTGCGGTGGAGGTCGCAGTAGAGGGAGGAGCGCATGGGTTTAGCTAGGATTCCTCATCGGAGTCGTGCTCGCCATCGGCTGCTTGCAGACGGAGACAAAGCCGAGCACCTGGGGCTCGAGCAAGTTAATGGAGGGGGTCAGTGGAAAGGGGAGGTAAGTTCTCACCGGAATCATCGCCGGAGTGCGTCGATCGCCACGGTGGTGCAAGCTCAAATTCGGTCAGCCTGGGGGCTCTCTGGTGGCGTTGTTTGAGGGGAAACAAAGACGAGGGAGTGGGGGTTAAGAAGACGGGGTCGGGGGAGGGAATTACTCCAGCAATCGCGAGAATTTACTCGAATTAAAATCGTCTAGAAACGGCAAAGAGGGGGAACGGGTCCTGCCCGCGTTGAAGACGACGATGGTGACGTGGAGGTGGGGCCAGGTTGTCAGCGAGAGGGTGCGGGAAGGGCGCGGTGAGAATAGGAACGAGGGAGAAGGGGAGCCGGGTGGCTGAGTTGGGCCACGGGGGGGCTAGACCGTGTCAGTTTGGGCAGGTAGGTTTTTTTTCCTCTTATTCTTTTTCTTTTTCTATTTCTATTTTCTGTTTTTAAACAAATCAACTGATTCAACCTCCAAATTGATTTCAAATTTTAACCAAACCTTTTCAGAAGATTTTATACAAAATATAAGTTGGTTATTTAGTCCAATTAGAGAATTTCAAATATTTTTATAAATTATTATTCATTTAAAATTGAGTGTGGCACATTGGCATTATTTAATAAAATTTGAATATGGTACTTAAGCCCATATAATTTTGTTAAATAAACATTTATCCTTTTATATTATTTAAATAAACTTTTATTACATTCACTTATGGATTTTTAGCTATGGTTTAAATTGACTTTGCAATATGTCTTATTTACTTTCTTCTTGTCTTATATAATTCATATATTTTTATCCATGGCTCCAAATAGAGTGAAAACAATTCCCATAGTTTTGTAATATTTTTGTTTACCATTATTATATCAAGATACATTCCATGCATGAATGCATTTGATCTGTTTGAAAATTTATTTGTTACTTTCTCATTCAAATTTTGTTCAATTAAGGTTTTGATGTTTCCATTTAGAAACCAAAGTTTCTTTTCCCCTAAATTTCATCATTTATTTCTTTCCTTTGTTTATTTTTCACATTTCAAAATTTCGAAATTTTGGGATGTGACACTCCCCCACAATCTATGCATGTGTGATGACCTTGAATTTCATTGCCTATATTGCCAATCATTATCATAGGTGGAGTTTCCTCTATATATACCACATGCTAAGCAACAAAAAAGATGCAAGAGCATGAAAGGAAAATGCTTAAGAACAAACTCAAAGCATAAACCGACTTCCCTTAAACCCTCTAAAACTTCTCCCCCATTGGCATCGATTGCCGAAATGGGTGACAAGTTCTAGAAGGCCAATATAGTGATAATTCCTCCAAAGGTGTGCATTCGCACATATCAAATGATAAATACTTCAGAGGAAGTAGAACTATATTGAGGACCCGAAGATTGCCAAAGAAATAAATGAAAGAAGCATCAAAGAATGATGCGAGTAATCATAAGATCAGACAAACCAATTGAAAATAACAAATGAGACCAAATGGAAATAACAAGATATTATGATATGAGAAAAGGAGTGTTTTAAATGAACATAGAGAAACTCCCTAAGATTTGTGCACACATTAGTATAGTCATATTTGAATACAACATGCACAAATATGGAATCCTCACTCCCCCATAAACATTTAAGACACAACAAATGAGAAAGAAGAAAAATGAGCATTATTAAATGAATTTGAGGAGCTCAGCAAATATAATGCACCAATTATGATAATTGCATTTGGAAACAAAGTGCATAATCATGGAATCCTCACTCCTAACAATACAAGGCATGCGAGAAAAATATGATAATGACAAAGTGGTACTATAAAATTAGGAAGCTCCCCAATGTACATGCACTAATTAGGTTTTTGTATGTGAATACAATGTGCACAACATGGAATCCTCACTTCCTATTTTTTACTTACAACACAACTATGTGCAAGCGAGCATATACCAAGGCATAAAATTTGCAAGAAACAAATGGTTGAGTGACAAGTAAGAGACAACATAATAGCAGGCTCAACCTCAAGGATATGAGAGAATCATGACAAAGCATATTATAACACTAGCACAAGGATGATCATTGTCAACATAGTATTCCGTGAATTATATTGCTTAGTATGACCATACAACACACATGAAACAATGAATATATCAAAAATAGAGAAGTAACATCTCTCATGTGTATAAGTTTCTAAGTAGACAATCTCGTAAAGATATTGATCCTCAAAGAACATGTACGCACAAAATAGATACTAAAAAAATCAAGCAAGATATCCAAAACGAAGTTGATGGCTGCAAGTGCACAGATCGTTTGTAGCTAGTTTCTAAGTTAAGATGTCGATCCCACAGGGAGCCCAAAGGTAAGTGTTTATGGGAGAAGTCTCTGTCACACTCAAAGCTATCACAGGTCTTCGAGTGAATTGACTGCAAATGTTGAAATAAGAATAGAATTTGGATTAAAGTAATGTATTTGAATAAAAATAAAATGTAAACTTCAGAAATAAAAAGCATAAAAGTAAAGAATGATTGATTGATTGTTGTTTTCTACAGATGGCAAAGTAGGCATGGGGAGATACAATTCATGGTGATAGTGGACATGCCAGGTGGATGAGTGATAAATGTAACAATTATAATACTATAAGTACATGTGTAGGTGATCAACCCATAATTAGCCGGAACTCCTCTTGGTAGATTTCATCCCAACTTCAATAATCCTACTAGTTTGTTACAAAAACCATGATCAGTCACTAGACGATTAAGATCCTTCAGGTTGCTTAGCAATTAAGCTCCTTGGATCGAACTAATGCAATAAGCAAAGTGGTTCCTCGTGGTCCTCGAGTCAAACTGGTTTGCCATTGATATCCCCGTGTCACTCAGGGGTCGCCGGTCTGGTAGCGAACAAGATCCTATCTATGTGAAACAAAGCATCATGTGGTCTGGGTCCTTAATTGGACAACAAGCATTAGGCATCCCACAGATAGTCAAGCACACATAATATAGTAATTAAAATCAATCACAAACTAGTGGAAAATATATAGGCACATCACATCTCACCAATCCCTTACATCTCCCACGCCCAAAGGAACTTACTCACACATGAGAGAATAAAGCATCATCAATATATTTAAATAAAGGGAGTTCTTCTCGATATTACCGTGGAGATCCAAAATAGAAATATAAAAGCAATCCAACACAATTCAAGATAGGAAGAAACAATCTCAAACCCTAGTCTTGCAAGGTGAAGATCTCTCTCTCTCCCAAGTACAAGTAATGGCTATGGGGGGTGAAGTGGCTAGGAGGTCGAAGATCGTGGAGAGAGATGAAGAATGTCTTCTCCTTCTTCTCCGGATCTCTTCTTTCTCCCTTCTGGATAGAAAAACGGCTCGTGTGTTCTGTTTTCGTCCTTGGCCTCTTCATGAAAGTTGTCCCTTTTGACAAGGCGAAGGCGGTGGCAACTATACGACGGGAACTATACGACCGGATAAAATGTTCCCGCCATATAGTTGGTCGTTAAAGCATTTGGATGCCTCCCTCGT
This sequence comes from Avena sativa, assembly GCA_916181665.1. Lineage (NCBI taxonomy): Eukaryota > Viridiplantae > Streptophyta > Magnoliopsida > Poales > Poaceae > Avena > Avena sativa. The sequence goes on from OV702297.1 coordinate 130,657,495, forward strand.
TTGTTTCCAAATAGAGACTTTCTTGTTTTCGCCTGAATATTGTGTTTCTATTATTAAACCCCTCTGTTGATGTTTAGAACCTGAAACACACATTAAAACCCAAGTTTTCTTCGTTGCCAAAGTATTAGCATTAGGTAAATCTAGAAAACCATCAAATACAGACAAAAACCATCAATAAAGACCATAAAAAATGTGTCGAATCTCACAGCTCAACTCCCCCAAGCTTATATGTTGCTCGCCCTCGAGTGACAAGAAAATAAGGAAGAATAGCGGAGATTTGAAACTGAAATAAAAGAACTTACAAGCTCGAATTGGTGTCAAATTATTTTCTTCACAATCCCTGCAATCTTAAACATGATCATACAAATATTCACAAGATTGCACTGAGTCCACTTCCTAACCACATATATCTTGATAGCAAATAAATTATATGCCCTAGTAAGTGTCAAAAGTTTAGCTAGGATAGTGAAACAAATTATTTTGGTTTCTCTCTTTATTGAGAGATAAAAATATTTTTCTCTTGTTTCTTTAATCAATTGGGATTACTCAAGTTGGCACCAAAAACATTTTAAAGAACAACTCATCTAATCCCACGTCAAAATTTCAAGACTCTCAAAGCACCTTTTTCCCTTCCTTGCTTTTCAAAAAATTTCAAATCTTCCATAGAGAAAACATGCCACTGTTTTTAACATGTTAATTGGGGTTGTATTGTGCACTCGTGACCATGCCAATAGATGACTATTGAGCAATAGTGGGCCATAAGAGTACTACAACTTCACTTGGAACGTGGAATCACGAGGGAACTAAAAAATTTACTCGTCATAGCATTGCAGCTACAAACGCTTATATAACTCAATAGACGAAATCAAGTGGTTTCCCACATTTAGATTGCTCGTTGGCCAGCGGAGTTAATAGTTCCTCAATGGGCACAACAGTGTTGTAATGACACACGTAAATCAACATCTTACTTTAATTATTAGAAAAAGCAGTGGCATAATATCTACTACTTCAAAGTATCCATTTTATCAAACAATTTCATTCAGGAGTGCTATCAAGTCTATTTACATTAGGATCAATGGGGTTGAGTGATTATAAAATCAAATCCTTTGGGGTAAACATGGACTCAAGTCATATTTTGGATGCTTTTTCTTGTTGTAAAAATGTTGGAAATATTTTAACCAAGTTCATTGCTCATTATTTCAAAGCTAAAAAGGAGACACTAGCAAGGGAATATAATTTGCAAGATAACAAGCTAAGTGGGGAGCGACTCCAGTGCAAGCGAGCAAATAATTGTAGGGTCAATTTAAAATTGCAGAATAGGTGATGAAAAGAATGTGATACCTCCTCTTGCTTGCTTCATTCTTGTACTTGAGTTGAATCCCGTTATATTTCCCTATTGCCAAGTCACCTGAAATTGAGCAATTGATGGCTCAGTTGATGTGGAGCCTGTTGGGAACCCCAAGAGAAAGGTGTGAAGCAGCAAGCAACAAGTCATCCCTCAGTTGAGACCGAGGTTATTGAACCAGTAAGAGGAAGGAAATGTCACACAGGTGTTGCAAGCAACGCGGAGACCTGCACAACACAAACTCAAGACTTTTCCCCAACGAATCAGTGAGGTTGTCAAGGTCACCGGTTTGCTGTAACAAAGGATTAAACGTATGGTGTGGAAGGTAATGGTTAGCAGCAAGTAAACAGTAACAGTGGAAGATGTATCAATGGTAAAGATTGGACTGGGGTCCATAGTTCACTAGATGTGATCTCCTTAGATAAACAACATGGCATGAAGGGTAAACAAATTACAGCGGGGCAATTGATAGGAACTGAGCAAGGCATAACAATGCAATTACTAGTTAGAAAGATCCTTTGAGGCTGATTGGGAAATACAACAATATACATAGACCGCCATCCAACTGCATCTATGACTAGTATTCCACCTTCAGGTTATCATCCGAACCCCCTCCAGTATTAAGTTGCAAGCAATAGACAACTGCTTTAAGCAAAGTGTGTAAGGTAAACAGTCCACATGTTCCATGAACAAGATACCGTTGTTTTCTCCCTATTAGCAACAACACATCTACAACCGAAGAGATTATTGTCACTTCCTTTGGAAACTAGAGGCATGAACCCACTATCGGACATAAATATCCCCTCTTGGGGTCACTAGCAACTACTTGGCCAAGATAGCTACTAACAACGGAGAGCATGCAAGATCACAAACAACACAAACATGATAGAATCATAAAGATAAAACCATTAATCAAACCAACATAATAATCTCAATATCCATCGGATCCCCGCAAACACAACATGCATGATTAGAAATAGATTAGATCTTGATCATGAACGGAGCTCACAAGATCTATACATGAAAGCACAAAGGAGAAGATACAACCATCTAGATACTACATGGACCCATAGTCCAAGGTGGAACTACTCACGCATCATACCGAAGAGAAGGCCTCCAGGATGATCTCCCTCCGGCAGGGTGCCAGAAAGAACTTTAGATCCCCCTGATCTAGGGACGACGGTGGCGACGGCTATAGACGGTTTCGTGGATTTCTGATAGGGTACTCATAGTTTCTGCATCGGGGGCTTCTTATAGGCGAAGGGGCGAGACCGGGAGGCGGCCAGGGCCACCAAACCCTATCCAGGCGCGAGCCCACCTTCCCCGCGCCTGGGGTGGGTCTGGCCCCTCTGACTCTCCTCTAGACTTCTTGTTCCCCACGGAAAGCAATTGAATTTGACGTTTGTCCCATCCAATTCCGAGAATATTTCTTTACTAACTTTTCTGAAACCAAAAACAGCAGAAAATAGGCATCTAGCACTATTGCAACTTGTTAATAGGTTAGTACCAGAAAACATGTAAAAATCACCTCAAAGTGTAGACAAGTAAAGCAAAGTAGATACAAAACAAGCATGGAGCATCAAAAATTATAGATACGTTTCCAACGTATCAACATCCCCAAGCTTAACTCCTGCTCATCCTTGAGTAGGTAAGTGATAAAAAGAATATTTTTTGAGGTGACATGCACCTTTAAATAAAGATCCAACCATTTGCAAGCATTGAAAGCTGGGATCAAAGAACTCTAAACATGTGCATGAAAGATGGAGTTCTAACAATGGGACATAGAAACTATGCATGCAACATGACAAGCTACAAACAAAGATCATGAATAACATGCATTGAAAAACGTTTATTTGTTTCACATACAGAAAACATAGCATAGTGGCAATCAACTTGTCCCTCATAGAGTAGCAAATAGATGCATAGGACACCATCAAAGTTCACAAGGGTGACTAGAAACAAATAGCACAAGAACAATTAATATCACAATATGCATCAATTAATAAGCTTTGGAACACTGCACACAGAATGACAACTATGCTCTCTTAATGGTGCCTAAAGGTAGAAGGTGGAGACTCAAATAATGGTGGAAGAAAGGCCTTTTTGTAAAGGAAGCAGATATTTCAAGTTTCAAAAAGAGCTTCCAAAAATTATGGTACTAGTTAGCTTTCAGCCCTCATTGCCCCTATCATAAGCATCTTGAAGTGGTTAAGGTTAAAGTGGCAAAGCTGGAGTATATGCTTGACGAAGTATAAGTTGGAAATCTCATGTCCCTTGAATACGAGGGCCACACCTCATGCATACTCAACTTTGGGTCCAGGTAAGTTCTTGTCACTATAAGTATTTGCATATCATTGAGAACCGCCAACGGGGTACCCCTTGCACATGGTACATGAGCTTTCCCATAACCAAAATGACAAGGCAAGCAGACAATGAGTATCTCAACAATATTTTTATTTACCATATGCATAGCTTTTTATTGAGGATGCTTCATAGATAGCTCATTATGGTGATGCTGCAAGTTTCCACCATGATTAGGCATGGCTTAGGCTAGCGCCCAGGCGTTTCTCTAACATAGAATACAAACTCCATGGACTTACAAGTCCCCTATTTATTTCACACCGGTGACATCCATAGACAAAAGAACATGATATCAACTGAGTACAACATGGTACAAGTGCAATGTTGAAAACGTTCCCCGTGATAGCACAGTTCTGCTAATTCTAACTTATAAGTGCAAGCATATACAACAAATTTGTCACAATGGTTCAAGTTTATTAGGGGCAAAGAATAAAGTGTGCCATCAAGTTTGTGAGGGCTGTAATCACTAAGTTTTCACATAACAAAATAGTTTTTAATTGGAAGATAATTGAAAACAAGAATATACTTGGAATGGTGTAACACACCATGCATAGGAGTTTATAGTGGACACTTCGGAATAACTTGTTTTTTTTGGGAGTTTGGAAGCATGAGTAGAACTTACTCATACAAGTGGAGGCCAGCAAAAGACTGGGAGCAACCAACAAAGAGAGCAATAATGGCCATAATCATGCAATGCAACAAAGCAAACTAATCAAAGCAAAGACTGGTACTACAAGTCAAGGACTAAATGATCATAGAGGCTAATAGTGACTTGTGAGGGTCATAACATGGTGTAAGCATGTGCCAAGTCAACCCAAGAAAAACATCAAAGGATAATACCACAATACTATGCTTTTGCATGCTAAAACAATGCACGATTTCTTAAAGGCACACTAAGCAATCCCAATTGTTTGGAACAAGACATGCTACAGCAATAATTACTAAGCATAATTCTAAAACAACACCTAGCATGTCATGCTAAAGTCTAAGTCACAGTCAATGCAAGCTCCTCTTGCACTTCAAGCAAGAACTTACTACTCCTTTCCAAACACCAAGCAAACTTATTTGCAAAACAACACAGCGAGAACGGGGGTCCAAACTACTTTATTCAAGCAAACTAAACAACCTAAGCAAATCAAACAAAAACTAATACGCTCCAAGAACAACCCAACTGTGCATGAAACAATAAAAACGAAGTGTCTAGACAGACCTGAGCTTTTTATTGATGAAGAAGGGGATGCCTTGGGCATCCCCAATCTTTGACGCTTGTACCTCTTGGATATTTCTTGGGGTGACACCGTGGTGGCATCCCCAAGCTTAAGTTTTGTCCATTCTTCATCTCATTGCATCATTCTCTCTCTACACCTGAAATTTTTCCTTCACACAAAACTTCACACAATCTTCATTAGCAACATTAGTGTATTCAAAAGATATTAGACCACTGGAAAAGCTTTGGAACAGCAAGGTTTTTCACTAAAAACACAAGCTACTGTAGTAACTCCTTCAAAAAGCTCAATTTACCTGAAGAGAACTCAAAAAGGAATCAATAAGAAGCAAATGCAAATAATGGCACAAATCTGTCAAAACAGATCAACAGGTAGAAACGATTTTTTTCAAACATCGTATGTTTCTCAAATCAAAAAGTGTTGAACTAACGAAAATTGGATAACATACTGGGGGATTTATTCTTAAATTTTTAGCTCAATCCGAGTTACATAGCCTCCTCACAGAATTTTTTGGTGGAGGACAGAAATCTGTTTCGGAACAACAACTCCCCAGATCTTACTTCCCTCTCATTAGAGGTCTTTCTTGGCACAAAAAGCAAACAAAAAGGATAAGAAGAGGTTATTACAGAAGTAATAACTTCCAAGACTCAAGGAAACTCTTGGGTTATCTCCCAACAAGTACTTTTCTTTAACGCCTTTAAGTTAGGCACAAGAAGTAAGAAGAATCAAGTATTTTCAAATGAAGAAGCATTAACATCCATACTTGCAAAATCTTCAATTATGAAAGGTATCTCATCCAAATGGGTTTTGGAGGATCCTTTCTCATCTTTCTTCGGTCTACTACCTTCATCAAAAAGATTTTCAGGGGCAATCCAATCAAAATTCTTTTCAAAGGCTTCATGCATTCCAACAAGCTTAAATGGTATGGGTATATTGAATTCCTCTCTAGGCTTAGTTTTATCAGAAATACCCACAACATCTACACTTGAACCAAGCATATTGAAACATTCAAAAACCTTTTTGGCCTCCCTAGCAACATCATGGAATTCTTTTGATAAAGTTTCAAGGATGAATTCCCTTTTTTTCAACATTCTTCTCTTCTTTTAGTTTTAGGAACAAAATTGTATGAAGGGGTTAAGGCTAACAAACCTAGCCTCCAACATATGAACTAAAGAATATGCAGCAATCTCATAATTAGGAGCAAGATCTACTATAGATTTATCCTCAATATCCTCATGCTTGCTAACATAATTAAAGAATTCTTCAATATTATCTTTCCCAATTATGGAGCCACTACCTATTGCAAGATCTTTTAGAGCGAACTTGGGGAGAAACATGGTGAGCAAGAGAAAGGTGGCACCTAGAGCAGGAACTAATTTTTTTATGTTTTTGAATAAAGCAAGCAAACCAAACTAGACTAATTTTTTTGGGTTTTTTTGAAAGAGGCAAACAAAACCAAGAAAAAGAAACAAAGCAAACTAAAAACAAAGTAAAGAGAAAGGAAGTGAAGGACTCCCCTAGTGAAGACGTACTTAGCCTCGCCGGCAATAGCACTAGAAAACTTGGTGCTTGACAGGGAGGAAGAGGTTAAAGTGGTCCTGTAGATCCCCGGCAACGGCGCCAGAAAACTTGTTGATGGCTCAGTTGATGTGGAGCCTGTTGGGAACCCCAAGAGCAAGGTGTGAAGCAGCAAGCAGCAAGTCTTCTCTCAGTTGAGACCGAGGTTATCGAACCAGCAGGAGGAAGGAAATGTCACATAGGTGTTGCAAGCAACGCGGAGACCTACGCAACACAAACTCAAGACTTTGCCCCAACGAATCAGTGAGGTTGTCAAGCTCACCGTTTTGCTGTAACAAAGGATTAAACGTATGGTGTGGAAGGTAATGGTTTGTAGCAAGTAAATAGTAATAGTGGAATATGTATCAATGGTAAAGATTGGACCGGGGTCCATAGTTCACTAGAGGTGCTCTCCTTAGATAAACAACATGGCATGAAGGGTAAACAAATTACAGCGGGGCAATTGACAGGAACTGAGCAAGGCATAACAATGCAATTACTAGTTAGAAAGATCATATGAGGCTGATTGGGCAATACAACAATATACATAGACCTCCATCCAACTGCATCTATGACTAGTAGTCCACCTTCAGGTTATCATCCGAACCCCCTCCAGTATTAAGTTGCAAGAAACAGACAACTGCTTTAAGCAAAGTGTGTAAGGTAAACAGTCCACATGTTCCATGAACAAGAGACCGTTGTTTTCTCCCTAGTAGCAACAACACATCTACAACCGAAGAGATTATTTTCACTTCCCTTGGAAACTAGAGGCATGAACCCACTATTGAGCATAAATACCCCCTCTTGGAGTCACTAGCAACTACTTGGCCAAGATAGCTACTAACAATGGAGAGCATGCAAGATCACAAACAACACAGACATGATAGATTCATAAAGATAAAACCATTAATCAAACCAACATATTAATCTCAATATCCATCGGATCCCCGCAAACACAACATGCATGATTACAAATAGATTAGATCTTGATCATGAATGGAGCTCACAAGATCTATACATGAAAGCACAAAGGAGGATATACAACCATCTAGCTACTACATGGACCCATAGTCCAAGGTGGAACTACTCACGCATCATACCGGAGAGAAGGCCTATGGGATGATCTCCCCTCCGGCAGGGTGTCGGGAAGAACTTCAGATCCCCCCGATCTAGGGACGACGGTGGCAGCGGCAACAGACGGTTTCGTGGATTTCTGATCGGATACTCAGAGTTTCTGCATCGGGGGCTTCTTATAGGCGAAGGGGAGAGACCGGGAGGCGACCAGGGCCACCAAACCCTATCCAGGCACGGGCCCACCTGCCCCCGCACCTAGGGTGGGTCTAGCCCCCTGGCTGGCCCCTGTGACTCTCCTCTGGACTTCTTGTTCTCCACGGAAAGTAATTGACTTTGACGTTTGTCCCGTCCAATTCCAAGAATATTTCTTTACTTACTTTTCTGAAACCAAAAACAGCAGAAAATAGGCATCTGGCACCGTTGCAACTTTGTAATAGGTTAGTACCAGAAAACATGTAAAAAGCACCTCAAAGTGTAACAAGTAAATCAAGTAGATACAAAACAAGCATGGAGCATCAAAAATTATAGATACGTTTCCAACATATCAGGAATCTCCGAGAGAAAACAAAGAAACAAATTTGCAAATAAAAGTTACAACTATTTTTTGTGTTTTTGATTTAGGAATGCAAAACTGAAAGTAAACATGCAATTTTTAGAATAAAATAAATCAAAAGAAGAAAAATAAAATATGAATGAAAAGTTTGGAGGTTTTCAAACCTCCCCCAAGCTTAGGTTGTTGCCAAGCTTAGTTATTGCCGTCATTCGGCGGCTGCTGCGGGTACTGCTGGTAGAAGTCAGGGAAGTTGGTCATGAAGTGACTGAAGTTGTGAGTTCGAGCACTCACATCCTCATTCACCCCTGTAAAGTGTGGTCGATCTCCCCAACACGCTGGTTGAGCTGTAGAAAATCTTGATAAGGGACATAGTTGAATCCCTGCTGTTGTTGCTGATGGTTGGGCCATGGGTCCCAGGGCCCCTCCTGCTGTTGCTATTGTCCTTCCCAAGCAGGGTTGTACTCCTGATCCTGCTCATCCTGCTGCTCTTCTTCTTCATCTTATTCTTGGTTAGGATGGAGTGCAGCCATGATCTCCTCTATTTGATCCTTGCTGAGGATCCAGTTGTCCTTTCTAGGAATTGATAAAGCTTGTGGACAAGGCAATGGCACCTGCTCATCCTATGCAACATCAAGATAACCAAACTGATTGGCTCAGAGCCTCCTGTTAGCTCGGTAAACACCGACTAAGCCACAAGCAGTTATATATTTGACATCCATAAGTATGGAGCCGTCTATAGGTTGCATAACAGGTATTGGTATGTTCAATGCTTGGACAAGATGGGTTACCAATCCACCAATGCGAATGTCACCTTTCTTTTTGTTGCTCTCGTGGCGAAAATGCTGGAGGAGTAGAGCAGCAGGATTGGGGCTTTGAGGAACATCAGGGAAGAGTGCCTTGGTGATCATGGCCATGTCTGCATTGGCCATGGAACCTGTATCTCCTCTTACCAACAGTGTATTGGCGAGGAACAAGGCAAAGTAGCGAATTGTCGAGTTCTGGATGGTGGACATCTTCTTCTGGTAGAAGTCTCTTCCACCGTTAACAGAAATAACCTCCCAAGTTTCTCCACTTGAGACGCTATATAAATTTGTAACAGTTGACTCCCTAGTGTGAGGGAATCCTAAAGCATCACAAAATTGTTGGAAAGTTATTTGAGATAGCTGCTGGTTTATAGTGAAGCTCACCGTGCATGCATTACCTTTTTCCTTGTAGTCATAGTATAAGGAGGCGAGGAACTCAAAGGCGAGCTTAGTGTAGGTGTGGTGGCTCATGTAGGCGAGGAGTGATAGCCCTACGTTTGCACATATGAGGTCGAAGTCCGCCCTCAACCCTACCGCGATGAGAAAGCCATCATCGGCCCAACGCGTGGGCATCACCTTCCTTGATGAAACCATGTCATACTTGTTGTCGAACTCAGTCCGGACCCTCGATCCCTCGCCACGTTGGCTTTTGCGGAAAATGCTACCGAGCTTGTTCAAATTGATGCACTAAAAAATTTCAATATAAAACTTTAGGCATATGGTTTCTACATGATATATGAACGATTCTACGTGGATAAATTCAATCCTAACATGAGAAATCAAAATGGAAAATCAAACAAAATTGAGTTCATCCACTAACTCAATGTGAGTATTTCAACCATGGAATTCTGAAATTAAAGCATGGATAGGGAGATAAACATACCGATCTGTTGATTCCCCAACTCAAATGAACGAAATCCGTGAAGAATCTGTTGGAGATATGCCCTAGAGGCAATAATAAAAGTAGTTATTATTATATCTTTGTGTTTATGATAAATGTTTACATTCATGCTATAATAGTATTAACCGGAAACATTAATACTTGTGTGATTTGTAAACTAAATTAGATTCTCTGGTAAAGCCTCTTTGTAATACTAGCTTGTTGTTTGATAGATGATCATGGTTTCCCTATCATGAACATTGTGATGTTGTTAACAACGAGATCATATCATTAGGAGAATTATGTGATGGACATACTCCTATAGATAAGCGTAGCACAAAGATCAAGTCATTTCAATAGTTCATTTGCTATAAGCTTTCTGATACATAGTAACCTAATTCCTTCGACCATGAGATCATGCTAATCACCATCACCGGAAGGATGCTTTGATGAAATCAAATACCACACCGTAACTGGGTGGCTATAAAGGTGGCATTGAGTGTTCGGAAAGTATGTGTTGAGGCTCATGGATCAAAAGTGGGATTTGTCCATCCATATGATGGATAGATATACTCTGGTCCCTCTCGGTGGAATGTCATCCAATTATCTTGCAAGCATGTGACTGGATCACAAGGGATCACATATCACGGGAACGAGAAAAGAGTACTTATCGGTAACGAGGTTGAACTAGGTATGTAGAGATACCGACGATCAAACCTCGGATGAGTAAAATATCACGAGACAAACGGAAATTGGTATCGTATGTAAGTGGTTCATTCGATCGCAAAGTAATCGTAGAAATATGTGGGAGCCATATGAATTTCTAGATTCCTCTATTGGTTATTGATCGGAGAAGTGTCTCGGTCATGTCCGCATAATTAACGAACCGTAGGGAGAGACACTTAAGGATTCGATGTTGTTTAGTAGATATGGAATGTAAGTAGGGATACCGAATGTTGTTCGGAGTCTCGGATGGGATATGGGATATCACGAGGAGATCTAGAATGGTCCGGAGAATAAGACTCATATAAGGAAAGTCTGATTACGGAGTTCGGGAATGATTCCGATGTTTTCATCGGAGAGGTTCTAGAAGGGTCTAGAAGGTTCACCGGACTGGAAGGGGAATGGTTCATGAATGTGTCATGGTTAAGTGGAATGAATGGATCATGTCCTAGGTCACTTGGTTGGGCATTTGCAAAAGAGGAATTGAGCTCCAAATTGCAAGTCAAAAGGCAGGTTTGAAAAGTCAAAATGGAACAATGGTTTCCTAGTGGAAGAAGGAAAGAGTCCTTCTTTCCCTCCAACTTGGATAGAGATTTGGGGAAGGATTCAAAGTCCCCTCTCCTAAGCTTCCCTCCCTCTCATAAATAGAGGGGAGGGGCTGCCCCAAGAGAACACAACCAGCCCTCCCCACCTTGCGCCGCCGCCGCCCAAGTCGCCGTCGCTGCACGCCGCCGCCGCTAGCCACCGCCGCGCCGCCGCCGACTCCACCTTATCCTCTCCGTCGCTCTAAACCTAGATCACCGGAAACCCTAGATCCACCATAACCTGCTTCGGCTTAGGCGAAGCCCTGCAGGATTTTCCCTCTACTTCCGACACCACGCCGTCGTGTTGCCGGAAACGCGAGGGGAGATCTACAACCTTCACTGCCTGCTGGAACAAGGGAGAGGAAGGTCTTCATCGAGTACCTAATTTGTGACCGACTACGGAAGCACTGCCGGAACACAGCACCGAAAGGATCGTCTACGCGATCTTGAGATCGACAAGTGTACGACTACATCACCCATGAGAATCTGCTCTCGTTAACCGCTTTGGAATCTTCGAGGGTGAGTACTCTAATCGACTTGTTGCTACAATCTAGTAGATAGATCTTGGCTTGTTTGTGTGCACGCGATAGAATTTTTTTGTTTTCCATGCTACGAACCCCTACAGTGGTATCAGAGCCGTGTCTACATGTAGATCTGTTGCACGAGTAGAACACAATGGTCATTGTGGGCGGTGGTGATTTTATTATCCATTGTGTTTTGTGTACTTTGCATCTTGCGGTATGATGGGATGAAGCGGCCCGGGCTAACCTTACATGACATCGTTCATGAGACTTGCTCCACGCTTGACATGCAACTTTTATTGCATAAGTGGCTTTGCGGGTGCCTGTCTCTCCCATCATAGTATAGATTCAATTTACAACAGGCACTTGATAGTTCAAGCATCAACATTGTGGTTCTTGTTCGTAATTTAGAATGACACTTATTGAAATCCCCAAACCACGTAAAACATGCAAACAAAATTAGAGGCGTCTAACTTTGTTTTGCAGGGGTGTGTTGTGATGTGATATGGCCATGATTGTGATTATATATGATGTATGCAATGTTCCTTATTGTAAGTTGGCAACCGGCAGGAGCCATATGGTTGTCTTTTAATTTCGTTAAGACCTGTGTGTCTATTATTCAAAGTAGTTGTAATAGTTGATGTTGGTGTACGACAACCATGAAGCGGCACCATTGACCTTGACACAATGCCGGTGATGATGGAGATCATGTTCGTGCTTGAAGATGGAGATCGGAAGCACAAGAAGAAAGGCCATATCATATAACATATTATGAATTGCATGTGATGCTAATCCTTTTATGCATCTTGTATTGCTTAGTTCGCGACAGTAGCATTATAAGATGACCCCTCTCAAAAAATTTGAAGTTATAAAGTGTTAATCCTTAGTAGGCACCGTTGCTAAAGCTCGTTGTTTCAAAGCTCCACGTGATGATCGGGTGTGTTAGATTCTGCGAGTGTATACAACGGGAGCAAGCTAGATTTGCTCATGCGGAACCTAAGGTTTGATCTTGATGAGCCTAGCATGTACATACATGGTCTCGGAACACGGATCACCGAAAGGTAAAGCATGAGTCATATAGTAGATATGATGAACATGTTGATTGTTCGCCATTGAAGCTACATCAACTCTCATGATGATCGGTTTTGATGTGGTGGATTTGGCTCGTGTGATCACTAAAACAATGTGAGGGATATTGTTTTGAGTGGGAGTTCACCTAGATTAATTTAACTATTAATTAGAACTCAATTTGTCATAAACTTAGTCTAAACTATTGCAAATATGTTGTAGATCAATGGCGTACCCTACCATGAATTTTAATGCGTTCCTAGAGAAATAAAAGTTGAAAAACAATGGAAGCAACTTCGCGGATTGGCTCCGCAACTTGAGGTTTGTCCTCAATGCTGGTAATTTGACCTATGTGCTGGATGCACCGCTGGGTACCCACCTGCAGCTGATGCTACCAATGAGGTGAAGAATGTCTTCCTCACTCGGAAGAATCAGTACTCCACAGTTCAGTGTGTTATCTTGTACGGTTTGGAATCAGAGCTTCAGAAAAGGTTTGAGAACCATGACCCACATGATATTGTCCGTGAACTCAAAATGATATTTGAGGCTCATGCGGCAGTTGAGAGTTATGAGGCTTCTGAAAAGTTCTTTAACTGCAAGATGGAAGAGGGCAGCTCCGTTAGTGAGCACGTGCTTAAGATGTCTGGGCACGCAAGTAAGCTCCAAAGCTTGGGTATAGTGATTCCTAATGCTTTGGGAATTCACCGTGTCCTCCAATCACTACCACCAAGTTACAAGAACTTTGTGATGAACTACAATATGCAAAACATGGACAAGTCGTTGCCTAAACTCTTCTCCATGTTAAAGTCTGTAGAAGTGGAGATCAAAAAAGAGCACCCAGTGTTGTTGGTCAATAAGACCACCAAATTCAAGAAGAAAGGCAAGTCTAAGAAAAAGGGGAACTTCAAGAAGGGCGGTAAGAAAGTTACCGCGCTGGCGAAGAAGACCAAGGCTGGGCCTAAGCCTGATACTGAGTGCTTTTACTGCAAGGGAGAAGGTCACTGGAAGCGGAATTTCCCTAGGTACTTGGCGGATTTGAAGAACGACAACATCAAGAAGAAAGGTATATATGATATACATGTTATTGATGTGTATCTCACTAGTAGTCGTAATAGTGCCTGGGTATTTGATACTGGTTCAATTGCTCATATTTGTAACTCAAAACAGGTGCTTAATAATAGATGGAAACTAGCGAAGAATGAGGTGACGTTGCGCGTTGGAAATGGATAAAATGTTGATGTGATCGCGGTCGGCACGCTACCTATTCATCTACCATTGGGATTAGTTTTATACTTAAATAATAGTTATTTGGTGCCTGTGTTGAGCATGAACATTATATCCGAATCATGTTTATTGTGAGACGGTTACTTGTTTAAGTCCGAGAATAATGGTTGTTTGATTTATATGAGTAATATGTTTTATGCACATGCACCTTTGATAGATGGTGTATTCTTGTTGAATCTCGATTGTAGTAATACACATATTAATAACATTGAAGCTAAATGTTTGAAATTGAGCGATAACTCGACCTATATGTGGCACTATCGTCTTGGTCACATTGGAGTGAATCATATGAAGAAACTCCATTCCGATGGACTTCTTGAATCACTTGATGTCGAATCACTTGAAAGATGCGAAGCATGTCTGATGGGAAAAATGACCAAGACTCCATTTTCTGGTATGATGGAGCGAGCTACGGACTTATTAGAAATCATACATACCGATGTGTGTGGTCCAATGAGTGTAGCATCGCGCGATGGTTATTGTTATGTTCTTACTTTCACGGATGACTTGAGTAGATATGGGTATATCTATTTCATGAGACATAAGTCCGAAACTTTCGAGAAGTTTAAGGAATTTCAAAGTGAAGTAGAGAATCAACATAACAAGAAGATTAAATTTCTACGATCTGATCATGGAGGTGAGTATCTAAGTTACGAGTATGGCGAGCATTTGAAGAAATGCGGAATACTTTCACAATTGACACAGCCGAGAACACCACAATGTAATGGTGTGTCCGAACATCGTAATCGAACTCTCTTAGATATGGTTCGTTTTATGATGTCACTTACAGATTTACCGCTATTGTTTTGGGGTTATGCATTAGAAACAGCCGCATTCACTTTAAATAGGGCACCATCTAAATCCATTGAAACGACTCTACATGAATTATGGTTTGGGAATAAACCTAAATTGTCGTTCCTTAAAGTTTGGGGTTGCGAAGCTTATGTAAAGAAGTTACAGCCCGACAAGCTTGAACCCAAAGCGGAAAAATGCATCTTCATAGGATACCCGAAGGAAACTATTGAGTATACCTTCTATCATAGATCCGAGGGCAAAATCTTCATTGCCAAGAATGGATCCTTTCTAGAGAAGGAGTTTCTCTTGAAAGAAGTGTCTAGAAGGAAAGTAGAACTCAATGAGGTTGTTGAACCTTGTCTTGAACTTGAGAGTAGCGCAGCACCGGAAGTAGTTCCTGTGGCGCCTACACCAATAAGAGAGAAAGCTAATGATTTTGATCATGAAACTTTGGTTGAAGTTACTATGGAACCTCGCAGGTCAACAAGAAATCATACCACTCCTGATTGGTATGATCCCGTTATGAGTGTCATGTCGGTGGACAACACCGATGACCCTGCGACATATGAGGAAGCGAGGATGAGCCAAGATTCCAATAAATGGCACAAAGCCATGAAATCTGAGATTGGATCCGTGTACGGAAACCAAGTATGGACTTTGGTGGACTTACCGGATGGCCGGAAGGCTGTCGAGAACAAATGGATTTTCAAGAAGAAAACATATGCTGATGGTAATGTTACTGTCTATAAAGCTTGACTTGTCGCAAAAGGGTTTCGAAAAATTCAAGGAGTTGACTACGATGAGACTTTATCACCAGTAGCAAATCTTAAGTCTGTGAGGATTTTGTTAGCAATCGCTGCATATTATGATTATGAGATATGGCAGATGGATGTCAAAACGGCGTTCCTCAATGGAGACATTGATGAAGAGTTGTATATGGTACAACCCAAAGGTTTTGTCGATCCTAAAGATGCTAACAAGGTATGCAAACTTCAACAGTCCATTTATGGATTGAAGCAAGCATCCCAGAGTTGGAATCAACATTTTGATAAGGTAATCAAAAGCTTTGATTTTATACAAACTTATGGAGAAGCTTGTATTTACAAGAAAGTGAATGGGCGCTCTGTAGAATTCCTAGTACTATATGTGGATGAAATATTGTTGATTGGGAATGATGTAGACCTTCTTAATAGTGTCAAGCAATATTTGAATAATAGTTTTTCAATGAAAGATCTTGGCGAAGCAGCTTATATATTAGGCATAAAGATTTATAGAGATAGATCAAGACGCCTATATCATTGTCACAAAGTACATATTTGGACAAAGTTCTAAAGAGGTTTGGAATGGAAGATAGCAAGAAAGGGTTCTTGCCCATGTTGCCCAATACGACCTTGAGTAAAACTCAAAGTCCTGCAATGACAGAAGATAGATAAAGGATGAGTAAGAC
Organism: Avena sativa; assembly: GCA_916181665.1. Lineage (NCBI taxonomy): Eukaryota > Viridiplantae > Streptophyta > Magnoliopsida > Poales > Poaceae > Avena > Avena sativa. The sequence goes on from OV702297.1 coordinate 130,673,716, forward strand.
TCCCTATGCCTCAGCCATAGGATCTCTTATGTATGCCATGCTATGTACTAGACCCGACATTGCATATGCTGTTAGTTTGACTAGCAGATATCAAAGTGATCCAGGAGTGGATCATTGGACAGCGGTCAAAAACATCCTTAAGTACTTGAGAAGAACTAAGGTTATGGTTCTTTCTTATGGAGGTAACGAACAACTCGTTGTTAATGGTTACACCGATGCTAGTTGGAACACCGATCTAGATGATTCTAAATCTCAATATCGATACATATTTACTTTGAATGGTGTAGTAGTTAGCTGGAGGAGTGCAAAGCAAAGCGTTGTGGCGAGATCTTCAACTGAATCGGAATACATAGCTGCTTTGGAGGCTTCACAAGATACGATATGGATGAAGGAGTTCATTATAGAGCTTGGTGTGGTTCCAAGTGTGCTGGACCCAATGTCTATCTATTGTGATAACATGGGCGCCATAGCCAATGCGCAAGAACCAAGGTCACACAAGAAGCTGAAGCACATCAAGCTACGTTTTCACTCTATTCGAGAGCATGTCCAAGATGGTGACAGAAAGATTTGCAAAGTACACACAGATCTGAATGTGGCGGATCCGTTGACTAAACCTCTTCTGAGGGCAAAACATGACCAGCACCAAACCTCCATGGGTGTTCGTTATATTACCATGTAATCTAGATTAGTTGACTCTAGTGCAAGTGGGAGACTGTTGGAGATATGCCCTAGAGGCAATAATAAAAGTAGTTATTATTATATCTTTGTGTTTATGATAAATGTTTACATTCATTCTATAATAGTATTAACCGGAAACATTAATACTTGTGTGATTTGTAAACTAAATTAGAGTCCCTGGTAAAGCATCTTTGTAATACTAGCTTGTTGGTTGATAGATGATCGTGGTTTACCGATCATGAACATTGAGATGTTGTTAACAACGAGATCATATCATTAGGAGAATGATGTGATGGACATACTCCTATAGATAAGCGTAGCATAAAGATCAAGTCATTTAAATAGTTCATTTGCTATAAGCTTTCTGATACATAGTAACCTAATTCCTTCGACCATGAGATCATGCTAATCACCATCACCAGAAGGATGCTTTGATGACATCAAACACCACACTGTAACTGGGTGGCTATAAAGGTGGCATTGAGTGTTCGGAACGTATGTGTTGAGGCTCATGGATCAAGAGTGGGATTTGTCCATCCATATGACGGATAGATATACTCTGGGCCCTCTCGGTGGAATGTCGTCCAATTATCTTGCAAGCATGTGACTGGCTCACAAGGGATCACATATCACGGGAATGAGAAAAGAGTACTTATCGGTAACGAGGTTGAACTAGGTATGCAGAAATACCAACGATCAAATCTCGGATGAGTAAACTATCGCGATACAAAGGGAAATTGGTATCGTATGTAAGTGGTTCATTCGATCGCAAAGTAATCATAGAAATATGTGGGAGCCATATGAATTTCTATATTCCTGTATTGTTTATTGATTGGAAAAGTGTCTCGGTCATGTCCGCATAATTAACGAACCGTAGGGAGACACACTTAAGGATTCGATGTTGTTTAGTAGATATGGAATGTAAGTAGGGAGAGCGAATGTTGTTCGGAGTCTCAGATGGGATCCGGGATATCACGAGGAGATCCGGAATAGTCCGTAGAATAAGATTCATATAAGGAAAGTCTGATTCCGGAGTTCGGGAATGATTCCGATGTTTCCATCAGAGAGGTTCTAGAAGGGTCTAGAAGGTTCACCGGACCAGAAGGGGAATGGTTCATAAATGTGTCATGGTTAAGTGGAATGATTGGATCATGTCATAGGTCACTTGGTTGGGCATTTGCAAGAGAGGAATTGAGCTCCAAATTGCAAGTCAAAAGACAGGTTTGAAAAGTCAAACTGGAACAATGGTTTCCTAGTGGAAGAAGGAAAGAGTCCTTCTTTCCCTCCAACTTGGATAGGGATTTGGGGAAGGATTCAAACTCCCCTCTACCAAGCTGCCCTTCCTCTCATAAATAGATGGAAGGGGTTGCCCCAAGAGAACACAACCAGCCTTCCCCACCTTGCGTCGCTGCCGCCCAAGCCGCCGCTGCCCAGCGCCGCCGCCGGCTCGTCGCCGTCGCCCTGGCCGCCGCCAACTCCACCTTCTCCTCTCCGGCCCTCTAAACCTAGATCACCGGAAACCCTAGATCCACCTTAACCTGATCCCGCTTAGGCGAAGCCCTGTAGGATATTCCCTCTACATCTGACACCACGCCATCCTGCTGCCGGAATCGCGAGGGGAGATCTACAATCTCCGCTGCCTGCTGGAACAAGGGAGAGGAAGGTCTTCATTGAGCACCGAACGTGTGACCTACTGCGGAAGTACTGCCAGAACGCAGCACCGGAAGGATCGTCTACACGATCTTGAGATTGGCAAGTGTACGACTACATCACCCACGATAATCTGCTCTCGTTAACCGCTTTGGAATCTTTGAGGGTGAGTACTCTAATCGACTCGTTGCTACAATCTAGTAGATAGATCTTGGCTTGTTTGTGTGCATGCGGTAGAATTTTTTTGTTTTCCATGCTACGAGCCCTACAGAATCAAGAGTTCTAAGTGGTTTTTGAGAGGTTTGGAGAGAGAATATGAGAGAAATAATGGGGAGAGGAGGAACCCTAGCTGGCCCACGACATGATTAAATGGTCGCGCCGAACTATACGGCGGGAGCTATATAGGCGGGATAAGTAGCTCCCGTTGTATAGTTGCAGCTTCGTCGAGATTTAGGGGTTCTCCACGCCAGATCACAACTATACGGGTGCAACTATATGGCCGGACCAAAATGGTCCCACCATATAGTTGGTCATTAAACTTTCTGTATCCAATACCGCTTTTTGAGAATTTTGTCGATAACTATATGGTCGCAACTATACGGCTGGAATAAATATTACCACCGTATAGTTGGTCGTTACAACTCCTGAAACATGCTTTTTGCCCAAATTTTTAGAGATGTACTTTTTAATCTGGACAAAATGATTTAGCTATTTTTTCTGATAAAACTCAAACTTTATTTTTACACTTATTCTATGCTTGTTCAGTTGATATTTCTACTACTTTTCGACAACTGCATTTTTACGTATGTGCTTACGCAAGAATGTCTATGAAAAAGTTGTAGGAATGCGATAAACATCTATTTCTTTAATTCATTTTATTAATATGATGGGTTGACTCTCATTAAGCATTTTGTTAAGAGTGGTTGAATATTTCAACCTCTTCTCTGTTCTCGAATTCTTACCTTGGGTTGCCCTTTATCAAAGGCACTTACCACATGAACTCGTTTTGCTGGTGGAACATACCATTCTCCTGCTTCAAGCTTTTTTGGAAAATACCGGATGATTTCAGCATCATAAACATTGAACATTATTTTTCCCTTAGCAGAATCAACTAAATCTCTTGCAGTACTAAGGAAAGGTCTTTCAAGTATTATAGATAATTTTTCATCCTCTGGCATTTCAAGAAGAATAAATTCAATGGGAATAACATGCTCATCTATTCTAAGTAGAACATCCTCGATCATATCAATGGGTTGTTTGGTGGATTTGTCAGCTATTTGTAAAGTGATAGTAGTAGGGGAATACTCCCCTAATCCTAAACTTTTATAGAGGGAATATGGCATTACACTAACTCCTGCACCTAAGTCACAGAAGGCATTGTGAATATCAGTTTTGCCAATTCAGCATGAAATAGTTGGTATTCCGGGATCTCCTGATTTAGACAATAGCTTCCCATTAGCAGGATAACTAGTCACCATGGCAATGGTTTTAGTTATTTCTTTCTTTCTATGAAGAATATCACGGAGAAATTTAGAATAGGTAGGAAATTTTATTGCATCCGCAAATAGAATTTCTAGATGAAGGTCACCAAGTGCTTTCTTGAAAGATTCATAGATTACATGATCCGATGCTTTCTTTTTGCGATATGGATATGGAAGTTTCTTACTCTTGTGTTTTACCTTTTGTGGGGGATCAGGCTCTTTAGTTACTTTCTTTTGTTGTTTCTTATCGTTCTTCTTATTTTCTACTGCAACAACTTCATCTTCATTGCTTATCTCTTTTTCTTCTCTTGGATCAACAGTCTCTGCATCAGAGTCATAGCAGTCATCATGTGCATCATTCTGCCCCTCCAAGGTTTGATCTTGTGTTTCTTGAGCAGTTTCATCTTGAGGATCCACCAGTATATCATATTCTTGGCTTGCTTTGAGCAAGGCTTTTTCCCTTTGATATTTTTCAGCTTCATATTCCGGTGGTCCTAATGGTCCTTTAACAACTGCACCTCTCCTTGTAACAACATTAGTAAAAACAGGAATATTTATATCATCTTGAAGAAAAAATTGATAACCAGATGCTATTTGTTCACATTGGGTTTGAATCATACTAAGGTACTTGTGAAATAATTTTATTTATTGGACAATTTCATCATAATTTTCTGTAAGTTCAGCCAAAATCTTCTTGTGTCTTTGAAATTGCTTATGCAGGTTATTATGAGGTTTTTCCCATAGATGTTTTAATTCTTGAAAAACTTTTCTAGTTTCATCCTCTTCAGTAAAAACTTGTAACATATCTAGTTTGTTTTCTTTAATAAGTTCAGAAGGTATACCTTTTTCTTTTATTGTTTTTCGTACTTCAGGCATAAGATCAGAAGTTATACGAAGTATCCCTTTTTCCATCTTAGTACCAAAATCAGGATTATAAAGAGAATAACTCTTAGCCCTATTAGACATTAATTCCAAACGAGCTTTAGTAGTTAATGTATTTATCAATCCTCCTACTGATAAATCTAGAAACTCTCCACATTGAGTATTAAGACCATGGTAAAATAAGTGGCAAACAATTGATTCAGAATAGCCATGATTAGGAGTACTATTTATCATTCCAAAAAATCTATCCCAAGCTTGTGGGTAATTTTCTCCCATGTTCTAACTGAAATTGCTTATATTCTTTCTGATTTCAATTACCTTTTTAAAAGGATTAAACATGTTTATGAATTTAATAATACAATTTTCCCAACATTTAATGTAGGGATTTCTATTTTTGTGCCCTTGGTTCGTTAGTTGTACTCAGTTTTCCCCAGTCGCTTAACTTTTCCTCACTTTTCCCCTCGCCATGTTAAGAAACCCTCGTAGGCGCTCGGATGGAGGGATGTCGTCAGGTCAAAGTCTTGACTGTTACATGCTGACTGGTGGGACCGCGTTGGGGCGGGTCGGGCGTTGAGCGTTACGTTACGAGGCCTCGAACGTTACATGCCTGACCGGTGGGGCCGCTTTGGTGCGGGTCCTGCCGTGGCCGATACGTGCTGACGGGTGGGGGCCAGGATACATGTCGAACCCGCCATCCTTCTCTCGCTACCTTGTGGGACGCTTTTTCCCTAATTGGGTGGCCGGTGCAGGCAATGAAAAATGGGGTTGTTCTGTGGGGCCATCAAAGCCAATGAATGATGGGGCCATCATGTGGGGTGGGGCCTCGAAGCCAATGACTGATGGGGCCGTGATGTGGAGCTGGATGGGGGGATTTGCATATTCTCCATGTTTTATGTTGCAACTTGCATATTTGACATTTTGTGTGTCACTGACATGTGGTGGTCATGTTGCAAATATGCAAATTTCAAAGAAAATGTTCGTTCTGTGGGGCCATCGAAGCCAATGAACGATGTGTAGGGTTCGCAGCATAGAAAACAAAAATTTTCCTATGATGAGAACAACTAAGTACCAAGATCTATCTACTAGATACAAGCAACGGGTGGATATACATCCACAGAATACATACCCTCGAAGACCGAATAGCGTTAACTAGGTTGTACTCGTGGATGATGTAGACGAACGCTTGCCGATCTCAAGATCGTGATGAAGTCCATCTGGTCCAGCCGGTCCAGCACGATAAGGACCAGCACCTCAAAGCAGTGGTGCATCCGTGATCGCACACACATACGGGTACCCCGACAACCTCCGCGCCCTCGCTCCAACGAAGCAGCGGAAGCAACAAATCCTTCCATAAAAAGCCACCGGGAACATGTATCTCGCTGATCCGAGACCATGGGGAAATTCTAAAGGAGGTAGAGAGATCCTTCGTGAGGAGGTGTGCTTTGAGAGGAGGAGAGGCGGGACTTTTATAGGGGAGAGGGGGTGCACCCAACGGTCATGGCGCCCAGCCATGGGGCTGCCCCCACCTCTTCCACATTCATGTGGGTGGAGCTCCCACTCAAAATTAAAAGCCTCCACTCCCATTAAAAAGCCTCTACTCAAAAATCCACTCACATGCATTAAATTTCCACCAAATTTGATGCAAGCTCTCATTTAAATAAAACTCTTTTATTGATTTATTCAAAATTTTGTTAATTACTTTAATTAACAAACATTCACATAAAACCCCTTGCTCGTATTCCATTTCACATGCAGAACCAGTTTCAGCAATTTCAACCGAAACAGTTTCGGTGTCTAGTGAAATAAATTCCTGCGCTTTCCTTTTTCTTTCTCTGGCATATCATTTGCTCTGAATGGTGTCGGTATCCCTTAAGTGTGTCACCCTATGGTTCACGAAAAATGCAGACATGATCGAGACCCCTCTCCGATCAATAATCAGCAGCGGGACCTAGAGATCCATACTGACTCCCACACATTCAATGATGACTTCTGTGATCGTGTGAACCTTTTACGCTAGTATCTTAATCCCTTTGTTTCACGATATATTACATGTCCAAGATTCGATCATCGGTATCTCCATACCTAGTTTAATCCCGTTACCGACATGCACTCTTTTCTCGTTCCCGTGATATAACATTCTAGTGATCAAATCACTTGCTTGCAAGCTCATCAATGTGATATCACCGAGAGGGCCTAGAGTATATCTATCCGTCATCGGGATGAACAAATTCCACTCTTGATCCATGAGTCTCAACATAACACTTTAGTAGTTTTGAAGCCATCTTTATAATCACCCAATTACGGTGTGACGTTTGATGTCAACAAGAAACTCTTCTGGTTTTAGTGATTGACATGATCTCATGGTCTAAGGATTAGGATCACTTCGTAAGTTTTTATAGCAATATAAACTCAATGACTTTGATCGTAATGCTATACTTTGGATGAATGTTCATCACATCATTACACTAATGTTGTGACCTCGTTATTAACAACATCCAATGTCCATGATCAAGAAACTTTGATCATCTTGTTAATCAACGAGCTAGTTTATAAGAGAGGCATAACTAGGAACTTCCTTTTTGTTTATTAAACACACATGTATTAACGTTTCCTATTAATACAATTATAGCATGCAAAATAAACATTTATCATAAATAAGGAATATGATAATAACCACTTTATTATTGCCTCTCGGGCATATTCCCTTCATGATGGGGCCGTGATGTGAGGCTGGAGGGGGGATTTGCATATTTGCCATGTTTTAGATTGCAACTTGCATATTTTCCATTTTGTGTGTCACTGACATGTGGTGGTCATGTTGCAAATATGCAAATTTCAAAGAAAAGGTTCGTTCTATGGGACCATCGAAGCCAATGAACGATGGGGACGTCATCTGGGGCGGTCGAAGCCAATGACCGATGCGGCCGTGATATGGGGCTAGTGGGGGGATTTGCATATTTGCCATGTTTTAGATTGCAACTTGCATATTTGCCATTTTGTGTGTCGCTGACATATGGTGGTCATGTTGCATATATGAAAATTTCAAAGAAAAGGTTCGTTCTGTGGGGCCATCGAAGCCAATGAACGTGGGGCCGTCAAGTGGGGCCGTCAAGTGGGGCCGTCAAAGCCAATGACCAATGGGGCCGTGATGTGGGGCTGGAGGGGGATTTGCATATTTGCCACGTTTTAGATTGCAACTTGCATATTTGTCATTTTGTGTGTCGCTCACATGTGGTGGTCATGTTGCAAATATGCAAATTTCAAAGAAAAGGTTCGTCCTGTGGGGCCATCGAAGCCAATGAATGATGGGGCCGTCATGTGGGGCCGTCGAAGCCAATGAACGATGGGGTCGTGATGTGGGGCTGGAGGGGGGATTTGCATATTTGCCGCATTTTAAATTGCAACTTGCATATTTGCCATTTTGTGTGTCGCTGACATGTGGTGGTCATGTTGCAAATATGCAAATTTCAAAGAAAAGGTTCGTCCTGTGGGGCCATCGAAGCCAAAAATGATGGGGCCGTCATGTGGGGTTGTCGATGCCAATGATCGATGGGGCCGTGATGTGTGGCTGGAGGGTGGGTTTGCATATTTGCTATGTTTTAGATTGCAACTTGCATATTTGCCATTTTGTGTGTCGCTGACATGTGGTGGTCATGTGGAAAATAAGAAAAATTCAAAGAAAAAGTTTGGCAGATATGCAAAATTGGCAAATATGCAAAAATCTCGGAGCAGCTACTCCCCCAAACATTGATAGATGGGGACGTGAGGTCAGCTCTCTCTCTCATCCGCTCCCAGCACCCAGCCCCGAGCAGCTCCTACCCCACCGACGGTCAGAGCAGCCATCTTTGGTGCGTCGGCGGCTCCGTCCTATGGTGCGTCGGACGGACTGCCGTGCTGCACCTCAACCATGGCTCCAGCACCTGTTTCGTCTGCACGCATTATACGTTGAGGCAGTACCGATCGCAGGCAGGTCCGCCGCCCACGACGACCGGGATTTTGTTTCGCCGCCATAGCTCGACGCATGGTCGCAGCAATTGCTAGTCGTGCTTGGTAAGACCTTCGCTCCTGCTCCGCTCACCCTAATCGATTCGGTTCCCGTAATTTCCTCGATATTGCAGGTTTTAATTAGTCTTCAATGTCTGGTCATAGCAGGTACACCGGCGAGGGTTGGGATTCGATCATGTTGTGGCCATGTTCTCCTTCTCCTACCATGTCGGAAGTGCAGGTAGCTCCTTGTCTTTGTACTACCGTTGAATTTGAAGTGCCGCCATGGATTTTCGGACTGATTTTAATTGGGTTTGTTTTGGGATTGTTATAGTGTGCTATGCATGCCGATGATCCATGGTACATTGCATACCAAGACAAATCAACCCAGTGGTCTATCCAGAGGATGGATTTGGAGGAGATGGTTGCCTATTTAGGTGATGAATTGGCCCATAAAAACATATTGATATTAGAGCTGAAGCATACTGTCGAGGAATAAAAGAAGAACTCAGAGCTTATTCGCAAAGAGAAGTTGACACTTGAGGCTGATCTTGCCGTATCTGATTAAGTGGTAGAAAATCTAAAACATGGACTTCAAGTGAAGGGGGAGGAGAATAGTAGATTCATGTGGGAAGTTTTAGTAGTTGTCATCCCTGTCCTAATAGTTACACTATGGGGTTGTGGTGAAGGTGGCACATGTAATGATTAGTTGAATTGATAGCTAATTTAGATGGTAGAATTGTTATTCGATGGATGGTTGTGAGTTCCTATAAATTTAGTCACTTTGCGGTCCCAAAGTTGTTATGAGAATGCATTACGGGGCCCAAGTTGCTTGCCATTGGATCTAGTTACCCATGGTTGGCGTGCCAAATGCCATGTAGACTTGCAGTGTTGACGGCAGCATCCATTCCCCGTTCTTCCTGACGCCCCATTCTTCTTCTCTAGAGAGGCAATCTATCAAAGAAAGTACTACTCCCTCTGATCCAATTTAGTTGACTCAAATTCGTCAAGATTCGGATGAATCTAATACTAATTCATGTCCAGGTACAATTGAATCTAGACAAATCTAAATCAACTAATACAAGCCCACCGGAGATTTTCAAAGCAAGTACTGCTACTTATGAATCAGCATATCCACCGATCTCACGGCTCAAATACATACTCCCTCCGATCCATATTAGCAGTAAAACTTGACTAGATATGTTTCATATCTAAATGAATCCAAGTCAACTAATATGGGTTAGAGGGAGTATCAAATTTATTCAAATCGGTTCACGGGGGCTTGATCTGCGCCATCGCGGTGATGTTGCGGATGATGGCTCTAATCATCGTCGCATCGATGACCACTATTGGCACCGCCGCCGCCTCGGTGTCTTTAATCAACAACGGATCTGAGGAGGTGAACAGGAGTGAGATGGATAGAGACAGAAATTTCAGACGCTTAGATCCTCACCGCCGCATGCCGTTCCGGCCGACACGACTGGATCCGTGTCGCCGCAAGCCGTTCCGACCCCCACGCTTAGGTCCACGCCGCCGCACGCTGTTCTGATAGCCAGGCTTAGATCCGCGCTGATGCACGCCGTTCCGACCCCCACGCTTAGGTCCGCACCAGCGCACGCCATTCGGACCGCCAGGCTTAGGTCCGCGCCACCGTACGTCGATATGAGGGGAGGAAGATGCGGCTGGTATACGTGCGACAGTGAAAGGGAGGGAGAGACATCCAGACCATCGGGCTCTCCTCTCCATATAAGGTAAGTGCGCCCATCGGGAGAGAGAGACCTCCAGCCTGTCGGGCTCTCCTCTCCGTACAAGGTAGGGGCGCCCATCGGGAGAGAGATACCTCCAGCCCGTCGGATCATGATGTATCCAATGGTGGTTAGCCAAGATCCATGTGGCATACATCTCGGCCAATCAGAGCGCATCAGTTGTTGTGAGGGTTTGAGTCAGGAGAGAGGGGAAAAGTGAGGAAAACTTTAGAGTGAGATGAAAACTGAGTAGATCTAATGAAAACAAGGGCACTCAGATAATAAAATGAGTAAGGGAAATTCAATATTTTGGCATAATAAATGGAAAAGTGTGTTATTTGAACAAAATAATTCGTCTTGGCCGACATTATATTGTTTCCAACTCATATATACACAAGTGTTCCAAATTTGGACTCATTTAGACAAAGTATGTTTTGGGATGGGTTATTTTGGAGGTTGATCGAGTAGAAACCCATGTATCTTCATAGCTAGTAGCTCATTTCAACAAGGTTTAAAAAGTGGTTTAGGGGATAAGTCCATTTCTCTTTATTTCCTTTTCCTTTATTATTCATGCTAGGTTGCAGGCAACATAACAAGACTTCATTTGAAGGTTGCACTATGTTTGGACTCTTTTTTTGAATTAAACTAACCCTAAAACCATTTTGTGAATTTAATCACTTAGAAAAATAAAAATGTGGCTGATTACAAGTTAATCCAAAATTTCCAATTTCATATGGTAAATCAATCCAAGATACACAAGTGTGCCAAATTTTGGATTAATTGGTCCACGTTTAAGCCATGAACTAGCTAAACTCCATGTGTTGACCACATGTAGAGGGAAAAACTGAGCAGTGCTAAGCAACTAGGTGCATGACCATAGAAACTTGTAATAACAAATACATTATGGGATTATCCAACATACAAACTTGTGAGCGTCACACTAGTTTGAATTAAATACAAACATTGACAATAGTTAAAATTTATCATACAAATTCAAATTAATAATTCAAATCCATTTTTTCTTGCTCCTAGTGTTTTTTTCTGGGTTCACCACCTTACTCCCGGTGATCCTAGCTGTAATATTCTCGGAGTCCACCATCAGCTTCTTCCATTTTTTCCCTTTGTTCTTTTTCTCTGCATCCAATGAATCAAGTGCTTCAGTCTGTCGTACAATTGGTTCAATCATGTTTCAATCCGCCGGTTCATATGGTTGAAAAGCATTGTCCTCATTTCTACCATATCCGTTGGTGTAATTCCTTTACGCTTCAACTCTGCTACAATATCCTCTCGATCGACTGGTTCAATCTCCCCTGCATTTGGTTCAATCTCCTCTCAATCGGCTGGTTCAATCTCCCCTGCATTTGGTTCAATCTCCTCTGCATTTGGTTCAATATCCTCTCGATCGACTGGTTCAATCTCCCCTGCATTTGGTTCAATCTCCTCTCGATCGACTGGTTTAATCTCCTCTGCATTTGGTTCAATCTCCCCTACATTTGGTTCAATCTCCTCTTGATCCATTGGTTCAATCTGCAATGTATCAATTGCTTCATTCTCCTCTTGTTCAAACGCTTCATTCTCATCTGCATTTGCTGCTCCCGCCTGATCATCCATTCCATAAGCTGGGTCCACTGCATTTTTACAAAGCCTAGCAATGTTCCCTAGGATCCCACAATGTTTGCACTTACGTCGTCGAGGTGGTGCACCACCCTCTACACTAGCTCTTATCCTATTCTTCCTTGGCCTACCTGTTGGTCTAGTAAAAACTGGACGGTATAGCTTGAAGCTTGGATCCACTTCCATCCATTAGCCTTTTACCAACAAGGCTGGAAAATTCTGAGCATATGATGCCCTAAATTTGGCAACGGAGAAATACTCCGACACATACTGATCAACTTCACCATCTTCACCTCCTAGAACACCCATGAAAAACAATGCATGTATGCAGGGTTTCCCACGGAGCTGCCATTGCTTGCAATGGCATGTCCTACCAACCAAACTCACTGGATACCTCCATTGCCTATCTTTACTATCAGTGTACGTTACCTCAGCCTCCATTCCTCTTCTAATGCATTTCATCTTCAATTGTTTTGCCCTAGCATGCAAAGCCTTAATCAAAGATGGGAGGATGAGATGGCAAGCATATACTATTGATGCAATTCTTTGATGCAAATCGATCTTTACCATGATCATCTGCCTATTCTTAACAAATATTTGCCACAACATAAGCCCTTTCAATGACTTGACCTTTGCATTGAAACTCCCTGCAAGGTTACTTGTTACATAGTGTACCTTGCAAATTTCATTGAATCGGCTTCTTGACCACACCATTCCATGATGTGCATCCAAGTACTCCTTCATCGTAGGTTTTTGTTTATACAACACGTCCAAATGATACAAATTCTTCCTCAAACTGCATGTGTATGAAGCTGGCCATAGGTTGTCAGTATAAACTTTACCCTTAAATTTATTTGTAGAATTTTGCACTAAGTGTCGCATACATTCCCTATGCTCCACTCCGGGGAGTACTACTTCTACAACTTTCTCTAAACCTTTGCAAGAGTCCCTGTGGATAGTAAGTCTTGGTGGATGACCTATAAGGTCGCACAAATTGTCCAGAAACCAAGTCCAACTTTCCTCTGACTCAATCTCCAAAACTCCATAAGCAACAGGGAACATCCAATTGTGGCCATCAACTGCAGTAGAAGCTACTAGCTGTCCTTTAAATCTGCCATGAAGAGCTATTGCATCCACGGCCAAATAAGGCATGCAACCATCCAGAAACCCTTGCCATCAAGCTTTGAAACAAACAAAATCCCTTCTAAAGCACTCCTTCTCCATTGTCTTCCCTCTTATTTTGTACTGAACTTTATGGCTGTCTATCTGTACAACACTACCTGGACTAGCCATCTCCACTTTAGCTTTGAAGCTGTAAAGCAACTGAAAACTCTCATTCCATGGACCATTGATCCTCTCAAGAGCCATTTCCTTTGCATAGAACATCCTCATGTAGGGTACTGTAATACTAAACTTTTTAGAAACTTATTTTATGAGCGCTGTTGCACCAAGTGATGGGTTCGCTCTCATCCAATCCATGATTGCATCTTCCAACCACCTAGTCTTTGCTAGTTTTGTTTTGTCCTTTGGTTGCCCCCCTTGAGGTGGACAAGAATATTCAAACCAGTTAATTTTTATCTGAAACATAATTAAAATGTCATGTATAGCTAACAAACTCTACACAGTGATCTAAAATACACAAGTGGTTGTAATACCTGAACCAAAATTCTCCTGGTCATAGTGGATGCATGCATCCTCCACCTACACCTCTTGTATGGGCACTTCATTGTGAACCTTGTTGGCTCACTCTTAATAACATCATAAGCATTATTGGTGTGAATGCAATATGTAGTAAGGGCATTACGACAGTCCCGCATCGTTTCAAATACGGTGCCTTCTAAAATCTTAGGATCGTCCCTGTCCCACTCAATTTCTGGCAAGTCCTCACCATCGTACTCGGCTAAAACGAGGTTGTCATTGTTCTCCTCGTTATCTTCGTCATCAGTATCATCAAATCTGGCACCCTGGGAAATTTCATTTGTGTATTGATCCTCTAGTGCCTGTTTACTGAATCTATGTACAAATTTAGGAAACATCAACTCATCCTCATCATCTAGTGTAGGCACTCCCTCGTCAGGCTCTGCATCGTCCTCCACATCGGCCACATGAGCGGTTTGGCTTACACTCGTTGTGAGAACATATGTTACTGTGGACCTACAAGGATTGCCGAGGCGCACACTATTAGCAGAGACAGCAGAGACACATGATGCCCGACCACCTGATGATGCGTGACCACCAGATGGTGATTTAACACTCTTTCCCGGGTGCTCAACTTTAGGTTGCACATGGAGACGAATTCGACCAAAACGTTCGGCAACATTCAAAGAGAAAAGCATTACCAGATCATCTTCGCTAGTTAGTGGGAGCAATCTTTTCTTGCTAATGTTGAGATATTGCAAATCAACTGAATCGCCACTACTCTAGGGGAATTTACAATAGATTTTATCTATCAAATCCTCACGAGTTATGGAGGTTGCAACCAACGCTGGGAAGTAAAATCCAGAGAGATATTGTTCACAACCACGAATTACGCTAGTATCCAGTATAATCGCCAGCCGAAATGCCAGCACTGGATCAATCCTATTCGAAAAGCAAGGCAGTTAGTTGAGCACCAGCGATTCGCGCTCAAATACTGCCAATAATCAACCACAAAAGGGAAATGATGCTTATCTAGATGGAATCCATGTGTTAGATCCCTGCGATCCCACCCAATCGTGTCCTTGCTCGACGCGGATGGACGGTGCACCAGCCGGCGTTGCATACTGTTTCGTGAAAGGGGTAGATCTAGCAGGGGCGGGAATGGAGCCAGAGGTGGAGTGGGATCCGCCACCAGGGGGAGGGGGCGACTCTGGGGCCGAGGACGACATAAGGTAGGAGGGCACGACGGCGGAGCATCGGAGGGGCAGTGTGGGAGCTATTCCAGGCTCAGAGGAAGCGAATGCTTTGGGTGAGCGAGAATGGTCGGTCTGACGTGTTTCCATGCGGCCCCATCCTTCACCACGTATGCAAGACCCATCCCAACATGGCCCCACCCTTCACCCCATATGCAGGACCTGGCCCACACACGGCCCCACCGGTCATGCATGTAACAGTCGAGGCCTCATAACGTAACGCTCAATGCCCGAACCGTCCCAACGTGGTCCCACCAGTCAGCATGTAACGGTCAAGCCTTTGACCTGATGGCATCCCTCTATCCGAGCGCCTTCGAGCTCCCGCGAGGGTTTCTTAACATGGCGAGGGGAAAGTGACGAAAAACTAAGCGGCTGGGGAAAACTGAGTACAACTAACGAACCAGGGGCACGAAAATAGAAATCCCTTTAATGTCATGACGAGGGGGAGAATATAACCAGTCTAGAGACTCGCCTTTAAGAGACCAACAAAATAATTTTAAATGGGAGAAATCTCTTGGCAAACCTTTTGGTCCAAGTGATGTTATCACATCGTCGAACTCTCTAAGATGTCTTCTTGGGTCTTCATATTCCCTTCCACTGAAAGCTTTTTCCTGCAAATTTTTAATAATCTCACCATCAAATTGATATTCTCTAACTCCAGGATTAAAAAATTCTATTGGTTATTTAAGAAAAGCAAAATTTGTAGCATTGTATTCTCTGAGAGTTTTCTCAGGTTTCTTGGGAGTTGTCCTATGAATGGACATGATTTCCATGAAATCACTAAGGTTTTCAACTTCAACTCTATTTGATCTCAAAAGTTTTTAAATAATTTCTTCACGTCTTTGAATAGGCACGCGCTCAAAATAATCTGGTAGATAGGTCCTACCAGAGCGTGTATACCCTTTGTCTCCTAGAGTGACAATCTTGTAATAGTAACACCTGAAATGTCAAGAGACAAAAACTTAGCGCTTAGCTCCCCGGCAACGGTGCCCAAAAATAGCTTGATGGCTGCAAGTGCATAGATCATTTGTAGCTAGTTTTGAAGTTAAGATGTCGACTCCATAGGGAGCCCAAAGGTAAGTGTTTATGGGTGAAGTCTCTGTCACACTCAAAGTTGTCACAGGTCTTTGAGTGAATTGACTGCAAGTGTTGAAATAAGAATAGAATTTGGATTAAAGGAATGTATTTCAATAAAACTAAAATGTAAACTTCATAAATAAAAGGCATAAAAGTAAAGAATGATTGATTGTTTGTTGTTTTCTACAGATGGCAAAGTAGGCGTGGGGAGATACAGTTCATGGTGATAGTGACTGTGCCAGGTGGACGAGTGATAAATATAACAATTATAATCTTATAAGTATATGTGTAGGCGAGCAACCCATAATTATTTGGAAATCCTCTTGGTATATTTCATCCCAACTTCAATAATCTTACTAGTCTGTTACCAAACCATGGTGAGTCACTAGAAATTTAAGATCCTTCAGGTTGCTTGGCAATTAAGCTCCTTGGATAAGACTAATGCAATAATCACAGTGGTTCCTCGTGATCCTCGAGTCAAACTAGTTTCCCATTGATATCCCTATGTCACTCGGGGGTCGCCGGTCTGTTAGCGAACAAGATCCTATCTATGTAGAACAAATCATCATGTTGTCTGGGTCCTTAATTGGACAACAAGCATTAGGCATCCCATAGATAGTCAAGCACACATAATATAATAATTAAAATTAATCACAAACTAATGGAAAATATATAGGCACATCACATCTCACCAATCCCTTACATCTCCCATGCCCAAAGGAACTTATTCACACATGAGATAAGAAAGCATCATCAATATATTTAAATAAAGGGAGTTCTTCTCGATATTACCATGGAGATCCACAATAGAAATAGAAAAGCAATCCAACACAATTCAAGATAGGAAGAAACAATCTCAAACCCTAGTCTTGCAAGGTGAAGATCTCTCTCTCTCTCTCAAGTACAAGTAATGGCTATGGGGGGTGAAGTGGATAGGAGGTCAAAGATCGTGGAGCAAGATCAAAAACGTCTTCTCCTTCTTCTCCGGATCTCTTGTTTCTCCCTTCTGGATAGAACGACGGCTCGTGTGTTATGTTTTCGTCCTTGGCCTCTTCATGAAAGTTGTCCATTTTGACAAGGTGTAACATATCACCTTTTGTGTAATATTAATAAAGACATGTTTGAGCATTGCATGCATGCATAATAGTTGCACTTTGGTTAAATCAAATAAACATAAGCAAAACCCTAATTTCTTTCCCTCTCAAAGCCATTCAAATGGTTTTGTATTTTGAAAACTAACCAAAAGAATGGAACCCAAAATGAATAAAAAGGGTCCCACACTATTTTATATACTTTATAAAAAGTTTCCATAATTTTGAAATACTCAAAACAGTTTGGAATTTGAAAATAAAAATCGATAAATAAAAAACAGAAATAGAAAAGGTTTCTGAAATAAAAATCTAACTAACCTAGCTACTGTGCCGAGCCCATTCTCTCCCCTCTCTCTGCCGCCCACCGCAGCCAGCCACCCGGGGCCCAAGCCAGCCCAACCGGCATGCGTACCCCTTCGTCGTGTTTCCCATCGTCTTCCTCGCTGATGGATGCAGCGAAGCAGCTCGCTGTCGAGCACTCGTCGCCAGCGTGCGCTGCGATTCGTGCCGCCGCCCGCCATCATCTACAAGACCCTATGCCTCACCAAGGACGAACCCTAGCACGTCATTTCCTCTCCCCTCTTCTCCCACGCGCAAACCCTAACCCTAGAGCTCACAGACGCCGTCGAGCCCCGCCGTCTCTGGCCGCCCCGAGCCTCGCTGTGGCTCCTGGAAGCTTTGCCTCGCCGTGGTGAGCAGCCTCGCAGAAGGAATCGACACGAGGAGCTCCCAATCGTCAACAAGGACACCGCCTTCCCGAGCTCCGGCCACCACTTCCTCCCTCGATTCCGGCGTCGCCCGTGCTCTCCTCGCCTCACCGACACCACCGTCGTGCTCCTGGTGAGCCACTGGTTCTCAAGCACCTTTCCGCTTCCTCTCTCTCCCTCTGGATCTTCCTCCCCGCGGGAGCCCGACGCTGCCGCTGCTCGCCGTCGTTGCACCGCCGTCCCTGGTGACCATTTCAAGGCGGCACCGCCACTATCTTGCTCCCTGCAACGCCTTCTTTCTAACCCCCACAACCACGCATCCAAGCGCACTCAGAATCGGTGGATCGAGCATCGATCTGAGGGTGAGCACCATTGCTAACGTCAGCCTGACATCAGCATGATGCAATAACCCTATTTATTTCATTTAAATGTTTTTTGTAATTATTTTATTAAATGGAAAATGTATGACAGGTGGGCCCTGCCTATCAGGGTTTTAATCATTTCTGTAATTGTTTTCTGAAATTAATAAAAGTCTGACATGTGGGCCCAACTTTGGAAATTATTTTAATTATTCCAAAAATGATTTAAAATGAATTAAAATTTGAGAAATTCATAACTAATTCATTTTAAATCAGAAAAATAAAAATAATATACCAAAATGATCAGAAAGATGAAACCTATCTAACTAAGCTAT
This sequence comes from Avena sativa, assembly GCA_916181665.1. NCBI lineage: Eukaryota > Viridiplantae > Streptophyta > Magnoliopsida > Poales > Poaceae > Avena > Avena sativa. The sequence goes on from OV702297.1 coordinate 130,692,210, forward strand.
AATCATACATTGTTAATCAACTTTGATGGAAAGTTTAATTAGAAGAACCATTTGAACCCCATAGGTGATTCCGAAGATCCCCCTATTCTAGGGTTTGGATATCTCGGAGCCCCTTTTAAATGACCAAACATGTTCTAGGGTTCTTTTCAACACCATTTAACTTGCCATATCATCCATATTGTATGAGTATTGAACATGCCATGTGTTGAGTGTTGCTTTCTCTTTTCCGGTGATTGGTTCTCGCGAATAGGAACCGAACCCGAAGCTGAAGTCAATGCCACCGAAGAGCACTATCAGTCCAACAACGGACAAGGCAAGAGAAGCCCCACTCATTCATATGAATCCTATGTTTACAAAGTATTTAATTCTCGTCATATGCATTCGGTTCAACAGTCTTTTATCAGTAGATAGAGTAATCCTATCTGATGCATGTTTTCCTTTGCAAACTATAATACCTGATCCACGGCTCCTAGCATAACTAGGGTTTGGCTTATGAGCATCGCTAGTGCCACAATTCAGTCAAGCTTAGCCATGCTTAGTGGTCTGATGCTGATCATTCATGTGATGCACCGGAGATGCGAATGAATCTAGTATGGTAGGATGTTGTGATGTGATCAGATATGAATGATAAACATGCTAAGGCTTGTATGGGAGGCCACGTGGGTTGTGGTTTTTGTACACCCTTAGGACTTGATGTTCTCGCCTCTTGAACCAACACGAGCGTACAACCACACGAGGGCCTGGAAACCCCCTCGACTCACTAACTTGCCTAGTAGATTCCATGAGTCACATAGTTCAGGATTTCCATTCGACATACGCATATTGGTTGTTCTTGAATGGAGGTGAAGGAGGTGCATTCATAAAAGGTAGGTAAGCATGGCCGGGAACAAGAGATGCTCGGCATCCGTAATCTTGAACCCCACACACATCATTAGGGACTGGCTTCAGGACTTGACCTATTACGGTGGCATCTCTCTAGTGCATGACTCATGGTCTCGACGAAAGGAAGGTAAAGGTCGTGGTCAACCACTCTCTGCCGGCCTTCCAAGGAAGAGGGCTAAAAATTAGGCATTAAGAATCGGTTGGTACGTGTGGGTAAATTTGTGCACCCCTGCAGGGTTATTAATCTTTTCGAAAATTCGTGTCCACGGTTATGGATGACTTGGGAACGGATTCTGTGATCATAGAAAACTATAACCGAATGATAAAACTTGTCAACTAATGTGATATCCGGAGTACTTCCACGGGGTTGTTGAGGGGGTAGTCTAGGAAGAGAGGTTCAGTTGATGATGGTACTTGGTGGAAATCAAAGATGATTCTAAGAGATAGAGGTTGAAGTCTTCTTATCCCCTTTTGAAAATGATCTGACTAGACGAGTTTCTTCTCCCTCTTGTTTGGAAAACAAAAGATGGTTTTATGCAAAAATAACTCCACTATCCATAAGTCTTGCGGAGGACACCCTATACTCACCCTTGCTTCGTTGATGTTTTCTACAAATGAAGCTACTCCAACTAAAGGTGGTTTCTACGTCGAAGTCAACGAGTAGTTGGGGTTCCCGAGCAGCAGCCTAGGATCTATGGAAGGGTCGCTACTTCTGTTTATGGCCTCTTAGGCCCTTCGCTAAGTTTGTTGTTTAGAACAACTTGTTTGGTTCCGTTGTTTGATGTAATGATGGGCCTGTGACCCTGGTTTGTATGACTGGTTTGTAACTCTCTTAAGAGTTTACCTTATTAATGTATGGTTTGTATGTTCTATAATGTTACCGATCTTTCCCTGCGTGTTTCAGAATTTAGGTTAGGCTAATATCAGATGAGGATCTGGTATTTTTCTAGCCCTGATCCCGGGTCGTGACAGATTTTGTTATCAGAGCAGGACTGCCCGTAGGAAACCCTTCTAGCTGGTCGATGTTGAGCCTAGAGTTTGAGAAAACTATTTGAAAGCTAAAAACTATTTGCAAAACTCTGAATAGGACTCTTTTTACTCCTTATCCAAGGTTGTTCTATTGCTGAGTTATCTTACCTCGTTTGCTTTGCAAAGTTTTCACTTCTCGTCTATCATTTCAAACTCTTAGGATATACGGGTTTGGGTTGTTTTTACCTAGTACTCCGTACTTGGTTGCAAGGCTCAGAGTTTCCAAGATATATTTGTGCAACTGAAGCATTATTTTTCAACTTTGCTAAGGATGCCTCTAATTCCGCTTTCAATTCTTTTGTGACTTGTTGGTATCATATCATGCTTGCATTCCATTGTTATGGTTTGTATCTAAGTTGGTAGCGTATACGTTTCGTATGCTTGTCCTACTGCCATACTTAATGCATTGATATAATTTTTATCCACATGTTCACCTCTACTATGATCTTTTGATATGGTTTTGCCATCCTTTGTTATACCCTTTTTGGTGAATCCATTCTCATGGTTTCTATTTTCTCCTCAAGATGTCGTCAGGTACTCGTGGTTCTATTGGCCGTCGAGCAAACAGCAATGCTGATCAGGAACTTCCGCCACCTCCCACAATGGCCGAGGTTCTCAACAACATTGAGACCAACTGTCTGAGGAATGAACGCCTTCTGGAGCATGTGGCGCAGGACACTGAACATCGTCCTGACGACTGTGTCACACTTGGAGATTTCATTCGCTCTTTTCCTCCAATCTTCACCCACTCCAAGGAGCCCCTTGAAGTTGATGATTGGCTTCGCACCATAGAGCGCAAGTTCAGTGCTCTTCGAGTCCGTCCTGCTGACCGTGTCAATTTCGCCACCTATCAACTAGAAGGTGAGGCTGGTGTTTGGTGGGAAGGTTTTCAGAATCTGTAAGCTCAGGGACATGTTGTTACCTGGGAGGAGTTTGTTGCAGCATTTCGTGCCTCTTATATCCCTAAGCCCGTCATGGATCTCAAAAGGAGGGAGTTTCTAGATCTGACTTAGGGGCGCAAGGATATTTAAACCTATGGGCGTGAGTTTACTCGTCTGGCTCGCTATGCAACCAGGGATGTGACCAATGATGAAGATAAGCAAGAGTTGTTCCATAAGGGACTTAACCCTGCACTTCGCTATGAGTTGCTGCCCTTCAAGTTCCAGTCTTTCCAGGACCTACACAATCAGGCTCTTACCTTGGAGCATGGAACGAAGGACATGGAAGTCTCAGAAGCGTGAAGAAGGAAATTCTCATGCTTCTTCCTCTAGTAACAAGAAGCGCCGTGTCTTTGTTCCATACAGTTCTGTGCCTCGTGCTCCTTATGCACCCAAGTCTTCTGGCAATAATTCTCGTCAGCCACAGTCAAATACTGGTGGAGCAAACTATCATCCTCCTTCTGGTTCTCACACTGGAGTTACCTGTTACTCCTATGGTCAGCCTGATCACTACTCAAGGGAGTGTTCCCAAAGGGCTGTCGGACACAATGATCAGCAGGCAAAGAAGAATGATAAATCTCAAGGTGATGGACGTGGTCGTCTGACCCATGTCACTGTTGAGGAAGCTCAGTAAGATCCACACGTCATTCTGGGTATGCTCCGTGTCAATTCAATTCTCGCAACAGTCTTGTTTCATTCTAGAGCGTCGCACACATTCATATCACAAGATTTTGCGCAAATGCATGATATCACTTTTCAAGCTATGGACTCTCCTCTAGAGATTAGAACTCCTAGGTCTCATTGGCGGACCATTTGGGTTACTCATGGGGTTGAGATAGATATAGCATATCAGAAGTTTCCCACTTCCCTCATTGCACTCAAGTCAACTGACACAGATGTTATTCTGGGCATGGACTGGCTAACCAAGTATCAAGCTGTCATTGACTGTGCACTTAGAATAGTTGTTGTGACCTCTCCTGCTAGCATAACTGTCAAGTATTGGACTGATGGTTCAAAGTCTCCATCAGCAGTTCTTAAATCTTTCTCGGAGTTGTATGCCATGGATGTTCTACCTATTCTCGAGGTACAAGATGTCAGGTAGTCTGTGATTTTCCGGATGTCTTTCCTAAAGAGTTGCTTGGCATGCCACCTGATCGTAGTGTGGAGTTTGTCATAGAGCTAGTTCCTGGAACTGCTCCTATCTCCAAAAGACCTTATCGTATGCCTCTGAAAGGATACATATGTCGCCTAGAGGGGGGGTGAATAAGCGATTAAAACTTTTCCTAGAGTGGCTCAACAAAGGCGGAATAAAACTAGTGTTTACTTTGTAAAGCACAACCTAGAACAACTAAGTTTCACCTATGTGCACCAACAACTTATGCTAAGCAATACAAGCAACAAAGTGATAGCAAGATATATATTACTTCAAGCACGAAGGCTATCACAATGTAAAGTGCATAAGTAAAGAGCTCAGGTATAGAGATAACCGAGGCACGCGGGGGAAACGATATTTTACCGAGTTCCTCCCAACATGGAGTACGTCTCGTTTGGAGAGGGGGTGGTATCAAACCACCAACGCCACAAAAGGCCTCCCTTATTCTCCGGTGAATCTCACCCCAATGGGATCAATCCACACTTCCACTATTGGTGCACTTGTCGGTGGCAAACCGGAACCTCTCACAAGGTTGGGGCACTTCTCCACAACTTAATTGGAGGCTCCCAACAAACGCCACCAAGGCCACAACCTGCAACACCAACAAACCGTCTAGGGTTCCAAGAAACCCAAGAGTAAAAAGCTTCTCAACTTTCACTCACCAAATCCTCCGGGGAGAACTCAAACCGATGCACCAAATGCAAATGGCAAGAACACAAGTAGTGCTCAAATACTTCTCTCCCAAATTCCACCAAAGCTACAAAAGCTTGTGGGGGAATAAGAGAGGAAGAACAATGGAGGAAATCCACAAAAGACTCCAAGATCTAGATCCCAAGATGTTCCCCTCACTTAGAGGAGAGATGGATTGGTGGGATTGTAGATCTAGATCTCCTCTTTCAAATCCCTAAAGTATATGCAAGAATCAAGGGAGGGATTGAAGGGGGAGAAAGATCAAGAGGGTCAATAATGGAGGAGAAAGCCTGTAAAACTCGACCAGTTGCATTGGGGAAGAAGGCCCCCTTTTTATAGGCCCACAGATTTCTGGCCGTTTTCTGCCCGTTGGGGAAAAGTCAGACCGGAGACTCCGGTCTACACCGGAGATTCCGGCCCAACCTCTGGACCAGCCTCCGGACCGCCTCTGAATGACCAGGGCCATCCAAGACCCAACAAGACCGGAGACTCCGGTCTTCCAACACCGGAGACTTCGGACTGAGGAAACACCGGAGACTCTGGGGTAGCCTCTGGACCTGGCTCCGGACCCCCATACAGTATGTCCCAGCCCTGATTCTGAAGTCACCACCGGAGATACATCCGGAAACTCCAGACCACACCGGAGACTCCGGTCTAGGCAGACCGGAGACTCCGGTCTGGACCAAATAAGAGGCAAACTTCAAATGGCGATATCTAGAGTTTGGAAACTCCGATTGACCCGAAACCAATTTTTTTGGAAAGAGGACAACAAGGGCTACCCAACAAAAAGTGGAAATATTGGATACCACCAAGAGAGAACATTTCATGTATTATAATGTGAGATACCTCTCTTGGTGAGAAACCGTAAAACCTCAAAGATCAAAAACGCAATATGATATAAAAGGGAAATCCGTTTTTGATGAACTAGAGCTTGTTATGAATATTACCACAAGCTCTAGAACCTCACATGGATAAGATCCAAATAACAACCAAATATGATGATGCAAGTATGCAAGGGTTTGAGCTCTCTCCGAATGATGTGACCGAATTACTCATTCGAGAGCCCCTCTTGATAGTACGGTTATCTATCCTAAACCCGGTCTCCTACACACAACAAGAGACCGGAAAAAGGGAAAACCTATCAAGATTATACCTTTTCCTTGATCATTCCACTTGAGTTCGATGTAGACGATCTTGCCCTTCTCAAGATGGAACGCCTTTCTTAATTCCTCATCATCGACCTTGCATATTGAGCTTGCACAACATATCTTCTTTGCATTTCATCGACCTTGTAGACAACACATGTTCCAAGAGATGCTAATGGACAAATCCTACAAGTATACCTTAATACACACATTAGCCCATAAAGATTGTCATTAATTACCAAAACCACACATGGGGGCCCAACATGTTCTTTCAGCCTCCTCATGAGTTGGTTGAGTTGAAGAAGCAACTTGAAGAGTTAGAGGGTCTAAGATACATTCAACCTAGCACATCCTCTTGGGGTTGCCCTACCATCTTTGTCAAGAAGCGGGATACAAACATTCCAAGATTGGTGGTTGATTACCGTCCACTCAACCCGGTGACAATCAAGAATAAGTACCCACTTCCCCGGATAAATGAACTCTTTGATCAATTAAGTAGTGCCACTGTATTCTCCAAAATGGATTTAAGATCAGGGTATCATCAAATCAAGATCAGAAAGGAGGATATCCCAAAGACAGCATTCACAACTCGTTATGGTCTTTACGAGTATACAGTGATGTCCTTCAGGTTGACCAATGCCCCTGCCACATTTATGAGGCTCATGAACTCCGTATTCATGGAATATCTTGACAAGTTCGTCGTGGTATACATTGATGACATTCTAATCTACTCCAAGGCCGAAGAAGAGCATGCCGAACATCTACGTTTGGTATTAACTAAACTTCGTGAACATCGCCTCTACGCCAAGTTTTCCAAATGTGAGTTCTGGTTACAAGATATCATCTTCCTTGGTCACATTGTGTCTGCAAGTGGTGTTGCTGTCATACCGGATAAGGTTCAAACCATTCTGGAATGGAAGTCACCTACTTCAGTCAAGGAAGTCCAAAGTTTTCTTGGAATGGCTGGATATTACCGCTGATTCATTGAGAACTTCTCCAAGATAGCCAAGCCTATGAATGATCTTAAGAAAGATGAGAAATTTGAATGGTCAGAAAAGGCAGAAGAAAGCTTCCAAGCTTTGAAAACCAAGATAACCACCGCTCATGTGCTTGTCCTTCCAGACACAAGCAAGGACTTCATCATCTATTGTGATGCTTCTCTCCAAGGGCTTGGTTGTGTGTTGATGCAACATGGTCATGTAGTGGCCTATGCTTCTCGGCAGATGAAGCCACATGAGAACAATTACCCAACCCATGATATCGAACTAGCTGCTGTTGTTCATGCTCTGAAGCAATGGCAACATTACCTCATCGGTAACCGTAGCGAACTTTACTCGGATCATCAAAGTTTGAAGTATCTCTTTACCCAGCCAGATCTGAATCTCAGGCAAAGACGATGGTTGGAACTCATCAAAGATTATGATTTGGGTCTCAACTATCAACCCGGCAAAGCCAATGTCGTAGCTGATGCGCTAAGTCGGAAGTCTTATTGCAACAATCTGATGATTTCACAAGCCCAACCTGCTCTCTACGAGGAAATCAAGCGTCTTAACCTTGAAGTAGTTCCTTGTGGATTCCTTGCTAACCTTTAAATAAAATCTTCTCTGGAGGACCAAATCAAGGAAGCTCAAAAGCAAGATGATGAAGTTACCAAGATTAAAGAACGTGGTGCAAGCGGTGAAGCTAAATGTTTCTCCGTCAATGATCAAGGTATCCTATACTTCAGTAACCGGCTAGTGGTTCCAAACAGTCAGAAAATCAAAGATCTAATTCTACTAGAAGCTCATGAATCCCCTCTGTCTATCCATCCTGGTGGTACCAAGATGTAACGAGATCTCCGTCAAAGATTCTGGTGGAGTGGAATGAAACCAGAAATCGCTCACTTTGTTGCAGAGTGCGACGTTTGCCGTCGTGTGAAGGCTGAACACCAAAGGCCTGCTGGACTTCTGCAGCCATTCAAAATCCCTGAGTGGAAATGGGATGAAATTGGTATGGATTTAATTACTGGACTCCCAAAGACACAATCTGGACATGATGCCGTATGGGTAGTTATTGGTCGACTATCCAAAGTTGCTCACTTCCTTGCTATTCGGGAAAGCATTACTGCAAGCCAGTTGGCAGAGCTATATGTATCCCGGATCGTCGTTCTTCATGGTGTTACCAAGAAGATTATATCTGATCGTGGAAGCTTGTTCACTTCCAAATTCAGGGCTAGTATCCAACAAGCAATGGGAACTCAAGTTTCCTTCAGTACATCTTATCATCCTAAAACCGGTGGTCAAACTGAAAGAGTGAATCAAATTCTTGAAGACATGCTCAGAGCGTGTGTCATATCCTTTGGAAAGAACTGGGAGAAATGTCTTCCTTTTGCGGAGTTCTCCTACAACAACAGTTTTCAATCCAGTTTGGGCATGGCACCTTTCCAATTCCTATATGGGAGAACATGTCGAACACCTCTGAACTGGATAGAAACCAGCGAAAGACAATTCTTTGGTCCGGACATGATCCAAGAAGCAAAAGATCAAGTTCGCATAATTCAAGAGAGTCAGAAGGCCGCTCAATCTCGTCAGAAGACCAATTACGATCGTCATCATCTTGATGTTCACTATGAAGTTGGTGATCAAGTCTATCTCTGGGTCACTCCTCTGAAGGGTGTCCATCGATTCGGTATCAAAGGCAAATTGGCCCGAAACCAATTTTGTTGGAAAGAGGACAACAAGGGCTACCCAACAAAAAGTGGAAATATTGGATACCACCAAGAGAGAACATTCCATGTATTATAATGTGAGATACCTCTCTTGGTGAGAAACCGTAAAACCTCAAAGATCAAAAACGCAATATGATATAAAAGAGAAATCCGATTTTGATGAACTAGAGCTTGTTATGAATATTACCACAAGCTCTAGAACCTCACATGGATAAGATCCAAATAACAACCAAATATGATGATGCAAGTATGAAAGGTTTGAGCTCTCTCCGAACGATGTGACCGAATTACTCATTCGTGAGCCCCTCTTGATAGTACGGTTATCTATCCTAAACCCAGTCTCCTACACACAATAAGAGACTGGCAAAAGGGAAAACCTATCAAGATTATACCTTTTCCTTGAGCATTCCACTTGATTTTGATTGTCACATCCCAAGATTTTCCAAATCTTGTAATGTGAAAAATAAATAAATAAACAAAATAAATTATAGTTGAATTTTAGGGTAAAAAGAAACTTTTGTTTTTAAATGGAAATTAAAATCCCATCTTGAACAAACTTTAATTAAAGTTTGAATTCAACAAAATCCAAATCAAAAGAAATGCATCCCTCATAAAATGCATCTGGAAATTTAAACACTTAGAAAATAAATCCAAACCCTAAACCCTAATGTCATAAAATCATTTCCAAGTTATCCCCGAACCTATGGATTAGATCCATATAAAAATTTGTCAACAAACGTTTACAAATGATCAAGAAAGACAAATAGAAATATTTTAAAACCATAGAAATTGGTTTCACTTAATTTGGAACCATAAATAAAAATCTTATGAATATAATAAGATAAGGAAACTAAATTTCCAAAGATAATAAAGACCCTATCTAAAATCCATACTAAATGGTGAGCAAATAATCCTAAAGATATTTAAAAGGATAAATAAATCTCAAATAAGATTTTACAAATTGGAATCACCAAGTTTGGATCTTTAAATAAAAAGATATGGATTTTATAAGATGAAGAAAGAAATATTAAATAAAGAATATTTAAAGACCAAATCAAACCTTGGCCTAATCCATTAAGCAAATGGAATGAATATAATCCAAATCAACTAAAATAAGAGGATAAATAATTTCCAAAATAAAATAAAATGGCATTAACCATTCTATCCCTATCTTAATAAAGACAAATCTCTAATAAGAATAATTATATAATTCATGAGAAAATAGTATTTTGGAATTTACCCAAGTGGAATAAAAGTTGTTTAATTAACTTAAATAAAATAAAACTTCCAAATAAAATTTAGGGAATCAAAACTATATTTAATTCCATTGGAATTAAAACAAGTATCCAAATCAAATGAATTATGAATCATATTAAAAACCTTTCCAAATGATTCTAGATGAATTATTTGAACCCAAATAAACAAATAAAAACCTACTGAAAAGATTTGGAAAGTTTAAGGAATTTAAATGGTGTTTTGAAATTATTAATAAACCTTATTTGATTAAATACAAGGACCTAATTTAAGTAATTAAAAAGGCACTAAAGGAATAAAAGTTTTATTCCAAATTTGACTTCAGATTACAATACTAATCAATATTTAACCCTACACAAATCTTGGTTGAGGTTTGAATTAAAATGAATATTTGAATTGCTTATTCAAAATCAAAATAGAAAAATCAAAAGAGAAAAAGAAAAACAAACAGAACAAAAAAATGAAAAGGACTCAGCCCAGTCGGCCAGCCCAACAAGGCCCAACATCCACTCCCTCTCTTTCCCGCAAGAAAACGTTTCGCACCGAGAAAAAAACCCGCAGAGACGCTGACGACCAGGCCCCACTCCCCCTGCCTCTCCTCGCTGACGAAACGACCCCACCGCCAGCTCTCTTCTTCCTCACCCGCGCGCAAACCTCGCCGGCTGTTTTCTGTCGTTAAACGCTCGCATGAATACGCGTTATTGCCTGCATTACTCCATCCTGCGACCATGCCCTCTTATTCACCTGCCTCTCCTCTCCCTTTCCCCTCTGTCGCCTCACCCTAGCGCGCCCCCAGGCCGCCCAATTTTCCCCTGCACCATACACTGTTCCGATGAGCTCCGGCGAAGATTCCGGCCAGCCTCCTCCGCCCCTCGCCTCCTCGAGCACACGGACGTGACCCCCAAGCCCTGGTGCATCTCCTAGTGGCATTAGCTCGCTCGCGCGCGCCCCATAGCCTCGACAACGACGACACCAAGCGCCGCCACCGTCTGCGTTCTTCTCCGGCGACTCCTCTGGTAAGAACCTGACCGTCCCTCTCTTTATCCTTCACGCACACATCATCACCACATCCTTGCGCGTCTGACTGTGTTCCCCACTCATCCTAGCACGCTTTGTAGCCTCGCCCCCATCGACGTCTGACCGCACCCGACGCCAGGAGCATCTCCGACGAGCAATTGTCGACCACCTCGAGCGCCCCTTCGCCAGCAAGGACCGCCTTGAGCTTCCCCACGCCACGGCGATCACTGTGAGCCATCCCTCTTCCCTTTTCGCTTCCTGCATCGCTAGCTCTGCCGCTAGCCGAGCGTCGCCGCCGCGCGCAGCCGTCGAGCGCCGCCAGAACATGGTCAGGGTGATGATGGCCGTTAGATGATGATCTAATGGATGCGATAGAATCAATTAACGCCGAAGGGGTACACAATCTGTGCCGTGCGATGTAACTTGATCCAACGCCTCACGTTACTGATCCACGTGAACCGGTACCGACGAATTAGAACACGCCACGTGGCTCTGTTCGTTTGAATTAAAACAGATTTAATCTATTAGATGCTAGATTTTGTAAAATCTATAACTTTTAATCTACACGTCCAAATTTTGCAAACTTTATATCAATGGATTCAGAAAAACAAGCCCTAACCAACCATGCACTTTTTTTAGTAAAAAGTTTCTGTTAAATTTATTGTTTTTGCAGAAACTTGTGTATGCATGTTTAGAATATAAAATTTGATCTAAAATGATTTTGAGGATAAAATCTTTGGCAAATGGTGTGTTTGGAACCTACTGACCATAGGAAACAAATTGTGGTTTCAAAAATTTATTTGGTGAAACAAAAGAATGAATCTTTGATTTAAACCATTTCTAGTCAAATAAAAATAAGGTTTATTTATTAAAAATGGTTTTGGAAGAAAACCTTTGAGAAATGTTTTGGAAATAAACTCTCTGACCCTAAACACAAGGTTATATGGTTTGAAAACATATCTTGTGAAACCTATAGAATTTTGCCTTATTAAAAGCATTTCTTCACCACATAAAATAATGACTTGATCTAAAAATGGTTTATGAAGTAAAATCTTATACAAATGATTTGGCCACTTAATAAAATGACCATTAGGTGTTTTTAAATGTTTATGAACCATTAGAAACCACTTTTTCAAATAAAACAATCTTTAGCATGCTTGCATGCATTGTTTTGTTTCTATCATTTTATGTGATAAATTGCTTGAATGGTAGATTGAAATATTGTTTGCTTTCTTGAATTGTAGTGATTTGAAGTGAGTGAACATTGCAAAGATCAAGGGTGAACTTATACCCTCTACCAAAAAGGCAAGTGATGCTTCATACCTTGTCCCATTATTTTCACTATGCATTAGTGATATTTCTAAGTAGGACTTGCATGGAATTTTTGCTAAGTATAAACTATGCTATGGGAAATCCTAGTATATGAAACCTTAGTAGAAAATTTCCTAAGTTAAGAACCCTACTACCATCATGCTTAGCTTAGCTAGTAGAAAACAAGGGTGGAATATATATTCATGCTATGGAAAAATTTCTAAGTCTGAGGACTTGTGTTTTGTTTTAATAAAACAACTAAGTTAATGAATCACCTGGGTGGAATGGAAGGAATGGTTTGTGCTGAGTGGTTACACAAGGCCAGGGGACTGGTGAACCTTGTGTATCTCACTTGTGGATGGCCACCCAGGAACAAAGAGATTTGAGATGTCAAATGTTGAGAAGCTTCAAGTGCAGCCACATGGCAATATGGGCTCTGCCTGGATCATATAGGTTGCAATAACTTAGCCAAATGGACAGTTGGTGGTAGGGGTTTGATAGGTTGGAACACGTCCATTCTGGTCTAAGGGAAGGCTTCTAAAAGATCTTGTCTTGGTGAAACCAAGTCTTGTGGGGAAAGTGCACCACCTCTGCAGAGTGAAAAATCTAAGTACTTAGCCATGTCCCTGGCAAAGGACAATTTGAGCATCAAGACATGGAAGCTATCAAGAATCTCATCATCCAAATTTCTAAGTTAAAAACTTGTGGTTGAACAAGGGTTGAAAGGATCACCAATTTCTATTGGGGGATGCCTTGGGAAAGATTTTTGGTCAAACAAAAACTTAGTGTTTTCAAATGATAAGGAAAATCTATTTTGAGCAAAGCAAGCCTAAGCTCCACTTAGCCAAATTCATATAGATGATAGACTCCGCTATACTACCATAGTATCACTTGCCAATACAATAAAAATGTATTGACCCTTGTGGCTATAACTTGTTATGTTGCAGGTTTGATTGATATTAGTGAATTTAAATGATTAGGATTACAAGTCTACAACCAACATGTCTGCCTGTGGCACTTTGAAGATGAAGGACCCCATGATATTGTTAAATTCCGCTGCATTGTAATGAGATAGCCAAATGAGCTATGTAAGATGTAATAAATTATGTTATTCCTGGTTATAAAGTTGTATTATGACCTTTGTTTCTTGATATTACATCTTAACTGTGGATGCTGGCTATTGATCCAGGGACTAGCATTGTAAACACAGGGATCTCTACCTTATTAAAGGTTGGGAACCTTATATTGATGTAGACGATCTTGCCCTTCTCAAGATGGAACGCCTTTCTTAATTCCTCATCATCGACCTCGCATATTGAGCTTGCACAACATATCTTCTTTGCATTTCATCGACTTTGAAGCCAACACATGCTCCAAGCGATGCCAATGGACAAATCCTACAAGTATACCTTAATACATACATTAGTCCATAAAGATTGTCATTAATTACCAAAACCACACATGGGGGCCCAACATGTTCTTTCAATCTCCCCCATTTTGGTAATTGATGACAATCCATTTGAGAGGGTTTATATAAGGAATTTAACACATAAAATGGTAGCACCAATATCAAATACTACAAAAGTATGTGATATTGGTACCACCACCATATATAGAACAAACTCCCCCACAATCTACGCATGTGTGATGAACTTGAATTTAATTGCATATATTTCCAATAATTATCATTGGTGCAGTTTCCTCTATATATACCACATGCTAAGCAACAACAAAGATGCAAGAGCATGAAAGGCAAAATGCTTAAGAACAAACTCAAGGCATAAACCATTTCCCTTAAACCCTCTAAAACTTCTCCCCCATTGGCATCGATTGCCGAAATGGGTGACAAGTTCTAGAAGACCAATATAGTGATAAATCCTCCAAAGGTGTGCATTCGCACATATCCAATGATGAATACTTGGGAGGAAGTAGAACTATATCGAGGACCCAAAGATTGCCTAAATAAATAAAATAAAAGAAGCATCAACAAATGATGTAAGCAATCACAAGATCCGACAAACCAATTGAAAACAACAAATGAGTCCAAATGGAAACAACAAGATATTATGATACGAGTAGATGAGTGTTTTAAATAACAAATATAGAAGCTCCCCAAGATTTGTGCACAATTTTAAAATAAATGCATTGGAATACATAATGCACAAATATGGAATCCTTGCTCCCCCATAAGTATTTAAACCACAACAAATGAAAGATCAAATAAATGCTTAAATAAAATAGAGAAGCTCCCCAAGATTTGTGCATACTTTAAAATTGGCGTATTTCAATACAAAAAATGCACAAATATGGAATCCTCACTCCCCCATAAACATTTAAGACACAATAAATGAGAAAGAAGACAAATGAGCATTATTAAATGAATTAGATGAGCTCCCCAAAGATAATGCACCAATTATGATAATTTCATTTGGGAACAAAGTGCATAATCATGGAATCCTCACTCATCCAACTCCATTTTAACAATACAAGGCATGAGAGAACAAATATGATAAGCACAAAGTGATGCTATAAATAAATTTAGGAAGCTCCCCAAGGTATGTGCAACATTAGGTTTTTGTATGTGAATACAATGTGCACAACATGGAATCCTCACTTCCTCTATTTTACTTATAAAACAGCTTAGTGCAAATGAGCAAATACCAAGGCATAAAATTTGCAAGAAACAAATGGTTGAGCAATAAGTAAGAGACGACATATTAGCAGGCTCAACCACAAGGACGTGTGAGATGCATGACAAAGCATATTATAAGACTATTACAAGGATGATCATTGCGTATCCACATAGTCTTCAATGAATGATATTGCTTACTATGACCATACAACACACACGAAACAAGGAATATATCAAAAAAATTGAGTAACCTCTTTCATGTGTATAAGTTTCTAAGTAGACAATCTTGTAAAGATATTGATCCACAAAGAAACATGTACACACAAAGTTGATACTTAAAATCAATAGAAAAATATATCCAAAATGAAGTTATGACAATACCAATAAGATTTTTCTTGAAAGCATGGCCAAAAGGCTCAAATATCTTATTGTACATCGATGAGCTTCAACAACCAACACACCCCATACATTACAACTATCACCAAGGTAAAAGGAGAAAGTTGGAATATATGGAGAAAGGCAACAAGTATCACAAGGAGAAATCAACTAGCAAAATTTCACTATTGCACATGAGAGAAGTTGAGGAAAAGATAGGCAATAAAATTGATAGATTGACATATTTGGGATTGGTGGATCATATGCATGATTTTGTATAGTCCAATTATATGCACTCATATCAACTTTATGCACATATACAATAGAGAGTCCTATTAATACCATGGCTAGAGATACAATCAATAAATATAATAACAAAAATTCATGCCAAGATGCAACCTACAAAAGGTTGGAAGCAATATAAATATGCATGAGGAAGAGATACTTGTTACCGAGATATAATTGATAGGTTGTAGAGGATATGAATTCGTTGATCATCCTATAACTTGCATCCAATTTTCATGTATGCATCAATTCTTCAAAATTGGGAGACAAACATACAATCTATCTCCAATGTATCTAAAACACATTTAAGTACAAAATGGTCCCCAAACTTATTGGGTCCAAAGTAGTTAGTGCAACTATAATACATAGGAGAGACTCCACATAATTATGTGCATATTGATATGAAATTGAATTTCATGCACAACTTAGCCGATGGGAATTGGTGGAGTTCCCTTATATATTGGATCAAAGAAAGCAAACATGCCTTAATATAAACATATAGTAAATATGCATGCATAAAGCTTTCAAGAACCAAAAATGAGATACATTTTGAACAAAAACACCAAGTAAACCAAGTTGGCACATACAAGAGTGTGACAAGACAAGCGGTGTCCAAATTGTATCAAATAACCAATTCAACACATTAAAGAGCATAAGTTCAAAAATGAACTAGGCAAAAGCCAAAGAGCAAAAGATAGATAAAAATACAAATGCTCAAGGATTTATCTCATTCTAAAATGGTCAAAGTGTGAAACAAGGAATGAGACAAAACCAACTCCCAAAAAGAGTAAGGTTCCAACAAGTAAACCAAACTCTCCAAACTTTTCATGATGGCACAATATACCAAAACGAAAAGATCAAACTTTCAAGCACATAAAACCCGATATGGACCAAACAAGGAAGCATAAAAGGATTGTTCTAGATAATATAGGAGATCTCACGCATAAGTAGTACATTATATAAAATTTTGCTTTTGAATGCAAAATGCACACAAATGAGATCATCACCACTACCTACATTAAATAAAACACACGAGAATACCAATAAAATAAGAAGATTCATAAGAGGAAAGGAAGGAATGGGAGCACACAAAACATTTACTTGGCCAAAGATAGGACACGATTAAGCAAAGGCCAAAGTGACTATGATTAATAAATTCTACCATAACTTGAGTACTCATTGTCCAAGGACAAGAAATATTGGGAATAATTTTCCCAAGGTAGCTTGCATGGATATCCAAGATCATAGTCACAACAAGAAGCATATAACTAAATATAAGAATTGAGCATGATACTTCAAGAAAGATTCTTGGTAGCTTCCAATAGTCACACAATCACTAGTGATTAGAGTAACTTGAAGCAAATGGTTTCCATGCAAATATATATATATATCTAAATATGAGGAAACACATACCAAGAATCATTCTCATATACAAGATCCAAAATAAGATCAATAAAGGCATTCAAGCAAATTGGAACTTGTATGAGCAAATGTGTCACATGGGTGCTAGATAATTATCAATATCAATTCTTAAGTGACACAACCTCGAATATTCACATTTTATAGGATTGTACTATGCACTAAGCATATGACTCCCCCATAATGTGATACTACCATAAAACCAACACGAGGCAAAAGGATACAAAATAGAGATAATTAATGGACATTATAACACTTAAATTTCTCATGAGAATTATACCACATAGAGACTAGACAATAATCAAATATAAATTGTCACATCCCAAGATTTTCCAAATCTTGTTATGTGAAAAATAAATAAACAAAATAAATAATTGTTGAAATTTAGGGTGAAAAGAAACTTTTGTTTCTAAATGGAAACTTAAAATCCCATCTGGAACAAACTTTGGTTAATGTTTGAATCCAACTAAATTCAAATCAAATGGAATGCATGCTTCATAAATTCATCTGGAAATTTAAACACTTGAGAAATAAACCAAAACCCTAAAACCCTAATGGAAGAAAATCATTTCCAAGTTATCTCCAAGCCTATGGATTTGATCCATATAAAATTGGTCAAACAAACTTTTCAAATTGATCAAGAATGACTATTAGAAATATTATAAAACCATATGAATTGGATTCACTTAATTTGGAGCCATAGATAAAATTTTATGAATTTAATAAGGTAAGGAAATTGATTTCCCAAAGCTAATAAAGCAACCATCTAGAAATCCATACCAAATGGTGAGCAAATAATCCAAAAGGAATTTAAAAAGATAAAAAAATAACAAATAAAGTTATACTAGTTGTAATTACTATTTTTGAATCTTTTAATAAAAAGATATGGTTTTCAAAAGCAAAAGGTAGAAATATAAATAAGGATTATTTTAAAGAGCCAAATTTAACCTTGGCCAAGCTTTTGAAATAAAATATTTCTATTTGATAAAAAGAGTAAAGGTTTATTTAAATAAAATAATGAGGATTTATTAATATCCATTTTTATTAAAGTAAAGGCTTTTCCATTTTAAATAAACACTAAAACTTGTTAATTTATTTTAAATAAGATTTCCAAGTGTTTTAGTTTTTCAAATGAAAACTACTGAAAAGATTTTGATATTATTTAGATTTCAAAAGTGTTTTAAAATAAATTAAAACCTATTTTGAATTAAAGACTATGGGCTATTTATTTAATTATTAATATATCCTAAAAGAATAAAAGAATTACTCTATTTTGAACTTTGAAATATGTTGATAAACAGAATTAAATTTTACCCAAAGTTTGGTGGTGATTTGAATTCAAATGGAGACTAAAAAATATTATTAAATCTTATTTAATTAAAACTAGAGCCTATTTTAAATAATTAAAAGACCCTAAAAAGAATAAATATATTATTCTGAATTTGACTTTGTAATGTGCCATTAATCAGTATTTTAGTCTTCACAAAATTTGGCAAAGGTTTGAATTCAAATGAATGTTTAAATTGTTTAAACAAAATCAAAATAGAAAATCAAATGGGAAAAAGAAAAACCATCAGTATAAAAAAATGGAAAACAGACCCAACCCATCTGGCAGCCCACTAAGGCCCAGCAGCCCACTCCCTTGCACCCCTGAACCGTCTTCTCTTTACTCGAAAACACACCCGCAGAGACACTGACGATTGGACCCCACCTTTTCTCTCTCTCTCTCTCGCTGACCGTCCGACCCCACAGAGCTGTTCATCGATTCCACCCGCGAAGACCACGCCCTAGCCGTTTTCTGCCGATGAATTATCGCGATCAATTCTCCTAAATGCCGCGTTTAATCCTCGCCGTGACCCTGCAGTATTAATCGCCACGCTCTCCTCTTCTCTTTCCCCCAATCCTCACACCACCGGAGCCCCTAGGCTGTCAGTATTTCCTGCGACATCACCTCTGTCTCCGACGGCTTTCCCGGACGATTCCGGCAGCCCCTCGTCGCCCATCGCCCCCTCGACCATGCTCACTTGCTTCCCACCTCCTGGCTAATCTCCGCGAAGCGCCAGCTCGCCCGTGCGTGCTCTGCAACGTCGACAGCGTCTCCAACAGAGCAACGCCGCCGTCTGCTTCAACTCCGGCGACGCCTCCCCGTAAGCCACGTCTCCCCCTCCACCTCTGTATGACCCTCCTACACTCACCACTATCCCGTGCATCTAAGCATGTTTCCCTTTTTCTATGGCATGCTCTGAAGCCTCGTCTTCAACCTCACCTGAGCACGCCCGACGACTCCATGAACTCCGGCGAGGAATCCACGCCACCACCGTGCGCCCCTTGACAAACCGCAAGCACGTTGAGCATCACCGTGATCTCCTAAACCTGGTGAGCCACTCCTTTTACTCTCTCGCTTCCTGAATCACCAGCACCGCCACCGTCTGACCGTGCGCCGCCACATGTCGCCGCCAGCACCGCTGCTTAATGGTCAAAGCGATTAGGTCCATAGGATCTTGATCTAACGATTAGGATAGAAACTAACTCGAAAGGGTAAGCAGTGCTCTGAGCCGTGCGATGTCACTTAGATCCAAAGGCTCACATCTCTCGATCCGCCCGAAGCGCTACAGACCAATCACAGCACGACGCGTGGCCCTGTCCGTTTGAAATAAAAACAGAAATGTCTATTAGATGATCCAATTTGAAAAATTCATAACTTTCAAACCACACGTACAAATTTTGCAAATTTTATATCAATGGAATCAGCAAGACAAGTACTTTCTGACCATGCACTTTGTTTAGTACAACGCTTCTGTTAAATGGACTGTTTTTGTAGAAACTTGTGTATGCATGTTTAGAATATAAAAATTGTTCTAAAATGATTTTTGAGATAAAACCTTTGGAAAATGGATTGTTTTGAACCTACTGACCATAGAAATCAATTTGTGGATTCAAAAATATATTTGGTGAAGCAAAAGAATAAACTTTTGATTTAAACCATTTCTAGTCAACTAAAAATAATGATTATTTATTAAAAATGCTTTTGGTATAAAACCTTTGGAAAATGTTTTGATTTAAACTCTCTGACCCTTAACACAAGGTTTTATGGTTTGAAAACATATTTTGTGAAACCTATAGACTGTTACCTTATTAAAAGCATTTCTTCACCACATAAAATAATACTTTGGTTTAAAAATGGTTTATAGGTAGAATCTTTTTCAATTAGTTTTTCCACTTTATAAAATGACCAATAAAGTGTTTTAGAATGTTTATAACCTATTATAAACCACTTTTGTAAATAAAACAAAGTTTGGCATGCTTGCATTCATTGTTTTGTTGCTATTATTTTATGTGATGTTTTGCTTGAATGGTAGATTGAATTATTGCTTGCTTGATTGAATTGTAGTGATTTGAAGAGTGTGATCATTGCAAAGACAAGGAGTGAACTTATATTATCTACAAAAAAGGCAAGTGATGCTTCATACCTTTGTCCCATTATTTTCACTATGCATTAGTGATATTTCTAAGTAGGACTTGCATGGAATTTTGCTAAGTGTAAACTATGCCATGGGAAATCCTAGTAGATGAAACCTTAGTAGAATTTCCTAAGTTAAGTTTCCTAGTACTATCATGCTTAGCTTAGCTAGTAGAAAACAAGGGTGGAATATATATTCATACTATGGAATATTTCTAAGTCAAGGACTTGTGTTTTGTTTAACAAAACAACTAAGTGAATGAATCACCTGGGTGGAATGGAAGGAATGGTTTATGTTGAGTGGTTCACAAGGCCCATTTCTATGGTTTACCTTGTGTATCTCACTTGTGGATGGCCACCCAGGAACAAAGAGATTTGAGATGTCAAATGTTGAGAAGCTTCAAGTGCAGCCACTTGGCATTATGGGCTCTGCCTGGATCATATCGGTTGCAATAACTTAGCCAAATGGACAGTTGGTGGTAGGGGACTGATAGGTTGGAGAGCGTCCATTCTGGTCTAAGGGAAGGCTTTTGAAAGATCTTGTCTTGGTGAAACCAAGTCTTGTGGGGAAAGTGCACCACCTCTACAGAGTGTAAAATCTAAGTACTTAGCCATGTCCCTGGTAAAGTACAATTTGAGCATCAAGACATGGAAGCTATCAAGAATCTCCTCATCCCAATTTATAAGTAAAACTTGTGGTTGAACACGGGATTGGAGGATCACCAATTTCTATTGGGAGATGCCTTGGGTGATTTTGTCAAGAAAAAACTTAATGTTTTCAAATGATAAGGAAAATCTATTTTGAGCAAAGCAAGCCTAAGCTCCACTTAGCCAAATGCATATAGATGATAGACTCCACTATACTACCATAGTATCACTTGCCAATACAATTCAAATGTATTGACCCTTGTGGCTGTAACTTGTTATGTTGCAGGTTTCTTTGATGTTAGTGAAGTTTATTGATTAGGATTACAAGTCTACAACCAACATGTCTGCCTGTGGCACTTTGAAGATGAAGGACTCCATGCTATTGTTATATTCTGCTGCATTGTAATGAGATAGCCAAATGAGCTATGTAAGATGTAATAAATTATTTTATTCCTGGTTATAAAGTTGTATTATGACCCTTGTTTCTTGATATTACATCTTGACTGTGGATGCTACCTATTGATCCAGGGATTAGCATTGTAAACACAGGTATCTCTACCTTATTAAAGGTTGGGAACCTTACAGATGGTATCAGAGCATTGTTTTGCCTGTAGGATTGTAACCCTAGGATTGGACAAAACCCCTTAGAAAAATAGGAGTTGTATTTTTTCAAAAACTTATTTACAAACAATCTTATAAACTCTTTCCTCAACCATTTTGGTTTTGACTCTACATCTCTTCTATTTCAACTTAATGGATAAAGCATTTCCATGGCCAAAGACTTTACCAAGTGCAAAGGACTTCATCAACTCTAATGACTTCAACATCTTCAAGTGATTTCAACCTTATTCTCAACAAGGACTTCAACTTGGATATCACTAAGGACTACAAGTGAGACAAGAAATATTGCTCAAGACTTGAAGACTAAGGGAACACAACTTAGAAGGAACCATCATCACCTTGAAGTTTTGAGACCCAGATGCAAGAGATTCTCTAAGGATACAAACATCTTGTTCAAGAAGAATCAACTAAGAAGGATGGAAAGATCACAAGTGAACCATATAGATGGACCACCATATGTAGTTTAAGTCAAACCCACCAACTTATGTGGTGTAGCAAAAATATTTTGTTGCCTAAAAATGTGCTTGAAACTTGTTGTTTGAGTGGAGTGTTTGTTTGTGATTGCTTGCACATTGCTTGAGTGAATTGTGATGTGTGTGATTAGAATTGATTCCTTAGAAATCTTTTGCCTATTCTAATCCCAAACCAACCCAAACAGATGACTACTCCAAGGAACTCCAACATCAAGAATGGTGACAACAACAACCAAGAGATGCACATGAGAGAACAACTAATAACAAACCAAACCCAGTTGAACCAAGTGACAACTCAGTTTTTAGCCAACAACAATGGATTAGACCCAACCATACAAAAGTTTTTGGAAATTCAATCCCAATTGTTGCAAGGGATGGCCACTCAAATGATCAACATGGGAGACAACCTTTCCCAAGGAGTTTATGACAACAAGGATGTCAAGGATGATATCTTAGAAGGAACCCAAGCTTGCAATATTTGTGGAGACAAGGATCACACTTCCAAGGAGCATGAAGATCAATGCCCCAATTGTGAAGAGAAACATCCAACTAATCAATGCCCCACTGTAACACCCTCGCCTGACAAGGCTGAGTTCATGTGTATAGTGCCAATCCCTGGATCGGTTCACTGGCACACACAGTACAAAATGATACCAAATATAACTGTGCATCATAAATACAACGAATATGATCCAGAATTTACATTATTTATTCAAGTACACAGCGGAAAACGAATACAAGGTAGATCTCCATCCTCCAAATGTGCCACAGGCGAACAAATGTTGAGTGGAGTCTCGCGACCTATGAACGATCACTCAGATACGATATAACCTGCAACATGAAACGTTGCAGCCACGAATGGTCAATACATTGAATGTATGGCAAGTAGGCTAAAGTGGTTAACAACAAATCTATCAACTACATGCTTATTTGGCCAAGTGGAGTTCAGGCTCATTTGCATAAAGCAATACAACTTTTCCCTACTTTCAAAATACTTTTCTTTCTTCAAAAACAATCTTCTAAGGACATACCAGCATAAACCCATGTAGATACAAGACAGTTCAGCTTTCGTATGCTCCTAAACCCATGTTCACCCATCAAGTTTTAGTAATTAAGAAATAAGGATGAGTGAGAAGTATCATAGCATCAGTATCAGGTCGCTCAAATTGTCTATAACCGGGGACACGGCTAATCGATTAGTTTATACACCCTGCAGGGGTTAGTACACTTTACCCATGTGACTTGGTCAGCCCAGCTCGTACCACCACTCTCATATTGGGTGATGATAGGGAGAAGTCCAAGAAGGAACCATTCGGGAAGTAGCTCCCCAATCCCGACGCGCACTGGTCTAACCTACACTCTCTACATCTCTGGATATGCGGGTTCGAGTTACCACAACCTACTGAGTTCAACCAACCGCCCATTTCATTATTGGCACATGGTTGCACACGAAAGCTTCCAAACAAAGAAACCAATCCTTTCCCAGTGTCCTGGGCGGCATTCCCCACCATAAATACACTCGATGACCCAATCAATGCCATTCCGCCCAGGTGGTTCATTAAAACATGTTGGTTTGTCATTTAGCAAAACATAAGCCTTTCAAAACACATAACTTTTCATGATGTTATTCCCTCCCTCGTCTAAATAGCATAGCTAAGCAATCTACCAATACGATGGCTCATAAACAAGGAATACTAGGGAATAATATGGGTCATAGCATAGCATATACACATCAATTCCTACATATGCAATTCTACAAAAACATCTACAATGCATAGGAAAACAGTAGGACATTTATGACCAAGATAGCACCACTTGCCTTTGTTGTAGATGTAGTCGATTAGATAATCCTCACAATTATAATGGCCTCTTTCGTAATAACCACAATACTTGCAATCATAGTAGTTGCAATCACAGTAGTTGCACTCCTCGCAATCTAACGTTTAAAGCAAACACAACAAACACCATTCAAAAGATTGCAAACATACAACAGTGCAACATTACAAGAAAACAATGATGAACAGATGCATGCATGACAATTTAATGGGTCACAATGGTTGCATTTAGTGTTCTGAACATAATTAGATTACATGATGCATGTGAAAAGTCATTTAATGCACTAAAGCTTTTATTACTAAAGTTGTATCGATTTAATATGGTGTATACCACTTTAATTGAACTAAAGATGTTTATGTCGTATTAAATTGTGAACTAGATGCTACTGGATAGATAATGTAATTTATAGATAGTGGCAATTTGAATCACCTACAAAGGAGTTATAGATATGTTCCTATGATTAAAACACTATTTCAATGGGTTTAAATATTTCTGTATGAATTTCTACTTTAACAGTACCAAATAATTTGTCACGAAATTTCTATGTATAGATATTGTCAATACAAAACCATAGCACTTGGATTCACCCTAATCGGAGTTATAGATCTTTTTGTATGATTTAAATAGTGTTTAATGATTTTAAATGATTCATATAGTTTCTGTTCTCTAAAAATCAAACTAAAATTATATCTGTAATCTCCACGGAATTGTGATTTCAGGGACATATTATTTGTAATTTTCTAAATAGTATTTATTTTCTTATGAATTTATTAATCTAAATAGGCCATTAAACCATTTAAATCTTCACGGCAAAACCTTACAGTAAAATGCTGAACTAATTGCATATTGATGATCTACATGCAACCTGCTTTCCATCGGTATATCATTTATATTTTTGTGACAAGCAATTGATTTACTATGACTTTCATGATTTATAAAGCCATTAAAACTAATTAAACTGCTACAGGTTAAATAATCTGCAAAGGCTAGATCCGACTAGATATTATTAAAGTACATTACAGTAGCTTCAATTTGATATATTATTCATATTTTTCGGAGTTACAGATAATATTCTATGAATTTATTAACCTAAAAGACCATTAAAACTAATTAAATTACTGCAGTAACCACGTACAGTAAAAGTTGGATCTATTCTGATAAGATGATTCTACGTGAAATTATCTTCAATTTGATATATTATACGCAATTTTTGGACGTAGTATGAATTTCTAATGAATTTTACAAGTTAGATCTATAATATGCAATTTTAAATTCGAACGGAATATTCCAGGGAATATTCCGCTGACTGGACAGGTTGACTTTGCATGCTGACTGGGACTAGATGTTGACCTTACGTTGACGTGGCGTTGATGAGGAAGATGACCGGGATGACGACATGGCACGCACCGGTTTGATTGGATCTCGACCGTCTGGATAGAATCCGGTGGCTAGAAGAAGAGATTGACCCGATTTTGACTCACAATAGACAAGAAACAGATTTGTGTTATAGAGACAAATCCGTAGGTCAAATCGAAAAACTCCGAACATAAAAGTTGTGGGGAATCATTATTTCTACCTTCTCACCAAAAGAATTTGGATTTGAAGAAACGAGCGCGAGTACATCTTGGATTTACACCGTAAGATCTGAAATATTGCGATACGAAATTCTCCGGCTGTGGTGGATGAAAAGAGGTGAGGTTTGTCAGGATTGAAAGATTTCAACAATCCCTACAACTTTCGTGTTTTGACCAAAAGCAAACGACGAAGTCTAGATGGGTTAAAAAGCGAAACAAGATTCGGGCATATGTAGATTCGGGATTTCGAGAGGAAAAACTCGTACAGCTGTGGCTCCACGAGTTTATATGAAGGTTTAGGATGGTTTAGAGATAGGCCTTGGAGTAGGAAACAAGTAGAAACAAACGGAAGTCAATTCGGAGTTGTAGATAAAAAGTTATAAGAGTTTGAGTAGAGATAGGTATAGAAAATCTGTTTTCGCACGCTTTTTGGAACAAACCGATCGATCCCACCGCGCGCGCAGTGGCTGGTCCAGTTCGGTCGGCCCGGCTGGGCCAGCCCGTTGAGTTTTTTTTTATATGTACTTGTTTCCCTCATATCTTTTGCATACGAACTCCAAATGACATGATTCTTGTTTTTAAATTTTTCTAAAATCGAGTAGATTATTATAGGATCAAATTTGTAATCTTTTCACTAGTTTGTAAGTAGTGGGTTTATAAATTCTTGTATATTTAATTTTATTTATATCTTTATGTGTTTGTATTTGTTTCATAACTTTTTCATACTAGCTCCAAAAGAGCTCAATTTTGTTTCTAAAATTTTGTTGTATTAATTGGATCTCTTTAGGCTATAATTATCAATAATTTATGCCTTAGCATCAGTGGGTTTTAATAAGTCAATTAATTTCCTTTAGAAACATTTGGGCAAATAAACTATAGGATTTAGATACCAGGATTTGGATTCAGTTTGTGAGAACTTTGCATGGATGAAATGCTTATGAATGCTTCTTGATTTTCATTTTGAAATCTTCCACACCAATTCTACAATCCATAATCAATCCATGCCCTTTTGCCTATATGGCTACTTAGGTCTTAACAAAAGAATGTAAGATTTTGAATTCATGGTTGAGAGGATTTTCTATTCAAAAAGTTTCTTCTCTTTGAGAACTTTGAACATAGTAAAACAATCAATCAAACTTATTTATTTATTTCACATTCCAAAATTAGGAGAATTTTGGGATGTGACACCCACATCTCAAGCTACTTGCTTCCTATGTGAAGGAAATAATCATGTCCCTATCCAATGCCCCATCTATTCCATAGTTGAACAAAGGAAACAAGGTGGAGTGCAACAACAGTTTGTAAACCCTCATGAAGGAACAACTTATATCAAGAAGGATGAAAGCAAAGTCAAAACTATGCACCATAAGGACAAATCCAAAGTGATCACAAAGTGTTGCTACTCTTGTGAAGAGGAAGGTCATATCTCTAGTAAATTCCCCAAGAAGAGGGAAAGATTTCCCACCTTTGTGGTGAAGTATGAAGAGCATGAACTAGAAGAACTCCTAGCTTTGGAGATACCCAAGAAGAAGAAGAAGAAGAAGAAGAAGAAATGCCCCAACCCTAGCAAGAAGGATATTACCCAAGAGCAATGTTACACTTGCAAAGAGATGGGACATTATGCCAATGAATGCCCAGAAAAGAAGAAGAAACAAGGAAACAAACAAGAGGCAATGATACCAAAGGAAAAGAAAGATATCAGCCATGTGATGTGTTTCAATTGCAAAGAACCAGGACATTATGCAAGCAATTGTCCATAAAAGATGAAGCACAAGATAAACAAGCCTATGAAGGATCTTAGCCTTGTCACATGTTTCAAGTATAAAACAAAGGACACAATGCAGATGTTTGCCTAGAGATGTTTCAACAAGATTCCAAGCAAGCCAAGAAGTAATCTAGTTGGAATTTTTTTTAGGGTGGTAGTACCCTAGTTGCTTTGAGCCAACTTGTAACCCCTAGCCTCTCCAAATCTCGGGACGAGATTTATTTTAAGGGTGGTAGCCTGTCACATCCCAAGATTTTCCAAATCTTGTTATGTGAAAAATAAATAAACAAAATAAATAATTGTTGAAATTTAGGGTGAAAAGAAACTTTTGTTTCTAAATGGAAACTTAAAATCCCATCTAGAACAAACTTTGGTTAATGTTTGAATCCAACTAAATTCAAATCAAATGGAATGCATTCTTCATAAATGCATCTAGAAATTGAAACACTTGAGAAATAAACCAAAACCCTAAAACCCTAATGGAAGAAAATCATTTCCAAGTTATCTCCAAGCCTATGGATTTGATCCATATAAAATTGGTCAAACAAACTTTTCAAATTGATCAAGAATGACTATTAGAAATATTATAAAACCATATGAATTGGATTCACTTAATTTGGAGCCATAGATAAAAATTTATGAATTTAGTAAGGTAAGGAAATTGATTTCCCAAAGCTAATAAAGCAACCATCTAGAAATCCATACCAAATGGTGAGCAAATAATCCTAAAGGAATTTAAAAAGATAAACAAATAATAAATAAAGTTATACTAGTTGGAATTACTATTTTTGAATCTTTTAATAAAAAAATATGGTTTTCAAAAGCAATAGGTAGAAATATAAATAAGGATTATTTTAAAGAGCCAAATTTAACCTTGGCCAAGCTTTTGTAATAAAATATTTCTATTTGAGTAAAGGTTCATTTAAATAAAATAATGAGGATTTATTAATATCCATTTTATTAAAGTAAAGACTTTTCCATTTTAAATAAACACTAAAACTTGTTAATTTATTTTAAATAATATTTCCAAGTGTTTTAGTTTTTCAAATGAAAACTACTGAAAAGATTTTGATATTATTTAGATTTCAAAACAGTTTTAAAATAAATTAAAATCTATTTTGAATTAAAGACTATGGGCTATTTATTTAATTATTAATAGATCCGAAAAGAATAAAAGAATTACTCTATTTTGAACTTTGAAATATGTTGATAAATAGAATTAAATTTTACCCAAAGTTTGGTGGTGATTTGAATTCAGATGGAGATTGAAAAATATTATTAAATCTTATTTAATTAAAACATGAGCCTATTTTAAATAATTAAAAGACCCTAAAAATAATAAATATATTATTCTGAATTTGACTTTGTAATGTGCCATTAATCAGTATTTGAGTCTTCACAAAATTTGGCAAAGGTTTGAATTAAAATGAATGTTTAAATTGTTTAAACAAAATCAAAACAGAAAATCAAATGGGAAAAAGAAAAACCATCAGTATAAAAAAAATGGAAAACAGACACAACCCATCTGGCAGCCCACTAAGGCCCAGAAGCCCAGTCCCTCGCACCCCCGAACCGTTTTCTCTTTACTCGGAAACACACCCGCAGAGACACTGATGATTGGACCCCACCTTTTTTCTCTCTCTCTCTCTCGCTGACCGTCCGACCCCACAGAGTTGTTCATCGTTTCCACCCGCGAAGACCACGCCCTGGCCGTTTTCTGCCGATGAATTCTCGCGATAAATTCTCCTAAATGACGCGTTTAATCCTTGCCGTGACCCCGCAGTATTAATCGCCACGCTCTCCTCTTCTCTCTCCCCCAATCCTCACACCACCGGAGCCCCTAGGCTATCAGTATTGCCTGCGACATCACCTCTGTCTCCGACGGCTTTCTCGGCCGATTCCGGCAGCCCCTCGTCGCCCCTCGCCCCCTCGACCACGCTCACTTGCTTCCCACCTCCTGGCGAATCTCCCCGAAGCGCCAGCTCGCCCGCGCGTGCTCTGCAACATCGACAGCGTCTCCATCAGAGCAACGTCGTCGTCTGCTTCAACTCCGGCGATGCCTCCCCGTAAGCCACGTCTCCCCCTCCACCTCTGGATGACCCTCCTACACTCACCACTCTCCCGTGCATCTAACCATGTTTTCCTTTTTCTCTGGCATGCTCTGAAGCCTCGTCTTCAACCTCGCATGAGCACGCCCGACGACTCCATGAACTCCGGCGAGGAATCCACGCCACCACCATGCGCCCCTTGACAAACCGCAAGCACGTTGAGAATCGCCGTGATCTCCTGAACCTGGTGAGCCACTCCTTTTACTCTCTCGCTTCCTGCATCACCAGCACCGCCACAGTCTGACCGCGCGCCGCCACACGTCGCCGCCAGCGCCGCTGCTTAATGGTCAAAGCGATTAGGTCCGTAGGATCTTGATCTGACGATTAGGATAGAAACTAACTCGAAAGGGTAAGCAGTGCTCTGAGCCGTGCGATGTCACTTAGATCCAATGGCACGCATCTGTCGATCCGCACGAAGCGGTACAGACCAATCACAGCACGACGCGTGGCCCTGTCCGTTTGAAATAAAAACAGAAATGTCTATTAGATGATCCAATTTGAAAAATTTATAACTTTCAAACCACACGTCCAAATTTTACAAATTTTATATCAATGGAATCAGCAAGACAAGAAATTTCTGACCATGCAGTTTGTTTAGTAAAATGCTTCTGTTAAATGGATTGTTTTTGCAGAAATTTTGTGTATGCATGTTTAGAATATAAAAATTGTTCTAAAATGATTTTTGAGATAAAACCTTTGGAAAATGGATTGTTTTGAACCTACTGACCATAGAAATCAATTTGTGGTTTCAAAAATATATTTGGTGAAGCAAAAAAATAAACTTTTGATTTAAACCATTTCTAGTCAACGAAAAATAATGATTATTTATTAAAAATGCTTTTGGTAGAAAACCTTTGGAAAATGTTTTGATTTAAACTCTCTAACCCTTAACACAAGTCTCTATGGTTTGAAAACATATTTTGTGAAACCTATAGATTTTTACCTTATTAAAAGCATTTCTTCACCACATAAAATAATACTTTGGTTTAAAAATGGTTTATAGGTAGAATCTTTTTCAATTAGTTTTGCCACTTTATAAAATGACCAATAAAGTGTTTTAGAATGTTTATAACCTATTATAAACCACTTTTGTAAATAAAACAAAGTTTGGCATGCTTGCATGCATTGTTTTGTTGCTATTATTTTATGTGATGTTTTGCTTGAATGGTAGATTGAATTATTGCTTGCTTGATTGAATTGTAGTGATTTGAAGAGTGTGATCATTGCAAAGACACGGAGTGAACTTATACTCTCTACCAAAAAGGTAAGTGATGCTTCATACTTTTTTCCCATTATTTTCACTATGCATTAGTGATATTTCTAAGTAGGACTTGCATGGAATTTTGCTAAGTGTAAACTATGCCATGGGAAATCCTAGTAGCTGAAACCTTAGTAGAATTTCCTAAGTTAAGTTTCCTACTACTATCATGCTTAGCTTAGCTAGTAGAAAACAAGGGTGGAATATATATTCATACTATGGAATATTTCTAAGTCAAGGACTTGTGTTTTGTTTAACAAAACAACTAAGTGAATGAATCACCTGGGTGGAATGGAAGGAATGGTTTATGTTGAGTGGTTCACAAGGCCCATTTCTATGGTTTACCTTGTGTATCTCACTTGTGGATGGCCACCCAGGAACAAAGAGATTTGAGATGTCAAATGTTGAGAAGCTTCAAGTGCAGCCACTTGGCATTATGGGCTCTGCCTGGATCATATAGGTTGCAATAACTTAGCCAAATGGATAGTTGGTGGTAGGGGATTGATAGGTTGGAGCGCGTCCATTCTGGTCTAAGGGAAGGCTTCTGAAAGATCTTGTCTTGGTGAAACCAAGTCTTGTGGGGAAAGTGCACCACCTCTGCAGAGTGTAAAATCTAAGTACTTAGCCATGTCCCTGGTAAAGGACAATTTGAGCATCAATACATGGAAGCTATCAAGAATCTCCTCATCCCAATTTCTAAGTAAAACTTGTGGTTGAACAAGGGATTGAAGGAACACCAATTTCTATTGGGAGATGCCTTGGGTGATTTTGTCAAGCAAAAACTTAATGTTTTCAAATGATAAGGAAAATCTATTTTGAGCAAAGCAAGCCTAAGCTCCACTTAGCCAAATGCATATAGATGATAGACTCCACTATACTACCATAGTATCACTTGCCAATACAATTCAAATCTATTGACCCTTGTGGCTGTAACTTGTTATGTTGCAGGTTTGTTTGATGTTAGTGAAGTTTATTGATTAGGATTACAAGTCTACAACCAACATGTCTGCCTGTGGCACTTTGAAGATGAAGGACTCCATGCTATTGTTATATTCTGCTGCATTGTAATGAGATAGCCAAATGAGCTATGTAATATGTAATAAATTATTTTATTCCTGGTTATAAAGTTGTATTATGACCCTTGTTTCTTGATATTACATCTTGACTGTGGATGCTAGCTATTGATCCAGGGACTAGCATTGTAAACACAGGGATATCTACCTTATTAAAGGTTGGGAACCTTACATAAATACTAGGTGGTTTTCCTCATGTACACACACTTTTAGGATTATGGAATGCCCAAGCATAACACTCCCCCAAAATGGGATAGTCCATTAATCTCTCACACGAGCCAAATAATATATCAAATATAACCAAGTAAGGCTCAAACACAAGAAACACACATACATGGTGTGCCACCTAATCATACACAAATATGCTTGATACCTCAAGATAATTAGGTGGAAATCACAACATGTACAAAAGCATGGAAGGTACAAAACCAACACATGCACAAGGGGGCGAGTAACTTTCCATGTAAATAGTTTAGCATATGTTACCACAAGGAGGAACATTGGAAATATAATATAATCAAGATAATCCAAATGGCTTGGCTTGAAAATAATAATTGATGAAGATCCCTCAATTCTTCATAATGTATCCAAGTCTCCAATGCCCTCCAAAACACACCTATTGATCAAGTTTTGGCTTGTTGGTCCCCAACCAAGTTGGGACCTAAGAGGTTAGTCACAATAGGCTTGGCAACCCAAATGGTTCTTTTCTTGACACCACATTGAGCACCAACAAATTTGGCAAACACATTGCCAACCTCATCCTTACGAAGTGAATAAGCATCATCAATCAAGATAGGATGGGATGAGGAGATACCAATAGTGCATGAGGAAGAAATGTGCCCCTTCTCGTGGCATATGTAGCAAGTTCTACTCTTGCCATCTTTCTTTTTGGATGAATAAACAACTTGAGGAAGAGCTCGAGTAGTCCTCTTAGGAAGAGGCCCATTAATGACTTGAGGTGGAGCTTGAGGCCGCTTCCCTTGTTGCTTCACACTAAGAGGCTTTTTCTTCAATGGGCAAGATCTAACATGGTGCCCTTCTTCCTTGCACTTGAAGCAAACAATGTTGGCCGGATTCTTGACTTGATCTTGGTCATTGTTCTTGTTGTCCTTGTGCTTCAACTTGATAGTGGACTTGTTCTTGATATTGGAGTTGAATCCAAGCCCACTCTTGTCATTGGGGGATTTTTGCACACTCAAGATTTTGTTGAGTGTGACCTTCCCTTGATGACCCTTTTTCAAGTCATTCTTCAAAGAAGTGACTTGAGCCTTGAGCCTTCTGATTTCCTCTACATGGTTAGTTTCAACAAGAACACTAGAGGAAGTAGATGCTACATTGTTAGAGCAACAAAGCACGGAATGTAATTCATCACGAGATATATCATGGTTGTGAGAGGATGAACTACAAGGACTAGCACATGGCAATATAACATTTGGAATAGATGTAGTGCTAATGTCCACATGAGGCCCACTAGATGTTACCTTTGAGACGATGGCCTCATGAGCTAACTTTAGCCTACCATGGGAGACTAGAAGATCCTCATGCGAGCTTGAGAGCTTAACATGACTTTCTTCTAATTTCCCATAGTTGCTAGTTAGCAAAGCAAGTTGAGCCTTTAGCTCAACATTCTCCTTAAAAATAGATGCTTCACAAGAAATAGAGTTAGTAGCACAAGCATCATTATTATTAGCAAGAGGTGAGGGCAACTTGTCAAGCTCTTTTAAATATGAAGCTTTAAGTTGCTCATGTGACTCGGTGAGTTTGATGAGCTCCCTCTTAACGACCCGAGAGCCATTTTCGAGGTGCTTAAAATCCTCAACAAGTTTAGCATAAGCAACTTCAAGTTCATCATTTTTAATCTTGAAGGAGTTAGCCACCGCAAGTTCTCTATCATGGTATTCCTTTACTCTAGATAATTCTAGAGTAAAAGTCTCCTCAAGAGATTCTTTGGTGGTTTGTTCTTCTTCAAGGGAGTCCTTTAGTTGTGCAACTTCATTAGCATACTCACGCTCAAGTGCAAACTTTTCATCAATTAAGTTTTATTGCTCCTCAATAAGATCATTGCCTTCTATGGCACAATTCAAGATTTCAAGAAAGTTGGAGGAAGCAATTTTATTTTTGAAGAGAGCACTATAGACAACCTCTCCCATTTTCTTAATAGATGTAATATCATACTTACCTCTATAATCATCATTATCATTCTCAACCTCATCATCATCATGAGATACAATGGGATTTAAAGAGGTTACCTTTGTTCCCTTAGCCATAAGGCACATGTGAGAATCGGAGGAAGGTGATGATGAGATTGCACTTGTAGCTCTCTTCAAGACATTTTCTTGGCCCATAGAATATTCATTTTCCTCTACATGGTTATCAACACAAGCACTAGAGGAAATAGAAGCATTTTTATCATGGCAACAAGACAACATGAGCATATCATCATGAGATTTATTCAAGTCATTTATACATGATATGCAAGGACTATTAACACAAGCATGTGAAGAATTTTGAGTGCTAGAAGTGTTAAGGTCCAAAGATAGATCATTGCAACTAGATAGATATGAGGGATTACAAATAGTGAACACACTATCCATATTGCAATTTCTATCACCATATCATTTACTTGTGAAAAGTCACATGTTGGTGAAGTGGTAGAGGATGAGAACTCATCTCGACCGGAAGTGGAAGCAACACAATCATCCTCAATAATGTTGGACTTGCTATATTTATCTTGAAGCTTGGTCCATATCTCACGAGCGCTTGAATAAGGCATGATAGAAGAAAGAACTACATTGCTCACAACATGCAAAAGAACTTTAGTAGCTAGAGCATCTATATGAGAGTTCAACTTCTCCTCTAAAGATTTGTTTTGGGTATCCATAGGAGTAGAGAAACCCACATATAGATATCCCTCGATAATTGGGTGAATTTCTCGAAATAAATTAAGCATGTGAATTTTCCAAACATCATAATTTGTGCCATCGAATGTGAGCGTGTCCTTCTGCACTAATCCCCTAGCCGTCATCTTTACTCTCAAGGCGGTGAAGCCTAAAATGAGAGACCGTGATCTGATACCAATTGAAAGGATACGGATGTCTCCTAGAGGGGGGTGAATAGGCGATTAAAACTTTTCCTAGAGTGGCTCAACAAAGGCGGAATAAAACTAGTGTTTACTTTGTAAAGCACAACCTAGAACAACTAAGGTTCACCTATGTGCACCAACAACTTATGCTAAGCAATACAAGCAACAAAGTGATAGCAAGATATATATTACTTCAAGCACGAAGGCTATCACAATGTAAAGTGCATAAGTAAAGAGCTCGGGTATAGAGATAACCGAGGCACGCGGGGGCAATGATATTTTACCGAGTTCCTCCCAACATGGACTACGTCTCGTTTGGAGATGGGTGGTATCAAACCACCAACGCCACAAAAGTCCTCCCTTATTCTCCGGTGAATCTCACCCCAATGGGATCAATCCACACTTCCACTATCGGTGCACTTGTCGGTGGCAAACCGAAACCTCTCACAAGGTTGGGGCACTACTCCACAACTTAATTGGAGGCTCCCAACAAACGCCACCAAGGCCACAACCTGCAACACCAACAAACCGTCTAGGGTTCCAAGAACCCAAGAGTAAAAAGCTTCTCAACGTTCACTCACCAAATCCTCCGGGGAGAACTCAAACCGATGCACCAAATGCAAATGGCAAGAACACAAGTAGTGCTCAAATCCTTCTCTCCCAAATTCCACCAAAGCTACAAAAGCTTCTGGACCAGCCTCCGGACCGCCCATCTGAATGACCAGGGCCATCCAAGACCCAATAAGACCAAATACTCCAGTCTTCCAACACCGGAGGCTCCGGACTGAGGAAACACTGGAGACTCTGGGTAGCCTCCGGACCTGGCTCCGGACCCCCATACAGTATGTCCCAGCCCTGATTCTGAAGTCACCACCGGAGATACATCCGGAAACTCCAGACCACACCGGAGACTCTGGTCTAGGCAGACCGGAGACTCCGGTCTGGACCAAATAAGAGGCAAACTTCAAATGGCGATATCTAGAGTTTGGAAACTCCGATTGACCCGAAATCAATTTTGTTGGAAAGAGGACAACAAGGGCTACCCAACAAAAAGTGAAATATTGGATACCACCAAGATAGAACATTTCATGTATTATAATGTGAGATACCTCTCTTGGTGAGAAACCGTAAAACCTCAAAGATCAAAAACGCAATATGATATAAAAGGGAAATCCGTTTTTGATGAACTAGAGCTTGTTATGAATATTACCACAATCTCTAGAACCTCACATGGATAAGATCCAAATAACAACCAAATATGATGTTGCAAGTATGCAAGGGTTTGAGCTCTCTCCAAATGATGTGACCGAATTACTCATTCGAGAGCCCCTCTTGATAGTATGGTTATCTATCCTAAACCTGGTCTCCTACACACAACAAGAGACCGGCAAAAGGGAAAACCTATCAAGATTATACCTTTGCCTTGAGCATTCCACTTGAGTTCGATGTAGACGATCTTGCCCTTCTCAAGATGGAATGCCTTTCTTAATTCCTCATCATCGACCTTGCATATTGAGCTTGCACAACATATATTCTTTGGATTTCATCGACCTTGAAGCCAACACATGCTCCAAGCGATGCCAATGGACAAATCGTACAAGTATACCTTAATACACACTTTAGTCCATAAAGATTGTCATTAATTACCAAAACCACACATGGGGGCCCAACATGTTCTTTCAGCCTCCTCATGAGTTGGTTGAGTTGAAGAAGCAACTTGAAGAGTTAGAGGGTCTAAGATACATTCAACCTAGCACATCCTCTTGGGTTTGCCCTACCATCTTTGTAAAGAAGCGGGATACAAACATTCCAAGATTGGTGGTTGATTACCGTCCACTCAACGCGGTGACAATCAAGAATAAGTACCCACTTCCCCGGATAAATGACCTCTTTGATCAATTAAGTGGTGCCATTGTCTTCTCCAAAATGGATTTAAGATCAGGGTATCATCAAATAAGGATCAGAAAGGAGGATATCCCAAAGACAGCATTCACAACTCGTTATGGTCTTTACGAGTATACAGTGATGTCCTTCAGGTTGACCAATGCCCCTGCCACATTTATGAGGCTCATGAACTCCGTCTTCATGGAATATCTTAACAAGTTCGTCGTGGTATACATTGATGACATTCTAATCTACTCCAAGGCCGAAGAAGAGCATGTTGAACATCTACGTTTGGTATTAACTAAACTTCGTGAACATCGCCTCTACGCCAAGTTTTCCAAATGTGAGTTCTGGTTACAAGAGATCATCTTCCTTGGTCATGTTGTGTCTGCAAGTGGTGTTGCTGTCATACCAGATAAGGTTCAGACCATTATGGAATCGCAGTCACCTACTTCAGTCAAGGAAGTCTGAAGTTTTCTTGGAATGGCTGGATATTACCGCTGATTCATTGAGAACTTCTCCAAGATATCCAAGCCTATGAATGATCTTAAGAAAGATAATAAGTTTGAATGTTCAGAAAAGGCAGAAGAAA
This sequence comes from Avena sativa, assembly GCA_916181665.1. Classification (NCBI taxonomy): domain Eukaryota; kingdom Viridiplantae; phylum Streptophyta; class Magnoliopsida; order Poales; family Poaceae; genus Avena; species Avena sativa. The sequence continues at coordinate 130,729,421 of OV702297.1, forward strand.
GCTTCCAAGCTTTGAAAACCAAGCTAACCACCGCTCCTGTGGTTGTCCTTCCAGACACAAGCAAGGACTTCGTCATCTATTGTGATGCTTCTCTCCAAGGGCTCGGTTGTGTGTTGGTGCAAGATGGTCATGTAGTGGCCTATGCTTCTCGGTAGATGAAGCCACATGAGAACAATTACCCAACCCATGATCTCAAACTAGCTGCTGTTGTTCATGCTCTGAAGCAATGGCGACATTACCTCATCGGTAACCGTAGAGAACTTTACTCGGATCATCAAAGTTTGAAGTATCTCTTTACCCAGCCAGATCTGAATCTCAGGCAAAGACGATGGTTGGAACTCATCAAAGATTATGATTTGGGTCTCAACTATCAACCTGGCAAAGACAATGTCGTAGCTGATGCGCTAAGTCGGAAGTCTTATTGCAACAATATGATGATTTCACAAGCCCAACCTGCTCTCTACGAGGAAATCAAGCGTCTTAACCTTGAAGTAGTTCCTTGTGGATTCCTTGCTAACCTTGAAATAAAATCTTCTCTGGAGGACCAAATCAAGGAAGCTCAAAATCAAGATGATGAAGTTACCAAGATTAAAGAACATGGTGCAAGCGGTGAAGCTAAATGTTTCTCCGTCAATGATCAAGGTATTCTATACTTTAGTAACCATCTAGTGGTTCCAAACAGTCGGAAAATCAAAGATCTAATCCTACTAGAAGCTCATGAATCCCCTCTGTCTATCCATCCTGGTGGTACCAAGATGTACCGAGATCTCCGTCAAAGATTCTGGTGGAGTGGAATGAAACCAGAAATCGCTCGCTTTGTTGCAGAGTGCGGCGTTTGCCGTCGTGTGAAGGCTGAACACCAAAGGCCTGCTGGACTTCTACAGCCGTTGAAAATCCCTGAGTGGAAATGGAATGAAATTGGTATGGATTTCATTACTAGACTCCCAAAGACAGAATCTGGACATGATGCCATATGGGTAGTTATTGATCGACTATCCAAAGTTGCTCACTTCCTTGTTGTTCGGGAAAGCATTACTGCAAGCCAGTTGGCATAGCTATATGTATCCCGGATCATCGTTCTTCATGGTGTTCCCAAGAAGATTATATCTGATCGTGGAAGCTTGTTCACTTCCAAATTCTGTGCTAGTATCCAACAAGCAATGGGAACTCAAGTTTCCTTCAGTACAGCTTATCATCCTAAAACCGGTGGTCAAACTAAAAGAGTGAATCAAATTCTTGAATACATGCTCAGAGCGTGTGTCATATCCTTTGGAAAGAACTGGGAGAAATGTCTTCCTTTTGTAGAGTTCTCCTACAACAACAATTTCAATCCAGTTTGGGCATGGCACCTTTCCAATTCCTGTATGGGAGAACATGTCGAACACCTCTGAACTGGATAGAAACCAGCGAAAGACAATTATTTGGTCCGGACATGATCCAAGAAGCAGAAGATCAAGTTCGCATAATTCGAGGGCATTTGAAGGCCGCTCAATCTCTTCAGAAGACCAACTACGATCGTCATCATCTTGATGTTCATTATGAAGTTGGTGATCAAGTCTACCTCCGGGTCACTCCTCTGAAGGGTGTCCATCGATTCGGTATCAAAGGCAAATTGGCTCCTCGCTACGTTGGTCCCTTTCGCATTCTCTCCAAGAGGGGTGAGCTTGCCTACCAATTGGATCTACCTTCATCTTTTCCATAGGTTCATGATGTCTTTCATATGTCTGAACTCAAGCGTTGCTGCAAAGATCCCATTCGTGGTGTGGACCATGAAACTTTGGATCTCCAAGATGATCTAACCTACCGAGAATACCCTATTCGTATTCTTGATGAAACCGAGCGCAAGACTCGTCATCAAACCATCAAGTTCTTGAAAGTTCAATGGTCTCATCACTCTGAGTCAGAAGCAACCTAGGAACGCGAAGATCGTCTTCGATCTGAGTACCCTGCCTTCTTTTCTAAAACCTAGGAATCTCGGGTCGAGATTCTTGTAACTGGGGTAGATCTGTAACATATCACCTTTTGTGTAATATTAATAAAGACATGTTTGAGCATTGCATGCATGCATAATAGTTGCACTTTGGTTAAATCAAATAAACATAAGCAAAACCCTAATTTCTTTCCCTCTCAAAACCATTCAAATGGTTTTGTATTTTGAAAACTAACCAAAATAAAGGAACCCAAAATGAATAAAAAGGGTCCCACACTATTTTATATACTTTATAAAAAGTTTCTGTAATTTTGAAATACTCAAAAGATTTTCGAATTTGAAAATACAAATAGATAAATAAAAAACAGAAATAGAAAAGGTTTTTGAAATAAAAATATAACTAACCTAGCTAATGGGACAAGCCATTCTCTCCCCTCTCTCTCTCTGCCGCCCACCGCAGCCAGCAGCCAGCCACCCGGGGCCCAAGACGGCCCAACCGTCCCGCGTACCCCTTCGTCGTGTTTCCCGTCGTCTTCCTCGCCGACGGATGCAGCGAAGCAGCTCGCTGTCGAGCGCTCATCGCTGGCGTGCGCTGTGATTCGCGCCGCCGCCCGCCGTCGTCTACAAGACCCTCTGCCTTGCCAAGGATGAACCCTAGAACATCATTTCCTCTCCCCTCTTCTCCCGCACGCAAACCCTAACCCTAGAGATCACAGACGCCATCGAGCCCCGCCGTCTCCGGCCGCCCCGAACCTCGTCGTGGCTCCGGGAAGCTTCGCCTCACCGTGGTGAGCAACCTCGCAGAAGGAATCGACACGAGAAGCTCCCAATCGTCAACAAGGACATCGCCTTCCCGAGCTCAGGCCACCGCTTCCTCCCTCGATTCCGACATCGCTCGTGCTTGCCTCGCCTCACCGACACCACCGTCGTGCTCCTGGTGAGCCACCGATGCTCAAGCACCTTTTCCCTTCCTCTCTCTCCCTCTGTATCTTCCTCCCCGCGAGAGCCTGACGCCACCGCCGCTCGTCGTCGTTGCACCGTCGTCCCCAATGACCATTTCAAGGTGGCGCCGCCACTATCTTGCTCCCCGTGACGCCCTCTTTCTAACCCCCACAACCATGCATCCAGGCGCGCTCAGAATCGGTGGATCGAGCATCGATCTGAGGGTGAGCACCATTGCTAACGTCAGCCTGACATCAGCATGATGCAATAACCATATTTATGTCATTTAAAAGTTTTCTGTAATTATTTTATTAAATGGAAAATGTATGACAGGTGGGCCCTGCCTGTCAGGGTTTTAATCATTTCTATAAATGTTTTCTAAAATTAATAAAAGTCTGACATGTGGGCCCAAGTTTGGAAATTATTTTATTTATTCCAAAAATGATTTAAAATGAATTAAAATTTGATAAATTCATAACTAATTCATTTTAAATCAGAAAAATAAAAATAATATACCAAAATGATCAGAAAGATGAAACCTATCTAACTAAGCTATAATAATACATTGTTAATCAACTTTGATGGCAAGTTTAATTAGAAGAAACATTTGAATCCCATAGGTGATTCCGAAGATCCCCTGTTCTAGGGTTTGGATATCTCGGACCCCCTTTTAAATGACCAAACATGTTCTAGGGTTCTTTTCAACACCATTTAACTTGCCATATCATCCATATTGTATGAGCATTGCACATGCCATGTGTTGAGTGTTGCTTTCTCTTTTCCGGTGATTGGTTCTCGCGAATAGGAACCAAACCCGAAGCTGAAGTCAACGCCACTGAAGAGCAGTATCAGTCCAACAACGGACAAGGCAAGCGAAGCCCCACTCATTCATATGAATCCTATGTTTACAAAGTATTTAATTCTTTTATCAGTAGATAGAGTAATCCTATCTGATGCATGGTTTCCTTTGCAAACTATACTACCTGATCCACGGATCCTAGCATAACTAGGTTTTGGCTTATGAGCATCGCTAGTGCCACAGTTTAGTCAAGCTTAGCCATGCTTAGTGGTCTGATGTTGATCATTCATGTGATGCACCGGAGATGCGAATGAATCTAGTATGGTAGGATGTTGTGATGTGATCATATATGAATGATAAACATGCTAAGGCTTGTATGGGAGGCCACGTGGGTTGTGGTTTTTGTAGTTCCATACCTGCCACCCTTAGGACCTGATGTTCTCGCCTCTTGAACCAAGACGAGCGTACAACCACACGGGGGCCTGGAAACCCCCTCAACTCACTAACTTGCCTAGTAGATTCCATGAGTCCCATAGTTTGGGCTTTCCATTCGACATACGCATATTGTTTGTTCTTGAATGGAGGTGAAGGAGGTGCATTCATAACTGGTAGGTAAGCGTGGCCAGGAATAAGATATGCTCAGCATCCGTAATCTTGAACCCCGCACACATCATTAGGGACCAGCTTCGGGACTTGACCTGTTACAGTGGCATCTCCCTAGTGCGTGACTCATGGTCTCGGCGAAAGCAAGGTAAAGGTCATGGTCAACCACTCTCTGCCGGCCTTCCAAGGAAGAGGGCTAAAAATTAGGCATTAAGAATCAGTTGGTACGTGTGGGTAAAGTTGTGCACCCTGCAGGGTTATTAATCTTTTCGAAAAGCGGTGTCCACGGTTATGGATGACTTGGGAACGGATTCTGTGATCATAGAAAACTATAACCGAATGATAAAACTTGTCAACTAATTTGAGATCCGGAGTACTTCCTCGGGGTTGTTGAGGGGGTAGTCCGGGAAGAGAGGTTCAGTTGATGATGGTACTTGGTAGAAATCAAAGATGATTCTAAGAGCTAGAGGTTGAAGTCTTCTTATCCCCTTTTGAAAATGATCTGACTGGACGAGTTTCTTCTCCCTGTTGTTTGGAAAACAAAAGATGGCTTTATGCAAAATAACTCCACTAGCCATAAGTCTTGTGGAGTACACCATGTACTTAGCCTTGCTTCGTTGATGTTTTCTACAGATGAAGCTACTCCAACTGAAGGTGGTTTCTACATCGAAGTCGACGAGTAGTTGGGGTTCCCGGGCAGCATCCTGGATCTATGGAAGGGTCGCTACTTCTGTTTATGGCCTCTTAGGCCCTTCGTTAAGTTTGTTGTTTAGAACAACTTGTTTGCTTCTGTTGTTTGATGTAATGATGGGTCTGTGACCCTGGTTTGTGTAATTGGTTTGTAACTCTCTTAAGAGTTTACTTTATTAATGTATGGTTTGTATGTTCTGTAATGTTACCGATCTTTCCCTATGCATTTTGGAATTTAGGTTAGGCTTATATCCGATGAGAATCTGGTATTTGTCTATCCCTGATCCCGGGTCGTGACACAAGGAGAAGGCGGTGGCAACTATACGGTGGGAACTATACGGCCGGAGAAAATGTTCCCGTTGTATAGTTGGTCGTTAAAGCTTCTGGATGCCTCCCTCGTTTGCTTCCAAATAGATACTTGCTTGTTTTTGCCTGAATATTGTGTTTATGTTGTTAAACCCTTCTGTTGATGTTCAGAACCTGAAACACACATTAAAAACCAAGTTTTCTTTGCTGCCGAAGTATTAGCGTTAGGTAAAGCTAGAAAACCATTAAATCCAGACAAAAACCATAAAAAATGTGTCGAATCTCACAACTATCAGAAGTCATGACAATACACCACTAAGATCTTTGGTTGGTAGCATGGCCAAAAGGCTCAATTTTATCTTATTGTATATTGATAAAATTCAACCACAAACATATCAAATACATCATAACTATCACGAAGGGAAGAATATATAGTTGGAATCTATTGCAAAATGAAACAAGTATCACAAGGAAAGAATAAAATTTGAAAATGATCAATTTTTCACGTGAGAGTACTTTGAGGAAACAATAGGCAATATAATTGCTAGATTGACATATTTGGGATTGGTGAATTATGAGTATGATTTTGTATAGTCCCAATTGTATGAACTCATCTCAACTTACTCATATATGCAATAAAGAGTCTTATTTAAGTCCAAAGAAAGAACCACAGCAACTGCAAATACATAAAATTCATGCCAAGATGTAACCTACCATAGGTTGGAAGATGATATGTATGCATGAATAAGAGATACTTGTTACCGAGATATCATTGGTGTGATGAAGTAGATAGGAGCTTGTTGGCCATCCTAGCTTTTCTCTAATTTTATTGAGTCAATATCTACTTTATGAAAGAGACACGCATCCAATGTATCTCCAATGTACCTAAAAACAAAATTCAAGTAAAATATGGTCCCCAAACTTATTGGGTCCAAAGTAGTTAGACAACTACAATACATAGGAGAGACTCCACATAAATATGTGCATATTGATATGAAATTAAATTTCATGCACATCTTAGCCAATGGGATTTGGTGGAGTTTCCTAAATATATTGGATCAAAGAAAGCAAGCATGCCATAATATAAACATGTAGTAAATATGCATGCACAAGACTTTCAAGAACCAAAAAAGAGATATAATTTGAACAAAAACACCAAGTAAACCGAGATGATACACACAAGAGTGTGACATGACAAAAGGTCTCCAAATTGTATCAAAAATCAATTCAACACATGAAAGATCACAAGTTCAACAAATGAACTAGAAAAGGTCCAAAGAGCAAAATATAGACACAAACACAAATGCTCAAGGGGTTATCTCATTCTAAAAGGTCAACACATGAAACAAGGAATGAGACAAAACCAACTCCCAACAAGAGCAAGGTTCCAACAAATAAACCAAACTTTCCACACTTTTCATGATGGCATAAAATACCAAAATGAAAATATGAAACTTCCAAGCACATAAAACATGATATGGAACAAAACAATAAGCATAAATATGAGTGTTCTAAATACTATAGGGGAGCTCCCCCATGGAGATTGCATTATGTAGGATTTTCTTTTTGAATGCAAAATGCACACAAATGGGATCATCACTAGTACCTACATTAAGTAAAACACATGTGGATACCAATGAAATAAAAGGATCCACAAGAGGCAAGGAAAGCCTGGGAGACAACACAAAACATTTTCTTGGCAAGAGATAGTACAGGATTAAGCAAAGGCCAATGTGAATATGATCAATACATTCTACCATAAATCTAGTACTAATTGTCCAAGGACAAGAATTATTGGGAATAATCTTCCTGAGGTAGTTCACATGAATATCCAATATCATATTCACACAAAGAAGCATATAATAAAGTATAAGAATTAAGCTTGATGCTTAGAAAGAGATTCTTGGTAGCTTCCAATAGTCACACAACCACTAGTGATTAGAGTAATTTGAAGCTAATGGTTTCCATGAGGATATAGGGATGCATGTATGAGGAAACACATACCAAGAACCATTCTCACCAACAAGATCCAAAAGATGAGAAATAAAGGCATTTAAGCAAATTTGAACTTGTTTAAGCAAATGTGTCACATAGGATGTAGATAATTATCAATATCAATTCTAAGTGACACAACCTCGAATTTTCACATTCTCTAGGATTGTAATATGCACTTAGGATATGACTCCCCCATAATGTGATACAACCATAAAACGCAACACGAGGCAAAATGATACAAATAGAGATAATTAATGGACATTATAGAACTTAAATTTCTCATGAGAATCATACCACATAGAGACTAGATAATATTGCAATATCACATTAGGTGCCACACCATGTACATGATTAGGTGACACACCATGTACATTTTGTGGTATTCCTCATGTACACACATTTTTAGGATTTGTGGAATGCCCAAGCGTAACACTCCCCCAAAATGGGATAGTCCATTAATCTCACACAAGGGCCAAATAAGATACCAAATATAATCAAGAAAGGCTCAAACACAAGAACACAAATGTACATGGTGTGCCACCTAATCATCCACAAATATACTTGATAATTCAAGATAATTAAGTATAAAGCACAACATATACAAGAACATGTAAGATACAAAACCAACACATGCACAAGGGGGCGAGCAACTTTCAATGTAATGAGTTAAACACATGTTACCGCAAGGAGGAACATTGGAAATATGATAGAGGCAATATAATCCACATGACTTGGCTTGACAAAAATAATAGATGAAGATCCATCGGTTCTTCATGATGTAGGCAAGACTCCAATGCTCTCCAAAACACACCTATTGATCAAGTTTTGGCTTGTTGGTCCCCAACCAAGTTGGGTCCTAAGAATTTAGTCACAATAGGCTTGGAAACCCAAATGGTTCTTTTCTTGACACCACATTGGGCACCAACAAATTTGCCAAGCACATTGCCAACCTCATCCTTAAAAAGAGAATAAGCATCATCAATCATGATAGGTTTGGATGATGAGTTACCAATGGTGCATGACAAAGAAATATGCCCTTTCTCACGACAAATATAGCAAGTTCTTCTCTTGCCATCTTTCTTTTTAGATGAAGCAACAACTTGAGGAAGAGCTTGAGTCTTCTTGGGTGGAGGCCCATTTCTAACGAGAGGTAGAGCTTGAAGCCGCTTCCCTTGTTGCTTCTTGCTAAGGGGATTCTTCTTCAATGGGAAGTTCTTGACATGATGCCCTTCTTCCTTACACTTGAAGCAAACAATGTTGGCCAGATGCTTGACTTACAATGACAAGAACTTACAATGAGGTACCCCATTGGCGGTTCTCTATGATACACATATACTTACAATCACAAGAACTTACTGGTAAGTAAAGTTGAGTAGCATGAGGAACGGCCCTCGTACTCAAGGGACGTGAGGTTGCCAACTTATGATTTGTCAAGAATATACTCCATATTTTGTTCACTTTAACCTTAATCACTTCAAGATTCTTATGATAGGGGCAATGAGAGCTGAAAGCTAACAAGTACCATAATTTTTGGAAGCTCATTATGAAACTTGAAATCCCTGCTTCCCTGTGAAGGGCCATTCTTCCTACTTTTATATTGAGTCTCCACCTTCTATCTTTATGCACCAATTAGGAGAGCATAGTTGTCATTCTTAGTTCTATTTGCATTGTCCCAAAACTTATTGATTGATTCATAATGTTGATATTGCTTGTTCTTGAACTATTTGTATCTAGTCATCCTTATGAACTTTGAAGGTGTCCTATGCATTTATGTTTTGCTATTCCATGAGGGACAAGATGAATACCACTATGCTATGTTTTCTATATGTGAAACAAACAAACGTCTTTCAATGCATTGTTATTCATGATCTTTGTTTGTATACTTTCATGTTGCAACATAGTTACTTTGTCTTATTGTTAGAAATTCATCTTTCATGCTCATGTTTAGAGTACTTTGATCCCATTTTTCAATGCTGTAAAAATGGTATGATCAAGATTGTGATGGTGCATGTCACCTCAAAAAGTATTATTTTTATCACTTACCTACTCAAGGACGAGCAGGAGTTAAGCTTGGGGATGCTTGATACGTCGTAAACGTATCTATAATTTTTGATGTTCCATGCTTGTTTAGTATCAACTTTTCTATGCTTTGTCTACACTTTGAGGTATTTTTATACATTTTCTAGGACTAACCTATTAACAAGATGTCGCAGTGCCAGTTGCCTTTTTTCTATTGTTTTTGGTTTCAGAAAAGCTAGTAAGGTAATATTCTCGGAATTGGATGGGACAAAAGCCAAAGACAATATTTTACCAGAATGAACATAGAGACCGAAGGAGGACCACGAGGATGCCACACCCTAGGGTGGCGCCCTCCCCCTAGGGTGCGCCACCACCTAGTATGGGCGCCTCGGGTGACCCTGCCTTGCCTCTTCGCCTATAAAAGCCCCCGATGCCAAAACCCTAGGCACCCGATCAGATCTCCACGAAACAGTCTGTAACCACCGCCCCCATCATCCCTATATCGGGGAGATCTGAAGATCTTCCCGGCACCCTGCCGGAGGGGAGATATCATCTCGGAGGCCTTCTTCATCACCATTCCAGCCTCCGGTATGATGCGTGATTAGTTCACCCTTGGACTATGGGTCCATATAGTAGCTAGATGGTTGTTTCTCCTCCTTTGTGCTATCATGTTTAGATCTTGTGAGCTCCGTTCATGATCAAGATCATCTATTTGTAATCATACATGTTGTGTTTACAGGGATCCGATGGATATTGAGATGCTATGTCTTATTGATTATTGATTCTATCATGTCTGTGTTGTTCGTGATCTTGCATGATCTCCGTTGCTAGTAGCTATCTTGGCCAAGTAGATGCTAGGGACTCCAAGAGGGAGTATTTATGCTCGATAGTGGGTTCATGCCTCTAGTAATCTGGGGAAGTGACAGGAATCTCTAAGGTTGTAGTTGTGTTGTTGCTACTAGGGAGAAAACAACAATCTTTTGTTCATGGAACAATTGTATTTTTTACTTTACACACATTTCTTAATGCAATTATCCGTTGCTTGCAACCTAATACTGGAGGGGGTTCGGATGATAACCTAAAGGTGGATTATTAGTCATAGATGCAGTTGGATGGCGGTCTATGTATATTGTTGTAATGCCCAGTCAAATCTCATAAAAAATCATGATGTCTAGTATTTGCATTGTTATGCCTTGTTCAGTACTGTAAATTGCCCCGCTGTAATTTGTTCATCCAACATGTTATTTATCTTAAGGAGAACACCTCTAGTGAACTGTGGACCCCGGTCCAATCTTTACCATTGTTACATCATCTACTGTTATTGTTTACTTTCTACAAGCAAGCATTACCTTCCACACTATACGTATAATCCTTTGTTTTCAGCAAACCAGTGAGATTGACAACCTCACTATAAGTTGGGGCAAAGTCTTGAGTTTGTGTTGTGCAGGATTCCAAGTTGTTAGCAACACCTTGGAGTTTCTTCCTTGATCCTACTAGTTCAATAACCTTGGTTTCATAACTGAGGGAAGACTTGTTGCTGTGCTCATCACACCTTGCTCTTGGGGTCTCCCAACGAAGCTCTGCAATTGACTGAGCCACGTCAAGATTTTTCTAGCGCTGTTGCCGGGGAGTTAAGGACAGATTCACAAGGGAAGTCTTTCACAACCACTCTCTTTACTTTGTTTTTGTTTTTCTTAATTCGTTTTGCTTTGTTTTGCTTGCTTATTTTTATCAAAAAATTACAAAAAAATAGTTTCTTTTGGTTTGCTTTTTCTTATGAAAAACATAAAAAAATAGTTCTTCCTATAGTTGTCACCTTGCTCTAGCTCACCATGTTGATCCCTAAGTTCACCCTGAAAGACCTTTCAATAGGTAGTGGCTCTATAATTGGGAAAGAAAATATTGAAGAATTCTTTAATCATATTAGAAAACATGAGGATATTGAGGATAGATCCTTAGTAGAACTTGCTCCTAATTATGAAATTGTTGCAGCTTCTTTAGTTCATATGTTGGAGGCTAGGTTTGTTAACCTTAACCCCATGATGCAAATAATGTTTTTAAACTTAAAGAAAATGAGGATGCTGAAAAGAGAGATTTTATTCTAGAAACTTTGCTAAAAGAGTTCAATGATGTTTCTAAAGAAGCTAAAAAGGTATTTGATCATTTTAATATGCTAGGCTCATGTGTAGATGTTATGGGTACATTAGAAAAGTTGGATAAAACCAAACCCAATGGAGAGGAAATTAAAATACCCATACCTTTTAAACTTGTAGGAATGCATGAAGCCTTGGAAAAATAATTGATTGAATTGCTCCTGAAAACCCATTTGATGAAAGTAGTGAAACCAAGAGTGTTGAGAGAGGATCCTATATAATTCATTTGGATGAGATACCTTTCCTAGTTGAAGAAATTTTGAGTATTTATCTTAATGCTTCTTCATTTGAAAATACTTGATTCTTGCTTCTTGTGCCTAACTTAAAGGCGTTAAAGAAAAGTACTTCTTGGAAGATAACCCAATAGTTTTATTGAGTCTTGGTAGTGTAATAAACTCTCCTTATCCTTTTTATTTGATTTTTGTGCCAAGAATAAGCTCTAATGAGAGACAAGTAAGATTTGGGGAAGTTGCTGTCCCGAAACAGATTTTTGTATTTCACTATAAAAATTCGTGAAAAATCTCTGTATGTTGGATTGAGTTGTAATTGTCTGAGTAAATGACCCAGGTTGTTATCTAACTTTCATTATTTCAACACTTTTCTATTTTAGCAACAGAAGGTCTTCGAAAAAATCGTTTTTTACCTGTTGGTCTGTTTTGACAGATTTCTGTCATTATTTGCATTTGCCTCTTTATCGGTTTCTTTTTGAGTTCTTCTTGATCACTTGAGTTTTTTAAAGGAATTTCTAAAGTAGCTTGTGGTTTTAGTGAAAGTTTTGCTGTGTTGAAACTAAACCCCAAGGTTTATTATCTTGAATGCACTAATGTTGCTAATGAAGATTGTGTGAAGTTTTGTATGAAGGAAATTTTCAAGTGTAGGGGAAGAATGATATGATGAGATGAAGAATGGACAAAATCTCAAGCTTGGAGATTCCACCCCGTGTCATCCCAAGAAATATTCATGAGGTACAAGCGTCAAAGCTTGGGGATTCCCAAGGCATCCCCTTCTTCATCAATAAAAATCTTAGGTCTCCTTCTAGACACTTCATTTTTATTGTTTCATGCACTGTTGTGTTATTCTTGGAGCATCTTAGTTTTAGTTTTTGGTTTTCATTTGCTTATTTTGCTTGAATAAAGTATTTGGACCCCCTCTTTCACTGTGTTGTTTCAAATAAGTTAATTGGTGTTGGAAAAGAGTAGAAAGTTTTATGCTTAAAGTGGTACAAAAGGGAGCTTGCTTTGACTGTGGCTTAGACTTTATCATGTCATGCTAGATGATGTTTTGACCTTATGCTTAGTGATTATTGCTGTAGCATGAATTGTTCCAAACATTTGAGATTGTTTAATGTGCCTTGAAAGAATCATGCATTGTTTTAGCATACAAAAGCATAATATTGTGGTATTCTCCTTTGATGTTTTGTTTGGGTTGAATTGGCACATGCTCACACCATGTTATGACTATGAATCAGTCACCTTAGCCTCTATGATCATTTAGTTTTTGACTTGTGGTACCACTTTATGCGTTGATTGATAATGTTTTGTCGCTCTGCATGATTATGGCCATTATTGCTCTTTTAGTTGGTCGCTCCCAGTCTTTTTCTAGCCTCCACTTGTATTGAGTAAGCTCTAGTCATGCATCCAACCCCCAAGAAACCAAGTTATTCCAGATAGTCCACTATAAATTCCTATGCATGGTGTGTTACACCATTCCAAGTATATTCTTGTTTTATCTATCTTCCAAAATAAACTTGTTATGTGAAAGTTAGTGATTAAAGCTCTCACAAACTTGATGACACACTTTTTTTTCTTGCCCCTAATAAACTTGAACCATTGTGTCATCTATGTTGTATATGCTTGCACTTATAAGTTGGGAATTAGCAGAACTGTGCTGTCACGGGGAACGCTTTCAACACTTGTAAATATCTACCCAGTTGATATCATGCTCTTTTGTTTATGGATGTCGGCGGTGTGAAATAAAAGGGGAGCTTGTAAGTCCATGGAGTTATGTATCTGTGTTAGATAAACGCTTGGGCCGCTAGCCTAAGCCATGCCTAATCATGGTGGAAACTTGCAGCATCACCATAGTGAGAAATCCATGAAGCATCCTCAGAAAAAAAAGAGAAAATGAAAAAAAAATATGAACCATGCTCATGGTAAATAAAAGGATTGCTGAGATGCTCATTGTCTGTTGCCTTATCATTTTGATATGGGATAGCTCCTGTGTCATGGGGCAAGGGGTACCCCGTTGAAGGTTCTCTATGATACACATATACTTACAATGAAAACAACTTACCAGTAACTAAAGTTGAGTAGCATGAGGAACAACCCTCGTACTCAAGGGACATGAGATTTCCAACTTATGATTTGTCAAGCATATACTTCATATTTTGTTCACTTTAACCTTAATCACTTCAAGGTTCTTATGATAGGGGCAATGAGAGCTGAAAGCTAACAAGTATCATATTTTTTGGAAGCTCTTTATGAAACTTGAAATCCCTGCTTCCCTGTGAAGGGCCTTTCTTCCTACTTTTATATTGAGTTTCCACCTTCTATCTTTATGCACCAATTAGGAGAGCATAGTTGTCATTCTTAGTTCTATGTGCATTGTCCCAAAACTTATTGATTGATTCATCATATTGATATTGCTTGTTTTGAACTATTTGTATCTAGTCACCCTTATGAACTTTGAAGGTGTACTATGCATTTATATTTTGCTATTCCATGAGGGACAAGCTGAATACCACTATGCTACGTTTTCTATATGTGAAACAAACAAACGGCTTTCAATGCATTGTTATTCATGATCTTTGTTTGTATCCATTCATGTTGCAACATAGTTACTTTGTCTTATTGTTAGAACTTCATCTTTCATGCTCATGTTTAGAGTACTTCGATCCTAGCTTTCAATGCTTTACAAATGGTTTGATCAAGATTGTGATGGTGCATGTCATCTCAAAAATTATTCATTTTATCACTTACCTACTCGAGGATGAGCAGAAGTTAAGCTTGGGGATGCTTGATACGTCGTAAACGTATCTATAACTTTTGATGTTCCATGCTTGTTTAGTATCAACTTTGCTATGCTTTGTCTACACTTTGAGGTATTTTTATACATTTTCTGGGACTAACCTATTGACAAGATGCCGAAGTGCCAATTGCCTGTTTTCTACTGTTTTTGGTTTCAGAAAAGCTAGTAAGGTAATATTCTCGGAATTGAACGGGACAAAAGCCAATGTCAATATTTTACCAGAACGAACACAGAGACCGAAGGGCAACCGAAGGAGGGGCACGAGGCCACCACACCCTAGGATGGCATGGGCCCCCTAGGGCGCCGCCACCTGGTGTGGGCGCCTCGGGTGCCCCCTGCCTCGCCTCTTCGCCTATAAAAGCTCCTGATGCCAAAACCCTAGGCACCCGATCAGATCTGCACGAAACAGTCTGTAGCCGCCGCCACCATCGTCCCTAGATCGGGGGGATATGAAGCTCTTCCCGGCACCCTGCTGGAGGGGAGAGATCATCCCGGAGGCCTTCTTCATCACCATGCCAGCCTTCGGTATGATGCGTGAGTAGTTCACCATTGGACTATGGGTCCATACAGTAGCTAGATGGTTGTTTCTCCTTCTTTGTGCTATCATGGTTAGACCTTGTGAGCTCCGTTCATGATCAAGATCATCTATCTGTAATCATACATGTTGTGTTTGTAGGGATCCGATGGATATTTAGAGACTATGTCTTATTGATTATTGATTCTATCATGTCTGTGTTTTTTGTGATCTTGCATGCTCTCCTGTAACTACCTCGGTGAATTACGCTCCTAGTAAAAGCCTGGATGAGCGGAAATGGTTGAAATAGTACGGTGGGGCCCCAAAAGCCACTCACAGGTAGACCTTTCGGCCGTCCCAACCATTTCCAAACATCGGGACAAGAACGGGCGGCGTAATCGGCAGGCGAAGGGATCAACTACATACACAAGTGAGTATGTATGCAAGCCACCATACAAGAGTACATCAGAGCCATACCATCTAGAAAAAAAATAGAAATATTGCAACGCCATACGGCAAGATCCAAATATCCTAGATAGATATAATATTTTAGGATAGCTCCTCATACATCACACATCAGAGTATCAGGCGGAAGCGGCAAACAAGATCCGAGTATGGATAAGAAGCAAATCGGCATAAGATGCCCCATAAATAAGCACATCCCGCCCACAGATCTCACGGATCCCCGTTCCCGGAATCTCTACACAAAGTGATCGTTGCCGACATCATCCGTCTCCTCCACCCAGTATCCATCCTGAGAGGGTACCTGTTCATCTGAATCAAACAATTTATCGTGTGAGACCCTAGGGGTACTCAGCAAGTCTTTATGCCTCTAAAGGGGACACAACCTGGGGTGACGCAATTGCAGCAAAAAAATAAGCCCTAGCAGTTCTACAGATACTCGCTAACCATCCGCCTAACCAAAGATAGACGGATGTCTGTGAATTAATAACGACAGTTATAATGGTAATTCAACAGATCCATCCTCCTCCTCGCTTACCGACGAGGAAGCGGACGAACAACCCCCCCCCCCATCCGTTGGCAGTTTTATTATCCATTCCATGAGTGTTGCACTATTTACTAGTCAGTTACTTAGTCTAGTCAAATTAAAAACGGTACTTGAGTTATGCTTGTCTATGATCGAGAAACTGTGCTCCAAGTCGTCCATAACCGCGGACACGGCTTTCAGAAAGTTTTACCCTACAGGGGTGCACAAATAGCAACACACACTCGATCAACCTCGGAAAAACCAAATCAAAACCCAACGAGGTCGTCACGACAAAGCAATCACGAGATTCAGAAATATTTCAGGGGGCCACCCCATTGAGTACACCCGCATCGAAGTTAGCTGACTCCGAGACGGACTCAAGGTTTGTGGGGACGGCTGTAAACGACTGGGAACCCAAAACTGAGCTTGTCGATACAGCGAAAACGTGTCACGATCCTAAACAGTACAGTGTGCTATCCATCGCACAATTTAAATAAAGCAGTAAAGCATGACATAGGTACAGGATAGTAAATAAATCCTCAAACTAGTTTGTGGCCCCAAGAAATAAGAATGAATCAAGCTCTGGCTGAGGGGGGTCCATAAGCCTCCCGGATGTGGATAGCGTGAATAATCAAGGAACAGGAATCAAGTACTCGGGGTCCTACGGGACACAAGTGAGCAGGAAAAACCAAATAGCAGATATTGCTCACCGGTGCCACTTTCATTAGTTATCCCATTACTACTCAGGTTAAGTTGTTTAGGTACCTCATTATCCATCAGACACTCACAAACCCTACACATGCTGTTCTACGACTCGCATGGCTCAAACAACTCCTGTAGTACTGGCTCATGGGATGGAGGGACAAGCTTCGGTGGGGTTTAAAAGTAAAGGCTATGCAATACTTGGGATTCAGTTTAATGCAATCGCGACTCGATGATTCAAGAATAAGATAGAGGCAATAGGTACTGTATGTATGCAAGCATGTGGTAGTGCTTGCCTGGCTGCTCAGTTGAAGCGAGAGATGGATCTGGGTAGTGCTCCTGGTTCTCTTGATATGTCCCCTGCTCAGAGTCTATTCGCAGAAGAACCAAACAAACAAAGGCCACATAAATAAAGTGCACAAGCATGTGATTCAAATGCGTCAAGCAAACAATCATGCCATGATGAATGATGCACAAATTGCATGGCATTAAGGTAGCATGGCATGGGTGAGGTGTGGAATACAAGAATACATCATTTTATTTAATTATGGGGTCACACTATACTCCAAATAGTTGCTGTATACTTTATATTTATATGATGCATGCTTCAATTCAAATCATGGAATGCATAAACAGAAAGGTCTCGTCGAGCTAATCATTTTAGACATATCATTTGTTTAATTTGGAGTTATAGAACTAAAGTTATTAAACAATTAAGAAAAGGGCATTTGTTGTAATTCTACCCAACTTGGAATTTTAAATGTGCAAAAAGCAATTTGAATAGCATATTTGAAATCCTCACATTTTTCTGATTCAAATTCATATATTATATGTATTATTTAGTTTTATATTTTAAAAGTTATTCAAAATCAGATTTGCATTTGAATTTGAATTAATTTGAAATATATTTGAATAAAAACAGACAAACAGAAAAGGTTTTTGTCACTCGGCCCACTCCCAGCCAGAGCCAGTGACAGGTTGGGCCGGCTGACTGGGCCACCCACGTGTACAGCAGAGGTGGAGGGACCGCGGGTTGAGGCCACAAAAACCGGGGAGCCTCTCTGCAAAATGGCAACAACCACTGACTGTGGGCCTGGCGGGACCGCGGGTTAGGGCAGTAAAAAGGTGAGGGGGGGATCTGTAAAACGGTCACGCGGCTCGGTGGGGAGCGCGGGTTGAGGTGCAGAAACTTCAGGAGCCTTTTTATAAAGTTGCATCCGACGCTGACTGGTGGGGCTAGGCCGGACCGCGGGTGGAGGAAAAAGAAAGCGCAGGGGGGTAAGTGAAAAAGGGTGCCGTGCACTGTTCTTCTTCTCTGTCGCGCGGATAGACGCGCGCAGGCAGACGCGACGCACGCGGCGCGAGGCTCGAACCCGCGACCTCGGGCGCGCTAGCAGCGGCGGCTACCGCTGCGGTAGGGCTGGGTGGTTGTAGGAAGGAGGTGTAGGCGGCTAGATAGGCGTTTTCGCGTCGCGGCAGCGAGTAGACAGACGCGGCGGCGGTGCACCGAGGGTGCTCGACGTCTGGTCCGGCGACTACAGGAACCTACAACGACGGCGATGATGTCTAGGGGAAAGGGGAGCTCACCGCGAGTGTGTCGGTGCGGTTGGTTCGAGCAGGGGCGCCGGCGATCTGGTGCGGGGCTCGCGGACGGCGATCTAGGTTTTGCGTCGGTCTCGCGGTGGTTCCTGGGCGCCTGGTCCTTCTCCTTCGCGGCGGCGAGTACGGGGGCGTCGCTGACGTCCGGCTCGCTCCTCCTCGACGCTCAGCATCCTCGCCCGCCTCCTGGTCTGCGGTGATCGCCGACGGCCGACGTGAGAGTGGTGAGGGCGGCCTGGGGTAGATCTGGCGAGGCCAGAGGGTTGGGTGGAGAGGATAGGGACGAGGGAAAAGAGGGTGGCGTGTTGGAGGGAGAAGGTGGCTTCGGCCACCTTTATCACCTCCCTCACGTGCTCGGCATGGGCCAGGGCGAGGTGGATGGGGCTGCCAGGCGAGGGAGTGAGGCTGCAAAGGTGGTGGGGCCTAGAGGCAGTGAGAGAAGGAGAGGTAGAGAGGCTCGGGTGATAGCCCCGGTTAGGGCTAGAGGGAGGGTGGCTCGGCTAGGGTGGATGGGGTGGGCCTCGGGTGTGGCATGGGGCTAGGGTTAGAGGCATGGGGGTGGCTCGGGTTAGGTGTTAGGTCATGAGCTGGGCTTCGGCCTGGTGGGGGTCCTCATGTAAGAGAGAGTGAGAGGTTGGGGGTGGTGAGGTGAGATAGGGTCGGGTTAGGTTTGGGTTAGGGAGAGGGGTGAGGTTAGATATAAAGAGGGAGAGGGTAAATAGGGTTTAGGTTAAGTATATATTTTGTAAAGAGGTTAGAGTGAGAGGTGAGGTTGGTTAGGTGATGGTGATGATGGGATAGGTGGTTAAGGGGGTAGGGTTTAGGGTTAGATGGGGAAGAGAGGGATGGTTTCCTTTTGGCAAGCTCAAGCAAGAACAAGATCAAACCAAAGCTAGACCCAAAAAGAGGGAGAGGTGGTGATATGGTTTTAAGCGAGATCAACTAAGACCTAGCCAAAAAGGAGTGGTAGAGAGAGAGAGAGATGATCCACCAAAAATCAAATAAAATCCAAATGACAAGCAAAAGGTGGTACTTGCATGGGCCATGCATGAATAATTAATGCCACGCTTATTTTGTGAAAACAAGATTATTTACATGGCATTGTTCTTATGCATTCCAAAATGTGGAGTAAGGCCCAAGCAAAGGACTTGTAGGATTGGACCCACCCTATCTCTCATGAGCTAGATTAAACACCAAAAGAAAAATAATTACAAGCTCATGGATAATGGGGTGGTGGAATTGTAAGGTGGTGTCAAAGAAAGGTGGTGGAGTGGAAGAAAAGATATGCCCCCAACTCAACTTGGGAATTTGTACAATATATCAAGAACCAAATACAATATCAAGAGGCAAATACAATTTTCAATGCATGTGAGAGAAGAACCAAATCCAAAGGGTTTTATATGATGCTCAAATGCAAGGTGGCATGATGACATGAGCATGGTGTAATGATGATGCAACAATTATATGTAGGAAGTAGCCATTATATTACTAGACCAAGTAGCATTACAGTTGTTAGACAAATGGGATGCTACAACTCTCCCGCACTAAACAGGAATCTCGCCCCGAGATTCTAGGAAGAAGAAGAAGACACAAAGAGGGTAGGATAGTTGACACGGAGCTCATCTTCATGTTCCCAAGTGGCTTCATCAACAGAATGGTGCGACCACTGCACCTTGCAGAACTTGATGGACTTGTTGCGAGTCCTTCTTTCTGCGACTTCAAGGATTTTTGTGGGGTGTTCTTGATAAGACAGATCTTCTTGGAGATTGATAAGCTCATGGTCCACGGTCCTGCCGGGATCCTTGAAGCACTTCTTTAGTTGAGAGATGTGGAAGACATCATGGACCTTGAGTTTTTCCGGGAGATGAAGAGCATAAGAAACTTCTCCCCTTCTTCCACGAATTTTGAATGGACCAATGTATCTAGGAGGCAGCTTTCCTTTGATACCAAAGCGGTGCGTGCCTTTCATTGGAGTGACACGAAGGTAAACGAGATCACCAGGGGCATACTGCATGTCCGTGTGCTTCCTGTCATAATTGCTCTTCTGGCGACTTTGAGCAATCTTCAGATTTTCAAGAATGATGTGCACCTTCTGCTCCGCTTGAGTTACAATGTCAGGTCCAAACAGTAATCTTTCTCCTGCACCCGACCAACCAATCGGAGTTCTGCATTTGCGACCATAGAGAGCCTCAAATGGTGCCATCTTTAGACTTTTCTGGAAGCTGTTGTTGTAAGAGAATTCAGCATAAGGAAGACATTCTTCCCACTTCATGCCAAAAGAGATGACGCAAGCTCGGAGCATATCCTCCAGAATCTGATTGATCCTTTCAACTTGCCCTTGCGACTGTGGGTGGTAAGCTGTGCTGAAGTTCAACTTTGTTCCCAAAGCTTTTTGGAAACTCTCCCAGAACTTGGAAGTGAAGATGCTTCCACGGTCTGAACTGATCTCAAGAGGAACCCCATACAGAGAGACAATTCTGTTGATATAGAGCTCAGCCAACTGAAGTCCAGAAATTGTTTCCTTGACGGGGAAGAAATGAGCCACTTTAGAAAGCCTGTCAATGACAACAAAGATTGCATTGTTGCCCTTCTGCGACCTTGGAAAACCAGTGATGAAGTCCATCTCTACCTTCTCCCATTTCCATTCCGGGGGTTTCAATGGCTGAAGAAGACCGGAAGGTTTCTGATGGACAGCTTTAACTCTGCGGCAGACATCACACTTCGAGACATACTTGGCACAATATCGTTTCAAACCCGGCCACCAATATTGTGTTTTCAAGTCCATGTACATCTTTGTGCTGCCAGGGTGGATAGAAAGAATAGAATCGTGCGCCTCCTTGAGAACTTGCTCTCTCAAACCCTGGTAGTTCGGAACAAACATCCGGTGTTCAAAGAAAAGCGTGCCTTGATCATCAACGTGGAAGGACTCATACTTCGGAAGCTGAAGTTTGGAGATGATCTTTCTGGTGTGCGGATCACCAAGCTGACGGGAGCGAACCTTTTCTTCCAAGAGAGGAGTGGCCAGAAGGTTCAGGAGATACCCTTGTTCCACAATTTCAAGGTTGAGCTGATGGAATTCCTCGCACAAGAGAGGTTGTTGTTCTTTCATCATGAGGTTGTTGACATAAGCTTTGCGGCTGAGAGCATCTGCCATGACATTAGCTTTGCCCGGCGTATAGTTGATGGTCAAATCAAAGTCATTGATTGCTTCAATCCACCTCCTCTGCCGAAGGTTGAGATCAGGCTGAGTAAAGATATACTTTAGACTCTTGTGATCAGAAAAGATTTCACAACGGTTGCCCAGCAAGTAATGCCTCCATACTTTCAAAGAAAAGACAACTGCCGCGAGCTCGAGGTCATGTGTAGGATAGTTGATCTCATGCGTCTTCAACTGTCGAGAGGCATAAGCAACAACTTGTTTTTCTTGCATAAGGACCGCACCCAATCCTTGCAAAGATGCGTCACAGAATATCTGGAAAGGCTTGGATGTATCTGGAGGAATCAAGACTGATGTGGAAGTGAGCTTCTCTTTGAGTGTCTCAAAGCTTGCTTGACATGCAGGAGTCCAAAGGTATTTCTTGCCTTTCTTGAGGAGATCGGTAAGAGGCTTCGCTATCTTCGAAAAGTTCTGAACAAAGCGACGGCAATAACTAGCCAAGCCAAGGAAACTCCGCACTTCTTTGACATTAACAGGAGGAAGCCATTCAACAATTGTCTTCACAGTTTCCGGGTTGACTGCAATGCCCTTGGCAGAGATGACATGACCGAGATAGGTGACTTGAGGCAGCCAAAACTCACACTTGGAGAACTTTGCATACAAGCGGTTCTCATGAAGCTTGTTTAGGACACACCGAAGGTGTTCTTCATGCTCTTCCTTTGACTTAGAATAGACTAGGATGTCATCCAGATAGACCACAACGAACTTATCAAGGTACTCCATGAAAACCGAGTTCATAAGCCTCGAGAAGGTGGCAGGTGCGTTGGTGAGACCGAAGGACATGACCGTGTACTCATACAGGCCATAGCGGGTGGTGAAAGCTGTTTTAGGAACATCTTCCTTGCGAATCTTGATTTGATGATAACCACTTCTCAAGTCCAGCTTAGAGAATACCACAGCTCCAGCTAGCTGATCGAAGAGATCATTAATCCGCGGAAGAGGATATTTATTCTTGATGGTTTTAGCATTGAGAGCCCGATAGTCAACACAAAGTCTATCAGTTCTGTCCCGCTTCTTCACAAAGATTGTTGGGCTACCCCAAGAAGAAGTACTGTGTTGAATAAAACCCAACTTCTCTTGTTCATCAAGCTGACGTTTGAGTTTAGCCAACTCAGCAGGACCCATTTTATAAGGCCGCTTGGAGATAGGAGCCGTTCCAGGTTCAAGCTCAATTACAAACTCAACCTCACGATCCGGAGGCATACCCGGCAACTCTTCAGGAAAGACATCTGGGAACTCACAGACCACCGGAACACTCTAAATAGCTTCCATAGCATCATCATTCAGAGCCGCCAAAGAGAAGAGCTGGATATCAGGAGTCAGACTTGGGGAATAGACTATATAGCCTTCAGGAATCTTCAGAGAAACCGAGCGTTCAGCACAATCAATCACAGCTGCATTTGCTGTCAACCAATCCATGCCCAAGATGACATCAATGTCAGAATTGCCCAGAAGAATTAAGGACACCGAGAACGAAGAGCCACCAATCTCAATTTGATTGCCATGGCTGATATGAGCAGCCCTCATGTTTGAACCAGGAGATTGTACCACCAGACGACGTGATAAAGGAACCCTAGCCAGGTCATGTTCTTGTGCAAACTTATGCGAAACAAAAGAATGCGAAGCACCAGAATCAAACAAAAGTCGTGCAGGGACTGAGTTAACGGAGAGCATACCCATCACAACTCCAGGTGTATGCTCAGCTTGAGCGGCGTTGACACAGTTGGCACGACCAACAGTAGACCCGGGCTTGGTGTTGATGTTGAGAGCCCGAGGTGGTGGTGCGCGAACCATAGAAGAGCTTGACGCAGATCTTGGAGGTGGTGGAGGGAGAGCTTTGTTCTTCATTGGACAGTTCCAGTTCTGATGCCCAGTGTCTCCACAGATGTAACAAGCACCAGGTGGACGTGGAGCAACGTAGCCAGGGACTCCGCCAGGCGCTCCAGGGTAGTGGTGGTTGTAGCCCCTGGGAGCAGCAGTGAGGAAGTTTGGTGGCCTTGCTGCGAAGCTTGAAGGTCTTGGTGGAGCCGGGAGCGACGGTGGGGTGTTAGGAACCCAGACACGACGCTTAGAAGGAGTTGACATAGCTAAAGAGCTTGCTGCATCACGGTTGTGTTTCTTTGACTCCTCAAACACTTCCCGGCTTGCTTCTTCCTGCAGAGCTGTTTGCTGAAGTTCCAGAAAAGACGCCGGCCTTGAATGAGTGATTGCATATTTGATGGATGCATTGAGCCCTTGCCGGAACCTCTTTTGCTTCTTCTTGTCATCAGAGATTTCATCGCCACCATAACGAGAGAGTTTCATGAAGTTCCTGATGTAGGTGTTGACATTATCATTTCCCTGCTTGAGGTTGAGAAACACTTCCTTCATCCTTTCCATGACAATTTCTGACAGGAACTGCTCTTTGAAAGCTCCAGTGAACTGTCCCCAAGTAGGCTGAAAACCAGTGCAGCTTGCCTTCAGGTAATTCTCCCACCAGAGAGCTGCATCTCCCTTCAGAAGGTGAGTGGCACACTTTACCCACTCTTGCTCAGGAACATCAGCGGTCTCCAGTAGCCTTGACATCTCACGCAGCCAATCATCAGCATCAAGTGGTTGATCAGAAACATCAAATTGGCGTGGGTTGAACTTCAGGAAGCTTTTGATGTCTCCTCGCTTGGGAGGTGGAAGTGGTGGAGCAAACTCGTTCCTCCTGACACTTTCTTCGAAGCGCTGCTGGTTCTGCTGCATTGCTGACAAGGCATTGGCGATGCTTGACAACGCGGACCCCAGTTCAGGTGGAATGTCATCCTCAACGGCGTGGGGGTGCCATCCTGTTATTGATATAAGACACAAGTCAGTACTATAATGGAGAATATTAATAATCCAAAACAGTACCAAGATGGAATTAACCAAGATTAAAGGATACAATTTACTAAGATGATATTAAAATATCAGCAAAGTTCAAAGCACCTAGAAAATATTAAGCATATCGCACACGACTGTAAAGGAGTGTGGTACACAACTTAACAAAGAAAAAAAATTCCACAAATTTCGGCATTAAAATACCAATAGATGCGCAAAATCACTTAACGAGTCGAGATTAGTGACTCCACCAATTCAATATACAAGAGCGAATGATAAGAGTAGTGGTATGGTCGCGACTCCATCCCGCACTCAAAGCATTACTCCGCACATGAATAAGTAGAACACGCATCCCAACACCTTCTTCACAAGATGAACCCAAAGATTAGTAACTACGGAAACGAACACCCCAAACAAGATAACGTCGGATAACAAAGAGTAAGACAGATCGCGGCGGTATACAACGAATCAGATAGATCGCGTCGGTTTGCAAAAGCCTGTCGGTATGGAATGTACCAACAGTTGATAACCCAAAAGGCAGATAAGATAACATGTTGGATGCAATAGATAGACAAGGAGTTACACACACACACACATACACACATACAACCTATGGTACTACGGAAACCCAGAACACGTGAATCCTAGTTTGAATTTTGAGAAGAGGATTGAAAACGTTACACTTCCTTACCAGAAAAGGGTGGGTGGGTGGGTAAGAAGAAAAGTGGAAGCAGTCCTACTCTCACGTTTTGTTTTTCCCTAATATACATAACTACCAAAAATATTTGCTAAACTGACAACGACCATTTGGCTGAGACCCTGAAGGTCGGGATGGCTCTGATACCAATTGTAACTACCTCGGTGAATTACGCTCCTAGTAAAAGCCTGGATGAGCGGAAATGGTTGAAATAGTACGGTGGGGCCCCAAAAGCCACTCACAGGTAGACCTTTCGGCCGTCCCAACCATTTCCAAACATCGGGACAAGAACGGGCGGCGTAATCGGCAGGCGAAGGGATCAACTACATACACAAGTGAGTATGTATGCAAGCCACCATACAAGAGTACATCAGAGCCATACCATCTAGAAAAAAAATAGAAATATTGCAACGCCATATGGCAAGATCCAAATATCCTAGATAGATATAATATTTTAGGATAGCTCCTCATACATCACACATCAGAGTATCAGGCGGAAGCGGCAAACAAGATCCGAGTACGGATAAGAAGCAAATCGGCATAAGATGCCCCATAAATAAGCACATCCTGCCCACAGATCTTACGGATCCCCGTTCCCGGAATCTCTACACAAAGTGATCGTTGCCGACATCATTTGTCTCCTCCACCCAGTATCCATCCTGAGAGGGTACCTGTTCATCTGAATCAAACAATTTATCGTGTGAGACCCTAGGGGTACTCAGCAAGTCTTTATGCCTCTAAAGGGGACACAACCTGGGGTGACGCAATTGCAGCAAAAAAATAAGCCCTAGCAGTTCTACAGATACTCGCTAACCATCCGCCTAACCAAAGATAGACGGATGTCTGTGAATTAATAACGACAGTTATAATGGTAATTTAACAGATCCATCCTCCTCCTCGCTTACCGACGAGGAAGCGGACGAACAACCCCCCCCATCCGTTGGTAGTTTTATTATCCATTCCATGAGTGTTGCACTATTTACTAGTCAGTTACTTAGTCTAGTCAAATTAAAAACGGTACTTGAGTTATGCTTGTCTATGATCGAGAAACTGTGCTCCAAGTCGTCCATAACCGCGGACACGGCTTTCAGAAAGTTTTACCCTGCAGGGGTGCACAAATAGCAACACACACTCGATCAACCTCGGAAAAACCAAATCAAAACCCAACGAGGCCGTCACGACAGAGCAATCACGAGATTCAGAAATATTTCAGGGGGCCACCCCATTGAGTACACCCGCAGCGAAGTTAGCTGACTCCGAGACGGACTCAAGGTTTGTGGGGACGGCTGTAAACGACTGGGAACCCAAAACTGAGCTTGTCGATACAGCGAAAACGTGTCACGATCCTAAACAGTACAGTGTGCTATCCATCGCACAATTTAAATAAAGCAGTAAAGCATGACATAGGTACAGGATAGTAAATAAATCCTCAAACTAGTTTGTGGCCCCAAGAAATAAGAATGAATCAAGCTCTGGCTGAGGGGGGTCCATAAACCTCCCGGATGTGGATAGCGCGAATAATCAAGGAACAGGAATCAAGTACTCGGGGTCCTACGGGACACAAGTGAGCAGGAAAAACCAAATAGCAGATATTGCTCACCGGTGCCACTTTCATTAGTTATCCCATTACTACTCAGGTTAAGTTGTTTAGGTACCTAATTATCCATCAGACACTCACAAACCCTACACATGCTGTTCTACGACTCGCATGGCTCAAACAACTCCTATAGTACTGGCTCATGGGATGGAGGGACAAGCTTCGGTGGGGTTTAAAAGTAAAGGCTATGCAATACTTGGGATTCAGTTTAATGCAATCGCGACTCGATGATGCAAGAATAAGATAGAGGCAATAGGTACTGTATGTATGCAAGCATGTGGTAGTGCTTGCCTGGCTGCTCAGTTGAAGCGAGAGATGGATCTGGGTAGTGCTCCTGGTTCTCTTGATATGTCCCCTGCTCAGAGTCTATTCGCAGAAGAACCAAACAAACAAAGGCCACATAAATAAAGTGCACAAGCATGTGATTCAAATGCGTCAAGCAAACAATCATGCCATGATGAATGATGCACAAATTGCATGGCATTAAGGTAGCATGGCATGTGTGAGGTGTGGAATACAAGAATACATCATTTTATTTAATTATGGGGTCACACTATACTCCAAATAGTTGTTGTATACTTTATATTTATATGATGCATGCTTCAATTCAAATCATGGAATGCATAAACAGAAAGGTCTCGTCGAGCTAATCATTTTAGACATATCATTTGTTTAATTTGGAGTTATAGAACTAAAGTTATTAAACAATTAAGAAAAGGGCATTTGTTGTAATTCTACCCCACTTGGAATTTTAAATGTGCAAAAAGCAATTTGAATAGCATATTTGAAATCCTCACATTTTTCTGATTCAAATTCATATATTATATGTATTATTTAGTTTTATATTTTAAAAGTTATTCAAAATCAGATTTGCATTTGAATTTGAATTAATTTGAAATATATTTGAATAAAAACAGACAAACAGAAAAGGTTTTTGTCACTCGGCCCAATCCCAGCCAGAGCCAGTGACAGGTGGGGCCGGCTGACTGGGCCACCCACGTGTACAGCAGAGGTGGAGGGACCGCGGGTTGAGGCCACAAAAACCGGGGAGCCTCTCTGCAAAATGGCAACAACCACTGACTGTGGGCCTGGCGGGACCGCGGGTTAGGGCAGTAAAAAGGTGAGGGGGGGATCTGTAAAACGGTCACGCGGCTCGGTGGGGAGCGCGGGTTGAGGTGCAGAAACTTCAGGAGCCTTTTTATAAAGTTGCATCCGACGCTGACTGGTGGGGCTAGGCCGGACCGCGGGTGGAGGAAAAAGAAAGCGCAGGGGGGTAAGTGAAAAAGGGTGCCGTGCACTGTTCTTCTTCTCTGTCGCGCGGATAGACGCGCGCAGGCAGACGCGACGCACGCGGCGCGAGGCTCGAACCCGCGACCTCGGGCGCGCTAGCAGCGGCGGCTACCGCTGCGGTAGGGCTGGGTGGTTGTAGGAAGGAGGTGTAGGCGGCTAGATAGGCGTTTTCGCGTCGCGGCAGCGAGTAGACAGACGCGGCGGCGGTGCACCGAGGGTGCTCGACGTCTGGTCCGGCGACTACAGGAACCTACGACGACGGCGATGATGTCTAGGGGAAAGGGGAGCTCACCGCGAGTGTGTCGGTGCGGTTGGTTCGAGCAGGGGCGCCAGCGATCTGGTGCGGGGCTCGCGGACGGCGATCTAGGTTTTGCGTCGGTCTCGCGGTGGTTCCTGGGCGCCTGGTCCTTCTCCTTCGCGGCGGCGAGTACGGGGGCGTCGCTGACGTCCGGCTCGCTCCTCCTCGACGCTCAGCAACCTCGCCCGCCTCCTGGTCTGCGGTGATCGCCGACGGCCGACGTGAGAGTGGTGAGGGCGGCCTGGGGTAGATCTGGCGAGGCCAGAGGGTTGGGTGGAGAGGATAGGGACGGGGGAAAAGAGGGTGGCGTGTTGGAGGGAGAAGGTGGCTTCGGCCACCTTTATCACCTCCCTCACGTGCTCGGCATGGGCCAGGGCGAGGTGGATGGGGCTGCCAGGCGAGGGAGTGAGGCTGCAAAGGTGGTGGGGCCTAGAGGCAGTGAGAGAAGGAGAGGTAGAGAGGCTCGGGTGATAGCCCCGGTTAGGGCTAGAGGGAGGGTGGCTCGGCTAGGGTGGATGGGGTGGGCCTCGGGTGTGGCATGGGGCTAGGGTTAGAGGCATGGGGTGGCTCGGGTTAGGTGTTAGGTCAGGAGCTGGGCTTCGGCCTGGTGGGGGTCCTCATGTAAGAGAGAGTGAGAGGTTGGGGGTGGTGAGGTGAGATAGGGTCGGGTTAGGTTTGGGTTAGGGAGAGGGGTGAGGTTAGATATAAAGAGGGAGAGGGTAAATAGGGTTTAGGTTAAGTATATATTTTGTAAAGAGGTTAGAGTGAGAGGTGAGGTTGGTTAGGTGATGGTGATGATGGGATAGGTGGTTAAGGGGGTAGGGTTTAGGGTTAGATGGGGAAGAGAGGGATGGTTTCCTTTTGGCAAGCTCAAGCAAGAACAAGATCAAACCAAAGCTAGACCCAAAAAGAGGGAGAGGTGGTGATATGGTTTTAAGCGAGATCAACTAAGAACTAGCCAAAAAGGAGTGGTAGAGAGAGATGATCCACCAAAAATCAAATAAAATCCAAATGACAAGCAAAAGGTGGTACTTGCATGGGCCATGCATGAATAATTAATGACACGCTTATTTTGTGAAAACAAGATTATTTACATGGCATTGTTCTTATGCATTCCAAAATGTGGAGTAAGGCCCAAGCAAAGGACTTGTAGGATTGGACCCACCCTATCTCTCATGAGCTAGATTAAACACCAAAAGAAAAATAATTACAAGCTCATGGATAATGGGGTGGTGGAATTGTAAGGTGGTGTCAAAGAAAGGTGGTGGAGTGGAAGAAAAGATATGCCCCCAACTCAACTTGGGCATTTGTACAATATATCAAGAACCAAATACAATATCAAAAGGCAAATACAATTTTCAATGCATGTGAGAGAAGAACCAAATCTAAAGGGTTTTATATGATGCTCAAATGCAAGGTGGCATGATGACATGAGCATGGTGTAATGATGATGCAACAATTATATGTAGGAAGTAGCCATTATATTACTAGACCAAGAACCATTACAGTTGTTAGACAAATGGGATGCTACATCTCCGTTGCTAGTAGCTATCTTGGCCAAATAGATGCTACTGACTCCAAGAGGGAGTATTTATGCTCGATGGTGGGGTCATGCCTCTAGTAATCTGGGGAAGTGACAGGAATCTCTAAGGTTGTAGATATGTTGTTGCTAATAGGGAGAAAACAACAATCTTTTGTTCATTGAACAATTGTATTGTTTACTTTACACACATTTCTTAATGCAATTATCCGTTGCTTGCAACTTAATACTGGAGGGGGTTCGGATGATAACCTGAAAGTGGATTATCAGTCATAGATGTAGTTGGATGGCGGTCTATGTATATTTTTGTAATGCGCAATCAAATCTCACAGGAATCATGATGTCTATTATTTGCATTGTTGTCACATCCCAAATTTTAGATTTGGTACCGCATAGCATACATGTCATTGCATCATGAACATCATTGCAAAAATTCAGTTTGAAAAGGTTTTGGCAAGACACCTCGCTTGCAATTGCATTTTGTCACCTATACTTGAGTGCTCGGTTTCTACCTTGCATCTGCTAAAATAGTATTTTTAGTTGTTTGGAAGTCACAGGTGCGTAGAGGGTTCCGACACGAACCCATAGCACTTTGAATCGCCTCAATCGGAGTTTCACAGCAAATTCTATGATGAACTGAATTTTGTGCTTATTTGTAGACAGTTTCAGACAAGAATTTCAGTTAGGAATTGTTGAGGAAAAATAAAAACAAAAAAATCAAACAAAAAGGAACAGCGCCGGCGCAGCCAGCCGGGCCACAGGCCCAGAAGCCCACCCGGGGCCTACCAGCATGGCGCCCAGGAGCAGCCGCAGCATAGCGCTCGCGCGGGCGGCAGATAGCCACCGCCGCCGCGCCCAGCGCGCGTAGCCGCGCTGGCTGACAGGGAGGCCCCACCTGTCAGCCCGGCGACAGCAGGCCGACACGAACTCCGCCGTCCTCCCGATCTTCGTGGCGGCTGTTCCCGAGCGGTTCTCCGATCGAGCCCCCCCTTAAACCATCGGGCAGCCACCTCTTTCCCCCCCTGCCTCGAACCCTAGTCGCCCGAGCCAGCCCGTTCCACCGCCGACATCGCCGCCATTGCCGCCGCAGGCGAACTCGCTACACGAGGTAGGAGACGTCACCCCATGCTCTCCCTTGCCTCTGTGATGTTAGCCACCCTCGCCGCATCTCCTCATAGTCTTTTCCCCCTCTGCAGAGCTCCACATCACCGACGATTTCTCGTTGTTTCTCTCGTCGGAGCCGACGCTGATGCCGCGCTCCTATCGCCCGCAACCGCCGTCCGTGGATGCGCCGACCGAAGCCATCACCTCCACGAGCTCCGCCGCCTCGCCCTGCATGCCGTCGCACCGACCGCCGCCGCCAGGGATCGCCGGGAGCACCGCCGCCGTCATCGCCGGAGTCGCCGCCGCCGTTGACCGTAGGTGACCCCCCCCCCTCTGCCATTCGATCTGGATCAAACGGTCCAGATGGACCGTTGACTGGCTGGTCAGGCCGCTGACTAGTCAGCGCGCCACGTCAGCATAGTCAAGCCAGTCAAAGTTTGACCGAGAATTTTAATTCGATTTATTTTAGCAGAAATTAGATGGATCTTGTAAAATCGATAGAAAATAATCTACTAGGACAAAAATTGCAAATAAAATATGTATGGATTCAGTGTTTCACGTAGAATATTTCATACAGTTGTTTTATATTTTTGCAGCAAGTATTTGTCTTGATTAATTAAATAGTTCAATGTCCTTTTTAGAGTATTAAATTCATAGTAAAAGTTCTACAACTCCAAAAATTGCAAATAAGATGTCCCTGGAATCAGTAGAACAAGAGGAATTTTTTAGTGAATTAAAAAGGTAGACTTACGGTACTGGAATTTGCAGAATCTATAAAAAGGCTTACTGGAGTATTTTAATTACCTAGGAAATTTTATAAATCCTTTTTGAGTGATTCCAATTGGTACTGGTTCTATTTTAGGTTGCCTACACAGTGGATATTGTTCCAAGATTTTACAAACGGTTTAATAGCAGTGGCTAAATAATTGGGTTATAGCTCAATTGTTGGTCATTTAAAATTGCATGCTTTGTTTTCTATGCACTTATATTTTCCATGCATGCATACAGTAGGTATACTGAATAAGATTGTGTAAAGCTACTGTAGCATTGTTCAACTCATCATGCATGCATCTTGCATTGTCATGTGCGTATATGATTGTGTTTAGTTTGTTTATGTGATTGCAATTGTATCGTGTAGATTGTGTCGAGTGCAACGCTTGCTCATGTGAGGATTGTTTGTTTGAACGCTACAGCCAAGGCAAGTAGATGCTACCTTGTTCATGATGTTGTCCTACTATTTTCAATGCATTGTCGTGTATTTTTTAGATGCATGTGTAGGAAATTACTATCGCTATGCTATGTCCTATTATGTGGTAGGGATTTCTTGTAGAGGAGCCACCATTGGTAGATGTGCTTAGCCATGCTATGATGAACGAGGGCTGGGTTACATCACTGAAGGTTGTTTCTAAATGTGTTTGTTTGTGAAAACTAAAAACAACTTAATCAATGAATCTCCTGGGTGTGATGGGATTGATATTTTTTGGTGGTATTATTGCGGAAAGGCACCCAGGTATCAAGAGAAAATGATTGGCTTCTTTATTTTGTAGCTTACGTGTACAACCATGTGCCAATAATGGAATGGGCGGTTGGTTGGACTCAGTACGTTATGGTAACTCGAACCCACGTATCCAGAGATGTAGAATTTTGGTAGGTTGGACCGGTGCGTGTCGGGTTTGGGGAGCTACTTCCCGAACGGTCCCTTCTTGGACTTCTCCCTATCATCACCCAATATGAGAGTGGTGGTACGAGCTGGGCTGGCCAAGTCACATGGGTAAAGTGTACTAACCCCTGCAGGGTGTATAAACTAATCGATTAGCCGTGTCCCCGGTTATGGATGTCTGAGTTGTTTGATATTGATTTCATGACATGTTTCTCGCTCATTCTAATTTCCTAATTGCTTTAATGTTGATGGGTTAAGTTAATTGGGATCTTTTCAAAGAAAATCAAAAACTGTTTACGAAAGTAGGACAAAGGTATTCGCAAATGCAAGCTAGCCACAACTCCACTTGCCAAATATGCATGTAGATGTTATCTCTATTGTCTCCTTTAATAGCTCTACTTGCCATACATTCCATGTATTGACCCTTCGGGGCTGCTATGTTTCATGTTGCAGGATATTCCGATTCTGAGTGATTGATTTAGGCCACGGTACTCCACTCGGCACTTGTTCACTTGTGGGCAATTTGAAGAATGGAGGATTTATTCTATTTATGTTGCTACTTGAATAAGTTGAGCTAGCCTTGAGCTAAGCCTTTATTGTAATAATCATACTCTGGATCTTCGTTATTTATGATACACATATATTTTGCTATGTTATTCATCTTTATTCTATTGTGAGCCAATGAACCGGTCCAGGGATTGTCATGACACATAGAAGCTACGGTCTTTTCAGAACCGTAGTGTTACAAGATGGTATCAGAGCCCGTGTGTCGACTGTAGGATCGTGACCTAGGTTTGGATTAGGAAGCCATAGAATTATTAAAGCTTATATTAACTTTGTCTTTCATCTTATGCCTTTCACTCTCGTAAATATTTACCATATGCTATTCTCACACTTTCCTCTTTTAATTGTTAGATGGGAGAAGTCAGGACTGAGTATGCAACGATGGAGTCACCAAGGCCCTTTGCAAGACAGTTGGCACAGCTCTCGCGGTCATTGGGATTGCCACTACCCATGTTCAAGGGAAGAAGGTTGTACACCTATGGATATGGCGAGGACGCCTGGGAGATCACCACTTTCATCTTTACGGATGCCGCCTTGCCAAACCCTGTGCATCTGGTCTACACCAAGACATATTGCAACTGGGGGCTTGGAATAAACTTGGCCCTGCATGAAGCCCTATCATGCCAGTGCCATCTTGTCCGACACCTGCTGCCAGAAGACTCACCCTACCGTGACTACGGAAGGTGTGATGAGAATGGGAACGTTGTGGTTACCCCGGGCGACAGGAACAACATGCCGCCCCGTCAGAGGCACATAGAGGATATGGAGAGGGAGAATGGATCTCTAGCTAAGAAAGTGATGATGGTAAAGGAGATAGCAGATTTTGCCAGCAACGGTATGGTGGTCCAGGGACAGGAGATTGAGACCTTGCATGAAGCTATGGATGTTCTGAACCATGCACTGATAGGCAGGGACGCAACCATAGCACAACTTAATGGGACCATGTAGGAAAACAATCAAGCCATGCAACAACTGCAAGCGACCGTCCAGGAAAGGGACCAGACTATTGCTGATATGGCAGCCCAGATTGCCGCTCTCCAAGCACAGTTTAATCCAACCCCTGATGACAACAATGGATATGATGGCAACAATGATGATGATGATGACGGTGGGAACAATGATGATGATGATGACGGTGGGAACAATGATGATGATGAGGACGAGGAGGATGATGATGGAGACGACGATGGTGGAGGAGATGAAGTTGTTGCAGCTGCAGCAGAGGATGAAGAAGAAGAGGAGGATCCAGAAGAGGTGGAATTTGAGGTTTTAAGTGATGACTTAGGAGAGGTGTATACTCCACCGCCATGGTTGGTTCGTGGACAGAAGCGCCAACGCATGAGTGCGAGGACCTACTGCAACCTCTTCATGAAGTAGATAGATGCCCACCAATTAGTCTTCGTTAGGATACATCATTAGATTAAGTCCTGATCAATGTAAAACTTATTTACTATTAGTTTAAAGTGTTTAGTTGCTCCTATGTGTACTCCAAAGTCCCAGGATTATTTGTGCGAATTTTATAGAAGAGTTATGACAAGTTTTGGTTAATATCTGAGTTTTTCCTGAAGCAGTTTTTCTGCTGACCCAGCTGTATTGCACGATTTTTCATAATTTATTGGTAACTGGGAAAAAATTTAAAAAATAGGTTTTGGTTCGGAACTCTATGTACTGTATACACAAAAAATCAGCAAAAATTCCTGATGAGTTTAAGTCAGGTAGAAAAATTCGTGAACACTGCTGGACTGTTCTGGCAGATTCCTGCTTTAATGCTTTGTTGGCCAATCTATGTTGATAACTGTTGCCAACGCTTCTAAAACTATTTCAGTAGATATATACTGCTAGGATAACCCCTGGAATATTGCTGGATCATTTGTTTGCTGATGTGTTGCTTGCTCATGTTTGTCTGTGATTGCCTTGTTGTTGTTTGATCATAATGCATGGGTAGAATCCTATTTTCGTAATCGATTCTTTCTAAGCTTACCTGTGCTGAACTGCAGATGCCTCCCCGCCGTCAACCTACTGAGTTGGAGCAGGTTATGGCAGCTTAGGCACAGCTAACCCAAGTGATGACCCAGTTCATGGAAGCTCAGAACAACAACAACAACAACAACAACAACAACAACAACAACAACAACAACAACAATGACAATGACAATGGGAACAACCAGCCCCAGGGGGATGCACTTACATGGTTCCTGAGGCTAAGGCCCGCAAAGTTCTCTACTGCAATGGAGCCGATGGTTGCTCTCGACTGGTTGCGTTCAGTGAATAAGGATCTGGTAATTGTTGGGTGCACGAATGCTGAGAAGGTGAGATTTGCCGCTCACCTACTAGAGGGACCATCCACTTCGTGGTGGGACACTTTTCAGATCACCCACCCGCTGGACACTGTGACTTGGGCAATGTTTGAGGAAGGTTTCAGGACCAACCACGTATATTCAGGAGTTCTGAGCCTTAAGAGGAAGGAATTTCGCAAATTGCGCCAAACCAATCGCATTATGGCTGAATATATTGAGGAGTTCAACAACCTGTCGCGTTATGCCCCTAAGGATGTTGACACTGATGCAAAAAGGGGAGAGAGGTTCCTGGATGGCCTCAGCGATGAGCTTTCAGTGCAACTGCTAGTGGTTTATTGTCCCACTTTCCAGGAGCTTATGGACAAGGCCAGAATCTTGGAGGGGAAGCACAAGCAGGTGGAAAACCGCAAGAGAAAGAGCAACAATCACCACTCTGGCTCTCACCACAAGTCTCACACTTCTTATGATGGATACTCCAAGCATGGGGGAAGTGACCATGGGCGCCATGGAAGCCATGACCGCCACAGCCATGGAAGCGATAGACATTGCCATGAGAGCCACAAGAGCAACCGCCACAGCCATAAGGGAGGACACACTCACCATTCTGGA
This sequence comes from Avena sativa, assembly GCA_916181665.1. NCBI lineage: Eukaryota > Viridiplantae > Streptophyta > Magnoliopsida > Poales > Poaceae > Avena > Avena sativa. The sequence continues at coordinate 130,765,405 of OV702297.1, forward strand.
GGACACAATGTACATGACCGCAACCGTGATCGCAACTTTGTGAATAAGGACCTGAGTGAGGTGATATGCTTCAAGTGCGGCCAGAAGGGACATTATGCAGACAACTGCTCGGAGAAGAAGGGACTGAAGCCAGGCAACAACCAGAAGGCCACAGTGAACCACATGAATGTGGAGGAGATCCCAGATGAGCCTGAGCTTGTGGTTGGTAAGTTTCCAATCAACACTCACCCTGCAATTATACTTTTTGATACTAGTGCATCGCATTCATTCATATCAATGGCATTTGTGGATAAGTATAAGCTACCCATGGAGTCTCTAAAAGGGTCTATTAGAGTAAGCTCACCTGGAGGGGATATGATAGCTAGCGCGGGATGCCGCGACTTATCTGTGAGGATTGGAGCACACCATTTTATTGCACATCTGGTAATATTGGAGTCACAAGGTTTAGATATAATATTAGGCATGGATTGGATGTCTATGCATGAGGGACACATAGATTGTGCACAGCGATCAGTATCGCTCAAAACCCCGGATGGTAAGAGAATTAGGTTCAAGTCGTCGGTGCGACCGGGAAAGTGTAAGCTGAATTCTCTTAAGGGGGTTAGCATGGATACTGTGCATGTGATAAAGGAGTACCCTGACGTATTTCTGGAGGAGCTGCCAGGGATACCACTAGACAGGGATGTGGAGTTTCTCATCGATCTGATGCCGGGAACAGTACCTATAGCAAAGAGACCATATAAGATGGATGTGGATGAGCTGAAGGAATTAAATAAACAGCTAAAGGAGCAGTTGGACAAGGGATTTATTTAGCCCAGTTCGTCGTCATGGGGTGCACCTGTTCTATTTCTGGAGAAGAAGGACAGCAGCAAGAGGTTAGTGGTGGACTATCGCTCGCTGAATGAAGTGACCATCAAGAACAAATACCCCCTGCCAAACATAAATGATTTGTTTGATCAACTCTAAGGAGCAAAGGTGTTTAGCAAAATTGATCTGTGATCGGGCTATTTCCAATTGAAGATCCGGGAGGAGGACATACCAAAAACTCCTTTCACCACTAGGTATGGTTTATATGAGTATACGGTTATGTCTTTTGGACTAACAAATGCTCCGGCATATTTCATGACCATGATGAACAAGGTGTTTATGGAGTACTTGGACAAGTTCGTGGTTGTGTTCATCGATGACATACTGATATATTCCAAGGATGATGCTGAACATGAGAGACATCTGCAACTGATTATGGAGAAGCTGAGGGAACATAAGATGTATGCCAAATTCAGCAAGTGTGAATTCTGGCTTAACACTGTTGGATTTCTTGGACACGTGGTATCAGGAGAAAGAGTCGCTGTTGATCCAAGCAAAGTGACGGCAGTGACTGAGTGGGAAGCGCCCAAGAATGTGGGCGATATTCGGAGCTTTTTGGGACTTGCTGGATATTACAGGAGGTTCATAGAAAATTTCTCCAAGATTGCTAAGACGATGACGGAACTTCTGAAGAAGGAGAGGAAGTTTGAGTGGACAGATGTGTGTGAAGCTAGCTTTCAGGAACTAAAGCGTCGTCTAGTGACCGCACATGTTCTGTGTTTACCTGATCTTCAGAAGGACTTCCAAGTGTACTGTGGTGCTTCTCGACAGGGACTTGGAAGTGTGCTGATGCAAGATGGGAGAGTGGTGTCATATGCCTCACGGCAACTTAAACACCATGAGAGGAATTACCCCACGCATGACTTGGAATTAGCATCGCTTGTGCATGTGCTCAAGGTATGGAGGCACTACCTAATGGGAAAACACTGCAATGTGTACACCGACCACAAGAGCTTGAAGTACATATTTACACAGAAGGAACTGAACATGAGGCAAAGGAGATGGTTCGAACTTATCAAGGATTATGATATGAATTTGCAATACCACCCAGGAAAGGCCAATGTAGCAGCGGATTCTCTAAGCCGGAAGGTCTATGCCAATGGATTGACTGTTGGGGAATTACCCGAGGATTTGTGCAAGCAATTCAAGGAGCTTAGACTGGAGGTAGTGTCAGAAGGATATTTGGCAGCAATGGAAGTCCAACCAACGCTACAGGACATGATCAGGAAGGCTCAAGTAGGAGACAAGGAGATAGAGGAGATAAAGGAAAAGATGAAGGAGAATCGAGAAAAAGAAATTCGCGAGGATGAGCAAGGAACCTTGTGGTATGGAGATTGTTTGTGTGTGTCCAACGACCCGGAGATAAGGAAGCTAATTCTGCAGGAAGCTCATGACTCGCCATACTCCATACATCCGGGCAATACAAAGATGTATATGGATCTAAAGGGCAGATTTTGGTGGAACAACAAGAAGGGAGACATCGCCAAGCATATTGCCCTATGTGATGTATGCAGCCGAGTGAAGGCGTAACACCAGAAGCCAGCAGGATTGCTACAGCCATTGCCCGTGCTGGGTTGGAAGTGGGATAGAGTGGGAATGGATTTTATCATAGGATTGCCCAGGACCAGGTCGGGTTACGACTCTATTTGGGTAGTGGTCGACCATTTGACAAAGGTAGCCCACTTTATACCGGTGAAGACAACCTACACGAGTGCAAGGTTGGCCAAGATTTATATGGACAGGATTGTGTGCCTACATGGAGTTCCCAATAGCATTGTATCAGATAGAGGCACCCAATTTACATTGCACTTTTGGCGCCAGCTGCACGAGTCATTGGGAACTAGGTTGGAGTTTAGCACAGTGTTCCACCCGCAGACAGATGGACAGACCGAGAGGGTAAATCAGATTTTGGAGGATATGTTGAGAGCTTGCGCTTTGGCTCATAGTTCTAGTTGGGATGAGAATTTGCCATATGCTGAGTTTTCCTACAACAACAGCTACCAAACCAGCATCAAGACATCGCCGTTTGATGTGCTATATGGGAAAAGATTTCGGACACCATTGCTATGGGATGGAGTAGGAGAGCGTCAGCTATCTGGACCTGATTTGATCAAGGACGCCGAGGAGAAGGTCGCTTTGATTAGGGACAGGCTGAAGGTAGAACAGTCGAGGCAGAAGAGCTACTCTGACGCCAAGCGCAAGGAAGTGGTGTATGATATAGGTGACAGAGCATACCTCAGGGTGTCGCCACTGCGTGGAATTAAGAGATTTGGAATCAAGGGTAAGCTGGCACCTCGGTTTATAGGACCGTATCAGGTCTTAGCACGCAAAGGAGAGGTTGCTTATCAGTTGGAGTTGCCAGAGGATCTGTCCGCCGTCCACAATGTTTTCCACGTGTCCCAGCTGAAGAGGTGTCATTCGGAGATGGTGGATACACCATTGAGAGACACTATGCCTCTAGAGGAGGTTCAGCTAGAGAGTGACTTGACCTATGAGGAGAAGCCGGTCAAGATACTAGGGACAGCGGAGAGGATTACCCGTACCAAGACGATCAGGTTTTGAAAGGTACAATGGAGTCACCACACCGAAGAGGAATCCACTTGGGAGCGTGAGGATGACATCCGAGAGGACCACCCACACCTATTTGCTAGCCACGCCGAATCTCGGGGACGAGATTCATCTTAAGGGGGTTAGTCTTGTCACATCCCAAATTTTAGATTTGGTACTGCATAGCATACATGTCATTGCATCATGAATATCATTGCAAAAATTCAGTTTGAAAAGGTTTTGCCAAAACACCTCGCTTGCAATTGCATTTTGTCACATATACTTGAGTGCTCGGTTTCTACCTTGAATCTGCTAAAACGGTATATTTTAGTTGTTTGGAAGGCACAACTGCGTGGAGGGTTCTGACACGAACCCGTAGCACTTTGAATCGCATCAATCGGAGTTTCACAGGAAATTCTATGATGAACTGAATTTTGTGCTTATTTGTAGACAGTTTCAGACAAGAATTTCAGTTAAGAATTGTTCAGGAAAAAGAAAATGAAAAAAATCAAAAAAAGGGAACAGCGTTGGCGCAGCCAGCTGGGCCGCAGGCCCAGCAGCCCACCCGGGGCCTACCAGCATGGCGCCTAGGAGCAGCCGCAGCGCAGCGCTCGCGCGGGCGCAGATAGCCCGCGTAGCCGCGCTGGCTGACAGGGAGGCCCCACCTGTCAGCCCGGCGACAGCGGGCCGATGCGGACTCCGCCGTCCTCCTGATCTTCACGGCGGCCGTTCCCGAGCGGGACTCCGATCGAGCGCGCCCCCTTAAACCATCGGGAAGCCACCTCTTCCCCCCCCGCCTCGAACCCTAGTCGCCCGAGCCAGCCCGTTCCGCCGCCGACATCGCCGTCATTGCCGCCACCAGCGAACTTGCTGCACGAGGTAGGAGACATCACCCCACGCTCTCCCTTGCCTCTGTGATGTTATCCACCCTCGATCGCATCTCCTCATAGTCTTTTCCCCCTCTGCAGAGCTCCACATCGTCGGCGATTTCTCGCCGGAGTCGACGCTGACGCCGCGCTCCAGTCGCCCGCAGCCGCCGCCCGTGGACGCGCCGACCGAAGCAGTTTCCTCCACGGGCTCCACCGCCTCGCCCTGCATGCTGTCGCACCGACCGCCGCTGCCAGAGATCGCCTGGAGCACCGCCGCCGGAGTCGCCGCCGCCATTGACCGCAGGTGACCGCCACCCCCCCCCCCCCTCTGCCGTTCGATCTGGATCAAATGGTCCAGATGGACCGTTGACTGGCTGGTCAGGCCGCTGACCAGTCAGCGCGCCACGTCAGCGTAGTCAAGCCAGTCAAAGTTTGACTGAGAATTTTAATTCAATTTATTTTAGCAGAAATTAGATGGATTTTTTAAAATCGATAGAAAATAATCTACTGGGCTAAAAATTGCAAATAAAATATGTATGGATTCAGTGTTTCACGTAAAATATTTCTGTACAGTTTTTTTATATTTTTGCAACAAGTATTTGTATTGATTAATTAAAAAGTTTAATGTCCTTTTTAGAGTATTAAATTCATAGTAAAAGTTCTACAACTCCAAAAATTGCAAATAAGATGTCCCTGGAATCAGTAGAACAAGAGGAATCTTTTAGTGAATTAAAAAGGTAGACTTACAGTACTGTAATTTCCAGAATCTATAAAAAGGCTTACTGGAGTATTTTAATTACCTAGGAAAATTTATAAATCCTTTTTAAGTGATTCCAGTTGGTACTGGTTCTATTTTAGGTTGCATACACATTGGATATTTTTCCAAGATTTTACAAATAGTTTAATAGTAGTGGCTAAATAATTGGGTTATAGCTCAATTGTTGGTCATTTAAAATTGCATGCTTTGTTTTCTATGCACTTAAAATATTTTCCATGCATGCATATAGTAGGTATACTAAATAAGATTGTATAAATCTACTGTAGCATTGTTCAACTCGTCATGCATGCATCTTGCATTGTCATGTGTGTATATGATTGTTTGGTTTGTTTATGTGATTGCAATTGTATCATGTAGATTGTGACAAGTGCAACGCTTGGTCGTGTGAGGATTGTTCGTTCGACCTCTACAGCCAAGGCAAGTAGATACTACCTTGTTCATCATGTTGTCCTACTATTTTCAATGCATTGTCGTGTATTTTGTAGATGCATGTGTTGAAAATTACTATCGCTATGCTATATCCTATTATGTGGTAGGGATTTCTTGTAGACGAGCCACCGTTGGTAGATGTGCTTAGCCATGCTATGATGAACGAGGGTTGGGTTACATCACTGAAGGTTGTTTCTAAATGTGTTGGTTTGCGAAAACTAAAAACAACTTAATCAATAAATCTCCCGGGTGTGATGGGATTGATAATTTTTGGTGGTATCATTGCGAAAAGGCACCTAGGTATCAAGAGAAAATGATTGGCTTCTTTATTTTGTAGCTTACGTGTACAACCATGTGCCAATAATGGAATGGGCGGTTGGTTGGACTCAGTAGGTTATGGTAACTCAAACCCACATATCCAGAGATGTAGAATTTTGGTAGGTTGGACCGGTGCGTGTCGGGTTTGGGGAGCTACTTCTCGAACGGTCCCTTCTTGGACTTCTCCCTATCATCACCCAATATGAGTGGTGGTACGAGCTGGGCTGGCCAAGTCACATGGGTAAAGTGTACTAACCCCTGCAGGGTGTATAAACTAATAAATTAGCCGTGTCCCCGGTTATGGATGTCTGAGTTGTTTGATATTGATTTCATGACATGTTTCTCGCTCATTCTAATTTCCTAATTGCTTTAATGTTGATGGGTTAACTTAAATGGGATCTTTTCAAAGAAAATCAAAAACTATTTACGAAAGTAGGACAAAGGTATTCGCAAATGCAAGCTAGCCACTGCTCCACTTGCCAAATATGCATGTAGATGTTAGCTCTCTTGTCTCCTTTAATAGCTCTACTTGCCATACATTCCATGTATTGACCCTTCGGGCTTCTACGTTTCATGTTGCAGGATATTCCGATTTTGAGTGATCGATTTAGGCCACGGTACTCCACTCGGCACTTGTTCACTTGTGGGCAATTTGAAGAATGGAGGATTTATTCTATTTATGTTGCTACTTGAATAAGTTGAGCTAGCCTTGAGTTAAGCCTTTATTGTAATAATGATACTCTGGATCTTCGTTATTTATGATACACGAATATTTTGCTATGTTATTCATCTTTATTCTATTGTGAGCCAATGAACCGATCCAGGGATTGGCATGTCACATAGAAGCTACGGTCTTTTCAGAACCGTAGTGTTACAATTGTTATGCCTTGCTCAGTCCTGTCAATTGCCCCGCTATAATTTGTTCACCCAGCATGTTATTTATCTTAAGGAGAACACCTCTAGTGAATTGTGGACCCCGGTCCAATGTTTACCATTGTTACATCATCTACTGTTACCGTTTACTTTCTGCAAGCAACCATTACCTTCCACACTATACGTTTAATCCTTTGTTTTCAGCAAACCAGTGAGATTGACAACCTCACTGTAAATTGGGGCAAAGTCTTGAGTTTGTGTTGTGCAGGATACCAAGTTGTTAGCAACACCTTGGAGTTGTTTCCTTACTCCTACTGGTTTGATAACCTTGGTTTCATAACTAAGGGAAGACTTGTTGTTGTGCTCATCACACCTTGCTCTTGGGGTCTCCCAACGAAGCTCTATAGTTGACTGAGCCACGTCAACTAGCACATGGCAATATGACATTTGGAGTAGAAATAGTGCTAATGTCCACATGAGGCTCGTTAGATGTTACCTTTGACACATTAGCCTCATGAGCCAACGCTATCCTACCATGGGAGAGTAGAAGTACCTCATGCGAGCTAGAAATCTTAACATGATTTTCTTCCAACTTCCCATAGTTGCTAGTTAGCAAAGCAAGTTGATCCTTTAGATCAATATTTTCCTTCAAAATAGATGTTTCACAAGAAACAAAGTTAGTAGAACAATCATCATGAATAATTGCAAGAGGTGAGGGCAACTTCGAAAGCTCTTTTGCATAAGAGGCTTTAAGTTGCTCATGTGACTCGGTGAGTTTGATGAGCTCACCCTTGATGACCCTAGAGCCATTTTTGAGGTGCTCAAAATCCTCAAGGAGTTTAGCATAAGCAACTTGAAGCTCATCCTTTTTACTTTTGAGATCACTTGCCACCTCAAGATCTCTATCATGAGATTCCTTCACTCTAGATAACTCTAGAGCAAAAGTGTCCTCAATAGATTCCTTAGTGGTGTGTTCCTCTTCAAGATATTTATTTAGGTTTGCAATTATATTAGCATACTCACGCTCAATACTACCCATTTTATCAAAGTTGTTATCATGCACGTCAATTTGTGTTTCTAACTTATCAATATGTCCTTTGCTCTTAATAGCAAAGTCCAAGATTTCAATGAAGTTAGAGCAAGCAATATTATTCTTAACAAGGGAACGATAAACAATCTCACCCTTTTCATATATAAATCATCAACATCAATCTCTTCTTCCTCATTATCCACATCCTCATCATCACAAGAGATATTGGGTTCCAAAGTAGGAGTTACCTTTGAATCCCTAGCCATAAGGAATATATGAGTACCGGAAGAAGGTGAAGATGAGATAACATTTGTATCTCCATTCAAAACCTTGTCTTGGCCCATAGAATCTTCGGTTTCCTCTACATGGTTAGCAACACAAGCACTATAGGAAATAGAAGCACTTTTTATTATGGCAGCAAGACAACACAAACATATCATCATGAGATTTATCCAAGCCATTTCTACATGATATGCAAGGACTATTAACACAAGTATGTAAGGAGTTTGTAGTGCTAGAAATGTTAAAGTCCAAAGATAGATCATTGCAACTAGATAGAGATGAGGGATTACAAATAGTAAGCACATATCCAAATTGCAATTTCTATCACCACTCACCATATCATTACCTTGTGAAAAATCACATGTTGGTGAAGTGGTAGAAAATGAGAACTCAGCTCGACCGGAAGTGGAAGCAACACAATCATCCTCAAAAATATTGGACACAACATATTTATCTTGAAGTTTTGTATATAACTCATGAGCGCTCCAAAAATGAATGATCGAAGATGTAACTAAATAGCTCAAAGCATTAACAAGCACATTAGAAGCTTGAGCATCGAGATATAAGTTTGTCTCATCCTCACAGGATAGATTTTCGAAATCCATGGGAGGAGAAAAACCTATATCTACAATACGCTCCAAATTTGGGTCCATGTCCCAAAAATGAATAAGCATAAGAGTTTTCCATAAATCATAATTTCTGCCATCGAATATAAATATGTCATTTTGCACTAATACCCTAGCCGACATCTTTACTCTCAAGGAGGTGAAGCCTAAAATGAGAGACCGGGCTCTGATACCAATTGAAAGGATACAGATGCCACCTAGAGGGGGGTGAATAGGCAGTTTAAAACTTTTCTGAGAGTGCCTCAACAAAGGCGGAATTAAACTAGCGTTTACTTTGTCAAGCACAAAACTTAGAACAACTAGGGTTCACCTATGTGTATCAACAACTTATGCTAAGCAAGACAAGCAACTAGTTGATAGCAAGATATATACTTCAAGCATGAAGGCTATCACAAAGTAAGGTGCATAAGTAAGAGCTCGGGTATAGAGATAACCGAGGTACACGGAGACGATGATGTTTTACCGAGTTCCTCCCAACATGGAGTACATCTAGTTTGGAGAGGGGTTGGTATCAAACCACCAACTCCACAAAAGTCCTCCCTTGTTCTCTGGTGAATCTCACCCCAACGATATCGATCCACACTTCCACTATCGGTGCACTTGTCGGTGGCAATCCGGAACCTCTCACAAGGTTCGGGCACTTCTCCACAACTCAATTGTAGGATACCAACAAACAAGCTTGGGGAAAGCTCCACAACTTAATTGGAGGCCCCAAGTAATTCATAAAGCTGCAAAACAACCAAACCGTCTAGGGTTCCAAGAACCCAAGAGTACAAACCTTCAGATTTCACCCAATCGAATCCTCACCGTGAACTCAAACTGATGCACCAAATGCAATGGCAATAACACAACAAGTTCTCAAGTCCTTCTCTGTCAACACCCGGATTTTTAATCTCAGATGCCTGTTATGCCATACATCGCAATCCCAGGATTACCATTTTTGCGAGACATAATAGAATTGGATACCATAGTACATCATCCATTACAAACCGTACATAAGTTCTTACACAAATAGGGATCTCATGATCTAGTTCTTAATACAACATCAAGCAGCGGAATACGTAATAATAACGATAGCATAGGCGAAGCTCCATCTTCGGGGTCACAGGCAATGCTGACGATGGGAGATGATCCTAGTTGTCGTAACCTTCCTGGGGTCCATCCTCCAGGTACTCCTCTTCATAGTCTGGCCATGGGAATAGCCAGGGACAAAGCCATGAGTACTCTTTAAGTACTCGCAAACTAATACTAACATGTAAAAGGGGTTTTTGATAATAGGTCACTAGGCTCTAGGGTTATTTTGCAGAAGCCGGATTTACCTCTACTAAGTTCAGAAGCAAAGAATGCTAGTTGAAGTTTTATAACACCTAAGTGGGAACTTGTATTTCATATCACAACCCTGTTGTGGTCAAGTCAAAGTCTCAATCCATTTCACAAGTCATTTTGAAAAGTCTAACGGGGGAACAGTATGGCCACTCCAACTGTCCATAACCGCGGACGCGGCTATTCGAATAGTTTGACACTCTGCAGAGATTGTACACTTTCACCACAACATTCGATACATCCGTCAGGAACAAATCCTCAATTCACCATACTCAGTATGGGGATAATCAATCCTAACCTTTCAATTACACGCCCTAGTATAAGCACCTCTCCTGTGAGTTTGGCCTCCCAACCATGACCAACTGTCATCTTGGGTACTGCACAGGTGGACAATCTTCACAAGGTAGCCTCAGCTCAGACCTTGGCCGTGAGGGAACTAATACTAAGATATATAAGTTTCCAGTCAAGCCCTACCCAATCTTCGGATATTGTGGTTGTACGATAAAATTGGAATGGTATCGCATCTAGACAACCATCAGTTTTATAAAGGGCTAAGGCTCATGCCTCATCATTTTCATCACCAAAATCATCAGTTGTTCGGAAACACATGTCAAAACATCTCAGTAGAATGATCCATCATTCCAAGGTTTTCATAACCATTTTCACCAAGTATTCCCATCTAAAGTTGATCAAGTTTTATGCTTAGCACTAGCATCTACAAGTGGGGGTAAGCACTAATGAAGGGTGGTAAACTAGTGGAGTTCTAACTAAGTTCAATCTCATGCCTTAGGATGACATCAAGATTATCTAGCTGAGGCCAAATTTTATGCTCTTTATGCAACCTTCACATATCTTTCTAGTATCTACCATTCTCTTAAGTAAACTCTAAGTAAGAGCTTTGATAAAGAAATAAATTAAGAAGCTTGTAAGTAAAACTAGGATTGGTTTATCAAGTGGATATGATCACATATGCTTAAGGTATATAGTGGGCATAGTAACAAGTAGTGGTTTGTTGCATCAGTAGAGTATCTTGCAAGTGTTAGCTTGCACATTCACTAGTAGTATTAGGCTTGCATCAGTGTCAATATAAGCTTGCCTTGTGCAGAGCAGTGGTTGAAGTTCTCCTCGGCTTCTTCTTCGTAGAATCCTCCTTCCTCCTCGTATCCTTGGTCGGTACTAGCGTCTATAAATAAATACGATGTACACAATCACCAAACAATACTTAACTACTTACAATCATCACACAAAAAGGGTCCTATAGATGATCTAGCATCATCACTAACATTACAATATTAAAGCTTGGTTTAATTCCTTTTATTTTTAGAAAAGTAATTTCTACTAATTGAAAAACTACTTCAGATTTAATATTCTCCAAACCAAACATGGGATCATGTTGACACATGTCATCACCACATATTTTAGTCCATGGGAATGTGATTTAAAGTGGTGTCACAATTTAATAAGGTTTTACCCTTTTATTTTAATTAATTAAAGTGGCTAAAAATGCCTATGGGGCATTCTTTTATTACTTGAACATTATTTCTGTAAGTAACCCTATATATTTTTATATATTCTAAAAGGTATGGTTAAATCTGATTTTTGAGAGTTGGAATAAACTCAAAAGCTATCATGGTTTAAATTTGAAAAATGTTTGAATGCAGAAAAGCTTCTGCCTTGTTATTTTTACCATGGGTTATCTATAGATCCAAATGACTTGAATCCAACGGGCTTGGATTCAGCATTCCCAGTCCTTTCTAACAAAATTGGTTTCATTCAATTTGGTGCACTGAATCGACCTGGGTTGATTTTTGAAACTGGGTACAGAAGTGTGATTGAAATAAAATGAAAAAGGTTTAATTCAAATAACTGGGCTGCACGGGAAAAGTTAACGGGCCGGCCTGCTAAGCGTAGCTCTTCCGCGGGTTGTTTAAGTGGTTGTCCCCACTCGTCAGTGAGACAAGGGGGTGCGAAGCGGTATGGGGCAACGTGGGTCGTTCGATCTGATTCTAATCTAACGGCTGGGAGTCATCATCGACGTTGGGCAACACCGACGAGACAGAAACCTAGCGCGGCCAGTGGGGGGTGCTAGGGGCTCACCGGGGTGCAGGCGAGGGTCGGCGAGGCGGGCGAACGACGAAGTCGACGACGGCGAATCTCCTGGTACCGGTGGCTCCTCCTGGGGCGGCTCCAATCGCTAGCTCCCTTCTTCTCCAGAGGCGGCGGGCTCCGGTGAAATTTCGGAGAAGTGTTGCTCGCCTTGCTCCGGGAACGGTGTGTCACGATCAGTGATGAGAGGGGAGTAGAATGGTGTGCTCAATTCGTCTGGGGGTGGCCTATATTTATAGTCGAGCGAGGGGACTGACGGGGCGCAAGGTGAGCTCGTCGGGGGCAATGGTACAGACGGCTATTGGCATGGGCGAAGTTAGGGGACGGTGCGGTGTTCCCTGGCGATGCTCAACGGTACGGTGGCGAGACGTGGGGCGGTGTGGTTCGGTCGGAACACGACGGTGCTCTGCACGTGCCCGACGGAGAATTTAATGGCGCACAGCGCGCGTGGTCCGCGCGGCGGCGAACGAGCGTGTCTGCGGGGTTGCTGGGATGGTGGTGATCACGTATGCACGCGGCGAGGGCGGCGCGCGGTCTGTGGGCGTTGGTCGAGAGTGGTGCACGGGGCGTGCTCTCGGCATGGTTGCTGGCGAGGTTGGCATGGTCCGTGCGCGTGGTCCAGTGGCTGGCAGGGTTCGAGCGGTGGACAGGGACTGGCGGTGGAGTGTTGGCTTGCTCCTAGACATGCTGGCTAGGCTTTTTTCTCCTCCTAGCTTGCTGTCGACATGGGGATGACAAGGGTGGCTTCGGCTATTCACCATTGATGACAATGCCAAGCTCACAGTGGTGCTAGTGCTTGGTTAATCTTGCTAGATGATCTACTGAGCTGGTTGTGAGCTAGATAGGGAACCAGTTAGGCAAGAATCACTGCTCACAATAGTGTTTTGATTTTATTTTATTTGTGTCTGCCCAGTGTTTGATGAAATGGCAGCATGAATTCAAGTTTTGAATTTTGAAAAGATTTTTGGTGGGTGTGCTAGATTAGTGCTGGTGAGTCTGTAGATGCTTGGGTTTTGAAAGTTGAGCTTGTTTGAGTGGTTTTTGAAAAAGTGGGATCTTCCCATATGATAAAGATTCAATTTTGAATTGTCATTTAAACTATGCATTTGAAAGTTTCTGGATGATCACAAAGTGGGCCTTGATACTTTGTTATGAGTACAATCAAGGGGTGCAAAGATCCAGAAAAGTTTCTGTTAGGTTCTGAAAGTTTGAGACAGCCAAAGTAGGCTTGGGAGTTAAATTGGTCAAAATGAGCATTCCTTTATTTTATTTGTTTTGCTTTACTTGTCTTTGGGAAAAGTGTGGGAAATGTTTATATGATGTTTATTTCACCTAAGAAACATTTTACAAGCAAATAAACACACAAACAAGTTGGTTCAAAAGAATTTCAATTTAAATTCATACACATATGCATGCTTTCATAATTTTAATTAGAAAAGTTTTTGTTAACCCTAATTTTGATGATTAGAGTTTGATGATTTAAGTTTAGTATTTTTGGGATGTTACAAACCTTCCCCCCTTAAACAAAATCTCGTCCCGAGATTTGAAAAAGGACAAAAAGATTACCTAGGATTTGAAGAGATCAGGAAACTCCGTCCTGATGTGATCTTCGCACTCCCAGCTAGCTTCCTCTTCTGTGTGGTTGCTCCACTGAATCTTGAGAAAGTTGATGCTACGGGTTCGGGTAGTTCGGAAAGCTTCTTAAAAAATACGTATGGGTACTTCAGGATAGGTTAGGTCATCGTTGATATCTATGGTCTGGTGATCGATATTTTTGAACACTTCGGTCTTCTCGGGGACTTCGAGACACTTTCAAAGTAACGAGATATGGAACACATTGTGCACGGCTGACATCTCTTCGGGTAGTTCCAATTGATACGATACTTCTCCTCGACGGTTCAGAATCTTGAAAGGTCTGATATATCTGGGGGCTAACTTTCCTTTGAGTTGGAAACGTTGCATTCCCTTCAATGGCGACACTTTCAGATAAACAAAGTCTCCTATGTTGAAGGCTAGGTCTCGACGTCTCTTGTCGGCATAACTCTTTTGTCTGGACTAGGCGGTCTTGAGGTGCTCACAAATCTTGTGAACCTTCTCTTCTGCTTCTCGTAGGATGTCGGGTCCGAAAATCTGACTCTCTCCTACTTCCGACCAGTTCAAAGGGGTGCGACACTTCCTTACATACATGAATTCAAATGGGGTCATTTGCAAACTAGCTTGATAAATGTTGTTGTAAGAAAATTCTGCAAATGGCAGACAGTCTTCCCACTTGGATCCATATTCTAACACACATGCTCTCAGCATATCTTCGAGTATTTGATTTACTCGCTCCTTTTGTCCATCGGTCTGAGGGTGGTACACGGTGCTGAAATCTAGACAGGTTCCTAAACCTTCTTGGACTTTCTTCCAGAATCTCGAGGTAAACTGAGTTCCTCGATCCGATACGATGATCTTGGGGACTCCGTGCAAACTAACTATTCTAGCGATGTACAACTCTGCTAGCTTCGAACTCTGATATGTGGTCTTGACGGGTAAGAAATGGGCGACTTTGGACAATCTGTCCACTATGACCCAGATAGAGTCATTTCCCCTACTAGAGGTAGGCAGTCTAGTGATAAAGTCCATTCCAACGGAATCCCATTTCCATTCCGGAATCTGTAAGGGTTGCAACAATCCAGCGGGTCTTTGATGTCCTGCCTTGACTCGCTGACAAATATCACACTTGGCGATATAGCTTCCGATTTCTCTGTTCATCTTATGCCACCAAAATTGCTCTTTTAAATCTTGATACATCTTAGTTCCTCCAGGATGGATAGAATAAAGAGTATCATGAGCCTCCTTCAAAATAACTCCTTTCAACTCAGAATCTGATGGTACACAAAGGCGTCCTTTGTACTACAGAACTCCTTCTTCATCCTCGGTAAATCCGGGTACTTTTCCTGTACCGATACGACGCTTGATTCCATCGATACTAGCATTTCCTTTTTGCGCCTCTTTAATCTGACTGATCAAAGTGGGTTGAAGTTCTATGCTAGCCAAAAATCCTTCACTTACTAATTTCATTCGAAAATCTTCCATCTCTTTGTGCAAACTTGGTTGCTCCTTCAAGATCATGGAGTTCAAGCGGCACGGCAATCTGTTAAGGGCATCTGCTACCACATTGGCTTTACCAGGGTGATAGTGAATGTCCAGGTCGTAATCCTTGATTAGCTCAATCCATGTCCTTTGTCTCATATTCAGCTCCTTCTGAGTGAATATATACTTTAGGATCTTGTGATCCGAATAAATCTCACAACGGTTTCCCATCAGGTAATGTCTCCATGTCTTCAGGGATAGAACTACGGCTGCGAGTTCGAGGTCATGGGCTGGGTAGTTTTGCTCATGCTATTTCAGCTATCGAGATAGATAAGATATAACCTTGCCTTCTTGCATTAGCACAGATCCAAGACCAATTTTGGATGCGTCACAATACACATCGAAGGGCTTCGTGATATCCGGCATGATCAAGATTGGGGCTAAAATCAATATTCACTTGAGTTCTTGAAAACTCGCTTCACATTTGTCTGTCCATTCAAACTTCTTGTCCTTCTTTAGTAATTGGGTCATGGGTCTAGCGATACTCGAGAATCCTTCTACGAATTTGCGGTAATATCCCGCCAATCAGAGAAATGCACGAACTTGGGTTTGAGTGGTTGGGGCTTGCCAATCTTCTACATCTTTCACTTTGGCAGGGTCAACGGCAATTCCTCCGGCTGATACAATGTGACCGAGGAATCCTACCTCCTGTAACCAGAATTCACATTTGCTAAACTTTGCATATAGCTGATGCTCTCTAAGGGTTCCAAGAATGGTCCTTAAGTGTAGCTCATGTTCTTCTTCTGATTTGGAATAAATTAGAATGTCATCGATGAAAAAAACGACAAACTTATCTAGGTAGTCCATAAAAATCTTATTCATGAGATTCATGAAATAAGCGGGGGCGTTGGTTAGTACGAAAACATGACTGTATACTCATACAATCCATATCTGGTGGTAAAGGTAGTCTTTGGAATATCCTCTACATGAATCTTGAGTTGATGATAGCCAGTCCTAAGATCAATCTTAGAAAACACTTTGGCATCGGTCAACAGATCAAATAAATCTTCTATCTTGGGCAAGGGGTACTTGTTCTTGATGGTGACATCATTCAATTTCCGATAATCCATACACAAACGGTTACCTCCATCCTTCTTGTCCACAAACAAGACAGGTGATCTCCAAGGTGACGCACTTGGTTGAATCAATCCTATTTCCAGCATGGCATCCAGTTGCTTCTTCAGCTCTGCGAGCTCTGACGGGTTCATACTATAGGGTCTCTGGGTTATGGGTCCGGTTCCAGGAATTAGTTCGATGATGAACTCGATATCCCGATCTGGGGGCATACCGGGCAAAACATCTGGAAATACATCGGGGTATTCACAGACTATCCGGACTTGGTCAATGGTAGGTTGGGCTATACTCTTGTTGCATTTGAATTGACGAGGTAAGGTTTCAGATATATGCTCGACTGATATTCCGGCTGTACTGGTCATGGTTATGGCTTTCTTAGCACAGTCGATCAATCCTTTATGTTTGGACATCCAATCCATTCCTAGTACTACTTCCAATCCTTTAGTTCCGAGTACTATCAGATTAGCATAAAAATCTATGCCATGGATTCGGATAGGGACGGCTTTGCAAATTTTCCTAGCCTTGGTGGTTGATCCGGGAATTTGAACGATCATAACATGCTTCAATTTTGTTGGTTGAATTTTACTAGTGCATGCAAATTCTTCGGTGACAAATGAGTGTGATGCACCAGAATCAAACAACACTCGTGCAAGTACTGAATTAACAGAAAACATACCCAGCACGACGTCTGGCGCTTCCTGAGCTTCTTCAGCATGCATGAGAAAAAGACGGTCGTTGCGGTAGAGTGAATTCCCTCGGGCAAATCTTCTCCCTGGCTGAACACGACGTTGTTGCTGAGCTGGGGCGTTGGCATTGGGTGCTGCGACATTATTCTTGTTGGGGCACTCGTTGGAATAATGGCCTTTATTTCCACAGTCATAACAAGTCACTTGTGACTTGTCCTTTGCTGCTACAGGCACAACATTTCTTCCAGTCCTCGGGGCAGTGTTAGTGTTGGCGGTAGTATTGTTGTTGTTGAACTTGGGTGGGGCACGATTGAAATTGCTAGAGTTGCCAGGGTTGTTGTGATTTCCTTCGGGTCTAGGGTTTCCACAGTTGGGATAGCTCGGACGATTCATCGGGGGTCTGTTGGTTCTTGGGGCGAATCCTGGAGATGGGTTAGGGCGATACTTTGGGGTCTGATGGGTTCCTGGTTTATGCATCATGCGATGGTTGCGGTTCTCATTGGCTTGGTTGATCTTTCCTTCCATCTGGATAGCTGAGTCGATAAGGGCTTCAATATCAGCAAAGGGGATATTGACTAATATTGTCTGCATCTCATCATGCAGACCATTCAGGAATCTTTCTTTCTTCTTGGCTTCGGTGTCGATCTCATCCGGGGCATACCTAGCTAATGACAAGAACTTGTCACGGTATTCCACTACAGTCATCCTTCCTTGCTTCAGCTCTCTGAACTCGTCTCTCATTCTCTTGATCAAACCTGGTGGCACATGGGTTCTGCTAAACTTGACCTTGAATTCCTCCCAGGTCATCATCTAGCCTCCGGTCATTGCGCGAACACTGTTCCACCATGCCCTGGCATCTCCGGCTAGATAGTGGGTGGCGAACAGCACTTTCTCGTTGGCTTCCACTCCGGCGACTTCTAGGTTAGTTTCCATGGTTTGCAGCCAATCATCAGCGTCTAGGGGTTCTTCCGACTTAGTGAAAATAGGTGGGTTGGTATTCTGGAAATTCTTGAGCTTAGATCCATGTTTGTCCTGATTTCCGTGGCCTTGGTTGTTGTGGGAAAGCTGGGCTATCTGTTGCAGGGTGGCTAGGTTGGCTTGATGTTCTGCTCTTTCAGCTTCACGGTTAGAAGTCAATATTTGCAGAATCTGCAACATCGGGTCCGGGCATGAACCACTTCCTCCACGTGGCATCTGAAGATTGAGATAGATCATGAGAAAAGAGGGAAATTTCTAAGGTTTTGGGTCTTTGAAAAGTTTTTAAAGTTTGACTCAGATTTTTCTAGCAACTTGATTTTCATTCATTCATTCATAGCACACGATACAAACACACACCACAAAACAAGAAAAACAGATGGTTTTAAGAACCATTCTGGAAACTACGATACAGTGGGACCGAATACTACTCACTACGCTAGTGCTCAAGTGCTACTACTCCTCGGAATCTGTGGCTTCATCATCCTCATCATCATCGATGAAGGCGAAATCATCTTCATCGGTAAGAAGTCCATAGCCTGATACTCCATAAAATCATCGTCATTGCTGAGATAGGAGTAGGGGTCTCCACGAAGATCTTCTCTGGCATTCTCCCTTTCCTCCAACTGCATGTCTCTCTCGTGGATGGTCTCCTCCAAAGATGAGATACGGTGGCGAAGACGGGCAATAATGCGCTCCTTCTTGTCGAGCTGACGACGGCGATACTTGCGATCCTTTACTAACATGGCGATGGTCTGATCCTTCGTCTTGATGATTGAAGACTCGTGGTTGCAGTAGTCACGGCAGTTGTCCAACTCCTGCTGACGATCGTACATCATGAAGCTAAGGTGGTCCAATTGAGTCTTTATCTCAGGGTGATATGGTGCTTCCAGTGGTTGTCCATTTGCATCACGCCTTGGGCAAAACTCAAAGTGAGTACCCTTGATCTGATTGATGCTCTGCCCACACAGACGGGACAAAGCTTCCTACATGGCCCTGGCAAGTCCATCGAGCCAGTTGTTTTCTCTCAAGGTAAACTGAATTCCCTCAGCAGTGGGAGGTTCAATCTTTCCTCGGAGACTTGCAACAATTAGCCACTACAGATCTTCTCCTCCTTGATCATTGAGCTGAGCTCCGAAGAACTCGGGGTGCGGACGCTCCAGAAGTTCCAAAAGCTGGTCTAGATCCCTCTCAAAGATAAGGTCTCCTCCATTCCCCAACTGATAAAACTTGCTGTACTTCACGTCCATCTATAAGAATATAGGATGAGTAAGTTAGTAGAGTGATCAAGTGTGTCAAATTTTATGTATGTTACAAGAGTTTTTGAGGAACCTGAATTTTCATGAAAGAATCAAAAGGGATAAGAATGAGAATAAGTTTTTGTAAATATTTGCTTTCTTTGGTTTTGGAAACTAAGTTTCTGATTCAAACGTCCAATCTAACTAGGGTCCCTATGGTCAGGATGGCTCTGATACCAACTTGTCAACACCCGGATTTTTAATCTCAGATGCCTGTTATGCCATACATCGCAATCCCAGGATTACCATTTTTGCGAGACATAACAGAATTGGATACCATAGTACATCATCCATTACAAACCGTACATAAGTTCTTACACAAATAGGGATCTCATGATCTAGTTCTTAATACAACATCAAGCAGCGGAATACGTAATAATAACGATAGCATAGGCGAAGCTCCATCTTCGGGGTCACAGGCAATGCTGACGATGGGAGATGATCCTAGTTGTCGTAACCTTCCTGGGGTCCATCCTCCAGGTACTCCTCTTCATAGTCTGGCCATGGGAATAGCCAGGGACAAAGCCATGAGTACTCTTTAAGTACTCGCAAACTAATACTAACATGTAAAAGGGGTTTTTGATAATAGGTCACTAGGCTCTAGGGTTATTTTGCAGAAGCCGGATTTACCTCTACTAAGTTCAGAAGCAAAGAATGCTAGTTGAAGTTTTATAACACCTAAGTGGGAACTTGTATTTCATATCACAACCCTGTTGTGGTCAAGTCAAAGTCTCAATCCATTTCACAAGTCATTTTGAAAAGTCTAACGGGGGAACAGTATGGCCACTCCAACTGTCCATAACCGCGGACGCGGCTATTCGAATAGTTTGACACTCTGCAGAGATTGTACACTTTCACCACAACATTCGATACATCCGTCAGGAACAAATCCTCAATTCACCATACTCAGTATGGGGATAATCAATCCTAACCTTTCAATTACACGCCCTAGTATAAGCACCTCTCCTGTGAGTTTGGCCTCCCAACCATGACCAACTGTCATCTTGGGTACTGCACAGGTGGACAATCTTCACAAGGTAGCCTCAACTCAGACCTTGGCCGTGAGGGAACTAATACTAAGGTATATAAGTTTCCAGTCAAGCCCTACCCAATGTTCGGGTATTGTGGTTGTATGATAAAATTGGAATGGTATCGCAGCTAGACAACCATCAGTTTTATAAAGGGCTAAGGCTCATGCCTCATCATTTTCATCACCAAAATCACCAGTTGTTCGGAAACACATGTCAAAACATCTCAGTAGAATGATCCATCATTCCAAGGTTTTCATAACCATTTTCACCAAGTATTCCCATCTAAAGTTGATCAAGTTTTATGCTTAGCACTAGCATCTACAAGTGGGGGTAAGCACTAATGAAGGGTGGTAAACTAGTGGAGTTCTAACTAAGTTCAATCTCATGCCTTAGGATGACATCAAGATTATCTAGCTTAGGCCAAATTTTATGCTCTTTATGCAACCTTCACATATCTTTCTAGTATCTACCATTCTCTTAAATAAACTCTAAGTAAGAGCTTTGATAAAGAAATAAAGTAAGAAGCTTGTAAGTAAAACTAGGATTGGTTTAACAAGTGGATATGATCACATATGCTTAAGGTATATAGTGGGCATAGTAACAAGTAGTGGTTTGTTGCATCAGTAGAGTATCTTGCAAGTGTTAGCTTGCACATTCACTAGTAGTATTAGGCTTGCATCAGTGTCAATATAAGCTTGCCTTGTGCAGAGCAGTGGTTGAAGTTCTCCTCGGCTTCTTCTTCGTAGAATCCTCCTTCCTCCTCGTATCCTTGGTCGGTACTAGCATCTATAAATAAATACGATGTACACAATCACCAAACAATACTTAACTACTTACAATCATAACAAAAAGGGCCCTATAGATGATGTAACATCATCACTAACATTACAAGATTAAAGCTTGGTTTAATTCCTTTTATTTTTAGAAAAGTAATTTCTACTCATTGAAAAACTACTTAAGATTTAATATTCTCCAAACCAAACATGGGATCATGTTGACACATGTCATCACCACATATTTTAGTCCATGGGAATGTGATTTAAAGTGGTGTCACAATTTAATAAGGTTTTACCCTTTTATTTTAATTAATTAAAGTGGCTAAAAATGCCTATGGGGCATTCTTTTATTACTTGAACATTATTTCTGTAAGTAACCCTATATATTTTTATATATTCTGAAAGGAATGGTTAAATGTGATTTTTGAGAGTTGGAATCAACTCAAAAGCTATCATGGTTTAAATTTGAAAAATGTTTGAATGCAGAAAAGCTTCTACCTTGTTATTTTTACCATGGGTGATCTATAGATCCAAATGACTTGAATCCAACGGGCTTGGATTCAGCATTCCTAGACCTTTCTAACAAAATTGGTTTCATTCAATTTGGTGCACTGAATCGACCTGGGTTGATTTTTGAAACTGGGTATAGAAGTGTGTTTGAAATAAAATGAAAAAGGTTTAATTCAAATAACTGGGCTGCGCGGGAAAAGTTAATGGGCCGGCCTGCTAAGCGTAGCGCTTCCGCAGGCTGTTTAAGTGGTTGTCCCCACTCATCAGTGAGACAGGGGGTGCGAAGCGGTATGGGGCAACGTTGGTCGTTCGATCTGATTCTAATCGAACGGCTGGGAGTCATCCTCGACGTTGGGCAACGCCGGCGAGACAGAAACCTAGCACGGCCAGTGGGGGGTGCTGGGGGATCACCGGGGTGCAGGCGAGGGTCGGCGAGGCGGGCGAATGACGAAGTCGACGACGGCAAATCTCCTGGTACCGGAGGCTCCTCCTGGGGCGGCTCCAATCGCTGGCTCCCTTCTTCTCCAGAGGCGGCGGGCTCCGGTGAAATTCCGGCGAAGTGTTGCTCGCCTTGCTCCGGGAACGGTGTGGCACGATCAGTGATGAGAGGGGAGTAGAATGGTGTGCTCAATTCGGCTGGGAGTGGCCTCTATTTATAGTCGAGCGAGGGGACTGACGGGGCGCAAGGTGAGCTCGTCGGGGGCGATGGTACAGACGGCTATTGGCATGGGCGAAGGTAGGGGACGGTGCGGTGTTCCCTGGCGATGCTCAACGGTACGATGGTGAGACGTGGGGCGGTGCGGTTCGGTCGGAACACGACGGTGCTCTGCACGTGCCCGACGGAGAATTTAATGGCGTACAGCGCGCGTGGTCTGCGCGGCGGCGAACGAGCGTGTCTGTGGGGTTGCTAGGACGGTGGTGATCACGTATGCACGCGGCGAGGGCGGCGCGTGGTCTATGGGCGTTGGTCGAGCGTGGCGCACGGGGCGTGCTCTCGGCATGTTTGCTGGCGAGGTTGGCATGGTCCGTGCGCGTGGTCCAGTGGCTGGCAGGGTTCGAGCGGTGGACAGGGAGTGGCGGTGGAGTGTTGGCTTGCTCCCAGACATGCTGGCTAGGCTTGTTTCTCCTCCTAGCTTGCTGTCGACATGGGGGTGACAAGGGTGGCTTCGGCTGTTCACCATTGATGACAATGCCAAGATCACAGTGGTGCTAGTGCTTGGTTAATCTTGCTAGATGATCTACTGAGCTGGTTGTGATCTAGATAGGGAACCAGTTAGGCAAGAATCTCTGCTCACAATAGTGTTTTGATTTTATTTTATTTGTGTCTGCCCAGTGTTTGATAAAATGGTCGCATGAATTCAAGTTTTGAATTTTGAAAAGAATTTTGGTGGGTGTGCTAGATTGGTGCTGGTGAGTCTGCAGATGCTTGGGTTTTGAAAGTCGAGCTTGTTTGAGTGGTTTTTGAAAAAGTGGGATCTTCTCATATGATAAAGATTCAATTTTGAATTGTCATTTAAACTATGCATTTGAAAGTTTCTGGATGATCACAAAGTGGGCCTTGATACTTTGTTATGAGTACAATCAAGGGGTGCAAAGATCCAGAAAAGTTTCTGTTAGGTTCTGAAAGTTTGAGACAGCCAAAGTAGGCTTGGGAATTAAATTGGTCAAAATGACCATTCCTTTATTTTATTTGTTTTGCTTTACTTGTCTTTGGGAAAAGTGTGGGAAATGTTTAGATGATGTTTATTTCACCTAAGAAACATTTTACAAGCAAATAAACACACAAACAAATTGGTTCAAAAGAATTTCAATTTAAATGCATACACATATGCATGCTTTCATAATTTTAATTAGAAAAGTTTTTGTTAACCCTAATTTTGATGATTAGAGTTTGATGATTTAAGTTTAGTATTTTTGGGATGTTACATGTCGTGGTGGTGGCACGGCAGATGCCATGGGTAGGCTAAAGTATGGGGCCAATGGATGCTAGTGGGATCTGGGGAGGGAAGATGTAGTTGATTCTACACACAGAAGACTAATGTAAAGATCTTTATTTCTCCTTTCTTGGGCTACAAGTGCTCCTTGAGCTGTATACGAGTGGAGAAGAAGAACTTTACCAGCCTAACTGTACCAAATGAGTTGATCACTTCCTCAGGGCCCAAGCCCTTCCTTATAAAGGAGTGCCTCGGGTTCCTTTAGGGCTGATGTGGCAAGCATATTCGAGGAATATGCTTGTCCCAATATAGTAGTTCGGCGCCCCCCTTTACCTGTCGCTCCTCTAACGACGGCAAAGTTTCAGAGGGCCCCTCATGTGCGCCTCGGGCTTCAGGACTGTCACCTCCGTGACCTCCTTCTGCTCCTCTGTCGCTCTGTGCCTTTGTCCGTAGCGCTTGGCTTCGCTCAGATTCTCCCTAGCCTGCATCTAGGGTTTGACTTCAGCTTCTCCTTCTCCTACAAGCTTCATATTATTTGGCCCTGCCTCCCGTAGTTCGGCCTGTCCTTCATCTGTATCAAGATTACTCGGCATTACCCCGCCGAGTCAGCAAGTACCTCGGCCGGGTAATGTATTGTCATTTCTATAAGGGTTCTGCCCTTTCCTATCTCAGCCGACCTCTACATGATTCGGCCGGCTCAGACAGTAACTCGGAAACTAAACGGAGAACATCCTTTCGTCTATCCCCATCTTTACCCTATCCGGGGTTATCTCCCCAACATTAGTCCCCGAAGCTGGTAGGGCCCTGCCGATAATCTCGGCCGGGTCGTAACAGTTTCACGACTCATGTTCTTTATTGTTTCCGAGTTGCTCCTTGCTCGTTCGAGGTATCGTTGTATCTTCTCGTATACGCCTTGTCTTACGTGTCATTCCCATCATTACTTCTCTAGTTTTTTTGTTCCTCTACAGTATTTTCTGACAGGCTACAGTTACTACCGCGCCTGTCACGCCGGCGCTGCGTCGCCTCGTGCTCCGTTTCCTCTTGGGATCGTGATCTGCTCCGCTGCCGTGTGGCCCTTGGTGTGGTTCCGCTCAGTGACGTGCGGTCGTGTCGTACACACGATCCACGCTGCCAACCACCACACCCACGATCCCACTACCTTGCTCGCGGCTAGGTTATAAAGAGGGGCGCGGCGCTGGAGGATTCACTTTTCCCCCTTCGTTTGCCCGCGTCCTTCTTCTTCCTCTGGTTTCCGCGCCCGCTCGCAGCTCCGCCGCCGCGTGTTCATCAGAATCTCCGACGATGAGGACTCCGCCGCGTTGCTCCGTCTGCCTCGTCCGCATTCACTAGCTTTGACGTCGCCGCCGGTGACTTTTCTCCGGCCGCGTCGCTTAGGCTTTTACCTAGATCTTTTTGCTCCGATTCCGTGCTCGTGCGACGGTTCCTTCGTTTCTTCGCCATTGTTCTCGTGCAAAGTCCCGACGGGGCCTTGCAGCTCTAAACTCCCTTCCGCCGCCAATCTTTCCTCCGGCGATCTTTCCGGCGCACATATGTCTAGTTCGTTTAGCGGCGCTCTGGTTGAGGACGACGACGCTGGCTCCGGGCCCGAGCGAGGCTCGTGGCAGGGCTCTTCTGTCACACGCCGTGAGATTGAATGGCTTATCCGGACTCGAAGAATTCCCGCCGAGGTTTCTTGCCGTTTACCCAGCAGCGAATCCTCTCTGGATGTTAAAGAGGGCGAGTATGTGGTTTTTATGTCGCACTTCGCCCGTGGCTTCGGTCTCCCTCTTAGTGATTTCGCTAGATAATTCCTCGACTACTTCGGCCTTCAGCCGCATCATCTTCCTGCGAACGCCATCGCTTCTCTTTCTGCTTTCATCTCCGCTTCGGAGGGATACTTCGGCCTGTGGCCGTCAGTGCATGTCTGGTCGAAGTTCTTCCAGATCCGCTCCAACGTTGTCCCTGACAAATCTCTGCACCCTTCCGAGAAGTTGCTTACCCAATGTGGGGCAGCGTCTATCACACCTCGGAGGAAATCCGTGTTTCCTCGTGTTACCGGGTTGGAGTCGTGCAAGAAGTGGCACAAATCATTCTTCTATGTCAAGAACAGAGGGACGGAGGACAAGATTCGGCTCCCTGCATTCTCAATTGGTCCACCTTCTAAAGTGAACTGGCTCTACAATCCGAGGAAAACTCATGCCTTGGCCGAGGCCTTCGAGATTCGGCTTAAAGAGTTGATCCGGGCCGGGTTATGCGGCGAAGACCTGATGGCAACTTTCATTAGTAGCCGGATCTGCCCCTTCCAGAAGCGAACCCACAAGCTGTGCTACATGAGTGGTCCCCTTGACCCT
Source organism: Avena sativa (assembly GCA_916181665.1). Taxonomy (NCBI): domain Eukaryota; kingdom Viridiplantae; phylum Streptophyta; class Magnoliopsida; order Poales; family Poaceae; genus Avena; species Avena sativa. Next base: position 130,791,223 of record OV702297.1, read on the forward strand.
AATCGAGTCTCAACCGTGGAGCTGGATAACTACCTTATTTATAAGCGCGTCCGAGCTATCTTTAAGACAGAGATGCCTGAGGATTGGGCTTGGGGATTAAAACCGTTCACCCACGATCATCCGCCTCCCGAGGTAAGCTTAATCAACATCGCTCTGCTATTCCACTGTTTTTGAAACTGGCTTATCTAATTCTATTTCTCCTCGTTTTGCAGAGGTTCGCAGAGCAGAAAAACGAGGATGCCGAAGTTCTGCTGCTCCCTTGGCCCGCGGACAGGAGTACCCCGGATACTGGTGAGCCGGACTCCGAGGAGTTCGTCCCTAAGTCAGATCCTGCCCCGGCTCGAGCTCGTGGCAAGACTTCAGCGCACGAGGAGGAAGGTGATTCGGACGAGGTCCAAATTCTTGAGGTAGTTGCCGCCATGCCTATTTCTTATGCATTTCCGGCTTCTACTTTCCTAGCTAATCCGGCCGGTCAGGTCCACGATGCCGAGCCTATTGCTTCCCGACCTCCCGTTACCTTGGGGAAACGCGGGGCTCCTGCTAGTGCCTCGGAGGCGGTTCCCAAGAAACGAATGAAGAAATCCGCTCCGAACCCTCCCAGGCGCAAGACTATGCCTGGAGTCGCCGGGTAAGTTCCTTTTGCTTATATTTCTTGTTTCTCTCTTTCTGTTTCTCATACTGACGATTCTTCTTTCCTATTTTTGCAGAGCTCCTCTTTCTGTTAAACCCGGCGGTCCTAGTATGACTAGCCGCCCGATTCGGCCGCCATCTCCTCCTCCCGCTGATGATACCAGGATTCCTAGTCCTATTCGTCCTGCTTCTCCTCCAGCTCCGAATACGTCGCCTGTCCATCGCGATGTCCTTGAAACCCCTTCCATTGAGCTGAATTCGAACCGGCCCTCCGAAGTTTTCGTTGAACCCGCCGCCCCTTCTATGGGCCCCAGCGCTGCTACTGAGCCTCTATCTACTCCGGCAGTTTCTACGGCCATTCCGACCTCGGCCAAAAAGGTCGTTATCACGGTGCCCTCTGCGACCATAACCTCCGCTGCTCCTAAGGACGCCGTCCCCACTTCCGAGGCGTCACTTCCTGCTGATGCCTCCTCTAAGGCGAGAAAAGTTGTTGCCGTCAAGACTTCTTCTTCTCAGAGAGGTCTTGCCGGCTGTTCTCAGCCGAGTATTGCTGACGTGCTGCGTAAGGGAGCTGCGCCTACAAAAGTCCCCGTTACTTCGGCCGCCGGCACCCAGCTTCCTCTTCATAAGAGCCCTGCGACTGCCGTGGTCGAACAGCCTGCCCGGGGTAAAGTTTTAACTCGGACAGCTAGTGGAAACAGCCTTGGAGCGCTGGTTGAGTACGCCAATAATTGGAACGCTGCTGATCAGTTTGAGGGTAATCCTATGAACCAGCCCTTTCAGCTTTCTGACATCAGCGGCCGTTTTGACCATGGTGCCAAGTTCATCGTTGATACCAACAAGATGAATGAGGTAATTATTGTTTCTCTGAGTCTTAAATTATTCCTCAGATGTTACCATATGCTCTAGTCCCCGAAACTTGCAAGGAAATAACTTGTTATATACTTGGAAGTTTGACTTAAATTTATTTCTAGGGTTCGTTAATCCGGCCATCTAGATCCGAGTTTAGTTCTGTGTGATTCAGACGTGCTTTAGCTTTGAATATCCGGCCACCTATATCCGAGTTAAGTCCTGCTTGACTCGGATCTAGTTTAGCTTTGAACATCCAGCCACCTAGAACTGAGTTAAGACCTGCTTGACTCGGCTCTGGTTTATCTTTGAATATCCAGCCACCTAGAGCCGAATTAAGCTCTGCTTGACTCGGATCTAATTTAGCTTTGAATATCCAGCCACCTAGATCTGAGTTAAGTCCTGCTTGACTCGGATCTGGTTTAGCTTTGAACATCCAGCCACCTAGAGCCGAATTAAGCTTTGCTTGATTCGGATCTAATTTAGCTTTGAATATCCAGCCACCTAGATCTGAGTTAAGTCCTGCTTGACTCGGATCTGGTTTAGCTTTGAACATCCAGCCACCTAGAGACGAATTAAGCTCTGCTTGATTCGGATCTAATTTAGCTTTGAATATCCAGCCACCTAGATCTGAGTTAAGTCCTGCTTGACTCGGATCTGGTTTAGCTTTAAACATCCAGCCACCTAGAGCCGAATTAAGCTCTGCTTGATTAGGATCTAATTTAGCTTTGAATATCCAGCCACCTAGATCTGATTTAAGACCTGCTTTACTCGGATCTGGTTTAGCTTTTACTGTCGATTTATCATTTTGCCTCATTGCTCAGGTTGCACATGACCGGCGGACCGCCGAGTTCCAGAGGTTGCTTTTTTCGCACCGCAAGCTGGAAGAAAAGTACGAGAAAGTTCTTCCCGTGGTGAAGAAGGCTGGTATGTCGAGAGTTCCTTTTCCTTATTCCCAACGTTCTCATGTATTTGTCCACGGAATGCCGGCTTACTTCTTGTTGAATAGGTAACATTAATAACCTCAATATTCGCCTTGAGAAGAAGATCAAGAACCTGGAAGGTTAGTTTCCTTTCTATTTTACTCCCTCTCCCTTTTACTATATATGCTAAGTTTCCTTATTGCGTTTGGCTGTGGTAAAGCCGAGTTGCAAGACTTTGCAGTGTCACATCAAGATTGCATGCCCATGCCTGACGTGATGCTGCATTTTTTAGAACAAAACGCAGTTCATTCGGCGCAACTACAAGAAAAAGATGATGAGATAGCTCGCCTGCGATCCGAGGTGGATACCCTCAAGCTCTCTCAGAAATCTGAACTAGAAAAGGTCGACCAATAATTTTCCGAGGAAAAGAATCGGCTGACTTTGGATCTGCAGAAGAACAAAGAACTCCTCGAGGCTGCCGAACTTAAAACCCAGGGTTTGAGCGAGGAAATTGCTCGTTTTGAGAAGAGTAAGGTTGATTGGGCCAAAGACCTTCAGATAATGATGAGATACATTCATCGTAAGCTACTTGGCATGGCCGAATTATATTTTTCTTTTTTTTCCCTGCTGCCATTTGACACGTTCATGCTTTGCGCAGATCATTTCCCCGAGGCCAAGCCCGTGAGTTCTAAAGCGGTTCTTGCAGCTCGCGTGCGCCGAGGTGAACCTGTTACCGTTGATTCAGAATATTCAATGGAGGATTACTTGGTTGCCGTTGGTGCCGCAGTTGGTCCGATGAAAATTATGGGCCGGGACTTGGTGCAGGCCGCTATCCGAGCTTACCATGTACTCTGGCCGAATACCTCGGGAACTCCTGATATCAACGAAGTCAAGTTATTGGTGAAAAGACTAATGGCATCTGAGAGGCAGTTGAGTCTTTGGAGGGAATCTGCTGGGCGTGCTGGTGCCTACATGGCCCTTACTGTTATCATGTCATGGTATGAGGACATCTCTCTTGACATCCTGAGGAATTTGCGCACTGGTTCCCGCTGGGTTGAGGATCCCACTTTTGTTGCTCTTCGGCAAGCTCGGGCGTTCCAACTCGTCGAGTATGCCGACGTGCACACTTGGAATGAGGGGCCGAGTTTTCTCCCAGACCCGGATGAGGAGGTTGTGGCTGAGGGTGCTTCGGATGATAATTCGGCTGAGCAGGGGGAAGGTGAAAATGATTCGGCCGCATCTGATAGCTCCAGCTCAAGCTCAGACAGCAACGGCGATGCGCGGTCCTCTTCCAAAGGTACCGGGCATTCTACCGCACGGACTGATGCTCCTGAGCAACCTCGTACTTCCGCCGAAGTTGCACCTGGGTCGGCGGAGGGCGAGGCAACCTCAGTCGAAGTTCCTCCTACCTTGGAGTGCCCGCACCTGAGCAAGTAGTTGTCTCCCTAACGAACAACGCCTAAGTTATTTCCGATCCCTAGCATGCCGGGCGTATTATGTAGGCGAAATATTTGTCAACTCTCTGTATGACTCGAATTTCTTTTGCCATGTACTGTTGTGACATTTGGTTAAGTGGGTGTTCGTCCGAACTCTTGCTTTGCTGGCCCGCAATTTCCTGACCTTTTAGGGCTTATCTTTGCCTCTATTTTTTATGGTTTTATCCAGGCGTGAGCTCTGAATATCATATGATATTGATCTGTTCTGAACATAGATTGACTACTTCGTTGCGAAAGTACATAGCAATCGCTGGATCATTGTTTATTGTACGAAACTTCAATATGTAAATCAAATTTCAGAGGTCGTATAAGACTGATATGAGTGCGTTCAGCATAAGTTTGAGGTAGCATACGGTAGTCCCCGAGTCGCTGCTTTTAGATGCCGAGGTTTAGATATTAGTATGAAATTGATATATCGTATGGCAGTCCCCGAGTCACTGCTCTGGGCACCGAGGTTCGTATTCGTAACATGAAACATATGGCAGTCCCCGAGTTACTCCTCCGAGCGCCGAGGTTTAAGTACACAACGCGAAATAAATATAACATATGGCAGTCCCCGAGTCATTGCTCTGGGTGCCGAGGTTCAAACACATAACACGAAATAAATATAACATATGGCAGTCCCCGAGTAACTGCTCTGGGTGCCGAGGTTCAAACACATAACACGAAATAAATATAACATATGGCAGTCCCCGAGTAACTGCTCTGGGTGCCGAGGTTCAAATACATAACACAAAATAAATATAACCTATGGCAGTCCCCGAGTCACTGCTCTGGGTGCCGAGGTTCAAATACACCATTGGATTTTGACTTTGAGATATAATGCTACGAGTAGAATGGCCGAAGTAAAGCCACATTCCAGGGACGCTTCGTTTCTTCGCCAGTTTTGTCTGCCTTGTTCCCTCCGGGGGACTGAGCGTCGATTAGATAATATGCATCGTTGTGCAATGCTTTGCTCACAATAAACGGTCCTTCCCATGGGGGTGACAACTTGTGCATGCCGGCCGTGCGTTGCACGAGTCGGAGGACCAAATCTCCTTCTTTGAATACTCTTGGATTCACTTTCTTGCTGTGATACCGCCGCAAGTTCTGTTGGTAAATAGCCGATCGTGATAATGTCAACTCTCTGGCTTCTTCCAGCAGGTCTACGGCATCTTGCCGAGCTATTTCATTTGTCTCTGAGGTTGTGTACTGAGCAACTCTTGGCGAGTCATATATTATGTCGGCTGGAAGTACGGCCTCTGCCCCGTACACCAGAAAGAATGGAGTGTAGCCTGTTGATCTATTCGGAGTAGTCCGGAGACTCCATAGTACGGCTGGGATTTCTTCGATCCAACATCCTGCCGACCTTTGCAAAGGTTCAACAAGTCGCGGTTTTATTCCTGACAGCACCAGTCCATTAGACCTTTCCACTTGCCCATTGGATGCTGGGTGAGCCACAGAGGCAATATCTAGTCTTATGTGCTTCTCTCGGCAAAATCTAGCAAAAGCTCCTTCTGCAAAGTTTGTGCCATTATCCGTGATAATACTGTGCGGGTACCCGTATCTTAAGATGATATCCTTGAGAAATTTCACTGCTGTGTGCCCATCACACTTTTTAATTGGTTTTACTTCAATCCATTTTGTGAACTTGTCTACCATAACCCATATGTGGGTCATTCCTCCTCGCGCCGGCTTGAATGGTCCCACCATATCTAAACCCCATACAGAAAATGGCCAAGTGATGGGTATTGTTTTTAACTCGGCCGACGGCATATGTATTCTGGTTGCGTATCTCTGACATCCATTGCATTTCTGAACTAATTCTTTTGCTTCTTTCAATGCCGTTGGCCAATAAAATCCATGCCTGAATGCCTTGGCTACTAAAGCGCGAGATGAGGCATGGTGCCCACATTCTCCTTGGTGTATGTCTAGAAGGATTTCCTGACCTTCTGTGGAACTCACGCACTTCTGCAATACGTTTGTGACGCTTCTCTTATACAACTCATTGTTTATGATTGTATAGGCTTTTTCTCTTCTTACGGTTTGTCTAGCTAACACCTCATTACTCGGCAACATCGCGCCTTTTAGGTAAGAAAATATGGGTTGTGCCCATATCGGTGTTACTTTTTCTGATGTAATCTCACTGTCTATCTCCATGTTCTCTGCCGACGTATATACCTCGGCTCTCTTCATGATTGCGCTTACCTCGGTTGTCTCCCTCTTTAGGGGTTCCGAGTCATTCTGCGGATCTACCTCCATTGGCGTGTGATCTTCTGCAGAATTTGCTGGGATAAAGATAGATTCGGATTCTGGTGATGGGATTATTGATGGTTTCCTGAGGTGCTCCAGGGCAATACCTGGAGGAATTGACTGCCGGGTTGATCCTAATTTTGACAATGTGTCGGCAGCGTCATTTTCTGCCCGAGGTATGTGGTGGAATTCACATCCTTCAAAGTATCCACTGATTTTTTGCACATGGAATCTGTATAAAGCCATATTAGCATCTAACGCGTCCCAACTGCCTGATACTTGCTGTACTACTAGATCCGAGTCACCATAGCATAGGATTCGGCGTATACCAATTTCTTTTGCTACTCTCAATCCATGGACTAGCGCTTCATATTCAGCTACATTGTTGGACGCAGCAAAATGTATTTGCAGTACATATTTCAATTGGTCTTTTTTAGGCGAGGTTAACACTATTCCTGCTCCCAGACCATTCCTTAGTTTGGAACCATCGAAATGCATTGTCCAGTAATTTGTATCTGGCAATGGTGGCTCATACTGCACCTCGGCCCAGTCTACGAGAAAGTCGGCGACAGCCTGAGATTTGATTGCATCTCTTCTATCGAACTGTGGAGCATATGGTGATAACTCGATCGCCCATTTTGCTATTCGGCCACTTGCGTCTTTGTTGCTCAATATGTCGGCTATGGGTGCCTCACAGATTACTTTGATGGGGTGCTCTTCGAAGTAATGCTTAAGCTTTTTTGCCGACATATATACTCCATAAGCCATTTTCTGATAATGCGGGTAATTCTTCTTTGAAGTGGATAATACCTCACTTAGATAATAGACCGGCCTCTGAATCGACTTACCATCTTCAAGTCGTTCTACTACGACTACAGTACTAACTACTCTATTGGTAGCCGCTACATAGAGTAGCATAGGTTCTTTTGATAATGGAGAAGCTAAAATGGGTGCCGTAACTAACATCTTTTTCAACTCACGAAATGCAAGGTCCGCCTGCGGAGTCCAACTGAATTTGTCCGACTTTCTCATCAGCTGATAGAGCGGCAGTGCCTTCTCTCCTAGCCGACATACAAATCGACTAAGCGAGGCCAAGCAGCCCGTGAATTTTTGTACATCATTCAAACATTTTGGCAATTTCATTCTTTCTACTGCTCTTATCTTTGTTGGATTAGCCTCGATACCTCGGCTGGACACAAGGAAACCGAGTAGTTTTCCTGCCGGCACGCCAAACGTGCATTTCTCTGGATTAAGCTTCATTCGGAACCTCCTCAGGTTCACAAAAGTCTACCGTATATCTTCTAGCAAAGTTTTGCTCTCTTTAGTTTTGATGACCACGTCATCCACATACACTTGTACATTTTTCCCTATCTGATCATGCAAGCATTTTTGCATGCATCTTTGATATGTTGCTCCTGCATTTCGCAGGCCAAATGGCATTGTGCGATAACAATAAGCCCCGTACGGGGTGATAAATGCAGTCTTTATATTGATCGGCCGGATTTAACGGTATCTGGTGGAAACCAGAATACGCGTCTACAAACGATAACAGCTCACAACCAGCGGTCGAGTCAATGACTTGGTCTATTCTAGGCAATGGAAAAGGATCTTTCGGACATGCCTTGTTCAGGTTGGTGTAGACGATACACATTCGCCATACAATGGCTACATTGGGGTCATCTTTCTTCTTTTCTACTAGCACCGGATTTGATAACCAATCCGGATATAGCACCTCCATGATGAACCCGGCTGCGAGGAGCCGAGCTATTTCATCCCCTGTGACTTTTCTCCTGTCTTCGGCGAAGCGGCGGAGAGGTTGCTTCACCGGCCTTGCTCCTGGCCTGACGTTTAAAGAGTGCTCAGCCAACTCCCTCGGGACACCTTGCAGATCTTGAGTTGACCATGCAAATATGTCCCGATTCTCACGGAGGAAGTTGGTGAGCTCGCCTTCCTATTTAGCATCAAGGCCTGCACCAATAGTAACAGTACGCTCTGGGAATTGCTCATCGATCTGAAACTTCTTCGTCTCTTTAGTCGGCTGAAAAGAGACACTGCCATGAGGGTTGGCCAGTGCCGGCATGTTCAGTTGTGCCGACTGAGCGAGGGCTGCTACCTCTTGGATCCTTCTCTTTTCTCTTGCTATAACCAATGACTCGGCCAAATTTTACCCGGCTGAAGCACACTCCATTGACTTCTTGTAATCCCCTGCAACTGTTATCACCCCCTGTGGTCCGGGTAACTTCATCTTTAGATAACTTATATGACAGCTGCTCATGAATTTGGCCAGTGCGGGCCGTTCGAGTAGAGCATGATAACAACTTTCCAGATCCACCACTTCAAATTCTAAATTTTCTGCTCTGCAGTTATCTCTTGTACCGAATAACACGTCCACTCGGACTTTACCGATGGGCTCACATGAAAGCCCTGGCACTATCCCATGGAAAGTTGTCCTCGTGGATTGCAGCATATTCTACGATATTCCGAGTTTATGCATGGTATCTTTGTACATGATGTTAATATTGTTCCCATTGTCAATAAGTACCTTTGAAAATTTCACGTTGATGCTTGGTCCAACAAATGTCGGATCCAACACAAGTGCATATGATCCTGGACTTGGCATTATTCTGGGGTGGTCTTTCATGCTCCAGGTCACCTCCTGATCAGACCATGGCACGTATCTTGGCATTGCCGGCATAACTGCATTCACTTCCATATGCCGGCGCTGCACACTTTGCTTGTCCTGCTGTTCCGTTGTGAACACACAATAAGACTGGTGATGTTCCCTGTAATCATTACGTCCGGTATTTGCCGGATTCATCCTTTCGTCCTGGACCTGGTTTATTACTTGATGCACTGCATCCCTCCGATCCGAGTTATCGTACCTCGGGGGAGGGGGCGGTAGCATCAGTTGTTGTGTATTTGCTCCAGTCAATTGCGGCTGATGCTGCTGTTGCACTTGACGGGGCGCCTGAACTCCTGCTGGGTTCCCCATCACATTTTTCATCCAGGCACATTGGCGGGTCGTATGACTGGCTGGTCTGGATGGGTTTGATGTGTGAAATTTGCACGGCTGATCTAACATGGATTCGAACGTGTATTTCGGCCTCTCTTGCCATTGCTTCTTTTGCTCTGGGGTCCATTGCCTTTTTCCCTCATTTCTTGATGTCCACTGTTGAGGTCCATTCTTCTGTCGTTGAATTGCTCCGTGATTCGGCTGATCTTGTGCTACTGCCGCCACCTGGGCCGAATTATATCTATAATCCGGCCTCTCCTCTCTTCTTCTTCCTCTGAAATCACGCCTGGACGACCCGGCTAATTCTCTCGCATAATGGTCCTGTTGCTCACGATGATCTGCCGACATTAATTCCGGTTGGGTTGGGTCGCCCAATGCATAGGAGTCTGCTATTCTGATAGTTTCTGCCAGAGTGGTTGGCATATCTCTTTGCAGGCGCTGCCACAACACGCTGGCGTAATGGCAGCCTTGCGCGAACCAAGCGATTGCTTGCGATTCGATAACTCCTTCACATGAGTTTCTCAGGTTGCACCATCGAGTTAAAAACTCTCTATCTGTTTCGTTCGGCCTCTGCTTGCACATGGCTAACTGTTGTGGCCTATTTGGCCTCTTGTATGTGCTGGTAAAGTTGCTGACAAACATTTCCTCGAAATCTAACCAACAGTTGATACTGCCGGCTGGTAGATTATTCAACCATACCCTGGCTGGTCCTTCCAACATCTGTGGGACATACCGCACTGCCCATCTTAAGTTGCCACTCGCTATCTTCACAGCAGTGGCATAATCAATCAACCAGTCTTGTGGCTTGGTACTTCCATTGTATGTTTTTGTGCCTCTTGCTAACTGAAAATTCGGCACTGGAGGTTCGCCCATGATCCGTGGTCCAAAACATGCCGGGCCTGGTGGACCTTGTTCTTCCAACAGTTCGGATCGGTATAGCCGATCCAACTTTACTCTTGCATCACTTGCTGGCAAATCTCTGTACAGGATTCTGTCCTTCATCCCATAGTGATTGTTTCCACCCTGGATTGCGTATTCCACCTCGGAATAACCATCATTGTACCTTTCATTCATCTGATTGAGGCGAGCTGGCCTTACTTCTCTTTCCTGCTGAGGCTCATGTCTTGGTTGCGGGTTAGGCGGCATCTCTCTCCTTACTTCGGCCGGGGTCTGGTTTTCACGATTACCCCTCGCGGGTTCTCTCCTGCCGAGATCCCCATTGCCTCGGCCCCCGCCGTCCTTTTCCATATGGCCGTGGTTTCTCTCCCCACTGTTACCTCGGCTTGCATTGCCTCTGTTCTCATTTGCCTTCCCAGCCATTGCCGGGTCATATGGAACAATTTGCTTGTTCCTCTTCCCTGAGGTTACTGCTTTGTCTCTTCGAGCGTTGTTTCCGGGTGAAGATGCTGCCGCCGCGGATAAGGCAGGCGCTGCCCCTGCCGAATGAACCATCCGTGAAGCCCCTGGTCTTGCCGGGTTAGTTCTGAGTATTTCCTCATTTTGCTGGTTCGCGATGCGCACCAGCTCATTCACTCTTTCTTGTTGTTTCTGCCGAGCTTCCCCGGTCAACCCCTCTAATTCCAATGCTGCGGCATTTGCCGCTCTCAGGTTCTTCGCCGGGGTACTGTACCTCGGCAGACCCAAATCACCTGATTCTGCTCTGTGAGCTTCATGCTCTTTGTTAATGTCATCCATGAGGTTCTTCCCTCTTAATCTTAGTTCGTCTACCCGCTCGGGTGTGATATCAAGCTTATTAGCTTTTGCATATTCTCTCAGGGTCCTGTTCAAGGATTCCCGCAGGGCCGACACTTTTTTGGCTTCTACCAGCACCTTTTGCCTGGTTTCTTCTAACTCTGCCTGAGCATTTGCCGGATCAAGTATCGGCGCTACAGGTGTAGTTAAGTTTTCTATAGTCGCCTGAAGAATGTTCTCTGGCCTTTCTAGAGGTGGCCCTCTCACTCGTGGTGCCTTTGGGGTGGTGTCATGTAGCTCGGTCGGGTTTGTAACTGGCGGAATTACCTCGGTGGGTTGCAACGTGGTCTGCTTGGGTGCGCCTTGTGCGCCTGCGGCGGGTTCTCTGCTTGACCCGGCTTCTGCTGTTCCAGCTTGAGCTCCTGCGGCGACCATCACCTCGACGCTGCCTGCAGGATGTTCTCTTGATGGACAGCTTGCTGCGCTACGAGGTGGTTCTCCTGCAACAACAACCTGGTGAGGATAAATGCCGGTGATGTCGACGCCGACGTAGACCCTGTGCTCGCCCAGGCTGATGAAGACCCCGTTGCGCGGGGGAGTTTTCCCCCTGAAGCTTCCTGCATTGTCGCTGACATAGTCGCAGAGACCAAATCTCTGGACCAAGCCAGAAACAACGCGCTCGCCGGTGTTGAGGAAGTTTCCCGTCCGGATCACTACTCCAGCTAGCACCGCTGCTGGCCCCACGGTGGGCGCCAACTGTCGTGGTGGTGGCACGGCAGATGCCATGGGTAGGCTAAAGTATGGGGCCAATGGATGCTAGTGGGATCTGGGGAGGGAAGATGTAGTTGATTCTACACACAGAAGACTAATGTAAAGATCTTTATTTCTCCTTTCTTGGGCTACAAGTGCTCCTTGAGCTGTATACGAGTGGAGAAGAAGAACTTTACCAGCCTAACGGTACCAAATGAGTCGATCCCTTCCTCAGGGCCCAAGCCCTTCCTTATAAAGGAGTGCCTCGGGTTCCTTTAGGGCTGATGTGGCAAGCATATTCGAGGAATATGCTTGTCCCAATATAGTAGTTCGGCGCCCCCCTTTACCTGTCGCTCCTCTAACGACGGCAAAGTTTCAGAGGGCCCCTCCTGTGCGCCTCGGGCTTCAGGACTGTCACCTCCGTGACCTCCTTCTGCTCCTCTGTCGCTCTGTGCCTTTGTCCGTAGCGCTTGGCTTCGCTCAGATTCTCCCTAGCCTGCATCTAGGGTTTGACTTCAGCTTCTCCTTCTCCTGCAAGCTTCATATTATTCGGCCCTGCCTCCCGTAGTTCGGCCTGTCCTTCATCTGTATCAAGATTACTCGGCATTACCCAGCCGAGTCAGCAAGTACCTCGGCCGGGTAATGTATTGTCATTTCTATAAGGGTTCTGCCCTTTCCTATCTCAGCCGACCTCTACATGATTCGGCCGGCTCAGACAGTAACTCGGAAACTAAACGGAGAACATCCTTTCGTCTATCCCCATCTTTACCCTATCCGGGGTTATCTCCCCAACATTACATTCTCTCCCAAATTCCACCAAAGCTACAAAATCCTGTGGGGGAATAAGATAGGAAGAACAATGGAGGAAATCCACAAAAGACTCCAAGATCTAGATCCCAATATGTTCCCCTCACTTAGAGGAGAGATTGATTGGTGGGGTTGTAGATCTAGATCTCCTCTTTAAAATCCCTCAAGAATATGCAAGAATCATAGGAGGGATTGAGGGGAAGCAAGCTCAAGAAGGTCAACAATGGAGGGTAAACTTGAAAGAATGGTTAGGGAACCATTGGGGAAGAAGGGCCCCTTAAATAGGTCCCTAGAAATCCAACCGTTAGGCCTAGGAATCGCCCGGTCCAGAGTCTCCGGACTGGGACCGGAGTCTCGGGTTTACCTAGGCCAAACAGGGACAATCTGGAGGACGTACTGGACGCGGTCCGGAGATAGACCAGAGATTTAGTCTGGAGTCTCCGGTATTACAAAAACTGGCAGAAAGACCAATACGAAAACAACCATAACTTTTGTATCCGGACTCCGATTTTGATGATCTTAGACTCGTTTTAAATAGGAAAATAATCTCCATAAGATCATATAGAAAAAAATCATAGTGAAGCAAGGGAGTATATAACCAAATTGCTAAAGGTTTAACCTCTCTCAAAAAGACAAACCGTCAAAAAGGTAATAGAGAACGCATATGAAATCCGTTTTTGATGAACTAGAAATTGTCATGGAGATTAACATAATCTCTAAATCCTCACATGAGTAAGAACCAAATAATGGAAGGTTTTACCTATCTCTAAAAGACAAACCGGTAAAACCTCCAAGATAAAAAAACACAATAAGATATAAAAGGGAAATCCTTTTTGATGAACTAGAGCTTGTTATGAATATTACCACAATCTCTAGAACTTTACATGGATAAGATCCAAATAACAACCAAGAAAGGATGATGCTAATTATGCAAAGGTTTGAGATCTCTTTGAAAGATATGATCGAGTTACTCACTTTAGAGCCCCTCTTGATAGTACGGTTGTCTATCCTATAAACCGGTCTCCCCAACTAACACCACGAGACCGGTAAGAAAGAAACCCTATCAAGATCATACCTTTTTCTTGTGCATATTCCACTTGATCTTGATGTAGACGATCTTGTCCTTCTCAAGATAGAACACCTTTCTTGATTGCTCTTGCACACACTCGCTTGATGAAGACTTGCAAGTTGCTCCCCCATACAACATGAGAAAACCTTTATTTTGACCTTGTCTTCATTGATCCATGATAACCGAGGATGGAAAGCTTCAAGCATGAGATCTTCTAGATATGGCACATCTTTATCTTGCACCACATTTATTCTAACTCCATTTGGATGATGTCTTGAAGATACACATGAGGAACTCTATCTTCTTCTTCAAGACACCCTTGATCTTATTTTCTTTATTCTTCTTCTTCATTTATTCTTTCTTTATTATGTTGGTGTATTGAAGGTACACAAGAGGTATCACTCCATCTTATTCTTCAAGACACACTTGCTATAGGCTCAACTTCTACTTGACCAATCTCCGGATCATTCCTTGAACATCTTGGTCATCACTTGATCTTCTTCATTTTCTTCTTATTTCAACCCTGACATCACCACATGGTTCAAGCATTGCCAATGGACAATTCCTACAAGTGCAACTTGATACAAACATTAGTCCATAGAGATTGTCATTAATTACCAAAATCACACATGGGGGCCCACATGCTCTTTCAGACCTGTTCGGACATGGTGTAATTGAGCCTAGAAAATGTAACTCTACATTTTCCTTTATTTTTTCCGTGGCCATCTTCCCCAATCCCAAGCCCCCGTCAGGATGGTGAGTAGGTCGGACCGATCGATTGATTTTCTATGAGAGGGGAAATTGGAAACGAGGGGAGGGCTGGGAGGAGGGATTAGGGAGAGCGCTGGGCAGACTTGCTCTACCTACGTCTGGGCTGGGCTACTACTTGTTGGTTGACGGCGGGATGGTGCTGGAGATGGCCGAACTTCGGGGGGATGGCAGGGACGGAGGAGGTCAGGATCCGGGCGGCCACAGGAGGAGTGGATTTGGCAGGAGCATAGCCACGAGGTCACAGCTGGAGGAGAGGATGCTAGCGGCGGCTGGAGCACAGGATGCTGGTTCGGCCTGGTCAGGAAGGAGATGCGTGAGGCAGTCAGGGTGCCTGCAGGAAGGAGTGGTTGGGTAGGATGCTGGAGTAGAGGAGGTGAGCGATGTCGAGGAGAGAGGTCGCGGTGGTTGGTCGGGGGAGAGGAACGAAGCTTCGCCATGACAGCGTGGAAGAAATGGCAGCTGCATTTATGCGCCTACAGGTTGACCGTCTGGATCGGGACGAGATAATTGAACAACTCGAAGACTTTTTACTTGGCGGTGGCATACTCTTGTAATTTTGCGCTGCTCCGTACTTTGCCGATTCGCAAAACCGGAGAAGTGGTGCTCCGAGTTTTACACAGAAAATTGGGCCAGCTTCTCGGATCTGACTTCGTGGAGTTAGCATGTTCGGCACCGCTCCGTGGTGGATTTTAGTGAAGCTAGAAGCCAGAGGACTTCCGAACACACCCTTGATATCAAACCATGTTCCCTCATCTTCCTCCTCTTCCTCACTTTTTTCTTTCATCTCATTAGACTCCTTCAGACTCACACCTCGGAGCAATGGCTGGTTAACACTGACAACCACACGGAGATGAATATCTTCTCCCCAGGCCATGCCCTCCTCATCTACCTCCACTGAAACAAATTTGCCAATCCAATTTCCAATGAGCTCTTCGTAAACACGGTTCATGTTATCCATTGGCAGGATCTATCACTCTCACCCAAATCTCCATAGTGTCAAATACTATCTCTGATGGTTGAACACACCCATCGAAGTCCTTCAGAAGAATTGCATTAAAATCTAATTGCCAAGGACCATTCTTCATGGCATGGCGCCAATCCCCCTAGAATTGAACCAGATGACAAAACGATTGTCTCTGATGTCCTTGAACTGCGCTGGACCATGTAGACCCCACGCCCTCTGTATCCCTCTCTCGAGCGCTGCAATGATGAGCTTAGGGGGAGCATACCTTGCGTACCGCCGCCTAGCGCAGCTGAGGCACCGAACCCTTCTGAATCCCTTTGATGACCAGACCAGACGCCTCTTTCTCCGTCAGCAGTAGCTCACCCATCCGAGAGTACTGTCCTGCTGCCAGATCTTCCGCACCCTTCTTGCATGGCGACCTCTACATGGATCTTGAGGCTCCGCCGCCACTCCCTGCAGATGACCAGACCAGATGCTATCGCTATGAGAGAACCGCTCCACACGGATCTCACCAGCAGAGACCAACTCCAGCCGCCAGAGACAACCACGCCATCGTGATCACCCTCGCCACCGAAGATCTAACCACCCTCAACCACAAAACCCTAGTCTCCAACGCGATCACCTCCCCGATCTCCCTAGCGTAACTTGCGGTGGCATTCACAACAGCTGTAAGATTGAGGAATGACGCCGTTCTTGTTTGACCGACCTTCCATGTGTTTTCTGTTCATGGTCGTGAGTGTGATCTGCCTGTCGGGCCCTGGTCAAAACGTTTTCTGAATGTTGCCATATCAGGCACACGAAAGAAAGTGGCGACGCACATGTCCAGTACAGGTACAGCCGTGGGCTTGGCAATGCCACAGTTGACAGAGTAGCAATCGCCATCTCCTCAGGCTTCTTCATGCAAAAAAAAAAAAAGAAAAACTCCTCAGGCTTTCAGGTAATCTGTTGCGATACAGTTTCTCCAGTTAAAGTTCATTTTCGTCCGGTTGGTTTGTTAAGATTTCTTTCTGCTGAATCACAGTTGCTGAGGAAGATTGCCGATGACTTGAAACTTCTACATTGGGCAGGTCAGCTTCAAGGCTAGAAGGCCGTGGCCTTTTTCACCAGTCCTCTCATCGTTTCTTTTTTCTTTTTTCCTATGCCCCTTCCCAAGTTCCCCTGGGTGTAAATTTGTAATTGTAACAAACAAGCCCTCAGGCAAATGAAGCCATAACATCTTATGGAGAAAAGAAGTTATGCAACTGCAGCTCCAACCTTCTACAGTATAATTTTGGACATGACAACAAGAATACAAGATTGTGATATGCGCTCAAGCTTCGGACTTGATACATCTCAATTCTCAACGGAGTTGAGTTCACGACAAAATCAGGAAAGCGCAACTACTACAACTGGCACGCTACAGATCAATTGTTTTGCTGGACCACAGTAAACTACATACAACTTGAGGTGGCCCAACAACATCCCTATACCATTTTTCTTTACCTTTTCACGAGGCCTATAGCTAAATGAACAGATCACTGTAAGAGCATCAAAGCATATGGTGTCAACCTCGACTCAGATCATCAACCTAGATGACTAGGTGGGTAAAATCTAGTTAAAGGAGGCCGTCGGAGGGAGCCGAGATAACCCCACGACTGATTTCCAGAATGCCAAGTTGCAATGGCATGCTCCAGGGCAGTATAGCAACTGTACAGACGGTGTGGTTTATGTCTACCTACATGAAGTAGCTCAGGTTTTTCTTCCTTTTCCTTGACCCGCCTTGGCCATACATCTCATTCCACTCAGTAAGTTGGCTCATGTTTTTTGAGCCAGATGATAGACTAGCGCACCCCTATAGAAAAGCATGCCACCGGTTATCATATGCTCAGTAATAAGCAGTAAAAAACATATTGGCAGGAAGCATTCCAGAATTTGAGGCAAGTGCTATGTGGTACCCCACCTGATCAAGAGCAATTTTCAGATCATCCATGCTAAGAAGGCGGATGTCCTTACTTCCTAGCAATGCAGGCTCAGGCCTACCTTCATCTTTCGATAAACCCTTCTCCTGCGCAAAACAGTAAGAATTCAGGCATGCCGGTGTGTGTGTGTGTGTCGCAGGGGAGGGAGAGGAGTTCGTGTGTGTACCTGTTCTTCTCTGTCCCTGAGTTCGCGAATGGGCCGGTGTGCTGCAGCTATACAGAGATTCTGTGGGAAAAGGAAAGTCGCTGAGAAGTTGACGATACCTTCTCATTGCTGAATAGTATAAGAAAACCACATCAACATACCTTCAAGTCACTTCCTGAATATCCATCAGTCATACTAGCGAGTGTCGCAAGATCCACATCTTCTGCCAACTCTTCTTTAGACAGTATCAGTTTCAGAATCTTCTCTCTGCTTGATGCATCAGGAAGGTTCACCATGAATCTGCCAACAAGAATCAGCACTAAGGGTTAACAAGCAACCCTAAATTTGACAAGTTCAGGGAAATATAGAGGCACTACCTGCGAGGGAACCTTCGAATGACTGCCTCGTCAAGATCAAAAGGCCTATTTGTGGCTGCAAGAACCAATACACGTTCTTTATCTTTAGTACGCAATCCATCCCAATGTACCATAAATTCATTTTTCATCTTGCGCATGGTTTCTTGCTCTCCCGAACTTTCTCTACTTGCAAGCATACTATCAACCTGTAAAAGAATGACACAAATGTGAGCACAAAACATAAAGGGGGAAGCGAGTGAATAATGATTACAGACTTCATTGCCTGCCTGCACACCTCGTCAATGAAAATTATAGACGGAGATGCTTTACTTGCCAAAGAGAAAACGGCCTTCACATATTTCTCTCCTTCCCCAAGCCACTGAAAAATGACCAGCTTCAACAGAATATCACACAGAAGAGCACTGCAACCAAATGTTATTTTGATTGAACATACCTTTGACGTGATGCTTGACATTGCTATGTTGATAAATTTTGCACCTGATTCGGTAGCTACTGCTTTTGCAAGCATTGTTTTGCCAGTGCCGGGAGGCCCAAAGAACAATATTCCCTTCACTGGCTGCCAACATGAAATGGATTAGTGGTACTTCAATGCAGTGAGTTATTAACCTTGAGAACTTTATACTTCATGTAAAACATCCAGCTCTACATGTACTTTTATTTCCCCATAGGCCATAACCCAGTCAGTATCCAGCAGTTCAGATATTTTTAAAAATATCACAACACCAAAATCATGAAGTCTTTAGAGCACCATCCTAACTCCTAGTTACCACAATTTTCCAACAAAGTAACCACAAACATTAATCATGTTGTGAGGCAACCAAATTATAAAATTCGTAATTCGAACATTCATGGATAATATGTATCCGGTACTCTGTTTTGGTAAACCATATTTCCCTAATGCTGGAGAATGAAACATTCTAGGTTTTGTTACGACATCCTAAAAACTGAAGAGAGAAAATGCACACATGATAAAAGAGAACTAGATAGTTAATAATAGATGTTTCTTATCATCTTATGTTCAGGTGTGTCACATCACTCTTCCCACCATGGATATCTATCATGCTTGAACTTATGTTTGACAAAATCTCAATACTATGGTTTCCCTTTTCAAAAATCAAGACCAAATCTGAATGTACATGAGTACCTTTAATAGCTGCCCTTTCCTGAATAATTCAGGTCTTTTTAGAGGGACAACAATCAATTCCTCTAAAGTCTCTTTTACATTCTCCAGGGCTCCAATATCATCAAAGCTTACTCCAATATTATTGGGTTCAATGATATCTGACAGGAGATTTCTCTCAAACTCATTCTCTACCAAATCCTGAAAAAAAAATATTTAGATGAATTTAAGCATCAGGAACTTTTGAATAAATAGACAGAGAGGCGAGGGACACCTTCAGTGCTTTCTTTGAGCTGCCGCTGTCCACGTTCTTTACACCGCTAAGTCCATGCCTGAGACTGCAACCATAAAATTAAATTAACATTCCACATTTCCACAGAAACAACTAGCCGAAGTATATTTTGATTTTCAGATAAAAAAAAGTATATTTTGATGTCTGATAGTGGCATCATCTATTTACCTTTCTGTTGATAGTACAAGTTTGTCATCCTTGGGCATATCGGGTTTATTATGCTCAAGGTGATAAGATAAACTCCTGCCAACAACCTTATCCACCTCTGGAATAAATCAGAGAATCATAAGTTTTCAGTATTTATATTCATTACTCCCTCTGTCCGAAATTAATTGACTCGGCTTAGCCTAGATACTCATGCACCTACACACTAAAACACGTCTAGATACATGCATGACTAGACAAAGTTGAGTCAATTAATTTGGGACGAAGAAAGTATTAGAAATATATGAACAATTGATCCATGACTGAGAATACAAGGAACAACTAACCGTCATGAGTAAGTAAATGACCCTTCATGGGTAATTCTTCAATATTGTCGCATCCCATTCCACAGTCGGTCAGATACTACATTATAAACCAACGTAATAATCATGTATTATTGAAGGAGTCACTCACAAAGTTCATAGTTCTGATCAAGGATGAAAAAGGGTGGAGAACATTTGTAACTGAAGGTACCAAATACTGCCATTCTAGCAAATGTTGTTCCATATCTATCGGTGGTTTCGAAGGGGATATTTTAATAGTACATTGATTACAAGGGAATATTAGTCAAGTGGAGCACCACAAAGTCCTTCTAAAGATCTACTTTTGTATAATGAGCACTATACGTATAACTAAATAAGTTTACATTTCAATCAGATAGCAAGATAGAAACAAAACGATGATCAAGTTTCTTCTAGGGTCCCATTATAAAATTGCTGTCAACTTCTTTAGAGACTCTTTTTTGCAGATTACCTTACGAATTATAAGAGCGTTGGCTTCCGCTCTAAGGCTTTCAGCATCAACTCTTAGTTGTTTCTTCAACTCTGATAGCTGTGCTTTGTCCTAAGAAAAAAAGATGAATTCCTAGGTTAGATAGAATACTGTATGCAAGCTAATGGTTAACAGAAGTGGTATGGGTTTCACACTACCTTTGGAAGTTCAATGGAAATTTTGTTCGGGAAAAGATTATTTAGATGCTTCATTAAGTTTGTAGCATCATTGTTTCCTGATTGCAATTTACTTCCAGAGGAGCCCTGCAACTTTTCAATTATTCGTTAAGAGTAGTTTTCTTAGCATTCTACATCATGCATCTCCATATGCCTACGAAAAAATACATAAAGGATTAATAATTTACCGATATCATGTCAGCTAGGGCCTGCCTGGCACTATTAAAGCCCGCAAAAGATAATCTTGTTACTCTTGCTGGATGTGACTGAAAAACAGACCAGTGTCAGCAATTTCGTAGAAACAGACCAGGGCACTCTGTTAACATACACTCAACATAACAATATAAAGCTGACAAAAGGAGAGGGGCAAGGGAATATATGTTGCATGCCAACTAGTGAGTTCATGCATTCGGCAATCCTCCAGTGGTAGGAGTTGTTTTAGGTTTAGTCTAATGTGCCAAAACGTTACTCAACCCAACTAGGTTTGTTTGACCATGAGAGTTTAGCTAGTCTAAGTGATCTGGGCTATCCTACATTTCGCCCCTGTTTCCATCATTTCTAAAATACAGGGGTCAACCTATCTAAGCGTTCTTTTCTAATCTACCTCAAAAATACCCAATCACATGGTATCTTAATCGCTGTGTTAAATTTTGATTTGGTTCCTAAAGAGGATTTGAGTAGCATACCTTATCTTTCGGGCTGTCTTTCTCACTGTGAGATCCAATTATCAGAACACCAGGTGGAAGCTCTTTCCCTGGTGATGCATGTGATTCTGTTCTTCCGGTCAGTGCTTTCGCTACATCCTTGACTAACACAATCAAAGGGCCACTTATGCTTTCTTCCCACGTGACCTGAAAGACAATGAAAATGATATTGTCGCAGGTTGTAGAAAATTAAATTTCACATAAATA
This sequence comes from Avena sativa, assembly GCA_916181665.1. Lineage (NCBI taxonomy): Eukaryota > Viridiplantae > Streptophyta > Magnoliopsida > Poales > Poaceae > Avena > Avena sativa. The sequence goes on from OV702297.1 coordinate 130,812,373, forward strand.
TGATCACCAAAAATAGTCGGTACCTCAATTAACTCGTCTATACCAACTTCTTGATCACCAGAAGAGTTTGGGCGAAGTTCACTAACTGTAGAAATGTCAAACAGTGAACCATAAATAGGATCAGAAGAGCATCAGTAGATAACGAAAATGCCAATTGCACGGCAAGTTCAGACTAACCAGGCAGCAGAAGAGAATCGACGATGAGAAGTCTAGCACCAAAATTCTTTGCAAGGGCCTTTATTAATGTTTCCTGATAAATTTCAGACCCTAGAAGCATGTTTGTGCAAAATAGTTATACAAGCATTACGAAATTGCCAACCCGAAAGTAGATCAGCACGGCCTTAGTTAATCTAAAAAAACAAAGAAATGCTGAAAAATACCAGATGGACCAGATAAAAGAATTCGCTGATTTAAAGACAAAATTCCTGATAAGCTTTCAGTGAGCTTCTTTTCCATGTGTATGAACTTCTTTTCCATGTGTAAGAATGAAGCTGATAAGAGCGCACTCTTTGTATTCGGACTGCATGAAATGAGGACAGATGATTAGATAAATAATCAGAAAAAGGTGATCCAAACAAATACTGTAAGCAAGTTTTCCTAAACATAAGCTGACAAGATTGACCACTAATAAAAGCATAAAATAGGTGATCCAAAAAAAAATACGGTAAGCAAATTTTCTTGACAAACTTCACCACTAACAGCTAACCGCTAAACAATAAACAGAACAAGTCTCATAAATAATGGACAGCTGTTGAAACAAATCAGCTAAGCATATTACCCAAGATAGTACGGAAAATTCTCAAGAGTAAATTGAATAGCATCTGGACCAAGAATTCCTTGTTTCAGTCCATCTTTAAAAACTTGAGAACGGCTTGGAGGCAAAGTGGCTGATGCAGAGATTGGTACGCTATTGTAAGGCTGGAAAATCTGCCAGCAGGTTAAGGTTCACTCATCACAACAGTTAGGAGAAGAGGTCAAAATAACAAACCTCACAGATTCTATCATTATCAGAGTAGTACCTACTACTAATGAAATCCATGGAGACATGACAGATGACCGAAAAGGGCAAAGTACATTGTAAGAACAGATCATGATTAAAAAGGATACAAAGGCATGCTTGCAAAAGGCAACTTCATCCCCTCCTTCAAGGAAACTTATCCCGCCTTTGCTAATTTTTGCACCATTAAGTTCAACCAGACCCTTTTTGCCTATGACTGCTAACTGACATTCACCTGGTTGCTGGAAGAATAAACATCACAATGTTTATGCAAGAAATTAAGAAATGTCACAACATGCCTGCACTCTATTACTGCAGAACCATAGCAAGGTTACCAGTACCTCAAGGCGCCACAACTTGCATAGAACACGGCTAGCATTATGGTCTTTCAAAAAAATATTACACGTTTCACTTCCGCCTACAGAAAACTCACTCACAAAGATGAGGACATGAGGAATCTGCAATCAGTGATGGTTGGTATCAGGTAGTGATTAAGCTGATTCATACATAGGTGACAACAAAGAAGGAATGTGTTAGTCAGCAGATGACGGTCATACAATGTTTCACATTCGAGATGTTAAGTTCTAACCAAGATGTTACGAACAAATTACACTACACGGAAGGCTTGCAACTCTTAAGCTGCAATCTTCAAACTAAAGAGTATTTTCGCCATCTGTATTCTGTGAGTGGTTAGTTCTGAATCAAGCGCTACATTGTTTTGCTGAATCAACAGTTGGTGCTCTTGACGCAAGCAAACTCCAAGAACGATCAAGAAATTGCAGGCGTGTTGAATTCGTTCCACCAACGAACCTGAAGATCCCGAAACATAAAAAAACAGATGCAAGCGAGAACTAAAAAACAGAAACATTCTCCCCAAACGAGCAAAATATGGAATCCTGGCGAGCTGTTCGCGTTTAGGGAACCAAGAAGTCAACTGCACAGGAGATGGTTTTGCTTAAACCTGTATATGCGCTACATTTGTTATCTTAATTCACCAAACCCATCAAAACCTGTCGCGTGTTGACTCGAGCAAGCTCTCAACAAGAATCACTAATGAACTATCAAGAAACCACGCAAAGATTGCATTCGAGTTTCACTAGTGAACATTGGAGGTGACGAACTATCTAAAACCGATGCAAACGAGCCCTAAAGAGTAGATATGGAGATCGACGAACGCCCAGAACCATCAAGAACAGAATCCTGACGAGAATAGAGAACAAAGAACTCAACAATCCCGATTAATTCACGCACCTGATTGCTCTGAGATAACAGCCTCGCCCACGGACCCGGCTGCTGCGGCTCCAGGACCTGCAGCCCAGTCGCGGCTGGCGGCGGCGTATTCTGAAGGGTCAATTGCGCGGGCTTCTTCCCCGCCTCCACAGCAGACCTCGAGCTCGTCCCTGCCTTCCCCGCCGCGGTCACCGGCGCATCCTCCTCGGGTTTCTCCGCCTCCGCATCCCCCTTCGCCGTCACCTCTGCCTGCGAGGCCAGGTCGGGTCAACCCGAGACGTCCAATTCGGCACCGAGTTGTCGCGAGGGAGGCGCCAGCCAGAGCCGAGCTCACCTTGGAGCGCTTGGTGGGAGAACCGAAGGGCAGAGGAGGCGAAGAAGAACGGCGCTTCCCGCCGCCGCTGCCGTCGGAGGAACTACGGTGAGGGTCCACCATGGCTGGCGGTCGCCGGAGGCGAGGGTTATGTTTCTGTTTTCGGAAACCTTTTTCTGCCGTTACTGTTTTCACGCGAGAAAGTAAATGGTGAGTCAACGAGGAGGGGACTTTAAGAGGAGAGAGAGAGCATGAGATGGTTTCCGGTTACAATATTTTGCTTATATATTTTGTCTTTCTGAGGGTGGGTTCTGACCTCAGTTTCTAGGGTTTATTTGAGGACTTTGTTGTGCTGTTTTGTTCTGTCGATGGATCGCAATGACCATGTGAAATACTTTTGTTTAGATGTTGTAATGCGGAAAATATGTGCACTTGAGCATCAGTGCTCTTGTTTTCTAAAAATAAATGTGTACCTTTAGGTCTTCAAAAGTTCTGAAAATAAATATATAACTAGACACATACGTCTAGAATATACGACAGAAATTTCCTTTAAAAATATGTTATATTTTGGACTACGCAGAAAAGAAAATATTGTGACAAATCATACATATCTCTAGTCTTATTTATTGTCAGGAATTTATTTTTTCATGTAGCCTAAAATAAAAAAATTTAATTACTGAAATTTTGCACAAATATATGGACCATGTACATGTATTTCAGAGTTTTCTAAAAAAATAAAACTCAAAATTACCAGTTTTTTTCAAAATGAATAGGATCACTCACTACTCATGTGTACCAAATCTCCGCTCGTTGTAATGTTCCTTCGAACATCTTCCAATTTGCAATGTCATCAACGTCTATAATTTATTCTTATATCATTATCAAACCACTTACTAAAAACAAGAATATGCCACACGATGATTAATCAACACAATGCATACAAAAACAAAGCGACACTTGTGTCCTTTAGCACACTTGGAATCACAAAATAGCTTCAACACTAAAATAGATGTTGATGACACTTGTGTCGACGCAAGTGACACTCGGAATCACGAAATGGCCTCAACACTAAAATCGAAACTAATCGACAAACAATAAAACTACTAGCTAGCTACTACTCAAAGCACTAAGACAATGCATATAAAAACAAGGCGACACTTGTGTCGACTTTAGCACACGTGTTTTTGCCTTGGATCTCTACTCCATGACAAAATCGTCAAGTAGGAACGGTAATTCAACATCACCAATTTGAGGTTGCTTTAATGTCTTGAATAGGCAGCGAGCAAAATGCCCCGTATAGGTGAGGAACCACCTCGCATAATTGTTTAATGTCACCCTAGACCTTGAAATCTTGGCCAAAATATCTAGATTTAAATTTGGTTAAATATCATTAAAATTCACCCCACTTTGATAAGTCGAATTCGGGGAAATCCAAAATATCAAGGTTAAAGTTTCTTCTTTTATTTAGAAAGGGTTCGGTCACTTTTTGGGCCAAGATAGGGGAGCAAAGCCATAAAAAGATATGTAAATTTTGTGTGTTGCGAAATTCTATAGTATATACTAATATAAAAAACAGACTTGCTAGTTTTTATGCGCCCAAGAACTTATTAAATCTCAGGCATCTATGTAGCCATCAGATTATGTGCCAAGATTTGTATACTCTTCCTTTTCTCTCTCTACTCGACTGAATCGGGTCGCCAGCATACGGTGACGAGGGCAAAGTGATTGTTTCTGCATGAGCCTTTTTTATTTCCTACTTTGTATTCTCTTGTAGCTGGATAGCGGATGATTCCTTGTAGCTGCTGCGAGGATTTTCTGGTCTTGTTCGCTTGCATTCATGATGAGGGGCCGGGTTTTTGTTTTTGTTTTATCTATATTTTTTATTTTCCATCTCATTGATTATTCTCATTTCTTTTACTCATTCTACACGTTTGAAAACTTGATTCCACATTCGTTTGCTCATGTTGATATGGTTTTTATTTTTTATGTTGTATTAGCATCAGTAATTCTTGTTTGCTATGAGTTGAATGTTGGTTGTAACCGTGATTTTAAGTTGTCATTAGACCACGACTAAATTTTCTAGTCCCAAGTGGGTTATAACTAAGAAAACAATATTCTCTACAGTTGTATTAGCGTCATGATTTGTGACGGCTAAAAGTTGCAAATCAATTTAAGTGGGTTGCAACTAAGTTTTTCTAGTTGCAAGTGGGTTGCAACTGAAAATTATGTTCCTGATAATTAGATTATTGTCGTTATTGGTGTTGTCCATGAGTTATAATTGGGTTGCAACTTTGTTTTTCTAGTGGGAAATGGGTTATAACTAAGCTTATTCTAGTCATATGTGAGTTGCAACTCAGAAAAATGGTCCTAGTTGTTGTATTAGCATCATGATTTGTGTTTCCTAGGAGTTCCAAGTGGGTTGCAACTATGATTTTTCGGTTGTCAGTGAGTTGCAACTAAGTTTTTTAGTTGCAAGTAGTTTGCAATTAGAAAAATATTCCTGCATTAGCATTTTGATTCCTGTTGGCTGGAAATGACAAGTGGGTTGTAACTAAGTACTTTCCGGTTGGAAGTGGGTTGCAACTAAGAAAAATCCAAGTGTTGGATTACTATTATGATTTGTACTAGCACAAAATTTGCATGTTGCCGTGGGAATGGCCACGAGAGTCACTACCAGGGGTAGCAATTGATTCGAAGTAGGGCAAGAGTGTGTAGCCATCCGCGGATCAAGATTGGGAGCGAGATACATGGTTTACCCAGGTTCGGCCCTCCTAGGGTAAAGACCTATTTCCTGCTTGCTTGTATTGATCGTGGAAGAATTACAAGGGTGGTGACCTAGGCGTACGTGCGAATATTCACTTGGATGGGGTAGCTAATAGCTCGTGAGTACAAAGCGAACCCTAGGGAGGCTTATATAGGGTTGCCTCACTAGGGTTTTTGTCAACACCCGGATTTTTAATCCCAGATGTCTGTTATGCCATACATCGCAATCCCAGGATTACCATTTTTGCGAGACATAACAGAATTCGATACCACAGTACATCATCCATTACAAACCATACATAAGGTCTTACACAAATAAGGATCTCATGATCCAGTTCTTAATACAACTCAGGAAGCGGAAATACGTAATAATAATAAAGGTAGCGTAGGCGAAGCTCCATCTTCGGGGTCACAGGCAATGCTGACGATGGGAGATGATCCTAGTTGTCGTAACCTTCCTAGGGTCCATCATCCTGGTACTCTTCTTCATAGTCTGGCCACGGAAATAGCCAGGGACAAAGCCATGAGTACTCTTTAAGTACTCGCAAACTAATACTAACAAGTGAAGGGGGTTTTTGTAATAGGACACTAAGCTCTAGGGTTGTTTTGCAAAAATCTAGATTTACCTCTACTAAGTTCAGAAGCAAGAAAAGCTAGTTGAATTTTATAACACCTAAGTGGGAACTTGTATCTCATGTCACAACTCTGTTGTGGTCAAGTCAAGTTCTCAATTCATTTCACAAGTCATTTTGAAAACATCTGACGGGGGAACAGTATGGCCACTCCAACTGTCCATAACCATGGACGCGGCTATTCGAATAGTTTGACACTCTGTAGAGATTGTACACTTTCACCACAACATTCGATACATCCATCAGGAACAAATCCTGAATTCACCATACTCAGTATGCGGATAATCAATCCTAACCTTTCAATTACACGCCCTAGTATAGGCACCTCTCCTGTGAGTTTGGCCTCCCAACCATGACCAACTGTCATCTTGGATACTGCACAGGTGGACAATCTTCACAAGGTAGCCTCAGCTCAGACCTTGGCCGTGAGGGAACCCATACTAAGGTATATAAGTTTCCAGTCAAGCCCTACCCAATTTTCGGGTATTGTGGTTGTACGGTAAAATTGGAATGGTATCGCATCCAAACAACCATCAGTTTTGTAAAGGGCTAAGGCTCATGCCTTAACATTTTCATCATCCAAATCATCTGGTGTTCGGAAACACATGTCAAAACATCTCAGTAGAATGACTCAACATTCTAAGGTTTTCATAACCATTTTCCACCAAGTATTCCCATCTAAAGTTGATCAAGTTTTATGCTTAGCACTAGCATCTACAAGTGGGGATGAGTACTAATGAGGGGTGGTAAACAAGTGGAGTTTTAACTAAGTACCATATCATGCCTTAGGATGACATCAAGATGATCTAGCTTAGGCCAAGTTTAATGCTCTTTATGCAACCTTCAATTATCTTCCTAGAATCTACAAGTCACTTAAATAAACTCTAAGAAATAGCTTTGATAAAGAAATAAAGTAGAAAGCTTGCAAGTAAAACTAGGATTGGGTTATCAAGTGGGTATGATCACATATGCTTAAGGCATATAGTTGGCATAGTCACAAGCAAGTATTAGTTTGCATAGGTCAATTTTATTAGTAAGGCTTGCAAGTATTGGCTTGCATAAGTATCAGTATAAGCTTGCCTTGAGCAGATCAGTGGTTGAAGTTCTCCTCGGCTTCTTCTTCGTAGTATCCTCCTTCCTCCTCATATCCTTGGTCGGTACTAGCGTCTATAAATAAATACGAGGTACACAATCACCAAACAATACTTAATTACTTTCAATCATCACACAAAGGGGTTATATAGATGATCTAGCATCATCACTAACATTACAAGATTAAAGCATTTGTCTTGTTTATTTTATTTTTAGAAAAGTAATTTCTACTCAATGAAAAACTACTTAAGATTTAATATTCTCCAACTCAAACATGGGATCATGTTGACACATGTCGTCACCACATATTCCAGTACATGAGAATGTGATTTAAAGTGGTGTCACAATTTAATAAGGTTTAACCTTCTTATTTTAAATCATTAAAGTGGCTAGAAATGCCTATGTGGTATTATTTTATTACTTGAACATTATTTCTGTAAGTAAACCCATATATTTTTATATATTCTGAAAGGTATGGTCAAATGTGGATTTTGAGAGTTGGAATCAATTCAAAAGCTATTATGGTTTAAATTTGAAAAATGTTTGAATGCAGAAAAGCTTCTGCCTTGTTATTTTTACCAAGGTTGATCTACAGATCCAAATGATTTTAATCCAACGGGCTTGGATTAAGAATTTCAGTACCTCTCTAACAAAATTGGTTTCATGTAATTTGGTTCAGTGAATCGAGCTGGGTTGATTTTTGAAACTAGGTACAGAACTGAGTTTGAATGAAAATAGAAAAATCTAAATTCAAACGCTTGGGCTGCGCGGGAAGGGGTAATGGGACGGCCGGTGTCACTCCACAGCGCGGGGCGCAACTGACAGGGGGGTCTACTGGTCAGTGGCTCATTAAACGTGAAGCGGTACGGGGCGATGTGGTGCGTTGGATTAGAATGAAGATCGACGGCTGAGGGTCGTCATCGGCGATGAACAGGTCACCGGCAAGCTCGAACCCTAGCGGATCAGTGGGGGTGCATAGGGGGCATACCGGGGCTCTAGTGACGACGGCGAGGCGGGCAAACGACGAAGTCAACGACGGCGAACTCAGGGGTGGTCGCGGCAGCTCCAGGGGTGGACGAAATCAATGGCTCCCTTCTTCTCCAGAGGCGGCCTGCTCCGGCGCAATTCCGGCGAGCTGCTTCTCCTCGTGCTCCGGCTAAGGGGTGGAATGATCAGTCAGGTGAGGGGAGTGAGATGGTGTGAAGAAATCGAGCGGGGGTCGTCTCCTTTTATAGGCCCGACGGCGAGACCGGGAGGGATGGGCAGGCGACGGTGGCGACACGGCTACGGCCGGCTAGCGGCATGGCCGAGGTTGGCGATCGACGGGTGGTCTCCTGGCGATGCTCTATGGTTTAAATACGCGTGTAGGGGCGGTGGCAAATGGTCGGGAACACGCGGTGCTCTGCGAGGCAGAGGCGGCGAACTCTGCGACGAGCGGTGGCTACGGGGTACAGGCGGTGAAACGAACATGGCTGGTGGTCTCCTGGGACGGTGGGGTGCATGCTGGCGGGCGGCAAGGGCTCGAGGTGGTCGGGTTGCGTGGGAACGGCGCGTGCTCTGTGGTGTGTGTCGGCATGGTCGACAACAGCACGGGTGCGGCGTTCCTGGCGGTTCTGGTTGTTGTCTTCGAGCTAGGGTTGGTCGAGAGAGGGCGGTGAGGCATGGGCTGCATGCTAGACAAGGTTGGCACGGCTAGTTCTTCTCCTAGCTTGTTGTCCACACTAGGGTGACATGGGTGCTCTCGGCCTGCTCACCATTCGTGGCATTGGCATGCTTACAGTGGTGCTAGAGGTGAGTTAAGGTTGCTAGATGATCTACTAAGGCTAGTTGTAACCAGAGAGGGAACAAGTTAGGCCCAAAACACTGCTCAACATAGTGTTTATGATTTTGTTGATTTGAATCTGCAACTTGTTTGATGAAATGGCCGCATAAACTTAAGTTTTAAATTTTGAAAAGATTTTTCGTGGGTGTGCTAGGTATGTGTTGAGGATTCTGTGAATGCTTGGGTTTTTAAAATTGAGCTTGTTTGAGTGGTTTTTGAAATAGTGGGATCTTCCCATATGAAATAGATTCAATTTTAAACTTTCATTTAAACTAAGCATTTAAATGTTTTTGCATGATCAAAAAGTGGGCCTTGGTACCTTGTTATGAGTACTATCAAGGGGTGCAAAGATCCATACATGTTTCTATTAAGTTCTGAAAGTTAGAGATAGCCAAAGTAGGCATGGGAGTTAATTTGGCCAAAGTGACCATTCACTTAATTTGTTTGTTTTGACTTGTTTGTCTTTGGGAAAAGTTTGGGGATTGTTTAGATGATGTTTATTTCACCTAAGAATCATTCTACAAGCAAAGAAACACAGAACCATGGCAATTCAAAAGAATCCAAATTTTAATACACACACATATGAATGCTTTCATATCTTTAGTTGGAAAAGTTTTTGTTAACCCTAAATTTTGATGATTAGAGTTTGATGATCCAAGTTTAATATTTTTGGGATGTTACAAACCTTCCCCCATTAAACAAAATCTCGTCCCGAGATTTGAAAGGACGAAAAAGATTACCTAGGATTTGAAGAGATCAGGAAACTCCGTCCTGATGCGATCTTCGCGCTCCCAGGTGGCTTCCTCTTCTGTGTGGTTGCTCCACTGAATCTTGAGAAACTTTATGCTTCGGGTTCTGGTAGTTCTGAAAGCTTCTTCCAAAATACGGATGGGTACTTCAGGATAGGTCATGTCATCATTGTTCTCTATGGTCTGGTGATCGATATTCTTGAACACTTCAGTCTTCTCTGGAACTTCGAGGCACTTGCGAAGTAATGAGATATGGAACACATTGTGCATGGCTGAACATCTCTTCGGGTAGTTCTAATTGATACGACACTTCTCCTCGACGGTTCAGAATCTTGAAGGGGCCGATATATCGGGGGGCTAACTTTCCTTTCAGCTGGAAACGCTGCATTCCTTTCAATGGCGACACTTTCAGATACACAAAATCTCCTATGTTGAAGGCGAGTTCTCGACGTCTCTTGTCGACGTAACTCTTCTGTCTGGACTGGGATGTCTTGAGGTGCTCACGAATCTTGTGAACCTTCTCTTCTGCTTCTCGTAGGATGTCGGGTCCGAAAATCTGACTCTCTCCTACTTCCGACCAGTTCAAAGGGGTGCGGCACTTCCTTCCATACATGAATTCAAATGGGGCCATTTGCAGACTAGCTTGATAACTGTTGTTGTATGAAAATTTTGCAAACGGCAGACAATCTTCCCACATAGATCCATATTCTAACACACATGCTCTCAGCATATCTTCGAGTATTTGATTTACTCGCTCCATTTGTCCATCGGTCTGAGGGTGATAAGCGGTGCTGAAATCTAGTCGGGTTCCTAAACCTTCTTGGACTTTCTTCCAGAATCTTGAGGTAAACTGAGTTCCTCGATCCGATACGATGTTCTTGGGGACTCCATGCAAACTAATGATTCTAGCGATGTATAACTCTGCTAGCTTCGAAATCTGATAGGTGGTCTTGACTGGTAAGAAATGGGCGACTTTGGATAATCTGTCTACTATGACCCAGATAGAGTCATTTCCCCTACTAGAAGTAGGCAATCCGGTGATAAAGTCTATTCCAATGGAATCCCATTTCCATTCCGGAATCTGCAATGGTTGCAATAATCCAACGGGTCTTTGATGTCCCGCCTTGACTCTCTGACATATATCACACTTGGCGATATAGCTTCCGATTTCTCTCTTCATCTTATGCCACCAAAATTGTTCTTTCAAATCTTCATACATCTTCGTTCCTCCGGGGTGGATAGAATAAAGAGTATCATGAGCTTCCTTTAGAATAACTTCTTTCAACTCAGAATCTTCTGGTACACAAAGGCGTCCTTTGTACCACAGAACTCCTTCTTCGTCTTCCGTGAATCCGGGTACTTTGCCTGTACCAATACAACGTTTGATTCTGTCGATACTAGCATTTCCTTTCTGCGCCTCCTTGATCTGGCTGATCAAAGTGGGTTGAAGTTCTATGCTATCCAAAAATCCTTCACTCACTAATTCCATTCGAAAATCTTCCATCTCTTTGTGCAAGATTGGTTGCTCCTTCAAAATCATGGAGTTCAAGCGGCATGGCAATCTGCTAAGGGCATCTGCTACCACATTGGCTTTACCAGGGTGATAGTGAATGTCCAGGTCGTAATCCTTGGTTAGCTCAATCCATCTTCTCTGTCTCATATTCAGCTCCTTCTGAGTGAATATATACTTCAGACTCTTGTGATCCGAATAGATCTCACAACGGTTTCCCATCAGGTGATGCCTCCATGTCTTCAGGGCTAGAACTACGGCTGCGAGTTCGAGGTCATGGGTTGGGTAATTCTGCTCATGTTGTTTCAGTTGTCGAGATAGATAAGATATAACTTTGCCTTCTTGCATTAGCACACATCCGATACCGATCTTGGATGCATCACAATACACGTCGAAGGGCTTCGTGATATCCGACATGATTAAGATGGGGGTTGAAATCAATCTCCTCTTGAGTTCTTGAAAACTCGCTTCACATTTGTCCGTCCATTCAAACTTCTTGTCTTTCTTCAGCAATTGGGTCATGGGTCTGGTGATACTCGAGAATCCTTCTACGAACTTGCGGTAGTATCCCGCCAATCCGAAAAATGCACGAACTTGGGTTTGAGTGGTTGGGGCTTGCCAATCTTCGACATCTTTCACCTTTACAGGGTGAACGGCAATTCCTCTGGCTGATACAATGTGGCCGAGGAATCCTACCTCCTGTAACCAGAGTTCACACTTGCTAAACTTGGCATACAACTGATGCTCTCTAAGGGTTCCAAGAATGGACCTTAGGTGTAGCTCATGTTCTTCTTCTGATTTGGAATAAATTGGAATTTCATCGATGACAACAACGACAAACTTATCCAGGAAGTCCATAAAAATCTTATTCATGAGATTCATGAAATAAGCGGCATTGGTTAATCCAAAAGACATGACAGTATACTCGTATAATCCATATCTAGTGGTAAAGGCAGTCTTGGGAATATCCTCTGCGCGAATCTTGAGTTGATGATAGCCAGTTCTAAGATCAATCTTAGAAAACACTTTGGCACTGGTCAACTGATCAAACAAATCTTCTATCTTGGGCAATGGGTACTTGTTCTTGATAGTGACATCATTCAACTTCCGGTAATCCGTACACAAACGGTTACCTCCATCCTTCTTGTCCACGAACAAAACAAGTGATCTCCATGGTGACGCACTTGGTTGAATCAATCCAATTTCCATCATGGAATCTAGTTGCTTCTTCAGTTCTTCTAGTTCAGACGGGTTCATACTATATGGTCTCTGGGATATGGGTCATGTTCCGGGGATTAGTTCAATGATAAACTCGATATCCCGATCTGGGGACATACCGGGCAAAACATCTGGAAATACATCGGGGTATTCACAGACTATCCGGACTTGGTCAATGGTAGGTTGGGCTATACTCTTGTTGCACTTGAATTGGCGAGGTAAGGTTTCAGATATATGCTCGACTGATATTCCAGCGGTACTGGTCATGGTTATGGCTTTCTTAGCACAGTCAATCAATCCTTTATGTTTGGACATCCAATCCATCCTAGTACTACTTCCAAACCTTTAGTTTCGAGTACTATCAGATTAGCATAAAAATCTATGCCATGGATTTGAATAGAGACGACTTTGCAAATTTTCCTAGCCTTGGTGGTTGAACCGGGGATTTGAACAATCATAACATGCTTCAGTTTGGTTGGTTGAATCTTACTAGTGCATGCAAATTCTTCGGTGACAAATGAGTGTGATGCACCAGAATCAAACAACACTCTAGCGAGTACTGAATTAACAGAAAACATACCCAGCACGACATCTGGCGCTTCCTGGGCTTCTTCAGCATGCATGAGAAAAAGACGGCCATTGCGGTTGAGCGAATTCCCTGGGGCAAACCTTCTTCCAGGATGGACACGACGCTGCTGCTGAGCTGGGGCTGCGGCATTGGGGACTGCGGCATTCTTCTTAGGGCACTCATTGGAGTAGTGACCCGTATTTCCACAATCATAACAAGTCACTTGCGACTTGTCCTTTGCTGCAACAAGCACAAGATTGCTTCCAGTCCTCGGGGCAGTGTTGATGTTGGCGGTAGCATTGTTGTTGTTGAACTTGGGTGGTGCACGGTTGAAATGGCCAGAATTGCCGGGGTTGTTGGGATTTCCTCCGGGCCTCGGGTTTCCACGGTTGGGATAGGTCAGACGGTTCATCGGGGGTCTGTTGGTTCTCAGGGCAAATCCTGGAGATGGGTTAGGGCGATACTTTGGGGTATGATGGGTTCCTGGCTGATGCATCATGCGACGCTTGCGTTTCTCATTGGCTTGGTTGATCTTTCCTTCCATCTGGATGGTAGAGTCAACAAGGGCTTCAATATCCTCAAAGGGGATATTGACTAACACGGTCTGCATCTCATCGTGCAGACCATTCAAGAATCTTTCTTTCTTCTTGGCTTCAGTGTCGATCTCATCCGGGGCACACCTAGCTAATGACAAGAATTTGTCACGGTATTCCACTACGGTCATCCTTCCTTGCTTCAATTCTCTGAACTCATCTCTCATTCTCTTGATCAAACCCGGTGGCACATGGGTTCTGCTGAACTTGACCTTGAATTCCTCCTAGGTCATCATTTGTCCTCCGGTCATTGCACGAACGTTGTTCCACCATGCTCTTGCATCTCCGGCTAGATAGTGGGTGGCGAACAGAACATTCTCGTTAGCTTCCACTCTGACGACTTCTAGGTTGTTCTCCATGGTTTGCAGCCAATCGTCTGCATCTAGGGGCTCTTCCGACTTAGTGAAAACATGTGGGTTGGTATTCTGGAAATTCTTGAGCTTAGATCCATGGTTGTCCTGATTTCCTTGGCCTTGATTGTTGTGGGCCAGCTGAACTATCTGCTGAAGGGTGGCTAGGTTGGCTTGACGTTCGGCTCTTTCGGCTTCGCGATCAGAAACTGTCAACACCCGGATTTTTAATCCCAGATGCATGTTATGCCATACATCGCAATCCCAGGATTACCATTTTTGCGAGACATAACAAATTTGGATACCACAGTGCATCATCCATTACAAACCATACATAAGGTCTTACACAAATAAGGATCTCATGGTCCAGTTCTTAATACAACTCAAGCAGCGGAATTACGTAATAATAAAAGTAGCGTAGGCGAAGCTCCATCTTCGGGGTCACAGGCAATGCTGACGATGGGAGATGATCCTAGTTGTCGTAACCTTCCTGGGGTCCATCATCCTGGTACTCCTCTTCATAATCTGGCCACGGGAATAGCCAGGGACAAAGCCATGAATACGCTTTAAGTACTCGCAAACTAATACTAACAGGTGAAGGGGGTTTTTGTAATAGGGCACTAAGCTCTAGGGTTGTTTTGCAAAAAGCCAGATTTACCTCTACTAAGTTCAGAAGCAAGAGAAGCTAGTCACATTTTTATAACACCTAAAAGGGGAAATTTGTATCTCATGCCACAACTTTGTTGTGGTCAAGTCAAATTCTCAATTCATTTCACAAGTTATTTTGAAAACATCTGACGGGGGAACAGTATGGCCACTCCAACTGTCCATAACCGCGGACGTGGCTATTCGAATAGTTTGACACTCTGCAGAGATTTCACACTTTCACCACAACATTCGATACATCCGTCAGGAACAAATCCTGAATTCACCATACTCAGTATGCAGATAATCAATCCTAACCTTTCGATTACACGCCCTAGTATAGGCACCTCTCCTGTGAGTTTGGCCTCCCAGCCATGACCAACTGTCATCTTGGGTACTGCACAGGTGGACAATCTTCACAAGGTAGCCGCAGCTCAGACCTTCGCCGTGAGGGAACCAATACTAAGGTATATAAGTTTCCAGTCAAGCCCTACCTAATCTTCGGCTGGAACTGGGCTGGGTCCTTTGCATACTTTTTTTTGTTCAGTTTTATTTTTCTTTTCCTTTCTTAATATTCTGTTTTGATTTCATATAAGTAATTCAATCACTCATTTGAATTCAAACCTTTGTCAAATTTTGTGTAGGTTTAAATATTGATTAATGAAACATTCTGAACTCATTTTAGAATATTTTATTTATTCTTTTTAAGGTCTTTTAATTATTCAAAATAGGCTCTAGTTTTAATTCAAATGAGATTTAATAATATTTCAAACACCATTTAAATTTTCTAAATCCTTCCAAATCTTTTCAGTAGGTTTTTATTTGATTACTAGGGTGCCAAAATAATTCATCTTGAATTATTTGAAGAATATTTAATATGATTCATAAATCATTTGAGTTGGGTTTATTTTAATTCCAATGGAATTTAAATATAGTTTTAATTCCCTAAATTTTATTTGGAAGATTTCTTTAATCTTATTTAAGTTGGATTAAACCACTTTTATTTCATTTGAGTAAATTACAAAATACTATTCTCTCATGAATTTACTTAATTATTTCTTATTTGAGATTTGTCTTTATTAAAATAGGGATAGAATGGTTATTGCCATTTTATTTTATTTTGGAAATTTCTTTATCCTTTTATTTTATTTGATTTGGATTAAATTCATTCCATTTTCTTAATGGATTAGGCCATGATTTATTTGGTCTTTCAAATATTCTTTATTTAATAACTCTTTCTTCATCTTATAAAATCCATATCTTTTTATTTAGAAATCCAACTTGGTGATTTCAATTTGTAAAATCTTATTTGAGATTTATTTATCCTTTTATTATCTTTAGGATTAATTACTCACCACTTTGTATGGATTTTAGATAAGGACTTTATTAGCTTTGGAAATTACTTTTCCTTATCTTATTAAATTCATAAGATTTTATTTATGGTTCCAATTTAAGTGAAACCAATTTATATGGTTTTATAATATTTCTATTTGTCATTCTTGATCAATTTGAAAGGTTCGTTTGGCCAGTTTTTAGATGGATCAAATCCATAGGCTTGGAGATAACTTGAAAATGATTCTTATTCCATTAAGGTTTTAGAATTTGGGTTTATTTTCCAAGGGTTTAAATTTCCAGATACATTCATTGAGGAATGCATTTCCTTTGATTTGGATTTTATTCAAACTTTAACCAAAGTTTGTTCAAGATGGGATTTTAGGTTTCCTTTTAGAAACAAAAGTTTCTTCTCACCCTGATTTTCAACAAAGTTTTATTTTATTCATTTATTTTTCACATTACAAGATTTGGAAAATCTTGGGATGTGACACGCTAGTACCGACCAAGGATACGAGGAGGAAGGAGGGTACTACGAGGAAGAAGCCGAGGAGAACTTCAACCACAGCTCTGTAGAAGGCAAGCTTATACTGATACTGTGCAAGCCAATACTTGCAAGCCTAATACTACTAGTTGAATGTGCAAGCTAACACTTGCAAGATACTCTACTGATACAAACAAATACCTACTTGTTACCATGCCAACTATATGCCTTAAGCATATGTGATCATACCACTTGATACCCAATCCTAGTTTTACCTGCAAGCTTTCTATCTTATTTCTTTATCAAAGCTTTCTCTTAGAGTTTACTGAAGTCACTTGTAGATTCTAGGAAGATACTGAAGGTTGCATAAAGAGCATAAAATCTGGCCTAAGCTAGATAATCTTGATATCATCCTAAGGCATGAGGTGGTACTTAGTTGAAACTCCACTTGTTTATCACCCCTCATTAGTACTCACCCCCATTTGTAGATGCTAGTGCTAAGCATAAAACCTGATCATCTTTAGATGGGAATATTGGGTGAAAATGGTTATGAAAACCTTAGAATGATGGATCATTCTACTGAGATGTTTTGACATGTGTTTCCGAGCACCAGATGATTTGGTGATGAAAATGTTGAGGCATGAGCCTTAGCCCTTTTTAAAAAAACTGATGGTTATATAGATGCGATACCATTCCAAATTTTCCGTACAACCACAATACCCAACTCGGCCCAACCTAGCCCACCTCTCCCTCTCAGCGAGCGAATCGTTTTTCACCGCGAAAGAAACCCACTAAGCCAATGACCGGTGGACCCTCTCCCTCTTCCCCTTTTCTCGCTGACAGGCAGGACCCACAGCATTGTTCAACGTTCCCAACCGCGACGACCGCTTCTTCCTCCCCCGTCGCCGTATCTGCGCTGATTTCTCGCGAGTAAATCCCTTCAATGTCGCGTGATCAATGCCCTGTGATCTTGCCTACTTAAACGCCTGCGCCTCCTCCTCCATTCCCCTCTATCACCTCCCTCAAGTGCGCCCCCAGGCTGCCAAATTTTGCCAGACATCGCCACTGCTCCGACGAGCAACTCCAGTGGATTCCGGCCGAACCTCGCCGCCCCTCGCCTCATCGACCACGCACACAGACTCCCCAGCCCCTGGCGCTTCTGTCTGTGTCCCCCGTTCAACCGCGGGCTCCCCAGAGCGTCGTCTTCGACAAGCTCCGAACGACGACGCCGTCTGCCTCCGCTCTGACGAGCCCTGCTGGTAAGGACAGACCACCCCGCGCCTTCTAGATCACACACGCAGCATATACTTGGTCTTGCGCATCTAACCATGCCCCTATTTCTCCTCGAGGTGATCTGCAACGTCGGCTTCGTCAACCTCAACTCGCCACCACCGTCTGCAGGTTCTCCGACGACCTTCCCCCGGTAAACCCGACCACCCCTTTCTTCCCCGTGGACACGATAATGCTCGCCATGCCCTTGCGAACCTAACAGTGTCTCCCTTTCGACCTAGGGTGCCCCCTATCCTCGCCCTCGACGACCTCCAGAGCCGCCCGAGGCCCAGCTCATCTCCGGCGAGCAATTAAGGACAGCCGCGTGCGCCCCTTGCCAAGACGACACCACCTTGAGCTTCCCCAGGCCTCTGCGAACGCTGTGAGTACCTCCCCATCCACCCTTGCTTCCTGTATCGCCGGCGCCGCCGCGAAGCAGAGCCGCGCCGCCAGTCGTCGCCGCCAGCGCCGCTGCTATTAGGTCAGAGCGATCGACACCATTAGATCTGGATCTGGTGGCTAGAAATAGATCACTTCACCACGAAGGGGTACGCGTTCTGCACCGTGCGATCTGAATAGATCCAACGCCCCATAGAGGTCGATCCGACCGAAGCGGTATCGACCAGTAGTTAAACGCCGCGTGTCACTGGATTGTTTAAAACTGATTTTGAAAACAGATTTAGATGCAGATTTGAAACCCCTGTAACTTTTGATCCACACGTCCAAATTTTGCAAACTTTATATCAATGGAATCAGTGGAACAAACCCTAGCCAACCATGCCATTTGTTTAGTAAAAAGCTTCTGGTAAAATAGTTGTTTTTGCAGAAACATTTGTATGCTTGTTTAGATTATAAAAATTGTTCAAAAATGTTTTTGAGGATAAAATCTTTGCAAATTGTTTTGTGGTGAACCTACTGACCTTAGGAACCAACTTGTGGATTTAAAAATGAACTTGGTGAAGGTTAGGATGGATTAATTGATTTAGCCCATTTCTAGTCAAATAAAAATATTGATTTTTGCTATGGAAATGATTTGGATCAAACCTACTGACCCAAAACACCAAGTTTTGTGAATTAGCAACTTATTTGGTGAACCCTATGGACTAATGCCTTAGTAAAAAAATATTTCTACACCACATGAAATAATACTTTGTTTTGAAAATGGTTTGTGTAGTGAAACCTTTTGCAAAATGACTTTGCCACTTTATAAAATGACCATTAGGTGCTTTCAAATGTTATGACCCAATAGGAACCATCTTTTCAAATAAAACAAAGCTCGGCATGCTTGCATGCATTATCTTGTGTATAAGATTTTATGTGATTGGTAGATTGAGTTTGTGCCTTGCTTGATTGAATTGTAGTGACTTGAAGAGTGTGATTGTTGCAAGGACAGGGAGTGAACTTATACCCTCTACCGAAAATGCAAGTGATGATACATACTTTTGTCCTATTACTTTCACTATGCATTAGTGAATTTTCTAAGTAAAACTTGCATGGAATTTTTGCTAAGTATAAACCTTGCTATGGGAAATCCTAGTAGATGGAACCTTAGTAGAAATTTCCTAAGTTATGATTCCTATTACTATCATGCTTAGCTTAGCTAATAGAAACCAAGGGTGGAATATATATTCATACTATGGAAAAATTTCTAAGTCTGAGGACTTGTGTTTTGTTTAATAAAACAACTAAGTTAATGAATCACCTGGGTGGAATGGTAATTGCTTGGTGGTTTTTGGTTGAGTGGTTACACAAGGCCAGGGGACTGGTGAACCTTGTGTATCTCACTTGTGGATGGCCACCCAGGAACAAAGAGATTTGAGATGTCAAATGTTGAGAAGCTTCAAGTGCAGCCACTTGGCAATATGGGCTCTGCCTGGATCACATAGGTTGCTAGAACTTAGCCATTTGGACAGTTGGTGGTAGTGGTTTGATAGGATGGAGCGCGTCCACTTGGTCTAAGGAAAGGCTTCTGAAAGATCTTGTCTTGGTGAAACCAAGTCTTGTGGGGAAAGTGCACCACCTCTGCAGAGTGTAAAACCTAAGTACTTAGCCATGTCCCTGGTAAAGGACAATTTGAGCAACAAGACATGGAAGCTATCAAGAATCTCCTCATCCCAATTTCTAAGTTAAAATCTTGTGGAATGAACAAAGGTTAAGGATCTTCAATCAAGGATTGGTAGATGCCTTGGGAAAGATTTTGTCAAAGCAAAAACTTTGTATTTTCAAATGATAAGGAAAATCTATTTTGAGAAAAGCAAGCCTAAGCTCCACTTAGCAAAATGCATATAGATGATAGACTCCACTATACTACCATAGTATCACTTCCCAATACAATTCAAATGTATTGACCCTTGTGGCTGTAACTTGTTATGTTGCAGGTTTGATTGATTTAGTGAAGTGTATTGATTAGGATTACAAAGTCTACAACCAACATGTCTGCATGTGGCACCTTGAAGATGAAGGACTCCATGCTTATAGTTATTCCGCTGCAATGTAATGTAATAGCCAAATGAGCCATGTAAGATGTAATAAAATTATGTTATTCCTGGTTATAAAGTTATATTATGACCTTTGTTTCTTGATATTACATCTTAATTGTGGATGCTAGCTATTGATCCAGGGAACTAGCATTGTAAACACAGGGGACTCTACCTTATTTAAAGGTTGGGACCCTTACAGATGGTATCAGAGCTTTGTGTTGCCTGTAGGATTTGTAAACCTAGGATTGGACAAACCCTTAGAAAATAGGAGTTGTATTTGTTTCAAAACTTATTTACAAACAATCTTGTAAACTCTTTCCTCAACCATTTTGAATTTTGATCCTACATCTCTTCTATTTCAACTTGATGGATAAAGACTATCCCATGGCTAAAGACTTCATCATGTGCAAGGGACTTCAACAACTTTAATGGTTTCAACTTCTTCAACTCTAATGACTTCAACATCTTCAGCATTTTCACCAAGGACTTCAACCTTGGATATCACTAAGGACAAGTGAGACAAGAAATCATGCCCAAGACTTGCAGACTAAGGAAACAACTTAGAAGAAACCAACATCACTTTGAAGTTTGAGACCAAGATGCAAGAAACTCTCCAAGGATACAAAGATCTTGTTCAAGAAGAATCAACCAAGAATGAAAGAAAGGTTTCAAGTGAACCATATAGATAGACCACCATATTTAGTTTAAGTCAAACACACCAACTTGTGTGGTGTAACACAAATATTTTTGGTTACCTAAGTATATGCTTGAAAACTTGTTGTTTGAGTGGAATGTTTTGCTTGTGATTGATTGCACATTGCTTGTGTGAATTGTGATGTGTGTGATTAGAACTATTTCCTTAGAAATATTCTGCCTATTCTAATCCCAACCCAACCCAAATAGATGACTTCTCCAAGAGACTCCAACATTAAGATTGTTGATAACACCAACCACAACCAAGAGGACAGCATGAAAGAGCTCATAGCAACCCAAAACCAGTTGAACCAAGGGACAACTCAACTTTTAGCCAACAACAATGGACTAGACCCAGCCATACAAAGGATTTTGGAAACTCAATCCCAATTGTTGCAAAGGATGACTACTCAAATGATCAACATGGAAGACAACCTTTCCAAGGGAGCTAATGACAACAAGGATGACAAAGATGTTATTCTAGAAGGAACCCGGAGACAAGGATCATACATCCAAGGAACATGAAGATCAATGCCCTAATTGTGAAGACAAACATCCAAATGACCAATGTCCCACATCTCAAGTGACTTGTTTCCTATGTGAAGGAAATGATCATGCCCCTATTCAATGCCCCATTTATCCTATAGTTCAACAAATGAAGCAAGATGGAATGCATCAAATGTTTGGAAAACTCCATAAGGGAACAACTTCTACCAAGATGGATGAAGGCAAAATCAGAACCATACCACATAAGGCCAAATTCAAAGTGACCACAAAGTGTTGCTACTCTTGTGAAGAAGAAGGTCATATCTCTAGTAACTGCCCCAAGAAGAGAGAAAGATTTCCCACCTTTGTGGTAAATTATGAAGAGCATGAACTAGAAGAACTCCTAGCTTTGGAGAGACCCAAGAAGAAGAAGAGGGATATTACTCAAGTACAATGTTACAATTGCAAAGAAATGGGACACTATGCCAGTGATTGCCCAGAAAAGAAGAAGAAACAAGAAAATAAACAAGAAGACATGATACCAAAGGAAAAGAAAGATATCAGCCAAGAAGACAAACAAAAGATAGTGAAACCCAAGATGAGGAAGGACATTAGCCAAGTGATGTGTAACCACTGCAAAGAGCTAGGACATTATGCATCATATTGTCCAGAGAATCCACCTCAAGACCTCAACCTTATCACATGTTTCAAATGCAAGGAACTAGGCCATTATGCAAACAAGTGCCCAGAGAAGCTTCATCAAGATCCCAAGCAAACCAAGATGTAATGAAGCTTGAAAGTTTTTAAGGGTGGTAGTACCCTAGTTGTCTTCAAGCCAACTTGTAACCCTAGCCTTCCCAAATCTCGGGACGAGATTTATTTTAAGGGTGGTAGCCTGTCACATCCCAAGATTTTCCAAATGTTGTAATGTGAAAAATAAATGAATAAAATAAAATTTTGTTGAAAATCAGGGTGAGAAGAAACTTTTGTTTCTAAAAGGAAACCTAAAATCCCATCTTGAACAACGGTTGAGGGTCGTCGTCGATGATGAACTAGTCACCGACGAGCTCGAACCCTAGCGGCTCAGTGGGGGTCGTGGGAGGCTCACCGGGGCTCAGGCGAGGGTCGGCGAGGCGGGCGAACGATGAAGTCGACGACGGCGAACATCCTGGTACCAGAAGCTTCTCCTGGGGTGGCTCCAATCACTGGCTCCCTTCTTCTCCAGCAGCGGCGGGCTCCGGTAAAATTCCGGCGAAGCGCTGCTCTCCTTGCTCCGGGAACAGGGTGGAACGATCAGTGAGGAGAGGGGAGTGAGATGGTGTGAAGAATTCGAGTAGGGTTGGCCTCTATTTATAGTCTTGACGACGAGACAGAACGGAATGGGCAGGCGACGGTGGCGACATGGCTACGGGCTGCTAGAGGCATGGCCGACGGTGGCGATCGATCGGTGGTCTCATGGCGATGCTCTATGGCTTTAATGCGCGTGTAGGGGCGGTGGTAAACGGTCTAGAACGTGCGGTGCTCTGCGCGGTAGAGGCGGCGTCTTCGACGGCGAGTGGTGGCTGTGAGGCATGGGGCGGCGAAAAGGGATGTCTGGCGGTCTCCTGGGACGGTGGTGATCGTGTATGCATGCGGCGAGGACGGCGCGCGGTCTGTGGGCGTGTGTAGAGGGTGACGCTCTGGCGCGCTCTCGGCATGCGCTTAGAGAAGCCTGGCATGGCCTAGGCGTGTGGTCCAGTGGCTGGCAGGGTTCGAGCGCTAGACAGGGGGTGGCGATGGACGGTGGGTTGTCTCCTGGACATGGTGCTTAGGCTTAGTGTTTGCTCTGACTAGCTAGCCATGGTCGGCTGGCAAGGGGGTGCTCGGGTTGGCATGGTATGGTGCAAAGGGTAGGGGCTAGGGGTGGTCAAAGCACTGGTTGGCACTGGGAGAGACAAGGATGATCAATGATGAACATTGCTTAGCCAAATTACTGCTCAAAACAGTGAAGTTTGGCCAGATTGATTTGTTGCCTCCAACTGTTTGATGAAATGGCCGCAAGAACTCAAGTTTTGAATTTTGAAAAGATTTTTGGTGGGTGTGCTAGGCATGTGCTGGTGAGTCTGTGGATGCTTGGGTTTTGAAAGTTGAGCTTGGTTGAGTGGTTTTTGAAAAAGTGCGATCTTCCCATATGATTAAGATTCAATTTTGAATTGTCATTTAAACTATGTATTCAAATGTTTTTGGATGATCACAAGGTGGGACTTGGTACTCTGTTATGAGTACTATCAAGGGGTGCAAAGATCCAAACAAGTTTCTGTTAAGTTTTGAAAGTTAGAGATAGCCAAAGTAGGCATGGGAGTTAAATTGGCCAAAGTGACCATTCCCTTATTTTGTTTGTTTTGATTTATTTGTCTTTGGGAAAAGTGTGGGGATTGTTTAGATGATGTTTATTTCACCTAAGAATCCTTTTACAAGCAAAGAAACACACAAGCAAGGTGATTCAAAAGAATTCAAATTGGAATGCATACACACATGCATGCTTTCATGTTTTTAATTTGAAAAGTTTTTGTTAACCCTAATTTTAATGATTAGAGTTTGAGGATCCAAGTTTCATATTTTTGGGATGTTACAAACCTCCCCCCCATAAACAAAATCTCGTCCCGATATTTGAAAAGGGATGAAAAATATTACCTAGGATTTGAAGAGATCGGGAAACTTCGTCGTGATGTGATCTTCACGCTCCCAGGTAGCTTCCTCCTCCGTGTGGTTGCTCCACTGAATCTTGAGAAACTTGATGCTTCGGGTTCGGGTAGTTCTGAAGGCTTCTTCCAAAATACGTATGGGTACTTCAGGATATGTCAGGTCATCGTTGATCTCTATAGTCCGGTGATCAATATTCTTGAACACTTCGATATTCTCTGGAACTTCAAGACACTTGCGAAGTAACGAGATATGGAACACATTGTGCACGGCTGAAATCTCTTTGGGCTGTTCCAATTGATACGACACTTCTCCTCGACGGTTCAGAATCTTGAAGGGCCCGATATATCTGGGGGCTAAATTTCCTTTGAGTTGGAAACGCTGCATTCCTTTTAATGGAGACACTTCCCGATATACAAAATCTCCTATGTTGAAGACGAGGTCTCGACGTATCTTGTCGGCGTAACTCTTCTGTCTGGACTAGGCTGTCTTGAGGTGCTCACGAATCTTGTGAACCTTCTCTTCTGCTTCTCGTAGGATGTCGGGTCCGAAAATCTGACTCTCTCCTACTTCCGACCAGTTCAAAGGGGTGCGACACTTCCTTCCATACATGAATTCAAATGAGGCCATTTGCAGACTAGCTTGATAACTG
Organism: Avena sativa; assembly: GCA_916181665.1. Taxonomy (NCBI): domain Eukaryota; kingdom Viridiplantae; phylum Streptophyta; class Magnoliopsida; order Poales; family Poaceae; genus Avena; species Avena sativa. The sequence goes on from OV702297.1 coordinate 130,836,933, forward strand.
TTGTTGTATGAAAATTCTACAAACGGCAGACAGTCTTCCCACTTAGATCCATATTCGAACACACATGCTCTCAGCATATCTTCGAGTATTTGATTTACTCGCTTCGTTTGTCCATCGATCTGAGGGTGATATGCGGTGCTAAAATCTAGGCGGGTTCCTAAACCTTCTTGGACTTTCTTCCAGAATCTCGAGGTAAATTGAGTTCCTCGATCAGATACGATGTTCTTGGGGACTCCATGCAAACTAATGATTCTAGCGATGTATAACTCCGCTAGCTTCGAACTCTGATATGTGGTCTTGACGGGTAAGAAATGGGCGACTTTGGACAATATGTCCACTATGACCCAGATAGAGTCATTTCCCCTACTAGAAGTAGGCAATCCGGTGATAAAGTCCATTCCAACGGAATCCCATTTCCATTCCGGAATCTGCAATGGTTGCAACAATCCAGCGAGTCTTTGATGTCCTGCCTTGACTCGCTAACATATATCACACTTGGCGATATAGCTTCCGATTTCTCTCTTCATCTTATGCCACCAAAATTGCTCTTTTAAATCTTGATACATCTTAGTTCCTCCGGAATGGATAGAATAAAGAGTATCATGAGCCTCCTTCAAGATAACTTCTTTCAACTCAGAATCTGCTCGTACACAAAGGCGTCCTTTGTACCACAGAACTCCTTCTTCGTCTTCGGTGAATCCGGGTACCTTGCCTGTATCGATACGACGCTTGATTCCATCGATACTAGCATTTCCTTTCTACGCCTCTTTGATCTGACTGATCAAAGTGGGCTGGAGTTCTATGCTAGCCAAAAATCCTTCACTCACTAATTCTATTCGAAAATCTTCCATCTCTTTGTGCAAGCTTGGTTGCTCCTTCAAAATCATGGAGTTCAAGAGGCACGACAATTTGCTAAGGGCATCTACTACCACATTGGCTTTACTAGGGTGATAGTGAATGTCCAGGTCGTAATCCTTGATTAGCACAATCCATCTTCTCTGCCTCATATTCAGCTCCTTCTGAGTGAATATATACTTCAGACTCTTGTGATCCGAATAAATATCACAACGGTTTCCCATGAGGTAATGCCTCCATGTCTTCAGGGCTAGAACTACATCTGCGAGTTCGAGGTCATGGGTTGGGTAATTTTGCTCATGTTGTTTCAGTTGTGGAGATAGATAAGATATAACTTTGCCTTCTTGCATTAGCACACATCCGATACCGATCTTGGATGCATCACAATACACGTCGAAGGGCTTCGTGATATCCGGCATGATTAAGATTGGGGCTGAAATCAATCTCCTTTTGAGTTCTTGAAAACTCGCTTCACATTTGTCCGTCCATTCAAACTTCTTGTCCTTCTTCAGCAATTGGGTCATGTGTAACACCCTCAGAATCGGCCCTATGCAAGTTTCAGTGATTCCCGCCAAACCCGCATAGAAACGATTCAAAGGTGCCCACCAAGCACTTTCGTGCGGGTGGAAAACGAAGTAATAACATTACACAACAGTCCTCGATGGAACCCACAGAATAAAAATATATACAACAGCGACTCAAAGAGTCAAGAATACAGATATACGATACAAAGATCCAAATCACCTTGAAAACGATAGAGCGTCCGACTACGGACAAGATGCAAATGGGGCTAAGAGCCCTGAAGAATAACCAATGGCGTCCATAACCCTGCCCAGGCCAAGCCGGAAGGGTAACCCTGCTAACGACGTCGATCTCAAAACCTGCTCAAACAAAAGGGGTGCCGACAAAGGGCAAAGGAAAAAGAGAGAGCGGTCAGTACTGAGGCCAGTACACGGCGAGGCTAGAATTCGGCGGTCCTCGCCTACATAGGTATGGTGGACTGAAGCGGCAGCGCAGCATGCAATACACAACCTATAGAGACTCGATACAAATAGCGGCTATCAGAGAGGGGTAAGAAATGCCTATTCGGATCCAACCTGGTGCTACCACCAAACATACCCATCCTGGTGTTTCCCCCTCGAGACCAAACGAGGAAGTTAACCGAGGAACTCACACCGTTGGCAGTTTTATTTATTCGGTTATCGTTGCAGCAATTACTAGTCAAATGTAGATAGCATGAGTCATCCTGATATAATAAGCAGTGGGCACTTTTAGTTAACCATTCCATTGTAGTTGCAACACTTACAGTCAGATACAATTAGCATGAGATAGCCCAAACCCAGCAGTTGTTGGTACTTTTATTTAGCCATTCCGTTGCAGTGAAGCTGATTACTAGTCATGTCGGATACAAGTCAAATTGTAACAGTAAACTTTAGTTATAGTTGTCTATGATCGAGAACTGTGCTCCAAGTCGTCCATAACCGCGGACACGGCTTTTCGAAAAGATTTAACCCTGCATGTATGATGTATGACATGGCAAAGGATGCGATGCAATTAGGCCATATTAAGCGGAACCGGGGTCCCGACATTTAATTATGTCGTTCATGTTGTTTAGGTACCCCGCAATTTAAATGTTGTCTTAACAAGGCAAATCATGGTATCGGTTCGCTACACAAATTTAAAAGGAGTCCGGAATAAGGCGAAGGTATTCCGCATATCGACTCCATATTTAATTATGAGATGAATCGGCATAATGCCCCAACCCACATGATATGAGTGCAAGCATGACAATTTAATATGCAACAAGTAATATCATTTATAAAATAGGGCTCGAGAAAGGGGTCACACATAGGGGCTCGTCGATCTTGGGGTTTCGAGGGTTCGGGGTCCGGCCTCAGGGTTCCGGGTTCGACGGGATCGGATACAAGATGGAGAACTTGTCGTGACGTGCCGGAGATCTTGGTTCCAAGCGGTCGATCTTGTCGTCGAGAAGATCTTGTCGGGTCCACGCCATCGAGTCGTTCTTGGCGTACTGGAAGGAGTACTTGTCGCATCCGATGGATCGGTCTTCGGGTCTCAACATGGGTCGGTCTTGGTGACGATCTTGGAGTTTTGCCGAGGGTTCGACGAGGTTTAGTCTTCGGTGCAGGAAGTCGAGGTTTTCGGCATCCGTGAAGAAGATCTTGGCGTCGACGATTGGGTTCCACGTCGGTGTCCTCTTGCGTCGAAGATCTTGTCGGTACCGAATCGGAGGTCATGTTCATCCTTTATTGTATCCACGTACAAGCAGCAGACAAGGAGCCACAAGGATCGGGGCAAACTGGACTTGATCTGGTAGAAGGGGTCCAGGGCCAAAACGGCATGGCAGAGACGAGCGCGGGAAGTCGAGGACCGAAGGTGCCCGTGTCTAGCGACGACGGCGGTGGGCCCCGGTGGCGACGAGGAGGCAGGGCCGCGGGGTGTGCTGGGGCATGCGGGGACGAGTGAGGAGAGGGCGGCTCGGCCGGTGAGGCGAGGTCCAGGACGGCGCGCGGTTGCCCGCGAGGAGGGGAGTGGCCACACCTGGCCGGCGGAGAGGTCAGGCTTGGGGAGGCCTCGCGGGGCATGGAGGACGGAGGTGAGGCGGTGGGGTCCGCAGGGCGACGGGACGGAGCCGAGGAGGAGACGCCGGAGGGGCCGACGGCGCGTGACAGCGGGAGTGCCCACCGGTGGAGCTCGCGGCCGAGGCCGACGTTGCGGTGGACAGGGGCGGAGGACGGCGACGGTGGGGAAGGCGACCTGGGCGGCGGGCCCGGTGTGGCGGAAGATGGCGGTCGGCGGAGACGAGGGCGGCTCCGGCGGGGCGAGGGCGGCCGGTCTCTGCAGAAGCAAGGAGGAGAGCACACGGGGCACCGGCGGCGGTTACCAGGAGGGACGCGGCGAGGGAAGGTGGAGGCGGCCGAGCGCCGGGGAGCGCGAGCCGGAGATGAGGCGCAAGGAGGCGGGGATCCGCGGCGACGCGGCCGTGCTTGCGGGAGGGGAACGGCGAGCGGGGAGGGTAGGAGGAAGATGGGGCCGCGGGGAGGGAGACGAGGAGAAGCGAGAGAGGAGGCGCGAGGCGCGGCTGTGAGGAGGTGGGGCCAGGCGGTGGGCCAGGGAGACAGGGGTGGACGGTTGGTGTGGGGACGTGGCGGGAGTGGGGTCAGTTGAGAGGTGGGGTGGGCGGCTGCCGTGTGCGTTGCGTGTGTGTGGGTCGGGTGGGTCGGTCGCAGCGGGTCGGATGGGTGAGTGCGTGTGTGGGGCTGCTGGGGAGGGAGTAGTGGGACCAGGCTGAGGTGGCGAGAGCTGAGTGGAAGGAGGATTGGGCAAGGGTGAGGTGGCGACCGGTGATTGGTGGGAGTGAGGTGGCTGGGCTGGGTGGTTAGATTAGGACTAGGTAGAAAAGGGTTTAGGACAGGCTGGTTTTGAATTGGGGGTGGCCGACTGGGTCGGATCGGCCCGGTACGGCTGCCCCCTAAAATAATTAAATATTTTATTTATTAAAAGCGAGGCGTTGGTAAACCGTTGATAGACAAAACAAAACATTTCGGAGACCCGGGTTTTGGTTTTGAATTAAAGACGGGGCGTTTAGAAAACAAAACCAGGCTTTCCAAAATAGTTTTATGCAAACAAATGCAAGATGACATGACGATGCTCAAATGCAAAGTGGCATGATGACAGGAGCATGCGGTCATGATGATGCAATGCACAAAAACAACGCGATTTTCTAGTAGTGGTTTGGCGGGATGCCACATCATGGGTCTGGCAATACTCGAGAATCCTTCTACGAATTTGCGGTAGTATCCTGCCAATCCGAGAAATGTACGAACTTGGGTTTGAGTGGTTGGGGTTTGCCAATTTTCGACATCTTTCACCTTTGCAGGGTCAACGGCAATTCCTCCGGCTGATACAATGTGACCGAGGAATCCTACCTCCTGTAACCAGAATTCACATTTGCTAAACTTGGCATACAACTAATGCTCTCTAAGGGTTCCAAGAATGGTCCTTAGGTGTAGCTCATGTTCTTCTTCCGATTTGGAATAAATCTGAATGTCATCAATGAAAACAACGACAAACTTATCCAGGAAGTCCATAAAAATCTTATTCATGAGATTCATGAAATAAGCGGGGGCATTGATTAATCCAAAAGACATGATAGTATACTCGTATAATCCATACCGGGTGGTACAGGCAGTCTTTGGAATATCCTCTGCACGAATTTTGAGTTGATGATAACCCGTTCTAAGATCAATCTTAGAAAACACTTTGGCACCGGTCAACTGATCAAACAAATCTTCTATCTTGGGCAATGGGTACTTGTTCTTGATGGTGACATCATTTAACTTCCGATAATCCGTACACTAACGGTTACCTCCATCTTTCTTGTCCACAAACAAAACAGGTGATCTCCATGGTGACGCACTTGGTTGAATCAATCCAATTTCCAACATGGCATCCAGTTGCTTCTTCAGTTCTTCTAGTTCTGACGGGTTCATACTATATGGTCTCTAGGCTATGGGTCTAGTTCCGGGGATTAGTTCGATGATAAACTCGATATCCCGATCTGGGGGCATACCGGGCAAAACATCTGGAAACACATCGGGGTATTCACAGACTATCCAGACTTGGTCAATGGTAGGTTAGGATATACTCTTGTTGCACTTGAATTGGCGAGGTAAGGTTTCAGATATATGCTCGACTGATATTCCGGCTGTACTGGTCATGGTTATGGCTTTCTTGGCACAGTCAATCAATCATTTATGTTTGGACATCCAATCCATTCCTAGTACTACTTCCAAACCTTTAGTTCCGAGTACTATCAGATTAGCATAAAAATCTATGCCATGGATTCGGATAGGGACGGCTTTGCAAATTTGTCTAGCCTTGGTGGTTGAACCGGGGATTTGCACAATCATAACATGCTTCAGTTTGGTTGGTTGAATTTTGCTAGTGCATGCAAATTCTTCGGTGACAAATGAGTGCGATGCACCAGAATCAAACAACACTCAAGCAAATACTGAATTAATAGAAAACATACCCAGCACGACATCTGGCGCTTCCTGAGCTTCTTTGGCATGCATGAGGAAAAGATGGCCGTTGCAGTTGAGCGAATTCCCTGGGGCAAATCTTCTTCTGGGCTGAACACGACGCTGCTTCTGAGCTAGGGAATTTGCATTGGGGGCTGCAGCATTCTTCTTGTTAGGGCACTCATTGGAGTAGTGACCCTTATTTCCACAGTCATAACAAGTTACCTGCGACTTGTCCTTTGCTGCAACAGGCACAACATTGCTTCCAGTTCTTGGGGCAGTGTTGGTGTTGGCGGTAGCATTGTTGTTGAACTTGGGTGGGGCACGGTTGAAATTGCTAGAGTTACCGGGGTTGTTGTGATTTCCTCCGGGCCTAGGGTTTCCACGGTTGGGATAGGTCGGACGGTTCATCGGGGGTCTGTTGGTTCTCGGGGCAAATCCTGGGGATGGGTCAGGGCGATACTTTGGGGTCTGATGGGTTCCTGCCTGATGCATCATGCGACGCTTGCGGTTCTCATTGGCTTGGTTGATCTTTCCTTCCATCTGTATGGCATAGTCGACAAGGGCTTCAATATCAGCAAAGGGGATATTGACTAACACGGTCTTCATCTCATCATGCAGACCATTTAGGAATCTCTCTTTCTTCTTGGCTTCCGTGTCGATCTCATCCGGGGCATACCTAGCTATGACAAAATTTTGTCATGGTATTCTACCACGGTCATCCTTCCTTGCTTCAATTCTCTGAACTCATCTCTCATTCTCTTGATCAAACCCGGTGGCACATGGGTTCTGCTGAACTTGACCTTGAATTCCTCCCAGGTCATCATCTGTCCTCCGGTCATTGCACGAACACTGTTCCACCATGCTCTTGGATCTCTGGCTAGATAGTGGGTGGCGAACAGAACTTTCTCGTTGGCTTCCACTCCGGCGACTTCTAGGTTATTTTCCATGGTTTGCAGCCAATCGTCGGCATCTAGGGGCTCTTCCGACTTAGTGAAAACAGGTGGGTTAGTATTCTGGAAATTCTTGAGCTTAGATCCATGGTTGTCCTGATTTCCTTGGCCTTGGTTGTTATGGGCTAGCTGAGCTATCTGCGGAAGGGTGGCTAGGTTGGCTTGACGTTCGGCTCTTTCAGCTTCGCGGTCAGAAATTAACATTTGCAGGATCTGCAACATCGGGTCCGGGGATGAACCACTTCCTCCGCGTGGCATCAAAAGATTGAGATAGATCATGAGAAAAGAGGGAAATTTCTAAGGTTCCGGGACTTTGAAAAGTTTTTAAAGTTTGACTCAGATTTTCTAGCAACTTGATTTTTATTCATTCATTTATAGCACATGATACAAACACACACCACAAAACAAGAAAACCAGATGGTTTTAAGAACCATTCTGGAAACTACGATACAGTGGGACCGAATACTACTCACTACTCTAGTGCTCAAGTGCTACTACTCCTTGGAGTCGGTGTAGTCGGCATCCTCATAATCATCGATGAAGGCGAAATCATCCTCATCGGTGAAGAAGTCCATAGCCTGATCCTCCAGAAAATCATCATCATCGCTGAGATTGGAGTAGGGGTCTCCACGAAGATCCTCTCCGGCATTCTCCCTTTCCTCCAACTGCATGTCTCTATCGTGGATGGTCTCCAAAGCAGAGATACAGTGGCGAAGACGGGCAATGATGCGCTCCTTCTTGTTGAGATGACGGCAGCAAGACTTGCGATCCTTGGCTAGCATGGCGATGGTTTGATCCTTCATCTTGATGATGGCGGACTTGTGGTTGGAGTAGTCACGACAACTGTCCAATTCTTGCTGACGATCATACATCATGAAGCTAAGGTGGTCCAATTGAGTCTTCAGCTGGGGGTGGTATGGGGCTTCTAGTGGTTGTCCATTAGCATCACGCCTTGGGCAAAACTCAAAGCGGGTTCCCTTGATCTGGTTGATACTCTGCCCACACAGACGGGCAAGAGCTTCCTGCATGGCCCTGGCAAGTCCATCGAGCCAGTTGTTCTCTCTTAAGGTAAACTAAATTCCCTCAGCAGTGGGAGGTTCAATCTTTCCTCGGAGACTTGCAACAATTAGCCACTGCAGATCCTCTACTCCTTGATCATTGAGCTGAGATCCGAAGAACTCGGGGTGCGGACGCTCCAGAAGTTCCGAAAGCTGGTCCAAATCCCTCTCAAAGATAAGGTCGCCTCCATTCCCCAACTAATAAAACTTGCTGTACTTCACGTCCATCTATAATAATATAGGATGAGTAAGTTAGTAGAGTGATCAAGTGTGTCAAATTTTATGTATTTTGCAAGAGTTTTTGAGGAACATGAATTTTTATGAAAGAATCAAGGTGATAAGAATGGGGATAAGTTTTTGTAAATATTTGCTTCCTTTGGTTTTGAAACTAAGTTTTTGATTCAAACGTCCAATATAACTAGGGTCTCCTATGGTCAGGATGGCTCTGATACCAACTTGTCAACACCCGGATTTTCAATCCCAGATGCATGTTATGCCATACATCGCAATCTCAGGATTACCATTTTTGCAAGAAATAATAGATTTGGATACCACAGTACATCATCCATTACAAACCATACATAAGTTCTTACACAAATAAGGATCTCATGATCCAGTTCTTAATACAACTCAAGCAGCGGAATTACGTAATAATAAAAGTAGCATAGGCGAAGCTCCATCTTCGGGGTCACAGGCAATGCTGACGATGGGAGATGATCCTAGTTGTCGTAACCTTCCTGGGGTCCATCATCCTGGTACTCCTCTTCATAGTCTGGCCACGGGAATAGCTAGGGACAAAGCCATGAGTACTCTTTAAGTATTCGCAAACTAATACTAACAGGTGAAGGTTTTTTTTGTAATAGGGCACTAAGCTCTAGGGTTGTTTTTCAAAAATCCAGATTTACCTCTACTAAGTTCAGAAGCAAGAGAAGCTAGTCACATTTTTATAACACCTAAAGGGGGAAATTTGTATCTCATGCCACAACTCTGTTGTGGTCAAGTCAAATTCTCAATCCATTTCACAAGTCATTTTGAAAACATCAGACGGGGGAATAGTATGGCCACTCCAACTGTCCATAACCGCGGACGCGGCTATTCAAATAGTTTGACACTCTGCAGAGATTGTACACTTTCAACACCACATTCGATACATCCGCCAGGAACAAATCCTGAATTCACCATACTCAGTATGCGGATAATCAATCCTAACCTTTCGATTACACGCCCTAGTATAGGCACCTCTCCTGTGAGTTTGTCCTCCCAACCATGACCAACTGTCATCTTGGGTACTGCACAGGTGGACAATCTTCACAAGGTAGCCTCAGCTCAGACCTTGGCCGTGAGGGAACCAATACTAAGGTATATAAGTTTCCAGTCAAGCCCTACCCAATCTTCGGGTATTGTGGTTATACGGAAATATTGGAATGGTTTCGCATCCAGACAACCATCAGTTTTTTTTAAAAGGGCTAAGGCTCATGCCTCAACATTTTCATCACCAAATCATCTGGTGTTCGGAAACACATGTCAAAACATCTCAGTAGAATGATCCATCATTCTAAGGTTTTCATAACCATTTTCACCCAGTATTCCCATCTAAAGTTGATAAAGTTTTATGCTTAGCACTAGCATCTACAAATGGGGGTGAGTACTAATGAGGGGTGGTAAACAAGTGGAGTTTCAACTAAGTACCACCTCATGCCTTAGGATGATATCAAGATTATCTAGCTTAGGCCAGATTTTATGCTCTTTATGCAACCTTCAGTATCTTCCTAGAATCTACAAGTGACTTCAGTAAACTCTAAGAGAAAGCTTTGATAAAGAAATAAGGTAAAAAGCTTGCAGGTAAAACTAGGATTGGGTATCAAGTGGTATGATCACATATCCTTAAGGCATATAGTTGGCATGGTAACAAGTAGGTATTTGTGTATCTTGCAAGTGTTAGCTTGCACATTCAACTAGTAGTATTAGGCTTGCAAGTATTGGCTTGCACAGTATCAGTATAATCTTGCCTTGTGCAAAGCAGTGGTTGAAGTTCTCCTCGGCTTCTTCCTCATAGTACCCTCCTTCCTCCTCATATCCTTGGTCGGTACTAGCGTCTATGAATAAATACGAGGTACACAATCACCAAACAATACTTAACTACTTGCAATCATCACACAAAGGGGTTCTATAGATGATCTAGCATCATCACTAACATTACAAGACTAAAGCATTTGACTTAATGATTTTAGTTTTAGAAAAGTAATTTCTACTCATTGAAAAACTACTTAAGATTTAATATTCTCCAAACCAAACATGGGATCATGTTGACACATGTCATCACCACATATTTTAGTCCATGGGAATGTGATTTAAAGTGGTGTCACAATTTAATAAGGTTTTACCCTTTTATTTTAATTAAAATAAAGAAACTAGAAATACCTATGTGGCATTCTTTTATTACTTAAACATTATTTCTGTAAGTAAAGCCATATATTATTATATATTCTGAAAGGTATGGTCAAATGTGATTTTTGAGAGTTGGAATCAACTCAAAAGCTGTTATGGTTTAAATTTGAAAAATGTTTGAATGCAGAAAAGCTTCTGCCTTGTTATTTTTACCAAGGGTGATCTACAGATCCAAATGATTTGAACCCAACGGGCTTGGATTCAGCATTTCAAGACCTTTTTAACAAAATTGGTTTCATTCAATTTGGTTCACAGAATCGAGCTGGATTAATTTTGGAAACTAGGTACAGAACTGTGTTTGAATGAAAATGGAAAAATCCAAATTCAAACGAGTGGGCTGCGCGGGAAGAGAAAATGGGCCGGCCTGGTACGCTTAGCGCTTACGCGGGCTGGTTAAGTTGTTGTCCCCACGCGTCAGTGAGACAGGGGGTGCGAAGCGGTACGGGACAAGGCGGTGCGTTGGATTAGAAGTAAGATCAACGACATAGGGTCGTCGTCGATGATAAACTAGTCACCGGCGAGATCGAACCCTAGCGGCTCAGTGGGGGTCATGGGAGTCTCACCAGGGCTCAGGCGAGGGTCGGCGAGGCGGGCGAACAACGAAGTCGACAACGGCGAACCTCCTAGTACCGACAGCTTCTTCTGGGGTGGCTCCATTCGCTGGCTCCCTTCTTCTCTAGCAGCGGCGGGCTCCGGTGAAATTCTGGCGAAGCGCTGCTCTCCTTGCTCCGGGAACAAGGTGGAACGATCAGTGAGGAGAGGGGAGTGAGATGGTGTGAAGAATTCGAGCGGGGTTGGCCTCTATTTATAGTCTTGACGACGAGACAGAACGAAATGGGCAGGCGACGGTGGCGACATGTCTACGAGCTGCTAGAGGCATGGCCGATGGTGGCGATCGATCGGTGGTCTCCTGGCGATGCTCTATGGATTTAATGCGCGTGTAGGGGCGGTGGTAAACAGTCTGGAACGTTCGGTGCTCTGCGCGGTAGAGGCGGCGTCTTTGACAGCGAGCGGTGGCTGTGAGGCTTGGGGAGGCGAACGGGGATGTCTGGCGGTTTCCTAGGACGGTGGTGATCGTGTATGCACGTGGCGAGGACGGCGCGTGGTCTGTGGGCATGTGTCGAGGGTGACGCTCTGGCGCGCTCTCGGCATGCGCTTAGAGAAGCCTGGCATGGCCTGGGCGTGTGGTCCAGTGGCTGGCAGGGTTCGAGCGCTAGACAGGGGGTGGCGGTGGACGGTGGGTTGCCTCCTGGACATGGTGCTTAGGCTTAGTGTTTGCTCTGGCTAGCTAGCCATGGTCGGCTGGCAAGGGGGTGCTCGGGTTGGCATGGTATGGTGCAAAGGGTAGGGGCTAGGGGTGGTCAAAGCACTGGTTGGCACTGGGAGAGACAAGGATGATCAATGGTGAACATTGCTTAGCCAAATTACTGCTCAAAACAGTGAAGTTTGGCCAGATTGATTTGTTGCCTCCAAGTGTTTGATGAAATGGCCGCAAGAACTCAAGTTTTGAATTTTGAAAAGATTTTTGGTGGGTGTGCTAGGCATGTGCTGGTGAGTCTGTGGATGCTTGGGTTTTGAAAGTTGAGCTTGCTTGAGTGGTTTTTGAAAAAGTGCGATCTTCCCATATGATAAAGATTCAATTTTGAATTGTCATTTAAACTATGTATTCAAATGTTTTTGGATGATCACAAGGTGGGCCTTGGTACTCTGTTATGAGTACTATCAAGGGGTGCAAAGATCCAAACAAGTTTCTGTTATGTTTTGAAAGTTAGAGACAGCCAAAGTAGGCATGGGAGTTAAATTGGCCAAAGTGACCATTCCCTTATTTTGTTTGTTTTGATTTATTTGTCTTTGGGAAAAGTGTGGGGATTGTTTAGATGATGTTTATTTAACCTAAGAATCCTTTTACAAGCAAATAAACACACAAGCAAGGTGATTCAAAAGAATTCAAATTGGAATGCACACACACATGCATGCTTTCATGTTTTTAATTTGAAAAGTTTTTTTTAACCCTAATTTTGATGATTAGAGTTTGAGGATCCAAGTTTAATATTCTTGGGATGTTACAGAAACCAACATTTGCAGGATCTGCAACATCGGGTCCGGGGATGAACCACTTCCTCCGCGTGGCATCTGAAGATTGAGATAGATCATGAGAAAAAGAGGGAAATTTCTAAGGTTCCGGGACTTTGAAAAGTTTTTAAAGTTTGACTCAGATTTTCTAGCAACTTGCTTTTCATTCATTCATTCATAGCACACGATACAAACACACACCACAAAACAAGAAAAATAGATGGTTTTAAGAACCATTCTGGAAACTGCGATACAGTGGGACCGAATACAACTCACTACGCTAGTGCTCAAGTGCTACTACTCCTTGGAGTCGGTGTAGTCGTTATCCTCATCATCCTCGTCGTCATTGATGAAGGCGAAATCATCCTCATCGGTGAAGAATTCCATAGCCTGATCCTCCTGAAAATCATCGTCATCGCTGAGATAGGAGTAGGGGTCTCCACGAAGGTCTTCTCCGACATTCTTCCTTTCTTCCAACTGCATGTCTCTCTCGTGAATGGTCTCCTCCAAATCTGAGATACGGTGGAGAAGACGGGCAATGATGCGCTCCTTATTTTCGAGCTGACGGCGGCGAGACTTGCGATCCTTTGCTAGCATGGCGATGGTCTGATCCTTTGTCTTGATGATGGCGGACTTGTGGTTGGAGTAGTCACGGCAATTGTCCAATTCCTGCTGACGATCGTACATCATGAAGCTAAGGTGGTCCAACTAAGTCTTCAGCTCGTGGTGGTATGGGGCTTCCATTGGCTGTCCCATAGCATCACGCCTTGGACAAAACTCAAATCGGGTACCCTTGATCTGGTTGATACTCTGCCCACACAGACGGGCAAGAGCTTCATGCATGGCCCTGGCAAGTCCATCGAGCCAGTTGTTCTCTATTATGGTGAACTGAATTCCCTCGGCAGTGGGAGGTTCAATCTTTCCTCGGAGACTTGCAACAATTAGCCACTGCAGACCTTCTCCTCCTTGATCATTGAGCTGAGCTCCTAAGAACTCGGGGTGCGGACGCTCCAGAAGTTCCGAAAGCTGGTCCAAATCCCGCTCAAAGATAAGGTCTCCTCCATTCCCCAACTAATAAAACTTGTTGTACTTCACGTCCATCTATAAGAATATAGGATGAGTAAGTTAGTAGAGTGATCAAGTGTGTCAAATTTTAAGTATTTTGCAAGAGTTTTTGAGGAACATGAATTTTTATGAAAGAATCAAGGTGATAAGAATGGGGATAAGTTTTTGTAAATATTTGCTTCCTTTGGTTTTGAAACTAAGTTTTTGATTCAAACGTCCAATCTAACTAGGGTCTCCTATGGTCAGGATGGCTCTGATACAAACTTGTCAACACCCGGATTTTTAATCCCAGATGCCTGTTATGCCTCGCAATCCCATGATTACCATTTTTGCGAGACATAACAGAATTGGATACCACAGTACATCATCCATTACAAACCATACATAAGGCCTTACACAAATAAGGATCTCATGATCCAGTTCTTAATACAACTCCGGCAGCGGAAATACGTAATAATAATAAAGGTAGCATAGGCGAAGCTCCATCTTCGGGGTCACAGGCAATGCTGACAATGGGAGATGATCCCAGTTATCGTAACCTTCCTGGGGTCCATCATCCTGGTACTCTTCTTCATAGTCTGGCCACGGGAATAGCCAGGGACAAAGCCATGAGTACTCTTTAAGTACTCGCAAACTAATACTAACAAGTGAAGGGGGTCTTTGTAATAGGACACTAAGCTCTAGGGTTGTTTTGCAAAAAGCCAGATTTACCTCTACTAAGTTCAGAAGCAAGAAGAGCTAGTTGAATTTTATAACACCTAAGTGGGAACTTGTATCTCATGTCACAACTCTGTTGTGGTCAAGTCAAGTTCTCAATTCATTTCACAAGTCATTTTGAAAACATCTGACGGGGGAACAGTATGGCCACTCCAACTGTCCATAACCGCGGACGCGGCTATTCGAATAGTTTGACACTCTGCAGAGATTGTACACTTTCACCACAACATTCAATACATCCGTCAGGAACAAATCCTGAATTCACCATACTCAGTATGCGGATAATCAATCCTAACCTTTCAATTACACGCCCTAGTATAGGCACCTCTCCTGTGAGTTTGGCCTCCCAACCATGACCAACTGTCATCTTGGGTACTGCAGAGGTGGACAATCTTCACAAGGTAGCCTCAGCTCAGACCTTGGCCGTGAGGGAACCCATACTAAGGTATATAAGTTTCCAGTCAAGCCCTACCCGGGTATTGTGGTTGTACGGTAAAATTGGAATAGTATCGCATCCAGACAACCATCAGTTTTGTAAAGGGCTAAGGCTCATGCCTTAACATTTTCATCATCCAAATCATCTGGTGTTCGGAAACACATGTCAAAACATCTCAGTAGAATGATTCATCATTCTAAGGTTTTCATAACCATTTTCCACCAAGTATTCCCATCTAAAGTTGATCAAGTTTTATTCTTAGCACTAGCATCTACAAGTGTGGGTGAGTACTAATGAGGGGTGGTAAACAAGTGGAGTTTTAACTAAGTACCATCTCAATCCTTAGGATGACATCAAGATGATCTAGCTTAGGCCAAGTTTAATGCTATTTATGCAACCTTCAATTATCTTCCTAGAATCTACAAGTCACTTAAATAAACTCTAAGAAATAGCTTTGATAAAGAAATAAAGTAGAAAGCTTGCAATTAAAACTAGGATTGGGTTATCAAGTGGGTATGATCACATATGCTTAAGGCATATAGTTGGCATAGTCACAAGCAAGTATTAGCTTGCATAGGTTAACTTGATTACTAAGGCTTGCAAGTATTTGCTTGCATAAGTATCAGTATAAGCTTGCCTTGAGCAGATCAGTGGTTGAAGTTCTCCTCGGCTTCTTCTTCGTAGTATCCTCTGTCCTCCTCGTATCCTTGGTCGGTACTAGCGTCTATAAATAAATACGAGGTAAACAATCACCAAACAATTCTTAACTACTTTAAATCATCACACAAAGGGGTTCTATAGATGATCTAGCATCATCACTAACATTACAAGATTAAAGCATTTGTCTTATTTATTTTATTTTTACAAACGTAATTTCTACTCATTGAAAAACTACTTAAGATTTAATATTCTCCAACTCAAACATGGGATCATGTTGACACATGTCATCACCACATATTTTAGTACATGAGAATGTGATTTAAAGTGGTGTCACAATTTCATAAGGTTCAACCTTTTTATTTTAAATCATTAAAGTGGCTAGAAATGCCTATGTGGTATTATTTTATTACTTGAACATTATTTCTGTAAGTAAACCCATATATTTTTATATATTCTGAAAGGTATGGTCAAATGTGATTTTTTAGAGTTGGAATCAATTCAAAAGCTATTATGGTTTAAATTTGAAAAATGTTTGAATGCAGAAAAGCTTCTGCCTTGTTATTTTTACCAAGGTTGATCTACAGATCCAAATGATTTGAATCCAACGGGCTTGGATTAAGAATTTCAGTACCTCTCTAAAAAAATTGGTTTCATGTAATTTGGTTCAGTGAATCGAGCTGGGTTGATTTTTGAAACTAGGTACAGAACTGAGTTTGAATGAAAATAGAAAAATCTAAATTCAAACGCTTGGGCTGCACGGGAAGGGGTAATGGGTCGGCCCAGTGTCACTCCGCAGCGCGGGGCGCAAGGGGGGTCTACTGGTCAGTGGCTCATTAAACGCGAAGCGGTACGGGGCGATGTGGTGCGTTGGATTAGAATGAAGATCGACGGCTGAGGGTCGTCGTCGACGATGAACAGGTCACCGGCGAGCACGAACCCTAGCGGCTCAGTGGGGGTGCATAGGGGGCATACCGGGGCTCCAGTGACGACGACGAGGCGGGCAAACGACAAAGTCGACGACGGCAAACTCAGGGATGGTCGCGGCAGCTCCGGAGGTGGACGAAATCAATGGCTCCCTTCTTCTCTAGAGGTGGCCTGCTCCGGCGCAATTCCGGCGAGCTACTGCTCCTCGTGCTCCGGCTAAGGGGTGGAATGATCAGTGAGGTGAGGGGAGTGAGATGGTGTGAAGAAATCGAGCGGGGGTCGTCTCCTTTTATAGGCCCGACGGCGAGACCGAGAGGGATGGGCAGGCAACGGTGGCGACATGGCTACGGGCGGCTAGCGGCATGGCCGAGGTTGGCGATCGACGGGTGGTCTCCTAGCGATGCTGTATGGTTTAAATGCGCGTGTAGGGGCGGTGGCAAATGGTCGGGAACGCGTGGTGCTCTTCGACGCAGAGGCGGCGAACTCAGTGGCGAGCGGTGGCTACGGGGTACTGGCGGTGAAACGAACATGTCTGGTGGTCTCCTGGGACGGTGGGGTGCATGCTGGCGGGCGGCGAGGGCTCGAGGTGGTCGGGTTGTGTGGGAACGGCGTGTGCTCTGTGGTGTGCGTCGCATGGTTGACAGCGGCATGGGCGCGGCGTTCCTAGCGGTTCTGGTCGTTGTCTTCGAGCTAGGGCTGGTCGAGAGGGGGCGGTGAGGCATGGGTTGCATGCTAGACAAGGTTGGCACGGCTAGTTCTTCTCCTAGCTTGCTGTCCACACTGGGGTGACATGGGTGCTCTCGGCCTGCTCACCATTGATGGCATTGGCATGCTTACAGTGGTGCTAGAGGTGAGTTAAGGTTGCTAGATGATCTACTAAGGCTAGTTGTAACCAGAGAGGGAACAAGTTAGGCCCAAAACACTGCTCAACATAGTGTTTGTGATTTTGTTGATTTGAATCTGCAACCTGTTTGATGAAATGGCCGCATGAACTTAAGTTTTAAATTTTGAAAAGATTTTTGGTGGGTGTGCTAGGTATGTGTTGAGGATTCTGTGGATGCTTGGGTTTTGAAAATTGAGCTTGTTTGAGTGGTTTTTGAATTAGTGGGATCTTCCCATATGAAATAGATTCAATTTTAAACTATCATTTAAACTAAGCATTTAAATGTTTTTGCATGATCACAAAGTGTGCCTTGGTACCTTGTTATGAGTACTATCAAGGGGTGCAAAGATCCATACATGTTTCTGTTAAGTTCTGAAAGTTAGAGATAGCCAAAGTAGGCATGGGAGTTAATTTGGCCAAAGTGACCATTCACTTAATTTGTTTGTTTTGACTTGTTTGTCTTTGGGAAAAGTTTGGGGATTGTTTAGATGATCTTTATTTCACCTAAGAATCATTTTACAAGCAAAGAAACACAGAACCATGAAATTTTCAAAAGAATCCTAATTTTAATACACACACATATGAATGCTTTCATATCTTTAGTTGGAAAAGTTTTTGTAAACCCTAAATTTTGATGATTAGAGTTTGATGATCCAAGTTTAATATTTTTGGGATGTTACAAACCTTCCCCCCTTAAACAAAATCTCGTCCCGAGATTTGAAAAAGGACGGAAAAGATTATCTAGGATTTGAAAAGATCGGGAAACTCCGTCCTGATGTGATCTTCGCGCTCCCAGGTGGCTTCCTCTTATGTGTGGTTGCTCCACTAAATCTTGAGAAACTTGATGCTTCGGGTTCTGGTAGTTCTGAAAGCTTCTTCCAAAATACGGATGGGTACTTCAGGATAGGTCAGGTCATCATTGATCTCTATGGTCTGGTGATCGATATTCTTGAACACCTCAGTCTTCTCTGGAACTTCGAGGCACTTGCGAAGTAATGAGATATGGAACACATTGTGCACGGCTGACATATCTTCGGGTAGTTCCAATTGATATGAAACTTCTCCTCGATGGTTCAGAATCTTAAAGGGGCCGATATATCTAGGGGTTAACTTTTCTTTCAGCTGGAAACGCTGCATTCCTTTCAATGGCGACACTTTCAGATACACAAAATCTCCTATGTTGAAGGCGAGGTCTCGGCGTCTCTTGTCGGCGTAACTCTTCTGTCTGGACTAGGCTGTCTTGAGGTGCTCACGAATCTTGTGAACCTTCTCTTCTGCTTCTCGTAGGATGTCGGGTCCGAAAATCTGACTCTTCCTACTTCCGACCAGTTCAACGGGGTGCGGCACTTCCTTCCATACATGAATTCAAATGGGACCATTTGCAGACTAGCTTGATAATTGTTGTTGTATGAAAATTCTGCAAACGGCAGACAATGTTCCCACTTAGATACATATTCTAACACACATGCTCTCAGCATATCTTCGAGTATTTGATTTACTCCCTCCGTTTGTCCATCGGTCTGAGGGTGATAAGCGATGCTGAAATCTAGTCGGGTTTCTAAAACTTCTTAGACTTTCTTCCAGAATCTCGAGGTAAACTAAGTTCCTCGATCCGATACGATGTTCTTGGGGACTCCATGCAAACTGACGATTCTAGCGATGTATAACTATGCTAGCTTCAAACTCTGATAGGTAGTCTTGACTGGTAAGAAATGGGAGACTTTGGACAATCTGTCCACTATGACCCAGATAGAATCATTTCCCCTACTAGAAGTAGGCAATCCGGTGATAAAGTCCATTCCAATGGGATCCCATTTCCATTCCGGAATCTGCAATGGTTGCAACAATCCAACGGGTCTTTGATGTCCCGCCTTGACTCTCTGACATATATCACACTTGGCGATATAGCTTCCGATTTCTCTCTTCATCTTATGCCACCAAAATTGTTCTTTCAAAGCTTCATACATCTTTGTTCCTCCGGGGTGGATAGAATAAAGAGTATCATGAGCTTACTTCAGAATAACTTCTTTCAACTCAGAATCTGTTGGTACACAAAGGCGTCCTTTTGTACCACAGAACTCCTTCTTCGTATTCCGTGAATCCGGGTACTTTGCCTGTACCAATACGATGTTTGATTCAGTTGATACTAGCATTTCCTTTCTGCGCCTCCTTGATCTGGCTGATCAAAGTGGGTTGAAGTTCTATGCTATCCAAAAATCCTTCACTCACTAATTCCATTCGAAAATCTTCCATCTCTTTGTGCAAGATTGGTTGCTCCTTTAAAATCATGGAGTTCAAGCAGCACGGCAATCTACTAAGGGCATCTGCTACCACATTGTCTTTACCAGGGTGATAGTGAATGTCCAGATCATAATCCTTGATTATCTCAATCCATCTTCTCTGTTTCATATTCAGCTCCTTCTGAGTGAATATGTACTTCAGACTCTTGTGATCCGAATAGATCTCACAACGGTTTCCCATCAGGTAATGCCTCCATGTCTTCAGGGCTAGAACTACGGCTGCGAGTTCGAGGTCATGGTTTGGGTAATTCTGCTCATGTTGTTTCAGTTGTCGAGATAGATAAGATATAACTTTGCCTTCTTGCATTAGCACACATCCGAGACCGATCTTGGATGCATCACAATACACGTCGAAGGGCTTCGTGATATCCGGCATGATTAAGATGGGGGATGAAATCAATCTCCTCTTGAGTTCTTGAAAACTCGCTTCACATTTGTCCGTCCATTCAAACTTCTTGTCTTTCTTCAACAATTGGGTCATGGGTCTGGCGATACTCGAGAATCCTTCTATGAACTTGCGGTAGTATCCCGCCAATCCGAGAAATGCACGAACTTGGGTTTGAGTGGTTGGGGCTTGCCAATCTTCGACATCTTTCACCTTTGCACAAACTTGGGTTTTCTGTCGTTTTTGGTTTCAGAAAAGCCAGAAAAGAAATATTCCCGGAATTGGATGGGAGAAAAGCCAAACTCAATATTTTACCGGAGCAGACACAGAGTCCAGAGGAGATACAAGGAGGCGCAACAAGGCGGCCATAACTAGGGGTGGCGCGGGCCCCTGGCCGTGTCAGCCCCTAGTGTGGGCCCCTCGAGGCTCCACCGACCTGCCCTTTCACCTATATATTCGTATCCCCGAGATGTAAATCCTAACGCGGGCAGAAATCCACGAGAAGGTCCACAGCGCCACCGCCATTGAAGAGGAGATTCGGGGGACAAAAGTCTTTGTTCCAGCACCCTGCCGGGATGGGGAATTGCCTCCGGAGCCATCTTCATCAATCTCCACCACCATCTCCATCGTCGTTGCTGATTTCCATGATGAGGAGGGAGTATTTCTCCCTCGAGGCTAAGGGCTCTACCGGTAGATATGTGTTCATCTCTCTCTCTCTCTCTCTCTCTCTCTCTCTCTCTCTCTCTCTCTCTCTCTCTCTATGCGTGATCTTATTGTGACCATGAGCTTTGTAATCAAGTAGATCTACTTTGTTACTCAAGTGCTTTAATTGTAATCTCCGGCTATCCCCACGTGTGTGAAGGTGACAGTGTGCACACCGTGTGGCACTTAGGCTAAAGATTACATAAATAATTATCATGAGTTATATTTGGAGTTGGATGTCTCTATGAAATCGTGGTGTTTGTAGGAACCATCTAGCGCTCAAGGTGATAGTGTGGGGTTATCTAGATGGAGAATGCGAACTTTAAGGAGTGCTTTTGTAGCCCTACCATTTATTAGAGTTGTCCAACCGGAGAGTAGTTCAGAGTAGAATAATGAAGATAAGTTATTTATATGAGAGTGTCCACTAGTGAAAGTATGATCCCTAGGCCTTGTTTCTAAGCAATGAAACACCATTTACTACTAGACCTGTTACATGTTTGCTTGCTTCCATCTTTATTTCAGATTGCCTTTAGTCTCTTCCTCCCCGTCAAGCTCTTTTCTGGCACCGTTGTCTTATAATCATCCATACTACTTGTATTTTACCATCTCTTCGCCGAAATAGTGCACCTATACACCTGACACGTGTATTGGGTGTGTTGGGGACATAAGAGACTTCTTGTATCTTGATTGCAGGGTTGCTTGAGAGGGATACCTTTGACCACTTCCTCCCTGAGTTCGATAAACCTTGGGTAATCCACTTAAGAGAAACTTGCTGCTGTTCTACAAACCTCTGCACTTGGAGGCCCAACAACTGTCTACAAGAATAGAAGCGTGCGTAGACATCAGGGACCTGGAGAACCTGAGCTGCCACCTCATCAGTGAAGGTAGTCCGAACAAGATCCGCATCCCATGTCCGTGAATCCTCCAGAATCAAAGTGCTCACCTTCTGATCGTCCAACAAGGGAACCCGAGGGTTTAGCAAAACAGGCGGGATCCAATAATCTGTTGCAATATTTGTTGCAGAACCATCCCCGATGCCCCATCTGATCCCTTTTTCAGAAGTTCTCTACCAAACAAGATGTTGCACCATGTGTAAGAAGCCGATCGCGGGTGAGGAGCCTCCCAGAACTCACATTTTGGGGAAGTAGCGACATTTGAGGACCCGAGCACACATAGAGGAGGGGTTCGCCAGTAGACGCCATCCCTGGCGAGCCAACATTGCTTGGTTGAACAGTTCCATATCCCTAAACCCCATTCCTCCGAAAGATTTCGGAGTAGTAAGCCACTGCCAGGATCTCTAGTATAGCTTTTTCCTGCCATCCTCCGTACCCCACCAGAAGTTTGCTATAATTTTCCTCATTTCCTCACACGATGACACCAGTAGCTGAAAGCATCTCATCACATATGAAGGTATGGCCTGGACAACCGCTTTGAGGAAGGTCTCCTTCCTAGCTCTAGACATTGGTCTATCCGAAGCCCCATTCACTCTCTTCCACATGCAATCAACCAAAAATCTAAACACACTTACCGGTGATCTACCAACATCCATAGGCATCCCTAAGTAGAATTCATTAAGTGCCTTAGTTTGGACATTTAGCCTCTACATAACTGCGCTCTTGATGGAATCCTCATAGTGGGAACCAAAGAAAATGGACGATTTATCTCTATTGATCTTATGCCCCGATCCTTCACAGCATATTTCAAGAGTTGTATGTAAAGCATCAACACTTCTTTGATCACTGCGAGCAAAGAATATACTATCGTCTCCAAACAGTAGGTGTGAGATAGAAGGTCCAAGTAGGCCATTTCGAATACCTTGTAGTTTACCTTGGCTCTCCTTTTATTGCAGAAGACACGACAATCCTTCAGTGCAGAGAAGAAAGAGGTAGGGGCAGATAGGGTCCCCTTGCCTGATACCCCTCGATGGGACCACTGGGTTAGTCAAGTCCCCATTAACACGAACATCATACCTTGACGATGTAACACACCTCATAATTGTGTTGATCCATGTAGGGGAGAAGCCTAGCCTTGCTAGACAACCTTCCAGATAACTCCATTCTACCCAATCATAGGTTTTCATCATATCCACCTTCAAAGAAAGAAAGGCCGCTTTGAGTGTTGTTGCCTGATTGTATGGAGACACTCATAAGCAATAAGAGCATTGTCAGTAATAAGCCTGCCAGGGACAAACGCACTTTGATGCTCAGAAACAATCAAGGGCAAGATGATCTTCAATCTGTTGGCCAAAACCTTCGAGGAAACCTTATAGAGCACACTGTACAATCTAATAGACCTAACATTTTTCAAGAGGACGGGGTTAGCCACCTTAGGAATGAGAATAATAATGGAATCGCATAATCCATAAAGAATCGCTCCCCCTCCAAGAAACTTCTCACATCTTGGCAGATTCCGTTACAAAAAAAATCCCAGTGAGTTTGATAGAAAAAAGTTGGAAAACCATTTGGACCCGGTGCTTTAGTCGGACCCATATAAAAAATAGCAGCCTTGATCTCTTCATTCAAGTATGCACGAGTCAAATCCGCATTCATCGCTTTGGTAACTTTATAGGGGATGGAGTCTAGGACATTATCGATAGAAAGGGACGGCTCAGAAGTGAACAAGTCCCCATAAAATTCCTGAACCATGCCTTTAATGCCTTCAAGATCTTCGCAGCGTGCGCCATTCTCCTTAACTAGGAAATTGATTTTGTTGGTATGTTTCCGTGCCGAATCTCTAGCATGGAAAAAGGTCGTATTTCGATCTCCCTCTTAGAGCCAATCAATGCGAGATCTCTGCCGAGCCATAACCTCCTCCCATTCAAGAGCTCGCAGCGAGATCTCTGTGACTCAAGTTCATAACCAATTCAAGAGATCCAAGGAGACAATCGATAGAAAGTTTGCTGAGGTGCTATACTGTGTGAACCAATTAGCGGGAGACATATATCCCATTCAAAGAGCTCGCAGAGCTCTTTTTCAATCAGACAAACCTCAGTTGTTGTCCCGTCTAAGAAACCCAGACGCATCGATTTGAGTTGGTGCTCCAGCTTAGCTATCTTCGTATTGACTGCACCAAAGCAATTGCAAACCCATTTCTTCAGCGAGCTTGCAACTCTATGCAGTGTGGCCCAGGTTGTATGCAATGAGACCGTGCCCATGCTTCCCTCGCTAAAAAAACTTATGTAGGGCATTGGTGGGTAATTTTATACGTCAATAGAGATTCATTGGCTACCATCATCTAGTTAGTTAAATCGGTGGACATATGTTTCTAATTTTTCTGGGATTTTCTAGGCTATTTCTCTTTTTTTCTAGTAGCCCGTCATGTACTTTTAATATATAATAGATATGATGTTGTTTGTGCTATTTTGATCATATATGATGTTGTTTGGTGTTGTTTTGAATATATATATTGTTGTTGTGTTGTTTTGAACATATATGATGTTGTTTGGTCCTGTTATGAACATATATAATGCTCTTTGGTGCTGTTTTGAACATATATACTGCTGATTTGTGTTGTTCTGAACATATATACTGTTGTTTGTGTTGTTTTAAACATATATACTGTTGTTTTGTGTATTTTATAGCATACATATCGTTGTTTTGAGCATACATGTTGCTGTTCTTTCAGATGAGCACAAGCCAAAGCAGCGATGAAGGTGAAAGAGACGACATTGAGTACGCACTTATGGATGCAAGGAGGCGCCGTTGACGATAGAATACCCAAATTATGTATCATGTTCTTTCACATTCTGAGAAGTATCTTGTGAAGCAACCAAGGAAGGAACCAAGGTACACCGGACAACAATGGGTATTTGATAACTTGAGAAACTCAAAGGATTGTTATGATATGTTCATAATGCATAGGCCATGTTTTGATTCTTTGCATGACACTTTGGTTAAAAAATATGGTACGAAGGGATCTTCATGCATGTGTTCCGAGGAGGCACTCGGAATGTTTTTGTGGACTCTTGTAATCCTCAATCTGTGACTCAAGTTCATAACCAATTCAAGAGATCCAAGGAGACAATCAATAGAAAGTTTGCTGAGGTGCTATACTGTGTGAACCAATTAGCGGGAGACATATATCCCATCAATAGAAAAGTTTTCGCATCCTCCTCCATGTATATGATGTTAGACTTGTGCACTTTTCATTTTGTGGTATTGGTGTCATATATCCCATCATTCACTTGTGTTTTATTCAGGAAGATACTATCTAGTTGATTCGGGTTATCCCAATCAGGATGGCTAACTTTTACCATATGCAGGTACCAAGTATCGTCTACCTGAGTTTAGACTTGTTGGAGCGCCTACTAGGAAGAAAGAAATATTAGACCATGCCCATTCATCTCTGCGGAATGCTATTGATAGAACGGGATGTTGAAGAAAAATGGCGCATCTTGCATGGCATGCCAAGTTACCCATTAGAGAAGCAGACAAGCATTATCATTGCGTGCATGGCTCTCCATAACTTCATCAGGGATAGTCAGTTATTTGATCTTCACTTCTACCGATGTGATCATGATGAGAACTATATGCCTCCAGGACATGTTGTTTCCACAGCCGCAAGCAATGTGGACAATGATTTACGAGAGGACCATGTTGGCATGAACAACATGCATGATAACATAGCCGATGTTTTGTTCATTCCAAGAGAAGGTGTGTTGGAGACACGAAACCTCGTACTTCTTTTGAGTTCGTATGGATAACCTTGTAACTTAATTATGTCACAATCTCGTATTATATTTTGGTGTGATCATGATAAAGACTATATGATGTTTTATGTTTGTCGACAAGCTTCAGAATTTAATTGTCGCGATAACCTTGGATTATCATTTGAATAACCCTTAAATATAGTATTTAAGTAAACTAGTTGAATGCCCGTGCGTTGCCACAGGATAACAAGAAAAATTTGACATGTTGATCAAAAAATTCGAGAGTTAATAATGTTCTTACTAAATGTCTCAGCATTATCCTTTACCCATGCAACAAGAAATTTCCATGTGACAAAGAAACTAGATCCCATCATAGCAGGCTCACAGCTGCATATACAAGTTATCTTGACATGAGTAGAATTTTATTAAAACGTCAAGATGCCATAGAAATTATAATACCGGCTATATCTCATGATTCTTTACAACTAACAAGTAAACCTGTAAGATCCGAGTTATATATGGTGTTCATGGTCTTGAAGGTCTGTTTCTTACACTACAACGGGAATGTACATTTCCTGCAAAACAAACAAAGTATTTGGAAAATATATTGCATGGCCTATTCTTATGCTCTTTAATATTCTTAATCATGCGAAGGAATAAAAATCCTTGCCTAGTTTCTTTGCTTCCTTTTCATATATGATATGATGGTATATGGTATGACTTATAAGAACAATATGCAAAAATCAGTAGACACAATAAAGTAATTAGTTAATTGATGTATAAATCTCTCATTTCATGATATTACAAGCGAGCATTTGGTGGCCTACATGCATACCAAGTAGTCAACCAGCCGATGACAATGCACAATAAAAGCACCAAACCAAGAACTCACCGTCTCTAAGTCAGCACAAAAGTAATAACCATTCTTCTTTTAGAAAAGCATTTGTCGGTAGTATTCTATGAGGAATTTCAACTACACTGTATTTGGACTATTCTCAAGGTGAGGGAATCTTGAAAGTGAGATAGATAATGGCATATTCAATTATACTATACCAAGAAATGAGCCATTCATCTCCATTGGTCACTCAAGGTCGCTTAAATCAAAGCTTTCTGCAAGACTCCCACAAAGGAAAATAATTTCAATTGAATGACTGATTGTGATACGAACACCAGTTCTTGTGCCTATTGTGTCAAACCAGATGGTCAATACTGAATACAATATTTTCTCTATCAACTATATATTTTGTTAATATTGTCAACCTGCAAATTGATCGCAAACATCTGACACCTAGATTCCTACAAATTTCAAAAAAATACATCTGACACCTACCCCGCAACAACCTACAAAGATTCATCTTTGTCCATCTCTTGAACATGCAGTACAAGGTCAACCATTGGAATAACTAAATGCTGAACATTTATTTACCATAAGATTTGACCGAATAGTGTAGATCACAAATAGATAAGAAAGCATAGTAATAACATCGTTGATATAGAGCATTAGATGGAACATGTTGCTAGATAAATACTAGAGCCAAATGCTTGAAAAATACATCATCATAACTAAGTAGATTTTTCCCATAGAACTTTGATAAAGCATTCATTTTTTCGGGGTGCTCTTAACATGGTTTAACATCTCACAAATAATTCATACATGTCAATTAATATATCATGTTTCCCATTCCATGTATCCCGCAATACAATAATTACATCACATTAGTAGTACTCAACAAAAATTCATGGAGCAACTCCAACAGCTTATCCATATATGGGTAAGAGGGACAATAACCATTTTTTTAGGTAAGAGGAGGAAAAACCTTGCTCCAACAGCTTACTCATAAGTGGTTCCCCACCACAAAATTTTGGCTGATCACCCATTTTTTGTCACCTCTTACCCATATATGGGTAGATGGACACAAATTTTGGGTAAGAGGAAACTCTTACCCATATGGTGCTACATCAACATAAACCCACGCGAGAAGCCTCCAACCGCTCGAGTGGAAAATCGCCCGACCCGCCCAACCTTGTCGTCGGTCACCGTCGGCCCATCCGCTCACCACTGACCTCCCTGCGCGTCGCCGCTCCTCCTTCTAGCCACCCTCTTGCCTCCACGGCGCCCGAGAGGCCCTTAATTCGTCTAGGAGCACGCCGCAGCGCCCGCCCCCGTCGATGCGCCGCCAGCGCCGATTCTCGACGGTGCAGGCCTTGTTGAGGTCATGGTTAGCTCTGCCGCCTCCTCATCTGCGAGCTTCGCCTGACCTCGGCCACCTTCCTCCCACCGGCTTGCACCGCGCCCCTCCTGCGAGCTCTGGTCGCTGGCCTCGGCCATGTTCCCTACGCATCGTGGACCTCAATCCCGGCCACCGTGCCCTGGCGGTGAATTGGCGAGGACCAGGAGGCAAGCGGCGACGCAGACGAGGAACAGGCAAGCGGCGGCTTCAACGAGGCCGACGTGCGACATGAGTGCAGTTCACCGCCGGTGGATGTCCTTGATTGCTTTTTTATTTTTTTGTGTAGGGTCCTCGGTGTAAAAAAGATATACCATGTTGTAATTTCTTTAATTGTTAGGTCCTAGCTGTGTTTTGCATAGCCAGAAAATGGGTAAGCTATTGGAGCAAACAATATTTTGCTTACCCATACCTCCTCTCTCCTCTTACCCAAATGTCTTTTCCTTACCCATATATGGGTAAGCTGTTGGAGTTTCTCTAAGCAGTTGTATCTTCACAACAGATGCAATATTTGGTTCATGTACAAGCAGTTGTATCTTCACAATACAACACTGAGTGGATTTAAACTCATTTGGATGAGCATCGATTACTCATAAGATAACAATGGCTAGAATTTAGATAAAACCAAATGAATGCTTAAAATACGATAGTTTTGCTACGGACAAACTTCGATTCTCTTACTTCGATGCAAGAATAAATTTAGCTAATTTTTTAGAGCAAGCAAGAACATTCTGTAAACTCCAATGATTGATGTTTAGAATTTAGTTCAGTCTAACCAGTATGTGAAAAACATAATCCATGGCTTCCTACAACACATGGATCAAATTAAACATCTACACGATCAAATCTGAGCAAGAAAATTAAATAATCATAGAAAGGAACTAATCAAATTAAATAAAGACTTATTCTAGTTACTCTAGAAATGATAAAGGATCCCAGACTAGACATCTACCTTTTTTACCTCATTTTTATAATATAGCGGTTTTTAAGCAAGTCACCATCGTTCAACTAAATACAGAGAATGTCTCTTACTATACCTAGGAACTGGAGGGCAACATCACGTTCCGGACTTGCGATCCCCTTACACCGTGACAAATGGATAAGGAAATCATCTATCAACATCACGTTCCGGACTTGCGATCCCCTTACACCGTGACAAATGGATAAGGAAATCATCTATTTGATCTCCGGATTCCTGTAAGAACCAAGAAATCTCGATAGTATGAGCAAATAGCAGAGTATGGAGATGAATAGAAACTATGTCTTAAGAGATGAATAGAAGCATGAAATTCATGAGATCTGAGTGGAAGAACCTGAAATTTCCCACCTCCATGAAGCCATAGACCTGCATCTGCTGCATGCATTAGCCATTGGCACCAACAACGAAAGATACCTTTTATATAACCCGGTTGGCAAATCCTGAAGCTGTACCTGCTCAACAAGAGAGTAAGTTTGTTAAAGGAGGCATTTGTATATTTGACTTTCTTAAATTTTACTCGACCAGGAGGCAAATTTGTACATAGCCTGGAAAGATCAAATTCACGGTATTAGATTGGTCACCTCACAAACAACTAAATATCAATTAATCATCTTATTCCAAAGGCCAAACCTGGTTTCATTTTCCCAAGTTAGAATTCATTTTGTTAATATTGCAACCTGCAAATTGATTTCTTGCTCACATAAGTTTACTTTTGTCTATGTTGTTGTAGATGGGATCAACCGAGGTTCTCATGGACAACCAAGTGGACGAAAATATCAGTTTTACTCAAATTAAAGAATACATCAGGTCCTTCCCTCCAAAAGTGAAATTGGTGCGGATCTATGAGGCGTGCTTGACACGCGGATATTTGGAGTGTCTATTCAAAGATAGTGAATGGTTGGACGGAGACGTGAATGGTTGGACGGAGACGTAAGATAACATATCCATATACTATTATGTCATAACCACTTTCTCAATGATAACCAAACAACAATTATAACATGTTTTCTTCAAACTACGGATATGCACAACAGTTCTCCGGACACACACTCACATTTTTTCAGATTTTAGCATCACAAACAGAGCATACATTGACATCAGGGTTGTGTCATGTTCATGTGAGATTTTGAGAGAAAGGCGATGGACTAAAATAAGTGTTCAGAGTTCAGGTCCAGATGAGATGAGTAAAATGGCCAACATCCAAACGGGAAAAAAATGTTTTATACATGTGAGACAAAAAAAGGCTGAAAGAAGAAACATGTTAAAGTGATGCTGCTTCAACCCACGACAGGCACTGGGCCAGCTTGTCATTTCAAAATCAGGGGCACTTTGCTATATCCAGAAGGTTTGTTGCTGCTTTCTAGTTAAGTTCAGACTTAGTTTAGATGCATCCTTAACTTGATAACCGATGTATATTTGCTCAAAAGAAATTCCCATAGCTTACTGTGTATAGCAAATGTCTTCATAAATTATATCATTACCTCTCCGTATAAGGAAGTGCAGTTTAGAAATTTTATATAAAATAATAATAAACTATTCAGATTTGTGCTCTCCCACACACAATTAGTGATGACAAACTTCTGTTTTACCTAACCACAAAGGAGATTGATGAAGAATTCAAAGGGAACAACATCCTCCTGTGAGGTTAGCTTTCTTGGGTGTGCACTGAAAGCATATACATGAAGATCGGAAACTGCTAAGAAAAAGCAAGTTAAGCAACCAAGTATTAGTTTACCAAATAAACTAAAATGTGTTAATTTAGCATAGTAAAGAAACTTAATTCTGATAGATGTCTAAGATCCTAAGCATGCACCTGTGACTCCTATATTATATGATTCTAGACAGACACGCGCGCTTCGCCGCGCCGCCTTCTTGGCGTTATCGCAAAATCTAGCATATACAGTGTATGAGCGGTCATAGCAACTCTGTATGTGTGTCCTTGTGTAGGTTGTCACTAGCGGTATTCACAAGAATTTCAAAGTCATATGGACCGAACACAAGCCTCACTTCGAAGGGTTAGCAAACTAAAACAACTTCATATAAAGTAATAGCATAATTTGTTCAATCTCATTGGCGTCAACAAAGAAAATGTAACTTAGCTGAGAGCATGCCGATTTTTTAAAAGCATCCTCGGTAATGTAAAATAAAATGTGGACTACAAAAGGTGAATCACGTTTACATGCAAGAAGAAAATATAAATAAACCACAACAGTTAAGAGTGCGACTGGGGAAGTAAATATGAAGATAAGAAATCTTGTCCCAACTTTCTCAAAAACATGGGGGAGTGGATTGGCCTAAGCCTAACCTCCGTGCTCATAAACTACACATAATTGCTATGTTCCATGCTTTCATTGTCAAACATCCCAACCCCACCTGTGTGCTCACCAAAAAATGTCACTGACAGTGCATTAGATGCCAAGCGCCAAGAGCACAAACAAAATTATGAATTTTATTTAACAATAAAAATTTCTATGCGAGCACCTTTCATAGTGCTCTTATAGACACTAAAACCTCTAGTTCTGGCAGAAAATAAATAAGAAAAAGATCAAGAGGTTTTTCAGAGAGGCAGATAGATGTGCAAACCTGGAAATTGTGCACAATTGTCACAGGACTTGAAAAGGGTAGCAACATCAGGACCTTTAATTTTTAGCAACTACCAACTAACAAAACCCTTCTCTATGGAATTGATTGTCAAGTAAACTGATAGTGCTAAGTCATAAAATTTGGAAATCAACAGTGTGGTAGAATTAGGAGCACAAGCATTCGATGATATATCAATTTGAACATTGGAATTTCACTGATTAGTAAGCCATGTAACATTACCAAGCCAGCACGTTTTTGTTTTCCAATGGCATGATGGTGAAAAAGAAAAGAAAAATGTCTTTTGATAATGAATATCTACATCGTACAACTTTTGAAACGTTTGTGTGAAATGCATATTCCAAAGGATGCATGGATGGCAAGACTTGTGAGGATCACGCATATATGGTGAGATTTTCTCACACGGATAACAAAATGATGATAATTTTTTAGACTCTAATTTTGAGCATGAATAAGGAAACACAAAACTAATGACCGTTCCCTTGAGCTCCAGCCAAAATTATAAGTTAAATCACCTTGAAATAATACTCGGTTGCAGCATATAAGGAGATAACATTACAATGATCAAACAATCTAGGTTATGCAAAACTATAAAATGGAGAGTGGATATTTCTTGTGTGCTTCTCGAATCCAATGAGATCGCTAATGCATGGTCAGTTCCCAAATTATGTTGGAACTACAAAGTAAATGACTGTTATGACCTGTGAACTTAACATTTACTTTTGTAAAGCTTGGTTTTTGTCCGCATAAAAAAAGAATGAGATAATCACCTTGTATTGAAGCATTCGGGAAATCGCAGGGCACGTACCGAGAGGTTGCAGCTCCGCAGGTCAAAGAGAATGATGGGTCATTCTTCTTGCGCACCTCGCACAAACCAATGAAGACGGAGAAGCCACACAGCTGCTGCTCTAGGGGTATCACCGTTAAAATCAATTAAAAGTCACGAAGGAGAGATAGTGAAGCCAACCAAGAGGTCACATCGCAAGGAGACCAGTTAGTGGCTAACAATTTGTAGACTGAGGAATACTGCACAATTGATATAAAAACAACAACGACAAAAATGGAAGCAAATGCAAAAATTGACTTACAAAGAAGGTTGTCGTCCCTAGTGGATTAAATAAGAATACTATTCAGACAAGATCATCTACCTCGTATACCTGCTACTGCTAGATACATCAGGATTTGAGGTAAATACACATAAATAGTTAACTTACAATTGAGTTTCCATATTTTTTCCCTATTAGATATTTGGTTGCTACGATTGGTTCATACTGGCAGCACAATATTATTTCATTCTGATTAGAGAGCGATATCTAAACATCAAATCGGCCAGAACAAAAATATTACTGCCCGCCACCATAAGTTTCATTTATTGTACAACTCTATCAACTAAACAGCCACACCATAGTATAAATTAGATAGACAAACCTGACTGACTCACAAAAAAGTCAAACTGAACGGCTAGAATTATTGCACATTATAAGATATTTATTCATCAAACTTCTATAACATGCAGGATATAAATAGGTAGTTTAATTTCTTACAGAAAAATTACTGAATCGGTTCATAGACATGAAAGGAAGATGAAGCTTTAAATATATACAATATTTTTTTCTATTTTGCTAACACACAAAAAACACTCAAGATAAAGAAAGAAAGATGACTGAACAACAGTTGAAAAGAACGCTAAAAATGTTTGTCTCGGCTGAGAAGTGGAAGTAGCGTCTATGAAGTTTTTTTAGGACAACTAAACTATCATATCTATACAATTAGTTTGGAGTTGGTGGCATCCATCTTCCAAAATTTTCGTCTATCCGCTGTTTACTATTTTATCCTCCCACAAACTCACATTATACTGGAAACTGTCATCGTACATGTTTATCTGTTATCTTCTCTCCACCCGAATGAACCTACTCTTATCTCCCGCTACCCACCACCTCCATGGATCTCTACAACCACATTGGTTGCCCCTCATCTCCTCCTTGATCACATCGATCTCGCCCTGCATTCGAAATTCCAGCACTGTTGATTCTTTAACTCCATATGGCACCTTCAGCTTTCCAGGCGGCCGATGCCCCTCGCTCTTGCCATCTAGAGCCCCTGGTCCTTCACTGCCCACCTGCGGGGAAAGAGGGTTGCCGCCCCACCGGGCCACCATTTCCTCCGATGCTGATGCTCAGTCAGCTAGAGTCCCTCCACCGTGGAGTAGCTAGAGTCCCTCCACCGTGGAGTAGCTGGCCATACACGCGTGTGGAAGATGACATCACTAACCATGAAATCGTCACCCGAATCATGTTTCTGTGAAGCAACTTGACCAAATCAGCGGCGGCGCATCCTGCGAAGCTATTGTTTCTGTTGCCGCGCTGTGCTTCTCTCTTAGTTCTTTCTTCAAATCAGGCTGCTCTCCCGTCGGATTTCTTTCTTCAAATCAAGCTACAAAAGATCTGAAATTATTTGACCGAAAGATAATTATGTCAGTGTCTACTGAAAGTACTAAAATTCAGCGTTCAATGGGTTGCACTGAAACTGATTTGCCCATGATATCTCTTGCCTGAGTACGACAACCTTGGGGGACTCGACTGAGTTTCTCATCGATTTCCCAGCCATAATCATCGTCAGTATGCTTGATTTTTTGCTTCATTGCTTCGGGTAGTTTCCTAGCTAGGTTAATATGAATCAATGAATCAAAACCATGTGTTCTAAACTTTAACTAATACGTATAGCCCCATGCTATAACAATCAGAATTCGTGACAAACCAATTAACATGTGCAACCTCTTTTGCTAGAAAAAAAGGGTGCTAATGTGCTTTCATAAGGGTGTATATTCGAATTGTGATATAAGTACTACTTCAGAGAACATGTCGCATTGTGACATAAGTACTACTCCAGGAAACAGATCTGATCCGCTTCCAGTCAAAAAGTAGGAAAACTAAAGGGATGAGGGGGATTTACATACGCATGTTCCATGGCAGATGGCAGATGAAGTCGGGGGCTCCCAAATTCCATGAGGAATGCCCTTGTGCGATCTTCTTCTAGCGAATGTAGCGGCTGCTGCCTTGGTATCAGACGATCTGCGGAGGACGACGATTTGGTAAAAATCAAGAGGGTTCCTTGATCGTTGCCTGTCCAACGGGTACTCAACAACAGTCTAGATATCAGAGACGGACAGAGGAGGATTACTACCGCCAAAGACGGTGCAGGAGAGAGTAGCGTCAGGTGGTTCAGCATCGGGATGACGGGGTTGTCCACCATGGATCCGTCGTACACTGGCAAAATTGATCTAGAAGCTGGCGACAAGGGCGGCGCCGAGCGACAGGGTTGTCGCAGAGCAGACCGGATCAGCTTGACCCAGACGGCGGTCGCGATGAAAAGAAGGCGGCCGTGGGTCAAATCTTGGAGAGAAGAGGATGATAAAAAGGCATAACGGAGTGGTCGCAGAGCTGAGTTACCCCTAGCTTACAGACGGAAGACTACCACTGACGCTGTAGCCTGGGGCCAGTAATAAGCGCGATCAGTGCCACCCCTTGAAACGAACAGGTGGTATGGTAACAAAAATCATCAACACCAGTTAAATCGGTCGTATTAGAAATGCTACTTGCGATGATCCAACGACTGACAGATGGTGGTGTGGGAAGGCCCTCAGCAGGCGGGTCTTTGCTTAGGCTTAAGCCTATAGATAATAATTGATTTCTCAGCGGTCGCAGGAACTCCATTTCGACACTTCAAGCATGCATCTCCCTGACCAAAGCTCGCATACACTGGAGTGTTATGGAAGCTTGCTTTCTCACAATGGCTTGTAGCCTATCCAGTCCTCTTACAGCTCGACAAGCTCTTCTAACCTGAAGAAGACTGAAATAAACATAGATTAATTTTTTGGATGATTATAATAACAGATTGACCATCATCTCTAGCATGTTTTATAAGAATGACATCAAGAAAAATCGATGACATATAAAAGTTGTGGAAATAAATTATTTTCAATACTATACCTACAGGTAGGTCATATTGGCTCATTGGTTTCAAGTAGTGTATAATGTACAGTAAATGGCAAATCAGTACAATTTAAACCACCTCATGTTTCCTAATAAAAGTAGCATCCAAAAAATCACAAGAACCAGAACACATGTATATTCATCTGTGTTTACCTAGATAGTCCATGGGACCAGCGACAAACGTTGACGGAGATGTCGACCAATGGTACTCTGCGAGGTGGCTATGGCGCACATGGTGATGACCAAGCGGTGGCCACCAACCGCACCCTGCGTGGAGACGGCGTCGCCCACGGTGAAGGCCCAGCAGCAACGGATCCCTGTGATGGAATGGGCGAACAGGGGGAGCCGAGTTGCCTGCTGGCCTTAGGAGACAGAGATATGGGCATGAGCGTGGTGGTTTCCTCCCACACATGATAGAGCAGGTGAGGTCGGGGAGGGAGCGCTAGGGGATTTTCGTCGGCATCGAAGTCAGAGGACGGGATCCAGGAGGCGCGTGGAGGTGGGTGGATAGAATAGCCGTCAAAGTCGACTATCTAGAGATGGCGTCGAGCTTGTCTGAGTTGCGGCAGACGAGCACGGGGCCGAGGCTAGAGGCGGCGAGGTGTGGCGCGGTCGATGTGCCGGTGCCAGTGACGATGGCACCGGGCCCATAGCGGCAGCGCAAGATCTGGGGGAGGTGACAATGTGCCAATCGGGAGAATAATGCCTCCGCCAGGCACATAAACACAATATTTGGCCAATCCCTCTTCTCTGGCGCCGTCTCGCTGGTCGCGTCATCCTCGACGCCAGATCGTAAGGCAGAGCTAGGGTTCCACGGGAGGCAAACCATCGTCTCTGGAGGCGAAGCTTATGGGGATGGCGACTAGGAGAGGCGCCGGCATGTGGAGTAGCCAGAGACCAGGGCCGCGCAGCGGCGGCGTGAGCGGCGAGCCATGGGGGAGAAGAGCATCGAGTGGGAGGAGAAGGGCGCCCCGAGAAGTTGATTGGTAGGGCAAAGTGAGATAGAGCGTGATATCGGGGCGGGATTGAGGGGCAGGTGCGGAGGACGGGAGGGGATCGACGATGTTGGACGAAAAGGAGGGGGCGAAATGCTGTTCGACAGAACACGGACTTATAAGAACAATATGCAAAAATCAGTAGAGACAATAACGTAATTAGTTAATTGATGTATAAATCTCTCATTTCATGATATTGCAAGCGAGCATTTGGTGGCCTACATGCATACCAAGTAGTCAACCGGCCGATTGTAGGGGTTCGTAGCATGGAAAACAAAAAAATTCTACCGCATGCAAACAAACAAGCCAAGATCTATCTACTAGATTGTAGCAACGAGTCGATAGAGGAACTCACCCTCGAAGATTCTAAAGCGGTTAACGAGATCAGATTCTCGTGGGTGATGTAATCGTACTCTTGTCGATCTCAAGATCGCGTAGACGATCCTTCCGGCGCTGCGTTCCGGCAGCGCTTCCGCAGTCGGTCACACGTTCGGTGCTCGATGAAGACCTTCCTCTCCCTTGTTCCAGCAGGAGCGGAGGTTGTAGTACTCTCCTCGCGATTCCGGCAGCACGACGGCGTGGTACCGGAAGTAGAGGAGAGATCTCGTAGGGCTTCGCCTTAAGTCGGAGCGAGTATGGTGGAGTATGAGAGAGGCCTTGGTGATATAGGGTTTAGAGGGCACCAAGGGGAGGGTGTGGCCGGCGGCTAGGGCTTGGGGAAGTCCCAAGTCGCCGAGTTGGAGGGGAAACCCTAGGCGGCGGCTGCACTTGGAGGTGGAGGCGCCAAAGCTAGGGTTTTTGGGTGTAAGGAAGAGGGGCAGCCCTACCCCTCCTTATATAGGTGGGAGGGCGTGGCTTGGGAGGAGGGAGTCCTCCTCCAACTCCTCCTCCTTGGACAGCGGGTGGAGGGAGGAGACTTCCTCCCCAAGTAGGTTTCCTACTCTCCCTCCACCAAGCAAACTTGTCGTTTGACTTTTTCAAATTTGCGTTTGACTTTCAAACTAGGATTTGATTTATCTCTTTATTTTGCCTAGCCAAGTTACCTAGTACATGATGCAGCCATTCCACATTGTCATGACACATTCATGTACCCTTCCCCTCCGGAGTGCCGGACCTTCCGGACCCTTCTAGAACATTCCCGGTGAAAACACCGGAATCATTCCTCAACTCCGAAACAGGACTTTCGTTATATGAATCTTATTCTCCGGACCATTCCGGATCTCCTCGTGATATCCCGGATCCCATCGGAGACTTCGAACAACATTCGGTATCTTACTCATCATTCCATAACTACTCAACAACATCGAATCCTTAAGTGTGTCTCCCTACGGTTCGTGAATTATGCGGACATGATCGAGACACTTCTCCGATCAATAACCAATAGAGAAATCTGGAAATTCATATGGATCCCACATATTTCTACAATTACTTTGCGATCGAATGAACCACTTACATACGATACCAATTTCCCTTTGTCTCACGATAGTTTACTTATCCGAGGTTTTGATCGTCGGTATCTCTCCATACCTAGTTCAACCTCGTTACCGATAAGTACTCTTTTCTCGTTCCCGTGGTATGTGATCCCTTATGAGCCAGTCACATGCTTGCAAGATAATTGGATGACATTCCACCGAGAGGTCCCAGAGTATATCTATCCGTCATATGGATGGACAAATCTCGCTCTTGATCCATGTGTCTCAACCCATACTTTTCAAACACTCAATGCCACCTTTATAGCCACACAGTTACGGTGTGGTGTTTGATGTCATCAAAGCATCCTTCCGGTGATGGTGATAAGCATGATCTCATGGTCGAAGGAATTAGGTTACTATGTATCAGAAATCTTATAGCAATTGAACTATTATAATGACTTGATCTTTATGATACGCTTATCTATAGGAGTATGTCCATCATACCATTCTCCTAATGATATGATCTTGTTGTTAATAACATCTCAATGTTTATGATTGGGAAACCACAATCATCTATTAACCAACAAGCTAGTATTATGAAGAGGCTTTACTAGGGACTCTAATTTAGTTTACAAATCACACAAGTATTAATGTTTCCTGGTTAATACTGTGATAGCATGAATGTAAACATTTATCATAAACACAAAGATATAATAATAACTATATTTATTATTTCCTCTAGGGCATATCTCCAATAGTCTCCCACTTGCACTAGAGTCAACTAATCTAGATTACATGGTAATATACCGAACACGCATGGCAGTTTGGTGTTGGTCATGTTTTGCCCTCGGGAGAGGTTTAGTCAACGGATCCGCCACATTCAGATCTATGTGTACTTTGCAAATCTTTATGTCACCATCTCGGACATGTTCTCGAATAGCGTGAAAACGTAGCTTGATGTGCTTCAGCTTCTTGTGTGACCTTGGTTCTTGCGCATTGGCTATGGCGCCCATGTTATCATAGTAGATAGACATTGGGTCCAGCGCACTTGGAACCACACCGAGCTCTGTAATGAACTCATTCATCCATATCGCTTCTTGTGAAGCCTCTGAAGCAGCTATGTATTTTGATTCAGTTGAAGATCTCGCCACAACGCTTTGCTTTGCACTCCTCCAGCTAACTGCTGCACCATTCAAAGTAAATACGTATCCAGATTGAGATTTAGAATCGTTTGGATCGGTGTTCCAACTAGCATCGGTGTAACCATTAACAACGAGCTGTTCATCACCTCCATAAGAAAGAACCATATCCTTAGTTCTTCTCAAGTACTTAAGGATGTTTTTGACCGCTATCCAATGATCCACTCCTGGATCACTTTGATATCTGCTAGTTAAACTAACAGCATATGCAATGTCGGGTCTAGTACATAACATGGCATACATTAGAGATCCTATGGCTGAGGCATAGGGAGTCTTACTCATCCTTTCTCTATCTTCTGCCGTTGCAGGACTTTCGTATTGGGCAACATGGGCAAGAACCCTTTCTTGCTATCTTCCATTCCAAACCTCTTTAGAACTTTGTCCAAATATGTACTTTGTGACAATGATATTAGGAGTATCGATCTATCTCTATAAATCTTTATGCCTAATATGTAAGCTGCTTCGCCAAGATCTTTCATTGAAAAACTATTATTCAAATAATCCTTGACACTATTAAGAAGGTCTACATCATTCCCAATCAACAATATGTCATCTACATATAGTATTAAGAATGCTACAGAGCTCCCACTCACTTTCTTGTAAATACAAGCTTCTCCATAAGTTTGCATAAAACCAACACTTTTGATTACTTTATCAAAACGTTGATTCCAACTTCGGGATGCTTGCTTCAACCCATATATGGACCGTTGAAGTTTGCACACCTTGTTAGCATCTTTAGGATCGACAAAACCTTTGGGTTGCATCATATACAACTCTTCATCAATGTCTCCATTGAGGAACACCGTTTTGTCATCCATCTGCCATATCTCATAATCATAATATGCAGTGATTGCTAACATAATCCTCACAGACTTTAGCTTTGCTACTGGTGAGAAAGTCTCATCGTAGTGAACTACTTGAATTTGTCGAAACCCTTTTGCGACAAGTTGAGCTTTATAGACAGTAACATTACCATCAGCATCTGTTTTCTTCTTGAAAATCCATTTGTTATCGACAGCCTTCCGACCATCTGGTAAGTCCACCAAAGTCCATACTTGGTTTTCGTACATGGATCCAATCTCGGATTTCATGGCTTCTTGCCATTTATTGGAATCTGGGCTCATCATCGCTTCCTCATATGTCGCAGGGTCATCGGTGTTGTCCACCAACATGACACTCATAATGGGATCATACCAATCAGGAGTGGTACGAGTTCTCGTTGACCCGCGAGGCTCTGTAGCAACTTCAACCGAAGTTTCATGATCACCATCATTAGCTTCCTCTCTTATTGGTGTAGGCGCCACAGGAACTACTTCCGGTGCTGCGCTACTCGCAAGTTCGAGAGAAGGTTCAACAACCTCGTCGAGTTCTACTTTCCTTCCAGTCACTTCTTTCGAGAGAAATTCCATCTCTAGAAAGGATCCATTCTTGGCAACGAAAATTTTGCCCTCGGATCTATGATAGAAGGTATACCCAATAGTTTCCTTCGGGTATCCTATGAAGACGCATTTTTCCGCTTTGGGTTCAAGCTTGTCCGGCTGTAACTTCTTTACATAAGCTTCGTAACCCCAAACTTTAAGGAACGACAATTTAGGTTTCTTCCCAAACCATAATTCATACGGTGTCATTTCAACGGATTTAGATGGTGCCCTATTTAAAGTGAATGCGGTTGTTTCTAATGCATAACCCCAAAATGATAGCGGTAAATCTGTAAGTGACATCATAGAATGAACCATATCTAAGAGAGTTCGATTACGATGTTCGGACACACCATTACGCTGTGGTGTTCCTGGCGGTGTCAATTGTGAAAGTATTCCATATTCTTCAAATGTTCGCCAAACTCATAACTTAGATATTCACCTCCACGATCAGACCCGTAGAAATTTAATCTTCTTGTTATGTTGATTCTCTACCTCACTTTAAAATTCCTTAAACTTCTCGAAAGTTTCGGACTTATGTTTCATGAAATAGATATACCCATATCTACTCAAGCCATCCGTGAAGGTAAGAACATAACGATAACCACCGCGCGATGCTACACTCATTGGTCCACACACATCGGTATGTATGATTTCCAATAAGTCCGTAGCTCGCTCCATTATACCAGAAAATGGAGTCTTAGTCATTTTACCCATCAGACATGCTTCGCATCTTTCAAGTGATTCGAAATCAAGTGATTCAAGAAGTCCATCGGAATGGAGTTTCTTCATACGCTTCACTCCGATATGACCAAGACGATAGTGCAACATATAGGTCGAGTTATCGCTCAATTTCAAACGTTTAGCCTCAATGTTATTTATGTGTGTATTACTACGATCGAGATTCAATAAGAATAGACCATCTATCAAAGGTGCATGTGCATAAAACATATTACTCGTATAAATCGAACAACCATTATTCTCGGACTTAAACAAGTAGCCGTCTCGCAATAAACATGATCCCGATATAATGTTCATGCTCAACGCAGGCACCAAATAACAATTATTTAAGTATAAAACTAATCCCGATGGTAGATGAAGAGGTAGCGTGCCGACCGCGATCACATCAACCTTTGATCCATTTCCAACGCGCATCGTCACCTCGTTCTTCGCTAGCTTCCGTTTATTCTGCAGCACCTGTTTCGAGTTACAAATATGAGCAACCGAACCAGTATCAAATACCCAGGCACTACTACAAGTACTAGTGAGATACACATCAATAACATGTATATCGGATATACCTTTCTTCTTGATGTTGCCGTTCTTCAAATCCGCCAAGTACTTTGGGAAATTCCGCTTCCAGTGACCTTCTCCCTTGCAGTAAAAGCACTCAGTATCAGGCTTAGGCCCAGCCTTGGTCTTCTTCGCCGGTGCGGCAACTTTCTTACCGCCCTTCTTGAAGTTCCCCTTTTGCTTAGACTTTCCTTTCTTGAATTTGGTGGTCTTATTGACCAACAACACTTGGTGCTCTTTCTTGATCTCCACTTCTGCATATTTCAACATGGAGAAGAGTTCTGGCAACGTCTTGTCCATGTTTTGCATATTGTAGTTCATCACAAAGTTCTTTTAACTTGGTGGTGTGATTGGAGGACACGGTGAATCCCCAAAGAATTAGGAATCACTATACCCAAACTTTGGAGTTTGTTTGCGTGCCCAGGCATCTTAAGCACATGCTCACTGACAGAGCTGCACTATTCCATCTTGCAGTTAAAGAACTTTTCAGAAGCCTCATAACTCTCAACTGCCACGTGAGCCTCAAATATCATTTTGAGTTCACGGACAATATCATGTGGGTCATGGTTCTCAAACC
Organism: Avena sativa; assembly: GCA_916181665.1. Classification (NCBI taxonomy): domain Eukaryota; kingdom Viridiplantae; phylum Streptophyta; class Magnoliopsida; order Poales; family Poaceae; genus Avena; species Avena sativa. The sequence goes on from OV702297.1 coordinate 130,878,779, forward strand.
TTTTCTGAAGCTGCGATTCCAAACCATACAAGATAGCACACTGAACTGTGGAGTACTGATTCTTCCGAGTGAGGTAAACATTCTTTACTTCATCGGTAGCAGTAGCTGCAGGCGGGTCACCCGGCGGTGCATCCAGCACATAGGTCAATTTACCAGCATTGAGGACAATCCTCAAATTGCGGAACCAATCCGCGAAGTTGCTTCCATTGTTTTTCAACTTTTCTTTCTCTAGGAACGCATTAAAATTGATGGTAGGGGACACCATTGATCTACAACATATTTGCAATAGTTTAGACTAAGTTTATGACAAATTGAGTTCTAATTAATAGTTAAATTAATTTAGGTGAACTCCCACTCAAAACAATATCCCTCACATTGTTTTAGTGATCACATGAACCAAATCCACCACATCAAAACTGATCATCACGAGAGTTGATGTAGCTTCAATGGTGAACAATCAACATGTTCATCATATCTACTATATGACTCATGCTTTACCTTTCGTTGATCCGTGTTCCGAGACCATGTCTGTACATGCTAGGCTCGTCAAGATCAAACCTTAGCTTCTGCATGAGCAAATCTGGCTTGCTCACGTTGTATACACTCGCAGAATCTAACACACTCGATCATCACGTGGTGCTTCGAAACAACGAGCTTTAGCAACGGTGCTTACTAAGGATGAACACTTTAAAACTTGAAATTTGTGTGCTTGAGGGATCATCTTATAATGCTACCGTCGTCAACTAAGCAATACAAGATGCATAAAGGATTAACATCACATGCAATTCATAATATGTGATATGATATGGCCTTTCTTCTTGTGCCTCCGATCTCCATCTTCAAGAACGAACATGATCTTCATCATCACCGGCATAGCGTCAAGGTCAATGGTGCCGTTTCATGGTTGTCGTCCACCAACTTCAACTATTACAACTACTTTGAATAGACACGCGGGTCTTAACAGAATTTAAAGAAAACCATATGGCTCATGCCGGTTGCCAACTTACAATAAGGAACATTGCATACATCAAATATAATCACAATCATGGCCATATCACATCACAGCACACCCCTGCAAAACAAAGTTAGACGCCTCTAATTTTCTTTACATATTTTACGTGGTTTGGGGCTTTCAATAAGTGTCGTTCTAACTTACGAACAAGAACCACAACGTTGATGCTTGAACTATCAAGTGCCCATTGTAAATTGGATCTATACTATGATGGGAGAGACAGGCACCCGCAAAGCCACTTATGCAATACAAGTTGCATGTTCAGCGTGGAGCAAGTCTCATGAATGATGTCATGTAAGGTTATCCCGGGCCGCTTCATCCCATCATACCGCAAGATGCAAAGTACACAAGAAGCAATTAATAATAAAATCACCACCGCCCACAATGACCATTGTGTTCTACTCGTGCAACAGATCTACATATAGACACTGCTCTGATACCACTGTAGGGGTTCGTAGCATGGAAAACAAAAAAATTCTACCGCATGCAAACAAACAAGCCAAGATCTATCTACTAGATTGTAGCAACGAGTTGATAGAGGAACTCACCCTCGAAGATTTCAAAGCGGTTAACGATATCAGATTCTCGTGGGTGATGTAGTCGTACTCTTGCCGATCTCAAGATCGCGTAGACGATCCTTCCGGCGCTGCGTTCCGGCAGCGCTTCCGCAGTTGGTCACATGTTCAGTACTCGATGAAGACCTTCCTCTCCCTTGTTCCAGCAGGCAGTGGAGGTTGTAGTACTCTCCTCGCGATTCCGGCAGCACGACGGCGTGGTACCGGAAGTAGAGGAGAGATCTCGCAGGGCTTCGCCTTAAGCCGGAGCGAGTATGGTGGAGTATGAGAGAGGCCTTGGTGATCTAGGGTTTATAGGGCACCAAGGGGAGGGTGTGGCCGGCGGCTAGGGCTTGGGGAATCCCCAAGTCGCCGAGTTGGAGGGGAAACCCTAGGCGGCGGCTGCACTTGGAGGTGGAGGCGCCAAAGCTAGGGTTTTTGGGTGTAAGGAAGAGGGGCAGCCCTACCCCTCCTTATATAGGTGGGAGGGTGCGGCTTGGTAGGAGGGAGTCCTCCTCCAACTCCTCCTCCTTGGTCGGCGGGTGGAGGGAGGAGACTTCCTCCCCAAGTAGGTTTCCTACTCTCCCTCCACCAAGCAAACTTGTTGTTTGACTTTTCAAATTGGCGTTTGACTTCCAAATTAGGATTTGATTTCTCTCTTTATTTTGCCCAGCCAAGTGACCTAGTACATGATGCAATCATTCCACATTGTCATGACACATTCATGTACCCTTCACCTCCGGAGTGTCGGACCTTCCGGACCCTTCTAGAACATTTCCGGTGAAAACACCGGAATCATTCCCCAACTCCGAAATAGGACTTTCCTTATATGAATCTTATTCTCCGGACCATTCCGGATCTCCCCGTGATATCCCGGATCCCATCCGAGACTCCGAACAACATTCGGTCTCTTACTCATCATTCCATAACTACTCAACAACATCGAATCCTTAAGTGTGTCTCCCTACGGTTCGTGAATTATGCGGACATGATCGAGACATTTCTCCGATAAATAACCAATAGAGGAATCTAGAAATTCATATGGCTCCCACATATTTCTACGATTACTTTGTGATCTCACGATAGTTTACTTATCCGAGGTTTTGATCGTCGGTATCTCTCCATACCTAGTTCAACCTCGTTACCGATAAGTACTCTTTTCTCGTTCCCGTGGTATGTGATCCCTTGTGATCCAGTCACATGCTTGCAAGCTAATTGGATGACATTCCACCGAGAGGGCCCAGAGTATATCTATCCATCATATGGATGGACAAATCTCACTCTTGATCCATGTGTCTCAACCCATACTTTCCGAACACTCACTGCCACCTTTATTGCCACCCAGTCACGGTGTGGTGTTTGATGTCATCAAAGCATCCTTGCGGTGATGGTGATAAGCATGATCTCATGGTCGAAGGAATTAGGTTACTATGTATCAAAAAGCTTATAGCAATTGAACTATTATAATGACTTGATCTTTATGCTACGCTTATCTATAGGAGTATGTCCATCATACCATTCTCCTAATGATATGATCTTGTTGTTAATAACATCTCAATGTTTATGATAGGGAAACCACAATCTTCTATTAACAAACAAGCTAGTATTATGAAGAGGCTTTACTAGGGACTCTAATTTAGTTTACAAATCACACAAGTATTAATGTTTCCTGGTTAATACTGTTATAGCATGAATGTAAACATTTATCATAAACACAAAGATATAATAATAACTACATTTATTATTGCCTCTAGGGCATATCTCCAACACCGATGACAATGCACAATAAAAGCACCAAACCAAGAACATCACCGTCTCTAAGTCAGCGCAAAAGTAATAACCATTCTTCTTTTGGAAAAGCATTTGTCTATAGTATTCTATGAGGAATTTCAACTACACTGTATTGGGACTATTCTCAAGGTGAGGGAATCTTGAAAGTGAGATAGATAATGGTATATTCAATTATACTATACCAAGAAATGAGCCATTCATCTCCATTGGTCACTCAAGGTCGCTCAAATCAAAGCTTTCTGTGAAACTCCCACAAAGGAAAATAATTTCCATTGAATGACTGATTGTGATACGAACACCAGTTCTTGTGCCTGTTGTGTCAAACCAGATGGTCAATACTGAATACAATATTTTCTCTATCAACTATATATTTTGTTAATATTGTCAACCTGCAAATTGATCGCAAACATCTAACACCTAGATTCCTACAAATTTCAAAAAAATACATCTGACACCTAGCCTGCAACAACCTACAAAGATTCATCTTTGTCCATCTCTTGAACATGCAGTACAAGGTCAACCATTGGAATAACTAAATGCTGAACATTTATTTACCATGAGATTTGACCGAATAGTGTAGATCACAAACAGATAAGAAAGCATAGCAATAACATCGTTGATATAGAGCATTAGATGGAACATGTTGCTAGATAAATACTAGAGCCAAATGCTTGAAAAATACATCATCATAACTAAGTAGATTTTTCCCATAGAACTTTGATAAAGCATTCATTTTTTCGGGGTGCTCTTAACATGGTTTAACATCTCACAAATAATTCATACATGTCAATTAATATATCATGTTTCCCATTCCATGTATCCCGCAATACAATAATTACATCACATTAGTAGTACTCAACAAAAATTCATGGAGCAACTCCAACAGCTTACCCATATATGGGTAAGAGGGACAATAACCATTTTTTTGGGTAAGAGGAGGAAAAACCTTGCTCCAACAGCTTACTCATAAGTGGTTCCCCACCACAAAATTTTGGCTGATCACCCATTTTTTGTCACCTCTTACCCATATATGGGTAGATGGACACAAATTTTGTGTAAGAGGCAACTCTTACCCATATGGTGCTACATCAGCATAAATCTACGCGAGAAGCCTCCAACCGCTCGAGTGGAAAATCGCCCGACCCGCCCGACCTTGTCGCCGGTCACCGTCGGCCCATCCGCTGACCAGTGACCTCCCTGCGCGTCGCTGCTCCTCCTTCTAGCCACCCTCTTGCCTCCACGGCGCCTGAGAGGCCCTTAATTCGTCTAGGAGCACGCCGCAGCGCCCGCCCCCGTCGATGCGCCGCCAGTGCCGATTCTCGATGGTGCAGGCCTAGTTGAGGTCATGGTTAGCTCCGCCGCCTCCTCATCTGTGAGCTCCACCTGACGTCGGCCACCTTCCTCCCACCAGCTTGCACCGCACCCCTCCCGCGAGCTCTGGTCGCTGGCCTCGGCCATGTTCCCTACGCATCATGGACCTCAATCCCGGCCACCGTGCCCCGGCGGTGAATTGGCGAGGACCAGGAGGCAAGCGGCAACACATACGAGGAATAGGCAAGCAGCGGCTTCAACGAGGCCGACGTGCGACATGGTTGTAGTTCACCGCCGGTGGATGTCCTTGATTGCTTTTTTATTTTTTGTGTGTAGGGTCCTAGGTGTAAAAAATATATACCTGTAGGAGTTCGTAGCATGGAAAACAAAAAATTCTATCGCATGCACACAAACAAGCCAAGATCTATCTACTAGATTGTAGCAACGAGTCGATAGAAACACTCACCCTCGAAGATTCCAAAGCGGTTAACAAGAGCTGATTCTCGTGGGTGATGTAGTCGTACACTTGCCGATCTCAAGATCGCGTAGACGATCCTTCCGGCGCTGCGTTCCGGCAGCGCTTCCGCAGTCGGTCACACGTTCGGTACTCGATGAAGACCTTCCTCTCCCTTGTTCCAGCAGGCAGCAGAGGTTGTGTTCTCCCTCGCGATTCCGGCAGCACGACGGCGTGGTGTCGGAAGTAGAGGGAAGATCCCGTAGGACTTCGCCTAAGCCGGATGCAAGTTATGGTGGATTAGGGTTTCCTGGAAATCTAGGGTTTAGAAATCCGGGAGGAGGAGGAGGTGTCGGCGGTGGCTAGGGCGGCGGCGACGGACCGACGGCGGCGCGAGGCGGCGGCGACGCGGCGTGTCGGCGGTGGCGCGGGCTCAGGTGGAGAGGGCTCGGAACTTGTGTGTTGTGTTGGGGCAGCCCTCCCCCTCTATTTATGAGAGGGGGGCAGCCTTGGGAGGGGTGGGTTTGAATCCAAACCCAAACCCAAGTTGGATTGAGAGAAGGACTTGTTTCTTCTCCCACTAGGAAACCATTGTTCCAGTTTGACTTTTCAAACTTCCCGTTTGACTTTCAATTTAGAGCTTTATTTCTCTCATGCATATGCTAACACCAAGTGACATTGGACATGATCCAATCATTCCACATACCCATGACACATTCATGGACCATTCTCCTTCCAGAGCGGTGAACCTTCTAGACCCTTCTAGAACCTCTCCGATGAAATCATCGTAAACTTTACCGAACTCCGAAATAGGACTTTCTTTATATGAATCTTATTCTCCAGACCATTCCGGATCTCCTCGTGATATCCCGGATCCCATCCGAGAATCTGAACAACATTCGGTATCCCTACTAACATTCCATATCTACTAAACAACATCGAATCCTTAAGTGTGTCTCCCTACGGTTCGTGAATTATGCGGACATGATCGAGACACTTCTCCGATCAATAACCAATAGAGGAATCTGGAAATTCATATGGCTACCACATATTTCAATGATTACTTTGTGATCGAATGAACCACTTACATACGATACCAATTTCCCTTTGTCTCACGATAGTTTACTTATCCGAGGTTTTGATCGTCCGTATCTCTGCATACCTAGTTCAACCTCGTTACCGATAAGTACTCTTTTCTCATTCCCGTGGTATGTGATCCCTTGTGATCCAGTCACATGCTTGCAAGCTAATTGGATGACATTCCACCGAGAGGGCCCAGAGTATATCTATCCATCATATGGATGGACAAATCCCACTCTTGATCCATGTGTCTCAAACCATACTTTCCGAACACTCAATGCCACCTTTATAGCCACCCAGTTACAGTGTGGTGTTTGATGTCATCAAAGCATCCTTCTAGTGATGGTGATAAGCATGATCTCATGGTCGAAGGAATTAGGTTACTATGTATCAGAAAGCTTATAGCAATTGAACTATTATAATGACTTGATCTTTATGATATGCTTATCTATAGGAGTATGTCCATCATACCATTCTCCCAATGATATGATCTTGTTATTAACAACATCTCAATGTTGCACCATTCAGCTAAATGTTGCACTCCTCCAGCTAAATGTTGCACCATTCAAAGTAAATACGTATCCAGATTGAGGTTTAGAATCATCCGGATCGGTGTTCCAACTAGCATCGGTGTAACCATTAACAACGAGTTGTTCATCACCTCCATAAGAAATAACCATATCCTTAATTCTTCTCAAGTACTTAAGGATGTTTTTGACCGCTGTCCAATGATCCACTCCTGGATCACTTTGATATTTGCTAGTTAAACTAACAGCATATGCAATGTCGGGTCTAGTACATAGCATGGCATACATTAGAGATCCTATGGCCGAGGCATAGGGAGTCTTACTCATCTTTTCTCTATCTTCTGTCGTTGTTGGACTTTGAATTTTACTCAAGGTCGTATTGGGCAACATGGGCAAGAACCCTTTCTTGCTATCCTCCATTCCAAACCTCTTTAGAACTTTGTCCAAATATGTACTCTGTGACAATGATATTAGGCGCCTCGATCTATCTCTATAAATCTTTATGCCTAATATGTAAGCTGCTTCGCCAAGATCTTTCATTGAAAAACTATTATTCAAATAATCCTTGACACTATTAAGAAGGTCTACATCATTCCCAATCAACAATATGTCATCTACATATAGTATTAAGAATGCTACAGAGCTCCCACTCACTTTCTTGTAAATACAAGCTTCTCCATAAGTTTGTATAAAACCAAAGCTTTTGATTACCTTATAAAATTTTGATTCTAACTTCGGGATGCTTGCTTCAGTCCATATATGGACCGTTGAAGTTTTCATACCTTGTTAGCATCTTTTAGGATCGACAAAACCTTTGGGTTGCATCATATACAACTCTTCATCAATGTCTCCATTGAGGAACGCCGTTTTGACATCCATCTGCCATATCTCATAATCATAATATGCAGCGATTGCTAACATAATCCTCATAGACTTTAGCTTCGCTACTGGTGAGAAAGTCTCATCGTAGTCAACTCCTTGAATTTGTCGAAACCCTTTTGCAACAAGTCGAGCTTTATAGACAGTAATATTACCATCAGCATCTGTTTTCTTCTTGAAAATCCATTTGTTCTTGACAGCCTTCCGGCCATCCGGTAAGTCCACCAAAGTCCATACTTGGTTTTCGTACATGGATCCAATCTCGGATTTCATGGCCTCTTTCCATTTATTGGAATCTAGGCTCATCATCGCTTCCTCATATGTCGCAGGGTCATCGGTGTTGTCCACCAACATGACACTCATAACGGGATCATACCAATTAGGAGTGGTACGAGTTCTCGTTGACCTGCGAGGTTCTGTAGTAACTTCAACCGAAGTTTCATGATCAACATCATTAGCTTCCTCTCTTATTGTTGCAGGTGCCACAGGAACTACTTCCGGTGCAGCGCTACTCGCAAGTTCGAGAGAAGGTTCATCAACCTCATCGAGTTCTACTTTCCTTCCAGTCACTTCTTTCGTGAGAAACTCCTTCTCTAGAAAGGATCCATTCTTGGCAACGAAGATTTTTCCCTCGGATCTATGATAGAAGGTATACCCAATAGTTTCCTTCGGGTATCCTATGAAGACGCATTTTTTGCTTTGGGTTTAAGCTTGTCCGGCTGTAACTTCTTTACATAAGCTTCATAGCCCCAAACTTTAAGGAACGACAATTTAGGTTTCTTCCCAAACCATAATTCATACGGTGTCGTTTCAACGGATTTAGATGGTGCCCTATTTAAAATGAATGCGGATTTTTCTAATGCATAACCCCAAAACGATAGCGGTAAATCTGTAAGTGACATCATAGAACGAACCATATCTAAGAGAGTTCGATTACGACATTCGGACACACCATTACGCTGTGGTGTTCCTGGCGGTGTCAAATGTGAAAGTATTCCGCATTTCTTCAAATGCTCGCCAAACTCGTAACTTAGATATTCACCTCCAAGATCAGATCATAGAAATTTAATCTTCTTGTTGCGTTGATTCTCTACCTCACTTTGAAATTCCTTAAACTTCTCGAAAGTTTCGGACTTATGTTTCACGAAATAGATATACCCATATCTACTCAAGTCATCCATGAAGGTGAGAACATAACGATAACCACCGCGCGATGCTACACTCATTGGGCCATACATATCGGTATGTATGATTTCCAATAAGTCCGTAGCTCGGTCCATTAAACCAGAAAATGGAGTCTTAGTCATTTTACCCATCAGACATGCTTCGCATCTTTCAAGTGATTCGAAATCAAGTGATTCAAGAAGTTCATCGAAATGGAGTTTCTTCATACGTTTCACTCCAATGTGACCAAGACGACAGTGCCACATATAGGTCGAGTTATCGCTCAATTTCAAACGTTTAGCTTCAATGTTATTAATGTGTGTATTTCTACAGTCAAGATTCAATAAGAATAGACCATCTATCAAAGGTGCATGTGCATAAAACATATTACTCATATAAATTGAACAACCATTATTCCCGGACTTAAACAAGTAACCGTCTCACAATAAACATGATCCAGATATAATGTTCATGCTCAACGCAGGCACCAAATAACAATTATTTAAGTATAAAACTAATCCCGATGGTAGATGAAGAGGTAGCGTGCCAACCGCGATCACATCAACCTTTGATCCATTTCCTACGCGCATCGTCACCTTGTTCTTCGCTAGCTTCCGTTTATTCTGCAGTACCTGTTTCGAGTCACAAATATGAGCAACCGAACCAGTATCAAATACCCAGGCACTACTACGAGTACTAGTGAGATACACATCAATAACATGTATATCGGATATACCTTTCTTCTTGATGTTGTCGTTCTTCAAATCCGCCAAGTACTTTGGGCAATTCCGCTTCCAATGACCTTCTCCCTTGCAGTAAAAGCACTCAGTATCAGGCTTAGGCCCAGCCTTGGTCTTCTTCGTCGGCGCGGAAACTTTCTTACCGCCCTTCTTAAAGTTTCCCTTTTTCTTAGACTTGCCTTTCTTCTTGAATTTGGTGGTCTTATTGACCAACAACACTTGGTGCTCTTTCTTGATCTCCACTTCTACATATTTCAACATGGAGAAGAGTTCTGGCAACGACTTGTCCATGTTTTGCATATTGTAGTTCATCACAAAGTTTTTGTAACTTGGTGGTAGTTATTGGAGGACACGGTGAATCCTCAAAGAATTAGGAATCACTATACCCAAGATTTGGAGTTTGCTTGCGTGCCCAGACATTTTAAGCACGTGCTCACTGACGGAGCTGCCCTCTTCCATCTTGCAGTTAAAGAACTTTTTAGAAGCCTCATAACTCTCAACTGTCGCGTGAGCCTCAAATATCATTTTGAGTTCACGGACAATATCATGTGGGTCATGTTTCTCAAACCTTTTCTGAAGCTGCGATTCCAAACCATACAAGATAGCACACTGAACTGTGGAGTACTGATTCTTCCGAGCGAGGTAAACATTCTTTACTTCATCGATAGCAGTAGCTGTAGGCGGGTCACCCAGCGGTGCATCCAGCACATAGGTCAAATTACCAGCATTGAGGGCAATCCTCAAATTGCGGAACCAATCCGCGAAGTTGCTTCCATTGTTTTTCAACTTTTCTTTCTCTAGGAACGCATTAAAATTGATGGTAGGGGCCACCATTGATCTACAACATATTTGCAATAGTTTAGACTAAGTTTATGACAAATTGAGTTCTAATTAATAGTTAAATTAATCTAGGTGAACTCCCACTCAAAACAATATCCCTCAAATTGTTTTAGTGATCACACGAACCAAATCCACCACATCAAAACCGATCATCACGAGAGTTGATGTAGCTTCAATGGCGAACAATCAACATGTTCATCATATCTACTATATGACTCATGCTTTACCTTTCGGTGATCCATGTTCCGAGACCATGTTTGTACATGCTAGGCTCGTCAAGATCAAACCTTAGCTTCCGCATGAGCAAATCTGGCTTGCTCACGTTGTATACACTCGCAGAATTTAGCACACCTGATCATCACGTGGTGCTTCGAAACAACGAGCTTTAGCAACGGTGCTTACTAAGGATGAACACTTTAAAACTTGAAATTGTGTGCTTGAGGGATCATCTTATAATGATACCATCGTTAACTAAGAAATACAAGATGCATAAAAGGATTAACATCACATGCTATTCATAATATGTGATATGATATGGCCTTTCTTCTTGTGCTTCCGCTCTTCAAGCACGAACATGATCTCCATCAGCTTCAACTATTACAACTTTCATGGTTGTCGTCCACCAGCTTCAACTATTACAACTACTTTGAATAGACACGAAAGTCTTTACGGAATTTAAAAGACAACCATATGGCTCCTGCCGGTTGCCAACTTACAATAAGGAACATTGCATACATCATATATAATCACAATCATGGCCATATCACATCACACACACCCCTGCAAAACAAAGTTAGACGCCTCTAATTTTCTTTGCATATTTTACGTGGTTTGGGGCTTTCAATAAGTGTCGTTCTAACTTACGAACAAGAACCACAACGTTGATGCTTGAACTATCAAGTGCCCATTGTAAATTGAATCTATACTATGATGGGAGAGACAGACACCCGCAAAGCCACTTATGCAATACAAGTTGCATGTTGAGCGTGGAACAAGTCTCATGAACGATGTCATGTAAGGTTAGCCCGGGCCGCTTCATCCCATCATATCATATGATGCAAAGTACACAAAAAGCAATTGATAATAAAAGCACCACCGCCAACAATGACCATTGTGTTCTACTCGTGCAACAGATCTACATATAGACACGGCTCTGATACCACTATAGGAGTTTGTAGCATGGAAAAAAAATTCTACCGCATGCACACAAACAAGCCAAGATCTATCTACTAGATTGTAGCAACGAGTCAATAGAAGCACTCACCCTTGAAGATTCCAAAGCGGTTAACGAGAGCAGATTCTCGTGGGTGATGTAGTCGTACACTTGCCGATCTCAAGATTGCGTAGATGATCCTTCTGGTGCTGCGTTCCGGCAGCGCTTCCATAGTCGGTCACACGTTCGGTACTCGATGAAGACCTTCCTCTCCCTTGTTCCAGCAGGCAGCGGAGGTTGTAGTTCTCCCTCGCGATTCTGGCAGCACGACGGCGTGGTGTCGGAAGTAGAGGGAAGATCCCGCAGGGCTTCGCCTAAGCCGGATGCGAGTTATGGTGGATTAGGGTTTCCCAGAAATCTAGGGTTTAAAAATCCGGGAGGAGGAGGAGGTGTCGGCGGCGGCTAGGGCGGCGGCAATGGACCGGCGGCAGCGCGGTGAGGCGGCGCGGCGGCGGCACGTGGCGGCACGCGGGACGGCGCGACGGGTCGGCGGCGGCGCGGGCTCGGGTGGAGATGGCTTGGAACTTGTGTGTTGTGTTGGGGCAGCCCTCCCCCTCTATTTATAAGAGGAGGGGGCAGCCTTGGGAGGGGTGGGTTTGAATCCAAACCCAAACCCTAGTTGGATTGAGAGAAGGACTTGTTTCTTCTCCCACTAGGAAGCCATTGTTCCAGTTTGATTTTTCAAACTTCCCGTTTGACTTTCAATTTAGAGCTTTATTTCTCTCTTGCATATGCCAACACCAAGTGACCTTGGACATGATCCAATAATTCCACATACCCATGACATATTCATGGACCATTCTCCTTCCGGACCGGTGAACCTTCTAGACCCTTCTAGAACCTCTCCGATGAAATCATCGGAAACTTTCCTTAACTCCAAAATAGGACTTTCCTTATATGAATCTTATTCTCCGGACCATTCCGAATCTCCTCGTGATATCCCGGATCCCATCCGAGACTCCAAACAACATTCGGTATCCCTGCTAACATTCCATATCTACTAAACAACATCGAATCCTTAAGTGTGTCTCCCTACGGTTCGTGAATTATGCGGACATGATCGAGACACTTCTCCGATCAATAACTAACAGAGGAATCTGGAAATTCATATGGCTCCTACATATTTCAACGATTACTTTGCGATCGAATGAACCACTTACATACGATACCAATTTCCCTTTGTCTCACGATAGTTTACTTATCCGAGGTTTTGATCGTTGGTACCTCTGTATACCTAGTTCAACCTCGTTACCGATAAGTACTCTTTTATCGTTCCCGTGGTATGTGATCCCTTGTGATCCAGTCACATGCTTGCAAGCTAATTGGATGACATTCCACCGAGAGGGCCCAGAGTATATCTATCCGTCATATGGATGGACAAATCCCACTCTTGATCCATGTGCCTCAACCCATACTTTCCGAACACTCAATGCCACCTTTATAGCCACCCAGTTACGGTGTGGTGTTTGATGTCATCAAAGCATCCTTCCGGTGATGGTGATTAGCATGATCTCATGGTCAAAGGAATTAGGTTACTATGTATCAGAAAGCTTATTGCAAACGAACTATTAAAATGACTTGATCTTTATGCTATGCTTATCTATAGGAGTATGTCCATCATACCATTCTCCTAATGATATGATCTTGTTATTAACAACATCTCAATGTTCATGATTGAGAAACCACGATCATCTATTAATCAACAAGCTAGTACTATAAAGAGGCTTTACCAGGGACTCTAATTTAGCTTACAAATCACACAAGTACTAATGTTTCCGCTTAATATTATTATAGCATGAATGTAAACATTTATCATAAACACAAAGATATAATAATAACTGCTTTTATTATTGCCTCTAGGGCATATCTCCAACAATACCATGTTGTAATTTCTTTAATTGTTAGGTCCTGGCTGTGTTTTGCATAGCCAGAAAATGGGTAAGCTGTTGGAGCAAACAATATTTTGCTTACCCATACCTCCTCTCTCCTCTTACCCAAATGTATTTTCCTTACCCATATATGGGTAAGCTGTTGGAGTTTCTCTAAGAAGTTGTATCTTCACAACAGATGCTATATTTGTTTCATGTACAAGCAGTTGTATCTTCACAATACAACACTGAGTGGATTTAAACTCATTTGGATGAGCATCGATTACTCATAAGTTAACAATGGCTAGAATTTAGATAAAACCAAATGAATGCTTAAAATATGATAGTTTTGCTACGAACAAACTTTGATTCTCTTACTTCTATGCAAGAATAAATTTAGCTAATTTTCTAGAGCAAGAAAGAACATTCTGTAAACTCCAATGATTGATGTTAATTTAGTTCAGTCTAACCAGTATGTGAAAAACATAATCCATGGCTTCCTACAACACATGGATCAAATTAAACATCTACACGATCAAATATGAGCAAGAAAATTAAATAATCATAGAAAGGAACTAATCAAATTAAATAAAGACTTATTCTAGTTACTCTAGAAATGATAAAGGATCCCAGCCCAGACATCTAGTTTTTTTACCTCATTTTTATAATATAACGGATTTTAAGCAAGTCACCATCGTTCAACTAAATATAGAGAATGTATCTTACTATACCTAGGAACTAGAGGGCAACATCATGTTCCGGACTTGCGATCCCCTTACACCGTGACAAATGGATAAGGAAATCATCTATTTGATCTCCGGATTCCTGTAAGAACAAGAAATCTCGATAGTATGAGCAAATAGCATGAGTATGGAGATGAATAGAAACTATGTCTTAAGAGATGAATAGGAGCATGAAATTCACGAGATCTGAGTGGAAGAACCTGAAATTTCCCACCTCCATGAAGCCATAGACCTGCATCTGCTGCATGCATTAGCCATTGGCACCAACAACAAAAGATACCTTTTATATAACCTGGTTGGCAAATCCTGAAGCTGTACCTGCTCAACAAGAGAGTAAGTTTGTTAAAGGAGGCATTTGTACACTTGACTTTCTTAAATTTTACCGAACCAGGAGGCAAATTTGTACATAGCCTGGAAGATCAAATTCACGGTATTTGATTGGTCACCTCACAAACAATTAAATATCAATTAAGCATATTATTCCAAAGGCCAAACCTGGTTTCATTTTCCCAAGTTAGAATTCATTTTGTTAATATTGTCAACCTGCAAATTGATTTCTTGCTCACATAAGTTTACTTTTGTCTATGTTGTTGTAGATGGGCTCAACCGAGGTTCTCATGGAAAACAAAGTGGACGGAAATATCAGTTTTACTCACATTAAAGAATACATCAGGTCCTTCCCTCCAAAAGCGAAATTGGTGCGGATCTATGAGGCGTGTTTGACACGCGGATATTTGGAGTGTCTATTCAAAGATAGTGAATGGTTGGACGGAGACGTAAGATAACATATCCATATACTATTATGTCATAACCACTTGCTCAATGATAACCAAACAACAATTATAACATGTTTTCTTCAAACTACAGATATGCACAACAGTTCTCCGGACACACACACTCACATTTTTTCAGATTTTAGCATCACAAACAGAGCATACATTGACATCAGGGTTGTGTCATGTTCATGTGAGATTTTGAGAGAAAGGCGACGGACTAAAATAAGTGTTCAGAGTTCAGGGTCAGATGAGATGAGTAAAATGTCCAACATCCAAACAGGAAAAAATTGTTTTATACATGTGAGACAAAAAAAGGCTGAAAGAAGAAACATGTTAAAGTGATGTTGCTTCAACCCGCGACAGGCACTGGGCTAGCTTGTCGTTTCAAAATCAGGAGCACTTTGCTATATCCAGAAGGTCTGTTGCTGCTTTATAGTTAAGTTCAGACTTAGTTTAGATGTATCCTTAACTTGATAACCGATGTATATTTGCTCAAAAGAAATTCCCATAGCTTACTGTGCATAGCAAATGTCTTCACAAATTATATCATTACCTCTCCGTATGAGGAAGTGCAGTTTAGAAATGTAATATAAAATAATAATAAACTATTCAGATTTGTGCTCTCCCGCACACAATTAGTGATGACAAACTTCTATTTTACCTAACCACAGAGGAGATTGATGAAGAATTCAGAGGGAACAACATCCTCATGTGAGGTTAGCTTTCTTGGGTGTGCACTGAAAGCATATACATGAAGATCGAAAACTGCTAAGAAAAAGCAAGTTAAGCAACCAAGTATTAGTTTACCAAATAAACTAAAATGTGTTAATTTAGCATAGTAAAGAAACTTAATTCTGATAGATGTCTAAGATCCTAAGCATGCACCTGTGACTCCTATATTATATGATATAATTGATTTCTCATAGGAGCATTCAATAGTCGCAGGAACTCCATTTCGACACTTCAAGCATGCATCTCCCTGACCAAAGCTCGCATACACTGGAGTGTTACGGAAGCTTGCTTTCTCACAATTGCTTGTAGCCTATCCAGTTCTCTTACAGCTCGACAAGCTCTCCTAACCTGAAGAAGACTGAAATAAACATAGATTAATTTTTTGGATGATTATAATAACAGATTGACCATCATCTCTAGCATATTTTATAAGAATGACATCAAGAAAAATCGATGACATATAAAAGTTGTGGAAATAAATTATTTTCAATACTGTACCTACAGGTAGGTCATATTGCTCATTGGTTTCAAGCAGGGTATAATGTACATTAAATGGCAAATCAGTACAATTTAAACCACCTCATGTTTCCTAATAAAAGTAGCATCCAAAAAATCACAGGAAGCAGAACACATGTATACTCATCTGTGTTTACCTAGATAGTCCATGGGACCAGCGACAAACGTTGACGGAGATGTCGACCAATGGTACTCTGCGAGGTGGCTATGGCGCCCATGGTGATGACCAAGCGGTGTCCACCAACCGCACCCTACATGGAGACGGCGTCGCCCACGGTGAAGGCCCAGCGGCAACGAATCCCTGTGATGGAGTGGGTGAGCAGGGGGAGCCGAGTTGCCTGCTGGCCTTAGGAGACAGAGATATGGGCATGAGCGTGGTGGTTTCCTCCCACACATGATAGAGCAGGTGAGGTCGGGGAGGGAGCGCTAGGGGATTTTCGTCGGCATCGAAGTCAGAGGACGGGATCCAGGAGGCGCGTGGAGGTGGGTGGATAGAATAGCCGTCAAAGTCGACTATCTAGAGATGGCGTCGAGCTTGTCCGAGTTGCGGCAGACGAACACGGGGCCGAGGCTAGAGGCGGCGAGGTGTGGAGCGGTCGATGTGCCGGTGCTAGTGACGATGGCCCCGGGCCCATAGCGGCAGCGCAAGATCTGGGGGAGGTGACAATGTGCCAATCGGGAGAATAATGCCTCCGCCAGGCACATAAACACAATATTTGGCCAATCCCTCTTCTCTGGCGCCGTCTCGCTGGTCGCGTCATCCTCGACGCCAGACCGGAAGGCAGAGCTAGGGTTCCACGGGAGGCGAACCATCGTCTCTAGAGGCGGAGCTTATGGGGGATGGCGACCAGGAGAGGCGCCGGCGTGTGGAGTAGCCAGAGACCAGGGCCGCGCAGCGGCGGCGTGAGCGGCGAGCCATGGGGGAGAAGAGCATCGAGCGGGAGGAGAAGGGTGCCCCGAGAAGTTGATTGGTAGGGCAAAGTGAGACAGAACACGATATCGGGGCGGGATTGAGGGGCAGATGCGGAGGATGGGAGGGGATCGACGATGTTGGACGAAAAGGAGGGGGCGAAACGCTGTTCGGCAGAACACGGAACGCATCGTCTTTTTTAGATAGTAGAAATAGAGAAAACCGTTAGAATCAACTAATTCATGTTAAAACAATACTTACGTAACATCTTCTGCAGTTAGATTCATTTCAAACATTTCAGTTCAAAACCCGCTACAATATCTATCAAAAACATTCTTGCCAAACACCAAATCTCTATTTTTCACATCTGCTTTTAAAAAGCTGCAGTCCAAACATAACATCTTTATCCTCCAACCACAGATTGGTTCTCAACTTATATAAAACTAATTTGCAAGTTCACAAGTTGTGGGAATAAAAAGAAAATACTTGGGGCAAACAAATCCTCAAACTACTACAGTGGTTAAAGATCAAATTCCCCGACCTCCTCGTCGTCGCCTCCGCCGCAATGTGGAGAGGCGGCGCATCTGCCGCCTATGCCGCGAGGGCTCTCCGCTCGCGCCTGCTCGCCGACCCCGTACACCACCCCTCTAGTGCTATCGCTCCCATCGCTTCGGCGCGCGCCGCCTGCTCCGCCGCCCCTGCGCCCACCGTCGCTGAAGCGGCGGCCGCCTCGGCCGCTCTCTCTTCGGGAACCGGATCTGCCTCCGACGTGCTAGGGTTCTACGGGAGGTGCTACTGGGAGCTATCCAAGGCCCGCCTCAGGTGCACGATTTGCTCCCGCTTCCCTTTAGAAAGATCATTTCTGTTCTTATAATTGATGTATTTCAGGATAAAAAATAGATAGTTCTTCGATTCTTAGGGCTAAATTCCAAGGAAATTAGTATTTACCAACTTTGTAATTTAGGATCTACTATAGTTGAGCAAGAATTCGTTAATACCCTTCAGCGTTTATGCCGTGTAGACCTACTATGCTAAATTGTGAACCCTTGGGTTTCATGCAGTGGCAGAGCCAGGAATTGAGATGAGCCGGGTTGAACATATAAGATCTAATATTTTTAAGGCACAAAAAGAAGTCTATGCAATAAAACAAATGGTCCATGGATATTCAGTTTTTGTAATTTATGAAGTACAACTACCAACGACCTGACCCCCGCAAAAAAAAAAAACTACCAACAACCTGAAAAGACATAAAACGACTTATAAACTACCAACGGCGGTGTTGTTCTGTTCGTCGCTCGGAGTCGATGTGGGCAGGTGGACGAAGACACGCGGGAGGGAGAACGAGCTGCACAGGGTGGGGCGGCGGGAATGCAGAAGAGGAGGCGCGTCACGGCGGAGGACTGCAAAGTGCGACTTTGTGGAGTGGGGGGTGCAGCCCGAGCAGGGGAATTAGAGCATCTCTAACAGGTGATGTAAAACAGGGCAGGCCAAAAAGATTATAGGGCACCAAAATTTAGGATATAGGACACGAAAAGGACTGTCGCTTTTCTAGATGGATGTATTTTGCAGCACGGCTGCCGTAACAGATGATGTAAAATAGTACACCAAACTGCGATCTGACCGTTGGGAGTGAGGGAGGCGGATCTAACGGTTGTCGGGCGCCGAGATTGATTTTGGCAGGTAGAGATCGCTAGAGGCCAAGGAAAGGCGACGAGGGCGGGGCAGGGGCCGCAGGGGAGCCAGGTGATGCAAGCGAAATCCGGTGGCGCCACGCTGACCGACGGCGGAGACCAAGGAAAGGCTGCGAGAGCTCGGCAAGGAGCACCAGCTGTGGTGCTGCAAATTTGCATCACTTGGAGCAAAATATGGGACATGCTCTAAAAATTTGCATCATCATATATGCATAGGGCAGCCGTTGGAGACTGTTTTTTAGCCTCAATTTCCCTTTAAATAAGGTTTTGGGGCACTTGGTCTATTTTGCATCATCTGTTAGAGATGCACTTGGACTGAGAGAGACGTCCAAAGGGGAATTTTCCTGGACGTCGCGTCTGGCTGTCTGCACTAGTTTTTTTTTACCTGGTCAGAGCTAGGAATTATGTTTTTTCGCTTGTCAAACAAGGCCCTTGTACTAAGTACCCTGCACATGAATTGGTGAGCCGGGTAGTCTGACTCTCCTCGACCCCCTGGTGGCGCCGCTAACTGGCTTCATGGTACTGGATATGCGGATGTAACCTTGTGATGCTCTTCTGCAAACATATATGACGATGCCTTTTGGATATGATGTAGAATTGTAACTTTGCAAGTGTATTGCATACTGGACATGCACACCTCTATTTGTTATATAACCAGGATGATGGAAGTCCCAAATTTTTAGATATGCAAAAGGGCATTCGAGTTACCTAAACAAACTTAACAGAGATGTGATGCAGTAGAAGTCTCTACACTTGGAGGTTTGGTAGACACATGACCTCTTCTCTTTTTTTTCTTCTTTTCGCCTCACCATTCAGTTCGTTGTGCTTTTGGACCCATGTCCTGAAATTTATATAGGGTTACCTCAGCATGTGGTGGCCGCTGCCAAATAATCTTTATTGCCCTGGTTGATCCACCGTAACAATATTTGCATGGCGTTTAAGTGGGGGTGTAGTCTTCCTTCAACAAGCTAAACCGACCTTTATACCAGTAAAAATGAGCTATCATTTCGTTCTTTCCTTTTCTTTGACTTGGTCCCAAGGTGTTCAGTCTCCAGCCTGGAGTGTTTTTTCCTCCGCTATGGTCCGATAGTCAATTTGTATCAAATTCTAAATTCAGTTTAGACACTAGCAGAAAAAACACACACATACTGAAGTGAGTGCCAGGGGAATAATCATCCAAAATAAACAACAAACTCTTGCCCCTCAAGACCATACTGAAGTACAGGTAACAAATGCTCTCTTGGCCATGCTCACCAAAATGTGTATGCATTTACACATCCCTGCTAGAGCAGTAGCAGAGGACAAAGCAAAAGCAAAGATGTTACCTTGTTGTTATCAGTGTGGGCAGTGGACTTGAGAAGGCACATCGATCCACCCAAGTATGCAACAGCAGAGGCACCACAATATTCTGTACTCTCTTGCACTGTCACGCGAGAAATGTTGGCCCTGCGCACAACGTGATGCCGCGGTTCTGTGCCTCACTGTGGCTCCTTGAAGCAGACAGACGATAAGGCCACAAAGGCTGGATCAAGCATGGGGGCACCTGCAAGGTTGCAGCCACGACAGCGGCAAGCTGGAAAGTACAGTAGCATCAGGATCCCCCGACGCCAGGCCAAGGAAGGTACCCTTGCAGCTAAGGACCGTATTCTGCTCCCTCTTTGTCGGCGGCAACAACCGAACGCCCTGCAGCAAACACCTACCTCAACCATACACCGTCAAGGGGCAGCAACGTGAGGCCGGTGGCTCCAGATCTGGAAAAGAGAGGGTACAAATCAAATTCTACAGAAGAAATTCAGAGAGAAGTCTGCATTTCATAGGATGAAGGCATGCCATCTACAAGCAACCAAACCCATCACTTCACGAGATCCTTTGGCAGCATGGCACCAGGAGCATGGCCAAAGGATCGGGGCATGCTCAACACAAACACAACAACTGCAAACAACCTGGATGAATAAATCATGTATCACCAGCACCTCCTTGTGAGGGGGAGATTGTCGCCGACGATCTCGCAGGATCTCCTGTGGCAGAACTGTTGCCGCCATTGCATCGGAAACACTTGCAGACGCCGCCCTCAACGATTGTCCGTTTTACCTCCTCGACGAGCAGGGGAGCACCCGTTGATTCGCTTGTTGATCTAGGAGGAATCCATGGCTAGTAGGTGCTGGCGGAGGAGATGTTCAGATGGTGTCGGTAGAGAATGGGGAAAGTGGAGAGAGTTGCGCTGGGAGGAGCCTTACAAGTGGGCCTCCAGTCGGTATCTAATTAACCACCGCGCACATCACCATCGGACGGATGAGGACGTGCCGCACGGTAAGACCGTGATGCGGTGCCTGATACTAGAACTCTCCTTCTTTTTGTTGCATCAGAACTGCTAGTTTTATGCCATTTTTTATGGAAATGTTTGTGTTAATTGGCTTAATGTATGTCTGGAGAGTGGATGTATGAGTTAATAATTTAACATATGTCTCTTGGAAAATATTCAAACAATCGTATGGTTTGGAATTTGCTGTGGTCTGTGTCTTGCATCTGTGATTTCCTTAGAGCTGATGAATTATTTGCCTTTTGTTGCAATTCTTTATTTGATAATCTGTTCGACTTTTATGGTTTTTAGTGCACTTGTTGTGGCAACATCGGGGGCTGGATATGTGCTCGGGAGTGGCAGCATCGTAGATATTGCTGGACTTTGTTACACATGCACTGGTACCATGATGGTTGCAGCATCTGCCAATACTCTCAACCAGGTATGTGCTTGTTTTGGGGCAGAGTTTGCCATTACCATGATGATTAAATAAACTTATATTCCTTGTTTTACACATTCTTCCAATCCTTTAGTGTTTATTGTTGCACAATCTCAACTTTTAAAATTTCATCTCCACTTTCTTACATATTAACATTATATCAGGATTTGTAGATATCATCATTTTACACCTGATTATTATGCTTAGAGACAGTGAACTTGATGCATCTAAATCCTTTTCAGGTGTTTGAGATAAAGAATGATGCTAAGATGAAAAGGACAATGCGGCGGCCCCTACCATCAGGGCGCATTAGTCCTGTCCATGCTGCCATGTGGGCTACAAGTGTTGGAGCTGCAGGAACAGCATTGTTAGCTTTCAAGGTTCAGCTCTTTGTTTACTTGTACTTGTATTACACTTTGTTTTATGTGTACTGCTGCTGTAGTTGGTAAAATATTGCAATTTTTTGGCAAGGTCTGTGCAGGCTAATGGCTTAGCTGCTGGGCTTGCAGCATCCAATCTCATTCTGTATGCATTTGTATACACTCCACTGAAGCAAATACACCCTGTCAATACATGGGTGGGAGCAGTTGTTGGTGCCATTCCGCCACTTCTAGGGTATGCCATTGCTGAACACACATTTCTGTCTTGTCTAGGTGCATGTTGAAGGAGGTATTTTATATGTTGAAGAATGGAGTGTATGTTGTTCACCTTCTAGTTTAAGTTCTTATTGTGCTCCCTCCTTTAATAATTGGATGGCTTGGCCACTGAACAACCTGGGCAACTACCGCCATGAAGATCACTGGACGGCACGTCGTATGCAATTAGGTATAGAACATGTGTTAGGGAGGACGAACTAGGGAGATGACAGATTGTAGGACGAGTAACTTGATCCGCACGTTGGATTTCAATTCAAACTCAAGACCAAACCATAACTTCACCTTCCTAGTTCAGTTGGACTCTTCCTAATTTAAGTGCACCCTTTCTAATAGACCCAACCGAACGGAACTAAGGATACTTACTATTTAAGCTATTCCTTTTCTTAACTTCCTTATCTCCAGCAGAACCTATCCAGTGCCTTCATGCATATTCCTATTTTTATTGCTGCCTTGTGCATCCATGACCACAACAGACAGTCGCTCATAATTGCGAGAATAAAGCAACATATACAGCCTACCAGCTGAATACACAAATTGAAGTTACTGGATGTATGCCTTTTCAATCTGTCCAGACTAATATATTTGTCAAGAAGTCTAAACACCTATTTTCTGTCCCTGCATTTTTATTTTGTAGAACTTTTAGTATTTGTAACATTGCTCTAATAGAATATCATGCTTAATACCTGGTGAGTTGATCCTATTCTATCAATTGATATCAATAGAGCTGTGCTATATGTTTACAAGGCATGTGGTCCTTATATATCTTTGTACAGGTGGGCAGCAGCAGCATCTGAAGTGTCACTCAACTCTATGATACTGCCTGCTGCATTGTACTATTGGCAGTTACCGCATTTCATGGCCCTTGCCTACTTATGCCGTGACGACTACCTTGCTGGAGGGTAACTCACTTATCCCTGTTGGTTATTACCAGATTTACTGTAGAAGTCATATCGAAATGTTGCATGTGTGAAACCAACCTGACTTGTACCCTTTACATGTCATTTGCTGCTTGATTCAGGTACAGAATGCTCTCTTTTGCTGATCCTACTGGTAAAAGAACTGCATGGGTATCACTCAGAAATTGTCTATACATTCTGCCATTGGGGTTATTTGCATATAACTGTAAGTACTAATCATATAAAATTTCCATTTTTTTCGTTTTCTTGTAATAAACTTGGGTTAATTTAAGATCTTATTCGTGGAACTAACTCTTTGTAGGGGGTCTAACATCTGAGTGGTTCAGTTTTGAGGCATCAGTTCTAACGATGGGCCTTACAATTGGAGCCTTATCATTTGTGCTGGATCCTAGTCCAAAAAGTGCAAGAAGAATGTTCCGTGGGAGCCTTTTGTATCTTCCTGCCTTAATGGCTGGACTTATATTGCATCGGCTGCCTAACGAACGAAAGGAGCATAACATACATGAGACAAGTGAGATGGCTGGGGTTGTCTATGGCGCTGAGCTGCGGGAAGAAGAAAGAGCTAGACAGAAGCGGGAAGACCAGAAGAAACATTCTCGTGCTCAATCACGCCCTCCGGTTGCCTATGCTTCTGTAGCTCCATTCCCCTTCTTACCTGTACCGGTATACGTCTCTCCACAAGCTCATGAGTTATGAAAGCCTTCTACCAGCAGCCAGGCTTTGATGGGGCGTTCATATCTTTTGTTCTTCCTTTTTGTCTGTTATCGGGAATTTCTTTTTGTCTGTTAATTTTCCTGTTCAAGGAACGTATTGTTCTTTGTAATTTTAAAATCTGAGAATAAAAAACACAAAGTTTCTTTGGAAAGAACACAAACTTGAGCTGTTGGGCCATGTGTGTGTACTAAAAATGATATATGCTCCTCCCTTGATGTCCAAGAGTACTAGTACATTTCAATTTCCTGTAAATTGGGCGGACATACATGCTTTCTCTCTTGGTGGCCACAATGCTGTGTTTATCATTTGCGGTCCCTCTGTTTCCTGAGTAATAGAGTATGAACTAGTTTGACTTGTTTCATCTACTAGTACATCAATAAAGGAGACTCCTTGGGAAGTGCTTGTGAGTTACTGCCGCGACGCCTCTAAATGTTTTTGCTACTCCCTCCGTCCCCGTTTAAAAGACACAATTTGCAAACCATGCAATCCCAATATACTTAGACACAAAAACATTTAATCTCTATAATTACTCCTGTGTGAAAGTAATAAAATGCTTGCATGCACATGTGTGAACAAATGTGAACACTTTCTTAACTCTTTTTCTCCTTATGCATGTAGTACTACATACTATTAAATGGACCAATTAGATGATACCTAGGACCGAGAGAATTGCAAATTGTGTCTTTTAAACCGGGACGGAGGGAGTACTCCCTCTGCTTCAGTTTAAGGCTGGTTTTAGTGAAGAGTAACATAAGCTAATAACATACATAAGTTATTAGTCTATGGACATACATGCTTTTTCTCTTGGTGGCTACATTGCTGTGTTTAGCATTTGACTTATTAGTCTATGGACATACATGCTTTTTCTCTTGGTGGCTACATTGTGTGTTTAGCATTTGCAGTTTCCTGGTCATAGTGCAAGTAACTTCAAGAGTAACCAAGGGTCCAACTCAGCAGTGAATTAATGAAGAGAGAGAAGAATGGAGTAATATATTTAGTTACTGTAACATCACACATACCAACGAAAGATGAATCTATCACCTAATAAATGATACCGTATATGACATCACTTGTATGTTACTCTCCACTATAAAGATAGTAACATAGAGTAGTAATTTGTGCATATTACTAGTCTATCTTACTCTCCATTATAACCAGCTTGAGTAATAGAGTATGAACTAGTTTGACTTGTTTCATCTACTAGTACGTCAATAAAGGAGACTCCTTGGAAAGTGTGAGTTACTGCCCAGCAACGCCTTTAAATGTCTTTGCTACTTGGCTCAGAAATTCAATTCCGCTCACAACTTATTGTGTGAAAACATATTTTAAAATGTCAAAAAATTTAGAAAAAAATGTTTCCGTGTACATCTGGACACTAAATGTTTGTACACAAGTTTACAAGTTTGTAGGTGAAAAGAATATTTTAGATATTAAAAAAGACAAATTTCAGTGCCGTAACATGTCTATTTATGAACATGTTTTCTTGTCTTTTTTATACAAGCCACATAAAATATTCATTCTTTATGAAAACTTCTGTATGGGCATAGAATATCCGTATGTATATGTGAAATTTTTATTCAGATTTTTTTGACAATTTAAATTTTATTTTTTATGTATTTTTTTATAATAGGTTCATTTGCAGTATTGAAATAACATTTTCTTGTATCATACATTTTATTACTGTAATTTAGAACCAACACTTAGATTAGATAGTTCTGAACTGAGCATACATGAGCTACACCCCCTCTTTTGTGGAACTCGTTTATGTTTCAGGTAGCACATTTTGCCTTTGTAACCTTCCGCTAGCTAGTTATCTTTTCAGATCGCTTCATTTCACTTCCAGACATCTTCCCAGCAGACATCAATGTAATCGCATATCATCTGTAATCCTACTAGACTGATATTATTTTCAATTGCTCATTTAGTGTTTTTTAAGCCTGATATTATTTTCAATTTCTCATTAGTGTTTTTTAAATGAATATAGTATACTGTTGCAGAGACGGGATGGTACATTTCATGATACCAGGAGCTTTGTAATCCAATGTCTAAGATTTAGTAGGTCCACATCTGAGATTTACCATCTGGATCTCCAGGTGGTCGAGAAAGTGTGTGGTTTGTTTAAAACCTAAAAAAAACACCCCATCTCTCGGATGATCGATTATTCCTTCTAAAGCATCATATACTTGCAATGTGCTATATTCATATCGTACAAGTGGCATATCAGGTATCCTGGTCCCCAAGTAAAAAAAAAAGGTATCCTGGTCCCAAATCGGACATCAGCACCATGTTCCCAATTGTTCGAAATGCATATCCAGACTCCCTCTTGCACTACAGAATACAGAAAAAAATATCGCGCATCCCACTTGCTTCAAATAAAAATTATACAAGATATCCAACGCAACAAAATTATATAAGATACTCCCTCCTTTACAAAATATAAGATGTTTTAGGTTCGTGAAGAAAATAAATCTAGACTTGTTTTAGTATGTAGATTCACTCAACTTTGGGATGAATCTACACACTAAAACAATTCTAGATTCATTTTCTTCACAAACCTAAAACATAACACCACCTCCTCCCTCGGCTTCAGTTTAAGTCTGATTTCTAGCTGAGAGTAACATAGGCTAGTAACGTGCATAAGTTATTATTCTATGTTTACTATCTTCAGAGTGGAGAGTAATATATAAGTGTGTCATGCAAAGTATTATTTATTAGGTGATATACTCATTTTGTCTTGATATATGTGATGTTATGATAACCAAATATGTTACTCCATCTCATTCTCTCTTTATTAACTTATTGCCACATAAGCAATTTTGCTGAGTTTGAGACTTTTAGTTACTCCTGAAGTTACTTGCACTATGAATACGTGTTACCCAGGTGGGCAGCTGTGTACATGGATATATGGCGAATTAAGCTACTGTCAACACCCGGATTTTTAATCCCAGATGCCTGTTATGCCATACATCGCAATCCCAAGATTATCATTTTTACGAGACATAACAAATTGGTACCATAGTTCATCATCCATTACAAACCATAATAAAGGTTTACAAATAAAGGATCTCATGATCCAGTCTTAATACAATCAACATAGCGGAATAAATAATAAGAGTAGCGTGGTCGGGGCTCCATCTTCAGGGTCACAGACAATGCTGACGATGGGAGATGATCCTAGTTGTCATAAACTTCCTGTTGTCCATCATCCTGGTAGTCCTCCTCATAGTCTGACCATAGAAATAACCAGGGACAAAGCCATGAGTACTCTTTAAGTACTCGCAAACTATCACTAACAAGTAGTTCGAGTAGGAATCCTAAGCTCTAAGTTTATTTGCAAAAAGCTAGGTTTATCTCTAACTGAGTTTAGAAGTAAAGAAAACTAGTTTAATGTTTTACAACACCTAAGTGGGAACTTAGTTTTCATAATCACAACCCTGTTGTGGTCAAGTCAAAGTCATAGTTCATTTTACAAGTAATTTTGAAAATATCTGACGACATAAGAGTATGACCACTTCAACTGTCCATAACCGCGGACGCGGCTATTCGAATAGTTTGACACTCTGCAGAGATTGTACACTTTCACCACAACATTCGATACATCCGTCCGAAAAAATCCTGAATCATCATACTTAGTATGCGGATAATCAATCCTAACCTTTCAATTACACACCCTAGTATACGCACCTCCCCTATGAGTTTGGCCTTCCAACCATGACCATATGTCATCTTGGGAACTGCACATGTGGGCATTCATCACGAGGTAGCCTCAGCTCAAACCTCTTCCGCAAGGGAACCCATACTAAGACATATAAACTTTTAGTCAAGCCCTACCCAATTCAGGTATTGTGGTTGTACGGTAAAATTGGAATGGTATCGCATCTAAACCCAACCATCAGTTTTTATAAAGGGCTAAGGCTCATGCCTCAACATTTTCATCATCAAATCATCTTGTGTCCATAACACATGTCAAAACATTTCAATAGAATTAATCTTCATTCCAAGGTTTTTATAATCATTTTTACCAAGTATTTCCGTCTAAAGTGATCAACTTTTATGCTTAACACTAGCCACTAACACTAAGGGTAAACACTAATGAGGGGTGCTAATCAAGTGTGACTATCCAAATCTAGTCGTATGCCTTAGTATGACATCTAGTTCTAACTACTTAGGCCTAGTTTTATGCTCTTTATGCTACCTATACTATCTTTCCAAAACTAACAAAATACTAACTAAAAGTAATAAAGAACTTTGATAAAGAAATAAAAGAATAAAGCTTGCAAGTAAAACTGAGATTTGGTATAATCAGGGTTGCATAACCAAAGCATGCCTAATGCATTGCATATGTTATCTTATAGGGTTAGGCTTGCAAGTAGGACTTGCATGGTTTAGCTTAGCTTGCATAAGTAACATGCAAGTGGTAGCTTGTCTTGGTTGGTGCAGTGGTTGAAGTTTTCTTCTTCTTCATAGTACTCCTCCTCCTCGTAGCCTTGGTCGGGACTAGCGTCTATAAATAAATACGAGATATACAATCACCAAACAATACTTAACTACTTCTATTTAGCACACAAAGGTTCACACTAGATGATCTAGCATCATCACAATCATCACATGAAATAAAGACCTAGTCTTAATTATTTTATTTTAGAAAAGTAATTTCTACTCATTGAAAACTACTTAAGATTTAATATTCTCCAATTAAAATATGGGATCATGTTGACACATGTCATCACCATATATTCTAATACTTGGAAATGTGATTTAAAGTGGTGGTCACATTTTATAAAGTTTATAATGATTATTTTATATAATTAAAGTGACTAGAAATTCCTATGGGGCATTTTTTTAATACTAGTCTAAGATCACTGCATGTAAACCTAAATATTTTTACATATTCAGATAGATCTTGTCAAATGTGATTTTTGAGAGTTGGAATAAACTCAAAAGCATTTATGGTTGATTTTTGAAAAATGTTTGAATGTGTAAAAGTATCCGTTTTGTTATTTTTACTATAGGTGAACTATAATTTCAAATGGTTTGAATCCAACGGTCTTGGATTGATAATTTTGAATACCTTTCTAACAAAATTGGTTTCATGCAATTTGGTTGAGTAAACTCTTTGAATTGATTTTTGAATCTACCGATTGAACTAGAGTTTAACTAAATTGGAAAATATCTATTTGAACTGCTGGGCTACACGCGGGAAAGGAAATGGGCTGGCCCAAATGCATAGCCCGCGCAGCGGGCTGCTGACAGGGGGGTCCAGGCGTCAGCAGCTCAGTCTAAATGAAGCGGTATGTTTCAATCTGGGCCCTACGATTAGAACAAGATCTACGACTGGGGTGCGTCGTCTCCGTCGAACAACTCCGGCGAGAATGAACCCTAACAACGACGGTGGGGGTATGCAGTGGCTTACCAGGGCTCCAACTAGGGTCGGCGATGAGGGCGAACGACATTGTCGACGACGGCGGTTTGAATGGTGGTCGTGATAGCTCCTGGGGTGGCTCCAATCAACGGCTCCGCTCCTCCTCTGCAGCGGCAGATTCCGGTGAAATTCCGACGGCCTGGTGCTCTCCTTGCTCCGGGGAAGGGTTAGGGGTGGTTCTGAGAGAGGGGAGTGAGATGGTGTGGAGAATGAGGGATGGGGTGGCCTCTATTTATACACCAGCGAGAGGGGTAGTGCGGCATGAGCAGGCTCCTCCGGCTACGTCAGTACAACGAGCTAATGACATGGCGAAGGGCGTAGGACGGTGTGGTGTCTCCTGGCGGTCATCGCTGGCTTAATGGCGCGACACGGGGTGATCGAGAATGGTCAGAACGGGTCGACGCTCTGCGCGGCACCAACGACGTTTTCGACGATGTACATGGGCTTCATGTCGTGCGACGGCGAGCAGTCGTGTCTGGGAGGTAGATAGGGTCGTGGAGAGTATAGTTAAGCACGGCGAGGGCGAGTCGCGGCGTGTCGGCTGCGGCGCTCTGACGCGCTCTCGGCATGGAAGAGAGAAAATGTGAGCGGCTGTTCTCGGTGGTCCAGGGCTTGGCTGCGCTTGAGGGTTGGACAGGGGATGGCGGTGGATGGTGGCCTGCCTCCTAGACATAATGGACGGGCGCGACGCTTCCTCCTGCGTGTTGTCCACGGTCGTCCGGCAATGGTTGCTTCGGGTGGCATGGCCCTGGTGCAAGCAACGAAGAGGTAGTGGCTTCAATGCAATGGTGGTCACTTGGGGAGGCAAGGGCTAGTAGTGGAGACAAGTAGAGGACAAGGCATTGATCAAGAACAGTACAAGTGTAACATCCCAGCATTAGAGCTTAGAAATAAGTTGAACACAGATGTGTGCATTGCATTCATGCATAGAAAATCTGAATAATTTTCGCGCTTTTAAATAAAAACTTGTCAAAGTGATTGAAGCTTCTCTTAACTTGATGGAATTGAAGTATATCATCAAGTTGACTGCGATAAGTTTCAATATGACCTTTGCTAAAACCTTATTTTGGGTAAACATGATTTGATCTAAGGGTAGATCAAATGTAATAAAATTCAAACCTAATACCTTACTTAATGATTTATATTTGATTCTTAGGTGATCATATCATAGTATTCATTATAATCACTCATGAATACCAAATTATAAATATAACACAAATAATAAGAATGTAACAACTATATCTTAATCTCATCTACTTATACCATGAGTATCATGGAAATACCTAACTTTAACTCTCTAGTGAGATTGAGTAGGAAAGAAACCAAAGTTAAGATCATTCACCATATATCTTTCTTTCCATATCAATCTTTATCATCTCTATTGAATCCTATCCTTATATTTGTTGTTCATCAATATTGAGAAATCAACTATTGATTCACCAATTCTTAACCTATCAATTCTTGACCTATCAACTCTTGTACTTACTATAGCATTCACTTAGGGCTTATAAAGAAAGAAGTCAGAAGAGGTAATTAGTGATGCTAGTTTTAGATGTTATCTATAGGATGGGAGTGATTGGAGGAACTCAAATCAATATGGTAACAAAGAAGATTACAAGGATGAAGTCTGAAGATAGTTACCAGGAGTAGCCCTATTGGATCAAGTAGGTATAGTCAATGAATTATATCTCTTAATCCAATAGAGCTAAACAAAAGATAATTAGAATACAACTATAATGTTGTATGGATGAAAGCCTGGTTTAGCCAACTGGACACCTGAATCATAAAAGATCAAAGGATTATAATGATCATGCCTTATTCACCAATATTGAATGCTTATACCATGTATAAGTGACATTGGTGGATAAAATATGATTGAACCATATTATAGATATATTATCCTAGATTAGTCATTACAAGTCACATTAATATAATATGAGGTTGGAATGTTAGATATTGGAGTCAAGTAGAGACAAGATAGTATGATTAAAATAATGTTAGAGCAACATTGGATTAAAGAAGTAGTATTTTCCTCTTTGGAAATACTAAGACCTTGAGGTGAAGTAGGATTTGATGTATACATATATTGAAGTGATATTAGTGAAGGATGATTAAGGAAGAGTATGATTGGAGTTAGAAGTAACCACTTGTTGGATTGGGACATCATCAGCAGTAGAGTAGTTGATATAACCAAGTCTGGATAAGTGAAGATTATGAAAAGCTTTAGTGTAATGCTCGTTGGATTTATCAATGGGTTTAGAAGAATAAAAGGTGGATAAGAATATTATTGTGAGGTAAAGCTCATCATGTTAACACATGATGATGTATAGGAAGAAATAGTATATCTAGGAAAGGAATTCCTTAATTAGAAGTCCAGAATTATTGAAGTATGGAATATAGGAATCCTTGTTAAACACTAAACCCTAAATCTTTAACCAAACATAATATCTATTTCATATAAATGATCTATCATCCTATTTCTACAAAGCTTTATAGGAATAGTTTCCTATAGAAAATAACATAAGCACATCTTTTTCATTCCTAACTATCATAATTATATGTACTTAGGAGTTATCCTTATCAATTATTTTCCATAAAACCTTCTAGGAAATAACTTTCTTGTATAAAAGATGAAGTCATTCTTGAACACCAACATAAAGACAATCTGTATTAACCAATAATCTTTATTCATATAAATAAAAGCATGAACAAAAATATTAAAACTCCTAAAACCATGGTAAACAATTACAATTTAAAAACCCAAACTTTTATTTCGATCATATATGTCTAGAAACTATAGTTATCAATTCTCTCCCATAATTCATTTCCAATAATAACTATTTATTTTAAAGTGTGATATTAAAAAAGATCCTAAGCATAAATATATTATGTTTAGCCATTAACCCTTATTCACATCAATAAAATACATATGAGAATATCAAATCTTCAAAGAACTTATGGTAAGTATTTTCAATTCAAACTTTAACTCTTATGTTAGTAATAACAAAATATATACATATGTATAAGAAAATAAAGAAGTGATAACTTTATATAATAAAAGTTCATAAATAGTTCAAAATAACTTATTATTGATGCTTGAATTCAGCAAAGAACTTTTATAAAGAAAGATTCCTAAAAACAAATGAAAAATACAAAAGATGAAAAATAAAACAAAAAAGGAAACAAACCGAAAAAAGAAGAATACAGATCTGGCCCACGGCCCATTTCCTCTTCTCTCTATTCATCGCCCGCAGGTCACAGCCAAACTCCTCCGCTCGCTCCGAAACAGCCCACGGAGGCCCAACGGCAGCCCGCGTACCCCTTCGACCTTTTTTCCTTTCTTCTTCATTCAGACAGAAGGCCGGAGGGGAGCAGCAGCTGCGTGGCGCCGCCGGAGACGTCCACCGTCACCGTGATGACCGCCGTGCCCTAAGATGCGATCCATCGCTCTTTGAGCCTATAAGGACCCCGTAACCGCAGAGAATGAACCCAAATTCCTTTCTTCCTCGTTTTCCCTTATCCACTGTAAACCAAGCTCGCTCGAGATCATCCACCTCGCCGTTCTCGACCACCCTAGGACCAACGGAGGACACCAACGTGCTCGCTGTGCTCTTCTTGTTCATCTTCGACAAATCATGCAAGCCGGCGCAACCGCAATCGACGGGATCGAAGCGTCTATCGCCGCCAGACGTCGCCGTTCATCGTCGATTGCCACCGTCTCAAACCTCCTCCGCCCTCTTCAACATGCTCTTCCGAATCCTGGTGAGCTACCGGTACTCGCGAACCTCTATGATTCGTTTCTAACCCTCTCTGTCGACTTTGCCACTAGGGAGTTTGCTCACCGCAGTCTGGGCTCGCCGGAGCCAAGATTCCGGTGACCATTTTTGAGCGGTGCGACCAAAGTTCAAACCAGCGAACTCTTCAGCATCCAAACCACCTAACCACAGCCTCGCACGATCACCAAATCGTCGAAATCGAAATCGATCTGAGAGGATCTGTTCGTATGATGTCATCGTGAGGTCACGTCGACGTCATCCTTGACCAAGTCCACCCTGTTGACTGGTCCACGCCAGCGTGGCACACCAACGTGGCCCTGAGCCCCACCTATCTGTGACTGCCATCTGAGTGTAAAAAGGTTTAGTGTTTGTTTAGTAATAATTCAAACATTATAAATCCAAATTTCAATATTCCAGAAATAAAATAAAATGATTAAATCTTGTAAATTTAATATCTTTTGTTTTATAAATCAGAAAAATACATATAATATATGAAAATGTTTAGAAAAATAAAATCTACAACTTAAAACTATTATTAAATATTATTATGATGATTATTTAAATAAATATTATTTAATAAATACTTTATAAAGTTTTAATACTTTGATAATTCATATTTTAATATTGATAAATACTAAAAATATAAACAAAATACCAAAAATCTTAGAAAAATAAAAACAATACTTTAAAACCATCATCATACATTCTTACTACACTTAATTAAATATTTATTGTTTATTAAATGTTTATAAAGTAATAAACCTTATTAAAAATCATATCTTATTATTTATAAATCACAAAAATAAATGTAATATACCAAAATGATCACAAAAATAATACCTACATGTTAAAAATGTGATATTCCACTTTTGAGTTTAATAAAAAGTTAAAACACTTTAATAACTTGAATTTTAACCTATTTCTTTAGTTAATAATTCATTAAATGACAAATAAAATTTGTTAATATTTCTTAAATTAAACAATTAAATGTAATAAATAGTATTAATCTTAAATACTAACATTATGAGGTCAAAATGATTTAACACCATTTAAATGCAATCTTATTGAATGATCCTTCAACCATAAGTATAAATTATTTTATAAAAGAATCCTTATCTAATATAAAATCTCTAAGAATGATTGTAATAAGATAAAACCCATTCTTTATATTAACCACAAGTTTAGAAACAAATCAAAACACTATAAGTGAGTTCATAAGTAATAAATAATATTGTTTACTTATTCACAAACATTAACCACACCCTTATAGGGAGATAAATTCCTTTATACAATTATAATGTAAAGAAACCACTACTCCAATAGAAGTAATGCCATGTTAAGTAACTCTAAGGAAACAATATAAAGTGAACAAGATACAAGTATCATAAATAATACACCCTAAGTCTATCTACATCCTTAAAGTTACCTTTAGTTTGCAAAGCTTTAAGTATGATACTAAATACTTTATTACATGTTTTATAGTTAATTTTGGTCTGTTATAATTAAGATATAAAACATCTCAAGTCCAAACTATTCAAGCAAGCACAAACAACATCAATCACATTTAATTAACCACAAAGATTGTTTAAACCTTAGTAAGGAAATCTTTTCTTCAAATGTTATTCTTTTTGCCACTTCAGAAAAAAATAACAACTAATCACAATCACATTAATTTATACTTTACTTGTATAATAAAATTGTTAATACTTAAATTCTTTATAAGTGACATTACTTGTAAGTAAAACTTAAAGATAAACAATTAAGATGTGAGCAACCTTATGTAGCATTCCATACTGTACATTTTGTTGTTGTATAAATACATGTTGTTTTCCACACACTCACAAGCCTTAATAAGAAGCACATGTATGAAACTTAATCTAAAAGGGCAACACATTCCAAGGAAACCCTTTACAGTATCTAAACCCTAGAACAACGTTATTCTCGGGATTCGCGTTTATCAACTTGCATTACATTACTTATGCATAAAATCATCTTGCTTCTTTAAACATTAGTCCTTACTGGACAAATGACACTGATTTTAGATATTAAATATTTTATATTGTCTTGAAGACCGTGAGTGCATAATCTTGCAATCACAAAAGGCAAGTTCACACTTGCTCATGTCCTTTGATTATTTTCTGTAAAGTATTTTACAAATCCAGTGTTGTAATCACCTGCAATTGAAAAAGGACAGAAAAGACTATTTTCATAATAATGTGATTATAGGTTATTTCCATGAGGTAATAACCTACTATAAGAGTTCCGGTGGTAAAGGAACATATTACCCAGGAGTTAACAACTAATGTCGCGAGTGATTCTTGCGCCGTATATTACGCGTTGACCATGAGATTTGGAATGGGACGGAGAAGTCAGCTGTATCTTTTCTCTCTCACATGGAGCTGGATGTGCGGGTCGTGGATGTTATCACTCATAGCATGCATATTATATGGTAATTCGTAGAGGATATGCAACATATGGGTGGGAGCCCTCAACGTCCCACGATAGTTCAGGCATCTGAACGGTCTGTACTGCCATTTCCGTAATTCAATAGGTGGGCTGGCGTACACCAAGGAGACATGAGGGGTCGCGGAGAAGGCAGTGATTGGCTTGGATCTTAGTCTGGGCCTCACACCAAGGAAGTGTGAACGAACCTGCAATTCGGATGTGCAACAAAGCTAAGATCTCTCATGGGTAAAGTGACGCACCTCTGCAGAGTGTAAGAACTGTAACTTGTTACTCCCTGTTCCGGGAAGGAGCTGCGAACGCTGCGGGAAAGGAACTCCATGAAAGTTCTGGTAGACCCTTGAAGGCTGACGGACATAGTTTTTCAGAATAAAAGCAACCTTTGAAGAAATGTTTACGAAAACTTGCATGGCCTACGACCTATGGTCTGTGGCTGTAGTTATAGTGCATCAAACACTCATTTTCTAGTGAACTTGCCGAGTACGCTCGTACTCAAAGTATCTTCTTAACCCTTGTTAGGTTCTAAAGCCAGTACAAACGACGTCTACATCAAGTTATGCTCCAGGAATCATTATCAAAAGCTAACGCTCTTCAATGAAGTCAAGAAAGTCAACATATACATCAACTCAGGTGAAGACGAAGTTGCTGATTAGATAAGAGTAGAATTTCTAACCATAGAACCTACTTCTGTAGAGTATTGCAATAGCAGCAATACAAGCCAGTAGTTCAGTTACTAGTTTTATAAGTATGGTAGCTATGAGTTATTTATTCATGATTCTTCTTCGTAAGAAGTTTCTTTCTCTCTTTTTAACCTAGAGTGTTCTCTGGATCTTATGTAAAGAGTTGAGTTGTAACCTATAGTCATGTCTTGGACCTGCTATGTTTCTGTTGTACTACTCTGAGGGATGTAATACTAGTGAACGGTGTTTCATTGGTGTTATCTCAACGACTATAGTATACTACATCATGCAGTGGTATGCTGGGTCACCGCAAGAAGTTAGGCACTTTGTTCTGTGCTCACCAACTGTTTGATGAAATGGCCGCATGAAATTTAGTTTTGAATTTTTGGATGAATTTTGGTGAGTTCTCTGGATATAAGCTTGGTAGTCTCTGGTTGCTTGGGTTTGGCAAGGTGAAGTGGTTTGGTTGGTTTTTGAGAAATGGTGATCTTAGTACCTATTAAGTATTCAATTTTGAATTGTCCTTTAAGAAGATTTGGAAATTGTTTCTGTTGTTTTGTAAAGTGGGCTTGGGTTCAATTTTACTTGGTCTAGCAAGGGGTGACAAGAATTGGATAGGTTTCTGTTAGAAATCTTTGACTAGGAACACCCAAAGTGGTCTAGTGAACAAGTTTGGCCGAAATGACCATTTGCTCATATGTCTTATTTTTGTTTTTCTATTTATTTGATTCTATTTGGAAATGATCTAGATGATATTGTTTTCATCTTTAAACCAATCCTTAGCATTCATAGCAATCAAACATGGGATTGCAAGCATTCATGCATTATCACACACACATGCATTCATATTAATTTTAATACTAAAAGTTTTTGTTAACCCTAAACTTGGGTGATTAGAACTTGATAATCTTGATTATATTTTTGGGATGTTCAAACCTTCCCTCCTTAAACAAAATCTCTTCCCGAGAGTTTAAGAAAAATAAAACTAGGAACTAAAGAGATCTGGAAACTCAGTCCTAACGTAATCTTCTCGCTCCCAAGTAGCTTCTTCTTCAGTATGGTTACTCCACGGAATCTTGAGAAACTTGATACTCCGGGTCCTGGTGGTTCTAAAGGCTTCTTCCAAAATACAAATGGGTACTTCATGATAAGTTAAGTCCTTGTTGATCTCTATGGTTCTGTGCTCAATATTGTTGAAAACTTCGGTCTTCTCCATGACTTCTAGGCATTTGCGAAGTAACGAGATATGGAACACATCATGCACGGCTAACATCTCCTCCGGAAGTTCTAGTTGATATGATACTTCTCCTGGGCGATTGAAAATCTTGAAGGGTCCAATATATCTGGGGGCTAACTTTTCTTTCACTTGGAAACATTGCATTCCTTTCAAAGGTGATACTTTGAGATACACAAAATCTCCGATAGTGAAGGCTAGATGTCGACGTCCCTTGTCGGCATAACTCTTTTGTCTGGATTGGACGGTCTTAAGGTTCTCACGGATCTTCTGAACTTTCTCTTCGGCTTCTCTTAGGATGTCGGGTCCAAAAATCTGACTCTCATCTACGTCCAACCAATTCAGTGGGGTACGACACTGTAACATTCCAAGATTTTGGATTGTAAAAATAAATAAATTATTTAGGTAACTTGATTGAATTGTGTGACCTTGTTGAAACTTTTGAATGAAAATAAACATTTGCAAACTTGCTTGAATTTTTCTCGACATTGATTTTTGAAGATTTATATATGAGTGGATTAACATGACTGTCCAATAAATATTGGTTGGGGATCTTCACAAAAATCCAACAAAGAATTGTCTTTTTTTTATTTGCATTCATTTTGATTTTGAATACTTGAATACTTTCCAAACAATGCTTCATTTTCACAAGAGTGGAAATAACGTGACGTTTCCAAATATAAGAAACGTGTTGTAAAATGGCCCACGGTGATAATTTGTTTTGTGGCTTTCTATACTCAACAGTTTTCGATTTGAAGAAAATGAACCAAGAGAAAATAATAAGACTTCTTCAAAATATTTGGATAAAAAAAATATATTCCACTACACTTTTGGATTTCTAAAGTTATTCTATCTAATTAAATAGAGCTAAAATAGAGTTCCTAAAATCAACATTTTCCTTTTTATGAGTTTGAGGGGATTATATATTGCTGTGCTCAATACAACAAATTCTATTTTGAAGAATGTTTCAGAAGTTCCAGGAAATGTTTTGAACATTATATGAAGTCCTAGATATTTCCTAATACAAAATAAATAAGAAATATAAAAAAAAAATATACGTGCAATCGGACCGACCATCTGCATGCACGACTGCACCAGAACAGGCACATCCAAATTCCAGCGCGAGGCATACTTGTCCAAGCTGGAGACCACCCGTGACTTCTTTCCTCTTCCTCTACATTTCTTATTTTTCTCTCTGAAAGGCGGGCCACACGAGTCATCTCTTTCCCATCGACAGGAGACGGAGACGAACAGGACTTTATACCCCAACCGTAATTCCCTCAAAAATCTCTCAATCCGATCATTTTGCTTGCCCCTTTAGTCACGAAATCCCGTTCACAAATACCCCGCGAACCTCCTCGTCCGATTTTTCTTCAAACCCTAAACTAAATCGTCCAGAAAAGCTTGATCGGATCTTGCCGGAGCTGCGCACGTAGGAGTTCGGACGTCGATCTCTAGGACCCTCACCTCCTCCTTTTCCTTTCCAAACTTACTATCCTACTCGACCTCCTCACATCATGTCGTTTTTCCATGCACAGGAGTCACATAACAAGTTGTTGGAATCGCCGGGAGTTCGCTGGAGTGTCGCTCCCATCAACTGTGGCCGCTTCTTGGAGACACATAGGTTGCGCTTCCGAGTTCTACATGGTGATATGCATCTCTCTGACATCTCCGCGCAATCAGAAGGCCATCGTATCAACATCGATGTACACGCCCGAGTTGAGCCGTCGTTCTCCATTGCTGACCATGCACAGCTATTATAAGTCACGCACCGTGTATGGATGAATTCAGTGAATCAGTACTAGTAATGTATTGCCCTTTTATTTATTATTTTCTACACGCCCGTTCTGCAATTTACTTGTGTATTGTACCGGTTCCTGGCACTAGCTTATAAATTACTTTCTAATCTACAGCTCTGTTCCATCCGATCTTGCATAAAATGATTTAGAGTAGTTGAGTAATCGAACATGTATCATCCACTCAGGACATGACACTGGATATTAGGCCTTTTGTTCAACGTGCGCGTGTGTATACTGTAGTATCGAATCTAGACAACATGTAAAAAATCTGGATCAGTCTCAATCTTTTAAATTTTATATATTTTAATCCACAAGTTCAAATTAGATGATTTTTGTTGCATTAGATTCTTAATTGAATTTCCTATCTCGTGGTACGAGTTTTAACAATTATAAAGTTTTGAATCTGTATTCAAACATTTAAAATTTAAACAGTATATTAGACTATCTTTAGATCTAGAGCTTCGTTTTAATTGATTCTTTTTGCGTTCGGTTCGTAATTGAAAAATATATCTACCAGTAATCCCAAACTCGCAAAATATACATGTTTATATATATTCCTGTTAGAGATGAATCTAGCTTTATTTTGACCGTAATATGAAATCTATAAATTTCTCTCGAAACTAATCTTTGCAAATTTGGCCACACACCCTATAGCTTAGAACAATATGAATATACTATTGTATATTATTAAATAAATTTTTTGGAGTGTTGCATGTTTTGTTTTGTTCACGAGTTGCATGTTTTGGTATTTGATCTCTTACCACGTTTTTATGTTGGTTCTTTATTTGCAATGGATGCTTATTATTGTAATATATTCTATACATTATATTTAAATGGAGTGTGAGAGTGTTCAAATCATCGTCAAATATAATAAGGCAAGTTACACCATTTATTCATATTTTTGTCCCAGTTTTGTCTATGCATGTTTTGATCCATAAATTCAGTAGAGTGCATGTGTAGGATGTTCTGGTAAATTTTTTCCTTAGTATTATTTTGCCAGTGCGATGATTTTATAGTATGCCATGAGTATCTCTATACTTATGATTTTTCCCTCCTAATTGGTTACCCCTGTTTTTGCTAAGTGTTGCTTGCTATGCTATATATATAAAAAGTATCAATGGGGGGGCTCGAAAGACAAGAAATTTTCTAAGTATAAAGGCTCTCTTGAGCGATCTTTTCTTCTCAAATCCACTTCAAAATAAAACTAAGTTTTCTTCTGGGCGGAATGGTTGTCTGGTCTACGAGTGAGATTTTGGTTGAGGACGGCCGCCCAGGGATCAAAGAAGTCTGCCATGTTTCAGAATTCAGAAGCTTCCAGTGCAACCACAATACATATGGGCTCTGTATTGGCCTAGTACTTAGTAGGAAACCTCACCGGGGTGCCAAAATTTGGAGGTTCTTGGCACGGTTGGATCCAGCTGGTAGAGGGGCTACTAAGGGAAAGCCTCGCCATGGTCTTGTCTGTAAAAGGACTTGATCATGGATTGTGGGTAAAGTGCACAAAGTCTCGAGAGTATTGCAATCTGATCGATCAGCCGTGTTCACGGAAACAGAACAACATTGAGCATTTGAAAGATGGAGCCTCTGAAGGATCTTCCTATCTTTTCTAAACAAAGTTTTGAAACCCCATGGCATGAGTAATATCGCTAATGGGTGGGATTTTGGGACTTGGTGAGTAATATCCAAGTGTTTGGTTGTTTGGACACTTGGTGAGTAATATCCTCGTGTGCCATTTGACCCTATTTTACTTAAACAAATGTTTACAAAGTAGGATAAATTTTTTTCCTCTTTTATCCATACTTAGAGAAAAATAGCTTTGTGCAAATGAACCCCAAAGCCTACTCAGCCTTGCATGTAGTCTTATTCTTTCCTTGGTGTACTTTGCCAATACATTCAAAGTATTGACCCAACTTGTTGGCTGCACGTTTTATGTGCAGATTTTGGAGATCGTTGAAAGGTGCGCTAGGATCGCGGGTCTTCACTCAACCTGCCTGTGGCATTGATGGGACTCCAAGTTGTTTATATTTTGCTTCTGTTGTAATAATGTAAACTCTGGATTATTCGATTCTTATAAATAAAGACTTGTGTTTTACATGATATTTCATCGACTGTGAGTGCTAGCTATTGATCCAGGGACTAGCATGTTAATCACAGGGACTTAGGATCTTTCTTGATTCGAGGTCGCTACAGAAACTTTCTTCCATACACAAATTCAAATGGGGCCATTTGCAAACTGGCTTGGTAATAGTTGTTGTATGAGAATGTGTGAAAGGCAGTCAGTCTTCCCATTTTGATCCATACTCTAGCACACAAGATCTCAACATATCTTCGAGGATCTGGTTTACTCGCTCTGTTTGTCCATCAGTCTGTGGGTGATAAGCTGTGCTGAAATCCAGTCTTGTTCCTAATCCTTCTTGGACTTTCTTCCAAAATCTCGAGGTAAACTGGGTTCCTCGATCTGACACAATGTTCTTGGGGACTCCATGCGGACTGACTATTCTAGCAATGTACAACTCTGCTAGCTTCGAACTCTGATAAGTGGTCTTGACCAGTAAAAAATGGGCTACTTTAGATAGTCTATCCACTATGACCCAATAGAGTCATTTCCCCTACTAGATGTAGGCAAACCAATGATAAAATACATTCCAACTGAATCCCATTTCCATTCCGAAATCTGTAATGGTTGCAAAAGTCCCGCGGGTCTCTGATGTCCCGCTTTGACTCTCTGACCAATATCACATTTGGAAATGTAGCTTCCGATTTCTCTCTTCATCTTGTGCCATAAAAATTTCTCCTTCAAATCCTAATACATCTTCGTTCCTCCAGGGTGGATAGAATAAATAGTATCATGGGCTTCTTGCAAAATAGCTTGCTTTAACTCTGAATCTGCTGGTACACAGATACGTCCTTTGTACCACAACACTTATTCTTCATCTTCGGTGAATCCGGGTACCTTTCCTGTACCGATACGACGTTTGATTCCGTCGATACTAGCATTTCCTTTATGCGCCTCCTTGATCTGACTGATCAAAGTGGGTTGAAGTTCTATGCTAGCCAAAAATCCTTCACTAACTAGCTCCACTCTGAAACTTTCCATCTCCTCATTCAAACTTGGCTGGGCTTATTTTATCATGGTGTTCAATCGACACGGCAATCTGCTAAGAGCATCTTCTACCACATTGGATTTGCTAGGGTGATATTGAATGTCAAGGTCATAACTCTATCCATCTCCTTTGCCTCATATTTAGCTCCTTCTGGGTGAAAATATACTTCAGACTCTTGTGATCCGAATAAATCTCACAACGGTTACCCATGAGGTAATGCCGCCATGTCTTCAAGGCTAAAACTATGGCTGCTAGTTCAAGGTCATGGGTAGGGTAATTCTGCTCATGTTGCTTCAGTTGTCGGGACAAATAGGATATGACTTTGCCTTCTTGCATCAGCACACATCCGAGACCAATCTTGGATGCATCACAATACACATCAAAAGGCTTCTTGATATCCAGCATAATCAAGATTAGGGCTGAAATCAATCTCTTCTTGAGCTCCTGAAAACTTGCTTCACATTTGTTCGTCCATTCAAAATTCTTATCTTTCTTCAACAATTGGGTCATGGGTCTTGCGATGCTCGAGAATCCTTCTACGAACTTTCGATAATATCCCGCTAATCCAAGAAATGCGTGAACTTGGGTTTGAGTGGTTGGGGCTTGCCATTCTTCAACATCCTTAACCTTGGTGGGATCGACAACAATTCCTCCCGCCGATACGATATGTCCTAGGAATCCTACTTCCTGTAACCAGAACTCACATTTGCTAAACTTGGCATACAACTGATGCTCTCTAAGGGTTTCAAGGATGGTCCTTAGGTATAGGTCATGGTCTTCTTATGATTTGGAATAGATCAGAATATCGTCGATGAAAACAACGACAAACTTATCCAGGAATTTCATAAAAATCTTATTCATGAGGTTCATGAAATAAGCAGGGGCATTGGTTAATCCAAAATACATGACAGTGTACTCATACAGTTCATATTTGGTGGTGAAGGCAGACTTTGGAATATCCTCTACGCGAATCTTGAGTTGATGATAACCAGTTCTAAGATCAATCTTAGAAAACACTTTGGCACTGGTCAACTGGTCAAACAGATCTTCTATCTTTTGTAGTGGGTACTTGTTCTTAATGGTAACATCATTCAGCTTCCGATAATCCGTGCACAAACGGTTACCTCCATCTTTCTTATCCACAAACAAAACAGGTGATCTCCATGGCGACGCACTTGGTTGAATCAGACCTATCTCCAGCATAGCATCCAGTTGCTTCTTTAGCTCCACTAATTCAGACGGGTTCATATTATAAGGTCTCTAAGCTATGGGTTCAATTCCAGGGATTAGTTCAATGATAAACACGATATCCCGATCTAGGGGCATACTGGGCAATACATCTGGGAATACGTCAGGGTATTCACAGACTACTCTGACTTGGTCAATGGTTGGTTGGGATAGACTCTTGTTGCACTTGAATTGATGGGGCAAAGTTTTAGATACATGCTCTACTGATACTCCAGTGGTACTAGTCATGGTTATGGCTTTCTTGGCACAGTCGATTAATCCTTTATGTTTCAACATCCAATCCATTCCTAGTACTACTTCCAAACCTTTGGTTCCAAGTACTATTAGATTAGCATAAAAATCTATTCCATGGATTCTGATAGGTACGGCCTTGAAAATTTGTCTAGCTTTGGTGGTTGAACCAGGTATTTGAACTATCATAATATGCTTCAATTTTGTTCGTTGAATCTTACTAGTGCATGCAAATTCTTCTGTAACAAACGAGTGCGATGCTCCAGAATCAAACAACACTCTTGCAAGTACCGAGTTAACAGAAAACATACCCAGCACGACATCTGGCGCTTCCTGAGCTTCTTTAGCATTCATGTGAAACAGAAGGCCGTTTCGTTTGAGTGAGTTCCCTAGGTAAAATCTCCTTTTAGGCTGAACACGGATTTGTTGCTGAGCTAGGGCATTCACATTGGTGGCCGCAAGCTTCTTGGGGCACTCGTTGGAGTAGTGACCCTTGACTCTGCATTCAAAACAAGTAACCTGAGACTTGTCTTTTCCTGCAACAGGCACAACATTGCTTCCAGTCCTTGGGGAAGTATTGTTGTTGTTGGGTTATTGTTGTTTTTGGACTTGGGCGGTGCATGGTTGAAATTGTTGGAGTTGTCGGGGTTGTTGTTGTGGTTTCCTCCGGGCCTTGGGTTTCCTCCTCCATGGTTGGGATAGTTCGGATGGGAAATAGGGGGTCTATTGTTTCTTGGGGCATATCCTATAGAC
This sequence comes from Avena sativa, assembly GCA_916181665.1. NCBI lineage: Eukaryota > Viridiplantae > Streptophyta > Magnoliopsida > Poales > Poaceae > Avena > Avena sativa. Next base: position 130,923,315 of record OV702297.1, read on the forward strand.
GGGTTGGGGCGATACTTCGGGGTATGGTGGGATCCTGGTTGATTCATCATTCGATGCTTGCGATTTTCATTGGCTTGGTTGATCTTGCCTTCCATCTGGATTGCAGAATCCATTAAGGCTTCAAGGTAAGCGAAGGGAATGTTGACCAACACTGTCTGCATCTCATCATGCCAACTGTTCAAGAATCTCTCCTTCTTCTTGGCTTCAGTACAAATCTCATCAGGGGCATACCTAGACAGAGATAGAAATCTATCATGATACTCTACCACAATCATTCTTCCCCTGCTTCAGCTCCTTGAATTCATCCCTCATCCGTAGAATCAAACCCGGGGCACATGGGTTCGGCTAAACTTGAGTTTGAATTCATCCCAAGCCATCATATGTCCTCCATTCATGGTGCGAATGCTATTCCACCAAGCTCTTGCATCACTGGCCATATAATGGGTGGCAAACAGTACTTTCTCATTCGCCTCCACTCCCGCGACTTCTAAGTTGTTCTCCACGGTCTGCATCCAGTCATCAACATCTAAGGGCTCTTCAGACTTACTAAATATGGGGGGATTGGTGTTTTGAAAGTTCTTGAGCTTGGATCCATGGTTGTCCTGGTTTCCATGGCCTTGAGTATTATTGGCCATCTGAGCTATCTGTTGAAGGGTGGCTAAGTTAGCTTGACGTTCAGCTCTTCCATCTTCATGGTCAGCAACCAACATTTGCAAGATTTGCAGCATTGGATCTTGATATGAACTGCTCCCTCTACGAGGCATCTAAAGATTGAGATAGATCATGAGACAAGAGGGAAATTTCTAAGGTTTAGGGATTTGTTTTTGAAAATCTTTTAAACTTTGAGTTTGACACTAGTTTTGCGAACTAGCAACTTTCTTTTCATTCATTCATTCATAGCACCCAATACAAACACACACCACACTAAGGTAACAAATGGTTTTAAGAACCATTCTGTGAAGCTACGATACAGTGGGACCGGATACAACTCACACCTACGATAGTGATCAAGTGCTACTACTCATCACAACTGGTGGCTTCGTCATCATCAATGAAGGCGGAATCATCATCATCAGTGTGGAAGTCCATGTCTTGGTCCTCTAGGTAGTCATCATCATCACTGAGGTAGGAGTAGGGATCTCCACGAATATCTTCCCCTTCGTTCTCCCTCTCCTCAAGCTGCATGTCCCGCTCATGGATGGTCTCCTCAAAGTCTGACACTTTGTGACGAAGGCGAGCAATGATGCGATCCTTCATGTCACTGATGTCTACGCACTTCTATTCTTGTAGACAGTTGTTGGGCCTCCAAGTGCAGAGGTTTGTAGAACAGCAGCAAGTTTCTCTTAAGTGGATCACCCAAGGTTTATCGAACTCAGGGAGGAAGTGGTTAAAGGTATTCCCTCTCAAGCAACCCTGCAATCAAGATAGAAGAAGTCTCTTGTGTCCCCAACACACCCAATATAGGTGCACTAGTTCGGCGAAGAGATAGTGAAATACAAGTGGTAATGGTGCCATAAAATAGCTGATGGCGTGGAGGACTAAAGCAAGCAAACATGCAACAGATCTAGTAGCAAACGGTGTTTCAATGCTTAGAAACAAGGCCTAGGGATCATACTTTCACTAGTGAACACTCTCTCATATAAATATCCTCTCTTCATGATACTACTCTTAACTACTCTCCGGTTGGACACTCTAATCCATGGTAGGTCTATAACAGCACACCTCAAAGTCCGCCTTCCCCAATCTAGATAACCCCACACTATCACCTTGAGCGCTATATGGTTCCAACAAACAACACAATTTCATAGAGACATCCAACTCCAAATATAACTCATAACAAATATTCAATCTAGCCAAAGTGCCACACACGGTATGCACGCTGTCACTTTCACACACATGGGGAAAAGCATAGATCTATTAAAGCACAAAGAGTATTTATGTAGACTCAAGCCTAAGTGCCACCATGGCGTGCACGCTGTCACTTTCACACACATGGGGAGAGCAGAGATCTAATGAAGCACTTGAGTAGCAAGGTATATCTACTTGATTACAAAGCTCATGACCACAAGATCATGCATAGAGAGAGAGAGATGAACACATAGCTACCAATAGAGCCCTTATCCTCGAAGGAGAACTACTTCCTCCTTATCATGGGAATCAGCAACGGTAATGGAGATGGTGGTGGAGATCGATGGAGATGGCTTCGGGGGCACTTTCCCGTCCTGGCAGGGTGCCAGAACAGAGACTTTTTGTCCCCGAATCTCCCTTTCGGTGGCGGCGACGCTATGGAGGTTTTCGTGGATTTCTTCTGGATGATTTAGGGTTTTCTCCCCGGGGGCTTCTTATAGGCGCATGAGGCAAGGTCAGTGGAGGTCCAGGGGGCCCACACCCCCTGTGGGCGTGGCCTAGGGTGGGCCTACGCCCACCTAGTGTGTGGCTACCCTGGTTTCCTCCTCCGTCTCGTCTTCGATTTTCTGTATCGCTCAGGGAAAAATATGAACTTTGGCTTTTGTCTCATACAATTCCGAGAATATTCATGTTTTAGCTTTCTGAAACCAAAAACAACAGAAAATAGGCAACTGGCACTATGGCATCTTATCAATAGGTTAGTTCTAGAAAAGATATAAAAACACCTCAAAGTGTAGATAAAGCAAAGCAAAGTAGATACTAAACAAGCATGGAACAACAAAAATTATAGATACGTTTCCGACGTATCAGTCATGCGGACAGCAAAGTGACTTGCACTCCTTCACAAGGATGGCAAGGGTCTGGTCCTTCTTGACTGCAATGGCATAGTTGTCTCATAGCATCACGCCTTGCGTAGTACTCAAAGGCGCGGGCGTTGTCTAACACCTCCTGCCTGTCATACAACATGAAGTCGAGATGATCCACCTGATGCTTCCGCTCTAGATGACCTGTTAACTCCAATGGTTGTCCCATAGCATCATGCCTTGCGTAGTACTCAAAGCAAGTGCCCTTGATCTGGTTGATGCTTTGCCCACATAGACGGGCAAGAGTGCCACATCCCAAAATTTTGCAAATTTTGAAATATGGAAAAAACTTAAACAAAATGAAAAACTAAGTCTTGGAAATTCCGAGGGAACAAAAACTTTTTAACTATTTAATATAACACCTTCAAAACAAAAATTAAATAAAACAATTTTGTTTGTGAAGTTGTATGCATGTTTTCAAAACCTCAAAATTCATGAAGCATGCATTGTTTCATTTTAAAACTAAGAGAAATAACTTTCTTCTCAAAATTGAATTGACGACTTAACAACATGAGAATTTGGATATATTCCAAATTTAAAACATACAAAATAATTCCAAGTGAGCTAAAAAGATAAAGGGCAAAATTATAAAACCATAGAAATTAATTTGATTCTATTTGAAGCTTCAGATAAAATGATATGAAATTTATAAAAATATAGGAAGAAAAATAAAGTCAAGTTAAGGCAATGACTAAAATAAAATAAAAGTATTGTTAAATGAGTGATTATGGTAAAGAATAAAATTATAAAGCTAAAGAAATTGGTTTGAACCTTTTTGGAGTACTAAGTCAAAATACATGGTTTTTATAAGAAAAGGGAGTAGAAAAAAAATAAAACTAGGCAAATGTACCTTGTTTTTTTTTAAAAATGAATTATACTTTATTAAAAAAATATTCCAAATACTCTAATTTGAGTAAACTGAAAATTATATTTTATAATTTTTTTTGATACAAATTTAAATCAATTTAGAAGTTATAACAATTAATATAAAAGAAAACGTTTATTTAGAAAGAAAATAGAGAGAAGACCACAAAGGCCACGATCCACTCTCCTTGTAAATAGCCCACCACGACACCTCTCCCTGGCCCTCAACACATCGTCGCCTTCGACCTCCTGCCAGAGAAGAACCAACTACGCGTCCGTTACCAGTCCATTGATTCTCGACTTAAATTAGCACTAACACGACCTTAATTACTCAATCCATCGGTGCCCTCTTAATCCCCTTTGGCAGCTCTTCATTCCCCCTCAACCAGCACCACCCAAGATCCACTAGGCTGCTCGAATTCGAGCTTTTCGTCTCGCGGTGTCAGACGAACTCCGGCGTCGATTCCACCTTATCGGAGTGCCGCCTAGCTGTGCTGACGACCATCTCACGCTAGAGACCCTACTCCAGATTGGTTGGTTTGCTCCCTTTTGATTTTATTTAGATACCACTTTCCAGTTCGTATGTGCAATCTCGTTCTAGATAGTAAGTTCTATCAAAAGTTAATCGATTTTGTAAATCAGGAGGAGTACCACGACCGCATCAAGATCAATATGCTGCTAGTGTAGGTAGTCTAATTGGTGCTAGTACCTGCAGCTTTGCTAGTCACTTGCAAGTACACTCGATTCAGTATTGTAGTTAAGTTTACGGCAAACTTGTTTCTTTTCATATACCAGTTAATTTATACAATCTTAAGATTTGTAGACGGCTAAATCCAGGTGACGTGCCCAGATTTATTTTAGTTGATGTTACTCGTATTGCCTGCTTACGTATTTAGGTTGAAGCCTGCTAACTAAAAACTACAGAAAACAACTATACGAGAACGACTCTTCCTTTCCTATCTAGCTCCAAAGGTTTCTCCGACTAATTATGAATCCATTTATTCAGGTTTGTCGAATTTCTGGTCTGACATATAGATAACCATAGGAAACCATGCCGCTGAGTGATTCATGATGTATTTAGTTGAAAATTGAACACTCTAACCAATGAGACCAGAACCAAAATTTATTTCATATCGTACTATTTTCTTGTGAGTTGTGTCGTTTTTAGTGCTGCAAAATGTTTTTTGAATGATCTTTTAATATGTTGCATATTTCTTCATGGGTATATCAAATAATAAGAAAGTAATTTTGGTGACCATGAAACAATTAGAGTATATTTGCACAATACTTTTGCATTCGTTCATGCATTTGCATTATTTTATGTATTGCTAGTAGTATTGCTAGTGTGCTCATTTTTGAATGTTTGTATTCTAGATTGTACGGAGTGTAACGTTTTCTATTGCGAAGAGTGTGACTCTACCGCCTACTGTTAAGGCAAGTGACCCTATCATTCATGTCCTACTATTTTCATTACATTTAGTGGATTTTTGTAGTATGCATGATAGGACTACTATATTTCTATGCTATGCTATATCCTATTAGGATATCCTTATATCTTCCTTAGTGAAAACATTGTAGTTGTAGTATGCTTAGCCCTGCTATATATTTGGGATGGGATACATGATATGATTATATAAAGTGTTGAAAAAATATATGTTTTATATAATAAAACAAGTACTCAATGAACCACCTGGGTGGAAAGAGGATACTCAATTTTGGACAAGGTGGCAACAAAGGGAACCATGTTTATATGGCTATCTTTTTGTATGTGCACTAGAAGAAAACCACCCAGGGACATAGAGATTGAACATGTTTCTCGTACATTGGCTTCAATGTACAGCCACATGCTAAATGGGCTCTGGCTTAGTCAACTACATAGTGGAAGACCCTTTCATTGGCATCTTCAGGTTAACTAGAATTGTGTATTGAAAATATATCCTTACATTGGTGCCTGGTAGACAAGCTAGCATTGTGTATTGGGAGGACTTCTATGGAAAGACTTTGTCACATTCTCGATCTGCCGGTACTCCATTTGGTGAGTACTTACCCAGCGGCCACTGGTGGCGTCAAGACGAGATTGTGTCATATGGGTAAAGTGTACAACTTCTGCAGAAGATCAAATTCTAAGTACTTAGCCGTGTCCCCGGTTACGAACAACTCTGAGCAACTAAGGCCTGAAGCTATGGAAGATCTTGACATTCCAATTTCTCAAAGTAAAACTTGATGGTGTCAACAAGGGATTAGAAGCACTTGGAGTTTCCAAGGAGTTCAGAATGATTTGACAAAAGATCAAAACTATTTTGAAAAGATAGAATAAAACTATATTGCTTTCTACAAAAGAGCCTAAACCCTACTTAGCCAAATATGCATGTAATGATAGGATCCACTTACTTCTACATAATAGTGAAACTTGCCAATACAATTCAAAAGTATTGACCCTTGTGGCTGCAACTTATTATGTTGCAGGTTTGTTTGATGTTAGTGAAGTGTGTTGATTAGGATTACAAGTCTACAACCAACATGATTGCCTGTGGCACTTTGAAGATGAAGGACTCCATGCTATAGTTATTTCTGCTGCATTGTAATGAGATAGCCAAATGAGCTATGTAAGATGTAATGAATTATTTTATTCCTAGTTATAAAGTTGTATTATGACCTTTGTTTCTTGATATTACATCTTAACTGTGGATGCTAGCTATTGATCCAGGGACTAGCATTGTAAACACAGGGATCTCTACCTTATTAAAGGTTGGGACCTCTACAGATGGTATCAGAGCACTGTGTTGCTTGTAGAATTGTAAACCTAGGATTGGACAAAACCCCTTAGAAAATAGGAGTTGTATTTTTTCCAAAACTTATTTACAAACAATCTTGTAAACTCTTTCCTCAACCATTTTTGGTTTTGATTCTACATCTCTTCTATTTCAAACTTGATGGACAAAGCCTACCCCATGGCCAAAGACATCACCATGAGCAAAGGACTTCATCAACTCTAATGACTTCAACATCTTCAAGTGATATCAACCTTATTCTCACCAAGGACTTCAACTTAGACATCACTAAGGACTACAAGTGAAAAACCAAGAGACATTAGATTGCCTACCAAAACCATTGATATCATGTTAGAGCATGGATCATATTGACCTACGAGGTATGATTATACTAAGTTATTTATTTCAAGAAAACTTGTTGTTTCCTTCAACTCATGAGTTAAGCTCATAAGTTGTTAAGTGAATAGCTTCTTGTTGATTGTTTGATTGTTTGATTGAACTTGGATGTTTTGAGTTGTGTGTTAGAACTTCTTAAAAACCTATCCATCAATACTTATCCCTATCAAACCAACAGATGCCTCCCCGTCGTTCCAACCCCAACCAAAACAACAACATCACCCCTGAGATGCAGTAGATGATGGCAGCTCAGACACAACTGATGCAGATGATAACCACGTTCATACAGAATTAGAACAACAACAATAATCAGAATAATCCTCCAGCACTTGACATGCTCACCAAGTTTCTAAAACTTAGACCTGCAAGGTTCTCTAGAACAACTGACCCAATGGTAGCTGATGATTGGTTACGTTCGGTGAATAAGGACTTAGTGACTGTTGGCTGCACGGATGAAGAAAAAGTTAGGTTTGCAGCATTTCTGCTTGAAGGACAAGCAGCAACATGGTGGGACATCTTTCAAATCACCACTCCCCTTGAGGATGTGACTTGGGCTATTTTTGAGGATGGTTTCCGTACAACTCACATCTCACCTGGAGTGATGTACTTGAAGAAAAAGGAGTTTCACAATCTGAAACAGCGTCACCTCAGTGTGGCTGAGTACATTGAAGAATTCAACAATCTGGCACGCTATGCACCGGATGAAGTTGATACAGATTCTAAGAGGAAGGAGAAATTCCTCGGAGGACTTAATGATGAGTTGAACCTGCAGCTAGCTGTTGCCTATGTCCCAACTTATCAATCACTCTGTGACAAAGCCACCATCTTGTAAAACAAGATGAATCAAGTTGAGAAAATAAAGAGGAAGCATAGCCTCAAGTATCACTCAGGATCATCACAAAAGAAGCGTTCATTCAAAAAGAACAATGACGATTCTGGACCACATCAGCATCACCACAACAACAATGGAAGTGATAATAATGGAAATGATACTGACAATGGAGATGACCTTGGACAGAACCAACATGGCAATTCCAAGAATAAAGACATTAGCCAGTTGCAATGCTATAATTGTAAGGAACTTGGACACTATGCATCAGACTGTCTTGAGCAGAAAAAGAAAAAGGATGCTAGAAACTCCAATGGAAATGATTCCAATGTGGCTCAGAAAGGACATGTGAACCACATCGACATGTATGGAACCCTTGAAGAATTAGATGATGAGGATGGCAGGAATTAGTTAACCCAGTTGAGTCAAATAAGGATTCCTTGTTTGGATGTCAATTATTGAATCCATAGTCAATTGAACCATCAATGAAACCCCACAAAATTTCCTTTTAAGGGTGGTAGCACCCAAGTTATTATAAAACCCAACCTATTCTTCCTAGCCTTCTCGAATCTCGGGACGAGATTCCTTTTAAGGGTGGTAGTCTATCACATCCCAAAATTTTGCAAATTTTGAAATGTGGAAAAAACTTAAACAAAATGAAAAACTAAGTCTTGGAAATTCCGAGGGAACAAAAACTTTTTGACTATTTAATATAACACCTTCAAAACAAAAATTAAATAAAACAATTTTGTTTGTGAAGTTGTATGCATGTTCAAAACCTCAAAATTCATGAAGCATGCATTGTTTCATTTTAAAACTAAGAGAAATAACTTTCTTCTCAAAATTGAATTAACGACTTAACAACATGAGAATTTGGATATATTCCAAATTTAAAACATACAAAATAATTCCAAGTGAGCTAAAAAGATAAAGGGCAAAATTATAAAGCCATAGAAATTAATTTGACTCTATTTGAAGCTTCAGATAAAATGATATGAAATTTATAAAAATATAGGAAGAAAAATAAAGTCAAGTTAAGGCAATGACTAAAATAAAATAAAAATATTCTTAAATGAGTGATTATGGTAAAGAATAAAATTATAAAGCTAAAGAAATTAGTTTGAACTTTTTGGAGTCCTAAGTCAAAATATATGGTTTTTATAAGAAAAGGGAATAGAAAAAAATAAAACTGGGCATACGTACCTTGTTTAAAAAAAAAATGAATTATACTTTATTAAAAAAATATTCCAAATACTCTAATTTGAGTAAACTGAAAATTATATTTTATAAAAAAATTTGATACAAATTTAAATCAATTTAGAAGTTATAACAATTAATATAAAAGAAAACGTTTATTTAGAAAGAAAATAGAGAGAAGACCACAAAGGCCACGATCCACTCTCCTTGTAAATAGCCCACCACGACACCTCTCCCTGGCCCTCAACACATCGTCGCCTTCGACCTCCTGCCAGAGAAGAACCAACTACGCGTCCGTTACCAGTCCATTGATTCTCGACTTAAATTAGCACTAACACGATCTTAATTACTCAATCCATCGGTGCTCTCTTAATCCCCTTTGGGCGCTCTTCATTCCCCCTCAACAAGCACCACCCAAGAGTCACTATGCTGCTCGAATTCGAGCTTTTCGTCTCGTGGTGTCAGACGAACTCCGGCGTCGATTCCACCTTATCGGAGTGCCGCCTAGCTGTGCTGACGACCATCTCACGCTAGAGACCCTACTCCAGATTGGTTGGTTTGCTCCCTTTTGATTTTATTTAGATACGACTTTCCAGTTCGTATGTGCAATCTCGTTCTAGATAGTAAGTTCTATCAAAAGTTAATCGATTTTGTAAATCAGGAGGAGTACCATGACCGCATCAAGATCAATATGCTTCTAGTGTAGGTAGTCTAATTGGTGCTAGTACGCTGCAGCTTTGCTAGCCACTTGCAAGTACACTTGATTCAGTATTGTAGTTAAGTTTATGGCAAACTTGTTTCTTTTCATATACCAGTTAATTTATACAATCTTAAGATTTGTAGACGGCTAAATCCAGGTGACGTGTCCAGATTTATTTTAGTTGATGTTACTCGTATTGCCTGCTTACGTATTTAGGTTGAAGCCTGCTAACTAAAAACTACAGAAAACAACTATACGAGAACGACTCTGCCTTTCCTATCTAGCTCCGAAGGTTTCTCCGACTAATTATGAATCCATTTATTTAGGTTTGTCAAATTTCTGGTCTGACATATAGATAACCATAGGAAACCATGCCGCTGAGTGATTCATGATGTATTTAGTTGAAAATTGAACACTCTGACCAATGAGACCAGAACCAAAATTTATTTCATATAGTACTATTTTCTTGTGAGTTGTGTCGTTTTTAGTGCTGCAAAATGTTTTTTGAATGATCTTTTAATATGTTGCATATTTCTTCATGCGTATATCAAATAATAAGAAAGTAATTTTGGTGACCATGAAACAATTAGAGTATATTTGCCTAATACTTTTGCATTCGTTCATGCATTTGCATTATTTTATGTATTGCTAGTAGTATTGCTAGTGTGCTCATTTTTGAATGTTTGTATTCTAGATTGTACGGAGTGTAACGTTTTCTATTGCGAAGACTGTGACTCTACCGCCTACTATTAAGGCAAGTGACCCTATCATCCATGTCCTACTATTTTCATTACATTTAGTGGATTTTTGTAGTATGCATGACAGGACTACTATATTTCTATGCTATGCTATATCCTATTAGGATATCCTTATATCTTCCTTAGTGAAAACATTGTAGTTGTAGTATGCTTAGCCCTGCTATATATTTGGGATGGGATACATGATATGATTATATAAAGTGTTGAAAAAATATATGTTTTATATAATAAAACAAGTACTCAATGAACCACCTGGGTGGAAAGAGGATACTCAATTTTGGACAAGGTGGCAACAAAGGGAACCATGTTTATATGGCTATCTTTTTGTATGTGCACTAGAAGAAAACCACCCAGGGACATAGAGATTGAACATGTTTCTCGTACATTGGCTTCCATGTACACCCACATGCTAAATGGGCTCTGGCTTAGTCAACTACATAGTGGAAGACCCTTTCATTGGCATCTTCAGGTTAACTAGAATTGTGTATTGGAAATATATCCTTACATTGGTGCCTGGTAGACAAGCTAGCATTGTGTATTGGGAGGACTTTTATGGAAAGACTTTGTCACATTCTCGATCTGCCGGTACTCCATTTGGTGAGTACTTACCCAGCGGCCACTGGTGGCGTCAAGACGAGATTGTGTCATATGGGTAAAGTGTACAACTTCTGCAGAAGATCAAATTCTAAGTACTTAGCCGTTTCCCCGGTTACGAACAACTCTGAGCAACTAAGGCCTGAAGCTATGGAAGATCTTGACATTCCAATTTCTCAAAGTAAAACTTGATGGTGTCAACAAGGGATTAGAAGCACTTGGAGTTTCCAAGGAGTTCAGAATGATTTGACAAAAGATCAAAACTATTTTGAAAAGATAGGATAAAACTATATTGCTTTCTACAAAAGAGCCTAAACCCTACTTAGCCAAATATGCATGTAATGATAGGATCCACTTACTTCTACATAATAGTGAAACTTGCCAATACAATTCAAAAGTATTGACCCTTGTGGCTGCAACTTATTATGTTGCAGGTTTGTTTGATGTTAGTGAAGTGTGTTGATTAGGATTACAAGTCTACAACCAACATGATTGCCTGTGGCACTTTGAAGATGAAGGACTCCATGCTATAGTTATTTCTGCTGCATTGTAATGAGATAGCCAAATGAGCTATGTAAGATGTAATGAATTGTTTTATTCCTAGTTATAAAGTTGTATTATGACCTTTGTTTCTTGATATTACATCTTAACTGTGGATGCTAGCTATTGATCCAGGGACTAGCATTGTAAACACAGGGATCTCTACCTTATTAAAGGTTGGGACCTCTACAAAGAGCTTCCTGCATAGCCCTGGCGAGTTCGTCTAGCTAGTTGTTCTCCCTCAAGCTGAATTGGATCCCCTCTAAGGTGGGTGCCTCCATCTTGCCTCTGAGATTTGCAACTATCAGCCATTGTAGTTCTCCTCCTTGCTGATTATTAAGCTGTGCTCCGAAGAACTTGGGGTGTGGGTGCTCAAGAAGGATCGAGAGTTGGTCTAAATCGCGCTCGAAGATGAGCTGTCCTCTGTTGCCCAACTGGTAGAACTTGCTATACTTGACCTCCATCTATAATAATGTAGGATAAGTAAGTTAGTAGAGTGATCAAGTGTGTCAAATTTTATGTAGGATTGAAAGAATTTTTGAGGAATATGGTTTTTCTTTAAAGAATCTTAGTGATAAGAATGAGAATAGGTTTTCATAAATACTCACTTCTTTTGGTTTTGAAACTAAGTTTTTTGATTCAAGCGTCCATTCTAACTAGGGTCTCCTATGGTCAGGATGGCTCTGATACCAACTTGTCAACACCCGGATTTTTAATCCTAGATGCCTGTTATGCCATACATCGCAATCCTAGGATTACCATTTTTGCGAGACATAACAGATTGGTACCATAGTTCATCATCCATTACAAACCATAACAAAGGTATTACAAATAAAGGATCTCATGATCTAGTCTTAATACAATCAACATAGCAGAATAAATAATAAGAGTAGTGTGGTCGAGGCTCCATCTTTAGGGTCAAAGGCAATGCTGACGATGGGAGATGATCCTAGTTGTCACAAACTTCCTGCTGTCCATCATCCTGGCAGTCCTCCTCATAGTCTGGCCGTTGGAATAGCCAGGGACAAATCCATGAGTACTCTTTAAGTACTTGCAAATTATCACTAACAAGTAAGTAGTTCGAGTAGGAATCCTAAGCTCTAAGTTTATTTGCAAAAAGCCAGGTTTATCTCTAACTGAGTTTAGAAGTAAATAAAACTAGTTTAATTTTTTACAATACCTAAGTGGGAACTTAGTTTTCATATTCACAACCCTGTTGTGGTAAAATCAAAGTCATAGTTCATTTCACAAGTCATTTTGAAAACATCTGACGACGGAACAGTATGGCCACTGCAACGTCCATAACCCCGGACGCGGCTATTCGAATAGTTTGACACTCTGCAGAGATTGTACACTTTCACCACAACATTCAATACATCCGTCAGGAACAATCCTGAATCATCATACTTAGTATGCGGATAATCAATCCTAATCTTTCAATTACACACCCTAGTATAGGCACCTCCCCTATGAGTTTGGCCTCCCAACCATGACCATCTGTCATCTTGGGAACTGCACAGGTGGACATTCATCATGAGGTAGCCTCAGCTCAAACCTCTTCCACAAGGGAACCCATACTAAGACATATAAACTTTCAGTTAAGCCCTACCCAATTCGGGTATTGTGGTTGTACGGTAAAATTGGAATGGTATCGCATCCGAACCCAACCATCAGTTTTTATAAAGGTTCAAGGCTCATGCCTCAACATTTTCATCATCAAATCATCTTGTGTTCATAACACATGTCAAAGCATTTCAATATAATGAATCTTCATTCCAAGGTTTTCATAATCATTTTCACCAAGTATTACCCTCTAAAGTGATCAACTTTTATTCTTAGAACTAGCCACTAACATTAACGGTAAACACTAATGAGGGGTGCTAATCAAGTGTGACTATCCAAATCTACTCTCATGCCTTAGTATGACATATAGTTCTAACTACTTAGGCCTAGTTTTATGCTCTCTATGCTACCTATACTATCCTTACAAAACTCACAAAATACCAACTAAAAGTAATAAAGAACTTTGATAAAGAAATAAAAGAATAAAGGCTGCAAGGAAAACTGGGATTTGGTATAATCAAGGTTGCATAACCAAAGCATGCCTAATGCATTACATAGGTTATCTTGTAAGGTTAGGCTTGCAAGTAGGACTTGCATGGTTTAGCTTAGCTTGCATAAGTAACATGCAAGTGGTAGCTTGCCTTGGCTGGTGCAGTGGTTGAAGTTTTCTTCTTCTTTTTCTTCGTAGTACTCCTCCTCCTTGTAGTCTTGGTTGGTACTAGTGTCTATAAATAAATACGAGGTACACAATCACCAAACAATACTTAAGTACTTCTATTTAGCACACAAAGTTTCACACTAGATGATCTAGCATCATCACAATCATCACATGAAATAAAGACCTAGTCTTAATTATTTTATTTTAGAAAAGTAATTTCTACTCATTGAAGACTACTTAAGATTTAATATTCTCCAATTAAAATATGGGATCATGTTGACACATGTCATCACCACATATTCTAATACTTGGGAATGTGATTTAAAGTGGTGGTCACATTTTATCAAGTTTAAAATGATTATTTTATATAATTAAAGTGACTAGAAATGCCTATGGAGCATTCTTTTAATACTAGTCCAAGATCATTGCATGTAAACCTAAATATTTTTACATATTCAGATAGATCTTGTCAAATATGAGTTGGAATCAACTCAAAAGCATTTATAGTTGATTTTTGAAAAATGTTTGAATGTGTAAAAGTCTCTTTCTTGTTATTTTTACTATAGGTGATGTATAATTTCAAATGGTTTCAATCCAATGGACTTGGATTGATAATTTGAATACCTTTGTAACAACTTTTGTTTCATGCAATTTGTTTCAGTAAAACTCTTTGAATTGATTTTTGAATTTACTGACTGAAGTCGAGTTTAACTAAATTGGAAAATATCTATTTGAACTGCTGGGCTACGCGCGGGAAAGGAAATGTTCCAGCCCAACTGCACAGCACACGCAGCAGGCTGCTGACAGGAGGGTCCAGGCATCAGGGGCTCAGTCTAAACGAAGCGGTATGTTTCAATCTGGGCCCTACGATTAGAACAAGATCTACGGCTGGGGTACGTCGTCTCCGTCAAACAGCTTCGACAAGAACGAACCCTAACGGCGATGGTGGGGGTACGCGGTGGCTTACCAGGTCTCCAGCTAGGGTCAGCGATGGGGGCGAATGATGTTGTCGACGACGGCGGTTCGAACGGTGGTCGGAGCTTCTCCTGGGGTGGCTCCAATCAACGGCTCCGCCCCTCCTCTGCAGCGGCGGATTCCAGTGAAATTCTGGTGGCCTGGTGCTCGCCTTGCTCCGGGGAAGGGTCAGGGGTGGTTCTGAGAGAGAGAGGGGAGCGAGATGGTGTGGAGAATGAGGTACGGGGTGGCCTCTATTTATACACCGGCAAGAGGGGCAGTGCGGCACGGGCATGCTCCTCCGGCGACGTCAGTACATCGAGCTAACATCATGGAGAAGGGCGTAGGATGGTGCGGTCTCTCCTGGTGGTCGTCGCTGGCTTAATGGCGCGACACGGGGTGGTCGTGAATGGTCGGAACGGGTCGACGCTCTGCGCGGCCCCGACGATGTTTTCGACGATGTACAGGGGTTCGTGTCGCGCGGCGACGAATGGTCGTGTCTGGGAGGCAGATAGGGTCATGACGAGTGTAGTTAAGCACGGCGAGGGCGAGGCGCGGCGTGTGCGTGCGTGTCGGCTGCGGCGCTCTGACACACTCTCGGCATGTCAGAGAGAAAATGTGCGCGGCTGTTCTCGGTTGTCCAAGACTTGGATGCGCTTGAGGGTTGGACATGGGGTGGCGATGGATGGTGGCCTGCCTCCTAGACATAATGGACGGGCGCGACGCTTCTTCCCGCGTGTTGTCCACGGTCGGCCGACAATGGTGGCTTCGGGTGGCATGGCACTAGTGCAACCAGTGAAGAGGTAGTGACTTCAATGCAATGGTGGTCACTTGGGGAGACAAGGGCTAGTAGTGGAGACAAGTAGAGGACAAGGCATTGATCAAGAACAGTAGAAGTTAGGAAGTTTGTTCCATCCTCACTAATTGTTTGATGAAATGGCCGCATAAAATTTAGTTTTGAATTTTTGGATGAATTATGGTGAGTGCTCTAGACATAAGCTTGACAGTCTCTGGTTGCTTGGGTTTGGCAAGGTGAAGTGGTTTGGTTGGTTTTTGAGAAATGGTGATCTTAGTACCTATTAAGGATTCAATTTTGAATTGTCCTTTAAGAAGATTTGGAATTGTTTCTGTTGGTTTGAAGTGGGCTTGCGTTCACTTTTACTTGGTCTAGCAAGGGGTGATAAGAATTGGATTGGTTTCTATTAGAAATCTTTGACTAGGAACACCCAAAGTGGTCTAGTGAACAAGTTTGGCCAAAATGACCATTTGCTCATATGTCTTATTTTTTTATTTTCTCTTTATTTGATTCTGTTTGGAAATGATCTAGATGATATTGAAACCAATCCTTAGCATTCATAGCAATCAAACATGGGATTGCAAGCATTCATGCATTAGTCACACACACATGCATTCATATTAATTTTAATATTAAAAGTTTTTGTTAATCCTAAACTTGGGTGATTAGAACTTGATAATCTTGATTAATATTTTTGGGATGTTACAGCTACATGGATCCATTTTAGCTTGTTTTTCTAGTAGAACACGAATTTCTATTGTGCAAAAGTGGTTTCAAAAATTTGATTCGACTTTGTTTTGGTCAAAGACCACTATGGGATTGAGTTTTGCCATGTAAGTTGACTTTGAACAAAATAAATGTATACTTGTTTTTTTATAGAAGCGTACTCTCATGCATTCTCAATATGGCCCAATCAAGTGAGCACACATGAAGACCTTCTGGGCCTCGTTTTGTAGGAGAGGTTTAGTCTTTTATAATTTGTGTTGAATTGACTTAATGCTTTTGCTGCTAAAAAATCGTGAGGTACTGTGGTGAAGTTTCTGAATTTTATATGTGATAACAACACTGCCGCTGGGTGTAGCATTCCTGGTTTACAAAATAACATTTTTTAGGAGAGGGTTGCATAGAAGAGGATTGGATGATGGAAGTGTTTTCACCCAAAACACTAGTGATAAAAGACTCAATTTTTATAGTAGCATATGAACAAAAACATTTCAGAGACAACATGCAACAATCCCTAGCTTCCAAAAGATGAGAACTTTTTCACATAATTCTATTAGCTACTTAACAAAAATATACACTAATAACACATACTAGTTATATCCAGCAATTAGGCGGGTATTCTATCTCAATCAATAAAACATCAATTCAACACTTATTCCTACAACTATCAATTGAGGATAAGCAACAAACAATGCACATAGAACTGAGGATATTTGAGAGACCGAGCCATCACATCAAACATGAAGTGCAAACATAATTCAGCTAACTACTACAACACATCAAGCTATTTTGAGAAGACGTCTAGTGTAGTCAATATCTGAGATCCCGCTCTTGTATCATGCCCTTCTAGCAACATTGAAGCAAACCTCATCCTAAAACAAGATCATAAGTAGATTGTTAAAATAAAATCAAAGACATTAAACATCAAATTAAGATACTTGTTTGCGAAGAAGTATATATATATAGATTGGTGTATGCTAGACTGATGAACAATTCACTACCAGTTTCTATAATTTTAGGAGCCAAATCAAATAAGAATACTTGTGTACTTCGGAGCAAACTGAACTCAATCGTTAGCTTACAACTCCAGATCAAAAAATGGTACTTAGATAAAGAAGTAAAAATTTGATACATACATACATAAAGGTAGACATCCTTTACACCCTTGTAATTTTCCTTAACAACAAAAAATATATACTCAGATAGAATATATCAGTTCACTAACCACAAAAAGTGAGCGGGAAATACATTTGAAATCATCAATTTTCAGGTGACAACCAAGTAGTAAGATATGAGAGCATTAAAAAGTAGATACAGAGAGGCATCATTCTCACAACATATACAAACACAGATTGCATTGTCTTGTTTATAGAAGTAAAAAGAAGTTAATCAACAAGAAAGACATCTACAACACCATCAAGCCGACACCATCATAGATAGATAAAAGTGTGCAACAATCAACTAAGAACCTTGTCACAGTGGCTTAAGTTTTGTCCCAAACCCCTCTAAATATAGCCTTTCAGAGAGCTTTAACTGGGAACAAATGGACAAGGTGGCTACATTAGTGCATAGGCTAATGGGTGTAGAACTTTCAGCTCAACCAGATGTTTTCGTTTGGAGTTTAGCTGCTTCAGGCTCTTTTTTCGTTCAAATCTATGTATCTAGATTACATGGATGGTCACTCAGTTTTCATTCGTAAGTATATTTTGAAGCTTAAGATACCACTAAAATTAGGATATTTATGTGGTTCTTGTATCGCAAAGTTTTACTTACGAAAGATAATCTGGCTAAAAGAAACTGGCAAGGTAATAAAAAATGTTGCTTTTGTGATTAAGAAGAAACAATTCAACATTTATTCATCTCATGCCCCTTTGCAAAGATATTATGGCGCATAGTTCACATGGTTTTTAATATTACCCCCCGAATAGTATCATGAATATTTTTGGTAATTGGTTAATAGGAGTTGACAAGAAATTTAAAGCACAAATTTGAGTGGGAGTTTGCACTTTGGGCATTATGAAATGTGTAGAATGATTATATATTTAACAATGCAATTTTTTTTCATTTATGCAGGTTATTTCTATGACAATTCATTGCATACGTATGTGGTCTTTCCTACTGCCTATGCAGCAGCGACAGGCTATGGATTTTGGGTGCAACCAACTGGATATGGTTGTACGAGATTTGTACATTCAATTCAGCTGGCGTTTTGATCGATCGTTATCATGTTGAGGGAACACCTTATCAGGATTTCCATTTTATTTAGATGGTTGATACATGTGCTGACCCTGTGTGACCCATGAAGTATCCTATGTAAGACTCGAATTCTAATAAAGTAATAAAGATGTCACATGCATCAGTCGATGCAGAGACCGGGGCTATATCTCCATTTCTAAAAATCAACTAAGAACCTAACACGTACACAAGAAGGAATATCTCATCTGCATGCTATGTTCACAGAGGAAGTAGCAGCGGTAAAATTAGTCAACTAAGATGTCCTTTTTTTGTCGTTTAATGATCTGGTTTCTGTGGCACCCCTGGATTTACGGTCCGAGAATACCCGTTATGCCTGCAATTCACGTTCCCATGATCAGTGAGCCATGAACATAACCGAAAAGTATCATTACAACATCCATAATTCACGAATACAAGTACTTACATTTATGCCATTATGGCGATACAACATTAATAGCGGAAGTCTTCAAGAGCAGAGCCCATGTCATGCCTTAACCTATAGGCGACTGACTGGGAAGACGGCCTAGCTCGCATAGATGTCAGCAGCTCCTTCGTTTCTCTCGATTATCTAAAAAATCTGGCCAAGTAGAAGTCAGGGACAATGCCGGCGAGTACTTTGAATGTACTCGCAAACCACCTTAAGAGAACAATGATAAGGGATATGCAATATGGATGAGGTAGGATGGATCCATGAGAGGTTCTTTTATAAACTAGTTTCTCTTGTAGATATAAACTTTTGTAAAACATTTTGGAAACCTCTTTGAAAAGTTTTAGTAAAACACTAGGATTGGGTCACCCATTGGTTTTTCCTTCCGGTCATCTCATGACCAAACTCCTTCCTCCTTTTCCCGACCATCTCATGGTCAAATCATTTCTAAGCCATTGCTTTTACGAAGTCCTTTTTGAAAACAAAAACATCACCAGCCATACAACCGCCAGCACAACCGTCCATGACCGAGGACTCAGATATTCGAATAGATTTACACTTTACAGAGGTTGTACACTGTACCCACACCATTTGATTACCCGTCCCTGATATATACACCGATCGTGGGTCGAATAACCGGCCAAGGCCTTCCGGATGCCCTCTTTGATACAAGTGCCTACCCTATGAAGTTAATCCCCTCAACACCGGGACGCCCTATATAGTTAACCAAGCCAACCGGAGCACATTTTGCACCTCAACTGGTGTGCGCTTTCAATGAGGGGCTTATAGTATCGCGTGGAGGCCCACATACCCTTCATTCCTCCTCCCGATCGATGCCCCGCATGGACCGTTGGATAGAGAAGGCCCACCCTCCGGGGATTGTTTGCCCCTGTAGTAGTGTGAGGTACCTATACCATGTTAGACAAACTTCCAGCCCAGCCCCGTCCCATTCCAGAGTAATGTGGTTGCATAGGTTAATTGTTCCAGCATAGTAAACTATACAGCCGAGCATGTTTTCGTAAACATTTTTCCTCCATCCTTTGTCGGACCATTTTGTAAACCAAAACCTTTCTCATTTTCAACACCACTTGGTAGGCCAAGCCTCACCAAGGTTTTCTCGTAAAACTCTTTTTTTGTAAGCCTTTTTCCGGGTTCTTCCCATCCCATAGATTTTGTTTTGGCTAAAGCGGGGTTTCCAAAAGGAGCATGGTGTTATACACCAGCTATCATACCAGGGGCAGGTAGGTATTATAAAAGTGGGTTGTACCTAATGGTACTAAGGGGTAATGGTTTGGAAGAGCCAAACATTTCCCCACATAATGTAATATAGTAAAACAATGCAATTTTCATAAATGGGTAGATAAAACATGCATAGATAAAATAATAGGACAAGTCGTATGAGCAAGAAGGCGGCTTTTCTATGACCAGCAAGACATCCCATGATTTCTTTAGAATACCTTTCGGTAGGGTGCTGGATTATTGGGTTGATTAGATCAGTATAAGATGTGGAGACATGGGAAGATGATCCCTTCGGATTTGAGGCCTAGGAAATATCTAAGAGAGGGGTTTTTGAGCAAGGACAAGTTCTGTATGATACAATTGGATAAAAATGATACCATCAGATGGATATTTATAATATGAATCTAACAAAAGTGGTTTCACTATTTTATCAATTTCCATATTTATTGTGGTTTTTATAGCGAATAAAACTCTAGTTTTAGGAAATAATTCACCAGAGTTGTTCTGGGGTTCCAAAAATTATTTACTTGGGTGATTGGATAGTATTTTATGGACTGATTCAAGAGGAGTTGGAATCACCTCAAGACAATTACCAGAATACCCTTGAGAAATTCCCAAAGACAATAATAGATGGGATTTATCTTTTTCATCATATTTAAACTACAGAATATTTTGATGTGATTCCAAGGACACATGTTAGGTATTTAGATTACCTTTCTATAGAAATTGGAATCACCCTTTCTTGGTTTAATAGAACTCAAATGGTGAATTTATTCATGAACAAACCATGCACAGAAATGTTTAATTCACCATAATTCAATAAAATCTCTATAAATCTTGGGCTCCTGGGTTTTGGTACTTATTATTATAGTGGTTTACTAGGAGTTGGAATTAGGTCAAAACCTCATTTGGTTTGACCTAGAGAAATTTCTATATTCAGAAATGACCGGTCTTTATTATTTTTACTATAGGTAATCTAGGAAGAAATTTTATGTGGGGCTAGTGTAAAAATCGTGGTATGGTTAATACATTTCAGTACCAATTGGTTTCATGCCATTTGGAAATATCAAACTCTCTGAATTCAATTTTTAGTAATCTAGACACATATTGGGATTTTAATTTTTAATATAATCCTGAAAATTATTAGGGCAAGGTACTTGATCTGCAGGTTAGGGAAGACATTTGTATATATAGAGAAAAATAGATCTGGGCCAAATCTGTAGTTTTCCATTTTTATTTTTAATTAAACCTATGGGTAAAATCTGGACATGATGATTTAATAAAAAGAAAAGGGTAGGGAGAGCCTTGCGGGCTAGATCTGGGGGATGCTGGGCCGCTGCCAGCAGATCTGGCCCAGTACCGGCTGTGCCCTACGTGGCGAGTAAGTGGCTGCTATCCTGGCTGGGCCAGACCGTTAGCAGGTCCAGGACGAAGGGGTATGGGGCGAGGCGGTCCGTCGGATCGAGGAGGATCAGACGGCGCAGGACCGTCTTCAACCTCGCACCGCCGCCAGCAGGTGGAAACCCTAGCAGAGGGTGGGGACGCGTGGGGAGCTCACCTTGGGGCCTCGCTGGCAACTGAGGGGTGGTGGAGGCAACGCGGCGTGTCAAGGGCAGTCTGGCAAGGGGCGACACAGTCTGGTTCAACGCCTGGAGGTAATTCACGTGCCTGCGCCCACTGTGGTGCTCGGGAGCTCCTCGAGGAGGTGTCCTGATGTGGTCCTGGGTCAAACAGAAGGCAGGGTTAGCAGCAGGGAGAGGAGGGGAGCATGCTAGGATGAAATCCAGGGGAAGAGGAGCTCGGGAGAGGATGGCTTGCTCGGATTTGTGGCAATGGCCGAGATGGATATATCTTCCTCTCTACGAGCATGCAGGGCTAGGGAGGAGCAAGGGAGCTTGGGGATGGTAGATCATGGGTAGAGGGTGGCCTGGAGGTCACATGAAAGTGGAGAGGAGAAAAGGGGAGGGCACCTCGAGCTTGAGCTTAAAAAAATGGCCGAAACCCTCTCTCTCTCTCTCTCTCTCTCGGGCAGGGCAGAGCAAGAAAGAGGATGGGGGAGCTCGGGGAGGTGAGTGAGGAGGGCATGAGGCAAATGAGCAGTAGAGTGGGTTGCTGGAGTGGATTTTTCCTTATAAACCGAAGAGGATGGGTGTAGGGTGGTCATGGTCCATGGGAGAGTTTGAGGAGGGAGCTGGCCTTCCATTGGGCATCAGGGGTGGTGGAGAGGAGAGTGGGGCCAGGTACATGACCAGAGAGTGGAGAGGAGGGTTGGTGGCTGGTGGTGTTGGTTTGCTTAAGATTTTGAATTAAATCAATTCTTGCTCTTATTTATGGTTATGAAGGAAATTTGGAAATTTGCATTGGGGAATGTGGGAAAATGGTACTGGTAGATAGATGATGCCAAATAATCACTTCAAGATTTATTTGGGATTTTGCTAATGATTATAACCCCACTTAGATGCATTTATTCAGAAAGGGCAGAAGTAGATTTTAGAAGCTCATGTGATAGTTTTACCTTGGACAAGGTTGGTTTTTGATGTGATATGGTCCAAAATACCATATTTCACATTGGAGGAGTTTATTGAAATTTATTAAGGTAGAAAAGTATTTTTAAGGAATTATTTCTTGTTTCTGCCATTTAAGAAAAGGGGCAAAAAGAAATAATAAAGAATCTAAATATTTATTTTTGAGTTGGAAGGATGGGATATGATATATAGGCATCAAATGTGCCTTGAGTTGCCAAGGTGATTTGGAGAAAAAAAACTTGCCTTTATAGACAGAGGTTTTAGGGTTTTGCTAGAAAAAGAATTTAAATAGTTTTAGGCTCCAAATAATTATGGAAATTATTTGGCCAAGGATTATATCCAGAGTAGATGATGTAAACTTGAATCATACATCATTGTCCACTTGAGTTTTTAAGGATATTGGTGAAATGGGAACAAACTAGATTTTAGGGAATCTAGGGTTTTGTTGTTTTCATGCCACCTAAACATGGTTAGATTAGTGAGCTCAGAGCTCACCTTGATATAAGGGGTATATGGATGGATATAAAAAGTTATGTAGATGATCATGGAAGCAAGAGTTGAGCTTGGTTGGATTTGAGGTGGTATAGGGGTGATGGCAAACTTTGTTGAAAATAAGGCTGCCATAATAGAGTGGTCATGATGCCTCCTAAATCATGGGGGTTTAAGAAGCACAAAGCTCCAATAGAAACAAGTGAAGTATGGATTCATATACCATGGTTAGTAGATCATAACCATGCAAAGAGTTGGTCAAGGGGAGGTCGCATATAGATGTGAGCTTCTGCCAAAGTAGGCAAGATGATAAGATTTGCAGAAAAGGTTATTACCTTGACTACAAAACCATCATGGATGAGTGGGATCCAGAATTGTTTATCCAAGTGCAAGAGTGGTATTTGGTAGTACTCATGATTTACTACAAGTTGGTTCATATACATTCTCAAGAATTCCCATAGGTTGGAAAAGGTAGAGCTCCAAAGATTGCATCTAGATAAGAAATCCAAACTTAGCCATTTTGGCAGATTTAGGGGTTTAGACTAGAGTGCAAGTGTAGATGATTTTGAGAGGATGGAATGTTCCAAACTCATGATAAAGGAGATGATCTTGAAGTTCTAACTAATTATATAGGATCCATTCTTGGATTTGGTCTTCACTGAGTTGGAACTATTAGAAGGGATTATCCCTAGATTGATCTGATTAGGAGGGGAGTTGATCACCTTAGTGGCTTAGGATAGATCCAGATTTGGATGATTGGTTGGAGAATGAGGATCACAAGCATAGATTGGGTCCTAAGGTATGAGCTACTAGATTAGATCACTCTAGTTCCTAAGCAAACAAGGCAATCAACAGATCAAGGCAATTCATCAGACAATAGATCAAGGCAATTCATCTTATCACTTATCCAACTATTACTAGGGTTACCATCAAGCCTATCTTGAGGTAAGTATGGGTATTTTGAATTGGTTATTCTGTGAATTAAGATAAGTACCATCTTGGTATCTCTACCAAGATTGGAAAGAAAAGGTTTTTGGAAATCTAGGGATATGAATAGTTGGGAGTTCTGTCTTGAAAACATAAGGAGATTATAATTAGGTCTCCATAGTTTTGTTAATAGACTAGTAGAGTATTTTTTTGTGTCAAGCTTGTCTTGGCTCAGGTTTTGAAATGCCAGAATATTTGAGAATATGAAAGATGAGTCAAGACATTTCTTTTGTAAAATAGCTTTTGTAAACTAGTGTTGTGTTAAGGAGTACCTCACCTAATACACAATCAGTTGCATACACTCAAGCAAACAAGTAAGCAGACATTGCAATGCTTAGCAAGATTTTTTTTGTTCCCCCTAATTTTTGCCTTCTGGAAAGCAAATCAGGGTTGCTGAAATGGGGATGTTACAGACCTTTCCCCTTAAAATAATCTTGTCCCGAGATTAGGGAGGAGTAGGGTTGGGGGATAACATCCGCTTAACAATTTCAGTAGCGGAAATACAAGATGCTAACAGGTTTCCAACGGACAAGCGGGGTCAGAGATGAGTGGCTTCTGATTGAGCTGTTTAGATTAGGCAAGTGGAAAAGACGCAGTCTTTTCCCCTTAGGATGATTCCAGGTAGGTTTAGCATGGACATGGTACTTGCTTCTTGAGGCGAGACAACGAGTTGAGCCCTCTACAATACTTTACCGCTGGAGTCAGCTTCTCTGCCTTCTTGGTCTTGAAACGTCGGAAGTGATGGCTGGGCTGTCAACTCTGCGAATGGAGAACTTTCCTGAAGTATCTTCTGATTCTAGTGAAATGCCGATTTCTAATCTTCTTGCAGGGTTGATGATTTGGATTTTGCAGGGGTGGTCATCACTTAACGATAACTAGTGTTCGACTCCAGGGTTCTATCGGGTTTTTATGCAGGAAATACGCAGTCTTTCCCATTAGAGCGATACTAGGGTTTTTTGGGGGAGTCACCGACTTCATTGGTTGGAGTCGTATGATGATGCTGGGGATGGTGCTGCACCTTTAGTCCGTAGGTGGTTATCTTCTATCGACCTTGTATAAGCCGCTTCATGAGAGACGTCGATACCACTTCTTGAAGTAGGAGGTATACCGGAAGGGGAATCTACTAGCTTCCGAATAGTAAGTTCTGAGCTAGTTAGGGGTCCGATGGGTTGAAGGATGTTGTTGAAGGTTATGGTGTAGGAATGCGGTCCTTTGTAAGGAGGTCGTTCCGGGTTTGGTCTGATGCAACATCATGGGTAAAACATGCAGAAGGGGACCTTGGACTAGCATACTAGCAAGCTGAGTTCTTGCATATTGACACCGTCCTTGGGTTGGGTATCAACTTTGGTTACTGTAGTTCCTCGGGGTTAGCAGAGTCAGAGGTCTTCTAAGAGAGTGGTTAGCGGAGATAGAAGAGAAAGAACTTTGTGAGGTCTTCAGAGAACTTGATGCTTTGGGTTCCTTGGAGAGTAGTATTGACGACACCGGGTAGTATTTTCACCTTAATTCCGAGCGTCTCGGGGGTTGTGAGGATTGAGCAGTCTTCTGAAGATTGTTGATGAAGTCTGGTTTTCTGTTCTTTTGACGACTCCTAAGGTGGTGGTTGGGGTAGATTTTTGGATTCGAGATCTTCCTGTATTTGAGTGGAAAGACGTAGTCTTTCCTCCTTAGGGCTTTACTTGAGGTCGTCTAGGTTGGGGTCGATCCTTTTGTCTTGGGGCATTGGCGTGACACTGGATTTGTGGTCTTCGAGTGACACCTTATTGCGACTACCTTCCTATGGTGGTTACCTAATGAAGCCGTATGGGTTATCTTGGGTTAGTTTTAGCGGTTAGTGACGCTTCTTATTATTTCTTAGTCGAGGTGGAGGCATTTTGGCTTCAGATGGGTTGTCTTCAATTGAACTCTTTGTGTCGCTTTGGTTTGATGATGGAGTAGACTCGTTGCCTTTGGGACTTCTTATCTTCTGGCTTCTTGGGGCATTTGTGTTATTGCGAGGACTTCTTGTTGATTCGGAAAAAGGGATGAATAGGTTCGTTGCTCCATTGGGGGTGATTAGAACTACGCATAGAGGAGGGGTTGTCGGGGAGCTCTTTATGTGGCCATCCTGCTGAGGAGAGGTTTTTAGCTATGGGGTTGCGAGGGTTAGCGCCGGGATACGCCAACAAGGTGAGCAAAACTTTAGGATCAGATGATCCTAGGAAGACAAACAACACATTCCAAGCATCATATAAGCACATAACAAGCAAACAAGGCATACCTTCGGTACTAAGGGGTGACTACGCGCCATAAGGGGAATCCTATATTAGGGATGCTAATCCTAGGTACGGACGTTACGAGGGTCTTGACTTCTATCTTGCCATCTATTGTTGTCGGTGGTGTACTTGATCAATTTGGGGGGGGGGGGGTGATGAAGGGCTCCGTTGGTAGGGCGATCTTGTAGTGTCTTTCGTCGTTGGTAGCTCCTTTGGTTTGCTTGTCTCGGTGTCTCTTCACTTCGGGATCTCCGTCTTCATAGTCTCCAAGTCAGACTTTGTTTTTGAAAACGGTCATTTGAAGATAGACAAGAGGTAGAGTAAGCCATTTGTCAAATAGTTTAAGTCAGAGAAGATGATATAAGAAATCTTTCGAAACGCTTTTGCAAAAAAGTTTTCTAAAACCGGTGTTTTCCAAAATATGGGTTGTCCTGTCTAACATCCATGCTAACTAAGGTCTCCTATAGTCAGGATGGCTCTGATACCAAGTATGTGGCACCCCTAGATTTACGGTTCGAAAATACCCGTTATGCCTGAAATTCATATTCCCATGATCAGTGAGCCATGAGCATAACCGACAAGTATCATTACAACATCCATAATTCACGAATACAAGTACTTACATTTATGCCATTATGGAAATACAACATCAATAGAGGAAGTCTTCAAGCGCCGAGCCCATGCCATGCCTTAACCTACAGGCGACTGACTAGGAAGACGGCCTAACTCGCATAGACGTCAGAAGCTCCTTCGTTTCTCTCGATTATCTAAAAAATCTGGCCAAGTAGATAGCCAGGGACAATGCCGGTGAGTACTTTGAATGTACTCGCAAACCACCTTAAGAGAACAATGATAAGGGATATGCAATATGGCTAAGGTAGGATGGGTCCACGAGAGGTTCTTTTATAAACTAGTTTCTCTTGTAGATATAGCATATCTCTATATCTTTGTTGAAATTTTTTTGTAAAACATTTTGGAAACCTCTTTGAAAAGTTTTAGTAGAACACTAGGATTGGGACGCCTGTTAGTTTTTACTTCCAGTCATCTCATGACCAAACTCCTTCCTCCTTTTCCCGACCATCTCATTGTCAAATCATTTCCAAGCCATTGCTTTTCCAAAGTCCTTTTTGAAAACAAAACCATCACCCGCCGTACAGCCGCCAGCACAACCGTCCATGACCGAGAACTCGGCCATTCGAATAGATTTACACTCTGCAGAGGTTGTACACTGAACCCACACCATCCGATTACCCGTCCATGATCTACACCGATCGTGGGTCGAATAACCGGTCAAGGCCTTCTGGATGCCCTCTCCGATACAAGTGCCTACCCTATGAAGTTAATCACCTCAACACCGGACGCCCTATATAGTTAACCAAGCCAACCGGAGCGCATTTTGCACCTCAACTGGTGTGCGCTTTCAATGAGGGGGTCATAGTATAGCGTGGATGGCCACAGACCCTTTGTTTCTCCTCCCGGACGATGCCACGCATGGACCGTTGGATAGAGAAGGCCCGCCCTACGGGGATCGTTTGCCCCTGTAGTAGTTGTTGGAGATATGCCCAAGAGGCAATAATAAAGAGGTTATTATCATATCTTCATGCTTATGATAAATGTTTACATACCATGCTAAAATTGTATTAATCGGAAACATTAATACTCGTGTGATTTGTAAACATGAAAGAGTCCCTAGTAAAGCCTCTTGTTAAACTAGCTTGTTTGTTAATATATGATCATGGTTTCCTGATCATGAACATTGAGATGTTATTAACAATAAGATCATATCATTAGGAGAATGGTGTGATGGACATACTCCTATAGATAAGCATAGCATAAAGATCAAGTCATTTCAATAGTTTGTTTGCTATAAGCTTTCTGATACATAGTAACCTAATTCCTTCGACCATGAGATCATGCTAATCACCATCACCGGATGGATTCTTTTATGACATCAAACACCACACCGTAACTGGGTGGCTATAAAGGTGGCATTGAGTACTCGGAAAGTATGTGTTGAGGCACATGGATCAAGAGTGGGATTTGTCCATCCATATGACAGATAGATATACTCTGGGCCCTCTCGGTGGAATGTCATCCACACTACTAGGAAAACGCTCGTTAGTGGAGCACGTGGAAAAGCCATCCGTGGCGCACTAGCCGTGCGCCACTAGGCTTGCGCTGCGGCTATCTCCTAGCCGTGGCGCACTGCCTGGTGCACCACGGTTGTGCCGAGATAGGCGTGGCGCACATGCCAGTGCGCCACGGATAGGTGTCCAGGTGCGCTACAAAACTTATCTTCTGTGGCGCATGTGGTAGTGCGCCACTAGCCTATGCAGGTGCGCTTTAGATACTGTGCGCCACAGAAGCTGTGCCATGTGCGCCACGGGTGTTTTTTTTAATTTTAGAGCCAGATGATATACAATACAGATTATATACAATATGACAGGCATATATACACACAGATATAAGATATACCATTATATATATAAATATACAATTCGCAAAACAAGATTGAAACAAATACATATAGATAAGTCCCATACATGAATACATAAGTTATACATTGTTTCGATCAAGTTACAAAGTAGTTGGTGACATGCGAATACATGTTTCTCGAACAAGTTAGAGCTCGGAAGCTCGCCTAGACATCTAAACTAGCTAGACACAAACGTGGGATAAACAACCAAAGAAGATAAGCATGATCACCGCGACGAAGGTGTAGGTCTTCATCCGGTTCCTCGTCCAAACTCCCACTAGATAGCGCGTGTATCTAGCTTCCGCCTCCGCCATAGTGTTGTACCCTTTGTAGCTATTGCCGCTAAAATGGTGCACCTGTCTCCGGCAGTCTTCCCAATCATTGTAGACTCCGGAACCCGTCCCTTGTACACGACGTACCACGTCATCTACAAGTTGACAATAATAATTAACCAGTGATTGAAAAAAACATGTATAATTAATGCCGCATATGAAGATACACTTATAGAAAGTACTCCTAAATCAAAAAGACCAAACTCAAAAAGCATGCCTCATATATAACTAGGTTGTTCGACACAGGAATATGCTACGATGGAAATGTCCGCCAAGTAGGATGCACAACACCTGGACCTGTGCATAGCACAAGGCGGACAATCCCATCGCAGCACATTCACATATATAGTGTTCCACGATATTTCAATCATCGGCATTATTCTCAAAAAAGACCAAAGTAACTCGAAAAGAATGCCTCATATATATACATAGGTCGTTGGACACATGAATATGCTACGATGGAACTGTGAGCTAAGTAGGATGCATAACACCTAGACTTGTGCATATCACAAGGCTCACAATCCCGTCGTAGCACATTCACATATATATTGTGCCAGGACATTTCAATCATTGGTATTATTCTCGAAAAATACCAAAGTAAATCAAAAAGAATGCCTCATATATATACATAGGTCGTTGGACACAGGAATATGCTACGACGGAACGGTGAGCCAAGTAGGATGCACAAGACCTGGACTTGTGCATATCACAACGCTCACAATCCTATCGTAGCACATTCACATATATAGTGTGCCACGACATTTCAATCATCGGCATTATTCTCGAAAAAAGAGGAAGAAAAAAAAGGACGAGAGTGAGCAAAGGACCAAAGAGTAAGCAAGAAAACCAAGCATTTATTGATATATAATAATAATAAGCAAAAGAAGTAAGCAATGATTCATAAACCTAGTAAGATAAGTAGTAGCATGTACACTTGTCCACACACACACAAAGGTCATCTATAGTTTGGAACTACAACTAGGCCAACATCAAGCCTTCTGGCTCGGCTTAGGGAACGGGAGGATGCCTTGTCTCGTCATGAACTTCCTATAGTCATCCTGCATCTCTAGGCGATCTTCTATGTCACGGTTATTTGGGATATTTCCTCCATAGAAGATCCCCCCAAAGTCATGACATCACGAAAGATGATTGCCCCAAACTGCTGCTGGATGCGATACATCTCTTGTCTAATATCTGAATCAGTGATCTTGGCCTTTGCTTCGGCCCACTGTTTGAGATGATCTGGCAGCGTAGAATTCTGCTGGTCTAGTAGGAACGCCCTCATGTGATGGAGTGCGTAGTAGGCTTCCTTCTTACTAATTTCCGGATGCTTCACGCAGGGGAACTCCGTTATGTGGTTGAAGACGTGCCTACTAAACTTGACCTTCGTACGCACGAAGGTGGTGCCTTCCGTCGAGGCATAGACAGTGAGAGCATCATCCAGAACTTCCTTGATCTTGTCATAGTTTTTCTTCTTTTCTAGACTCCCCGATAAGGAGATGAGGAGATGAGCGTGCAATGTTCATCTCTGCGCAAAAAATTCAAATGGGATGTGTTGGAAAAATAATGATGATAATCTAATAAAGCCAATCGACGGTGGCGAGTGAATAACGACTTACTCGGGAAAGTAAGGAACGAGAATGTATTCCTTTGTCTTGTTCGCCACGAATATTGTTTTTATGTACGAGGCCACGATACGTCGTTCAGTGGGGGAACCCAAGCATCCGTCACGCATGTAGTAGGGGTCCACTATAGCGATGCCCGATGTGTTCTCTCTAATGATCTGCATGGCCAGGCTGAGAGAAAACAGGCGGACCATGGTATAGTGCAGCGGGTATAGGTGAAACATATTGAATATGTCGTCGAATCGCAGGAAGAACAGATCCACAGGGGCATTGTCGATGAATCCCAAGCCTGGTGGCACCTTAACCATGAATTGCAGGTGCGAGGGATCTTTCTCCGCCAGAAGGCGTCTCTCTATCGTCAGCACACCGTCATGCACACTCTGCAGTTCCGAACTGGCGAGCCTCCGCAAATTCTTCGGTAGCATGGGCTCACCCGCCACATGAATCCTCCACATAATACCCTCGGGTCTTGGTGGCCTGTCCCAAAACCTGATCGGATTCGCAGTTCATGCCACCGGCTGGCTCGAGGTGCTAGATTTTCTTTTCCTGCCCTTTTTACCTTTTGGAGAGCGGGCATGCACCGCAATCTGAGCACCGGCCGCCCTATGTAGTGTGTCAGGGCTTAGAATAAAGGGCCGGTTGGTTGTATCAGCTGGCTCTGTAAAGGCGCAAGCTGGAGGCGTCTCCTGAGAACCAAATAGACGCTTGGTGATAGTGAGTTTCTCAGTGGGGCCACCAGCTAGGTCTTCGTTGCTAAACTGAGTGTTGAAGAAGTGATCATTCCAGTCTTTGTCGTCCTCGGCCAGATCCTGTGCCATGTGCATATCATCAACATGATCATCCGACCCACCGCGTGGAGGTGACGGCGAGGGCGGTAAGGGGGCCTTGCCACCGCTTGTTGCTGGCACGACATGCAGTGTTGTTGTCTGTAGCGTGATGGCCCCCGCCATCCCCAAATGGATCATGATCTTTGGCCATTGCAAGAATAAACGAAGAAACTTCTGAGGGTTGAATGGGAGGTTCCAAGTCGTCGCAGCCCCTTAGCACCCGACTAATTTTAACCCTGTGCACGCTATCTGGCATCAGCCTTGAGTGGAACATGCGCTGCAAGGGTTGAACGATGGTACCCTTGGCAACATCCCTCAGCTCGTTGTTCACGTAGCATAAGAGAGTGCAAGGAACATCCGTCTGCGGAAAACATGTACGGCGTTGTCAGAGATGCCATAAGAGTAATACATGGCGTGAAAGGCGGTAAAGCAATTTTTTTACTGTGATGGCGTCGAGATCGGATAATGTCGAGGCACCACATACGGCGACAGGCGTTCAAGAGACGGAGGGGCTGCTTGATGGCGTGGTGCTGGCCGCCGGTGTATTCTCCCTACCGGGTGCTTGGAGCTCCGGTTCCGCCGCGACGATGGCAGGGGGGGACACCAACATGTCCGGCGCCGCGGTGATGGCAGGGGGAGTCACTAAAACTTGCGGCGCCGTGGTGCTAGCGGGCGGAGTCACGAACACGTAGTTCACGTGATTCATCGGCGTCGCGTTGTTCGAGTGGCTGCTGACCATGCTTGGAATCGGGCACGGCCCTACTCGACCACCCGCACTCCAGTTCGCTATTGACTCCACCAAGGTAGGCAGGATGTACGTGAGGGAGATTGCCATGTTGTCTTGGACGATCTGCGGGATCCATGCCACTTGTTCCTTAAGTTCTTGAACCTCGCGTTTTTCCTCCTCGCTCCTTCCCGACGGTGCTAGACGCATCCTCGGTGGTGGACCAAAATGATCCACCCAATTCTTACCCCGAGGCCGGCCAGACGGCCAGCCGACGACGAATTCTTCATAACCGGCTCTATTTTCTTGGCCCAGTTCATCGCCCTGTTAAAAGGGTTATCCCACCGGGTGGCCGCCGTCGACCCCTAGGTTGTGCTCTTTGATTATTTCTCCCTGCGTCCTCTGTATGCCCCGGTCACTATACTTCTTCTCGATTAAACTTTTGTGCTTCTGTACCCAAGGATCGACCAGTTCTAAATGCTGTAGCGCGACGAGGTTTGCTCGATCAAAGTCTGCGCGTCGAAAATCGAAGTCTGCATGCAGTATGCGACGACCCTCTCGGTGACCAGATCCGTTGAGCTTGCCAAGGTGCCTGTTGACGGGAAGACCGACAGGGTTCTCGATGTCTAGATAATTCGTGCAGAAAGATATGCACTCTTCGGCCAGAAAGCCCTTGGCTATGCTTCCATCTGGACAAGACATGTTGTGAACGTATCATTTGATGTGTCCGTTCATCCTTTCGAACGCCATCATGCTACGGAGGAACATCGGCCCGAGTTGGACGATGTCCTCCACGACATGGACCAGCAGATGCACCATAATGTCAAAGAATGTGGGTGGGAAGTAGACCTCAATCTCGCATAGTATCACCACGATCTCCTCCTGTAGCCTCCCGAGCTGATTCACGCCAATCGACTTCCTAGAGATGACGTCGAAAAACTTGCAGAGGCCAAATAACGTTTCACGGACGTGCTCGTCCCTTATCCCTCTTAGTGCAACCCGAAGTACCTGCATCATTAGCACGACACAGTCGTGAGACTTCATGCCACTGAACCTCTGCTTCGCCTCGTCTAGGTATCTGCTTATCTTGCCCGCGTAGCCGTAAGGAAATTTGACTCCTAGAAGGCACTTGAAAAACTGTTTGATCTCATCCTGGCTTAGAGTGAAGCAAGAAGGAGGGCAGTAATATTCGTTCTTCTTGAACTTTTTACCCTTCCGACGACCTTGTGTCGTCTCCGACTCATGATCATCGTCATCTTCCTGATCATCAGGAGTAGTGCGTCCTCCATGAAGCTCCTTCCGGATACCCATGAATATCAGGTCGTGCCTTGGTTTCGGACCATCTTTCGTCCTATCTGGCATGTTGATTATAGTGGCGACCAGACTCTCGCACACGTTTTTCGTGATATGCATGATGTCGAGGCTATGAGGCGTGCAGAGAAACTTCCAGTATGGAAACTCTCAGAAAACAAACCTTGTTTTCCATACCTTCATCAGCGGCTTGTCTTGCTGCCTCTTTCGCTTCTTTCCAGGCTTAGGACAATCTTTCCAGTTTTTCAGCAACTCTTCCACTTCTTCGCTGCTCCTACGCTCTGGGATTCCTCGGGTCTCGGATTTGCCATCGAACAGGTCTCCACGTTTTCTCCATGGATCATTCTTGCCGATCCACCTCCGGTGCGCCATGAACACGATTTTTGAAGACCCTGGATCTTTCTCTAGTTGGATATAACTTGTGTTATCCATGCACCTAACGCATGCGCAGAATCCTTGGATAACCTGCCCCGAGATATACCCGCAACCTGGATAGTCTGGCACCCTAGTGACCAACGCGACTCTCATAGTGAAATAATCTTGTGCGATGGCGTCGTAAGTATTGGCTCCAGATTCCCATAACGTGGCTAGCTCCTCTTTCAACAACCCGAGATACAAATTGATGTCGGTACTAGGTTGTTTCGGCCCTTGAATTAGCATACTCATTTGTATGTACTTCTTCTTCATGCACAACCATGGAGGGAGGTTGTACATCCATACAAACACGGGCCAAGTGATGTGTGTGCTGCTCTGGATACCGAACGGATTGAGTCCATCGGTGCTCGCACCAAGCCTGATGTTCCTCGAATCTCCACCGAATTCTGGGAATTCAAGGTCCAATGCTTTCCACTGGCTAGCATCTACAGGATGCGTCAGCAGCTCATCCTTTTTGGGGTCATCGTCATCTCCTGGCTTCTTCCTTTCTGCATGCCATCGCATGAGCTTCGCTTCCTTAGGGTCCGTGATATAGCGCTGCAGACAAGGAGTGATAGGAAAGTACCATACCACTTTTCGAGGTGCTTTCTTCCCTTTCTTGTATCGACTCACGCCGCACACCGGACATGTGGTTTTCTCCGTGTCCTCGCCCCGATAAATGATGCAATCGTTGATGCATACGTGATATCTAACGTGCGGCAGATCGAGAGGACAGACGATTTTCTTGGCGTCCTCGATACTAGTTGGACATGTGTTCCCCTTCGGGAGACGATCGTGCCAGAATGCTATCATATCGTCGAAGCTTGCGTCGCTCAATTTGTGTTTTTCCTTCATCTCCATAGCCTTGAGTGTTACATTCAACCGGGTATCATCGGGCCTGCATCCTTCATACAATGGAGTAACCGCGTCTTTCTCAAGTTGCGAAAGCTTGGCTTTCTCTCTAGCGGCAGCCCTGGCGTTACTCATCTGCTTGAGAAGCAGCTCTTGCACATAAGGGTCCTGCACCCAGCCTAACGTTGTTCCATCGTCGTCTGCTCCTCCGGCATCTAGATCATCATCATCCCGGTCTGCTTCCGCACCTTCACCATCTCTAGGAGACTCTTCATCATCTCGCCCGTTCTCGCCGTGATGATCATCGTCATGTTGCCGACATTCACCGTCTCCATCGTCTTCGTCATCGTTTATCCAATGAGTGTATCCATCCATGAAACCATGGCGGAGCAGGTGCGCCTGCAGATTCCCGGAATCTGGGTCTATCACCCAGTTGAGTTTGCATCTTCTGCACGGACATCTTATCTCCGTATTGTTATTTCGTATCATGTAGGCCGTCGCACATTTCAAAAATCTAGCCACAATACAATTAGAAGTCTATTAGAACCACATAATCAATGCATGCATGCAATGGTCGATAGAAAATTTCGGCATGACCTATCCTAAAATTAGGACCTTTGCGAAATGCCAAAGTCTTGCCAAAATGGAAATGAATAAACATTTTGGCAAAACAAATGGCAACTTGTTCACACACAAACACAAGAGAGAGACCGATCCATACACACATGAACATATCATTATCCTCTCCATACACACATGCATGAGCATCATCGATACTCTACATACACACATGCATGAGAATCATCGATACTCTCCATATACACACACATGACCATCAATCCTCTACATACATATGAGCATATCATCCATATACACATGAATACATCCTTACATGGACAACTTACAGAGATGAGAGACCGATCGCGAGAAGATGGTAAGGAGAGGTGTGCGCGAGACCGGAGAAGGAGATGAGAGACCAGAGAGCTTCCTCTATTACGTATGTAACATCCAAGGCAAGTTCGACATGCTAAAAATGGTGAATGAGTGGAGAAATTGAGGTGGGAAGGAGAAGGATCCCAACTATATCTAAGGAGGAAGAAGAAGGGGAAAGTGAAGTGTGGGTGGTGGATGATCACATGGGCATATAAAAGTGGAGATGGCAAAAAAAGGACCGTCACATCCATGGTGCACATGGCCCTAGTGCGCCACAAGCACTAAAAGCAACCGTGGCGCACATGCCACAGTGCGCCACAGATGTGTTTCCCCACTTAAGGAGCAGAGGGGGCTTCACACAGGCGTAGCGCACTCTCCACATGTGCGCTACGACTATCCCAAACAACTGTAGCGCACTTACACCCTGTGCTCTACGGATATGTGGCATGCGGCTGGCAGGCCCCTAGCCCACACACATCTGTGGCGCACATACCACATGTGCGCCATGATTGTTCTAGTTACTAGTAGGGCACTGCCCATAGGTGAGCCACGCCTATTTTAGCCGTGGGGCACTTCTACCATGTGAGCCACGGATGTGCTAATTACCTATAGCCATTTTCCTAGTAGTGCCAATTAGCTTGCAAGCATGTGACAGGCTCACAAGGGATCACATACCATAGGAACGAGTAAAGAGTACTTATCGGTAACGAGGTTGAACTAGGTATGCAGAGATACCGATGATCAAACCTCGGAGAAGTAAAATATCATGAGACAAAGGGAAATTGGTATCGTATGTAAGTGGTTCATTCGATCGCAAAGTAATCGTAGAAATATGTGGGAGCCATATGAATTTCTAGATTCCTCAATTGGTTATTGATCAGAGAAGTGTCTCAGTCATGTCCGCGTAATTCACGAACCGTAGGGAGACACACTTAAGGATTCGATGCTGTTTAGAAGATATGGAATGTAAGTAGGGAGATAGAATATTGTTCGGAGTCTCGGATGGGATCCAGGATATCGCGAGGAGATCCGGAATGGTCCGGAGAATAATATTCATATAAGGAAAGTCCAATTCCGAAGTTCGGGGATGATTCCGATGATTTCATCGGAGAGGTTCTAGAAGGGTCTAGAAGGTTCACCAGACCGGAAGGGGAAGGGAACATGAATGTGTCATGGAAAGGTGGAATGATTAGATCATGTCCTAGGTCACTTGGTTGGGCAATATCAAGAAAGAAATCAAGCTCCAAATTGAAAGTCAAAAGGCAAGTTTGAAAAGTCAAACTGGGACAATGTGTCCTGGTGGAGGAAGGAAAGAATCCTTCTTTTCCTCCACCACAACACAACAAGGAGAGGGAGTTAGGGAAGGATTCAAACTCCCCTCTCCCAAGCTGCCGTACCTCTCATAAATAGAGGGGAGGGGGGTGCCCCAAGAGACACACAACCAGCCCCTCCCCACACCAGCGCCGCAGCGCTGCGCCACCACTGCCAAGTGCCTCCGCCGGATCGTCGCCGTCGCCCTAGCCGCCGCCGACTCCACCTACTCCTCTCCGGCCCTCTAATCCTAGATCGCCGGAAACCCTAGATCCACCATAACCTGCTCCGACTTAGGCGAAGCCCTGCAAGATTTTCCCTCTACTTCTGACAGCATGCCGTTGTGCTGCCGGAATTGCTAGGGAGAACTACAACCTCCACTGCCTGCTGGAACAAGGGAGAGGAAGGTCTTCATCGAGTACCGAACGTGTGACCAACTGCGGAAGCGCTGCCGGAACACAGCGCCGGAATGATCGTCTATGCGATCTTGAGATCGGAAAGTGTACGACTACATCACCCACGAGAATCTGCTCTCATTAACCGCTTTGGAATCTTCAAGGGTGAGTACTCTAATCGACTCGTTGCTAAAATCTAATAGATAGATCTTGGCTTGTTTGTGTGCATGCGGTAGAATTTTTTTGTTTTCCATGCTACGAACCCCTACAGTAGTGTGAGGCACCTATACCAGATTAGACAAACTTCCATCCCAGCCCCATCCCATTCCAGAGTAATGTGGTTGCACGGGTTAATTGTTCCAGCATAGTAAACTATACAACCCAGCGTGTTTTCGTAAACATTTTTCCTCCATCCTTTGTCGGACCATTTTGTAAACGAAAAACTTTCTCATTTTCAACACCACTTGGTAGGCCAAGCCTCACCAAGGTTTTCTCGTAAAACTCTTTTTTTGTAAGCCTTTTTCCGGGTTCTTCCCATCCCATAGTTTTTGTTTTGGCTAAAGCGGGGTTTCCAAAAGGGGCATAGTGTTATACACCATCTATCATACCAGGGGCAGGTAGGTATCATAAAAGTGGGTTGTAACTAATGGTACTAAGGGGTAATAGTTTGGAAGAGCAAAACATTTCCCCACCTAACATAATATAGTAAAACAATGCAATTTGCATAAAGGGTAGATAAAACATGCATAGATAAAATAATAGGACAAGGCGTATGAGCAAGAAGGTGGCTTGCCTGTGACCAGCAAGACCTCCCGTGATTTCTTTAGAATACCAGAATACCGAATACAATAATAATAAGAATAACCTAATGCTTCATTCTTCTCGGCGTCACACAATCGCAACTATCGCCGTTATCGAGCAAACATGCAAGCAAACATCAACACAATCAAAACAATGCTTACAAGCATCAATACATACAGCAAGAAATCATACAACACAAGATATACATCAGTAGGATGTTGGATGATAGTGTTGATTAGATCAGTAGAAGATGTGGAGACATGGGAAGACGATCCCTTCGGATTTGAGGCCTAGGAAATATCTAAGAGAGGGTTTTTTGAGCAAGGACAAGTTCTGTATGATACAATTGGATAAAAATGATACCATCAGATAGATATTGATAATATGAATCCAACAAAAGTGTATTCACTATTTTATCAATTTCCATATTTATAGTGGTTTTTATAGCGAATAAAACTCTAGTTTTAGGAAATAATTCACTAGAGTTGTTCTGGGTTCCTTAAATTATTTCCTTGGGTGATTAGATAGTATTTGATGGACTGATTCAAGAGGAGTTCTAATCACATCAAAACAATTACCAGAATGCCCTTGTGAAATTCCCAAAGACAGTACTGGATGGGATTTGTCTTTTTCATCATATTTAAACTATAGAATATTTTTATGTTATTACAAGTACACATGTTAGGTTTTTAGATTACCTTTCTACAGAAATTGGAATCACCCTTTTTGGATTTACAGAACTCAAATGGAGAATATATTGGTGAACAAACCATGCACTAAAATGTTTAATTCACCAAAATTAAATAAAAGCTCAATAAATCTTGGGCTCCTGGGTTTTGGTACATATTGGTATATAGGTTTTACTGGGATTTGGAATTAGGTCAAAACATCATTTGGTTTGACATAGAGAAATTTCTAAAGTCAGAAATGCCCTGTTTTTTTTTAATTTTTCTATAGGTAATCTAGGAAGCAATTTTATGTGTGGCTAGTGGGAAAATCATAGTATGGATAATACCTTTCAGTACCAACTAGGTTCATGCCATTTGGAAATATCAAACTCTCTGAATTAAATTTTTAGTAATCTAGAGACATGTTGGGATTTTATTTTTAATATAATCCTGAAAATTATTAGGGCAAGATACTTGGTCTGCATGTTAGGAAAGACATTTTTATATCTAGATAAAAATAGATCTGGGCCAAATCAGTAGTTTTCCATTTTTATTTTTAATTAAACCTATGGGAAAAATCTGGACAAGATGATTTAATAAAAAGAAAAGGGGAGGGAGAGCCTTGAGGGCCAGATCTAGGTGATGCTGGGCCGTTGCTAGCAGATCCGGCCCAGTACCGGCTACGCCCTGCGCGGCGAGTAAGTGGATCCTGTCCTGGCTAGGCCAGCCTGTTAGCAGGTCTAGGACGAAGGGGTATGGGGTGATGCGGTCCGTCGGATCGAGGAGGATCGGACTGCGCAGGATCTTCTTCAACCTCGCGTGGCCGCCTGCGGGCGGAAACCCTTGTAGAGGGTGGCGACGCATGGGGAGCTCACCCTGGGGCCTCGTCGGGGACTAAGGGGTGGTGGAGGCGACATGACGCGTCGAGGGAAGTCCGGCAAGAGGCGACACGGTCTGGTTTAGCGCCTGGAGGTGATTCGCGTGCCTGCACCCACGGTGGTGCTCGGGAGCTCGTCGGGGAGGCTTCCTGATGCGGTCCTGGGTCAAACAGAAGGCAGGGTTAACAGCAGGGAGAGGAGGGGAGCATGCCAGGATGAAACCCAGGGTAAGAGGAGCTCAGGAGAGGATGACTTGCTCGGATTCGTGGCAATGGCCGAGATGGATAGATCTTCCTCTCTAGGAGTATGAAGGGCCAGGGAGGATCTAGGGAGCTTGGGGATGGTAGATCATGGGTAGAGGGAGGCCTGGAGTTCACATGAAGGTGGAGAGGAGAAAGGGGGAGGGCACCTCGAGCTTGAGCTTAACAATGGCCAAAACCGTACCTCTCTCTCTCTCTGTCTATCTCTCTCTCTCTCTCTCTCTCTCTCTCTCGTAGAGCAGAGAAAGAGAGAGGATGGGGGAGATCGGGGAGGTGAGTGAGGAGGGCATGAGGAAAATGAGCAGCAGAGTAGGTTGTTTGGGTGGCTTTTGCCTTATAAACCGAAGAGGATGGGTGTAAGGTGGTCATGGTCCATGGGAGAGTTTGAGGAGGGAGCTGGCCTTCCATTGGGCAGCAGGGGTGGTGGAGAAGAGAGTGGGGACAGGTACACGACCAGAGAGTGGAGAGGAGGGTTGGTGGCTGGTGGTGTTGGTTTGCTTAAGATTTTGAATTAAATCAATTCTTGCCCTTATTGATGGTTATGAAGGAAATTTGGAAATTTGCATTGGGGAATGTGGGAAAATGGTACTGGTAGATAGATGATGCCAAATAATCACTTCAAGATTTATTTTGGATTTTTCTAATGATTATAACCCCATTTAGATGCATTTATTCAGAAAGGGCAGAAGTAGATTCTAGAAGCTCATGTGATATTTTTACCTTGTACAAGGTTGGTTTTTGATGTGATATGGTCCTAAATACCATATTACACATTGAACGTTTTTATTGAAATTTATTAAGGTAGAAAAGTATTTTTAAGGAATTATTTCTTGTTTCTGCCATTTAAGAAAAGGGGCAAAAAGAAATAATAAAGAATCTAAATATTTATTTTTTAGTTGTAAGGATGGGATATGATATATAGGAATCAAATGTGCCTTGAGTTGGCAAGGTGATTTCGAGAAAAACAAACTTCCCTTTATAGACAGAGGTTTTAGGGTTTTTCTAGAAAAAGAATTTAAATAGTTTTAGGCTCCAAATAATTATGGAAATTATTTGGCCAAGGATTATATCCAAAGTAGATGATGTAAACTTGAATCATACATCATTGTACACTTGGTTTTTGAAGGATTTTGGTGAAATGGGAAGAAACTAGATTTTAGGGAATCTAGGGTTTTCTTGTTTTCATGCCACATAAACATGGTTAGATTAGTGAGCTCAGAGCTCATCTTGATATAAGGGGTATATGGATGGATAGACAAAGTTATGTAGATTATCATGGAAGCAAGATTTGAGCTTGGTTGTATTTGAGGTGGTATAGGGGTGATGGCAAACTTTGTTGAAAATAAGGCTGCCATAATAGAGTGGTCATGATGCCTCCTAAACCATGGGGGTTTAAGAAGCACAAAGCTCCAATAGAAACAAGTGAAGTATGGATTCATATAACATGGTTAGTATATCATAACCATTCAAAGATTTGGTCAAGTGGAGGTGGCATATATATGTGAGCTTCTGCCAAGTAGGCAAGATGATAAGATTTGCAGAAAAGGTTATTACCTTGACTACAAAACCATCATGGATGAGTGGGATCCAGAATTGTTTATCCAAGTGCAAGAGTGGTATTTGGTATTACTCATGATGTACTACAATATGGTTCATATAGATTCTCAATAATGCCCATAGGTTGGAAAATGTAGAGCTCCAAAGATTGCATCTAGATAAGAAATCCAGACTTAGCCATTTTGGCAGATTTAGGGGTTTAGACTAGAGTGCAAGTGTAGATGATTTTGAGAGGATGGCATGTACCAAACTCATGATAAAGGAGATGATGTTGAAGTACTAACTCATTAGATAGGATCCATGCTTGGATTGTGTCTTCACTGAGTTGGAACTATTAGAAGGGATTATCCCTGGACTGATCTGATTAGGAGGGGAGTTGATCACCTTAGCGGCTTAGGATAGATCTAGATTTGGATGCTTGGTTTGAGAATGAGGATCACAAGCATAGATTGGGTCCTAAGGTATGAGCTACTATATTAGCTCACTCTAGTTCCTAAGCAAACAAGGCAATTTATCAGACAATAGATCAAGGCAATTCATCTTATCACTTATCCAACTATTACTAGGGTTACCATCAAGCCTACCTTGAGGTAAGGATGGGTATTTTGAATTGGTTATTATGTTAAGTAAGATAAGGACCATCTTGGTATCTCTACCAAGATTGGTAAGAAAAGGTTTTAATAAAGGTTTTTGGAAATCTAGGGATAAGAGTAGTTGGGAGTTCTGTCTTGAAAACATAAGGAGATTATAATTAGGTCTCCATAGTTTTGTTAATAGACTAGTAGAGTATTTTGTTGTGTCAAGGTTGTCTTGGCTCAGGTTTTGAAATGCCAGAACATTTGAGAATATGAAAGATGAATCAAGACATTTCTTTTGTAAAATAGCTTTTGTAAACTAGTGTTGAGTTAAGGAGTACCTCACCTAATACACAATCATTTGCATACACTCAAGCAAACAAGTAAGCAGACATTGCAACGCTTAGCAAGAATTTTTTTTTGTTCCCCCTATTTTTTTGCCTTGTGGTCAACAAATCAGGTTTGCTTAAATGGGGATGTTACAGTTTCTACAGCGTGTACAACACTGCAGTTACATGACAATCCCATGAGCAAAGTGCCCACACACGCATACTGGGAGAATATGGTGAAGGTGATCACTTAATTTCAAGTACTCCAAACTATGGAAACTACATAAATTAACAAGATGTCAAGCATGTAATGTACTACAAAAATCATGTGAGATACCACATAAATAAGGTATTAGCAGCAATATCCAACTTACCAATATGACTTTGAAGCCTAACTCTCTTCTTTCCGTAGAGAATGGAGCTGTGGCGTTTGATTCTTTCCCTACCATCCATTAGATGTGAGTAAAGTGTTGGAAATATGAAGAACATCATCTCATCGTCATCCTTAGCCTTCCTCTTTCTAATACTTTCTTGGCTCCATGGATTCATTTCAGGACTATAAAAAAAGCGGTACCAAAATAAGCAGGACATAAACATGCATGTTCGTACTTTAATAAATGCCTAAAGTGAAGGTCATGCACATACCAAAATCAGGTGTGCTGACAGGGTCCCATGAAGCGGTGGCTCGTCCAACCCCGCTAGAACCAAAGGAGGAGGAACATATAAAAAGGAGACATATGAATAAAGTATCCCTACATCATAACAGGCATAGTCACTTCGTGTGTTATATCGCCGTTTCTCGCTAGATTATATTTTTAGTTCTAGAAAATTGTAGCAGCATACAAATAAACAACTGAATACAAATAATGTTAGAGAATTGTATCCACTAAAAGTAATATTAAATCAAGAACAAAACACACATTTATATAGAGTTAGTAAAATATCAGTACATCAAGTGCTAAATTCCAGAGTTATAACATAGTTCAGATTGGCTCCTCCTATTTGCACACTTTGTTCACTCAAACAAATAGACAAGGCAATTATTTACATCAAGCAATAGGTTCACTCCAACGATCAGTAAGACTTCTCATTTTAGTTTGAAAGATCACATGCGTACTAGACCAAACAGTACAATTTCGAGTAATACTTTCTAGTGCTAAATTAACTGTCCACTTCAAACTTAGCTAACTAATTCTACTTATATATATAATAGCAATTGAATGTACAACAGCTGCTAGCTCACATGATTAAAAGTATGGTTCAATTAGCTAAAACTTTTACAACATAAGTCTTGAGTCTAGCTATGCAAACAACAGTCTTCGGTCTAGTCATTGTTTCTCTACAATATTCCAAAAACAACACTTGAAAGGCTGTATCTCCCTTTGTCTCACTCACAAACCCGGATTTGTCTCTAAAATTTTATCTAATAAACATGCAACAACACTACCGAACACTCTACATCACACGAGCAACATATCATTCACTCTCGGTCAATCTACCATATTACTTCCTTAGTATTGTGTTTGGTTATTTATATCATTGCTTTCAAATGTAGAATGATCTCCAAAATAAAGACACTCTTTATGACATGGATATGCCCTACGGGTACCTAATGTTAGCGTACATGCTCTTAGCTCAGCGAAAGCCCATGGGA
Organism: Avena sativa; assembly: GCA_916181665.1. Classification (NCBI taxonomy): domain Eukaryota; kingdom Viridiplantae; phylum Streptophyta; class Magnoliopsida; order Poales; family Poaceae; genus Avena; species Avena sativa. Next base: position 130,967,508 of record OV702297.1, read on the forward strand.
AAGGCCTACTACAATCGTGAAGCCCAAGGATACTTCTGGTGGCTCAAGCCTGGAGAAAGATCGACTTCTTGGAGGACACGACTAACATAGATAGGAATTTAAAGGGGTTAACCCCAATCTGTAACCGAATCGACCTACCCCCGGGACCTAGCCTATCTATATAAATGCCAGGAGGGCACGGCGAGGAGGACGATCCACAACCCTAGCATACATATCACGCCAGATCTCATCTGTGCACCCTTGTAACTTTCGGCCTCGCCATCAATCAAGAATAGACAAGCAGGAGTAGGGTTTTCCCTCCGGGGGCCTGAACCTAGGTAAACTTCATGTCCCCATGTTGCGAATCTGTTAGCCGTTTCGTGATCTCTAGTGCCCCCTCTTTCTCCAAAACCCAAGTCCATAACAATGGACATTGACGAGTCGAACCCTTGTCAATTGGCACCGTTTGTGGGAATTGGGGGTGCTGATCGTGCGATCGTAATAGCTCCATCTGATGCGATTTTTGATTCCTCTGCAACGGAGAACCACCTTCTCTTTGGTTCCCTCCACTTCACCGCGCACTCACCATCAATTCGCAAGGATTTTGATTCTGTAGGAGACGGAGTCGAGATGACGTTCGGGAGCTTTTGCTTCCTGGTGGGACAGCTCGGTACCCTTTGCCTCCCTGAGCGAATTCTCTCTCCAGTAGTCGTACCTGCTCCGTGGGTACCGCCAGTTGGTGTTCTAAGCACACCTTCGCCGACATACTATTATGATGACATCAGCAGCTGCAACTCTGATATGTGCGACCCCCTTACGGATCAAGGAACCCATGGTTCCGGATTTGAAAGTTGTGGGAGCAATGGTCTCACACATCACTACATGTGCGCGGACATCGTCGATGGTCACGTCAATGACGGAGCCGATCCACCGGCTCCCCCTCCTGATTTGCAGGCCGCTAATGTCGCGAATGCTGCCAACGGCCCACACCCACAAAATCCCAATGGGAGTGGACCAGCTGAAGCTGCCAACGGTATCAATTGCACCAAGATCCACCTCAACAAGGTTCAGTGGGAAAGAGTTCAGGAGGCTGTGCGAGGTACTAATCCTCTACCGCTTGATGCCTCTCGCGACATGTTGATGGGCTACCACTGACTCCTCATAAAGGAGAATAATCGGCAAGTCGAGCAGCACAAGGACCTCAAAAACACAAGCGAGTAGCTGATGAGTCAAGTGCTCGATGAGTCACACTTTCCTCCACCGGTGGATCCTCCTTGAAAGGCTACGGCGGCCACAAGCATCGCTCCCGACTGGAGCGCATGGACCCTACTGCCAGACACGAGGCTACCAGGAACTCGACCCGTCCTTCATGTCGATGGACTCGCAGGGCAACATCATGCCCAAGACACCGCAAGCCGCGGTCATGGCAGCCACCACATACCTGGCAGCGAATCTGCCACCCGCCAAAGATCCCAAGCATGCGATCCATAAATCTGTGATTGTGGGTCTCAGACTCGTAGGAGCTGTGCTGATCGGTGAACCATCCCTGGAGCCGAAGAAAAAGTCTACGGTGAAATTCACCCAAAGTAGAACTCCCTCAGCCGATGAGGATGAACATGACCTGTCGCGACGATGCCGCAGCCCGCGACGAAGGAGCCGCAAATACGACACTCGCGACGAGCTTACTTAGCGCAAGATCAACATATCACGCGCAAAGAGAAAATGCTCAACGGAGTCAAAAGGCGAGGACATCGAGCTCTATGGCGCCAGATGCTTCAGCGGAGCCATACGACAGTCGCGGATGCCTAAGGGCTTCAAGCTTCCTTCGGAGAACCCGAAGTTTGACGGTGTGCAGGAGCCAAAGATCTGGCTTGACGATCACATCTCGTCGGTCAAGCTCCATGGTGGGAGCAAAGACACAGTAATGCAATGCCTTCAGCTGCAGCTGATGGGCGTGGCCAGAGCCTGGCTCAATAACCTCCCCTAAGGATCCATCCGCAGCTGGGAAGAGTTGGTGTACTGCTTTATCCGCAACTTCAAAGGCACCAACAAGAGGCCAGCCTCAATCAGGAGCTATGCGCTTGTTGTCAGCGGTCCAACGAGTCCATCCTCTCGTACGCACAGCGTTGGTCCATCATCAAGAACTCCGCCAAGAAAATCTCAGAGGAAAGAGAAATCAACGCCTTCAATGGAGGCGTGAAGCGCCACGAATTCAGAGAAGATCTGGGGCGTATCAAGCCCAAAAAAAATCGACTATATGATGGTCATCGCCAATCGCTGGGCTGACGGAGAAGAGGCCGTCAACCGAACATGTTCAGACGACGAGGACGACTTTGGCCGCAGGCACAATCGCCGAGGAAAGAGAAGAGAACGCATCTAAGATGATCGCAAAGAGGTCGATATGGTCGTGTCTGGCTACGCCGATCGTCAGGACGATGGAAACCGCAATAGAGGCTATCACGGTGGCAACTACCGCGGCAGCTGGAAACCTGCACAAACATGGAAATGCTGCAACCACGATGACAAGCCATCCACACTCGACAAACTGTCGGTTCCCTGCACCATCCACTTATATATCGACAAGCACGATGGCAATAAAAAGGCCATCTATATGCTCAAAGATTACAGGGAGTTTCAAAATCTCCATGAAGGATACACATAGATGCGACGTGAGGTGGTGAATCAGGGGTTCGTCCCTGCCCTAGGAACTGTTGCATACGACTCCCCACCTCCGCCGCCTGGAGCACCCGCGCAGCCTGCGGCCGCACCGACCCTGAACAATGGGGCAGATCCATAGCCACGATCGTTGGGCACTATGATGATACAGAAAGGCCGCCCATTGAACAGGATCCAGAAGACGATCACTCTGCAGGTAAACTTGGCTGTCACCTCTCCGCCAGCTACTCCTGAATACCTCAGCGGCTCGGAGTCATGCATCACCCCCGCCAAATACCTCGCCCAGGGCACTCTGCACTGGTGCTTGAGGCACAGATCAGCGGATTCAAGATGAGCCGTGTGTTCATGGACGGAGGCAGCGGCATCAAACTCATGTTTGCCAGCACACTCGCAGCTATGCTGATCCCTCTATGCAGCCTGGAACCATCAAACACTACCTTCCATGTCATCGTTCTAGGGAAATGAGTGTACCCCTTGGGCAAAATATGGCCCAATGTCATCTTCGGCACCCCGAAGACTTTTAGGTATGAACACCTCGAGTTCGAGGTAGTCGACTAGCCCTCCCAATACCACGCGATCCTCGGTCGCGTGGTATTCACAAGATTTCTAGCGGTCCCGCACTATGCATATCTACTGCTAAAGATGCCAGGACCCAATGGTGTCATCACCGTTCCAGGGAGCTTTACTAAGTCCGATAGCTGCGATCGAGAATTAAAAAGAATCTCCTAGTATTTCGACATGCAAGAAGAGCTTGTAAGTCTTAAGGAGTCGATATACAATAGTCTGCCCCTAGTATCCAAGCAGAACGCACCTGAAATGGGTTTCAACTCTACAACCAATACCAAGCCGGTACAGGTCCACCCGACGGACCCTACTAAGACGGCCCTCATCGCCAACAACCTGGGTTCCGCATAGGAACTTGCGCTCGTCGAATTCCTTTGTGAGCTCTAGGAAATCTTCGCCTTGTGTCTTGCAAACATGCCAGGAGTTCCCAGGGAATTCGCCGAGCATGCACTCAATGTCTATCCGGATGCGTGACCGGTCAAGCAAACAATGTGTCGACTGTCCGAGGGCAGAGCTGAAGCAATTGGCACCAAAGTCAATAGACTCCTCAACGCTAATTACATAAGGGAGATCAAGGAAAGCACCTGGGTAGCTAACCCCGTGCTTGTTCCTAAGAAAGACACAGATATCCTACATATGTGCTTGGACTTCACGTCCCTCAAAAAGTACTATCCAAAGGACCTATTTACCCTACCACGGATCAATCAAATCATCGATTCCACCGCAGGTTATGAGCGACTCTCATTCCTCGACGTCTATTCAGGCTACCACTAGATTCGACTGAAGGTGGAAGATCAATAGAAAACGGCGTTCATTGCGTCGTTCGGGGTTTTCTGTTACACAACAATGCCCTTCGGGCTCAAGAACGCAGGAGCAACCTATCAAAGGTGCATGCAGGCCTGCCTGAAAACCAAATTGGTCGAAAAATACAAGTCTATGTCGATGACATAGTGGTAAATACCAAGGAGAGAAGTTCACTGATCGATGATCTCTGCGAGATGTTTGATAACCTCGACCGGTTCAAGATTAAATTGAATCCTGAAAAATGCGCCTTCGGTGTCCCATCTGGAAAGTTACTCGAATACTTCATCTCCGAATGAGGCATTGAGGCCAATCTGAAGAAAATCAAGGCTATACTAGCCATGGAAAAGCCGAAGAACGTCAAAGGAGTCCAGTAGCTAGCTGGACAAATCGCAGCACTTAGCAGGTTCATCACCCGCATGGGTGAAAGGGCTCTCCCCTTCTACCAACTGCTCCGCAAGGTAGAAAAATTTGAGTGGACGGCCGAGGCCGATGAGGCATTAGAAGACCTCAAGCGCTTGCTATCTACATCTCCTGTGCTGGTGATGCCAACGGAGCGAGAACCGATGCTGATCTACATTGCTGCAACGCATCAAGTGGTCAACATAACACTCATGGTCGAATGACCAAAAGAGGGCAAGACCCATGGGGTAGAACGCCCAGGATATTACCTAAGCGTGGTACTGACGCCTACAAAACAAAGGTACCCCCATTACCAAAAGCTCGCCTATGGCATATTCATGACTATGCGTCGACTGCGTCACTACTTCCAGGAGCACTAGATCGTGTTCGTCAGTGATGCAACACTATCACACATCCTCAATAACTCCGATGCCATAGGATGAGTAGCCTTGTGGGGCATCGATCTGTACCCATGGGACATCATCTACAAGAGGTGCACCGCCATCAAGTCGCAGGTGCTCCCCGATTTCCTCGTGCACTGGATGGAGGTGCATCTCCTAGACACTCCAGATATGTCCCAACTATGGACGATGCACTTTGACGGATCCAAGCGTGACGCCAGAGCTAGAGCCGGAGTAATCTTAACGTCCCCCAAGGGGACAAGATGAGATACGTGTTGCGTGTGAGATTTCGCGCATCCAATAACGAGGACAAATATGAGGCACTAATACACAACATGAGGATGGCTAAAGTCTGTGGCGCCACACGCCTAGTCATCTACGGTGACTCCAATCTCGTCGTCCAACAAACAATGAATGAGTGTGACGCCCACATCAGCAACATGATCGCCTACCGCGCGCTCTACAACTCACTCGAAGGATACTTTGATGGCTACGAACTCCGACACGTTGGCCGGGAAAGCAATGAGGACGCCGACAAGCTCACCAACATTGGCTCCACCCGCGCCTCAATGCCACCGGGTGTGTTCCTCGAGCAAATCTGTGTGCCCTCCATCAAGCGCAAAAGTACGAGAGACATAGTCGATGTCGTGGGACACTCGGGGGCTACGCCACCAGAGAAAGTGGAAGCACCCGAAGAGCTAGATATAGACGTCGAACTGGTGAGCCTCATGCAATTCCTAGCAATCGAGCAAACATGGACGCAACCATACGTCAAGTATCTGGTGAGCAAGTAGTTGCCGGATGACCCAACTGACGCCAGGCAGATCGCACGTCGATCCAAATCCTTCACCATCATCAACAGTGAACTATACAAGCGAAGCCTCACCGGAGTGCTCCAATGGTGCGTCACCAACATCGATGGGAAGGTGATGGCTCAAATGATGTAGAGCTCGTTGGGATCCCCAAGAGGAAGGTATGATGAGTACAACAACAAGTTTCCCTCAGTTATAGAACCAAGGTTATCGAACCAGTAGGAGAAGAGAAACATCTCCCAAGGTGTTGCTAGCAATGTGGAACCTGCACAACACAACCAAAATACTTTGCCCCAACTTACAGTGAGGTTGTCAATCTCATCGGTTTTGCTGAAAACAAAGGATTAAATGTATAGTGTGGAAGATAGTAATTGCTTGTGGTAATTGCAGAAAGTAACAGTAAAAAGTAGATGGAATATCAATGGGAAGGAATTGACCGGGGTCCACAGTTCACTAGAGGTGTTCTCCATAAGATAAATAACATGCTAGGTGAACAAATTACATCGGGGCAATTGAAAAATAGAGAATGCATAACAATGCATGTACTAGACATTTTGATCTCTACGAGATTTGTTTGGGCATTACAACATGATACATAGACCGTAATCCAATTGCATCTATGACTAATAATGCACCTTCGGGATATCATCTGAATAACCCTCGGGTATTAAGTTGCAAGCAGCAGATAATTGCATTCAGCAAAGTGTGTAAAGTAACAATACAATTTCCCTTGGACAAAGGATTGTTGTTTTCTCCCTAGTAGCAACAACACACTACAACCTTAGAGGTTATTGTCACTCCCCCAGATTACTAGAGGTATGGACCTACTATCGAGCATAATACTCCCTCTTGGAGTTGCAAGCATCTACTTCGCCAAAGTAACTACTAGCAACGGAGAGCATGCAAGATCACAAATAACATAGACATGATAGAATCAATAATCAATCTGACATAGTACTCAATATCCATCGGATCCCCATAAACACAACATGTAGCATTACAAATAGATGATCTTGATCATGAACGAAGCTCACAAGATCTAAACATGATAGCACAAAGGAGGAGAAACAACCATCTAGTTACTATATGGACCCGTAGTCCAAGGATGAACTACTCACGCATCACTCCGAAGGCTAGCATGGTGATGAAGAAGGCCTCCGAGATGATATCCCCTCTCTGGCAGGGTGCCAGGAAGATCTTCGGATCCCTCCTGAGCTAGGGATGGATATGGCGGCGGCTATAGACTTTTTCGTGGATTTATGATCGGGTACTTAGGGTTTTCTCCTCGGGGGGTTTATATAGGCGAAGGGGGAAGGTCGGTGGATGCTCGAGGGGCCCACACCATAGCCAGGCGTGGCCTAGGGTGGGCCCGCGCCACCCTATGGTGTGGCCGCCTCGTGGATCCTCTTTGTCTCTCCTTCAGTCTCCGTGTCGTGTCGGAAAAAATAGGAACTTTGCTTTTTTTGGTCCAATTCCGAGAATATTTCTTTACTAGTTTTTTTGAAACCAAAAACAGCAGAAAATAGGCAACTGGCACCGTGGCATGTTGTTAATAGGTTAGTTCCAAATAATGTATAAAAATGCCTCAAAGTGTAGAAAAAACATAAGATAGTTGGTACAAAACAAGCATGGAGCATCAAAAATTATAGATACGTTTACGACGTATCAAGCATCCCCAAGCTTAACTCCTTCTCGTCCTCGAGTAGGTAAGTGATCAAAATAATAATTTTTGAGGTGACATGCACCATCACAATCTTGATCAAGGTATTATAAAGCATTGATAGCTGGGATCATAGTACTCTAAACATGAGGATGAAATATATATATTTCTGTTGTGGTGGTGGCACGACAGATGCCATGGGTAGGCTTAAGTTGGGGGCCGAATGGGTGCTTGTGGTCACCGAGGAGGGAGTGCACGGTCGAGCCATGCACAAAGAACAAGAAGAACTCTCCAGACTTAGCAATTTGATTGATACCCAAAGATTACAAGTGCTCCTTGAGCTGTATAAGCTAGGGTTCAGTGCACTAGTTCCCTACTTGGTCCAACCTCCTTCTACTACAGCTATGCCCTCCCTTATATAGGCAGTGCTAGCTAGCTAATACCCTTTTGGGTTCTAGGGTTTACTGTTTGGATCTTGGTCCCTACGATGCGGGCCGGGTCATAGGCTTGCCCTAAGCCCAATGGCCTATTCCATAAAGCTTGACAGCTAATGGTCTTCTGGTACGCTCCTTCCTATTCCTTTTGGCGTCATGCTGTTACTTTGTACGTCAGCGTATGCTTTGGGAGTCACCCGGCTCGTTTTGTGTCACCCGGCGTCGCCCTTCTCTTTTGACCATGCTTTACCATGGTCCCTACTGAACCTTACTCGGAAAGGTGCCACACGTCCTACTTGACTCGGCCATTCCTCGGTAGACTCGGCTCGTTGGTTCCTACAAGAATTACAACTTTGTCTTATGCGGGCCGACATAGTTTATATGTCGGACGTTCATGCTTCTCTTACCCGGCCATTCTTACCCGGCCTGGTTCTTTATTTACTCGGAGCTAGCCAAGTTGCGCTATGTTTCACCTCTCGTGACCCTACCAGGGGTTATTCCCCTGACATTAGTCCCTGAAGCTGGTGAGGTCTAGCAGTTCAAGCTGTTAGGCGTCTCCAGGTTCCTTTTGTGTGAGTGGAACTTAGTTTTTGTCTCTATCTGTCGCAAATTTGCACCTTGTCGGGTCTGTCTGACAGTTTCCGGGTCAACTCTTTGACTTCTTGGCTCATTTTTGCCTCGAGCCGAGTCAGTTTGGCCAATTCCGAGTCATTTTCGGCGCGCTTCAGTGACTGATAGCTGGTAATCATGATTACTTGCCTCAATTTTTGTTCCAAGCTCTGGCGGCATAGTGACGGCTGCGCAGTTATTCCCCGTCACTGTGGCAGTCCCATCGGCCTGCGCCTCTTGTCCTTCCTTCCATGACGTGGTATGGGATTTTTCGTGTATCTCTGGCTACGTGGTGCTTGCTGATTGTCCTACCCGACCAGGTACACGGCCACACGCTGGCCGCACGGCACAGATGGATCCCACTACCAGGGTTTTTACTGTCCTTAAGTAGGGGTTGGGGGTTTCCACTTCCCCCACGCCCGTTTAGTTTCCCTTGCATCTTCTTCTTCTTTGCGCCTTCAAGATCGAACCGCCCCCTTTGCGGTTTCCTCTTCCTCCTGTTCTTGTCCTGCACTTGCTCCTCTTTTCTTTCCATTCCACCACGGTTCCGTGTTGTTCCAAACCTCTTCCAACTACGGAGGACACTGAATCTGCAAAACTCATGGACGCTCGCGACGACGCTGATGGTGCTGAGGAGCAGGAGGTCCCCGCCGGCGAGCGCGGTGGCTGGGAAGGCTCAGAGGTCTCCACCGAGGAGTTGGAATGGCTCCGCTCCACCAGGCGCATTCCGCTGCAAGTGGATTGCCATCTCCCTGCCGGTGAGATCTCTCCTAAGCCCGATGCTAACAAGCGGGTGGTTTTCCTCTCTCACTTTGAGCGCGATTTTGCTCTTCCAGTGAGCACCTTCTTTTCCTCGTTTCTCTCCACCTTCCATCTGCAAACCCATCATCTCCCTGCCAATGCCATTGGCTCTCTTTCTTGCTTTATTTCTGCATGCGAGGCTTACCTCGGGATTTGGCCTACAGTTCTTCTGTGGGCCAAATATTTTAGCTTTAAAGTTCAAGTTGTTCCCCAGCCTGGTGATCCTCGACCCGAGAAGAGGCCGACCCGGTGCGGTGCTGCTAGTATCATGCCCAGGAGAGATTCCATCTTCCCTTGGGTTACTGGTATTGATTCTTGCAAGAAATGGCATAGGACTTTCTTCTATGTCAAAAACAGCGGGTCCACCGATAACATCCGGCTCCCCCTTTCTCGGACGAGGTCCCGAACAAGAAGCTCTAGCAGCTTGACCCGCGCGACCAAGACACTGTGGTAAACGAGGCTAATGCAATCCTGGAAAGGTTGCTGCCACCGGATGAGCATTTTCATCTTGCCGAGAGGGACCTCATGTGCACCTTCATCTCATGCATGGTAAGCCCCAGCCAAGCGAGGAGCCATAAGATGTGCTTCATGAGTGGCTCCCATGATCCTACTCGACACTCCACTAAGGATCTCACCCATGACTCCATTGCCCGCCGAGCAAGCTCAATCTTTAAATTGAACTTGGCGGATGATTGGGCTTGCAGTTGCCCTCCGTTTATCCGGGTCAGTCCTATCCCCTGGGTAAGTTTTCCGAGTCATTTTTCTTGACGAGTAGGCTTTATCTCTTTTGCCACTCCCTGCGTAGTTTTTCTTTTTGGTTACTCATTCTGTTTGTCTTTCGCAGAATCTCCTTCACTAGGTTGATGACAGTACTGTCCCTCCCTGCGGTTATAACGGGGATCGCTCCGACTCTGATGAAGTCGAGTATGACCTGGAGTGCTTCATTCCTATCCCGCACGCGGCGGCTGCTTCAGCTTCGGGTAAGAGTCAATCTCGCAATCCCTTACAAGATTGGTCTGACGATGATGAGGATGATGATTGTACGGTTTTGGAGGTACATGCCTTACGACCTCAGTTTACCAACTTATCCGAGTAAACCTGTTATTTACTTATGCAGCTGGCTAGGTACATGACACTCCTCCTCTCGCTGTGGGCAGAGTCGGTAAGATCCCCGTCGCCAAGCCGAAGCGACGCGGAGCCTCCTCCAGCACTCAGCCGGCCAAGAAGAGCAAGCCCATTCCGGAAGCTCCTGCTGCCTCTGCTGCTGCCAGCCTGGCTGAGACTCGCCAAGCCGCTGGGCGCCGAGTCACACGCCAAGAAGAGCAAGCCCACTCCGGCAGCTCCTGCTGCCTCTGCTGCTGCCAGCCTAGCTGAGACTCGCCAAGTTTTTGTACTCTGCTTTCTCCGTTCTTTTCTTTTTCATCACTGATGTTCTCCTATATATGTCTCGTCGTTTTTAGTGTCGCCCCTTTGTCGGCAAACCAGGCTGCTTCTAGCATTGCCTCTCCGCTAAGGCCTGCACCTCCTCCAGCAGACTCGGTGGCACCGAGTCCCGTCTGAGTCGAGTCTCCCACTGTTGAGGCTCACGCCTCTCAGTGTCAGTCAGACCCGGTGGGTCATTCGGCTGGCGCCCCTAGCGCTGGCCAGGAACAACTTTCTGATCTTGGTGCCAGTGATTCTGGCCCTAAGAAACCTTCCGCCACTAGTTCCTCTGGCATCGGCCCTCAAGCTGGTGTGAATGAACAACTTCCTGATCTTGGAGCTAGCAAAATTGCTGAGCCCAGTCAGCCAGATCCACGTTCTTCTCCGAATCCCCCTGCTCGCTCTCCAATTCTGTCAAAGAGCCAGACCCAGCCCAAGGCTTCTGGCTCTACTCGCCTTTACCCAGAAAATCCATCTCCTCCAAGGAGACGACACTGGTCTGCGCTCCGGGTTCTTCTCCCTAGATCCGGCCTCCGACGTTGGCGACAATGCTCGCTTCAACGGGCAAGGCGAGCGAGTCCACGGCTGCCGGGTTAGGTGATGGCTCTAAGGCTGTTAACCTCCATGCTAGTGCCACAGTGACCCGTGCCAATGTGGGAACCACCCTAAAAATGGGTCAAGTTCTCACTCGGATGCTCAGCGGGAAAAGCCTTGGTTCGGCGGAGCCTTATACTGTGGCATGGAATGCAGCTGGCGAGCAGGAGGTCAGCACCCGTGCCGGCAAGAAGCTGAAGCTGGGCCCTCAGGCCATCTCTGACATGACCCAGCAGGCCATTACTTTGATGGCCCGCATCGACGAAGTGAACAAGGTAAAGTAACTTCTTACTCTTTTGTATTGTTGAGTATTTCCTTTATACATATCACCTAGTCCCCGAGGTTACGACCGAGTAAGGAACTTACTCGGCCGTAAGCTCTCACTAATCACTTTAGTCTTCAAATCCTTCACCCCAAGCTTGCATGTTAGAGCTTCGATCCCTAGCCCTCGAGGTTACTGTTGAGTAAGGAACTTACTCGGCTGTAAGCTCTTAAGCCTTTTGATTTCCTTATGCTAAACTCATATGTTAGAGATTCAATCCCTAGCCCTCGAGGTTTCTGCCGAGTAAGGAACTTACTCGGCTGTAAGCTCTTAAGCTTTTTGATTCAGCAGGCTGCTTGACTTGACCGTTTCTTACTTTCTGTCTTCTTTGATCAGCTCACGCATAACAAGCGCACCAAGGTGCACCAAGCTCTCGTTCTGGCGCATCGCAAGCTCGAACTTGCGTATGAAAAGCTGCAGACTGATACCCAAGGCCAAGGTACCAACCTTAGTCATTCTTTGCCTATTTTATGTATTTTTATTTGGTACATTTCCTCAATCTTCTCTTGCTCTTTTCTCACAGCCTCCGCTCAGTCCACCATCGAGGTTCTTCACTCGCAGATCATCAAGGCCGAGAGTAAGTTTCTTGCCTCATTGATGTGATAGCTGGAAGTTTCTATTGGTGCTGACAGGTAATTTGTTCCGAATAAGCAGAGAAGCACCAAGCCGAACTCCAGAAGGAGTGAGATGAGGTGACTCGGCTGAAGAAGCTGATGGCCGAGACGGAGCAGAAGCACTTGGCCGAGGTGAAGGGGCTGAGGGAGGAGCATGCCGGGAAGAACGAGCAACATTCTGCCAGCGCCGAGATGACCAAGAGGCTGCTCGACGAGGCCGAGTCATCGGCCAAGTCGGCAAATCTGAACTTTGATGCCCTCTAGGCCAATGCCAAAACTTGGCATAGCAAGCTCGCCGCCATCAACTTATTTCTCGATAGTGAGTTATTACTCTTTGCGCACTGTATAAGTCATTCTGGACTTCTTCCATATACTTTTGTTATTTTGCTAACTTTCTCCTTTTTCTTGCAAAGAATTTTCCTGAGGCCAACATGTTTGCCATCCGAGCCATGAAGAAAATGAGGGCCGAAGCTGGTGCTCCTGCTGACGGCGAGGTGTCCATGGAGGAGCTTCTCTAAGCGGTGTCAGAACGGGTCAGGACCCTCAAGTCTTGCGGTGTGGATCTGATCAAGTCGGCTATTCATGCATTTCGCATGATCTGGCCAGATGAATATGCACCCGATCTCATCGAGCCCCTTGCTGAGAGATTGCTCCTTAATGAAGACCGTCTGGATCAATGGCGTGAGTCGGCCGGCCGAGCTGTAGTGGACAAGGCTCTCTCCTTAGTGCTTTCATGGTATGAGGACATCAACCTTGATGTTCTCGCTCGCATAAGTGGAGATGGCAAATGGCTGAATGACCCGGAGCTGATCAAGAAACGCCAGGAGCGAGCTTACGCCATGATCGAGTACACCATGGTGCATGCCTGGTGTGACAGGCCCAGCTTCCTCGACCTTGGCGACCCGCTCGTCGAAGTTGCTGATGAAGAGGGTGGCGACAGCGACGCAACCGAGTTAGATGGACGGATGACCCGGCCACAGATGCCCCTCACTCGGCCAATGCTACAAGCAATGCTCATGGATCCGAGAGTACTCCTCCGAGTTCTTCTACTTCTTAGGCTAACAAATACTCGAACTTTGATCAGATCCCAGTATGCCGGGTACATATGTAACATGCATTGCACTTTTAAGTTTGATTATGCGCCTTTTAATAGGCTTTATATATTTGTGTTATGTTCTAAGTGTGAATCATTCAAGGGCAAGTCCCCGAGTTTCATTTTGCCGTGTCACCTTTCCTTGACTTTGGCCCCTGTCTACCTTTTTTGGTGTTCGACATTAGAGTCTCAAAGTACTAAGGATATAGTTAGCGGGTATGAAAATTGGATCACTTGGCCGAGATTACTCGACACGTAGTATAACGCGACCTGCAGAGATTTAGGCAAAAAACTAAAGCCGACTCATGTTTCTCCTTTGTACTTATCCGGTGTTCGTGTTTACCCATCATACATCCTTTTATCTTGCTTGCCATGAAGCTGTGTTTTCGGACAACAGCATAGTCGAAGAGTTGATTTCTTCCGAGTAAACACTATTTGTTCCGAGATAAATTTCGGGTATCATGCCAGCCGACATAAAATAATTGAGATGGAAAACTTAAGGGGTAGTCCCCGAGTCAGTTTTTCGAATCATACCATTTTATTATCAGCACATAGCCGGCACACACGTCCGACATATGAGAGTTCGAGTGATACATGCATTGCTTCTCCTAAGTATAGAAGGGACAAAGTAGCGCCACATTCCATGGCCTTTTGGTCTCATCTCCTGACCTGTGCGCCTTGTTCTTTTGCGCTTCACGAGCATCTATGAGATAATAGGATTCATTATGCAATGCTTTGCTTACAATGAATGGTCCTTCCCATGGGGGTGATAATTTATGCATTCCGGCTGTGCGCTGCACCAGCCTTAGCACCATATCCCCTTCTCGAAAAACACGAGGTTGCACTTTCCGGCTATGGTAGCATCGGAGATTTTGTTGATATATAGCGGATCTGGATAATGCCAGTTTCCTTGCTTCTTTGAGTAAGTATACTCCATATTCTCGAGCCTCTTTTACCTTGGCTTCCAAGTATTGCCTTATCCTTGGCGAGTCATATTCTATGTTGGCAGGCAAAACTGCTTCTGCCCCATATACAAGGAAAAATGGCGTATAACCTGTTGATCGATTCGGAGTTGTTCTTATACTCCATAGCACTAAGGGTAGTTCCTCTATCCAACAACCAGGTGACCTCTGGAGTGGTTCCATTAAGCGGGGTTTTATCCCTGACAGAACTAAGCCATTAGCCCGTTCAACTTGTCCATTTGATTCTGGATGGGCGACTGATGCTACATCGAGTCTTATTCGGTGTTTCCCATAGAAGCAAGCAAAGGCACCTTCAGCAAAGTTCGTTCCATTATCAGTGATCACACTGTGTGGGTAACCATATCTGAGAATTATATCCCTTAAGAATGTGACAGCTGTTTTACCGTCCAACTTTTTGATTGGTTTCACTTCTATCCACTTGGTGAACTTATCAATCATGAACAAAATATGAGTCATGCCTCCCCTTGCTGGTTTGAATGGTCCTACCATATCTAGGCACCACACTGCAAAAGACCAAGTGATTGGTATAGTCTTTAATTCAGATGCTAGTAAATGTAACTTGGAAGCATAGTGCTGACAACCACTGCATCTTCCGACTAACTCTTGCGCTTGTTCCAATGCGCTTGGCCAGTAGAATCCATGTTGAAATTCCTTGGCCACCAACGCTCTTGATGACGCATGGTGCCCGCATTCTCCTTGATGAATATCCAATAAGATCTCCTGGACTTTCTTCGGACTGATACAACGCTGCAGTACACTCGTCACACTGCGCTTGTATAGTTCCTTGTTGATTATGGTGTACGCTTTTGCTCTTCGTGCTGTTTGCCTTGCCAACGTTTCATCACTCGGCAAGGTCCCATCTTTTAAATAGTCGAATATTGGTTGCGCCCATATTGGTATCAGTGGTTCCGGGTCTGCTTCAACATCAATGTCCATTGGCTCCGCCGACATATGCTCTGCCGACATGACCTGAGGAGTCCTCGAACCTACCCCTGAGTCAATATCCATTGGTACCACATCTGACTCCTGTCTCGCCGGGGTGACCCTGATTGAGTCAGACTCTGGTGACGGCTTGATCGATGGTTTCCTGAGGTGCTCCAGCGCTACCCCTGGTGGTATTGGTTGCCGAGATGATCCTAGTTTGGATAGTACATATGATGCCTCATTTTATGCTCTAGGAACATGATAGAATTCACAGCCGTCGAAATATCCCGAAATTTATTGCACATGGAAACGATATAATGCCATGTTTGCGTCTAGCACATCCCAATGTCCAGACACTTTCTAAATCACCAAATCCGAATTTCCCAAACACATGATCCTTTTGATACCAATTTCCTTGGCTACTTTGATGCCATGGACAAGTGCTTCATACTCGGCAACGTTGTTAGAAGCAGCAAAATGAATATATAACACATACCTCAGTTGATCCCTCTTTGGAGATGTGAGCACTATCCCGGCGCCCAGACCCATTTTCGTCTTGGACCCGTCAAAATGCATTTTCCAGTAATTTGGATCTGGCAGTGGTGGTTCGTACTGCATTTCCATCCAGTCTACAAAGAAATCTGCAACAGTCTGAGACTTTATTGCATCTTGCCTATCATATTGTGGAGTATATGGTGCCAGTTCTATGGCCCATTTTGCGACTCGGCTGCTGGCATCTTTGCTACCCAATATATCCGAGATAGGTGCCTCGCATATTACCCAGATTGGGTGTTCTTGAAAATAATGTTTCAGTTTCTTTGCTGCCATATATACCCCATATGTCATCTTCTGATAATGCGGTAATTCTGTTTCGAGACAGAGAGCACTTCGCTCAAGTAATACACCGGTCTTTGGACTGATTTGCCCCCTTCTTCACGTTCAACCACTATTACTGCACTTACAACTCTGTTGGTTGCGGCGACATAGAGCAACATTGGCTCTTTGGATAGTGGTGATGCTAATATTGGTGCTGTTGCAAACATTTTCTTTAATTCATGGAAAGCGCTACCAGCTTGCTATGTCCACGTGAATTTGTCTGATTTCTTCATCAGTTGATATAGTGGTACGGCTTTTTCTCCTAGCCGACTAATAAACCTGCTCAACGAGGCCAGGCATCCAGTAAACTTCTAGACATCGTTGAGGGTTTTTGGCGATTCCATTCTTTCAATGGCCCTGATCTTTGTCGGGTTGGCTTCGATTCCTCGGCTGGATACAAGGAATCCGAGTAACTTGCCATCCGGGACACCAAATGTACATTTTTCCGAGTTAAGCTTCATCCGGAATCTTCTCAAGTTTGCGAATGTTTGACACAACTCCTCACTTAGAGTATGACTTTGTTTGGTTTTTATTAGCACGTCATCGACGTATACTTGAACATTTTTGTCCAATTGATCTTGCAGGCATTTTTGCATGCATCTTGTATATGTTGCGCCTGCATTTCTCAATCCGAATGGCATGGTATGATAGCAATAAGCCCCATACGGGGTGATAAAAGTTGTCTTTATTTGATCATCCGGATTCAGTGGTATCTGATGGAATCCTGAATACGCATCCACAAACGACAACAATTCACACCCAACAGTAGAATCTATGACTTGATCGATCCGTGGCAGGGAAAATGGATCTTGTGGACTCGCCTTATTGAGGTTCGTGTAATCAATACACATGCGCCATACCACTGCCACATTTGGGTCATCTTTTTTCTTCTCGACCAAGACTGGATTTGACAACCAGTCCGGGTGCAGTACTTCCATGATGAATCCAGCAGCTAAAAGTCTGGCAATCTCGGCAGCTATCACTTTCCTCCTATCTTCAGCGAAGCGGCGGAGGGGTTGCTTCACCAGCTTGGCATCTGGTCTTATATGAAGAGAGTGCTCAGCCAGCTCCCTCGGAACTCCTTTCAGATCTTGAGTGGACCATGCAAAGATATCCCGATTCTCACAGCGGAAGCTGGTGAGCTCGCTTTCCTATTTGTCTGTGAGGCCCACCCCAATGGTAACTGTGCGCTCTGGGAAAGTCTCATCTACCTGTACCTTCTTGGTTTCTTTGGTAGATTGAAATGACACGTTGCCATGCGGGTTGGTGAGTGCCGGCATGGAAATTTGTGCTGCCTTGGCCAATGCTGCCACTTCCAACATTTGACGTTTTTCTTGTGCTATGACGAGCGACTCGGCCAGTGAAGATCCGGCTGAGGTACAAGTAATAGATCTTTTGTAGTCCCCTTCAACTATAATCACCCCACATGGGCCTAGAAGCTTCATCTTTAAGTAAGCAATGTGGGTAGTCGACATGAATCTTGCCATAGCCGGCCTGCCGAGTAAGGCGTGATATGAGCTGACCAAATCCACTACCTCAAACTCTATGGCCTCAGTGTGACAGTTCTCTCTGTTGCCGAATAAGACGTCGACCCAGATCTTGCCAATTGGCTCACAGGACAATCCCAGCACAATACCGTGGAAAGTGGTCTTAGTCGGCTCTAGCATGTTCATGGTAATGCCTAACTTGAGCATTGTATCCTTGTACATGATGTTGATGCTACTACCACCATCAATCAGCACTTTTGAAAACTTGACATTGATATCTGGGCCCATGAATGTTGGATCCAAAACCAGAGCATATCCTCCTGGGGTTGGCATGATCTTGGGGTGATCTTTATACTCCAAGTTATCTCTTGCTCAGACCAATGCATGTACTTGGGGATTGCAGGCATCATGGCATTCACCTCCATCATTCGTCTCTACTGGATATTTTTGTCATTTGGCTCTGTGACAAAGACAACATAGCTCTGGTGATGCTCTCTGTACTCATTTCTAGTTCCATGACCGACATGAGCGTCGTCACCTCTTGGATTGTGCACCTGGTGCACATCTTCTTTTCTTTCTTGATTCTGATACCTCGGCTGGCTGTTTTCGTATCTGTTATCTGCTCCCACTGTCTGAGCATTTCCTCCTATAAGTGGTGGAGGGGGAGGTGGTGGAAGCTGCTTATTCGGTGAATCCACTCTATCTCCTTTTTGAAACCAAGTGCATTGCCTTGTTGTGTGATTGGCCGGTTTACTCGGACTAGGCTTGTGAAAATTACACGGCTGGTCCAGCATCATCTCATAGGTATATTTATGTCGGTCCTAATATTGCTTCCTCTGATCGTATGGCCTTTTGCCGTCATTCTTTGGCACCCATTGTTGTTGTCCACTTGTCCTTTGATGCTGACTGCTTCCAGCATCTGGATGATCCTGACTCATGGCCGCAACCTGAGTCGAACCATACCTGTAATCTGGCCTTTCGTCTCTTCTCTTGCTTCTGTATTCGGATCTTTCCTGACGCCTTTGCGACCCGGCAGCGTCATAGATCTGAGTCTCAGTCATCCCGTCTGCCGACATGAGCAGTGGCTGAGTCGGATCTCCTAACGCATACGAATCAACGATTCTTATCATCTATGCCAGGCTTGCCGGCATATCTCTTTGTAACCTTTGCCACAGCACATTTCCATGTCTACATCCTTGTGCAAACCATGCGATTACCTGGGACTCGATTACCCCTTCACAAGAGGTATGCATTATACACCACCTTGTGAGGAACTCCCTGTCTGTTTCATTCGGTCTTTGCTTGCACATCGCCAGTTTTTGTGGGCGATTCGGCCTCTCGTAAGTGCTCGTGAAATTGCTCACAAAAGCGCCATGAAAATCGATCCAGCTGTTAATGCTTCTTGGTGGAAAATTATTCAACCATACCCGAGCTGGTCCTTCCAGCATCTGCGGCAGATAACGTACTGCCCATCTCAAATTTCCATGCGCGATCTTCATAGTAGTTCCATAATCTATGAGCCAGTCCTCTGGCTTAGTGCTTCCGTCATACGTTTTTGTCCCTCTGGCCAGCTGGAAATTTGGCACCGGTGGCTCCTTCATGATCCTTGGGCCAAATCATGGTGGACCCTGCGGACCTTGCGATTCAATTATCTCTGCCATTTTTATTCGGTCAAGCTTTAGCCTTGCATCATCCGGATGAAGGTTCCTGCCTCCGAGTCTTGCTCACATTGCTTGATATGCGTGATCCGGCAGTTCATATCCATCATTTACCATAGCCGAGTAACCATCATTATACTTATTTGTGTTCGGGTCAGCAGGCTGTTGAGCTGCCTTTCCCGCGCTTTACTGTCTTCTTTCAGGCTGAGCTGGTGCGTTATTTGGCGCTGGATTTCCTCCTCCTGCCGAGTGAGTTCCACGCCTAGCATGAGGCGCAAAATTCTACCCTCCGTTGTCATTTCTTTGCCCTGCTTGCCTTTCTCGGCCTGCATTCTCCTGGTTTTCATTTCCTTGGGCATTATTCCTTCTCGCCCCCTGCGCATGTGCTGGGTTTCCTTGAACCACCGCCGGATCATAGGCGACCATCTGCTTGTTTCTTCCAGAATCCACACTTTTTTCTTTTCTCGGCCTAGGCGCTGCTCCAGGTGAGGATGCCATGTGCCCAGCCGATCTTGTCGGGATAGGAGTCACCGAGTGAACCAGTTGTGACCTTCCTGCTATACCCGGATATGCTCTGTAATATGCCTCATTCAGCATGCTAGCTGCTTTTACTAGTTCATTGACTCGTTCTTGTTGCCTTTTCTTTGCTTCTCCCTCCAAGTGGGGTAATTCTGCCATTGCTGCTTCTGCTGCTCGCAGATTAGCTACTGCTGTGTTATATGTGGACGCATGGCTGTTTCGTTGCTGTTCTCTGGCGTTATTTTTAACGTTGCATCCGCCAGCTCCTCGTTGAGGTTCCTTCCTCTCAATCTCATTGCATCAAGCCGGGTCTTTGCGCCCTTGACTCGATTTGCCGAGTTAAGCTCTCGGATGGTGATATCCATGTCCTGCTGTAACTGTGCTAATTCCTTTGCTTTCTCCAAAACCTTTATCCTGGCGTCCTCCAACTCAGCTTGCACACGTGCCAGGTCAGTTGCCTGTGCCACTGGCTCTGCCAACTTGTCTATCGCTTCCTGCAGTTCCTTATCCCTTTTACTCCTAGCTATGTTTTCTGGTTTTTCCAGTGGTGCCTTTGCTGTCCTTGCAGCCCTTGGCGTCTCTTCATGATTTCCTCCCTCTGCATTCTCATTCACTACGGGAACTATTGGGGGAGCTGAGGGGTTTGGGGATGTCATCATTACCTCCATGGAGACGAGTTGGTGAAGCTTCCCAGTGACAGGAATCGCTGGCGGATCCTGCGCCAGGACAACGCGCTCGGGATATGCGCATTCCACGTGCACCGTGACGTAGACCTAGTGTTCTCCGAACTTGATGAAGCGACCATCCCTAGGGAACGGCTTGGTCCCGAAACAGCCCGCGTTGTCGCTGACGAAGTTGAGCGCTCCAAACCTCTGGATGAGGCCGGAGTAGACGCGCTCGCCGGTCTTGGCGATGATGTTGCCCGTTCGGATGAAGACTCCATCAAGCACCTTCTTCTGCCCCACGGTAGGCGCCAACTGTCGTGGTGGTGGCACAGCTGATGCCATGGGTAGGCTTAAGTTGGGGGCCGAATGGGTGCTTGTGGTCACCGGGGAGGGAGTGCACGGTCGAGCCATGCACGAAGAACAAGAAGAACTCCTCCAGACTTAGCAATTTGATTGATACCCAAAGATTACAAGTGCTCCTTGAGCTGTATAAGCTAGGGTTCAGTGCACTAGTTCCCTACTTGGTCCAACCTCCTTCTACTACAGCTATGCCCTCCCTTATATAGGCAGTGCTAGCTAGATAATACCCTTTTGGGTTCTAGGGTTTACTGTTTGGATCTTGGTCCCTACGATGCGGGCCGGGTCATGGGCTTGCCCTAAGCCCAATGGCACAGTCCATAAATCTTGAGAGCTAACGATCTTCTGGTACGCTGCTTCCTGTTCCTTTTGGCATCATGTTGTTACTTTGAACGTCAGCGTATGCTTTGGGCGTCACCCGGATCCTTTTGTGTCACCCGGCGTCGCCCTTCTCTTTTGACCATGCTTTAACTTGGTCCCTCCTGAACCTTACTCGGAAAGGTGCCACGCGTCCTACTTGACTCGGCCCTTCCTCGGTAGACTCGGCTCGTCGATTCCTGCAAGAATTACAACTTTGTCTTATGCGGGCCGACATAGTTTATATGTCGGCCGTTCATGCTTCTCTTACCCGGCCATTCTTACCCGGCCTCGTTCTCTCTTTACTCGGAGCTAGCCAAGCTGCGCTATGTTTCACCTCTCGTAACCCTACCGGGGGTTATTCCCCCGACAATTTTTAACAATACGACATAGCAACTATGTTACAACATGAAAGGCAACACAAACAAAGGATCATGAATAATGTTTTGAAAGACGTTTGTTTATTTCACATATAGAAAACATAGCAAGAGTGGTATTCATCTTGTCCTTCATGGAATAGAAAAACATAAATGCACATGACACCTTCAAAGTTCATAAGGGTTACTAGATACAAATAATTTAATAACAAGCAATATCATAATTATGAATCAATCAACAATTTTTGGGACAATGCACAATGAACTAAGAATGACAACTATGCTCTCTTAATTGGTGCATAAAGATAGAAGATGAAGACTCAACAAAAAGTAAAAATAAAGGCCCTTCATAGAGGGAAGTAGGGATTTTAGGTTTCATAAAGAGCTTCCAAAAATTATGGTACTTACTACATTTGAGCTCTCATTTCCCTTATCATAAGCATCTTGAAGTGATTAAGGTTAAAGTGAGGCAAATATGAGTTATATGCTTGACAAAGCATAAGTTGAAAATCTCACGCCCCTTGATTATGAGTACCGAAACCTCATGCTACTCAACTTTGGTCACAAGCAAGTTCTTGTCATTGTAAGTGTATGTGTATCATAGAAAACTACCAACGTGGTACCCCTTGCCCCATGACATAGGAGCTATCCCATATCAGAATGACAAGGTAACAGATAGTGAGCATCTCAGCGATCTTTTTATTTACTATTTGCATAGTTTTTTATTAAGGATGATACATAGAATGCCACTATGGTTATATTGCAAGTTTCCACCATGATTAGGCATGGCTTAGGATAGACGCCCAGGCGTTTCTCTAACACATATACAAACTCCATGGACTTACAAGTTCCCATCGTATTTCACACCGTTGGCATCCATAAACAAAAGAACATGATATCAACTGAATAAATAAGTGCAATGTCGAAAGTGGACCCCATGAAAGCATGGTTTTGCTAACTCCCAACTTATAATTTGCAAGCACACAAGCATCATAATATTGTCATAATGGTTCAAGTGTATTAAGTGCAAGAAATAAAATGTGCCATCAAGTTTGTGTGAGCTTTAATCACTAATTTTCACATAACAAAAGTTTAATTTGGAAGATAGATAAACACATGAATATACTTGGAATGGTGTAACACACCATGCATAGGAGTTTATAGTGAGTAGAGCTCATACTCAGTACAGGTGGAGGCTAGCAAAAGACTGGGAGTGACCAACTAAGAGAGCAATAATGGCCATAATCATACAGAGTGACAAAACATTATTAATCAAAGCATAAAGTGATATCACATGTCAAAAACTAAATGATCATAGAGTCTCAGGTGACTGGTTTATAGTCTTAACATGGTGTAAGCATGTGCCAAGTCAACCCAAATAAAGCATCAAAGGAGAATACCACAATATTATACTTTTGTATGCTAAAACAACGCATGATTCTTTCATGGCACATTAAGCAATCCCAATTGTTTGAAACAAGTCATGCTACAACAATAATCACTAAGAATATGGTCAAAGCAACATCTATCATGACATGATAAAGTCTAAGTCACAGTCAAAACAAGCTTCCTTTTGTACCATCATAAGCATGAAACTTCCTTCTCTCTTCCAACACCAATCGACTTATTTGAAACAACTCACAAAGATAATAATCAATAAAGATCAGAGAGCTTGTCTCCCCTAACTACAAAGAAGAAGTAAAAAGTTCTAAGCAAAAAGCATAAGAAAACTAAATCTAGACGTTGTGCTAGCAAAAGTGAACACTCACAAAACAATAAGAGTGAAAACTAAAGTGTTCTAGGCAATGAAGAACTAGGTGTGACTTATCCAAAAGAAGTGTGCGGGTGTCCAACCAATTTATTGTAGCAAACCAAGCAAAAGAAAACTAAAAATAGAAACAAAGACGCTCCAAGAAAACATATAGTGCATGAAGCAAAAATAAAGTGTTTTGAAAGAAAACCTGAGATTTTTATTGATGAAGAAGGGGATGAATTGGGCATCCCCAAGCTTTGACGCTTCTACCTCTTGAATATTTCTTGGGGTGACACGGGTGTCATACCCAAGCTTGATATTTTGTCCATACTTCATCTCATCATATCATTCTCTCCCTACACTTGAAAACTTGCTTCATACAAAACTTCACACAATCTTCATTAGCAACATTAGTGTATTCAAGATAATAAGCCTTTGGGTTTAGTTTCAACTCAAGTAAGTCATCCATTAAAACATAAGCTACTGTAGAAACTCCTTTTAAAAGCTCAAGTGATCAAACAGAACTCAAGAAGAAACTGATTAAGAGGCAAATGCAAATAATGGCAGAAATCTGTCAAAACATACCAGCAGGTAGAGACCGATTTTTTTCAAAAATCTTCCGTTTCTCAAATCGAAAAGTGCAAAAACAACGAAAGTTAGATAATAACCTGGGTCATACGCACAAAAAATTCAGGTCAATATGACATAATGGGATTTTTCACGATTTTTGACGGTGAAGCATAGAAATCTGTTTCGGGATAACAACTTCCCCAAATCTTAATTCCCTCTCATTAGAGGTTATTCTTGGCACAAAAACCACACAAGAAGGATAAGGAGAGGTTATTACTGAGGCAATAACTTCCAAGACTCAACAAAATAAAAACTTACTGAAATAAAAGAAATTGGGTTATCTCCCAAGAGTGCTTTTCTTTAATGCCTTTCAGCTAGGCACACAAAGCAAGAATCAAGTACTTTTGAATGAAGAAGCATCAATATCAACTTTCTTGGCTCTACCTTTCTTACCTTTACTCTTACCATTAGGGAACGTATGATTGCTTGGTGGAGAAGTGAAATGCATGGTGCCTTTTCCCACATCTATTGTTGCTCCAAGGAGTTTCAGCAGGGATCTTCCAAGTGTAATTTGTCCTTCTCCTACACATTCAATTACAAGATAATCAGTAGATACCATTTTCCCTAGGATTTTTGTAAACATTCCTTCAACTATTCCAATGGGTAATATAGTGGCATTATTGGTGAGAGATATTTCTTCTCCACCCGCAGAAAGTTCCCAAAGATTCATAAATATATTTAGGCATAAGACAGAACTCAAATATAATGGCAGAAATCTGTCAAAACATACCAGTAGGTATAGAACGATTTTTTTCAAAAATCTTTCGTTGCTCCAATCGAAAAGTGCAAAAGCAACAAAAGATAGATAATAACCTGGGTCATACGCACAAAAAAATCAGGTCAATATGATGTAATGGGATTTTTCAAGATTTTTGAAGGTGAAGCATAGAAATCTATTTCGGGACAACAACTTCCCCAAATCTTAATTCCCTCTCATTAGAGGTTATTCTTGGCCCAAAAACCACACAAGAAGGATAAGGAGAGGTTATTACTGAGGCAATAAGTTCCAAGACTCAACAAAATAAAAACTTACTGAAATAAAAGAAATTGGGTTATCTCCCAAGAGTGCTTTTCTTTAACGCCTTTTAGCTTGGCATACAAAGCAAGAATCAAGTACTTTTGAATGAAGAAGCATCAATACCAACTTTCTTGGCTCTACCTTTCTTAACTTTACTCTTACCTTTAGGGAACGAATGATTGCTTGGTGGAGAAGTGAAATGCATGTTGCTCCAAGGAGTTTTAGCAGGGATCTTCCAAGTGTAATTTGTCCTTCTCCTACACATTCAATAACAAGATAATCAGTAGATACCATTTTCCCTAGGATTTTTGTGAACATTCCTTCAACTATTCCAATGGGTAATATAGTGGCATTATTGGTGAGAGATATTTCTTCTCCACCCGCAGAAATTTCCCAAAGATTCATAAATATCTTTAGGCATAAGACATAACTCAGACATAATATCACAACGAGCATGAAAAGTTTCATTATTATGGCAAATTTTACTGTAGGGAACCATTTTGATGTTTCAGAATTTATTGGAACATAATCATGATGCTCTCTAAGCATATTGTAGCATTCTTTTAAACTAGATGTACTTGTCTCAAGAGTGTTTAATCTAGCATAAATGCTTATTAGGGATGGATCAAGTTTACTAGGCAAGTTATATGTTGCAATCAACTTTTTTATAGCATTAAAAGCTTCATCCCCATCAGAATGAAGGAACTCTCCTCCTACCATAGCATTAAAAGCATATCTATAACAAAGAGCAAGACCAAAGTAGAAACTGCTAAGAAGCAGGCTTAGAGTCATTTTAGGTTCAGTTTTTTCATAAGAATCAGAAATTCTAGACCATGCTTCTTTGAAACTCTCCTCAATTTCTTGTTTGAAAGTGAAGATCATTTCCTCAGGTGACGTAGTGATTGGAGCAACACTAGACATAAAAAAAACTTGAATTAGTAACTATTTTTTTGTGTTTTTTATAAAAAGAAACAATCCAACAGAAATAACAACTAAGGTAGGAACTATTTTTTTTGTGTTTTTGATAAAAAAAGTAAAACAAACAAAGAAAAATAAACTAAGCAAAACAAAAACAAAGTAAAGAGATTGCTTGTGAGAGACTCCCCCTGCAGAAATATTCTTTCTCCTAGAAAAGTGATTTGACATGGAGGAAGAGATTAAAGCTGTCGTTATCTCCCCAGCAACGGCGCCAGAAAGATGCTTTATGGCTCAGATAATGCAGAGCCCGTTGGGAACCCCAAGAGGAAGGTATGATGAGCACATTGACAAGTTTCCCTCAGTTATAGAACCAAGGTTATCGAACCAGTAGGAGAAATGAAACAACTCCCAAGGTGTTGCTAGCAACGTTGAACCTGCACAACACAACCAAAATATTTTGCCGCAACTTACAGTGAGGTTGTCAATCTCACCGATTTTGCTGAAAACAAAGAATTAAACGTATAGTGTGGAAGATAGTAATTACTTGTGGTAATTGCAGAAAGTAAACAGTCAACAGTAGATGGAAAATTAATCGGAAGGAATGGACCGGGGTCCACAGTTCACTAGAGGTGTTCTCCATAAGATAATAACATGCTGGGTGAACAAATTACAGCGGGGCAATTGACAAATAGAGAATGCATACAATGCATGTACTAGACATTTTGATCTCTATGAGATTTGTTTGGGAATTACAACATGATATATAGACTGTAATCCAACTGTATATATGACTAATAATCGACCTCCGGGATATCATCTGAACAACCCTCGGGTATTAAGTTGCAAGCAATAGATAATTGCATCAAACAAAGTGTGTAAAGTAAACAATACAATTGCCCTTGCACAAAGGATTGTTGTTTCCTCCCTAGTAACAACAGCACATCTACAACCTTAGAGGTTATTGGCACTCCCCTAGATTACTAGAGGCATGAACCTACTATCGAGCATAAATAATCCCTTTTGGAGTTGCAAGCATCTACTTGGCCAAAGTAACTACTAGCAACGGAGAGCATGCAAGATCACAAATAACATAGACATGATATAATCAATAATCAATATAACATAGTACTCAATATCCATCAGATCCCTGCAAACACAACATGTAGCATTACAAATAGTTGATCTTGATCATGAACGGAGCTCACGAGATCTAAACATGATAGCACAAAGGAGGATAAACAACCATCTAGCTACTATATGGACCCGTAGTCTAAGGATGAACTACTCACGCATCACTCCAAAGGCTGACATGGTGATGAAGAAGGCCTCCGGGATGATCTCCATGCTCCGGCAGGGTGCCGGAAAGAGCTTCGGATCCCTCCCGATCTAGGGATGGAGATGGCGGCGGCTACGGACTTTTTCATGGATTTCTAATCGGTACTTAGTGTTTTCTCCTCGGGGCAAGGTCGGTGGACGCCCGAGGGGCCCACACCATAGCCAGGCGTGTCCTAGGGTGGGCCCGCGCCACCCTATGGTGTGACCACCTCGTGGATCCTCTTCGTCTCTCCTTCGGTCTCCGTGTCATGTCGGGAAAATAGGAACTTAGGCTTTTGTTTCGTCCAATTCTGAGAATATTTCTTTACTAGCCTTTCTGAAACCAAAAACAATAGAAAGTAGGCAACTAGCACAGTGGCATCTTATTAATAGGTTAGTTCTAGAAAATGTATAAAAATGCCTCAAAGTGTAGACAAAACATAAGATAGTTGGTACAAAAAAAGCATGGAGCATCAAAAATTATAGATATGTTTATGACTTATCAGAAGGCCATCCTCCTCGACATCCATGAAGGCACATGCGACCACCATGCCGGTAGTCGCACCCTAGTCGCCAAGGCTCTACGAGGTGGCTTCTACTGGCCAACCGCGATGTGCGACGCTAAGGACATCATCGAAATGTGCAACGCTTGCTAGCGGTTTGCTGATAAACTACATGCACCTGGCTCAGAGCTATGGCCCATACCATTGGCCTGGCCCTTTGTGCAATGGGGACTCGACATGGTCGGCAAGCTGCAGAAATCCTCACTTGGAGGTTGCGTCCTCCTCCTGGTGGCAGTCGACAAGTTCACCAAGTGGGTCGAGGCGATGCCCATCATGAACCAAACTGGTGCCTCTACTGTCAAGTTCTTCCAGTCTATTGTCTATAGGTTCGGGGTGCCCCACGGCATCATCACCGACAACGGCACGAACTTCACCTCGAAGGAGTTTCGAGACTTCTGCGAAGGGTTCGGCATCAACATCACATATGCCTTAGTAGCGCACCCACAAACCAATGGTCAGGTCGAAAAGGCCAACGTCCTTGTCTGCAATGGGATCAAGAAGCGAATCCTTCGCCCTCTTGAATGATTGGTGGGATCCTGGGCAGACGAACTACCCTCTGTCCTCTGGAGCCTGCTCACAACGCCAAACAGCAGAGCAGGATACACGCCTTTCTTCATGGTGCACAGAGAAGAAGCAGTACTACCTGCAGAGGTACGCTACAAGGCTCCAAGGTTCATCGCCTACAGCAAGGCGGAATCAATGGCCGCACTCGAAGACATCATCGACCCGCTGGACGAAGCACGTGACATCACTGCTGCCCGTTCGACAGTGTATCAACAAAACCTCCGCAACTACCACAGTCGATGGTTGTGCCCGTGATCCTTCGTTGAAGGAGACCTCATATTGCGACTCAAGCAAAAGGGGCACCTGAAGCTCGAGTCATCATGGGAAGGCCCCTACGTGATCACTGAAGTCATACCAGGTGGCGCCTATCGCCCAAGGGACATCGTGTCAGGAGTAGCATACTCCAACCCATGAAACGTTGCACAATTGTGACACTTCTACCCCTAGCTGTTTTTACTTACAATGAGGCTATTCAGCCAGGCTATTCAGCCAAACTCTGTATCTCCAACTATGCTATAAATAAAAGCTAAGTTCCTTGGTGAAATACTACTCCCCTCATGCACATTTTTTCGATTCATTTCAATACACTCGAGGGACTTTGTCGATTCTTACATTAAGCACATTTCACCCGAGTAGCTGACCACGTCAGGCTAACAAAAATTATATGCAAACTCTACAACATTACATGCAAAACAGATCTTATAAATTTTACAAAGGGCAGCAAAGGCCCATCAGCAACTATACAAATTTTACATAGTCATTTACAATTTTCGTAGGAGAATTATCCATGACGAAGAAGAACATTGGTACGATCATCGAAAAGGTGCACAATGTCTTCGGCATGATGGGACACCACCACATAGTCAAGGCGCATATTCCATGCCATGCCATTCGGCAGGGCGGGCGGTCCCGCAGCTATATCATCCAAGTCCACGTCTGGTCGAAGCAACCGAACAAGGGCCAGTGCCGCCTTGGCACCCGCAACAAGCTGCTAGTGCACAAGTCCCTGCATGGTGTCCGCGCTCTGAAACTTTCCTAGTAGCCCGAGGAAACTCGATGGAGCCGCATCTAGTGGAAACATGGGAGCCTAGATAGATGCGAGTGAAGACCTCGCACGCTTCAACACCTGAAGCACCTGGTGGACACAATCCTGAACCTTCGCAACCACAGTCGGCTCACAATCCATCCAGAAGAAACCTCTGGCTTCCAACTCTTGTTGGGTGAGGCAATTGAGCCTAATAGCAACACAATCCTTCTCTTCCTGCGGAAGCTGGCAACTACAAAAAAGAGCAGTAGCTCAGAAGCCGTAGAGATTGGATCCAGCCGAAAAAAAAACTAAGGATATCTACGATGACTTAAATTGCAGTTTCTCGCCGACCTACCGAAATTCCTCAAGAAGATTCTCCTCCCTCGCAACGGCCCGCTCCGTCTTGGACTTCCAAGCATCCACATGGCCACGGATGATAAGGGCATCCTTCTCCAGGCTTTGGATGCGGTTACATAGTAAAGGAAACTACGATGCCTCACTTGTCATTGGATGGGCAAAATCCATGGTAGATGTTGTGGTCACGGGGTCAGCATTTGAAGGTCCCTAAGAGGCACACAAATAAAAAAGCATAAGGACAAGTGCAATCGACAACAATAGAAGGAATCACTTATATTTACATCAAAATAACCACCACGTGATAGCATCAAAGTCATAAAGTATAGGATATAACAAAGTGCCATGGCAAGAGCAGACTGAAAACTATAAGAGCAACTACACAGCAGGACTCTATGGGCCAGCGGCATCCAAAGCAGCTGTCGGCTCCGAGGCTCGCGCCTGATACGTCCAATTTGCATCACCATTCTATATCATAATTTGCTTCTATTCATTGATATACTTCATATTAAGAGGTGATACTTATGTTTTTTCATCTGTTTTTGCATGTTGGATGATTCTTGGAGGATGAACTGCCGGAGTCAGTATTCTGATGCAAAAAGAGGTGTTTTGATGCAATTTTGTGAAGATCAGAAAAATACCAGAAAAACTACAAAAAACTATATTTTCCCAGAAGATGAAGGATGCCAGAAGGGGAGGCGGAGTTGGGCCACAGGTGGCCTACACCCCCCAGGCGCGGGCCACCCTGGGCCGCGCCTACAGGGGGTGTGGCCACCCTGGCCCACCTCTGGCTCCACCTTCTCGCTTATATATTTTCCTCGAAATCCTAAAGTCGGGGGAGAGACCACATAAAGATTCCACCACCTCTGCGGGGCGGAAACTACCGAGAGAGAAAGAGCTCTCCGATAGACAGATTTCTGCCAGGGAAATTCCTTCCCGGAGAGGGGAGATCGTCGCCATCAACACCATCATCAAGCTAGACTTCATCGGGATCATCATCATCATCGTCCACACCACAATCTCCACCAGCACCATCATCACCAATCCATCCCGCTGTAACAATCATGTTGAATCTTGCATAGTTCTTAGGGGATGATACGTCGGAAACGTATCTATAATTTTTGATGCTCCATGCTTGTTTAGTATCTACTTTGATTTGCTTTGTCTACACTTTGAGGTGTTCTTATATCTTTTTTGGAACTAACCTATTAACAAGTTGCCACAGTGCCAGTTGCATGTTTTATTCTGTTTTTGGTTCCAGAAAGGCAGAAAATCAATATTCTCGGAATTGGACGGGACAAATCCAAAGCCAATATTTTACTATGGGGGACACGAAGCCAGAAGACGAGACGAAGGGACGCCACAGGGCGACCAGACTCCCCTAGGCACAGGTGGGCCCACTCCGCGCCTGGGGTAGGGTGTGGCCCCCCTGACTCGCCCCTTCGCCTATAAGAAGTCCCCGATGCAGAAACCATAGGCACCCGATCAAAACTCTATGAAACCTTCTATAGATGATGCCACCATCGTCCCTAGATTGGGGGGATCTGAAGTTCTTCCCGGCACCCTGCCAGAGGGGAGATCATCCCAGAGGCCTTTTTCTTCATCATGCAAGCCTCCGGTATGAAGCGTGAGTAGTTCCACCTTGGACTACGAGTCCATGTAGTAGCTAGATGGTTGTATCTCCTCCTTTTGCTTTCATGTATAGATATTGTGAGCTCCATTCATGATCAAGATCTAATCTATTTGTAATCATGCATGTTGTGTTTGTGGGGATCCAATGGATATTGAGATTACTATGTCAGATTGATTAATAGTTTTGTCTATTTGATTCTATCATATCTTTGTTGTTTGTGATCTTGCATGCTCTCTGTTGTTAGTAGATATCTTGGCCAAGTAGTTGCTAGTGACTCCAAGAGGGGGTATTTATGCTCGATAGTGGGACATGCCTCTAGTTTCCAAGGGAAGTTACAGAAATCTCTTCGGTTGTAGATGTGTTGTTGCTACCAGGGAGAAAACAACGGTCTCTTCTTCATGGAACAAGTGGATTGTTTACCTTACACACTTTGCTTAAAGCAGTTGTCTGTTGCTTGCAACTTAATACTGGAGGGGGTTCAGATGATAACCTGAAGGTGGAATTCTAGTCATAGATGCAGTTGGATGGCGGTCTATGTATATTGTTGTATTGCCCAATCAAATCTCATATGATCTTTTTGTCTAGTATTGCATTGTTATGCCTTGCTCAATTCCCGTCAATTGCCCTGCTGTAATTTGTTTACCCAGCATGCCATGTTTGTTTATCTAAGGAGAGCACCTCTAGTGAACTATGGACCGCGGTCCAATCTTTACCATTGATACATCTTCCACGGTTACTTTTTTACTTGCTGCAAACCATCATCACCTTCCAGACCATACGTTTAATCCTTTGTTACAGCAAACCGGTGAGCTTGACAACCTCACTGATTCGTTGGGGAAAAGTCTCGAGTTTGTGTTGTGCAGGTTTCCACGTTGCTTGCAACACCTTTGAGACCTTTCCTTCCTCCTACTGGTTCGATAACCTTGGTTTCTTACTGAGGGAAAACTTGCTGCTATGCTCATCACACCTTGCTCTTGGGGTTTCCAACGAAGTGTCCCACAATAGTGTTGGGCATCATCAGGGGAAACTTTCCCGGTGTTAATTACTTTTGTAGTTGATGCTTGTGAGTGGAACCATTGAATTATTGTTTATGTTCAGATTGATATCCATCATTATATCATCTCTGATCTTGATCCATATGATGTCTCGTGAGTAGTTCTTTTAGTTCTTGAGGACATGGGAGAAGTCATGTTGTTAGTAGTGGAATTGTGTTGAGGTATTATTCAATGGTTTAATATTAAAGTTGTGGTGCTATTCTTCTAGTGGTGTCATGTGAACGTCGACTACATGATACTTCACCATTTATGGGCCTAGGGGAATGCATTGTGTATTTGGCTACTAATTGTGGGGTTGTCGGAGGGATAGAAACCTGAACCCCTGTTAGGAAACCATTGCACAAGGGAGTGTAGGATCTCAGAGTTTAAGGCTGTGGTTAGGTTTTTATCTTAATTACTTTCTTGTAGTTGCGGATGCTTGCAAGGGGTTTAATAACAAGTATGTATTAGTCCAAGTAAGGTCGGTACATTATCACAGGTTCACCCACACAACACTTATAAAACCAAAGAATATTAATCAACTATATGAAACAAAAGCACTTGACAGTACTCCCATGTGACCTCGAGAACGTTTGGTCCTCATAAGTATTTCCTCTGGCTTGTACTTTGCTAAGAAAGGATTGGACCACTTGCTACAATTGTTTTCTGTCTTTATTTACTTGCACTTTATTTCCTTGCTTTATCAAAACCCCTAAAAATACGTCTGCTAAGTATTTATAGATATTTCCTGCTCCATACCACTAGTCAGCACCTTCTTCTCCTCGTTGGGATCGACACTCCTATTTATCGAAAGTACTACGATACACCCCCTATACTTGTGGGTCATCAGTGCCTTAGCCACCCGCTGCTATTTTAACATATAGGTGGCTAGCAAATCAGTCCGGCAAGGGCCACAGTGCTTGCAGCGCAAAGAAAAGGAAGCAAACTCTACCTCAGTTCCATCAGCCGCTACTGGCATCTTGGAAGTGATCTGGCTCAGGTTCAGCTGCGTGCCAGATGCCATTGCCATTTCTAGGCCAAGTGTAGCACCCACACTTCTGGGTCTTATTGTAATCCGCAGGTGCGTCCCCCGCCAGCGCCTTTGCCAGGGAGTTGACATCATCAAGGGCTATGCCCTTCGGGAAGATCTCCCGGTAGAAGCGGCTGAGGACCTCCTTGGCCTTTCCCAGTGTCTCAATGGCGGAGCTGCACCATTCTTCGACCGCAGCAACATCATCCGCGAGAGGCTCCCCATGGTCCATGACATTGCAATCAAACGCAATGCCATTAGCATCTGTAGGAGATGTGGCGAAAAATGTTCGGATCAAACAGCAAGAGAAAAACAAAAACTATGGAGAAGGAGAAAAATGGTGACTCACCTGACAGCGCCTTGGCAGCAGCCATAAGATGCTCCACCATTGCCTTCTCCCGAGATGCAGCAGCATCCGCAAGTTGATCTTCACGGTTTTCGGCCTCCAGATTGTAGCGCTCAAGGTCCTCCATGACAACCTTCGCCTTGGTCTCCTCCTGGCTGTGCCTATTTTCAAGTGCGTTCAACTATGGAGAGCCTCATTATTCTCACACGAGAAGAGCAAAAAAGAAAAGATCAAAAAACAAAACCCACCATCGGCACCCGAGGGAAGCCCGAGGCAGTTGATGTCGCGGATGAATGGCTGAAGCAAAGAAACAACAAACAAGGTAAATAAACGACTCGGGGGTCGCCCACATACAAGGGTTAGGTACTTACATGGCCATATGAAGACTCCGAAGGAGAAGCTTGCGTCTTCCAGGTTACAACCACATGAGTCCTCGACTTTAGGAGCTCAAAAAGGTGCCACCGGAGTTGGCCGGTATCTTTGGGGACGAGGTTGCAGGCTCTACGTGTACTGATGGCACCTAAGAGCGCTTTGTCGGGAAACCCTAAGAGCAAGGTGTGAAGAGCACAACAGCAAGTCTTCCCTTAGTAAGAAACCGAGGTTATCGAACCAGTAGGAGGAAGGAAACGTCTCAAAGGTGTTGCAAGCAACTTGGAGACCTGCACAACACAAACTCAAGACTTTGCCTCAATAAACAGTGAGGTTGTTAATCTCACCGGTTGCTGTAACAAAGGATTAACTGTATGGTGTGGAAGGTAATAAAGGTTTGCATAAATAAATAGTGATAGTGGAAGATGTATCAATGGTAAAGATTGGACCGGGGTCCATAGTTCACTAGAGGTGTTTTCCTTAGATAAACAAACATGGCATGCTGGGTGAACAAATTACAGCAGGGCAATTGATAGGACTGAGCAAGCCATAACGATGCAATAATAGACATCATGATCCTATGAGATTCGATTGGGAAATACAACAAGATACATAGACCACCATCCAACTACATCTATGACTAGAAGTCCACCTTTGGGTTATCATCCGAACCCCCTCCAGTATTAAGTTGCAAGAAATAGACAACTGCTTTAAGCAAAGTGTGTAAGGTAAACAATCCACTTGTTCCATGAACAAGAGACCGTTGTTTTCTCCCTAGTGGAAACAACACATCTACAACCTTAGAGATTTCTGTCACTTCCCTTAGATTAAATAGAGGCATGAACCCACTATCGAGCATAAATACCCCCTCTTGGAGTCACTAGCAACTACTTGGCCAAGATAGCTACTAACAACGGAGAGCATGCAAGATCACAAATAACACAGACATGATAGAACCAATAAGACAAAACCATTAATCAATCTGACATAGTAATGCCAATTTCCATCGGATCCCTGCAAACACAACATGCATGATTACAAATAGATGAGATCTTGATCATGAATGGAGCTCACAAGATCTAGACATGAAAGCACAAAGGAGGATATACAACCATCTAGCTACTACATGGACCCGTAGTCCAAGGTGGAACTACTCACGCTTCATACCGGAGGCTGGCATGATAAAGAAGAAGGCCTCCGGGATGATCTCTTCTCCGGCAGGGTGCCGGGAAGGGCTTCAGACCCCCTCGATCTAGGGACGATGGTGGCAGAGGCTACATATAGTTTCATGGAATATTGATCGAGTACTTAGGGTTTTGGCATCGGGGGGTCTTTATAGGCAAAGAGGCGAGGCAGGGGGCGGCCAGGGTGGTCACACCCCCCAGGCGCTGCTAGGGTTAGCCCGTTCCTCTAGGGGGTGTGGCCCCTGGTGCCTCCCCTCCGTCTCGTTCTCTAGCTCCGTGTTCCCCACGGTAAAATATTGACTTTGTATTTTGTCCCGTCCAATTCTGAGAATATTGATTTTCTGCCTTTCTGGAACCAAAAACAGAAGAAAATAGGCAACTGGCACTGTGGCATCTTGTTAATAGGTTATTACCAGAAAACATATAAAAACACCTCAAAGTGTAGACAAAGCAAAGCAAAGTAGATACTAAACAAGCATTAAACATCAAAAATTATAGATACGTTTCTGACGTATCAAGCATCCCCAAGCATAACTCCTACTCGTCCTCGAGTAGGTAAGTGATAAAAAGATTTTGTTTTGAGGTGACATGCACCATCAAAATCAAACCATTTGCAAGCATTGAAAGATGGGATCAAAAACTCTAAACATGAATGAAAGATGGAGTTCTAACAATAAGACAAAGTAACTATGAATGCAACATGAAATGCCACAAACAAAGATCATGAATAACATGCATTGAAAAACACTTGTTTGTTTCACATACAGAAAACATGGCGTAGTGGCATTCAGCTTGTCCCTCATGGAGTAGCAAATATATGCATAGGACACCTTCAAAGTTCATAAGACTGACTTGATACAGATAGCACAAGAACAAGCAATATAAACAATATGCATCAATCAATAAGTTTTGGGACAATGCACATAGAACTAAGAATGGCAATTATGCTCTCTTAACAGGTGCCTAAAGGTAGAAGGTGGAGACTCAATATAATGGTGAAAGAAAGGCACTTCATAAAGTGAAGCAGGGATTTCAAGTTTCAAAAATAGCTTCCAAAAATTATGGTGCTTGTTATCTTTCAGCCCTCATTGCTCCTATCATAAGCATCTTGAAGTGATTAAGGTTAAAGTGAACAAACTATGGAGTATATGCTTGACAAAGTATAAGTTGGAAATCTCATGCCCCTTGAATACGAGGGCCGCTTGTCATGCTACTCAAGTTTAGTTACTTTCAAGTTCTTGTCATAGTAAGTACATGTGTATCATAGAGAACCACCAACAGGGTACCCCTTGCACATGGTACATGAGCTATCCCATAACAAAAATGACAAGGCATGCAGACAATGAGCATCTCAGCATTCTTCTTATTTACCATGGGAATAAGGTGATTTTTTCTCTCTTTCCTCTTTTCTCATATTTTTTTGTTCATTTTCTCAATCTATTTTTTCTTTATCTCTTTTTTTATAAGAAGAATGCTTCATAGATGTCACTATGGTGATGCTGCAAGTTTCCACCATGATTAGGCATGGCTTAGGCTAGCGGCCCAGGTGTTTCTCTAACACACATACGTAACTCCATGGACTTACAAGCTCCCCTTTAATTTCACACCGACGACATCCATAGACAAATGAGCATGATATCAACTATGTACAAAGTACATGTGCAATGTTGAAAGCGTTCCCCGTGACAGCACGGTTCTGCTAATTCCAACATATAAGTGCAAGCATATACAAATAGATGACGCAATGGTTCAAGTTTATTAGGGGCAAGAAAAATAAAGTGTGCCATCAAGTTCGTGAGAGCTTTAATCACTAAGTTTTCACATAACAAAATACTTTTTAAATGGAAGATAGATGAAAACAAGAATATACTTGGAATCCTGTAAAACACCATGCATAGGAATTTATAGTGGACACTTTGGAATAACTTGATTTCTTGGGAGTTGGATGTATGAGTAGATATTACCCATACAAGTGGAGGCTAGCAAAAGACTGGAAGCGACCAACTAAGAGAGCAATAATGGCCATAATCATGCAGAGCGACAAAACATTACTAATCAAAGCATAGAGTGGTACTACAAGTCAAGAACTAAATGATCATAGAGGCTATGGTGACTTGTTCATAGTCATAACATGGTGTGATCATGTGCCAAGTCAACCCAAACAAAACATCAAAGGAGAACACGAAAATACTATGCTTTTGCATGCTAAAACAACGCATGATTCTTTCAAGGCACACTAAGCAATCCCAATTGTTTGGAACAAGTCATGCTACAGCAATAATCACTAAGTATAAGGTCAAAACAACACCTAGCATGACATGCTAGAGTCTAAGTCACAGACAAAGCAAACTCCTCTTGTACTATTTCAAGCAAGAACTTTCTACTCCTTTCCAACACCAATCAACTTATTTGAAACAACACAACGAGAACGGGGGTCCAAACTACTTTCTCAAGAAAACTAAACAAACTAAGCAAAGAAAACGAAAACTAAGACGCTCCAAGAACAACACAACAGTGCATGAAACAATAAAAACGAAGTGTTTAGAAATACCTGATCTTTTTATTGATGAAGAAGGGGATGCCTTGGGCATCCCAAAGCTTTGACGCTTGTACCTCTTGAATATTTCTTGGGGTGACACGGGGTGGCATCCCCAAGCTTGAGCTTTTGTCCATTCTTCATCTCATTACATCATTCTCTCTCTACACTTGAAATTTTTCCTTCATACAAAACTTCACACAATCTTCATTAGCAACATTTGTGTATTCATAAGATAATAGACCCTTGGGTTTAGCTTTAGAACAACAAAACTTTTACTAAAAACACAAGCTACTGTAGCAATTCCCTCAAAAAGCTCAATTTCCCAAAAAGAACCCAAAAAGGAATCAATAAGAAGCAAATGCAAATAATGGCAGAAATTTGTCAAAATAGACCAGCAGGTAGAAACCGATATTTTCGAAGACCTTCTGTTGCTCAAATAAAAAAGTGTTGAAGAAAGTTATCTAACATACTGGGGGATTTATTCGTAAATTATCAGCTCAATACGACTTACAGAGATTCCTCACGAATTTTTATGGTGGAGCACAAAAATCTGTTTCGGGACAGCAAATCCCCAAATCTTACTTCCCTCTCATTAGAGGAGATTTTTAACTTGCGGCCCAAAAGTTGAAGCACCAAGGCAATGCGGGGTCTGACTTCATTAGTATTGGATCGCGATACCCCGAGTTGGCATGCCAAATGCTCAGAGGGTCTTTTTCGGCACGGATTCAACAAACTGTTTGAACACGGGAAAACTCGCTAACACCCGTAAAATTGGGCCACGCCTATCACTGTTGACCGTTAAGTCGCTACCATCCTGGCTGCCATGTATACTTGCAGCGCTGGCGCCCTCGTGTTCAAATGGTGTTTTTGACCCGGCCTTATTTTTCCCCAAAGGGGCGATCTGTGGTCACCGCCATGGCGTGGATCTGGGAGGGAATTCCTTCAGCGGCGAGATCCGGCACCCGGCTGAACCTGATCGATCTCACCCTCCTCCTCCCAAACCGGAGCTCGACCCATGGCACGGCAGCACCCATGGCACGACACCGGGACGAGATTTCTACCTCGGGGTCCTTCTCCAAAATCCGAGCTCGCCGTCACCATTTGTCGCACCCGCACTAGCCAGGGCGCCTTACTCTCCAAACTCCAAGGCCACATCCAATCTGTTCGGCACAATGCCAACAAGGTGAAATTCCATCTAGTTTTCTTCTTGTGATTGTGGTAGTAGAAAACATGTACGGAGATGTTGTTTACTAGACTTTCGTTGGCGGTTGGGCTTGCGGTTGGTGTGTGCATGCGGTCATCTCGTTTCCACACGTCCTTCCCCTGGCATTCCCAGACCTTCTTTAATAAATCTCTGTCTCTGGAACCGCTTCCTCTGCCATTCGACGGGACTGAAACCACATGAACACCATCATCCAAGACCGGCAACAAGCAACATGATTCGCCGTGGGATGATCTCCCTGAGGGTGTCGTGCAGAATATAGGTGACATCTTCTTGTCGACGGACGACTTCGACTACTACGATGCCTTCCGGGCAGTCTGCAGCGCCTGGCGTGTCTTCACGGAGGAGCACCAGTTGTCGCCTGAGTATGGGGTAGACGACGCTGCCATCACATTGCTGAACATGAGAACTGGCCGCTACCTTGAGAAGAAGATTATTCATGTTATTTGCATGTGCTTTCTTGATATTCATCTATATATGTGCGATCCTTTTTTTGCGTTCACCTCCTATACGATATGTTTTTCAAGTTTTGTTTCTCCATCTACTTGTTTTACCTTGATTGAATCTCTGTCTATTTACCTTGACTGAATCTATGCTTCTCATCTCTCTCTCTCTCCCTCTCTATGTATCTAGAAGGTACTTTTACGTCGGTAGCACAACCGGTGGCCTCCTTGTGCTTGGACAGAGGGTGCAGCCGTACAAGACACAATTGTACAACCCCTTCTCGGGCGTTATCAAGCGCCTGAGGGTGGAGATACTGACCGAGTAGGTGGCTTCTGTCGCTGTGATGATGTTCCTGTTGTTGATGGTGTTTACATCAAATATTTAGAACACCATCATTCGGTGGGCGGATGAGGGCACGGAGGAATGCAGTCGCCCGGTCTTTGGTGAAGGGTGGTACACGCCGAATGACTTTCCGAAACTCTGGAGCATGACTTCTTACATCGGTGATGTTTTCATCGCGGACAGATACGGGTTTGTCCTCTCGACTATGCCTGGTGCTGCTCATGGAGATGTCCAGATGCAGCGCTCTGCACGGACCCTGAAGATGCATGCCACCGTTGAGGGCCCTATTCCGGGATGCCGGTACCCGGAGAATCGTTTTTACCTTGTCGAGTTCGACGGGGAGTTGTTGTTCATTGTGAGTGGACCGGTCTATGGCGGCAGGCCCATTGTTTACCGGGTTGATACACAGAACCGTGTCCTTAATCCGGTCAGAGGCATCGGCAGCCGTGCTCTCTTTGTTGCTGACAATTGGTGCATCTGCATCGACAGCGCCAGGGGTACCCACGGTGCAGGCTGGCAACATCTACTATCCGGACCTCTCCCAGATTAGATCTTACAACTTTGAGGCTCTTGCATGGGAAGAGGAGCCAAGGGTTGACCATGGGTATGGAGTAGGAGGATTATGGATCAATGACCATCCTTTCAAACTCGATCGATTGCTAGCGGTGTATTGTAGTACCTTTGAGCATTCTGAGCTGCAGATGGTGCCGCCTTATGGGGAATATGGTACCACCCACTCCGATTACTACGACGGCTACCCGTCAGATTAGATTGATGGATCATGTTGGTCTGGTCCTGTTGTATTCTCTGTCTGTGAATTATATGCAAGTGCAAGTTGTATGGTCCCCTCCTCTCTGGTTGACACTCACGTGCTCGCCTCTCTCACCTGCGTTTAACGACACTTCTGGTTTGTCTTAGCGTGCACCGTAGCCTCGCCAACGACGACGAATAGACGCGCCCGTCGCCAGGAGCTTCTCCGACGAGCAATCGCCAGCAATCCCGTGCACCCCTTGGTCTATGAAGACCACCTCGAGCTTCAGCACGTCACGATATACCTGGTAAATCCCTCCTCCCTCTCCCTCGCTTCCTAGATACGCCGGACCGTCACTGACAGAGTAGCGCCGTCGCTCGCCGTCGCCACGCGCCGCCAGCCATGGTCGAAGCGCTGTAACCCGTTAGATCTTTATCACATGGTTAGGATTAGATATTAAACCAAAGGGGTACGATTGAATCTGTGCCGTGCAATTTAAATGAAATCCTGCGGCCTGTGTTAGTCAATCCAACTGAAACGGTATGCACCAATAGGATTAAGACATGTGGCCTGTATTTTGTTTTAAAAACAGAAACATTTCTATTATATGTTAGCTTTTGCAAAATTCATAACTTTTGCTCTGTTTGGACAAATTTTACAAATTTTATATCAATGCATTCACAAAAACATGAACTTTGTAACCATGCCCTTAGTTTAGTATTTTGCTTCTGGAAAATTGGCTGTTTTTGCAAAAACATATCTAGGCCTATTTTGAGTATAAAAATTATTCTAAAAATGATTTTAGGGTAAAACCTTTTGCAAATGGTTGGATTTAAACTCTCTGGCCCTAAACACTAAGTTTTGGATTTAAAAATGTATTTGATTAACCCTAGAAAATCATTACTTTGATTAAAGGCATTTTTAGTAAAATAAAATGTTGCTTTGATTTCAAAATGGTTTTTGAGTGAAACCTTTTGAAAATGGATTTGTTTAAAACACTTTGACCATAAACACTAACATTGGTATTCAAAAATATATTTGGCAAACACTAGAAATTACTCCTTTGATTAAAATCATTTCTAGCAAAATAAAAATGATTTAAATGGCCATTTTCCCTAACTTGATTTTAAATGGTTTTGCCACTTTTATAAATGACCAATAGGTGTTTTAAAATGTTTATAGCCTATTAGAAACTACCTTTCCAAATAAAACAATCTTTTGCATGCTTGCATGCATTGTTTTGTTTTCTTTATTTTATGTGATGAATTGTTTGAATGCTAGTTTAAATATGTGCAAATCATCTTGATTGAATTGTAGTGAACTTTGAAGAGTGTGAAAATTGTAAGATCAAGGAGTGAATCTATATTCTCTACTAAAAAGGCAAGTGGTGCTATATACATTTTGTCCTAATATTTTCACTATGCATTAGTGATATTTTGAGTAAGACTTGCATGGAATTTTCTAAGTATAAGCTATGCCTTGGGAAATCCTAGTATATGATGCCTTAGTATATTTTCCCTAAGTTAAGATTCCTACTACTATCATGCTTATCCTAGCTGGTAGAAAACAAGGGTGGATTATATTCATGCTATGAAATATTTCTAAGTCAATGACTTGTGTTCTGTTTAATAAAAAAAACTATGTGAATGAATCACCTGGGTGGAATGAGGTGAATGGATTTTGTTGAGTGGTTACACAGGGCCCCATATTTATGGCCTACCCTAGTGTATCT
This sequence comes from Avena sativa, assembly GCA_916181665.1. Taxonomy (NCBI): domain Eukaryota; kingdom Viridiplantae; phylum Streptophyta; class Magnoliopsida; order Poales; family Poaceae; genus Avena; species Avena sativa. The sequence goes on from OV702297.1 coordinate 131,009,662, forward strand.
CACTTGTGGAAAGCCACCCAGGAACAAAGATATTTGAGATGTGAAATGTTGAGAAGCTTCAAGTGCAGCCACATGGCATTATGGGCTCTGCCTGGATCATATAGATTGCAATAACTTAGCCAGATGGATAGAAGGTGGTAGTAGGTGATAGGTTTGGAACGTGATGTGGACATCCCATCTATTGATACAACCATTATACCTACCGATACACACATACAAGGACCTATCACTCGATCTCATGCCAAACAACTTAACTATCAGGTACTTTCGTTTCTTGGAACTATTCCTCACATACATGAGAATATGATGCTGCCTAAATCAGATGTATTTCTTACTCTTAGGAATGATGGACCAAGCATGGATGAGAGGGACAAGCATTGGAGCATGGCCATGCGTGGAGATGGCAGCAAGCATGTGATGATTCAAGAGGAGGCCATGGATGAAGATTTCAAAACTTTGAGGCCTCCATTATGAATAAAGAAGGCTTGGATGAAATATTCAAGATTAATACTTCACAAATTCGTCCATAGCTTAATATGATGCTGCGACACCTTTATTTTGGGCCAGGCCCATGTAATTTTCGCAGGATTTTAGATAGCCACTTTTTAGAGTCCGTATTTAAGGAGAAAAGGACTTCTAGGGTTGGATTCAACCACCACTTCCATGGCTAGCCGAAACCCCATCTTTTCCTCCTTAAATACTCCCCATAGCCATCACCATAGACTCGGATTTTGTATAGACATTAAGTTAGCCATCATAGCAACTTCGCCAAGGCTCGAGCATTGCAGAGGCCTCTTGTACTTCGCACCTATACAGGATCCCAGCTTTTCAATAAAGCTTTCATCTTAATCCGCAATATCTTGATTGCAATATTAGTTCTTACTTGTTCTCGATTTCAGGTAGGAATTAAGACCCTCATTGGTCAAGCTGATCGTGTTCCCGCAGGATCGGTAACCTCCAGGAGATTGGCCTAGCGATTGCATTGGCGCTCGTGCTCGCACGTGTAGTCGGATGGTCAAGCCCGAACTCCACCAAAATCGACTATCCCCATCTCATCGAATGATCGGACACCTTTGCCCTATCAAGTGGTATCAGATTTCAGGTTGCTCAGTGATATTTTACTGTTTTCGTAGATTAGATGTTTACCTATAACCCACGAAAAAGCCAAAAACACAGTTAGAGTTTAGATCCATCCCATCACCAATCTACGCCTTGCATTATCGTTTTAGTTTTGCATTGTTGAATTTGTGTCTACATCGTCGCGTCGAGTTGCTGGTCTTAGTGTCTCGCCCCTTAGAGTTTTGAGTTCTGATCACAGTAGTCACCGCCACACTCGCTGATCACCGCCACCATATTCCGCCGCCATACACCCAGCCACGATAAATCCTAAAACTACGCCACCGCCTTCCTACCGCGACACGGATCCGATCACCTTTCCTGCCACGACACGAGTCCGAGTTGAGTTATTGTTTCCTAGTTTTTCTTTTTACTTTCCTTCCTTGTTGTTTCCGTATTGATCTAAATTCCGTGTCGAGTTAGAAGTTTAGTCGTAAGTCCAGAAGGAGAGCAAAAAAAAAGTCTGGAACCGCCTCCAATTTTTTTTTCTGGCTATACTGATTTTCGGCCCCGGGGATCAATTTTCTCCATCTGCAGTTATAGCGATATTTTTTTGGCGCCTGCGCGCTTTCCAAAGCATACTACAAAAAATTTCGATTTTTTTTTGGGGCTAACCTGTTTTTAGACCCTGTAGATCAGTTCTAGACACTTGCCATCATAGTGATTTTCAGCATCTCGGTTTGCTTTTCAGGGTGCCATATCAGCATACATTGCTTGTTGTGTCGCGTCGTGACATCGTTGGTGATCTAGGCTCGCGTCTCTAGTACGGTCTAGCCTAGGACCAGCACAGTACCATTGTTGAGCATTCTTTCAACTTTTGCATTGCTGTTTTGATAATTGCTAACCCCTTTGCTAAGGCTTCCCAGAGCTCCACAGATATTCTCCACGTGCGGTGTCTCGACTCCCGGTAATCGCTCGGTTCAATCTCTGGACCCACTGATCCTCGCGGTTGCACATCGCCTTTTCCTGCTGTTTGGTAAGAACTTGTAAGAGCTTCGTATATTGCTTGACGGATTACGTGTGCCTTCCACCATATTTCCGTAGTATATACCTATGCTTTTTAAAGGACTAACCATGACAGATACTTCACGGAACCATGCCACAATGACGAACAAGGAACTACATGCCCACTTCACCGAGCTCTTGGTCGGTCGCAATGAAGATGTGGATGCATGCCTAGGGGAGTTTGACACCAAGCTCACCAACGCCATGGACAAGATCGATGGACTCAATAAATCCTCCAACGACAAGCTTGACGCTCGATTCAAGGAGGTTTTGGACAGATTGCCGACACCCGCACCTGCACCCGCCCCATTGGCACCTCGGCATGGCGCACGGCGCATTCCAATCACGGGTCGTACTGCTGGTTCGGCTGCCTCCGCACCTCAGGCAGCTACCTCAGACTTCCGCAGCGGCTGCTGCTGCGACATTGGGGACAGACGACGGGTACTACTATGACCCCAACGACGATGATCTATTGGACGAGGAGGTTGAACAACCTCCACACCCTGCTGGCCGTCCCCGACATTACCACCACAACGTTCGACCACCGGTACGTGATGATGATCATGTTGCAAAGCTTAAATTAAATATTCCATCTTTTGAGAGTAAATATAATCCTGATGCATATCTTACATGGGAGATGGAAGTAGAACAATGTTTTGCATGTTTAAAATATCCCGAGAATATGCGTGTTAGTGCTGCTACATGTGAATTTACTAAATTTGCTTCCCTTTGGTGGTCTGAGTATTGTCGTTTAAATCCTACTACTATTCCTCATACTTGGACTGCTTTAAAAACTTCTATGCGTGTTCGTTTTGTGCCTCCCACTTATAAATGTGATTTACTAAAGAATCTGACACGTTTGGAACAAGGGAAAACTTCTGTAGAAGAGTATTATCAGGAATTGCAAACGGGGATGGTTCGGTGTGGTCTTGTTGAATCTACTGAACAAATGCTTGCACGTTTCTTTGGTGGCTTAAACAAGGACATTCAACACATATTAGATTATAAGGAATATAATTCTATCACTCGTTTATTTCATCTTGCTTGCAAAGCTGAATGTGAAGTGCAGGATCGCCAAACACCATGGAGGAGGACTAATAATTCTTCAGGTCGCACATCCACTTGGACATCCCAACAGTCAGCGCCTCCTTCTCGTGATTCGCCACCAGCTACTACCACCTCCAAGGCCACCACAATATTTCCAGCTGCTCCTCCACCGTCATCCAATGCTCCTGCTCGTAGTGCATCTTCTATGGCTTCCACGGGTAAAACAAAGGATATACAATGCCGCAAGTGCTGGGGTTTTGGTCATATTGAGAGACAGTGCACAACACAACGTGTTATGATGGTGCGTGATGATGGTTAATATGATTCAGCGAGTGACTTTGATGAAGATACATTAGCTCTTATTTCTGCTCGAGATGGAGACAATGGTGATTCTGATGAAGATACAGAGGTAATGGGAGCTGAATCTGCTGATCAATACAAGAGCTTAATTACACAACGTGTGTTGAGTGTGCAATTGAGCAAATCTGAGCAAGATCAACGCCACAACCTGTTCCAAACACGTGGTGTTGTCAAGGAAAGAGCTATAAGGATCATTATTGATGGAAGAAGTTGTAATAATCTGGCTAGTGTTGACATGGTAGAGAAGCTTGCACTTCCAACAAGACAACACACACATTCATATTACATCCAATGGTTTGAAAGTTCTCGCAAGATCAAGGTAAAAAGAATGGTACGCGTGCATTTTACTATTGGTACATATTCTGATTTTGTTGATTGTGATGTTGTACCTATGCAAGCTTGTTATTTGTTACTTGGTAGACCATGGCAATTTGATAGAGAATCTGTTCATAATGGAAAAACTAATCACTATTCTCTTATGCATGATGGAAAGAAAATTGGTCTAAAACCTATGACTCCCGAACAGATTTTAAAAGATGATCTTGCTAGAGATAGTAGAGCTAAAACTGAGGAGAAAAATAAAAGTGAGAATCAGATTGTTGCTGCAGATTTTGTACCACCAAAAAACACTAAATCGGATTCTACACATGCTACTAAAATTCGTTTGAAGAGTCCATGTATGCTTGCAAATAAAATTGATATTGCTGAACTAGATGTAAACAATACTCAATGTTATGCAATTATCTGCAAAGAGGTTTTATTTTCATTTGAGGATATGCCTCCTTCTTTGCCACCCGCTATTGCTAACCTTTTGCAGGAATATGAGGACGTCTTTCCTGCTGAGCTACCACCAGGACTACCTCCTATTAGAGGGATTGAGCACCAAATTGATCTAATTCCTGGTGCTACGTTGTCCAACCGCGCGCCATATAGAAGCAATCCAGAGGAGACAAAGGAGATACAATGCCAAAATCAGGAACTACTCGACAGAGATCATATTCGTGAGTCTCTTAGCCCCTGTGCTGTTCCTATTATTTTGGTACCTAAGAAAGATGGTTCTTCGCGCATGTGTACTGATTGTAGAGCTATCAATAATATTACTATTCGATATTGTCATCCTATTCCACGTTTGGATGACATGCTATATGAATTGAGTGGCTCTACCATGTTTTCTAAAGTTGATTTGCGTAGTGGTTACCACCAGATTCGTATGAAATTGGGAGATGAATGGAAAACATCATTTAAAACTAAGTTAGTTTATATGAGTGGTTAGTGATGCCATTTGGTTTAACTAATGCACCCAGCACTTTCATGAGATTAATGAACGAAGTTTTACGTGCTTTCATTGGACGTTTTGTGGTAGTCTACTTTGATGATATTCTGATTTATAGCAAATCTTTAGAGGATCATTTGGACAATTTACGTGCTGTTTGCAATGCTTTACGTGATGCACGTTTGTTTGGTAATCTTGAGAAGTGCACCTTTTGCACCAATCGAGTTGCGTTTCTTGGCTATGTTGTTACATCACAGGGTATTGAAGTGGATCCAGCCAAGATTGAAGATATTGAGAATTGGCCGCAGCCCAAGACGGTCACACAAGTGAGGAGTTTTCTTGGCCTCGCTGGTTTTTATAGGCGCTTTGTCAAAGATTGTGGATCAATTGCCGCGCCGCTGAATGAACTTACCAAAAAGGATGTGCCCTTTGTTTGGGGCGATGCACAACAACAGGCCTTCATCATATTGAAAGATAAGCTAACACATGCTCCCTTACTCCAACTTCCTGATTTTAATAAGACTTTTGAGCTTGAATGTGATGCTAGTGGAATTGGTTTGGCAGGTGTGTTATTACAAGAGGGAAAACCTGTTGCATATTTTAGTGAGAAATTGAGTGGGGCTAGTCTGAACTTTTCTACTTATGATAAAGAATTATATGCGTTGGTTCGGACATTAGAAACTTGGCAACATTATCTATGGCCTAAAGAATTTGTTATACATTCTGATCATGAATCTTTGAAGCATATTCGTAGTCAAGCTAAGTTGAATCGTTGTCATGCAAAGTGGGTTGAATTTATTGAGTCTTTTCCTTATGTTATCAAACACAAAAAGGGTAAATATAATATTATTGCTGATGCTTTGTCGCGCCGTTATACTTTGTTATCTCAACTTGACTTCAAAATATTTGGATTGTAAACTATTAAGGAACAATATGTGCATGATGCTGAATTTAAAGATGTGTTGCAGAATTGTAGAGATGGTAGAACATGGAACAAGTTTGTCTTCAATGATGGATTTGTGTTCCGTGCTAACAAACTATGCATTCCAGATAGTTCTGTTCGTCTTTTGTTGTTACAGGAGGCGCATGGAGGAGGATTGATGGGACACTTTGGTGTCAAGAAGACGGAGGATGTTCTTGTTGCACACTTCTTTTGGCCACGTATGCGTCGAGATGTTGTGATATTTGTGGCACGCTGCACTACTTGTCAAAAAGCTAAGTCTCGCCTTAATCCACATGGTTTATATATGCCTCTTCCTGTTCCTAGTGTTCCTTGGGAGGATATTTCTATGGACTTTGTTTTGGGATTGCCACGAACACAGAAGGGGAGGGATAGTATTTTTGTTGTTGTGGATCGGTTTTCTAAGATGGCACACTTTATTCCTTGTCATAAAACGGATGATGTTGCGCATATTGCTGATTTGTTCTTTCGTGAAATTGTTCATTTGCATGGTGTGCCAAATACTATTGTTTCTGATCGTGATACTAAATTTCTTAACCACTTTTGGATATGTTTATGGGCTAAGTTGGGGACTAAATTGCTGTTTAGTACTACATGTCATCCCCAAACTGATGGACAAACTGAAGTAGTAAATAGAGCTTTGTCTACTATGTTGCAGGCTGTTTTAAAGAAGAACTTAAAATTGTGGGAAGAGTGTTTGCGTCATATAGAATTTGCTTATAATCGTTCGCTGCATTCTACCACAAAGATGTGCCCATTTGAGATCGTGTATGGTTTTGTTCCTCGTGCACCTATTGATTTATTGCCTTTACCTTCTTCGGTGTAAAATAATTTGGATGCTACACAACGCGCTGAAATGATATTAAATTTGCATAAGAAATTTGGATGCTAAGTATAAACTTGCTGGGGATAAAGGGAGAAAGCATGTTGTGTTTGATGTTGGAGATCTTGTTTGGTTACATTTGCGTAAAGATCGTTTTCCTGATTTACGCAAGTCTAATTTAATGTCACGTGTTGCTGGTCCCTTTAAGGTGTTAGAGAAAATAAACGATAATGCATATAAACTTGAGTTGCCTGCAGACTTTGGTACGGTTAGTCCTACGTTTAACATTGCAGATTTGAAGCCTTACTTTGGTGAGGAAGATGAAATTGTGTCGAGGACGACTTCAATTCAAGAAGGAGAGCATGATGTGGACATTCCATCTATTGATACAACGATTGTACCTACAGCTACACACATACAAGGACCTATCACTCGATCTCGTGCCAAACAACTTAACTATCAGGTACTTTCGTTTCTTGGAACTATTCCTCACATACATGAGAATATGATGCTGCCTAAATCAGATGTATTTCTTACTCTTAGGAATGAGGGACCAAGCATGGATGAGAGGGACAAGCATTGGAGCATGGCCATGCATGGAGATGGCAGCAAGCATGTGATGATTCAAGAGGAGGCCACGGATGAAGATTTCAGAACTTTGAGGCCTCCATAATGAAGAAAGAAGGCTTGGACGAAATATTCAAGATTAATACTTCACAAATTCGTCCATAGCATAATATGGTGCTGCGACACCTTTATTTTGGGCCAGGCCCATGTAATTTTCGCAGGATTTTAAATAGCCACTTTTTAGAGTCCGTATTTGAGGAGAAAAGTACTTCTAGGGTTGGATTCGGCCACCACTTCCATGGTTGGCCGAAACCCCACCTTTTCCTCCTTAAATACTCCCCATAGCCATCGCCATAGACTCCGATTTTGTATAGACATTAAGTTAGCCATCATAGCAACTTCGCCAAGGCTCGAGCGTTGCAGAGGCCTCTTGTACTTCGCACCTATACAGGATCCCACCTTTTCAATAAAGATTTCATCTTAATCCACAATATCTTGATTGCAATATTAGTTCTTACTTGTTCTCGATTTCAGGTAGGAATTAAGACCCTCGCTGGTCAGGCTGATCGTGTTCCCGCAGGATCGGTAACCTCCAGGAGATTGGCCTAGCGATTGCATTGGCGCTCGTGCTCGCACATGTAGTCAGATCATCAAGCCCGAACTCCACCAAATCGACTATCCCAATCTCATCAAAAGATCGGACACCTTTGCCCTATCAGAACACGTCCATTTGGTCTAAGGGAAGGCTTCTGAAAGATCTTGTGTCGATGCATGTCGAGTCTTGTGGGGAAAGTGCACCACCTATCGAGAGAGTAAAATCTAAGTACTTAGCCGTGTCCTCGACAATGGACAATTTGAGCATCAAGACATGGAAGTTATCAAGGATCCCCTCATCCCAATTTCTAAGTTAAAAACTTGTGGTTTAACAAGGGTTAAAGGATCACCAATATCTATTGGTAGATGCCTTGGGTGGTTTTGATAAACAAAAACTTAGTGTTTTCAACTTATAAGGAAAACCTTATTTTGAGCAAAGCAAGCCTAAGCTCCACTTAGCCAAATGCATATAGATGATAGATACCACTATTTTACCATAGTATCACTTGCCAATACAATTCAAATGTATTGACCCTTGTGGCTGTAACTTATTATGTTGCAGGTTTGTTTGATGTTAGTGAAGTGTGTTGAATAGGATTACAAGTCTACAACCAACATGACTGCCTGTGGCACTTTGAAGATGAAGGAATCCATGCTATATAGTTATTTTTGCTGCATTGTAATGAGATAGCCAAATGAGCTATGTAAGATGTAATGAATTATTTTATTCCTGGTTATAAAGTTGTATTATGACCTTTGTTTCTTGATATTACATCTTAAACTAAGGATGCTAGCTATTGATCCAGGGACTAGCATTGTAAACACAGGGATCTCTACCTTATAAAGGTTGGGACCTCTACATGCTACTAGGGAGAAAACACCGATCTCTTGTTCATGGAACAAGTGTATTGTTTACTTTACACACTTTGCTTAAAGAAGTTATCTGTTGCTTGCAACTTAATACCAGAGGGGGTTCAGATGATAACCTAAAGGTGGATTACTAGTCATAGATGTAGTTGGATGGCGATCTATGTATATTGTTGTAATGCCCAATCAAATCTCATAGGATCATGAATGTCTAGTATTGCATTATTATGCCTTGCTCTGTCCTGTCAATTGCCCCGTTGTAATTTGTTTACCCAACATGCCATGTTGTTTATCTTAAGGAGAACACCTCTAGTGAACTATGGACCCCGGTCCAATATTTACCATTGATACATCTTCCACTGTTACTGTTTACTTTCTGCAAACCATCATTACCTTCCACACCATACAGTTAATCCTTTGTTTTCAGCAAACCGGTGAGATTGACAACCTCACTGTTCATTGGGGAAAAGTCTTGAGTTTGTGTTGTGCAGATTTCCAGTTGCTAGCAACACCTTTGAGTCATTTCCTTCCTCCTACTAGTTCGATAACCTTGGTTTCCTACTGAGGGAAAAACTTGCTATTGTACTCATCATACCTTCCTCTTGGGGTTTCCCAATGAAGCTCTATAGTGATATGAGCCGCATCAAGCCTTTTTATGGCGCCGTTGCCGGGGAGGCGAAGGACGGCTTCACAAGGGTAGTCCTTCACAACCTTTCTATTTACTTTGTTTTTGTTTTGCTTAGTTTCTTTTGCCTCTTTTTATCAAAAACTCAAAAAAATTTAGTTTCTTTTGGTTTGCTTTCTCTTATCAAAAACACAAAAAATAGTTCCTACTCTAGTTGCTGGTCTGTTATTGCTTTGCTTTGTCATGCTTTCTATCAATGGATGGTTTCTTTGAAACTAGTCCTTATTGGCAAGGTGGGTTCACAGAAAAACAAAAGTATTATTATAAGGAACACTGTTTGTCACAAAAAGGGAAACACTTATGGGAACAAATTGATAAATTGAATACTATTGCTAGAGAGGTGTGCTCTACTTATAATGTTACTTATTTGTTTGATAAATCTTGTTGCTGTAGGAGGTATAAACACCTACCTTTTCAATGTGAGTATAATGATAATGTTACCATATCTTCTTATGTTAAAGGAAATTATGACTTTTATGATGTGGAACAAATTGAAGAATTTATTGCTTGGAAGGGTGCATTTGAACTTGCTAGTTTGCTTGAAAATACTGATGATTCACCTTATGAATATGAGGTTTATGAGATACTTAAATTTTGCTTTGATAATTACAAGGAAGAAAATGGCTATATTCTTAAATATTTTAATAGATGCTTTCCACAAACGGAAGAGACTAATGCCTTTCAGGAGCCTATGGTAGAAGAAATTGCTAAAACTGGAAGCTCATTAGATGAAAAAGAGGAGGAGAGTGATGAACAAAGGGAGGAAGAATGGATTATCTACCCATGCCTACCTTCTAATGATAGTAACTCTTTACCTCTTACATTATTTTATTGTCCCCCATGCTTGCCAAAGGAGGATGAATGTTATGTTCCTGTGGATTATTTTGAAATATCTACTATGTGTAAAATTTGTGATAATAATTATGCTCCTGTTATCTATGATAATCCCATATTTGTGCCTAACTTCGAAATGCATGGTACTAAAGAGTTTTTCTTAGAAAATGTTTATGATAAAGCTCTAGATGATGGTCCTATATTGAATGATCAGTCATCTTGTTATAAAATTGTTAAAAGTGGGTTTGAAGGTTTTAATCCCACTATTTTTTAGCTTGATAAAAATTACGTGTTTGTAGATCATGAAAAGAATGCTTTATATGATAGTTATATTGTTGAGTTTATTCATGAGGCTACTGAAAATTATTATGAGACAGGAAAATATGGTTGTAAAAGTTTTCATGGTATTAAAACACCTCTCTATGTGCTAAAAGTTTTGAAGTTGCTCTTGTTTTATCTGCCTATACATGTCACTTTGTTCTTTGTCAATTTATTTTTGTACAAGATTCCTATGCATAGTAAGTGGGTTAGACTTAAATGTGTTTTGAATTTGCTTCTTGATGCTCTCTTTTATTTCAATTCATATTTCTTATGTGAGTATCTTCTCAAACTTTCTATGCCTATCTTAAAGGCGTTAAAGAAAAGTACTTCATGGGAGATAACCCAATAGTTTTCTTGAGTCTTGGAAGTTATTACTTCTGTAATAACCTCTCCTTATCCTTTTTATTTGATTTTTGTGCTAATAATAACCTCTAATGAGAGGGAAGTACGATTTGGGGAGTTGCTGTACCGAAACAGATATTTTATGCTCCACCGTAAACATTCGTGTAAAATCTCTATAAGCCGGATTGAGCTGTAATTTTATAAATAAGTCCCCTAGGTTGTTATCTAACTTTCGTTAGTTCAACACTTTTTGATTTGAGCAACAGAAGGTCTTCAAACAAATCGGTTTTCATCTGCTTGTCCGTTTTAACAGGTTTCTGTCATTATTTGTATTTGCTTCTTATTGATTCCTTTTTGGGAAATTGAGCTTTTTGAGGGAATTGCTACAGTATCTTGTGTCTTTAGTGAAAGTTTTGCTATTTTTAAACTAAACCCAAAGGTCTATTATCTTTTGAAAGCACTAATGTTGCTAATGAAGATTGTGTGAAGTTTTGTATGAAGGAATATTTGCAGGCGTAGAGAAAGAATGATGTAATGAGATGAAGAATGGACAAAATATCAAGCTTGGGGATGCCACCCCGTGTCACCCTAAGAAATATTCAAGAGGTACAAGCGTCAAAGCTTGGGAATGTCCAAGGCATCCCCTTCTTCATCAATAAAAATCTCAGGTCTTTCTAGACACTTCATTTTTATTGTTTCATGCACAGTTGTGTTGTTCTTGGAGCGTCTTAGTTTTTGGTTTTTGTTTGCTTAGTTTTCTTGAATAAAGTATTTGGACCCCCGTTCTTGCTATGTTGTTTCAAATAAGTTGATTGGTGTTGGAAAGGAGTAGGCAGTTCTTGCTTTAGTAGTACAAGAGGAGCTTGCTTTGACTGTGACTTAGACTTCATCATGTCATTCTAGATGTTGTTTTGACCTTATGCTTAGTGATTATTGTTGTATCATGACTTGTTCCAAAAAAATAGGATTTCTTAATGTGCCTTGAAAGAATCATGCGTTGTTTTAGCATACAAAAGCATAATATTGTGGTATTCTCCTTTGATGCTTTGTTTGGGTTGACTTGGCACATGCTCACACCATGTTATGACTATGAACCAACCACCATAGCCTCTATGATCATTTAGTTGTTGACTTGTAGTACATCTTTATGCTTTGATCAGTAATGTTTTGTCGCTCTGCATGATTATGGCCATTATTGCTCTCTTAGTTGGTTGCTCCCAGTCTTTTGCTAGCCTCCACTTGTATGAGTAAGCTCTACTCATGCATTCAACTCCCAAGAAACCAAGTTATTCCAAAGTGTCCACTATAAATTCCTATGCATGGTGTGTTACACCATTCCAAGTATATTCGTGTTTCATCTATCTTTCAAATTAAAATTGTTATGTGAAACTTAGTGATTAAAGCATCACAAACTTAATGGCACACTTTATTTTTCTTTCCCCTAAATAAACTTGAACCATTGTGTCATCTATGTTGTATATGCTTGCACTTATACGTTGGAATTAGCAGAACCATGCTATCATGGGGAATGCTTTCAACATTGCACTTGTATATTGTACCCAGTTGATATCATGCTCTTTTGTTTATGGATGTCCTCGGTGTGAAATGAAAGGGGACCTTGTAAGTCCATGGAGTTATGTATGTGTGTTAGGGAAACGTCTGGGACGCTAGCCTAAGCCATGCCTAATCATGGTGGAAACTTGCAGCATCACCATAGTGAGCAATCTATGAAGCATTCTTCTGATAAAAAAGAGATAGAGATTGAGAAAAAGAAAAAAAAGATGAGAAAAGAGGAAAGAGAAAAAAGCACCATTTTCCCATGGTAAATAAGAAGATTGCTGAGATGCTCATTGTCTGCTTGCCTTGTCATTTTGATTATGGGATAGCTCCTGTATCATGTGCAAGGGGTACCCCGTTGGAGGTTCTCTATGATACACATGTACTTACTATGACAAGAACTTACCAGTGACTAAAGTTGAGTAGCATGAGGAGCGACCCTCGTACTGAAGGGACATGAGATTGCCAACTTATACTTTGTGAAGCATATACTCCATAGTTTGTTCACTTTAATCTTAATCACTTCAAGATGCTTATGATAGGAGCAATGAGAGCTGAAAGTTAACAAGTACCATAATTTTTGGAAGCTCTTTATGAGACTTGAAATCCCTACTTCCCTTAATGAAGGGACTTTCCTCCACTATTATATTGAGTATCCACCTTCTATACTTAGGCACCAATTAAGTGAGCATAGTTGCCATTCTTAGTTCTATGTGCATTTTCCCAAAACTTGTAGGGGTTCGTAGCATGGAAAACAAAAAATTCTATCGTATGCATACAAACAAGCCAAGATCTATCTACTAGATTGAAGCAATGAGTCGATTAGAGTACTCACCCTCGAAGATTCCAAAGCGGTTAACGAGAGCAGATTCCCGTGGGTGATGTAGTCGTACACTTGCCGATCTCAAGATCGCGTAGACGATCCTTCCGGTGCTGCGTTCCGGCAGCACTTTCGTAGTCGGTCACACGTTCGGTACTCGATGAAGACCTTCCTCTCCCTTGTTCCAGCAGGCAGCAGAGGTTGTAGTTCTCCCCTCGCGATTCCGGCAGCACGACAGCGTCATGTCAGAACTAGAGGGAAGATCCCGCAGGGCTTTGCCTAAGCCGGTGCGAGTTATGGTGGATCTAGGGTTTTTGGTGATCTAGGTTTAGAAGGCCGGAGAGGAGGAGGAGGTGTCATCGGCGGCTAGGGCGACGACGACGGGCCGGCGGCGGCTTGCGGCGGCGGCGTGTGACACCCCCGGGGTCAGGGCTAAACAAATCTCGGACCTCCGTCTGACATAAGCTTAACCTTGTGCTCGAGAATATCCAGTGAAGAATCAATAACACAACAGTGACCCTATGACACAAAATTTATTACAGCAAGCTCATAATTGAGCAAGAACCAAATTATTACAAGCAGAGGTCACTGACCACAAACATCAAACAGCGGAAGGAAAATTATGCTATTAAGTATAGCAAACTTAATAAATGGCCTAAGAGGCCTGAAGCATAACGATGACGTCCCAACCAATAGATTCCAGGCTGCTTGCCAGGAACCCCAAGCTACTCATCGATGTCGATGTAGTACCAAACTGATCTCCAGGGAACACTTACTCTGCCAAAAGTATCAACAAAGCAAGGGTGAGTACAGGGTGTACTCCACAAGAGTTATGGCTGGTGGAGTTGTTTTCATAAAGCCATCTTTGTTTATAAAACAAGAGAGAGAAGAAGCTCGTCTAAATAGAGTATTTTAAAAGGGGGATAAGAGAGCGACATCTCCAAAGTACTGATCATCATCTTTTGATATCCACCAAATCACCATCATCTCCTGAACTAGGATCACCCCCTCGTACCCATGAGGAAGCATCCTTAAGCACACGTTGATCCACGAAGTTTTAAGATTAGGTTCATGTTCTCTATGATCATCACGTCCGTTCCCAAGTCGTCCATAACCGTGGACACGGATTTCCAAAAGATTATTACCCTGCAGGGGTGTACAACTTTACCTACACGTACTAACCTTCTCTTAATGCCACTTAAGATTAGCCCTCTTCCTTGGAAGGCCGACAGAGGGTGGTTAGACATGACCTTTACCTTGCTTTCGCTGAGACCATGAGTCACGCAATAAGTATGGTTCCGTCATAACGGGTCAAATCCCGAAGCCGGTACTTAAAGATGTGAGGCAAGGTTGGTTTACCAGGGGTACTATCTACCCCAAGCAACCTCGGCCACGCTTACCTACCTGTTATGAATGCACTTGCACCCGACAAATCTTTCAAAAGGTTTTATATGCATATGTCGAATGGAATGCCCGAACTATGTGACTCATGGAATCTACTAGGCAAGTTAGTCAATCAGGGGGTTCCCATAAACCACATGTGGTTGTACGCTCGTCTTGGTTCAAGAGGCAAGAACTCGGGTCCTAGTGGTGGCGAGCATGGGACTAGAAAAACCACATCCCACCGTGGCCTCCGATACAAGCCTTAGCATGTTTAATCTCATATCACTGATCTCATCTCATCAAGTTCTGTTGTCATAGTAGATTATCTGCATCTGATACATCATCTGGATGAACTAGACTCAACAGCTATGCATGGCTAAGTAGGACATGGATATAAGCTCTAACAGTGCACACAAGCCAAGCCTAGTTATGATAGGAGCAGTGGATCAGGTAATATAAGCTCAAAGGGAGTAATGCAATAGATAGGATACTCTATCTATCGATGAAAGATAATAGTAGAACCATATGCAACATGGCAGGAATTGAAATGCTTTCGAAAACATAGGATTGTATCATGGTGGGGCTATGCTTGCCTTTGCCAGTTGATAACCGATAAGAAGATCTTCGGGAGCCTTGTACTTGACTTGGTTACAGTTGGTCATGCATTGTTCATCGATCTTAGAACTTCGACGGTGTTGACCTCGGGCTTCGATCTCAATCTCGATATCGTATTCTATCGCGAAGAACCGAACACCGGAAAGAGAGGGAAACAATCAACACATGGCACCGATGCAATGCTCAATCAAGGATGATGATATGACAAGTTAAATTGTATTTAAATGAAACCCTAAAGCATGCTCAACAAGTTAATCGGGGTTCCGAGGGGTTCAAACCCTAACTCAGGGAAACTCCGGAAACACATGAGAGGGGTTGATTTTGTTCTCTAATTAAACTTGTCATTTTAGTTGCTTAACAATGCATGATTATACGTTAAATAGATAATTCTCATTTTTCTGAACATTTTGATATATTATTCATATTTTTCTGAATTATAAATAATAAGTTATTGAATTTACAATATTTAAATCATTTTCTGGAATTATAAATCAATTTTAAAAGGTTTATTGCGCCAGGATGACACAGAACTGACATCACCAGGGAATCTAGGTGGTTCCTCACTAGGGAACAGGCTAGCCAGAGAGGCTGACAGGTGGGGCCAAAGCCACCTCAGCAGCCACGCAGGCAAAGTGGGACAGGGGGATGGTTTGACCAGGCTGACCACGCGCTGCTGAGATCGGTGTGACGCCAGCACGTCGGCAAGCCTTAGATCGGCGGCGAGGACAGCGATTGGGGGCTTGTGGGGAGGCGCGGTTGTGCGTGCTAGTCTCAGCACATCACGCTGTGCCATCCTATGGCGGCGCCACTCGATTTGGGTCACCAGAACGACGACACGGATGAGGTCTGGCGGTGGCGCTCGGTGACCGACGGCTGCAGCGTGCTATGATGTGAGAGGAAGGGGAAAAAGGGGTCGAGGAGAACCGCATGCTCATCCTGAAGCTTAAGGACGCGACGGTGAGGCCGTAGGAGGACAGGGTCGAAGACATGAACGGCGGTGGTGCTCGTCGGATACGGAAGAGACAGATGCGTTGGCGTCGACTGGAGGCTCCCCTCCTCGATTTCATTGGCAGGGAAGGTCAACTCGACGAGGCGGAGCTCCAGGGACCGTCGGTTTGGCGAGGGGAGGCTGGAGACAGCGGGGACGACGACGAACTGCAGCTAGGGTTCGGGAGCTTCTACGCGCGAGCGATGCAGAGCGAGAGAAAGAGGGAAATGGGGATGAGAAGAGAGGGCACGACACGACGGGTATTATCCCCTCCCGGAAGGCTGGGCGGCGGCATCAATCGCGGCCGGCGGATCAACGGCAATGGCGGCGACACGCAGCTGTCTGTCTGCCTGAGGAAGACGACGAATAGAGGAGGGCCGAAATGTTTTCCTGGGCCGGGCCGCACGTGGGCTTCTGCTGGGCTGCAACACGCTGCGCTGAGCGACAGGGAGAGAGGGAAAGAGAGATGGGCCGGCCTGGGCTGCACTCTGTCTTGGTTTTATTTGCAGAATTGTTTTACTTTTCCTGATTTTGTTTTCTCTCTTTATAATTTGAATTTCCAAACTGTTTTGAATTATTCAATATCAGAGGCTTTCATAAAATATAGGAAATAGTGTGGGGCCCTTTTATACAGTTTAGGATCCAATAATTTTGTACTTTTTAAATTAAAACCATTTTGAATTTCTTTTAGAGAGATAGGGAAAACTAGGGTTTTAGGGTTTGATTTATTTTCCTCAATGCAATTTTAAGAGATGATGCTTATGCAATGCACAATCAAAACCCTAATATACAATTAGCTAAAAGTGGGGTGTTATAGCTCTATCCCCGTTACGAGAATCTCGACCCGATATTCCAAAGGTAGGAAAAGAGACAGAGAGAGAAAGAAATAGGGCCACTTTAAAGATAAGAGGGAAACACACTAAACAACACATAGAGTATCTCATGGTCAACTCATGGATGGAGCATTCAGAATCAACTATGAGATGACAACATGAGACACGAAAAGGTAACAGAGGAAACAAGAGGAGAAGGTTTCAAGGTCTTAGATAAATGGTCTTCATAAGGATTGAGACCATGGAACTCACAGAAGAGTTTAAACTTCTGAGAGGGGAGGCTTCCAACAGAAAGATCACAACACAGACTTCGATAGGGAACCTCTACTAAATGGCTTAAGTAGAGATTTCAGGTTGCAGAGATATGGATCAACAAAACCAAGCTTTTGAACTATTTTTGAAACAGAAGGGTCACTCTTTCATTCAAAGAAGGCTTAAGACATAAAGGTGTTTTGGTGGAGAGGACTCATAAGAGTATCAAGAAACATGTAACAAGAGAAACTACAGATTACCAAAATCATAGCCGCTCTTCAAACATGTTTGAAAGAAATGAAGGAAACTCTTCATTCATCCAGGTTTATCAAATATTTGCCATAGATCATGATATCACTTTGCACCACTAAGTTGAATTGGTAAGGAGATTCCTGATGACACGAGAAGAAAGAAACTTCATTCTCAGACTTCAATTACTTAGCACAACAAAATGGTTGCCAACATAAAAGGTCTGGAGGATCGACTGAGAGACATTTAGCAACACTATTTAAATGTTCTCCTTGATGTTTGAGACACAAAGCATCAAGTAAAGATTGGACTTTGGATACAAGGAAACCATAAGCACAGCTCCTATAATTAATTATAGAAGAAGCCTCATGAAGAGTGGTTGTTATTGCTAACTTCAAGAGAATATGACAAGAGATCTTTATGCCTAAATGTTTCAACGATTACATCAATCTTGCCAGATTTACTAAGATATCTATGTCAAAACCTTGGGTATCACCAACCATCATTGTTGCTTGAGATTCAGCTTTGGTTAAGTGAAATGATACTTCAGACTCAACATGTCCGAATAGAAAGTTTGCAACATTTACCACAAAGGTAAAGTTACTAGATTCTCAAGATATGTACTACAGTGTCAAGCTCCAAAAGACGAGCTAGATTGCTAGACCCATGTATTTAGCAACTTGTCGAAAGACAATTGCGCACATATAAAGTACTATCAATAAAACACACATGTGTCTTTAAGGAAAGAGAGAGAACTATTCTCGAATCCACGGTGACATCTTTCAACAGTTGCACGTGAACCAGAGAAGGTTACTTCTAACATCCAGAGCTCATACTTCGAAATGACTTGAAGATGGTTCTCGAAAGTTTCCAACATTAATGCCCAATGTTCCA
Source organism: Avena sativa (assembly GCA_916181665.1). Classification (NCBI taxonomy): domain Eukaryota; kingdom Viridiplantae; phylum Streptophyta; class Magnoliopsida; order Poales; family Poaceae; genus Avena; species Avena sativa. The sequence continues at coordinate 131,028,048 of OV702297.1, forward strand.
TATGAATCTATTCTAACATGGAGAAGATAAGGATGTCATTGATGGGATCAACAACAAACTTATCGAGACACTCCAAGAAGATGGTCACATATGTTGCTTGAACGAGGCAGTAGTATTGGTCAGACCAAAGACAAGAAGATGTACTTAAGTGAAACATCACAAGTAGAAACACCATCAAGATAGTCCTTGGAACTGAGTTGGATTTGATGATAACCCAAATCAAATCAAAGGTGGGGGACGATAACATATCCACGAAGGGAATACTATCTTTCTTCATCACAAACAAATCCAGACATCCCTTTAATGGTGGGGAACAGAGTTGGCTAGAACTTTTGTCTTACAACTTTCCAAGTTGTTGTTTAAGCTCAACCAACTAGTTCAGGGGCATCCAGTACGGATCCTTGGAGAAAATAGAAATTCAAAAAACTTGCTTTCTCAAGAACTTGACAAGACGGTCATGTGGCAACATGGAGATACTTCTAGGGAGACATCCAGAATATCACGAACCACCGATATGTCACTTAGTACGAGAGGAATCTTGCTTGGTAAGGCAAGAAGACATGGTGTCAGAGCTTCGGCATGAGCCTAACTCTTTGACCAAAGAAAGTGCACCAGAATAGTGGACTTGGTAACACAATCATCCTTTGCTTAGTGACAGGGTTAACCAATCACGCTGAGAATGACACGAATGACCTTAGAGTTCGAAACAATAATAATTGCTAAGAATCTCAGATGGCCAAATTATTACGCACATGCATCACTCACGAGCACGAAGGCTCGAGGAAGGGTGCGTAAAGATGTGTGAGAGTATCACTTCAGTAAGGGGTCATGAAACTTAGCACGACCTCTTAGTATAAAAGGGTGTGATAATTTAAGGTGGAACAGACAGAAGCTAATCAACGCCTCTTAATCTGCGGATTACAACACTTTGACTTGGTCCTAGAAATGACGAGGTACTGGAGTTTGTTTCTCCTAGACATTTCGAAATGGTTTTTCATGACAGACCACAAGAGTAACTTTCATCGGCAGACACCAATGCACATTTACCACTTGGTGTAACACCCCGGTTCTGAAAAGGCCGTGGCTTCTATGTGACATGCCAATCCCTGGATCGGTTCATTGGCCCACAATAGAATAAGATGAATAACATAGCAAAATATCCGTGTATCATAAATAACGAAGATCCAGAGTACCATTATTACAATAAAAGCTTAGCTCAAGGCTAGCTCAAATTATTCAGGTAGCAACATAAATAAAGCAAATCCTCCATTCTTCAAATTGCCCACAAGTGAACAAGTGCCGAGTGGAGTACCGTGGCCTATATCGATTATTCAGAATCAGAATATCCTGCAACATGAAACATAGCAGCCCCGAAGGGTCAATACATGGAATGTATGGCAAGTAGAGCTAGTAAAGGAGACAATAATGCTAACATCTACATGCATATTTGGCAAGTGGAGCTGTGGCTAGCTTGCATTTGCAAATACCTTTGTCCTACTTTCATAAATTGTTTTTTTTATTTTCTTTGAAAGATCCCAAATAAGTTAACCCAACAACTTTAAAGCAATTATGAAATTAGAATGAGCGAGAAACATGTCATGGAATCAATATAAGGCAACTCAGACGTCCGTAACCGGGGACACGGCTAATCGATTAGATTATACACCCTGCAGGGGTTAGTACACTTTACCCATGTGACTGGCCAGCCCATCTTGTACCATCACTCTCATTTTGGGTGATGATAGGGAGAAGTCCAAGAAGAGACCGTTCGGGAAGTAGCTCCCCAATCCCGACGCGCACCGGTCCAACCTACCAAAATTCTACATCTCTGGATACGCGGGTTGGAGTTACCACAACCTACTAAGTCCAACCAACCGCCCATTTCATTATTGGCACATGGTTGTACATGTAAGCTACAAAATAAAGAAGCCAATCATTTTCTGTCGATACCTGGGTGCCTTTCCGCAATGATACCACCAAAATTTATCAATCCCATCACACCCAGGAGATTCATTGATTAAGTTGTTTTAGTTTTTGCAAACCAACACATTTAGAAACAACTTTTAGTGATGTAACCCAGCCCTCGTTCGTCATAGCATGGCTAAGCACATCTACCAACGGTGGTTCATCTACAAGGAAAGCCCTACCACATAATAGGACATAGCATAGCGATAGTATCATCCTACACATGCAACTACAAAATACACGACAATGCATTAAAAATAGTAGTACAATATCATGAACAAAGTAGCATCTACTTGCCTTGGTTGTAGCGGTCGGAAGAACAATCCACACACGAACAAGCGTTGCACTCGTCACAATCTACACGATACAATTGCAATCATAAACAAACCATCCACAAGCATATGCAACAAAGATGATGCATGAATGCATGCATGACAAGTGGATTGATGCTACAGCAGCACCACATAATCCTATTCAGTAGATCTACTGATTGCATGCATGGAAAATAATTTTTGCGCAAGGAAAACTATTATGCAAAATATAACGCTCAAAACTAGAGCTAGAAACCAAATAATTCACTACCGGTAGTATACTGTTTGTAAAATCTTGGGAAAATTCTACTGGATAGGGAATGCTATTTAGGAACAGTACCAATTGGAATCACTCAAAAAGGAATTATAAAACTCCCTGAGTAATTAAAATACTGCAGAAGGCCACTAAATAGTTTCTGCAATAGTTTTTACTATAAGCCTATCTTCTTAATTCACTTTGAGATTCCCCTTGTTCTACTGAATCCAGGGACATATTATATGCAATTTTTGGCGTTACAGATCTTTTTCTACGAATTAAATACTCCGAAAAGGCCATTAACTCTTTTAATTAATCCGGGCACAATCTTGCTGCAAAAGTGTAAAACAATGGTACAGCAAGATTCTACACGACTTACTTAATCTACACATATTTTATTTGAATTTTTGGCCCAGTATATTAATTTATACGCAATTTACAAGATTAAACAAGTTTCTGCCAATTAAATCAATTAAGTAAAATACCCAGTCAACTTTGACTGTTGACTGGCCCACGTGGCGGCTGACTGGGCGCTGACTGGGCGGTTGACCAGTCAGCGCCTGGGGCTGACCGGTCAACGGCCGATCTGGGCCGTTCGTCGCTGATCGTGCGGCCAGGGAGCAAGGCGGCTGGGTGGTGCTCACCGGCGTCGGCGGCGAGGTTCTCCGGCGGCGACGGGGTCTCCTGGCGGCGGTGGCGGTCGGTGCGGCGGCGGGGTCGTCGGCTTCAACACGGAGAAGAGGTGGCGGGCGCGTGCGCGGTCGCCGGTGGCGGGGTCGGCGTCGGGCAGCGGCAGCTCGGCGGTGTGGCGGTGATGACGACCTGCGGGGAGAGAGAGGAGGCGGCGGTCAGCGGGGTCGGGCAGTGGAGAGGCGGCGGGCGCGTGCGGGTTGTCGGGCGGTGGCCTGCAGGAAGGAGAGGGCGGCGGGTCAGGCGGGAGGTGCGCGAGGTCGCGGGCGCGCACGCGGGCGGGGCGACGGCGGCGGCTCGAACTCCGGCGAGAAATCGCCGGAGATTTAGGGTGTCTCGGTTGCAACTAGATAGGGGGTTTGGAAGAGGGGCTCGAGGAGATTGTTATAGGCAAGAAAAATCGTTGAAATCGGCTCAGAAACAACACGGGAATCCCGCGAGAAATCTGCTAGTAGTTGGAGCTCGAGACGAACTCGGCTGGCGGGTGGGCCCCGCTCGTCAGCGGCTGGCGGCTGGCGCGGGTGGCGCGTTGCTAGCCGCTGCGCGGGCGGCGTGCTGGCGGGCTGCTGGCTGCGGCTGCGGCTGGTTCGGCCCAGCAGGCTGCGTTGTTTTTTTTGTTCCTTTTATCTTTTTCTAATTCTTGTTTAGTAAAACCTTCGTATCTTTGTCATACGAACTCCGAACTGGGCGAAACTTGTTCCTAAATTTTTCTAAAATCTAGGGGATCAATCTAGGGACAAGTGGTGGGTGAAATCACTAGCCTACAAGGGTGGAAAACACAAGTCCTAGTAAACTCTCCCGCAGGAGCATTTTAGTAAAATAAAATAGGGTTTTAAAAATGGCGTTTCGCCTAATCATTTCAATCGAAGGTTTTGCATGGAAGATCATGATGCAATGATATGAATGATATGCAGAACCAAATCTAAAATTTGGGATGTGACAAGACTAACCCCCTTAAGATGAATCTTGTCCCGAGATTCGGAATGGCTAGCAAGGTTATGGGTGTTGTTGTCGAGGCTAACCCCCTTAAGAAAACTGAACTTGGCATCTCCAACATCTAATACTTAATTGTGGAATCTTGTGCTAGCTATCAATCCTTTCCAGTGGGTTCTCTTCATCAACTCCTCTAAGTAACTTCATATGTAACTATTCTTATCCATGAATGCCTCAATATGAATGAACATGATGCACCAGTATTGAAAACATTACGAGCGTGATGCATAAATAGCGAGAACTTACTAGTCACGCGGCATGGTTCATTGAGTGCTTTCCCCATGCTCACATGGTTCATAGTTGCCTTTGGAGGCGAATCCGGCTTGGCTCTATCTTCACTCTTCTTCTCCGGGCAGTTATCAGCATAGTATCCCTTCTGGTTGCACTTGAAGCATATCACTTGACTAATATCCTTCTTCTGATAGTGATGGTTATGGCCATTGTTGCCTCCTGAATTGTGTCCATTGCCTCCATTATGGTTGTGTACATTTCCTCCATGCTTGTGATGTCCAGAATTCCCATTACCATCATGGTTGGTACGCTTATGGTGTGATCCCGAGTTGTGATCGTTGTTCTTCCTCTTGCGTCTTTCCACCTGCTTGTGCTTCCCTTCCAAGATCCTGGCCTTGTCCATAATCTCCTGGAAAGTGGGGCAATAGACCACTAATAGCTGTACCGAGAGCTCATCGCTGAGGCCATCCAGGAACCTCCCTCTCCTTTTGGCATCAGTGTCAACATCCTCAGGTGCATAACGAGGCAGGTTGTTGAACTCCTCGATATACTCAGCCACAGTGCGGTTGGTTTGGCACAGGTTGCGAAATTCCTTCCTATTCAGGCTCAGAACTCCTGAAGATACATGGTTGGTCCTGAAACCTTCCTCAAACACTGCCCAAGTCACAGTGTCCAGTGGGTGGGTGATCTGGAACGTATCCCACCAAGAAGCAGCTGGTCCCTCTAGTAGGTGAGCAGCAAATCTCACCTTCTCAGCATCAGTGCATCCAACAGTCACTAAATCTTTGTTGACCGAGCGCAACCAGTCAAGAGCAATCATAGGTTCAAGTGCAGTGGAGAACTTAGCTGGCCTCAGTTTCAGAAACCTGGTGAGAGCATCCTCCTGGGGCTGGTTGTTCCCATTGTTGTTGTTCTGCGCAGCCATGAATTGGGTCATCACCTGCACTAGCTGCGCCTGGGCTGCCATCAGCTGATCCATCTCAGTGGGTTGGCGGCGGGGCGGCATCTGTTGGGACAGCATAGGTAAGTTATAGATAGAAAGACTAGAGAAGTATTACTACCCATAACTATATGAAACAATCAATTAGCACACAAACAAACATTCAACACAAACAACACTCAATCCAAAATAGTTTCATTTATGTTCCAAAAGTTTTGTTTTAATGGCATAACAACCACAAAATAGTTTCCATTGACTAATATTCATTTGGGGGGGGTGAACCTACAATCATAAAAGCAATGGACAGATTCTGTCCTGAAACTACAGCAGCTTTCACGATTTTTTCTGGGCACCCTAAACTCATCAGGAATTTTAGCAAATTTTTGTGTATAGAGTACAGAGAGTTTCTAACCAGTCCTATTTTTTTCAGATTTTTCCCAGATACCAGTAAAATATGAAAAATCATACAGTACTGCTGTATCTGAAGAAAACTGCAACGAAACTATCACGAATTTCTAATCAAAACCTTCATTAATATATTATGGAATCTCACAAAAATATTCTGGAACTTTAAGGTATCAAATAGCACAACCTAAACATAATAAATCAACTATCAAACAAGTTCTTACACCAATCGATTGCTATATCTAATCGAAGTCATATCAGAACTATATGGTGGTTATCATCTAACTATTCTTAATCTTGCACAAGGGGTCATCAACATGTTTGAACAAGACAAGATTAGAAAAGATAGATAAGGATTACAAGAATCTAATAGGTATAAAATTATGAGTTCATTTCTAGGGAGAGCCTTCCTTCTATATCATAAAAGAGAAGAGTATGCGAATTGAAATGATAAGAGATACTAGAAAGAAGTGTAAGAAGAGAATAGATAGAATCAAATAGGGTTTATAATTTCATATGGCTTTCCTATTCCAAACCTAGGTCACGATCCTACAGACGACACACGGGCTCTGATACCATCCTGTAACACCCCGGTTCTAAAAAGGCCGTGGCTTCTATGTGACATGCCAATCCCTGGATCGATTCATTGGCCCACAATAGAATAAGATGAATAACATAGCAAAATATCCGTGTATCATAAATAACGAAGATCCAGAGTACCATTATTACAATAAAAGATTATCTCAAGGCTAGCTCAAATTATTCAGGTAGCAACATAAATAAAGCAAATCCTCCATTCTTCAAATTGCCCACAAGTGAACAAGTGCCGAGTGAGTACCGTGGCCTATATCGATTATTCAGAATCGGAATATCCTGCAACATGAAACGTAGCAGCCCTGAAGGGTCAATACATGTAATGTATGGCAAGTAGAGCTAGTAAAGGAGACAATAATGCTAACATCTACATGCATATTTGGCAAGTGGAGCTGTGGCTAGCTTGCATTTGCGAATACCTTTGTCCTACTTTCATAAACTGTTTTTTTTATTTTCTTTGAAAGATCCCAAATAAGTTAACCCAACAATTTTAAAGCAATTATGAAATTAGAATGAGCGAGAAACATGTCATGGAATCAATGTCAAGCAACTCAGACGTCCGTAACCGGGAACACGGCTAATCGATTAGATTATACACCCTGCAGGGGTTAGTACACTTTACCCATGTGACTTGGCCAGCCCAGCTCGTACCATCACTCTCATTTTGGGTGATGATAGGGAGAAGTCCAAGAAGAGACCGTTCGGGAAGTAGCTCCCCAATCCCGATGCGCACCGGTCTAACCTACCAAAATTCTACATCTCTGGATACGCGGGTTCGAGTTACCACAACCTACTAAGTCCAACCAATCGCCCATTTCATTATTGGCACATGGTTGTACATGTAAGCTACAAAATAAAGAAGCCAATCATTTTCTCTCGATACCTGGGTGCCTTTCCGCAATGATACCACCAAAATTTATCAATCCCATCACACCCATGAGATTCATTGATTAAGTTGTTTTAGTTTTCGCAAACCAACACATTTAGAAACAACTTTCAGTGATGTAACCCAGCCCTCGTTCGTCATAGCATGGATAAGCACATCTACCAACGGTGGTTCATCTACAAGGAAAGCCCTACCACATAATAGGACATAGCATAGCGATAGTATCATCCTACACATGCAACTACAAAATACACGACAATGCATTAAAAATAGTAGGACAATATCATGAACAAAGTAGCATCTACTTGCCTTGGTTGTAGCGGTCGGAAGAACAATCCACACACGAACAATTGTTGCACTCATCACAATCTACACGATACAATTGCAATCATAAACAAACCATCCACAAGCATATGCAACAAAGATGATGCATGAATGCATGCATGACAAGTGGATTGATGCTACAGCAGCACCACATAATCCTATTCAGTAGAGCTACTGATTGCATGCATGGAAAATAATTTTTGCGCAAGGAAAACTATTATGCAAAATATAACGCTCAAAACTAGAGCTAGAAACCAAATAATTCACTACCGATAGTATACTCTTTGTAAAATCTTGGGAAAATTCTACTGTATAGGCAATGCTATTTAGGAACAGTACCAATTGGAATCACTCAAAAAGGAATTATAAAACTCACTGAGTAATTAAAATACTGCAGAAGGCCACTAAATAGTTTCTACAATAGTTTTTACTGTAATCCTATCTTTTTAATTCACTTTGAGATTCCCCTTGTTATAGTGAATCCAGGTACATATTATATGCAATTTTTGGAGTTACAGATCTTTTTCTACAAATTAAATACTCCGAAAAGGCCATTAACTCTTTTAATTAATCTGGGCAAAATCTTGCTGCAAAAGTGTAAAACAATGGTACAGCAAGATTCTACACGACTTACTGAATCTACACATATTTTATTTGCAATTTTTGGCCTAGTAGATTAATTTCTACGCAATTTACAAGATTAAACAAGTTTCTGCCAATTAAATCAATTAAGTAAAATACCAAGTCAACTTTGACTGTTGACTGGCCCACGTGGCGGCTAACTGGGCGCTGACTGGGCGGTTGACCAGTCAGCGCCTGGGGTTGACCGGTCAACGGCCGATCTGGGCCGTTCGCCGCAGATCGTGCGGCCAGGGAGCAAGGCGGCGGGGTGGTGCTTACCGGTGTCGGCGGCGAGGTTCTTCGGCGGCGGCGGGGTCTCCTGGCGGTGGTGGCGGTCGGTGCGGCGGCAGGGTCGTCGGCTTCAACGCGGAGAAGAGGCGGCGGGCACGTGCGCGGTCGCCGGTGGCGGGGTCGGCGTCGGGCGGCGGTGGCTCGGCGGTGTGGAGGCGGCGACGACCTGCAGGGAGAGAGAGGAGGCGGCGGTCAGCGGAGTCGGGCGGTGGAGAGGCGGCGGGCGCGTGCGGGTCGTTGGGCGGCGGCCTGCAGGGAGGAGTGGGCGGCGGGTCAGGCAGGTGGTGCGCGAGGTCACGGGCGCGCGCGCGGGCGGGGCGACGGCGGCGCGGCGGGGTGAGGGCCGCGCGGCGAGGTGAGGGGCGGCGTCACCTGAGCTAATGGCGGCGGCGGCTCGAATTCCGGCAAGAAATCGCCGGAGATTTAGGGCGTCTCGGTTGCAACTAGATAGGGGGTTTGGAAGAGGGGCTCGAGGAGATCGTTATAGGCAAGAAAAATCATTGAAATCGGCTCGGAAACAACACGGGAATCCCACGAGAAATCTTCTAGTAGTTGGAGATCGAGACGAACTCGGCTGACGGGTGGGCCCCGCTCGTCAGCGGCTGGCGGGTGGCGTGTTGCTAGCCGCTGCACGGGCGGCGCGCTGGCGGGCTGCTGGCTGCGGCTGCGGCTGGTTCGGCCCAGCAGGCTGCGTTGTTTTTTTTGTTCCTTTTATCTTTTTCTAATTCTTGTTTAGTAAAACCTCCGTATCTTTGTCATACGAACTCCGAACTGGGCAAAACTTGTTCCTAAATTTTTCTAAAATCTAGGGGATCAATATAGGGACAAGTGGTGGGTGAAACCACTAGCCTACAAGGGTGGAAAACACAAGTCCTAGTAAACTCTCCCGCAGGAGCATTTTAGTAAAATAAAATAGGGTTTTAAAAATGGCGTTTCGCCGAATCATTTCAATCGAAGGTTTTGCATGGAAGATCATGATGCAATGATATGAATGATATGCAGAACCAAATCTAAAATTTGGGATGTGACACTTGGCTACCAACTGGTAGGCAAAGGTCAGAAAACAACAAGGTAAAAAGGAACATGCTTAGGATAGAACCCCGAGATGTGGATGCATAAGTCAACAATCTCTCGAAAACCAATGCAAAGAAGGGGTAAGGTGTGGTAGAGTCACGAATATAGATGCGAGACTCATGAGGAGTACCCTTGTCGTGATCTATTTGGTTCCATTAAAGAACATCTGCCATAGCATGTGGTAGGGGAAGTCCTTATTTGTCAGAATTCAATCGCGACAAATACCACAAGCTTGAAGGCTAGAATTGTAGTACCATCCATCCAGAGGTAATGTGTGAACATTAACAACAGGGGTCAAAGGAATGGATCTTGGGTTAAAGATCAGCGTCATGTGCAAGATTCACAACACCAGAATCCAGCACAATCAGGGATCCTAGGTTCAAGTGCAAGGGTTAAAACCTAGAGAAAGGAAGTAACTACTACTTGAGTGGCATAACATATACTTAAGGTAGAAATCACAAGGTAGTTTCCAAGAGAGGAAACAACTTCTGAAGTACCCAAACATATAAAAAGGAGGCACACGAGGCGAAAGGAAACCTCGAAGCCTAGAACAGAACACTACAGATCCAACAATTTAATATTGTGGGTCCGAAAGATAAAGAGATCATGATAGAAAGGAACCTCTCATTTGAAAAAGAGCAAGGGGAATAAGGAATTTACAACACACACAACTCTATAGAACTCAACACTAGGTCAACTGGTTGAGAAATGACATGCCCAAAAGACACCTAAGCTTTGAAGGACTAAAAGAGATATCAAAACTTTTCCAAAATCAACACAAGATAAGATGACCCATAGTTAGAGCGAAATCGTATAAGGAGTAAACAAAGCATACTAGAGTTTTCGTAAATACTTTTCAGCTTTTAAAATAGCTTTCACAAGCACTAGGCTCAACATCGACCAATAGCAAGGTTTTCCTACGGTCGGTACTGCTCTGATACCAAAACCTGTGACACCCCCGGGATCAGGGATAAAAAAATCCCAGACCTCCGTCTGACATAAGCTTAACCTTGTGCTCGAGAATATCCAGTGAAGAATCGATAACACAGCAGTGACCCCTACGACACAAAATTTATTACAGCAAGCACATAATTGAGCAAGAACCAAATTATTACAAGCAGAGGTCACTGACCACAAACATCAAACAACGGAAGGCAAATTATGCTATTAAGTATAGCAAACTTAACAAATGGCCTAAGAGGCCTGAAGCATAATGATGACGTCCCAGCCCATAGATTCCAGGCTGCCGGTCGGGAACCCCAAGCTACTCATCGATGTCGATGTAGTACCAAACTGATCTCCAGGGAACACTTACTCTGCCAAAAGTATCAACAAAGCAAGGGTGAGTATAGGGTGTACTCCGCAAGACTTATGGCTGGTGGAGTTGTTTTTCATAAAGCCATCTTTGTTTATAAAACAAGAGAGAGAAGAAGCTCGTCTAAACAGAGTATTTTAAGAGGGGGATAAGAGAGCGACATCTCCAAAGTATTGATCATCATCTTTTGATATCCACCAAATCATCATCATCTCCTGAACTAGGATCACCCCCTCGTACCCATGAGGAAGCATCCTTAAGCACACGTTGATCCACCAAGTTTTAAGATTAGGTTCATGTTCTCTATGATCATCACGTCCGTTCCCAAGTCGTCCATAATCGTGGACACGGCTTTTTGAAAGATTATTACCCTACATGGGTGTACAACTTTACCCACACGTACTAACCTTCTCTTAATACCACTTAAGAATAGCCCTCTTCCTTGGAAGGCCGGCAGAGGGTGGTTAGACACGACCTTTACCTTCCTTTCGCCGAGACCATGAGTCATGCAATAATTATGGTTCCGTCGTAATGGGTCAAATCCCGAAGATGGTACTTAAAGATGTGAGGTGAGGTTGGTTTACCAGGGGCTCTATATACCCCAAGCAACCTCGGCTACGCTTACCTACCTGTTATGAATGCACCTGCACCCGGCAAATCTTTCAAAAGGTTTTCTATGCATATGTCGAATGGAACGCCCGAACTATGTGACTCATGGAATCTACTAGGCAAGTTAGTCAATCAGGGGGTCCCCATAAACCCCGTGTGGTTGTACGCTCATCTTGGTTCAAGAGGCAAGAACTCGGGTCCTAGTGGTGGCGAGCATGGGACTAGAAAAACCACATCCCACCATGGCCTCCCATACAAGCCTTAGCATGTTTAATCGCATATCACTGATCTCATCTCATCACGTTCTCCTGTCATACTAGATTATATGCATCTGATACATCATCTGGATGAACCAGACTCAACAGCTATGCATGGCTAAACAGGACATGGATATAAGCTCTAATAGTGCACACAAGCCAAGCCTAGTTATGCTAGGAGCAGTGGATCAGGTAATATAAGCTCAAAGGGAGTAATAAAATAGATAGGATACTCTATCTATTGATGAAAGACCATAGTAGAATCGTATGCAACATGGCAGGAATTGAAATGCTTTCGAAAACATAGGATTGTATCATGGTGGGGCTATGCTTGCCTTTGCCAGTTGATAACCGATAAACAGATCTTCAGGAGCCTTGTACTTGACTTGGTTACAGTTGGTAAAGTATTGTTCGTCGATCTTCGAACTTCGACGGTGTTGACCTCGGGCTTCGATCTTGATCTCGATATCGTATTCTACCGCGAAGAACCGAACACCAGAAAGAGAGGGAAACAATCAACACATGGCACCGATGCAATGCTGAAGCAAGGATGATGATATGCCAAGTTAAATTGTATTGAAATGAAACCCTAAATCATGCTCGACAAATTAATCGGGGTTCCGAGAGGTTCAAACCCTAACTCGGGGAAACTCCAGAAACACATGAGAGGGGTTGATTTTGTTCTCTAATTAAACTTGTCATTTTAGTTGCCTAACAATGCATGATTATAGGTTAAATAGATAGTTCTCATTTTTCTGAACATTTTGATATATTATTCATATTTTTCTGAATTATAAATAATAAGTTATTGAATTTACAATATTTAAATCATTTTCTGGAATTATAAATCAATTTTAAAAGGTTTATTGCGCCAGGCTGACACAGAGCTGACGTCACCAGGGAATCTAGGTGGTTCCTCAACGGGGCAGAGGCTAGCCAGAGAGGCTGATGGGTGGGGCCAAAGCCACCTCAGCAGCCACGCAGGCAAAGCGGGACAGGGGGCCGGTTTGACCAGGCTGACCACGCGCTACTAACGTCGGCGTGACGCCAGCACGTCGGCGAGCCTCAGATCGGTGGCGAGGACAGCGATTGGGGCTTGTGGGGAGGCACGGTTGTGCGTGCTAGTCTCAGCGAATCACGCTGTGCCATCCTATGGCGGCGTCACTCGATTTGGGTCAACGGAACGATGACACGGATGAGGTCTAGCGGCGGCGCTCGGTGAACGACGGCGGCAGCGTGCTATGATGCGAGAGGAAGGGGGAAAAGGGGTCGAGGAGAACCGCATGCCTACCCTGAAGCTTAAGGACGCAACGGTGAGGCCGTAGGCGGACAGGGTCGACGACATGAATGGCGGTGGTGCTCGTCGGAGACGGAAGAGATGGTTGCGTTGGCATCGACTGGAGGAACCCCTCCTCAATTCCGTTGGCGGGGAAGGTCAACTCGATGAGGCGGAGCTCCAGGGACCATTGGTTTGGCGAGGGGAGGCCGGAGACAGCAGGGATGATGGCTAGGGTTCAGGAGCTTCTGCGCGCGAGCAACGCAGAGCGAGAGAAAGAGGGAAATGGGGATGAGAAGAGAGGGCACGGCACGACGGGTCTTATCCCCTCCCAGAAGGCTGCGCGGCAACGTCAATCGTGGCCGGCAGATCGACAGCAATGGCGGTGACACACAGCTGTGTGTCTGCCTGAGGAAGACGATGAACAGAGGAGGGCCGAAACGTTTTCCTGGGCCAGGCCGCACGTGGGCTTCTGCTAGGCTGCAACACGCTGCGCTGAGCGACAGGGAGAGAGGAAAAGAGAGATGGGCTGGCTTGGGCTGCACTCTGGTAATGTTTTTATTTGCGGAATTGTTTTCCTTTTCCTGATTTTGTTTTCTCTCTTTATAATTTGAATTTCCAAACTATTTTGAATTATTCAAAAATATCAGAAGCTTTCATAAAATATAGGAAATAGTGTGGGGCCCTTTTATACAGTTTGGACTTTTTAAATTTTGTACTTTTTAAATTCAAACCATTTTGAATTGCTTTTAGAGAGATAGGAAAACTAGGGTTTTAGGGTTTGATTTATTTTCCTCAATGCAATTTTAAGAGATGATGCTTATGTAATGCACAATCAAAACCCTAATATACAATTATCTAAAAGTAGGGTGTTACACGGCGGCAGCGCACGGTGGGGAGGGCTTGTGCTTGTGGTCTTTGGGCATCCCTCCCCCTCTATTTATGAGAGGGGGCAGCCTTGGGAGAGGGGAGTTTGAATCCATACCCAAAACCATGTTGGATAGAAGGAAGGACTCTTCCCTTCTTCCACTAGGAAACCATTGTTCCAGTTTGAATTTTCAAACCTCCCTTTTGACTTTCAATTTAGAGCTTTAATTCTCTCTCGCAAATGCCCAACCAAGTGACACATTCATGGACCATTCCCCTTCCGGTCGGTGAACCTTCTAGAACCTCTCCGATGAAAACATCGAAATCATTCCCGAACTCCGGAATCGGACTTTCCTTATATGAATCTTATTCTCCAGACCATTCTGGATCTCCTCGTGATATCATGGATCCCATTCTAGACTCCAAACAACATTCGGTTTCCCTACTTACATTCCATATCTACTAAACAACATTGAATCCTTAAGTGTGTCTCCCTACGGTTCGTGAATTATGCGGACATGACCGAGACACTTCTCCGATCAATAACCAATAGAGGAATATGGAAATTCATATGGCTCCCACATATTTATACGAATACTTTGCGATTGAATGAACCACTTACATACGATACCAATTTCCCTTTGTCTCGCGATAGTATACTTATCCGAGGTTTGATCGTCGGTATCTCTGCATACCTTGTTCAACCTCGTTACCGATAAGTACTCTTTTCTTGTTCCCGTGATATGTGATCCCTTGTGAGCCAGTCACATGCTTGCAAGCTAATTGGATGACATTCCACCAAGAGGGCCCAGAGTATATCTATCTGTCATATGGATGGACAAATCCCACTCTTTATCCATGTGCCTCAACACATACTTTTTGAACACTCAATGCCACCTTTATAGACACCCAGTTACGGTGTGGTGTTTGATGTCATCAAAGCATCCTTCCGATGATGGTGATTAGCATGATCTCATGGTAGAAGTAATTAGGTTACTATGTATCAGAAAGCTTATAGAAAACAAACTATTGAAATGACTTGATCATTATGCTATGCTTATCTATAGGAGTATGTCCATCATACCATTCCCCTAATGATATGATCATGTTGTTAATAACATCTCAATGTTCATGATCGAGAAACCATGATCATCCATTAACCAACAAGCTAGTATTATAGAGGCTTTACCAGGGACTCTAATTTAGTTTAAAATCACACAAGTATTAATGTTTCTGGTTAATACTATTAAAGCATGAATGTAAACATTTATCATAAACACAAAGATATAATAATAACCACTTTTATTATTGCCTCTAGGGCATATCTCCAATAGTCTCCCGCTTGCACTAGAGTCAACTAATCTAGATTATGCGGTGACCAAGCATACCACTGCATGATGTAGTATACTATAGTCGTTGACATAACACCAATGAAACACCGTTCACTAGTATTACATCCCTTAGAGTAGTACAACAGAAACATAGCAGTTCCAAGACATGACTATAGGTTACAACTCAACTCTTTATACAAGATCCAGAGAACACTCTAGGTTAAAGAGAGAGAAAGAAACTTCTTACAAAGAAGAATCACAAATAAAAAACTCAAAAAGAACTATCATACTATTAAGACTAGTATTTTAACTAATGGTCTGGCATTGCTACTATTGCAATATGCTACAGAAATAGGTTCTATGGCTAGAGATTATATTCCTATCTAATCAGTAACTTCGTCTTCACTTGAGTTGATGTATATGTTGACTTTCTTGACTTCATGGAAGAGCTTTAGCTTCTGGTGATGATTCCTGGAGCATAACTTGATGTAGACGTCGTCTTTACAGGTGTAACATCCCAAAACTTTAATCCATGTTGATCAAGACCCAAATCATCAAAATTAGGGTTAACAAAAACTTTTCCATCTCAAAATATGAAAGCATTCATGTGTATGTGCATTTAAATTAGGAGTTCATTTGAATTGCCATGGTTCTATGATTCATTGCTTGTAAAATGAGTTCATTTAAAAACATCATCTAAATAATTCCCAAACTTTTCCCAAAGAAAAACAACTCAAAATAAATAAATGAAGTGAATGGTCATTTTTGCCAAATTAACTATCATGCCTAATTTGGCTATTCCTAGTACTCAAAACTTAATAGAAACAATTGTGGATCTTTGCACCCCTTGCTAGTACACATAATTAGGTACCAAGGCCCATTTGTGATCTGCCAAAAACATTCAAATGCTAAGTTTAAATGACAGTTTAAAATTAAATCCATCTCATATGGGAAGATCCCACTATTTCAAAAACCACTCAAACAAGCTCAATTTTCAAAACCAAGCAACCACAGAATCTCAAGCTTATGCCTAGCACACCCACAAAAATCTTTTCAAAATTCAAAAAGAATTTTCTTGCGGCCATTTCATCAAACACTTGGCAGGCAGAATTCAAACAAAACCAAATTCACTATTTTGAATAGTGTTCTGGCCAAACTTGTCTCCCATTTGACCCCCATTTGCTCACATTGTTCCCTCTGGATCAAACCAGGGCATAACTACCCCATCCCCTACCTCCTAGCAGCATGGCCATGCCAAGCCGAGCCCCACCTCGCCAGCCAACTTGGTCGCCGCCGCAGCAGACCGCCTCCCCCTCTCTCGCCATGTCTAGGGGATAGCCAGCAACTCACCGTCGCCCACTGTCCCCTCCACGAGCCAGGCCCAGCCGTGGGCCACCGAGAAATCCCCGCGCCCAGTGCCACCGCACCATGCCGAGCACAAGCCACAGCGTCGCACCCGGAATGCATGCACAAGCCTCCACTCGACCGCAGCTCGCACACACCGCGTCGGCATGACCCAGGGAGCACGCCAGACACCCCCATTCACCGTCCAATGCCTCACAGCCACTGCTCGCCGTCGAAGCTGCCGCCTCTACCACTCCGAGCGCCAGCTCCGCCCAACCGCTTACCACTGCCCCTAAGCCTGCATTAAAATCCTAGAGCACCGCCAGGAGACCGCATCGATCACCACCCTCAGCCATGCCGCTAGCAGCCTGTATCCATGTCGCCACCGTCGCCTGCCCATCCCTCTAGGTCTCGCCATCGAGCCTATAAAAGGAGGGCACCCCCAGCCATTTGCAGCACATCACTCCGCTCCCCTCACCTCACTGGTCGTCCCACACCTCTAGCCGGAGCACGGGGAGCAGCAGATCGCCGGAATTGTACCGGAGCAGGCCGCCTCTGGAGGAGAAGGGCGCCGCTGATTGCGACCACCCCCGGAGCTGCCTCGGCCGTCCCTGAGCTCGCAGTCGACCACCAGTCCGTTTGCCTGCCTTGCCGTCATCGCTGGAGCCCTGGTACGCCCCCTATGCATCCCCACCGAGCCGCTAGTGTTAGATATCGCCGGCGACAGGTCCGTCGTCGACGACGATCCATAGCCGTTGATCCCCACTCTAATCCAACGTCCCACACCGCCTTGTACCGCTTCGCGCATTATGAGCCACTGACTGGTGGATCCCCCTTGTCAGCTGAGCCCCATTCTGTGGAGTGACACTGGGCCGGCCCGTTAGCGTCTCCTGCGCGACCCAACAGTTTAAATTTAGATTTTCCATTTAATTTCAAACACAGTTCTGTACATAGATTCAAAAATCAAACGAACTCGACTCACTGAACCAAAATGCATGAAACTAATTTTGGTAGAAAGGTACTAAAATGCTTAATCCAAGCCTGTTGGATTCAAACCCTTTGGAATTATAGATCAACCATGGTAAAAATAACAATGCAGAAGCTTTTATGCATTCAAACATTTTTCAAAATTCAACCATAAAATATTTTGAGTTGATTCCAACTCTCAAAAATCACATTTGATCATACCTTTCAGAATATATAAAAAACATATGGGTTTACTTACAGAAATAATGTTCAAGTAATAAAAGAATGCCACATAGGCATTTCTAGTCACTTTATTTATTTAAAATAAAAAGGTTAAACCTTATTAAATTGTGACACCACTTTAAATCACATTCCCATGTACTGAAACATGTGGTGATGACATGTGTCAACATGATCCCATGTTTGAGTTGGAGAATATTAAATCTTAAGTAGTTATTCAATGAGTAGAAATTACTTTTCTCAAATTAAAATAAATAAGACAAATGCTTTAATTCTTGTAATGTTAGTGATGATGCTAGATCATCTATAGTGCACCTTTGTGTGATGATTGAAAATAGTTAAGTATTGTTTGGTGATTGTGTACCTCGTATTTGTTTATAGACGCTAGTACCAACCAAGGATACGAGGAGGAAGGAGGATACTACGAGGAAGAAGGCGAGGAGAACTTCAACCACTGCTCTGCACAAGGCAAGCTAACACTTGCCACTATGAAAGTTTTACTTACAAGTTTAATACTTTATTTCTTTATCAAAGCTTTCTCTTAGAGTTTACATAGTGAATTGTAGATACTAGAAAGATATTGGAAGGTAGCATAAAGAGCATAAAATTTGGCCTAAGTTAGATAATCTTGATGTCATCATAAGGCATGAGATTGAACTTAGCAAAATTCCACTTGTTTACCACCCCTCATTAGTAGTTACCACCACTTGTAGATGCTAGTGCTAAGCATAAAACTTGATCAACTTTAGATGGGAATACTTGGTGAAAATGGTTATGAAAACCTTAGAATGATGAGTCATTCAACTGAAATGTTTTGACATGTGTTTCTGAACCCCAGATGATTTTGATGATGAAAATGTTGAGGCATGATCCTTATGCCTTTATAAATCTGATGGTTGTCTGTATGCGATACCATTCCAATTTTACCGTACAACCACAATACCCGAAAATTGGGTAGGGCTTGACCGAAAATTGGTTCCCTCGCAGCCAAGGTCTAAGCTGAGGCTACCTTGTGAAGATTGTCCACCTGTGCAGTACCCAAGATGGAAGTTGGTCATGGCTGGAAGGCCAAAGTCACAAGAGAGGTGCCTATACTAGGGCATGTAATTGAAAGGTTAGGATTGATTATTCGCATACTGAGTATGGTGAATTCAGGATTTGTTCCTGACGGATGTATCGAATGTTGTGATGAAAGTGTACAATCTCTACAGAGTATCAAACTATTCGAATAGCAGCGTCCGCGGTTATGGACAGTTGGAGTGGCCATACTGTTCCCCCGTCAGATGTTTTCAAACTGACTTATGAAATGAATTGAGACTTTGACATGACCACAACAGAGTTGTGATATGAAATTCAAATTCCCACTTAGGTGTTATAAAACATTCAACTAGTTTTCTTTGCTTCTGAACTTAGTAGAGGTAAATTTGGCTTTTTGCAAAACAACCTTAGAGCTTAGTATCCTACTACAAAAACCCTTTTAACTGTTAGTATTAGTTTGCGAGTACTTAAAGAGTACTCATGGCTTTGTCCCTGGCTATTCCCATGGCCAGACTATGAAGAGGAGTACCCGGATGATGGACCGCAGGAAGGTTATGAGAACTAGGATCATCTCCCATCATCAGCATTGCATGTGACCCTGAAGATGGAGCTTTGCCTACGCTATCATTACTATTACGTTATTCCGCTGCTTGAGTTGTATTAAGAACTGGATCATGAGATCCTTATTTGTGTAAGACCTTACGTATGGTTTGTAATGGATGATGTACTGTGATATCCAAATCTTTTATGTCTCACAAAAATGGTAATCCTGGGTTTGCGATGTATGGCATAACAGGCATCTGGGATTAAAAATCCGGGTGTTGAGAAGTTGGTATCAGAGCCATCTTGACCATAGGAGACCCTAGTTAGAATGGACGTTTGAATCAAAAACTTAGTTTCAAAACCAAAGGAAGTGAGTATTTACAAAAACTTATTCTCATTCTTATCACTTGGATTCTTTCATGAAAATTCATGTTCCTCAAAAAATATTGCAAAATACATAAAATTTGACACACTTGATCCCTCTACTAACTTACTCATCCTATATTCTTATAGATGGACGTAAAGTACAACAAGTTTTATCAGTTGGGGAATGGAGGAGACCTCATCTTTGAGCGTGACTTGGACTAGCTTTCGGAAATTCTAGAGCGTCCGCACCCCGAGTTCTTCGGAGCCCAGCTCAATGATCAGGAAGGAGAAGATCTGTAGTGTCTAGTTGTTGCAAGTCTCCGAGGAAAGATTGAACCTCCCACTGCCAAGGGAATTCAGTTCACCTTAAGAGAAAACAACTGGCTTGATGGACTGGCTAGGGAAATGCAGGAAGCTCTTGCCCGTCTATGTGGGCAGTGTATCAATCAGATCAAGGGTACCCGCTTTGAGTTCTACCCAAGGCGTGATGTTATGGGACAACCACTGGAGGCCCCACATCATCCCGAGCTGAAGAGTAAGTGGACCACCTCAGCTTCATGATGTACGATCATCATCAGGAGTTAGACAACGCCCGTGCCTACGCCAACCACAAGTATGCCATAGCCAAGAAGAAGGATCAGACCCTCGCCATGCTAGTGAAGGATCGCAAGTCTCGTCACCGTCAGCTTGATAAGAAGGAGCGCATCTTTGCCCGTCTTCACCACCGGATCACGGATTTGGAGGAGACCATCCACGAGAGAGACATGCAGTTGGAGGAAAGGGAGAATGCCGGAGAAGACCTTCATGGAGATCCCTACTCCTATGTCAGTGATGATGATGACTTTCTAGAGGATCAGGCCATGGAATTCTTCACCAATGAGGAGGATTTCTCCTTCATCAATGATGATGATGATGATGAGGATGATGAGTACACCAACTCCGAGGAGTAGTATCACTTGAGCACTAGCGTAGTGAGTTGTATTCGGTCCCACTGTATCGTAGTTTCCAGAATGGTTCTTAAAACCATCTGTTTTCCTTTGTTGTGGTGTATGTTTGTATCGTGTGCTATGAATGAATGAAAATCAAGTTGCTAGAAAAACCTGAGTCAAACTTAAAAAAAATTCAACTACCTCTGAACCTAAGAAATTTCCCTCTTTTCTCATGATCTATCTCAATCTTCAGATGCCTCGCGGAGGAAGTGGATCATCCCCGGACCCAATGTTGCACATCTTGCAAATGTTGGTTTCTGACCGCGAAGCTGAAAGAGCCGAACGTCAAGCCAACCTAGCCACCCTTCAACACATAGCTCAGATGGCCAACAATAATCAAGGCCAAGGAAATCATGACAACCATGGATCTAAGATCAAGAATTTCTAGAACACCAATCCACCTGTTTTCACTAAGTTAGAGGAACCCCTAGATGCAGATGATTGGCTGCAAATAATGGAGAACAATCTAGAAGTCGCCGGAGTGGAAGCTAACGAGAAAGTTCTGTTCGCCACCCACTATCTAGCCGGAGATGCAAGAGCATGGTGGAACAGCGTTCGTGCAATGACCGAAGGTCAGATGATGACCTGGGATGAATTCAAGGTCAAGTTCAGCAGAACCCATGTGCCACCGGGTTTGATCATAAGGATGAGAGATGAATTCAGAGAACTAAAGCAAGGAAGGATGACTGTAGTGGAATACCCTGACAAATTCTTGTCATTATCTAGGTATGCCCAGATGAGATCGACAATAAAGCCAAGAAGAAAGAGAGATTCTTGAATGGTCTGCACGATGAGATGGAGACGGTGTTGGTCAATATCCCCTTTGCTGATATTGAAGCCCTTGTCAACTCTTCCATTCAGATGGAAGGAAAGATCAACCAAGCCAATTAGAACCGCAAGTGCCGCATGATGCAGCAACTAGGAACCCATCATACCCCAAAGTATCGCCCCAACCCATCTCTAGGATTTGCCCCGAGAACCAGACCCCCGATGAACCGTCCGACCTATTCCAACCGTGGAAACCCAAGGCCTGGAGGAAACCACAACAACCCCGGCAACTCTAGCAATTTCAACCGTGCACCACCCAAGTTCAACAATAACAATGCCGCCACCAACACCAACACTGCCCCAAGGACTGGAAGCAATGTTGTGCCTGTTGCATCGAAGGACAAGTCGCAAGTGACTTGTTATGAATGTGGAACCAAGGGTCACTACTCCAATGAGTGCCCCAAGAAGAATGCCGCAGCCCCCAATGCAAATGCCCCAGCTCAGCAACAACGTCATGTTCAGCCCGGAAGAAATTTTTCCCTAGGGAACTCGCTCAACCGCAACGGCCGTCTTTTTCTCATGCATGCTGAAGAATCCCAGGAAGCGCCAAACGTCGTGCTGGGTATGTTCTCTGTTAACTCAGTACTCGCAAGAGTGTTGTTTGATTCGGGAACATCGCACTCATTTGTCACTGAAGAATTTGCATGCACTAGTAAGATTCAACCAACCAAACTGAAGCATGTTATGATTGTTCAAATCCCCGGTTCAACCACCAAAGCTAGGCAAATTTGCAAAGCCGTCCCTATCCGAATCCATGGCATGGATTTTTATGCTAATCTAATAGTACTCGGAACTAAAGGTTTGGAAGTAGTACTAGGAATGGATTGGATGTCTAAACATAAAGGATTAATTAATTGTGCCAAGAAAGCCATAACCATGACCAGTACAGCCGGAGTATCAGTCGAGCATGTATCTGAAACCTTACCTCGTCAATTTAAGTGTAACAAGAGTATAGCCCAACCTACCATTGACCAAGTCCAGATAGTCTGTGAATACCCCGAGGTATTTCCAGATGTTTTGCCCGGTATGCCCCCAGATCGGGATATCGAGTTTATCATTGAACTAATCCCTGGAACAGGACACATAGCCTAGAGACCATATAGTATGAACCCATCTGAACTAGCAGAACTGAAGAAGCAACTGGATGCCATGTTGGAAATTGGATTGATTCAACCAAGTGCGTCACCATGGAGATCACCTGTTTTGTTCGTGGACAAGAAAGATGGAGGTAACCGTTTGAGTACGGATTATCGGAAGTTGAATGATGTCACTATCAAGAACAAGTACCCATTGCCAAAGATAGAAGATCTGTTTAACCAGTTGACTGGTGCCAAGGTGTTCTCTAAGATTGATCTTAGAACTGGCTATCATCAACTCAAGATCCACGCGGAGGATATTCCAAAGACTTCCTTTACCACCAGATATGGATTATACGAGTATACTGTCATGTCTTTTGGATTAACCAATGCCCCCGCTTATTTCATGAATCTCATGAATAAGATTTTCATGGACTTCCTGGATAAGTTTGTCGTTGTTTTCATCAATGACATTCTGATTTATTCCAAATCAGAAGAAGAACATGAGCTACACCTAAGGACCATTCTTGGAACCCTTAGAGAGCATCAGATGTATGCTAAGTTTAGCAAATGTGAATTTTGGTTACAGGAGGTAGGATTCCTCGGCCACATTGTATCAGTCGGAGGGATTGCTGTTGACCCTGCAAAGGTGAAAGATGTCGAAGATTGGCAAGCCCCGACCACTCAAACCCAAGTTCGTGCATTCCTCGGATTAGCGGGATACTACCGCAAGTTCGTAGAAGGATTCTCGAGTATCGCCAGACCCATGACCCAATTGCTGAAGAAGGACAAGAAGTTTGAATGGACGGACAAATGTGAAGCGAGTTTTCAAGAACTCAGGAGAAGATTGGTTTCAGCCCCCATCTTGATCATGCCGGATATCACGAAGCCCTTTGACGTGTATTGTGACGCATCCAAGATCGGTCTCGGATGTGTGCTAATGCAAGAAGGAAAAGTTATATCTTATCTATCTCGACAACTGAAGCATCATGAACAAAACTACCCAACCCATAACCTCGAGCTCGCTGTCGTAGTTCTAGCCCTGAAGACATGGAGGCATTATCTCATGGGAAACCGTTGTGAGATTTATTCGGATCACAAGAGCCTAAAGTATATATTAACTCAGAAGGAGCTGAATATGAGACCGAGAAGATGGATTGAGATAATCAAGGATTATGACCTGGACATTCACTATCACCTCGGTAAAGCCAATGTGGTAGCAGATGCCCTTAGCAGATTACCGTGCCACTTGAACTCCATGATTTTGAAGGAGCAACCAAGTTTGCACAAAGAGATGGAAGATTTCCGAATGGAATTAGTGAGTGAAGGATTTTTGGCTAGCATAGAACTTCAACCCACTTTGATCAGCCAGATCAAAGAGGCGCAGAAAGGAAATGCTAGTATCGACGGAATCAAGCGTCGTATCGGTACAGGCAAAGTACCCGGATTCACCGAAGACGAAGAAGGAGTTCTATGGTACAAAGGACGTCTTTGTGTACCAGCAGATTCAGAGTTGAAAGAAGTAATTCTGAAGGAAGCTCATGATACTCTTTATTCTATCCACCCCGAAGGAACGAAGATGTATCAGGATTTGAAAGAACAATTCTGGTGGCATAAGATGAAGAGAGAAATCGGAAGCTATATCTCCAAGTGTGATATATGTTAGAGAGTCAAGGCAGGACATCAAAGACCCGCAGGACTGTTGCAACCATTGCAAATTCCGGAATGGAAATGGGATTCAGTTGGAATGGACTTTATCACCGGATTGCCTACTTCTAGTAGGGGAAATGACTCTATCTAGGTCATAGTTGAAAGATTGTCCAAAGTATCCCATATCTTACCAGTAAATACCACCTACCAGAGTTTGAAGCTAGCGGAGTTATACATCGCTAGAATCGTCAGTTTGCACGGAGTCCCCAAGAACATCATATCGGATCGAGGAACACAGTTTACCTCGAGATTCTAGAAGAAAGTCCAAGAAGGTTTAGGAACCCGACTAGATTTCAGCACAGCTTATCACCCTCAGACCGATGGACAGACGGAGCGAGTAAATCAAATACTCGAAGATATGTTGAGAGCATGTGTGTTAGAGTATGGATCTAAATGGGAAGACTGTCTACCATTTGTAGAATTTTCGTACAACAACAGTTGTCAAGCTAGTTGGCAAATGGCCCCATTTGAATTCATGTATGGAAGGAAGTGTCGCACCCCTTTGAATTGGTCTGAAGTAGGAGAGAGTCAGATTTTCGGACCCGACATCCTACGAGGATCAGAAGAGAAAGTTCACAAGATTCATGAGCACCTCAAGACCGCCCAGTCAAGACAGAAGAGTTACACCGACAAGATACATCGAGACCTCACTTTCAATATCGGAGAGTTCGTGTATCTGAAAGTGTCTCCATTGAAAGGAATGCAGCGTCTCTAGCTAAAGGGAAAGTTAGCCCCCAGATATATCGGACCCTTCAAGATTCTGAATCGTCGAGGAGAAGTATCATATTAATTGGAACTTCCAGAAGAAATGTCAGTCGTGCACAATGTGTTCCATATCTCGTTACTTCGTAAATGCCTCGAAGTTCCTGAGAAGACGGAAGTTTTCAAGAATATTGATCACCAGACCATAGAAATCAATGATGACCTGACCTATCCCGAAGTACCCATCCGTATTTTGGAAGAAGCTTTCAGAACTACCAGAACCCGGAGAATCAAGTTTCTCAAGATTCAGTGGAGCAACCACACGGAAGAAGAAGCTACCTGGGAGCGCGAAGATCACATCAGGACGGAGTTCCCCGATCTCTTTAAATCCTAGGTAATCTTTGTTCTTCTTTCTCAAATCTCGGGACGAGATTTTGTTTAAGGAGGGAAGGTTTGTAACATCTCAAAACTTTAATCCATGTTGATCAAGATCCAAATCATCAAAATTAGGGTTAACAACAACTTTTCCATCTCAAAATATGAAAGAATTCATGTGTATGTGCATTTAAATTAGGAGTTCATTTGAATTGCCATGGTTCTGTGATTCATTGCTTGTAAAATGATTCTTAGGAATAAAAATCATCTAAATCATTCCCAAACTTTTCCCAAAGAAAAACAACTCAAAATAAATAAATAAGTGAAGTGAATGGTCATTTTTGCCAAATTAACTATCATGCCTACTTTGGCTATTCCTAGTACTCAAAACTTAACAGAAACAATTGTGGATCTTTGCACCCCTTGATAGTACACATAATGGGTACCAAGGCCCACTTTGTGATCTGCCAAAAACATTCAAATGCTAAGTTTAAATGACAGTTTAAAATTGAATCTATCTCATATGGGAAGATCCCACTATTTCAAAAACCACTCAAACAAGCTCAATTTTCAAAACCCAAGCAACCACAGAGTCTCAACCTTATGCCTAGCACACCCACCAAAAATCTTTTCAAAATTCAAAAAGAATTTTCTTGCGGCCATTTCATCAAACACTTGGCAGGAAGAATTCAAACAAAACCAATTTCACTATTTTGAATAGTGTTCTGGCCAAACTTGTCTCCCATTTGACCCCCATTTGCTCACATTGTTCCCTCTGGATCAAACCAGGGCATAACTACCCCATCCCCTACCTCCTAGCAGCATGGCCATGCCAAGCCGAGCCCCACCTCACCGGCCAACTTGGTCGCTGCCGCAGCAGACTGCCTCCCGCTCTCTCGCCATGTCTAGGAGATAGCCAACAACTCATCGCCGCCCACTGTCCCCTCCCCGACCTAGGCCTAGCCGTGTACCACCGAGAAATCCCTGCGCCTAGTGCCACCGCGCCATGCCGAGCACACGCCAGAGCGCCGTACCCG
The DNA here is from genome assembly GCA_916181665.1 of Avena sativa. NCBI lineage: Eukaryota > Viridiplantae > Streptophyta > Magnoliopsida > Poales > Poaceae > Avena > Avena sativa. Next base: position 131,054,498 of record OV702297.1, read on the forward strand.
GCACGCGTGCACAAGCCGCCACTCGACCGTAGCCCACACCCACCGCGTCGCCACGATCCAGGGAGCACGCCAGACACCCCCATTCGCCGTCCAATGCCTCACAACCACCGCTCGCCGTCGAAGATGCCACCTCTGCCGCTCAGAGCGCCAGCTCCGCCCGACCGCTTACCACCGCCCCTAAGCCCGCATTAAAATCCTAGAGAACCGCTAGGAGACCGTGCATCGATCGCCACCCTCAGCCATGCCGCTAGCAGCCTATAGCCATGTCTCCACCATCGCCTGCCCATCCGTCTCGGTCTCACCGTCGAGCCTATAAAAGGAGGGCACCCCTAGCCGTTTGTAGCACACCACTCCGCTCCCCTCACCTCACTGATCGTCCCACACCTCTAGCCAGAGCACGGGGAGCAGCAGCTCGCCGGAATTGTACCGGAGCAGGCCGCCTCTAGAGGAGAAGGGCGCCGCTGATTGCGACCACCCCCGGAGCTGCCTCGACCGCCCCTGACCTCGTCGTCGACCACCAGTCTGTTTGCCCGCCTCGCCGTTGTTGCTGGAGCCCTGGTACGCCCCCTATGCACCCCCACCGAGCCGCTAGGGTTAGAGCTTGCCGGTGACAGGTCCGTCATCGACGATGATCCACGGCCATTGATCCCCACTCTAATCCAACGTCCCACACCGCCCCGTACCGCATCGTGCGTTATGAGCCACTGACTGGTGGATCCCCCTATCAGCTGAGCCCCACGCTACGGAGTGACACTGGGCCGGCCCGTTAGCGTCTCCCGCGTGACCCAACAGTTTAAATTTAGATTTTCCATTTAATTTCAAACACAGTTCTGTACATAGATTCAAAAATCAAACGAACTCGACTCACTGAACCAAAATGCATGAAACTAATTTTGTTAGACAGGTACTAAAATGCTTAATCCAAGCCCGTTGGATTCAAACCCTTTGGAATAATAGATCAACCATGGTAAAAATAACAAGGCAGAAGCTTTTCTGCATTCAAACGTTTTTAAAAATTCAACCATAAAATATTCTGAGTTGATTCCAACTCTCAAAAATCACATTTGATCATACCTTTCATAATATATAAAAAACATATGGGTTTACTTACAGAAATAATGTTCAAGTAATAAAAGAATGCCACATAGGCATTTCTAGTCACTTTATTTATTTAAAATAAAAAGGTTAAACCTTATTAAATTGTGACACCACTTTAAATCACATTCCCATGTACTAAAATATGTGGTGATGACATGTGTCAACATGATCCCATGTTTGAGTTGGAGAATATTAAATCTTAAGTAGTTTTTCAATGAGTAGAAATTACTTTTCTCAAATTAAAATAAATAAGACAAATGCTTTAATTCTTGTAATGTTAGTGATGATGCTAGATCATCTATAGTGCACCTTTGTGTGATGATTGAAAATAGTTAAGTATTGTTTGGTGATTGTGTACCTCGTATTTGTTTATAGACGCTAGTACCGACCAAGGATACGAGGAGGAAGGAGGATACTATGAGGAAGAAGCTGAGGAGAACTTCAACCACTTCTCTGCACAAGGCAAGCTAACACTTGCCACTATGAAAGTTAGATAACCTATGCAATGTATTAAGCATGATTGGTTAGACACATTTGATGATACCCAATCCTAGTTTTACTTACAAGTTTAATACTTTATTTCTTTATCAAACCTTTCTCTTAGAGTTTACATAGTGAATTGTAGATACTAGAAAGATATTGGAAGGTAGCATAAATAGCATAAAATTTGGCCTAAGTTAGATAATCTTGATGTCATCCTAAGGCATGATATTGAACTTAGCAAATCTCCACTTGTTTACCACCCCTCATTAGTAGTTACCACCACTTGTAGATGCTAGTGCTAAGCATAAAACTTGATCAACTTTAGATGGGAATACTTGTTGAAAATGGTTATGAAAACTTTAGAATGATGAGTCATTCTAAAGAAATGTTTTGACATGTGTTTCTGAACCCCAGATGATTTTGATGATGAAAATGTTGAGGCATGATCCTTAAGCCTTTATAAAACTGATGATTGTCTCGATGAGATACCATTCCAATTTTACCGTACAACCACAATACCCGAAAATTCGGTAGGGCTTGATTGGAAATTTATATACCTTAGTATGGGTTCCCTCGCGGCCAAGGTCTGAGCTGAGGCTACCTTGTGAAGATTGTCCACCTGTGCAGTACCCAAGATGGCAGTTGGTCATGGTTGGGAGGCCAAACTCACAGGAGAGGTGCCTATACTAGGGCGTGTAATTGAAATGTTTGGATTGATTATCCTCATACTGAGTATGGTGAATTCAGGATTTGTTCCTGACAGATGTATCGAATGATGTGGTGAAAGTGTACAATCTCTACAGAGTGTCAAACTATTCGAATAGCAGCGTCCGCGGTTATGGACAGTTGGAGTGGCCATATTGTTCCCCCGTCAGATGTTTTCAAACTAACTTATGAAATGAATTGAGACTTTGACTTGACCACAACAGAGTTGTGATATGAAATTAAAGTTCCCACTTAGGTGTTATAAAACTTTCAACCAGTTTTCTTTGCTTCTGAACTTAGTAGAGGTAAATCTAGCTTTTTGCAAAACAACCTTAGAGCTTAGTATCCTACTACAAAAACCCTCTTAACTGTTAGTATTAGTTAGTGAGTACTTAAAGAGTACTCATGGCTTTGTCCCTGGCTATTCCCGTGGCCAGACTATGAAGAGGAGTACCCGGATGATGGACCACAGGAAGGTTATGACAACTAGGATCATCTCCCATCGTCAGCATTGCCTGTTACCCTGAAGATTGAGCTTCGCCTACGCTATCGTTACTATTATGTTATTCCGCTGCTTGAGTTGTATTAAGAACTGGATCATGAGATCCTTATTTGTGTAAGACCTTACATATGGTTTGTAATGGATGATGTACTGTGATATCCAAATCTGTTATGTCTCGCAAAAATGGTAATCCTAGGATTTCGATGTATGGCATAACAGGCATCTGGGATTAAAAATTCGGGTGTTGACAACTGGCTTTAGAACCTAGCAAGGGTTAAGAAGATACTTTGAGTACGAGCGTACTCAGCAAGTTCACTTAGAAAATGAGTGTTTGATGCACTATCTCTACAGCCACAGACCATAGGTCGTAGGCAATACAGGTTTTCGTAAACATTTCTTCAAAGATTGCTTTTATTCTGAAAAACTTTGTCCGTTAGCCTTCACGAGTTTACCAGAACTTTCATGGATTTCTTTTGCCGCCGTGTTCGCAGCTCCTTCCCGGAACATGGAGTAACAAGTTACAGTTCTTACACTCTGCAGAGGTGCGTCACTTTACCCATGAGAGATCTTAAGCTTTGTTGCACGACCTGGAGTATGTTCCCGTTCAAACTTCCATGGTTTGATGCCCAACCTAATATCCAAGCCAATCACTGCCCTCTCCATGACCTCATATGTCTGCACGATCCTTCGGGCTGGCTCACCTTTGTTAAGCCCCCTTTCGGGCAGGCTAAAACCCTGATGAGTTCGCGAAGACTCTATGACCTGGTGTTGCCCTCGCAAGTGCCATATTAAATGTTCCATCCACTAAACACCATCCATAGATAATCTAGACACCAAAAGTGTGGGGCGTAAGGGTGCCCACCCATATGTTGGATCCGCACAAGGAATCACAACGTCAAGTTAAGGTCGTCTTGCCTCCATACGAGAGGAAAAGGATACAGCTGACTTCTCTGTCCCATTCCAAATCTCATGGTCAATGCGTAATATACGGCGCAAGAATCACTAGCGACATTGGTTGTTAAGTCCTAGAGGATATATTCCTGAGTAGTGGTATTCCAACTGCCAGATTTAATAGATTAGCTGATCACCCTGGATCAGTAACCAATAGTTCAAATTATTATCAAAAATAGTGTTTTCTGACCTTTTTGGAATGCATATAATGAAAACACTTGATTTGCAAAATACTTTATAGAAAATAATCAAAAGGACATGAGCAAGTGTGAACTTGCCTTTTGTGATTGCAATATTATGCACTCATGGTCTTCAAGACAATATAAGATCCAATATCTGAAATCGACATAATTGGTCTGATAAGGACTAATGTTTAAAGAAGCAAGATGCTATTACGTATAAGTAATGTAATGCAATTTCGTAAACTCGAATCCCAGGGATAGCGTTGTTCTAGAGTTTGGATACTAGAAATGGAATGTGTTGTACATTTAGATAAGCTTCACACTTGTGCTTCTTATTAAGGATTGTGGGTGTATGTGAAACAACATATCTATGCAATAATAGGATACACACATATGGAATGCCGTTCAAGATTTTTTGCACTATAGTTGTTTATCTTCAAATTGTACTCTACAAGTAATGTTACTTATGAAGAACTTAAGTGTTACCAATCCTAAGTATACAAATAGAGTATAAAGTAATGTGGTTGTTATTAATTGTCATCTGTTTTCTGAAGTGGCAAAAAGAATAACATTTGAAGAAGATCTTATTTGGCTAAGAAGAAGTATTTAAACTTTAAGTTAACCTTGTTAGGTGTTCTTTCAAGTTATAGTATTTGAGTATGAAAGACTTGCTTTATTTGAATAATGATATTAGTAGTATTTGAGACTTATCTATCTTGGTTTTTAACTTGGTTAGTTTGGTATTAAGATGCTTTATAACTTAATTATAACAGACCAAATTAAACTATAAAACACATAACAAAGTCTTTTAGAATAGTATTGAAAGTATTATAGACTAAAGTTAACTTTAAAGACATAGATGGGCTTAAGGCATATTTCTTATGTTATTTTTACCAGGTGTACTTTATAATGTTTCTCTAACGATAATTTAAGAATGGTAACACTTCTATTTGAATAGTGGTTTCCTAATTGTTTAGTGGAATAGAATCATTTTCCTTCTTATGGATGAGTGGTTATAGTTTGTAAACAAGGAAATAATATTACTTAACTACTTATGAATTCAATATAGTGTTTTGGTTTGTTTATAACTTGTAGTTGAAGTATTGGAGTAGGTTTTATTTCACTACAAAATTATTCTTGGAGATTTTATATTGGACAAGAATTTTTTAAGGAATAATCTACATTTATGGATGACTGATAATTCAATCAACTTGTATTTAAATTGTGTTAAACCATTTTGACTTCATAATATCAATTTTCAAGACTAATATTATTTATTAGACTCAATTGATAAATTTTAAAATATTAGCAAATTTTATTTACCCTTATATGAATTATTGATTAAGGAAATATCTTTAAATTGAAGTTATTAAAGTGTTTAAATTTTTATTTACCTCAAAAGTATAATATTATATTTTTAACATGTAGATATTATTTTTGTGATCATTTTGACATATTACATTTATTTTTGTGATTTATAAATAATAAGTTATGATTTTTATAAGGTTTATTACTTTATATATACTTAATAAATAATAAATACTTATTTAAGTGAAATAATAATGTATGATTATAGTTTTAGAGTATTTTTTTATTTTTCCAACATTTTTGGTTTTTTAGTTATATTTTTAACATTTACCATTATTAAAATATGAATTATCAAAGTATTAAAACTTATAAAATATTTATTAAATAATAATTATTTAAATTGGTAACATAATAATGTTTGATAATAGTTTTAAGTTATAGATTTTATTTTTCCACAATTTTTCATATATTATACACATTTTTCTGAATTATAAATCAAAAGTTATTAATTAAACAAGATTTAATCACTTTATTACATTTCAGGAAACATTTATATTTGATTTTATAATGTTTTATCTATATTCTAAATAGAGAACATCTTTTTATACCAAGACAGAACCTACCCAAGGTCACTGACTAGTGGGGTCGAGTACACCTCAGCTGCCACATAGGCACAGACCAAGTCAAATGTGTTGACTAGGATGAGGGTGACATCAGCATGCTGTCATGCTGACCTCATCCACGTATGATCCTCTTAGATCAATCAACGATTGGGTGATTGAGTGCACGCGCACGGCCGAGACTGGGCTTGCTGGAAAGAGGGATTCGCAGTGGACCTTATAGTGGCGGCGCCGCTCAATTTAGGTCGCCAGAGCAATGGTGGCCACGGTGGCTAACGGCGACGATGGCAGATGCTCGTCAGGAAAACGAACTGGGACGAGAGCGAGCAAATTAAATGGTGCCCGAGCATCGCAAGCTCACCGTGATTGCAGCGAAGTGGTTGATGATGACAGGCGCGGTCAGAGGTGAGCTATTCGATAGGATTTCTGACGAACCACGGCGAAGGGGAATGGAAAAATTCGATCGTCTCCAAGCTCCCCTTGATGCTACGTTCTTCACAGATGATCTACGCATGCTAGCGCTTCTCCTCGACCACACCACGGCCACCGGGGTGAACTTTACTAACGATGGTGGTAGCTAGGGTTTCAGTCACCAAGATAAAACAGAGAGGAAAAATAGGATTAGGGTTCTCCGGCGGCGGAGTTGGGATTATATAGACAATGCAGAGCGGTGGCGCTCATCTTGGCGCGTGGCGCGTATCGCAGCGCCGGCGAGCGGCGGTGGAGCTGCCACCGAGCTACTTGCTCGAGGTAGAAGACGATGGATAGGGGAGACAAAATGGTATTTGATCCGGGCTTCTGTTGGGCCGTGGCGAAGTGAGTGAAGGAGGAAAGGTGCTGCTACTGGGCAGTAGATAGAGATAGAAAAGAATGGGCCGTGGGCTGCTACTGCTCGTTTACTCTTTTCCTTTTATCTTTTCTGTTTTTAAGAATTTGTTTTCAATTCAAATTTCTTCAAGGTTTTAAATACCATAATTTTTGTATAATATTTTAAATATTCTAAAGATAACTATACTGATTGATTACTCTAATCATGTTGATATTTTTCAATGCTCACAATTATATGAAAAATTATTTATTGAAAGGAATAAATGAGAATTAGGGTTTTAGGGTTTGGTTTCTAGATTTGTATTTTAATATTTGATTTGAACTTTTCTTTATGGAATTTATTTGCTGAATACTTGCAGCAACAATAAAGTTATTATGAATCAATTTGTGAACTTTTATTATATATTGTTATATTTTCTTTATATATATACTTTTCCTATTATTATTTGTGAGGGCTTTTGAGATGAATTTAATTGAGCTAATATCCACAATCTTATTATAGAATGCCTTACTATAAACTAATGAGATTTTATTCTCATTAACTCATAATATTAAACAAATCTTTATATGGTGAATTCTATTATTCAAAATCTAATAACAGGTGAATACTAACCACTCTTCTTATTTTGAATATGCATAATTCTTTTCTTGGAACTAGTTATTCACTACTTGCTTAAGTGTGATTAATATATGGATATAATATTGGGCATAATGGTTTATAGTAATTTCCAATTATGTGCAACACATGATTTAAGGGTTCGAAAGTGTCAAAGATATACTTGAGTAATTTGATATAGGAAATTATTCCTAGCAGCCATTGTGGAAATAAGATGATTGATCCAACAGATGAGATGGATGTTAAGCTTGGTTATAGATTTAGGGTTTAGTTTTTATCAAATTCCTCTCTTCCATAATTCACAATCCTGAACTTCTAATTAAGGAATTCCTTTCCTAGATATACTACTTCTTCCTATCCATCATCATGTGTTAACATGGTGAGCTTTACTTCACAAAATATTCTTATCCACCTTTTATTCTTCTAAATCCATTAATAAATCCAATAAGCTTTACACTAAAGTCTTCTCATAATCTTCTCATATCTATACTTGGTTATATCAAACTATTCTACTACTAATAATCTCCAATACAAAAAATGGTTACTTCTAACTCCAGTCATATTCTTCCCTAATCATCCATCACTAATATTTCTCCAATAGATGTATATATCAAACCACCTTTCTCAAAAGCTTACTATCCTTTAAGAGGAAAAACACTATTTTAATAACTCCATGCTACTCTAGATTTCACTTAATCATACTATATTATCTCTACTTTACTCCAATATCTTATACTTAACTTCACATTATAATAATATGACTTGTCATGGCTAACCTAGGATAACATATCTATACTAGGTTTCAATCATGTTTTATCCACCAATGTCACTTATACATGATATAAGCATTCAATCTTGGTGACTAAAGCATGGTCCATTATAATCCTTTGATCATTTATGGCTTAGGTTTCCAGTTGGCTAATCAAGGCTTCCATCCATACAACATTACAGTTGTATTATAATTATCTTCTGTTTAGCTCTATTGGATTAAGAGATATAATTTATTGACTATACCTACTTGATCCAATAGGACCGCTCCTTGGTAACTATCTTCAATATTCATCCTTGGAATCCTCTTTGTAACCATATGAATATATATTCCAATTAATTCTTCTATCATTACATGAGTGAATTAACTCCATCAATTATCACATTGATCTTATTCTCTTCCAACTCTCCCATCCTATAGATGATATTTAAAACTAACATTAACACCTGTCTCTTCTTACTTATTTCTCTAAAGGACTGAAGTGAATGTTATGATAAGGACAAGAGTTGAGAGATCAAGAATTGATAGTTTAAGAATTTGTGAATCAATAGTTGATTACTCAACATTGATGAACAACAATTATAAGGATATGATTCCATCAGGATTGATATGGAAAGAAAGATATATGGTGAATGGTCTGGACTTGGTTTCTTTCCTACTCAATCTCACTAAGAGAAGTAGGGTTAGGTATTACCATGATACTCATGGTATAAGCAGATGAGATTAAGATATAGTTATTACATTCTTATTATTTGTGTTATATCCTTAACTTGGTACTCATGAGTGTGTAATGAATACTGGGATATGATTACTTAAGGATCAGATATAACCATTAAGTAATGTATTAGGGTTTTCACTTTTATTACATTTGATCTACCCTTAGATCAAATACCCTTACCCAAAATAAGGTTTTAGCAAAGGTCATATTGAAACTTATCTCAGTCAACTTGATCTACTTCAATTCCATCAAGTTGAGAGAAGCTTCAATCACTTCGACAAGTTTTGTTCAAAAGCACGAAAATTATTTGGATTTTCTATGCATGAATGTAATGCACACAACTGTGTTTAGCTTATTTCTAAGCTCTAATGCTGGAATGTTACAGACTCTCCCCCTTAAAATAAACTTCGTCCTAGAAGTTCGTATACTCACACGTTTCGGAGTAAGGAATTGTCTTGCATTGATTACGATAGGTCTCAACTCCAAGGTAACCTCAATGGGAATAATTGTAATATCCCATATCCAGATCCTTTCCTTGAATTCCTACCATACTTGGCAATTTTAATCTTGTTGTCTCCAATACCCAAAGTTCTTTTTTCTTTAATCCCTTAGGGATATTTCCTTATTATAAAATCCTTAATTCGGGGTCTCTTCTTTAGTTCCTTAACCTAATTAGGTATCCTAATCCAGCTCATTTTATTTAATCATCGAACTTTCTTACTATACTATGTAAGGTCTAGGAAGTCTCACTAAAACTGGGTTTTAAATTTTATTAAAAATAACTATGGTCAAAAGACTAACTTTTGATTTCTTATTGTATGGTTCATACTGGTGATCCTTACAGAGTTTCGATTTGAAATCATTTAGTCCATACCCATTGGAATTTCTTGTTTCTCTACAGATATGCAATTGGATATGTTTTATTCCCTCTTAAGGGTCACTTAAGAGTTGTTTCTTTTAGAATTAGTCTGTTAGGATTATTCTATTTTATTACTTCAAGCTTTTATTTTTGTACGCTTTGAATAATATTTTATTATCACCCGAAGTACTTCTTTAACTTCCATTGATTAACTACCTTAAGGATTGAGTACTACTCTCTTGAAATAAACTTCTATATTTCATCCAGACTTACTTCTAAGAGTACTTTTATAATGATGATTTCTTTTACCCTTCTGAAAAAAGGCTTAATGTTGGCATAGGTTAGTATTTCCTCTCCAACCTTTACTTGGAAAGTCATATAACAATACTTCCACAACTTTTTTACTCTCCCCCTTAGGGTTTACTAATGGTCTCTAAACTGTCTATATTGTAACCATTGGCTTAATAACTAGGATGTAGGTCTTTGTCTAGCTTATTTTCTACCTAGTTGGGTTCTCATGAAAGATTGTATGGTGTATCCACACATTTGTGGATCTCCGAAGTGAATATTTCATCATTATTTGTCTTACTTACTATTTGGACATTTTCACTTTAATAGATCAATTTTCGCGAAGAGTCTCGAAAGACGGTCGCATAAAATTTTATACTCCTTTAGATCTTACTTAGCTTAGGCCAAGTTTTATGATCTTTATGCAACTTTTAAGATGATCTAGGTAACTATGTCAACCAACACCGACTACGGACAAGATACCAACTGTGGATCAAATACCAGCTGTGGATCATCCTAGATTGTATGAATTACCCTATGGTTTCCGACATACTACTGGCATTCTCTCTGAATTGTCAGAGCTTGAATACCATTTTGGTTCCAAAACTTCTTCTTTGCACTTATTCATGATACTTCCATGAACTTGGTACAACTACTTTATTAACTTCTTACAACATTACCTACCTTGAATGAACTTTAAGTTTATTACTTCTTGTTGCTCCATACTTCTTCTACACTAATCTTCCTTCTTATTGCTGTTTAGTAATTATCTAAACTTGATCCATGCTTCAAATTGCGTTGATACTCCTTATACTTTGCTTCATTCTTCATGTAAGTCTTTATCTTGGTCTTTGGAAATCGTCACTCCCTTACACGAATTCCCATTCCTATCTAGGTCTATAACATCAAGTAGTAACTGGATGTTGCAACATGCATTTGCACACCAAGTCAAACTTCATGTACAGATCTAGTCACTCCCTTACACGATTTATCTTGGTCTTTGGAAATCGTCACTCCCTTACACGAATTCCCATTCCTATCTAGGTCTATAACATCAAGTAGTAACTGGATGTTGCAACATGCATTTGCACACCAAGTCAAACTTCATGTACAGATCTAGTCAATCAAGAATATCCAAGAAAAATAAATAAATCCAAATGTGGTACATATAACACACAATATTCTAAGCCCAGAATATAGTAGTTGAGGATAATATCTCTAGAATTCAGGCTTAGTTGTGTAGTATATGACACCTCCTCATATAGGTTTACATCATGATACTTAGCACTTAATTGGTTTAACTATTATTTGTCTCGACATTTACCCAAATTGCTCAATTTGCAATGAGATAATTTCAAACCAAGTGGTCTCAATTTGGTTTTGACTAACCTTTGGTCTCACTTTTAGAATGATTAATGATAACCAATCTTACTTACTTAGTAACTATCCTCACATGATCACTCCAAATGACTAATTAGATTTTATTTGCTAACTTAAACCAAAGATTATTAGGAATTTTTAGCACCTATGATTTCTATCATAGCTCTACCATGGTATTTCATACTTATACTCCAAGATTATTCACTAAGTACTTGTCATACTTACACTTACATCATGGTTTTAGAGCTAATCTCACCTTGATCTTATTATATTTTACCTATTTTCGTGATTCAAGAGCTAATCTAACAGTGATGACTTTGTTTCTTATTGAACTATCATTGAGTATTAACGTAATTACACTTCATCACGTAGAATTCTCAAGTGATTCCCGCATGATTACTACTCATTACATCAACATTAACCCTAATGATATTCATCATGTTGTCTTTGGTTATCAACTAACAATAATATTTTACTACTCTTACTTAAATTCTAGGGTTAAGCTATACTATTAGAACTACTTCATATGATGTCTTACACTTTCCTACAATATCTTGGTGGTTTATGTCTCCCTCGGAAGACACTAAAGAGCACTATACTGAGAAAGGATAAAATAATTACTCCTAAGGAAGAATGACTTAAACATCTGACTTAGGTGTGACAGGATTATCCTCAAGTGGATACTCATCACAAGTCATAAGAATAGTTGGTTTAGATAAGATGGCTCCTATAGTCACTATCCAACCTATAGATCTTCCTAAAAGTATTTTAATCCTAAGGTCAAAGCATATGCTCTGATACCAACTGTGGTGACCCAGCATACCACTACATGATGTAGTATACTATAGTCGTTGACATAACACCAATGAAACACCATTCACTAGTATTACATCCCTCAGAGTAGTACAATAGAAACACATCAGGTCCAAGACATGACTATAGGTTACAACTCAACTCTTTACACAAGATCCAGAGAACACTCTAGGTTAAAGAGAGAGAAAGAAACTTCTTACAAAGAAGAATCAGAAATAAACAACTCAAAAAAAAACTATCATGCTATTAAGACTAGTATTTTAACTAATGGTCTGGCATTGATACTATTGCAATATGCTACAGAAATAGGTTCTATGTCTAGAGATTATATTCCTATCTAATTAGTAACTTCGTCTTCACTCGAGTTGATGTATATATGTTGACTTTCTTGACTTCGTGGAAGAGCTTTAGCTTCTGGTGATGATTCCTGGAGCATTACTTGATGTAGACGTCGTCTGTACTGGCTTTAGAACCTAGCAAGGGTTAAGAAGATACTTTGAGTACAAGCGTACTCACCAAGTTCACTTAGAAAAGGAGTGTTTGATGCACTATCTCTATAGCCACAGACCATAGGTCGTAGGCAATGCAGGTTTTCATAAACATTTCTTCAAAGATTGCTTTTATTCTGAAAAACTATGTCTGTCATCCTTCACGGGTTTACCAGAACTTTCATGGAGTTCCTTTCCCGCCGCGTCGCAGCTCCTTCCCGGAACAGGGAGTAACAAGTTACAGTTCTTACACTCTGTAGAGGTGCGTCACTTTACCCATGAGTGATCTTAAGCTTTGTTGCACGGCCGGGAGTATGTTCTCGTTCAAACTTCCATGGTTTGAGGCCCAACCTAAGATCCAAGCCAATCACTGCCCTCTCCGCGACCTCATATGTCTGCACCATCCTTTGGGCTGGCTCACCTTTTTTAAGCCCCTTTCGGGAAGGCTAAAACCCTGATGAGTCCCCGAAGACTCTATGACCTGGTATTGCCCTGGCAAGTGCCATATTAAATGTTCCTTCCACTAAACACCATCCATAGATAATCTAGACACCAAAAGTGTGGGGCGTAAGGGTGCCCACCCATATGTTGGATCCGCACAAGGAATCACAACGTCACGTTAAGGTCGTCTTGCCTCCATATGAGAGGAAAAGGATACAGCTGACTTCTCCGTCCCATTCCAAATCTCATGGTCAACACGTAATATACGGCGCAAGAATCACTGGCGACATTGGTTGTTAAGTCCTAGAGGATATATTCATGAGCAGTGGTATTCCAACTGCCAGATTTAATAGATTAGCTGATCACCCTGGATCAGTAACCAATAGTTCACATTATTATCAAAATTAGTGTTTTCTGACCTTTTTGGAATGCAGATGATGACAACACTCGATTTGCAAAATACTTTACAGAAAATAATCAAAAGGACATGAGCAAGTGTGAACTTGCCTTTTGTGATTCCAAGATTATGCACTCACGGTCTTCAAGACAATATAAGATCCAATATCTGAAATCGGCATCATTGGTCCGATAAGGACTAATGTTTAAAGAAGCAAGATGCTATTATGTATAAGTAATGTAATGCAATTTTGTAAACTCGAATCCCGGGGATAGCGTTTTTCTAGTGTTCGGATACTGGAAATGGTTTCTTAAGAATGTGTTGTACTTTTAGATAAGCTTCACACTTGTGCTTCTTATTAAGGCTTGTGGGTGTGGGTGAAACAACATATCTATGCAATAATAAGATACACACATATGGAATGCCATTCAAGATTGTTTACACTATAGTTGTTTATCTTCAAATTGTACTCTACAAGTAATGTTACTTATGAAGAACTTAAGTGTTACCAATCCTAAGTATACAAATAGAGTATAAAGTAATGTGGTTGTTATTAATTGTCATCTGTTTTCTGAAGTGGCAAAAAGAATAACATTTGAAGAAGATCTTATTTGGCTAAGAAGAAGTATTTAAACTTTAAGTTAACCTTGTTAGGTGTTCTTTCAAGTTATAGTATTTGAGTATGAAAGACTTCCTTTATTTGAATAATGATATTAGTAGTATTTGAGACTTATCTATCTTGGTTTTTAACTTGGTTAGTTTGGTATTAAGATGCTTTATAACTTAATTATAACAGACCAAATTAAACTATAAAACACATAACAAAGTCTTTTAGAATAGTATTGAAAGTATTATAGACTAAAGTTAACTTTAAAGACATAGATGGGCTTAAGGCATATTTCTTATGTTATTTTTACCAGGTGTACTTTATAATGTTTCTCTAACGATAATTTAAGAATGGTAACACTTCTATTTGAATAGTGGTTTCCTAATTGTTTAGTGGAATAGAATCATTTTCCTTCTTATGGATGAGTGGTTATAGTTTGTGAACAAGGAAATAATATTACTTAACTACTTATGAATTCAATATAGTGTTTTGGTTTGTTTATAACTTGTAGTTGAAGTATTGGAGTAGGTTTTATTTCACTACAAAATTATTCTTGGAGATTTTATATTGGACGAGAATTCTTTTAAGGAATAGTCTACATTTATGGATGAATGATAATTCAATCAACTTGTATTTAAAATGTGTTAAACCATTTTGTATTCATAATATCAATGTTCAAGACTAATATTATTTATTTGACTCAATTGATAAATTTTAAAATATTAGCAAATTTTATTTACCCTTATATGAATTATTGATTAAGGAAATAGCTTTATATTGAAGTTATTAAAGTGTTTAAATTTTTATTTACCTCAAAAGTAGAATATTATATTTTTAACATGTATATATTATTTTTGTGATCATTTTGATATATTACATTTATTTTTGTGATTTATAAATAATAAGTTATGATTTTTATAAGGTTTATTACTTTATAAATACTTAATAAATAATAAATACTTACTTAAGTGAAATAATAATGTATGATTGTAGTTTTAGAGTATTGTTTTTATTTTGGTTTTTTATTTATATTTTTAACATTTACCATTATTAAAATATGAATTATCAAAGTATTAAACTTATAAAATCTTTATTAAATAATAATTATTTAAATTTTTAACATAATAATGTTTGATAATAGTTTTAAGTTATAGATTTTATTTTTCCACAATTTTTCATATATTATACACATTTTTCTGAATTATAAATCAAAAGTTATTAATTAAACAAGATTTAATCACTTTATTACATTTCAGGAAATATTTATATTTGATTTTATAATGTTTTATCTAATTTCTAAACAAAGAACATCTTTTTGTACAAAGACATAACCTACCCAAGGTCACTGACCAGTGGGGTCGAGTACACCTCAGCTACCACATAGGCACATACCAAGTCAAATGTGTTGACTAGGATGAGGGTGACATCAGCATGTTGTCATGCTGACCTCATCCACGGATGATCCTCTCAGATCAATCAACGATTGGGTGATTGAGTGCACGTGCGCGACCGAGACTGGGCTTGCTGGAAAGAGGGAATCACAGTGGACCTTATAATGGCGTCGTCGGAGCAATGGTGGCGACGGTGGCTAACAGCGACGATGGTAGATGCTCGTCGGGAAAACGAACTAGGATGAGAGCGAGCAAATTAAATGGTGCCTGAGCATCGCAAGCTCATCGTGATTGCAGCGAAGTGGTTGATGATGACAGGCACGGTCGGAGGTGAGCTATTCGACAGGATTTCCGACGAACCACGGCGGAGGGGAACGGCAAAATTCGATCGTCTCCGAGCTCCCCTTGATGCTGCGTTCTTCACAGATGATCTCCGGGGTGAACTTTACTCACGATGGTGGTAGCTAAGGTTTCGGTCACCGAGAGAAAACAGAGAGGAAGAAGAGGATTAGGGTTCTCCGGCGGCGGCTCTGGGATTATATAGACGACACAGAGCGCTGGCGCTCATCTTGGCGCGTGCCGCGTATCGCAGCGCCGGCGAGCGGCGGTGGATCTGCCACCGAGCTGCTTGCTCGAGGTAGAAGACGACGGATAGGGGAGACAAAACAGTATTTGGTCCGGGCTTCTATTGGGCCGTGGCGAAGTGAGTGGAGGAGGAAAGGTGCTGCTACTGGGCGGTAGATAGAGATAGAAAAGAATGGGCCGCGGGCTGCTACTGCTCGTTTACTCTTTTCCTTTTATCTTTTCTGTATTAAATAATTTGTTTGCAATTCAAATTTCTTCAAGGTTTTAAATACCATAATTTTTGTATAATATTTTAAATATTCCAAAGATAACTATACTGATTGATTACTCTAATCATGTTGATATTTTTCAATGCTCACAATTATATCAGAAATTATTTATTGAAAGGAATAAATGAGAATTGGGGTTTTAGGTTTTGGTTTCTAGATTTGTATTTTAATATTTGATTTGAACTTTTCTTTATGGAATTTATTTGCTGAATACTTGCAGCAACAATAAAGTTATTATGAATCAATTTGTGAACTTTTATTATATATTGTTATATTTTCTTTATTTTCTTTATATATACTTTTCCTATTATTATTTGTGAGGGCTTTTGATATGAATTTAATTGATCTAATATCCACAATCTTATTATAGAATGCCTTACTATAAACTAATGAGATTTTATTCTCATTAACTCATAATATTAAAGAAATCTTTATATGGTGAATTCTATTATTCAAAATCTAATAACAGGTGAATCCTAACTACCCTTCTTATTTTGAATATGCATAATTCTTTTCTTGGAATTATTTATTCACTACTTGCTTCAGTGTGATTAATATATGGATATAATATTAGGCATAATGGTTTATAGTAATTTCCAATTATGTGATACACATGATTTAAAGGTTTGAAAGTGTCAAAGATATACTTGAGTGGTTTGATATAGGAAATTATTCCTAGCTGCCATTGTGGAAATAAGATGATTGATCCAACAGATGAGATAGATGTTAAGCTTGGTTATAGATTTAGGTTTTAGTGTTTATCAACAATTCCTATCTTCCATAATTCACAATCCTGAACTTCTAATTAAGGAATTCCTTTCCTAGATATACTACTTCTTCCTATCCATCATCATGTGTTAACATGATGAGCTTTACTTCACAAAATATTCTTATCCACCTTTTATTCTTCTAAATCCATTGATAAATCCAATAAGCTTTACACTAAAGTCTTCTCATAATCTTCTCATATCTATACTTGGTTATATCAAACTATTCTACTACTAATAATCTCCAATACAACAAATGGTTACTTCTAACTCCAGTCATATTCTTCCCTAATCATCCATCACTAATATTTCTCTAGTAGATGTATATATCAAACCACCTTTCTCAAAAGCTTACTATCCTTTAAGAGGAATAACACTATTTTAATAACTCCATGCTTCTCTAGATTTAACTTAATCATACTATCTTATCTCTACTTGACTCCAATATCTTATACTTAACTTCACATTATAATAATATGACTTGTCATGGCTAACCTAGGATAACATATATATACTAGGTTTCAATCATGTTTTATCCACCAATGTCACTTATACATGATATAAGCATTCAATCTTGGTGACTAAAGCATGGTCCATTATAATCCTTTGATCATTTATGGCTTAGGTTTCCAGTTGGCTAATCAAGGCTTCCATCCATACAACATTACAGTTGTATTATAATTATCTTCTGTTTAGCTCTATTGGATTAAGAGATATAATTTATTGACTATACCTACTTGATCCAATAGGACTTATCCTTGGTAACTATCTTCAATATTCATCCTTGGAATCCTGTTACCATATGAATATATATTCCAATTAACTCTTCTATCATTACAGGAGTGAATTAACCCCATTAATTATCACATTGATCTTATTCTCTTCCAACTCTCCCATCCTATAGATGATATTTAAAACTAACAGTACCACCTATCTCTTCTTACTTCTTTCTCTAAAGGACTGAAGTGAATGCTATGATAAGGACAAGAGTTGAGAGATCAAGAATTGATAGTTTAAGAATTTGTGAATCAATAGTTGATTACTCAACATTGATGAACACCAATTATAAGGATAGGATTCCATAAGGATTGATATGGAAAGAAATATATATGGTGAATGGCCTGGACTTGGTTTCTTTCCTACTCAATCTCACTAAAGAAGTAGGGTTAGGTATTACCATGATACTCATGGTATAAGCAGATGAGATTAAGATATAGTTGTTACATTCTTATTATTTGTGTTATATCCTTAACTTAGTACTCATGAGTGTGTAATGAATACTGGGATATGATTACTTAAGGATCAGATATAACTATTAAGTAATGTATTAGGGTTTTCACTTTTATTACATTTGATCTACCCTTAGATCAAATCTCCCTTACCCAAAATAAGGTTTTAGCAAAGGTCATATTGAAACTTATCTCAGTCAACTTGATGATCTACTTCAATTCCATCAAGTTGAGAGAAGCTTCAATCACTTTGACAAGTTTTTTTCAAAAGCGCGAAAATTATTCGGATTTTCTATGCATGAATGCAATGCACACAACTGTGTCAGCTTATTTCTAAGCTCTAATGGTGGGATGTTACAGATTACATGGTAATATACCGAACACCCATGGCGGTTTGGTGCTGGTCATGTTTTGCCCTCTGGAGAGGTTTAGTCAACGGATCCGCCATATTCAGATCTTTGTATACTTTGCAAATCTTTATGTCACCATCTTTGACATGCTCTCGAATAGCGTGAAAACATAGCTTGATGTTCTTCAGCTTCTTGTGTGAACTTGGTTCTTGCGCATTAGCTATGGCGCCCATGTTATTAGAATAGATAGACATTGGGTCCTGCGCACTTGGAACCACACCAAGCTCTATAATGAACTCCTTCATCCATATCGCCTCTTTTGAAGCCTTCAAAGCAGCTATGTATTCCAATTCAGTTGAAGATCTCGCCACAACGCTTTTCTTTGCACTCCTCCAGATAACTGTTGCACTATTCAAAGTAAATACGTATCCAGATTGAGATTTAGAATCATCCGGATCGGTGTTCCAACTAGCATCGGTGTAACCATTAACAACGAGTTGTTCATCACCCCCATAAGAAAGAACCATATCCTTAGTTCTTATCAAGTACTTAAGGATGTTTTTGACCGCTGTCCAATGATCCACTCCTGGATCACTTTGATATCTGCTAGTCAAACTAACAACATATGCAATGTCAGGTCTAGTACATAGCATGTCATACATAAGAGATCCTATGGCTGAGGCATAGGGAGTCTTACTCATCCTTTCTCTATCTTCTGTCGTTGCAAGACTTTGAGTTTTACTCAAGGTCGTATTGGGCAACATGGGAAAGAACCCTTTCTTGCTATCTTCCATTCCAAACCTTTTTAGAACTTTGTCCAAATATGTACTTTGTGACAATGATATTAGGCGTATCGATCTATCTCTATAAATCTTTATGCCTAATATGTAAGCTGCTTCGCCAAGATCTTTCATTGAAAAACTATTATTCAAATAATCCTTGACACTATTAAGAAGGTCTACATCATTCCCAATCAACAATATGTCATCTACATATAGTATTAAGAATACTACAGATCTCCCACTCACTTTCTTGTATATACAAGCTTCTCCATAGGTTTGTATAAAACCAAATTTTTTGATTACCTTATTAAACTGTTGATTCCAACTCCGGGATACTTGCTTCAATCCATAAATGGACCGTTGAAGTTTGCATACCTTGTTAGCATCTTTAGGATCGAAAAAACCTTTGGGTTGTACCATATACAACTCTTCATCAATGTCTCCATTGAGGAACACCATTTTGACATCCATCTGCCATATCTCATAATCATAATACGCAGCGATTGCTAACAAAATCCTCATAGACTTTAGCTTCTCTACCGGTGAGAAAGTCTCATCGTAGTCAACTCCTTGAATTTGTCGAAACCCTTTTGCAAAAAGTCGATCTTTATAGACATTAACATTACCATCAACATCTATTTTCTTCTTGAAAATCCATTTGTTCTCGACAGCCTTCCGGCCATCCGGTAAGTCCACCAAAGTCCATACTTTTTTTTGTACATGGATCCAATCTTAGATTTCATGGCTTCTTGCCGTTTATTGGAATCTGGGCTCATCATCGCTTCCTCATATGTCGCAAGGTCATCGGTGTTGTCCACCAACATGACACTCATAACGGGATCATACCAATCAGGAGTGGTATGATTTCACGTTGACCTGCGAGGTTCCGTAGTTACTTCAACTGAAGTTTCATGATGAACATCAGTAGCTTCCTCTCTAATTGGTGTAGGCGCCACAAGAACCACTTCCGGTGCTGCGCTACTCTCAAGTTCGAGAGAAGGTTCAACAACCTCATCGAGTTCTACTTTCCTTCCAGTCACTTCTTTCGAGAGAAACTCCTTATCTAGAAAGGATCCATTCTTAGCAACGAAGATTTTGCCCTCGGATCTATGATAGAAGGTATACCCAATAGTTTCCTTCAGGTATCCTATGAAGATGCATTTTTCCGCTTTGGGTTCAAGCTTGTCTGGCTGTAACTTCTTTACATAATCTTCGCAACCCCAAACTTTAAGGAACGATAATTTAGGTTTCTTCCCAAACCATAATTCATACGGTGTCATTTCAACAGATTTAGATGGTGCCCTATTTAAAGTGAATGCGGCTGTTTCTAATGCATAACCCCAAAATGATAGCGGTAAATCTGTAAGTGACATCATAGAATGAACCATATCTAAGAAGGTTCGATTACGACGTTCAGACACACCATTACGTTGTGGTGTTCCCGGCGGTGTCAATTATGAAAATATTCCGCATTTCTTCAAATGTTTGCCAAACTCGTAACTTAGATATTCACCTCCACGATCAGATCGTAGAAATTTAATCTTCTTGTTATGTTGATTCTCTACCTCACTTTGAAATTCCTTAAACTTCTCGAAAGTTTTGGACTTATGTTTCATGAAATAGATATATCCATATCTACTCAAGTCATCCGTGAAGGTAAGAACATAATGATAACCACCGCTCTATGATACACTCATTGGACCACAAACATTGGTATGTATGATTTCCAATAAGTTCGTAGCTCGCTCCATCATACCAGAAAATGGAGTCTTAGTCATTTTACCCATTAGACATGCTTCGCATCTTTCAAGTGATTCGAAATCAAGTGATTCAAGAAGTCCGTCAGAATGGAGTTTCTTCATACGCTTCACTCCAATATGACCAAGACGACAGTGCCACTATAGGTCGAGTTATCGCTCAATTTCAAACGTTTAGATTCAATGTTATTAATGTGTGTATTTTTACAATCGAGATTCAATAAGAATAGACCATCTATCAAAGGTGCATGTGCATAAAACATATTACTCATATAAATCGAACAACCATTATTCTCGGACTTAAACAAGTAACCGTCTCGCAATAAACATGATCCGGATATAATGTTCATGCTCAACGCAGGCACCAAATAACAATTATTTAAGTATAAAACTAATCCTGATGGTAGATAAAGAGGTAGCGTGCCGACAGCGATCACATCCACCTTTGATCCATTTCCAACGCGCATCGTCACCTTGTTCTTTGCTAGTTTCCGTCTATTCTGCAGCACCTGTTTCGAGTTAGAAATATGAGCAACCTAACCAGTATCAAATACCCAGGAACTACTACGAGTACTAGTGAGATACACATCAATAACATGTATGTCGGATATACCTTTATTCTTGATGTTGTCGTTCTTCAAATCCACCAAGTACTTAGGGCAATTCCGCTTTAAGTGGCCCTCTCCCTTGCTGTAAAAGCACTCAGTATCAGGCTTAGGCCCAACCTTGGTCTTCTTCGCCGGCGCGGTAACTTTCTTACCGCCCTTCTTGAAGTTTCCCTTTTTCTTAGACTTGCCTTGCTTCTTGAATTTGGTGGTATTATTGACCATCAACACTTGGTGCTCTTTGTTGATCTCCACTTTTGCAGACTTTAACATGGAGAAGAGTTCTGGCAATGACTTGTCCATGTTTTGCATATTGTAGTTCATCACAAAGTTCTTGTAACTTGGTGGCAGTGACTGGAGGACACGGTGAATCCCCAAATCATTAGGAATCACTATACCAGAGCTTTTAAGCTTGCTTGCGTGCCCATACATCTTAAGCACGTGCTCACTGACGGAGCTGCCCTCTTCCATCTTGCAGTTAAAGAACTTTTCAGAAGCCTCATCACTCTCAACTGCCGCGTGAGCCTCAAATATCATTTTGAGTTCACGGACAATATCATGTGGGTCATGGTTCTCAAACCTTTTCTGAAGCTCCGATTCCAAACCATACAAGATAGCACACTGAACTGTGGAGTACTGATTCTTCCGAGCGAGGAAAACATTCTTTACCTCATCGGTAGCATCAGCTGCAGGTGGGTCACCCAGCGGTGCATCCAGCACATAGGTCAAATTACCAGCATTGAGGACAATCCTCAAGTTGCGGAACCAATCCGCGAAGTTGCTTCCATTGTTTTTTAACTTTTCTTTCTCTAGGAACGCATTAAAATTGATGGTAGGGGCCGCGATTGATCTACAACATATTTGCAATAGTTTAGACTAAGTTTATGACAAATTGAGTTCTAATTAGTAGTTAAATTAATCTAGGTGAACTCCCACTCAAAACAATATCCCTCACATTGTTTTAGTGATCACACGAACCAAATCCACCACATCAAAACCGATCATCACGAGAGTTGATGTAGCTTCAATGGCTAACAATCAACATGTCCATCATATCTACTATATGACTCATGCTTTACCTTTCGGTGATCCGTGTTCCGAGACCATGTCTGTACATGCTAGGCTCGTCAAGATCAAACCTTAGCTTCCGCATGAGCAAATCTGGCTTGCTCCCGTTGTATACACTCGTATAATCTAACACACCCGATCATCAGGTGGTGCTTCGAAACAACGAGCTTTAGCAATGGTGCTTACTAAGGATGAACACTTTATAACTTGAAATTTTGTGCTAGAGGGATCATCTTATAATGCTACCGTCGCGAACTAAGCAATACAAGATGCATAAAAGGATTAACATCACATGAAATTCAAAATATGTGATATGATATGGCCTTTCTTCTTATGCTTCCGATCTCCATCTTCAAGCACGAACATGATCTCAATCATCATCGGCATGTCGTGAAGGTCAATGGCGCCGCTTCATGGTTTTCGTCCACCAGCATCAACTATTACAACTACTTTGAATAATAGACACGCAGGTCTTAACGGAATTAAAAGACAACCATATGGCTCCTGCCGGTTGCCGACTTACAATAAGCAACATTCCATACATCATATATAATCACAATCATGGCCATATCACATCACAACACACCCCTACAAAACAAAGTTAGACGCCTCTAATTTTCTTTGCATGTTTTACGTGGTTTTGGGGCTTTCAATAAGTGTCGTTCTAACTTACAAACAAGAACCACAACGTTGATACTAGTATTGTCAACTACCCGTTGTAAATTGAATCTTCACTATGTTGGGAGAAACAGGCACCCGTAAAGCCACTTATGCAATACAAGTTGCATGTCAAGCGTGGAGCAAGTCTCATGAACGATGCCATGTAAGGTTAGCCCGAGCCGCTTCATCCCACCATCCCGCAAGATGCAAAGTACACAAGAAGCAATCGACAACAAACACATCAGCACCCACAATGACCATTGTGTAACACCCCCGCCTGATAAGGCTGAGTTCATGTGTATAGTGCTAATCCCTGGATCGGTTCACTGGCACACACAGTACAAAATGATATCAAATATAACTGTGCATCATAAATACAACAAATATGATCCAGAATTTATATTATTTATTCAAGTACACAGCGGAAAACGAATACAAGGTAGATCTCCATCCTTCAAATGAGCCACAGGCGAACAATTGTTGAGTGGAGTCTCGTGACCTATGAACGATCACTCAGATACGATATAACCTGCAACATGAAACATTGCAGCCACGAATGGTCAATACATTGAATGTATGGCAAGTAGGCTAAAGTGGTTAACAACAGATCTATCAACTACATGCTTATTTGGCCAAGTGGAGTTCAGGCTCATTTGCATAAAGCAACAGTTTTATCCTAACATTTGTAACAAAGTAGTTTTCCAATACGATAAATAGGACACTCTGGTTCACTCCCAGGTGCTCCTACCCAATTATGTTCACCCAAAAAGTTTTAAGTAATTAAGAAATAAGGATGAGTGAGAAATATCATAGCATCAGTATCAGGTCGCTCAAATTGTCCATAACCGGGGACACGGCTAAGTACTTAGTTTAGACACCCTACAGGGGTTAGTACACTTTACCCATGTGACTTGGCCAGCCCAACTCGTACCACCACTCTCATATTGGGTGATGATAGGGAGAAGTCCAAGAAGGAACCGTTCGGGAAGTAGCTCCCCAAACCCGACACGCACCGGTCCAACCTACACTATCTACATCTCTGGATACGTGGGTTCGAGTTACCACAACCTACTAAGTCCAACCAACCGCCCATTTCATTATTGGCACATGGTTGCACATGAAAGCTACCAAACAAAGAAGCCAATCCTTTCTCAGTGTCCTGGGTGCCTTTCCGCAATGATACCACCAAAAATTATCAATCCCATCACACCCAGGAGATTCATTGATTAAGTTGTTTCAGTTTTCGCAAACCAACACATTTAGAATCAACATCAGTGATGTAACCCAGCCCTCGTTCATCATAGCATGGCTAAGCACATCTACCAACGGTGGCTCGTAAACAAGGAATGCTAGGGAATAATATGGGACATAGCATAGCATATACGCATCAATTCCTATATATGCAATTCTACAAAAACATCTACAATGCATAGGAAAACAGTAGGACATTTATGACCAAGATAACACCACTTGCCTTTGTTGTAGATGTAGTCGATTAGATAATCCTCACAATTATAATGGCCTCTTTCGCAATAACCACAATAATTGCAACCATAATAGTTGCAATCATAGTAGTTGCACTCCTCGCAATCTAACATTTGAAGCAAACACAACAAACACACCATTCAAAACATTGCAAACATGCAACAGTGCAATATTACAAGAAAACAATGATGAACAGATGCATGCATGACGATTTAATGAGTCACAATGGTTGCATTTAGTGTTGTGAACATAGTTAGATTACATGATGCATGTGGAAAGTCATTTAATGTACTAAAGCTTTTATTACTAAAGTTGTATCGATTTAATATGGTGTATACCACTTTAATTGAACTAAATATGTTTATGTCGTATTAAGTTGTGAACTAGATGCTACTGGATAGAGGTAATGCAATTTAGAGACAGTGGCAATTTGAATCACCTAAAAAGGAGTTCTAGATATTTTCCTATGATTAAAACACTATTTCAATGGGTTTAAATATTTCGGTATGAATTTCTGTTTTAACAGTACCAAATAATTTGTCATGCAATTTCTCTGTATATATATTGTCAATACAAAACCTTAGCACTTGGATTCACCCTAATCGGAGTTATAGATCTTTTTGTATGATTTAAATAGTGTTTAATGGGTTTTAAATGATTCATATAGTTTCTGTTGTCTAAAAATCAAATTAAAATTATATCTGTAATCTCCATGGAATAGTGATTTCAGGGACATATTATTTGTAATTTTCTAAATAGTATTTATTTTCTTATGAATTTATTAATCTAAATAAGCCATTAAACCATTTAAATCTTCACAGAAAAACCTTACAGTCAAAGCCTGAACTAATTGCATAATGATGATCTACATGGAACCAGCATTCCATCGGTATATCATTTATATTTTTGTGACAAGCAATTAATTTACTATGAATTTAATGATTTATAAACCCATTAAAACTAATTAAATTGCTACGGGGTAAATAGTATGCAAAAGCTGGATCCAACCAGATATTATTAATCTACATTATAGTAGCTTCAATTTGATATATTGTTCATATTTTTTGGAGTTACAGATCATTTCCTATGAATTTACCTAAAAGACCATTAAAACTAATTAAATTACTGCAGTAACCACGTACAGTAAAGTTGGATCTATTCTGATAAGATGATTCTATGTAAAATTATCTTCAATTTGATATATTATACGCAATTTTTGGACGTGGTATGAATTTATAGTGAATTTTACAAGTTAGATCTATAATATGCAATTTTAAATTCGAACGAAATATTCTAGAGAATATTCCGCTGACTGGACAGGTTGAGTTTGCAAGCTGACTGGGACTAGATGTTGACCTGACGTTGACGTGGCATTGATGAGGAAGCTGACCGGGATGACGACATGGCACGCACCGGTTTGATTGGATCTCGACCGTTTAGATAGGATCCGGTGGCTAGAAGAAGAGATTGACCCGATTTTTGGCTTATAATAGACAAAAAATAGATCTGTGTTAGAGAACAAATCCGTAGGTCAAATTGAAAAACTTAGACCATGAAAGTTGTTAGGAATCATTATTCCTACCTTCTCACCAAAGGAATTTAGATTTGAAGAAACGAGCGCGAGTACATCTTGGATTTACACCATCAGATCTGAAATATTGCGATGCGAAATTCTCCAACTGTGGTGGATGAAAAGAGGTGAGGTTTGTCAAGATTGAAAGAATTCGACGAGTTCTAAAACTTTCGTTTTTTGACCAAAGGCAAACAAGGAATTCTAGATGGGTTAAAAAGCGAAATAAGATTCGGGCATGTGTAGATTCTGGATTTCGAGAAGAGAAACTCATACAGCTGTGGCTCCACGAGTTTATATGAAGGATTATGACGGTGGGGAGATAGGTTTTGGAGTAGGTAACAAGCAAAAATAAACGGAAGTTGATTCGGACTTATAGATAAAAAGTTATGAGAGTTTGATTAGAGATAGGTTTGTCAAAAACTGATTCACACAGTTTTTAAAGCAACCGATCGATCTCTTCTGTAGGTGCGTGCCCTGGCTCGGTCGGTCCGGGTGGGCCGGCCCGCTTAGGTTTTTTTTCCTATTTACTTGTTTCCCTCATATCTTTTGCATACGAACTCTAAATGACACGATTCTTGTTTCTAAATTTTTCTAAAATCGAATAGATCATTGTAGGATCATATTTGTAATATTTTTACTAGTTTGCAAGTAGTGGGTTTATAAATCCTTGTATATTCCATTTTATTTATATCTTTATTTGTTTGTATTTATTCCATAACTTTTTCATACTAGCTCCAAATGAGCTCAATTTTGTTTCTAAAATTTTGTAGTATTAATTGGATCTTTTTAGGCTATAATTTAGCATTAATCGCTGACTTAGCAATAGTGGGTTTTATAAAGTCAATTTAATTTCCTTTAGGAACATTTGGGCAAATCAACTATAGGATTTAGATACCAGGATTTGGATTCAGTTTGTGAAAACTTTGCATGGATGTAATGAAATGCTTATGAATGTTTCATGATTTTCATTTTGAAAACTTGCACACCAATTCTTCAATCATAATCAGTCCAAGCCCTTTTGCCTATATGGCTACTTAGGTCATAACAAAAGAATATAAGATTTTGAATTCAAGGTTGAGAGGATTTTTTATTCAAAAAAGTTTCTTCTCTTTGAGAATTTTCAACATAATCAAACTTATTTATTTATTTCACATTCCAAAATTAGGAGAATTTTGGGATATGACACATTGTGTTCTACTCGTGCAACAAATCTACATATAGACACGACTCTGATACCACTGTAGGGGTTCGTAGCATGGAAAATTAAAAAATCTACCGCATGCATACAAATAAGCCAAGATCTATCTACTAGATTGAAGCAAAAAGTCGATTAGAGTACTCACCCTCGAAGATTCCAAAGCAGTTAACGAGAGCAAATTCTCGTGGGTGATGTAGTCGTACACTTGCCGATCTCAAGATCGCGTAGACGATCCTTCCGGTGCTGCGTTCCGGCAGCGCTTCCGCAATTGGTCACACGTTCGATACTCGATGAAGACCTTCTTCTCCCTTGTTCTAGCAGGCAGCGGAGGTTGTAGTTCTCCCCTCGCGATTCTGGCAGCACGATGGCGTGGTGTCGGAAGTAGAGGGAAGATCTCGTAGGGATTCACCTAAGCCGGTGCGAGTTATGGTGGATCTAGGGTTTCCGGCGATCTAGGTTTAGAAGGCCGGAGAGGAGGAGGAGGTGTCGGCGGCGGCTAGGGCGGCGGCGATGGGCCGGCCGCGGCACGGCGGCACTAGGCGGCTGGCGGCGGCGCATGATGGGGAGGGCTTGTGCTTGTGGTCTTGGGGCCGCCCACCCCCTCTATTTATGAGAGGGGGGCAGCCTTGGGAAAGGGGAGTTTGAATCCATACCCAAACCCAAGTTGGATAGAAGGAAGGACTCTTTCCTTCTTCCACTAGGAAACCATTTTTCCAGTTTGACTTTTCAAACCTCCCTTTTGACCTTCAATTTAGAGCTTTAATTCTCTCTCGCAAATGCCCAACCAAGTGACCTAGGATATTATTCAATCATTCCACTTACCCATGACACATTCATGGATCATTCCCTTTTCGGTTCGGTGAACCTTCTAGAACCTCTCCGATGAAAACATCGAAATCCTTCCCGAACTCCGGAATCGGAATTTCCTTATATGAATCTTATTCTCCGGACCATTCTGGATCTCCTCGTGATATCCCGGATCCCATCCGAGACTCCGAACAACATTCGGTTTCCCTACTTACATTCCATATCTACTAAACAACATTGAATCCTTAAGTTCGTGAATTATGCGGGCATGACCGAGACACTTCTCAGATCAATAAACAATAGAGGAATCTGGAAATTCATATGGCTCCCACATATTTATACGATTACTTTGCAATCGAATGAACCACTTACATACGATACCAATTTCCCTTTGTCTCGCGATAGTTTACTTATCCGAGGTTTGATCGTCGGTATCTCTGCATACCTAGTTCAACCTCATTACCGATATGATGGGGATATGCTCGCTGGGGTATACCCGGCAGGACGTTTCCGACTGGCCCAGGAATTGGCGAGTGGGCCTGCAAGACGGCGACTGGATCAAGGCCTGGTGTGGATCCAAGCAACTGGAAGCTGAAGGCCCAGGCGAGTAGATAGGCCCAGTCGAGTTAGGTTAAACGATTGCCGAAGCCTTAACTGATTCAGTTGAGATATGTAAACCCTAGGGGAGGTGAGTCTATATAAACCTCCCTGCAGGGCGTGTAGACGTACGTTCCATCATACACCCAAGCGACTCGCCGCCTAGCCGCCGAGCTCGCCCATTATACCACCATCATAATACAATCTAGCAGGAGTAGGTCTTTACCCTCCGGGGGGGGCGAACCTGGGTAAAACCTTGTGTATCCGCCCTCATCTCGCACCGCAGATGGCTGGCCGCCCTTGCCCCTCGTTCTACTACTCGCTGCCGATTGCAGCATCTGCCGTGACCATTCCCACGACAGTGGCGCCCACCATGGGGCCTGGCCGGTCTGGCCGGTGTTCTGCAACGAGATCCAATCTACCCATCAACGAGACGGTCGCCACCGGCCGCATGATAGCGATCGGCGAGATACTCCAGATCTTGCCGAGCAGCTACGTCCCGGCGGCGCGACCCGTCACGCACAGCGTGATCCTGCCGGTCGGCACGATCAGCCTCTTCGTCGGCCTCACCGACATCATCGTCTCGGAGTATTCGGCTCGCATCCGCGAGTCGCTGCCACGCGATCGGCTCTCCGAGAGCCAGATTCACACGATCCATCGCCTCGCCTCCGATTGCAACACGGCCCACAACAATGTGGCCGAAAACTCTGCGGCCGCGGAAGACGCGGCCCTCAACGATGACGCCGACTCGGCGACCCCGGCGTCACTCGCCGGATCCATCACCGCGGCTTCACCCGCGGGCTCCATCACCCAGGTCTCCAACGTGGGAGACTTCGAGGACCCCTCCATCCTTGGGATCTTCGACTTTGACTCTGGGTCGGAAAATTCCGCCGACCTCCGCGACGGGACCGGTCGCCACGCCGCGACCTACATGGCGACTGGCACCAATCTGCCGGAGGATCCCTTCTCCACCCCGATCCCTCCTAACGCCACGACAACGGAGGTCGAGGAACTCCGCCTGAAGCTGGCGGAGGCAGTCCGCAAGGAGCAAGCCGAGCGCGAATTTTTTTGCCTCGCGCAGGTGACGGCGCAGGAGCTGTCGCGCTACCACCAGCAGCGGATCAGGACGCGCCTAAACCCCACTGTCCAGGGGCGCGCCCTGAACTTCGACGACGAAAACGACCCGGCCCGCGTGGCCGAGCACGCGATCTGCGGGAACGCGCCACCAGGAGGAAGCGCCCGGCCCCCGCCAGGGTCGATGGCGATGGGCGCCCCACCTCCACCCAACCGCACACCCCCCAGGGATCAGCCGCAGATAGTAGTCTCCTCACGGGAGCGAGACAGGAATGGCCTCCCACTGTTCTCCACCCCGATGGACAACCTCGTGGCGGGCCGAGCAGCAGCCGACAACATTACGGCCACCAGCGACGGCGCCCTACAGATCCAGTATGTCAGGGTCATGCTTGCAAAGGCCGTCGAGCAGCAAAACGCAGCCGCCGACTCACAGGGTCGAGTGTAATCGCGTTCTTCAGGAAGCAGAGCGGCCTCAAGCGGCCGCCCAATGGTGGCAAACACCCTCAACTGCCCGCCACTAGAGCCATTGCAGCTCCAACACCGACCCGCGAACGCGGCACTCTCCACCAACGATCCCAGACCAGCGACCAACTTCGTCGCTGCTAACGGTCAACCCATCAACGCCCGCACCCACATCATCAACAACCAAAGCTGGCATGCACACCAGCCCGACAACCTGCGACACACCCTAACCAATCGACGAGCCAATGGGGTCGTTAAGTCGACTCGGCCCCAAATGCTTCGGACCGATGATCCAAGGCGAGAAGTACCCGCCGAACTTCAAGGCACCGAAGGAGATAGAAAAGTACGACCCTTCGTACGACCCCGAAGTGTGGCTCGATACATACCTCATGGCGATGGGGATCGCAGGCCACACCGACCTGCTAGACGCCCGTTACCTCCCCCTGATGATGGAGGGGACATGCAGGCAGTGGATCAACACCCTCCCCCAGGATAGTATCGACTCCTGGGAGGAGATGCGAGACGCCTTCGTCAGGCACTTCGAGTGCTCCTACACCCGCGCCACCACCATTGAGGACCTGGAGCGATGCGTCCAGGGACCCCGCGAGTCGACCCGCAACTGGGTCCAGCGGTGGCAAGAACTCTGGTACAACGCGATCGGCATCCACCCGGACACCGCGATCCATTGCTTCAAGACCTCGTGCCGCTACGAGCCCCTGGTCGCCAAGCTCAAGCAACATTCTCGCACACTCGACAACATGCCGGACCTCCTCGAGATCGCCAAACGGTACGCGGAGGAAGATCCAAACCAGGAAACCGACGACGAGTCGGGAGGCCAACGCCGCACGAGCGGCAATGACAACGGACGACGGTCCGACCTACGCTACAGCAACACTCGCCTCACTGGCAAGCGCCACAGCGACGGGCGAGTCGACTTCGTCGCCAACGCCGGGCACGCACAATGCGAGCCCAAAAGCTTCCGCCGCGATGGAGGACAACGCCGCGACGGCGGCAACTACAAGGCCAAGCCAAGGTTTGACCCCGCGGCCCTCCTTAACCAACCTTGTGTGTTCCATAGCAGGGAAGGGAAGCCCGCAACGCACACGACCGCCGACTGCCACACCCTCAGGGAGATCGAGAAGGCACGGCGAGCACGGGAGGACCCCGACAACGACCCGCCAAACGGCGGAAAATTCGGCAAAGTGGCCGGCTCGCTCCATACCTTCACAGGCTTCAACACGAAGCGCGAGAAGAAGTTCATCACCCGTGCCGTCGCCGTCAACGCGGTGGCTCAGGTGGACGTTCCCCAGTTCCTCAACTGGTCGGAACAGCCCATCACCTTGTAACTACCTCGGTGAATTACGCTCCTAGTAAAAGCCTGGATGAGCGGAAATGGTTGAAATAGTACGGTGGGGCCCCAAAAGCCACTCACAGGTAGACCTTTCGGCCGTCCCAACCATTTCCAAACATCGGGACAAGAACGGGCGGCGTAATCGGCAGGCGAAGGGATCAACTACATACACAAGTGAGTATGTATGCAAGCCACCATACAAGAGTACATCAGAGCCATACCATCTAGAAAAAAAATAGAAATATTGCAACGCCATACGGCAAGATCCAAATATCCTAGATAGATATAATATTTTAGGATAGATCCTCATACATCACACATCAGAGTATCAGGCGGAAGCGGCAAACAAGATCCGAGTACGGATAAGAAGCAAATCGGTATAAGATGCCCCATAAATAAGCACATCCCGCCCACAGATCTCACGGATCCCTGTTCCCGGAATCTCTACACCAAGTGATCGTTGCCGACATCATCCGTCTCCTCCACCCAGTATCCATCCTGAGAGGGTACCTGTTCATCTGAATCAAACAATTTATCGTGTGAGACCCTAGGGGTACTCAGCAAGTCTTTATGCCTCTAAAGGGGACACAACCTGGGGTGACGCAATTGCAGCAAGAAAATAAGCCCTAGCAGTTCTATAGATACTCGCTAACCATCCGCCTAACCAAAGATAGACGGATGTCCGTGAATTAATAACGACAGTTATAATGGTAATTCAACAGATCCATCCTCCGTTCTTACCGACGAGGAAGCGGACGAACAACCCCCCCATCCGTTGGCAGTTTTATTATCCATTCCATGAGTGTTGCACTATTTACTAGTCAGTTACTTAGTCTAGTCAAATTAAAAACGGTACTTGAGTTATGCTTGTCTATGATCGAGAAAATGTGCTCCAAATAGTCCATAACCGCGGACACGGCTTTCAGAAAGTTTTACCCTGCAGGGGTGCACAAATAGCAACACACACTCGATCAACCTCGGAAAAACCAAATCAAAACCCAACGAGGCCGTCACGACAAAGCAATCACAAGATTCAGAAATATTTCAGGGGGCCACCCCATTGAGTACACCCGCATCGAAGTTAGCTGACTCCGAGACGGACTCAAGGTTTGTGGGGACGGCTGTAAACGACTGGGAACCCAAAACTGAGCTTGTCGATACAGCGAAAACGTGTCACGATCCTAAACAGTACAGTGTGCTATCCATCGCACAATTTAAATAAAGCAGTAAAGCATGACATAGGTACAGGATAGTAAATAAATCCTCAAACTAGTTTGTGGCCCCAAGAAATAAGAATGAATCAAGCTCTGGCTGAGGGGGGTCCATAAGCCTCCCGGATGTGGATAGAACGAATAATCAAGGAACAGGAATCAAGTACTCGGGGTCCTACGGGACACAAGTGAGCAGGAAAAACCAAATAGCATATATTGCTCACCGGTGCCACTTTCATTAGTTATCCCATTACTACTCAGGTTAAGTTGTTTAGGTACCTCATTATCCATCAGACACTCACAAACCCTACACATGCTGTTCTACGACTCGCATGGCTCAAACAACTCCTGTAGTGCTGGCTCATGGGATGGAGGGACAAGCTTTGGTGGGGTTTAAAAGTAAAGGCTATGCAATACTTGGGATTCAGTTTAATGCAATCGCGACTCGATGATGCAAGAATAAGATAGAGGCAATAGGTACTGTATGTATGCAAGCATGTGGTAGTGCTTGCCTGGCTGCTCAGTTGAAGCGAGAGATGGATCTGGGTAGTGCTCCTGGTTCTCTTGATATGTCCCCTGCTCAGAGTCTATTCGCAGAAGATCCAAACAAACAAAGGCCACATAAATAAAGTGCACAAGCATGTGATTCAAATGCGTCAAGCAAACAATCATGCCATGATGAATGATGCACAAATTGCATGGCATTAAGGTAGCATGGCATGGGTGAGGTGTGGAATACAAGAATACATCATTTTATTTAATTATGGGGTCACACTATACTCCAAATAGTTTCTGTATACTTTATATTTATATGATGCGTGCTTTAATTCAAATCATGGAATGCATAAACATAAAGGTCTCGTCGAGCTAATCATTTTAGACATATCATTTGTTTAATTTGGAGTTATAGAACTAAAGTTATTAAATAATTAAGAAAAGGGCATTTGTTGTAATTCTACCCAACTTGGAATTTTAAATGTGCAAAAAGCAATTTGAATAGCATATTTGAAATCCTCACATTTTTCTGATTCAAAAACATATATTATTTGCATTTATTTGGGTTTGTATTAGAAAAGTTATTTGAAAACAGATTTTATTTTGAATTTGAATTAATTTGAATGAGATTTGAAATAAAACAGACAACACAGAAAACCTTTTATACCCAGACCAACCTAGCCACACTCACTGCCGGGTGGGGCCAGGCTGACTGGTCGGCCCACACGCGCACAGAGTCAAGGTGGACCGCGGGTTGATAAACCGATAGGCCGGGAGCCTTTCTGCAAAATGGCAATAGACACTGCCGGTGGGCCTGGCGGGACCGTGGGTTGGGGCAGTAAAAAGGCGAGGGGGAAATCTGTAAAACGGTCACGCGGCTCGGTGGGGAGCGCGGGTTGAGGCGCCGAAAACGCCAGGAGCCTTTTGCAAAAAGGACTCTGCCGCTGACAGGTGGGCCTAGGGGGACTGCGGGTGGCTGAATTAAAAAGGTTGGGGGGGGGGTATTCGCTAAACAGCCTCGCGCACTGTTTTTCTCCTTCGACGCGCGGACAGACGCACGCAGGCGGCGCAGGCGCGACGCGCGCGGCGCGAGGGCTCGAACCCGCGACCTCGGGCGTGCGCGCGGAGGCGGCTGCCGCTGGGCTGGGCTTGGGTAGTTGCTAGGAGGGCGGCAGCGGCCTAGTTAGGGTTCGGGGCGACGCGGGAGCTTGCAGGCGAGCGTGCACGCCGACGCACCGAAGGTGCTCAATGGAGTGAACGGCGACGCTAGCCGGCGACAGAGAGGCGGAGCGTGTCAGGGAGGGAGAGGGGCTCACCGAGGGGGCGTTCGTGTGGTCGGTTCGGGCAGGGGCGGTCGCGATCGTCGGCGAGGCAGACGCCGGGGAGCTAGGGTTTCCGCGTCGGTGTCGTGCTGGTACCGGCGCTCCTGGCCTTCTCCTCCACGACGGCGGGTACGGGGTGGTCGCTGGCGCTCGGCTCGCTCCTCCTCGACGGCCAACACCCACGCTCGCCTCCTCGTTCAGCAGACGGTCGGTGTCACCGAGAGCGGCGGCCGGCGGACGGTGGTGTTCAGTGGTAGAGGAAGAGAGGGGAAAGGGAGTGGTCTGGGTGGATCTGGGGAAGCCCAGAGGAGGCGTGGGAGGTGATAAGAACGGGGGAGGGAGGCAGAAGGCGTGTTGGAGAGGGGAGGTGGCTTCGACCACCTTTATCCTCTCTCTTCTCACATGCACGGTATAGGGCAGGGCAGTGGAGGTGGTGAGGGTCTGCAGGTGGACCAGGACGAGTGGGAGGGAGGCTCGGGCTGGAGGGGGCCCATACGGCAGGGAGTGAGAGAGGGAGGGAGAGAGCTAGGGGTAGCCTCGGGTGTGGCATGGGGCTAGGGTTAGGGGCATGGGGGTGGTTTGGGCTAGGTTTTAGGTTAGGAGCTGGCTTCGGCCTGGGGTTTGTAGAGAGGGGGAATGGTGTTAGATGGAGAAAAAGAGAGGGAGGTGGTTAGGTTAGTTAGGGAGGCATTGGAGATAGGGTTTAGTGGGGTGGTATGGTGATGATGGTTAGATGATTAGGGTTAAGGTTCCTATAGAGGAATAAAGAGATGGGGGTCTAGGGTTTAAAACATGCTCCCATGAGCATGCATGGATGGGGTAGAGAAAAAGAGAGATAGAGAGAAAAGATGGTAATGGGGGTGGTATTGCATGCTCCAAACTGGATCAAGCAAAAACAGGTGGAATAAGTGTATGGTTTGGATTTTTGAAAAGAGCCACTTGATCATGCATGTGTGGAGGTGAAAGGAGAGGAAGGTGAGGAAAAAGAGAGAGAGGTAGTTAATCCACTCAAATACAAAGGAAACCCAAAAGAGAACAAAGATGGAGATGGTGGCATGTTTGCATGGTCCATGCACAAGTAATAAATGCCACTAGCTAATTGTGAAAACAACTAGAAATACACATGGGCATTTATATCATGCATGCACTCAATTACAAATTAAACCAAAGAGGACAACAAGTGGTGATGGTTGCATGGGACATGCATTACATTTAATGCACTCCCTAAGAGGTTGGTGCAAGCTTGCATGGCCCATGCATGATAATTAATGCTAGGTTTATCTTGTGGAAACAAAATAAATATCCATGGCATTTGTGTCGATGCATCCCCAAACAAGGAAATAAGGCCAAGCAAAAGGAATTAGAATTAGGTCCATCCCAACCCACTTGAGCTAGAGGTAAAATCCAAAGAAAAGAATTACAAGCTCATAGGTTATTGGAATGGTGGAAGGGTAAGGTGGTGACAAAGAAGAAGGTGGTGGAGTTAATAAGAGATATGCCCCCAACTCAACTTGGGCATTAAACAATATATCAATAACCAAATACAATATCAAGAGACAAATACAATTTACAATGCATATGAGAGAAAAACCAAATCAAAAGGGTTTTATATGATGCTCAAATGCAAGGTGGCATGATGACATGAGCATGATATAATGATGATGCAACAATTATATGTATGAAGTAGCATTTATATAGACTAGGCTAGTAGCATTGCAATTGTTAGACAATTGGGATGCTACAACTCTCCCCCACTAAACAAGAATCTCGCCCCGAGATTCCTAGGAAAAAGAAAACAACACAAGGAGAGGCGGGTGTTCGAACGAAGGTGACCCTCACGTTCCCAAGTGGCTTCATCAACAGAATGGTGCGACCACTGCACCTTGCCAACTTGCTAGACTTGTTGCGAGTCCTGCGTTTGGCTTGAGAAACAACGGTTAGAAGAATTGAAGGATTGTCGTGAGACAAGAAGGTAGGATGAACATAGCTCGGTTTTTCCCAAGAAACATGATAAAATAATAGAACCACTTGTGAAAGAAAAAGGAGAAGATGATGTATCATGGATAAGGAAAGACACACCATTAAGATTAAAGATTTACCGATACTAGAGAGGATGAATCTTTGTCTCGCCGGAGGAAAAGAGCTAGGTTGGAGAGGTTTGAACCACTATGACAATAGCATCGTATCTTCTCTCGGATTTGAGAAATGAAGTACGGAAACAATATTGCGTTCAAACAATAGAGTCCCTTGATATCAACAGGAAGATTTAGTTAGACATCGTCGGATTAGATTCTTGTTGCGCCGGTAAGACCCAAGGATCACGCAATTGAGGTGCGCGGATATAACTTCCGGAGGAGGATGTGAAGCCAGATCATGGTGGAATCTCGAGAAGCAAATAATATGGAAGATCTGGAGTTTATTGTAGAGATACTTATTGCTTTCTTTAGCCCTGAGGATATCGCAATAGATTTGCGGCTGATGGCATCAACCATAATTGGCTTTACCACAGAAAAAGGATTGATGAAGCAAAGAGAGAGATAGTTTCCTTTCATCTTGTTTGGGGATGTCGAGCATCGGTAGAATGACGAGGACAGAAAGAGTTTGCGTATGTTTCCACCAGGTAATTGAAGATTTGCTCCGTGTAGGAAAAGACGAGATCACCAACAAGATATTATTGATTACTTCCTTCGAAAGAGCACTCCGGAAAAACAAGGACGGAAGTAAAAGTATCAAGGGATAAAGGCCACTTCTAACTTTCGTGGAATGAGTGAAATCACATTAATTCACCAATTCAATGTACAAGAGCGAATGATAAGAGTAGTGGTATGGTCGTGACTCCATCCCGCACTCAAATCATTACTCCGCACATGAATAAGAAAATCATGCAACCCATCTACCGAAACAGACTGAAGGTATTGACAAGAAGAGCTCATGGAACTCCGTTAGAAGTCAAGGATAGATGCAAACGATTCGTCGGATTCAAGATAGACAAGGGTGTTGATATTGTCGTTATGTCGGAAGTACCAAGCCACCGTAAAGATATAAAGGAAGATGACGGAGACAACTGCAAGATTCCACAGACAAAGAAAAAGATAGCCCCAGTTGAACAGAAGGAATACAAGATTTGGAAGGTCTTCATGGCCTCCGGTGGATTGAGCATAGACGATAGAGAGAGAGGGTTTCAAAAGATCACTTGACGAGACTGAGGTGAAAAGAACTCCATGTTCTTCTTGAAAAGATTGAGAGAGGTTTAGCGGTCTTGAGGAAAATCTTTAGCGGAACGACGACGATAACTTGCCAACAAGGAACAAACCCGGATTGCCAAAGATGCTTGAATATGCATAGATATGATCACGGTGTACTCAAAATCACAGGAGATAACCGTCACCATTTGGAGGATAGTGTGATAGCAATGGAATATGGAAGATGCTGGGAGCCAAATTACAATCACCAGCATCGGATCGACACATGTTATGTAATTAGCCCAAGAGAATTGGAGATGAAATGAAACTCTAGGATTAAGCGCCGGTGACAAAAGAATGAGTTAGCATGGACATGCTGATAAAAGGAAGATAGATAATGTTTCACACACGGCTGAAAAGGAGTGTGGAAACTCAGATGTATCAAAGAAAAAAAAATCCGCATTTTCGGCATTAAAATACCAATAGATGCGCAAAATCACTTATCAGGGCAACTGATTTAATCTCTACCTGATGGTTTCACAGAATGTGGAGTTGCTAGAAGGAAGGACACCCTTAAAAAGATGGCATCGGTTACCAAGGAGTCAAATAGATCGCAACGGTTTGCAAGAGCCTGTCAGTATGGAATGTACCAATAGTTGATAACCAAAGGCAGATAAAGATAACATGTTGGATGCAACAGATAGACAAGGAATTACACACACACACACACAACCTATGGTACTACGAAAACCTAGAACACGTGAATCCTAGTTTGAATTTTAAGAAGAGGATTGAAAACGTTACACTTCCTTACCAGAAAAAGGTGGTGGGTGGGTAAGAAGAAAAATGGAAGCAGTCCTACTCTCGCGTTTTGTTTTTCCCTAGTATACATAGCTACTAAAATATTTGCTAGACTGACAACGACCATTTGGCTGAGTCCCTGAAGGTCGGGATGGCTCTGATACCAATTGTAACTACCTCGGTGAATTACGCTCCTAGTAAAAGCCTGGATGAGCGGAAATGGTTGAAATAGTACGGTGGGGCCCCAAAAGCCACTCATAGGTAGACCTTTCGGCCGTCCCAACCATTTCCAAACATCGGGACAAGAACGGGTGGCGTAATCGGCAGGCGAAGGGATCAACTACATACACAAGTGAGTATGTATGCAAGCCACCATACAAGAGTACATCAGAGCCATACCATCTAGAAAAAAAATAGAAATATTGCAACGCCATACGGCAAGATCCAAATATCCTAGATAGATATAATATTTTAGGATAGCTCCTCATACATCACACATCAGAGTATCAGGCGGAAGCGGCAAACAAGATCCGAGTACGGATAAGAAGCAAATCGGCATAAGATGCCCCATAAATAAGCACATTCCGCCCACAGATCTCACGGATCCTCGTCCCCGGAATCTCTACACCAAGTGATCGTTGCCGACATCATCCGTCTCCTCCACCCAGTATCCATCCTGAGAGGGTACCTGTTCATCTGAATCAAACAATTTATCGTGTGAGACCCTAGGGGTACTCAGCAAGTCTTTATGCCTCTAAAGGGGACACAACCTGGGGTGACGCAATTGCAGCAAGAAAATAAGCCATAGCAGTTCTACAGATACTCGCTAACCATCCGCCTAACCAAAGATAGACGGATGTCCGTGAATTAATAACGACAGTTATAATGGTAATTCAACAGATCCATCCTCCTCCTCGCTTACCGACGAGGAAGCGGACGAACAACCCCCCCCATCCGTTGGTAGTTTTATTATCCATTCCATGAGTGTTGCACTATTTACTAGTCAGTTACTTAGTCTAGTCAAATTAAAAACGGTACTTGAGTTATGCTTGTCTATGATCGAGAAACTGTGCTCCAAGTCGTCCATAACCGCGGACACAGCTTTCAGAAAGTTTTACCCTGCAGGGGTGCACAAATAGCAACACACACTCTAGCAACCTCGGAAAAACCAAATCAAAACCCAACGAGGCCATCACGACAAAGCAATCACAAGATTCAGAAATATTTCAGGGGGCCACCCCATTGAGTACACCCGCATCGAAGTTAGCTGACTCCGAGACGGACTCAAGGTTTGTGGGGACGGCTGTAAACGACTGGGAACCCAAAACTGAGCTTGTCGATACAGCGAAAACGTGTCACGATCCTAAACAGTACAGTGTGCTATCCATCGCACAATTTAAATAAAGCAGTAAAGCATGACATAGGTACAGGATAGTAAATAAATCCTCAAACTAGTTTGTGGCCCCAAGAAATAAGAATGAATCAAGCTCTGGCTGAGGGGGGTCCATAAGCCTCTCGGATGTGGATAGCGCGAATAATCAAGGAACAGGAATCAAGTACTCGGGGTCCTACGGGACACAAGTGAGCAGGAAAAACCAAATAGCAGATATTGCTCACCGGTGCCACTTTCATTAGTTATCCCATTACTACTCAGGTTAAGTTTTTTAGGTACCTCATTATCCATCAGACACTCACAAACCCTACACATGCTGTTCTACGACTCGCATGGCTCAAACAACTCCTGTAGTACTGGATCATGGGATGGAGGGACAAGCTTCGGTGGGGTTTAAAAGTAAAGGCTATGCAATACTTGGGATTCAGTTTAATGCAATCGCGACTCGATGATGCAAGAATAAGATAGAGGCAATAGGTACTGTATGTATGCAAGCATGTGGTAGTTCTTGCCTGGCTGCTCAGTTGAAGCGAGAGATGGATCTGGGTAGTGCTCCTGGTTCTCTTGATATGTCCCCTGCTCAGAGTCTATTCGCAGAAGACCCAAACAAACAAAGGCCACATAAGTAAAGTGCACAAGCATGTGATTCAAATGCGTCAAGCAAACAATCATGCCATGATGAATGATGCACAAATTGCATGGTATTAAGGTAGCATGGCATGGGTGAGGTGTGGAATACAAGAATACATCATTTTATTTAATTATGGGGTCACACTATACTCCAAATAGTTGCTGTATACTTTATATTTATATGATGCGTGCTTCAATTCAAATCATGGAATGCATAAACAGAAAGGTCTCATCGAGCTAATCATTTTAGACATATCATTTGTTTAATTTGGAGTTATAGAACTAAAGTTATTAAATAATTAAGAAAAGGGCATTTGTTGTAATTCTACCCAACTTGGAATTTTAAATGTGCAAAAAGCAATTTGAATAGCATATTTGAAATCCTCACATTTTTCTGATTCAAAAACATATATTATTTGCATTTATTTGGGTTTGTATTAGAAAAGTTATTTGAAAACAGATTTTATTTTGAATTTGAATTAATTTGAATGAGATTTGAAATAAAACAGACAACACAGAACACCTTTTATACCCAGACCAACCTAGCCACACTCACTGCCGGGTGGGGCCAGGCTGACTGGTCGGCCCACACGCGCACAGAGTCAAGGTGGACCGCGGGTTGATAAACCGATAGGCCGGGAGCCTTTCTGCAAAATGGCAATAGACACTGCTAGTGGGCCTGGCGGGACCGCGGGTTGGGGCAGTAAAAAGGCGAGGGGGAAATCTGTAAAACGGTCACGCGGCTCGGTGGGGAGCACGGGTTGAGGCGCCGAAAACGCCAGGAGCCTTTTGCAAAAAGGACTCTGCCGCTGACAGGTGGGCCTAGGGGGACTGCGGGTGGCTGAATTAAAAAGGTTGGGGGGGGGGTATTCGCTAAACAGCCTCGCGCACTGTTTTTCTCCTTCGACGCGCGGACAGACGCACGCAGGCGGCGCAGGCGCGACGCGCGCGGCGCGAGGGCTCGAACCCGCGACCTCGGGCGTGCGCGCGGAGGCGGCTGCCGCTGGGCTGGGCTTGGGTAGTTGCTCAATGGAGTGAACGGCGACGCTAGCCGGCGACAGAGAGGCGGAGCGTGTCAGGGAGGGAGAGGGGCTCACCGAGGGGGCGTTCGTGTGGTCGGTTCGGGCAGGGGCGGTCGAGATCGTCGGCGAGGCAGACGCCGGGGAGCTAGGGTTTCCGCGTCGGTGTCGCGCTGGTACCGGTGCTCCTGGCCTTCTCCTCCACGACGGCGGGTACAGGGTGGTCGCTGGCGCTCGGCTCGCTCCTCCTCGACGGCCAACACCCACGCTCGCCTCCTCGTTCAGCAGACGGTCGGCGTCACCGAGAGCGGCGGCCGGCGGACGGTGGTGTTCGGTGGTAGAGGAAGAGAGGGGAAAGGGAGTGGTCTGGGTGGATCTGGGGAAGCCCAGAGGAGGCGTGGTAGGTGATAAGAACGGGGGAGGGAGGCAGAAGGCGTGTTGGAGAGGGGAGGTGGCTTCGGCCACCTTTATCCTCTCTCTTCTCACATGCACGGTATAGGGCAGGGCAGTGGAGGTGGTGAGGGTCTGCAGGTGGACCAGGACGAGTGGGAGGGAGGCTCGGGCTGGAGGGGGCCCATACGGCAGGGAGTGAGAGAGGGAGGGAGAGAGCTAGGGGTAGCCTCGGGTGTGGCATGGGGCTAGGGTTAGGGGCATGGGGGTGGTTTGGGCTAGGTTTTAGGTTAGGAGCTGGCTTCGGCCTGGGGTTTGTAGAGAGGGGGAATGGTGTTAGATGGAGAAAAAGAGAGGGAGGTGGTTAGGTTAGTTAGGGAGGCATTGGAGATAGGGTTTAGTGGGGTGGTATGGTGATGATGGTTAGATGATTAGG
Source organism: Avena sativa (assembly GCA_916181665.1). Classification (NCBI taxonomy): domain Eukaryota; kingdom Viridiplantae; phylum Streptophyta; class Magnoliopsida; order Poales; family Poaceae; genus Avena; species Avena sativa. The sequence continues at coordinate 131,097,440 of OV702297.1, forward strand.
GTTAAGGTTCCTATAGAGGAATAAAGAGATGGGGGTCTAGGGTTTAAAACATGCTCCCATGAGCATGCATGGATGGGGTAGAGAAAAAGAGAGATAGAGAGAAAAGATGGTAATGGGGGTGGTATTGCATGCTCCAAACTGGATCAAGCAAAAACAGGTGGAATAAGTGTATGGTTTGGATTTTTGAAAAGAGCCACTTGATCATGCATGTGTGGAGGTGAAAGGAGAGGAAGGTGAGGAAAAAGAGAGAGAGGTAGTTAATCCACTCAAATACAAAGGAAACCCAAAAGAGAACAAAGATGGAGATGGTGGCATGTTTGCATGGTCCATGCACAAGTAATAAATGCCACTAGCTAATTGTGAAAACAACTAGAAATACACATGGGCATTTATATCATGCATGCACTCAATTACAAATTAAACCAAAGAGGACAACAAGTGGTGATGGTTGCATGGGACATGCATTACATTTAATGCACTCCCTAAGAGGTTGGTGCAAGCTTGCATGGCCCATGCATGATAATTAATGCTAGGTTTATCTTGTGGAAACAAAATAAATATCCATGGCATTTGTGTCGATGCATCCCCAAACAAGGAAATAAGGCCAAGCAAAAGGAATTAGAATTAGGTCCATCCCAACCCACTTGAGCTAGAGGTAAAATCCAAAGAAAAGAATTACAAGCTCATAGGTTATTGGAATGGTGGAAGGGTAAGGTGGTGACAAAGAAGAAGGTGGTGGAGTTAATAAGAGATATGCCCCCAACTCAACTTGGGCATTAAACAATATATCAATAACCAAATACAATATCAAGAGACAAATACAATTTACAATGAATATGAGAGAAAAACCAAATCAAAAGGGTTTTATATGATGCTCAAATGCAAGGTGGCATGATGACATGAGCATGATATAATGATGATGCAACAATTATATGTATGAAGTAGCATTTATATAGACTAGGCTAGTAGCATTGCAATTGTTAGACAATTGGGATGCTACAACTTGGAGCCGCTAGGACCACTCGCCACGCATCGAGTACCCAGACCGAGTCGCCCTGGTGGTCAAGCCTAAGGTGGGTGACTACTGGCTCCCCAAGACATTGATGGACGGCGGTAGCTCCATCAACATCCTGTACCTGGACACCTTCAGGCGGCTGCGGCTCCCGCAGTCGATGATCGAGACAACCCACACCACGTTCCATGGCATCGTCCCCGGTCGGAAGGTGTACCCGATCGGCAAGTTCACGCTGCCCGTTACCTTTGGCACACCAGCAAACTTCCGCATCGAGCGGATCGTCTTCGAGCTGGTACCCTTCGACAGCCCCTACCACTGCGTCCTGGGGCGCCAGGCGTTCGCCAAGTTCATGGCAGCGCCCCACTACGCGTACAACGCGATGAAGCTCCCCGAGTGCGAGGCCAAAGGAGCATAACTCGCCGACGCCGTCATCGCGGCAGAAACCAACCACGCCGATGAGCTCGCCAAGTACGCGAGCAGGGTCAACAACGACGACCCCACCATACTCAAGAATCCCAACTCGGAGGGCGCAAACACCTCAACCTTCAAGGCAACGACGCACACCCGCACCGTCGAGCTGGTCCCAGGCGACTCCAGCCAGACGGTGACGATCGGGACTGGCATGAGCCCAGCCTAGGAAGGCGCGCTCATCGAGTTCCTCCATGAGAACAGGGACATCTTCGCATGGAAGCCCTCTGACATGCCTGGTGTCCCTAGGGAGCTCGCTTAGCACAAACTAAACGCCGACCCCAAAGTGCGACCCGTCAAACAGCCGCTGCGGCCCTTCAATGAAGAGCGCCGCCGAGCCATCGCCGAGGAGGTGCAGCGTCTACTCGCTGCAGGCTTCATCCGGCCAATCAAGTACTCCAAGTGGCTGGCAAACCCAGTCCTGGTCGAGAAGAAGAACGGTACCTGGAGGATGTGTATCGACTACACAAACTTGAACAGCGCCTGCCCGAAGGAGCAGTTAGTCCTCCCGCGGATCGACCAAATAATCGACTCCACCGCGGGCTCGGAGTCACTATGTTTCCTCGACGCCTACTCCGGATACAACCAGATCAAAATGGCTGTCGAGGACGAGGAGAAGACGGCGTTCATCACGCCATTCAGAGCCTTCTGCTACACCGCCATGACCTTCGGCCTCAAGAACACCGGGGCGACCTACCAGCGGTGCATGCAAGAGTGCCTCGCGAGCCAAATTGGCCGCAACATCCACGTCTACATCGATGACGTAGTCGTAAAATCAGCTCGCCAGGGAGATCTACTCGCCGACCTAGCGGAAACGTTCGCCAACTTGCGAAAATACAAGATAAAGCTTAACCCAGGCAAATGCACCTTCGGTGTACCAGCAGGACAACTACTGGGGTACGTCGTCTCCAAGCGAGGGATCGAGGCGAACCCCACCAAAATCGACACGATCGCCCGACTCGGCAAACCCGAGTGCCTGCGCGACGTCCAGAAGCTGGCCGGGCGAGTAGCGGCACTCAGTCGCTTCATCCCCCGCTTGGGCGAAAAGGCGATGCCCCTATACCGTCTGATGCGCAAGAACCCCACCTTCCAATGGGACAAGGAGGCGGACGACGCACTCCACGACCTCAAAAAGGTGCTACTCGCCACCCCCGCCGACAAAGAACCCATGCTGGTCTACGTCGCGGCTTCCGAGCGCGTCGTCAGCGCCGTCATGGTCGTCGAACGTCCGGAGGAAGGGAAGGAGCGCCCAGTACAGCGACCGGTGTACTACATCAGCGAGGTCCTCACCGAGTCGCGCCAATGATACCCGCAGTACCAGAAACTGGTATACGCGGTCTTCAAAGCACAGCGACGCCTGCCGCACTACTTCCAGGAGCACCCGATCATGGTCGTCTCCTCAGCACCGTTGCAGGACATCATCCACAACCGTGAGGCGACTAGGCGAGTCGCTAAGTGGGCCGTCGAAATCGGCGTCCATAATATCAAATATGAGCCACGAAAGGCGATCAAGTCGCAGGCTCTAGCGGACTTCATCACCGACTAGGAAGAGCCCCAGTAGCCAGAAAAGCTGCCATACCTCCATTACTGGAGCCTGCACTTCGACGGCTCCAAGAACGCGGACGGCGCAGGAGCAGGAATCGTGCTGACTTCCCCGAAGGGCGACAAGCTCCGCTACATCCTTTGCCTTGACTTCACCCCCTGCACCAACAACATGCCGAGTACGAGGCACTACTCCACGGCATGCGAGCTGCCAGGGAGATGAACGTCAACCGCCTACGCTACTACGGAGACTCCGACCTTGTCGCTAGACAAGTCGCTGGCACCTGCGACGCCGTCTTCCCCACCATGGCGGCATACCGCCAAGCAGTGGACAAGCTGGGCGGACACTTCGCAGGCTACTCCGTCGAGTGGATTGACAGGCAGAAGAACGAGGAGGCCAGCGCACTCTCTCGCATTGGGTCGGCTCGACTCGCACCACCCGCCGGCATCTTCCTCGACACGATCACCAAGCCATCAGTCTCTCCCCCAAGGGATATCGACATCGGAGTCCCGCTGCAGCCGGAGGCAGCCCTGGTCGCACTCATCACCGAGCCAGACGACTGGACCAAGCCCTACGTCGCCTAACTGGAGGCCGGCACCTTGCCGGCAGACGAGACGGACGCTCGGATGATCGCACGCCGATGCAAGTACTACACCATCATCGATGGCGAGCTCCACAAGTGCAGCGTCACCGGCGTGTTCCAACGATGCGTCCAACCCGCCGAAGGACGCAAGATCCTCCATGACATCCACTCCGGCGACTGCGGCCACCACGCCGGCGCCCGCTCGCTGGTCGCCAAGGCTATGCGGCATGGCTTCTACTGGCCCACTGCACACGCCGATGCCGTTGACATTGTCCAGCGGTGCGCCGGGTGTCAGAAGTATGCCAACCAGACGCACGTGCCAAGCTCAGTGCTCAAGACAATCCCCATCACCTGGCCATTCGCCGTGTGGGGCATGGACATGGTAGGCCCCTTCAAAAAGGCTCCCTCCGGCTACACCCACCTCCTGGTCACGGTCGATAAATTCACAAAGTGGGTGGAGGCCAAACCAGTCCGGAAGTGCGACGGGAAGACCGCCACTAAATTCCTACACGAGCTCATATATCGCTACGGGTTCCCAAAGAGAATCATCACGGACAACGGCACTAACTTCGCCAAAGGAGCCATGGCCGAGTTTTGCGAAGAACACCACATCCGGCTCGATCTCGCGTCAGTCGCCCACCCGGAATCCAACGGCCAGGCGGAACGGGCCAATCAAAGCATCCTCCACGGCCTGAAGCCGCGACTCCAAGTACCACTCGAGCGCACCGCCGGGTGCTGGGTCGAGGAGCTACCCTCCGTCATCTGGGGCATCCGCACCTCGGTCAACAGGTCGACAGGATTCACCCCCTTCTTCATGGTGTACGGCGCCGAGGCAGTCATGCCCACCGACCTCGAGCACGACTCGCCGTGGGTCGTCCACTACACATAGGCTGCAAACGAACTCGCCCGCCAGGATGGACTCGATCAACTCGACGAGGCACGTGACCTCGCTCGATCATGCACCGCCATCTACCAGCAGGGACTCCGCCGCTACCACAGCCGGCGGGTGAAAACTCGCACCTTCCAAGAAGGCGACCTGGTGCTGCGCCTAATCCAGGACAAGAAGGGCATGCACAAGCTTTCCCCTCCGTGGGAAGGACCATTCGCCATCGGGCGCGTACTCGGCAACGACGCCTACTACCTCATCGACGTCCGCGGGGACGGCAAACTCGACGTCAAGCGACCGTGGAATGTAAACCTCCTACGGAAGTTCTACTCCTAGAACCCCACACATGTACCCTCCAGTCGCTATGAAATAAAAAGAATCGGTTACCGCAAATTGCGCCTACTCTCCGTGTCTTGTGCCACTCGCACTCGTAATAGCAGCATCAAGCTAACCGCAGAAGTCAACCTTTGGTACAGCGATCGGCACGACCAAGTAGTGCGGTGCAAGAGCACTGGGTCACCTCAGGTTTTGCATCGTCCATGAAAAACGCCTACCCAGAGCCCCATTGGAGTCGCCTAGCCCGACTGGCTCTACGAGTCAAGACAACTGCCTTCGCTTCTCACAGCGACCATGATCCTCCACATCCTCGACATAGCGACTCGAATGGCCAAGTACCAAGCTCGGGGACTGACGACCAGTTCAGCGCGAGCGGCTAGGGAAAACGCCAAGTATGAGAGCATGCCCAGGACTCGCCGTGCGACTGACCCAACGGGCCAGGCAGGAGCGATGCGCTCAAACTAGCGCGCCAAGTCCTCACCCACCCTCGAGTCGCGCCTAGAACAACCAAGTACCACGCTCGGGGACTCGGCCACCCGACCTCGTTCGCGCAAGGGAAAACGGTGAAGTACAGAGCGCTCAAGGGAGTCGCCTTGCGACTGGCTCTCCAAGTCCGGGCGAGTCGACCACAATAACAAAAACATTCAAAAAACCGTAAACACATTACAAACGAGGTCAACCCCATAAAAAGGGCGGACGCGCTCGGGGACTCGTTCAACCCTCAATCCAAAAACACATGTCACATCACAAAATAAACACGATATCTCGTTAATAGCATGTTGCAATTGTCTCAAAATACATAGTATGCCCAACGGCAGAACTGTTACTAACGCCCCAGGGCAAACTAGATCACTCTGCAGGCTTCGATGACGACTCGCCAGAACCCTTGCGATTGCGGATGAAGGGAGTGTACAGGTTCGACGGATACGTCGTCAGCTCACCCGCCATCGCCGCACGAAAGGGCTGCTCGACCTTGAAGTCCCGGTGCTGCGGCTCGGGGTCGTTGGGTGCAACGACCGTCTCCTGGTAAGGAAGGAGGTCGCCCATCGCCCAGACGCGCTCAGAATACACCGCGGCGCGATCCGTCAACTTGAGCACCTCGGAGATCTCCACCACGCCAGTCGATGACGGGTAGCCACTCGTCACGTCGTCCAGATCGAAATCCTCTGGAAAGTGAGCAAGCCCAAGGCTAAGCGCCGTCGCAGCCCCGCGCCAGAACGCCGACCGCGTCATGAACTCAACGACCAACGGCGCCTTCTCCAAGTACCTCCACACCTCGACGAGGTCGCTGGGAATCACTTCCGTGGGCGACATCTCCTGGAGGTAGGCTCGGATGCATGTCGCTGACAACATCGCCGAGTCGACGAGCGTGGCCATACATTGTCGCGCGTCGAACGAGCTCGCCTCTTCTGCACTATCAAGGATGCGACCTGCGAATAGAAGATAATAGTGAGTACATCGGAAATTACAAAAAGGCACATGCAATATGCAGGGGTAGACACACTCACCAATCAAGGGACGGGAGAGATCCGTGAGGAAGCTCTAAAGAGAAGTATAATCATCCTGAAGCCCAGCAACAAGGGCGTCAGAAACTTTACGCTCTTCCGCGGCGCCCGTAACGGCGGCTTTGGCTCGACCATCCACCGAACTCGCTTCCTCTTTCGCCTCCCTCAGCTCGCGCTCGAGATCCGCGATCCGCTTCTCAGCCGAACTCAATGCCGATTGAGCCGCTGCCAACTCACTCGCTGGGACAAGTCCCTGGAGAGCCTCCTCTGCCTTTGCGGCCACTGCCTGAAGCCCCTTATTCGCCTCTTGGACGGTGGCCAGTTCCTTCTCCGCGCGGTGTTTCGCAGCAAGTCGATCAGCTGACTCACGTTGCAGACCCTGCACACAATTCAAACAGTTAGCCAAAGCGAAATCCTAAGTGCCCACCCGCTGAAATTCAGCGAGCGCGCACTCGGGGACTGGCAACCAAAAAATCCTAAGTGCCCACCCGCTGAAATTCAGCGAGGGCGCACTCGGGGACTGGCAACCAAAAAATCCTAAGTGCCCACCCGCTGAAATTCAGCGAGCGCGCACTCGGGGACTGGCAACCAAAAAATCCTAAGTGCCCACCCGCCGAAATTCAGCGAGCACGCACTCGGGGACTGGACGCGAAAAGTAAAGCACAACATAAAAAGAATCAGACTGCTGAAACACACCGACCTGATCCTCGGGGACTGGACATACCTGGATGGCTGCGCCAAGCATGCCATGAAGTTGTACCGCATCCACGGACGCGAGGAGAGCCGGCGTGTCCCCGCGACGCTGCTCGACCTCCGTATCGGTGACCCCAGGTGCATAGCTCGAGGGCGAGGTACCACTCGCTGTAGCCGCCCTGGTGATGAAGCGCTGGAACGTTGCGATAGAGGCACCGACACCAAAGAATGCCGGCTCGGCCACCCCAGGCGAGGGAGTACCCTCCTTCGTGGGTACGGCCGCCTCCGTTGCGGGTTCATTCGGCGTGACCGCCGTGTCGTCGGAGATCGTGACGACATCGTCGCCCTTGGCTTTCTTGGCGCCATCCGCAGGGACGACGACTTCGTCCGTTTTCCTCTTCCGGGAGGGATCCTCTTCGCTGACAACGGGCGGCACCTTAGCCACGGTTGGATGGCCTATTTTCTTCGCTCCGGTCCTACAAATTGATCGTGTAAGCAAAATAATTCAAGTACAATGAAAGACGAGAGAAGGTGAGCAAACTCACTTAGCGACTGGAATGAAGCGTAGCCCGGTGCGGATGCCGGCCGGCTTCTCCAGTTCGGGGCCCAGTTGGCGACTGGGGCGCATTTCCAAGACGTCGTGTGCCCAAGACACGGATGGTTTCTTCGTCATCGAGGCTGCGACGGGAGCCTCTGAGACATCTTCAGCGGGAGCTTCCTTGCGAGGTGAAGATGCCGCGACCGGAGCGGCCCCTAGTTCAGAGACTGGGGCGAATGGCGGAGGTATCGAAGCCAGTGGCACCTTGCTTAGGACAGCGGCCGTGTCCAGCGCGGTTACCATCGGCGGCGCCTCGCCCTTGGCCGGACTGGTGGTGTCGGAGCTGCTCGCCGAGTGCGGCGGGGAGGCCGGTCTCGCCGGCTTCGTCTTCTTCTTCGGAGGGGCCTTGAATTCATTCTCCACCTTCTTCTTCTTCGATGGAGTAGCTTGGCGGTGCGAGGTGGTCTCCGGAAGTTCGTCATCATCATCATCATGACGCTCGAGGCTTTTGCTTGCCTCGAGCTCACGTTGACGCTGCCCGCGGGTCTTGCGAACCAACGGGGCGACCTCCTCCTCGGAGTCGTCGTTGTTGTTCTCGTCGCTCTCGGCGTCGCCCTTGGCGGGAGGTGATTCGCCCAGATCCTGGACGGACGAGCTAGAGTTCTCGTTGTCGGAAGGCGGGAGCCATCCTTCCACCACTTGGAATAGCTGCACTGAGCACAAGATGAAATTAGAATGACCGCGATTGCATAAACTGCGACTGCGAATGATGCGAGGTGACTTACCGTTGGGGCTGGATGCTTTGCGGTGTAGGTGGCGACCCCAGCCTTTGCGTCCAGGTACACCGCCTGGGTGATCTTCTTCAATGCTGGGGTGTAGTCCTCGAGCTTCCACTCGGCGAGGCAGGACTTCGTCGAGTCCTCCCGGCCCGTGTATTGGTACATGTAGTGGTCGCGCCGAGCCAGAGGGACGAGCCGCCGCCCGAGCCAGCAGTTGTATAAGTTAATTGTCTGGAGGCCTTTCTTCTTCAGACTGCGGATGGTTTGAAGCATTTCGTCCACGACCATCCGCTGGTTGGTGGGGAGCTTACCGACTTGGAGTCGGCGCGGTTCGGACCAGTTGGTGGAGTATCATGGGATCGCTGCCTCGCCCTCCGGGGTCGCCTCAACAACGTAGAACCAAGACTTCTTCCAGTCGCTCGCCGCCTTGGCGGGCAGCATCAAGTCAAAGAACGAGGCCTTCGACTTCAGCTGGAATGTCAGGCCGCCCGCGACGAGCATTGGGCCGCCCGCTTCCTCGCGACTGATCCGTCCGTGAAACAGATCTTGCCATAGAGGGAAGTAGGGCCGGCAGCCCAGGTAGCACTCACAGATCACCACGAAGATGGCGAGCTGCTCGATGTTGTGCGGACCTAGGTCCGACAGTTGGATCCCATAGTAGGCGCAGAAGCGCCGGAAGAACAGGGACATAGGGAATCCCAGCCCCCGCTGTAGGTGGCTGGTGAAGCAGATGAACTCTCCCTCGCGCGGGTTCGGGGTCACCTCTCCGGCCACAGGGATGCGCCAACAGCCGGCGCGCAGGATCCTGGTCTCCTCGAAGGATGCCAGTTGCGCCCTCGTACACTTAGATCTACCCCAAGGCTTGGTTGAGGGGGCCATGGCGGAAGGATTCGTGGGGGGTCGGAGGATTTCGGTTTGGCTGGATCGCGATGCGAAGGAAGGCAAAAGTGCACGCAATCGAAGGAAGTGACGAGAAGGTGGTTCTCCGATCGCCTGTCATTCCCCTTATATAGCGGTTGTTACCCGCCAAATCAGGGAGCCATTACTACGCGGTGATTATGCCGAAAGTTACCGTTGGATTACCCCAACGGCTAGTTTAACCACGTTTAATGGTCCAACTTCAGCCACTCGGCTCGCCGACCCGATCACTACGACAGTGACTAAGTATTTCGCCGACTCGACTCGCCAAAGCTGCGATCAGAATGACTAGTCTTTTCCTTTATTCAGGAGCCCGCCGGCGATTCGACTGGATATCTGCTTTAAAGCCGTATACTCCGACTGCCAGCAACCACCTGCGCCCAATCAACGACAGCCTTGGGGACTACTGATGGGGATATGCCCGTCGGGGTATACCCAGCAGGACGTTTCTGACTGGCCCAGGAACTGGCGAGTGGGCCTGCAAGACGACGAATGGATCAAGGCCTGGTGTGGATCCAAGTGACTAGAAGCTGAAGGCCCAGGCGAGTAGATAGGCCCAGTCGAGTTAGGTTAAACGATTGCCGAAGCCTTAACTGATTCGGTTGAGATATGTAAACCCTAGGGGAGGTGAGTCTATATAAACCTCCCTGTAGGGCATGTAGACGTACGTTCCATCATACACCCAAGCGACTCGCCGCCTAGCCGCCGAGCTCTCCCATTGTACCACCATCATAATACAATCTAGCAGGAGTAGGTCTTTACCCTCCGGGGGGGGGGGGGGGCGAACCTGGGTAAAACCTTGTGTCTCCGTCCTCATCTCGCACCGCAGATGGCTGGCCGCCCTTGCCCCTCGTTCTACTACTCGCTGCCGATTGCAGCATCTGCCGTGACCATTCCCACGACACGATAAGTACTCTTTTCTCATTCCCGTGATATGTGATCCCTTGTGATCCAGTCACATGCTTGCAAGCTAATTGGATGAAATTCCACCGAGAGGGCCTAGAGTATATCTATTCGTCATATGGATGGACAAATCCCACTCTTTATCCATGTGCTTCAACACATACTTTCCGAACACTCAATGCCACCTTTATAGCCACCCAGTTACGGTGTGGTGTTTGATGTCATCAAACCATCCTTCCGGTGATGGTGATTAGCATGATCTCATGGTCGAAGGAATTAGGTTACTATGTATCAGAAAGCTTATAGCAAACGAACTATTGAAATGACTTGATCTTTATGCTACACTTATCTATAGGAGTATGTCCATCATATCATTCTCCTAATGATATGATCTTGTTGTTAATAACATCTCAATGTTCATGATCGAGAAACCACGATCATCCATTAACCAACAAGCTAGTATTATAAAGAGGCTTTACTAGAGACTCTAATTTAGTTTACAAATCACAAAAGTATTAATGTTTCCGGTTAATACTATTATAGCATGAATGTAAACATTTATCATAAACACAAAGATATAATAATAACCACTTTTATTATTGCCTCTAGGGCATATCTCCAACAAAACTTATTGATTGATTTATATTGTTGATATTGCTTTTTTCTTGAACTATTTGTATCTAGTCACTCTTATGAACTTTGAAGGTGTCCTATGCATTTATTTGGTACTCCATGAGGGACAAGATGAATGCCACTATGCTATGTTTTCTATATGTGAAACAAACAAACATCTTTCAATGCATTGTTATTCATGATTTTTGTTTGTATCCTTTCATGTTGCATGCATAGTTACTTTGTCTTACTGTTAGAACTTCTTCTTTCATGCTCATGTTTAGAGTACTTTGATCCTAGCTTTCAATGCTTGCAAATGGCTTGATCTTGATTTTGATGGTGCATGTCACCTCAAAAATTATTCTTTTTATCACTTACCTACTCGAGGACGAGCAGGAGTTAAGCTTGGGGATACTTGATACTTCGTAAATGTATCTATAATTTTTGATATTCCATGCTTGTTTAGTATCTACTTTGCTTTGCTTTGTCTACACTTTGGAGGTATTTTTATATGTTTTCTGGGACTAACCAATTAACAAGATGCCACAGTGCCAGTTGCATGTTTTCTGTTGTTTTTGGTTCCAGAAACGTCAGAAAACAACGATCTCTTGTTCATGGAAGAAGTGTATTGTTTACTTTACACACTTTGCTTAAAGAAGTTATCCTTTGCTTTCAACTTAATACCGGAGGGGGTTCAGATGATAACCTGAAGGTGGATTACTAGTCATAGATGTAGTTGGATGGTGGTCTATATATATTGTTGTAATGCCAATCAAATCTCATAGGATCATGAATGTCTAGTATTGCATTGTTATGCCTTGCTCTGTCCTGTCAATTGCCTTGCTGTAATTTATTTACCCAGCATGCCATGTTGTTTATCTTAAGGAGAACACCTCTAGTGAACTATGGACCCTGGTCCAATCTTTACCATTGATACATCTTCCACTATTACTGTTTACTTTCTGCAATACACCATTACCTTACATACCATGCAGTTAATCCTTTGTTTTCAGCAAACCAGTGAGATTAACAACCTCACTGTTTGTTGGGGCAAAGTCTTGAGTTTGTGTTGGGCAGATTTCCAGTTCCTAGCAACACCTTTGAGTTTCCTTCCTCCTACTGGTTCGATAACCTTGGTTTCTTACTGAGGAAAAAACGTGTTGATGTACTCATCATACCTTACTCTTGGGGTTTCCCAACGAAGCTCTACAGTGATTTGAGCCGCATCAGCATGCGAGTGATGCAGACGCGGGGCTTGCATCACTACAGCGGGCGGGGCGTGAGCGGGGTGTGCGTACGCGGCGGTTGTGTGCGTTGTGCATCAACGTGACAGGCCGATGGTGCGGGAGATGTGTGGGTGCGCTGGTGCGTGCGTTGGGTCGGGTGGGTGGCGGCGGCAGGGTGTGGAGTTTGGGTAGAGGCCTGGGTTAGGTTTAGGTGGGGTTTGTAGATTTAGGGTTTCCACCGGCTGGGCCTATTAGTCCTGGCCGGTTTTAGGTCTAGGGTTTGCGTTTATTTTCTGGGGTAGTAGGTGGCCTGTCCTATGGTCCGACTGCCTCCCTCGGTCGAAAATAGGTTTATTTTTATTTAAAAACAAAAACCTTTTTAGTAAATAGTTTTAGACATAAAAGATCTAGAACATCTTGGTTTTATTTTGAAATAAAGAAGGGGAGTAATGCTAAAATGAAGATAGGGTTCAACCAAAATAGTTTTAGGCAAATATGATATGCATGATGTCATGATGATGCACAAAGTAATAATAACTAGGAATTCTCTAGTACTGGATTTCCCCGGGGTGCTACATAGTGCTTCCAAGTCCAAGCTACGTCAACGCCACCTCTAGGGAGATTGCCGAGCCCAGGGTAATTATGCCTAAGAAGGCCTCCAAGGATTTTCGCGTAGCCACGTCTCGGACGATGACTCGGATCCTTATATGTGAATGAACTCTACAATGAAAATCCAAATTAGTATATATTTGATGAAAATTTCGATAATGATAAAAATTCGTTAATGAAAAACCAAAATCAGCATTTACCTATTTCTAGCGGGGACGAAAACAATATTGCTATAAGGCCATGATTTTAGCTTGGGGAGTCTCATCATCCCACGATTATAAGGCTTGTTTTCACGTGGCTGAAGATTTTCGGAGGGTGGCACGTACTCCTCCTCCGCTGGCGGTTCCCAAACTAGGCTGGCGTCAGCCTCAAACGGTAGACCCCCCAGCACCTCATCCTCCAAGTGGTCCTCCTGCTTGTCCTCCCCACCCTCTTCCTGCTCGTCTGCCTAGCCTTCCTTCTGCTCCTCGTGCTCCTCATCCTCATGCTGCACCTAAGCGTCATCAGCATCCTCCTCATCCTCGGGTGCTAGGGGGAGCTAGGAGGAGAGGGGCTAGGGTCCCGCCTCCCACGCTGCTGGGGAGGGCACGGTGCTGAAGCTTTCAAACCACTCGAATTCGTCACAAGGTCCGCCAAGTTCTTGAGCTTTTTTTAATGTCCTTCCCTTTCCTCCAGGCATGTTTCAATCACATGCAAACACAATGAAAAGAGTAGTTTGTGAGTACGCAATATAAATAAATGAATATATGCAAAAGCAACAAAGATGTACATAGATGAAAATTTGTAAAAGAAATAATAATGTAAATAGATGAATATAGAGTTCTGACAAACATAGCACAAAGTTCTTACAAATAAACCAGCTCGGCAATCACTATTACACAGAGTTATTACAAAAGGCTAGCCTCACAATTACTACTACATAGATCAGAAGCCTATGTCGATATTAGTAATTGGACCACATGTTTCGTCATCGCTATCAGGCTTGTTGCACCAATAATCATCAATGAAACCTAAAGGTGGTCCCTTTGGATCGAGGTCAATGCCTGCTTTGAACGCCTCTAGAAAACTCAAGTCTTGCTTGTCACGAACATCCTCAGCTTCATCTTCTGGATTGTCTTTGTCCATGCCCGCATCTTATTCTTGTTCATCGTCTACGACCATGTCATCATCGTCCGGCAAGTCGACACTAAAAAACCGGGGAGCCCTTCTTCCTGATAAAACTCGGCATCCTTTGTTGAGGGGTCTATGCGGCAGTAATCGTCCTTTTTTGGTGGGGGTGGCCTATTGCATGAAGGTACCTTCATCACAACATCCCATCCTAGAAATGTTTTGTCGGGTTTTTGCATGGGTATGGGAGATAGTATACTTGGAAGGCCTGGGTAGCCAAAATATACACATCCTCTCCCTTATAAACAGAGCTACTTTCAACTTCAACCAATCCAATTTCAGGATCCCATCTCACCCGATGTGGGTCGAACCAATGACATTTGAATACGACGGGATTTAGCCCTTTGTCAAACCCGTAATTTAGCTCGTAAATACCCTCTACTCTTCCATAGTAATGGAGTCCATCATCACCTTTACATACCACCCCGCTATTTATTGCCTTCTGATTGGGCCGGTTTGTGGTGTATTCATGGGTATGGAAGCGATACCCATTCACGTCATAAGCATTGAACGTGTCGACAGAATGGTCAAAGCCCCTGGCAATTTTTCTCTTTGTCGGTTCTTGCCTACAAGTTTAGCATGAGAAGTTTAGAACAAAAAATGACCAATGAATGTCAGCAGTGCAAGCAAAGTAGGATAGAATAGTACCAAACCACAGAACCACCTAATGAAACCGAAACCACCACCCTTATCAAAAAGATCCTTGGATTCTTCTGGGGTAGGATTCCTATGGGTATACTTCCAATGTCAACGGGTGAATTGTCTATACCAATATAAAAAGGAAGAGTTAGCCACTAACATACGAGTGAATGTCTATGAATAACTAAATGGTGAGCACTTACTCTATGTACGACTTCACTTCCTCCATGGTGTTCAAGACATATGGGTGGATCAAGTCCTGCTCATGTATATTTGTTCTATAGTGCTTTGAGCCACTTGACTTTCCACCAAGCTCTACGAAGATGCTAAGCTTGGGTACATCTTTAGTGTTGGCGGCATTGTAACAAAGGACTGGGTTGTGCTTTGTGGGAATGTTGGCATCATAGTGCTTAGTGGTGAAGTTTGCCACCTCCTCGTTAAGGATTGTCTCGGCAATGCATGCTTTGATCTTGCATTTATTGCATTTTTTTATGAAGCTTATTTGTTTCTCTCTCAGGCAGATACTGCCAATGGCCCCACATAGGCCCCCCCTTTAGAGCCTCCTCCATAAGGTGCAAGATCATATGTTGCATCAGATTAAAGAACCCTAGCGGAAGGAGCCTCTCTAGATTGCAAAGCAACTCGGGTGCCTGTTCATGTAGCTTGTCAACCACTTTATTGTCTAACTCCCTAGCACAAATCTGGCGGAAGAAAAAGCTCAACCTCGACAGCACTCGCCAAGTCTGCTCATCGACATAGCCTCGAATCATCCCCGGCATTATCCGCTCAAGCCTTACATGGTAGTCATGACGCTTGAGCCCTTGTACTCACAACATTTGCATGTTCACACCCCTCATCCAGTTGGCTGCGTACCCATCAAGGAAAAATAAACATTGCTCCATCCACTGGAAGATCTCCCTTCTTTGGGGCTTTGTTGGGCAGAACGGATCCTTTCGCTTAGTCCATCCTTTTTGCCGCCATCAGGTGGCTGCATGTTCAACTTTGGCCTATCGCACCATTTTTATTGATCAATTCGAGCCTTGATATTATCCTTCGTCTGCTTAGTATCCATTATTGTGCTCCAAAGGGCCTCGCCAATATTCTTTTTGGTGTGCATTACATCAATGTTACGTGGGAGCTCGAGATCCTCAAAGTAAGGGAGCTTCCATAAGAACAGAATGTGGGTACATTGGTGTGTCTCCCCATATCCCAAGAAACCATTCCCATCAGGGCTAGGCTGGAGAGCTTCTAACTCAGCCTTGATTTCATGTCCGGTCTTGAGAAATGGCTTCGGGTCATGGACAACACGGCCTTTCTTGAAACTCTTTGTATCACTCCTGTATTTATGATTCTCCTTAAGGAACTATCGAGTTTCATCAAAGCAGGAATACTTGCCTCCCTTATCAAGCCAGAAGAAAGTCACAGCCTGCATGCACACAGGGCAAGGCCACTTCCCATGTGTACACCACCCGTAGAGCAAAGCACGTGCTGGTAGGTCATGCAGAGATGTGTGGTACCAGACATACATATCGAAGTGCTCCTTCTTTGATGTATTGCATGTTTGGATCCTGTGACCTTCGCAGCCACGAAGAACGTCATCCACCAGCGGTTCCAGGTACACGTTCATGTTCTTACCCAGGTATTTTGGCCCTGGGATTATCATCAACACAAACATGTTCTCTGATCTCATGCAGACGCTAGGGGGAGGTTCAGGGGAATAACGAACACTGGCCAACAACTGTATGTTGTAGCTGACATACCATATGGATTGAACCCATTGGTTGATATCGCAACTGCTATGCTCCTCGAGTCACTAGCTTTTAGTGGATATTAAAGAAAAAGTTCTTCCATGCACTACCATCTGACGGATGTATTATCTTGTCGAGGTATTTGTTCCCTTCTACGGGCCACTGCATCTGTTGGATAGTATACGCGTTCATGAAGAGCCGTTGGATCCTCGGTAGGACTGGAAGATACCGGAGAATCTTCTGCGCAACCATGGTCTTCCTCTTCTAACCATCACCATTGGGATTAACCTCTAAGAACCTAGAGGATTTGCAATGGATGCAATAACTTGTGTCAGCATGCTCCTTTGTGAATAGCATGCATCCCTTTGTACAAGCGTGTATCTGCTTAGATGACATCTTAAGGTCACTAAGCAATTTGGTTGAATAGTAGAAGTTTTGTGGCAAGAGGTGCCCTTTCGGTAGAATGCTGCCAATGACAACCAGAAGTTCATCGAACCCACCTCTGCACAAGTTCCTGTGGCACTTGAAGGACATAAGGCGAGCGATGGCATCTAGTTGGGTTACATCTGTATTTACATGTAGGGGTTTCTGCGAAGCAAACTGTCGTCGTTATGGAAACGATAGAGCCTAAAAAGGCTAGATAGAGGTGTGGGAGCGAGCAGGGAAGCAAGTGACGACGTCCACAGACGGGATTAGGCACAAGAAAGCGTCGGGGACACAAGAAGTACCTAGGTTCGGAGCCCTCGGTGAGGTAAAGCTCCTACTCCTGTCGATCTGATTATGAGGATGAACACAAAGGGATACAATGCTCCTCGAGCTGTATCTGGGCTAGATAGCAATAAATGAGAGTCCAACCCTTGCTATGTTACCCCTGCCGCCCCTTATATAGGCCGAGGCAGCACGGGAAACGACCTGGCCGACTGGCAGGTCCCACAGGAGGGCCCCAGCCGGCTAGGTCATCTACAGTGGCCGGCATGGAGGGTGCATACCCATAGTCAAGCCCATGCCGCCACGCCATCTACAGTGGCCGCCGTGCGGGGAGTTATGCACAATGCCACCTATTGTCCACTGTTACAACCATCATCGGTAAAGTCGTCGGTATGGGCTGAATGTCTAAGTCTCCTTTCTGTCTTGTCCATCGTCCTGCGCGTACTGCGCACTATGCTCTGCATCATCTTGTACCTTGCTTGTCTTGATTGGCCGGCTAGGGTAGCCTAGCCGGCTGATCCTTCTGTACCGGCTGGGTGACCCCATCCTACTAAGCTTCTGTCTTGGTTCTTCTTATCCGGCTGATGGTTCTGCCAGTTTGCTCTTGGTCTGTTTTGCTCTATCCGGCTGGCATGGCCTAGCCGGGTAGCGTCCTTTGGTGATGATTTTTATCCGGCTGACTAGTTCGCCAGCTTGGTCTTTGTATGGCCTCCCTTCGGGTCTGTCTTTGAGTTTCTTGCGTCCGGCTGCCCAACCGGCTGCCAGGTTGTGCCGCTTTGTATCTTGTCCGGTTAGCCTACCCGGGGGTGACACTAGCCCCCGAGCGCGCATAGATTCCACCCTTAGGCGAAATGTGCGCGGGCTCCAAAAGCTAGTTTGAAATTTTTGCTGGCTTGATTTTGGCGGTTGAACTGCGCGGCTATGACATCACTGACATCACCCACACGAAAGGATGGTCGTGGGAGGACGTGCGTCGAGGGGTCGTGTCGTCTATCGCCTCGGGAACCGCTGTCCGTGCCTCGTCTCCCGCGTGTGGGATCTTCTGTGCACTATGCGCTATCACAAAGGATCCGGCCGGGGCTGAGGCCGTGGGGGCCGCCACGTGGCGAGCCGGCGGTTTTCCTCCTGTCCCCTTTAAGTAGAGGCCACGGCGCCCCACCGCTCCCCACATGCCATTTTCCCCCTCTTCTTTTCCTTCGATGCTGCACGCCGTCTCTACCATCTGCTTTCGCCCTGTCCTTGCATCGTCGGTGAGCTTGCGCTGCTCCTCTCCGCCAGCGCCGCCAACCACTTCCTTGCCGGAGCGACGGGTCATCGGCACTCCCCTGCCGCTCCCCTTTCACCTTCCCCTCCTCCTTCTTCCACTCCATCGTGCTCTGCCACCGTCACAATGGCCGAGAGTAGAGGTGCTTGGTGTGGCTCCTCCGTGACGGAGGCGCAGGTGGAGAAATACCGGCGGTCGCGCCTCCTGCAGACCGCCGGCGAGGTCGGGGTCTGCCTCGCCCCGACTGGCGAAGTCTCGCCGGCTCCTCAAGCCGGTGAGCGCGTCGTTTTTCTTGCGCACTTGGCACAGGGCCTAGCCTTTCCGGCCAGCGCCTTCTTCCTCTCCTTCCTTGCCTAGTTTGACCTCCGCCTCCACCATCTCGGGCCAAAATGCAATCGGCATTCTGGCCCACTTCATCGCCTCCTGCGAATGCTATCTCGGGATCCAACCGGATCTCGGGCTCTTCTCCCAGCTATTCTTGATCCGGCCGCAAGTGCAGTACGCCAAAGGGTCGTTGCTGCCCTGCGGCGGCGCCTCCATCTACTCCCGCATGCAGACCGGCTACCCCAAGTTCAAGCTGCACGACACAGTTAAACTGTGGCGGCAAACGTACTTCTATGTACAGAACTTGGGGTCCGAGGACTGGCTGAACCTCCCGGCTTTCCAGGACACGGAGTCTAGCCGGGCGCACTGGGAGGAGAAAATCTTCGGCGCCAAGGCGGAGTCGGACGATCTTCTCCAGCGGATGAGGGCGCTGGTCAAGGCTGGCCTAACCGGCATTGACGTGACGCTGAGCTGGGCTAGCCGCCTAATGATGCCCCTGCAGCAGCGAGCGCACAAGATGTGCTACTATTCCGGGCGGCTCGACCTGACCTGGCTCTCTCGCCGCGACCCCCCATTCGCCAACCTTTATGAATGGGTGTGGATGATCAACAAGGAGAAGATCAAAGCCGACTGAAGCTTTGGTCTGGCTCCCTACACGCGCGAGAATCGCGCACCCCGAGTAAGTACACTTGCTCCTTTTCTTATTCCTCCTTTCGTTCTTGCCTTATCTGGCTAAAATTCCTTATTCGGTCCTTACTACTGTCTTTCCTTGTAGATTTTCCCCTGCATCATCTGGGAGGAGGGCGACGCACCCCTCCAGGTCTTCCCCGTGACTTCTCCGAGCCACGCCCGCGCTGGACCAGCAGCGAGGGTTCGGATGGCAAGGAGGGCTTCTTTCCCAACCGGGGGACGAGGAGGTGGAGGACCCGCACGACCCCGCACCGGAGGAGAGCGACGGCACCGCGCCGCCCGAGCCTACTCGAAAGCGTGCCGACGAGGGTTCCTCAAGCAGCGCCGCCTCGACCGAAGACCCGGTTGTGAAGCGTAGCCGGGTGGGGGTTCGTCTATGCCCTGGCTGGATCGCGGGTGGCCGGAAGAGGTCCGCACCCGTGGTGCAGGGGTAAGTTTCTTGCCTTTGTTTTCTTGCTCTTTATTTTTCTCGCATATGTCCTTGTTCTTGTCTTAATCTTGCTTCTTTTGTTTCGCAGCTCCGTCCTTTCCTTTGCTGCGAGCCCGGCTTGCAGCGCGCCCTCTGCCTCACCGCCTTGCGATCCTCCTCTCGGCCGGCTGCCTCAGCAATAGCCGCTCCACCTCCAACGACCGAAACCATGACCCCGCCAGTGCCGGCAGCCGCTGCCCAGCCTACTGTCGTAGCGCCCGAGCGCACGGTGAGCCAGCCGGATACGACCTCCAGCCTGGGTGGAGGCTCGTCAGCCGACACGGGAGGCTCGCGCGCCGGCACGGAAACGGTGATTGTGGATGACATCTACTCAGACGACGAGGCGACGGTGCAGTGGCAGGCGGCCATCCGCGACGACCCTGCTGCTCTAGCCGGACCGCTGGCGCCTCTGCTGGTGGAGGCGGGAGCCTCCCTGATAGGGCAAAGGTGTCCGATCTTTCGATGAGATGGCGATAATCGATTTGGTGGAGTTCGGGCTTGACGATCCGACTACACGTGCGAGCACGAGCGCCAATGCAATCGCTAGGCCAATCTCCTGGAGGTTACCGATCCTGCGGGAACACGATCAGCCTGACCAACGAGGGTCTTAATTCCTACCTGAAATCAAGAACAAGTAAGAACCAATATTGCAATCAAGATATTGCGGATTAAGAGGAAAGCTTTATTGAAAAGGTGGGATCCTGAATAGGTGCGAAGTACAAGAGGCCTCTACGACGCTCGAGCCTTGGCGAAGTTGCTATGATGGCTAACTTAATGTCTAAACAAAATCCGAGTCTAAAGGGACGGCTATGGGGAGTATTTAAGGACGAAAAGGTGGGGTTTCGGCCAGCCATGGAAGTGGTGGCCGAATCCAACCCTAGAAGTCATTTTCCCCTCAAATACGGACTCTAAAAAGTAGCTAATTAAAATCCTGCGAAAATTACATGGGCCTGGCCCAAAATAAAGGTGTCGCAGCACCATATTAGGCTATGGACGAATTCTTGAAGTATTGATCTTTAATATTTCTTCCAAGCCTTCTTTCTTCATTATGGTGGCCTCAAAGTTCTGAAATCTTCATCCATGGCCTTCTCTTGGATCATTACACGCTTGCTGCCATCTCCATGCATGGCCATGCTCCAATGCTTATCCCTCTCATCCATGCTTGGTCCATCATTCCTAAGAGTCAGAAATACATCTGATTTAGGCAGCATCATATTTTCATTTATATGAGGAATAGTTACAAGAAACGAAAGTACCTGATAGTTAAGTTGTTTGGCACGAGATCTTGTGATGGGTCCTTGTATGTGTGTAGATGTAGGTACAATGGTTGTATCAATAGAAGGCATGTCCACATCATGCTCCCCTTCTTGAATTGAAGTCGTCCTCAACGCAATCTCATCTTCCTCACCAAAGTAAGGCTTCAAATCTGCAATGTTAAATGTAGGACTAACCGTACCAAACTTTGCAGGTAACTCAAGTTTATATGCATTATCATTTATTTTCTCTAACACCTTAAAGGGGCCAGCAGCACGCGACATTAACTTATACTTGCGTAAATCAGGAAAACGATCTTTACGCAAATGTAACCAAACAAGATCTCCAACATTAAACACAACATGTTTTCTCCCTTTATCCCCAGCAAGTTTATACTTAGCATTCATGTGTTCAATGTTATCTTTAGTAGTCTTATGCAAGTTTATATCATTTCAGCGTGTTGTGTAGCATCCAAATTATTTTGCACCGAAGAAGGTAAAGGCAATAAATCAATAGGTGCACGAGGAACAAAACCATACACAATCTCAAATGGGCACATCTTTGTGGTAGAATGCAGCGAACGACTATAAGCAAATTCTATATGAGGTAAACACTCTTCCCACAATTTTAAGTTCTTCTTTAAAACAGCCCGCAACATAGTAAACAAAGTTCTATTTACTACTTCAGTTTGTCCATCAGTTTGGGGATGATATGTAGTACTAAACAACAATTTAGTCCCCAGCTTAGCCCATAAACATCTCCAAAAGTGGCTAAGAAATTTAGTATCACGATCAGAAACAATAGTATTTGGCACACCATGCAAACGAACAATTTCACGAAAGAACA
The DNA here is from genome assembly GCA_916181665.1 of Avena sativa. Classification (NCBI taxonomy): domain Eukaryota; kingdom Viridiplantae; phylum Streptophyta; class Magnoliopsida; order Poales; family Poaceae; genus Avena; species Avena sativa. Next base: position 131,119,163 of record OV702297.1, read on the forward strand.
AATCAGCAATATGCGCAGCATCATCCGTTTTATGACAAGGAATAAAGTGTGCCATCTTAGAAAATCGATCCACAACAACAAAAATACTATCCCTCCCCTTCTGTGTTCTTGGTAATCCCAAAACAAAGTCCATAGAAATATCCTCCCAAGGAACACTAGGAACAGGAAGAGGCATATATAAACCATGTGGATTAAGGCGAGACTTAGCTTTTTGACAATTAGTGCAGCGTGCCACAAATCTCTCAACGTCTCGACGCATACGTGGCCAAAAGAAGTGTGCAGCAAGAACATCCTCCGTCTTCTTGACACCAAAGTATCCCATCAATCCTCCTCCATGCGCCTCCTGTAACAACAAAAGACGAACAGAGCTATCTGGAATGCATAGTTTGTTAGCATGGAACACAAATCCATCATTGAAGACGAACTTGTTCCAAGTTCTACCATCTCTACAATTCTGCAACACATCTTCAAAGTCAGGATCATGCACATATTGTTCCTTAATAGTTTCCAATCCAAATATTTTGAAGTCAAGTTGAGATAACAAAGCATAACGGTGCGACAAAGCATCAGCAATAATATTATCTTTACCCTTTTTGTGTTTGATAACATAAGGAAAAGACTCAATAAATTCAACCCACTTTGCATGACGACGATTCAACTTAGCTTGACTACGAATATGCTTCAAAGATTCATGATCAGAATGTATAACAAATTCTTTAGGCCATAGATAATGTTGCCAAGTTTCTAATGTCTGAACCAATGCATATGATTATTTATCATAAGTAGAATAGTTCAGACTAGCCCCACTCAATTTCTCACTAAAATATGCAACAGGTTTTCCCTCTTGTAATAACACCCCTCCCAAACCAATTCCACTAGCATCACATTCAAGCTCAAAAGTCTTAGTAAAATCAGGAAGTTGGAGTAAGGGAGCATGTGTTAACTTATCTTTCAGTATGACGAAGGCCTGTTGTTGTGCATCGCCCCAAACAAAGGGCACATCCTTCTTGGTAAGCTCATTCAGCGGCGCGGCAAATGATCCAAAGTCTTTGACAAAGCGCCTATAAAAACCAGTGAGGCCAAGAAAACTCCTCACTTGTGTGACCGTCTTGGGCTGCGGCCAATTCTCAATAGCTTCAATCTTGGCTGGATCCACTTCAATACCCTGTGATGTAACAACATAGCCAAGAAACGCAACTCGATTAGTGCAAAAGGTGCACTTCTCAAGGTTACCAAACAAACGTGCATCACGTAAAGCATTAAAAACAGCACGTAAATGGTCCAAATGATCCTCTAAGGATTTGCTATAAATCAGAATATCATCAAAGTAGACTACCACAAAACGTCCAATGAAAGCACGTAAAACTTCGTTCATTAATATCATGAAAGTGCTAGGTGCATTAGTTAAACCAAACGGCATGACTAACCACTCATATAAACCGAACTTAGTTTTAAATGTTGTTTTCCATTCATCTCCTAATTTCATATGAATCTGGTGGTAACCACTACGCAAATCAACTTTAGAAAACATGGTAGAGCCACTCAATTCATCAAGCATGTCATCTAAACGTGGAATAGGATGACAATATCGAATAGTAACATTATTGATAGCTCTACAATCAGTACACATGCGCGAAGAACCATCTTTCTTAGGTACCAAAATAATAGGAACAACACAGGGGCTAAGGGACTCACGAATATGATCTCTGTCGAGTAGTTCCTGAATTTGGCGTTGTATCTCCTTTGTCTCCTCTGGATTGGTTCTATATGGCGCGTGGTTGGGCAACGTGGCACCAGGAATTAGATCAATTTGGTGCTCAATTCCTCTAATAGGAGGTAGTCCTGGTGGTAGCTCAGCGGGAAAGATGTCCTCATATTGCTGCAAAAGGTTAGCAATAGCGGGTGGCAAAGAACGAGGCATATCCTCAAATGAAAACAAAACCTCTTTGCAGACAATTGCATAACATTGAGTATGGTTTACATATAGTTCAACAATATCAATTTTATTTGCAAGCATACATGGACTCTTCAAACGAATTTCAGTAGCATGTGTATAATCAGATTTAGTGTTCTTTGGTGGTATAAAATCTGTAGCAACAATCTGATTCTCACTTTTATTTTTCTCCTCAGTTTTAGCTCTACTAGCTCTAGCAAGATCATCTTTTAAAATCTATTCGGGAGTCATAGGTTTTAGACCAATTTTCTTTCCATCATGCATAAGAGAATAGTGATTAGTTTTGCCATTATGAACAGATTCTCGATCAAATTGCCATGGTCTACCAAGTAACAAAGAACAAGCTTGCATAGGTACAACATCACAATTAACAAAATCAGAATATGTACCAATAGTAAAATGCACGCGTACCGTTCTTGTTACCTTGATCTTGCGAGAACTCTCAAACCATTGGATGCAATATGAATGTGGTTGTTGTCTTGTTGGAAGCGCAAGCTTCTCTACCATATCAACACTGGCCAGATTATTACAACTTCCTCCATCAATGATGATCCGTATAGCTCTTTCTTTAACAACACCACGTGTTTGGAACAGGTTGTGGCGTTGATCTTGCTCAGATTTTCTCAATTGCACACTCAACACACGTTGTGTAATTAAGCTCTTGTATTGATCAGCAGCTTCAGCTCCCATTACCTCTGTCTCTTCATCAGCATCAGAATTGTCTCCATCTAGAGCAGAAATAGGGCTAGTGTATCTTCATCAAAGTCACTCGCTGAATCGTATTGACCATCTTCTCGCACCATCATCACAAGTTGTGTTGTGCACTGTCTCTCAATATGACCAAAACCCCAGCACTTGCGGCATTGTATATCCTTTGTCTTATCCGTGGAAGCCATAGAAGATGCACTACGAGCAGGAGCATTGGATGATGGTGGAGGAGCAGCTGGAAATCTTGTGGGGGCCTTGGATGTGGTAGTAGCTGGCGGCGGATCACGAGGAGGCACTGATTGTCAGGATGTCCAAGTGGATGTGCGACCTGCAGAATTATTAGTCCTCCTCTATGGTGTTTGGCGATCCTGCACTTCACGTTCATCTTTGCAAGCAAGATGAAACAAACGAGTGATAGAATTATATTCCTTATAATCTAAGATGTGCTGAATGTCCTTGTTTAATCCACCAAAGAAATGTTCAATCATTTGTTCATTAGATTCAACAAGACCACACCGAACCATCCCCGTTTGCAATTCCTGATAATACTCTTCTACAGAATTTTTCCCTTGCTCTAAACGTGTCAGATTCTTTAGTAAATCACGTTGATAAGTGGGAGGTACAAAACGAACACGCATAGCAGTTTTTAAAGCAGTCCAAGTACTAGGAATAGTAGTAGGATTTAAACGACAATACTCAGACCACCAAAGGGAAGCAAATTTAGTAAATTCACATGTAGCAGCACTAACACGCATATTCTCAGGATATTTTAAGCATGCAAAACGTTGTTCTACTTCCATCTCCCATGTAAGATATGCATCAGGATTATATTTACCCTCAAAAGACGGAATATTTAATTTAAGCTTTGCAACATGATCATCATCACGTACCGGTGGTAGAGCGTTGCGGTAGTAATGTCGGGGACGGCCAGCAGGTACCTGTGGAGGTTGTTCGACCTCCTCGTCAAACATATCGTAGTCATCGGGGTCATAGTAGTACCCGTCGTCTGTCCCCAATGTCGCAGCACCAGCCGCGGCGGAAGTCTGAGGTGCGTCAGCCGCAGCGGTAGCCGCCTGGGGTGCGGCGGCAGCTGAACCAGAAGTCCGACCCGTGATCGGGATGCGTCGTGCGCGAGGTGCGGGTGCGGGTGCGGGCAATCTGTTTAACAGCTCCTTGAACCGAGCGTCAAGCTTGGCGTTGAAGGATTTCTCGAGTCCATCGATCTTGTCCACGGCGTTGGTGAGCTTGGCGTCAAACTCCCCTAGGCGTGTATCCACGTCTTCAGCGCGACTGACCAATAGCTCGGAGAAGTGAACATGTAGTTCTTCGTTCGTCATGGTGGCAGGATTCCGCGAAGTATCTGTCATGGTTAGTCCGTAAAAAGCACAGGTATATACTATAGGAATATGGTGGAAGTCACGCGTAATCCGTCAAGCAATATACGAAGCTCTTACAAGTTCTTACCAAACAGCAGGAAAAGGCGATGTGCAACCGCGAGTATCAGTGGGTCCAGAGATTGAACCAAGCGATTACCGGAAGTCGAGACACCACACGTGGAGAATATCTGTGGAGCTCTGGGAAGGCTTAGCAAAGGGGGTTAGCAATTATCAAAACAGCAATGCAAAAGTTGAAAGAATGCTCAATGACGGTACTGTGCCGGTCCTAGGCTAGACCGTACTAGAGACGCGAGCCTAGATCACCAACGATGTCATGACGCGGCACAACAAGCAATGTATGATGATATGACACCCTGAAAAGAGAACCGAGAGGTGGAAAATCACTATGATGGCGAGTGTCTAGAACTGATCTACGGGGTCTAAAAATAGGTTAGCCCCTAAATTTTTTTATTTTGCTCCGAAAAGCGCGCAGGCGCCAAAAAAAATATCGCTATAACGACCGATGAAGAAAAGTGATCCCCAAAGCCAAAAACTAGTATAGCCAGAAAAAAATTTCAGAGGCGATTCCAGACTCTTCTTTTTTTTTTGCTCTCCTTCTGGACTTACGACCGGACTCTTAGCTCGACACGGACTTTCGCTGAACACGGAAACAACAAAGAAGGAAAGTAAAAAGAAATAACTAGGAGATAATAACTCAACTCGGACTCGTGCCGCGGCAGGATACTGATCGGATCTGTGTTGCGGTAGGAAGGTGGTGGCGGAGTATTAGGGTTTATGGTGGCAGGGTATAGGGCGGCGGAATATGGTGGCGGAATATGGTGGCGGTGATCGGCGAGTGTGGCGGTGACTAGTATGATCAGAACTCGAAACTCTAAGGGACGAGACACTAAGACCAGCAACTCGACGCGACGATGTAGACACAAAATCAACAATGCAAAAACTGAAAAGATAATGCGAGGCGAAGATTGGTTATGGGATGGATCTAAACTCTAACTGTGTTTTTGGCTTTTTCGTGGGTTATAGGTAAAAACAGATCTAATCTATGAAAACAGTAAAATCTCACCGAGCAACCTGAAATCTGATACCACTTGATAGGGCAAAGGTGTCCTATCTTTTGATGAGATGGCGATAATCGATTTGGTGGAGTTCGGGCTTGACGATCCGACTACACGTGCGAGCACGAGCGCCAATGCAATCGCTAGACCAATCTCCTGGAGGTTACCGATCCTGCGGGAACACGATCAGCCTGACCAACAAGGGTCTTAATTCCTACCTGAAATCGAGAACAAGTAAGAACCAATATTGCAATCAAGATATTGCGGATTAAGAGAAAAGCTTAATTGAAAAGGTGGGATCCTGAATAGGTGTGAAGTACAAGAGGCCTCTGCGACGCTCGAGCCTTGGTGAAGTTGCTATGATGGCTAACTTAATGTCTAAACAAAATCCAAGTCTAAAGGGACGTCTATGGGTAGTATTTAAGAACGAAAAGGTGGGGTTTCGGCCAGCCATGGAAGTGGTGGCCGAATCCAACCCTAGAAGTCCTTTTCCCCTCAAATATGGACTCTAAAAAGTAGCTAATTAAAATCCTGCGAAAATTACATGGGCCTGGCCCAAAATAAAGGTGTCGCAGCACCATATTAGGCTATGGACGAATTCGTGAAGTATTGATCTTGAATATTTTGTCCAAGCCTTCTTTCTTCATTATGGTGGCCTCAAAGTTCTGAAATCTTCATCCATGGCCTTCTCTTGGATCATCACACGCTTGCTGCCATCTCCATGCATGGCCATGCTCCAATTATTATCCCTCTCATCCATGCTTGGTCCATCATTCCTAAGAGTCAGAAATACATCTGATTTAGGCAGCATCATATTTTCATTTATGTGAAGAATAGTTCCAAGAAACGAAAGTGCCTGATAGTTAAGTTGTTTGGCACGAGATCTTGTGATGGGTCCTTGTATGTGTGTAGATGTAGGTACAACGGTTGTATCAATAGAAGGGATGTCCACATCACTCCCTGTAGATCCTTGAGGTGAACCTTGAGGTCGGTCTCCAGGAGGTCAAGCAGCTCCGGGCGACGCTGGCCAGCGCCAACGAGGAAGCCGTGAAGCAGCTGGCGGCGACGTGAGGGACCGCACGGAGTAAGTTCCTTAGCACTCTTTATCTCTTGCGTTCCTTTTCACTTTGTTTTGTTTCTGGCTATCTTCTCACTTGTGATTTTTTTCTCCGGCTGCAGCCGTCATGGTCTGCGCGCAGCGCGAGATTGACCAGCTGAAATGCTCCAACGGGTGCCTCAGCCGAGACAACGCCGCGCTCCGGCTCTAGAACAAGGAGTGGCACTCCAACGTCAACCAGCTGGAGGCCACCCTCAAGGAGTGGGATGACGCCCTCGCCAGCTGGGCCACAACCTTCGACCTCCTGAACAAGGAGGCCACCCGGCTTAAGGAGCATGTCGAGTTCCTGGATGATGAGCTGATGAACGTTGTCCTCGTCTCAAAGGGTGAGTTTCCTGTCTTTTCTTTTACATTCTGTCTGACTGCTTTTGCCGGGCTGCTCTTTTGACTTGCCCCTTCTAAGCACAAGGCTTCTACCCCCAAGTAGATGCCCTTGCCTACGACCGGGTGTAACAGGTTGCGCCGGGTGAGAGGTCTGCCGTCCGTGACTTGGTGGCGCAGCTCGAGGAGGACGCCGCCAACCCGTGCAAGGCTGCGGCTGGCATCCACGATCTCGTCTTCCGGGGAGAGCTCCTGCCAGAGACCATGGGGGCCTTGGCGATTAAGCTGGGAGACGCGCCGAATGCCATCGACCGGCTGCACGACCTGGCCGCCCACGTTGGCTCCGAAATGGCGCTGGCCCTTATGTTCTCCTGGTACAAGGACGCCCGCCTAGACATGGTGGTGGACGGCTTCCGAGCCGGCGCTGACCTTGCCACCGTGCGCCAGGCCTACCCCGGGCTTCGCTCTGCCGCTATCATGATCGTAGGCTACGCCGACATCGACGAAGTGCTCACGGACGTCGACGGAAACACAGGAGCCGATGGCACGGGAGCAGATGACGCGGAGGCGTATTCCCTGTCGGGCAGGGCCGGCTCGGCCGCTCCCCATGGAAAGGCCCCAGCCGATTGAAGAAGAAGACCTCAGGATGTCGGGCGTAGCTGTAAATAACTTTAGCTTTTGGCACTTGTGCTTTTGAACAATCTAGATATGTGGAGGCTTCGTCCTCCGCCGATTAATTGATCTATCTGTCTGGGTTTGCCTTCATGCACCCACTATCTTTATGCCTTGATTGACTAGCTTTTCCGGCATTATCTTGCCTTTTTCTTGTACTTTTTGCGAACCTTTACTTGTGTTCTACTTCTGACATGGAAACGACCTGTCCTTCCACCTTGCCTTCCTGACTTCCGCTCGCATAGACGGATCGGGGAAGTTGCACCGCGATCCGACTATGCATGTATGGTTTCTCCCTTGACCTTTTTCTCTATTACTTTTCTTATATTATCTCTCCTTTCCCCTTCTATCTTTCTCTTTCTTTCTTTCCTCTTTCCATCTTTCCTCTTTCTTTCTTTCCATCTTTCCTCTTTCTTTCTTTCCTCTTACCATCTTTCCTCCTTCTGGCTAGATTTGCCTGGCTTGCCCGACTAGCGGTGCTTGGCCGGACACAAGGAAGGCGGTGCCTTTGCATTCCGTTTGGCTTTATCCTTTCTCTCCATCCGGCTAACACACCCTTCAGCCGGACGCAACATGCTTCCAGTGGGGGCATGCCAGTGCACCCACTGGGTGTAGCCCCTGAGATTCGGAGTGGCTACCGCAGATAGGTGCTTCAAATCTTCCTTCTTTGATTTCCGGCTCGGTGTGATTTGTGCAAAAGGAGACATACAAAAACGATTTCTTATCAATACGTTGTCATGTTACATGTTATTTTACTATCCGAACCGAATTTTTCTTTTTCGAAAACTAGCTCGTGCTTGTCTGAACACTTAGTCACTTTCTCGTGCGCAATGTTGTTTACGCTGCACCTTGCCGGACAGCCGGGTTGCAGACTGGAGGCGAAGCCGAAGTGAACTGATAATACATCACGCACGAAACTAGAGGCTTAGTAGCCGAAAAACACCAACTAGGCACATGGTCGGGATGTCCGATCTGTCGCATCTTTCACCGTTTTTCGTGTGGGATGCCCACGGGTTTTTGCTCTTGCTAGACGGACAGACGGGTTGCGGTCTGTAGCTGAGACGAAGAGTGGGCCTATGGCATCGTCGCACACTACTCAGTCGGTTTATAGAATTGGCAGGGCGGGCCAACCGGCGAGCCCCCGCGATTGGGGGTTGACGAAAGCCGGAAAAAATGACTGATTTTAATCGGAAAGCAAATAACAACAGGATGTCTGGCAAGGATCCCCCGAGCATCAGCCGGGGTTCCATATCTTTCATTCATTCAGGGTTCTGGATACATACACTGGTTTTTGCGACTAAGTGTAAAACGTTCGGAGCAGGTCTGCATTCCATGGCCGCTCCGTCTCCTCATCCGACTTGTCCATCTTGTTCTTGCACCGCTGCTGCACGTCGATGAGGTAGTAGGAGTTGTTGTGCGGCGCATTTCTAATGATGAAGGGGCCCTCCCACGGAGGGGACATCTTGTGCATGCCCTTCCTGTCTTGTATCAACTAGAGCACCAGGTCGCCCTCCCAAAATGTCACGGGCCAGATGCGATTGGAGTGATACCGGCGCAGCCCTTGCTGGTAGATAGCCGATCTGGACAAGGCCAGCTCGCGGTCCTCCTCGAGGAGGTCCATGCTATCCTCCATTGCTCCTGGTTCTCCTTCTCCCTGTAAAGGAGCTTGCGGGGTGAGTCGAACTCGATGTCCACCACGAGGACTACCTCAGAGCTATAAGTGAGGAAGAACGGGGTGAAGTCGGTTGATCTGTTCGGGGTTGTGCGAAGACTCCACATCACAACCGGGAGCACCTCGATCCAGCAACCGGGTGATCGCTCTAGTGGCTCGATCAGCCAGGCTTGATTCCGGCTAGCACCAGGCCATTGGCTCTTTCCACCTACCCGTTGGACTGTGGGTGAGCGACGAATGTGAGGTCCAGTCGGATCCCTTTGTTGTGGCAGAACCGGGCGAAGGCCCCCTTGGCGAAGTTCATGCCATTGTCGGTGATGATGATATGGGGGTAGCCAAACCAGATGATGATGTCACGGAAGAAGGTGATGACAGTGGCACCGTACAGCTTCCGGATCGGCTTCGCCTCGATCCACTTGGTGAACTTGTCCACCGCCACCAGCAGGTGGGTCATGCCGGCTCGAGCTCACTTGAAAGGGTCGACCATGTCCAGCCCCCAAACCGCGAAGGACCATGTAATCGGGATGGTCTTGAACGCAGAAGTCAGCATGTGCCTTAGCCGGCCGAACCGCTGGCACCCATTGCACGCGCGAACCAGCTGGTCTGCGTCCTCCGCACAAGTGGGCCAGTAGAATCCGTGGTGCATTGCCTTCAACACCAGGGTGTGAGATGAGGCATGATGACCGCACTCCCCCTGGTGGATTTCCTTTAGTAGCCGGTACCCGGTATCCACGTCGACGCACCACTGGAAGACGCCTGTGACGCTGCACTTTTACAGCTCCTTGTTAATGATGGTGTACGTGTGCGCGCGGAGCCGGATCTGCCTTGCCTCCACCTCGTTGTCCGGGAGCTCGTCGTTGAGGAGGTAGTTCATGAAGGGCTGGGCCTAGAATGGAACTTCCCGGACGGGGAAGACGCTAACTAGCACGATCTGGATCTCATCCGGAGGGCGGCCGGGTGGGATGTCCGAGTCGGTAGCCCCCGGGACTTTCGCCTTTCTTGATGACGGCTTGCCTGAGGAGGAGGCAGCCCCCTGGTCTTTCGAGCCAAAGGGCACAACAGTGGGCCCCGGCTCTTTCGAGCCTACAGCCCCCGGGTGTGCCACCTAGATGATGGACTCGAATTCTGGAGAGGGGTGATGCTGGGCTTGCGAAGATGCTCCAAGGACACTCCGGGCGGGATGGCTGCTCCGGTGGATCCGACTCGCACGAGCGCGTCGACCGCCTCGTTGTTGGCACGGGGAACGTGATGGAATTCGCATCCCTCGAAACCAGCACTGAGTAGCTACACGTGGAACCGGTACAAGGCCATGTTGGCATCCCGAGCGTCCCACTCGCAGGATACTTGCTGCACCACCAGATCTGAATCGCCGAAGCAAAGGATCCGATAGATGCCGATATCTTTCGCGAGACGGACCCCGTGCACGAGAGCTTCGTACTCGGCGATGTTGTACGACGCAGTGAAGTGGATCTGTAGCACGTACTCCAGTCGGTCTCCCTTGGGCGAGGTGAGCATGATGCCAGCTCCCAAGCCCCCGCGCATCTTCGATCCGTCGAAGTGCAGTCTCCAGTAGTCGGAATCTGGAACCGGCGGCAGGTACTGGCTCTCCGCCCAGTCGACGAAGAAGTTTGCCACCGCCTGGGACTTGATGGTGATCTCTGGCTCGTACCGGATGCAGTAGGCGGCCAGCTCAATGGCCCACTTGGCTACCTGGCCTGTGGCATCCTTGTTGCCAAAGATTTTGCCCAACGGCACAGTGGACACCACGGTGAGCGGGTGCTCTTGGAAGTAGTTCTTGAGCTTCTTGCAAGCTAGGTACACGACGTAGCACATATTCTGGTAGTGGGGGTAGTTCTGCTTGGAGAGGGAGAGCACCTTGCCGAGGTAGTAGATGGGTCGCTGAACCGGCTGGGCCTTGCCTTCCTCGTGGCGCTCCACTGATAGGACGACGCTGATGACCCGGTTAGTGGCGGCTGTGTAGAGCAGCATTGGCTCCTTCTCAGCCGGCAGAGCGAGAACCGGTGCCATGGACAGCATGCGCTTGAGGTCGTGAAACGCAATATCTGCCTGCGCAGTCCAGGTGAACTTGTCCGTCTTCTTCATCAGATGGTACAGTGGCAGGGCCTTCTCCCCAAGCAGGCTGACGAATCGACTGAGGGAAGCCAAGCAGCCGATGAACTTCTGGATACCGAGCAAGCTCTTGGGCGGCTGCATCCTCTCGATGGCCGCGATCTTCTCCGGATTGGCCTCGATTCCCCGGCTCGACACGAGGAAGCCGAGGAGCTGTTTGGCTGGCACGCCGAACACGCACTTCTTCGGGTTCAGCTTCATCTGGTACCGGCGGAGGTTGGCGAACGTCTCGCCGAGATCTTCCAGCAGGGTCTGCTTTTCCTTCGTCTTGATGACGACGTTGTCCATGTACACGTGCACATTTTGGTCGATATGCGAGTGTAAGCATTTCTGCATGCAACACTAATAGGTAGCACCTGCATTCTTCAGGCCGAATGGCATGGTTACATAGCAGTAAGCCCCATACGGGGTGATGAACAATGTTTTTAATTGAATAGACGGATTCAGCCGGGTCTTATTATATTCGGAATAACAATCAAGGAAGGAAAGCAAATCGCAGCCAGCCGTAGAGTCAATCACTTGATCAATACGGGGCAGGGCAAAGGGGTCTTTCTGGCAGGCCTTGTTCAAACTCGTGTAGTCGATACACATATTCCAGGTCTTTTTCTTCTTCAGCACCAGGACTAGGTTAGCCAGCCAGTCCGGGTGGTACACTTCCATGATGAAGCCGGCAACAATTAGCCGGGCGATCTCGTCGCCGATGACCTTCCTCTTGTCCTCCGTGAAGCGGCAGAGGGGCTGCTGGACTAGCTTGGCATCAGGACGCACATGAAGAGAGTGCTCGGCGAACTCCCTCGGAACACCCGGCATGTCATTAGGAGACCATGCGAAGATGTCCCGATTCTCACGGAGGATGTCGACGAGCATGCTTTCCTATTTGTTGTCCAAGCCGGCACCGATGGTGATGCACTTGGAGGGGTCAGCCGGGTCGAGCGGGATCTTCCTGGTCTCCTTGGACGGTTGGAACGCCATGTCCCCAGCCGGCTTCATGCCAGCCGGCACCTCCTGCTGCAGCATGGCCACATTGCGCATCATCTCGCGCTTTTCCTCGGCGATGAGCAGGGCCTCATCTATCTTGGAGCCTTCCTTCGCGCAGGCCATGGATCGTCTATAGCAGCCGGCCACAATGATCACACCATTCAGCCCCGGCAACTTCATTTTGAGGTATGCATAGTGGGGGCCGCCATGAACTTTGCGAGGGCAGGGCGCCCAAGAAGGACATGGTAGGTGCTGGCGAGGTTGACCACCTGGAACCAGATTGGCTCGCGCCAAAAGTTGTCCTCTAAACCAAATATGACATCTAGTCGGATCTTGCCTAGCGGTACGCATGGTGGCCTAGGTGCGATGTCGTGGAACACAGTGGTCGAGGGATGCAGGTCACATTCCTGGATGCCCAGCTTCTCCATGGAGGACCGGTACAGCAGGTTGAGGCTGCTCCCACCGTCCACCAGCACACGCAAGAACCGGCAGGTGCGCACGTTAGAGATGACGAGGGGGTCCAGCACCATCATGTATCCCCCAGGATTCGGGAGAAGATCCAGCTGGTCCGCCTGGCTCCAAGTGATGGAAGTCTCTAACCAGTTGAGGCATAGGGGAACCGGGGGAACGACAGCGTTCACCTCCGCGATGTGCTGCTTACGGCCGTGATTGTCAATCGGCTCGGCCTCGAAGATGTGGTAGTTCTCGTGTTGCTAGGGGTACACTCCGTTGCCACGGTTGTTGCCGGCTGCCCTAGCTGGTGGTGGGGGACCACCGGGAGGGGGTGGGGGAGGGGAGGTAGGCCAGCCTGCTCCTTGATCTGCAGAGTCCAGCTGCACTGTCGAGTGGTGTGCGTAGCCAGCTTGGCAACGCTATGGTATTTGCAGGGCCCGTCGAACATCTACTCGAAGGTGAAGGCATTCCTCTGCCTCTTGTTGTTGTGAGTCGGCGCGCCCTGCACTGCATTGACTTGTCGCTGGTGGTAGCGCGGGCTCTGGTGGAAGCGGTTGTCGCTGTCGTGCCGTCTAGACGAGCCAGCATCGCCGCTTTGGCCGGCATGCTTCTCGAGTCGGCTCAGTGGGAACCGGCCGTCCCTCCGCGTTCACTCAGAGGGGCTTCTTCATCGCCGCATCCGTGGTGGCATACTAGTCGGCGACAATCATCAGTTCCGCCATGGTCTTGGGCTCGTCGAATAGCAGCCGGTGGCGCAGCATCGTGCCCTCACGGGACCCTTCAATGAAGAGACCAATTGCTTGGTTCTCCACCACCCCTTCGCAGGAGTTGTGCATCTCGGACCAAAGGGCGAGGTATGCACGATCCGACTTGCGGTCTCCATGGACAGACAGAGAAAGATCGCGGGTCCGGCCTAGGCGCTTGTACGTGCCGTTGAAGTTCCGGATGAAGACTTTCTCGAAGTCTGGCCAAGCGTTGATGTTGTTGGGCGCGAGGCTGTTAAGCCAAGTCCTAGCCGAGCCGGTCAGCATGAGGGGGATGTAGAGAACCGCCACGCTCTTGTTGCCGTGGGCGATTCCGACTGCGGTGACGTAGTCGGTCAACTAGTCCTCCGGCTTCATGCTGCTGTCATACTTGGGGGTGTCTCGTGGCAGGGAGAACTTGTCAGGGAAGGGCTCCTTCCGGATGCGCGGCCCAAAGCACACAGGACCGGTTGCATCCTCCTCAGTAAGGCGAGCTTCCATCAGGAGGTCGATACGGTTGCCCGCGTCCGGCTCAACCGGATTGGGCGCTCCCACCCGGCTAGCGAGGCAGGATGGTGGAGGGTGGTTCTGGCCAGCCGGCGACAGGTGGCTTGTGGCGCCTTGCTCGCCGTGAGGTTGGCTGCTGCTGGACTGGCGACGCTTGGAGCGCGGGGGTTCCTGACCCGGAGACGCGGAGCACTCGGTCTGGCGAGGTCCTCCCCGGATGTTCCCAGTCGGGCGGTTCCCACGGGAACTAGCTCCTGCCTTGGCCGCGATCCGAGCGGCCTCGGCTGGCTTGTCGGCCACGCGCAGCAGGTGCTGCACTAGCTGGAATTGGCGCAACATTTCCTCCCCCTCCAGGTGAGGTAAGTCATCCGCGACGGCTCGCGCCGCCCGAACATTCTTAACTGCGATGTCATAAACGGGCGGTGGGAAGTACCGGCGGGAAGCCGGCTCGACATATTCCTCGAAACAGGCGCCCAGTTCACCCCCACGGCGCTACACGGAGCCCAGCCGGCTAGGATCTTCGTTATCCGGGATGAGGCCATGGGCGCGGTGATACTCGCGGATGTTGCTCTCCATCCGGTACTTGGTGGAGGTCAGGCCCTGTGCCTGCTAAAGCAGACGCTCACGCGTCGCCCCGATCTTAGCCATGGCTTCTTCCGGGTTCTCCCCGGGGTGCACCGGCTCGAGGATCTCCTCGGTGACCTTGTCCACCACGCCTTTCTCGCGCAGCAGAGTGGACGGGCCTCCTAGGTCGCTGTCGCGCTCGAGAGGAGGACGGTGGCCGTGACTAGAGCCGGCCATCATCACCTCCATGGTGCGGGGCGTGACGAGCGCGCTGCCGGCTGAGGGCAATGGCTCGGCGAAGGAGACAATCTCCCGAGGGAAAATCTCCAGCACGATGGCGACGTAGACGGGTAGCTCGCCGAACAGCAGGACGGAGCTGCCAGCCGGAAACTAGCACCGACGAAGCAGCGCGCGTTGTCAATAACACGGTCGAACTTGCCCAGCGTGAGCACGAGGCCGGAAGCCACGCGCTCGCCTGATGAAGTGTGGGGTCCCGTGCGGAACGTCACTCCGGTCGCCGCCATCTCTGCCCCACGATGGGCGCCAACTGTCGTCGTTATGGAAGCGGCAGAGCCTAAGAAGGCTAGATATAGGTGTGGGAGCGAGTAGGGAAGCGAGCGACGGAGTCCACATGCGGGATTGGGCACAAGCAAGCGTCGGGGACACAAGAAGTACCCAGGTTCAGAGCCCTCGGGGTGAGGTAAAGCTCCTACTCCTGCCGATCTGACTATGAGGATGAACACAAAGGGCTACAAGGATCCTCGAGCTGTATCTGGGCTAGCTAGCAATAAATGAGAGTCCAACCCTTGTTATGTTGCCCCTGCCGCCCCTTATATATTCCGAGGTGGCATGGGAAACGACCTGGCCGACTGGCAGGTCCCACAGGCGGGCCCTAGCCGACTAGGTCATCTATAGTGGCCGACATGGAGGGCGCGTACCCACAGTCAAGCCCATACCGCCACGCCATCTACAGTGGCCGCCGTGCGGGTAGTTATGCACAGTGCCACCTACTGTCCATTGTTACAACCATCATCGGTAAAGTCGTCGGTATGGGCCAAGTGTCTGAGTCTCCTTTCTATCTTGTCCATCGTCCTGCGCGTACTGCGCACTGTGCTCTGTGTCATCTTGTACCTTGCCTGTCTTGCGTGACCGGCTAGGATATCCTAGCTGGCTGATCCTTATGGACTGGCTAGGTGACCCCATCCGGCAAAGCTTCTATCTTGGTTCTTCTTATCCGGCTGAAGGTTCTGCCGGTTCGCTCTTGGTCTGTCTTGCTCTATAGGGCTAGCATGGCCCAGCCGAGTAGCGGCCTTTGGTGATGATTTCTATCCGACTGACTGGTTCGCCAGCTTGGTCTTTGGCTGGCCTTCGTTTTGGTCTGGCTTTGAGTTTCTTGCGTTCGGTTGCCCAGCCGGCTGGCAGGTTGTGCCGCTTTGTATCTTGCCCGGTTAGCCTACCGGGGGTGATTCCCCGACACAAACAAAGCCTCATAGTACTTCTTTGTGTTTATCTCTGGCTCCTCACTTGTATCTGCATCCTAAGGGGTCTCTGCCTCTACATTTGGGAAATTAGGCACATTACCATTAGCCAAGTTTTCTAAGCACTTATCAAACCCAGTATCATATTGTCCCCTAGACTGAATCTTTCGCACCTCCATCCTAGCACGTTTGGATAACTTTTCTACATGGAAATTCCAAGTCTATTAGGACGGTGTGAACTCGAACTTGAGTAGGTGAGTACTCATAGTTTCCTTGTCCTATGGTTTTTTGTTAGTGCACTTTATACTGAGGGCAAAAAACGATTCTATGTCTGCTAGGGACATCAAACGCCTTGTTCACGAACTGCTTCTTTTCTCCCTATTCCTAAGTATAGTTCCACTAACTGATTCTTCCATGTACATCCACTCATGATTATCCATTCTATAATCAACACCAAAAGAGATGAACATAATTCTCTCAATTTAACATGGCATCAAATATATCCGGTATTAGTTCGATTGATTTTAACAAAAACAGATTTTACGGCATACACACTTATCTCTCTAATAGGTAAAGAGGGTCATAGAAACCGCCAGATCCATAGATTGAGTATGTTTTTCCTGCTCTACTCCAATCCAAGACAGAATTTCGACAGCACTTCCCCGCAACTCTCTCGATACACGCCTTGACAAAAAGTCGAGAGGGATGTTCATCCGGAGAACAACGGGGAGGCGTTGCCGAAATCCTGACTCGGACATGAGTAGAACAAGGAAAACATACTCAACTACGCATCCGCTGGCTATTCCAATAAATGTCGTAAGAGTTATGGTTCAAAATATGCGAAACCACTAATGCATATTTATCCGCATAACCCTTATGGCCAGGAAGAGACGCCTAGGTAACGCGACAAAACTTGGTGATCTAGACACGGAAAAAAACTAGATACAAGAGAGGCGAACAGATTCTCACCCTCGAAGCGTGATCGACACCGGCAAAGAAGACCAAGGACCATCCGGCAAAATCCCCTCCGACCGATGATTCCCCCTCTCAAACTCAACCCATATCCTGCACGAAGGAGAAAATATTTATTTGAGAACTTTAAGTATATATAACTACCACTAAATCCAACATTTGAACAATTTATTTGGCCAATCTTACTTACTATTTCCTTGCAGCACATTATTATATAGTAATGATGTCTAGCTCTAAAATCCCTAAACTATTTCTATTTTATTTACTACACTAAATCCTATTTACTACACTAAATCCTATTTTTCAAAATCATCCCTAAATCCTACTTCTAAAAGCCCTAAACTAAATTTGTAAAACAAAATCCTACTTCTAAAAATCCCTAAACTAAATTTATTAAACTAAATCCACTAATTAACATGCAAATTGACATATAAATTGTAAAAAAAGAAAACCTGTGGCCAAGTAGAGGGAGGCGGTGAGGTGGGGGAGCTCGAGCAGCAGGGGGGTGAGGGCGGAGAGTCGGGGGAGCTCGAGAAGCATGGGTGAGGCGGGGCAAGCAGAGGGAGGTGGGGAGGCGGGGGAGTTCGAGCAGCAGGGGTGAGTGCGGCATGTCAGGGGAGCTCGAGCAGCCGGTAAGGGCAGCGTGTTGGGAGAGCTCGATCAGAGGAAGGCAGGGAGGCGGGGGTGAGGCGGGCCTGCAGAGGGGAAGCAAAGGGAGGCGGGGCTGCGGCCGAGGATGGGGGCAAGGCGGGGAGGCGGGGCGAGGTAGGCCTGCAGAGGAAGAAGAGGGATGCGGGGCTGCGGCCGGGGATGGGGGCGAGGCGGTCCTGTAGAGGGGAAGCAGAGGAAGGCGAGGCGGCGACCGGGGATGGGTGCGAGGCGGGCCTACGGCCGGGGATGGCGACAACAGTTGTTGGTGCGGGGGTGAGGGTTGCTGCTGGGTCCACATGCCATCTTCTCACGCGCGTGGCTCCTGCTGGTGAAGACGCGGGACACATGTAGTTTTTTTATTTTCATGCGCGTGGCTGGGCCGGTGCTAGTTACATACCTAGGGTTTGGGCCACCACTACAAGAAATGTTTTCTTCCGCAATGACTGGACTTGTTGGTCGTCGTAGAAAGCGCCTCTTCTGCGACGAAAATCTCGGCTCAACCGTGACCGATGCAAAACTTATTTTTTCCGGTTTTGCGCCCCTCTACTACGACGAAACCGCTAAAAACATGGAGGAAGCTCGTCGGGCGCGTGGCAGAAGTAAGATTTCCGCTTCCTCGCGAGATGTTGACTCGCAGAAGTATTTTTTTTGCCTGTGGGTCCCGGACGTCAGTGACTCTAGCGAACTAAACTTTTCAGTCGCGCCTCTCTGATTTGAACTCGATAACGTTGCTCGATGCCTCTTCCGTTTAGTCAGACTATTGGGTCCCGCATGTCTGCCTCACATTAGAGGAATCGTGTGTATGATTAAAATTTTCCTTCCCTGTTCCGAACTTGATAGCGTCGCTCGATGCATCTGCCGTTTAATCAGGCTGCTGGGTCCCACGTATCATCCTCACACTAAAAGAAACGTGTGCAGGATGGATTTTTCCTCTTGGCTCGTGCCTCTCCGATATGAACTCGATAACGTTGCTCAATCTATCTGATGTTAATCATGATGCTGGGTCCCACATGCCAGCCTCTCATTACAAGAATCGTGTGTATGATGGAATTTTTTCCTTCGCTCCCGCTACGATGTTCCGAACTTGATTGTGCTGCTAGATGCATCTACAGTTTAATCACGCAGCTGAGCCCCATATGTCATCCTCTTATTAGAAGAAATGTGTGTATGATGGAGTTTTTTGCTCTCGGTCGCGCTACCCTGTTCTTAACTTAATAACGCTGCCAGATGCATAATCACGCAGCTGGGCCCCACGTATCATACTCTTATTAGAAGAAACGTGTGTATGATGGAATTTTTTTCTCTTGGTCGCGTCTCCGTGTTAACTTGATACCGTTGCTCGCTGCATCAGCCGTTTATTCAGGTTGGTGGGTCCCATATGGCAGCCTCACATTAGAAGAAACATGTGTATATGATTTAATTGTTTCTTC
Source organism: Avena sativa (assembly GCA_916181665.1). Classification (NCBI taxonomy): domain Eukaryota; kingdom Viridiplantae; phylum Streptophyta; class Magnoliopsida; order Poales; family Poaceae; genus Avena; species Avena sativa. The sequence goes on from OV702297.1 coordinate 131,137,965, forward strand.
TCTGGCGCTACCTTGTTTCTAGCTCGATGAATCTGCCATTTGGTCACGCACCTAGGTCCCATATGTTAGCATTTCATTAGAAGAATGTGTGGAACTTTTTTTCTCGCTCGCAACTCCGTGTTTCGAACTTCGCAACATTGCTTGATGCATGACCAGACGTTTATATAGGCTTCTAGGTCCCACATGTCAGCATCTTATTATAAGTAACGTGCGCATATGTTGGACTTTTTTCTTGCTCGCGCCTCCATGTTTCAAACTTGGCAGCGTTGCTCGATGCATCAGCCGTTTATACAGGCTGCTGGGTCCCACATGTTGGCATCTCATTAGAAGAAACATGTGCATGTTGGACTTTTTTTCTCGCTCGCGCTTCCGTGTTTCGAAATTGGCAATATTGCTCGATGCATCAGTGGTTTATACAGGTTGGTGGGTCCCTGTGTCAACCTCTCATTAGAAGAAACATGTGCATGCTGGACTTTTTCACGCTCTCTCCTCCCTATTTTGAACTTGGCAACATTGCTCGATGCACCAGCCATTTATACATGCTAGTTGGTCCCCCATGTCAGCCTATCATTTGAAGAAACGTGTGCATGCTGGAATTTTTCTCGCTCGCGCCTCCCTGTTTCGAACTTGTCAACGTTACTCGATGCCTCCTCTATATTATGTCTCTCTGGTGGGTGCCACATGTCAACCTCCTCTGTAGAGGACACGCATGTATGTTGGACATTTTTTTCGGACACCTCCCCCGGTTTGATCTTGGTAACGTTGCTGGGTCCCAAATGTTAGTTTTCTCTGTGCAAGAAACGTGTTTATGATAGAACAAATGTACCAGTACGACATATATTATATATATTGATAACCCTAGGTTTTGAATCGAACTCAAGACTTCAACAAATGGCAACTGCGTGTGCTTCCACTATGCTAGAACCAACTATGCTACTACTCAAAAATATTATGATTAGAAATGTTGATATCACTTAAAATGAAAAGGCATCAATGATGATTGCCATTAAAAAATGCTACATGGTCAGCATAAATAAAACTTGTGTAGGCAAAGATTGCACTATACTTAATTAGAATGGCACAAAAAATGCTAAATTAAGAAGATTTTGGGCGATACAAAAAATAATTTGGGTCCAATCTGGTGAACAAATGGGCTTACTATCGTGGGATCCTTAGTGAAACTTCTTCAGTGTGCTTCATGCTTAAAAAAGTAACAATGTGTTGAGGGTTGGCGGCCCACGGCCGACCTGACCCAAGAAGGACAAATTCGCAAGATTTTGGGCTAGAGTTGGGTCGAATGTACTATTTTCTAATGAGCTTCTCATTGAATTTGAAATGTTTTGTGCCGGACTTGGGTCAAATGTCCAATATTTTACCTCCTTAGTGAAAATTCTATGTAGTTAGTAAAATATACTGGGGTTTGGCGGCTCTACTCACCACCAAAGGCTAATTAAAGGGAAATTTTTTGAAACAAGATTATGGGAAGTTTTTTGTCCGAAGTGGGTTTTAAAAATTCATTTCCATAGGCTCAGTAGTAAAAATACATTGTACTGAAGGTCGATGGTCCACCTGACCTGGCTGTACCTACGCTGCATCCAAAAGAATCAAGTTGGAAAGGGAGAAAATTGACCGATATTGTAAGACTTGATATGACCTGGCTAGCAAAGAACTTTTGCAGCGCAGGATTCGAACATGGAAAGTATTAGAGGGAGTTTGACCGATTGACATAAAATCATGTCATATTCATGTCTTACAGCGCAGGATCATCTCAGGAAAGGTCATATTTCGAGATGGTTTGGGTGGCTTTGAATCTGCCCAATTGATTTGATGTACTCAAAGCCATGTAATCATGCCATTTAAAATGTAGGTGATAGAGACACAGTGTCCTTGACTTTCCTAGCTTTAGACAGATCGGGTAAGCACTAGCTTACTAATCACTCGAATTGTATGCTTCAGTACGATCAAATTAATACATACCGCAATTAGCACCAACATGTGGCACTGTCATCATGCAAAAAGGCAAAGAATTCACACATTTAGTTCATAGTTTTGAACACAATAAATACAACCAATTTGTACACTAGCACATCACATTACAATATCAGCACATTAGATGACTTGCTCATTTCACATACACTAGCAGAGTTTTCATAACTAATTTTTTTAGAAGATTGCATAAACATTTTATTTGCTTTCTTTGGCGTACCGAGGCTACATCAATTACGGCCCAGTTAAAGCCTGTTTCCTGGCCATAGTGACCTACTTTTTCTATCTAGAAGGAATATTCCTCTAAAAACACAAAGCTGCATAGTAAGAGTATTGATAAATATAATATAGAAATGACGCTGCGAGATAAGCACCGCTACATGGATTATAATGTAGAAGGCAATACTAATTACAAAAGCATGTCATGGATCATATAAACCGATTCGAACTAGCCAATAAAACCAGTGTACTAACAGTCAAATGTTTAACCATGAAGAAAAAAATATGACACAACGATACACGAGAAAGATGCACAACTTAGTCTAGAAACGGAACAACGAGCCTACCACACCTAAACTAGGCCTAAACCAAATTTACGCATGTCACACACTGTTCCAACCATCTTTGGGAAGGCTGATAACTGCCATAGTCTCACCTTCAGTTGGCTGCAGGTTGTAGTGTTTAATCTAAGAGAATTGAATTCCACGAAACCTCATATATGTTGTGTAGACACAGTTTTTCCTCATGAAATGGAACAATGTGCCATCAGGATCCTGGCATCCGTGTTTCTTCATCATCTTCTCAATTATTGGATAATTGAGACCGAGAAACAGAGAGTTGTCGTCCAGACTGTTAACCGGCCTCCAAACGATGACCCATGCAGGCCCAGTATAGCTAGGATTATGTTTAAAAATGTAGACATGAGCGGATGGATATAGGCGTAAGTTAGTCCCATTTTGAGCATGGGGAATGACTTCAGCCTCTTCGCCATGGGCAAACCCCATGCCATATGTCGTAATTATGATCATCAAGCGTTCGCCGTCAGCCGATCGGGCGAGGAACCACATGCCTAGCCGATAATTCAGAATAGGTGCTGGGATTACAAATGGAAGCTCCTTGTTTCCTACAACATCCGAATTGGAGACAATAACTATGTTACTGGCATACATATTATAACACGAGCATTCTTCAATGTTCATGCTAACAGTGTGAATAGGAAAATCCTGATTAGTAATTGATTTTTCCTACTCTGCTTCTTCCATATCTTACTTTTCTAGTTGTTGTATGTTTTAAAAGAGGGACCGATCATCCAGTTATATAAAAAGGAAGGGACTCTTTGGATCACATGAACACATGAATGAGAAAAAATGCTGGCAACACCACTAATTATTGATATAGAGGCATGTCCACTTGAATCCTATATGATTAGATACCTACAGGGTTTTGTATCAAGTGTAGTGTTTGATTGCATAGGAAATCTGAAGAAATTGTACAAAGAGGTTCGAGTGGATGGAAATTTTTCTCTAAAATAGAGTGCAAATCCTTTGAAGGAATTCATAAGGATTATACTCTTTTGAATCAAACAACTTTTATAGAATAAAATCTAAGGATCCAAATCCTACAAAAATCCTACGCTGATCCAAAGGAATAGATTGGTGTCCTACAAAAATCCTATGTGATTCCTACAATCTGAGGAGGGCCTGAAAGTACAAACAAATTAAGAAACCCAACATCTGTGTGTTGCCCTCACATTTGAGATGCTGGTTAATACTTTTCATATTCTGACAATGAACGAACTTAATAAGTGCAGGGACGCCGTCATACACTATATTTTTGAAAGACTTATTACTAGTACTAATTCATTAGTAGCAATTGTCCATCCATATTTTTTAGGACATAAAGGGTGTGCTCATTCAGTCATATGAAAGGTAAAACATAAGCAAGGTAGTTAAGGAATAACTTTAGTAAATCACTCACAATGTATCATGGAACTAGAATTACCTTCCAATGTGTGATCCTAGCAGTAGGTGCAGCCTTCACCTGCAACCGCAAAAATGAGGCCACCATGTTCAATGGCATCATGGATTGTTTCCTTCTATGACCTGAATGGTCCAGACATCTCCAAACTTCGCTACCGCCTTCTAGGTAGGCGATTTCACTGTCGAACAACGCAAGGATCTTGTAGTCTGTGTAACCTCCAGCTTTTGTGGGCACTCTGCAAATTACAATCTTCAGCAGGTCAAGACATCCATCCCATGACTTTTCGTACTTTTCTCCATAGTTGTGGATTCGGCAAAAAAACAAAATATTGAAATATGCATGAGTATAGAAAAGAGTACAGGTAACTGTGGGAATCCTGGCTGGCTAGTAGCACTACCTGTTATATATTGGTAATGACTTGCACTCAATGCCACAAGTATCCATCGATGGAAGGTTGATTACTCAATAGGTGTAGATGTTTTCTAGGCACCAGACCCCGCTCGGGTCCACTGCGGCGAGCCAGTCGCCGTTCATGCCCACCTAGAATTTTTCATGCATGAAGCGAAGGATGGCGGTGCGCCGAGGATGGTCGAGGGGCACCACGTCATACACCATGTCGTGCCGACGATTTACCATCATCTCGTCATAGTGCTCGTCGAACCAATGAGAAGGCTAAGGCATTAGCAGGAAGGGTTCATTCTAATGGTGCAAAGTCCATTTTGTACCTTCGTTGTTGCCGATACGATCGTACAACATCTTGCAGCATGCGGCTAGCCTAACGGTGCTGGAAATGTCCAGACACTGAATGATGAGATCGACAACGTCTACGCTGAGTTGATCCCACTTGCATCGCCTGCTGAGCTTCAAATCGGCCATCACGGCCAGATATATTTAGGCGGATGCAAGTGCGATTGAGGTTTTCTGGAGGAGGGGGCGTTAATGGATGAAACGGGTGAGAAGAGAGAGCATGGGGGGATCATGGGCGGAGTGGGGACTGGGTACTAGGGAAGAAGATGAAGAGGCAAAGAAAAAAACGAGAGGAGTGAGATTTTACTTGCTTGGTGTGTCAACAGCAGCATCGAGGACGTCACCGCCGCCTAGAATTTACTGTATGTTAGACTAGCACACCACGGAGCTACTCCTACGTATCAGAGGTGCAGTATTGTTGGGAATATGCCCTAGAGGCAATCATGTATGATGATATTTTCCATTGTATTCATAAAGATATAAAGTTGTCCTTGTATAAACATCTGATGTGTATCATTGAATATGTGATTCGGTTGTGGAACTATGCATTCATGTTGTTCGTACTAAATGTCCTTGGTCATTGAGGTTGTGCTGGACACACAACTTAGACCAATGTGAAAGTTGGCTTGATGACTCGGTTCCACTTGTCATGGGCATGGAGATACTATTCCAACTTACACAGATTCGGCTAAAGAGTTTAGCGAGTCGGATTGACACATATTGAGGTACAACGAACAAGTTGTCATTGGTATATCTCAATCAATGTAATCCTTAGACCTGAGGTTGTTGCATAGTCCGAGTTGAGGATCACCGACTTAGGTTCTGTCAAATGCTGATCTGTAACTGGGCAGTCATAAAGGCAGAGTTCGGGTCAACTGAGAATCAAGCTGCGTGATGTGAATAACCAAGATGGGATTTTTCCCCTCCACTCTGAGAGATATTCTCTGGGCCCTCTCGGATGATATGATTCGGAAAGCATGGCCATGCATGACTCGGTTAAGTGTTATCCGAGGCGATCGACTAAGAGTTAGTCGGGTGAATCACTTATCTCGGATCGAGAAGAGAGTCGGACTATTTAAGGGATGAAAATTATTCGCCTATAGTCTGAAAAGGTATATCGTGAGGCAAAAGGGACTCGGACTTAGGTCGCATTGGAAAGGCAAGTCGTCATGACTCTTTGGTACTTAGGAGTCAGCACGTTCTGCTAGGAGCCGCTGCCGACTGATCGATTGTGAGTCGGACTCCAATCATGTCCGAGTAACCAAGAGCCTGGCGGGTCACACACTTAAGAGAGGGAGCAAGTTTTGATTGGATATGAACTGGAAATCTGGCCGGGTTGGACCCGAGCCGGATTAGGACTGAGTCAGCGAGTCGGACTCACGGTGACTAGCGTTATATGGACTTTAGTGAATGGGCCACGAGAGTGGATCCCACGTTCACTCCCTATATATAGTGGAGCACCGTAACCCAGAAAGGTTAATCGTTGTTCGGTTAGGTCATTCATGTGTTGGAAACCCTAGCTCCACAATAGTCCTACCGTCGTATCGAACCTATCAGTTCACCGCCGATGCTCGTCCTTGTACATGTGGATACCAGCAGAGGTATTGTACGATCAGCATCAGGACGATCGGATCACAAAGGACTACACTGCATCAACTGACGCGCTTCATCAGTAATCCACAACTGCGCGTCTAGTGGTAAACCTCGTGGCCTTCTACCTCAGCTAGATCTTGGGATCACCATGTTAGAGGAAAAAGTTTTGTTTTTATCTCTGCGTGGCCCAACAGTGGTATCAGAGCGATAGTTTATGGTTTTAGGCTCAAGATCTCGCATATGTGATATGTTGTAGGCTATAGATGAGATCTATATGCTGTTTTGGTGGTCGATCTATGAGATAGATCAGTTTTGTACGGGGTTGATTGGATCAACTATACTCGGGAAATGGTAGATTTGATTTCCGTGATCATACTACTGAGGTCGTGGAACGACATACCCCTATCGGTCGGCTTCTTCCATCGGGGTAAACTGTGACACGTAAATCCAGAGGTGGTGATCGAAGATCAAAAAAAAAGTTTGATCAAATCGGAACAATGGTCAGAATCCATGTCCGGATCATAGATGAGATCTATGTTTTCGGAAAAAATCATCGGGTGCTGCCCCTTCGATCCCTGCCCGCTATCCGGCTAGCGGGACCACCGGCTTCGCCTTGTTGTAGCACCTTAGATATTGTTGCGAATTTCACAGCGCCGGTAGATATTGTATCTATGCATAACTTGATTTTGCAGGAAGTTGTGAATGGTATGGTTCATGTGCATGTGATGTATGTGTGTAATCCATACGTGATCTGTGAATCACGGTTTTGTTAGTCGGCTGGAGCCTAGGTGCTGTCATATTATTGTATAACGACCTGCGTGTCGGATTCTCCTTGTAATTTACTTTACTAAGCTAGTGTAGCTGTTTGGAGAACCCGGATGGCATGCAAGGCAATGTACATGTCGGCGACATGGAGTAAGACGACAAGTGGCAAGAGTTGGCACTAGTCGGATTACAGGATTTGTGGAGATGGAGATCGCCATGAAGAGAGCCATACCATTTCACATTATAATTGCTTTATTTTGTGTTATTTTTATGTCTCTGTTTTACTTCTATTAGATAGTCGGTAAATTTAATCCCTCAAAGAAGGTCTAGTCGGTTTTCCCGCCAGTGTTTGCACCATCACAAGTCAGACATTTTGGTAGTGGGCTCATAAAATTGAGGTGCTGTCAATTCTTTCCGACTAGGTGGGTTGAGTTAGACTCTTACTATGGAAACACTCGGTAAGCTAGACGGGTCTATCATGATGGTTGTGGGGCTCGGGGAAAAGTCGGACGGGAGCCGGGGCATGTGATGCCACCCGTCCAACAGGAGTCGTATGAGATACGATTGACAAGGGGTTGTCTACCTGGATCACTTGGCGGCTAGCGGTGATGCTAAAGCTCACTAGACGACTTGCTTATTTAGGATCCTGAATCACTAAGTAACCATTGCAGGGGTGTTGGTTCTAGTGGGAGCATAAAATATTAAAGTATTTAATATGCTTGCTCTTTTATGAATACATGTCTTAAGTGTTTTGCATATTTTCTGTTGTAGATCATGGCACCAAGTAGCAGTCACTCTTAGATATCCGGTTTTGCATTGAGAACTATCCTTGAGAAAGATAAACTGAACGACACTAATTTTACCAACTGGTATCGAAATCTGAGAATTATTCTCAAAGAAGAAAAGAAGGACCATGTCCTAGACAACCCACTTCTAGATGAGCCGAATGAGAATGCGACTGTCGCTGCCACCAATGCCTACCGTCGGGCTAAGGATGAGTCCACGGATATTAGTTGTCTTATGCTTGCTCACATGGAACCGGACTTGCAAAAGCAGTTCGAGAATGTTGAGGCCTACGATATGATCGAAAGCCTCAAAAGTATATTCCAGGCTCAGGCGAAGACAGAGAGGTATCAAGTCTCTTAGTCTTTGCTGAGTTGCAAGCTTAAGGATGGTGATCCACTGAGTCCGCATGTGATCAAAATGGTTGGTTACGTGCAGTCTCTAGAGAGGCTTCGCTACCCCATAAGCGAAGAGTTTGCTACGAATATAATTCCGAACTCTCTTCCTAGTGCATATGGGAAGTTAATTTCGAACTACCACATGCATGGTATGGATAAGAAGCTCACTGAATTGCATGGGATGCTCAAGCAGGCAGAGGCGGATCTCAAGAAGGGCGCCAGTCAAGTGTTGATGGTGCAGAATAAGGCTAAGTTCAAGAAGAGTTCTTGGACTAAGAAGAAGGCTAAGTCAGGAGGAAAGCAGGCTCAGGACCCGGTCCCAAGCACTTCCTCAGGGACTAAGCCATCTCCTTCAGCCGGATCCACTTGCTTCTACTGCAAGGAGGATGGCCACTGGAAGAGGAACTGCAGCAAATACTTGGCCAACAAAGCCAAGAGTGGAGGTATGACTTCTGACTCAGGTACACTTGTTTGAAATGTTATAGACATATATCTTGTTGATGCACCTAATAGTTCTTGAGTATATGATACCGGGTCAGTTATTCACATCTGCAACTCGTTGCAGGGACTGGTAAGAACTAGGAGCATCGCAATAGGCGAGGTTGATATTCGAGTCCGCAACAAAGCAAGAGTTGCTGTGTTGGAAGTCAGCACGATGCAACTTCATTTACCTTCCGGATTCATTATGGAACTGAATAATTGTTATTATGTTCCAGTGCTCATCGAAACATTATTTCTGCTTCATGTTTGATGAGGCAAGGCTATGAGTCGAATATCAAGAATAATGGTTGTTCTTTGTATTTGAATGATATGTTTCAAGGCTTTGCACCCGTCCAGGATAGGTTATTTATTTTGAATCTTGATGGTGAGTCGGTTTATGACATAAATGTTAAAAGGTTGAAACCAAATGATCTGAATATAACTTACTTTTGGCACTGTCGGCTTGGTCATATAAGTTGGAAACGCATGAAGAAGCTCGATGATGATGGACTCCTAACTTCGTTTGACTTGGAGTCGTTTGAGACATGCGAATCTTGCCTACTCGGCAAAATGACCAAGACACCTTTTTCAAAGAGTTGCAAAAGGGCGTCTGACTTGTTGGGACTAGTACATAGTGATGTATGTGGACCAATGAACACGATAGCCAGGGGTGGTTATGAGTACTTCATTACCTTCAGTGATGATTTGAGTAGGTATGGATATATCTACTTGATGAAACATAATTCGGAAGCCTTTGAAAAGTTCAAAGAATTCCAGAATGAAGCACAGAATCAACTCGGCAAGAAAATAAAGTTTCTTTGGTCGGACCGAGGAGGCGAGTACATGAGCCATGAGTTTGATGACCATCTGAAAAGTTGTGGAATAGTTCCTCAACTTACTCCGCCAGGAACGCCATAAAGGAATGATGTTTCGGAAAGGCGGAATCGGACCTTGTTGGACATGGTACGGTCAATGATGAGTCGGACAGATCTGCCTTTATCATTTTGGGGTTATTTGTCTAGAAACAGCAACGCTCACACTAAACAGGGTACCATCAAAATCGGTAGAGAAGACACCGCATGAGATGTGGACAGGCAAAAAGGCGAGTTTGTCTTTTCTTAAGATTTGGGGTTGTGAAGCATTTGTCAAGCGACTTCAGTCGGACAAGCTTACAACCAAGTCGGATAAGTGTATTTTCGTGGGGTATCCAAGGGAAACCTTGGGTTACTACTTCTACAACCGAGAAGAGGGCAAAGTGTTTGTCACTCGGAACAGTTTCTTCCTTGAGAAAGAGTTTCTCAGTCGGGGAGTAAGTGAGAGCATGGTGCAGCTCAAAGAAATTCGAGAGGAACCGGCTAGTAGCGAGTCGGCAAAAACCTTGGAGGTTGAGCCGGTCGTGGTAGCTAAGCCGGCAGAAGCACCTGTACTACGAAGATCGGCGAGATTACGAAGTGTTCGTGATGTATTACTGTTAGATAGTGATGAGCCGACAAATTATTCGGAAGCGATGGTAGGATCTGATTCCGAGTCATGGCTTGGAGCCATGAGATCCGAGTTAAAGTCCATGGATGAAAATCAAGTTTTGAACTTGGTTGATCTGCCAGACGGTGCAAGACCCGTCGAGTGCAAATGGGTCTTTAAGAAGAAAAATGATATGGATGGAGATGTTTCCGTCTATAAAGCACGTCTTGTCGCGAAGGGGTTCCGACAAGTTCAAGGAGTTGATTACGACGAGACTTTATCGCCCGTAGCGACGCTTAAATCAGTTCGGATCATGTTAGCTATAGAAGCCTATTTCGACTATGAGATATGGCAGATGGATGTCAAAACGGCTTTCCTTAACGGAAATTTAATCGAGGACGTGTATATGATACAGCCTGAGGGTTTGTCGATCCGGATAATGCTGACAAGGTGTGCAAACTTCAGAAATCCATTTATGGTTTGAAGCAAGCATCTCGGAGTTGGAATATTCGCTTTGATGAGGTAGTCAAATCGTTTGGCTTCATCAAGAGTGATCATGATTCTTGTTTATACAACAATTTTAGTGGGAGAAAAGTAAACTTTCTAATCTTATATGTGGATGACATATTACTGATTGGAAATGATGTCCAGATGTTGCAAGAAACCAAGGAATCATTGGAAAGGAGTTTCTCAATGAAAGACTTGGGTGAGGCAACATACATCCTCGGAATCCGGATCTATAGAGATAGATCAAGGAGGCTCATTGGATTGAGTCAGAGTACTTATTTGGACAAAGTGTTGAAGAAGTTCAACATGGAATCAACTAAGAAGGGGTTCTTACCGATGTCCCATGGTGTAAAACTTAGCAAGACTCAGTGTCCTTTGACAACTGATGAGCGAAGTCGGATGAGTGCGATCATGTATGCTTCTCCAGTCGGATCCATCATGTATGCCATGATTTGTACTAGGCCGGATGTTTCATATGCTCTAAGTGTTGTGAGCAGATACCAGGCTGATCCTGGAGAAATCCACTGGACAACGGCTAAAAATGTCCTAAAGTACTTGAGAAGGACTAAGGATATGTTTTTGGTTTATGATGGTGAAGATGAACTCAATGTAAAGGGTTACACGGATGCGAGTTATCTTACCGACTCTGATGATTCTCGTTCACAATCCGGATACGTGTTTATTATAAACGGAGGTGCTGTGAGCTGGAAGAGTTCCGAGCAAGAGACTGTGTCTGCATCTACAACAGAGGCTGAGTATATTGCCACCTCAGAGGCAGCAAAGGAAGCTGTTTGGATGAGGAATTTCCTCAGGGATCTTGGTGTGGTTTAGGGCTCGTCCAATCCGTTAGACGTGTATTGTGACAACAATGGTGCCATTGCTCAAGCCAAGGAACCTAGACAACACCAGAAGAACAAGCACATACTCATGCGGTACCACCTGATTCGCCAGTTCGTGGATCAGGGTGATATCAAGTTATGCAAGGTACACACGGATGCAAATATTGCGGATCCGCTGACAAAGCCGTTACCACAGCCAAAGCATGCGGCGCACCTGAGAGCCATGGGCATTAGATGCCTAGACATGTGATGTCGGAAGATTGACTCTAGTGCAAGTGGGAGACTGTTGGGAATATGCCCTAGAGGCAATCATGTATGATGAGATTTTCCATTGTATTCATAAAGATATAAAGTTGTCCTTGTATAAACATCTGATGTGTATCATTGAATATGTGATTCGGTTGTGGAACTATGCATTCATGTTGTTCGTACTAATTATCTTTGGTCATTGAGGTTGTGCTGGACACACAACTTAGACCAATGTGAAAGTTGGCTTGATGACTCGGTTCCACTTGTCATGGGCATGGAGATGCTATTCCAACTTACACAGATTCGGCTAAAGAGTTTAGTGAGTCGGATTGACCCATATTGAGGTACAACGAACAAGTTGTCATTTGTATATCTCAATCAATGTAATCCTTAGACCTGAGGTTATTGCATAGTCCGAGTTGAGGATCACTGACTTAGGTTCTGTCAAACGCTGATCCGTAACTGATCAGTCATAAAGGCAGAGTTCGGGTAAACTGAGAATCAGGTTGCGTGATGTGAATAACAAAGATGGGATTTTGCCCCTCCACTCGGAGAGATATTCTCTGGGCCCTCTCGAATGATATGATTCGGGAAGCATGGCCATACACGACTCGGTTAAGTGTTAACCGAGGTGATCGACTAAGAGTTAGTCAGGTGAATCACTTATCTCGGATCGAGAAGAGAGTCGGACTATTTAAGGGATGACAATTATTCGCCTATAGTCTGACAAGGTATATCGTGAGGCAAAAAGGACTCGGACTTAAGTCGCATTGGAAAGGCAAGTCGTCATGACTCTTTGGTACTTGGGAGTCGGCACGTTCTGCTAGGAGCCGCTGCCGACTGATCGATTGTGAGTCGGACTCCAATCGTGTCCGAGTAACCAAGAGCCTGCCGGATCACACACTTAAGAGCGGGAGCAAGTTCGGATTGGATCTGAACCAGAAATCTGGCCGGGTTGGACCCGAGCCGGATTAGGACTGAGTCAGCGAGTCGGACTCGCGGTTACTAGTGTTATATGTGCTTTAGTGAATGGGCCACGATACTGGAGCCCACGTTCACTCCCTATATATAGTGGAGCACCGTAACCCAAAAAGGATAATCGTTGTTCGGTTAGGTCATTCCATGTGTTGGAAACCCTAGCTCCACAACAGTCCTACCGTCGTATCGAACCGAGCAGTTCTCCACCGGTGCTCCTCCTTGTACGTGTGGATTCCAGCAGAGATGTTGTACGATCAGCATCAGGACGATTGGATCGCAAAGGACTGCACTGCATCAACTGACGCGCTTCATCAGTAATCCGCAACTGCGCGTCTAGTGGTAAACCTCGTGGCCTTCTCCCTCAGCTAGATCTTGGGATCACCATGTTAGAGGAAAAAGTTTTGTTTTTATCTCTGCGTGGCCCAACAAGTATGGTCTAGTCATGTCAAATTGACTAGAGGGTTTTCTTTTTATAGCATTCATTTCAACATAGTATTTTCAACAGAAAATAGGAGGATGAACTACTACTACTAGTAGCCGCGACATGGACACATGTACCTTCATCTTGTTTCCCATACATGCAGAAGTCGTAGTACAAAGACCGGAAATATATACACCGGATTCAATGCACATACGGGTGTGTCCGTGGTAATTTTTGCATGTTGCATGTGTTCAGATATACATGGATTTACACGTGTCCAGCATGCAACCGCGTAGCAAAATGAGATACATGTGCTACGTGCACGGACACAAGATTTAACATGCATGACTTCCTACCAGTGAGAACCAGCATGCATATGCGCTCGGAGCCACTAGAGATGTCCACGACGGAAATTACAATTTGCCACCAGTTGCACCCGCAACTAGTTGTTGCACATCGCACTTCCAAGTTTTTCATGAAATGTGAAATAAATCATGAACATAATATAGTTCATCTATGAATTTCTAGACCAAAATATTACATGGTTTGGCCACCACAAAATTAGCAAATGAACACAAGATATCGTTCGATTAGGATTTTTCTTTTTTACACAGGTCACGTAATATCATATTATAGGAACGGGTATTGTAGATGCACGAGAAACAACATAGTCAATGTTCCTGATTTGTTTCAATTTTTTGAGAACTCGAAAGTGCAACAAATAATAAAAGGGTGCAGGCACAACGAGTTACAGAATAATCGACACGCACTAACGAAAGCTATGGCTTGCATACAAAAGGAGTTTGATCAAATTGCACACCTTACAATTACATTGTGGCGAAATGAGCGGTTTGAGTACAACAAGTTAATGCATCAGGGACATGCGATACAAATTATGCGAAGAAAATAATTCAACATACGCAAATACCTATTCCATATGATCGCTATGTTCAACCCATCTACCTTGAAATGTTAATTATGCCAGTTCCAACCCTTCGCGTTGGCCAAGCTTGGGAAGAACCACAATGGAGTCTGCCGCCAGTTCCAGCCAATGTTTGTTGAGAAACCAATAGCGGTGTCTTGAGCATTCATACTAAAGCGGCATATTTCAGGACGAGAATTAAATCCATCGAGGCTAACTTCATGCAGCGAGGTGTATACACAGTTGCTCCTCATTAGATCTCCAGGGCCAAGTCCTGCAGTGCTAACTGGAATAGTAATCGGATAGTTCAATCCAAGGAAGATAGAGAATGCCCCAAGGTTAAAAACCCTCCGCCATTGCCTTGGTAGAAGTAACCTATTAGTGTCATCGAGAAAACATGGCAGCAAAACCTAGTAGAATAGGTGTGAATAGTGCAGCCATGATGATAAGAAACATTATCAGCGACTGGATAAACCACCATGAGTATTGTCATACCGCCTATCACTAACACCCTCAGTATTGATCAGAATAAGGCTACCACCATCACGAGATCTTGCTAAACACCACAGATCAGGACCATACTCACGATTTCCGTAAAAATCGGGTGGCCCCGGAAGACGAACAGGACCTTGCAACGAAAGAACATTCAGAGGCCAGTTCGGCAAAATTAGAATGATGAAGCTGGAAAAATTAAGGATGGAAATTTTACCCCATGCCCGAGGATCCCATACATAAACATTGCCAATCTGAGTTACAGAATAGACAACTCCCTTGTGGATAATTACATCATGGTAGCTGAACATGCCGAACTAGTTCTCAAGAACAATACAGATACCATGAGGACCATCAAGGAAGGCAATTAAAGTGTCAAAGATGGCCAACACAGAGAAATCCTTATAGTTCCCAGCAGCTGTCGAAACTCAGCAAATGGCTATCTTCAGTAGATTAGTTGGCTGACCAGTGGCCACAAACTTAAGTACCTTGGAGGTGGCCTCAAAGTCAAAGATTTGATGGTAGACGAATCCGGCGACGAGCGAACACATTCACAATCTCCTAGTTCTAGGCGAGGCCAACTGCGGCGATCCATTCTCCATTCACACCTGCCCACTTCTTACCCTCACAGTATCGCATCACAGCATCGGAGAAGGACCTGTCCAGCGGCTTCAGCTCGCACAGGGTCCAGCTGAACTTCTGTCGTGGCTTCTGCTTGCTCCTGCCGCAATAGTAGATGCCCCTATAGAACAACTTCTTGCGATTATCGCGGTAGAAGACATTGTACTCACGCGGTAGCTCAGTTGGGTGAGAGTAAAGAACACAGGGGAGACCAAACGGATGAAATTCTCTAGGGATACACTATGTGTTGTTGAGTAGAGATAACGTTTCCAGCAGGCGACGAGGCTCGCGGCGGTGATGACGTCGCATCTAGCTAAGATTTCTTCACGGGGGCCATCGGAAAACACCCTAGAAGTGCCACTGTCATCGATCGATTGGGCCATCACGAGGAATAGCTCGAGTAGTTGAGGGACGATGGTCTTTGGTTTTGATTGGGGTTTTAGAGGAGAGAGGGAGCGGCAGCTGGCAGGGCGACATGGAAAATAGTCTATCAAACTGGTCGCTAGAGATGATCCTAAAGCGGCATGGCAGCGTTGGCAGTGACTGTATTGGTGTGCGAGTGGGAATGTCTGTCACCGGGATGTTGGAGGTGAAGTGAGGATGGAGATAGAGGGCAAGGAGAAATACAAGTTGAAATAAAACCAAGCGTGCCTTCTTTCTCTCTACTAAATCTACTATGCCTATCAAAATGGGCTCCAGAGATGATCCGAAAGAGGCATGGTGGCTTTGGCGTGTGCTAAGGTGGGCGAGGGCGAGTGGGGATCAGCGAGAAGATGGACAGGAAGATGATGGAGAGCAAAGGAAAATACTATTAGGGAGTAGAATAAATCGATTGAAATCGTACCGACTAGAGTAGGCCTGGCCTTCACTACAACATAACTTGCCTAGCACGCCATGGAGCTATACTGTTCTGTCAAATGAATGGTCATGGCAGAGAGATGGTCTGGAGTATACTCGGAGCTCCTCTTTGCCGAACATATGAATAAACCTTGGATCTTCTACATTCATCATCGTGTGCAGGCACATTCGCAACAAGTACTTCCTCTCGAACTCTTGTTGTACGGTACAAAAACAAAAATACTCACAAAGTGGGCTATTGGTGATGGCTAGTTGATGTAGAGCCTGTTGGGAACCCCAAGAGCAAGGTATGATGAGCACAGCAGCAAGTTTTCCCTCAGTTATAGAACCAAGGTTATCAAACAAGTAGGAGAAAAGAAACCACTTCCAAAGGTGTTGCTAGCAACGTGGAACCTGCACACAACACAACCAAAATACTTTGCCCCAACTTATCAGTGAGGTTATCAAGCTCACTGGTTTTGCTGAAAACAAAGGATTAAATGTACAATGTGTAAGAAAGTAATTTCTTGTAGTAATTGCAGAAAGTAAACAGTACACAATATATGTAATATCAATGGGAAGGAACGGACCAGGGTCCACAGTTCACTGGAGGTGTTTTCTCCATAAGATAAATAACATACTGGGTGAACAAATTATAGCGGGGAAAATGACAAATAGAGAATGCATAACAATGCATGTACATGACATGATAATCACTATGACATTTACTAGGGCATTACAACATGATACATAGACCGTAATCCAACTACATCTATGACTAATAATCCACCTCCGGATATCATCCGAACAACCCTCGAGTATTAAGTTGCAAGCAACAGATAATTGCATTAAGCAAAGTGTGTAATGTAAACAATCTTAGATGTTTCCCCTTGACAAAGGATTTTTTCTCCCTACTAGCAACATCACATCTACAATCTTAGATGTTTCTGTCACTCTCCCAGATTAATACAGGCATGAACCTACTATCGAGCATAAATACTCCCTCTTGGAGTCACCAGCAAATACTTGGCCAGAGTAACTACTAGCAACGGAGAGCATGCAAGATCACAAATAACATAGACATGATAGAATAATAATCAATCTAACATAATACTCAATATTTATCGGATCCCCGCAAACACAACATGTAGCATTACAATAAGATGATCTTGATCATGATAGGCAGCTGACAAGATCTGATGGGATATGCCGCGTGGGGTATACCCAGTAATACGTTCCCTACTGGATCATACTCCCGGCGAGTGGGTCTGCAAGACGGTGACTGGACCGCGACGCAAGAGGAAGCCAGGCAACTGGATGATGAAGGCCCAAAAGCGTAGCTAGGCCTAGTCGGATTAGGTCAAAACACTCTGAGTCCTTATCTAACTCGGTTGTAGATCTTTAAACCCTAGTGAGGTAACTCTATATAAACCTCCCTAGGGCACGCATAGCACTTACGTTCCATCATACACCCCATTGACTCGCCGCCTAGCCGCCGAGCTCACCCTTTGTAATCTCTCATCAATACAATCTAGCAGGAGTAGGTATTTACCCTCCGGGGGCCGAACCTGGGTAAACCCCTGTGTCTTTGCCCTCTTCTCGCACCGCAGATGGCTGGCCGCCCTTGCCCCTTGTTCTACTACTCGCTGCCAATCGCAGCATCTGCCGTGGCCATGCCCATGATAGTGGCGCCCATCGTGTGGCCTGGCCGGTCAGGCATGTGTTCTGCGGCTCGACCCTATTTGCCCATCAACCAGACGATCGCCACCGGTCGCATGATCGCCATTGGCGAGATCCTCCAGATCTTGCCCAGCAGCTATGTCCCGACGTCAAGCCCGGTCACCCACAGCATCATCATGCCTGTCGGCACGATCAACCTCTTTGTCGGCTTCACCGACGTCATCGTCTCGGAGGACTCGGCGCGCATCGGCGAGTCGCTTCCGCGCGATTGGCTCTCTGAGAGCCAGGTCCGCACCATCCACCGCCTCGCCACTGAGTATGACTTGGCCACCATCAACGTGGCCGAGACCAACGCGGTCGCGGATGATGCGGCCCTCAACAACGACGCCGACTCGGCGACCCCGGACTCAGTCGCCGGATCCATCATCGCCACGTCGCCAATAGGCTCCATCACCCAAGTCTCCAACGTGGGGGATTTCGAGGATTCATCTATCCTCGGGATCTTCGACTCTGACTTCGGATCAGCGAACTTCGGCGACCTTCATACCGGATCTGGTCGCTTCACTGCGACCTACATGGAGAGCGGCACGAGCGCCCCGCCGGACCCCTTCTCCACGCCGATCCCGCCTACCGCGACACGGTGGGGGAGGTCGAGGAGGGGCGCCTGTTCCTGGAGGAGGCAGTACGCAATGAACAAGCCGAGCACGAAAAATTGCGCCTCGAGCAGTCCACAGCGCAGGAGCTATCACATCAGGACACGCCTGAACCACACAGTTCAGGGTCGCGACCTGAACTTCGACAACGACAACAACCCGTCTCACGTGGACGATCGCGTGATCTGCGAGAACGCGCCACCAGGCTTCAGTGCCTGGCCACCACTAGGCGCACCAGCAAGTGGAGCTCCCCCACCGCCACCAGGTCGTGCGCCCCTCGCAACCAGCCGAGAGTCCTTATCTCTCCGCAAGAGTGGGACGCGAACGGCCTCCCGCTATACACCACCCTGATGGACATTGTCATCGCGGAACGAGTAGCAGTCGCTAACCTCAACGTTACAGGGGAGGGCGCGCTGCAAATTTAGTACGCCAAGGCCCTACTCGCCAAGGCCGTAGAGAAGCAAGTTGCAGGAGACGACTTGCGGGGGCGCATGTACTCTCGCTCCTCCGGAAGCAGGCGGCCTCGAGTGGATGCCCATCAATGGAGAATACCTGAACTGCCCGCCACCCGAGCCCCTGCAGCTCCAGCCAAGGGCCGCGCACGTGGCGCTCTCCACCAACGACCCACGACCCACGACTGTTGAACAACATGGTCGCCGCCAACGGGCAGCCAGCCGACGCACGGACCTACATCATCAATAGCCAGAGATGGCGCGCACGCCAGCCCAACGACCCGAGGCATACCCTCACCAACCGCCACGACGGCGAGCCAAGGGGCTCGCTCAGCCAAGTCAGGCCCTAGTGCTTCGGACCGATGATCCGAGGCGAGAATTATCCGGCGAACTTCAAAGCACCAAGGGAGATCGGAAATTATGATCCGACCGTGTGGCTAGACACATACCTCACGGCGATGGGAATCACCGTCCACACCGACCTCCTCGCAGCTCTCTACCTCCCCATGATGATGGAGGGAGCGACTCGGCAATGGATCAACACCCTCCCCACGGACAGCATCGATTCCTAGGAGGACATGCGCGACGCCTTTGTCTGGCACTTTAAGGGCTCCTACACTCACGCCACCACCATCGAGGACCTGGTGCGATGCGTCCAGGGACCCCACGAGTCGACCCGCAACTAGGTCCAATGGTGGCCAGACCTATGGTTCAACGCGGCTGGAATTCACCCAGAGATGGCGATCCACTGCTTCAAGACCTCATGCCGCTACAAACCCCTGGTCGCCAAGATCAAGCAAGTGTACAAGACACTCGACAACATCCCAGACCTCCTAGAGATCATCAAGCGGTACGCGGAGGAGGACCCGAACCAAGAAACCGACAACGAGTTGGGTGGAAATCGCCGCCAAAGCGGCCACGACAACGGCAGGCAGCGCGAGCTACGCTACAGCAACACCCACCTCACCGGCAAGCGCCACGGTGATGGGCAAGTCGACTTCGTCACCAATGCCGACTATGTGCCATGCGACCCAATGAGCTTCTGCCACGACGGAGGCCAACACCGCGACGGCAGAAACTATCGAGCGAGGCCGAAATTCCACCTCGCAACCCTCCTCAACCAACCCCGTGTGTTCCACAGTAGGGAGGGGAAGCCCGTCACGCACACGACTGCCGACTGCCACTCCCTGAAGGAGATCGAGAAGGCACGGCGCGCAAGGGAGGACCCCAACAAGAACACGCCAAACGGCAGGGCATTCAGCAACGACGTCGGATCACTCCACACCTTCACCGGGCTCGGCACCAAGTGCGAGAAGAAGGTCCTCGCCCGTGCTGTCGCTGTCTACACAGTGTCCCAGGTCGACGTCCCCCACTTCCTCAACTGGTCCGAGCAGTGCATCACGTGGAGCCACGAGGACCACTAGCCATGGATCGAATATCTGGGGCGAGTCTCCCAGGTGGTCAAGCCCAAAGTGGGCGACTACTGGCTCCCCAAGACATTGATGGACGGCGGGAGCTCCATCAACATACTCTACCTGGACACGTTCAGGCGTCTACGGCTACCGCAGTCGATGATTGAGACGACCCTAACCACCTTCCACGACATCATCCCTGGTTCGAAGGCGTACCCAATCGGCAAGGTAACGCCGCCAGTCACCTTCAGCATACCAATGAACTTCCGCACCGAGCGGATCATCTTTGAGCTGGTCAACTTCAATAGCCCATACCACTGTGTCTTGGGGCGATAAGCGTTTGTCAAGTTAATGGCGGCGCCGCACTATGCGTACAACACGATGAAGCTCCCAGGGTTGTGCGGCATCATCACCGTCCATGGCAACCTTGACATGGCCATCGAGTGCGAGTAGAAAGGTGTCGAGCTCGTGGACGCCGTCATCGCCGTAGAGGCCAACCACGCGGAGGAGCTCGCCAGATATGCAGGCGGGGTCGACAAAGATGACCCCGCCATACTCATGAAGCACAACGCGGAGAACGAGGGCTTGACCGCGTTCGAGTCCACCACGCACACCCGCACCGTCGAGCTGGTCCCAAGTGACTCCAGCCAGACGGTGACGATCGGGAGAGGCATGAGCTCCTCATAAGAAAGCACGCTCATCGAGTTCCTACGTGAGAATCGCGACATCTTCGCATGGAATCCATCCGACATGCCAGGTGTCTCGAGAGAACTCGTAGAGCACAAACTCAACACCGACCCCAAAGCGTGACCTATCAAGCAGTCGATGCATCCCTTCAATGAAGAGCGCCGCCGAGCAATCGTCGAGGAGGTGCAATGTCTACTCGCTATAGGCTTCATCCGGCCCATCAAATACTCCAAGTGGCTGGCAAACCCAGTCCTGGTCGAAAAGAAGAACGGGACCTGGAGAATGTGTATCCACTATACAAACCTCAACAACGCCTGCCCAAAGGAGCAGTTTGTCCTCCCATGCTTCGATCAGATCATCGATTTGACCGCGGGCTCGAAGTCGCTATGCTTCTTTGACGCCTACTCTGATTACAACCAGATCAAAATGGCGGTCGAGGACGAGGAGAAGACGGCGTCCATCACACCATTCGGTGCCTTCTGCTACACCTCCATCACGTTTGGCCTCAAGAACACTGAAGCAACCTATCAACGGTGCAGGCAGGAGTGCCTTGCGAGGCAAATTGGCCGCAACATCCACGTCTACATCGATGATGTGCTGGTCAAATCCAATCGCCATAGCGATCTACTCACCGACCTAGCCGAAACCTTCACAAATTTGTAGAGGTACAAGATCAAACTCAGCACCAGGACATGCACGTTTGGTGTACCCACTGGACAACTACTGGGTTACGTAGTCTCCAAGCAAGGCATCGAGCCGAACCGCACCAATATCGATACGATCGCCCGGCTCGGCAAACCCGAGTGCCTCTGCGACGTCCAGAAGCTGGCCGGGCGAGTCGTGGCTCTCAGCCGCTTTATCCCCTGGCTAGGCGAGAAGGCAATGCCTCTCTACCGCCAAATGCGCAAGAACCCCATGTTCCAGTGGGACAAGGAGGCAGACGACACACTCCATGCACTCAAAGAAGTGCTACTCGCGGCCCCGCTACTCGCCTCCCCCGTCGACAAGGAGCCAATGCTCGTCTACGTCGCGGCATCCGAGCAATTCGTCAGCGCCGTCATGGTCTTAGAATGGAGATAAGAGGGCAAGGAGCGCCCCGTCTACTACATCAAAGAGTTCCTCACCGAGTCGCGACAGCGCTACCTGCAATACCAAAAACTGGTGTACACAGTCTTTCGAGCCTAGCGACGGCTACCTCACTACTTTCAGGGGCACCCAATCACAATCGTCTCCTCCGCGCCGTTGCAGGACATCATCCCCAACCGCGAGGCGACTGGGCGAGTCGCCAAGTGGGCCGTCGAGATCGGCGTCTACAATATCAAGTACGAGCCACGCAAGGCAATCAAGTCGCAGGCCCTAGCGGACTTCCTTGCCGACTGGGAGGAGGCGCAGCAGCCAGATAAATTGACATACCTCCACTACTGGTCGCTCCACTTTGATGGGTCCAAGAATGCAGACAGCGCATGGGCAGGAATCGTACTCACCTCCCCCCAAGGGCAACATGCTCCGCTATGTGTTGTACCTCGACTTCACCCCTGCACCAACAACATGGCAGAGTACGAGGCCCTCCTTCACGGCATGCGAGCTGCCAAGGAGATGAACGTCAATCGCCTATGGTGCTACGGGGACTCCGACCTCGTCGCCGCACAAGTCGCCGGTACCTGCGATGCCGTCTCCCCCACCATGGAGGCATACTGCCAAGCAGTGGACCATCTGGGGGGCACATCGCCGGCTACTCCGTCGAGTGGATCGACCGGTGCAAGAACAAAGAGACAGACACCCTCTCTCACATCGGGTCGGCTTGTCAAGCTCCACCCGCCGGTGTCTTCCTCGACACCATCCACAAGCCCTCCGTCTCTCCATTGAAGGCGGGATCCCATAGCAACCAGAACCCGCCCTGGTCACCCTGATCGCGGAGCCAAGCGACTAGACCGCGCCATACATCGCCTACCTCGAAGGAGGGACCCTTCCAGTGGACGAGACGGAGGCGTGCATGATCGTGCGTCGCTGTAAATCCTTCGTCAGCATCAACGACGAGCTCCACAAGCGCAGCGTGACAGGCGTGTCTGAACGCTGCGTGCAGCCTGTGGAAGGCCGTAATATCCTCCAAGACATCCACGCCAGTGACTGCAGCCACCACGCCGACGCTCGGCCCCTGGTCGCCAAAGCCATTCGACACGACTTCTAGTGGCTCACCGCGCATGCCGACGCGGTCGACATCATCCAACGTTGTGTCGGACGCCAAAATTACGCCAACCAGACACACGTACCTAGCTCAGCGCTCAAGACCATCCCCATCACCTAGCCATTCGCCGCATGGGGCATGGACATGGTGGGCCCCTTCAAGGAGGCCCCCTCTGGCTGCACCCACCTCCTGGTCGCAGTCGACAAATTCACCAAGTGGGTGGAGGCCAAGCCAGTACGCAAATGCGACAGGAAGACTGCTGCCAAATTCCTAAGCGAGCTCATCTACCGCTACAGATTCCCGCACAACATCATCATGGACAACAGCACCAACTTCGCCAAGGGCGCCATGGCCGAGTATTGCGAGGAGCATAACATACGGCTCTACCTCGCCTCAGCCGCCCACCCGGAGTCCAACGGCCAGGCGAAATGCGCCAACCAGAGCATCCTCCACGGCATCAAGCCGTGACTGCAAGTTCCCCTTGAGCAAACTCTAGGATGCTAGGTCGAGGAGCTCCCCTCCATCATCTGGGGAATCCGCACCTCCGTCAACCGATCGACTGGGTTCACGCCATTCTTCATGGTGTACGGCGCCAAAGCCATCATGCCGACTGACCTCGAGCACGAATCGCCTCGTGTCGTCAACTACGTGGAGGCCGATAATGAGCTCGCACAACAAGACGGGGTCGACCATCTCGACGAAGCACGCGACCAGGCTCGCTCCCGCACCGCCATCTACTAGCAGGGACTCCGCCGCTACCATAGCCACCGAGTCCGGACTCGCACCTTCCAGGAAGGCGACCTGGTCCTATGACTGATCCAGGACAAGAAGGGCATGCACAAGCTCTCCCCCATGGGAGGGACCATTCTCCATAGGGAGAGTCCTGGGAAACGACACCTACTACCTCATCGATGTCCGAGGCGATGGACAACTCGACGTCAAGTGGCCGTGGAATGTAAACCTCCTAAGGAAGTACTACACCTAGAACTCCGACATGTATTCCCCCGGCATGCAATAAAGATATTTGACTCGCACAAATTGTGTCTACTCTCCAACCCTTGTGCCATTCGCACTCGTAAAAACATCACGCTAATCACGAAAGTCAACCCTTGGTTGCGTGACCGGCACGGCTAAGTAGTGCGACGCAAGGGCATCTATGATATCCGGTCCTTGCGTCGTCCATGAAAACGCCAACCTATATCCCCCATCGAAGTCGCCACGCTAGACTGGCCCGCCGGGCCAAGACAACCGCACTTGCTTCTCACAGCAACCTAGTCCTCCGCATCCTCGACGCAGCGACTCGAACGGTCAAGTACCACGCTCGGGGCCTGACGCCAGTCCAAACCTATGAGGCTAGGGAAAACACCAAGTATGAGAGCGCTCCCTAGACTTGCCACGCAAATGGCTCCTCGAGTCAGGCGGAGTGATGCGCCAAGCATAACGCGCTCCGTCCTCACCTACCTTGGGCATGCGACTAGAATGGCTAAGTACCACGCTCGGGGACTCGCCCAACCGACCCCATTCGCGTCCGGGAAAACAGCTAAGTACAGAGCACCCCTTGGGGTCGCCAAGCGACTGGCTTCCCAAGCCACGGCGAGTCGACCTCAACTAGCTAACAGTATACAAACAAACATGCATATAGAAACACGAGGTAAAACCCAGTAAAGGGCGGACGCGCTCGGGGACTCGCACAACAAAACAATCCAAACTCAAATCAAAGCTGACTCAAGCATACTTGCATTCCTTATGACAACAAAAAAATTGTTCGCTTACAAGGGAAAACATACACTTATTTAAATTAACGACAATCAGCAAGCTATCTACTCTGCATGCTTTGAAGACGACGCGCCATCGCCACCACGAACGCGGATGAAGGGAACCCATGGGTTCGATGGGTGCATGGTCAAGGTGCCTGCCATCACCGAGCGAAACGGCTGCTCCGTGTTGAAGTCGCGGTGCACTGGCTCGTGGTCGTTTGGAGCAATGATCGTCTCCTGATACGGCAGGAGGTCGCCCATCACCAGCACCCGCTCGGAGTACATAGCCGCCTTCTCGGTCAACTTCAATACTTTGGCAATTTCAACCGAGCCAGTCGCCGATGGGTACCCGCTGGTATCATCGTCGAGATCGAAGTCGTCAGGGAAGTGCACAATCCCAAGGCTCAGTGCAGTCGCGACCCTACGGCGGAAAGCTGACCGCGACATGTACTCCACCACCGCCGGTGTCCTCTCCAGGTAGCGCCACTCCTCCGTGAGCTTGCTGGGAATCACTTCCGTGGGCGAGATCTCCTGGAGGTACGCACGAATGCAGGTTGCCGAAAGGGTGACATAATCCACCATCATGGTGACGCACAGCCTAGCGTCATACGACTGCGCCTTGGGCTCGTCATCAAGAATCAACAACAACTTAGCGTCAGAAGGACGCACAACTCGGGTCCACACCCTCGGGGACTCGATGCCAAAAGCGACTCGCATGCTCGGGGACTCGCTGATACAACAACTACAAGCCTAAGAAACTCACCAATGAGTGGATGACAACGCCCTATGATGAAGTCTTGAAGACCCGAAAAGTCGTTCTGCAGCCCTGCGACAAGAGCATCGGACACCTTCTGTTCGTCAGCTGCGGCAGCGACAGCCGCCTTGGCCCTCTCCTCCGCCGAGTTTGCTTCCACCTTAGCGGCCTTGAGATCCCGCTCCATCTCGGCAACCCACTTCTTTGTAGCGCCCAACAATGACAGGGCAGTCGTGAACTCGCGGACCGGGACAAAACCCTCGCGGACCTTCGCAACCGTGGCCGAATGCCCATCTGTAGCAAAACAGGGGGGAGATCACAATCAAGCACAAGAAATCAATGGAGAGGGTTACTCAAATACCTACCCATGGTCGCCTGCAGCTGCTGGTTCACCTCCTGCATGGATCGGAGGTCACACTCCAGACGATCTTTTGCGGCCCGTTGTTTCGCCGATTCGCATTAATGCCCTGCACAGACGAAACGAATGTAAGCAAACATCAAAGAATTTCTTAAGTACCTAGCCGCTGAAATTCAGCGACTAGCCACTCGGGGAATGGACATCGAAGAATTTCCTAAGTTCCTAGCCGCTGAAATTCAGCGACTAGCCACTCGGGGACTGGACATCAAAGAATTTCCTAAGTGCCTAGCCATTGAAATTCAGCGACTAGCCACTCGGGGAATGTATAATGAAAAGCAATAAGAATGTACCCACTAAAATTCAGCGAGTAGATCCTTGGGGCCTAGACATACCTGAATAGCCGCACCCAGCATGTTGTGCAGCTCGACCACGTACACCGAGTGTTGGGGATATGCTAAATGGGTATCACCATAGAATGTCTCTAATCCGGATAACCCGGGTGGCCCACAGTTAGTAGCAGGGCCCATGGCCTGCTGGGCGGCCCAGTTAGATGGATCCAGAAGGGAGGCCCATGCCGGATAAAGGAAGGCTACGGAGGAGTCACCAGCGTACCTAGAGCCTTAGAGTGCAAGACACGTTAGACTAGTTGTGTACCGTGTAGGACTCTATGACCTGTCTAATCCCTGTAACTCATATCGCGCACAGCGAACCAATCCCTGTAACTCGGCGTATTGCCATTATAGTGATTTATAGCAGGAGTAGGATTCCGCCACCGTCGTGGGATCTGAACCTGGGTAAGCTGTGTTGCCTCGTACCCGCCAACCTCCTGCCTTACCCCATGTCTCTAAACACGCTCTATGAGGACCCCTCCATGGCGTACTCATCAGCAATACCACGAGAGTTGGCACCCACCATGGGGCAAGAGGCGCTTCAAGCTCTACAACGGGCGAGGTCCAAGATCTTCGCGGGAATCGGTGAAACCATAGCCATCGGCTGTGTTCTTTTCTCCGACAATGTTCCAATCGTCCCTCCCAACAAGTTCTGGATCCCGGGGAAGACGAACCCTGCCCGCTGCTCAATTTTCCCAATTGGGGACATCCACCTCTTCATCGGTGAAACCGACTCGGGACTAGTTCCCTGGAAGTCGGAGGATCGTCAAGACCCGCACGGACTGCCTATTGGCAGGATACATTCGCGAAAGGATCAAAGTCGGATCTCTCTTTGGAGTTTTTCGGCTTAGATCAGAAAAATTCAAGGCCCACCCAAACTGCCCATGTGCAGGATATAATGGTGGAAGATCACTGCAAATTCGTCGGCTTCGCCCGTGCGTCTGTAAATTAGAGAACCAAGTTCGTCGACGTGGTGACTATCTTCGATCTGATGTGTTGCGTTCATAGAGAGGGTGAAAACCCCCACAATTACCTAGCCAGGTGGCTCCGTATACAGGCAGATCTGGAACATTACCCCAATGATGATGCTATCTTTCACTTTGTGGAAGTACTGGACCACGGTACACTTCTCCGGCATACACTAAGGCAGCTACAGGCTTTGGGACGCCTCACTTTCGAGGGCATGGTGCACACCGTCAACAACTTCGCGGCTACTGATACAGAAGCTCAAGCAGCGCTCGCCGTCACACCCGGCACACCGCCGCATCAGCCACCGCCACCACCGCCTCCAGTCAACGCCCCTGTGGCCTTAGCATCTTTTTCCGTCATCGAGGAAGCCCCGCACCCTCTGACTCCATTTTGGACGCGCTCTACGCAGACATCAGCATGGACTCGGAGGAGATGGACATAAACCTGGAGGAACTCGACTCTGCTATGTAGGATACGGAGGAGAACATCAAGTGCGAGGAGCAGGCCGACAAGGCCATCACATCCCGAGAGGTGTTCGTCGCCATTGGGAGTGTGATTGAAGAAGATCAACCCGGACAAGCTCCGCCTAAAGCACTTGACAAGGGGAAGGGACCACCTATTGCTGCTGACAATGATGGCGCAAAGGCCAATGCCCCCTCCTCCTAACCTAGTGCAGCACCCGCAGGAAATCAACGTCGGTCCGAGTAACATCAACACCGCAAACCCGCCGCCTCCGGCATCTATGTGTGTGGCTGCCCAAATCACTCCAGCTGATAGAGTGATGTATAGAAATTTGCTTGTCGAGCCCATGACTGTGGCTCACATAAGGAACGTAGTCCATCTTGACGAGAAGCGCCAGTAGCTGCTGGAGGAAGCGCAGGCCATCGTGGAGCAAGGCGCAAAGCTAGATCAAGATCTAGCCAAGGCATAGAAGTTAATACAGAAAGCTAGAGCCATGGATGCCGAGTACAATACTATGCTCAAGCAACAGAAGGCTAAGAAAGCTCCGTATCGCATCATCAACGATCCTGGTGTACGGCAAAACCTAGGATGGGCTCCCCCGAAGCCGCCACAAGCCAAGCCATACATTGAAAGCGAGGGCAGGCAGGTCATGCCCACTCCTATTCTCAACCTAGCTGTCGCCAAGACCCTTCTAGAGCAAGATAGATCACCCGCAGCTGTGGAAAAGGTCTATGATCTTTTAGCAAAGGTGGTCAAATAGCAGGAAAAGGCCACCTCTCGGAGGCTTGAGTCTGACCCAGCATATTGCTAGTCTAACAATCCTAAGCCGCCAAGGGACCGATCTCCTAGGGATGTCGGGTCTTAGATGGGTTCATCAGCGCAAAGACGGAGGGATGCACGCAACAGGAAGGATGCTATCCCCATATCCTCCAACCATGGAGGCAAGGCTCATCCTCGTCGCCCATCTCCACCACCCCGATCTCCTTGACATCTCAAAGAACAAAGAGCTCACCATCGTACAAGCATGACTCCGCCGAGGCAGGGTGGCATCGTCATTCGCAACAACATGGAGCAGCCTTGTAACGATGGAGAGAAAAACCAAGGACACAAGATCAGGTCATGCCATGACCCTACACATCCGACAAGCAACCACGACAAACGCGAGGTGTTGCAGGAGGGTAATAGCAATAAGGCTAACCCACCGCCACCTCCGCCTCCGTCGCCACCTAGTAGCAACCATGGCGGAGGGGTCCGCGTCGTTCACGCAGCCCATCCCCTGGAGGCAAGAAGAAAAGAGCAAGACCGGAGCCATACGACACACGTTCACGCCTGGACAATATTCACGAGGCCCGAGAAGGACCTTACCTAGGAACATGTTGCTTTGGACCTGTAATACGGACCGCAACTTACCCCAAGGGTTTCCAGATTGATAAGATGATCAAGCCTTATAATGGCACCTCCAAACCAGCTACATGGTTGCAGGTCTACGGCAACGCGGTGGAGATCGCCGGGGGTAACCCCAATGTTGCCGTCAAGTACCTCCCACTGATGTTGACGGGCACGGCCCGCCAATATATTGATGACTTGCCGGAGAAGTCCATCTGCAGTTGATTGGACATGCAAGAAGCGTTCACCAAAAACTTTGAGGGTACGTATAAGTATCCCTGCACTGTTGGCGATCTACAGCGGTGCGTGCAAGAGAAAGATGAGTCATCTCGAGCCTACCTCTCCCGCTGGCTGGATACGAAGAATTCCTGCACATGAGTGCACGATCATACTGCCATGGCCGCCTTCATCGATGGGTTGGAAAAAGGTACGTTGCTCCGGCATAAGTTGAAGCGCCTGCAGGACAATCGCAGGCTCGATCTCAACCAGATGATCCAGTTGGCCAGTGAGTTCGCAGCTGCCGACGACGATGCTCGCGGCTCCTTGCCGGCAATAGTCGTTCGAACCCAAGCTAAGAAAACAACAAAAACAAATGGAAGATCCCGCTAGAAGAAAAGCAAACCTCCGACATGGTCACCATGACATTTGCAGGAAGAGGTGATGGCTGACAACGTGGCAGAAGACGGGGGGGTTGGTCGAGGGAAGCAACGAGGTAGTGAAACTACCCCGGCAGCACTCCGTGTTCCCCAAACATATGAGGATTACCGTGATATGCCATGCCTTGTACACCTCGATGCCAACATAAAAGCCACTCACACCAATCGCCATTGCAAGTTCGTCAACGACCTCAAGAAGGACCCGGAGTCCGGTTACAAGCGAAGCCGGAAGAACAGACTGCAAGGCAAGGGCAAAGGGAACAAGAAGGAAGAGGAGTCCAAGGATTCCAGTGACATGGACGAGGATGTTGACCCTAAGCACACCGACAAGGGAGATGGCAAAGGCAAGAAACCCCTTCGAGAAGAAGGCCCCGGTCTACCACACTTTCCTTGGCACACCAACTGCCCGGGCACAGAAAACCTTGCTGAGGATACTGATGGCCACCCTACCTCTAGTCCCCCAGTACCTGCGCTGGTCATAAATTCCAATCACTTGGGATAGTAAGGATCACCCAGACCTCATCCCTACGGAGAACCAATATGCCATGGTCATCAACCCTTTGATTGACGGCAACGAGTTCACCAAATGCATGGTGGATAGTGGAAGCAGCATCAACATCATGTACCTGGATACACTGCACAAGATGAACTTGATGGAGACCACCCTAAGGCGGACCATCACCGTGTTTCATGGCGTCGTTCCTAGCCGGGAGGCTCGGTCTCTTGGGTGCATCACGCTTCAGGTCGCTTTTGGCGATGTTAATAATTACCGCCAAGAATGCATGACCTTCGAGGTGGTCCCCTTCAAGAGCATGTACCACGTCATATTCAGACATGACATCTTCCACGCCTTCATGGACAAGCCATGCTTCATCTACAACAAGCTCAAGATACCTGGACCAAACGACGTCATCACCGTATCTAGAAGCTTTACAGAGGCAAGGGGATGCGAGATTGGGGAAGCAGCCTTTGCAGAAGCTGTCCTCTACTACGAAGAATTCAAGGAGATCCAGAGCAAGGTCGATGCCATGGAGATTCCAGCATCGAAGAAGCAGATTTCTGACTCCGATCCATCCTTCAAGGCCACCATCGAGACCAAGCCGGTGGAACTTGTGGTAGGCGATGCCTCCAAGACCATCGCCATTGGGACGAACCTGGACACTAAATAGGAAATCGCGCTTGTCAAGTTCCTCTGTTAGAATAGGGACATCTTTGCCTGGCAACCTGCCGACATGAAAGGTGTAGCTAGGGAACTTGTCGAGCACAACTTGAATATTGATCCAAAATGCAAACCGGTGAAACAACCTCTATGACGCTTCGGAGACGAGAAGAGATGCGCCATAGGAAAAGAGATAGCTAGGTTACTTAAGGCTAGTTTTATCCGAGAAGTCCTTCACACCCGATGGGTGGCCCATCCTGTACTTGTACCCAAAAAGGGAACCAAAGAATTAAGAATGTGTGTTGATTACACCGGCTTGAACAAAGCGTGCCCGAAAGATTTGTTTGCTTCGCCTCGCATTGAACAAGTCATTAACTCGATGGCTGGCTCAGAACTTCTGTGTTTTCTCGATGCATACTCAGGATACCACCAGATAAAGATGAGGAAGTCAGACCAATTGGCCACTACGTTCACCACACCCTACGACATGTTTTGCAATGTCACGATGCCCTTTGGGCTGAAAAACGCAGGTGCTACCTACCAGCGGACTATGCAATGTTTCCTACATGATAAAATTGGTCGGAACGTTCACGCCTATGTGGACGATATAGCGGTGATGTCTAAAAACTCTAATGACTTAATCTCTGACTTAAAAGAAACCTTTGATAATCTCTGAAAAGACAACATGATGCTTAACCCAAAGAAGTGCGTCTTCGGGGTTCCAGCCGGGAAATTGTTGGGCTTTATCGTTTCCAAGCATGCAATCAAGGTCAACCCGGAGAAAATCAAAGCAATCCTAGACATAAACCATCTGACATGCCTAAAGGACATCCAATGGCTAACAGGTTGTGTTGCAGCAGTAAGCCGGTTTGTCAGCCGACTTAGAGAGAAGGCTCTTCCTCTGTACAAGTTGCTCAAGAAGGCAGAGAAATTTACATGGACGGACGAAGCAGATGTTGCACTCAAGAATCTAAAGCACATAATTTCCTCGGCACCTTTACTTGCAGCACCCGAGCCTATGGAGCCTATGTTGATCTACATGGCAGCCACCAACCGGGTAATAAGCATTGTCATCGTGGTGGAGCGGAAAGAACCAACGCATGAGTATGGAGTGCAACGACTAGTTTACTATGTAAGTGAGGTCTTGATGGAGTCCAAGCAGCGTTGCCCGCACTACCCGAAGCTAGCTTATGGAGTGTTCCTTACTTCTCGGAAGCTTAGGCACTATTTCCAGGAGCAGCCTATCACAGTTGTGAGCAAAGCTCCACTACCCGATATCATCAATAACAGCGACGCTACAGGAAGGGTTGTGAAGTGGGGCATTGAGCTTGCAGCCTTTGAGATCACCTACAAGAGACGTGACGCTATCAAATCACAGGTCTTGGCGGATTTCATTGTAGATTGGACGGAGATGCCAGATGCTACCCCTGTACCAGATCCGGAACACTGGGTGATGCACTTTGATGGATCAAAGCTACTCAATGGCTCGGGGCCTGGTGTACTGCTACAGTCACCAAGAGGGTGAAAGTTGCACTATGTTCTGCAGATCCACTTTGAGGCTACAAACAACATGGCGGAATATGAAGCACTCATTCACGAACTTCACGTAGCCAAGGATATTAGCATCAAGCACATAGTTTGCTGTGGATATTCCAACTTGGTTGCCCAGTAGGTGGCTGGCACCTGGAACGCGTGGAACCCTATGATGGCGGCATATCAAGACGAAGTAGACGAGATAGCCAAGTTCTTTGAGGGCAACGAAGTCAAGTATGTCAAGAGGGAGGACAATGAGGCGGCTGATCTGCTGTCAAAGCTTGGATCAGGGCGCAAACCAATTCCGCCTGGCGTTTTCCTAGAGCATCTACGGACACCTTTCGTGAAGGGAGTAGATATGGCTAACTTGGATAGAGTTGATTCTTTTGTTCATGCAGTGGCAAAGGTCCCTACGGCTTGGACAAAACTGTCCATGGAGTATCTCGTACATGGAACTTTTCCTGTCGACGGAGTTGAAAGTCGGCAAATAGTACGTTGAGCAAAGGGCTATACCATAATCAATGGACAACTCTATAAAAGAAGCACCACTAGTGTATACCTACAGTGTGTTTCCTAGCAAGAGGGTATTGAAATCCTTCGTGAGATCCATCTCGGAGATTGCGGGCATCACGCCGCTCCTCGATCGTTGGTCTCCAAAGCCTTCAGGCAAGGATTATACTCATTGATCGCAAAGGCGGACACCGACAAGCTAGTTGAGATATGCATGGGATGCCATTACTATGCCCGACAACCACATGTTCCAGCTCAGGAATTGCGAAAAATACCAATGACTTGGCTGTTCGCAGTCTAGGGGCTAGACATGGTTGGTCCATTACAAACGACACCATGTGGGTTTACACATCTGCTAGTAGCAGTTGATAAATTCACCAAATGGATAGAAGGTAAACCCATTAGAAAGCTTGATGGGGCAACTGCCCATAGGTTTGTCCGAGATCTAGTGGTGAGATTTGGTCTCCCACGTAGCATTATCACCGACAACGGCATCAACTTGTCACTCGGAGAAGTGGAAGCCTATTGTTGGTAGAAGGGCATCCAACTTGACTTAGCATCTGTGGCACATCCACAGTCTAATGGCAAAGTTGAGCGAGCCAATGGATTAATTATGCAGGGAATCAAGCCACGTCTAGAGTCACCGCTACATAGAGGAGCTGGAGCCTGGGCGGACGAGTTACCATCTGTTCTGTGGAGTTTACGAACTACACCAAACAGATATACCGGCTACACCCCTTATTTCATGGTATATGGAGCAGAAGCCATCCAGCCTTCCGACATCCTTCACGATTCACCAAGAGTTGCCGCCTACGACGAAGATGACGCTGAAGAATCCATACGCCTTGATGTGGACCTTCTCGAGGAAGAGCGCGTATTGGCATGCCAAAGATCCGCCATCTACCAGCAGAAGCTACACAGCTACCATAGTTGCCGTGTCCGGCATCGCTCGTTTAAATAGGGGGATACGGTGCTCCGACTTAAGCAGAAGAAGTCACACAAATTATCCCCGCCATGGGAAGGGTCGTTCATCATAAGCAAGGCGCTACTCCATGGGTCTTACTACCTCGTTGACAATCATGAACTTGAGGATAGACCAAACGAGGATCATAAGCGTAAGCAACATGACCCGGATGATGACTACCCAGAGCTTGATCGGCCATGGAACATAGCACAGCTACGTCCTTTTTATACTTAGCATATTTTTTATCTACTGTGTACCTCTTATATGATCAATGAAATAAATATCTTTGGTTCACTCATATGCTTGAGTCTTTACCTCCTTTAGTGTTCATTTTTGGATTGTATAAAACATTTATATGCAAGTTTTGCATTTGCACTTGTGAAAACTCCGCCTACGGGCGTTAGCTTTAGTTTTCTGGTCTACACGTTCTTTGTCGTTTTTATGTGGATTCTTGAGTAGTGACTTTCGGCACTCGAAGTCGGCGATTTTATGCTTAGGTTTTTGACGGTGCCATTGGGTATCATCACCTGAACGCATAGTTCGGACTGCAAGACTTCCGACTCACGAAAATTCAAGCATAAAAACCAAAGTAATGGATAAGCCAGCACTTGCTTAAAAATATATACATGCTGGAACTAGTACTTAAGCGGCAGGAAACATATAGTTGTTGTTTTCCGCCTTAAGTTTAAAACACATAGTTTTTTCGGCATACATACATCCATAGGAAACAAATATTACCTAAGTGTTTTTCATTCCTCTAGTGCAGAATACTTTGAGGTAACGTCGTCGGCAGCAGGAGAGTCATCGTGATCATCAACAAAGTCATTGGTCTTGAGGGACTCGGAGGAGCTAGATTGGTCGCCATCAATAATCTCGAGAGGCACAAAGGTGTTTGGATCCACCAACTCAGAAACTCTAGTGTCGAAGCCGGCGAGCGATGACCAGATAGCTTTGTGATCAATCTTCTGGCCGTCATCGTCTACGTCGGGTAGACCCGAGGTCACCGTGTCAATGTCAGCATTTTTATAGTGGGCCTTGACCATAGCCAGCAATATTCTTGCACCAGCCCGGGTACATGAAGCTTTCCAGCTTACGATACGCTCAGAGGCTTTCCGCAGAATCTCCGAGTACTTCGTGACGGAATCCACTGCCTAGATGTTGATGCTCAGGGGCTTGGCAATTTCCTTTTCTTGCTTGATGGCGGTGTTGATGAAGTTGCCGGCAAGGACCATGCATTCCTTTGGCGGAGGAGGAGTATTGGTTAAACCAATAGGATTTACATTTCCGACCATGCGGTGAAATACATGAGTCCCACATAACGAAGATTCAAAGTACCTGACATACAGAAGTACAAAATGGAGACTGCTTACCAAAGATGCTCGCCTCGGCTTATTGGAGCGTCTCCACCATGGAGTCCCGTTCTTGTCGGAGGACCTTGTAAGCCTCAAGGTTGCATTTATTCTTCTCTTTGGCAGCTTTCTTCTGCTCCTTGAGGATCACAATTTCCTCCTTTAGCCGGTTGATCTCCGTGTTCGCGGACTCGTGCACGGCCTTCAAAGCATCTTCATGCATCTTCAAGGATTCAGGCCTCTCCTGCTTGAGGATCTTGTTCTCGCTATCCAGCAGTTCTATGTGCTTGGATTGCTCGACAATATCCTTCGCCTTGGCAATATCTTCTGCATGTCGGAGAAATAACAGTGCATGATGAGTAGTCGGAGGGTAATGGCACAAGACCAAGTTGAGTGCGAAATTGAGAAGAAAAACAAACTCCTGCTCTTGGTGATTTGATCCTTCAAGAAGGCAGTTTTACCCTTTTCATCTTCCAGGTCGGCACGCATCTTGTGGAACTCCTTGTTGGCAACACCTCTTCGAGCATTCTCATTCTGTGAAAAAAAAAGATCAATGTTACTTAGTCTACTTGGACTATCTAGATGGATAAATATCCACCTAGAAGTTTGGGGCCTACAGTACGAGTTTTTAACTCGGCAATATGCTTAGTATTTCTTTAAGCATCTAGTTGGAACTAATTCTATTTAAACTAGAAGCTTGGGGGATACAGTATTTAAATTTACAAACACTGCGTATGCTACTCTAAAAGTATCTAGTCGAAATAATTCATTCAAACAAAATACTTGGGTGCTATAGTGCGGAGTTTTCTAGCTTGATCACTCTTAGAGCATTCAGACACAAAGACCTATGGTTTTCCGTCTAAATCCTCGAGGGCTACACTGGGATACTACATATGAAATGCAAAAGGCATATGAAACTTACAAGTGCAATGATCTTGAGGTTGGTGGTGCTCTCGGCAGATATCTTGCTGACGGCAAGGCTATTTCCGCGCAGGATATCCGCCTGCTTGAGCAGCTCCTCAAGAACACATGTCGGAGTAGTCGATGCAGAACCAGGAACCAGAGCTGAGCTACTCGGTGTAAGCAACGGGTAGACGATCTTCTAAAATTCTGTTGGTGTCTTGGGTGCATAAGCACCGCCTACGGTAGAAGTTCCACCTTCCACCATCGCCTTACCGCTACCAGTGGAATCCTTAGCCGGAGCTTTAGCCACTTTAGATGTGGTGTTTTCTTGTGTCGCCTGCTCGCCGACAATAGCAAGTTCCACGGCAACGTCTGGGTCCACTTCCATGGCGGAAGGTTCAGACGTTACCTTTGCTGGAGAGCTTGTTAGTGCGGTAGTAGGCTGGACGCTCGGAGTTGGAGGGCGATGGAGGGAGATGCTTGGTGAAACATTTCTTTGATGTTTTTAGAGGCCTCAAATGTTTTGGAGGTCTTCTTCAAACTCATACTGGCCTTCTTCCTGAAACATGCAGAAGTATAAGTACATGAACAACACGAGCAAGAGACAATGTCGGATGTCAAGATGCTTACACAATGGTTGGTGCCTTGGTCAACAGAATACCAATAGTTCTTCTTTTCTCCGCCTCCAGGGAGGCAGTGGATCTCTTGGAGGATCTACCCTCCGTCTTCTTCTTATAGCCTCTGTCGGTAGAGTCAGAGGTGGAGCTCTTCTGCTTACGCGTCAGCGGGACATCTTCGTCGGACACGACGGTGAGTTCCTTCATATTGGGTTTGTAGACTTGGAAATCCATGCTATCTTCGTCTAGACTCTTTAGCTATTAAGTGAATCCCAAAGTGTTAGATGCAATGGTTAAGGCTAGATGGAAGAACTAGAGTATATGTCATACACGGAAAATAAACAGGTACCTATGGGCACGTCCCGCCCTCAAACATGTCGTAGGTGATGATGAAGCCACGCTTCATATCCTTCACCTTTACTATGTCCTTGAGGAGAAGCTTGATGGAGTCACTCGAGAAGTTGTCCTTAGAGATGCGGAGGCTATACTTCCTATCCTTGGAGTACTCATGCATCGGCTTCACGCGGTGCTATAGAGGCCGGATCTGCCTGATGAACCAGCACATGGCTAGGTCCAACCCGGTTAGACCCGTGTCTACGAGCCACTCGATCCGCCTTACAGCGCGGGAGGCTACGTCGCCGGAGGGGAGGAGGGCTTGGGATCTCCATGTCGGGGCTTCAGCGGTAGCTCCATCGACAAAGTCTAGGTATATTCCTTCTTGGCCATCCAGAGGGATATCTGGGCTGTAGAAGTACGTCCTCTGCCAGTTCTTGCAGGACTCGTGGCCTACAATGTCGGGAACCTCCGACCAGGCCGGATCTTGAAGCTAATAGTTCCACAATTTCTAAGCTCATCCTTGCTCACTCCGGCTTCCCTCTTGATGGTAAAGAAGTATATAAACAGATCTAACCTAGGCCTAATTCCTAGGTAGCCCTCACAAAGCGCCGCATAGTTGCTAAGCGCGAGGATGCTATTCAGAGAAATTTTCTGAGGTTGAACCCTGTAGTGGCTAAGGACCTCTATGAAAAAGTTGGAGATTGAGAGGGAGACTCCGCATACCAGTTGGGCTTTGAGGTGCACCTTTACTCCGACTTGGGGAGGGGGGATGACCTCGCTGGCCGGCGTCGCCCGCCAGACCAGCCCCTCCATCGTGGGGAGGTACCCCTCGGTGAGCATCTCCTGGAGATTGCTCTCGGTGATATCAGAGCCACTCTCCCTTATGGGAATCGCCCTCCTCTTCCAGCAGTTCTAGCCCCGCTGGAATATGGTCACCGCCGGTGGTTTCCACCACCATAGTGTGTGGCACCAGCACACCTTCTGGAGGCACGATGATGGAGCCCACCGACTTCGCCGTGGTTTCGCACGTCGCCGCCATGGATGGTGTGGTGCTGCTGCTGGCCATTGGTGTGGAGGAAGATTGGCAGTGAGATGGGAAAAGCTAGGATTATTTCCTTCGTGCGCAGAGAGCTCGAGGAGGCATTTTCTAGACGAAGAAGACGATGCGAGGAAGAATGCGATGAAAGGATAAAAATCACCACAGTTATAATTTATAGTAATTAGCATCAAGATTCGTGCAAGTTGATCGAATGGTTGCTGCATGGACAGCGTGTGCGCGGAAATTTCGCCACGTTTCCACCGCCGCCGCCAATGTTTTGCATCCTTCACGTGGGAAAAACGGCTATTATTGTGTTCTGCATGTGTTAGTTACGAGGCATCGCTGACCTATGGTCTATGATGCTCTACTGACATAGGCAGGCGAACCATCATATCTGAAGATTCTGTCATGGACGGATCTAGTCTGGCTACGAGAAGAGTACGATGGAACATTCAGCAGTTCTCCGACTTACATGTTCAAGAGGGAGAACATTGCAGGGTTCTTGGGAGGACTACAATATATTGCTTGATGATTTGCCAACATTCATCTAGACGGAGCATTCAACCTGAAGAGGCAAGATGGTGCAAGATCTCGGAGTTCTGCGGGGGCTACTGTTGGGGATATGCTAAATGGGTATCACAATAGCATGTCTCTAATCCGAATAACCCGGGTGACCCACAGTTGGTAGCAGGGCCCATGGCCTGCTGGGCGGCCCAGTTAGATGGATCTAGAAGGGAGGCCCATGTCGGATAAAGGAAGGCTACGGAGGAGTCACCGGCGTACCCGGAGCCTTGGAGTGCAAAACACGCTAGACTAGTTGTGTACCATGTAGAACTTTGTGACCTGTCCGGCTAGGACTTTGCCTGTAACCCTAGGATCTGGTGACTATATAAGCCGTACCTGCGGGAGCCTTTAGGGATAACTCAACTCATATCACGCACGGCGAACCAATCCCTGTAACTCGGCGTATTACCATTATAGTGATTTATAGCAGGAGTAGGATTCCGACACCATCGTGGGATCTGAACCTAGGTAAGTTGTGTTACCTCATACCCGCCAACCTCCCACCCTACCCCACATCTCTAAACACGCTCTGTGAGGACCCCTCCATGACGTACTCATTGGCAATACCACGACACCGAGGGCAGCACGAAGGACGTGCATCCGCGACGCTACTCGATGTTCGAGCCCAGTATCTCGAGTACTTGGGCCGATTGCACCGCGACACTTGAAGTAGAGGCCCTCACCATGAAGCGAGGGAAGGTTGCCACCACCGCTACGGAAGTGCTCGTCGTGGGTCCTGACGCCCCGACCAGCATTGCCGACTCCACCTACTACGACCCCTCGTCCATGTCGGCCTTCGCGGCCGCGTCCACTCCAGTCGGAGCTTCACTTGGCGCGTCGGCCAGCTCGTCCAAAACAATGACGACATCGTTGCCCTTCATCTTGTTCGCGCCCTCAGCGGGCACCTCGGCGTCGTTGCCCTTCCTCTTCTTTGAGGGATCAACCTCCTTCCCTGAGGCGTCTACTGGGACCTTGGCCACCAAAGGGTGACCAATCTTATTCATGCCAGTCCTGCAAACGAAATGATCAACTAGTCAGACAACATCTATAAACTAGTGATCCAAGTTGACACAGCAAACACTCACCAGGCAACTGGGATGAAGCGCAGGCCGGTGTGGATGTGCGCCGGCTTCTCCAATTTTGGGCCCAGCTTGCGGCTAATGCCCGTTTCGAATAGGGCCGGAACCCACGTCACGGAGTCCTTCTTTGTCAACGAGGCCGCGGCAGCAAGAAGTTCCCCTCCGATCGACGCGGGCACCTCCCTCGATGGCGAGGCCTCTACGACTGAAGCATCCCTGAGACCCGTGACGGCTGAGAATAGGGGTGGAATCGATGCCATGGCACCTCGTCCTCCACTACAGCTATACTCTCCGTCTCTGGCACCTTCATCGACGCCTCGTCCCCTGCATCATCGGCCGTTCTAGTCGCTTCGGAGCTAGTCGCTGACCGAGGCGGCGACACCGCCTTGGGCGCCTCCTTCTTCTTCGGAGATTTCTTCTTGGATGGTCTGGATTCGTGCCGCGAGTTGTGTTCATGGATGTCACCCTCGCCCCCGTTGTGACACTCGAGGCTCTTGCTGGCCTCGAGTTCACGTTGCCACTGCCCGCGAGTTTTCTGAACCACGTGTGTGGCGATCTCCACGGCCTCGTCATCATCATCTTCATCGTCTTCATCATCATCATCGCTGGAGGAGGACTCGCTCTCATCCCCCTCGTCCTCGTCCGAGATCTCGTCGGTGGCATGAGAAAGACAACCCTCTACAACTTGGAATAGCTGAACCAGTGACACATGGTTAGTAAACCGTGACTGCGTTCCTGCGACTTCGACAATAAACAAGGGAAAACAAACTTACAGTTGTTGCTTTGTGCTTCGCGGTGTATGGGGCAATCCTGGCATTCGGATCACGGTATTCCGCGTCGGTGATCTTCCTCAGCATGGAGGTGTAGTCGTTGTCCTTCCACTCGGCGGTGCATGCCTTGGTCCCGTCATATTTTCGGTGTATTCATACATCTAGTGAGCACGACTGGCCAGGGGCACCAATCATCGCCCGAGCCAGTAATTATATAAATTAATGATCTCGAGACCATCCTTCTGCAGCTGGCGTATCATCATTAGCATCTCGTCTACAACCATCCGCTGGTCATGCGGGAGCTTGGCGACTTGGAGCCGGCGCGGCTCATTTCGCTCAGCAGAGTACGCTAGGAGTGGAACCTCACCGTTCGGCATCGACCCGCTGGCGTAAAACCAGTGCTTCTTCCACTCGCTTGCCGCCTTCTTCGGCAGCATGAGGTCGAGGAAGGAGGCCTTGGACTTCAGCTGGAAAGTGAGGCAACCCGCTGCCAGCATCGGACCGCCTGCCCCATCACAACTAATCCTCCCATGGAACAATTCCTGCCACAGGGGAAAGTACGGGTGGCAGCCCAAGTAGCATTCGTAGAACGCCACGAAGATGGCGAGCTGCTCGATGCTGTGTGGCCCCAGATCTGATGGCTTGATGTCGTAGTAGGCGCAGAATCGCCGGAAGAAGAGCGAGGTGGGGAATCCGAGCCCCCTTTTGAGATGGCTGGTGAAGCAAATAAATTTGTTGGTGCACGGATCTGGTTCCACCTCCCCGGCCGCGGGAACTCGCCATCGCCTGACGCAGAATCCATGCATCCTCGAAGGACTTCAACGTCGCCCTGGTACACTTGGACTTCCCCCACAACTCCTTCGGAGGCGCAATCGAATCGACGATCTGGGTTCGCTGGATCGCTCTGGAGGCTCTGGAGGGAATGGGAGACTAAAGGGCGCGCAAAGTCGGAGGAAATGTGAGGAACGCTCGCAACTCACCCGTCACTCTCCTTATATATAAGTTGGTTCCTGCCAATTTCGCCGATATTACTGTTGGATTACCCAACGGCTAGTTTGACCAAGCTGACGGTCCAACTTTGTCTAATCGACTCACCGGCCCATTCGCCAAAGCTGCGACTCAACTACTTGCCAAATTGGTGATTCGACTGGTCGCCGATATTGTGACTGAAGATGCATGCTAAAGATTCTTTCTCTCATTGAAGGAGTCCATCTCCGATTCGACTGGACGTCCAAATTGGACCCGAATACTCTGATTACCAAAGAACACCTGCGACGAATCAAGGACGGCCTCGGGACTATTGATGGGGATATGCCGAGTGGGGTATACCCAGAAGGACGTTCCCTACTGGATCATACTCTCGGTGAGTGGTCCTGCAGGACGACAACTGGACCGCGACCCAAGAGGAAGCCAAGCGACTAGATGCTAAAGGCCCAGAAGCGTAGCTAGGCCCACTTGGATTAGGTCAAAACCCTCCGAGTCCTTATCTAACTCGGTTGTAGATCTGTAAATCCTAGCAAGGTAACTCTATATAAACCTCCCTAGGGGACGCATAGCACTTACGTTCCATCATACACCCCATCGACTCGCCACCTAGCCGCCGAGCTCTCCCTTTGTAATCTCTCATCAATACAATCTAGCAGGAGTAGGTCTTTACCCTCCGGGGGGCCAAACCTGGGTAAACCCATGTGTATTTGCCCTCATCTCGCACCGCAGATGGCTGGCCGCCCTTGCCCCTCATTCTACTACTCGCTGCCAATCGCATCATCTACCGTGGCCATTCCCACGACAAGATCTAAACATGGTGACACAAAATAGGAGAAATAACCATCTAGCTACTGCTATGGACCCGTTGTCAAAGGATGAACTACTCACACATCACTCCGAAGGTAGGTATGGTGATGAAGAAGGCCTCCGAGATGATCTCCCCTCTTCGGCAGGGTGTCGGGAAGAGCTTCAAATCCCCCCTCGATCTAGGGATGACGGTGGCGGCTATGGACTTTTTCGTGGAATTGTGATTGGGTATTTAGGGTTTTCATCTCAGGGGGATTATATAGGCGAAAGGGCGAGGTTGGTGGATCTCCAGGGCGCCCACACCATAGCCAGGAGCGGCCCATGGTGGGCCTGCGCGACCCCCTGGTGTGGCTGCGTCGCTACGCACTTCTTCTCTCCTTTGGACTCCATGTCGTGTCAAAAAAATAGGAACTTCGACTTTTGTCTCGTCCAATTCCGAGAATATTTATTTTCTATTTTTTCTGAAACCAAAGACAATAGAAAACAGGAAACTGGCTATGTGGAACTTGTTAATATGTTAGTTCTAGAAAATTCATTAAAATGCCACAAAGGGTAGACAAAACATAAGATAGTTGGTGCAAAACAAGCATGGAGCATAAAAAATTATAGATATGTTTGCAACGTATCAGAATCCCCAAGTTTAACTCCTGCTGCGCGACCCCCTGGTGTGGCTGCCTCGCGACGCACTTCTTCTCTCCTTTGGACTCCATGTCGTGTCAAAAAAATAGGAACTTCGACTTTTGTCTCGTCCAATTCCGAGAATATTTATTTTCTATTTTTTCTGAAACCAAAGACAATAGAAAACAGGAAACTGGCTATGTGGAACTTGTTAATATGTTAGTTCTAGAAAATTCATAAAATGCCACAAAGGGTAGACAAAACATAAGATAGTTGGTGCAAAACAAGCATGGAGCATAAAAAATTATAGATATGTTTGCAACGTATCAGAATCCCCAAGTTTAACTCCTGCTCATCCTCGATTATGTAAGTGATAAAAAGAATAATCTTTTTGAGGTGACATGCACCATCACAATCTTGATCAAGGTATTGCAAAGCATTGATAGCTGGGATTAACGTACTCTAAACATAAGCATCAAAGTTATATTTCTAACAATAATACATAGCAACTATGTTGCAATATGAAAGGCTACACAAACAAAAGATCATGAATAATGCTTTGAAAGACATTTGTTTGTTTTGCATATAGAAAACATAGCAAGAGTGATATTCAGCTTGTCCTTCATGGAATAGAAAAACATAAATGCATTGGGCACCTTCAAAGTTCATAAGGGTGACTAGATACAAATAATATAAGAACAAGTAATACAATAATTATGAATCAATCAACAAGTTTTGGGACAATGCACATTGAACTCAGAATGACAACTATGCTCTCTTAGCGGGTGCATTAAGATAGAAGTTGGAGACTCAACAAAAAGTAAAAAGAAAGGCCCTTCGCAGAGGCAAGTGATACGTCATAAACGTATCTATAATTTTTGATGTTCCATGCTTGTTTAGTATCCACTTTGCTATGCTTTGTCTACACTTTGAGGTATTTTTATACATTTTATGGTACTAACCTATTAACAAGATGCCGTAGTGCCAGTTGTCTGTTTTCTGCTGTTTTTGGTTTCATAAAATCTATTCAAGAAATATTCTCAGAATTGGACGAGACAAAAGCTAAAATCAATATTTCACTG
The DNA here is from genome assembly GCA_916181665.1 of Avena sativa. Classification (NCBI taxonomy): domain Eukaryota; kingdom Viridiplantae; phylum Streptophyta; class Magnoliopsida; order Poales; family Poaceae; genus Avena; species Avena sativa. The sequence continues at coordinate 131,182,141 of OV702297.1, forward strand.
AGATGAACACAGAGACCGAAGGGCGACCGGAGGGGAGCCACGAGGTGGCCGCACCCTCCTCCCCCCACACGGGCCCACCTTAGGCCGCGCCTGGGCAGGGTGTGGGCCCCTTGGCCACCCTCCTGCCTCACCTCTTCGCCTATATAATCCCCTGATGCCAAACCCCTAAGTACCCGATCTGATCTCCATGGAAAATTCTGTAGCTGCTGCCACCATCGTCCCTAGATCAGGGGGATCTGAAGCTCTTCCCGGCACCCTGCCGGAGGGGAGAGATCATCCCGGAGGCCTTCTTCATCACCATGCCAGCCTCTGGTATGATGCGTGAGTAGTTCCACCTTGGACTATGGGTCCATACATTAGCTAGATGGTTGTTTATCCTCCTTTGTGCTATCATGTTTAGATCTTGTGAGATCCGTTCATGATCAAGATCATCTATTTGTAATCATGCATGTTTTGTTTGCGGGGATCCGATGGATATTGCGATTACTATGTCAGATTGATTATTGATTTTATCATGTCTTATGATTATTAATTCTATCATTTCTGTGTTGTTTGAGATCTTGCATGCTTTCCGTTTCTAGTAGCTATCTTGGCCAAGTAGATGCTAGTGACTCCAAGAGGGAGTATTTATGCTTGATATTGGGTTCATGCCTCTATTGAATCTGGGGAAGTGATAGAAATCTTTAAAGTTGTAGATGTGCTGTTTCCACTAGGGAGAAAACAATAATCTTTTGTTCATGGAACAATTGTATTGTTTACTTTACACACATTGCTTAATGTAGTTATCCGTTGCTTGCAACTTAATACCGGAGGGGGTTCGGATGATAACCTGAAGGTGGATTACTAGTCATAGATGCAGTTGGATGGCGTTCTATGTATATTGTTGTAATGCCCAATCAAATATCGTAGGATCATGAATGTCTAGTATTGCATTGTTATGCCTTGCTCAGTCCTGTCAATTTCCCCGCTGTAATTTGTTTACCCAGCATGTTATGTTATTTATGTTAAGGAGAACACCTCTAGTGAATTGTGGACCCCGTTCCAATCTTTACCATTGTTACAACATCTACTGTTACTGTTTACTTTCTGTAAGCAATCATTACCTTCCACACCATACATTTAATCCTTTGTATTCAGCAAACCAGTGAGATTGACAACCTCACTATAAGTTGGGGCAAAGTCTTGAGTTTGTGTTGTGAAGGATTCCAAGTTGTAGCAACACCTTGGAGTTTTTTCCTTGCTCCTACTGGTTCAATAACCTTGGTTTCATAACTGAGGGAAAACTTACTGCCGTGCTCATCATACCTTACTCTTGGGGTCTCCCAACGAAGCTCTACTATTGAGCCACGTCAAGGATTTTTTGGTGCTGTTGCCGGGGAGTTAAGGACAACTTCACAAGGGGAGTCCTTCACAACCATTCTCTTTACTTTGTTTTTGTTTTGCTCAGTTTCTTTTGATTTGTTTGGCTTGCTTCTTTTTATCAAAAATTACAAAAAAAAATAGTTTCGTTTGGTTTGCTTTTTCTTATCAAAAACACAAAAAAAATTAGTTCCTACTTTAGTTTCTACCATGTCTAGTGTTGTTCCAATAACCGTGTCACTATGGAAAGGATCTTTACTTTCAAACAAGGAAGTGAAGAGAGTTTCAAAGAAGCTTGGTCTAGAATTTCTGATTCACGTGGAAAAACTGAGCCTAAAATGACTCTAGGTTTGGTTATTAGAAGTTTCTACCACGGTCTTGCTCTTCGTTATAGATATGCTTTGGATGCTATAGCAGGAAAATATTGTTTCTAATGTAATGAGGATGAATCTTTGGATGCCATAAAGAAGTTGATTACAATTTAAAATTTTCCTAGCAAGTCTGATTCTTCCTTTATAAACATCTATGCTAGGTTGAACACTCTTGAGACCAGTACAGCTAGTTTGAAAGATTGCTATAACATGCTTAGAGAGCACCATGATTATGTTCCAATAAATTCCAAGCCTTCAAAATGGTTTCCTACAATAAAATTTGCTATAAACAATTAAACTTTTGATGCTCGTTGTGATATAATGTCTGAATTTTTCCTTATGCCTAAAGATATCTATGAATCTTTAAATCTTTGGGGACTTTATAAAGGAGGAGAAGAAATATCTCTTACCAATAATGCAACTATATTACCCATTGGAATAGCTAAAGGAGTGTTTACAAAGATCTTAGGGAAAGTGGTGTCTACTGATTATCTTGTTATTGAATGTGTAGGAAAAGGACAAATTACACTTGGAAGATCCCTACTGAAACTCCTTGGAGCAATGATAGATGTGGGAAAAGGCATTATGAATTTTGCTTCTCCAATAAGCAACCATACATTCCCTAAAGATAAGAGGAAAGGTAAGAAAGGTAGGAGCAAGAAATTTGATGTTAATGCTTCTTCATTTGAAAATACTTGCTTCTTGCTTCTTGTGCCTAACTTAAAGGCGTTAAAGAAAAGTACTTCTTGGGAGATAACCCAATAGTTTTCTTGAGTCTTGGAAGTTATTACTCCTTAACCTCTCCTTATCCTTTTTATTTGATTTTTGTGCCAAGAATAACCTCTAATGAGAGGGAAGTAAGATTTGGGGAAGTTGTTGTCCCGAAACAGATTTTTGTGCTTCACTATAAGAATTTGTGAAACCCTATGTATGTCGGATTGAGCTATAATTTTCTGAATAAATCCCCCAGGTTGTTAGCTAACTTTCATTAGCTCAACACTTTTTGATTTGAGCAACAGAAGGTCTTCGAAAAATTCGGTTTCTACCTACCTATTCTGTTTTGATAGATTTCTGCCAGTATTTGCATTTGTCTCCTATCGATTTCTTATTGGATTCTCTTTGGTAAATTGAGATTTTTAAAGGGAATTGCTACAGTGGATTGTGTTTTTAATGAAATTTTTTCTATTTTGATACTAAACCCAAAGGTCTATTACTTTTGAATGCACTAATGTTGCTAATGAAGATTGTGTGAAGTTTTGTATGAAGGAAATTTTCAAGTGTAGGGAAATAATGATGTAATGAGATGAAGAATGGACAAAAGATCAAGATTGGGGATTCCACCCCATGTCACCCCAAGAAATATTCAAGAGGTATAGGTGTCAAATCTTGGGGATGCCCAAGGCATCCCCTTCTTCATGAATAAAAATCTCAGGTCTTTCTAGACACTTTGTTTTTATTGTTTCATGCACTGTTGTGTTGTTCTTGGAGTGTCTTAGTTTTCGTTTTTGGTTTTTGTTTGTATAGTTTGCTTGAATAAAGTAGTTGGACCACCGCTTTCGCTGTGTTGTTTCAAATAAGTTGATTGTTGTTGGAAAGGAGTAGAAATTTTTATGCTTATAGTGGTACAAGGACGAGCTTGCTTTAACTGTGACTTAGACTTTATCATGTCATGCTAGATGTTGTTTTGACTTTATGCTTAGTGACTACTGCTGTAGCATGACTTGTTCCAAACAATTAGGATTTCTTAATGTTCCTTAAAAGAATCATGTGTTGTTTTAGCATACAAAAGCATAGTATTGTGCTATTCTCCTTTGATGCTTTGTTTGGGTTGACTTGGCACATGCTCACACCATGTTATGACTATGAACCAGTCACCTTAGCCTCTATGATCATTTAGTTTTTGACTTGTGGTACCACTTTATGCTTTGATTAGTAATGTTTTGTCGCTCTGCATGATTATGGCCATTATTGCTCTCTTAGTTGGTCGCTCCTATTCTTTTCCTAGCCTCCACTTGTATTGAGTAAGCTCTACTCGTGCATCCAACTCCCAAGAAACCAAGTTATTCCAAAGTGTCCACTATAAATTCCTATGCATGGTGTGTTACACCATTCCAAGTATATTCTTGTTTTATCTATCTTCCAAATTAAACTTATTATGTGAAAATTAGTGATTAAATCTCTCACAAACTTGATGGAACACTTTATTTTTATTGCCCCTAATAAACTTGAACTATTGTGTCATCTATGTTGTATATGCTTGCACTTATAAGTTGGGAATTAGCAGAACCATGCTATCACGAGAAACGCTTTCAACACCTGTAAATATTTACCCATTTGATATCATGCTCTTTTGTTTATGGATGTCGGCGGTGTGAAATAAAAGGGGAGTTTGTAAGTCCATGGAGTTATGTATATGTGTTAGAGAAATGACTGGGCCACTAGCCTAAGCCATGCCTAATGATGGTGGAAACTTGCAGCATCACCATATTGATCAATCTATGAAGCATTCTTCTTATAAAAAAACAGAGAGATAGAGAAAAAGAAAAAAAGAAAAAAGAGGAAAGAAGATAAAAAAGCACCATTTTCCCATGGTAAATAAGAAGATTGCTGAGATGCTCATTGTCTGTTGCCTTGTCATTTTGATATGGATAGCTTCTATATCGTGGGGCAAGGGGTACCCCGTTGGCAGTTCTCTATGATACACATATATTTACTATGAAAATAACTTACCGGTAACTAAAGTTGAGTAGCATGAGGAACAACCCTCGTACTCAAGGGACATGAGATTGCCAACTTATACTTTGTCAAGCATATACTCCATATTTTGTTTACTTTAACCTTAATCACTTCAAGATTCATATGATAGGGGCAATGAGAGCTTCAAGCTAACAAGTACCATAATTTTTGGAAACTCTTTATGAAACTTGAAATCCCTGCTTCCCTTTGAAAGGCCTTTCTTCCACTTTTATATTGAGTATTTACCTTCTATCCTTAGGCACCAATTAAGAGAGCATAGTTGCCATTCTTAGTTCTATGTGCATTGTCCCAAAACTTATTGATTGATTCATAATGTTGATATTTCTTGCTCTTGAACTATTTGTATCTAGTCACCCTTATGAACTTTGAAGGTGTCATATGCATTTATATTTTGCTACTCCATGAGGGACAATGAATGCCACTATGCTATGTTTTCTATATGTGAAAAAAACAGACGTCTTTCAATGCATTGTTATTCATGATCTTTGTTTGTATCCTTTCATGTGCAGCATAGTTACTTTGTCTTACTGTTAGAACTTCAACTTTCATGCTCATGTTTAGAGTACTTTGATCCCAGCATTCAATGCTTGCAAATGGTTTGATCTTGATTGTGATGGTGCATGTCACCTAAAAAATTATTCTTTTTATCACTTACCTACTCGAGGACGATCATGATTTAAGCTTGGGGATACTTGATACGTCATAAACGTATCTATAATTTTTGATGTTCCATGCTTGTTTAGTATCCACTTTGTTATGCTTTGTCTACACTTTAAGGTATTTTTATACATTTTCTGGGACTAACCTATTAACAAGATTGTAGGGTTCACAACATAGAAAACAAAAATTTTCCTACGATGGGAACTATGTACCAAGATCTATCTACTAGATACAACCAACGGGCGGATGTATATCCGTAGAGAACATACCATTGAAGACTGACAAAGCTTAAAGAGTTCAACTCGTGGTTGATGTAGACGATCTCTTGCCGATCTCAAGATCGAGAGGAAGTCCTAGCGCCACAAAGCAGCAGCGCATCCGTGCTCACACACACGTACAAGACACCGGGCAACCTCCGCCTCCTCGCTCCAGCGATGCAGCGGAAGCACAACCCTTTCTTGCCGAATAGCCACCGGGAACATGTATCTCGCTAGTCCGAGACCATGGGGGATAAATTCTAGAGGGGGAGAGAGATCCTTCACGAGGAGGTGTGAGAGACAAGTGAGAGGAGGGGCTCCTTTTATAGGAGGAGGGGGGCACCCAAGGGGGTGGCCGCCGGCCATGGGGCTGCCCCCTCTCCTCCTTCATTCATGTGGGTGGACACTCCACTCACAAAATGTCCCTTCAATTTTCTCCACTCAAAAGTCCACTCAAATTCCCATTAAATTTCCACCAAATTTAATGCAAACTCTCATTAAATAAAACTCTATTATTTTTATTCAGAATTTTGTCAATTACTTTAATGACAAACATTCACAAATAACCCCTTGCTAGAATTCCATTTCACATGCATAACCACTTTATGCAATTTCACCCAAAAACCTGTTTCGGTATCTAGTGAAATAAATTCCCGCGCTTGTTTATTCTTTCGACATGAAACAATTTCTCCAACTGGATGCCAGTGTCCCTTAAGTGTGTCACCCTACGGTTCGTGAATAATGCGGACATGATCAAGACCCTTCTCCGATCAATAATCAGTAGCGGGACCTGGAGATCCATACTGACTCCCACACATTCAACGATGACTTTTCCTGTGATCGTCGGAACCTTTTACGCTTGTATCTTAATCCCTTTGTTTCACGATATATTACATGTTCGAGATTCGATCATCGGTATCTCCATACCTAGTTTGATCTCGTTACTGACATGCACTCTTTTCTCGTTCCCGTGATATAACATTCTAGTGATCAAATCACTTGCTTGCAAGATAACCAATGGGATATCACCGAGAGGGCCCAGAGCATATCTATCCGTCATCGGGATGAACAAATTCCACTCTTGATCCATGATTCTCAACATAACACTTTAGTAGCTTTGAAGCCATCTTTATAATCACCCAGTTACAGAGTGACGTTTGATGTCAACAAGAAACTCTTTCGGTATTAGTGATTGGCATGATCTCATGGTCTAAGGATTAGGACTACTTCGTAGTTTGTTTATAGCAATATAAACTCAATGACTTTGATCGTAATGCTATACTTCGGATGAATGTTCATCACACCATTACACTAATGTTGTGATCTCGTTATTAACAACATCCAGTGTCTATGATCAGGAAACCGTGATCATCTTGTTGATCAACGAACTAGTTTATGAGAGAGGCATAACTAGGAACTTTCTGTTTTTTTATTAAACACACATGTATTAACGTTTCCGTATTAATACAATTATAGCATGCAAAATAAACATCTATCATATACTTGGAATACACATAATAAACATTTTATTATTGCCTCTCAGGGCATATTCCCTTCAGTCTTCCACTTGCACTAGAGACAATAATCTAGTTACATTGTGATGTATCTAACACCCATGGAGTTCTGGTGTAGATCATGTTTTGCTCTAGGGAGAGTTTTATTCAACGGATCTGCTACATTGAGATCCGTATGTACTTTACAAATCTTTATATCTCCATCCTTGACATGCTCGTGGATGGAGTGAAACTGGCGCTTAATATGCTTGGAATGTTTGTGAGACCTTGGTTCTTTGGCATTTCTAATGGCACCATTGTTTTCACAATAGATCACCATTGGGTCCAACGCGTTTGCAACCACACCTAGTTCAGATATGAACTCCTTCATCCAAACTGCTTCCCGCCACCACAGGTATAGTTGGATGGCGGTCTATGTATATATTTTTAATGCCCAATCAAATCTCATAGGATCATGAATGTCTAGTTTTGCATTGTTATGCCTTGCTCAGTCCTGTCAATTGCCCCGCTATAATTTATTTACACAGCATGTTATGTTATTTATCTTAAGGAGAACACCTATAGTGAAACTGTGGAACCCGGTCAATCCTTACCATTGTTACATCATCTAATGTTATTGTTTACTTTCTACAAGAAACCATTACCTTCCACACCATACGTTTAATCCTTTGTATTCAGCAAACCAGTGATATTTACAACCTCACTGTAAGTTGGGGGAAAAGTCTTGAGTTTGTGTTGTGCAGGATGCCAAGTTTTAGCAACACCTTGGAGTTGTTTCCTTGCTCCTACTGGTTTGATAACCTTGTTTTCATAACTTAGGGAAAACTTACGGCCGTGCTCATCATACCTTCCTCTTGGTGTCTCCCAACGAAGCTCTACTATTGAGACATGTTAGGAAGTAAGGATTATATGGTTTTATAAAGCTTCCAAAAATTATGGTACTTATTAGCTTTGAGCTCTCATTATCCCTAACATAAGCATCTTGAAGTGACTAAGGTTAAATGAGGGCAAATATGAATTATTTGCTTGACAAATCACAAGTTGAAAATCTCATGCCCCTTGAGTACAAGTACCGAGACCTCATGCTACTCAACTTTGGTCCCAGGCAAGTTCTTGTCATTGTAAGTATATGTGTATCATAGAGAACCGCCAACAGGGTACCCCTTGCCCCATGACACATGAGCTATCCCATATCAAAATAACAAGGCAACAGATAGTGAGCATCGCAGCGATCTTTTTATTTGCTATTTGCATAGTTATTATTGAGGATGCTTCATTGAATGCCACTATGGTTTTTCTGCAAGTTTCCACCATGATTAGGCATGTCTTAGGCTAGCCGCCTAGGCGTTTCTGTAACACATATGCAAACTCCATGGACCTATAAGCTCCCATCTTATTTCACACCGACGACATCCATAAACAAAAGAACATGATATCAACTAAATAGAATAAGTGCAATGTTGAAAGCGTGCCCCATGACAAAATGGTTTTGCTAATTCCCAACTTACAATTTGCAAGCATATAAGCATCATAAGATAGTCACAATGGTTCAGGTTTATTAAGTGCAAGAGATAAAATGTGCCTTCAAGTTCGTGAGATCTTTAATCACTAATTTTCACATAACAAAATTTTAATTTGGAAGATATATAAAATCATGAATATACTTGTCATGGTGTAACACACCATGCATAGGAATTTATAGTGGACTCTTTGGAATAACTTGGTTTCTTGAGAGTTGGATGCACGAGTAGATATCATACTCAGTACAGGTGGAGGCTAGCAAAAGACTGGGAGCGACCAACTAAGAGAGAAATAATGGCCATAATCATGCAGAGCGACAAAACATTATTAATCAAAGCATAAAGTGAGGTCACAAGTCAAAAACTAAATGATCATAGAGGCTAAGGTGACTGGTTCATAGTCATAACATGGTGTAAGCATGTGCCAAGTCAACCCAAATAAAGCATCAACGGAGAATACGACAATATTATGCTTTTGTATGCTAAAACAACGCATGATTATTTCATGGAACATTAAGCAATCTCAATTGTTTGAAACAAGTCATGCTACAACAATAATCACTAAGAATATGTTCAAAGCAACATCTAACATGACATGATAAAGTCTAAGGCATAGTCAAAATAAGCTTCTTTTTGTACTAGCATAAGCATGAAACATTCTACTCTTTTCCAACACCGATTAACTTATTTGCAACAACTCACAAACATAATAATCAATAAATACCAGAGAGCATGTCTCACCTAACTACAAAGAAGAACTAAAAAGTTCTAAGCAAAAATAACAAGAAAACTAAAGCTAAACGCAGTGCTAGCAAAAGAGAACACTCACAGAACAATAAGAGTGAAAACTAGAGTGTTCTAGGCAATGAAGAACAGGGTGTGACTTCTCCAAAAGAAGTGTGTTGGGATCCAACCAACTTATTTCAGCAAATAAAACAATAGAAAACTAAAGACAAAAACAAAGACACTCCAAGAACAACACATAGTGCATGAAGCAATAAAAGTATAGTATCTTGAAAGAAGACCTGAGATTTTTGTTGATGAAGGAGGGGATGCCTTGGGCATCCCCAAGCTTTGACGCCTGTACCTCTTGAATATTTCTTGGGGTGACACGGGTGGCATCCCCAAGCTTGAGCTTTTTTCCGTACTTCATCTCATCACATAATTCTCTCCCTACACTTGAAAACTTCCTTCATACAAAACTTCACACAATCTTCATTAGCAACATTAGTGTATGCAAGATAATAAACCTTTCGGTTCAATTTAAACTCAAGTAAAACATCCATTAAAACATAAGCTACAGTTTCAATTCCTTTTAAAAGCTCAAGTGATCAAAAGAACTGAAAAATAAATCGATTAAGAGGCAAATGCAAATAATGGCAGATATCTGTCAAAACAGACCTACAGGTAAAGACCATTTTTTTCGAAAATCTTTTGTTGCTCAAATTGAAAAGTGCAAAACCAACGGAAGTTGGGTAAATACCAGGGGCATTCGCACAAATAATTGCAGATCAATACGACGTTCTGAGATTTTTCACGATTGTTTACAGCGAAGCACATAAATCTGTTTTGGGACAACAACTTCCCCAAATATTTTTTACCTCTCATTAGAGGCTATTCTTGGCTCAAAAACCAAACAAAAATTATAATAAGAGGTTATTATAGAGGCCATAACTTCCAAGACTCAACAAAAGTAAAACTTACTGAAATAAAAATTGGGTTATCTCCTAAGAGTACTTTTCTTTAACGCCTTTCAGCTAGGCACAGAAAGCAAGAATCAAGTATTTTTGAATGAAGAAGCATTAAGATCAATACCAGAGATATCTTCAACAAGGAAAGGTATCTTATCTAAATAAGTTCTAGAGGATCCTCTCTAAATACTCTTGGGTTCACTACTTTCATCAAATGGGTTTTCAGGAATAATCCAATCAAAATTCTTTTCCAAGGCTTCATGCACTCCTACAAGTTTAAAAGGTATTGGTATTTTATTTTCGTCCCCATTTTTGGGTTTGGTTTTGTCCAACTTTTCTAGTGTACCAATAACATCTACACATGAGCCTAGCATATTAAAACGATCAAAGACCTTTCTAGCTTCTATGGCAACATCATTAAATTCTTTAAGCAAAGTTTCTAGGATAAAATCTCTCTTTTCAGTGTCCTCAGTATCATGAAGTTTAAGAAACATTAGCTGCATCATGGGGTTAAGGTTGAAAAACCTATCCTCCAACATGTGAACAAAATAATACGCAGTGGTTTCATAATTTGGAGCCCCCGATGGTTACCTCCAAAAAATCACAAAACTTTTAAAGCAACCTACAGTTTTCCTGTAGTTCAAATTTGACCTAATTTCGATAAATTGGTATAAAGTCATTCAAGTGGGTAGAGTTAACAAGGACAAAGTTTCAAAACTCGTGAAACATGGGAATCATAAGTAGTACAACATGTCGGTCTAATACATGTGTATGAAAGCTTGGCTTGTGGCATATTCAGATCCAATATTCTTCAGACTTCCTTTACAGAAAGGAACAATATCTCGTCATCAGTAGGAAAACTGAGAATGTTCTTTCCTAAAAGTTGGAAACTCACACCGACGACATTGTTTAATAAAATAAGATGCACCCATCTACCTCCGAAAAGACAATTAATTCAAGAGCAATCCATCACGCTTACTCGTACCTCAAGTTATTTGACCTAATTTCGTTAAGTTGTCAAGATGAAAAATCTTAGCAAGAAGTTCAACCTATTTTCAAAACTCTCGGCGGTGATTCATTATATATTAAATGACTCCTCGATGGTTACCTCAAAAAATCGCACAACTTTCAATGCAACCTACAATTTTCCTGTAGTTCAAGATTGACCTAATTTCGGTAAATCGGCATATAGTCATCCAAATGGGCTGAGTTAGCTAGTACGAAGTTTAAAAAATCATAAAACATGGGAATTATAATTACAACATGTCGGTCCACTATAAATATTTGAAAGGTCTGCTTGTGGCATTCAGATCCATATTCTTTAGACTTTCTTTATGGAAAGGAACAATATTGTCATCATCACTCGGAAAATTAAGAATGTTCTTTCCTGATAGTTGGATACTCACAGCAATGGCATTGTTACTAGAAAGTAGATGCACCCATCTACCTTCGGAAAGACAATTAACTAGTAATTCAACAGCAATCTATCGCGCTTACTGGTAGCTCAAGTTTGACCTACTACTTTTGTTAAATTGTCGGCATGCAGAATTTTAGCAAGAAGAGGAACCTTCTATCAAAACTCTCAGTGGTCATTTGTGATAGATTAAATGCCCCTCCCTTGATGGTTACCTCAAAAAATCGCAAAACTTTCAAACCAAACCTACAATTTTCTTATAGTTCAAATTTGACCTAATTTCGATAAGTCGACATGCATCAAGTCATTCAAGGGGGCAGAGTTAGCTAGGGCGAAGTTTGAAAACTCATAAAATTAAACATAGGAATTGTAAGTGAAACATGTTGGTCCACTTAATATGTCCGGAAGCTTGTCTTGTGGCATTCTGATCCATATTCTTCGTAATTTCTTTACAAAAAATAACAATCTCGTCATTACTTGGGAATTTGAGAATGTTCTTTCCTGATAGTTGGAAACTCACACCAACGATATTGTTTACTACAAGAAGATGCACCCATCTACCTCTGAAATTACATTTAATTCAAGAGAAATTAATCTACTGCGCTTACTTGTAGCTCAAGTTTGACCTAATTTCGCTGAATCGACAAAGAAGTAAAGGGTGTGAATCTAGCTAGGAAGCTTGAAAATGGAATTATATAAGAAACTGTGGTCGACTTTGTGTGATGATTGGGAGGGTTGCATTTTCTTCTTACATGTATCTCAAGTTTGACCTAATTTCGCTAAATCGACAAAGAAGTGAAGTGTGTGAATTTAGCTAGAAAGCTTGAAAAATTGAATTATATAAGAATCTGTGGTCCACTTTGTGTGATGATTGGGAGGGGTTCATTTTCTTCTAACTGTGGTAAGGCCCCCGGAGCGAGGTGCTTCAGTTTAACATGGACGGTAGAAGTACAAGTTACATCAAGGACCTCGTAAAAAATGTAAATTACATTCAAGTCCATGCATTTAGCACAAGGTCCCTAAAACTAAGAAATGAAGTGTGTTTTGAGGTTTGTGCACACTAGTGTTCATTGTGCTAAAGACTATCAATAGAATCTTCTAGATCCTAAGAATGGAAAGTAAGATCCAATGGTTAGCAATGTTTGGATTTGCCAGTCTTGATCCAATGGTCCATGTTCAAAGTTATTCGTACACTATATAGTTTTTTGACGAAAAAGATAATATAAGAAGTACTACCGTGAACGTCCGGTATTTTGAATAACCCTTCCCTCCTGATGTTTGGGAAGCAAGTGAAAATTTTGAAATCGAAAAAGTTTGAATCTTTTTGCCGCCAAGGACTAAAGTGGTTTCATTCCTATGTACTACTCCTCCTACTCCACACCAACGCGACTACCAAACACGACAGAGAAACAGAGCCACCCTCTAAAAAAAATAGAGCCGCCGTACCAAGGCACACGTGCGCAGCGCCATGCTGTGGACGAGGGAAAGATCAGCCTGGCCGGTGCGCGAGGGGAGAGGGGTGGAGAGATGAGAGGCAGCAAAGGAGAGAGAAAACACATTCTTTTTTTTGCGTGCATAGGTCTTTACTACTAGTAGAGTGTACACTGTAACTGTAAGGTGGCAGGAGTAACTCGTGTTAGGAACCCATCATAACTTTGCTCTTCCCTACTTCCCTCTTCCCCTGTATACGTTTTATTCTCTCTGCACTTACTACATCGCGTTGACAGAGGTGAGCATATGTCTACTACGAGTGGGGCATCCAATATTTTTTTCATAAAGGGAAAAAAGGTACTCCCGATGGACTTCCATATACATAGTAGAAGCTATCCACAAGATAAAAGCCTTAAGGTTCACCCTTAAGCTCATCATGGGTAGTCCATAAGCATTAAAATATTGATATCTAGTACACATAGTGAAGGGATACGGGTAGGCTACACTAGCGCAAATCAAAATTTTCTACCGCGTATACCAGGATTACTATTGTCATAGATCACGGGATTACCACTAGACGCGCAGTTGCGGAACTTGATGAAGTGCGTCGAGGCAGTTTAGACGATCTACATCTCCTCCTTGTTCTCGTCCCACGAGCAGCTCCCCTTGCGCGGCTCGTACAAGCGTTACAGATACAGCGCCTCTGAGGTATCAGCACGTACAGGGTGGAAGCGTCAGACGCCGGACTGCTAGGTCCGCGCGTGCAACACAGGCGTGAGGAGTGGCGTCTAGGTGGAATGGAATAACCCTAGTCAGCACGGCCCACCCTCTCTATTATATAGGAATCCCTAGTGGGATTCTACTTTAGCAGCCCATTAGTAGCCTAAGCCTGGTCTAATTCGGATCCAATCCTCATTAAGCTTACAGCCCCTTAAGTGTGTGACCCTATAGGTTCATATACATATAGACATGACATGAATACACTTATTATGTCAATAGTTGGTAGCAGCCTCTAGCAAGACGTGCCAACTCCTAAACGCATACAAAGATCATATCGGACAAACCATCACAAGGTTTAGTACATGTCTTTCCCTTTGCCTCACGATATTTGGTCTAGCTCCAAGCTGACCTCCCTTTCTCGATACTGTGATTCGGAATCCCTTTACTAGGTTAACTCTTAACCATATGTAGCACGGCCATGCATTTCTGGATCCGATCACTCGAGGGGCCCAGAGATATCTCTCTCAAGTAGAGAGGGGAAAATCCCATCTTGATTGACCATGCCTTGAAGCATGCTTCAGGACAAACCCGAAAGCTACCTTTATAACTAACCAGTTACGGAGTAGCGTCTGATAGCCCCAAAGTATGTTGATCCACATCTCAAGTACATGCGACAATCTTAGGTCTAAGGACAAAACGTACACGATGTGTAGAGAGAGAGCTGCAACTAATTGTCAGTCTCATGTTGGGTTAGTCCAACCCCATGTTCATAACATGTGTCCACATCATTGGTTTGATATCTCCATGTCTATGACTTGCAAAACATAGTCATCAACCAATCGTTGTGCTAGTCTAATATTCACATGTGTCCTCACATGAACTCCGACTAGGGAAAACTATTAAATTAACATACAAGTCAAGAGTTTCACAAACAATTCACATAATTGCCAATCAATACAAGTTGCCTGATATGGATATTCAAGGAACATTACAATAACTCATGGATACATAAGAAATATAATCATCTCTATGATTGTCTCTAGGGCATATTTCCTTCACATAGCAATCGTAAACAAATTTTAATCACAAGACCGTGAGAGGGTAGCTCTTACATGTGCGTCCTATCTTATGGACAAGTCTGACTAGATACATTGTGGTGCAATCAACTACTTGTAGGGTTCACAGCATAGAAAACATAAAAAATTCCTACGATGGGAACAACTAAGTCCCAAGATCTATCTACTAGATACAAGCAATGGGTGGATATACATCCATAGAATACATACCCTCGAAGACCGAAAAGCGTTAACGAGGTTGTACTCGTGGATGATGTAGTCGAACGCTTGCCGATCTCAAGATTGATAAGAAGTCCATCCGGTCCAGCACCATCAAGTCCAGCACAGCAAAGCAGTGGTGCATCTGTTATCGCACACACGTTCGGGTACCCCGACAAACTCCGTGCCCTCGCTCTAGAGAAGCAGCGGAAGCAACAAATCCTTCCAGAAAAAGCCACTGGGAACATGTATCTCGCTGATCCGAGACTATGGGGAAATTCTAAAGAGGGGAGAGAGATCCTTCGCGAGGAGGTGTGAGTGAGAAGTGAGAGGAGGGGATCCTTTTATAGGAGGAGGGGGCAGCCCACTAGCCATGTCGGCGGCCAAGGTGGTGCCCCACCTCTTCCTCCATTCATGTGAGTGGAGCTCCCACTCACACAAATGCCCCTCCATTTCCTCCATTCATGTGAGTGGAGCTCCCACTCACACAAATGCCCTTCCATTTCCTCCACTCAAAATCCCACTCAAATCCCATTAAATTTCCACCAAATTTAATGCAATGTCTCTTTAAATAGAACTCTTTTATTTATTTATTCAGAATTTTTTTAATTACTTTAATTAACAAATATTCACATAAAACCCCATACAACATTTCAATTTCACATGCAGAACCAGTTTCAGCAATTTCAACCGAAACAATTCCGGTGTCTAGTGAAATAAATTCCTGCGCTTTCTTTTTCTTTCTCTAACACCTTATTTGCTCCAAATGGTGTCGGTATCCCTTAAGTGTGTCACCCTATGTTTCACGAAAAATGTAGACATGATAAATACCCCTCTTTGATCAATAATCAGCAACGGGACCTGGAGATCCATACTGACTCCCACACATTTAACGATGACTTCTGTGATCGTGTGAACCTTATACACATGTAACTCAATCCATTTGTCTCGCGATATATTACATGTCTGAGATTCAATCATCGGTATCTTCATACCTATTTTGATCTTGTTACCAACATGTACTCTTTTCTTGTTCCCGTGATATAACATTCTAGTGATCAAATCACTTGCTTGCAAGCAACTAATGTGATATCACCCAGAGGGCCCATAGTATATATATCCGTCATTGGGATGGAAAAATTCCACTCTTGATCCATGGGCCTCAACATAACACCTTCGTAGCACTGAGCCCATCTTTATAGTCACAATGTTACGGTGTGACGTTTGATGTTATCAAGATACTCTTCTGGTGTTAGTGATTGACATGATCTCATGGTCTAAGGATTAAGATTACTTTGTATGATGTTATAGCAATATAAACACAATGACCTTGATCGTAATGCTATACTTCAGATGAATGTTCATCACATCATTCCAACAATTTTGTGACATCCTTATTAACAACATCCAATGTCCATGATCAGGAAAACTTTGATCATCTTGTTCATTAACGAGCTAGTTTGTAAGAGAGGCATAACTAGGAACTTTCTATTTGTTTATTAAACACACATGTATTAAAGTTTCTGTATTAATACAATAATATCATGTAGAATAAACATTTATCATAAACAAGGAATAAGATAATAACCACTTTATTATTGCCTCTCGGGCATATTCCCTTCAGTCTCCCACTTGCACTAGATTCAATAATGTAGTTTGAAAACTCTTTGTGTATTGAACACCTATGGCTTTCTGGTGTTCCATATACGTGATTGCAAGTGGTTAACATAATCTATGGATCTAACGCTTTCAGGTCTGTGTGTATTTCCATGTATTTGCGTCTTCACGCATCACTCATTCTCTAATGAGATGGCATTGTATAAATTTGGTGTTTTGGTGAGACCTTTAGTTCCTTGGGGTTAAATCATGTCAATACTATTGTCGTATAATATATCTTTAGTGTTAGCCCATTGTGAACCACACCTTAGTTTGATAACAAACTACTTGACATAAATGCCCTCCTTTGCTGCTACTATAGCAGTCATATACTTAGCCTTTTGTTGTAGTATCCGTCACAATATCCTAACTTTGGAATTCATCCAAATCCATCATGGAAACTTATTTCCATTACATTCTGCCACCCATAGTTTAAATTGAGATAAACTTAATTTGTATTTTATGACAGAACTAGTTTCATTTTACGATGAACTATTTGTCTCTTATACAAATAGAATATATTCTTAATTCTTCCAAAATATTATAAGAATATCCTTACTATCGTCCAATGATCATTTTATGATTCATTCTGGTATATGCTCATAACTTTTAGAGCATATGACATATCTGGATGTGTACATATCACGGTATGATTGATCAAAACATTCTTGTGATTGCACTCATCAAGTGTCAAAGAACTTGAATCTTGTTTCACTTATCAAGTGTCGATACACTTGAATCTTGATTCAATTCTTTTACATATATGAGGTTTTGCCTAAGTCTTTCATCGAAATAAAATTCTTAACCTTTGTCAATAAAAGATACATCATTTCCAATCAACAAGATGTCCTCCACATAATGTATTAGAAATATGTCTTAGCGCTCCCACTTAATTTCTTGCAAATGCAAGCATCTTCATCGTCTCCTGATGAAATTAAACTTCTTTAATAGTTTCATCACGGTGAAGATTCCAACTCCGTGATGCTTACTTCAACCATTGAAGTTTGCATGCCCTTTTTAGCATCCTTTGAATTAACAAAACCCTTTAGATCGTGTCATGCACACGTCCTAGGTAACCATTATATTAGAAAAACTTTGTTTTGTTTGTTCAACTACCATATACCAAATTATATGTAGTGGTTGCTACATTAATCTTTCCAGACCAAATATCGCTATAAAAGATCAAATCTTTTCATAGTCAACTCATTGAACATTGTCGTAAAATCTTTACTAACATGTCGAATATTTCATAGATGTGAAACATCCATGTCTGTTTCTTTATTGATCCAAATAAGACCGATAGGTTTTTACACCTTTCTAGAGGGTCTTCCAAGTTCAAAAAACTTGATTTCTCGTGTATGGAACTATCATGGATTTTATGGCTTCAGGCCATTTGACGGAATCAGGGCCCATCATCGCTTCTTTGTATGTAGTCAGTTCATCATTGTCAAACAACAATGATTTACTCTCAAATCTCAGCATTTGATTGTTTATTCGACCTACTTGGTTCAATAGGAACTTAGATCTCCGTGACCACAACCTTTGAGGCACATAAGCTATGAGCATTATGGCTGACTCTGGAACAATTTCTGGTGCTGCGCAACTCAACACATTTAGCTAAGGTTCATCAACCTTATCAAAGTTCTATTGTCCTCCCACTTAACTTTTATGAAAAATTCTTTCTCAAGAAACTTGACGTTCTAAGAGACAAACTCTTTTGTCTTCGGTGTTATGGAGGAATAATCAATGGTTATTCGAAATAACCTACAAAGACATGCTCATCCGACTTTGGTTGTAAATATCTTACGTATGCTTAGCATACCAAAATTTATGAAAGGATAACTTAGGTTTTATCCCAAATCATAACCTTTATGGTGTCATTTCAACGAATCATGATGGTCCTCTTTTCAGTGTAAAAAGCAGTAGTCTCTAAAGTTTTAATCTTTTAAAATATAATGGCAGTTTTATAAATAACACCTTTGATCCAACCATGTCAAACAAGGCTTCATTACATATCTTAAATACTCCATATTCCTATGGTGTTTCGGGAGATGCAAATCTAGGTGTTTTGCTAAAATTGCAACTCAAATAAATCCCTTTATGATCAAATCATAAATTATTTATTTTCTTGTTACAATAATTTTCCACTTCATCTTGAAATTCTTTGAACATTTTCAAATATTTCATACTACTTTCTCATTAAGTATATTCACTTAAATTTCTGGAGAAAGCATATGAAGTTGAAATCCATCGCTTACGACTACACATAATGAACTACATACACTGATATGTATAAATTCCAATAATTTAGTCAATTGTTCTTCTTTGGACTTTGAACAGAGTTTTAATTATCCTGAGGAAAGTATCACAAGCGTCATTTGATCAAATCAAAGACTCCAAAAATCCATGAATATGGAGTTTCTTCATGTTTTCTTTCCAATATAATTTAAACGGTGATGTCACTTCGTAAGTGATCTTTCAATCATTTGTCTTGCGACGTTTTTAGCATTAGTTTTATGGATGTGATTTCTCCAACAAGATTTGTAAATCATCCATCTTATATGGAATACGGTAATTATTTGAACAATATTTGTTCTCATAATACCTGATTTAAATAACAATTATTAAAACAAATCTTGAAGGCAAGCTTTTATGTCAACGATAAATACAAACAACCGTTTGTTTATTTTCGATGAACATCATCACATATTATCTTGCTAGTTACTTAGGCCATTGTAGTTCATGAATTGTATTGTTCTATATGATATTTCATACCAACCAATTCGGTATCCAATACCCAAGAACCACATTGTTTAACAAGCAAAGAATATATCCAGAACATGTATATCATCTATATACCTTAGCTGGGTATTTCCAGTCTTTTCTTTTCGCCATATATATTTTATAAATTCCATTCAGCATTTCCTTTTAAAAGAATCTATCAACATCAAAAGTGGCGACATATACATGACACATAGTCCAAAGCATGTATAGTAAAATACTAATACGTTTGGACTTGCACTTTGAAGTAGATCACCATCATCAAATGATTGGTGTTCTTTCAAAATCCATTCTTTAGTAATCTTTTAGTGTATTAAACACTTTACATACATCTTCTATTCATCCTTATCATGACAACTTTCATGATCAAGCTAATGTAGCTTATAAAGGCGAATCGTGAGTATAATGTTACTTTCCAAAACCTTTTTGGATGATTAGGATGTCTAGCATCTCCAACCTTCACAAATTCTCATCCAATATAAGAACATATATTATACTCTATCATATTTTAACCAAAAACATTGTTTCAGATATTGTTATATCTGCCACACATGATGGTTTCTGAAACAATTCTTTCAGCTCCTAGATAACCTTGATATTTAAAAACAATCAAGAATCATGGAGGCAAACATGATACTTTAGATACTAATACTGGAATTGTTACTCTCGATTTAATACTAATTATTAAATTTCACAGAGTAAACAAAGTTTGCTGAAATTTTGCAATAAGACTTTAAACTTTAGATTGACACTCAACATAATGTGATACCAGTTCATAAAGTAAATATCCAGAATTCTATAGTTCAATTATCTCAATTACAACTAATCATAAGGTGGTGAACGAATGCCAATGACTACAACAAATTATGAAAATTTATTTTGATTTATTTTATGATAAATTGAGTTCTACTAATCCAAATTATAAATGAACTCCCACTCAAAAACAACATCCCTCATGTATTTTTGGTGATTACATGAACCAAATCCACTACACCAAGTCCGATCATCACGTGAGTCGGTGTAGCTTCAAAGGCGAGCATGTATATGGTCATCATATCAAACATATGACTCATGCTTAACCTTTCGGTCCGTTTTCCGAGGACATGTTTGTACATGCTAGGCTCGCCAAGTAAGAACCTTGGTATTCGCGTGTGTAAAACTATCTTACACCCGAGATATGCTCGTGGATTCAAGTACACCCGATCATCACGTGATGTCTTGAAGCGGCAAAACATAGTCGGTGAATACTTAAGGAAGAACACATTTTTATCTTGATATCTAAATGAGGTATCATATTATAATGCTAATAAAAACGCCAAACAAGCAATATAAGATGCAAACAAACATCATATGCTACAGTGATATGATATGGTTCTTGCACTTGATCTCTATCGTGTGCATTGTGGAATGATCTTTATCATTCCTATATGTGTAAGGCCAAGGTCTATGGAACTTACACTTTGACATATTCCATACTGCAAATTATAATACTACCATATCATAGTACTTGCCCGGCAAAACCAAAACTAGACGCCTCTAATTTATCTTTTGCATGTTTTACGTGGCTGAGGGATTTCAGAGATAGAACCGTTCTTACCTACGAACATGGAACCAAAACGATGATAATTAAATTATTGACAACTCGTTGTAAATCAGATATTGTCTATAGTAGGAGAAACAGACACCCGCAAGCCACTTATGCAAAACTACTTGCATGTCAAGCGTGGAACAGGTCTCATGTGCGAGGACATGTAAGGTTTGTCCGGGCCGCTTCATCCCACTATACCACCAATATCCAAAGTACAAGGAAGAAGCGATAACATGACCATCATCGCCCACATACTCATATGTGTACTACCTGTGCAAAGCATCTACGCAAAGATCCGGCTCTGATACCACTGTAGGGTTCGCAGCATAAAAACAAAAATAATCCTATGATGGGAACAACTAAGTACCAAGATATATCTACTAGATACAAGCAACGGGTGGATATACATCCTTAGAATACATACCCTCAAAGACCGAAAACCGTTAATGAGGTTGTACTCGTGGATGATGTAGTCGAAGGCTTGCCAATCTCAAGATCGAGAAGAAGTCCACCCGGTCCAGCAGATCCAGCACCATCAAGTCCAGCATCACAAAGTAGTGGTGCATCCGTGATTGCACACACGTTCGGGTACCCCGACAACCTTCGTGCCCTCGCTCCAGCGAAGCAGTGCAAGCAACAAATCCTTCTAGAAAAGCCACCGGGAACATATGTATCTCGCTGATCCGAGACCATGGGGCAATTCTAAAGGGGGAGAGAGATCCTTTGCGAGGAGGTATGAGTGAGAAGTGAGAGGAGGGGCTCCTTTTGTAGGAGGAGGGGGAATCTCACTAGCCATGGCCGGCAACTAAGGTGGTTCCCCCACCTCTTCCTCCATTCATGTGAGTGGAGCTCCCACTCACACAAATGCCCCTCCATTTCCTCCACTCAAAATCCCACTCAAATACCATTAAATTTCCACCAAATTTAATGCAATGTCTCTTTAAATAAAACTCTTTAATTTATTTATTCAGAATTATGTTAAGTACTTTAATTAACAAACATTCACATAAAAACCCTTACAACATTTCAATTTCACATGCAGAACCAGTTTCAGCAATTTCAACCGAAACAATTCCGGTGTCTAGTGAAATAAATTCCTGCGCTTCCTTTTTCTTTCTCTGGCATCTTTTTGCTCCCAATGGTGTCGGTATCCCTTAAGTGTATCACCCTACGGTTCGCAAATAATGTAGACATGATCGAGACCCCTCTTTGATCAATAATCAGCAATGGGACCTGAAGATCCGTACTGACTCCCACACATTCAACGATGACTTTTGTGATCGTGTGAACCTTATACGCATGTAACTCAATCCCTTTGTCTCGCGATATATTACATGTACGAGATTCGATTATCGGTATCTTCATACCTAGTTTGATCTTGTTATCGACATGTACTCTTTTCTCATTCCCATTATATAACATTCTAGTGATCAAATCACTTGCTTGCAAGCTAACTAATGTGATATCACCGAGAGGGCCCAGAGTATATCTATCCATCATCGGGATGGACAAATTCCACTCTTGATCCATGAGCCTCAACATAACACCTTAGTAGCACTGAACCCATCTTTATAGTCACCATGTTACAATGTAATGTTTGATGTTATCAAGATACTCTTCCGGTGTTAGTGATTGACATGATCTCATGGTCTAAGGATTAAGATTACTTCGTATGATGTTATAGAAATATAAACACAATGACCTTGATCATAATGCTATACTTTAGGTGAATGTTCATCACATCATTCCAACAATGTTGTGACCTCATTATTAACAACATCCAATGTCCATGATCAGGAAACCTTTGATCATCTTGTTCATCAACGAGCTAGTTTATAAGAGAGGCATAACTAGGAACTATTTTTTTATTAAACACACATGTATTAACGTTTCCATATTAATACAATTAAAGCATGCAAAATAAACATTTATCATAAACAAGCAATGAGATAATAACCACTTTATTACTACCTCTCGGGCATATTCCCTTCACTACTAGCTTGGTTGTGCAATCAACAAGTATATTGGTATTAGCAAGTGGGTCCCATCTTAAACATAGGTTTGGCCAAATACAAAGGTGATTACCTAATCTCTACCATTTAGACAGTGTCTATACGAGACGATTCATGGGACCTACTAAGCTGAAGATGCTAACTTTTGCATACTCCCTCTGAACCAAATTAATTGACTTGGATTTGTCTAGATTCGGATGTATCTAGTATTAAAACAAGTCTAGATACATCCGAATCTAAACAAATATAAGTCAACTAATTTGAACTGGAGGGATTAATAGTTTTATATCTTGGTCATACACTGCCAAGTGGGGCCCAGTATTTGATTTTCCCTTTAGACACATGTGCCTTGTACTCCCCTCGCCAACATGCTAGACTCGATTTTTTTCCGCGAAATTCCACCGGTCTATTAATAATGATAAACAACCGTATAAAGATACGCAAAAGTAAGTTGCTCTTACACACCGTATTTCCTCGACAATTTGCATGCATAATCTATCCTTGTTCTTCAGCTTTCCCCTCTATTTTGAGCTATATTCTTTACATATAAGAACATTTTGACCTAATCTCGTTAAATCTATATAAAGTCATTTAAGTGTACTAGGTTATCTGGTAATCTTGAAAATTCTGTCTAAAAATTTGGGAATTGTAAGAAAGCAAGGTCTACTTTGTATAAAAATTTGGTGGCATTTTCTGTTAACTAATGCGGGTCATATGGGAGTAGTGAGCTTCAGTTAACACGGCCGGTGGAAGTACATGTTGCATCAAGGACCTTACAGAAAATGAAAATGACATCCAAGTCCATCGTTTGGAAAATTAAGAATGTTCTTTCCTGATAGTTGGAATCTCACACCGATGGCATTGTTTACTAAACAAAGATGTATCCATCTATTTAATTCGAATTTGACCTAATTTCGATAAATAGGCATAAAGTCATTCAAGTGGGTAGAGTTAGCAAGGACAAAATTTGAAAACTCGTGAAACATGGGAATCATAAGTAGTACAACATGTTGGTCCAATACATATGTATGAAAGCTTGGCTTGTGGCATATTCATTCCAATATTCTTCGGACTTCCTTTACAGAAATGAACAATATCTCATCATTACTCGGAAAACTGAGAATGCTCGTCTTTCCTAAAAGTTGGAAACTCACACCGACGACATTGTTTACTAAAAGAAGATGCACCCATCTACCTCCGAAAAGACAATTAATTCAAGATCAATCCATCGCGCTTACTCGTACCTCAAGTTATTTGACCTAATTTCTTTAAGTTGTCAAGATGAAAAATCTTAGCAAGAAGTTGAACCTGTTTTCAAAACTCTTGGTGGTGGTTCGTGATATATTAAATGACCCCCCGATGGTTACCTCAAAAAATCGCACAAAATTCAAAACAACCTACAATTTCCTGTAGTTCAAGATTGACCTAATTTTGGTAAATCGGCATGAAGTCATTCACGTGGGCTGAGTTAGCTATGCCAAAGTTTGAAAAAAACATAAAATATAGGAATCGTAAGTACAACATGTTGGTCCACTATAAATATTTGAAAGGTCTACTTATGACATTTGAATCCATATTCTTCAGAGTTTCTTCACGGAAAGGAACGATCTCATCATCACTTGGAAAACCAAGAATGTTCTTTCTTGACAGTTGGAAACTCACACCGATGAAATTGTATACTATAATAAGATGCACCCATCTACCTTCAAAAAGACAATTAATTCAAGAGAAATCTATCATGCTTACTCGTACCTCTAGCTTGACCTAATTTCGTTAAGTTGTTGAGATGAAAAATCTTAGCAAGAAGTTGAACCTTTTTTCAAAACTCTCGGTGGTGGTTCTTGACATATTAAATGACCCCCCAATGCCTACCTCAATAAAATCGCATAAGTTTTAAAGCAACCTACAATTTACCTGTAGTTGAAGATTGACCTAATTTCGATAAATCGGCATAAAGTCATTCAAGTGGACAGAGTTAGCTAGGCTGAAGTTTGAAAAAACATAAAACATGGGAACCGTAAGTACAATATGTCGGTCCACTATAAATATTTGAAATATCTACTTGTGGCATTCAGATCCATATTCTTCAGACTTTCTTTACAGACAGGAACAGTCTCGTCATCGTCACTACTCATAAAATTAAGAATGTTCTTTCTTGATAGTTGGATACTCACGCCGATGGCATTGTTTACTAGAAACTAGATACACCCATCTACCTTCGAAAAGACAACTAGTAATTCAAGAGCAATCTATCGCTCTTACTGGTATCTCGAGTTTGACCTAATTTCGTTAAATTGCGAGCATGCGGAATTTTAGCAAGAAGAGGAACGTGTTATCAAAACTCTCGGTGGTGGTTTGTGATATATTAAATGCCCCTGCCCGGATAGTTACCTCGAAAAAATCGCGAAACTTTCAAACCAAACCTACAATTTTCTTGTATTTCAAATTTGACCTAATTTCGACAAGTCTGCATAAAGTCATTCAAGTGTGCAGAGTTAGCTAGGATGAAGTTTGGAAACTCATAAAATTAAACATAGGAATCGTAAGTGAAACATGTTGGTTCACGTAATATGTCTAGAAGCTTGGCTTGTGGCATTCAGATCCATATTCTTCGGACTTTCTTTATGAAAAAGGTAAATCTCGTCATTACTCAGGAAGTTGAGAATGTTCTTTCCTGATAGTTGGAAACTCACACCGACGATATGTTGGCTCTATGTGGATGAGTGAGTTGTCGGGTAAAAAAACTGATAAAGTGGGCCCTCCTTTGTTAAAACATACCTCTTTATGATATAGGGGAGATAATTTAGGATAACTGCTCGAGGTAAGCAAAATTTAAGGGAAGAATCTTTTTAGGGGAGGCCCCTACATACATATATAGGGGTGAAAATATAGGGGCGCTGCTAGACTTGCGCTAAGCATGTATCTGGTAGTAAACCAAAACTTTTATTTGTAGATTGTGAAATTCCAGTTTGATGTTTGAACTCTAGAACTTGATGTCATTATAACGGCAGGCTTCTACCACCTGGAACATTTTATGCCAAGCAATTCATTGTATCATACGAATATAGTACAAACTTGCGGGTAAGTGAGCACCGCAAGGCAGGAAGCTGCCGGAAGCTTGGGTACCTCGGCTTGCTGTCCCGATGTGGCGCCCCGCAAAACCACTACTAGAAAATCGCGTTGTTTTTGTGCATTGCACCGTCATGTCCTCATGCTTATGTCATCATGCCACCTTGCATTTGAGCATCATATAAAACCCTTTTTGTTTTGGTTCTTCTCTCATATGCATTGTTAATTGTATTTGCCTCTTGATATTGTATTTGGTTATTGATATATTGTTTAAATGCCCAAGTTGAGTTGGGGGCATATCTTTTATTCCATTCCACCACCTTTCTTGGTCACCACCTTATAATTCCACCATCCCATTCTCCATGAGCTTGTTTCTCTTTTTCTTTTGATTTTATTCTAGCTCATGGGAGATAGGATGGATCTACTTCTATAAATTCTTTTGCTTGGCTTTTATTCCACTTCTTGGGAATGCATAAGAATAATGCCATGCTATTATTTTTGTTTTCACAAGAATTTAACCAAGGCATTATTAATTTGCATGGGCCATGCAAGAGTACCATCACCTTTAGCCATTTGCTTTTCTCTTGGTTTAAATGGGTTTTCTCTTTATGGGGCCATATCCATCCATCACCTCTATCCCTCTCTTCCACCCATTCTTGTATGATCTAGCTAGATGCATGCAAGTATCTAAACCCTAAACCCCCTCTCTCTTTTTCTATCTAACCCTACCCTCACCTCTCACACCTCACCCTTACCTCTCACCATGCCGAGCCCCCCCCTTGCTGACCCCACCTGGCCCTCTCTCCCTGGCCCACACCCGAAGCTACCAAAACCCTAGCCGAGCCTCACCTCTCTCTCTAGCTCTCTCCCTGCCTCAGCAGCCCCACCCCGAGCTCCCCTCACCCGCCTGGCCCACCTGCAGCCACTCCCCATGCCTACCTGCCCCAGCCCGAGCCTGCCTAGCACGTGAAGGAGAAGGAAAAAGTGGCCGACGCCACCTTTCCCCTCCACCACGCCATCTACCCCCTCCCTCCGTTCCTATCCACTCCCACCTCTCTGCTTCGCCCAGATCCATCCCCAGATCTCCCCAGGCCGCCCCTTCCTCTCCGTCTACCCCTACCACCTTCTACACCGTCGCCGGCCAACCGTCGGTCTCCTCCGTTTCCCCTTCCTGCAACCGGTGGCGAGGAGCTCTGGGTGTCGAGGAAGATCGAGGAGACTACTAGGAGGCCGCCGGTACCTGTCGCGAAGGAGGAGAAGGACCAGAGCCGAAGTTCACCGATGAGCCCGACGCCAAACCCTAGCCCGTTGTTCGCCTGCCTCGTCGACGCCCTGCAGCTCCCCAAGCCGATCGAACACCACCAACATCTCCTCGGTGAGCCCCTAATCCTTGCTGACATCCTCGCTCTCGCTGTCGCCGTCTGGTGCCGCCGTTCATTTCGTCGAACAGACAGCGCGCGCTGTCGGCCACCGCGTCTGCTCGCTCCCGCGTCGCGCAGAACCCCACCTAGGCCCCGTCCGCCCTCCTACCACCAGCCCGCAACCTAGCCGCACTGGTTACCGTCTCCGCACGCGAGCCCCAGGTCGCGGGATCGAATCCCCGCCTCGCTGCGCCGCGCACCGCGCGCGCAAGACGGTGGAGAAGATCCACAGTCCCGCGGCGCCGTTTTACAGAAACCCCCCCCCCCCCCCCCACCTTTTTATTCCGTCAACCCGCGCTCCCCTCCGACCCCACCTGCCAGCCGCTTTGTGCTTTTGCAGGAAAGCCCTCCGGTTTTCGTAACACCTAACCCGCGGTCCTCAGCTGATCCACGTGGCTCTGCACGGTACACCCGCTGGTGCGTGGGCCTGCAAGCCGCTGGTCCCACCTGTCGGCCTCCGGGGCTAGCCTCTGTGCTGGTAAGAAAGCCTCTCTGCGCGCTGTGTCGCCCAGTCAGCAACGGTCCCACCCGTCTGTGTCTGTGGCTAGGCCTGAGCGAGTACAAAATGTTTCTGCGTGTTGTTTAATTAAAACCTTTTCAAATCTGATTTAAATTCAAATTCAAATCTGTTTTAAATAACTTTTCAAATATAATTCCAAATTAAACATGTAATATATGTTTCTGAATCAAAAAAATATGAGGAATTCAAATATGCCCTTCAAAATATATTTTGGACACTTTATTTTCCAAGTTAATTAAAATTACAATAAAATGCCCTTTTTCCTTAATTAATTAATAACTTTTGTTTTATAACTCCAAATTTAACAAATAATATGTCTAAAAGGATCAGCTCGACGAGACCTTTCCGATTATGCATTCCTTGTTCTGAATTGCAGCATGCATCATGCCCGATCTTCTGTCATAGTATTAAATAGTGCATCCGGTGTTTCTTCTAGTGCTTTGCTTTTAGTATTTCTATTGTAACTTTTTCATACGAACTCCAAATTGAGTGATTTTCGTCTCTAAATTTTTGTAAAAACCAGAGGATCAACATAGGGTCAAGTTTGTAATCCCTTTCACTAGTTGAGGTTAGTGGATTTGTATAATCCTAGTATATCCTCTTGTAGGTGCATTATGGCAATTCAAAATAGGGCTTTGAAAATATTGTTTCGCCAGAATCTTTTCAAACTGAAATTTTGCATGGATGATCTTGATGGAATGGCATGAATGATATGCAGCACCAAATATAAAATTTGGGATGTGACAAGACTAACCCCCTTAAGATGAATCGAGATTCGGCATGGCTAGCAAATAGGTGTGGGTGGTCTTCTCGGATGTCATCCTCACGCTCCCAAGTGGCTTCCTCTTTGGTGTGGTGGCTCCATTGCACCTTGCAAAACCTGATCGTCTTGGTACGGGTAATCCTCTCTGCTGTCTCCATAATCTTGACCGGCTTCTCCTCATAGGTCAAGTCATTCTCAAGCTGAACCTCCTCTAGTGGCACAGTGTCTATCAATGGTGTATCCACCATCTCCGGATGGCACTTCTTCAGCTGGGACACGTGGAACACATTATGGACAGCGGACAGAGCCTCTGTAAACTCCAACTGATAAGCAACCTCTCCTTTGCGTGCTAAGACCCGATATGGTCCAATAAACCGAGGTTCCAGTTTACCCTTGATTCCAAATCTCTTGATTCCACGAAGTGGCGACACTCTGAGGTATGCCCTATCACCTATCTCATACACCACTTCCTTGCGCTTGGCATCAGCGTAGCTCTTCTGCCTTGATTGTGCTACCTTCAGCCTGTCCCTAATCAAGGCGACCTTCTCCTCAGCGTCCTTGATCAAATCAGGTCCAAACAGCTGATGTTCTCCTACTCCATCCCATAACAATGGTGTCTGGCACCATTTCCCGTACAGCACATCGAACGGTGACGTCTTGATGCTGGTCTGATAATTGTTGTTGTAGGAAAACTCGGCATACAGCAAATTCCCATCTCAACTAGAACCATGAGCCAAAGCGCAAGCTCTTAGCATATCTTCCAAAATCTGATTCACCCTCTCGGTCTGTCCATCAGTCTGGGGGTGAAACGCTGTGCTAAACTCCAATCTAGTCCCCAATGAATCGTGCAGCTGGCGCCAAAAGTGTGAGGTAAATTGGGTACCCCTATCAGATACAATACTCTTAGGAACTCCATGTAGACACACAATCCTGTTCATATAAATCTTGGCCAACTTTGCACTCGTATAGGTCGTCTTCACCAGTATAAAGTGGGCTACCTTGGTCAAATGGTCGACCACTACCCAAATGGAGTCATATCCTGACCTGGTCCTAGGCAATCCTGTGATAAAATCCATTCCCACTCTATCCCATTTCCAATCCAGCACGGGCAATGGCTGTAGCAGTCCTGCTGGCTTCTGGTGTTCCTCCTTCACTCGGCTACATACATCACATATGGAAATATGCTTGGCGATGTCTCCCTTCATGTTATTCCACCAGAATCTGCTCTTCAAATCCATATACATCTTTGTATTGCCCGGATGTATGGAGTATGGCGAGTTATGAGCTTCCTGCAGAATCAACTTCCTTATCTCCGGGTCGCTGGGCACACACAAACGATCTCCATACAACAAGGTACCATGCTCATCCTCGCGAATATCCTTTTCTCGATTTTCCTTCATCTTTTCCTTTATCTCTTCTATTTCCTTGTCCCCTACCTGAGCCTTCCTGATCCTGTCCTGTAGCGTTGGTTGGACTTCCATTGCTGCCAAATATCCTTCAGACACTACCTCTAGTCTAAGGTCCTTGAATTGCTTGCACAAATCCTTGGCATAAACTTTCCGGCTCAGAGCATCTGCTACTACATTGGCTTTTCCTAGGTGGTATTGCAGATTCATATCATAGTCCTTGATAAGTTCCAACCATCTCCTTTGCCTCATATTCAGTTCCTTCTGTGTAAATATGTACTTCAGGCTCTTGTGGTCGGTGTACACATCACAGTGTTTTCCCATTAAGTAGTGCCTCCATACCTTGAGCGCATGAACCACTAATGCTAGTTCCAAATCATGCGTGGGATAATTCCTCTCATGGTGTTTAAGTTGCCGCGAGGCATATGACACCACTCTCCCATCTTGCATCATCACACTACCAAGTCCCTGTCGAGAGGCATCACAGTACACTTGGAAATCCTTCTGAAGATCTGGTAGACACAGAACAGGTGCGGTCACTAGTCGACGCTTCAGTTCCTGAAAGCTAGCTTCACACGCATCCGTCCATTCAAACTTTCTCTCCTTCTTCAGAAGTTCTGTCATCGGCTTAGCAATCTTGGAGAAGTTTTCAATGAACCTCCTGTAATATCCAGCAAGTCCCAAAAAGCTTCGAATATCTCCCGCATTCTTGGGCGCTTCCCACTCAGTCACTGCAGCCACTTTGCTTGGATCAACAGCGACTCCTTCTCATGACACCACGTGTCCAAGAAATCCAACAGTGTTAAGCCAGAATTCACACTTGCTGAATTTGGCATACAGCTTGTGTTCCCTCAGCTTCTCCATAATCAGTCGCAGATGTTTCTATAGCTCAGCATCATCCTTGGAATATATCAGTATGTCATCAATGAACACCACCATGAACTTGTCCAAGTACTCCATAAATACCTTGTTCATCATGGTCATGAAATATGCCGGGGCATTCGTTAGTCCAAAATACATAACTGTATACTCATATAAACCATACCTAGTAGGGAAAGCGGTTTTTGGTATGTCCTCCTCCCGGATCTTCAATTGGAAATAACCCGATCGCAGATCAATTTTGCTAAACACCTTTGCTCCTTCTAGTTGATCAAACAAATTATTTATGTTCGGCAGTGGGTATTTGTTCTTGATGGTTACTTCATTCAGCGAGCGATCGTCCACCACTAATCTCTTGCTGCTGTCTTTCTTCTCCACAAATAGAACAGGTGCACCCCATGACGACGAACTAGGCTGAATGAATCCCTTGTCCAATTGCTCTTTCAGCTGCTTCTTTAATTCCTTTAGCTCATCCACATCCATCTTATATGGTCTCTTTGCTATAGGTCCTGTTCCCGGCATCAGATCGATGAGAAACTCCACTTCCCTGTCAGGTGGCATCCCTGGCAACTCTTCCGGAAACATGTTGGAGTAATCCTTAATCACAGGCACAGTATCCATGATAACCCCCTTAAGATAATTCACCTTACACCTTCCCGGTCGTATAGCCGACTTTAACCTAATTCTCTTACCATCCGGGGTTTTGAGTGAAACATCTCGCTGTGCACAATCTATGTGTCCCCCATGCATAGACATCCAATCCATACCCAGAATAACATCTAACCCTTGTGATTACAACACTACCAGATGTGCAATGAAATTGTGTGCTCCAATCCTCACAGTTAAGTCGCGGCATCCCGCGCTAGCTATCATATCTCCTCTAGGTGAGCTTACTCTAATAGACTCTTTCATAGACTCCATAGGTAACTTATACTTATCCACAAATGCCCTTGATATGAATGAATGCGATGCACCCGTATCGAAAAGTATAAGTGCAGGGTGAGTGTTGATTGGAAACTTACCAATCACAAGGTCAGGCTCATCTGGGATCTCCTCCACATTCATGTGGTTCACTGTGGCCTTCTGGTTGTTGGTTGGCTTCAGTCCCTTCCTCTCCGGACAGTTGTCAGCATAATGTCTCTTCTGGCCACACTTGAAGCATGTCACCTCACTCAGATCCTTCTTCACAAAGCTGCGATCACGGTTGCGGTCATGTCCACTGTGTCCTCCAGAATGGTGAGTGTGTCCTCCCTTGTGGCTGTGGTGGTTGCTCCTGTGGTTATCATGGCGACGTCCATCGCCTCCATGGTTGTGGTGGTCATGGATCCCATGGTCACTCCCTCCATGCTTGGAGTATCCATCATAAGAAGTGCGAGACTTGTGGTGAGAACCAGAGTGGTGATTGCTGCTCTTTCTTTTGCGGTTTTCCACCTGCTTGTGCTTCCCTTCCAAGATCCTGGCCTTGTCCATAAGCTCCTGGAAAGTGGGGCAATAAACCACCAGCAGCTGCACTGAAAGCTCATCACTGAGGCCATCCAGGAACCTCTCCCTCCTTTTGGTATCGGTGTCAACATCCTCAGGTGCATAACGAGACAGGTTGTTGAACTCCTCAGTATACTCAGCCACGGTGTGGTTGGTTTGGCGCAAGTTGCAAAACTCCTTCCTCTTCAGGCTCAGAACTCCTGAAGACACGTGGTTGGTCCTGAAACCTTCCTCAAACATTGCCCCAGTCACAGTGTCCGGCTGGTGGGTGATCTGAAAAGTGTCCCACCAAGAAGCGGCTGGTCCCTCCAGTAGGTGAGCGGCAAACCTCACCTTCTCAGCATCACTGCATCCAACAGTTACCAGATCCTTGTTGACTGAACACAACCAGTCGAGAGCAACCATTGGTTATGTTGCAGTAGAGAACTTAGCTAGCCTTAGCCTCAGAAACCTGGTGAGAGCATCTCCCTGAGGCTGGTTGTTCCCATTGTTGTTGTTGTTCTGAGCTTCCATGAACTGGGTCATAACTTGGGTCAGCTGTGCCTGAGCTGCCATGAGCTGCTCCAACTCAGTGGGTTGACGGCGGGGAGGCATCTGCGGTTCAGCAAAAGTAAGCTTAGAAAGAATCAACTACGAAAACAGGATTCTACCCATGCATTATGATCAAACAACAACAAACAATAGCAGAAAATCTCAAGCAAGCAACACATCAACAAACAAGTGATCCAGCAACATCCCAGGGGTTATCCTAGCAGTATATATCTACTTAAATAGTTTTTAGAAGAGTTTTCAACGGTTATCTACACAATAGATCAACAAAGCATTAAAAACAGCAATCCGCCAGAACAGTCCAGCGGTGTTCACGAATTTTTCTACCTGACTTAAACTCGTCAGGAATTTTTGCTGATTTTTTTGCATACAGTACAGAGAGTTTCGAACCATCCCTATTTTTGTCAGATTTTTTACAGATACCAGTAAAATATGAAAAATTGTATAGTACTGCTGTATCAGCAGAAAACTGCAACAGGAATAACTCAGATATTAACCAAACTTGCCATAACTCTTCCATAAATTCGCACAAATAATCCTGGGATATTGGACTACACAAAAGCAACTAATCACTCTTAAACTAACAGTAATTAAGTTTTACATCGATCGAGACTAGTACTAACAATTTTACCTAACGAAGACTAATTGGTGGACTTCTATCTACTTCTTGAAGAGGTTGCGGTAGGTCCTTGCACTCATGCGTTGGCGCTTCTGTCCATGATCCAACCATGGCGGCAGAGTGTACACCTCTCATGAGTCATCACTTGAAATCTCAAACTCCACCTCTTCTGGATCCTCCTCTTCTTCTTCACTCTCTACTGCAACTGCAACAACTTCATCTCCTCCACCATCATCGTCTCCATCATCATCATCCTCGTCCTCATCATCATCGTTTCCACTGTCATCATCATCATCATTGTTGCCACCATCTCCATTGTCATCATCAGAGGGTGGATTCAGCTGTGCTTGGAGTGCGGCAATCTGGGCTGCCATAACTTCAATAGTTTGATCCCTTTCCTGGACGGTCCCTTGCAGCTGTTGTATGTTCTGGGTGTTTTCCTGCATAGTTCCATTAAGATGAGCTATGGTTGCATCCCTGCCTATCAGGGCATTTTCCAGAACTCCCAAAGCTTCATTGAAGGTGTCACTCTCCTGTCCTTGGACCACCATACCATTGCTGGCAAAATCTGCAATCTCCTTTACCATCATCACTTTCTCAGCTAGAGCTCCATTCTCCCTTTCCATGTCCTCTATGTGCCTCCGACGGGGCGGCATGTTGTTCCTGTCGCCCGGGGTAACCACAATGTTCCCATCTTCATCACGCCTCCCATAGTCATGGTAGGGTGAGTATGCTGGCAGTAGGTGTCGGACAAGATGGCACTGGCGAGATAGGGCTTCATGCATGGCCAAGTTTATTCCAAGTCCCCAGTTGCAGTATGTCTTGGTGTAGATCAGATGCACAGGGTTTGGCAAGGCGGCATCCCTGAAGGTGAAAGTGGTGATCTCCCACGAATCCTCAACATATCCATAGGTGTACAGCCTTCTTCCCTTGAACATGGGCAGTGGCAATCCCAATGACTGCGAGAGCTGTGCTAACTGTCTTGCAAAGGGCCTTGGTGACTCCATGGTTGCATACTAAGTCCTGACTTCTCCCATCTATCAATTAAAGAGGAAAGTGTGAGAATAGCATATGATAAGAATTTTACGAGAGTGAAAGGCATAAGATGAAAGACAGAGTTAACATAAGCTTTAATAATTCTATGGCTCCCTAATCCAAACCTAGGTCACGATCCTATAGTCGACACACGGGCTCGGATACCATCTTGTAACACCACGGTTCTGAAAAGACCGTGGCTTCTATGTGACATGCCAATCCCTGGAT
The DNA here is from genome assembly GCA_916181665.1 of Avena sativa. Lineage (NCBI taxonomy): Eukaryota > Viridiplantae > Streptophyta > Magnoliopsida > Poales > Poaceae > Avena > Avena sativa. Next base: position 131,217,117 of record OV702297.1, read on the forward strand.
TGGTTCATTGGGCCACAATAGAATAAGATGAATAACATAGCAAAATATCCGTGTATCATAAATAACGAAGATCCAGAATACCATTATTACAATAAAAGCTTAGCTCAAGGCTAGCTCAAATTATTCAGGTAGCAACATAAATAAAGCAAATCCTCCATTCTTCAAATTGCCCACAAGTGAACAAGTGCCCAGTGGAGTACCGTGGCCTATATCGATTACTCAGAATCGGAATATCCTGCAACATGAAACGTAGCAGCCCCGAAGGGTCAATACATGGAATGTATGGCAAGTAGAGCTAGTAAAGGAGACAATAGTGCTAACATCTACATGCATATTTGGCAAGTGGAGCTGTGGCTAGCTTGCATTTGCAAATACCTTTGTCCTACTTTTATAAACAGATTTTGATTTTCTTTGAAAAGATCCCACTTAAGTTAACCCAACAACATTAAAGCAATTATGAAATTAGAATGAGCGAGAAACATGTCATGGAATCAATATCAAGCAACTCAGATGTCCATAACCGGGGACACGGCTAATCGTTTAGATTATACACCCTGCAGGGGTTAGTACACTTTACCCATGTGACTTGGCCAACCCAGCTCGTACCATCACTCTCATTTTGGGTGATGATAGGGATAAGTCCAAGAAGAGACTGTTCGGGAAGTAGCTCCCCAATCCCGACGCGCACCGGTCCAACCTACCAAAATTCTACATCTCTGGATACGCGGGTTCGAGTTACCACAACCTACTAAGTCCAACCAACCGCCCTTTCCATTGTTGGCACATGGTTGTACATGTAAGCTATAAAATAAAGAAGCCAATCATTTTCTCTTGATACCTGGGTGCCTTTTCGCAATAATACCACCAAAAATTATCAATCCCATCACACCCAGGAGATTCATTGATTAAGTTGTTTTAGTTTTCGCAAACCCAAACATTTAGAAACAACTTTCAATGATGTAACCCAGCCCTCGTTCATCAAAGCATGTCTAAGCACATCTAACAACGGCAGTTCATCTACGAGGAAAGCCCTACCACAATAATAGGACATAGCATAGCGATAGTATCATCCTACACATGCAACTACAAAATACATGACAATGCATTGAAAATAGTAGGACAACATTATGAACAAAGTAGCATCTACTTGCCTTGGTTGTAGAGGTTGGAAGAACAATCCACACACGAGCAAGCGTTGCACTCATCACAATCTACACGATACAATTGCAATCATAAACAAACCGTCCACAAGCATATGCAAACAAAGATGATGCAAGATGCATGCATGATAAGTGGATTGATGCTACAGCGGCATCACAATATCTTATTCAGTAAAGCTACTGATTGCATGCATGGAAATTATTTTTAGCGCAAGGAAAACTAGTATGCAATTTATAATGCTCAATAATAGAGCTAGAACCCAAATAATTCACTACTGTTAACATACTGTTTGTAAAATCTTGGGAAAATTCTACTGTGTAGGCATTACTGAATAGGAACAGTACCAATTGGAATTTCTCAAAAAGGATTTATATAACTCCCTGAGTAATTAAAATACTACAGATAGACATTAAACAGATTCTGCAAAATTTATTACCGTAAGCCTAACTTTTTAATTCACTTTGAGATTTCCCTTGTTCTACTGATTCCAGGTACATATTATTTGCAATTTTTGGAGTTACAGATATTTTTCTACGAAATAATTACTCTAAAAAGGCCATTAATCATTTAATTATTCTGGACAAAACTTTGCTGTAAAAGTGTAAAACAATGGTACAACAAAATTCTACACGAGTTACTGAATCTACACATATTTTATTTGTAATTTTTGGCTTAGTAGATCTATAGATATGAATTTTACAAGTTTAAGCAATTTTCTGCCAATTAATTCAATTGAGAAAATACCCAGTCAAACTTTGACTGTTCACTGGCCACGTGGCGGCTGACGTGGCGCTGACTATTCAACGGTCCGATCTGGACCGTTGGATCAAGAATCGACGGCAGGGAGGGGTGGCGGCGAGAGCTCACCGGAGGGCGGCAGCGGCGGGCTCGAGGCGGCGGCACTGGCGGTCTCCGGCGGCGGTGGGGCGGCGTACGGGGTTGGGGAAGCGGCGGAGCCTTCCATGGTGGCGGCGTCGGCAGGTGGTCACGGCGGTGATGGCGGCGCCCAGCTAGAGCGGCGGCGGCGGCGGTAGCGGGGCCACGGCAGCGGCGCGGGCGTGCTCCTGCAGGGAGAGAAGGGGAAAGGCGGTCTGCGGCGGCGGGGCGGGGTCGCGGGGACGCGAGGGGGCGAGGGCGGGCGACGGCGGGCGTGGGCGAGGAGCTCACCTTGCTAATGGAGACGGTGGCGTTGAACTCCGGCGAGAAATCGCCGGAGATACATATTGGCACGAAACCTCGTTGAAATCGGTTCGGAATCAACACGAAAATCCTGCGAGAATCGTGCTGGTAGTTGGAGCTCGAGATGAACTCGGCTGACAGGCGGGTCCCGCGTGGCGGTGACTGGAGGCGGCCGACGGGCGGGCCCCGCTCGTCAGCGGGTCGGCAGCTGGCGGCGGCAGCTACTACGCGCCTCGCGGCACGCACTGCTGCTGGCTGCCGCTGCGGGCTAGCGCGCCGTTCTTTTTTTTTGTTCTTTTTCTTTTAATCTTTTCTGTTTAGTATTTCTATTGTAACTTTTGCATACGAACTCCAAATTGAGTGATTTTCGTCTCTAAATTTTTGTAAAAACCATAGTAATTTTTGTAAGGTCAAGTTTGTAATCCCTTTCACTAGTTGAGGTTAGTGTATTTGTATAATCCTAGTATATCCTCTTGAAGGTGCATTAATGCGATTCAAAATAGGGCTTTGAAAATATTGTTTCGCCAGAATCTTTTCAAACTGAAATTTTGCATGGATGATCTTGATGCAATGACATGAATGATATGCAGTACCAAATCTAAAATTTGGGATGTGACACCACATGAGACACATGGTATTTCCAGACACAATTTTTTCATTGCTAAGGGGCATAATAGAGATGTTTCCCTTGCGGTTATAAGAGATTTCACTCTATGCACGTGGTCCAGTGCAAGATCATCAACACGGAAATGGGAAGCTTGGGTTCCTCATATAAAGGTTGAGTTGGATACTCTCCTTAGCCTTGAGAAATCATGGGCATCTGATGGGAAAGATTCAGTAAGGTTACTCTGCGCATTTGAGGATAGAGAAATGGTGGTTATATGGGTGAAGGAGGGAGTATTCGAATTAGATCTCAGCAAAATGAAGTGTAAGAAGTTCAGATCTCCTAAATGTTGGTATACTTCACATCCCTACTTAATGATGCCTGGTTAGTGCAGTCATTCATGTGCAACCCTTGCATCTTTTTACACCTATGATTTTACTAATCATTTCATTCATTTCCTTTAGCAACCTACGTGATTCGGAGTGCTAAATCAAAGAAACAAATAGAAAGTCCTATCAGCAACCCAGCTAATTTAGACTGCAACATCAAGGAGATGAAAATAACACTCGGATGAACAAGAAATTCTTGTTTGGGCAAGCATGTGTTAGGCCAGGTTGTGTTATTTGGATCTGCAGTCTGATGTTTGTTTGTTTTGGTAGATGATGGAACAGTGGTGGCAGTTTATTTGTACTACAGACACAGAGCTGCAGGGGCTGGAATGTTAGAGGTGTCTGTTTGTTCTGGGCGCCTATGTGTGTCTGATGAAACATTATTTCTCTCTATATAGTACTGTATGCGTGATGAAACCTTGTTTTATGTGATCTACATATACTCGTGTAGCTGGTGTTTGTGTTTTGATAGTATGTAGTAGTATTTGTTTTGCGGTAGGCTTTTTATTTGATCTGAATTGGTACTACCATTTGGTTAGTGCTTCCTGCAGAAGAGTCTGTGTCAACACCTAAATTTTTAGTAGACCTTGTGTTTTATTCATGAATCAAAGCTACTTCAGACATTTATCTATTGCCCCGACTTGGATTCCTGAAATAGAGAGAGAACGGCCTATTTTTTTAAATTATTATTTTGACAAACTGCAAATTCAAAATCATAGTCGGCCACCAAAACCTACCGCATATCCAGTTTGAATGGGAGGCATCAGTGGATGTGACTCGCGCCTTAAATTCCTGACAAGATGGCGTACGGTTTACACAACCTTTTTTCTACTCCATTAAACCTTGGACGGCAGCCAAATGCAAAATCGTAATCGAGTAGCAAAAAAACCCACTGACCCCAAAACATTTTGCACCTCTCGGTTTCAAACATTTGTAGGAAAAATCTCCCACCCAGGTAGTACCATTTTTCTATTGTTACTTGGACGCTAGCCAATTTCAAAATTTCAGTCAGGCGGCAAAATTTACCGCCTACGCCGGTGTATCCAAGTTTCTGTGCAATTTTTTGATATGGATGATTAGTTGATGTGACTCTCTGCCTTAAATTCCTGGACAAATATCATACGGTCTACTACATTATTTATGTTAGTAGATGGATGCTAGCCAAATTCAAAATCTCAGTCGCGCGGCAAAATCACACACATCGACCTTGAAGCATTTCGCGCCCCTCCATTTCAAAAACTTTTGGTTTCAAAATTACCATTCTACCCATTGTGTAGACGCCCTATGGGCAAAGCTATAGTCTGTATCTTGGGGGAATGATCATAATTATTTTTCCTTTCACCTCCATTGTCCCTAATTTGTGTAGTTTTTCCCGCGGGCCCTCCCAAAAATCCCAGGATCCTCCCCCACGCCCTCAGCTCCACGTCCACCACGCGCACAGGCCGGCGGCAATTCCATGGCGGCCTGAGTCGCTTGAGTTGTGGTCTCGTTCACCGCCGCGGAGCCGCTTCACCGACACCCACCCCACCGGATCTAGTTCACCGGGTCTCTCTGCCACTGCACTGGAGCTGCGGTCTCGCTGACCACACCAATGGCATCGTCGACCGCTCAAGCTCTGCTTGCCCACCGCCGAAAGCTACCCAACCATATCGGAGCCACTTCACCGGTGTCCACCGGACGGGATCTATTTCAATGAGTTATCTATCCACCGCTCCAAACCAGCTGCACGGGCGTCGCTGTTTGCTACACCGCATCTGCCTCAGCGACGCTCTCATCCACCGTGCTCAAGCCGACATCGACCGCCCAAGATCTGCTTCCGTGACTGCCCAAGATCTTCTTCTGCAACCGCAACACCCTCGGTTACCTAGACATCACCCGCACAGTACCGATGATGCTTAGATGCCTCTCCGACCAAGGTAACCAAATCTCCAACCCTTTTTTTGTTTTCTTAGTAGTATAGCAGGTTAAAGCCTGTTGCAGTGAACTGCATTTTTGTAATCGTGCTAGTACACACAAGTCAAAGGACAAGTTGGTTTGCATTCGTTGCTCTAGAAATTTCAAGTCATGCGAATGTTTGTTATTTTGTCATGCACATGTTCTTAGCTACTCCCTACAACAGTAGTTGCCTGCTATTGTGTAGTTCTTGCAAAATGTAAAGTTAGTGGAAAATATTAGTGTGGATGCCCTGCTCCCCAGTTACTGAATCTATCTGGTTCATCCCGAGAAAAGTTCCTGCTATTATTTCGTCCCTAGCATCATTTTATTATCATTTAGTACCCGTTTAAACTCATTGTACTAGTTCGATTATAATTTTGTTGTTGCTATCTCGATCTTTAAAATATGCAACGCTGACTATTTGTTTTTCTTTGCATAGAGCTCAAAAGGAAACACTAAACATGTTGGTTTGCACAGCCTCTTCTATAGGTTCACAAGCGCGATGTCATTGTTTTCTTATTTGATGTTGGTTCATGCTAAGCAACGACATAATTATCCTCTACTATATAGTTCATTCATGGTTTGTGTTCCTACTCTACAAGTTCTTGCATGATTCCTTTATAATTTATATGCGGTTCCTATATATAACTGCATGCCCATTGTGTAGCTCACTGCAAATTCTGGGTCACCCAACGTCTCTTGCATTCCAGGATAAATGACTTCTTCCATATATATTAGTTGAAATGACCTATCCAGTTTATATTTTCTGAAATTCTAAGAAACACTTTTATTGATTGCTCATTTCATTGTATGCACACTTGTCTAATGCTTGCTTGTCCTCTTCTACAGGTTCGCAAGAGACGACATTATATTTCTAATATGGTGCTGGTTCATCCTAAGAAACGACATAACTATCCTCTACTGTATAGTTCATTCGTGGTTTGTGTTCCTTCTCTGCAAGTTCTTGCATGATGCCATTATAATTTCTGTTTCGTTCGTTCTTAGATACGAAATTAACTACATGCCCATTGTGTAGCTCACCGCAAATTCCGAGTCACCAAACGTCTCTTGCATTCCTGGCTATACTACTGCTTTAATATATATTAGTTGAAATGACCTAGCTAGTTTATATTTGTTGAAATTCTAGGAAACACTCTGTTCGATTGCTCAATATATTTGTAGGCACACTTGTGTAATGCATGTTTGTCCTATTCTACAGGTTCACAAGCAATGACATTGTATTTCATATCTAATGGTTCCTCCTAAGCAGCGATATAGCTATCCTCTAATGTATATATAGTTCATTCGTAGTTTGCATTATTGTTGTACAAGTTGTCTTATGACGCCTTTATAATTTATATGTGGTTCCTAGCTACGACAGTATCTGCATGCCCATTGTGTAGCTCACCGCAAATTCTAGGTCACACAACGTCTCTTGCATTCCAGGATAAATGATTTCTTCCATATATATTTCTTGAAATGACCTGGCCAGTTTATATCTGTTGAAATTCTAAGAAACACTTTGATTGATTGCTCATTTCATTGTATGCACACTTGTGTAATGCTTGCCTATCCTCTTCTACAGGTTCGCAAGCGACACCATAATATTTCTAATCTAGTGATGCTTCATCCTAAGCAACGACATAACTATCCTCTATTATGTAGTTCATTTGTATTTTTTGTTCTTGCTCTGCAAGTTCTCGCATGATGTTATTATAATTTCTGTCTCGTTCAGTCTTAGCTACAAAAGTAACTGCATGCCCATTGTGTAACTCACCGCAAATTCTGAGTCAACCAATGTCTCTTGCATTCTAGGATATACTACTCCTTCCATATATATTTTTTGAAATGACATGGCTAGTTTATATTTGCTAAAATTCTAGGAAACACTCTCTTTGACTGCTCAATTTATTTGTAGTCACACTTGTTTAATGCTTGCTTGTCCTGTTCTAAAGGTTCACAAGAAATGTCATTATATTTCGTATCTAATGGTTCGTCCTAAGCAGTGACATAGATATCCTCTCTATATAGTTCATTCGTGGTTTGCATTCTTGTTCTACAAGTTCTCTTATGATGCCATTATAAAGTCTATTCAGTTCATAGAGACGAAAGTAACTACATGCCCATTGTGTTGCTCACCGCAAATTCTGTGTCACCCAACGTCTCTTGCATTTCAGGATAAAGGACTGCTTTCATATATATTTGTTGAAATGACCTGGCTAGTTTATATTTGCTGAAATTCTAAGAAACACTTTGACACTTTGTTCGGATGTTCAAATTGGAGATAGATATTGGGTATTCGGGTGGTGTCAGTCCCGAATACATGAATGTCAGTTGTTTGGATGGTTGAGGTATTGAACCTAGGTATTGGAGCTCGATATCGAGGCCACGGGCGGACGGCAAAAATATGGGTGGCCTAATGTCGAGGCTAACCCCTCGAGATTGCTAGGCATTCGGCGCACCGCTTTGTTTGGACCGCCTCGGAAAGAAAAGATTCTTCTCCGCATGCACGGAAGTCCTTGGTGGCGGCGGTGATGGTAGCCTCCCTCCCGTCCTTCCCCTCCTTCTCTAGCTGGGAATACCCTCCTGTCCTATCTCTCTCCCACCCTCCTTCCTAGCGGCCCTATCCTGCTCGCCCTCTCTCTTCTAGCCCTCTCATCTCTCTACTCTGTGCAGGACGACGGTGATTGGGCCTGCTCCAGCGTCCGGCGAACCATCCTCCCGAGCTTCGTTGTCTGACAAAGTATGTTGCTACAGGACTCGCCCCTCCCCCTAAGCTAGAACGTATGGCCATATGCCCATATCCTATCTCCCTGTATCCTCTTGATCTTGATCAGCTTCTGTTGTGTGATGTTGTAGCTGTAAAAATGTCCTGCGTATGGCTTATGGAGAATTGCCTCCCGATCTGAATCTGTTGGTGTGTGATGAGCTGGTGTGTGATGTGCTGTTGAATGTGATGATGGTGTGTGTGTGGTTATGTGCTACGGACTGTGTCGGCTTACTCCTCTCTTCCATGTCTTCTCTCGATCTGATGGTGTGTGAATGTGATGTGCTGCTGGATATATGTATATAAATAAACACTATATAATGATCAAATTCTCGTTAAACTGCAATTCATCACTTTCACATCCGAACAAGATTTGTCATTTAACCTCGATATCTTGTTCTATTCCGAATATCTAACACATCCAAATAGAAATATTGACATTTAAGCTCAATATCAATATTCTAGGTATTGGACATTCAACCCAATATAATGCCAAGCCTCCCAATACAAACATCAGAACGAAGCGTGATTGATTGCTCATTTCATTGTAGGCACACTTGTCTAATGCTTGCTTGTCGTCTTCTATAGGTTCGCCAGAGACTCCATTATATTTCTAATCTGGTGTTGGTTCATCCTAAGCAATGACATAACTATCCTCTAATGTGTAGTTCATTCGTGGTTTGTGTTCCTGCTCTGCAAGTTCTGGTATGATGTCATTATAATTTCTATCTAGTTCATTCTTAGGTACGACAGTAACTACATGCCATTGTGTAGCTCACCGCAAATTCTGAGTCAACCAATGTCTCTTGCTTTCCAGGATATACAACCGCTTCCATATATATTTGTTGAAATAACCGGGCTAGTTTATATTTGCTAGAATCTAAGAAACACTTTGTTTGACTTCTCATTTCATTGTAGGCACACTTTCCTAATGCTTGCATGTCTGATGCTATTATATTTCATATATAGTTCTGGTTCGTCCTAAGCAACAACATAACTATCCTCTACTATATATTATAGTTTATTTATGGTTTGCATTCCTGCTCTACAAGTCCTCACGTGATGCCGTTATAATTTCTGTCTCGTTCATTCTTAGCTACGACACTAACTGCATGCCATTGTCTGGTTTATTCTTATATATATATTTGTTGATATGACATGGCTAGTTTATATTTGCTGAAATTCTAAGCCACCACATTGTTATATTTCTCGTTTCACGGTAGGCGTACTTGTTTAATGCTTGCTTGCCATGTTTGTTTGACATGATGGTCAATATATTTGAACCATTTACCAGTAGTAAACTCCAGTTCATAGCTCCGGTCGTATTACTTAAATGACTAGTTTGCCTTGTTTGACATATTAACTTGTTATTACTTACTTTCAGACTGCAATTATTGCTATCGCCACCAAAGAGGCGGCTACAAGATCATGTATCAAGGTTTTTCCAATGTAGGTGTAACTCTCAAAAGGGATATGCAGGTGATAGATGGAGAAAGAAAATTGAGGACTGCTATCAACTCGATTGCCAACTGAAATGCCGAATTTTCTTTCCCTTGAGTTGATAATATGTAATAATTTTAAGTAGTTGCATTTGATGTAATATCTAGATAATTTGCATAAGCCGTGTAGGCATTTAGTTGAAGCCGTCTAGACATAGCGGTAGGTGTTACCATACCTGCGCTAGCCACGTCGATTAGGGTACATTATCGTGCTCTGAATTTGCCCGTGTTGTATTAGGCCAACGATGAACAGTAAAAATGCTCACAAGCTGTACACCTTTTATGGTATCAAAATAGTCTCCAGAAATGCAGAAACTATAAAAGTGACGGGGCCGACCCACATGCAAGATTAGTAACAGTTACGGTATGTAACAGCGGCATACCATAACAGTGGCAGGCCAAAACAGTAACAGATCGATATAACGGCAGGCCGAAACAGCAATAGATCTAAACAATAATAGGCCAAAACAGTAATGTGTCAAGAAAGTAATAGGCCGAAACAGTAACGGGCCGAGACGGTAACAAACTAGAATAGTAACTCTCGAAACAGTAAAGGGCCAGAACATTAAATGGCCAAAACAGTAACGGCCAGAATAGTAGCAGGCCTAGCCAAGAAAAAGGCCATGATCGTACCAGGACAGAATAGTAATAGGCCGAGTTTGCACCAGGTCGGAACAGTAATAGGCCGAACTCAGCAGGTTAAAACAGTAACGGGTCAGAAATGGGCCGGACATTTACAGGCCTAAACAGTTGGACCCAAGTATATGGGCCGGTTCGAGTAGTACGTCAATATACAATAATGGCCCAGAAATGTTACGCGCCAAAGCGGGCTGGCCAAACGGGCCCATTTCAAATAGTGCAGGGCAGAACACTAACGGGCTTGTGTATTTATGGACCGTGCGAACGTGCTTATTTCAAACAGTATATGTGGAAATAGTAACGTGCCAAAAAGTTTACAGGCCACCCACGGCTGCACCAGTAGGCTCATTTGTAATAGTGCATGGCGAAACAGTAACGAGCCTCGTTCTTGTTGGGCTTCCTTAATGGGTCGGCCCACTTAATAATTAGCAGGCCTTGGCTGGACCTGTCTTCTATCATGGTTTCATTGACAGTTAACGGTGTTAACTGGCTGTTAACGGCGCTCTCCATGTGGCAGTTTGTATGACGTCAGCAGTTAACGCGGTTGGCGAACACATCTACGACGGAACGCCTTTTCATGGCCGAAGGGTGCGATCCGCCATGGTCGAAAAAAACATGGTAGAATCATTTGTGACGGGGCTTCTACCATGAAGAGCATCTGTCGTAGAAGGCTTTTCAGCCACGAAAAACAGACCTTCAACCACGAAAATCGTCCGTTGTAAAAGGACATTTTTTGTAGTGCATGTTGTTGTGCGCCCTCAACATGCTCACGACAAAGGAATCATTGCCGTGCGCCCTAAACAAGATCACGGCAAAGAAAGCATTGCGTGAGCTCCCAGCTAGCTCACGACAAAGGAAGAATTGCCTTGCTCCCCAGCTAGCTCACGGCAAAGGAACCTTTCCAGTGAGTCTACACACGGTAATGCACCACAAATTTTTTTTTTAAATAATACAAAATATTTAATTAATATCACGAATAATACATGTTTTAGCGATTGTAAAAGTAGCGCGGCCTCGGTACTTCAACCACCGACAAGTATTCGTCGGTAGTTGAACTACCGACATGCTCTATAACCTAAAAGTCCAGGCATGCGCTTCAAACTAAAAGCAAAGGTGCAGGACTTATATAAGGAGAAACTCCCCGTTATGATGAAACCGGGTAGGATATTGCCAAAACTTGTGACCCAATATGTCTCTACATCATCATGTGACCTAAACAAACACAAAACAAGAGAAATCTACATCGGTCTACCCATCTTATAAGAACATCTAGGGTAAATGATCCGAGGCCCACATATCAGGGTTTCAGAGCAAAACGCGCTCCAGGGCATCGGAGTACCACCAAAACTTGCATGTGGGCCTAGCACATGTATGGATGTGTGTTTTCATGTTGAAACATACATAACCTGGTCCCCGGGGGCATGCGTCCCCCTTCGCAGGCATGCGCTATAACCTAAAAGCGAAGGTTCTGGACTTATATGAGGGGGAAACTCCCCGTTCCGGTGAAACCGGGTAGGATATTGCCACAACTTGTGACCCAAAATGGCTATACATCATCACGTGACCCAAACAAACACAAAACAAGATAAATATACACCGGTCTACCCCTCTCAGAAGAACATCTAGGGGGTAGACGATCTGAGGCCCATAGATCAGGGTTTCAGAGCAAAACACGCTCTAGGGCATCGGAGTACCACCAAAAGTTGCATGTGGTCCTAGAACATGTATGGATGTGTGTTGTAATATTGAAACATACATAACCTGGTTCCCTGGGGCATGAATCCCCCTTCGCAGGCATGCGTTGTAACCTAAAAGCGAAGGTTCTGGACTTATATGAGGGGGAACTCCCTATTCTGATGAAACCGGGTAGGATATTGCCACAACTTGTGATCCAACATGGCTCTACATCATCATGTGACATGACCAAACACAAAACAAGAGAAAGCTACACCGGGCTACCCCTCTCAGAAGAACATCTAGGGGTAGACGATCTGAGGCCCACAGATCAGGGTTTCAGAGCAAAACGCGCTCTGGGGCATCGGAGTACCACCAAAACTTGCATGTGCGCCTAATACATGTATGGATGTGTGTTGTCATTGATGGGTTTCGCAGCATAGTAAATCAAAAAAATTCTACGGATGCGAACAAGAAAGCCAATATCTAATCTAGGAGATGCAATCAACGAGAGGGATAGATGAGATCATCATACCCTTGAATAAATCGCACAGCGGAAACGTTCAACAGAATGTGGGTGATGTAGTCGACCTAGCCTTCTCCTCCTCGCGATCCGATCCGATCCAACGCTGCAAGTGGCGACGCCTCCGAGAGATGCACACGTAAGGCACCGCGACGTCTCCTTCTTCCTCGGTCCAGCAAGTGGGGTGGAGAGATAGATTGGATCTACAACACGACGGTGTGGTGCAATGGTGGAGATTTTCTACGGCACGGTTTCGCCTACGCGCAGTCGAGAGAGAGAGAGAGAGAGAGAGAGAGAGAGAGAGAGAGAGAGAGAGAGAGAGAGAGAGAGAGAGAGAGAGAGAGGTAGGGCAGCAGCTGGCGGCTAGGGTTTGGGGTGAGGGGAGGGTGCGCCCCCTGCCCACCTTATATAGGGGGTTGGCCGGCCCCCTTGCCCCCTCCTCCAAGCCCTAGGGCGGCGGCCCCAAGGGTGGAGTGGGGGGCAAGTCTTCCCCCCTTCTAGAAGGTCCCCTAGGGTTTTGGCCTGCTGGGCCTATGGGGACTTTTGCCCCTAGCCCAATGCGGCAAGGGCACTCCCTCGTAGGCCCACGCACCCGTCCGACAAGTGGGGCCATGTTGGTCCCACTCCGAAAGCTTCTAGAACCTTCTGTTACAATATCGAACATTCCGAAACAATTCCGAAATCCAAAAACTGCTTTCCTTTATATGAATCTTATTCTCCATACCATTTCGGAACCTCTCGTGATGTCCTGGATCTCATCCAAGACTCTGAACAAAAACTCATAAACCAATTATCCATTCTATCCTAGCGTCGAGACACGTTAAGTGTGTGACCCTACGGGTTCGAGAATATGCAGACATGATCTTCTATCAATAATCAACAGCGGGATGTGGAAACCCATATTGACTCCCACATATTCATCGATGATCATATCGGATGAACCACGATGCCAGGATTCAATTAATCCCATATATATATTCCCTTCGTTGGTATCGGCATACCTAGTTCAATCTCGTTCACAGCTAGTACTTTACTCGTTCCGTAATCCGATATCACTTTGTGACTAACTCCTTAACCACGTGCTTGCAAGCGGTGTTGATATCGATTACCAAGTGGGCCCGAAGTATATCTTTCCGACTCGGGAGTGACAAATCCCTCTTGATACATACAACCCAACAAGTACTTTCCGATCACCTGAGAGACACCTTTATGATCACCCTTTCATAGGATTACGTTTGATGACCTCAAAGATTTCTTCCGATACCAAGGAGTTGCATTATCTCATGGTCTAAGGAATACAATATTTGACATAAGAAAAAGCTTCGCAAAGATGAACACGATGACACGATCTAATTGCTCTGCTTGATTTGGGTATGTCCATCATATCATTCTTCCAATGACATGATCTCATTATTAATCGACAACTCATGTCTATGGTTAGGAAGCCTTAACCATCATTAATCAATGAGCTAGTCCATAGAGGTGTACTAGGGACACGGTGTTGTTCATAAACCACACAAGTATCAAAGTTTCCGCTTAATACAATTCTAGCATGGAATATAAACTTTATCATGAACAAGAATTATAATAATAACACCTTTATTATTGCCTCTAGGGCATAATTCCAACAGTATCCCACTTGCACTAGATTCAATAATCTAGTTTACATCTGGCAACAATCTAACACCCATGGCACTAAGGTGCTGATCATGTTTTGCTCATGGAAGAGGTTTAGTCAACGGATCTGTGACATTCAGATCCGTATGTACTTTGCTAATCTTCATATCTCCATCTGTTATATAATCTCGAATTATATGAAACTTGCAGTTGATGTGCTTGGTCTTTGGATGATATCTTGGTTCCTTAGCCAGTGCTATGGCGCCAGTGTTGTCACACAATATCTCCAGTGGGTCCAAGGCACTTGGAACCACACCAAGCTCAGTGATGAAGTTCCTGATCCAAACTCCTTCACTTGACGCTTCTGCAGCAGCCATGTATTCTGCTTCTACTGTAGATCCTGCGATCACGCTTTGCTTGCAGCTTCTCCAGCTCACAGCTCCTCCATTCAAAATATAAATGTATCCTGTCTGAGGTTTAGAATCATCCTTGTCGGTGTCGAAACTAGCGTCGACGTAACCTTTTACGACGAGCTGCTCATCACCTCCCTAGACCAAGAACATTTCTTTAGTCCTATTTAAATACTTTAGAATGTTCTTCACGGCTGTCCAGTGTTCCACTCCTGGATCACTTTGGTATCTGCTCGTCAAACTAAGAGCATTGGACACATCCGGTCTAGTACACAGCATGTCATACATGATAGAACCTATGGCCGAGGCATAAGGCACTTTGCTCATAGCTTCTCTATCGTTTACCGTAGCTGGACACTGAGCCTTGCTCAATATCTTACCTGACAACATGGGCACTGAACCTTTCTTTGCCTTATCCATTCTGAACCTTTTCAGAACTTTGTCTAGGTATGTACTTTGGCTTAAAGCTATTAGGCGTCTTTTTCTATCTCTATAGATTTTGATGCCTAATATATAAGAAGCTTCTCCTAGGTCTTTCGTTGAAAAACATTTGTTCAAATAACTCTTCACATCATTAAGCATATCAATGTCATTTCCAATAATCAATATGTCATCCACATATAGTACTAAAAATTTCACTGAGCTCCCACTCACTTTCTTGTAGATACAAGCTTCTTAGCAATTTGGAACAAATCCAAAGCTCTTGATCACTTGATCAAAACGAAGGTTCCAACTCCGAGATGCTTGCTTTAGTCCATAAATGGAACGCTGAAGTTTTCACACCTTATCAGCATCCTTAGGATCGACAAAACCTTCAGGTTGCATCATATACAACTCTTCATCAATGTTGCCATTGAGGAACGCAGTCTTGACATCTATCTGCCATATTTCATAATCATGAAACGCAGCAATTGCAAATAAAATCCGAATGGACTTAAACATTGCTACGGGAGAGAAAGTCTCATCGTAGTCAACACCTTGAACTTGTCGAAAACCTTTCGCGACAAGCCGTGCTTTATAGACAGTAACATTACCATCCGCATCCGTTTTCTTCTTGAAAATCCATTTGCACTCAACGGCCTTTCGGTCGCTAGGAGGGTCCACCAAAGTCCATACTTGGTTTTCGCTCATGGATCCCAATTCGGATTTCATGGCGTCTAGCCATTTCTCAGAGTTTGGGCTCATCATTGCTTCCTCATAGTTCGCAGGTTCACTGTTGTCTACCAACAAGACAGGTAAGACAGGGTTGCCGTACCACTCAGGAGGGGCACGTGACCTTGTCGACCTGCGATGTTCAGTAGTAGCATCATCCAAAGCTTCATGATCCTCGTCATTAGCTTCCTCTATTTTTTGTGCATACGGCACTGGAACAATTTCAGGTGCTGCGCTACTCTCCAACTCAAGAGAAGGTTCAATAACCTCGTCTAGCTCTACTTTCCTCCCACTCACTTCTTTCGAGAGAAACTCCTTCTCAAGAAAGGATCTGTTCTTTGCAACAAACACTTTGCCTTCGGATCTGTGATAGAAGGTATACCCAATAGTTTCCTTAGGGTATCCCATGAAGACGCATTTCTCCGCTTTGGGTTTGAGCTTGTCCCGCATCAACTTCTTGACGTAAGCCTCACATCCCCAAACTTTAAGAAACGACAACTTAGGTTTAGCACCAAACCACAGTTCATACGGTGTCGTCTCAACGGGATTTAGATGGTGCCCTATTTAAAGTGAATGCATCGGTTTCTAATGCATAACCCCAAAATGATAACGGCAAATCTATAAGAGACATCATTGATCGCACCATATCTAATAGAGTTCGATTCCGGCGTTCAGACACACCATTGTGTTGTGGTGTTCCGGGTGGCGTGAGTTGCGAAACGATTCCGCTTGCTTTAAGATGTGTGAGAAAATCATAACTCAAATATTCACCTCCACGATCGGATCGTAGAAATTTAATTTTCCTGTTATGATGGTTTTCCACTTCGTTCTGAAATTCTTTGAACTTTTCAAATGTTTCAGATTTATGTTTCATTAAATAGATATACCCATATCTACTTAAGTCATCAGTAAAAGTGAGAAAATAGCGATATCCACCGCGCCTAGAAACACTCATTGGTCCGTATACATTGGTATGTATGATTTCAAACAAGTCTGTTGCTCGCTCCATTATTCCGGAGAAGGGGGTTTTGATCATCTTGCCCATGAGGCACGGCTCGCACGTGTCAAATGATTTAAAATCAAGAGACTCCAAAAGTCCATCAGAATGGAGTTTCTTCATGTGTTTTACACCAATATGACCTAGACAGCAGTGCCACAAATAAGTTGAATTATCACTATCTACTTTGCATCTCTTAGCCTCGATGTTATGGATGTGTGTTTCATTGCTTTCGAGATTCGGAAGAAATAAACCATTCACAGCAGGTGCATGACCATAAAATATGTTATTCATATAAATAGAACAACCATTATTCTCCGATTTAAATTAATAACTGTCTTGTAATAAACACGATCCAGATATAATGTTCATGCTCAACGCAGGCACATAATAACATTTATTAAGGTTTAAAACTAATCCCGAAGGTAAAACTAAGGAGAGCGTGCCGACGGCCATCACATCAACTCTTGATCCGTTTCCAACGCGCATCGTCACCTCATCCCTTGCTAGCCGCCGTCTATTTCGTAGCTCCTGTTTCGAGTTACAAATATTAGCAACTGAACCAGTATCAAATACCCAGGCACTACAACGAGCGCTAGTAAGGTAAACATCAATAACATGTATATCAAATATACCTTTAATGGTGCCAGCCTTCTTGTCCGCTAAGTAATTCGGACAGTTGCGCTTCCAGTGACCCTTGTCCTTGCAATAGAAGCACTTAGTGTCCGGCTTAGGTCCAGACTTGAGCTTCTTCTCAGCAGGGGCAACACACTTGCCGCTGCCTTTCTTGAAGGACTTATTTGCACCCTTACCTTTCTTAAATCTAGGGGGTTTGTTTACCATCAACACATGATTATCTTTCTTGATATCCACCTCCATAGCTTTCAGCTTAGCGAAGAGCTCAGTGATCGTATCAGTGGAACCAATCTGATTGTGAGTAACTACAAAACCTTTGTAGCTAGGAGGGAGTGATTGCAGAACTCTGTCAATCTTGAGCTCTTATGGAATCTTGCGGTCCAGTTTCTCAAGGCGTTGAGTGTATCCCGACATCTTAATGGCGTGCTCACTAACGGAACTCCCTTCCTCCATCTTGCAGTTAAAGAATTTCTCAGAGATCTCATATCTCTCAGAACGGGCCTGAGTCTGAAACATGGTTTTCAGTTCCTCAAGAATCTCAAAGGGCCCGGCGAACTCCTCAAAACGATTTTGAAGGTCCGATTCCATAGCAAACAACATGGTGCTCTTAATCACACCATAATCATCTTTGCGCGACTGATAAACATCTTTTTCATCAGCCGACGCATCTGTAGCAGGGGTGTCACCTAGCACTTTATCAAGGACATAGTCCTTATGTCCGCCAGCGAGAATGATTCTCAGATTTCGGAACCAGTTGGTGAAGTTAGACCCATTGTTCTTAAGCTTTTCTTTCTCAGCAAAAACGGTGAAGTTGAAGTTGGACTTAGCCATTTGATCTACAAAATTTGCAAGTACAATTTAGACTATGTTCATGATAACTAGTTCATCTTAATCAAATTACTAGATGAACTCCCACTAAATTCAACATCCCTCAAGTTGTTTAGTGAACATGATCCAAATTCACCACACCTAATCCGATCTTCACGAGAAGAGATGTGGTTTCAATGGTGGACAACAAAGTGTCGATCATATCATTCATATGACTCATGCTTAACCTTTCGGTTCGTGGTTCCGAGGCCATGTCTGTATCAAGTCAAACCCAAGTATTTCCGCGTGTGCAAAACTGGCTTGCACCCATTGTATGTGAACGTAGAGTTTATAGCACCCGATCATCACATGGTGCTTGAACACGATGAACTTTCGCAACGGTGCATACATAGGGAGAACACAGTTTTATCTTGATCTTTAAGTGAGGAATCATCTTATAATGCTACCGTCGCGATCTAAGCATAGTAATATACATAAACGGATAAACATCACATGCATATAATTTTATGTGACATGGTATAGCCAATCTCCGCGCAATGATCTCCATCTTGTGCGTGCCAGCATGATCTCCATCACTCCACCGTGATTGCCTCCACCACGAATAGCAACTAAAATTATTGCTAACTACTTAGCGATAAAGTAAAGCTATTACATGGCGTATAAGAAGTTGACACACAGGTCATACACAACTATAAAGACAACCATATGGCTCCTGCCGGTTGTGTACTCATCGACATGCAATTCGTGAAATATTACAAAACATGATCATTGCAACAACATACACATCATATCTTGGTCCATACCATATCACAAAACACTCCCTGCAAAAACAAGTTAGACGCCTCTACTTTGTTGTTGCATGTTTTACGTGGCTTATGGGAGTAACAAGCTAAGAACGATTCTTACCTACGAAAAGCCACAATGGTGATATTATGGTTGCCAACATCTGGTGTAAATCCAGAGAAACTGGCATCCACTAGCCGCATGTGTGGAACAAGCCACACGTCAAGTGCGGAGCCGGTATCGCGAACGAGGTCGCGTAAAGTTGGCCGGGACTGCTTCGATCTCACTATCCCGCGTCATAAGAAGTACACAACAAGAGGCTTGCAACAGAAAACATCAACGCCCGCAACAAGCATATTGCGTTCTACTCGTGAAACACATCTACGCATAGATCTAGCTCTGATACCACTAATGGGTTTTGCAGCATAGTAAATCAAAAAAATTCTATGGATGCGAACAAGAAAGCCAAGATCTAATCTAGGAGATCCAATCAACGAGAGGGATAGAGGAGATCTTCATACCCTTGAAGAAATCACACAGCGGAAACGTTCAACAGAACATGGGTGATGTAGTCGAACTAGCCTTCTCCTCCTCGCGATCCGATCCAATCCAACGCCGCAAGTGGCGAAGCCTCCGAGAGATGCACATGTATGGCACCGCGACGTCTCCTCCTTCCTCGGTCCAGCAAGTGGGGTGGAGAGATAGATTGGATCTACAGCACGAGAGAGAGGTAGGGCAGCAGCTGGCGGCTAGGGTTTGGGGTGAGGGGAGGGTGCGCCCCCTGCCCACCTTATATAGGGGGCTGGCCGGCCCCCTTGCCCCTCCTCCAAGCCCTAGGGCGGCGACCCCAAGGGTGGAGTGGGGGGCAAGTCTTCCCCCCCTTCTAGAAGGTCCCCTAGGGTTCCCCCTAGGGGTTTGGCCGGCTGGGCCTATGGGGCCTTGTGCCCCTGGCCCAATGCAGCCAGGGCACTCCCTCGAAGGCCCACGCACCCCTCCGACAAGTGGGTCCACGTTGGTCCCACTCCGGAAGCTTCTAGAACCTTCCAGTACAATACCGAACATTCCGAAACAATTCCGAAATCCAAAAACTGCTTTCCTTTATATGAATCTTATTCTCCGGACCATTCCGGAACCTCTCGTGATGTCCTGGATCTCATCCGAGAATCCGAACAAAAACTCATAAACCAATTATCCATTCTATCCTACCATTGAGACACGTTAAGTGTGTGACCCTACGGGTTTGAGAATATGCAGACATGATCTTCTATCAATAATCAACAGCGGGATCTGGAAACCCATATTGACTCCCACATATTCATCAATGATCATATTGGATGAACCATGATGCCAGGATTCAATTAATCCCATATATATATATTCCCTTTGTCAAGCGATATTTTACTTGCCCGAGATTCGATCGTTGGTATCGACATACCTAGTTCAATCTCGTTCACAGCTAGTACTTTACTCGTTCCATAATCCGATATCACTTTGTAATTAACTCCTTAACCACGTGCTTGCAAGCGGTGTTGACATCGATTACCGAGTGGGCCCGAAGTATATCTCTCCGACTCGGGAGGGACAAATCCCATCTCGATACATACAACCCAACAAGTACTTTCCGATCACCTGAGAGACACCTTTATGATCACCCTTTCATAGGATGATGTTTGATGACCTCAAAGCTTTTTTCCGATACCAGGGAGTTGCATTATCTCATGGTCTAAGGAATACAATATTTGACATAAGAAAAAGCTTCGCAAAGATTAACACGATGACACGATCTAATTGCTCTGCTTGATTTGGGTCTGTCCATCATATCATTCTCCCAATGACATGATCTCATTATTAATCGACAACTCATGTCTATGGTTAGGAAACCTTAACCATCATTAATCAATGAGCTAGTCCATAGAGGCGTACTAGGGACACGGTGTTGTTCATAAACCACACAAGTATCAAGGTTTCCGCTTAATACAATTCTAGCATGGAATATAAACTTTATTATGAACAAGAATTATAATAATAACATATTTATTATTGCCTCTAGGGCATAATTCCAACATTCATGTTGAAACATACATAACCTGGTCCACGGGGGCATGCGTCCCCCTTTGCGGGCATGCCTAAAATGAAGGTTCTAGACTTATATGAGGGGGAAACTACCCGTTCCAGTGAAACCAGGTAGGATATTGCCACAACTTGTGACCCAACATGGCTATACATAATCATGTGACCTAAAGGAACACAAAAAAGAGAAATCTACAGCGGGCTAACCCTCTTAGAAGAACATCTAGGGGGTAGACGATCAGAGGCCCACAGATGAGGGTTTCGGAGCAAAAAAGCTCTCCAGGGCATCAGAGTACCACCAAAACATGCATGTGGGACTAGCACATGTATGGATGTGTGTTTTCATGTTGAAACATACATAACCTGGTCCCCAGGGGCATGCGTCCTCCTTCGCAGGAATGCGGTGTAACCTAAAAGCGAAGGTTCCAGACTTATATGAGGGGGAAACTCCCTGTTTCGGAGAAACCGGGTAGGATATTGACATAAATTGTGACCCGGCATGGCTCTACATCATCATGTGACCTAAAAACACAAGAAAAGAGAAATATAACCCCTAGATGTTCTTCTAAGAGTTGTCAAAGTTTGAAAATGAGGGGGACACCGAAGCAAAACTATAGAGGTGTGCTTCAGTGTCACCCCTCTCAAAGTTAAATTTGCATGGGACAGTTTTCTTTTGACCATCAAAACACATATCTATACTACGTGTACCTCCGTATAAGTATACTTTGTCGAGAAGGGTATATTCCACGTTCTCACCGATAGATCCTACCTCCCATTTTCGTGATCTACGTATTTGTATGTCACCGTTTGAAATTATGTTGCTACTACTATATACCTCCCGATTTCCGTCCCGCGCAGGCACGTGAGTATACGTGTATGGTGAGTATTCAAAATGGGCTTTGGGCGGGTTTGTACGGTATTCAAAATGAAGTGTTTTCGAATTTTTGTTGTCAAAGTTTGAAAAGGAGGAGGGACACCGAAGCAAAAGTGTTGCACTTTAATACTATACAAATCCAGCTTCTGGCTCCTATAAGCATCAAACTAGACGTGTCTATCTTCCTCTACTCTGTCTCATGTTGTGCTCTCCTCTGTACGAGCTATATAAAGCGGTGCCCCACCTCGATGAGCGCAGCCGCCTCCATGCCCTCGATGCTGGCGGTTTACCCGCTCGACCCCTTCTTCCATGTCTTTCATTGGAGGCGCACCTCGGGCCTAGGATCCCCCCACCATCATGCCGTCGATTTGTTCTAGTCGAGTTGGGGTGAGAAGACTCTCCACCGCCACCTCTGGCCGAGCTCGGACCTCGTCAAGTCAACCTCCATGGCCACCGCGCTCGACCCCGACGAGCGGACAAGCGCACCTTATCCTACCCTAGAGAATGTACATTACCCAGTGATCATTGAGGACTATCATACCCAATGGAGCACCTAGGGAGCGACGGAATCTAACTATTCTGTTGATTACTCTAGGGATGGGGCTCAGGAGATGCGGGTGGGTGATAGTGTTGAGAAGGTTTATAAAGACCTTTCAGCTAATCTAGATGGAGTTAATGCACTCAGGCTGAGTGATAACTCAAGTACTAATACTTCAGATACAGAGTACATTCCATCTGGAAGGCCAGTTGTTACACAAAATGTGTGTCGAACTTCACGTCATGTAGAGCTCCCAACCTTTAATAAGGTAGAGATCCCTGTGTTTACAATGCTAGTCCCTGGATCATTAGATAGCATCCATAGTTAAGATGTAATATCAAGAAACAAAGGTCATAATACAACATTATAACCAGGAATAAAATAATTCATTACATCTTACATAGCTCATTTGG
The DNA here is from genome assembly GCA_916181665.1 of Avena sativa. Classification (NCBI taxonomy): domain Eukaryota; kingdom Viridiplantae; phylum Streptophyta; class Magnoliopsida; order Poales; family Poaceae; genus Avena; species Avena sativa. Next base: position 131,239,805 of record OV702297.1, read on the forward strand.
CTATCTCATTACAATGCAGCAGAAATAACTATATAGCATGGAGTCCTTCATCTTCAAAGTGCCACAGGCAATCATGTTGGTTGTAAACTTGTAATCCTAATCAACATACTTCACTAACATCAAACAAACCTGCAACATAATAAGTTACAGCCACAAGGGTCAATACATTTGAATTGTATTAGCAAGTGATACTATGGTAGTATAGTGGAGTCTATCATCTATATGCATTTGGCTAAGTGGAGCTTACTCTTGCTTTGCTCAAAATAGATTTTCCTTATCTTTTGAAAATATACTAAGTTTTTGTTTGTCAAAAATCACCCAAGGAATCTCCCAATAGAAATTGGTGATCCTTCAACCCTTGTTCAACCACAAGTTTTAACTTAGAAAATTGGGATGAGGATATTCTTGATAGCTTCCATGTCTTGATGCTCAAATTGTCCATTGCCAGGGACATGGCTAAGTACTTAGATTTTACACTCTGCAGAGGTGGTGCACTTTCCCCACAAGACTTGGTTTCACCAAGACAAGATCTTTCAGAAGCCTTCCCTTAGACCAGAATGGACGCGTTCCAACCTATCATCCCCTACCACCAACTGTCCATTTGGCTAAGTTATTGCAACCTATATGATCCAGGCAGAGCCCATAATGCCAAGTGGTTGCACTTGAAGATTCTGAACATTTGACATCTCAAATCTCTTTGTTCATGGGTGGCCATCCACAAGTGAGATACACAAGGTAAACCATAGAAATGGGCCTTGTATAACCACTCAACACAAACCATTCCTTCCATTCCACCCAGGTGATTCATTCACTTGGATGTTTTATTAAACAAAACATAAGTCCTTGACTTAGAAATAATCCATAGCATGAATATAATCCACCCTTGTTTTCTATTAGCTAAGTTAAGCATGATAGTAGTAGGAATCTTAACTTAGGAAAATTCTACTAAGGTTTCATCTACTAGGATTTCCCATGGCATAGTTTACACTTAGCAAAAATTCCATGCAAGTCCTACTTAGAAATTTCACTAATGCATAGTGAAAAATAATGGGACAAAAGTATGAAGCATCACTTGCCTTTTTGGTAGAGAATATAAGTTCACTCCTTGATCTTGCAATATTCACACTCTTCAAATTCCACTACAATTCAATCAAGCAAGCAAAAATTTAATCTACCATTCAAGCAAACATCACATAAAATAATAGAAACAAAGCAATGCATGCAAGCATGCTAAAGATTGTTTTATTTGTAAAAAGTGTTTCTAATAGGTTATGAACATTTTAAAACACCTATTGGTCATTTTATAAAAGTGGCAAAACCATTTGCAAAAGATTTTACCTATAAACCCTTTTTAAACCAAAGAATTATTTTATGTGGTTGAAAATGCCTTTAGCAAAGAAATAATCTTTATAGGGTTCACCAAATACATTTTTAATTCTAAAACTTGATGTTTGGGGTCAGAGAGTTTCATCCAAATCATTTACCAAAGATTTTTCTCCAAAAAGTATTTTTTTAACATATAAACAACATTTTTATTTGACTAGAAATGTTCTAAATCAAAGATTTACTCTTTTGCTTCACAAAATATGTTTTTGAATCCACAAGTTGGTTTCTATGGTCAGTAGGTTCAAAAAAATCCATTTGCCAAAATATTTTATCACAAAAAAAAATTTAGAATGAATTTATATACAAAATATTCCTACACAAGTTTCTTCAAAAACAACCATTTTACTAGAAGCAATTCATTAAACAAAGTGCATGGTTGGGTAGGGTTTGTCTTGCTGATTCCATTGATATACAATTTGCAAAATTTGGACGTGTAGATTGAAAGTTATAAATTTTGCAAGTTTGAATAACGAATAGAACATTTCTCTGATTTTATAACAGAGTCAGTGCCACGCGTCTTATTATTATTGGTCGAAAACGTGTCGTGTGGATCGATTGATTTAGACCGTAGGATTTAAGTGGGATCGTGCGTTGTTGATCTAGCATACCCCTTCACGTAAATGAATCTATCTAAGCCACCAGATGGAGATCCAATGGTGCAGAACAGATCGACCTAAATCGAGCGGCGCTGCTGGTGGTGGCTGGCGGCGGAGCGGCCTGGCAGTGGCATCGCCGGCGATGCAGGAAGCGAGAGATGGTGGGAAGAAGCTCACCAGGTTCGCTGATCTTCGCCGATGCTCAACGTGTCCTTGTATGATGAAGGGGCGCTCGTGGTCAACCGGAATTCCTCGCCGGGTTTCCTGGAACCGTCGGGTGCTCTCTGTTGAAGACAGTGGCGAGGCTACGATGCTCGCCAGAGAAAAAGGAAGATGTTGTTAGATGCGTAGGGTCGTGGCGAGTATGCACGTGTGAATGAGAGGGAGAGGGGAGGTCAGAAGATACCGGGAAAGGTCGTTGGAGTAAATGGCAAACGGTGGCGCGTTCAGTCGAAGTAGTTGCCGACGATAGGGGGCATGCGCGGGAGAGTGGTTGATGCTGGGAGATGCATAGGGAGATGGGGAGCAGGCAGGTGGAGTCCAGGGGCATCGGTGAGGTCTGGCATCGTCGGAATTTGCCGTTTGAGCTCGTCGGAGACAGAGAGTTTGAAGCGAGAAATTCGGGCAGCCCTGCGATGTTTTGGCGTGGGCAAATGAGGGGAAATGGAGACGGAAGTGAGGTGAGTTATCGAGCATGATCACTGGGCGGGGTTACTACGCTATCAATGTGAATTAATGGGTTTAAATCGCGGCCAGAAACGGCAGTGGGCGGGTCAGCGCGAGGTTGGGGATGATGAGCTGGTGGTGGGACCTGGCGGTAGCGAGAGAGAGAGGGAGTGCGGTGGGGTCACGTAGTCAGCGTCTGTGTGGTTTCGATTACGAGTAAGAGAAAATGGTTCGGGGGAAGAGTGTGGGAGTGGGCCGCTGGGCTAGTTGGGCCTGCTGGCTGGGATAGGGTCCGTTTCTTTTTTTATACAGAATCTTTTTCCCTTTTATATTTCTATTAATCTGTTTTGATTTTGTTTAATCTTTTCAAACAACCATTTGAATTCAAACTACCATCAAACTTTGAGTAAATTCTTACACTGTTTATTAGTTCATTCTAAAGTCAAATTTAGAATATTTATTTTATTCTTTTTGGGGTCTTTTATTTATTTTATAAATAGTCATTTGTCTTTATTTCAAATAGGTTTTAATGTGTTTTAAAACTTTTTTTGAAATCCATATTTTTACCAAACCTATTCAGTAGGTTTTATTTATTTATTAGGATGTCAAATAATTCACCTTGAATTATTTGGAATATTTTTATTATGATTTATTAATCATTTAAATTGAGTATTTGTTTTTATTCCATTGAAATTAAATATGGTTTTAATTCCATAAATTTTATTTAGTTGATTTATTTGATTCCATTTAAGTTAATTAAATAACTTTTATTCCACTTGGGTAAATTCCAAATACTATGTTCCCATGAATTAATCATTCTTATTAGGGATTGTTTTTTATTCCTATAGAATTTAGAATTTGGTTAATGCCATTTTATTTTATTTGGAAAAATTCTTTATCCTTTTATTTTACTTGGATTTGGATTATATTCATTCCATTTTCTTATGGATTAGGACAAGATTTAATTTGGTCTTTAAATATTCCTCATTTAATATTTCTTTCTTTATCTTATAAAATCCATATCTTTTTATTTATAGATCCAAACTTGGTGATTCCAATTTGTATAATTTTATTCATTTATTTGTTTTATCCTTTTTAATTCTTTTTAGGATTATTTACTCACCATTTGGTATGGATTTTTAGATAGGTGCTTTATTAGCTTTGGAAATTCAATTTCCTTATCTTATTAAATTCTTAAGATTTTGTCTATGGCTCCAAATTAAGTGAAACCAAATCATATGGTTTATAATATTTCTATTTGTCATCCTTGATCATTTGTCAATGTTTGTTGACATATTTTTATATAGAACAAATCCATAGTCTTAGAGAGATCTTGGAAATGATTTATTCCATTAGGGTATTTAGGGTTTGGGTTTATTTCCAAGTGTTTAAATTTCCAGATGCATTTATGAAGATTGCATTCCACTTGATTTAAATTTAGTTGGATTCAAACATTACTCAAGTTTGTTCAAGATGAGATTTTAAGTTTCCCTTTAGAAACAAAAAGTTTCTTTTCACCCTAAATTTCAACAATTATTTATTTTGTTTATTTATTTTTTCACATTTGAAAATTTGGAAAATTTTGGGATGTGACAGGATACCACCCTTAAAAGAAATCTCGTCCCGAGATTTGGGAAAGATAGGGGTTACAAGTTGGATCAAAGCAACTAGGGTACTACCACCCTTAAAAGTTTTCCAACTAGATTACATCTTGGCTTTCTTGGGATCTTGATAAAACTTCTCTGGGCAAACATCTGCATAGTGTCCTTTGTTTCCACACTTGAAACATGTGACAAGGCTGAGATCTTTCATAGGCTTTATCTTGTGCTTCATATTTTCTGGACAATTGCTTGCATAATGTCCTTGGTTACCACAATTGTAACATGTGACAAGATTGAGTTCTTCACGTATCTTCTGTGGACAAGTTGATACATAGGGGCCTAGCTCTTTGCAGTTGTTGCACCACACTTGGCTAATCTCCTTATATTTTTGCTTCTTCTCTGGACATTCATTAGCATAGTGTCCCATCTCTTTGCAATGGCAACATTGCACTTGGATTTTGTCCTTCTTCTTCTTGGGTTTCTCCAAAGCTAGGAGTTCTTCTAGTTCATGCTCTTCATATCTTATCTCAAAGGTGGGAAAGTCTCCTGGTCTCCTTAGTATTTTCCTTGGATAATATATATGTTTCCTCTTTGGTCCATCAAATTGAGTCATATTACATGGAGGTGCAAGCTGAGATTTTCCTTTGTCTTCATGGGGGTTTACAATCTGTTGATGCACTCCACCTTGTTTCCTTTGTTGAACAATAGAATAGATGGTGCATTGGATTGGGACATGATTATTTCCTTCACATAGGAAACAAGTATCTTGAGATGTGGGGCATTGATTAGTTGGATGTTTCTCTTCACAATTGGGGCATTGATCTTCATGCTCTTTGGAAGTGTGATCCTTGTCTCCACAAACATTGCAAGCTTGAGTTCCTTCTAGAATATCATCTTTGACATCCTTGTTGTCACAAACTCCTTGGGAAAAGTTGTCTCCCATGTTGATCATTTGGTTTGTCATCCTTTGCAACAATTGGGTTTGGGTTTCCAAAAACTTTTGCATGGTTAGGTCTAACTCATTGTAGTTGGCTAAAATCTGAGTTGTCACTTGGTTCAACTAGGTTTGGGTTGTTATGAGTTCTCTCATGTTGATCTCTTGGTTGTTGTTGTCATCATCCTTGATGTCGGAGTCTCTTGGGAAAGTCATCTGTTTGGGTTCGATTGGGATTAGAATAGGCAAAAGATTTCTAAGGAATTAATTCTAATCACACACATCACAATTTACACAAGCAATGTGCAAGCAATCACAAACAAACATTCCACTCAAACAACAAGTTTCAAGCACATTTTTAGGCAATAAAATATTTTTGCTACACAACATAAGTTGGTGGGTTTGATCTATACTTAATATGGTGGTCCAACTATATGGTTCACTTGAGATTATTCCATCCTTCTTAGTTGATTCTTCATGAACAAGATCATTGTATCCTTGGAAAATTCTTGTGTCTTGATCACAAAACTTCAAAGGTTATGATGGTTCCTTCTAAGTTGTGTTTCCTTAGTCGTCAAGTCTTGAGTAATATTTCTTGTCTCACTTGTAGTCTTTAGTGATATCCAAGTTGAAGTCCTTGGTGAAAATAAAGTTGAAATATTTGATGATGTCGAAGTTGAAGTCATTTGAGTTGGTGAAGTCCTTTGCTCAAGTTGAAGTCTTTTATCATGGTTGAGGCTTTGTCCATCAAGTTTTGAAAAGGAAGAGATGTAGAATCAAAACCAAAAAGTTTGAGGAAAGAGTGTACAAGATTGTTTGTAAATAAGTTTTGGAACAAATACAACTCCTATTTTTCTAAGGGGTTTTGTCCAATCCTAGGGTTTACAAATCCTACAGGCAACACAGTGCTCTGATACCATCTGTAGAGGTCCCAAACTTTAATAAGGTAGAGATCCCTGTGTTTACAATGCTAGTCCCTAGATCATTAGCTAGCATCCACAGTTAAGATGTAATATCAAGAAACAAAGGTCATAATACAACTTTATAACCAGGAATAAAATAATTCATTACATCTTACATAGCTCATTTGGCTATCTCATTACAATGCAGCAGAAATAACTATATGTAACATCCCTAAAATCATGTTTTCAAAGATTTCATATCATGCATGCATGCATATCATTTAGGGATCAAAACTCAAACTCATTTGAAAGAAAACAGAATTTGAGAGCTATGATTTTATGTGATCAACATTAAATCAAATGCTACTTCCCAAGAAGGGGTTATTTGTTCAAAAACCAAACCTTGTTGCTCTCAGATTGTTTTTGCTTGATTGCTAGTGCTTAAACCAAAATTTACAAAATAAATATGGATTTAAAACCAATTTCAAAACTTGATCAAATCAAGTACTATGTCACTGCTTATTTTGTTTGAACAAAAGGACCAAGCTAAATACAGTGAGACCACATGTTTTTATACCCAGAAATATGAGTGTTACACTCTACAAAAATCCGAAACAAATTTGTATTCAAATGGCATTTGAATTTTTTTGAAAATGGATTCAGAAAATTAAAACAGAAATGGAAAAAGAATAGAGAAAAGGAAAAAGGTCAGCGCCAGGCTTTTGGCCCAACAGCGAAACCAGCCCAACAACCATCCCACCCAGGTTTCCCCCTCTCCCTCTGTTTCTCACCGCGTTCGTGCATACCCTCTCGCTAACAAGTGGACCCTGTGGCCACGTCACCCCGTCATCCCCAAAATCCCGCCCGCAGACCACGTCGCCGCTACCGTTGATGCCGATAATGGCGTGGCGTAATTAGCCTTGATTCCACGAACGTTTCCTGTCGCGCTGCTGCCTACTTAAACCCCTCCCCTCGCCACTCATTTCCCCTCACTCAGCACAGAGTCCACGCCACCAGGCTGCCCGTAATCGTGCCCACACCGCCGCAGCACCGACGACCTCCGGCGACCAATTCCGGTGAACCTTGTCCACCCCTTTGTCTCTGCTTCATGCGAGCATGTTCTACATGACCCTGTGCATCTTCTCATGCATTTCTTTCTCTCTGTATCATCCTAGAACGTCGTCACCATCCCCCACTGGAAGCAACCGAAGCTCGGCGCAACTCCGGCGACCCCTCTTGGTAGTTCCCGACCACCCCTTCTCTCCTTTTTGATACGTACATGTTCGCCTGGTTTGTACGCATCTAACAGCCTCACTGGTTCGTCTTAGCGCGCACCATAACCTCGCCTCGGACGACGCCAAGGTTTGCCCGACGTCTGCCTCTACTCCGACGAGGAATCCTCGCCGTGTCTGCGCGCCCCTTGTCAAGCCACTGCCACGTTGAGCTTCAGCACATCGCCGCGAGTCTGGTAAGCATCTCCGACGACCCCAACCCCCTCTGTAGCCACCGCGCCGCCGTAGACAGAGCGCGCCGCCGCTCACCGCCGCCGCGCGCCGCCAGTTATTGGTAGGTTGATCGAACACCGTAGGATCAAGATCTAACGCATAGGATAGATCACTTAACAAAAGGGTAAGTTTAGATCTGTGTCGTACGATCTAGTTAGATCCAACGGTTCGCAGACGTGATCCAGCGTGAAATGGTACCAGCCAATCAGACGCTGCCGTGTGGCCAGCCCTTTGATTTAAAATCAGATTTTATATCTATTAGATGTTTAAACTTGTTTAATTCATAACTTTTGATTCCCACATCCAAATTTGACAAATTTTATATCAATGGAATCAGGAGAGAAAGCCCTTTCCATATATGAAATGTGTTTAATGTTTTGTTTCTGTTAAAATGGTTATTTTTACAGAAACATGTGTATGCCTATTTTGTGTATAACAAATATTTAGGAAATGTTTTGTTATTCAAATAAAGGTTGTTTGGGCAAGTTTTGAACTGGTTTATGAATCAGTACTGTGCACTTGTCTTGTTGAATATAGAAAATCATCACATATCATATTGCATGCATCCATATATTTTTGCTTGTATTTATTTTTGTATGTGATTTGGTGCTATCATTTTATGTGTAGATTTTGTTGCAAATAGCGATTGTGATTGTGAGGATTGTAGCTACTCTCCAAACTACCAAGGCAAGTGGTGCTTCATGATTTTATTCCTATGTTTTTCAACTATGCATTAGAAATATTTTGCTAGTCTTGCATGGATATATTTTGATTTATATGCTATGCTTGGGAAATCCTAGTAGTTGTAGAATTGCTAGAAATTTCTAAGATGAGATGCTTATCTATGCCATGATTAGCCTAGCTAGTAACAACCAAGGGTGGTTAAATATTCATGCTATGATAAAATATTTCTAAGTCTTTGGACTATGTTTTTGCTTAATAAAAACAACCAAGTGAATGAAACACATGGGTGGAATGGAAGGAATGGTTTATGTTGAGTGGTTACACAAGGCCCATTTCTATGGTTTACCTTGTGTATCTCACTTGTGGAAAGCCACCCAGGAACAAAGGGATTTGAGAGGCCAAATGTTAAGAAGCTTCTAGTGCAGCCACTTGGCAATATGGGCTCTGCCTGGATCACATAGGTTGCAATAACTTAGCCATTTGGACAGTTGGTGGTAGTGGGATGATAGGTTGGAACGCGTCCATTTGGTATAAGGGAAGGCTTCTGAAAGGTCCTGTCTTGGTAAAAATCAAGTCTTGTGGGGAAAGTGCACAACCTCTGCAGATGGAAGAATCTAAGTACTTAGCCATGTCCCTGGTATTGGATAACTTGAGCATCAAGACATGGAAGCTATCAAGAATCTCCTCATCCCAATTTCTAAGTAAAAACCTGTGGTTGAACAAGGGTGAAGGACCCCAATGTCTATTGGTGGTTCCTTGGGAAAAGTTTTTGACAAAGAAAAACTTAGTGTTTTCAACTGATAGGCAAAACCTATTTTGAGCAAAGCAAGCCTAAGCTACACTTAGCCATAATGCATATAGTATTTAGTCCACCAATATTCTACTAAGGTATCACTTGCCAATACTATTCCAATGTATTGACCCACTGTGGCTGTAACTTGTGCTGTTGCAGGATATTCTGATGATGATTAGGAGTCATGAGTCTACACTCAACATGCTTGCCTGTGGCACATGAAGATGAAGACTTATTTATCTTATTATATATTTGAACTCTTGTATTAGGCCTGTGGCCATGGAGTTGTAAAAGACTATGTTTGTCTCTGGAATGATATGTAATAATGACCTTTGTTTCTGTGTACTTCATCTTAAACTGTGGATGCTAGCATTGATCCAGGGACTAGCATTGCAATCACAGGGATCCTTTCCTTTACAAAGGAGGGATCTTACACTATATAGCATGGAGTCCTTCATCTTCAAAGTTCCACAGGCAATCATGTTGGTTGTAGACTTGTAATCCTAATCAACATACTTCACTAACATCAAACAAACCTGCAACATAATAAGTTACAGCCACAAGGGACAATACATTTGAATTATATTGGCAAGTGATAATATGGTAGTATAGTGGAGTCTATCATCTATATGCATTTGGCTAAGTGGAGATTAGGCTTGCTTTGCTCAAAATAGATTTTCCTTATCTTTTGAAAATATACTAAGTTTTTGTTTGTCAAAAATCACCCAAGGCATCTCCCAATAGAAATTGGTGATCCTTAAACCCTTGTTCAACCACAAGTTTTAACTTAGAAAATTGGGATGAGGAGATTCTTGATAGCTTCCATGTCTTGATGCTCAAATTTTCCATTGCCAGGGACATGGCTTAGTACTTAGATTTTACACTCTGCAGAGGTGGTGCACTTTCCCCACAAGACTTGGTTTCACCAAGACAAGATCTTTCAGAAGCCTTCCCTTAGACCAGAATGGACGTGTTCCAACCTATCATCCCCTACCACCAACTATCCATTTGGCTAAGTTATTGCAACCTATATGATCCAGGCAGAGCCCATAATGCCAAGTGGCTGCACTTGAAGCTTCTCAACATTTGACATCTCAAATCTCTTTGTTCCTGGGTGGCCATCCACGAGTGAGATACACAAGGTAAACCATAGAAATGGGCCTTGTATAACCACTCAACACAAACCATTCCTTCCATTCCACCCAGGTGATTCATTCACTTGGATGTTTTATTAAACAAAACATAAGTCCTTGACTTAGAAATAATCCATAGCATGAATATACCCTTGTTTTCTATTAGCTAAGTTAAGCATGATAGTAGTAGGAATCTTAACTTAGGAAAATTCTACTAAGGTTTCATCTACTAGGATTTCCCATGGCATAGTTTACACTTAGCAAAAATTCCATGCAAGTCCTACTTAGAAATTTCACTAATGCATAGTGAAAAATAATGGGACAAAAGTATGAAGCATCACTTGCCTTTTTGGTAGAGAATATAAGTTCACTCCTTGATCTTGCAATATTCACACTCTTCAAATTCCACTACAATTCAATCAAGGAAGAAAAAATTTAATCTACCATTCAAACAAACATCACATAAAATAATAGAAACAAAGCAATGCATGCAAGCATGCTAAAGATTGTTTTATTTGGAAAAAGTGTTTCTAATAGGTTATAAACATTTGAAAACACCTATTGGTAATTTTATAAAAGTGGCAAAACCATTTGCAAAAGATTTTACCTATAAACCCTTTTTAAACCAAAGCATTATTTTATGTGGTTGAAAATGCCTTTAGCAAATCAATAATCTTTATAGTGTTCACCAAATACATTTTTAATTCTAAAACTTGATGTTTGGGGTCAGATATTTTAATCCAAATCATTTCTCAATGATTTTTCTCCAAAAAGTATTTTTTTAACATATAAACAACATTTTTATTTGACTAGAAATGTTCTAAATCAAAGATTTACTCTTTTGCTTAACAAAATATGTTTTTGAATCCACAAGTTGGTTTCTATGGTCAGTAAGTTCAAAACAATCCATTTGCTAAAGATTTTATCACAAAAAAAAAATTATAATGAATTTTATATTCAAAATATGCCTACACAAGTTTCTGCAAAAACAACCATTTTACCAGAATCAATTCATTAAAAAAAGTGCATGGTTGGGTAGGGTTTGTCTTGCTGATTCCATTGATATAAAATTTCCAAAATTTGAACGTGTAGATTGAAAGTTATGAATTTTGCAAGTTTGAATAACTAATAGAACATTTCTCTGATTTTATAACAGAGTCAGTGCCACGCGTCTTGTTATTATTGGTCGAAAACATTTCGTGTGGATCGATTGCTTTAGACCGTAGGATTTAAGTGTGATCGTGCGGTGTTGATATAGCATACCCCTTCGCGTAAATGAATCTATCTAAGCCACCAGATAGATATCCAACGGTGCAGAACAGATCGACCTAAATCGAGCGGCGCTGGCAGCGGAGCGGCCTGGCAGTGGCGTCACCGGCGATGCAGGAAGCGAGAGATGGTGGGAAGAATCTCACTAGGTTCGCTGTTCTTCGTCGATGCTCAACGTGTCCTTGTCTGATGAAGGGGCGCTCGCGGTCAACCGGAATTCCTTGCCGGAGTTCCTGGAACCGTCGGGTGCTCTCTGTTGAATACGGTGGCGAGGCTACGGTGCTCGCCAGAGACACAGAAAGATGTTGTTAGATGCGTAGGGTCGTTGCGAGTATGCGCGTGTGAATGAGAGGGAGAGGGGAGGTCAGAAGATGCCGGGAAAGGTCGTCGGAGTAAATGGCAGACGGTGGCGCGTTCAGTCGAAGTAGTTGCCGATGATAGGGGGCACGCACGGGAGAGTGGTTGGTGATGGGAAATGCGTAGGGAGATGGGGAGCAGGCAGGTGGAGTCCAGGGGCAGCGGTGAGGTCCGGCGTCGCCGGAATTTGCCGTTTGAGCTCGTCGGAGGCAGAGAGTTTGAAGCGAGAAATTCGGGCGGCCCTGTGGCGTTTTAGCATGGGAATGAGGGGAAATTGAGAGGGAAATGAGGAGACTTATTGAGCATGATCATGGGGCGGGGTTACTACGCTATCAACGCGAATTAACGGGTTTAAATCGCGGCCAGAAACTGTCGCGGACGGGTCAGCGCGAGGTTGGGGATGATGAGCTGGCGGTGGGACCTGGCGGCAGCGAGAGAGAGAGGGAGTGCGGTGGGGTCACGTAGTCAGCGTCTGTGTGGGTTCGATTACGAGTAAGAGAAAACGGTTCGGGGGAAGAGTGTGGGAGTGGGCTGCTGGGCTAGTTGGGCCTGCTGGCTGGGTTGGGGTCCATTTCATTTTTTTATACAGAATCTTTTTTCCTTTTATATTTCTATTAATCTGTTTTGATTTTGTTTAATCTTTTCAAACAACCATTTGAATTCAAACTTCCATCAAACTTTGAGTAAATTCTTATACTGTTTATTAGTTCATTCTAAAGTCAAATTTAGAATATTTCTTTTATTCTTTTTGGGGTCTTTTATCTATTTTATAAATAGTCATTTGTCTTTATTTCAAATAGGTTTTAATGTGTTTTAAAACTTTATTTGAAACCCATATTTTTACCAACCCTATTCAGTAGGTTTTATTTATTTATTAGGATGTCAAATAATTCACCTTGAATTATTTGGAATATTTTTATTATGATTTATTAATCATTTAAATTGAGTATTTGTTTTTATTCCAATGAAATTAAATATGGGTTTAATTCCATAAATTTTATTTAGTTGAATTCTTTGATTCCATTTAAGTTAATTAAATAAATTTTATTCCACTTGGGTAAATTCCAAATACTATGTTCCCATGAATTAATCATTCTTATTAGGGATTGTTTGTTATTCATATAGAATTTAGAATTTGGTTAATGCCATTTTATTTTATATGGAAAAATTCTTTATCCTTTCATTTTACTTGGATTTGGATTATATTCATTCCATTTTCTTATGGATTAGGCCAAGATTTAATTTGGTCTTTAAATATTCCTCATTTAATATTTCTTTCTTTATCTTATAAAATCCATATCTTTTTATTTATACATCCAAACTTGGTGATTCCGATTTGTATAATTTTATTTAGTATTTGTTTTATCCTTTTTAATTCTTTTTAGGATTATTTAATCACCATTTGGTATGGATTTTTAGATAGGTGCTTTATTAGCTTTGGAAATTCAATTTCCTTATCTTATTAAATTCTTAAGATTTTGTCTATGGCTCCAAATTAAGTGAAACCAAATCATATGGTTTTATAATATTTCTATTTGTCATCCTTGATCATTTGTCAATGTTTGTTGACAAATTTTTATATAGAACAAATCCATAGTCTTAGAGAGATCATGGAAATGATTTATTCCATTAGGGTATTTAGGGTTTTGGTTTACTTCCAAGTGTTTAAATTTCCAGATGCATTTATGAAAATTGCATTCCACTTGATTTAAATTTAGTTGGATTCAAACATTACTCAAGTTTGTTCAAGATGAGATTTTAATTTCCCTTTAGAAACAAAAAGTTTCTTTTCACCCTAAATTTCAACAATTATTTATTTTGTTTATTTATTTTTTCACATTTAAAAATTTGGAAAATTTTGGGATGTGACACGTCAGTACGGTTAGATTCCAGGCATGTATAATGAGCGTCGTGGCTACTGAGGATTAGGATCACTCAAGGAGAGTAGTAGTTGTTGGTAATGCGTATTGTAGTGTTTGAGAGACTGTTGTAGTTAAATAAGTGAGGTAGCATTCACATGAGTTTGTAGTACATGTGTTGTACGGGTTTGTAATAACATTGTACCAACTATGTTATTTGTAATGTATAATATGTATAATGCATAATTGGTTTTTATTTGGATTTTGATTTCCGTTGTGTGACTAGTTCTGTGCATTAAGTTGATCTTAGAACACATGTGCATGATGTAATTATGAGTATTCGCTTTATGTTGCAGGACTAGGGGGTCATGGATACGGGAGTAGGAACCGAGTCTGAATAGTAGCGCGTGGAGCGCGAGGCGAAAGAAAAGGAAGATGAAGATGCCATGAACCAAGGAACAGTACCACCACCACCAATGAGGCTGTTACCGGAGCAGGATTTCATGGAATATATGCAGATGATGCAATAATCTTAGAATAAGTTCATAGAGGAGTTGTTGGGATGAGCTAGAAATCGGAGAGAACCTGAAGTTCAGGGTGTGATACTTTCTGAATTCCAGAATGCAAGGTCGTTACCTTTTGCACTAGATCCTGAACTAATGGATGTAGAGGATTGGTTGGCAGATACAGAGCGAAAGCTGAAAACTGTAGGGTGCAATGATGAGGAAAAGTTGAGGTATGCAACACATCTTATAACTAGACCTTCAACATCTTGGTGGGAGAATCAGCTAGCAATGCAACCTACATGAAGGGAGTATACCTGGGAGGAGTTTAAGCAAAGATTTCGTGAAATATACCAGAAAGTGTGATTGAACTAAAGCGAAGGGAATTTGAGGAACTGCATCAGGGTTATACCAGTGTCATGAAGTACATCCAGGAGTTCAGTCAATTGTCTCGATACGCTGAGGATGAAGTGAACACTGATGAGAAAATAAAGAAGCGGTTTCTGCGTGGTTTGAATCCATTCGTGAAGATGTAGTTAAGGCTTGCCAATAAGCAGACTTTCTAGTAGTTGCTAGATGCAACCATCACTTTTGAGGATGATTACAAGAATGCTTCTTGTCCTATTACTTTGGGAACACTTCCCTATGAGGAGATAGAAGTTGCTTTTTGCTCCTCCTTTGAAAGCAAGGTTTGATGTTAACTTAAAGGCTTCCTCATTTGAAAATACTTGATTTCTTGCTTCTTGTGCCGAACTTAAAGGCGTTAAAGAAAAGTACTTATTGGGAGATAATCCAAGAGTTTCCTTGAGTCTTGGAAGTTATTACGTCAGTAATGACCTCTCCTTATCCTTTTTGTTTGATTTTTGTGCCAAGAATGACCTCTAATGAGAGGAAAGTAAGATTTGGTGAGTTGATGTCCCGAAACAGATTTTTGTCCTCCACCATAAAAAATGGTGAGGAGTCTCTGTAACCCGGATTGAGCTTAAAATTTATGAATAAATCCCCCTGTATGTTAGATAACTTCTGTTAGTTCAACACTTTTTTATTTGAGCAACAGAAGATTTTCGAAAAAATCGGTTTCTACCTGCTGGTCTGTTTTGACAGATTTCTGCCATTATTTGCATTTGCTTCTTATTGATTACTTTTTGAGTTTTTTTTGGGCAATTGAGATTTTTGAATGAGTTGCTACAGTAGCTTGTGTTTTTAGTGAAAAGTTTTGCTATTCCAAAGCTAAACCCAAATGTCTATTATCTTTTGAATACACTAAGGTTGTTAATGAAGATTGTGTGAAGTTTTGTATGAAGGAAAAAATTCCAGGTGTAGAGAAAGAATGATGTAATAAGATGAAGAATGGACAAAAGCTCAAGCTTGGGGATGCCACCCCGGTGTCACCCCAAGAAATATCCAAGAGGTACAAGTGTTAAAGCTTGGGTATGCCCAAGGAATCCCCTTCTTCATCAATAAAAAGCTCAGGTCTTTCTAGACACTTCGTTTTTATTGTTTCATGCACTGTTGTGTTATTCTTGGAGCGTATTAGTTTTTGTTTGGTTTGCTTAGTTTGTTTAGTTTGATTGAATAAAGTAGTTCGGACCCCCGTTCTCGCTGTGTTGTTTCAAATAAGTTGATTGGTGTTGGAAAGGAGTAGAAAGTTCTTGCTTGAAAGTTCAAGAGGAGCTTGCATTGACTGTGAATTAGACTTTAGCATGACATGCTAGGTGTCTTTTTTTACCTTATGCTTAGTGATTATCGTTGTAGCATTTATTGTTCCAAACAATCGGGATTGCTTTGTGTGCCTTGAAAGAATCATGTGTTGTTTCAGCATACAAAAGCATAGTATTGTGGTATTCTCCTTTGATGCTTTGTTTGGGTTGACTTGGCACATGATCACACCATGTTATGACTAGAACAAGTCACCATAGCCTCTATGATCATTTACTTATTGACTTGTAGTACCACTCTATGCTTTGATTAGTAATGTTTTGTCGCTCTGCATGATTATGGCCATTATTGCTCTATTAGTTGGTTGCTCCCAGTCTTTTGCTAGCCTCCACTTGTATGAGTAAGGTCTACTCATGCTTCCAACTCCCAAGAAACCAAATTATTCCAAAGTGTCCACTATAAACTCCTATGCATGGTGTGTTACACCATTCCAAATATATTCTTGTTTTCATCTATCTTCCAGTTAAAAGTATTTTGTTATGTGAAAACTTAGTGATTAAAGACCTCATGAACTTGATGGAACACTTTTTATTCCTTGACCCTAATAAACTTGAACCATTGTGTCATATATGTTGTATATGCTTGCACTTATACGTTGGAATTAGCATAACCATGCTGTCATGGGGAACATTTTCAACGTTGCACTTGTACTTTGTACACAGTTGATATCATGCTATTTTGTCTATGGATGTCGCCAGTGTGAAATAAAGAGGGATCTTTTAAGTCCATGGTGTTATATATTTTGTGTTAGAGAAACGCCTGGGCCACTAGCCTAAGCCATTCCTAATCACGGTGGAAACTTCTAGCATCACCATAATGAGCACTCTGTGAAGCATCCTCAATAAAAAGCTATGCACATAGTAAATAAAAAATCATTGAGATGCTCATTGTCTGCTTGCCTTGTCATTTTGTTTATGGGATAGCTCCTATACCATGTGCAAGGGGTACCTCGTTGGCGGTTCTCTATGATACACATGTACTTACTATGACAAGAACTTACAGGTGACTGAAGTTGAGTAGCATGAGGTGCGGCCCTCGTATTCAAGGGACATGAGATTGCCAACTTATACTTTGTCAAGCATATACTCCATAGTTTGTTCAGTTTAACCTTAATCACTTCAAGATGCTTATGATAGGGGCAATGAGGGATGAAAGCTAACAAGTACCATAATTTTTGGAAGCTCTTTTTGAAACTTGAAATCCCTGCTTCCCTTTATGAAGGGCCTTTCTTCCACCATTATATTGAGTCTCCACCTTCTACCTTTAGGCACCATTAAGAGAGCATAGTTGTCATTCTAAGTTCTATGTGTAGTGTCCCAAAGCTTATTGATTGATGAATATTGTTGATATTGCTTGTTCTTGTGTTACTTGTATCTAGTCACTCTTATGAACTTTGAAGGTGTCCTATGCATCTATTTTATACTCTATGAGGGACAAGCCGAATGTCACTATGCCATGTTTTCTGCATGTGAAACAAACAAACGTTTTTAATGCATGTTATTCATGATCTTTGTTTGTAGCCTTTCATGTTGCATGCATAGTTACTTTGTCTTATTGTTAGAACTCCATCTTTCATGCACATGTTTAGAGTTCTTTGATCCCAGCTTTCAATGCTTGCAAATGGTTTGATCTTGGTTTTGATGGTGCATGTCACGTCAAAAATTATTCTTTTATCACTTACCTACTCAAGGACGAGTAGGAGTTAAGCTTGGGGATGCTTGATACGTCGGAAACGTATCTATAATTTTTTATGCTCCATGCTTGTTTACTATCTATTTTGCATTGCTTTGTCTACACTTTGAGGTGTTTTTATATGTTTTCTGGTACTAACCTATTAACAAGTTGCCACAGTGCCAGGTCCCTATTTTCTTCTGTTTTTGGGTCTAGAAAGGCATAAAATCAATATTCTCGGAATTGGACGGGACAAAAGTCAAAGTCAATATTTTACCGTGGAGAACACCAAGACGGAGTACGAGACGTAGAAGACCCACTAGGAGGCCACACCCCCTGGACGCGCGGGTGGGCCCCCATGCCTGGGGGGTGCAGCAGCCCTGGTAGCCCCCTTGCCTCGCCTCTTCGCCTATAAGAAGCCCCCGATGAAGAAATCCTAGGCACCTGATCAAAACTCCACGAAACCGTCTGTAGCCACCGCCACCATCGTCTCTAGATCGGGGGGATCTGAAGCTCTTCCCGGCACCCTGCCGGAGGGGAGATCATCCCAGAGGCCTTCTTGTTCATCATGCTAGCTCCAGTGTGAAGCGTGAGTAGTTCCACCTTGGACTATGGGTCCATGTAGTATCTAGATAGTTGTATCTCCTCCTTGTGCTTTCATGTATAGATCTTGTGAGCTCCGTTCATGATCAAGATCTAATCTATTTGTAATCATGCATGTTGTGTTTGCGAGGATCCGATGGATATTGAGATTACTATGTGAGATTGATTAATGGTTTTGTCTATTTTATTCTATCATGTTTGTGTTGTTTGTGATCTTGCATGCTCTCCGTTGTTAGTGGCTATCTTGGCCAACTAGTTGCTAGTGACTCCAAGAGGGGGTATTTATTCTTGATAGTGGGTTCATGCCTCTAGTTTCCAAGGGACGTGACAGAAATCTCTTCGGTTGTAGATGTGTTGTTGCCACTAGGGAGAAAACAATGGTCTCTTGTTCATGGAACAAGTGGATTGTTTACCTTACACACTTTGCTTAAAGCAGTTGTTTTTTTCTTGCAACTTAATACTGGAGGGGGTTCGGATGATAACCTGAAGGTGGACTTCTAGTCATAGATGCAGTTGGATGGCGGTCTATGTATATTGTTGTATTGCCCAATCGAATCTCATAGGATCTTTTTGTCTAGTATTGCATTGTTATGCCTTGATCACTCCTATCAATTGCCCTGTTGTAATTTGTTTACCCTGCATGCCATGTTTGTTTATATAAGGAGAACACCTCTAGTGAACTATGGAACCCGGCCCAATCTTTATCATTGATACATCTTCCACTGTTACTGTTTTCTTGCTGCAAACCACCATCACCTTCCACACCATACAGTTAATCCTTTGTTATAGTAACTGGTGAGATTGACAACCTCAATGTTAGTTGGGTAAAAGTCTTGAGTTTGTGTTGTGCAGATTTCCATGTTGCTTGCAACACCTTTGAGATGTTTCCTTCATCCTACTAGTTCGATAACCCTGGTTTCTTACTTAGGGAAGACTTGATGCTGTGTTGCTTCACACCTTGCTCTTGGGGTTTCCCGACGAAGTGCTCCACGTCAACAAGGAGTTATCAGTTTCCATTAAGGAACGTTGACTTGACATCCATCTGCCAGATTTCAATCAAAAAATGCAGCAATTGCTAACATAATCCTAACAGACTTTAGCATCGCTACTGGTGAGAAAGTCTCATCGTATCCAACTCCTTGAATTTGTCAGAACCCCTTTGCAACAATTCGTGCTTTATAGACGATCACATTACCGTCAGCGTTAGTTTTCTTTTTGAAAATCCATTATTATCAACGGCCTTGCGGACGTAAGGTAAGTCTACCAAAGTCCAAACTTGGTTTTTGTACATGGATTCCATCTCAGATTGCATTGCTTCAAGCCATTTGTTGGAATCTAGGCTCATCATCGCTTTTCATATGTCGCAGGGTCATCTCTTCCATCTACCATGAAATTTAAGACTGGATCACCATACAGTTCAGGAGCTATACGTATCATGCCTGACCTATGAGGCTCGGTAGTATTCTCTTGCAGAGTTTCATGAGGAGGAGGTTCCTCATCATCATTTCCTTCTTCCCTTGCTAGAATCCACACTGGAACAGATTCTGACGCTGCGCCACTCGCCATTTCAGGAAGAGAAGGTTCAGTAACCTCGTCGAGTTGTACCTTCCTACTACTCACACCTTTTGAGAGAAATTGTTTTCCAGAAAGGATCCATTCTTGTCAATGAAAACTTTTCCTTCAGATCAGTGATAGAAGGTGTACCCAATTGTTTATTTAGGGTATCCTATTAAGACGCATTTTTCCACTTTGGGTTCAAGCTTATCACGCTGAAGTTTCTTCACATAAGCATCACAGCCCCAAACTTTTAGAAATGACAGCTTAGGTTTGTTACCAAACGATAATTCATACGGTGTCATTTCAATGGATTTTGATGGTGCCCTATTTAAAGTGAATGTAGTTGTCTCTAATGCATGACCCCAAAATGATAGTGGCAAATCGGTAAGGCACATCATAGACCGCACCATATCTAATAAAGTTTGATTACGATGTTTGGATACATTTCGTTGCGGTGTTCTGGTGGGAGTGAGTTGTGAAACAATTCCACATTATCTCATATGTGTGCCAAACTCATAACTAAGATATTATCCTCCATGATGAGATCTTAGAAATTTGATCTTTCTGTTATGATGATTTTCTACTTCACTCTGAAATTCTTTGACATTTTCAAATGTTTCAGATTCGTGTTTCATTAAGTAAATATATAAATATCTAATTAAATCATCTGTGAAGGTCACAAAATAACGATATCCACCACGTGCTGACTGATACATCTCAAACGTATCTATAATTTTTGATGCTCCATGCTTGTTTTATATAATTTGTCTTATGTTTTGTCTACACTTTGAGGTATTTTTATACACTTTCTAGAACTACCTATTAACAAGATTCCACAGTGCCAGTTGCCTGTTTTCTGCTGTTTTTGGTTTTAGAAAAGCTAAAACATGAATATTCTCAGAATTTGATGGGACAAAAGCCAAAGTTACTATTTTCTCGGAGCAATACGGAAATGCGAAGTAGAGACAGAGTAGGGCACCAGGGTGGCCACACCCTAGGGTGGCGCGGGACCACCCTAGGCGCGCCACCAGGGGGTGTGGGCCCCCTGGGCCTCCACCGACCTTGCCCTTTCGCCTACATATACGTCTCCCCGAGACGTAAAACATAACACGGGCAAAAATCCATCATATAGGCACGAAAAGTTCCACAGCACAGCCTCCACCAAAGGGGAGATTCGGGGGACAGAAGTCTCTGTTCCGGCACCCTGCCGGGACGAGGAAGTGCCCCCGGTGCCATCTCCATAGATCTCCATAGCCATCTTCATCACCATGATGATTCCTATGATGAGCAGGGAGTAGTTCTTCCTCGAGGCTAAGGGCTCTACCGGTAGCTATGTGTTCATCTCTCTCTCTATGCATGATCATATTGTGGTCATGAGCTTTGTAATCAAGTAGATCTGCTCTGCTACTCAAGTGCTTCAATAGATCTCTGGCTCTCCCCACGTGTGTGAAAGTGACAGCGTCCAGGCCATGGTGGCACTTAGGCTGGATTCTACATAAATACTCAAGTGCTTCAATAGATCTCTGCTCTCCCCACGTGTGTGAAAGTGATAGCATGCACGCCATGGTGGCACTTAGGCTAGAGTTCATAAATATTTATCATGAGTATATTTTGAGTTGGATGTCTGTATGAAATTGTGGTGTTTGTTGGAACCATCTAGCGCTCAAGGTGACAGGTGTGGGTTTATCTAGATGGGGAAGGCGGACTTTGAGGAGTGTTGTTATAGCCCTACCATGGATTAGAGTGTCCAACCGGAGAGTGGTTCAGGGTAGCATCATGAAGAGAATATATTTATTGAGAGTGTTCACTGGTGAAAGTATGATCCCTAGGCATTGTTTCTAAACATTGAAACACCGTTTGCAACTAGATCTGTTACATGTTTGCTTGCTTCCATCTTTTTGCCTTTAGTCTTTTCCTCCCCGTCAGAAGCTCTTTTATGGCACTGTTACCACTTATAATCATCCATACCATTTGTATTTCACTATCTCTTCGCCGAACTAGTGCAACTATACACCTCACAAGTGTATTAGGTGTGTTGGGGACACAAGAGACTTCTTGTATCTTGATTGCAGGGTTGCTTGAGAGGGATACCTTTGACCACTTCCTACCCGAGTTCGATAAACCTTGGGTAATCCACTTAAGGGAAACTTGCTGCTATTCTACAAACCTCTGTACTTGGAGGCCCAACAACTGTCTACAAGAATAGAAGTGCGTAGACATCAAGCTCTTTTCTAGCGCCGTTGCCGAGGAGGTAATGTAAAAGGTACTCACATCCTCCGGTGTGAGTGCTCGAAGTTATTTCCTTTAGATTCTGCAATTTTTTCTTTTTGTTTCTTGTTTTCACTAGTTAGGCTTAATGGAAAACAACAACAAAATTAGAGAGCTTTATAGTATTTATCTTGAGTTAGGACATGAAGTGTTTGAAGAGAAAATTAGAAAACCTATGGAACTTTCTTTGCATGCTAATAGCAATGTTATTAGTATGAATTCTTTGGACACCATTATTGCTAATGCTATTGAAAAGTCTAAGCTTGGGGAAGCTAGTTTTGATGAAAATGATCTTTTTAGTTCCCCAGCTTTGGAAGATAGCTATTCTATTGCTTATGATAATACCAAACCTCCCATATATGATGATTACAATGATGAATATGATATTTTCAGTCCACCTACTATTGAGAAGAAAATTAATTATGATTACAATATGCCTCCTATATTTGATGATTATGGTGATGAGAATAATAATGATAGCTATTTTGTTGAATTTGCTCCCACTATAATTAATAAGAATGACTATGCTTATGTGCAGAGTAATAATTATTGTATGCATGTGGCTCATAATAAGAATGTTTCATGTGATAGTTATATTGTTAATTTTATTCATGATGCTACTGAAAGTTATTATGAGAGAGGGAAACATGGTTATATCTAACTCAACAATATTAAGTTTCCCCTCTTTATGTTGAAAATCTTGAAGTTGCACTTGTTTTGCTTTCATATGCTTGTTGCTTTGTGCTTTCATGAATTATTTCTTTACAAGATTCCTATGCATAGGAAGTGGGTTAGACTTAAATGTGTTTTGGAATTGCTTCTTGATGCTCTCTTTTACTTCAATTCATATTTCTTATGTGAGCATCTTCTCAAACTATGAAGCCTAACTTAAAGGTGTTGAAGAAAAGTACTTCTTGGGAGATAACCTAATAGTTTTCTCGATTCTTAGAAGTTATTACTTCTGTAATAACCTCTCCTTATCCTTTTTTTATTTTTGTGCCAACAATAACCTCTAATGAGAGAAAAGTAAGATTTGGGGAAGTTGTTGTCCCGAAACAGATTTTTGTGCTTCACTGTAAAAATTCTTGAAAAATCCCTGTATGTCAGATTGAGCTGTAATTTTCTGAATAAATCCCCCAGGTTGTTAGATAACTTTCGTTAGTTCAACACGTTTTTATTAGGGCAACATAAGGTCTTCTATAAAATCGGTTTTTACCTGCTGGTCTGTTTTGACAGATTTCTGCCATTATTTGCATTTGCCTCTTTATCGATTTCTTTTTGGGTTCCCTTTGGTAAATTGAGCTTTTTGAAGGAATTGCTACAGTATCTTATGTCTTTAATGAAACTTTTTTTGTTTTGAAACAAAATCCAAAGGTCTATTATCTTTTAAATGCACTAATGTTGCTAATGAAGATTGTGTGAAGTTTTGTATGAAGGAAAATTTCCAGGTGTAAGGAAAGAATGATGTAATGAGATGAAGAATAGACTGATACGTCCAAAACGTATCTACTTTATCAAATACTTTGCTATTGTTTCTCCTCTAAACTTGTGTGATTTGGATACAACTAACACGGACTGACGCTGTTTTCAGCAGAATTACCTTGATGTCTTGTTTTTGTGCAGAAAATGAACTATCAGGAAAAATCCCGGAAAATATGCCAAAAGTTATATTACACCATAAGATCCACGGAGCCAGAAGACGAGACGTAGAAGGGGCTTGGGGGGCCACACCCATGCCAGCCGCGGGCCCACCACTGGTCGCGCCTTGGGGGGTGCAGCCACCCCAGGCACCCCCTCGGCCTCCCTCTGTGCTTATAAGTTGCCTTTCGACCTAAAAACCAAGGGGGTTCAATAGTTTTCCAGAAAGAGTTCTGCTCCGCCGCCGCCACCACAAACCAAGATTCGGATCTAGAAACTCCATTCTGGCACCCTGCCGAGACAGGGAATTTGGAGAGGATCATCGCCATCGTCATCACCAACGCATCTCCATCAACCACCGATGTTTCTCTCATCCATGAGTGAGTAATACCCTGATGTAGGCTTGGGGATGGTAGGAATTGGATGAGTTCTGTCATGTAATCGAATAAGATTTGTTAGGGCATAGTGTCTAGTATCTCTATTAGTGCTATTTGACTTTGTTGCAACTTGTTGTGCTTAATTCTTGTCACTAGGTCCCGAGTGCCATGATCTTAGATCTGAACTTATTATTGAATCATTATGATAGTATTGTTTGTGATCTTATCTGCAAGTTGTGTACACATATCATTGTCCGGATCCAAAGGCCCCAAAGTGACAATAATTGGGACAACCGGAGGGGATGGCTATGGTGTGAGGATCACATGTGTTCATGGAGTGTTAATGCTTTGCTTCGGTGCTCTATTAAAAGGAGCACCTTAATTTCCAGTAGTTCCCTAGATGCCCCGCTGCCATGGGATCGCTGGACAGAAGATGTTGTGCAAGTCCTCATTGCGAGCACGTATGACTATATTTGGAGCACATGCCTAGGATTGTTTAGTACTTGGATGCTTGTTATTATTTATGTGCAATGCCCTAGATCTTGAAGTTACATGCTTAGACTCGTCCATGCAACGCCCTTCCATCCATACCTATGCCTACCGCACTCGAATCCCACTGTTTACTGTTACTGATTACTATTGCTCATGTTCTACTGCTGCTGTTGCTACTACCAAACTGTCGCTACTGATAAACTTCTGTGAGCAAGAACTATTTCTAGGTGCAGCTGAATTGTCAACTCAGTTGTTAAGGCTTGCAAGTATTCTTTGGCTCCCCTTGTGTTGAATCAATAAATTGGGTAATACTACCCGCGAAGACTGTTGCGATCCCCTATACTTATGGGTCATCATGGACAAAAGCTCAAGCTTGGGGATGCCACCCTGTGTCACCCCAAGAAATATTCAAGAGGTACAAGCATCAAATCTTGGGGATGCCCAAGGCATCCCCTTCTTCATCAATAAAAATCTCAGTTCTTTCTAGACACTTCGTTTTTATTGTTTCATGCATAGTTGTGTTGTTCTTGGAGTGTCTTAGTTTTCGTTTTTGGTTTTTTTTTGCTTAGTTTGCTTGAATAAAGTAGTTGTATCCCAGCACACTTCTTTTGGAGAGAGACACACTCTATTTTCATTGTTTAGAACACTCTAGTTTTCACTCTTATTGTCTTGTGAGTGTTCTCTTTTGCTAGAACTGTGTTTAGCCTTAGTTTTCTTGTGCTTTCTGCTTAGAACTTTTTAGTTCTTCTTTGTGGATTTGTGAGACAATCTCACCGATGTTTATTGATTATTATCTTTGTGAGTTGTTTCAAATAAGTCGATTGGTGTTGGAAAAAGAGTAGAAAGTTTCATGCTTATACTGGTACAAAAGGGAGCTTATTTTGACTATGGCTTAGACTTTATCATGTCATGCTAGAACTTGTTTTGACCTTAAGCTTAGTGATTGTTGCTGTAGCATGACTTTTTCCAAATAATTAGGATTTCTTAATGTTCCTTGAAAGAATCATGCGTTATTTTTGCATACAAAAGCATAATATTATGGTATTCTCCTTTGATGCTTTGTTTGGGTTGACTTGGCACATGCTCACACCATGTTATGACTATGAACCAGTGACCTTAGCCTCTATGATCATTTAGTTTTTGAATTTTGATACCACTTTATGCTTTTATTGATAATGTTTTGTCACTCTGCATGATTATGGCCATTATTGCTCTCTTAGTTGGTTGCTCCTAGTATTTTGCTAGCCTCCACTTGTACTGAGTAAGCTCTACTCATGCATCCAACTCCCAAGAAACCAGGTTATTCCAAAGAGTCCACTATAAATTCCTATGCATGGTGTGTTACACCATTCCAAGTATATTCTTGTTTTATCTATCTTCCAAATTAAACTTGTTATGTGAAAATTAGTGATTAAAGCTCTCACAAACTTGATGTCACACTTTATTTTTGTCGCCCCTAATAAACTTGAACCATTGTGTCATCTATGTTGTATATTCTTGCACTTATAAGTTGGGATTAGCAGAACCGTGCTATCACGGGGAACGCTTTCAACATCTGTAAATATCTACCCAGTTGATATCATGCTCTTTTGTTTATGGATGTCATCGGTGTGAAATTAAAGGAGAGCTTGTAAGTCCATGGAGTTATGTATATGTGTTAGAGAAACGCCTGTGCCGCTAGCCTAAGTCATGCCTAATCATGGTGGAAACTTGCAGGATCACCATAATGAGAATTTATGAAGCATCCTCAATAAAAATATATACAAATAGTAAATAAAAAGATCGCTGAGATGCTCATTGTCTGCTTGCCTTGTCATTTTGATCACGGGATCGCTCCTGTATCATGTGCAAGGGGTACCCCGTTGGTGGTTCTCTATGATATGCATGTATTTACAACGACAAGAACTTACAGGTAACCAAAGTTGAGTAGCATGCAGAGCGGCCCTCGTACTCAAGGGACTTGGGATTTCCAGTCTATGGTCTGTCAAGCATATGATTCAGAGTGTACCTCACTTTCACCTTAACCATATGAAGATGCCTATGATAGGGGCAATGAGATATCAAAGCTAATGAGTACCTTCCTTTCAGCATTTGGAAGCCTTTCAAACTCTCCAAAACCGTTTTCACAACTTTGTTGAGTCGCCACTTATTCCATGAGCACCTTCTTGAGAGCATAATTGTCATTCTTGTGTTTGTTCCAAAACTTTGTTAATTATGTCATGACTGTGATGCTTATATCTCTGATATCTTCACTTCTAGTCTTCACTTGAAATTCAGAGGTGCCTTGGCATTTATATTGTGCTCTTCAAACAAAGGCGAGCGAGATACCACTCTATCATACCTTATTATGAGCATTGCAATGTTGCTTATGTTTATGTTTCATGCTACTTATTATTATTGAGTTGATTTCTCTTCATAGCTTGCAATGACTATTTAGTAGACTTAGTTGCATACTCTTTATTATGAATTGTCTAAGAATCTACTCCTGTGCTGAGAATATATACATCATATGAAGCAAATGTGTTCGTGAAAGTTCTTTTATCGCACTCAGTTTTCAACTGAATTGCTTGAGGACAAGCAATAAGCTAAGCTTGGGGGGAGTTGATACGTCCAAAACGTATCTACTTTCTCGAATACTTTGCTATTATTTCTCCTCTAAACTTGTGTGATTTGCATACAAGAAACACGGACTGATGTTGTTTTCAGCAGAGTTACCTTGGTGTCTTGTTTTTGTGCAGAAAATGAACTATCAGGAAAAATCCCGGAAAATATGCCAAAAATTATATTTCCCCAGAAGATCCAGGGAGCCAGAAGATGAGACAGAGAAGGGGCCTGGGGGGCCCACACCCATGCCAGCCGCGGGCCCACCACTGTCCACGTCTAGAGGGTGCAGCCACCCCAGGCACCCCCTCGGCCTCCCTCTGTGCCTATAAGTTGCCTTTCGACCTAAAAACCGAGGGGGGTTCGATAGTTTTCTAGAAAGAGTTCCACACCGCCGCTGCCACCAGAAACCAAGATTCGGATCCAGAAACTCCGTTCTGGCACCCTGCCGGGACGGGGAATTTGGAGAGGATCATCGCCATCGTCATCACCAATGCATCTCCATAAACCACCGATGTTTCTCTCATTCATGAGTGAGTAATCCCCCGCTGTAGGCTTGGGGATGGTAGGGATTGGATGAGTTCTATCATGTAATCTAATAAGATTTGTTAGGGCATAGTGCCTAGTACCTCTATTAGTGCTATTTGACTTTGTGCAACTTGTTGTGCTTAATGCTTGTCACTAGGGCCCGAGTGCCATGATCTCAGATCTGAACTTATTATTGAATCATTATGATAGTATTGTTTGTGATCTTATCTGCAAGTTGTGTACACATATCATTGTTCGGATCCAAAGGCCCCAAAGTGACAATAATTGGGACAATCGGGGTGTGGCTATGGTGTGAGGATCACATGTGTTCATGGAGTGTTAATGCTTTGCTCTGGTGCTCTATTAAATGGATCACCTTAATTTCCAGTAGTTCCCTAGAGGCCCCGCTGCCACGGGCTGGCTGGACAGAAGATATTTTGCAAATTCTCACTATGATCACGTATGACTATATTTGGAGCACATGCCTAGGATTGTTTAGTACTTGGATGCTTGTTATTATTTATGTGCAATGCCCTAGATCTTGAAGTTACATGTTTAGACTCGTCCATGCAACGCCCGTCCATCCATCCCTATGCCTACCTCACTTGAATCCCACTGTTTACTGTTACTGATTAGTATTGCTCCTGTTCTACTGCTGCTGTTGCTACTACCAAACTGTCGCTACTGATAAACTTCTATGAGCAAGAACTATTTCCAGGTGCAGCTGAATTGACAACTCAGTTGTTAAGGCTTGCAAGTATTCTTTGGCTCCCCTTGTGTCGAATCAATAAATTGGGTAATACTACCCGCAAAGATTATTGTGATCCCCTATACTTGTGGGTCATCAAGACTATTTTCTGGCGTCGTTGCCGGGGAGCATAGCTTTATTTGTAAGTTCACTTGGATCTATTATTGTTCACTGCTACTTCTTTCATCATGGGGAAGTCTTGTGATGGAAATTTCCCTATTTTACTATCCATTACAAGAAGAGGTACAGTCCTAAACACCTCTGCTGCTCTTGATTCACCGTTTGTAATAAGTAAGCTTGTTACACCACCACCACATACACATGCTACACACACTACTACTACTGCTGAGTCTGAAACTGCTTTTGATACTCATGATGTTACTTCTACTGTGCTTGATGTGAGTGATTCATTAGGTCCTTTTCTAGATGCTACTATGGCTAGTCTAGGAAATACCAAAACTCCTAGTGAAGACACTGTTACACCTGTTAGCTCACCTGAGGCTAGTGAGAGTTATGATATTAATGATGGTTACATTGAGTTCACTGATGATTTTGTTCAAGAGTGCCGAAACACACATGGTACTAGTGCTATTAAGAGTCTCCTTGGTAGACGTACTATTATGCCTAATTTTTCCTCTGATCCTAAGTTTGGCACTTCTCCCATAGATATTAAAGATAAAGATTATGATTTCTCTCTTGATTTATCTTATTTAGATATTGTTGAGAAAGAACCTTTCTGTGGGACTGAAAATGAGAGTGTTGTGGCTCATATGAATGAGCTTTCTACTATGAGTGCTTTGTTCTCTGATGATTTTAAGATGCGCAAGTACTTTGTTACTAAGATCTTCCCTTTTTCACTAAAAGGAGAAGCTAGGGCTTGGTTTAATAGATTACCTCCTAGTTCCATTGATAACCCTGATTACCTGATTGCTTCTTTCTTCCAGAAATATTTTCCTCCCAGTGCTAGACATGCTGCATTGTAGAGACTTTTTGATTTTAAACAGGGAGAATAAGAGAAATTGCCTGAGTCATGGACAAGGTTCTGTTCCTTGATTCATGCGCATCCTAGATGTCCATTAACTAAGAATGAGCTTCTTGATATTTATTATAATGGACTAACCGATGATTCTAGGACATACCTAGATAGCTTTGCTGATTGTGTTTTCGGGAAAAGGACTCCTACAGATGCTGAAGAATTAATGGCTAAAATAAGCAAGAATTATGATGATTGGACTTCAGCTGAGCTAAATACACCTGAGCCTATTACTCCTGAACCAGATGTTCCTGAACCAGTTCCAACACCAAAGAAGAGGGTAGTTATTGCATTAAATGATGAAGTGATGAAGGAAGCTAAGAAGTTTCTAAAGGAGAAAGGTATTAGAGCTGAAGATGTGAATAATCTACCTCCTATAGAAGAATTATGTAAGCCAATTCCCCACTCATCTACTATTGAGGTACACTCTCTCCAACACTTTGATCAAGGTGATATTCCTTATGGTAAGCCTCATGATCAATGCTTAGAGGAACTTGACATTTTTATTGTTAAACAAGGTCATTTTAATAACAAGTTCAGAATCATTTATTGGAAAACTCTAGAGCTGTCAATGAGTTGAAAGATATTGTGGAAATAACTTCTAATGATATTAAAATGCTTTGTAAACACTTTCAAATGGTTCAAACTCAACTTGATCAACTTGCTAAGGTACAAAAGGACATGCAAGTTAATGCTTCAGGAGATAAACATGCTTATGGAATTAGAACTAGGAGTGGTATAGCTACTCAAGATCTTTTATATCCTGAAGGACACCCTAAAATAATTGAGCAGGATTCTTAGCAAGGTGAGAGTAGTGGTAGTCCTCATAAGAGAAAGAAAAAGAAACATAGAATAGTTGAGGAACCACTTGAACCTGTTGTAGATCCTAATAGTATATCTGTCTCTGATGCTAAAACTGAGAGTGGTAATGATAAAAATGAGTCTCCTGATAAGGAGGAAGATGAGGAAGAACCTGAGAAGCATACTAAGAACACTAGGTACACAAAGAAAGATTTTATTGCTAATAAACATGGTAGAGAGAGACAACCTTGGGTGCAGAAACCTATGCCTTTTCCAGGTAAGAAACACAAGTCAAAGGAGGAAGAACACTATAACAAGTTTTGTGAGTGGATGAAGCCTTTATTTTTGCAAATTCCTTTGACTGATGCCATTAAATTGCCTCCTTATTCAAAGTATATGAAGGATATTGTCTCTAATAAAAGGAAGATTCCTAATGAGGAGATTTCTACTTTGCTTGCTAATTACTCCTTCAATGGTAAGGTTCCAAAGAAACTTGGTGATCCAGGTATACCAACTATTCATTGCTCTATTAAGAATAATTATGTTAGAACTGCATTATGTGATTTGGGAGCTGGAGTTAGTGTTATGCCTTTTTCTCTCTACAAGAGGCTCTAGCTAGAAAAGTTGATACCAACTGACATATCTTTGCAAATGGATGGTAAGTCAACTAATGTTCATGTTGGTATATGTGAGGATGTTCATGTTCAAGTAGCTCATAATTGCATGGTTTTAACCGATTTTGTTGTGCTTGAAATGCCTGAAGATGATAATATGTCTATTATTCTTGGGAGACCTTTTCTTAATACTATAGGTGTTGTCATCAATTGTAATCAAGGGAAAGTAACATTCAATATTAATGACAAAGAGCATACTGTCTATTTCCCCAAGAAGGTTGTTAAAAGCTATTGCCTGAATTCCATTGAAAATATTGAGAGCATCAAGGTTGGAGAAATATATTGTACCATTCCACAAGAAAATTTTGAAACTATTATGATTGGGACCATTGCTATCAAGTATGAGGTAACATAATCACCTTGTGGATTGCAAAGTTTTGTCTCAAATAAGATTGTTTTGGTAACAAGACTTGATTAACCTTGTTAACAAAAGGTTTTTAATGAACAAAATAATGTTTTCACGGTGCTTATACTTGCTTTCTTTTACTTTTATCCTTCCTAGTCTTTGCTCTTTCTCTTGTTAGCTTTAGTTTTGCTAGTTGTTTGCTTGTTGGAGTGTCTTAGAGCTCCTGTAGTTTGTATTTTGATTTGCTTTTGCTTCTTCTGAAAAAACTGTTTCTGCGAGAAAATCAATTTTCATACCCTGAAAATTGGCCAAAAATAAAGTTTTCCGAAAAATCCCAGAAAATTCAAAATAAATTTTTCCTCGAAAAAAGGGGCAGAGGGACACCTGGAGTGACCCAGGGGGCCACCACACCCATGGTAGGCACGGCCTACCTAGGGGTGGTGCCTAGGAGGGGTCTGGCCCACCTGGGCCCCTCCAGGCTGCCTCCTCAAAGCCACCTTCTTTCTCTCTCCCGAAAAACACCGGAAAACTTGCTCAAGATCGAGTTCTTGTTGTTCTTGCTTGTGATTTTCGATCTCTTTGTTCAGCCCATCTCAAGTGCTGATTTTTGGAGGGTTTGCTCCTTGGTATGTGCCTCCTCCACTTGTCCAATTAGATTTGTGATTGGTAGATTGTATCTTGAGTATTTTGTTGCTATAGGTGTCAGGTTGTTTGAGCTTGCATGCTTGTTATATGCTTAGAAACTTTATTTTGATGCATTTGTAGTCCTCTAGCAAGTTCCTATAGTATTTGCTCATCATTTATCAACTTAGAAATCACTTGGTTTAATATTTGTCTAAAAATTCAGCAAGGAGGATGAGTACTTATCCACTGAATCAATATGACTTGATGGTGCATGAGCCAATGAAGGTTCATTGTGAGGAGGCAGTTTTTCCTTCCATATATCCATGCCAGGAATTTATGAGAACTGCGGGGATCCTCCAAGATTTCCAAACTATGGTTACAAATGCAGGGTTGGGACACTTTGTTGAAGGTGAACCATTCCAATATGTTAAGCTAACCATGGCTTTTGTGCAGGACTTTCGGTTCACTTGGTCTAAATCTAACCCAATGGTCCATTACAAAATATATAATATATATGTCGACCTGCCTTTTGCTGATTTCTGTCCAGCAATTAGAGTACCTTAGTAGGGATCTTGTGAGAAGATCAAGGAGAGGCCCAAGTCACTTATGGATTTATTGGCTGAGATTTGCCAAGGTTTCGACTTCTCAAAGGAAAGTGGTAAAATTCAGAACATTCAGTCCCCAGCTATTAGATACTTTGCCTATTTCATTACCAAGTGTGTTCTTGCTAGAAAGACTGCTAGGAAGTTGTCTTCTTTTGATCTAGCTTTTATCGCAGCTGCTCTGAATAGGAGTAGATCCTATAGCCTGGGAGATTTGATAGCTCACTGTCTCACCACCAACCGCGAGAAAGGTGGAATTTTTGGAGGTATCATTGCTTCTAGGTTGCTAGCTTTTCATAGTATAGAGCCTCACTTTTCAGATTATCAGTTCCCCACAGAGAGGCTTGATATTGAATCCATGATTCAACATGGTTTTGTTTCCTTGGGGGCTAATGTAAGAAGTTTACCGTATGAATTATCTTTTTCCTAGCATGGTCGGAGAAAGGGTAGGACTGAGAAAATAGTTTATTTGCTTGCACCTGCTTTGTTTAATTTTGATAACAGGCAAGGATGGCCGCTCACGGAGGAAGAGGTTGACACATATGTGGCGGAGCTCTCCCAGCAAGAGGAGAATGTTGAAGAGGATGCCGAAGACAATTTGGTTCAACCCTCCAACTTGGGAGAGTCTTCATACCAGTAGCCCTCATTTGATTGGGGCGTGTCTTCTTCTTCATCTCAAGCGCCTGACTATGACCATTCCTATGATGACCCACCAGCTTGGAGTTACTACCCGCGCTATTGACCCCCACTTAGGACAAAAGCCTAAGCTTGGGGGAGGTATACCGACATCACACTCAATTATATATCATGTTCAGTCGGTTCTTTGTATATCCATTGTTTTGCTTTATTTTTGGTTCTTGTTGCTTTCTCAAAAACACAAAAATACCAAAAATATTTTCGTTGTTTCTCTTGGTTTGTTTCTTTGTTTTGGTTTGCCTTAAAATAAAAAATCCAAAAATATTTTGCTTTGTTTGTTTTGCTTTGTTTGCTTTTTGCTTGGTTTGCTTTTCCTTTGTTTGCTTGTTTCTAAAAATTCAAAAACACCAAAAATATTTGTTGTTCTTCTTTGGTTTTGTGAGTTCTTTGCAGGGTTCAGCCATTCTTTGTGGATTTTGGTTTCATGTTATCATTCAAGTCACACAAGTGAAGAGCAATAATGAAGATTAAGACAACTCGAGGAGTGGTAAGAGGCTGGTAACGAACTCTATTTGTTTTCATTTTTGTACATATACTCATCATTGTGATCATGCTTAGCCTGTTTGTGTAAGGTGTATGTCATTATGGATGCTTAGTAGTTCTTGCTTGCTTGTTATTAGCTCCAGCTTGCTAATAGTTTGTAGCATGTCATATGAATGTTTGCTTGCATTGTTTTATTCATACTTTGGTATGATATTGTGGTATCCTCCTCTGACTGTTCATGTGAATCGACTTGGCATATGCTCATGCATGCATATGACTAATCAATAGTCAGTAAGCCTCAATGATTTATTTTGCCTCAGAGTTGTTGTATCCATTTCATGCCATAATTAGTCATGCTTTGTTGCAAGCATGATTATGACAGCTATTGCTCTCTCGTTTGTCACTCCATCTCTATTGCAAGCCTTCACTTGCACTGAGTATGTGCTCTACCTGTGCTTCCAACTCCCCAAAACCAATATTGCCAGTTGTGACCACCATACCTACCTATTAGCATCAATTTCTACTTCAGCGCATATTATATATGCTGTGTTTTCTTCCAAAATAAAATGTTTGTCTGTTTTGAGAAAGTTAGTTAGTAAAGCTCTCATGAACTTGATGGCACACTTTATTCCGTGCACTTAATAATCCTGAACCATTGTGGCTTGTCCATAAAAGTTATATGCTTGCAAATTATATGCTAGGAGTCAGCAGAACCATGCTGTCACGGGGAACGCTTTCAACACTTTTTGGATATCTCATCCAGTTGATACCTTGCTCTTTTGTTTGCAGATGTCAACAGTGTGAAATAAAAGGGGAGGTTGTGAGTTCATGGAGTCTATACATTGTGTTAGAGAAACACCTGGGCCGCTAGCCTAAGCCATCCCTAATCATGGTGGAAACTTGCAGCATCACCATAATGAGCATTTATGAAGCATCCTCAATAAAAATATATACACATAGTAAATAAAAAGAACGCTGCGATGCGCATTGTCTACTTGCCTTGTCATTTTGATCACGGGGTCACTCCTGTATCATGTGCAAGGGGTACCCGTTGGCGGTTCTCTATGATATGCATGTATTTACAATGATAAGAACTTACAGGTAACCAAAGTTGAGTAGCATGCGGAGCGGCCCTCGTACTCAAGGGACTTGGGATTTCTAGTCTATGGTCTGTCAAGCATATGATTCAGAGTGTACCTCACTTTCAACTTAACCATATGAAGATGCCTATGATAGGGGCAATGAGAGCTCAAAGCTAATGAGTACCTTCCTTTCATCATTTGGAAGCCTTTCAAACTCTCCAAAACCGTTTCCACAACTTTGTTGAGTCACCACTTATTCTATGAGCACCTTCTTGAGAGCATAGTTGTCATTCTTGTGTTTGTTCCAAAACTTGGTTAATTATGTCATGACTGTGATGCTTGTATCTCTGATATCTTTACTTCTAGTCTTCACTTGAACTTCAGAGGTGCCTTGGCATTTATATTGTGCTCTTCAAACAAAGGCAAGCGAGATACCACTCTATCATACCTTATTATGAGCATTGCAATGTTGCTTATGTTTATGTTTCATGCTACTTATTATTATTGAGTTGGTTTCTCTTCATAGCTTGCAATGACTACTGAGTAGAGTTAGTTGCATGCTCTTTATTATGATTTGTCTAAGCATCTACTCATGTGCTGAGAATATATACATCATATGAAGGAAATGTGTTCGTCAAAGTTCTTTTATCGCACTCAGTTTTCAACTGAATTGCTTGAGGACAAGCAATAAGCTAAGCTTGGGGGAGTTGATACGTCCAAAACGTATCTACTTTCTCGAACACTTTGCTATTATTTCTCCTCTAAACTTGTGTGATTTGGATACAACTAACACGGATTGACGTTGTTTTCAGCGTAATTACCTTGGTGTCTTGTTTTTGTGCAGAAAATGAACTATCAGGAAAAATCCCGGAAAATATGCCAAAAATTATATTTCACCAGAAGATCCACGGAGCCAGAAGACGAGATGGAGAAGGGGCCTGGGGGGCCCACACCCATGCCAGGAACGGGCCCACCACTGGCTGCGCCTGGGGGGTGCAGCTACCCCAGGCACCCCCTCGGTCTCCCTCTGTGCCTATAAGTTGCCTTTCGACCTAAAAACCGAGGGGGGTTTGATAGTTTTCAAGAAAGAGTTCCGCTCCGCCACCGCCACCAGAAACCAAGATTGGGATCTAGAAACTCCGTTCTGGCACCCTGCCGAGATGGGGAATTTGGAGAGGATCATCACCATCGTCATCACCAACCCATCTCCATCAACCACTGATGTGTCTCTCATCCATGAGTGAGTCATCCCCCGCTCTAGGCTTGGGGATGGTAGGGATTGGATGAGTTCTATCATGTAATCGAATAAGATTTGTTAGGGCATAGTGCCTAGTATCTCTACTAGTGCTATTTGACTTTGTTGCAACTTGTTGTGCTTAATGCTTGTCACTAGGGCCCGAGTGCCATGATCTCAGATCTGAACTTATTATTGAATCATTATGATAGTATTGTTTGTGATCTTATCTGCAAGTTGTGTACACATATCAAGTAGTTTGTTATCAAACTAGGTGTAGTTCACAGCAGGGATAATACTATGAAGATATATTGTACGACAATATTATCAACATGTTTTAACCCCAATGAACTAAAGGTCTCACCAAAGGACCAAATTTATACAAAGCCATCTCATTAGAGAATGAGTGATGCGTAGAGACGCAAAGACATGCAATTACACACGGACCTGGAAGTGTCAGATCCGGAGATCAGTTGACCACTAGCAATCGTGTACATACAACACCGGAAAGCCATAAGTGTTGAATACACAAAGGTTTGAAACTAGATTATTGACTCTAGTGCAAGTGGGAGACTGTCGGAGATATGCCCAAGAGGCAATAATAAAGTGGTTATTATCATATCTTCATGCTTATGATAAATGTTTACATACCATGCTATAATTGTATTAACTGGAAACATTAGTACTTGTGTGATTTGTAAACATAAAAGAGTCCCTAGTAAAGCCTCTTGTTAAACTAGCTTGATGGTTAATATATGATCATGGTTTCTTGATCATGAACATAGAGATGTTATTAACAATGGGATCATATCATTGGGAGAATGATATGATGGACATACTCCAATAGTTAAGCGTAGCATAAAGATCAAGTCATTTAATATAGTTCATTTGTCATATGCTTTCTGATACATAGTAACCTAATTCCTTTGACGATGAGGTCCTGCTAATCACCATCACCGGAAGGATGCTTTGATGACATCAAACACCACCCCGTAACTGGGTGGCTATAAATGTGGCATTGAGTGTTCTGAAAGTATGTGTTGAGGCACATGGATCAAGAGTGGGATTTGTCCATCCATATGATGGATAGATATACTATGGTCCCTCTCGGTGGAATGTCATCCGATTAGCTTGCAAGCATGTGACTGGCTCACAAGGGATCACATATAACGGGAACGAGAAAAGAGTATTTATCAGTAACGAGGTTGAACTAGGTATGCAGAGATACCGATAATCAAAACCTCGGATAAGTAAACTATCGTGAGACAAAGGGAAATTGGTATCGTATGTAAGTGGTTCATTCGATCGCAAAGTAATCGTAGAAATATGTGGGAGTCATATGAATTTCCAGATTCCTCTATTGGTTATTGATCGGAGAAGTGTCTCGGTCATGTCCGCATAATTCACGAACCGTAGGGAGACACACTTAAGGATTCGATGTTGTTGAGTAGTTATGGAATGATGAGTAAGATACCGAATGTTGTTCGGAGTTTCGGATGGGATCCGAGATACCACGAGGAGATCCGGAATGGTCCGGAGAATAAGATTCATATAAGGAAAGTCCTGTTTCGGAGTTCGGAAATGATTTCGGTGTTTTCACCAAGATTGTTCTAGAAGGGTCTGGAAGTGTCAACACCCGGATTTTTCAATCCTAGATGCCTGTTATGCCATACATCGCAATCCCAGGATTACCATTTTTGCGAGACATAACAGAATTGGATACCATAGTACATCATCCATTACAAACGATACATAAGTTCTTACACAAATAGGGATCTCATGATCCAGTTCTTAATACAACATCAAGAAGCAGAATACGTAATAATAACGGAGGCATAGGCGAAGCTCCATCTTCGGGGTCACAGGCAATGCTGACGATGGGAGATGATCCTCGTTTTTGTAACCTTCCTGGGGTCCATCTTCCAGGTACTCCTCTTCATAGTCTGGCCATGGGAATAGCCAGGGACAAAGCCATGAGTACTCTTTAAGTACTCGCAAACTAATACTAACAGGTAAAGGGGGGTTTTGGATAATAGGACACTAGGCTATAGGGTTGTTTTGCAAAAGCCAGATTTATCTCTACTAGGTTCCAAAGCTAGTCACAATTTTATAATTCCTAAGTGGGAACTTGTATTTCATATCACAACTCTGTTGTGGTCAAGTCAAAGTCTTAATTCGTTTCACAGGTCATTTTGAAAAGTCTGACGGGGGAACAGTATGGCCACTCCAACTGTCCATAACCGCGGACTCGGCTATTCGAATAGTTTGACACTCTGCAGAGATTGTACACTTTCACCACAACATTCGATACATCCGTCAGGAACAAATCCTGAATTCACCATACTCAGTATGCGGATAATCAATCCTAACATTTCAATTACACGCCCTAGTATAAGCACCTCTCCTGTGAGTTTGGCCTCCCAACCATGACCAACTGTCACCTTGGGTACTGCACAGGTGGACAATCTTCACAAGGTAGCCTCAGCTCAGACCTTGGCCGTGAGGGAACTAATACTAAGGAATATAAGTTTCCAGTCAAGCCCTACCCAATATTCGGGTATTGTGGTTGTACGATAAAATTGGAATGGTATCACATCCAGACAACCATCAGTTTTATAAAGGGCTAAGGCTCGTGCCTCAACATTTTTATCACCAAAATCCTCAAGTGTTTGGAAACACATGTCCAAAACATTTCAATAGAATGATCCATCATTCCAAGGTTTTCATAACCATTTTTCCACCAAGTATTCCCATCTAAAAGTTGATCAAGTTTTATTCTTAGCACTAGCATCTACAGGTGGGGGTATTACTAATGAGGGGTGGTAACTAGTGGAGTTTCAACTAAGTACAACCTTATGTCTCAGGATGATGTCAAGGTTTCTAACTTAGGCCAAATTTTATGATCTTTATGCAACCTTCAGCATCTTTCCAATCTCTACCAGTCACTTAAGTAAACTCTAAGTAAGCTTTGATAAAGAAATAAAGTAAGAAGCTTGCAAATAAAACTAGGATTAGTTTATCAAGTGGGTATGATCACATATGCTTAAGGCATATAGTAGTCATAGAACAAGTATGGGTTTGTTGCATCAGTAGGGTATGTTGCAAGGGTTAGCTTGCATAGGTCAACTTGATTAGTAAGGCTTGCATAGGTATAGTATCAGCTTGCATCTATATCAGTATAAGCTTGCCTTGTGCAGAGCAGTGGTTGAAGTTCTCCTCGGCTTCTTCTTCGTAGTATCCTCCTTCCTCCTCGTATCCTTGGTCGATACTAGCGTCTATGAATAAATACGAGGTACACAATCACCAAACAATACTTAACTACTTGCAATCATCACACACAAGGGTCCTATGGATGATCTAGCATCATCCCTAACATTACAAGGTTAGGGCTTGATTTAATTCCTTTTATTTTTAGAAAAGTAATTTCTACTCATTGAAAAACTACTTAAGATTTAATATTCTCCAAATTAAACATGGGATCATGTTGACACATGTCATCACCACATATTGTAGTCCATGGGAATGTGATTTAAAGTAGTGTCACAATTTAATAAGGTTTTACCCTTTTATTTTAATTAATTAAAGTGGCTAGAAATGCTTATGTAGCATTCTTTTATTACTTTAACATTATTTCTGCAAGTAAACCTATATATTTTTATATATTCTGAAAGGTATGGTTAAATGTGATTTTTGAGAGTTGGAATCAACTCAAAAGCTATTATGGTTTAAATTTGAAAAATGTTTGAATGCAGAAAAGCTTCTGCCTTGTTATTTTTACCATGGGTGATCTATAGATCCAAATGACTTGAATCCAACGGGCTTGGATTCAGCATTCACAGACCTATCCAAAAAAATTGGTTTCATTCAATTTGGTGCACTGAATCGATCTGGGTTGATTTTTAAAGTTGGGTACAGAAGTGTGTTTGAATTGAAATAGAAAAAGGTTTAATTTGAATAACTGGGCTTCACGGGAAAAGTTACTGTCCCCACTCGTCAGTGACACGGGGCTGGGCGAAGCGGTATGGGGCGACGTGGATCGTTCGATCTAGTTCTAATCCAACGGCTGAGAGTCATCGTCAACGCGAGACAACGCCGGCGAGAACGAAACCTAGCGCGGCCAGTGAGGGTTGCTGGGGGCTCACCGGGGTACTGGCGAGGGTCGGCGAGGCGGGCGAACGACGAAGTCGACGATGGCGAATCTCCTGGTACCGGTGGCTTCTCCTGGGGCGGCTCCAATCGCTGGCTCCCTTCTTCTCCAGAGGTGGCGGGCTCCGGTGAAATTCCGGCGGGGTGGTGCTCTCCTTGCTCTGAGAATGGTGTGGCACGATCAGTGAGGAGAGGGGAGTGAGATGGTGTGAAGAAATCGTGCGGGGGTGGCCTCTATTTATAGTCGAGCGAGGGGACCGTCGGGGCGCACGGTGAGCTCGTCGGGGGCGAGGTTACAGGCGGCTAATGGCATGAGCAAGGGTAGGGGACGGTGCGGTGTCTCCTGGCGATGCTCAACTACATGGTCTCGAGGCATGGGGCGGTGTGGTTTGGTCTGGAACGGGCGGTGCTCTGCGTGGCAGAGGCGGCGTCTTCGACGGCGGGCGGTGGCTATGCGGCACGGGGCGGCAAACAGGGATGTCTGGCGGTCTCCTGGGTTGATGGCGATCGTGTGTGCACGCGGTGAGGGCGGCGCGCGGTCTGTGGACGCTGGTCGAGGGTGGTGCGCTGGCGCATGCTTGGCATGGTCTCTGGCGGTTTGGGCGCGGCTTGTGCGCGTGGTCTAGGGCTTGGCAACGCTCGCGGCTGGGACAGGTAGTGGCGATGGACGGTGGGCTGCCTCCCAGAAAAGGTTAGCACGGCTAGTTCTTCCTCTAGCCTGCTGTCCACAATGGGGTGACAAGGGGGTGCTCGGCTGTTCACCATTGATGGCAATGGCAAGCTCACAGGGGTGCTAGTCCTTAGTTAAACTCCCTAGATGATCTACTGAGCTGTGTGTGAGCTAACTAGGGAACAAGTTAGGCCAATTTTACTGCATACTATAGTGTTTGATGTTTTGTTTGATTTGTGTCTGCAACCTGTTTGATGAAATGGCCGCATGAACTCAAGTTTTGAATTTTGAAAAGATTTTTGGTGGGTTTGCTAGATAGGTGCTGGTGAGTCTGCATATACTTGGGTTTTGAAAGTTGATCTTGTTTGAGTGGTTTTTGAAAAAGTGGGATCTTCCCATATGATAAAGATTCAATTTTGAATTGTCATTTAAACTATGCATTTGAAAGTTTCTGGATGATCACAAAGTGGGCCTTGATACCTTGTTATGAGTACATTCAAGGGGTGCAAAGATCCAAAAAGGTTTCTGTTAGATTTTGAAAGTTTGAGACAACCAAAGTAGGCATGGGAGTTAAATTGGTCAAAGTGACCATTCATTTCATATATGTGTTTTGGATTTACTTGTCTTTAGGAAAAGTGTGGGAAATGTTTTAGATGATGTTTATTTCACCTAAGAAACATTTTACAAGCAATGAAACAAACAAACAAACAAACAAGGTGTTTAAAAGAATTTCAAAATCCATGCATACACATATGCATGCATTCATAATTTTATTTAGAAAAGTTTTTGTTAACCCTAATTTTGAGGATTAGAATTTGATGATCCAAGCTTAGTATTTTTAGGATGTTACAAACCTTCCTCCCTTAAACAAAATCTCGTCCCTAGATTTGAAAAAGGACGAAAAGATTACCTAGGATTTGAAGAGATCGAGAAACTCCGTCCTGATGTGATCTTCGCGCTCCCAGGTAGCTTCCTCTTCTGTGTGGTTGCTCCACTGAATCTTGAGAAACTTGATGCTTCGGGTTCGGGTAGTTCGAAAAGCTTCTTCCAAAATGCGGATGGGTACTTCGGGATAGGTCAGGTCATCGTTGATCTCTATGGTCCGGTGATCGATATTCTTGAACACTTCGGTCTTCTCGGGGACTTCGAGACACTTGCGAAGTAACGAGATATGGAACACATTGTGCACAGCTGACATCTCTTCAGGTAGTTCCAATTGATACGATACTTATCCTTGACGGTTCAGAATTTTGAAAGGTCCGATATATCTAGGGGCTAACTTTCCTTTGAGTTGGAAACGCTGCATTCCCTTCAATGGCGACACTTTTAGATAAACAAAATCTCCTATATTGAAGGCGAGGTCTCGATGTCTCTTGTCGGCATAACTCTTCTGTCGGGATTGGGCGGCCTTGAGGTGCTCACGAATCTTGTGAACCTTCTCTTCTGCTTCTCGGAGGACGTCGGGTCCGAAAATCTGACTCTCTTCTACTTCCGACCAGTTCAAAGGGGTGCGACACTTTCTTCCGTACATGAATTCAAATGGGGCCATTTGAAAACTGGCTTGGTAACTATTGTTGTATGAAAATTCTGCAAACGGCAGACAGTCTTCCCACTTGGATCCATATTCTAGCACACATGCTCTAAGCATATCTTCGAGTATTTGATTTACTCGCTCAGTTTGTCCATCGTTCTGAGGGTGATACGCGGTACTGAAATCTAGGCGGGTTCCTAAACCTTCTTGGACTTTCTTCCAGAATCTCGAGGTAAACTGAGTTCCTCGATCCGATACTATGTTCTTGGGGACTCCGTGCAAACTGACGATTCTAGCGATGTACAACTCCGCTAGTTTCGAACTCTGATATGTGGTCTTTGACGGGAAAGAAATGGGCGACTTTGGACAATATGTCCACTATGACCCAAATAGAGTCATTTCCCCTACTAGAAGTAGGTAGTCCAGTGATAAAGTCCATTCCTACAGAATCCCATTTCCATTTCGGAATTTGCAAAGGTTGCAACAATCCAGCGGGTCTTTGATGTCCTGCCTTGACTCGCTGACATATATCACACTTGGCGATATAGCTTCCGATTTCTCTCTTCATCTTATGCCACCAAAATTGCTCTTTCAAATCTTGATACATCTTAGTTCCTCCGGGATGGATAGAATAAAGAGTATCATGAGCCTCCTTCAAGATAACTTCTTTCAACTCCGAATCTGCTGGTACACAAAGGCGTCCTTTGTACCACAGAACTCCTTCTTCGTCCTCGGTGAATCCGGGTACTTTGCCTGTACCGATACGATGCTTGATTCCGTCGATACTGGCATTTCCCTTCTGCGCCTCTTTAATCTGACTGATCAAAGTGGGCTGAAGTTCTATGCTAGCCAAAAATCCTTCACTTACTAATTCCATTCGAAAAGCTTCCATCTCCTTGTGCAAGCTTGGTTGCTCCTTCAAAA
The DNA here is from genome assembly GCA_916181665.1 of Avena sativa. Classification (NCBI taxonomy): domain Eukaryota; kingdom Viridiplantae; phylum Streptophyta; class Magnoliopsida; order Poales; family Poaceae; genus Avena; species Avena sativa. The sequence continues at coordinate 131,283,041 of OV702297.1, forward strand.
TCATGGAGTTCAAGCGGCACGGCAATCTGCTAAGGGCATCGGCTACCACGTTGGCTTTACCAGGGTGATAGTGAATGTCCAGGTCGTAATCCTTGATTAGCTCAATCCATCATCTCTGCCTCATATTCAACTCCTTCTGAGTGAATATATACTTTAGGCTCTTGTGATCCGAATAAATCTCGCAACGGTTTCCCATTAGGTAATGTCTCCATGTCTTCAGGGCTAGAACTACTGCTGCCAGTTCGAGGTCATGGGTTGGATAGTTTTGCTCATGTTGCTTCAATTGTCGAGATAGATAAGATATAACTTTGCCTTCTCGCATTAGCACACATCCGAGACCAATCTTGGATGCGTCACAATACACATCGAAGGGCTTCGTGATATCCGTCATGATCAAGATTGGGGCTGAAATCAATCTCCTCTTGAGTTCTTGAAAACTCGCTTCACATTTGTCGGTCCATTCAAAATTCTTGTCCTTCTTCAGCAATTGGGTCATGGGTCTGGCGATACTCGAGAATCCTTCTACGAATTTGCGGTAATATCCCGCCAATCCGATAAAAGCACGAACTTGGGTTTGAGTGGTTGGGGCTTGCCAATCTTCTACATCTTTCACTTATGCAGGGTCAACGGCAATTCCTCCGGCTGATACAATGTGACCGAGGAATCCTACCTCCTGTAACCAGAATTCACATTTGCTAAACTTTGCATACAGCTGATGCTCTCTAAGGGTTCCAAGAATGGTCCTTAGGTGTAGCTCATGTTCTTCTTCTGATTTGGAATAAATCAGAATGTCATCGATGAAAACAACGACAAACTTATCCAGGAAGTCCATAAAAATCTTATTCATGAGGTTCATGAAATAAGTGGGGGCATTGGTTAATCCAAAAGACATGACTGTATACTCATACAATCCATATCTGGTGGTAAAGGCAGTCTTTGGAATATCCTCTGCATGAATTTTGAGTTGATGATAGCCAGTTCTAAGATCAATCTTAGAAAACACCTGGGCACCGGTCAACTGATCAAACAAATCTTCTATCTTGGGCAAAGGGTACTTGTTCTTGATGGTGACATCATTTAACTTCCGATAATCCGTACACAAACGGTTACCTCCATATTTCTTGTCCACAAATAAGACAGGTGATCTCCATGGTGACGCACTTGATTGAATCAATCCAATTTCTAGCATGGAATCCAGTTGCTTCTTCAATTCTGCTAGCTCTGACGGGTTCATACTATATGGTCTCTGGGCTATGGGTCCTGTTCCGGGGATTAGTTCGATGATAAACTCGATATCCCTGTCACATCCCAAGATTTTCCAAATCTTGTAATGTGAAAAATAAATAAACAAAATAAAATTTTGTTGAAAATCAGGGTGAAAAGAAACTTTTGTTTCAAAAAGGAAACTTAAAATCCCATCTTGAACAAACTTTGGTCAAAGTTTGAATTCAACAAAATCCAAATCAAGGGAATTGCATTCCTCAATGAATGTATCTGGAAATTTAAACCCTTGGAAAATAAACCCAAACCCTAAAAACCAAATGGAATAAAAAAATCAATTCCAAGTTATCTCCAAGCCTATGGATTTGATCCATATAAAAATTTGTCAACAAACATTCACAAAATGATCAAGAAAGACAAATAGAAATATTATAAGACCATAGAAATTGGTTTCACTTAATTTGGAGCCATAGATAAAATCCTATGAATTTAATAAGATAAGGAATTAGATTCCCAAAGCTAATAAAGCACTTATCTAAAAATCCATACCAAATGGAGAACAAATAATCTTAAATATATTTAAAAAGTAAAATAAATCTCAAATAAGATTTTACAAATTGGAATTACTATTTTGGATCTTTAATAAAAAGATTTTGTTTTCAAAAGAAAAGGTAGAATTATAAATAAGGATTATTTTATAAAGCCAAATTTAATCTTGGCCAAGCTTTTGAAATAAAATATCTTATTTGATAAAAGTAGTAAAGGTTTATTTAAATAAAATAATAAGGATTTATTAATATCCAATTTTTTTAAAGTAAAGGCTTTTCCATTTTAATAAACATTAAAAACTTGTTATTTTATTTTAAATAAGTTTTCCCAAGTGTTTTATTTATTCAAATAAAACCTACTGAAGTGTTTTGGTTTTATTTTAGATTTCAAAATAAAGATTTTAATAAAACAAATTCTATTTGAATTAAATAATCAAGGTCTATTTATTTAATTATTAATGGACCCTAAAATAAAAATATTATTATTATTTTTGACTTTGTTTTGTGTTGTTAAACAGAACTAAATACAATACAAAGTTTTGTGGAAGTTTGACTTGTTTTGATTGTTTGAATTGTTGTTTGAAATTCAAAACAGAAAATCAATTGGAAAAAAAGAAAAAAAGAAGCAGTATAAAAAAATGAAACAACAGCAGCCCAGCAAATAGACCCAGGAAGGCCCAACTCGCAGCCCATCTTTCTTTCCCTGCTGCAAAGCGTTTTCACTCGAACTCACACCCACACAGACGCAGACATGTGGACCCCAACTCCCCTCTCTCACTTCCTGACGAAACGGCCCCACACCCGAGCTTTCTTCCTCACTCGTCGCGACTTCTTCTCCCCCAACCTCGTCGTCATTTCTGCCAATTAACTGCACGCTTGATTCCTCATAACCACGTGTTGATTCAGCCCCGTGACCGCGCGCATTTAAGCATCCCTCTCCCCTCTCTGATCTCCCTCACTTGCCAAACCTTCCTTGCCCCCAGGCTGCCACGATTTGAGCTGGCACTCCCTCTGTTCCGACGAGCCGCAACCAAAATTCCGGCGAGCCCAGTCATTCCCCGGCCCCCTAGCTGCACTATCTTGATCGCCTTAGCCGTGAGCACCTGCCAGTATCACCATTTTGCTCGCACGCACCCTAGAATGCCGACGCCGTCTTTGTCCGAGCGCCACCGCGAACTACTCTAACTCCGGCGACCTCTCCCTGTAAGTCCTGACGGCACCTCTTCCCCTTGTTGACACTCGTGTAATCAGCATTCACCTGCGCGTCTAACAAACCCTTCACCTTGCCTTTCCGAGCCTTGTAGCCTCATCTCCGTCGACGACAGAGCATGCACGAGGTGAAGCGCAACTCCGGCGAGCAATTCGGGACGAACCCGTGCGCCCTTGTCCCTGTGGCGACCACGTCGATAATCAGCGCAGCCCTGCGAACCCGGTGAGCATATTCCCAGCCTCTCTCGCTTCCTGCTTCACCAGCACTGCCACCATCTGACCGCGCCGCCGCCAGCCACCGTCGCTACGCACCAGCCTTTGGTCAAACACACGTGGGCCGTTGGATCCTCATCCTGTGGCATAGACAAAACCACTTAAGCGAAGAGGTACGAGCTAATCTGCACCGTCTAGTCCCACTTAGATCCAACGCACCCTGTAGCCGATCCGAGCGAAAAGGTATAGACGAATCAGAACTCACCACGTGGCCCATCCTTTGTTTTAAAACAAAAATAGAATCAGATTTGTATGCAAATTTGAAAAATCCATAACATTTGATCCACACGTCCAAATTTTGCAAATTTTATATCAATGGATTCAGAAAAACAAACCCTAGCCAACCATGTTCTTTGTTTAGTAAAAAAGCTTCTGGAAAAATGTTGGTTTTTGCAGAAACTTGTGTATGCTTGTTTTGAATATAAAAATTATTCTAAAATGATTTTGGGGATGAAATCTTTGCAAAATGGTTTGTTTTGAGCCTACTGACCCTAGGAAACACTTTGTGGATTCAAAAATGTATTTGGTGAAAAAAAATAATGAATCTTGGATTTAAACCATTTCTAGTCAAATAAAAATATGGTTTATTTATTAAAAATGGTTTTGGAAGAAAACTTTTGGGAAATGTTTTGTTTTAAACTCTCTGACCCTAAACACAAAGTTTTATGGTTTGAAAACATATTTTGTGAACCCTATAGATTAATGCCTTATTAAAATCATTTCTACACCACATAAAATGATACCTTGTTTTAAAAATGGTTTATAAAGTGAAACCTTTTGCAAATGACTTTGCCACTTTATAAAATGACCAATAGGTGTTTGCAAATGTTTATAACCTATTAGAAACCACTTTTACAAATAAAACAACCCTTTTGCATGCTTGCATGTATTGTTTTGTTTTATTATTTTATGTGATGTTTTGCTTGAATGGTAGATTGAAATATTGTTTGCTTGATTGAATTGTAGTGACTTGAAGTGTGTGAACATTGCAAAGATCAAGAAGTGAACCTATACTCTACCAAAAAGGCAAGTGATGTTTCATACTTTTTGTCCCATTATTTTCACTATGCATTAATGATATTTCTAAGTAGGACTTGCATGGAATTTGCTAAGTGTAAACTATGCCATGGGAAATCCTAGTAGATGAAACCTTAGTAGAAATTTCCTAAGTTAAGACTCCTACTACTATCATGCTTAGCTTAGCTAATAGAAAACAAGGGTGGAAAATATATTCATACTATGGAAAATTTCTAAGTCTGAGGACATGTGTTTTGTTTAATAAAACAACTAAGTGAATGAATCACCTGGGTGGAATGGTAATTGCTTGGATGGATTTTTGTTGAGTGGTTACACAAGGCCCATGGCTATGGTTTACCTTGTGCATCTCACTTGTGGAAAGTCACCCAGGAACAAAGAGATTTGAGATGTCAAATGTTGAGAAGCTTCAAGTGCAGCCACTTGGCATTATGGGCTCTGCCTGGATCATATAGGTTGCAATAACTTAGCCAAATGGACAGTTGGTGGTAGGGGATGATAGGTTTGGAGCGCGTCCATTTTGGTCTAAGGGAAGGCTTCTGAAAGATCTTGTCTTGGTGAAACCAAGTCTTGTGGGGAAAGTGCACCACCTCTGCAGAGTGTAAAACCTAAGTACTTAGCCATGTCCCTGGCAAAGGACAATTTGAGCATCAAGACATGGAAGCTATCAAGACTCTCCTCATCCCAATTTCTAAGTAAAAAAAAACTTGTGGGTGAACAAGGGTGAAGGACCCCAATGTCTATTGGTGGTTCCTTGGGAAAAAATTTGACAAAGAAAAACTTAGTGATTTCATCTAATAGGTAAAACCTATTTTGAGCGAAGCAAGCCAAGCTACACTTAGCCAAATTTGCATATACAATCTAGTCCACTTAAAATATACTAAGGTATCACTTGCCAATACTATTCCAAAGTATTGACCCTTGTGGCTGTAACTTGTTATGTTGCAGGTTTGTTTGATATTAGTGAAGTTAATTGATTAGGATTACAAGTCTACAACCAACATGTCTGCCTGTGGCACTTTGAAGATGAAGGACCCCATGCTTATAGATATTCTGCTGCAATGTAATGTAATAGCCAAATGAGCTATGTAAGATGTAATAAATTATGTTATTCCTGGTTATAAAGTTGTGTTATGACCTTTGTTTCTTGATATTACATCTTAACTGTGGATGCTAGCTATTGATCTAGGGACTAGCATTGTAAACACAGGGATCTCTACCTTATTAAAGGTTGGGAACCTTACAATCCCGATCTGGGGGCATACCGGGCAAAACATCTGGAAATACATTGGGGTATTCACAGACTATCCGGACTTGGTCAATGGTAGGTTGGGCTAGACTCTTGTTACACTTGAATTGGCGAGTTAAGGTTTCAGATATATGCTCGACTGATATTCCGGCGGTACTGGTCATGGTGATGGCTTTCTTAGCACAGTCAATCAATCCCTTATGCTTGGACATCCAATCCATTCCTAGTACTACTTCCAAACCTTTAGTTCCGAGTACTATTAGATTAGCATAAAAATCTATGCCATGGATTTGGATAGGGACGACTTTGCAAATTTGCCTAGCCTTGGTGGTTGATCTGGGAATTTGCACAATCATAACATGCTTCAGTTTGGTTGGTTGAATTTTACTAGTGCAGGCAAATTCTTCGGTGACAAATGAATGCGAGGAACCAGAGTCAAACAACACTCTTGCAAGTACTGAATTAACAGAAAACATACCCAGCACGACGTCTGGCGCTTCCTGAGTTTCTTCAGCATGCATGAGAAAAAGACGGCCATTGCGGTTGAGTGAATTCCCTGGGGCAAATCTTCTCCTTGGTTGGACACGACGCTGCTGCTGAGCTGGGGCATTGGCATTAGGGGATGTAGCATTCTTCTTGTTGGGGCACTCGTTGGAATAGTGGCCTTTATTTCCATAGTCATAACAGGTCACTTGTGACTTGTCCTTGGCTGCTGCAGGCACAGCATTGCTTCCAGTCCTCGGGGCAGTGTTGGTGTTGGCGGTAGCATTGTTGGTGTTGAACTTGGGTGGGGCATGGGTGAAATTGCTAGAGTTGCCGGGGTTGTTGTGATTTCCTCCGGGTCTAGGGTTTCCACGGTTGGGGTAGGTCGGACGGGTCATAGGGGGTCTGTTGGTTCTTGGGGCAAATCCTGGAGATGGGTTGGGGCGATACTTTGGGGTCTGATGGGTTCCTGGTTGATGCATCATGCAACGCTTGCGGTTCTCATTGGCTTGGTTGATCTTTCCTTCCATCTGGATAGCAGAGTCGACAAGGGCTTCAATATCAGCAAAGGGGATATTGACTAACACCGTCTGCATCTCGTCATGCAGACCATTCAGGAATCTTTCTTTCTTCTTGGCTTCGGTGTCTATCTCGTCCGGGGCATACCTAGCTAATGACAAAAAAAAATCACGGTATTCCACTACAGTCATCCTTCCTTGCTTCAGCTCTCTGAACTTGTCTCTCATTCTCTTGATCAAACCTGGTGGCACATGGGTTCTGCTAAACTTGACCTTGAATTCCTCCCAGGTCATCATCTGGCCTCCGGTCATTGCACGAACACTGTTCCACCATGCCCTGGCATCTCCGACTAGATAATGGGTGGCGAACAGGACTTTCTCGTTGGCTTCCACTCCGGCGACTTCTAAGTTGTTTTCCATGGTTTGCAGCCAATCATCGGCGTCTAGGGGTTCTTCTGACTTGGTGAAAATGGGTGGGTCGGTATTCTGGAAATTCTTGAGCTTAGATCCATGGTTGTCCTGATTTCCGTGGCCTTGGTTGTTGTGGGCTAGCTGGGCTATCTGTTGCAGAGTGGCTAGGTTGGCTTGAGGTTCCGCTCTTTCAGCTTCGCGGTCAGAAGTCAACATTTGCAGGATCTGCAACATCAGGTCCGGGGCTGAACCACTTCCTCCACGTGGCATCTGAATATTGATATAGATCATGAGAAAAGAGGGAAATTTCTAAGGTTTTGGGTCTTTGAAAAGTTTTAAAAGTTTGACTCAGATTTTTCTAGCAACTTGCTTTTTCATCCATTCATTCACACGATACAACGCACACCACAGCAAGGAAAAACAGATGGTTTTAAGAACCATTCTGGAATCTATGATACAGTGGGACCGACTACTACTCACTACGCTAGTACTCAGTGCTACTACTCCTCGGAGTATGTGGCTTCATCATCTTCATCATCATCAATGAAGGCGAAATCATCCTCATCGGTGAAGAAGTCCATGGCCTGATCCTCCAGAAAATCATCGTCATCGCTAAGATAGGAGTAAGGGTCTCCACGAAGATCCTCTCCGGCATTCTCCCTTTCCTCCAACTGCATGTCTTTCTCGTGGATGGTCTCCTCCAGAGATGAGATGCAGTGGCGAAGACGGGCAATAATGCGCTCCTTCTTGTCGAGCTAACGATGGCGAGACTTGCGATACTTTGCTAGCATGGCTATGGTCTGATCCTTCGTCTTGATGATGGCAGACTTGTGGTTGCAATAGTCATGGCAGTTGTCCAACTTCTGCTGACGATCATACATCATGAAACTAAGGTGGTCCAATTGAGTCTTCAGCTCGGGTTGGTATGGGGCTTCCAGTGGTTGTCCATTTGCATCACACCTTGGGAAAAACTCAAAGCGAGTACCCTTGATCTGATTGATGCTCTGCCCACATAGACGGGAAAGAGCTTCCTGCATTGCTCTGGCAAGTCCATCGATCCAGTTGTTTTCCCTCAAGGTAAACTGAATTCCCTCCGCAGTGGGAGGTTCAATCTTTCCTCGGAGACTTGCAACAATTAGCCACTGCAGATCTTCTCCTACTTGATCATTGAGCTGAGCTCCGAAGAACTCGGGGTGCGGACGCTCCAGAAGTTTCGAAAGCTGATCCAGATCCCTCTCAAAGATAAGGTCTCCTCCATTCCCAAGTTGGTAAAACTTGTTGTACTTCACGTCCATCTATAAAAATAGAGGATGAGTAGATTAGCAGAGTGATCAAGTGTGTCAAAATTTTATGTATTTTGCAAGAGTTTTTGAGGAACATGAATTTTTATGAAAGAATCAAAGAGATAAGGATGAGAATAAGTTTTTGTAAATATTTGTTTTCTTTGGTTTTGAAACTAAGTTTTTGGTTCAAACGTCCAGTCTAACTAGGGTGTCCTATGGTCAGGATGGCTCTGATACCAACTTGTCAACACCCAGATTTTTCAATCCTAGATGCCTGTTATGCCATACATCGCAATCCCAGGATTACCATTTTTGCGAGACATAACAGAATTGGATACCATAGTACATCATCCATTACAAACGATACATAAGTTCTTACACAAATAGGGGTCTCATGATCCAGTTCTTAATACAACATCAAGCAGCGGAATACGTAATAATAACGGTAGCGTAGGCGAAGCTCCATCTTCGGGGTCACAGGCAATGCTGACGATGGGAGATGATCCTAGTTGTCGTAACCTTCCTGGGGTCCATCTTCCAGGTACTCCTCTTCATAGTCTGGCCATGGGAATAGCCAGGGACAAAGCCATGAGTACTCTTTAAGTACTCGCAAACTAATACTAACAGGTAAAGGGGGTTTTTGTATAATAGGACACTAGGCTCTAGGGTTGTTTTGCAAAAGCTAGATTTATCTCTACTAGGTTCCAAAGCTAGTGACAATTTTATAATTCCTAAGTGGGAACTTGTATTTCATATCACAACTCTGTTGTGGTCAAGTCAAAGTCTTAATTCATTTCACAGGTCATTTTGAAAAGTCTGACGGGGGAACAGTATGGCCAATCCAACTGTCCATAACCGCGGACTCGGCTATTCGAATAGTTTGACACTCTGCAGAGATTGTACACTTTCACCACAACATTCGATACATCCGTCAGGAACAAATCCTGAATTCACCATACTCAGTATGCGGATAATCAATCCTAACCTTTCAATTACACGCCCTAGTATAAGAACCTCTCCTGTGAGTTTGGCCTCCCAACCATGACCAACTGACATCTTGGGTACTGCACAGGTGGACAATCTTCACAAGGTAGCCTCAGCTCAGACCTTGGCCGTGAGGGAACTAATACTAAGGAATATAAGTTTCCAGTCAAGCCCTACCCAATATTCGGGTATTGTGGTTGTACGATAAAATTGGAATGGTATCGCATCCAGACAACCATCAGTTTTATAAAGGGATAAGGCTCATGCCTCAACATTTTTATCACCAAAATCCTCAATTGTTTGGAAACACATGTCCAAAACATTTCAATAGAATGATCCATCATTCCAAGTTTTTCGTAACCATTTTTCCACCAAGTATTCCCATCTAAAAGTTGATCAAGTTTTATGCTTAGCACTAGCATCTACAGGTGGGGGTAGTACTAATGAGGGGTGGTCACTAGTGGAGTTTCAACTAAGTACAACCTTATGTCTCAGGCTGATGTCAAGGTTTCTAACTTAGGCCAAATTTTATGCTCTTTATGGAACCTTCAGCATCTTTCCAATCTCTACCAGTCACTTAAGTAAACTCTAAGTAAGCTTTGATAAAGAAATAAAGTAAGAAGCTTGCAAATAAAACTAGGATTGGTTTATCAAGTGGGTATGATCACATATGCTTAAGGCATATAGTAGTCATAGAACAAGTATGGGTTTGTTGCATCAGTAGGGTATCTTGCAAGGGTTAGCTTGCATAGGTCAACTTGATTAGTAAGGCTTGCATAGGTATAGTATCAGCTTGCATCAATATCAGTATAAGCTTGCCTTGTGCTGAGCAGTGGTTGAAGTTCTCCTCGGCTTCTTCTTCGTAGTATCCTCCTTCCTCCTCGTATCCTTGGTCGGTACTAGCGTCTATGAATAAATACGAGGTACACAATCACCAAACAATACTTAAATACTTGCAATCATCACACACAAGGGTCCTATTGATGATCTAGCATCATCCCTAACATTACAAGGTTAGGGCTTGATTTAATTTCTTTTATTTTTAGGAAAGTAATTTCTACTCATTGAAAAACTACTTAAGGTTTAATATTCTCCAAACCAAACATGGGATCATGTTGACACATGTCATCACCACATATTGTAGTCCATGGGAATGTGATTTAAAGTAGTGTCACAATTTAATAAGGTTTTACCCTTTTATTTTAATTAATTAAAGTGGCTAGAAATGCTTATGTAGCATTCTTTTATTACTTGAACATTATTTCTGCAAGTAAACCTATATATTTTTATATATTCTGAAAGGTATGGTTAAATGTGATTTTTGAGAGTTGGAATCAACTCAAAAGCTATTATGGTTTAAATTTGAAAAATGTTTGAATGCAGAAAAGCTTCTGCCTTGTTATTTTTACCATGGGTGATCTATAGATCCAAATGACTTGAATCCAACGGGCTTGGATTCAGCATTCACAGACCTTTCCAACAAAATTGGTTTCATTCAATTTGGTGCACTGAATCGATCTGGGTTGATTTTTGAAGTTGGGTACAGAAGTGTGTTTGAATTGAAATAGAAAAAGGTTTAATTTGAATAACTGGGCTGCGCGGGAAAAGTTACTGGGCCGGCCTTCTAAGCGCAGTGCTCCCGTGGGCTGCTTAAGTGGGTGTCCCCACTCGTCAGTGATACGGGGCTGGGCGAAGCGGTATGGGGCGACGTGGATCGTTGGATCTAGTTCTAATCCAACGGCTGAGAGCCATCATCGACGCGAGACAACGCCGGTGAGAACGAAACCTAGCGCGGACAGTGAGGGTTGCTGGGGGCTCACCGGTGTACTGGCGAGGGTCGGCGAGGCGGGCGAACGACAAAGTCGACGATGGCGAATCTCCTGGTACCGGTGGCTTCTCCTGGGGCGGCTCCAATCGCTGGCTCCCTTCTTCTCTAGAGACGGCGGGCTCCGGTGAAATTCCAGCGGGGTGGTGCTCGCCTTGCTCTGAGAACGGTGTGGCACGATCAGTGAGGATAGGGGAGTGAGATGGTGTGAAGAAATCGTGCGGGGGTGGCCTCTATTTATAGTCGAGCGAGGGGACCGTCGGGGCGCACGGTGAGCTCGTCGAGGGCGAGGTTACAGGCGGCTAATAGCATGGGCAAGGGTAGGGGACGGTGCGGTGTCTCCTGGCGATGCTCAACTACATGGTCTCGAGGCATGGGGCGGTGTGGTTTGGTCTGGAACGGGCGGTGCTCTGCACGGCAGAGGCGGCATCTTCGACGGCGGGCGGTGGCTGTGCGGCACAGGGCAGCAAACGGGGATGTCTAGCGGTCTCCTAGGTTGATGGTGATCGTGTGTGCACGCGGTGAGGGCGGCGCGCGGTCTGTGGACGCTGGTCGAGGGTGGTGCGCTGGCGTATGCTTGGCATGGTCTCTGGCGGTCTGGGCGCGGCTTGTGCGCGTGGTCCAGGGCTTGGCAACACTCGCGGCTGGGAAAGGTAGTGGCCGTGGACGGTGGGCTGCCTCCCAGACAAGGTTGGCACGGCTAGTTCTTCCTCTAGCCTGCTGTCCACAATGGGGTGACAAGGGGGTGCTCGGCTGTTCACCATTGATGGCAATGGCAAGCTCACAGGGGTGCTAGTCCTTAGTTAAACTTCCTAGATGATCTAATGAGCTGTGTGTGAGCTAACTAGGGAACAAGTTAGGCCAATTTTACTGCACACTAAAGTGTTTGATGTTTTGTTTTATTTGCGTTTGCAACCTGTTTGATGAAATGGCCGCATGAACTCAAGTTTTGAATTTTGAAAAGATTTTTGGTGGGTTTGCTAGATAGGTGCTGGTGATTCTGCAGATGCTTGGGTTTTGAAAGTTGAGCTTGTTTGAGTGGTTTTTGAAAAAGTGGGATCTTCCCATATGATAAAGATTCAATTTTGAATTGTCATTTAAACTATGCATTTGAAAGTTTCTGGATGATCACAAAGTGGGCCTTGATACCTTGTTATGAGTACATTCAAGGGGTGCAAAGATCCAGAAAGGTTTTTGTTAGATTTTGAAAGTTTGAGACAGCCAAAGTAGGCATGGGAGTTAAATTGGTCAAAGTGACCATTCATTTCATATATGTGTTTTGGATTTACTTGTCTTTAGGAAAAGTGTGGGAAATGTTTTAGATGATGTTTATTTCACCTAAGAAACATTTTACAAGCAATGAAACAAACAAACAAACAAACAAACAAACAAGGTGTTTAAAAGAATTTCAAAATCCATGCATACACATATGCATGCATTCATAATTTTATTTAGAAAACTTTTTGTTAACCCTAATTTTGATGATTAGAATTTGATGATCCAAGCTTAGTATTTTTGGGATGTTACTGGAAGGTCCGGCACTCCGGAAGGGTAAGGGTACATGGATGTGTCATGACAATGTGGAATGGTTGCATCATGTACTAGGTCACTTGGCTGGGCAATATGAAGAGAGAAATCAAATTCAAGTTTGAAAGTCAAACGCCAATTTGAAAAAGTCAAATCCGAACATTGTTTGGTGGAGGGAGAGTAGGAAACCTACCTAGTGTAGGAATCCCACTCCCTCCACCCGCCGGCCATGAAGAGGAGTTGGGGGAGAACTCCCTCCTCCCCAAACCGCCTCTCCCCACCTATATAAGGAGGGGTAGGGCGCACCCCTACCCCTCACACCCAAACCCTAGCTCCTAGGCGCCACCACCCTCCAAGTGTTGCCGCCGCCTAGGGCCTCCTCCCAAGTCGCCGAGTTGGGGTTTCCCAAACCCTAGCCGCCGGCTACACCACCTCACCTTGGTGCCTCTAATCCGTAGATCGCCAAGGCCCCTCTCTTACTCTACCATACTCGCTCCGGCTTAGGCGAAGCCCTGCGGGATCTTCCTTCTACTTCCGACACCACACCGTCGTGCTGCCGGAATCACGAGGAGAGTGCTACAACCTCTGCTGCCTGCTGGAACAAGGGAGAGGAAGGTATTCATCGAGTACCGAATGTGTGACCAACTGTGGAAGCGCTCCCGGAACGCAGTCGCGGAAGGATCGTCTACACGATCCTGAGATCCGCAAGTGTACGACTACATCACCCACGAGAATCTGCTCTTGTTAACCGCTTTGGAATCTTCGAGGGTGAGTTCTTCTATCGACTCGTTGCTACAATCTAGTAGATAGATCTTGGCTTGTTTGTGTGCATGCGGTAGAAATTTTTTGTTTTCCATGCTACGAACCCCTACCGTGGTATCAGAGTCGTGTCTATATGTAGATCTGTTGCACGAGTAGAACACAATGGTCATTATGGGCGTTGATGCTTTTGTTGTCGATTGCTTCTTGTGTACTTTGCATCTTGCGGGATGGTGGGATGAAGAGGCCCGGGCTAACCTTACATGACATCGTTCATGAGACTGGCTCCACGCTTGACATGCAACTTGTATTGCATAAGTGGCTTTGCGGGTGCCTGTTTCTCCCAACATAGTTAAGATTCAATTTACAACGGGTGATTGACAATACTAGTATCAACGTTGTGGTTCTTTTTCGTAAGTTAGAACGACACTTATTGAAAGCCCCAAACCACGTAAAACATGCAAAGAAAATTAGAGGCGTCTAACTTTGTTTTGCAGGGGTGTGTTGTGATGTGATATGGCCATGATTGTGATTATATATGATGTATGCAATGTTCCTTATTGTAAGTTGGCAACCGGAAGGAGCCATATGGTTGTAAATCCGTTAAGACCTGTGTATCTATTATTCAAAGTAGTTGTAATAGTTGATGCTGGTGGAAGACAACCATGAAGCAGCGCCATTGACCTTGACGCCACACCGGTGATGATGGATATCATGTTCGTGCTTGAAGATGGAGATAGGAAGCACAAGAAGAAAGGCCATATCATATCACATATTATGAATTGCATGTGATGTTAATCCTTTTATGCATCTTGTATTGCTTAGTTCACGACGGTAGCATTATAAGATGATCCCTCAAGCACACAATTTCAAGTTTTAAAGTGGTCATCCTTAGTAAGCACCGTTGCTAAAGCTCGTTGTTTCGAAGCATCACGTGATGATCGGGTGTGTTAGATTCCACGAGTGTAAACAACGTGAGCAAGCCAGATTTGATCATGCGGAAGCTCAGGTTTGATCTTGACGAGCCTAGCATGTACAGACATGGTCTTGGAACACGGATCACCGAAAGGTAAAGCATGAGTCATATAGTAGATATGATGAACATGTTGATTGTTCGCCATTGAAGCTACATCAACTCTCGTGATGATCGGTTTGATGTGGTGGATTTGGTTCGTGTGATCACTAAAACAATGTGAGGGATATTGTTTTGAGTGGGAGTTCAACAGCAATATGACTAAAAGTTGAACACTATTTATCATAAATTAAATCAAAGTGAATTTGCATAGTTTTTGTAGTCATTGGCATCCGTTTACCACCTTGTGCTTAGTTATAATTGAGATGATAGAACTATAGAATTCTGGTTAGTTACTTTATGAACTGGTATCGTATTATTTTGAAATGTTAATCTAAAGTTTAAAAGTCCTATTGCAAACTTTCAGTAAGTTCCGGTTACTCCGTGAAGTTTAATAATAGGTATTAAATCAAGAGTGACAATTCCAATGTTAGTATATAAGTATCATGTTTGTCTCCATGATTCTTGATATTCAAAAGATTGTTTTAATATCAAGGTTATCTAGGATCTAAAAGAGTTGTTTCAGAAACCATGATGTGTGGAAGATATTGTGATATCTGAAACGAAGTTTTCGTTGCAACATGATAGAGTATAATATGGCAAAATTCATATTCTCATATTTGATGAGAACTTGAAAAAGGTTGGAGACGCTTGTCGTCCTAATCCTCCAAAAGGTTTTGGAGAGCAACATTATACTCATGATTCACCATTATAAAGCTAAAAGTAGCTTGATCATGGATAATTCCATGATAAGGGTGAATATTTGATGTAGGTAAAATGTTTACTACACCAAGAGATTACTAAAGAAAGGAATTTGAAAGAACACCAAACATTTGATGATGGCGATCTACTTCAAAGTGCAAGTCCAAAGACATTGGTATTTAACTATACATGCTTTGGACTATGTGTCATGTATATGGCTCCACTATTGATGTTGATAGATTCTTTCAAATAGAAAAGAAATATTGAAAGAGAATCTCATAAATATATGGTAGAAAAGAAAAGACTAGAATTGTTCAGCTTAGATATATAGAGGATATACGCGTTATGGCTGTATTCTTTGCTTGTTAAATAATGTGGTTCTTAAGTATTGGATACTGAATTTGTTGGTATGAATCGTCATACGAAACAACAGAATTCATGAACTAAAATGGCCTGAGTAACTAGCAAAAGAATATGTGATGATGTTCATCGAGAACAAATAAAGGGTTATTGTGTTGCTCGTTAAAACATCAAAGCTTGCCTTCAAGATTTGTTTTATCATGTATTATGAGAACAAAAGGTTGTTCAAATAATTGCCGTAATCCATAAAAGATGGATGATTTACAAATCTCGTTGGAGAAATCACATCCATAAAACTAGTGCTAAAAATGTCGAAAGACAAATTGATTGAAAGATCACTTAGGAAGTGACATCGCTGTTTAAATTATATTGAAAAGAAAACATGAAGAAACTCCATGTGGATGAAATTTTGGAGTCTTTTGATGTTGATCAAATGACGCTTGTGAAACTTTCCTAGAGATAATTAAAACTTTGTTCATAGGCCAAAAGGGATTGAATGACTAGCTTATTGGAACTTCTACATATTGTTGTATGAAGTCCATTATGTGTAGTCAAGAGTGATGGATTTCAACTTCATATGCTTTCTCCGAAAATTTGAGTGAATATATGAATATGTACTTAATAAGGATGAAGTATGAAACATTTGAAAAGTTCAAAGACTTTCAAGATGAAGTGCAAAATCATTGTAACAAGAATATAAATATTTTATGATAAGATCATAAAGGAAGATATTTGAGTTACAAGTTTAGCATAATACCTAAGATTTAAGGAATCGTTCCATGAATTTGCATTTCCCGAAACACCATAAGAGTATGGAGTGTTCGAGATATGTAATTAAACCTTGTTTGACATGGTAAGATCAAAGGTGTAATTCATAAAACCGCCATTATATTTTAAAGATTAAAAGCTTTAGAGACTACCGTTTTTTCACTGAAAAGAGATCCATCATAATCCGTTGAAATGACACCATATAAAGTTATGGTTTGGGATAAAACCCAAGTTGTCCTTTCTTAAACATTGGTATGCTATGCATAAGAAAGATGTTTGCAACCAAAGACGGATGAACCTGTCTTTGTATGTTATTTTGAATAACTGTTAAGTATTCCTCCATAACATCGGAGACAAAAGTGTTTGTCGCTTAGAACGTCAAGTTTCTTTGAGAAGGAATTTTTCGTGATAAGATAAGTGGGAGGACAATAGAATTTTGATAAGGTTAAAAGAACCTTAGCTATATGTGCAAAGTTGCGCAGCGCCGAAAAGTGTTTCGAAGGCAGCAACAATGCTCATGGCTCACGTGCCTCAAAGGTTGTGGTTACGGAGGTCAAAGTTTCTATTGAACCAAGTAGGTCAGGTAAACAATCAAATACCAAGATTTAAGGGTTGAATCATTATTTGAGAATAATGAACGGACTACATGCAAAGAAGCGATGATGGGCCCTGACTCCATAAAATGGCTAGAAGCCATAAAATTCGTGATAGTTCCATACACAAGAAATCAAGCTTTGAACTTGAAGGACCCTTGAGAAAGGTGTAAGACCTTACAGTCGTGTTTGGATCTATAAATAAATAGACATGGATGTTTCACATCTATGAAATAGTCGGCATGTTGGGAAAGAGTTCACAACAATGTTCAAAGAGTTGACTATGACAAGATCTGATCTTTCATTAAGCGATATTTAGTCTAGACGGATTAATGTAGCAACCAATACATATAATTTTTGTTATGTGGTAGTTGAATAAACAAAACAAGTTATTCTAATAGAATTGTTACCTAGGACGTGTGCATAACACGGTCCAAAGGGTTTTGTTAATTCAAAGGATGCTAAAAGCATATGCAACTTCAATGGTTGAAGTGAGCATCACGGAGTTGGAATCTTCACCATGATGAAATTGTTAAAAGAGTTTAAATTCATCAGAGACGATGAAGATGCTTGCATTTGCAAGAAATTAAGTGGGAGCACTAAGACATGTTTCTAATACATTATGTGTAAGACATATTGTTGATTGGAAATAATGTATCTTTTATTAACACATATTAAGAATTTCATCCTGATGAAAGACTTAGGCAAAAACCCAAATATTTGGCATCAATAGACGCTAATATGGTTGTGCCAAAAGTACATAGATGATGTATTGATTGAGTTCAATATAGAAACTACAAGAAAGGTTTTTATCGCACAGAAAGGATTGAATGAGTTCAATATTGATGATATATTCAAGTGTATTGACACTTGGTAAGTGAAACAAAGATTCAAGTATAGATTGATACTTGATGTATGAAATCACAAAGAGTATTTATACCAATCATACTATGATATGTACAAATCCAGATATGTCCTATGCTCTAAATGTTATGAGCATATACCAGAATGATTCATAAGATGATCATTGGACAATAGTAAGGATATTCTTATGAATCTTTTAGAAGAACTAAGAATATATTGTTTTGTAGAGGTGACAAATAGATGGTTAGTTCATTGTTAAAGTGCTACATTGATACTTGTTTTGTCACAAAGTACAAATTAAGTTTATCTCAATCTAAACTAAGGGTGGAACAATATAATCGAAAGTAAGTTCCATAATGGATTTGGATGAGTTCCAAAGTTAAGACATTATGATAGATACTACAACAAAAGGCTAAGTATATGACTGCTATTATAGCAGCTAAAGAGGGCATTTGTGTCAAGTAGTTTGTTATCAAACTAGGTGTAGTTCACAGCAGGGATAATACTATGAAGATATATTGTACGACAATATTATCAACATGTTTTAACCCCAAAGAACTAAAGGTCTCACCAAAGGACCAAATTTATACAAAGCCATCTCATTAGAGAATGAGTGATGCGTAGAGACGCAAAGACATGCAATTACACACGGACCTAGAAGTGTCAGATCTGGAGATCAGTTGACCACTAGCAATCGTGTACATACAACACCGAAAAGCCATAGGTGTTGAATACACAAAGGTCTGAAACTAGATTATTGACTCTAGTGCAAGTGGGATACTGTTGGAGATATGCCCAAGAGGCAATAATAAAGTGGTTATTATCATATCTTCATGCTTATTATAAATGTTTACATACCATGCTATAATTGTATTAACCGGAAACATTAATACTTGTGTGATTTGTAAACATAAAAGAGTCCCTAGTAAAGCCTCTTGTTAAACTAGCTTGTTGGTTAATATATGATCATGGTTTCCTGATCATGAACATAGAGATGTTATTAACAATGGGATCATATCATTAGGAGAATGATATGATGGACATACTCCTATAGTTAAGCGTAGCATAAAGATCAAGTCATTTAATATAGTTCATTTGCTATATGCTTTCTGATACATAGTAACCTAATTCCTTTGACCATGAGGTCATGCTAATCACCATCACCGGAAGGATTCTTTGATGACATCAAATACCACAACGTAACTGGGTGGCTATAAAGGTGGCATTGAGTGTTCTGAAAGTATGTGTTGAGGCACATGGATCAAGAGTGAGATTTGTCCATCCATATGATGGATAGATATACTCTGGGCCCTCTCGGTGGAATGTCATCCGATTAGCTTGAAAGCATGTGACGAGCTCACAAGGTATCACATATCACGGGAACGAGAAAAGAGTACTTATCAGTAACGAGGTTGAACTAGGTATGCAGAGATACCGACGATCAAAACCTCGGATAAGTAAACTATCGTGAGACAAAGGGAAATTGGTATCGTATGTAAGTGGTTCATTTGATTGCAAAGTAATCATAGAAATATGTGGGAGCCATATGAATTTCCAGATTCCTCTATTGGTTATTGATCGGAGAAGTGTCTCGGTCATGTCCGCATAATTCACGAACCGTAGAGAGACACACTTAAGGATTCGATGTTGTTGAGTAGTTATGGAATGATGAGTAAGAGACCAAATGTTATTCGGAGTCTCGGATGGGATCCGAGATATCACGAGGAGATCCGGAATGGTCCAGAGAATAAGATTCATATAAGGAATGTCCTGTTTCGGAGTTCGGAAATGATTTCGGTGTTTTCACTAGGACTGTTCTAGAAGGGTCTGGAAGGTCCGGCACTCCGGAAGGGTAAGGGTACACGGATGTGTCATGACAATGTGGAATGGTTGCATCATGTATTAGGTCACTTGGCTGGGCAATATGAAGAGAGAAATCAAATTCAAGTTTGAAAGTCAAACGCCAATTTGAAAAAGTCAAATCCGAACATTGTTTGGTGGAGGGAGAGTAGGAAACCTACCTAGGGTAGGAATTCCACTCCCTCCACCCGCCGGCCATGAAGAGGAGTTGGGGGAGGACTCCCTCCTCCCCAAACCGCCTCTCCCCACCTATATAAGGAGGGATAGGGCACACCCCTACCCCTCACACCCAAACCCTATGTAGCGACCTCGGATCAAGTAAGATCCTAAGTCCCTGTGAATAACATGCTAGTCCCTGGATCAATAGCTAGCACTCACAGTCGATGAAATATCATGTAAAACACAAGTCTTTATTACATGAATCGAATAATCCAGAGTTTATATTATTACAACAGAAGCGATATAAATACAACTTGGAGTCCCATCAATTCCACAGGCAGGTTGAGTGAAGACCCGCGATCCTAGCGCACCTTTCAACGATCTCCAAAATTCTGCACATGAAACGTGCAGCCAACAAGTTGGGTCAATACTTTGAATGTATTGGCAAATTACACCAAGGAAGGAAAGACTAACTCTACATGCAAGGCTAGTTTAGGCTTTGGAGTTCATTTGCATAAAGCTAATTTTCCTTAAGTAGAGAGAAGAAGAGAGGATTGTCCTACTTTGTAAATATTTGCTTAGATAAAATAAGGTCGAGTGGCACACGAGGATATTACGCACCAAGTGTCCAAACAACCAAACACTTGGATATTATGTTGGGGTTCGTAGCATGGAAAACAAAAATTTTCTATCGCATACAAACAAACAAGCCAAGATCTATCTACTAGATTGTAGCAACGAGTCGATGGAATAACTTACCCTCGAAGATTCCAAAGTGGTTAACGAGAGCAGATTCTCGTGGATGATGTAGTCGTACTCTTTCCGATCTCAAGATCGCGTAGACGATCCTTCCGGCGCCACGTTCCAGCAGCGCTCCCGCAGTCGGTCACACGTTCGGTACTCGACGAAGACCTTCCTCTCCCTTGTTCCAGCAGGCAGCGGAGGTTGTAGCACTCTCCTCGCGATTCCGGCAGCACAACGGCGTGGTACCGGAAGTAGAGGGGAGATCCCGCAGGGCTTCGCCTTAAGCCGGTGCGAGTATGGTGGAGCTTATGAGAGAGGCTATTAGTGGTCTAGTAATTAGACACACCAATTAGAGGGCTCTAAACCAATTAGAAGGCTCTAAACCGAATAGCTCTAAACCGGTGGTCTAGATCTAGGGTTTAGTTTAGAGGATAGGAAACTTGTATGTAGGAGGGGAGCCCTGCCCCTCCTTATATAGATGGGAGGGGGTGGCGCGCCAGGGGAGGGAGGGAGTCCCTCCCCAACTCGGCCTAGGGCTGGCGCCGGTTTGGAGGAGTGGGACTCCTCCTCCAACTCGGCCTCCACCTCTCCTCTTTCCCACTTTCCAATTTTGGCAGTTTGACTTTTCAAACTTGCTATTTGACTTTCCAATTTAGGATTTAAATAAACCCTTTATTTTGGACAGCGAGAACACTTAGTACATGATGCAATCATTCCAATATGTAATGACACATTCATGTACCCCTTCCCCCCCGGAGTGCCGGACATTCCGGGACCTTCTAGAATGTTCCCGATGGAAACACCGGAACCATTCCCCAACTCCGAAATGGGACTTTCCTTATATGAATCTTATTCTCCGGACCATTCCGGATCACCTCGTGATATCCCGGATCCCATCCGAGACTCCGAACAACATTCGGTCTCTTTCTCATAATACCATAACTACTCAAAACAACGTCGAATCCTTAAGTGTGTCTCCCTACGGTTCGTGAATTATGCGGACATGATCGAGACACTTCTCCGAACAATAACCAATAGAGGAATCTGGAAATTCATATGGCTCCCACATATTTCTACGATTACTTTGCGATCGAATGAACCACTTACATACGATACCAATTTCCCTTTGTCTCACGATATGTTACTTATCCGAGGTTATGATCGTCGGTATCTCTGCATACCTAGTTCAACCTCGTTACTGATAAGTACTCTTTTCTCGTTCCCGTGATATGTGATCCCTTGTGACCAAGTCACATGCTTGCAAGCTAATTGGATGACATTTCACCGAGAGGGCCCAGAGAATATCTATCCGTCATGTGGATGGACAAATCCCACTCTTGATCCATGTGTTTCAACCAATACTTTCCGAACACTCAATGCCACTTTTATAGCCACCCTGTTACGGTGTGGTGTTTGATGTCATCAAAGCATCCATCCGGCAAAGGTGATATGCATGATCTCATGGTCGAAGGAATTAGGTTACTATGTATCAGAAAGCATATAGCAATTGAACTATTGAAATGACTTGATCTTTATGCTACGCTTATCTATAGGAGTATGTCCATCACATCATTCTCCTAATGATATGATCCTGTTGTTAATAACATCTCTATGTTCATGATCAGGAAACAATGATCATATATTAACCAACAAGCTAGTTTAACAAGAGGCTTTACTAGGGACTCTTATTTTAGTTTACAAATCACACAAGTATTAATGTTTCCGGTTAATACAATTATAGCATGGTATGTAAACATTTATCATAAGTGTGAAGACATGATAATAACCACTTTATTATTGCCTCTTGGGCATATCTCCAACAGTCTCCCACTTGCACTAGAGTCAATAATCTAGTTTCGAACCTTTGTGTATTCAACACCTATGGCTTTACGGTGTTGTATGTACACGATTGCTAGTGGTCAACTGATCTCCGGATCTGACACTTCCAGGTCCGTGTGTAATTGCATGTCTTTGCGTCTCTACGCATCACTCATTCTCTAATGAGATGGCTTTGTATAAATTTGGTATTTCGGTGTGACCTTTAGCTCTTTGGGGTTAAAACATGTTGATAATATTGTCGCACAATATATCTTCATAGTATTATCCCACTGTGAACTACACCTAGTTTGATAACAAACTTCTTGACACAAATGCCCTCTTTTGCTGCTATAATAGCAGTCATATACTCAGCCTTTTGTTGTAGTATCTGTCACAATGTCTTAACTTTGGAAATCATCCAAATCCATTATGGAACTCACTTTCCATTATATTGTGCCACCCTTAGTTTAGATTGAGATAAACTTAATTTGTACTTTGTGACAAAGCTAGTATCAATGTAGTACTTTTACAATGAACTAACCATCTATTTGTCACTTCTACAAATATTATACTCTTAGTTCTTTCAGAAGATCATAAGAATATCCTTACTATTGTCCAATGATCATCTTACGAATCATTCTGGTATATGCTCTCAACATTTAGAGCATAGGACATATCTGGATTTGTACATATCACAGTATGATTGATATAAATACTCTTTGTGATTTCATACATCAAGTATCAATCTATACTTGATTATTTGTTTCACTTTACCAAATGTCAATACACTTGAATATATCATCAACATTGAACTCATTCAATCCTTTCTGTGCGACAAGAACCTTCTCTTGTAGTTTCTATATTGAACTCATTCAATATCTTGTCTATGTACTTCTGGCACAACCATATTAGCGTCTATTGATGCCAAATATTTGGGTTTTGCCTAAGTCTTTCATCGGGATGAAATTCTTAATATGTGTTAATAAAAGATACATTATTTCCAATCAACAATATGTCTTCCACATAATGTATTAGAAACATGTCTCAGCGCTCCCACTTAATTTCTTACAAATGCAAGCATCTCCATCGTCTCTGATGAACTTTTAAACTCCTTTAACAGTTTCATCACAGTGAAGATTCCAACTCCGCTATGCTTACTTCAACCATTGAAGTTTGCATATGCTTTTAGCATCCTTTGAATTAACAAAACCCTATGGACCGTGTTATGCACATGTCCTAGGTAACGATTCTATTAGAAGAACTTGTTTTGTTTATTCAACTTCCATATAACAAATTATATGTAGTGGTTGCTACATTAATCCGTCTAGACTAAATATCACTATGAAAGATCAAATCTTGTCATAGTCAACCTTCGAACATTGTTGTGAACTCTTTCCCAACATGTCGACTATTTCTTTATAGATCCAGACACAACTATAAGGTCTTACACCTTTCTCGAGGGTCCTTCAAGTTCAAAACTTGATTTCTCGTGTATGGAACTATCACGGATTATATGGCTTCAAGCCATTTGACGGAGTCAGGGCCCATCATCGCTTCTCTGCATGTAGTCGGTTCATTATTCTCAAATAATGATTCAACCCTCAAATCTTGGTATTTGATTGTTCATCCGACCTACTTGTTTCAATAGGAACTTGGATCTCCGTGACCACAATCTTTGAGGTACGTGAACCATGAGCATTGTTGCTGCCTTCGAAACACTTTTCGGCGCTGCGCAACTCTGCACATATAGCTAAGGTTCCTTTAACCTTATCAAAGTTTCTATTGTCCTCCCACTTAACTTTTCACGAAAAATTTCTTCTCAAAGAAACTTGACGTTCTAAGCAACAAACACTTTTGTCTCCGGTGTTTTATGGAGGAATACTTAACAGTAATACAAAGACAGGTTTATCCGACTTTGGTTGCAAACATCTTTCTTATGCATAGCATACCAATGTTTAAGAAAGGACTACTTGGGTTTTATCCCAAACCATAACTTTATATGGTGTCATTTCAACGGATTATGATGGAGCTCTTTTCAGTGGAAAAACGGTAATCTCTAAAGCTTTTAATCTTTAAAATACAATGGCAGTTTTATGAATTACACCTTTCGATCTTACCATGTCAAACAAGGTTTAATTACATATCTCGAACGCTCCATACTCTTATGGTGTTTCGGGAAATGCAAATCCACGGAACGATTCCTTAAATCTTAGGTATTATGCTAAACTTGTAACTCAAATATCTTCCTTTATGATCTTATCATAAACTATTTATATTCTTGTTACAATGATTTTGCACTTCATCTTGAAAGTCTTTGAACTCTTCAAATATTTCACACTTCATCCTTATTAAGAAAATATCCATATATTCACTCAAATTTTCGGAGAAAGCATATGAAGTTGAAATCCATCGCTCTTGACTACACATAACGGACTTCGTACAACAATATGTACAAGTTCCAATAAGCTAGTCATTCGTTCCCTTTTGGCCTATGAACGAAGTTTTAATTATCTCTAGGAAAGTTTCACAAGCGTCATTTGATCAAAAATCAGAAGACTCCAAAATTCCATCAACATGGAGTTTCTTCATGTTATCTTTCCAATATAATTTAAACGGCGATGTCACTTCCTAAGTGATCTTTCAATCAATTTGTCCTTCGACATTTTTAGCACTAGTTTTATGGATGTGATGTCTCCAACGAGATTTGCGAATCATCCATCTTTTATGGATTACGGCAATTATTTGAACAATCCTTTTGTTCTCATAATACCTGATAAAACAAATCTTTGAAGGCAAGCTTTGATGTTTAACAAGCAACACAATAACCCTTTATTTTGTTCTTGATGAACATCATCACATATTCTTTTGCCAGTTACTTAGGCCATTGTAGTTCATGAATTGTGTTGTTTCGTATGACGATTCACACCAACAAATTCAGTATCAAATACTTAAGAACCACATTGTTTAACAAGCAAAGAATATAGCCATAACATGTATATCATCTATATACTTAAACTGAACGATTCTAGTCTTTTCTTTTCTGCCATATATTTATGAGATTCTCTTTCAGTATTTCCTTTTCTATTTGAAAGAATCTATCAATATCAATAGTGGAGTCATACATATGACATATAGTCCAAAGCGTGTATAATTAAATACCAATGTCTTTGGACTTGCACTTTGAAGTAGATCACCATCATCAAATATTTGGTGTTCTTTCAAATTCCTTTCTTTAGTAATCTCTTGGTGTAGTAAACATTTTACCTACATCAAATATTCACCCTTATCATGGAATGGTCCATGATCAAGCTACTGTTAGCTTGTAACGATGAATTTATGAGTATAATGTTGCTATCCAAAAACCTTTTGGAGGATTAGGACAACAAGTGTCTCCAACCTTTTTGCAAATTCTCATCAAATATGAGAACATGACTTTTGCCATATTATACTCTATCATGTTGCAACCAAAACTTCGTTTCAGATATCACAATATCTTCCACACATCATGGTTTCTGAAACAACTCTTTCAGATCCTAGATAACCTTGATATTAAGGGAATCCTTTGAATATCAAGAATCATGGATACAAACATGATACTTATATACTAACACTTGGAATTGTTACTCTTGATTTAATACTAATTATTAAACTTCATGGAGTAACCGGAACTTACTGAAAGTTTGCAATAGGACTTTTAAACTTTAGATTAACACTTAAAACAATACGATACCAGTTCGTAAAGTATCTAACCAGAATTCTATAGTTCTATCATCTCAATTATAACTAAGCGCAAGGTGGTAAACGGATGCCAATGACTACAACAACTATGCAATTTCACTTTGATTTAGTTTATGATAAATTGAGTTCTAATTAATAATTAAATTAATCTAGGTGAACTCCCACTCAAAACAATATCCCTCACATTGTTTTAGTGATCACACGAACCAAATCCACCACATCAAAACCGATCATCACGAGAGTTGATATAGTTTCAATGGCGAACAATCGACATGTTCATCATATCTACTATATGATTCATGCTTTACCTTTCGGCGATCCGTGTTCCTGAGGCCATGTCTGTACATGCTAGGCTCGTCAAGATCAAACCTTAGCTTCCGCATAAGCAAATCTGGCTTGCTTACGTTGTATTCACCCGCGGAATCAAAGACACCCGATCATCACGTGGTGCTTCGAAGCAGCAAGCTTTGGCAACGGTGCATACTAAGGGTGAACACTTTAGAACTTGAAATTTATGTGCATGAGGGATCATCTTATAATGCTACCGTCGTCTACTAAGCAATACAAGATGCATAAAGGATTAACATCACATGCAATTCATAATATGTGATATGATATGGCCTTTCTTCTTTGTGCTTCTGATCTCCATCTTCAAGCACGAACATGATCTCCATCATCACCGACATTGCATCAAGGTCAATGACGCTTCTCCATGGTTGTCGTCCACCGGCTTCAACTATTACAACTACTTTGAATAGACACGCGGGTCTTAACAGAAATTAAAGACAACCATATGGCTCCTGCCGGTTGCCGACTTACAATAAGGAACATTGCATACATCATATATAATCACAATCATGGCCATATCACATCACTGCACACCCCTGCAAAACAAAGTTAGACGCCTCTACTTTCTTTGCATGTTTTACGTGGTTTGGGGCTGTTAATAAGTGTCGCTCTAACTTACGAACATGAACCACAACATTGATACTAGTATTGTTAATCACCCGTTGTAAATTGGATCTTAACTATGCTAGGAGAAACAGGCACCCGCAAAGCCACTTATGCAATACAAGTTGCATGTCAAGCGTGGAGCAAGTCTCATGAACGATGTCATGTAAGGTTAGCCCGGGCCGCTTCATCCCAACATACCGCAAGATACAAAGTACACAAAAAGCAATCGACAATAAAAGCATCAACGCCCACAATGACCATTGTGTTCTACTCGTGCAACAGATCTACATATAGACACGGCTCTGATACCACTGTTGGGGTTCGTAGCATGGAAAACAAAAATTTTCTATCGCATACAAACAAACAAGCCAAGATCTATCTACTAGATTGTAGCAACGAGTCGATGGAATAACTTACCCTCGAAGATTCCAAAGTGGTTAACGAGAGCAGATTCTCGTGGATGATGTAGTCGTACTCTTTCCGATCTCAAGATCGCGTAGACGATCCTTCCGGCGCCACGTTCCAGCAGCGCTCCCGCAGTCGGTCACACGTTCGGTACTCGACGAAGACCTTCCTCTCCCTTGTTCCAGCAGGCAGCGGAGGTTGTAGCACTCTCCTCGCGATTCCGGCAGCACAACGGCGTGGTACCGGAAGTAGAGGGGAGATCCCGCAGGGCTTCGCCTTAAGCCGGTGCGAGTATGGTGGAGCTTATGAGAGAGGCTATTAGTGGTCTAGTAATTAGACACACCAATTAGAGGGCTCTAAACCAATTAGAAGGCTCTAAACCGAATAGCTCTAAACCGGTGGTCTAGATCTAGGGTTTAGTTTAGAGGATAGGAAACTTGTATGTAGGAGGGGAGCCCTGCCCCTCCTTATATAGATGGGAGGGGGTGGCGCGCCAGGGGAGGGAGGGAGTCCCTCCCCAACTCGGCCTAGGGCTGGCGCCGGTTTGGAGGAGTGGGACTCCTCCTCCAACTCGGCCTCCACCTCTCCTCTTTCCCACTTTCCAATTTTGGCAGTTTGACTTTTCAAACTTGCTATTTGACTTTCCAATTTAGGATTTAAATAAACCCTTTATTTTGGACAGCGAGAACACTTAGTACATGATGCAATCATTCCAATATGTAATGACACATTCATGTACCCCTTCCCCCCCGGAGTGCCGGACATTCCGGGACCTTCTAGAATGTTCCCGATGGAAACACCGGAACCATTCCCCAACTCCGAAATGGGACTTTCCTTATATGAATCTTATTCTCCGGACCATTCCGGATCACCTCGTGATATCCCGGATCCCATCCGAGACTCCGAACAACATTCGGTCTCTTTCTCATAATACCATAACTACTCAAAACAACGTCGAATCCTTAAGTGTGTCTCCCTACGGTTCGTGAATTATGCGGACATGATCGAGACACTTCTCCGAACAATAACCAATAGAGGAATCTGGAAATTCATATGGCTCCCACATATTTCTACGATTACTTTGCGATCGAATGAACCACTTACATACGATACCAATTTCCCTTTGTCTCACGATATGTTACTTATCCGAGGTTATGATCGTCGGTATCTCTGCATACCTAGTTCAACCTCGTTACTGATAAGTACTCTTTTCTCGTTCCCGTGATATGTGATCCCTTGTGACCAAGTCACATGCTTGCAAGCTAATTGGATGACATTTCACCGAGAGGGCCCAGAGAATATCTATCCGTCATGTGGATGGACAAATCCCACTCTTGATCCATGTGTTTCAACCAATACTTTCCGAACACTCAATGCCACTTTTATAGCCACCCTGTTACGGTGTGGTGTTTGATGTCATCAAAGCATCCATCCGGCAAAGGTGATATGCATGATCTCATGGTCGAAGGAATTAGGTTACTATGTATCAGAAAGCATATAGCAATTGAACTATTGAAATGACTTGATCTTTATGCTACGCTTATCTATAGGAGTATGTCCATCACATC
Source organism: Avena sativa (assembly GCA_916181665.1). NCBI lineage: Eukaryota > Viridiplantae > Streptophyta > Magnoliopsida > Poales > Poaceae > Avena > Avena sativa. The sequence goes on from OV702297.1 coordinate 131,311,971, forward strand.
ATTCTCCTAATGATATGATCCTGTTGTTAATAACATCTCTATGTTCATGATCAGGAAACAATGATCATATATTAACCAACAAGCTAGTTTAACAAGAGGCTTTACTAGGGACTCTTATTTTAGTTTACAAATCACACAAGTATTAATGTTTCCGGTTAATACAATTATAGCATGGTATGTAAACATTTATCATAAGTGTGAAGACATGATAATAACCACTTTATTATTGCCTCTTGGGCATATCTCCAACATATTACGCACCAAGCGTCACTTGGATATTACACACCAAGTTCCCTAATATCCCACCCATTGGCGATATTACGCACGCCATGGGGTTTTCAAAACTTTGTTTTAGAAAAGAGAGAGGAAGATCCTTCACAGGCTCCATCCTTCAGACGCTCATTATTGTTCTGTTACCGTGAACACGGCTGATCGATCAGATTGCAATACTCTCGAGAGTTTGTGCACTTTACCCACAATCTACGATCAAGTCCTTTTTACAGACAAGACCATAGCGAGGCTTTCCCTTAGTAGCCCCTCTACCTTCCGGATCCAACCGTGCCAAGAACCTCCAAATGTTGGTACCCAGGTGAGGTTTCCCACTAAGTACTAGGCCAAGACAGAGCCCATTATGTATTGTGGTTGCACTGGAAGCTTCTGAATTCTGAAACATGGCAGACTTCTTTGATTCCTGGGCGGCCGTCCTCCACCAAAATCTCACACGTTGACCCGACAAACATTCCGCCCAGAAGAAAACTTAGTTTTATTTTGAAGTGGATTTGAGAAGAAAAGTTTGCTCTAGAGAGCCTTTATACTTAGAAAAATTCTTTGTCTTTCGAACCCCCCAACGGTACTTTGTATATATAGCATAGCAAGCAATACTTAGCAAAAACAGGGGTAACCTATTAGGAGGGAAAATCCTAAGTATAGAGCTACTCATGGCATACTACAAAATCATCGCACTTGCAAAATAATACTAAGGAAAAATTCTACTAGAACACCCTACACATGCATTCTACAGAATTTTGAAGATCACATGCATAGAATCAAAACTAGGACAAAAGTTATGAACAAGTGGTGTAACTTGCCTTATGTTGGTAATATGGGTGTTGATTGTATTTCTCCGCAGCAATCGCACTCTCCGAACAATCTAATACGAGGACAAGATAGTTCCAATCAAAACAATTGCAAACATAGCAAACACAACAAGGATGATCAAAAACATGCATGATGATTTAACATTACACAATGGTTATAATTAGTTTTATGAATATTAATATATCATATGATGCATGTATGAGTTCATTTAATGCAATAGGGTACTTGTTATTAATAATTCCTTGCCAATATAAGGGTTTTGATAGTTCTGTTGTAACGCCTGTTCTAACTGTAGAATAAACTTTGTTTCTTGGGTTTACTGGATAGAGGACGTTAATACGAACCAGTAGGCGTTGGATTCACCCTAATCGGAGTTATAGATCTTTTTATATGATTTAAATAGTGTTTAATGGGTTTTAAATGATTCATACAGTTTCTGTTGCCTAAAAATCAAACTAAAATTATATCTGTAATCTCCACGGAATTTGTATTTCAGGGACATATTATTTGTAATTTTCTGAATAGTATTTATTTTCTTATGAATTTATTACTCTAAATAAGACATTAAACTATTTAAATCTTCACGGCAAAACCTTACAGTAAAATTCTGAACTAATTGCATATTGGTGATCTACATGGAACCAACTTTCCATCGGTATATCATTTGTATTTTTGTGACAAGCAATTAATTTATTATGAATTTAATGATTTATAAAGCCATTAAAACTAATTAAATTTATACGAGTTAAATATTCCGCAAAGGCTAGATCCAACTAGATATTATTAAATTACATTACAGTAGCTTCAAACTGATATATTATTCATATTTTTCGGAGTTACAGATAATATTTTATGAATTTATTAACCTAAAAGACCATTAAAACAAATTAAATTACTGCAGTAACCACGTATAGTAAAAGTTGGATCTATTCTGATAAGATGATTCTACGTGAAATTATCTTCAATTTGATATATTATATGCAATTTTTGGACGTGGTATGAATTTTTAATGAATTTTACAAGTTAGATCTATAATATGCAATTTTAAATTCGAACGGAATATTCTAGGGAATATTCCGCTGACTGGACAGGTTGACTTTGCATGCTGACTAGGACTAGATGTTGACCTTATGTTGATGTGGCGTTGATGATAAAGATGTCCGGGATGACGACATGGCACGCACCGGTTTGATTGGATCTCGACCGTCTGGATAGGATCCGGTGGCTAGAAGAAGAGACCGACCCGATTTTGGCTCAGAATAGACAAGAAATAGATCTGTGTTAGAGAGACAAATCCGTAGGTCAAATCGAAAAACTCAGAACATGAAAGTAGTGGGGAATCAATATTCCTACCTTCTCACCAAAGGAATTTGGATTTGAAGAAACGAGCGCGAGTAGATCTTGGATTTACACCGTAAGATCTGAAATATTGCGATACGAAATTCTCCGGCTGTGGTGGATGAAAAGAGGTGTGGTTTGTCGGGATTAAAAGTTTTCGACGATCCCTACAACTTTCGTTTTTTGACCGAAGGCAAACGACGAAGCCTAGATGGGTTAAAAAGCGAAATAAGATTCGGGGATATGTAGATTCGGGATTTCGAGAATAGAAACTCGTACAGCCGTGGCTCCAAGAGTTTATATGGATGTTTGGTACGATGAGAAGATAGGTATTGGAGTAGGGAATAAGTAGAAACAAACGGAGTCGATTCGGAGTTGTAGATAAAAAGTTATAAGAGTTTGAGTAGAGATAGGTATAGAAAATCAGTTTTCGCATGCTTTTTGGAGCAACCCGAGTCGGGTCGGTCCGGCTGGGCCGGCCCGTTGAGTTTTTTTTTTTTTACTTGTTTCCCTCATATCTTTTGCATACGAACTCCAAATGACATGATTCTTGTTTCTCAATTCTTCTAAAATCGAATAGATCATTATAGGATCAAATTTGTAATCTTTTTACTAGTTTGGAAGTAGTGGGTTTATAAATCCTTGTATATTTTATTTTGTTTATATCTTTATGTGTTTGTATTTGTTCCATAACTTTTTCATAGTAGCTCCAAATGAGCTCAATTTTGTTTCTAAAATTTTGTAGTATTAATTGGATCTTTTTAGGCTATAATTTAGCAATAATCGTTGTCTTAGCAATAGTGGGTTTTATAAAGTCAATTTAATTTCCTTTAGGAACATTTGGGCGAATCAACTATAGGATTTAGATACCAGGATTTGGATTCAATTTGTGAGAACCTTGCATGGATGTAATGAAATGCTTATGAATGCTTCATGATTTTCATTTTGAAATCTTGCAAACCAATTCTACAATCCATAATCAATCCATGCCCTTTTGCCTATATGGCTACTTAGGTCTTAACAAAAGAATATAAGATTTTGAATTCATGGTTGAGAGGATTTTCTATTCAAAAAGTTTCTTCTCTTTGAGAATTTTCAACATAGTCAAACAATCAGTCAAACTTATTTATTTATTTCACATTCCAAAATTAGGAGAATTTTGGGATGTGACAGACTACCACCCTTAAAAGAAATCTCGTCCCGAGATTTGGGAAGGCTAGAAAGAAAGAAAGGTTCTGGATCCATTAGGATGCTACCACCCTTAAAAGAAAATTTACTAGGTCATTTCTCGAGGATTTACTTAGCTCAGATTGGTTCTCCTTTAGACTTTTATTGGCACAATGTCTCTAGCACATTCTAAACATCATGATTGATAGTTTCTGAGAAAGCACTTCTTAAACTAGCAAAACTCTTATGGTGGGCAAATAGGGAACGTTTACTTCACGGTGCCCATACTTCACGGTTGGGATTCATCCTTACCATATATTCCTAAGCTTAGCAATGAATTCTTTTGTAGAGGTGGAACAATCTACCATTCTAAGGTTTAGGCTCAACGCCCACTCTCTGCTAAGGCTGAAAGTCACTCAAGATTCATAAAGTCAATAGTACAAGAGCGAATAATAAGAGTAGTAGGAATGGTGATCAATCCATCCTGCACCCAATTCATTACCCTGTATGAGGATAGGTGAATCACGTTTTTCTTTCACTCCGGCATTCTCACTTGCCTTGAAGAATGTTTCCATGGGCACAAGATAATGCTCTATGTATACTCCCATGTATTCAATCAACAAAGCTACTACTAAAACTAAGCTATCGATACTTCAACTTTCAGGTTGGGTCATCTACTACATAACATCATGTGCAACACTTCATACTTCCACATCTTTTTTTCTATTAGGTGAAGCATTCTCCTTACTAAATGCATTGTGTTGTCAAACCTTCCACTTAACACATCATTATATCTCCAAGGGTTTAAGATAGGGAAGAATAGATTCTATAGGAAAGAAACGACTAAGAAAATAATCTTACCCATAACTATATGAAGCAATCAATGTCACAAACAAGCAAACAACCATAAGGAATCAACACACAAGCAAACACTTGTATAATAACATTACAGGGGTCTAAATATAGCAGTATATAACTATAAAATAGTTTGAAAGCATTGAGAACAATACTAGAGTAAAACATAGCAACATATAAGCACTAAACTAAATCTGTCAAAACAGTACAGCGGGTTTCACAAATTTTTCTGACCAACTTAAACTTGTCACGAATTTTAGCCAATTTTTGTGCATGTACTACAGGTAATTACGTCCAGATCCTATTTTTGTAGATTTTTTTGAGTTACCAATAAAATACTTAAAATCGCGCGGTACAACAGGTCCGGCAGAAAACTACAGCAGTAACCCCACGAATTTCAATCAATTCACATCATTAAAATAATTTTAAAAACCACACGAAAACTCCAGCAATTTTAGAGTTTCAAAACAACAGATCCTAAACAAGGCATCACACGATATGGTTCAGTACAAGCAAGCAAGCAACCTATATTGTCATACCACATAAGTTGGTAAAAACAATATGCTAACACGATAGCGATGATCTCCTAAAGAGATAAAATATGGTGGTCCAGACCTAACCAAACTTGATGAGATGTTTATTTATGTCATACTATTTGTTCTTTTACTTAGCTAACTCTCATATAGGTATCATAAGAATGGACAACTACAAATTTGAACAAGAAGAGGTTATAGAAAAGATAGACAAGAATTATAAGAACATCTAATAAGTATAAAATATGATAGTTCTCCTAATAGAGGTCTTCTATTTCTATTACCATCATCGTTTTTATCCTTTCCAGCTACATTCACATGTTTTGGACAATTATCAGCATAATGCCCATGATTGTGACACTGGAAGCATAGGACTTTTGCTTAGATCCTTCCTCCTTTTTGGCTAGGACATCCCGTCTTGTGGTTCTTCATGCTCTACCTCAACATTTGGAAGCCTTGATCGTTTCCTTGAGCCAGTTTGGGGAAATGGCATCCTTTCATATGTCGAGTATTGCGAAGTGATGACTTTGGGTGCAGTGTCTAGGGTCTTGAATCCATCCCTTGTCTTTGTCGTGTCCTCGTGGAGCTTCATGAGGTCTTGGCGCATTCCGTCTCTGACTTGTTGATTCAGTTGATGTACCACCGGGTAGAGGTGCATTGAGCGGGGTTGTGATTGGTCCCTTCGCACAGGAAGAATGAAACTTGAGAGGTGGGACAATCTTCTGATGGGTGCCTTCCTTCACAGTAGGGGCGCTGATCATGATGCTCCTTGGTGATATGTCCTATTTCTCCATAGATTGTGCAAGCTAAATGTTACGGGACTTCAACTTCTTGGATTTTTGGTATACGAGACGAGATTGAAGTAGAACCACTTTAAATTCTTCCTAAGATATTACCCCTTGATGATCATCAATGGTGTGTTGCATCTCCCACCAAGTTGGAGCGTCGTCCTTTAGGAATTGGGTGGCAAAATGAAGCATTCTGTTGACTTCCATGTTGGCATCCTTCATTCTTTCTTCAACCTGGAGCATCCACTTCTTTGCATCGGCATGGCTCTTACGCTTGGTGGAGTTGAGTTCTTTGTCCTCCTTATTGATATGGTCCATCCGTCGAGTTGACCAAGGTTTAGAGTAGGAACGAATGGAGTATGTAAAGAAGAAGAATAACCCATACAAGAAATCTTGTTTAGAAAATAGGTTTTCATTAGCTATGGTAATAAACCATACAAGATAGCAAACAATTTGTCGTATCTATATTTAGCGAAATCTTATTCGGGTTTGGTTCCTAATAGGTCACTTGGAATCTTCGAAGCTTCGAGTCTCCAAAAGTCTTCGTGCTCTTGATAGTCTTCATGTTCTTCATAATCTTCAATCTTTCGATTTCTTTAGTTAATAACATTGACTTAAGGCCTTTGAAGTCTTTAATCTCGTAGCTTCAGTCCATCTTTCATGGAGGTCTTCAAGTACCAACTTAATCGAAACATTGAGATGATCTTCTTTGAAAAGGTAATCTTGAGAAAAGTTTCTTCTTGAAATGTGTAGTGGTCATTTTCTAATGTTGAAAAGAAGAGACTTAAGAAATTTTAAAACCCCAAGGTAGATGATGAGAAGTACGAGAGTTTTCTGAAATAACTTAGAAAATATTTGTCCTAAGGTTTTTCCATGTCTAGGGTCACGATCTACAGTCTACTTATGCTCTGATACCATCTGTAGCGACCTCGGATCAAGTAAGATCCTAAGTCCCTGTGAATAACATGCTAGTCCCTGGATCAATAGCTAGCACTCACAGTCGATGAAATATCATGTAAAACACAAGTCTTTATTACATGAATCGAATAATCCAGAGTTTATATTATTACAACAGAAGCGATATAAATACAACTTGGAGTCCCATCAATGCCACAGGCAGGTTGAGTGAAGACCCGTGATCCTAGTGCACCTTTCAACGATCTCCAAAATTCTGCACATGAAACGTGCAGCCAACAAGTTGGGTCAATACTTTGAATGTATTGGCAAATTACACCAAGGAAGGAAAGACTAACTCTACATGCAAGGCTAGTTTAGGCTTTGGAGTTCATTTGCATAAAGCTATTTTTTCTTAAGTAGAGAGAAGAATAGAGAATTGTCCTACTTTGTAAACATTTGCTTAGATAAAATAAGGTCGAGTGGCACACGAGGATATTACGCACCAAGTGTCCAAACAACCAAACACTTGGATATTACGCACCAAGCGTCACTTGGATATTACACACCAAGTTCCCTAAAATCCCACCCATTGGCGATATTACGCACGCCATGGGGTTTTCAAAACTTTGTTTTAGAAAAGAGAGAGGAAGATCCTTCAGAGGCTCCATCCTTCAGACGCTCATTGTTGTTCTGTTACCGTGAACACGGCTGATCGATCAGATTGCAATACTCTCGAGAGTTTGTGCACTTTACCCACAATCTACGATCAAGTCCTTTTACAGACAAGACCATAGTGAGGCTTTCCCTTAGTAGCCCCTCTACCTTCCGGATCCAACCGTGCCAAGAACCTCCAAATGTTGGTACCCAGGTGAGGTTTCCCACTAAGTACTAGGCCAAGACAGAGCCCATAATGTATTGTGGTTGCACTGGAAGCTTCTGAATTCTGAAACATGGCAGACTTCTTTGATTCCTGGGCGGCCGTCCTCCACCAAAATCTCACACGTTGACCCGACAACCATTCCGCCCAGAAGAAAACTTAGTTTTATTTTGAAGTGGATTTGAGAAGAAAAGTTTGCTCTAGAGAGCCTTTATACTTAGAAAAATTCTTTGTCTTTCGAACCCCCCAACGGTACTTTGTATATATAGCATAGCAAGCAATACTTAGCAAAAACAGGGGTAACCTATTAGGAGGGAAAATCCTAAGTATAGAGCTACTCATGGCATACTACAAAATCATCGCACTTGAAGAATAATACTAAGGAAAAATTCTACTAGAACACCCTACACATGCATTCTACAGAATTTTGAAGATCACATGCATAGAATCAAAACTGGGACAAAAGTTATGAACAAGTGGTGTAACTTGCCTTATGTTGGTAATATGGGTGTTGATTGTATTTCTCCGCAGCAATCACACTCTCCGAACAATCTAATACGAGGACAAGGTAGTTCCAATCAAAACAAATGCAAACATAGCAAACACAACAAGGATGATCGAAAACATGCATGATGACTTAACATTACACAATGGTTATAATTAGTTTTATGAATATTAATATATCATATGATGCATGTATGAGTTCATTTAATGCAATAGGGTACTTGTTATTAATAATTCCTTGCCAATATAAGGGTTTTTATAGTTCTGTTGTAACGCCTGTTCTAACTGTAGAATAAAATTTGTTTCTTGGGTTTACTGGATAGAGGACGTTAATACGAACCAGCAGGCGTTGGATTCACCCTAATCGGAGTTATAGATCTTTTTATATGATTTAAATAGTGTTTAATGGGATTTAAATGATTCATACAGTTTCTGTTGCCTAAAAATCAAACTAAAATTTTATCTGTAATCTCCACGGAATTTTGATTTCAGGGACATATTATTTGTAATTTTCTGAATAGTATTTATTTTCTTATGAATTTATTACTCTAAATAAGACATTAAACTATTTAAATCTTCACGGCAAAACCTTACAGTAAAATTCTGAACTAATTGCATATTGGTGATCTACATGGAACCAACTTTCCATCGGTATATCATTTGTATTTTTGTGACAAGCAATTAATTTATTATGAATTTAATGATTTATAAAGCCATTAAAACTAATTAAATTTATACGAGTTAAATATTCCACAAAGGCTAGATCCAACCAGATATTATTAAATTACATTACAGTATCTTCAAACTGATATATTATTCATATTTTTCGGAGTTACAGATAATATTTTATAAATTTATGAACCTAAAAGACCATTAAAACAAATTAAATTACTGCAGTAACCACGTATAGTAAAAGTTGGATCTATTCTGATAAGATGATTCTACGTGAAATTATCTTCAATTTGATATATTATATGCAATTTTTGGACGTGGTATGAATTTTTAATGAATTTTACAAGTTAGATCTATAATATGCAATTTTAAATTCGAACGGAATATTCTAGGGAATATTCCGCTGACTGGACAGGTTGACTTTGCATGCTGACTAGGACTAGATGTTGACCTTATGTTGATGTGGCGTTGATGATAAAGATGTCCGGGATGACGACATGACACGCACCGGTTTGATTGGATCTCGACCGTCTGGATAGGATCCGGTGGCTAGAAGAAGAGACCGACCCGATTTTGGCTCAGAATAGACAAGAAATAGATCTGTGTTAGAGAGACAAATCCGTAGGTCAAATCGAAAAACTCAGAACATGAAAGTTGTGGGGAATCAATATTCCTACCTTCTCACCAAAGGAATTTGGATTTGAAGAAACGAGCGCGAGTAGATCTTGGATTTATACCGTAAGATCTTGAATATTGCGATACGAAATTCTCCGACTGTGGTGGATGAAAAGAGGTGATGTTTGTCGGGATTGAAAGATTTCGACGATCCCTACAACTTTCGTTTTTTGATCGAAGGCAAACGATGAAGTCTAGATGGGTTAAAAAGCGAAATAAGATTCGAGGATATGTAGATTCGGGATTTCGAGAATAGAAACTCGTACAGCCGTGGCTCCACGAGTTTATATGGAGGTTTGGTACGATGGGGAGATAGGTATTGGAGTAGGGAACAAGTAGAAACAAACGGAAGTCGATTCGGAGTTGTAGATAAAAAGTTATAAGAGTTTGAGTAGAGATAGGTATAGAAAATCAGTTTTCGCATGCTTTTTGGAGCAACCCAATCCTGCACGCGCGCGCGCGGTTCGGTCCGGTCGGGTCGGTCCGGCTGGGCCGGCCCATTGAGTTTTTTTTTTACTTGTTTCACTCATATCTTTTGCATACGAACTCCAAATGACATGATTCTTGTTTCTAAATTTTTCTAAAATCGAATAGATCATTATAGGATCAAATTTGTAATCTTTTTACTAGTTTGGAAGTAGTGGGTTTATAAATCCTTGTATATTTCATTTTATTTATATCTTTATGTGTTTGTATTTGTTCCATAACTTTTTCATAGTAGCTCCAAATGAGCTCAATTTTGTTTCTAAAATTTTGTAGTATTAATTGGATCTTTTTAGGCTATAATTTAGCAATAATCGTTGTCTTAGCAATAGTGGGTTTTATAAAGTCAATTTAATTTCCTTTAGGAACATTTGGGCGAATCAACTATAGGATTTAGATACCAGGATTTGGATTCAGTTTGTGAGAACCTTGCATGGATGTAATGAAATGCTTATGAATGCTTCATGATTTTTGATTTTGAAATCTTGCACATCAATTCTACAATCCATAATCAATCCATGCCCTTTTGCCTATATGGCTACTTAGGTCTTAACAAAAGAATATAAGATTTTGAATTCATGGTTGAGAGGATTTTCTATTCAAAAAGTTTCTTATCTTTGAGAATTTTCAACATAGTCAAACTTATTTATTTATTTCACATTCCAAAATTAGGAGAATTTTGGGATGTGACACCCTAGCTCCTAGGCGCCACCACCCTCCAAGTGTTGCCGCCGCCTAGGGCCTCCTCCCAAGTTGTCGAGTTGGGGTTACCCAAACCCTAGCCGCCGGCTACACCACCTCCCCTTGGTGCCTCTAATCCGTAGATCGCCAAGGCCCCTCTCTTACTCCACCATACTCGCTCCGGCTTAGGCGAAGCCCTGCGGGATCTTCCCTCTACTTCCGACACCACACTGTCGTGCTGCCGGAATCACGAGGAGAGTGCTACAACCTCCGCTGCATGCTGGAACAAGGGAGAGGAAGGTCTTCATCGAGTACCGAACGTGTGACCGATTGCGGAAGCGCTTCCGGAACGCAGCGCCGGAAGGATCGTCTACGCGATCTTGAGATCGACAAGTGTACGACTACATCACCCACGAGAATCTGCTCTCGTTAACCGCTTTGGAATCTTCGAGGGTGAGTTCTTCTATCGACTCATTGATACAATCTAGTAGATAGATCTTGGCTTGTTTGTGTGCATGCGGTAGAAAATTTTTGTTTTCCATGCTACGAACCCCTACACTTAGACTTTATCATGTCATGCTAGAAGTTGTTTTGACCTTAAGCTTAGTGATTATTGTTGTAGCATTACTTTTTCCAAATAATTAGGATTTCTTAATGTGCCTTGAAAGAATCATGCGTTATTTTAGCATACAAAAGCATAATATTATGGTATTCTCCTTTGATGCTTTGTTTGGGTTGACTTGGCACATGGTCACACCATGTTATGACTATGAACCAGTCACCTTAGCCTCTATGATCATTTAGTTTTTGACTTGTGATACCACTTTATGCTTTGATTGATAATGTTTTGTCGCTCTGCATGATTATGGCCATTATTGCTCTCTTAGTTGGTCGCTCCCAGTCTTTTGCTAGCCTCCACTTGCACTGAGTGAACTCTACTCATTCATCCAACTCCCAAAAAAACCACGTTATTCCAAAGAGTCCACTATAAATTCCTATGCATGGTGTGTTACACCATTCCAAGTATATTCTTGTTTTATCTATCTTCCAAATTAAACTTGTTATGTGAAAATTAGGGATTAAAGCTCTCACAAACTTGATGGCACACTTTATTTTTCTCGCCCCTAATAAACTTGAACCATTGTGTCATCTATGTTGTATATGCTTGCACTTATAAGTTGGGATTAGCAGAACCGTGCTGTCACGGGGAACGCTTTCAACATCTGTAAATATCTACCCAGTTGATATCATGCTCTTTTGTTTATGGATGTCGTCGGTGTGAAATTAAAGGAGAGCTTGTAAGTCCATGGAGTTATGTATGTGTGTTAGAGAAACGCCTAGGACGCTAGCCTAAGCCATGCCTAATCATGGTGGAAACTTGCAGCATCACCATAGTGAGCAATCTATGAAGCATTCTTCTTATAAAAAAAGAGAGATAGAAAAGATGATATTGAGAAAAAGAAAAAAAGAGATGTGATAAGAAGAAAGAGAGAAAAAACATTTTCCCATTGTAAATAGGAAGATTGCTGAGATGCTCATTGTCTGCTTTCCTTGCCATTTTGTTATGGGATAGCTCCTTTGTCATGGGGCAAAGGGTACCCCATTGGCGGTTCTCTATGATACACATGTACTTACTATGACAAGAACTTACCGCTAACTAAAGTTGAGTAGCATGAGGAGCGGCCCTCGTACTCAAGGGACATAAGATTGCAAGCTTATACTTTGTCAAGCATATACTCCATATTTTGTTCACTTTAACCTTAATCACTTCAAGATGCTTATGATAGGGGCAATAAGAGCTGAAAGCTATCAAGTACCATAATTTTTGGAAGCTCTTTATGGAACTTGAAATTCCTGCTTCCCTTTGAAGGGCCTTTCTTTTTTTACTTTTATATTGAGTCTCCACCTTCTATCTTTATGCACCAACTAGGAGAGTATAGTTGTCATTCTTATTTCTGTGTGCATTGTCCCAAAACTTATTGATTGATTCATAATGTTGATATTGCTTGTTCTTGAACTATTTGTATCTAGTCACCCTTATGAACTTTGAAGGTGTCCTATGCATTTATGTTTTGCTACTCCATGAGGGACAAGTTGAATGCCACTATGATATGTTTTCTATATGTGAAACAAACAAACATCTTTCAATGCATTGTTATTCATGATCTTTGTTTGTATCCTTTCATGTTGCAGCATAGTTATTATATCTTATTGTTAGAACTTCTTCTTTCATGCTCATATTTAGAGTACTGTGATCCCAGCTTTCAATGCTTGCAAATGTGTTGATCAAGATTGTGATGGTGCATGTCACCTCAAAAATTATTCTTTTTATCACTTACCTACTCGAGGACGAGCAGGAGTTAAGCTTGGGTATGCTTGATACGTCTCAAACGTATCTATAATTTTTTATGCTCCATGCTTGTTTTATATCATTTGTCTTATGTTTTATCTACACTTTGAGGTATTTTTATACAGTTTCTAGAACTAACCTATTAATAAGATGTCACAGTGCCAGTTGCCTGTTTTTTGCTGTTTTTGGTTTCAGAAAAGCTAAAACATGAATATTTTTGGAATTGGACGGGTCAAAAGCCAAAGTTACTATTTTTTCCGGAGCAATACGGAAACGCGAAGCAGAGACAGAGTAGGGCACCAGGTTGGCCACACCCTATGGTGGCGTGGGCCCACCCTGGGCACGCCACCAAGGGGTGTGGGCCCCCTGGGCCTCCACCGACCTTGCCCTTTGGCCTACATATACGTCTCCCCAAGACGTAAACCCTAACATGGGCTAAAATCCATCATACAGCCATGAAAAGTTCTGCAGCGCCGTCGCCACCGAAGGGAAGATTTGGGGGACAGAAGTCTCTCTTCCAGCACCCTGCTGGGACGGGGAAGTGCCCTCGGAGCCATCTCCATCACCATCTTCATCACATATACCCAGGTGCTACTTAGACTACTAGTAAGGTACACATCAATAATATGTATATCGCATATACCTTTGTTCACTTTCCGGGGCTTCTTATCTGCCAAGTACTTTGGGCAGTTCCGCTTCCAGTGACTAGTCCCTTTGTAGTAGAACACTCAGTATCAGGCTTAGGGCCTCCCTTGATCTTCTTCTCAGGTCTGGCAACAGATTTGTCGTCCTTCTAGAAGTTACCTTTTGGGCTTTTCTTTCTTGCCATTTTCTTGAAACTGGTGGTCTTATTGACCATCAATACTTGATGTTCATTTTTAATGTTTACCTCAGCGGTTTTAAGCATGGATGCGATTTCAGTGAGAGCCTTGTTCGCACCACTCATCTTGTAGTTAAGCACAAATCCTCTTTAGGTTGGTGGAAGCGATTGTAGAACCCTGTCCATCTTGAGATCAGCTGGAATCTCACATCCCAGTGCCTCAAGACATTGAGCGTAGCCCGTCATCTTAATGACGTGCTCGTTCATAGAGTTGTGCTCCTCCATATTTGCGCTAAAAAACTTATCGGAGATCACATATCTCTCAGCATAGATTTGGTCCCCAAACATAGTAAGTTCAAAGATCTTTTGTAGTTTAGGCTCCAGCGATTGCAGGGTCACACAATGCACAATATTATAGTCATAAAACTTTGTGTTATACACATTATGATATTATTGAGGAGCATCATCTGCAGGAGCGTCACCTCATGGACCGTCTAGTACGTAAGACCTTTTCATGCCCACGAAGATAACCCTCAAGTTGCGGTGTCTGTTGGTGAAGTTAGACCCATTGTCTTGCAGTGTTTCTTTCTCTAGGAATGCATTAAAATTGAACGCAGGGGGTGCCATGATCTATAATATATTTGCAAAGACTATTCAGACTAGGTTTATAACAGATAGAGTTTCAAGTTAATTTAAAATTCACTATGAGAACACCCACTCAAAAATGACATCCCTATATTCATTTTTAGTGATTACATTAACCAAATTCACTACGCCATAACCGAGCATCATATGGACATCATATCATTCATATGACTCGTGTTTTACCTTTTGGTTCATGTTCTGAGGCCATGTTTGTACATGCTAGGCTCCTGAAGTAAGAACCTTAGTATTCTCATGTGTAAAACTGTCTTACACCCGTTGTATGCGAACATAGAATCTATCACACTCGATCATCACATGGTGCTTCGAAACGATGAACTTTCTTATCGGTGCATACTATGGAAGAACATATTATTATCTTGATATTTAGTGTGAGGGGATCATCTTATAATTCTACCGGGGCGATCAAATACTACCAAGGCGATCAAACCAAAGAAATATAAGATGCATCAAAGGATAAAATATCACGTGCATATATAATGTGATATGATATGGCACTTCTCGCATTAGATCTCCATCTTGCGCATCATGGTATGATCTCCATCATTCCATCGGCGTGCCACCAAGGTCCATGGCGCCACCATCATGGTTGTTCTCCACTACTCTAAATTACATGGATTTTCATTTTTCAGTATGCATGTCATAAAATAAAAAAACATATGGCTCTTGTTGGCTGTTTTAACTTACAATAAAACATATTGCATATAACAAAATTTGTATCATAGACCATATCACATCACATGTCCTGCAAAAACAAGTTAGACGCCTCTAATTTAATTTTGCATATTTTACGCGACTATAGGATTTCTAGAAAAGGACCATTCTACCTACGAACTTCAGCCACAACGATGATAACCAAGTTATTAGCATACCGTTGTAAATCAGATATTAACTACAGTGGGAGAGACAGATACCTGCCACTACTATGGAAAACCCTATAGAAGATAGGCTTATAGGAGGCGCATCCCAACCATATGCGCCTCCACTAAATACACAGGATGCATGGATCAAGGGTGCGCCTTGTATCTTTGAATACTGGAGGCGCAATTGTGAGGGATGCGTCTCCTATATTTCATGTACGTACTAGATCTGGCGTGTCCCCTTAATCGAGGCGCACCTACTCCATATGCGCCTTGAGTAGTTCAACTACTTGAGGCGCATATGGGCCGGGTGCGCCTCGAATAAGGTGGTTGGGCCCGGTGGTAGTAGGTGCCCCAATACTAGAGGCGCATATGCCCATATGCTTCTTGTGTATTTTTGGGTATTGGAGGCACATCACCCGTAGATGCGCCTCGAGTAACTGAGGTGGGCCGGGGGGTGGCAGGCGCTAGATACTAGAGGCGCACCCTTACTGGATGCACTTTGTATTCGTAAAGTATATGAGGCGCATCTTGTAGGGGATGCACCTCGAGTATTCTAGTACCACATTTTTCACTTTTGGCACATGGAGCCATCTACCACCACTCACCTCTCTCCATACTTTGCTTCTTCTCTAGCCAAGAGAGATATGATCGCCCCTCCTCCGCCCCACCTCATTTCCTCCATTGTTTCACTATAGAATCTTGATAAACCTTCATTTGTTGACACATATGTAAGTGAAAGCTCTTGCACTTCTAGATCTACAAGATCTCAGTTCACTTATCCTCCGTCTCTCCTACTCCTAGTCGTTGTTGGAGGAAGAGTGAAGGGGTTGTTGCATGTATGTGGGTTGTCGGAGACACCGAGACTAGATTGTGTTGTGTGCTTACTTTGTTTTGTGCAGGGATTTCATTTTGGGTTGCCAATATTTAGCTGGAATGTCGATCCATTTATGTTCCGATGAATTTCTAGCACCCGCCGGATGTCCTCTTTTTAGGGGAGGTCATGCCGAATTTTTCCGGCAATCGACGTCCATGCTCTAAGATGTCCGACCACTAAGCATACCCCTCGTGGATAGGTGGATGAGATATGCAAGGGCCGACATGGCATGGAAAAACATGACGGAGATAAGATGTCTATGTCACAACTACAAACTGATGTATTCGATAAAGCATGATTGCAAAATGCTGGAGTTGCACCTTCTCCAGTGTGGTTTCATGGATGGCTACACTGAGTGGATACGTGATGACAAAGATGATGAGGAAGTCAATAATGGTGAAGACGAAGATCAAGATGTCGGTGATGATCACAAAAATCAAGATGCCCGTGGGGCAGGTGATCATGAAGACCAAGGTGACGTCGAGCATGAACATGAAGATCAAGGTGTTGGGCATGATTCGAGCTGGGTGCGACACCCTCATTACCAAGAGATGCCTCTCAGAGAGACGAGTAACGCCATAGCCGCCGCTAGAGAGAAAGCTAAGCTAGAGCAAATGGAGAAAGACATGGTTACTCTGTTGTTTGACGGATGCAATGGCAGGGATACCTACCTGAATGTAACGCTCAGGGCTCTAGAGATTAAAGCAAAACTCAAAATTACTGACGAATTCTTCAATGACAACATGGAATTTTGGAATGATCGTCACATGTATGACTAGTATCGCTGAGGCCAAGAAATCCGTGTGCCCTATCAATCTACCGCACATGAAATACCACATCTGCATAAATGATTGTTTCATCTACCAGGACGAGGACGTGGAGAAGACCACATGTCCGGTGTGAAAGAACTCTCGATAAAAGAGAGGGTCCAAGAAAGCTCCTAGAAAAGTGGTGTGGTACTTTCCTCTAACTCCTCGTCTGAAGCGGTATTTCGTGGACCCTAAGAAATCATAGCTCATGCGCTGGCACACGGAAAGAAAGAGGCCAGAAGACGAAGATCCGTAAAAGGAGGAAATGCTGAGGCACCCTTCGGATGCTAGCCAGTGGAAGGCGTTGGACTTCGAATATTACTAACAGTTCGGGAAAGAGTCAGGAACCTTAGGCTGGGCGTGAGCACCAACGGACTCAATCCGTTCGTAAGCCAGAGCAGCACACATAGCACCTAGACCGTGTTTGTATAGATCTACAACCTGTTGGAAATATAAGCAATAATCCATATGATTTAATCCGAATAATAAACTAATAAATCATGATCATACAAATAGTAGTAAAACCAATCATGCAGATCAACAAAGTAGATGAACAGATTACATCTATACAAGATAAACCTATCACATCTACACCAAACGCTAGAACAAAGAACTCTAGCATAATCCGAAAGAGATAGTTGAAGATCACATACAGTGTAGGCTGAATAGCAGCCGCAGCGGTTGTAGCAGCGTCACCCATGTTGAGGTTGTCGAAGAGGTCGCTGACGTCCGGGAAGAAGTCGTCGTTAGGGAACTCGCCGTCGGACGACGTCATGGATGCCAGTAGTCGCGCTTGAGCGCTCCCCAAAAACCTGATCGCCCCTCACCCGTACAGGTTCACAAGAGGCGGGGTTCCGGAGGCCTCTGTCCCGATCTGCGGTGCACGCCGCAAGCCGGGATGGGCAAGACGAAAGCGGCGGCGCAATGTTATGGAGGGTGGCGCGTGTGTGGATTGATTAGGTGCCGATTAGGTTTAGCCCGGACGCTTATATAGTGCAGGTTAGGAAGATCGTGGGCTCAGCCCACGTCCGAGTCGGTAACAGCCACGTCCATAAAAACTGGAAACGGCTGTAATTAACACGTCCGTTAATGACTCATAATCAGTTTTTCCAACCAGCAAAATAAAGCTCGGCTCGGCGAGATTCCCGCAACTCGCAGCGCGCGCGCGTCGTGACGAGGCGAGGCGTGGCGAGTCGGGCGGCATCGGAGGAGGAGTTCGCGAGGGCTACTCTTCTTGTCACACCTTAGTGAGTGGTGCAACACTCTACTATATAAGGTGGTCCAACTCCCCATCAACTAGCAATGTGGGACTAAACTTTAGCACCACTAGCACAGCCATATGCTACCATATACAAGTGGGCCAAAGAGAATTTCAGAATTTGTCTAATGGGCCAGCAGCCCAAAACTCACCAAATTCTAACAATCCCCCACAAAGTCTCATTGCCACATCACATCACTTTTCTTCCAGAACATTGTTTTATATACCGGTGTGTAGTGGAGACTGTTAAGTTGAACTTCCACGTTAAACTTCATGTTACACTAGCTAGCAACTTGAATAGTGGACTATGCCTTGAACTACAAGTTTTCTGCGCGCTATTTCACACAAAATCTAGACCGGTACAGGGCTACCGTCGGCTTCCCCGCGGTTTGGAGCTTATGCGTCATACTCCAGGGCCTTTCATGAGTTTATTAGAGAGCACCCAACTCTCACGGACTGCGACATTTGACAGTCAGACTCATATAGGTGTGTTCCTCAAGAGATGTTCTGCAGGACAACATCTTCGCTTATAAAAATCCACTTGGAACACATTAAGATAAATATCAACCTACCATGCAGATTAAAAGAGTATTGCATCTTTATGGAGATGTAAATATAATATGGGTATACTCTCCTCTCAGCTGACCATCATCTTGTCTCCCAGCTCTAATTCACGGGATCTCCGATCACATAGAGTGGGTTGCCACTAGGATCAACTCATAGCGTGGGTCTCAAACCCATCTCCCTTGATGCATTATCTAGCACATTGCGTGATAAACCCTTTATGAAGGGATCTGCCAGGTTTTTAGAAGTTTGGATATAATCCAACGCAATAACTCCGGAGTTTCTTAGTTTCCTGACAGATTTCAATCTCCTCTTCACATGCCTTGATGACTTCATATTATCTTTAGAACTGTTTACTTTGATGATCACAGTTTGATTATCACAGTTCATCGGGATGGCGGGTATTGGTTTTTCAACCACAAGTAAGTCCATCAATAGCTCACGAAGCCACTTTGCTTATCCAGTGGCTATGTCAAATGTTGTGAGTTCTGCTTCCATTGTTGACCTCGTTAAGATGGTCTGCTTGCAAGACTTCCAGGAAACAGCGCCACCACCAAGTCTAAACAAATAACCACGTGTGGCCTTAATCTCATCACCATCAGATATCCAGTTTGAATCACTATAACCCTCAAGTACCCGTGGATACCCAGTATAGTGAATACCATAACTCGCAGTGCCTTTCAAATAGCGCAAAACTCTTTCAAGAGCATGCCAATGATCATCTCCAGGATTTGACACAAATCGACTCAGTTTGCTTACAGCAAAGGAGATGTCAGGCCTAGTAGCGCTGGCTAAATACATGAGCGAGCCAATAATTTGAGAATATCTCAATTGATCTTTAGCAGTCCTTCGATTCTTTCGAAGTAGCACACTCGGATCATAAGGCGTTAGAGAAGAATTGCAGTCGCTATACCCGAAGCGACTCAATATCACATAGTGAGACTGAAGCAGTGTAATCCCACCATTGTCATCCTTTAGTAGCTTGATGTTTAAAATTACATCAACCACTCCCAAGTCCTTCATCTCAAAGCAGCGAGATAGGAACTCTTTGACCTCCTCGATAACAGCGAGGTTGGTCCTGAATATCAATATGTCATCAACATAGAGACACATAATAACTCCCTCGCCTCCACCATGGCGATAGTACACATATTTGTCAGCTTCGTTTACAACAAAGCCTTCAGCAATTAAAGTTCTTTCAAACTTCTCATGCCACTGTTTAGGAGCTTGCTTAAGACCATACAAAGATTTCACTAACTTGCACACCTTTCCTTCTTGACCATCTACTACAAATCTGTCAGGCTGCTCCATATAAATTTCCTCATCTAGCTCTCCATTTACAAAAGCTGTCTTAACGTCCATTTGATGAACGAGAAGACCATGTGAGGCAGCCAAGGATAGTAGTACTCGAATAGTGGTCAATCTGGCTATAGGTGAGTAGGTATCGAAGAAGTCTTCACCTTCCTTTTGGGTATAACCCTTAGCCACAAGACGTGCCTTGTACTTTTCAATAGTACCATCAGGTCTAAGCTTTTTCTTGAACACCCATTTACATCCTACAGGTTTACACCCATAAGGACGATCAGTGATTTCCCAAGTACCATTAGCTAAGATGGAGTCCATCTCGCTTCGGACAGCTTCTTTCCAGTAGTCAACATCTTGAGATGCATAGGCTTCTGAAATATAAGTGGGAGTATCATCCACAAGGTACACAATGAAATCATCACCAAATGACTTTGCAGTCCTTTGTCTCTTGCTCCTTTTGGGATCTTCATTGTCATCCTCCAAAGGATCATCAGAGTGTTCTATCGGCATAGTGGGTTCAGGAATTATAGAAAATTCCTCACTAGATGAACTAGTCATCTCCTGATTTGATGAGCTAGACATACCTTTCATAGGAAAGATGTCCTCAAAGAAAGTCGCATCATTCGACTCCATAATTGTACCAACATGCATGTCGGATACCTCAGATTTTACTATCAAAAATCTATAGCCAATGCTATGAAAAGCATATCTCAGAAAAACACAATCAACGGTTTTTGGTCCAAGCTTTCGCTTCTTGGGTATTGGAATATTGACTTTCGCCAAACAACCCCAAGTTCGTAAGTAAGAGAGTTTAAGCCTTTTATTTTCCCATTACTCAAATGGAGTCATGGTTTTATCATTTACAGGAACACGGTTTAGGACATGACACGCGGTCATTAGCTCCTCCCCCCCCCCCCCCCACCATTCCTTGGAAAGACCGGATGTATCTAACATGGCGTTAACCAAATCAGTTAGAGTGCGGTTCTTCCTTTCGGCCAACCCATTTGACTGAGGTGAGTAGGGAGGCGTCCTATCATGTATAATACCGTGTTCCATATAGAATAAATCAAATTCGTTTGAAAAGTACTCTCCACCATGATCCGACCTTAGCCGCTTGATTTTAAGATCAAGTTGGTTTTCTGCCTCAGCTCTATAGATTTGAAGTAGTTCAAAGTTTCATATTTAGATTTTAGAAGATAAACATAGCAGTAACTAGTGGAGTCATAAATCAATGTCATAAAGTATCTTTTTCCACCTTTTCTCAACACACCATTCATCTCACAAAGATCTGAATGTATAAGTTCTAGCGGTGCTAAGTTTCTCGGTTTCGCAGCCATATGAGACTTGCAGGGTTGCTTTGCTTGCACACAAACTTGGCACTTAGAACCTTTGATAGTGGTAAATTTTGGAATTAAACTCATATTGGCCAGCCGCGTCATGCAACCAAAGTTAATATGATAGAGTCGTGAATGCCAAACATTGGACTCATTATCATTGCAAACATGATTAATAACTTTAGTACATGAGTCTAACAAAGACAAGAGAAACAGACCTCCGCACTCATAACCCTTTCCAACAAATTGTACATACTTAGAAATTACAACTTTATTGGAGTAAAAAACCAACTTAATGGCATCTCGAATAAAAGCGATCCGCTGACGAGATTCTTATTGATGGAGGGAACATGCTGCACATTCTTCAGCTGTACGGTCTTCCCCGAAGTAAACTTCAGATTTACCGTACCAACACCATGAACAAAAGCACGTGAGACGTTTCCCATCAGCACGGAAGAGGTCCTTGAGACCTGATAAGAGGAAAACATGGAAATATCAGAACATACATGTTTATTAGCACATGTGTCTATCCACCAATCAGGATAATGACATACTGAAAGGATAGTAGGTAAAATACCGTACCCAACATCCTTCATCTCAGTATCGCTAATAAGAACATTAGCGGCATTGCCGTTGTTCCCATGTTGATGCTTGTCAAAGCGATCAGGGTAGCTAGGATCCCAATGACCAGGATCACCACAGACGTGGCAAGAGCCTTTCCTCTTATCATTTTTCTTCTTGAAGTTGGTTGAGTGTGTGGCCTTGTTCTTGCCATCGAACTTTCCCTTTCCTTCAGTTTTGTTCTTATTCTTAAACTTGTGGGATTGGAAGTTTTTCCTCTGCACTAAATTGGCAGTAGAACCTCCCTCAAGTCCTCGAGCAGTTTTGTCCTTTGCTCTCGCCTTCTCTTCCACATGAAGAGACCCAATGAGATCCGTAACGGAAAACTCTTGTCTCTTATGTTTCAGATAAGTAGCAAAGTTCCTCCACGAAGGAGGAAGCTCAGCAATAATGCCACCAGCCACAAATTTGTCCAGTAAGGAACACTTGAACTGCTCAAGTTCTTTGGCAAGTGATTGTATCTCATGAGCTTGCTCAACGACGGAGCGCTCATCAACCATCCTGTAGTCATAGAATTGCTCCATGACATACAGTTCAGTGCCAGCGTCCGAGACCCCAAACTTGGCCTCGAGCGCTTCCCACGCGTCCTTGCCATTATCAAATGACATATAAGGGTCAACAATGTTGTTGGGGGTGGCCCCTTGGGGTGGCCCGATATTTCACGAATTCCGTGGGGATCGAGGGGAAAGCGCTGGAAGGGGGAAGGGGATGAAATCCACGAACACACACGCGAAGAACTCGATGAACACACACACCCGAAAACAGGATACAAGCCGATAGCTCACGCCGGTGGCAACCGGTCCAACATAATCCCTAGGATCGGTGTTGGGAAAGACACTCTCCCATGGCCAACAACGGGGGTGAGAGGCTTGATGATGTCTTGACTACTTGGGCACGAGACACCGAGATCCCAAGGACTTGTACAACTTGAACGCACTAGGCAAAATCCAAGAGGTTGTGTATAATTTGGTGCTCCTTGGTAAGGAGCATGAGACAAATAGTTGATAGATCCTCAAAGGGGGTGTCCTCAACTATAATTATCCAAGTCTAGGGTTTACAATAGAGGGTGGGGGCTATATATAGGCCAGCCACATAAATAGGGGTAGTTTAGGTACGAAACAGTAAAGTCTAGGCGAAATAAGGAGTTACACGGGCCCAGCCCAAAAGTTGACTTGTCTCAGGAGATTTTCGGCGAGGGGTCCGGCGGCGCCGAGGTGGTCGCCGGAAATTCCGGCGGTCGCCGATATTTCCGGTCGCGAACCGGAAGGGCTTACAGAACATGTTTTTGGTCATCGCCGGAAGATTCCGGTCGTCGCCGGGATTGTCGGCGAGGAGGCCGGTCGACCGGGCCTGTCGCCGGAACTTCCGGCGAGGGAACCGGTCCGCCGAGCCTGGCGCCGGTTTGCTCTGGTGAATCTCCTCGGGCTGCCTTTGGTCCCTCCCTTGGCGATGCTTCAGTGGGTTCATAGCTGAGAATGCACAGGGTTTGGGAATGAAGTAGCAAACCATCCAATGGTGTATTGAAATCACATGAGGAGAGGAGCGAGTTAACCTTAGCTTGTAGGAGCTTGGCCCGAGCACGGGTCATCGGTCCACTTGGGGGACTAGTTGGTGGGGATGTAGACGCATCCGTAGGACAGGCTGCATCAGCTCCCCCCCCCCCCCTTGGGAAAGAGTCGTCCTCGACTCTTCAACCTTCTCAACTTCATCTTCTCCATGGTAGGGTAAAAGGTCCTTGACATTGAACGTCGGACTCACAAGGTACTTTGATGTTGGAATATCGATGATGTAGGCGTTGTTGTTGATTCTTTTGAGGACCTTGAAGGGACCATCTCCCCTTGGTTTGAGCTTGGAGTCACGATTATTGGGAAAGAGCTCTTTGCTCAAGTGTATCCAGACAAGATCTCCTTCTTCGAAGATCATCTCTTTCTTGTTCTTGTTTAGCCGTGATGCTTGGCGAAGGACTTGTTGCTCGATCGTAGCTCTTGTGTCTTCATGTAACCTTTTCATTTGCTTGGGCACGCTTGTCAACGTCCATGTTGGTGCGCTCGTGTAGCGGAAGAGGTAATATGTCGAGCGCGGTGAGAGGCTCGAACCCATAGACGATCATGAACGGGCTCCTCATGGTGGTGGAGTGTTTTGCGCGGTTGTAGGCGAACTCGACGTGTGGGATGCATTCCTCCCATTCTTTAAAATCTTCTTTATCAACATGCGGAGAAGTGTGCCAAGGCTTCGGTTGATGACCTCGGTTTGTCCATCAGTTTGAGGATGCGATGCGGACGAGAATAGGAGCTTGATGCCGAGCTTGGCCATGAGGGTCTTCCAAAAGTAGCTCATGAATTTAATGTCGCGGTCGGAGACGATTGTTCTTGGTAGACCGTGTAGCCGAATTATTTCCCTGAAAAAAAAATTTGCTACATGTGAAGCATCATCGGTCTTATGGCATGGAATGAAGTGTGCCATTTTGGAAAAGCGATCTGCTACCACAAATATAGAATCATGTCCACGCTTAGATATAGGCAATCCTAACACAAAGTGCATGAGGAATAGGTAGTGGCATATAAAGACCAAAGGGGTTAGACTTAGACTTAGCTTGGATACATGTAGTGCATCGTTGGACGTGGCGTTCCACGTCGCGCTTCATCTTTGGCCAAAAGTAGTGAGTGGATAGCATGTCATATGTCTTGTCACGGCCAAAGTGACCCATAAGGCCTCCACCATGGGACTCTTGAATAATCAAAATTTGGAGAGACGACTTCGGAATGCAAAGCTTGTTTTGTTTGAAAAGAAAACCCTTATGCAAATAGAAATCGTCAATCCCTTTGTCCATTGAACACTTTGCAAAAATTGGTCCAAAGAATGGGTCGGACTCGTACAATGATTTGATGTCATAAAGACCTAAGACATTTACTTCGAGTCGCGTAAGAAGGTTTGTGTTTTTGCGCGACAAGGCGTCTGCTACCACATTTTCTTTTCCCTTCTTGTACTTGACAATGTAAGGAAAAGATTCCATGAACTCAACCCATTTGGCGTGCCATTTACTCAAATTGGCTTGGCCCTTAAGATATTTCAACGACTCATGGTCGGAATGGATGATAAATTCTTTGGGCCAAAGGTAGTGTTGCCACACTTGAAGGACACGAACCAAGGCAAAAAGCTCTTTGTCATAAATTGGATAGTTAAGGCGTGCGCCATCAAGTTTCTCACTATGGTATGCAATAGGACGCCCATTTTGCATAAGGACGCCTCCAATACCAATACCACTAGCGTCACACTCAATCTCAAAAGTTTTTGTGAAATCTGGTAAAGCGAGGAGTGGTGCTTCGGTGAGCCTCTTTTTGAGCTCATCAAACGCTTTCTGTTGTGCTTTGCCCCAAACGAATGTGACATTTTTCTTGGTCATTTCGTTGAGAGGGCAAGCAATGGTAGAAAAGTCTTTCACAAATCGACGGTAGAAGCCGGCCAACCCATGAAAACTACGAAGTTCACTAACATTGGTAGGGATGGGCCAATCTCGTATGTCCTTAACTTTTGAGACATAAACTTCAATGCCATTAGAAGACACAACAAAACCAAGGAAAATTAGTTTGTCTTTTGCAAAAGTGCACTTTGGGAGATTAGCATAGAGCTTTTCATGGCGAAGGATTTGAAGGACCTCCTTAACATGAGTAACATGCTCCTCTAGTGACTTGCTATAGACAAGGATGTCATCAAAGTAAACAACGACACTCTTCCCAATGAGAGATCGCAAAATATGGTTCATGAGGAGCATGAAGATAGATGGGGCATTTGATAAGCCAGAAGGCATAACCAACCATTCATAGAGACCAATCTTGGTCTTGAAGGCGGTTTTCCACTCATCACCTTTGGCCATGCGAATTTGATGGTAACCACTACGAAGATCAATTTTCGAAAAATATAGTGGATCCACATAACTCAGCAAGCATGTCATCAAGGCGCGGTATAGGATGTCGATAACGCACGGTGATAGCATTGATTGGACGGCAGTCCATGCATAACCGCAACGTATCATCCGTTTTTGGCACGAGAATCACGGGTACCGCGCTTGGGATAGTGCTTACTTGGATCAAACCTTTGGAGACGAGTTGGTTGATTTGTCGTTCTATCTCCTTCGTCTCTTCCGGGTTCGTGCGATATGCGGCGCGGTTTGGGAGTGGAGCGTCGGGTATGAGGTCGATGCGGTGCTCGATTCCGCGAAGAGGGGGTAGTCCATGAGGAAGCTCTTCGGGAAATACATCTTGGAATTCCTGCAAAATAGCCATCAAAGAAGGAGGAACATTTGTCAAGTCATTAGTTCCTTGCACTAGTCCCTTGCATACAAGGACATAGTGCAAGATGGATGGGTTGTTCCGCACTTCTCTCATCTCACTTTTGGTGGCAAGAAGAACACTCTTTGTTTTTCCACTCGAGTTTGGTTTGTGGCACTCACTATAGTGTGGTTCTCTCGCTCACCGCTCTTCTCACAAGGTGGATTTGTGCTTTGCGCCCTCGCTAAAGCCTTTGCATTGTCCGCAATTATTTGGCTAGGAGTCATTGGTTGCAAAACACAAGTCTTTTCAAGCCATTTGAAGGTACAAGTGTTTAAGTGACCATCATGCAAAGCACGCTTGTCATATTACCACGGCCTTCCTAGCAACATATGGCAAACCATCATGGGGACCACATCACATTCCACTGTGTCTTTGTACGGTCCAATTGAGAACGTTACCGAGATGGTGTGCTTGATATTGACGAACCCTTGGTCACTTAGCCATTGTATATGGTAGGGATGCTTGTGCAGATGGAGGGTGAGGTTGAGTTTCTCACACAATTCCGTGCTTGCAATATTTTGGCAACTCCCTCCATCGATGACAACTTTGATGGACTTCCCATTGATACCGACACGAGTTTGAAAGATGTTTGATCGTTGGTCTTCATTTTCATTGACTTGAGTAGTTAAGACCCTTGTGACCACAAGCGATGGACTTGCGTCATGCTCACACACAAGTAGTTCTTGGTCATCTTCCAAATGTTGCCTAGCCAAAACTTCCTTGACCCTTGCATTAAACTCATCTTCACTCAAGTATTCTTCATCGCCATTGTCATGGATGAACAAAACTTTCTTATTCCCACATGCGGCCGACTTGTGTCCTTTGCCTCCACACTTGTAGCACTCACAATTGAATGGTTGATCATCCTTTGTGTATTTGCCACTTGGTGGCGGTTTTCCTTGAGGAAGTGTTGGCTTGAAGGGAGGCTTGGTGGTACTTGATGAGCTTCCACTTGGTGTTGTTGGAGTAGTGGTTGGCGCTTGCTTGTATGTGAAGTACATCTTTGGCTTGTTGTACTTGATGTCCTCTTGCACTTGACGCTCGGCTTTTGATGCTATGTGTACAAGCTCAACCATGTTGTTGTATTTTTGGAACTCGGTGATGCGCTTGATTGGATGGTTCAAGCCATTGAGGAAACGTGCCATTGTTTGTTCATCACTCTCTTAAATGTTGGCACAGATCATGTTGAGCTCCATTTGCTTGAAGTACTCTTCCACGGTATTTGTCCCTTGACTAAGCGTTTGAAGCTTGTTGAAAAGGTCACGCGTGTAGTGCGAAGGAACAAAGCGGGATCTCATATGAACCTTCATATCTTGCCAAGTTGAGATTGGAGGCTCTTCTTTTGCTTCACGAGCGAGTTGGACTTGTTCCCACCAAAGGTTGGCATACTCATCAAACTCGAGGGATGCCATGGCCATCATCTTCTCATTGCTATAGTTGTGCATGCGAAAGATCTTGTCAACCTTGAGTTCCCACGAGAGATATTCTTTGGGTTCATTGGAACCCGTGAACTTGGGCATGGTGAATTTGAGCTTGCCGAAAGTTTCTTCTTCATTGCGGTTCCGGTGGTGGCGGTTGCCATGATTTTGGCGGCCATCTTCATCATCCGAGCTCTCATGTCTTGCTTGGTGATGGTTGTGTTGCCCTTGCGGTTGTTGAGGTGCCGCGTTTGCTGGTGGAACTTAATTTTGACGACGATCTTGGGGAGCTTGCTCGTGTTGTTAGCGCGGTTGAGGACGAGGAGGAGGTTGTTGGTCCTCACGACGAGCTTGGGGAGCTTGATCTTGTTCTTGTCGTGGTTGATGCCGATGAGCATTGTCTTGTGCCATGTGGTGAGGAGGACGACAAGCCGCATGCGCAATGGGCTACTCCCTTTCTTCTTGATGTGGAGGAGGCTCGTCATGATGATCATGTTGTCGACGTTGATGTTCATGTCGATGATGACGCCTTGGTGGATCTTCAAGTGCTTCATGCCGACGGCGATCTTGTTCGTCCACTTCGGATGCTTCACTTGTTGTTGAAAGAACATGTCATTGGCGATGGGCTTGGTGGTCCACGTGAGGTTTCTCTTGTTGAATCACAAGTGCCGTTGGTTGTGGCCGGTTTGCTTCACATCTTGGAGGTCTTGCGGAGAGGTCACCATCATAGCTTGATGTCGCAGCGTGTCGCGGAGACGGTACCGCTTGAAAAGAGCTCATGGAGTGAAGGACGGGTCCATCCCGGTGCCTTGAAGCGTGACGGCGAGGTGCACTTGATTCACTTGAGGAGTGCCATGATGAGCTTGAATCGCGCGATCGTGTCCTTGCTAGCCCATCAATGAGGCGTTGAAGCTTCTCATCCGTTGCGGCGAGGGCGCGACTAAGAGCTTCATTTTGATGACCGAGGTTGTGTTGCATGGCATGCATTTGTCCTCGGACTTCTTCGAAGCGGTTGTCGATGTTCTTGAATTCCACTCGGGCTTCGCTAAATTGTTCATCTTGGCACCGCTCAAGGGATTCACAACGGTAGTTGAATTCTCCTCGGACCTTCCGATGATCCCATCTTGTCATGTATTGTGTGTCGTCCTCTGGAGGTGGTGGTGGTTGGGACGGCTCGCAATTCATGTCCATGATGCAAAGCCGACAAGGGTTGTATATGGAGAAGAAGAATGCGGGGAGTTAGCCTTTTACCTCACCTTGGAGATTATATCGAACCAATTTCCACACAAGAGAGCTAAAAGCTTGCAAAGTGAAATCGCAAAGAAACTCACACACAAATAAGCTACAACTCTCAAAAGCTTTTGGTGGAAGGTTAGGATTGTGGAAAACCAAACGAAACGATCCAAGCAAAAGGTTATTGTTCTAAGTGGTAAAGAACCAAAGATCAAAAGCAACAAGGATATGATCTACACAAACACGGGAGAACGCACACATGGAGATTAAAGGGGTTAGCACAACTATGAAAATGATCACAAAAGGTCCTAACGAAGACTACGCTCGGTTGTCGTGCCAACTCAAGGAGAGACCACAACTCGTTTGCCAAAAGAGGATAAGCAACGGATTTGTGCACTTGCCTTGGCGCGCTCTTTCCTCTCTCGTTTTTGCTTACAAGCTTGATACTCTCTTTGATTTGGGAGACTATGTATCTTTATATTTTTCTCTTTTTTTAATTCTTTTTTTCTCCCTTTCTATACTACTATGTTAAGTTTTGTATTTGCCCTCACACTCTCACTTTCCAAAGGCAAGTGCACAATGCTTAGACAAACACAAAATGAGTTTCTCTAATAGGATAGATACACACAAAGGAAGATATGGGGTTGTCAAAGTGGCGCAAGTTATACCTTTGGTATTGTTGACGACTTACAACCGGTGATGTGGAAGATGTTCGGGCGTCGCGGTGTCGAGGAGCGCGTGAAGTAGGGATTTGCGGAAGCTTGTTGTTAGTTTTTGGCGACACGCACGCGAAACACGAACAAAACAAGGAGGAAACCGACAAAATTTGTGAACTGCCAAAATTTTCGGCGCAGGAATCGGCGGTGCCGGGTCTGCCGCCGGAAATTCTGGTCGTCGGTCCGGTCTGACCGGAGTTGTCGCCGGAATTTCCGGTTGCAGAACCGGTTCGCCGGATCTAGTGCCGAAACCTATTCGAGATGAACTCCAAAAAGTCAAACTGAGAATTCCGTCAAAATTTCGACAAAATTGGGCTGGGGAAAGGACAAGGGATGTAGATCAAGACCCAAAGCAACAGATCTATGGACCAAAACCACGAAAAACTCACCAAATCCAAAGATTGATCCGAAGGCAATTTGGGGCTCTTTTGGGGGAATTTTCGATTTTATGGTGTATAGAAGAAAAATTGAGGGGAAATTCGTGATCAACCTTGCTCTTGATACCAATATGTTGGGGGTGACCCCTTGGGGTGGCCCGATCTTTCACGAATTATGTGGGGATCGAGGGGAAAGCTATGGAAGGGGGAAGGGGATGAAATCCACAAACACACACGCGAGGAACTCGATGAACACACACACACACGAAAACACGATACAAGCCGATAGCTCACGCCGGTGGCAACCGGTCCAACATAATCCCTAGGATCGGTGTTGGGCAAGACACTCTCCCACGGCCAACAACCGGGGTGAGAGGCTTGATGAGATCTTGACTACTTGGGCACGAGACACCGAGATCCCAAGGACTTGTACAACTTGAACGCACTAGGCAAAATCCAAGAGGTTGTGGATAATTTGGTGCTCCTTGGTAAGGATCATGAGACAAATAGTTGAT
This sequence comes from Avena sativa, assembly GCA_916181665.1. Taxonomy (NCBI): domain Eukaryota; kingdom Viridiplantae; phylum Streptophyta; class Magnoliopsida; order Poales; family Poaceae; genus Avena; species Avena sativa. The sequence goes on from OV702297.1 coordinate 131,342,590, forward strand.
AGATCCTCAAAGAGGGTGTCCTCAACTATAATTATCCAAGTCGGGCTATATATAGGCCAGCCACATAAATAGGGGTAGTTTAGGTACGAAACGGTAAAGTCTAGGCGGAATAGGGAGTTACACGGGCCCAGCCCGAAAGTTGACTTGTCTCAGGAGATTTCCGGAGAGGGGTCCGGTGGCGCCGGGGTGGTCGCCAAAAATTCCGGCGCTCGCCGATATTTTCGGTCGCGAACCAGAAGGGCTTACAGAACATGTTTTCGGTCGTCGCCGGGATTGTCGGCGAGGAGGCCGGTCAACCGGGCCTGTCACCGAAACTTCCGACGAGGGAACCGGTCCGCCGAGCCTGGCGCCGGTTTGCTCTGGCGAATCTCCTCGGGCTGCCTTTGGTCCCTCCCTTGGCGATGCTTCTGTGGGTTCATAGCTGAGAATGCACAGGGTTTGGGAATGAAGTAGCAAACCATCCAATGGTGTATTGAAATAACATGAGGAGAGGAGCGAGTTAACCTTAGCTTGTAGGAGCTTGGCCCGAGCACGGGTCATCGGTCCACTTGGGGGACTAGTTGGTGGGGATGTAGACGCATCCGTTGGACGGGCTGCATCAAATGTTGTTCCCAAGAACACTGAACAAAGCCGCCATAAACATGGTATTGGCTTTCTTAAAGTTTGCTTCCTGCTCAGCAGAAAGATCTCATTCAGGCTTGCCAAGAGTGGCGCTATAGCAGTTTAGGTTTTCAAACCAGAGAACTGCTCTCTTGTACCATCACTTATAGTGCATGCCATCAAAAGGAGGCGGCCTAGTAGCCGCGGCTACACCAGTGGAATTCATTTGCCTATAATCAGGTTTTTGGATTGTCGGAAATATAAGCAATAATCCATATGATTTAATCTGAATAATAAACTGATAAATCATGATCATACAAACAGTAGTAAAACCAATCATGCAGATCAACAAAGTAGATGAACAGATTATATCTATACAAGATAAACCTATCACATCTACACCAAAGGCTAGAACAAAGAACTCTAGCATAATTCGAAAGAGACAGTTGAAGATCACATACAGTGTAGGCTGAATAGAAGCTGCAGCGGTTGCAGCAGTGTCACCCATGTTGAGGTTGTCGAAGAGGTCGCTGACGTCCGGGAAGAAGTCGTCGTTAGGGAACTCGTCGTCAGACGACGTCGTGGATGCCAGTAGTCGCGCTTGAGCGCTCCCTAAAAACCTGATCGCCCCTCACCTGTACAGGTTCATGAGAGGCGGGGTTCCGGAGGCCTACTGTCCCGATATGCGGTGCAGGCCTCAAGCCGGGATGGGGAAGACGAAAGCACTGGCGCAAGGTTCTGGAGGGTCGGCGCGTGTGTGGATTGATTCGGTGTCGATTAGGTTTAGCCCGGACGCTTATATAGTGCAGGTTAGGAAGATCGTGGGCTCAGCCCACGTCCGAGTCGGTAACATCCACGTCCATAAAAACTGGAAATGGTTGTAATTAACGCGTCCGTTAATGACTCATAATCAGTTTTCCTAACCAGCAAAATAAAGCTCAGCTCGGCGAGATTCCCGCAACTCGCGGCGCGCGCACGTCGTGACGAGGCGAGGCGTGGCGTGGCGAGGCGGGAAGCGTCGGAGGAGGAGTGCGTGAGGGCTACTCTTCTTGTCACACCTTAGTGAGTGGTGTAACACTCTACTATATAAGGTGGTCCAACTCCCCATCAACTAGCAATGTGGGACTAAACTTTAGCACCACTAGCACAGCCATATGCTGCCATATACAAGTGGGCCAAAGAGAATTTCAGAATTTGTCTAATGGGCCAGCAGCCCAAAACTCACCAAATTCCAACACAACCTCCCCCTAGTTATGCATTAAGAAGAAGTATGTAACCATGAGTATGCTATTTCAAGGGCCAAAACAACCCGGTACAAACATCAATATGTATCTCACGTTGTTGAAAGAGTAGTTGGCCATGTTATGGGAAGACGGAGCCCATACGTGGGACGCCGCCGCACAAAACTATTTTGATATGAGAGCGGCGGTGATCACGATGGTGCAAGACTATCTTGGTTACGGATACTTCTCGGGATAGGTGGTCCAAGGATTCTGTGGGTGCGTTAGGTGCAAGGATAATACAACGTTTCGCTAGCTACAGAAAGATCTCGGGTCCGGGAAAACCTTGTTCCAAGGGTCTCGATGGTGGCTTCCCAATAATCACGTCTAGAGAAAGCAAGAACATTTGTTCGATCCATATATGCATGAGCACAAAGAGTTTATCAAGAAGTACGCTGACCGGGACCAGTGAGAACGGAGGAAGATGTAATCAAAGAGCACAACTCTGGTTTCACGCTGTTGTTCAGGGAGAAGGTTCTTGCTAATCCACCACAGAGTGAGTCTTCGGAGGCCGAGAAACTCATATTCGCCTTGTCACAAGGCGCCACGCACAACGTGATGAGCTATCAGGCATAGGACATCAAGGGATACACACGCTCTACACTGAGGAAAAGGACAATAACTGTGATTACCAAAACGCAAGGGTAACAGGGATATTCTTCACCAATGACGTCCCGAAAATATACTATGAAAGGATCGAGGAGATATGGGAGCTCGACTATGTTACATAGAAGGTGCCGATGTTCTGTACCAGGTGGGCCAAGAGCGTCTAAAAAGAAGACAGGTATTTCACCACCATGGTTATACCACCAAAGTCAAAGACCACCGGCACGAACGTACACGCGAGAAATAAGCCATGGGTTTTGGCTAGCAAAGTTGACCAATGCTTTTACATTACCTACCCGTCAAAGCATAGCAGCCTTGTCATCGGGAGAGGCAAAAGGAACATTTATTGGAATAGACAGAGTCGTCAACAAGCAAAACTTTGACCAGTATGACGACCCGAAGATAAAAGATGGATACAACGACCTAGCACCATACACCACAAGCCTACCGAAAAAGGACTCCCGTTCAATAGAAGAAGTGAAGACGTCCCAGACCTAACCTATTCAACCGCGATAAAGAAGAGCAAGTAGACCATTATCAAGAAATGCTAGCTAACTCCGACAAAGCATGACGTGTCGTGCATGTGTGTGTGGCATATTATGTATCGACACATTCTTAATTATCACTTGTATGCTAATTGGATTAAATATCATGTATCGAAACATTCTTAATTATCAATTCTATTATTTTAACAATATTTGGATATTTAAAATATTTATACTATTTTTTATAGTTCATATTAATTTTAGACAATGTTTATATATTCAATTGTTTTTTAAGTTCCCAAAACTTCTATTGTTTTGACAATATTTGGATATTTAAAATATTTACACTATTTTTTATAGATCATATTAATTTTAGACAATGCTTATACATTCAAATTATTTTTTTAAGTTCTAAAAAAATATGGCCACTAGGACTTAAATCTGTGTGGCCATAGTACAGGGAACAAAGAGTCAGATGTCTAGCCACTGGGACCGAGCTTCAGTGACTTGGTGCTTTCAAGTCTCACGGTGACTTGGTGTCACTATTCACCGTCTATCTTTCATCCAACGTATCAGATTGACTCAGATTTCAAACTGAAAAAGCAAATCTACATAGAAAATTTTGAAAAAAAAAATCAGTAAATCATGCATGTTTCAATTTGTATTCTGGTGAAGTTTCATTTCATCTGGATCAAAGGTTTTTGATTAAATGGGTATTTAGTTTAAACTCGTGCTAAAAAAGTTAAAACCTATTTAGTCACAAGATAGTTATCCGAATGTGATAAAACATTTCCATGATTCAAAACAAGACATTTATACTTTACTAGATTTTTTTCAAAATTTTCTAAATAGTTTTATTTTTTTAGTTTGAAATCTGAGTCGATCTGATACGTTAGATCTAAGACGGATGGTGGATAATGGCACCAAGTCACCGAGCTTGGTTCTTCCAAGTCTCACCATGACTTGGTGTAACCATACATCGTCTATCTTTCATCTAACGTACCAGATTGACTCAGATTTCAAACTGAAAAAATAAATCTACATAGAAAATTTTGAAAAAAAATCAACAAATCATGCATGTTTCGATTTGTATTCTCGTGAAGTTTCATTTCATTTGGATCAAAGGTTTTTGATTAAATGGGTATTTAGTTTAAACTCGTGCTCAAAAAGTTAAAAAGCTATTTAGTCACAAGATAGTTATCGGAATGTGATAAAACATTCGTATGATTCAAAACAAGACATTTATACTTTACTAGATTTTTTTCAAAAAAAATTAAATTGTTTTATTTTTTTTAGTTTGAAATCTGAGTCGATCTGATACGTTAGATCTGAGATGGATGTTAGATGGTGGTACCAAATCATCGTAAGACTGGAAGCACCAAGTCACTGAAGCTCTCTTCGTAATTTCTTGGTCGAGTTCTCACGAATCGTGGGTTTTTTTTTTGAAGTTACTGCAACATCTAAATCAAATTCAGAATATCAGATTGCTGATATGTTAATTCTATTTTTTGTGATTTGATGATTTCCTCAAGTCTCCAGATTTTCAAGCTATTAGTTTGGACCTATGGCATACTAACAACAATGCTAGCAGCCATTGGTATCGATTAACAATACAATTGCTGAACCAAACAAGTTATGGATTTTGTCAATTAGAGTCCAAGAGGTATTTCATTACGTTTACATTTGTGTTACCTTTTTCCAACCAAACACCTTCATAATGGAGTGGAGATTTGGTCTATATGGACACCAGTGATCACGCCAAAAACAATTAATAATACATTTTTTTATTAAATTTCACAAATAATACATGAATTGGAAATTTTACAAATCTAACAGGTCATCTTCTTTTCAAAAGACGACCGGAGCATCTCTTTAGTTCAAAAGCCGACCAGATTGTCGTCTTTAAATCAAAAACCGACCGGTCGTTTCTTTGTTTCAAAAGACGACGGGCGCTTGCAGTGGGCCCTGCCTGGCCGCGCTGTCGGCCGACAAGCCCACGCTCGTCTCTTGAAAAGGCGACCCCACGGTCTTTGTTTGAATGGACGACGTGCCTCGTCGCCCCTTTAGAACGCAGCACCGGCTTGTCGTCCTCGTCCTCTCCTCCCTGGTTGTTCTTCCTCCTTCCCTCTTTCTAGCTGTTTTTTCTCTTATTTCCACCAGGTGCTGCACCTATTTTTAACCCAGATTTTTATCCAAACTCGATGTTGTAACATATTATCAAGCTAGTAGAGTCTCGATCTACTAATGGGATAGCCTGGTGTAGTGATGTGAGTCGTTTTGGTGGAGGGATTTGATGGTGTTCTTGGAGAGCAATGGCCATGGTGGAGGCTAGTGCTGGGGCTTGAGGCAGCTGCATGGTGGAGGTGCCAATCCAGTGATAGGAGGCTGCTGCACGGAAGGACTTCGCACGCTTCAAGGATAAACCCTAATTTGTTGCTAATTGCAGTCATTTGTGTATATTTATAGGTAGCCTTTGATGATGTCTGTTAGATGCAAGATATTTCGGTCATAGGATTAGAAGTTTATTTGTAGAGTATTATGTGTCAATGTACGTGTATTCGATTATTTTCGGTATTTTTTAGGTCGAAAGTCATGTCAAATAATATAGTGTTTAGGTTCTTCTATGGTGCTAGTTTCGTCAGAACAAACCAGCACGGAGTTGATTTGAGCGGGTTTTATTTTATGGATGAAGTGCTTCAGAATCCTGAAACAGTGTCCGTTACTCAGTTGAAGGATTGGTTATCTGCTCGTTTAGGGATCCCTACGACCCATACTATCAGTGTGCATGCTTTATGGACTAAGTCAAGGCAAACCTCTAATTTTTGTTTAAGGCTGATAGAAGCTTTCGTCCGTTCCTCTTGTGCCTCGTCAGCAGGCTCAGTCCTTTGCCTGGCGTGTCAAGGAGAACCTACTACGCGACCATCACGTGCACCAGCGTCTCGAACGTCATTCAACACCAAGAAGCACAGCGCCCATCGCATCACTCGGTGGAGGAGCGCGCCCCACATCGCTCCACGCAGCAGCGCCCACCGCGTCGATCTATGGAGGAGCGCGCCCAGCATCCACCAATGCAGCAGCCACCTTCTCCATACCAGATTCCTCCTCCACTGCGCCACGGGCCTCGTCCACGACTCGTAGAGAAGACACCGCCGAGAGCACCACCTCTAGACCAGGTTGGAGGCTCGGGGTGGCAGCAATCACAGTTTACTTCCAAGTCGTGGCAGCAATCGCAGTTTACTTTCGACCAATGGCAGCAGAACCAGATTACTTTTAACCAGTGGCGGCAGCAGCAGATCCCCTACATGGACTTTGCTTATCGACCACAATATCATCCTCAGGGTAAGCTTGTCCCTTTCTACTATTGTTAGATGCAGCATGACATCATTCAGTACTTAATTTCTTGTACACGGGCAGGAGACTACGGTTCATGGGACACTAATGACGACGAGGATCAGCAGACACAGCATGAGCAGGTAGAATGGTTTGGCCAGTATCACTCAGGTACTCCACCACCTGTCCCCACATAGGATACGCAGGATCAAGGTGAAGGGTCAATTGCACCTTGCCGTGATGTAATGCCACCCCACGGATACGGATGGAGTACACCGAGGCCTCCGCCACCTCGCTGTCGACACCAGTGATATCTATCTATGTATCAGACATTTATCTACCAATGTATGAGACATATATCTACCAATGTATGAGACATCTTTCTATTATTTCACGATTTTATTCGACAAACACTTCAACATAGCTTGCAACACAGTTCAATATAACTTGTGATACATAAATAAGAGCCCTCTCTATCCCTAGCATGATGCCTTTCTCTTTCCCTTCGATGATGCCTCGCCATTTCCCTTCGACGATCCCTCGCCATTTCCCTTCGACGATCCCTCGCCCTTGATATTCTTGTCATTGCTCTTCTTGGCCCGCGCTTTCTTCTTCTCCTTCCTCTTGTCCCATTAGCTCTCTCCTTGCTTCCAACGGATGGCGACATGAAGATATCATCCTCATCTTCCCTCTCTTATATCCAGGCCCAAGGTGACTCAGTCTTCTGCATCATGTCAGCTTCACTCTTAAAGTCTAGCGTGTCCCACCTAGCCTGGATCCTGATAAGCTCCTCTCGTACCCGATTTGGGGTCCTTAGTTCCCACCCTCTCTGATGAACTGCCTTACCAAGCTGAACGAGAGCATCATCACAAACGAGTAGGTCCTTCCATTGGACTGGTTTATTGTCTATTGTAACATTTATGGCTAAATGGTATAGGTCAATGGACATCTATGGCCAAGGAAACATGTCCGTCATAGTGGAAAGCTTGCTAGCTCTACACTTTGATTTTGAACGGGGCACACTCATGATGGAGAGGAGAGGGAAATGAGAGAGTAAGAGGAGGAACATATGAACTGGGTGAAGAGATATTTCGTTGCCCGGATTTATAAAAGTATTGAGAAGAATAGGCGGGAAAGAACGGCGGAAAATGGTGGCAGGAAAACACAGCGAGAAGCAATGGAGGGAAAAAACGGCGGGAGAAAACGGCGTGAAGAGATGGCGGGAGAAACAGCGCGAAGAGATGGCGGAAGAAAATGGCGCGAAATAATGGTCCGAACCCTAAAATAAATTTGGACATACTAAAGACCATGTACCATGCATGATCAGTGCCAGCGTCTTTATTTCGAAAGACGACGGCGCCGGTCGCCTTCTGGAATAAAGACCAGCTCATGGTCGTCTTTTCAATTAAAGGAGGTGTTCGTCGTCTTCTCAAATAAAAACCAGCTACTGTCGTCTTTTGAAAAGAAGATGGCCCATTAGATTCGCAAATTCCTTATTTCGTGTATTATTTTGAAATTGAATAAAAATGTATTATTTTTTAAAAAAATAGCAGTGATCGCCTTTAAAAAATTCAAAAATCACATTTTTGAGTTTCAAAAAAAGTTGAAAACAAATTATGATGTAGCCAGTAATGTATTCCACGAACATGCAAACTATCAATTGGAAATTATGTTAATTTTGGGTTCACAAAATGACAAAACTATAGATCTAAGAATCACATTTTCAAATATCCAAAAAACATCGGATTTTTTCATTTTTGTGTAGCCCAGAACAAAAGGAATTTCGTGTTGTGATTTTGCATGCGTGTAGGATATATTATTAATGAAGCCCATATTTTTTATAACTTATAAATATGTTTTTTTTGGCAATTTTCTATATATAGGAGTGCGTCGATAGAGCTCCCGTCCACTATGGTGGACTTTAAGGGTGTGTTTGATAGACTGGGGCAACTCAGAATCCCCATCTCACCTCATACCTGCTGCCCCTAGACAAGCTCAACTAAGATCTTCTCACTTGTTTGGTAGCCTGGGTTTGTTGAAACAAGCTCAGCTCAGATGTTGTTTGGTGACATCTATGAGTTAAAACAAGATGGACTTGAAATTTTTACACAGAGGTTCTTAGGATGAAAATAAAAAAGCAATCGGGTCCTTATACACAAAACGTAAAAAATCAATCAGGTCCCAGCGTTCACGGACGTCGCTGGTGCTCCCCCCGTCGCTTCGCTTGTCGTGGTATTGCCGACAAGTACGCCATGGAGGGGTCCTCACAGTGCGTGTTTAGAGACGTGGGGTAAGGTGGACGGTTGACGGGTACGAAGTAACACAGCTTACCCGGGTTCAGATTCCACAACGGTGGCGGAATCCTACTCCTGCTATAAATCACTATAAGGGCAATACGCCGAGTTACAGAGATATGTTCGCTATGCGAGGTTGTGTGAATCGATGCCCTAAAGGCTCCCATAGGCCTGACTTATATAGTCGCCAGGTCCTAGGGTTACAGGGAAAAGTCCTAGTCGGACAGGTTACAGAGTCCTACACCGTCTATTACTAGTCTTGTGTATCTTACACTCCAAGGCTCCGGGGACGCTGGTGACTCCACCGTAACCTTCCTTTATCCGGCATGGGCCTCCCTTCTGGATCTATCTAAGTGGGCTGCCCAGCAGGCCATAGGCCATGCTACCAACTATGGGCCACCCGGGTTATCCGGATAAGTGACATGCTATGAGGATACCTATATAGCATATCCCGAATAGTATCCCCCGGAGAACTCCGAGATCTTGCGCCGTCTTGCCTTTTAAGATAAATTCTTCGTCTAGTTGGATGTCGGCAAATCGTCAAGCAATATCTTGTAGTCCTCCCAAAGAACCCTGCAAAGTTTTCTCCGTCTTCAACTTGTAAGCCGGAGAAATGCTAAATATTCCATCGTACACTTCCGTAGTCGGATTAGATCCGTTTATGTCGGAATCTTCGATGTTACGGCTCATCTACCCATGTCAGATAGGACGACGTAGGCTTAGGTCAGCGACGCCTCGTAACTCACACATGCATAGAATGCAATCATGTCCAATTTTCCCGCGCGAGCGATACGAACCGTTGGCGATGACGGTTTGGAGACGTGGCGAAATTTCCGTGCACGTTTGCGAACACGTCGTCTACGCGGCAACCGTCCGATCAAGCTACACGGATCTTGACGCCAAGGATGATAAATAGTAACCGTGGGGAAATTTCCACTTTTTACCTCATTCTCCTCGCATCATCTTCTTCTTCTAGTCGCGCGTCTCCTCGAGCTCTCCGCGAGAACTCTCGAAAAAACCCTAGCTTCCAATTTGCGCCAGTCGCATCCAACTTTTCTCCATGGCTAGCAGCAGCGCTTCTCCATCAATGGCGGCGTCGAGCGAAGCTACGGCGAAGCCGGCGAGCTCCGTCGTCGTGCCCCCAGAGGGTTTGGTCATCCCCGCATCAGCGGTGATCGAGTCCACCGGCGGCGACCTAAATTTGGCAGCGCTAGAGCCACTGGAGGAGGAACCAGACTCGCATAAGGGAGACTGGCGCGGCTCGGACATCACCAACCGCGATATCCAAGAGATGGTCGCCAAAGGCTACCTCCCCGCAACGGAGGGACTTGCCTGGCGGGCGGCACCGGCCGGCGAGGTGACACCCTCTCCCCAAGCCAAAGAAAAGGTGCACCTAAAATCTCAACTGGTACGCGGCGTCTCCCTGCCCATCTCCAAATTCTTCCTCTCCGTCTTAAACCACTATAGAGTCCAGCCTCAGAACCTTTCCCTCAATAGCATCTTAGTGCTTAGCAACTACGCGGCACTTTGCGAGGGATACTTAGGGATAAGGCCTAGGTTAGACCTTTTTGTGTACTTCTTCACCGTCAAACGTGAAGCTGGACATAGCAAGGAAGAGCTTAGGAACTATGGCACCATAAGCTTCAAGATTCGACCTGGTCGGCGGTTCCCCGACATCATCGGCCATGAGTCCTGCAAAAACAGGCAACGGACGTACTTTTATGGCCCATACATCCCTCTGGCTAGCCGACAAGTTACGTACCCGGACTTCGTTGACGGAGCCGCCGCTGAAGCCTCGTCATGGAGATCCCAAGCCTCCCTTCCCTCCGACCTTGACGCTTCTCAGGCCATAAGGCGGATCGAATGGTTTGTAGAGACGGGTCTGACCGGCTTGGACCTAGCCATGTGCTGGTTCATCAGGCGAATCCAACCTCTGCAGCACCGCGCGAAGCTCATGCACGAGTATACCAGCGACAGAAGGAATAGTCTCCGCATCTACGTGGACAACTTCTCGAGCGACTCTGTCAAGCTCCGCCTTAAAGACATCGTCAAGGTGAAGGATAAGAAGCGTGGCTTCACCATCACCTACGACATTTCGTAGACGGCAAGTGCCCAAAGGTATGTAGTTATTTTCCGTATGCGACATATACTCCAGTTCTTCCGTCTTGTAAATACCATCTTATCGAACACGGTGATCTCTCACTTAACAGCTCAGCGATCTAGGGGAAGGCAACCTGGCTGCCCAAATCTACGATCCAAAGATGAAGGAAGTCATGGTCGTGTCCGACGACGATGTTCCGTTGGCGCGGAAGCGGAAGAGCTCCACCTCTGACGTTGCCGATGGTGGCAAGAAGAAGAAGACGGAGGGTGGAGCCTCCAAGAAGACTACCGCCGCCCTGGAGGCGGAAAAGAGAAAAGTTACTAGGATCCCCTTCGCCAAAGCACCCCCACTTTGTAAGCTTCTCATTCTCTGACATTGTCTATATATCTGTCTTGCTCCTGTACTTATGCATTTTGCACATTTCAGGAAGAAAGCCACGACCAGCCTCAAGAAGACCTCCAAAACATCGGGGGCTTCTCAAAACATCAAGGACATGCTGCATCGCGACGCCTCCCCCGCCATCGCCCCTGCCACTCCTGCCGTCAAGCCCTCGTCTGCTCCGACAAGCTCACAAGATAAGGAGGCATCAGGCCCTTCCGCCATGGAAGTGGATTCTGGCGCCTCTACTGAACTCGCTGTTGTAGGCGAGCAGGCAACGTAGGAGAGCACCGCTCAACAAATGGCTGAAGCTCCGGCTAAGGATACCATCGGTGGCGGCAAGGCGGTGGTGGAAGCTGGTACTTCTGTTGTTGGCGGCGCCCCCGCACCCCAGAAAACCATAGTCTATCCGAAGATAGTCTATCCGGTACTTACACCGGGTAGCACTGCTTTGGTTCCTGGTGTGGCGCCGACATCTCCGACGTGTGGTCTAGAGGAGCTCCGCCGGCAAGCAGAAATCTTGCAAGGAAATAGCGAATCCTTTGCCAAGCTGCTGGCCGAGAGTGCTACGAACCTCAAGATCATCGCACTTGTAAGTTTTCTTTGACTTTTGCATTTCATATGAGTATCCCACTATAGCCCCCGAGGATGTAGACGGAAAACCATAGGTTTTGCATCTATATGCTCTAAGAGTGACTAATTTAGAAAACCTCTCACTGTAGCCCCCAAGCATTTAGATGGAATGAACTATTCCGACTAGATGCTTTAAGAGTAGCATATGCAGTGTTTATAAATTTCAATACTTAGCCCCCAAGCCTCTAGTTGTAACTGAATTAGTTGCGACTAAATGCTTAAAGAAAAGCTAAGTAGATATCCGAGTAAAAAACTTTATACTGTAGCCCCCAAGCTTCTAATCGAGAACTGAATTAGTTCCAACTAGATGCTTAAATAAAGCTAAGCATATTGTTAAGTCAAAAACTCTCGCTGTAGCCCCCGAGCGTATAGATGGAAAATCTCCGACTAGATGCTCCAAGCAGACTAAACAACGTTTAACTTTGTCCTTTTTTCCACAGAACGAGAATGCTCGGAGGGGCATGGCAAATGACAAGTACCAGAAGATGCGTGCAGATCTAGAAGCTGAAAAGGGTACAACTGCCTTCTTGAAGGAATAGATCACCAAGACCAAACGTCTGTTTTCTAATGCGCATATATTCTCCGAGTACTCACAATGTACTTTTCTTTCTCCGACATGCAGAAACCATCGCCAAGGCCAAGAATATTGTTGAGCAATCCAAGCACATTCAAGAGCTGGATAGCAAAAACAAAATTCTTAAGCAGGAGAGGAAAGAGATGCTGAAGATGCATAAAGAGTCGATGAAGGCCTTGTAGGACTCCGCCACCGAGGAAATCAACCTCTTGAAGGAGGAGATCGCGATCTTAAAAGATCAGAAGCGAGATGCCGATGAGCAGAATCACCGCCATGGCGAGGCGTACAAGCTCCTCCAACAAGAGAAACAATCCTTGGCAGATACCCTCTAGCAAGCTGAGGCCAGCATCTTCAGTAAGTTTTCTCCGTCTTGGAATTCTGCAATCAGGATACTTTGATTTATTGAACTCATGCGATCCTTGTCAAAATCTTCAGCTCCAATGGGTTTAACCCGATCACCTCCTCCGGCCAAGGAATGCATGGTTCTTGCCGGCAAATTCATCAACACCGCCATCACCCAAGCCAAGCAGATTGCCAAGCCTCTCCAGATACACATCAAGGCATCGTACTCCGTGGCGAAGTACTCGGAGATTCTGTGCCGAGCCCCTGAGCATATCACGAGCTGGAAAGCTTCGTGTGCACGGGCTGGCGCCAGGATGTGGCTGTCAATGGTGAAGGCACACTACGAAGGTGCCAACATCGACACGGTGACCTCTGGCATCCCCGACGTCGACGACGATGGCAAAGAGATTAATCATGAAGCCATCTTGTCGTCACTCGCGAGCTATGACACCAGAGTTGCCGAGTTGGTGGACATCGACGTCTTCGTGCCCATGAACACCATCGACAACGACAACCAAGATTCTTTTGAGTCACGTCACAGCGCCGACTTCAAGAGTGGCTCTCCGGCTGGTGACGATGTTGCCTCCAAGTCACCTGCGCCAAAGGAGTGAAAAACAACTTTGTAATATTTGTTTCACCTTTGGTGTATATGTGGAAAAAACTTGTTTATGTAAGTTAAGGCGGAAAACAATGGTTGTTTATTTCCTGCTACTCAAGAACGAACTTCCAGCATGTATGTATTTTTTAAGCAAGTGCTAGCTTATTCATTACTTTGGTTTTTATGCTTGACCTTTTGTGAGTCGTAAGACTCGTTGTCGGAACCATATGCTTAGGTGATGATGCCTAATGGCACCGTCAATAACCTGAGCAAAAAATCGCCGACAATAAGTGTCGAAAGTCACTAATCCAGAATCCACATCAAAACGACAAAGAACGTGTAGATCAGAAAACTTAAGCTAACGCACATAGGCGGAATTTTCACAAGTGCAAATGCAAAGCTTGTGCATAAAGGTTTTACATGATCCAAAAATAAACACTAAAGGAGGTAAAAGACTCAGAAATATGAGTGAACCAGAGAGATTTATTTCATTGATCATATAAGAGATACACAATTATATAAAAAATGCTAAGCGTAAAAAGGACGTAGCTGTGCTATGTTTCATGGTCGATCAAGCTCCGGGTAGTCATCATCCGGGTCACGTCGCTTACGCTTATGATCCTTGTTGGGTCTATCCTTTTGTTCACGATTGTCAACAAGGTAGTAAGACCCATTAAGTAGTGGCTTGCTTATGATGAATGGTCCTTCCCATGGCGGGGATAATTTGTGTGACTTCTTCTACTTAAGTCGGAGCACCAAATCCCCCTCTTTAAACGAGCGATGCCGAACGCGGCGACTATGGTAGCTGCGTAGCTTCTGCTGGTAGATGGCGAATCTTTGGCATGCCAAAACGCGCTCCTCCTCGAGAAGGTCCACATCTAGGCGTCTGGATTCTTCAGTGTCATCTTCGTCGTAGGCGGCAACTCTTGGTGCATCGTGAAGGATGTCGGAAGGCAGGATGGCTTCTGCTCCATATACCATGAAATAAGGGGTGTAGCCGGTGGATCTGTTGGGTGTAGTCCATAAAATCCACAGCACGGATGGCAATTCTTCCGCCCAAGCTCCAGCTTCTCTATGTAGCGGTGCCTCAAGACGTGGCTTGATTCCCTACAGAATTAATCCATTAGCTCGCTCAACCTGACCATTGGATTGTGGGTGCGCCACAGATGCGAGGTCAAGTCGGATGCCTTTCTCCTAGCAATAAGCCTCCACTTCTCCGAGTGACAAATTGTTGCCGTTGTCGGTGATAATGCTGCCGCGGGAGACCAAATCTCACCACTAGATCCCGGACCAAACCTAAGGGCAGTTGCCCCATCAAGCTTTCTAATGGGTTTAGCTTCTATCCATTTAGTGAATTTGTCAACTGCTACAAGCAGATGCGTAAACCCAAAAGGTGCCGTCTGTAACGGTCCCACCATGTCCAGCCCCCAGACTGCAAACGACCAAGTTATTGGTATTGTTCGCAGTTCTTCAGCAGGAACATGTGGTTGTCGGGCATAATACTGGCATCCCATGCATGTCTCAACCAGCTTGTCGACGTCCTCTTTAGCGGTCAGCCAGTAGAATCCTTGCCTGAAGGCTTTCACGACCAACGATCAAGGAGCGGCATGATGCCCGCAATCTCCGAGATGGATTTCACGTAGGAATTACATACCTTCTAGCTGGGAAACACACTTTAGGTATACACCAGTAGTGCTCCTTTTGTAGAGTTGCCTATTGATTATGGTATAACCCTTTGCTCGTCGTACTATTTGCCGTCTTTCGACTTCGTCATCAGGCAAAGTTCCGTGTGCGAGATATTCCATGAACGGTTTTGTCCAAGCCGGAGGGACTTTAGTCACCATGTTGACGAAGGAGTCAGCTCTATCTGGGTTGTCAATGTCGGCTCCCTTCACAGATGGTGTGTGTAGATGCTTTAGGAAAACTCCTGGCGGAATTTGTTTGTGCCCTGATCCAAGTTTGGGCAGTAGATCAGCCGCCTCGTTTTGATCCCTAGGTACATACTTGACTTCGTAGCCCAAGAAGCTCTTGGCTATCTCGTCCACTTCGTCTCGATATTCCGCCATCATAGGGTTCCGCACATTCCAGGTGCCAGCCACCTGTTGGGCAACCAAGTCGGAATCTCCACAGCAAACTATGCGCTTGATTCCAATATCTTTGGCTACACGTAGTCCGTGAATGAGTGCTTCATACTCTGCCATGTTGTTTGTAGCCTCGAAGTGGATCTGCAGAACATAGATTGTCTCCTTTTGGTGACTGTAGCAATACACCAGCCCCCGAGCCGTTGAGCAACTTTGATCCATCAAAGTGCATCACCCAGTAGCATCTAGCATCTCCGTCCAATCTGCAACAAAATCCGCCAAGGCTTGTGACTTGATAGCGTCACGTCTTTTGTAGGTGATCTCGAAGGCGGCAAGTTCAATGCCCCACTTCGCAACCCTTCCTGTAGCGTCGCTGTTATTGATAATGTCGGACAGTGGAGTCTTGCTCACCACTGTGATTGGGTGCTCCTGAAAGTAATGCCTCAGCTTCCGAGAAGCAAGGAATACTCCATAAGCTATCTTCTGGTAGTGCGGGTAACACTGCTTGGACTCCGTCAAGACCTTGCTTACATAGTAAACTGGTCGTTGAACTCCGTGCTCATAGTCTGGTTCCTTCCACTCTACCACGACGATGATGTTGATTACCCGGTTGGTTGCCACCATGTAGATTAACAGGGGCTCTCCAGGTTCGGGTGCTGCAAGGATGGGCGCTGAGGAAAGAATCTCCTTGAGCTGCTTCAATGCTGCATCTGCTTCATCCGTCCACGTGAATTTGTCCGCCTTCTTCAGTAACTTGTACAGCGGCAGGGCCTTCTCTCCAAGTCGGCTGACGAACCGACTAACTGCTGCAACACAACATGTTAGTCGTTGAATGTCCTTTATGCATGTCGGACGGTTTATATTTAAGATGGACTTGATTTTCTCCGGGTTAACCTTAATTCCGTGTTGGGAAACGATGAAGCCCAACAATTTGCCAGCTGGAACCTCGAAGACGTACTCCTTAGGGTTAAGCATCATGTTATATTTCCGGAGATTATCAAAGGTTTCTTTTAAGTCGGAGATTAAGTCATTTGACTTTCTAGACATCACCGCGATATCGTCCACGTAGGCATGAACGTTCCGACCAATTTGGTCGTGGAGGCAATGTTGCATTGTCCGCTGGTACGTGGCACCTGCGTTTTTTAGCCCAAAGGGCATCGGGAAATAGCAAAATGTGTCGTATGGGGTAGTGAACGAAGTGGCCAATTGGTCCGACTTCCTCATCTTGATCTGGTGGTATCCTGAGTATGCATCGAGAAAACACAAAAGTTCCGAGCCAGCCGTCGAGTCAATGACTTGGTCAATGCAAGGCAAAGCAAACGGATCTTTGGGACATGCTTTGTTCAAGCCGGTGTAATCAACGCACATTCTTAATTCATTGGTTCCCTTTTTGGGGACAAGTATAGGATTGGCCACCCATCGGGTGTGAAGGACTTCTTGGATAAATCTAGCTTTAAGTAACCTAGATATCTCTTTGCCAATGGCGCGTCTCTTCTCGTCTCCGAAGCGTCGTAGAGGTTGTTTCACTGGTTTGCATTTTGGATCAATGTTTAAGCTGTGCTCGGCAAGTTCCCTAGGAACACCTTTCATGTCGGCATGTTGCCAAGCAAAGATGTCCTTATTCTCACAGAGGAACTCGACAAGCGCGCTTTCCTATTTGGGATCCAGGTTCGTAGCAATGGCGGTGACCTTGGAGGCATAGCCTACCACAAGTTCCACCGGCCTGGTCTCGATGGCGGCCTTGAACGCAGGAGCGGAGTCGGAGATCTGCTTCTTCGACGCGGGCATCTCTGAGTCATTGACCTTGCTCTGGATCTCTTTGAATTCTTCGCTGTAGAGGACAGATTCTGCAATGGCTGCTTCATTGATCCCGCGGTCTCTTGCCTTGGTAAAGCTTCCGGATACGATGATGACACCATTTTGTCCGGGTATCTTGAGTTTGTTGTAGACGAAGCATGGCTTGGCCATGAACGTGTGGAATATGTCGCGGCCGAATATGACGTGGTACACGCTCTTAAAGGGGACCACCTCGAAGGTCATGCGCTCTTGGCGGTAATTGTTAACATCACCAAAGGCAACCTGAAGTGTAATGCACCCAAGGGACCGAGCCTCCTGACCAGGAACTACGCCATGGAAGATGGTGTTGGTCCGCCTTAGGTTTGCCTCCGTCAAGTTCATCTTCTACAGTGTATCCAGGTACATAATGTTGATGCTGCTTCCACTATCCACCATACACTTGGTGAACTCCACGCCGTCAATCAAGGGGTTGATGACCATGGCGTACTGGTTCTCCGTGGGTATAAGGTCTGGGTGATCCGTCCTGTCCCAAGTGATTGGAACTTCCAACCAGCGCAGGTACTGGAGAACTAGGGGGAGAGTAGCCATCAGGATCCTCAGAGAGGTCTTCTGTTGTCGGACGGTGGGGGTGCCAAGGAAAGTGTGGTAGACTGGAGCCTTCTTTGCGAAGGGGTTCTTGCCCTTGTCGTCGCTCTTGGCGGCGTGCTTGGGGTCAACGTCTTCGTCCATATCACTTGAATCCTTGGACTCCTCCTCCTTCTTCTTCCCTTTGCACGGCATATCGCGGTACTCCTCGTAGGTTTGGGGAACACGGAGCGGTGCCAAGGTAGTTTCACTTCCTCGTTGCTGCCCACGACCAGCTCCCCTTCCTCGGCCATGCTGTCCGCCTTCTCCTCGTCCTGCAAAAGTCATAGCGACCATGTCGGTAGATTGCTTTTCTTCTAGAGCGGTTTTCCGCTTTGCACTGCTGTTCCCCCGAGCTTGAGTTGGCACGGCTGTTGCCGGCAAGGAGCCTCGAGCATCGTCGTCGGCACCTGCGAACTCACTAGCCAACTGAATCATCTGGTTCAAGTCAAGCTGGTGATTGTCCTGCAAGCGCTTCAGCTTATGTCGGAGCAACGTGCCTCTTTCCAACCCGTCGATGAAGGCGGCCATGGCGGTCTGAGCATGCACTCCTGCGCAGGAATTCTTCATGTCCATCCAGCGGGAGAGGTAGGCGCGAGATGTCTTGTCTTTCTCTTGAACGCACCGCTGTAGATCGCCCATAGTGCAGGGACGCTTGTATGTACCCTCAAAGTTCTTGGTGAACGCTTCTTGCATGTCCAACCAGTTGTAGATAGATTTCTCCGGCAAGTCGTCGATCCATTGATGGGTCGTGCCTGCCAACATTAATGGGAGGTACTTGATGGCGATGTTGGGGTTGCCTCCGGCAATCTCCACCGCGTTGTCATAGTCCTGCAACCATGTAACCGGCTTGGCGGTGCCATAATAGGGCTTGATGGTCTTGTCAATCCGGAATCCTTTGGGGTAAGTTGCGGACCATATTGCAGGTCCAAAGCAGCGTGGTCCCAGGTATGGTCCTTCCCGGCCTCGTGGATCTTATCGATCCGCGATCGTGCGTCGTATGGCTCCGGGTTCTTTTTCTTCTTGTCAACAGGGGATGGTCTGCGTGAACGACATGGGCCTCCTCCGCCATGGTGACTGCTTGGCGGTGACGGATGCGGAGGTGGCTGTGGGTTAGCCTTCTTGCTGTTACCCTCCTGCGATGCCTCACGCCTGTCACGGTTGCTTGTCGGACGCGGAGGGTCATGGCGTGACCTGCTCTTGTGTCCTTGGTTGCGCTCTCCGTCATGACGGGTCTGCTCCGTGTTGTCGCGGATGACGATGTCGCACTGCTTTGGTGGGGGCATATCCGTACGATGGTGAGCCTTGTAATCTTCGTGATGTCGGGGGGACCGGGGCGGTGGCGATGGGTGACGAGGTCGGGCCTTTTCTCCGTGGTCGGAGGATATGGGGATAGCATCCTTCCTGTTGCGCGCATCCCTCCGTCTTTGTTCTGATGAACCCATCTGGGACCCGACATCAAGAGGAGATCTGTCCCTTGGCGGCTTGTACTGGCTAGATTGGCAGAGCGCTGGGTCAGACTCAAGCCTTTGAGAGGTGGCCTTTTCTGCTGCTTCACCGCCTTGGCCACTAGGTCATAGACCTGTTCCACTACTTTAGGCGATCTATCCTGCTCCAGAAGGGTCTTGACTACGGCGAGGTTAAGGAGTGGGGTGGGCATCACCTGCTTGCCTTCACTATTAATGTATGGCTTGGCTTGTGCCGGCTTCGAGGGAGCCCATACTAGGTTGCGTCGTACACCTGGATCGTTGATGATGCGAGTCGGAGCTTTCTTAGCCTTCTGCTGTTGCAGCAAAGTCTTGTACTCAGCCTCCATTGCTCTAGCTTTCTCTATGGACTTCTACGCATTGACCAGATCTCGATCTAGTTTAGCGCCTTGCTCCGCGATATCCTGCGCTTCCTCCAGCAGCTGCTGGCGCTTCTTGTCAAGCTGGGTCACGTTCCGGATATGAGCAACGGTCAGTGGCTCGACGAGGAGGTTGCCGTACATCACTCTATCAGCTGGAGTAACTTGGGCTGCTGCAGACGTAGATGCTAGAGGCGGCAAATTTGCGGTGTTGTTGTTGCTCGGGCCAGTGCCGAGTTCCTGCGGCTGTTGTACTGGGTTGGGCGGAGGAGGCATGACTTTTGCGCGATCATCGTCAGCAGCAATAAGTGGCCCCTTCCCCTTTTCCAGCGCTGAAGGTGGAGCTCGTCCGGGTTGATCTTCATCCATCGCCATCCCAATGGTGACAAACACCTCTCGAGATGTGACGGCATTGTTGGCTTGCTCGTCGCGTGATTACTCCTCCTCCATCTCCTGCATAGTGGAGTCTAGCTCTTCTGGACTAAAATCTATCTCCTCTGAATCTGCACTGGAGTCGAAGGGTGCCAGGACGTCCTCGATGATGGGCGGTGGAGGTGCGATGGCCTCGACGATGACTGGAGGTGGCGGTGCTGCTGCGACGATGGCGGCGGGAGGCGATGGTGGTGGTTGCGGAATCGGAGGTTCTCTGTCCCTGAGAGCAAGCTCCATCTGGGCTGCTGCGTCAGCTTCCGCGTAGTTGTTGACGGTGCTTACCATCTCTTCGAGGGTAAGGCGTCCTGTTGCCTGCTACCGTCTTAAAGAATGTCGGAGAAGCGTGCCACGGTCCAGTCCTTCCACGAAGTGATACAAAGCGTTATTATCGGGGTAGTGGGCCAGATCGGCTTGTATACGGAGCCACCTGGCCAGGTAATCGCGGGGGGTTTCGCCTTCTCTCTAAACGCATCGCACCAGATCGAAGATGGTAACCACGCCGACAAACTTGGATCTCTGCTGTCCAGACGCACGGGTGAAGCCGGTGGATTTGCAGTGATCTTCCACCTTTATATCTTGCGCAAGGGCGGTTTGGGTGGGCCTTGAATTTTTTCGATCTTTGCCGGCAAACTCCAAGGAGAGATCCGACATTGATCCTTCCGCAAACGTATCCTGCCCGTAGGCAGTCCGTGCGGGTCTTGATGCTTTCCGATCTTTGCTGGCAAACTCCAAAGAGAGATCCGACATTGATCCTTTCGTGAATGTATCCTGCCCGTAGGCGGTCTGTACGGGTCTTGATGCTCCTCCAACTCCCAAGGAACTAGTGCCCGATTCGGTTTCACCGATTAACAGGTGGATGTCTCTGATAGGAACGATTGAACACCGCATAGGGTTCGTCTTCGCCGGGATCCAGAACTCGTCAGGAGGGACGATCGGAACTGAAAGAACATGTTGGTCCCCCATGTGTGGTTTTGTAATTAATGACAATCTTTATGGACTAATGTGTGTATTAAGTTATACTTGTAGGATTTGTCCATTGGCATCGCTTGGAGCATGTGTTGGCTTCAAGGTCGATGAAATGCAAAGAAGATATGTTGGGTAAGCTCAATATGCGAGGTCGATGATGAAGAATTAAGAAAGGCGTTCCATCTTGAGAAGAGCAAGATCGTCTACATCGAGCTCAAGTGGAATGCTCAAGGCAAAGGTATAATCTTGGTAGGTTTTCCCTTTTGCCGGTCTCTTGTTGTGTGTAGGAGACCGGGTTTAGGATAGATAACCGTACTATCAAGAGGGGCTCTCGTATGAGTAATTCGGTCACATCGTTCGGAGATAGCTCAAACCTTTGCATACTTGCATCATCGTATTTGGTTGTTATTTGGTATTATCCATGTGAGGATATAGAGCTTGTGGTAATCTCCATAACAATCTCTTGTTCATCAAAATCGGATCTTCCATTTGTATCTTGTTGCGATTTTGATTTATGCGGCTTTTCGGTTTCTCACCAAGTGAGGTATATCACATTATTCTAAGTTGATACTTTCTCACTTGGTGATAATCAATATTTGCCCTTGTCGTCCTCTATCCAACGCAATTGGAATCGGGTCAATCGGAGCTTCCTGTCAAAAGTTATTGCCGTTTGAATATTTGCCTGGTGCGGTACCAAAAAGAGGTAGTACCGCTTTTTGCTACCGGATGCGACAGAAGGTTTTGACTAACTGTCAAAAATCCTCTGCCGGGCTAGGTACTAAAAAGCGGTAGTACCACATTTTAGTACCTAGCGCGACAGTAGCTTTTTGACCACTTGTCAAAAGCTTCTGCCTGCTCCGGTACTAAAATGTGGTAGTACCGCATTTTAGTACCGCACAGGGCAGAGACTTTTTTCGTCTAAACTGCTGATTCCACTTCACGTCCGGTAGTACCGGTTGCCATTTGTGGTACTACTGCTTTATGGTAGCATCAATGGTACTACCGTTGTGGCCAGGGCTTATGAAGTTTGAATATTGGTCTTCCGGTTCCAAGTCCGGTACCTGGTCCGGTAGTACCGGAGTTCTCCGGTAGTACCGCTTGAACTTCCGGTACTACCGCTACATTAAGGCTCCAACGGCCATATTTTGCCTTGCCCTATAAATAGCTTTGCCCCTTTGCCTTTTAGGGTTACTTCTTCCTCCTCTTTGGATCTAAAGCTTTGCCCCTATTTGCCTTACTCCTTAAGCTTGATTTCTACTCACCCCTCCATTGATTCTTGCATATATTTGAGGGGTAGTTGGAGGAGATCTAGATCTATGTTTTGACCAAACCAAAACATCTCTTTGTGAGTGTATCGTTGGGGATCTAGATTTTGGGGGATTTTGTGTCTCTCTTTGATTCCTCCTCTCTTGTTCCCCCAATAGCTTTAGTAGCTTTGTTGGAACTTGAGAGTGAGGGATTTGGGCATCTTTGTGGTGTTCTTGCCATTTGCATTTGTTGCATCGGTTTGAGTTCTCCTCGGAGGATTTGGTTTGAGTTGCTCATTGGAGCTTGTCCCTCTTGAGTTCTTGGAACCCTAGACGGTTTGTGGCCTTGGTGGCATTGTGGCCTTTTGTGGCATTTGTTGGGAGCCTCCAATTAAGTTGTGGAGTTGTGCCCCAACCTTGTGAGAGGTTCCGGTTGCCACCGACAAGTGCATCGATAGTGGAAGCGTGGATCGATCCCATTGGGGTGAGATTCACCGGAGAATAAGGGAGGTCTTTTGTGGCGTTGGTGGTTTGATACCACCCCCTCTCCAAACGAGACGTACTCCATGTTGGGAGGAACTCGGTAAAATATCGGTGTCCCCGCGTGCCTCGGTTATCTCTATACCCAAGCTCTTTACTTATGCACTTTACATTGTGATAGCCTTCGTGCTTGAAGTAATATATATCTTGCTATCACTTTGTTGCTTGTATTGCTTAGCATAAGTTGTTGGTGCACATAGGTGAACCTTAGTTGTTCTAGGTTGTGATTAACAAAGTAAACACTAGTTTTATTCCGCCTTTGTTGAGCCACTCTAGGAAAAGTTTTAATCGCCTATTCACCCCCTCCCTCTAGGCGACATCCGTATCCTTTCAGGAACATTGCCGGAGAAGAGAACACGGCCGATGGCTATGGTTTCACCGATTCCCGCAAAGGTTTTGGTCCTCGCCCGCTGAAGAGCCTGAAGCGCCTCTTGCCCCATGGTGGGCGCCAACTGTCGTGGTATTGCCGACGAGTACGCCATGGAGGGGTCCTCACAGTGCGTGTTTAGAGACGTGGGGTAAGGCGGACGGTTGACGGGTACGAGGTAACACAGCTTACCCAGGTTCAGATCCCACAACAGTGGCGGAATCCTACTCCTGCTATAAATCACTATAAGGGCAATACGCCGAGTTACAGAGATATGTTCGTTGTGCGAGGTTGTGTGAATCGATGCCCTAAAGGCTCCCATAGGCCCGACTTATATAGTCGCCATGTCCTAGGGTTACAGGGAAAATTCCTAGCCGGACAGGTTATAGAGTCCTACACCGTCTATTACTAGTCTTGTGTATCTTGCACTCCAAGGCTCCGGGTACGTTGGTGACTCCACCGTAGCCTTCCTTTATCCGGCATGGGCCTCCCTTCTGGATCCATCTAACTGGGCCGCCCAGCAGGTCATAGGCCATGCTACCAACTGTGGGCCACCCGGGTTATCCGGATAAGTGACATGCTCTAAGGATACCTATATAGCATATCCCCAACATCGATGGTGCTCTTCTGTCGCTTCGTTGGGGCGCTGGGTGCTCTCCCGTCACTGGGGCGCTAGGAGGCGGCGGACAAGCCGGAGCTTGGGCGGTTGTGTGGCTGCGCGACGAGCGGGAGCTTGGGGCGGAGGCGAGCCGAAGCTTGGGGTGCTGGGAGGCGGAGCTTGGGTCAGAGACGAGGCGGCATGGCGGGCCGGTGAGGGAGACGAGGTGGGGAGGCACGGTCGGGGATGGACACGAGGCGGGGCAGCACGGCCGGTGACGGGCACGAGGCGGGGCGGCCCGGCCGAAGATGGAGACGAGGTGGGGCGGAGCGGTGTGGTGTGGTGATGGAGACGAGGCGACATTTTGCCGGGGGGAGGGTGATGACCCACAAGTATAGGGGGTGTATTGTAGTACTTTCGATAAATAGGAGTGTCAATCCCAACGAGGAGCAGAAGGTGTTGACTAGTGGTATGGAGCAGGAAATCTGTGTAAATACTTAGCAAGCAAATTTTTAGGGGTTTTCTAATAAAGCAAAGAAATAAAGTGCAAATAATAAAGACAACAAACAATTGTAGCAAGTGGCCCAATCCTTTCTTAGCAAAGTACAAGCTGGTGGAAATACTTATAAGGACCAAATGTTCCAGATGACACATGGGAATTCTATCAAGTGCTTTCACTTCAAATAGCTGAATAGTCTTCTTTGGTGTTGTAAGTATTGTATGGGTGAACCTGTGCTAATGTACCGACCTTATTTGGACTAATACATACTTGTGATTATACCCTCCCTTGCAAGCATCCTCTAATGTTCCCCTGCAAGAATCCACAACTACAGGAAAACAATTAAGATATAAACCTAACCACAGCCTTAAACTCTAAGATCCTACGCTCCCTTGTGCAATGGTGTCCTAACGGGGGTTCAGGTTTCTATCACTCCGGCAACCCCACAATTAGTAGCCAAATACACAATGCATTCCCCTAGGCCCATAAATAGTGAAGTATCATGTAGTCAACATTCACATGACACCACTAGAAGAATAGCACCACAACTTAAATACTAAACCATTGAATAATATCTCAACACAAATCCACTACTAACAACATGACTTCTCCCATGTCCTCAAGACCAAACAAACTACTCACAAGACATCATATGGATCAAGATCAAAGATGATATGGTGATGGATAATAATCTGAACATAAACAATAATCCAATGGTTCCACTCACAAGCATCAACTACAATAGTAATCATTACCGGGAAAGTTTCCCCAAGAACTATGCAAGTATTCAACACAACTGTTACAGCGGGATGGAGTGGTGATGATGGTGCTGGTGGAGATGATGGTGTGGATGATGATGATGATCCCGATGAAGTCTAGCTTGATGATGGTGTTGATGGCGATGATCTCCCCTCTCCGGGAAGGAATTTCCTCGGCAAAAATATGTCTGCCAGAGAGCTCTTTCTCTCTCGGTGTTTTCCGCCCCGCAGAGGCAGTGGAATCTTTGTGTGGTTGCTCCCCGTGTTTTAGGGTTTCGAGGAGAAGATATAGGCGAGAGGGTGGAGCCATAGGTGGGCTATGTGGGTCACACCCCTGTAGGCGTGGCCTAGGGGTGGCCCGCGCCTGGGGGTGTGTGTGGGCCCCCTATGGCCCATCTCCGCCTCCCCTTCTGTCTTTCTTCGTCTTCTGGGAAAATACGATTTTCCGTAGTTTTTCTAGTATATTTTGTAGGGGTTCGTAGCATGGAAAATAAAAAAATTCTACCACATGCACACAAACAAGCCAAGATCTACGTACTAGATTGTAGCAACGAGTCGATAGGAGCACTCACCCTCGAAGATTCCAACCCGGTTAACGAGAGCAGATTCTCGTGGGTGATGTAGTCG
Organism: Avena sativa; assembly: GCA_916181665.1. NCBI lineage: Eukaryota > Viridiplantae > Streptophyta > Magnoliopsida > Poales > Poaceae > Avena > Avena sativa. Next base: position 131,368,193 of record OV702297.1, read on the forward strand.
TACACTTGCCGATCTCAAGATTGCGTAGACGATCCTTCCGGCGTTGTGTTCTGGCAGCGCTTCCGCAGTCGGTCACATGTTCGGTACTCGATGAAGACCTTCCTCTCCCTTGTTCCAGCAGGCAGTGGAGGTTGTAGTTCTCCCCTCACGATTCCGGCAGCACAACGGCGTGGTGTCGGAAGTAGAGGGAAGATCCCATAGGGCTTCACCTAAGCTGGTGCGAGTTATGGTGGATATAGGGTTTCTGGTGATCTAGGTTTAGAAGGCCGAAGAGGAGGAGGAGGTGTCGGCGGCGGCTAGGGCAACGGCGACGAGCCGGCGGCAGGGTGAAGCGGCGGCGGTGGCGCAGCACGGGTGGGGAGGGCTGGTTGCGTGTCCTTTGGGGCAGCCCTCCCCCTCTATTTATGAGAGGGAGGGAGGCTTGGGAGAGGGGATTTTGAATCCATACCCAAACCCAAGTTGGATAGAAGGGAGGAGTCTTTCCTTCTTCCACTAGGAAACCATTGTTCCAGTTTGACTTTTCAAACCTCCCATTTGACTTTAAATTTAGAGTTTTAATTCTCTCTCGCAAATGCCCAACCAAAGTTACTTAAGACATGATCCAATCATTCCATGACACATTCATGGACCATTCCCCTTTCGGTCTGGTGAACCTTCTAGAACCTTCTAGAACCTCTCCGATGAAAACATCATCATTCCCGAACTTTGGAATCAGACTTTCCTTATATGAATCTTATTCTTCGGACCATTCTGGATCTCCTCATGATATCCCGGATCCCATCCGAGACTCCGAACAACATTCAGTTTCCCTACTTACATTCCATATGTACTAAACAACATCGAATCCTTAAGTGTGTCTCCCTACGGTTCGTGAATTATGCGAACATGACCGAGACACTTCTCCGATCAATAACTAATAGAGGAATCTGGAAATTCATATGGCTCCCACATATTTCTACGATTACTTTGCGATCGAATGAAGCACTTACATACGATACCAATTTCCCTTTGTCACGCGATAGTTTACTTATCCGAGGTTTGATCGTTGGTATCTCTGCATACCTAGTTCAACCTCGTTACCGATAAGTACTCTTTTCTCGTTCCTGTGATATGTGATCCCTTGTGAGCCAGTCACATGCTTGCAAGCTAATTGGATGACATTCCACCGAGAGGGCCTAGAGTATATCTATCCGTCATATGGATGGAAAAATCCTAACTCTTGATCCATGTGCCTCAACACATACTTTCCGAACACTCAATGCCACCTTTATAGCCACCCAGTTACGGTGTGGTGTTTGATGTCATCAAAGCATCCTTCCGGTGATAGTGATTAGCATGATCTCATGGTCGGAGGAATTAGGTTACTATGTATCAGAAAGCTTATAGCAAACGAACTATTGAAATGACTTGATCTTTATGCTACGCTTATCTATAGGAGTATGTCCATCATACCATATCCTAATGATATGATCTTGTTGTTAATAACATCTCAATGTTCATGATCGAGAAACCACGATCATATATTAACCATCAAGCTAGTATTATAAAGAGGCTTTACCAGGGACTCTAATTTAGTTTACAAATCACACAAGTATTAATGTTTCCGGTTAATACTATTATAGCATGAATGTAAACATTTATCATAAACACAAAGATATAATAATAACTACTTTTATTATTGCCTTTAGGGCCTCATAACTCTCAACTGTCGTGTGAGCCTCAAATATCATTTTGAGTTCACGGACAATATCATGTGGGTCATGATTCTCAAACCTTTTCTGAAGCTCTGATTCTAAACCATACAAGATAGCACACTGAACTGTGGAGTACTGATTCTTCCGAGCGAGGAAAACATTCTTTACCTCATCGGTAGAATCAGCTGCAGGTGGGTCACCCAATGGTGCATCCAGCACATAGGTCAAATTACCAGCATTGAGGACAATCCTCAAATTGCGGAACCAATCCGCGAAGTTGCTTCCATTGTTTTTCAACATTTCTTTCTCTAGGAACGCATTAAAATTGATGGTAGGGGCCGCCATTGATCTACAACATATTTGCAGTAGTTTAGACTAAGTTTATGACAAATTGAGTTCTAATTAATAGTTAAATTAATCTAGGTGAAATCCCACTCAAAACAATATCCCACCCATTGTTTTAGTGATCACACGAACCAAATCCACCACATCAAAACCGATCATCATGATAGTTGATGTATCTTTAATGGCGAACAATCAACATGTTCATCATATCTACTATATGACTCATGCTTTACCTTTCGGTGATCTGTGTTCTGAGACCATGTCTGTACATGCTAGGCTCGTCAAGATCAAACCTTAGCTTCCGCATGAGAAAATCTGGCTTGCTCCCATTGTATACACTCACAGAATCTAACACACCCGATCATCACGTGGTGCTTCGAAACAACAAGCTTTAGCAACGGTGCTAACTAAGGATGAACACTTTATAACTTGCAATTTTGTGCTAGAGGGATCATCTTATAATGCTACCATCACGAACTAAGCAATACAAGATGCATAAAAGGATTAACATCACATGCAATTCATAATATATGATATGATATGGCCTTTCTTCTTGTGCTTCCGATCTCCATCTTCAAGCACAAACATGATCTCCATCATCACTGGCAATGGCGTCAAGGTCAATGGAGCCGCTTCATGGTTGTCGTCCACCAGCATCAACTATTACAACTACTTTGAATAATAGACATGCAGGTCTGAACGGAATTAAAAGACAACCATATGGCTCCTGCCGGTTGCCGACTTACAATAAGGAACATTGCATACATCATATATAATCACAATCATGGCCATATCACATGACAGCACACCCCTGCAAAACAAAGTTAGACGCCTCTAATTTTCTTTGCATGTTTTACGTGGTTTTGGGCTTTAAATAAGTGTCGTTCTAACTTACGAACAAGAACCACAACGTTGATACTAGTATTGTCAACTACCCGTTGTAAATTGAATCTTCACTATGTTTGGAGAAACAGGCACCCGCAAAGCCACTTATGCAATACAAGTTGCATGTCAAGCGTGGAGCAAGTCTCATGAACGATGTCATGTAAGGTTAGCCCGGGCCGCTTCATCCCACCATCCCGCAAGATGCAAAGTACACAAGAAGCAATCGACAACAAAAACATCAACGCCCACAATGACCATTGTGTTCTACTCGTGCAATAGATCTACATATAGACACGGCTCTGATACCACTGTAGGGGTTTGTAGCATGGAAAACAAAAAAATTCTACCGCACACACAAACAAGCCAAGATCTATCTACTAGATTGTAGCAACGAGTCGATAGGAGCACTCACCCTCGAAGATTCCAAAGCAGTTAACGAGAGCAGATTCTCGTGGGTGATGTAGTCGTACACTTGCCGATCTCAAGCTCGCGTAGACGATCCTTCCGGCGCTGCCTTCCGGCAGCGCTTCCGCAGTCGGTCACACATTCGGTACTCGATGAAGACCTTCCTCTCCCTTGTTCCAGCAGGCAGCGGAGGTTGTAGTTCTCCCCTCGCAATTCCGGCAGCACGACGGCGTGGTGTCAGAAGTAGAGGGAAGATTCTGCAGGGCTTCGCCTAAGCCGGTGTGAGTTATGGTGGATCTAGGGTTTCCAGCAATCTAGGTTTAGAAGGCCGGAGAGGAGGAGGAGGTGTCAGTGGAGGCTAGGGCGACGGTGACGAGCCGGCGGCGGCTTGGCAGCGGCGGCGGCACAACACGGGTGGGGAGGGCTGGTTGTGTGTCCTTTGGGGTAGCCCTCCACCTCTATTTATGAGAGGGAGGGAGGCTTGGGAGAGGGGAGTTTGAATCCATACCCAAACCCATGTTGGATAGAAGGAAGGACTCTTTCCTTCTTCCACTAGGAAACCATTGTTCTAGTTTGACTGTTCAAACCTCCCATTTGACTTTCAATTTAGAGCTTTAATTCTCTCTCGCAAATGCCCAACCAAAGTGGCTTAGGACATGATCCAATCATTACATTTACCCATGACACATTTATGGACCATTCCCCTTCCGGTCTGGTGAACCTTCTAGAACCTCTCCGATGAAAACATCGAAATCATTCCCGAACTCCGGAATTGGACTTTCCTTATATGAATCTTATTCGACGGACCATTCTGGATCTCCTCGTGATATCCTGGATCCCATCTGAGACTCCGAACAACATTCGGTTTCCCTACTTACATTTCATATCTACTAAACAACACTGAATCCTTAAGTGTGTCTCCCTACGGTTCGTGAATTTTGCGGACATGACCGAGACACTTCTCCGATCAATAACCAATAGAGGAATCTGGAAATTCATATGGCTCCCACATATTTCTAAGATTACTTTGCGATTGAATGAACCACTTACATACAATACCAATTTCCCTTTGTCACGCGATAGTTTACTCATCCAAGGTTTGATCGTCGGTATCTCTGCATACCTAGTTCAACCTTGTTACCGATAAGTACTCTTTTCTCATTCCCGTGATATATGATCCCTTGTGAGCCAGTCACATGCTTGCAAGCTAATTGGATGAAATTCCACCGAGAGGGCCTAGAGTATATCTATCCGTCATATGGATGGACAAATCCCAACTCTTGATCCATGTGCCTCAACACATACTTTCCGAACACTCAATGCCACCTTTATAGCCACCCAGTTATGGTGTGGTGTTTGATTTCATCAAAGCATCCTTCCGGTGATGGTGATTAGCATGATCTCATGGTCAAAGGAATTAGGTTACTATGTATCAGAAAGCTTATAGCAAACGAACTATTGAAATGACTTGATCTTTATGCTACGCTTATTTATAGGAGTATGTCCATCATACCATTCTCCTAATGATATGATCTTGTTGTTAATAACGTCTCAATGTTCATGATCGAGAAACCACGATCATCTATTAACCAGCAAGCTAGTATTATAAAGAGGCTTTACAAGGGACTCTAATTTAGTTTACAAATCACACAAGTATTAATGTTTCCGGTTAATACTATTATAGCATGAATGTAAACATTTATCATAAACACAAAGATATAATAATAACTACTTTTATTATTGCCTCTAGGGCATATCTCCAAAAAAAATCTGATCTTCGCGAAATTGCATCAAAACACCTCTTTTTCCATCAGAGTCCTGACTCCGGCAGTTCATCCTCCAAGAATCATCAATCATGCAAAATAGATGAAAAGACATGCGTAACACCTCTTAATAAGAAATATATCAAAGAATAGATGCAAATTATGATATGGAATGGTGACGCAAATTGGACGTATCAACTCCCCCCAAGCTTAGACCTTCGCTTGCCCCCAAGCAAAAACTGAGCTCAGTAAACATGCCCACGGGTTTATGGAGTGAAGTGTCGATAAAAGAATATGGACAAGAAGCATCACACTTACTATTACATAACTCATAGAAGAAAACAACTCACCATTATATAACTTAGCTTGCAACAAGTATAGGAGTCACAATAGAGATGCATAAAGATAAATCATAATTGGAATTGGCAAACTTTGTTCTTGGTCAGAGAACAGCTGGCAAACAATTTCACAAAAAGCTTTTGTAGAAGTCTTCACAACAAGAGTACTCTTTGCTTAAACATAAAAGATTTTTCACAATGATGGCTTTCAAAGTAATACTCGATAGAGAAGAGTCTTGTGCAAACAAGATAAAGAACATGATTGAATAAATCATCATATGAATTCTTGAAACACAACAACTCAAATGCTTGCTGGAGATAGAGAGGAAATAGGTTTACTGACTCAACTTAGAAATAGAAGAAAGGCCCTTCATAGAGGGAAACAGGGATTTCAATTTCATAAAGAGCTTCCAAAAGATTATGGTACTTACTAGCTTTGAGCCCTCATTGCCCCTTTCATAAGCATCTTGAGGTGATTAAGGTTAAAGTGAACAAAGATGGAGTATATGCTTGACGAAATATAAGTTGGCAATCTCATGTCCCTTGAGTACGAGGGCCGCTCCTCATGCTACTCAAATTTAGTTACCGGTAAGTTCTTGTCATTGTAAGTGCATGTGTATCATAAAGAACCACCAACGGGGTACCCCTTGCACATGATACATGAGCTATCCCATAATCAAAATGACAAGGCAAGCAGACAGTGAGCATCTCAGCGATCTTTTTATTTGCTATTTGCATAGGTTTTTATTGAGGATGCTTCACAGATTGCTCACTATGGTTATGCTGCAAGTTTCCACCATGATTAGGCATGTCTTAGGCTAGCGGCCCAGGCATTTCTCTAACACACATACATAACTCCATGGACTTACAAGCTCCCCTTTTATTTCACACCAACGACATCCGCAAACAAAAGAGCATGATATCAACTGGATATGTATCCATAAGTGTTGAAAGTGTTCCCCGTGATAACATGGTTCTGCTAATCCCAACGTATAGATGCAGGCATATACAACTTCGATGACACGATGGTTCAAGTTTATTAGGGGCAAGAAAATAAGGTGTGCCATCAAGTTCGTGAGAGCTTTACTAACTAGTTTTCACATAACAAAATATTTTTTAATTCGAAAGATAGATGAAGCTTGAGAATTTTCTTTAAATATAAATAATTCTAATAGGTATATATGGTGGACACAAATGGCACAGGTTTGGTTCCAAGGGGTTGGATGAATGAGAAGTATGCCTTCTCAAAACAGGTTTTTGGCTAGCAAGGTTGGGTAGCAAGCAAAAGAGTTCAAGGAAATAGGCAAACCTACAAGTGATAAAGCCAAACATGCAATCTTACTTGAAGACACAAAAGATCTTAAATAAAGAATACTAAGCTTATGAGCCAATCAAGAAAGAAAATAAATGATACAAAATACCTGTAAGCTTTTTCTCTTTTCCTATCAAACTTCAAAAAGTGTTGCTATTGACCAAAGCTCGGTTTGCCAAAACAAATTTAGATCTACTTGATGCTCCCAAAGTGATACCAATACTGATCAACAAGATCAATCATATAATAGAGATTGCAAACTAAAATAAGAAGTGCAAAAAGTAAAAGATGAAACTTCTCATTAATATTCCATAAAGGCACTCACACCAAGGGGTACATAGATAATCAACTAAAGGAGAGATACTTCCACAATGCAAACCAACCTATAAGATAACTTCTCTACCAAAGATAAGAATCTGCTAAAAAGGTAAAAGATAAAAGATAATGATGTGATATCGTGGCACTCCCCCAAGCTTGGAACAAGCCAAGGGGATGCCAAACCTGATGACGAATTACTCCTTCGGTGATGGTGGTGTTCTCTTGTCATCATCAGACTTCCAAGGTAAAGGTTCTCCATCCAAAAAGGATGCCTTGGTTTCCACAATCCTGAAACTAGCACCAGAGCTTATGCGATTAAATCTAGCCTGATACTCACAGTTTTGATTTTGTATGTTGTAGAGCTGTGCTTGTAATTGGTTGGTGGCCTGATGGAGTGAGATAATTTTGTCCCGGAGCTCAGCAACCTCCTCCTTGTGCTTGGTGATGAGTTCTGAACTTATCTTATGGGTGATATCCACTTCGCGTTCTGCCATCTTCTTGTACCTGAAAACTTCCTGCTCCAATGCTTCCATCCTGTCTTCCAGACTGCCTTCTCCTTTAGGGCCTTGAATTTCTTTCATCTGCACCTTCCCATCCTTGAGAATCAACTCCTTGGGATGAATCTTCAACTCATACATGTACGGGTTGATAGCATCCACGGAGGAGTCCTCCATGGGTGATCCAGAGGAAGATATTGAGGCTCCAAACTAAGAATCTGTCTGGCAGAAATAGATCAAAACAGAAACACGACGAGAACACGATACACGAACCTCGGGGGATCCAGGGGGTATATATTACGAAGTTTCAGAGCATAAGGAAGGTACTGGTGCTAAAACAAGGCAGAGACGGAGCTCAGGGGGCTCACACCCCCTCCAGGTGTGGCCAGATGGGACCCGCGCCTAGGGTGGGTGTGGCCGCCCTGGCCTCCATTTCCTCCTCTGTTTCATTTCGTAACCTTCCGTATGTAATAAAAACATCAAAACTATAAAAAATAAGGTTTTCACGAACCTTCTATTTTCAACACTTTTACCTATTCAAAGATGGACTCCGCAGATTCTGGTGTTTGGTTTCTGATAAATTCTTTCGGTGTCACCATTTGAATAATATCAACATCTTCGTTATAAGAATCTCCAAAAATATAATGTTTTAGTCTTGAACCATTCAGCACATGTGTGGTGTCGTCCTTCAAAGAAGATATTTTGATAGCACCTGAACGATATACTTCCTTAATAACAAAAGGCCCTTCCATTTTGACAGTAGTTTCCTTACAAAAAATCTGAGATGAGACCTATACAAAAGAACTTTCTCACCAACATGGAACTCCCTTTTGAGAATTCTCCTATCATGCCATCTTTTTACTTTTTCCTTAAAGAGTCTGGCATTTTCATAAGCTTCACTTCTCCACTCATTAAAGTACTCAAGTTAAGCAATCTTTTCTCACCAGCAAGTTTAAAATCTCTATTCAATTCTTTCACTGCCCAGTAAGGTTTGTGTTCTAATTCTCAAGGCAAGTGACAAGCTTTCCCATAGACCATTTTGTAAGGAGACATCCCCATAGCATTTTTATAAGCAGTTCTATAAGCCCATAAAGCGTCATTCAACTTTTTAGCCCATTTTTTCTTAGATCTATTAATAGTCTTCTGCAAGATAGATTTAATTTCCCTATTGGAAAGTTCTACTTGCCCACTGGTTTGGGGGTGATAAGCTAAATCAATTCTATGGTTAACATCATATTTAGCGAGAGTTTTTCTAAAACCACCATGAATAAAATGAGAGCCTCCATCAGTCATGAGATATCTAGGCACACCAAACCTAGGAAAAATAACATCTTTAAGCATTTTTAAAGAGGTCTTACCATCAACACTATTTGTAGGTATGGCCTCTACCCACTTTGTAACATAGTCAACATCAACAAGAATATGAGTATACCCTTTTGAAGGAGGAAAAGGACCCATAAAGTCAAATCCCCAATAATAAAAAGGTTCAATAACAAGAGAATAATTCATAGGCATTTCATTGCGTCTAAAAATGTTACCAACTCTTTGACATTCATCACATGATAAGACAAACTTTATTGCATCTTTGAAAAGGGTAGGCCAATAAAATCCAGATTGTAAAACCTTTTGTGCAGTCCTATCACCAGCATGATGTCCTCCATAAGCACTACCATGACATTTTCTCAATATCTCTTGTTGTTAAAATTCTGGAACACATATTCGCATAATACCACCTACTCCTTCTTTATATAAATGTGGGTAATCCCAAAAGTAATGCCTTAGATCATAAAAGAATTTTCTTCTTTGATAGGCTATAAAGGTTGGAGGCAAATACTTGGAAACAATAAAGTTAGCATAATCAACATACCAAGGACTCTCATGCGGGCTTACCCTTATTGCAACCAACTATTCATTTGGAAAACTATCATTAACAGGCATAGGGTCAAAAGAAATGTTTTCCAAACGAGATAAATTGTTAGCAACGGGATTTTCAGCACCTTTCCTATCTACAATATGCAGATCAAAATCTTGTAAAAGCAACACCCATCTAATAAGCCTAGGCTTAGCGTCCTTCTTTGTCATAAGGTACTTAATAGCAGCATGATCAGTATGAATAGTGACCTTTGAATCAACAATATAGGGTCTAAACTTATCGCATGCAAAGATTACAGCTAAGAACTCTTTTTCAGTAGTAGCATAATTATTTTGTGCAGCATCTAGAGTCTTGCTAGCATAATGAATAACATTCAACTTCTTATCAACACGTTGCCCAAGGACAACACCCACAACAAAATCACTAGCATCACACATAATTTCAAAAGGTAAACTCCAATCAGGTGGTTGAACAGTAGGAGTAGTATTCAAAGCTTTCTTCAAAGTTTCAAAAGCTTCCTTACAATCATCATTAAAACAAAAGGTACATATTTTTGAAGAAGATTGGTAAGGGGCTTTGAAATTTTGGAGAAATCTTTAATAAACCTCCTATAGAAACCAGCATGACCAAGGATACTACGAATACCTTCTATATCCCTAGGGCAAGGCATCTTCTCATTTGCTTCAATTTTAGATCTGTCAACTTCAATGCCTCTTTCAGAAATTTTGTGTCCAAGAACAATCCCTTCATTAACCATGAAATGACATTTCTCCCAATTAAGAACAAGGTTGGTTTCTTCACATCTCTGCAAAAAATTATCAAGGTTGTGCAAACAGTTATCAAAAGAAGTTCCATAGACGGAGAAATTGTCCATGAAAACCTCCACAATTTCCTCACAAAACCATGAAAGATAGCGGACATACATCTCTGAAAGGTAGCAGGAGCATTACATAAACCAAAAGGCATACACCTATAAGCATAAGTGCCATAAGTACAAGTGAAAGTGGTTTTCTCTTGGTCTTGCACTTTCACAGCGATTTGAGAGAACCCAGAATAACCATCAAGAAAGCAGAAGTGGGTCTTTTTAGACAGCTTTTCTAGCATTTGATCAATAAAGGGCAAAGGATAATGATCTTTCTTAGTAACTTTATTAACCATTCTAAAATAATGCACATCCTATACCCAACCACTACTCTTTGGGGTATAAGCTCCTTATTTTCATTAGGCACAACATTAATTCCCCTTTCTTTGGAACACAATGAACGGGGCTAACCCATTGGCTATCAGCAATAGGGTAAATAATACCAGCAGCAAGGAGTTTTAATACCTCATTTCTTACCACATACTTTATCTTAGGATTTAGACGACATTGGTGCTAAACAACTAGTTTTGCATTAGGTTCTATATTAATAGCATGCTGACATATAGTAGGAGAAATACCTTTTAAATCATCAAGAGTATAGCACATAGCTCCTTGGTGTTTCTTTAGTATTTCCAATAACCTCTCTTATTCCTTTCCTAAAATTTTAGAACTAATAATAACAGGATATACTTTCTTATCATAAAGATAAGCATATTTAAGATCATCAGGTAAATGTATTAATTCGAAAACAGGGTCCCCTTTAGGTGGTAGTGTGGTACCCAAATCTTCCACAGGTACATTATGCTTAAGTAACTCAGGCTGACGAAGGAAAACCTCGTCAATATCATTGCTTTCCTTCATGAAGAAATCACTTTCATGATCTTCCATAAACTGCTGCAAGGCATTATTAGGAGCAAGAGAAATAGCAGAAAGTTGTTCAACCCTGAAATCCTCATTAGGCAGTTCATTTTCATAAGGAGTTTTAGCAAATTTGGAAAAATTAAACTCATAAAACTCTCCATCAAACTTAGTCAAAACTTTTTCCTTCCTTCAATCTATGATAGCCCCACAAGTATTCAAGAAGGGTCTACCAAAGATAATAGGATAGGTTTTACTAGCTTCAGAACCAAGTACTAGAAAATCAGCAGGATATTTAATCTTACCACAAAGAACCTCCACATCTCTTCAATGCCAATGGGACAGACTATCTCTCTATTAGCAAGGTGAATAACCACATCAATGTCCTCAAGCTCACAAGGACCAATTTCATGCATAATTTCCCTGTAAAGCTCATAAGATATAGCACTAGAACTAGCACCAATATCACATAAACCATAATAGCAATGATCACCAATTCTATCAGAAAGCACATGGACACTAGCTTTTCTAGGATGAGAGACAATATTAGAAGCATCTTCATAGAAGACAATGTGCTCATCCTCCATATTTTTAGTGACAAGATCTTTCACAATAGCTACCATAGGTTCAATATTTATTTGCTCATCGGGTTCCATAGTTTTCTTTGTACTTTTGCTAACCACATTAGCTATGATAGAATGTTCCTTTACCTTAGCAGGAAAAGGGATTTTCTCAACATAAGGTTCACGCAAAATAGGATCAACAGTACAAACTTCTATTCTAGCAGGAACATGGGTAACGATGTCTTTATAAGGAGCATGGTACTTGTCCCACTCTTTTTTGGGAATTTCAATATAAGAGGCAAAGGCCTTAAAACATTTTGCAAGAACTTGAGAATCAATATCGTACTCAGTACTAATATCACGGAAGTCATCAGTTCCCATAAAAGATTTTATACATTCATAATCATAATTTATACCTGACTTTCTCCCTTTGTCATTCTTCCAAGCTTCAGTGTTCTCTTGAGTACTGTCTAAGAGATCCCATTTAGCTTCTTCCTTCATACGTGTGAATGATCCAGCACAAGAAGCATCTAGTAAATCTTTATCATGAAGAGAAAGCCTAGCATAAAAGTTATTGATAATAATATTGTTAGGGAGTTCATGAATAGGACATTTAAGAATTAGTAACTTCAATCTCCCCCAAGCTTGAGTTGTATTCTCTCCATCACAAGGCCAAAAGTTATATATCAGATTCCTATCCTTATGAATTTCACTGGGAGGATAAAATTTAGAATAAAAGACAGGTACTATTTCCCCCATTCCATAGATTGCCCATTCTTCAGCAGCTTATACCATTCTTCAGCTCTCCCCTTCAAGGATATAGAAAGTAACTTCTTCTTCACTTGTTCAGTTGTGATTCCTGCACACTTAAACAACCCGCATAATTCATGGGTAAAAAGCAAATGATCACCAGGGTGGACAGTTCCATCTCCTAAATAATAATTATCCATAACACAATCAACAATACTTGTAGGTATCTTAAAAGGATCTATCTCAATAGGTGGTGGTTCATCTACTACCCTAACAGTGGTAGTAGTTTTCCCAAACAGAAAACCAAGTGGGTTATCCATATTGGAAACAAAGTAACAAACAGAAATAAAAAGCAATACTCACAGTAAGCAATACTCACAGTAGAAGTTTCCTTTCCTAGTTCCACTCTTCAATAGCGCTTCACTACCTGGCAACGACGCCAGAAAATAGTCTTGATGACCCACAAATATAGGGGGTGTATCGTAGTACTTTTGATAAATAGGAGTGTCGATCCAACGAGGAGCAGAAGATGTTGACTAGTGGTATGGAGCAGGAAATCTCTGTAAATACTTAACAAACGAATTTTTAGGGGTTTTCTGATAAAGCAAAGAAATAAGTACAAATAATAAAGACAACAAACAATTGCAGAAGTGGCCCAATCCTTTCTTAGCAAAGGATAAGCTGATGGAAATACTTATAAGGACCAAACGTTCCTGAGGACACATGGGAATTCTGTCAAGTGCTTTCACTTCAAATAGCTGAGTAGTCTTCTTTAGTGTTGTAAGTGTTGTGTGGGTGAACCTGTGTAATGTACCGATCTTACTTGGACTAATACATACTTGTGATTAAACCCCCTATAAGCATCCGCAACTACAGGAAAGAAATTAAGATATAAACCTAACCACAACCTTAAACTCTGAGATCCTACGCCCCCTTGTGCAATGGTGTCCTAACGGGGGTTCAGGTTTCTGTCACTCCGGCAACCCCACAATTAGTAGCCAAATACACAATGCATTCCCCTAGGCTCATAAATGGTGAAGTATCATGTAGTCAACGTTCATCTGACACCACTAGAAGAATAGCACCACAACTTAAATATTAAAACATTGAATAATATCTCAACACAAATCCACTACTAACAACATGACTTCTCCCATGTCCTCAAGAACTAAAAGAACTACTCAGAAGACATCATATGGATCAAGATCAAAGATGATATGGTGATGGATAACAATCTGAACATAAACAATAATCCAATGGTTCCACTCACAAGCATCAACTACAATAGTAATCAACACCGGGAAAGTTTCCCCTAAGAACTATGCAAGTATTCAACACAATTGTTACAGCGGGATGGAGTGGTGATGATGGTGCTGGTGGAGATGATGGTGTGGATGATGATGATGATCTCGATGAAGTCTAGCTTGATGATGGTGTTGATGGTGACGATCTCCCCTCTCCGGGAAGGAATTTCCCCGGCAGAAATCTGTCTGCCGGAGAGATCTTTCTCTCTCGGTGTTTTCCGCCCCGCAGAGGCGGCGAAATCTTTCTGTGGTCGCTCTCCTTGTTTTAGGGTTTCGATGAGAAGATATAGGCGAGAGGGTGGCGCCAGAGGTGGGCTAGGTGGGCCACACCCCCTGTAGGCGCGGCCTAGGGGTGGCCCGCGCCTGGTGTTGGGGATATGCTATATGGGTATCCTCATAGCATGTCACCTATCCGAATAACCCGTGTGGCCCACAGTTGGTAGCATGGCCTATGGCCTGCTGGGCGGCCTAGTTAGATGGATCTAGAAGGGAGGCCCATGCCGAATAAAGGAAAGCTACGGTGGAGTCACCAGCGTACCCGGAGCCTTGGAGTGCAAGATACACAAGACTAGTAATAGACGGTGTAGGACTCTGTAACCTGTCCGGCTAGGACTTTTCCCTGTAACCCTAGGACCTGACGACTATATAAGTCGGGACTATGGGAGCCTTTAGGGCATGATAACTTACAATCTCATACAACCTCGCACAGCGAACCAATCCATGTAACTCGGCGTATTGCCCTTATAGTGATTTATAGCAGGAGTAGGATTCCGCCATAGTTGTGGGATCTGAAGCTGGGTAAGCTGTGTTACCTCGTACCCGTCAACCGTCTGCCTTCCCCCACGTCTCTAAACACGCACTGTGAGGACCCCTCCATGGCGTACTCGTCGGCAATACCATGATAGTTGGCGCCCACCGTGGGGCAAGAGGCGCTTCAGGCTCTTCAGCGGGCGAGGACCAAGATCTTCGCGAGAATCGGCGAAACCGTAGCCATCGGTCGCGTTCTCTTCTTCGGCAACGTTCCGATCGTCCCTTTTGACAAGTTCTGGATCCCGGCGAAGATGAACCCTACGCGGTGCTCGATCGTTCCTCTCGGAGACATCCACCTCTTCATTGGCGAAACCGACTCGGGCACTAGTTCCCTAGGAGTCGGAGGAGCATCAAGGCCCGCACGGACCGCCTACGGGCAGGATATGTTCGCGGAAGGATCAATGTCGGATCTCTCTTCGAAGTTTACCGGCAAAGATCGGAAAAATTCAAGGCCCACCCAAACCGCCCCTGTGCAGGATATAAAGGTGGAAGATCACTGCAAATCCGCCGGCTTCGCCTGCAAGTCTAGACAGCAGAGATCCAAGTTTGTCGGAGTGGTTACCATCTTCGATCTGGCGCATTGCGTTCAGAGAGAGGGCGAAAACCCCCACGATTACTTGGCTAGGTGGCTCCGTATACGAGCCGACCTGGCCCACTACCCCGATGATAACGCTCTGTATCACTTCATGGAAGGGCTGGACCACGACACGCTTCTCCGGCATTCTTTAAGACGGCAGCATGCAACATGACGCCTTACCCTTGAAGAGATGGTGAGCACCGTCAATAACTACACGGAAGCTGACGCAGCAGCCCACATGGTGCTTGCGCTCGTTGACGGAGAACCTCCGATTCAGCCGCCGCCACCACCGCCTCCGGCCGCCGTCGTCGCAGTTGTGCCGCCACCTCCAGTCATCGTCGCTGCTGTTGCACCTCCACCGCCTATCATCGAGGAAGTCCTGGCACCCTCCGACTCTGTTATTGACGCGCTTTATGCTGACTTCAGTGCAGATTCAGAGGAGATAGATTTTAGTCCAGAAGAGCTAGACTCTGCCATGCAGGAGATGGAGGAGGAGTACACGCGCGACGAGTATAACTACCTCGGTGAATTACGCTCCTAGTTACAGGCCTGGATGAGCGGAAATGGTTAAAATAGTACGGTGGGGCCCAAATGCCACTCACGGGTAGACCTTTCGGCCGTCCTAACCATTTCCAAACATCGGGACAAGAATGGGCGGCGTAATCGGCAGGCGAAGGGATCAACTACATACACAAATGAGTATGTATGCAAGCCACCATACAACAGTCCTCAGAGCCATTCCATCTAAAAGAAATAGAAATATTGCAACACCATACGGCAAGATCCAAATGTCCTAGATAGATATAATAGTTTAGGATATCTCCTCATACATCAAACATCAGAGTATCAGGCGGAAGCGGCAAACAAGATCCGAGTACGGATAAGAAGCAAATCGGCATAAGATGCCCCATAATAAACACATCCCGCCCACAGATCTCACGGATCCCCGTTCCCAGAATCTTTACACCAAATGATCGTTGCCCACATCGTCCGTCTCCTCCACCCAGTATCCATCTTGTGAGTGTACCTGTTCATCTGAATCAAACAATTTATCGTGTGAGACCCTAGGGGTACTCAGCAAGACTTTATGCCTCTAAAGGGGACACAACCTGGGGCGACGCAATTGCAGCAAAATATAAACCCTAACAATTCTATAGATACTCGCTAACCATCCGCCTAACCAAAGATAGACGGACGTCTGTGAATTAACAACAACAGTTATAACGGTAATATTAACAGATCCATCCTCCTCCTCGCTTACCGACGAGGAAGCGGACGAACAACCCCCATCCGTTGGCAGTTCTATTATCCATTCCATGAGTGTTGCACTATTTACTAGTCAGTTACTTAGTCAAATTAAAAGCGGTACTTTAGTTATACTTGTCTATGATCGAGAAACTGTGATCCAAGTCGTCCATAACCGCGGACACGGCTTTCAGAAAGTTTTACCCTGCAGGGGTGCACAAATAGCAACACACACTCGATCAACCTCGGAAAAACCAAATCAAAACCCAACGAGGCCTTCACGACAAAGCAATCACAAGATTCAGAAATATTTCAGGGGGCCACCCCATTGAGTACACCCGCAACGAAGTTAGCCGACTCCGAGACGGACTCAAGGTTTGCGCCAATGGCTGTAAATGACTGGGAACCCAAAACTGGGCTTGTCGATACCGCAAAAACACTCCGCTTACCTAAACAGTACAGTGTGCAGTCCATCGCACAATTTAAATAAAGCAGTAAAGCATGGCATAAGTACAGGATAGTAAATAAAACCTCAAACTAGTTTGTGGCCCCAAGAAATAAGAATGAATCAAGCTCTGGCTGAGGGGGGTCCCATAATCCTCCCGGATGTGGATAGCACAAATATTCAAGGAACAGGAATCAAGTACTCGGGGTCCTACGGGACACAAGTGAGCATGAAAAACCAAATAGCAGATATTGCTCACCGGTGCCACTTTCATTAGTTATCCCATTACTACTCAGGTTAAGTTGTTTAGGTACCTCGTTATCCATCAGACACTCACATACCCTACACATGCTGTTCTACGACTCGCATGGCTCAAACAACTCCTGTAGTAATGGCTCATGGGATGGAGGAACAAGCTTCGGTGGGGTTTAAAAGTAAGGCTATGCAGTACTTGGGATTCAGTTTAATGCAATCGCGACTCGATGATGCAAGAATAAGATAGAGGCAATAGGTACTGTATGTATGCATGCATGTGGTAGTGCTTGCCTGGCAGCTCAGTTGAAGCGAGAGAAGGATCTGGGTGGTGCTCCTGGGTTCCTTGATATATCCCCTGCTCAGCGTCTATTCGAGAAGAACCAAACAAACAAGGGCCAACATAAATAAAGTGCACAAGCATATGAATTAAATGCGACAAGCAAACAATCATGCCATGATGAATGATGCACAATTTGCATGGCATTAATGTAGCATGGCATGGGTGAGGTGTGGAATACCAGGAATAAGCATTTTATTGAGTTTTAATCATATTTTATACTCAATTAAGTTGCTGTATACTTTATATTTATATGATGCATGCTGCAATTCAGAACATGGTATGCATAAACAGAACGGGCTCGTCGCGCTGATCGATTTAGACATATTATTTGTTAAATTTGGAGTTATAAAACTAAAGTTATTAATTAATTAAGGAAAAAAGGGCATTTTATTGTAATTTTAATCAACTTGGAATTTAAAGTGTTCAAAATATATTTTGAATGGCATATTTGAAAACCTCACATTTTTCTGATTCAAAAACATATATTACATGTTGAATTTGGAATTATAATTTAAAAGTTATTTAAATACAGATTTGAATTTGAAATTTAAAACAAAAATTTGAAAAGTTTAAATTAAAACAGAAAACAGAAACCCTTTTTATACTCAGACAGACCGAGCCACAGTCACTGACGGGTGGGGCCTGCGCTGAGCTGGCGAGCTGAGGCCACGCGGCAGAGCCAGGGACCGCGGGTTGAGGATCCGATGCTTGCGGTCCCTTTTTGCAAAGTGGCAACAGCCGATGACAGGTGGGTCCGGAGGGGTCGCGGGTTGAGCAGAGGAAAAAGTGTGGGGGTTATGTGCAAAAGGGGCCGCGGCCACTGTGGATCTCCTCTGATCTCTGACGACGGGTCGGTGCGCGACAGCGGCAGAGCGCGGCGCGCGGGGCTCGAACCCAGGTCGCTGGCGTGCGTGCTGCGGGCATAGCCGCTGCGGCTGGTTGCGGGATGGTGACAGAAGAGCGGCGGGCGGCTAGAAGAGGTTCTGTGCGACGCGGGAGCGAGCCAACGCAGTGGCCGACGGCGCGCGCAGCGTGTTTGACGAAAAGCACGACGGATCTAGCCGTCGACGGTGCGGTGGAGGTTGTCAGGGGGAAAGAGAGGCTCACCGCGGGCTCGACGGTGGTGTTGGATCGGGCCGGGGAGCAGCAGAGCGATGGTGAAGCAGAGGCCGGGCGGAGCTAGGGTTTCGGCGGGACGCGTCGGCGTGCAGGGGGTACATGCCTCCTCCTCCTCGCTGACGGGTACGGGGCGACGTAGAGGGACCTCCTCGTCCTCCTCGACCACCTCCACGCCGCGCTCGTCGGTTGGATCGAAGGGTCGCCGGTGGAGCAGACGGTGTCCGGCGAGAGGGAGATGGTGTCGGTGGAGAGGAAGGGGAGGAGCGGCAGGCGCCCAGGGGTGGATCTGGGGAAGGCAACAAACGTGAGAGAGGGAGTAGATAGGGACGGGAGAGTAGAGGGTGCCGTGGGGATCAGGTTGGAGATAAAGGTGGCTTCGGCCACCTTTTTCCCTTCTCCTCACGTGCTCGAGCTGGGGCTCGGCCTAGGGTGGCTGCAAGTGGGGACGGCGAGGCTAAGAGGCTGGTTCGGGTGTGGCCTGGCTGGCAGATGAAAGAGAGAGAGAGAGAGAGAGAGAGAGAGAGAGAGAGAGAGAGAGAGAGAGAGGGTCGGTTTTAGCTAGGGTTGTGGTAGATGGTGGCCTCGGGTTAGGTTTAGCTAGGGTTAGGGTTTGGGTTAGATAGGTTAGAGAGAGGAGTGGCTGGGGTGGTGGGTCGGTAGAGAGAGGGTGGCCAGGTGGAGAGAGGGGCTTGGCATGGAGGCCAATCTAGAGAGAAAGAGAGAGGGAGATGGGGTAAAACATGGTGGGGGAAGGGTTTAGAGATAGAAAAATAGAGAGAGGGTGTGGGGTTTAGGGTTCTTGCATGCATCAAGCTAGATCATACAAGAATGGGTGGAAGAGGTGTAGGGTTTTAGCAAACTCAAACAAGATCAAACAAAAAGGAGTGGAAGAGAGGAATAGAGGTGATGGATGGATATGGCCTCATAATGAGAAAACCCATTTAAACCAAGAGAGAATCAAATGGCTAAGATGGTGGTACTCTTGCATGGCCCATGCAGAATAATAAATGCCTTGGTTAAATTCTTGTGAAAACAAAAATAATAGCATGGCATTATTCTTATGCATTCCCAAGAAGTGGAATAAAGGCCAAGCAAAAGAATTAAAGGAATGTTCCATGTGGAGTAGAAGGGAATGACCATATTTGAATAAAAAGGGGACATGCTAGTGTGTATATTCCACTAGACGTTTAATAGTCCCAAAAATATCCCAACATGAGCATAACCCCAAAACAACCCATATGGAAGCTAGAAAAGGGTTCCACTCACAAGGCATGCAAAGGTGGCCATGTGGCTCTCATAAACCAATAATGTGAAAACAATATGGTGCATATATGAGAGCATGTGGATATAGAATTGGATCCATCCCAACCCACATGAGCTAGAGGTAAAACCAAATAAGTTGCAATGCTCATATATGGTGGAATGGTGGAATGATGGGGTGATGGCAAGAAAGGTGGTGGAGTTAATAAAAGATATGCCCCCAACTCAACTTGGGCATTTAAACAATATATCAATAACCAAATACAATATCAAGAGGCAAATACAATTAATGATGCCTATGAGAGGAGATCCAAAACAAAAAGGGTTTTATATGATGCTCAAATGCAAGGTGGCATGATGACATGAGCATGATATAATTATGATGCAACAATTATACATATGAAGTAGCATTATATATAGACTAGGCTAGTAGCATTGCAATTGTTAGACAATTGGGATGCTACAACGAGCAAGCCAACAACGTCATCACGTCTCGAGGGGTGTTCATCACCATCGGGACGACGATGGATGAAGATCAACCCATACGAGCTCCGCCTACAGCGCTGGAGAAGGGGAATGGGCCACTTATTGTTGCTGACGATGATCGTGCAAAGGTCATGCCTCCTCCACCTAACCCAGTGCAGCAGCCGCAGGAACTCGGCACCGGCCCGAGCAACAAAAACACCGCAAACTTGCCGCCTCCGGCGTCTAGGTCCGCAGCAGCCCAAGTTACTCCGGCTGATAGAGTGATGTACGGCAACCTCCTCGTCGAGCCACTGACTGTTGCTCATATCTGGAACGTGACCCAGCTTGACGAGAAGCGCCAGCAGCTGCTGGAGGAAGCGCAGGCCATCGCAAAGCAAGGCGCTAAGCTAGATCGAGATCTGGTAAATGCGTAGAAGTCCATAGAAAAAGCTAGAGCAATGGAGGACGAGTACAAGACTTTGCTGCAACAGCAGAAGGCCAAGAAAGCTCCGGCTCGCGTCATCAACGATCCTGGTGTACGGCGCAACCTAGGATGGGATCCCTCAAAGCCGGCACAAGCCAAGCCATACATTGACAGTGAAGGCAAGCAGGTGATGCCCACCCCACTCCTTAACCTCGCCGTCGCCAAGACCCTCCTGGACCAGCATAGATCGCCCGAGGCAGTGGAGCAGGTCTATGACCTAGTGGCCAAGGCGGTGAAGCAGCAGGAAAAGGCCACCTCTCAGAGGCTTGAGCCTGACCCAGCGCTCTGCCAATCTAGCCAGTACAAGCCGCCAAGGGACAAATCCCCTCTTGATGTCGGGTCTCAGATGGGTTCATTAGAATGAAGACGGAGGGATGCGCACAACAGGAAGGATGCTATCCCCATATCCTCCATCCACGGAGAAAAATCCCGACCTCGTCGCCCATCGCCACTGCCCCGACCCCCCCCCCCCCCGACATCGCGAAGATTACATGACTCACCATCGTACGGATATGCCCCCACCAAAGCAGTGCGGCATCGTCATCCGCGACAACACGGAGCAGACCCGTCATGTCGGAGAGCGCAACCAAGGACACAGGAGCAGGTCATGCCATGACCCTCCGCGCCCGACAAGCAACCGTGATAGGCATGAGGCGTCGCAGGAGGGTAACAGCAAGAAGGCTAACCCATCGCCACCTCCGCCTCCATCACCACCAAGCAGTCACCATGGCGGAGGAGGCCCGCGTCGTTCACGCAGCCCATCCCCCATTGACAAGAAGAAGAAACCGGAGTCATACGACGCACGTTCGTGGATCGACAAGATCCACGAGGCCCGGGAAGGACCATACCTGGGACCACATTGTTTTGGACCTGCAATACGGTCCGCAACTTACCCCAAAGGCTTACGGATTGACAAGACCATCAAGCCCTATGACGACACCGCCAAGCCAGCCACATGGTTGCAGGACTACGACAACGCGGTGGAAATTGCCGGAGGCAACCCCAACGTCATCGTCAAGTACCTCCCATTAATGTTGGCGGGAACGGCTCGTCAATGGATCGATGACTTGCCGGAGAAATCTATCTACAACTGGTTGGACATGCAAGAGGCGTTCACCAAGAACTTTGAGGGTACATACAAGCGTCCCTGCACTGTGGGCGATCTACAGCGGTGCATGCAAGAGAAAGACGAGACATCTCGTGCCTACCTCTCCCGCTGGCTGGACATGAAGAATTCCTGCGAAGGAGTGCACACTCAGACCACCATGGCCACCTTCATTGATGGGTTGGAAAGGGGCACGTTGCTCCGACATAAGCTGAAGCGCTTGTACGACAATCACCATCTTGACTTGAACCAGATGATTCAGTTGGCTAGTGAGTTCGCAGCTGCCGATGATGATGCTCACGGCTCCTGCAGGCAACAGCCGTTCCAACTCAAGCTCGGAGGAACAGCATTACAAAGCGGAAAACTGCTCCAGAATAAAAGCAATCTACCGACATGGTCGCTATGACTTTTGCAGGACGAGGTGATGGCGGACAACGTGGTCGAGGAAGGGGAGCTGGTCATGGGCAGCAGGGAGGAAGCGAAACTACCTCGGCGCTGCTCCGCGTTCCCAAACCTATGAGGAGTACCGCGATATGCCGTTCCTCGTACACCTCGACGCAAACGGCAAAGCCACCCATACCAATCGACACTTCAAGTTTGTCAACGACCTCAAGGAAGACCCGGAGTCTGGCTACAAGCAAAGTTGGAAGAACAGACCGCGAGGCAAGGGCAAGGGGAAGAAGAAGGAGGAGGAGTTCAAGGATTCAAGTGACATGGACGAGGAAGTTGACCCCAAGCACGCCGCCAAGAGCGACGATAGGGGAAAGAACTCCTTCGCGAAGAAGGCCCTAGTCTACCACACTTTCCTTGGCACCCCCACCGTCCGACAGCAGAAGACCTCTCTGAGGATCCTGATGGACACTCTCTCCCCCAGTTCCCCAGTTCCTACACTGGTCGAAGGTTCCAATCACTTGGGACAGGACGGACCACCCAGACCTTATACCTACGGAGAACCAGTACGCCATGGTCATCAACCCCTTGATTGACGGCGTGGAGTTCACCAAGTGTATGGTGGATAGTGGAAGCAGCATCAACATCATGTACCTGGATACACTGCAGAAGATGAACTTGATGGAGGCAAACCTAAGGCGGACCAACACCATCTTCCACGGCGTAGTTCCTGGTCGGGAGGCTCAGTCCCTTGGGTGCATTACACTTCAGGTTGCCTTTGGCGATGTTAACAATTACCACCAAGAGCGCATGACCTTTGAGGTGGTCCCCTTCAAGAGCGTGTACCACGTCATATTCGGCCGCGATATATTCCACACGTTCATGGCCAAGCCATGCTTCGTCTACAAAAAACTCAAGATACCCGGACCAAACAGTGTCATCACTGTATCCGGAAGCTTTACCAAGGCAAGGGACTGCGAGATCAATGAAGCAACCGTTGCAGAAGCTATCCTCTGCAGCGAAGAATTCAAAGATATCCAGAGCAAGGTCGATGACTCAGAGATTCCCGTGTCGAAGAAACAGATCTCCGACTCCGCTCCTGCGTTCAAGGCCGCCATCGAGACCAAGCCGATGGAACTTGTGGTAGGCGATGCCTCCAAGGTCACCGCCATTGGGATGAACCTGGACCCCAAATAGGAAAGCACGCTCGTCGAGTTCCTCTGTGAGAATAGGGACATCTTTGCCTGGCAACCTGCCGACATGAAAGGTGTACCTAGGGAACTTGCCGAGCACAGCTAAACATTGATCCAAAATCCAAACCAGTGAAACAACCTCTACGAAGCTTTGGAGATGAGAAGAGACGCGCCATTGGCAAAGAGATAGCTAGATTACTTAAGGCTAGATTTATCCGAGTAGTCCTTCACACCCAATGGATGGACAATCCTATACTTGTCCCCAAAAAGGGAACCAATGAATTAAGAATGTGCGTTGATTACACCGGCTTGAACAAAGCATGTCCCAAAGATCCGTTTGCTTTGCCTCGCATTGACCAAGTCATTGACTTGACGGCTGGCTCGGAACTTTTGTGTTTTCTCGATGCATACTCAGGATACCACCAGATCAAGATGAGGAAGTCGGACCAATTGGCCACTTCGTTCACTACCCCATACGACACGTTTTGCTATGTCACGATACCCTTTGGGCTGAAAAACGCAGGTGCTACGTACCAGCGGACAATGCAACGTTGCCTTCACGACCAAATTGGTCAGAACGTTCACGCCTATGTGGACGATACCGCAGTGATGTCTAAAAAGTCAAATGACTTAATCTCTGACTTAAAAGAAACCTTTGATAATATCCGGAAATACAACATGATGCTTAACCCTAAGAAGTGCGTCTTCGGGGTACCAGCCGGCAAATTGTTGGGTTTCATCGTTTACCATCGCGGAATCGAGGTCAACTCGGAGAAAATCAAGGCCATATTAAACATAAACCGTCCGACATGCCTAAAGGACATCCAACGACTAACAGGTTGTGTTGCAGCAGTTAGTCGGTTCGTCAGCCGACTTGGAGAGAAGGCTCTGCCGATGTACAAGTTGCTGAAGAAGGCGGACAAATTCACATGGACGAACGAAGCAGATGCAGCATTGAAGCGGCTCAAGGAGATTCTTTCCTCAGCGCCTATCCTTGCAGCACCCGAGCTTGGTGAGCCCCTGTTAATATACATGGCGACAACCAACCGGGTAATCAGCATCATCGTCGTGGTGGAGCGGAAGGAACCAGTCTATGAGCACGGAGTTCAACGACCAATTTACTATGTGAGCGAGGTCTTGACGGAGTCCAAGCAGCGTTACCCGCACTACCAGAAGATAGCTTATGGATTATTCATTGCTTCTCGGAAGACGAGGCACTACTTTCAGGAGCACCCAATCATAGTGGTGAGCAAGACTCCACTGTCCGAGATAATCAACAACAGCGACGCTACAGGAAGGGTCGCGAAGTGGGGCATTAAACTTGCCGCCTTGGAGATCACTTACAAGCGACGTGATGCTATCAAGTCAGAAGCCTTGGCGGATTTTGTTGCAGATTGGACGGAGATGCCAGATGCTACTCCGTTGCCAGAACCAGAGTACTGGGTGATGCACTTTGACGGATCAAAGCTGCTCAACGGCTCGGGGGCTCGTGTATTGCTACAGTCACCATAGTCGCCGCGTTCGGCATCGCTCGTTTAAAGAAGGGGATTTGGTGCTCCGACTTAAGCAGAAGAAGTCACACAAATTATCCCCGCCATGGGAAGGACCGTTCATCATAAGCAAGACGCTACTCAATGGGTCTTACTACCTTGTTTACAATCGTGAACTGAAGGATACACCCAACGAGGATCATAAGCGTAAGCGACGTGACCCGGATGATGACTACCCGGAGCTTGATCGGCCATGGAACATAGCACAACTACGTCCTTTCTACACTTAGCATTTTTATCTAATTGTGTACTCCTTATATGATCAATGAAATAAAGCTCTTTGGTTCACTCATATTTCTGAGTCTTTACCTCCTTTAGTGTTTATTTTTGGATCATGTAAAACCTTTATGCACAAGTTTTGCGATTGCACTTGTGAAAATTCCGCCTATGGGCGTTAGCTTAAGTTTTCTGGTCTACACGTTCTTTGTCGTTTTTATGTGGATTCTGGAGTATTGACTTTCGGCACTTATTATCGGCGATTTTGTGCTTAGGTTATTGATGGTGCCATTGGGCATCATCACCTGAGCGCATGGTTCCGACAATGAGTCTTCCGACTCACAAAAAGTCAAGCATAATAACCAAAGTAATGGATAAGCCAGCACTTGCTTAAACATATATACATGCTGGAAACTAGTTCTTGAGTAGCAGGAAATAACAACCATTGTTTTTCGCCTTAAGTTACATCAATAAGTTTTTTCCGCAAAGGCACCAAAGGTGAAAACAAATATTACAAAGTTGTCCTTCATTGCTTTGGTGCAGGAGACTTAGAAGCAGCGTCATCACCAGCAGGAGAGTCACCCTCGAAGTCAGCGGTGTGAAGAGACTCGGAGGAGCTTTGGTTGCCACCATCGATGGTGTTCATCAGCACGAAGACGTTGATCTCGACCAAGTCGGCAACTCTGGTGTCATAACCCGCGAGCAACGACAAGATGGATTGATGGTCAATCTCTTTGCCATCGTCGTCCACGTCGAGAATGCCAGAGGTCACCGTGTCGATGTCGGCACCTTCGTAGTGTGCCTTCACCATTGACAGTGCCATCCTTGCGCCAGCCCGTGCACATGAAGCTTTCCATCTTGTGATACGCTCGGGGGCTCGGTGCAGAATCTCCGAGTACTTCGCCACGGAGTCCGATGCCTTGATATTTATCTGGAGGGGCTTGGCGATCTCCTTGGCTTATGTGATGGCGGTGTTGATAAAGTTGCCGGCAAGAACCATGCATTCCTTGGTTGGAGGAGGCGATCAGGTTAACCCATAGGAGCTGCAAATTCCGACAATGAGCGCATGAGTTCAATAAATATAGAGTACCCAGACTATAGAAATCCAAGACGGAGAAAACTTACTGAAGATGCTGGCCTCAGCTTGCCAGAGGGTGTCCGCCAAGGATTGTTTCTCTTGTTGGAGGAGCTTATACACCTCGCTATGGCGTTGATTCTGCTCATCGGCAGCTTGCTTTTGATCTTTTAAGATCGCAATCTCCTCCTTCAAGCGGTTGATTTCCTCGGTGGCGGAGTCCTGCAAGACTTTCATTGAGTCCTCATGCATTTTCAGCATGTCCTTCCTCTCCTGCTTAAGAATTTTGTTCTCGCTATCTAGCTCTTCAATGTGCTTGGACTGCTCGACAATATTTTTGGCCTTGGCGATGGTTTCTGCAAGTCGGAGAAAGCACACAGTGAGTACTCAAAGAATATGGGCACAAAACCAAGTCGGGATGCGAAAAAGAAAACAGACGCTTGCTCTTGGTGATCTGTTCCTTCAAGAAGGCAGTTTTACCCTTTTTAGCTTCCAGGTCTGCGCGCATCTTCTGGTACTTGTCAGTGGCCATGCCCCTCCGAGCATTCTCGTTCTGTGGAAAAAAGGAAAAAAGTTAAACGTTGTTTAGTCTGCTTAGAGCATCTAGTCGGAAATTTTCCACTTAGACGCTCGGGGGCTACAGCGAGAGTTTTTAACTTAGCAATATGCTTAGCTTTTCTTTAAGCATCTAGTCGGAACTAATTCATTTTTCGATTAGAAGCTTGAGGGCTAAAGTATAAAGTTTTTAGCTCGGATATATGCTTAGCTTCTCTTTAAGCATCTAGTCGGAACTAATTCAGTTACAACTAGAAGCTTGGGGGCTATAGTATTGAAATTTATAAACATTGTGTATGCTACTCTTAAAGCATCTAGTCGGAATAATTCTTTCCACCTACATGCTTGGGGGCTACATTGAGAGGTTTTCTAACTTAGTCACTCTTAGAGCATATAGATGCAAAACCTATGGTTTTCCGTCTACATCCTCGGGGGCTACAGTGGGATACTCATATGAAAATTAAAAGGCAAAGAAAACTTACAAGTGCAATGATCTTGAGGTTTGTAGCACTCTCGGCCAGCAGCTTGCCAAAGGATTCGTTGTTTACTTGCAAGATTTCTGCTTGACGGAGAAGCTCCTCTAGACCGCACATCGGAGATGTCGGTGCCGCACCAGGAACCATAGCAGTTCTACCCGGCGTAAGTACCGGATAGACTATCTTCGGATAGGTTATGGCTTTCGTGGGTGCGGAGGCGCCGCCTACGGCAAAAGTACTTGCTTCCACCACCGCCTTACCGCTACCGATGGCATCCTTAGCCGGAGCTTCAGCCATTTGGTGGGCGGCACTTTACTGCGTCGCCTGCTCGCCAACGACAGCAACCTCGGTAGAGGCACCTGAGTCCACTTCCATGGCGGAAGGGCCAGATGCCTCCTTAGCTTGTGCGCTTGTCGGAGCAGACGAAGGCTTGAAAGAGGGAGTGGTAGGGGCAATGGCAGGAGATGCGTCGCGATGCAGCATGTCCTTAATATTTCTAAAAGCCCCCAATTTGGAGGTCTTCTTGAGGCTGGTCGTGGCTTTCTTCCTGAAACGTGCAAAATGCATAAGTACAGGAGCAAGATAGATAACTAGACAATGTCGAAAAGAAAGAATCTTACACAAGTGGGGGTGCTTTGGCAAAAGGGACCCCAGTAGCTTTTCTCTTCTCCGCCTCCAGGGCGGCGGTAGTCTTCTTGGAGGCTCCACCCTCCATCTTCTTCTTCTTGCCTTCGTCGGCAGCGTCAGAGGTGGAGCTCTTCCGCTTTCGTGCCAACGAAGCATCGTCGTCGGACACGACAGTGACTTCCTTCATCTTTGGATCGTAGATTTGGGCAGCCATGCTATCCTCCTCTAGATCAATAAGCTATTAAGTGAGAAGTCACCATGTTAGATGAGATGACATTTGCAAGACGAAAGAACTGGAGTATATGTCATACACGGAAAATAAATACCTACCTTTGGGCACTTGCCGTCTACGAACATGTCGTAGTTGATGGTGAAGCCTCACTTCTTATCCTTCACCTTGACGATGTCCTTAAGGCGGATCTTGACGGAGTCGCTCGAGAAGTTGTCCACGGAGATGCGGAGGCTATCCCTTCTGTCGCTGGTATACTCGTGCATGAGCTTCGCGCGGTGCTGCAGAGGTTGGATTCGCCTTATGAACCACCACATGGCTAGGTCCAAGCCGGTCAAACCCGTCTCTACGAACCATTCTGACCGCCTTATGGCTCGGGTAGCATCGAGGTTGGAGGGAAGGGAGGCCTGGGATCTCCATGACGAGGCTTCAGCGGTGGCTCCGTCAACGAAGTCCGGTTAGTCACTTGTCTGCCAGCCAGAGGAATGTCTGGGCCGTCCGTTGCCAGTTTTTGCAGGACTCGTGGCTGACGATGTCGAGGAAACGCCGTCCAGGTCGAATCTTGAAGCTTATGGTGTTGGAGATATGCCCTAGAGGCAATAATAAATGTAGTTATTATTATATCTTCGTGTTTACGATAAATGTTTACATTCATGCTATAATGGTATTAACAAGGAAACATTAATACTTTGTGATTTGTAAACTCAATTTGAAGTCCCTAGTAAAGCCTCTATATTATACTAGCTTGTTGGTTAATAGATGATCGTGGTTTCCCTATCATGAACATTGAGATGTTATTAACAACAAGATCATGTCATTAGGAGAATGATATGGTGGACATACTCCTATAGATAAGCGTAGCATAAAGATCAAGTCATTTCATTAGTTCAGTTGCTATATGCTTTCTGATACATAGTAACCTAATTCCTTCGACCATGAGATCATGCATATCACCTTTACCGGATGGATGCTTTGATGTCATCAAACACCACACCGTAACAGGGTGGCTATAAAGGTGGCATTGAGTGTTCGGAAAGTATTGGTTGAAACACATGGATCAAGAGTGGGATTTGTCCATCCATATGACGGATAGATATACTCTGGGCCCTCTCGGTGAAATGTCATCCAATTAGCTTGCAAGCATGTGACTGGCTCACAAGGGATCACATATCACGGGAACAAGAAAAGAGTACTTATCAGTAACGAGGTTGAACTAGGTATGCAGAGATACCGACGATAATAACCTCGGATAAGTAAACTATCGTGAGACAAAGGGAAATTGGTATCGTATGTAAGTGGTTCATTCAATCGCAAAGTAATCGTAGAAGTATGTGGGATCCATATGAATTTCCAGATTCCTCTATTGGTTATTGATCGGAGAAGTGTCTCGATCATGTCCGCGTAATTCACGAACCGTAGGGAGACACACTTAAGGATTCGACGTTGTTTGAGTAGTTATGGAATGATGAGAAAGAGACCGAATGTTGTTCGGAGTCTTGGATGGGATCCGGGATATCACGAGGAGATCCGGAATGGTCCGGAGAATAAGATTCATATAAGGAAAGTCCCGTTTCGGAGTTACGGAATGATTCCGGTGTTTTCATCGGGAACATTCTAGAAGGTTCCGGAATGTCCGGCACTCCGGGGGGGAAGGGGTACATGAGTGTGTTATATCAAGTTGGTATGATTGCATCATGTACTAAGTGTCTTCGCTGCCCGAAATAAAGGGTTTATTCAAATCCTAGTTTGAAAAGTCAAACGGCTAGTTTGAAAGTCAAACGGCAAGTTTCGGAAAGAGGAGGAGGAGTGGGAAACCGAGTTGGGGAGGGAGACCCTCCTCCAACCGGCGGCGCACCACCTAGGCCGAGTTGGGGAGGGACTCCCCTCCCTCCCCATGGCCGGCCGGCCCCTCCATCTATATAAGGAGGGGCAGGGCTCCCTCCTAGCACACACAAGTTCCTATCCTCTAGATCTAAACCCTAGCCACAGCCTCCGGTTTAGAGCCGTCAAGTTTAGAGCTTCTAATTGCCCTAGCTTATGGTTTAGAGCCTTCTAATTGGTGTGTCTAAACCCTAGACCACTAAAGCTCTCTCATACTCCACCATACTCGCTCCGGCTTAAGGCGAAGCCCTGCGAGATCTCCCCTCTACTTCCGGTACCACGCCGTTGTGCTGCCGGAATCGCGAGGAGAGTGCTACAACCTCCGCTGCCTGCTAGAACAAGGGAGAGGAAGGTCTTCGTCGAGTACCGAACGTGTGACCGACTGCGGGAGCGCTACCGGAACATGGCGCCGGAAGGATCGTCTACGCGATCTTGAGATCGACAAGAGTACGACTACATCATCCATGAGAATCTGCTCTCGTTAAACACTTTGGAATCTTTGAGGGTAAGTTATTCCATCGACTCGTTGCTACAATCTAGTAGATAGATCTTGGCTTGTTTGTTTGTATGCGATAGAATTTTTTTGTTTTCCATGCTACGAACCCCTTCAGTGGTATCAGAGCCGTGTCTATATGTAGATCTGTTGCACGAGTAGAACACAATGGTCATTGTGGGCGTTGATGCTTTTATTATCGATTGCTTCTTGTGTACTTTGCATCTTGCGGTATGTTGGGATGAAGCGGCCCGGGCTAACCTTACATGACAGCGTTCATGAGACTTGCTCCACGTTTGACATGCAACTTGTATTGCATAAGTTGCTTTGCGGGTGCCTGTTTCTCCTAGCATAGTTAAGATCCAATTTACAACGGGTGATTGACAATACTAGTATCAATGTTGTGGTTCTTGTTCGTAAGTTAGAACGTCACTTATTGAAAGCCCCAAACCACGTAAAATATGCAAAGAAAGTAGAGGCGTCTAAATTTGTTTTGAAGGGGTGTGTAGTGATGTGATATGGCCATGATTGTGATTATATATGATGTATGCAATGTTCCTTATTGTAAGTCGGCAACCGGCAGGAGCCATATGGTTGTCTTTAATTTCTGTTAAGACCCGCGTGTCTATTCAAAGTAGTTGTAATAGTTGAAGCTGGTGGACGACAACCATGAAGAAGCGTCATTGACCTTGATGCAATGCCGGTGATGATAGAGATCATGTTAGTGCTTGAAGATGGAGATCGGAAGCACAAAGAAGAAAGGCCATATCATATCACATATTATGAATTGCATGTGATGTTAATCCTTTATGCATCTTGTATTGCTTAGTAGACGATGGTAGCATTATAAGATGATCCCTCATGCACATGAATTTCAAGTTCTAAAGTGTTCACCCTTAGTATGCACCGTTGCTAAAGCTTGTTGTTTCGAAGCACCACGTGATGATCAGGTGTGTTAGATTCCGTAAGTGTATACAACGTAAGCAAGCCAGATTTGCTTATGCGGAAGCTAAGGTTTGATCTTGACGAGCCTAGCATGTACAGACATGGTCTCAGGAACACGGATCACCAAAAGGTAAAGCATGAATCATATAGTAGATATGATGAACATGTCGATTGTTCGCCATTGAAACTATATCAACTCTCGTGATGATCGGTTTTGATATGGTGGATTTGGTTCGTGTGATCACTAAAACAATGTGAGGGATGTTGTTTTGAGTGGGAGTTCACCTAGATTAATTTAATTATTAATTAGAACTCAATTTGTCATAAACTTAGTCTAAACTATTGCAAATATGTTGTAGATCAATGGCAGCCCCTACCATCAATTTTAATGCGTTCCTAGAGAAAGAAAAGTTGAAAAACAATGGAAGCAACTTCGCGGATTGGTTCCGCAATTTGAGGATTGTCCTCACAGCTGGTAATTTAACCTATGTGCTGGATGCACCGCTAGGTGACCCGCCTGCAGCTGATGCTACCGATGAAGTAAAGAACGTTTACCTCACTCGGAAGACTCAGTACTCCACAGTTCAGTGTGCTATTTTGTATGGTTTAGAATCGGAGCTTCAGAAAAGGTTTGAGAATTCAGACCCGCATGATATTGTCCGTGACCTCAAACTAATCTTTGAGACTCACACGACAATTGAGAGCTATGAGGCTTCTAAAAAGTTCTTTAACTGCAAGATGGAAGAAGGCAGCTCCGTCAGTGAGTATGTGCTTAAGATGTCTGGGCACGCAAACAAACTTCAAAGCTTGGGTATTGTGATTCCTAATGCTTTGGGGATTTACCGTGTCCTCCAATCACTACCACCAAGTTACAAGAACTTTGTGATGAACTACAACATGCAGAACATGAACAAGACATTGTCATAACTCTTTGCCATGCTAAAATCTGCAGAAGTGGAGA
Source organism: Avena sativa (assembly GCA_916181665.1). Classification (NCBI taxonomy): domain Eukaryota; kingdom Viridiplantae; phylum Streptophyta; class Magnoliopsida; order Poales; family Poaceae; genus Avena; species Avena sativa. Next base: position 131,400,656 of record OV702297.1, read on the forward strand.
TCAAGAAAGAGCACCAAGTGTTGTTGGTCAATAAGACCACCAAATTCAAGAAAGGCAAGTCTAAGCAAAAGGAACACTTCAAGAAGGGTGGTAAGAAAGTTACCACGCCGATGAAGAAGACCAAGGCTGGACCAAAGCCTGATACTGAGTGTTTTTACTGCAAGGGACAAGGTCACTGGAAGCGGAATTGCCCAAAGTACATGGCGGATTTGAAGAACAGCAACATCAAGAAGAAAGGTATATCTGATATACATGTTATTGATGTGTATCTCACTAGCATCCGTAGTAGTGCCTGGGTATTTGATACTGGTTCGGTTGCTCATATTTGTAACTCGAAACAGGAGCTGCAGAATAGACGGAAGCTAGAGAAGAACGAGGTGACGATGCGCGTGGGAAACGGATCAAAGGTTGATGTGATCGCGGTCGGCACGCTACCCCTTCATCTACCATCGGGATTAGTTTTATACTTAAATAATTGTTATTTAGTGCCTGCGTTGAGCATGAACATTATATCAGGATCTTGTTTATTGTGAGACGGTTACTTGTTTAAATCCAAGAATAATGGTTGTTCGATTTATATGAGTAATATGTTTTATACACATGCACCTTTGATAGATGGTCTATTCTTATTGAATCTCGATAGTAGAAATACACATATTAATAACATTGAGGCGAAACGTTTGAAATTGAGCGATAACTCGACCTATATGTGGCACTGTCGTCTTGGTCACATTGGAGTGAAGCGTATGAAGAAACTCCATTCCGATGGACTTCTTGAATCACTTGATTTCGAATCACTTGAAAGATGCGAAGCATGTCTGATGGGTAAAATGACTAAGACTCCATTTTCTGGTATAATGGAGCGAGCTACGGACTTATTGGAAATCATACATACCGATGTGTGTGGTCCAATGAGTGTGGCATCGCGCGGTGGTTATCGTTATGTTCTTACCTTCACGGATGACTTGAGTAGATATGGGTATATCTATTTCATGAAACATAAGTCCGAAACTTTCGAGAAGTTTAAGGAATTTCAAAGTGAGGTTGAGAATCAACGTAACAAGAAGATTAAATTTCTACGTTCTGATCGTGGAGGTGAATATCTAAGTTACGAGTTTGGCGAGCATTTGAAGAAATGCGGGATACTTTCACAATTAACACCGCCAGGAACACCACAGCGTAATGGTGTGTCCGAACGTCGTAATCGAACTCTCTTAGATATGGTTCGTTCTATGATGTCACTTACAGATTTACCGCTATCATTTTGGGGTTATGCATTAGAAACAGCCGCATTCACTTTAAATAGGGCACCGTCTAAATCCGTTGAAACGACACCGTATGAATTATGGTTTGGGAAGAAACCTAAATTGTCGTTCCTTAAAGTTTGGGGTTGTGAAGCCTATGTAAAGAAGTTACAGCCGGACAAGCTTGAACCCAAAGCGGAAAAATGCGTCTTCATTGGATACCCGAAGGAAACTATTGGGTATACCTTCTATCATAGATCCGAAGGCAAAATCTTCGTTGCCAAGAATGGATCCTTTCTAGAGAAGGAATTTCTCTCGAAAGAAGTGACTGGAAGGAAAGTAGAACTCGACGAGGTTGTCGAACCTTCTCTCGAAATTGCGAGTAGCGCAGCACCGGAAGAAGTTCCTGTGGCGCCTGTACCAATAAGAGAGGAAGCTAATGATGATGATCATGAAACTTCGGTTGAAGTTGCTACAGAGCCTCGCAGGTCAACGAGAACTCATACCACTCCAGATTGGTATGATCCCGTTATGAGTGTCATGTTGGTGGATAACACCGATGACCCTGAGACATATGAGGAAGCGATGATGAGCCCAGATTCCAATAAATGGCAAGAAGCCATGAAATCCGAGATTGGATCCATGTACGAAAACCAAGTGTGGACTTTGGTGGACTTACCAGATGGCCGGAAGGCCGTCGAGAACAAATGGATTTTCAAGAAGAAAACAGATGCTGATGGTAATGTTACTGTCTATAAAGCTCGACTTGTCGCAAAAGGGTTTCGACAAATTCAAGGAGTTGACTACGATGAGATTTTCTCACCAGTAGCAAAGCTAAAGTCTGTGAGGATTATGTTAGCAATCACTGCATATTACGATTATGAAATATGGCAGATGGATGTCAAAACAGCGTTCCTCAATGGAGACATTGATGAAGAATTGTATATGATGCAACCCAAAGGTTTTGTCGATCCTAAAGATGCTAACAAGGTATGCAAACTTCAACGGTACATCTATGGATTGAAGCAAGCATCCCGAAGTTGGAATCAACGTTTTGATAAGGTCATCAAAAGTTTTGGTTTTGTACAAACTTATGGAGAAGCTTGTATTTACAAGAAAGTGAGTGGGAGCTCTGTAGCATTCTTAGTACTATATGTGGATGACATATTGTTGATTGGGAATGATGTAGACCTTCTTAATAGTGTCAAGGAATATTTGAATAATAGTTTTTCAATGAAGGATCTTGGCGAAGCAGCTTACATATTAGGCATAAAGATTTATAGAGATAGATCAAGACGCCTAATATCATTGTCACAAAGTACATATTTGGACAAAGTTCTAAAGAGGTTTGGAATGGAATATAGCAAGAAAGGGTTCTTGCCCATGTTGCCCAATACGACCTTGAGTAAAACTCAAAGTCCGACATCGGCAGAAGATAGAGAAAGGATGAGTAAGACTCCCTATGCCTCAGCCATAGGATCTCTAATGTATGCCATGCTATGTACTAGACCCGACATTGCATATGCTGTTAGTTTGACTAGCAGATATCAAAGTGATCCAGGAGTGGATCATTGGACAGCGGTCAAAAACATCCTTAAGTACTTGAGAAGAACTAAGGATATGGTTCTTTCTTATGGAGGTGATGAACAGCTCGTTGTTAATGGTTACACCGATGCTAGTTGGAACACCGATCCGGATGATTCTAAATCACAATCTGGATACGTATTTATTTTGAATGGTGCAGCAGTTAGCTGGAGGAGTGCAAAGCAAAGTGTTGTGGCGAGATCTTCAACTGAATCGGAATACATGGCTGCTTCGGAGGCTTCACAAGAAGCGATATGGATGAAAGAGTTCATTACAGAGCTGGGTGTGGTTCCTAGTGCGCTGGACCCAATGTCTATCTACTGTGATAACATGGGCGCCATAGCCAATGCGCAAGAACCAAGGTCACACAAGAAGCTGAAGCATATCAAGCTACATTTTCACGCTATTCGAGAACATATCCAAGATGGGGATATAAAGATTTGCAAAGTACACACATATCTGAATGTGGCACATCCGTTGACTAAACCTCTCCCGAGGGCAAAACATGACCAACACCAAACTGCCATGGGTGTTCGGTATATTACCATGTAATCTAGATTAGATGACTCTAGTGCAAGTGGGAGACTGTTGGAGATATGCCCTAGAGGCAATAATAAATGTAGTTATTATTATATCTTCGTGTTTATGATAAATGTTTACATTCATGCTATAATGGTATTAACAAGGAAACATTAATACTTGTGTGATTTGTAAACTCAATTTGAAGTCCCTAGTAAAGCCTCTATATTATACTAGCTTGTTGGTTAATAGATGATCGTGGTTTCCCTATCATGAACATTGAGATGTTATTAACAACAAGATCATGTCATTAGGAGAATGATATGGTGGACATACTCCTATAGATAAGCGTAGCATAAAGATCAAGTCATTTCATTAGTTCAGTTGCTATATGCTTTCTGATACATAGTAACCTAATTCCTTCGACCATGAGATCATGCATATCACCTTTACCGGATGGATGCTTTGATGTCATCAAACACCACACCGTAACAGGGTGGCTATAAAGGTGGCATTGAGTGTTCGGAAAGTATTGGTTGAAACACATGGATCAAGAGTGGGATTTGTCCATCCATATGACAGATAGATATACTCTGGGCCCTCTCGGTGAAATGTCATCCAATTAGCTTGCAAGCATGTGACTGGCTCACAAGGGATCACATATCACGGGAACGAGAAAAGAGTACTTATCAGTAACGAGGTTGAACTAGGTATGCAGAGATACCGACGATCATAACCTCGGATAAGTAAACTATCGTGAGACAAAGGGAAATTGGTATCGTATGTAAGTGGTTCATTCGATCGCAAAGTAATCATAGAAGTATGTGGGAGCCATATGAATTTCCAGATTCCTCTATTGGTTATTGATCGGAGAAGTGTCTCGATCATGTCCGCGTAATTCACGAACCGTAGGGAGACACACTTAAGGATTCGACGTTGTTTGAGTAGTTATGGAATGATGAGAAAGAGACCGAATGTTGTTCGGAGTCTCGGATGGGATCCGGGATATCACGAGGAGATCCGGAATGGTCCGAAGAATAAGATTCATATAAGGAAAGTCCCGTTTCGGAGTTACGGAATGATTCCGGTGTTTTCATCGGGAACATTCTAGAAGGTTCCGGAATGTCCGGCACTCCGGGGGGGGGGGGAAGGGGTACATGAGTGTGTTATATCAAGTTGGTATGATTGCATCATGTACTAAGTGTCTTCGCTGCCCGAAATAAAGGGTTTATTCAAATCCTAGTTTGAAAAGTCAAACGGCAAGTTTCGGAAAGAGGAGGAGGAGTGGGAAACCGAGTTGGGGAGGGAGACCCTCCTCCAACCGGCGGCGCACCACCTAGGCCGAGTTGGGGAGGGACTCCCCTCCCTCCCCTTGGCCGGCCGGCCCCTCCATCTATATAAGGAGGGGCAGGGCTCCCTCCTAGCACACACGAGTTCCTATCCTCTAGATCTAAACCCTAGCCACAGTCTCCGGTTTAGAGCCGTCAAGTTTAGAGCTTCTAATTGCCCTAGCTTCCGGTTTAGAGCCTTCTAATTGGTGTGTCTAGACCCTAGACCACTAAAGCTCTCTCATACTCCACCATACTCGCTCCGGCTTAAGGCGAATCCCTGCGAGATCTCCCCTCTACTTCCGGTACCACGCCGTTGTGCTGCCGGAATCGCGAGGAGAGTGCTACAACCTCCGCTGCCTGCTGGAACAAGGGAGAGGAAGGTCTTCGTCGAGTACCGAACGTGTGACCGACTGCGGGAGCGCTACCGGAACGTGGCGCCGGAAGGATCGTCTACGCGATCTTGAGATCGGGAAGAGTACGACTACATCATCCACGAGAATCTGCTCTCGTTAAACACTTTGGAATCTTCGAGGGTAAGTTATTCCATCGACTCGTTGCTACAATCTAGTAGATAGATCTTGGCTTGTTTGTTTGTATGCGATAGAAATTTTTTGTTTTCCCTGCTACGAACCCCTTCATATGGTGGCACAGTTCCTAAGTTCTTCCTTACTAGCTCTGGCTTCACGTTTGACGGTGAAGAAGTACACGAAGAGGTCTAGCCTAGGCTTTATCCCTAAGTATCCCTCATAGAGCGTCGCGTAGTTGCTAAGCGCTAAGATACTATTGGGAGAAAGATTCTAGGGCTGGACTCTGTAGTGGTTCAAGACGGAGAGGAAGAAGTTGGAGATGGGCAAGGCGACGCCGCGTACCAGTTGGGCTTTGAGGTACACCTTTTGTCCGGCTTGGGGAGAAGGTGTCACCTCGCCGGCCGGCGTTGCTCGCCAGGCGAGCCCCTCCGTTGCAGGGAGGTAGCCCTCGGCGATCAGCTCCTGGATGTCACGGTCGGTGATATCTGAGCCACGCCAGTCGCCCTTATGCGAGTCCAATTCTTCCTCCAACGGCTCTAGCGCCGCCAGATTATGGTCGCCGCCGGTGGATTTGACCACCGCCGAAAAGGGGATGACCAAACCCTCTGGAGGCACGACGACGGAGCTCGTCCGCTTCGCCGTGGCTTCGCTCGCCGCCGCCATCGATGGGGAAGTGCTACTGCTGGCCATGAAGTGAGTATGAGGGTGACTGGTGCGGATTGGGGCTAGGGTTTTTCGAGAGTTTTCGCGGAGATCTCGAGGAGGAACGTGCTGGAGGAAGAAGATGATGCGGGGAGAGAATGAGGTAAAAAGTGGAAATTCCACCATAGTTACTATTTATCATCTCCAGCGTCAAGATTCGTGCAGCTTGATCGGACGGTTGTCGCATAGAAGACGTGTTCGCAAACGTGCGCGGAAATTTCGCCACGTCTCCAACCGTCGCCGCCAACGGTTCGTATCGCTCGCGCGGGAAAATCGGACATGATTGCGTTCTCTGCATGTGTGAGTTACGAGGCGTCGCTGACCTAAGCCTATGTCGTCCTAGCTGACATAGGCAGATGAGCCGTCACATCGGAAGATTCCGGCATGGACGAATCCAGTCCGGCTACGGAAGAGTACGATGAAAGATTCAACATTTCTTTGACTTACATATTAAAGACGGAGAAAACCTTGCAGGGTTCTTTGGGAGGACTACAAGATATTGCTTGACGATTTGCCGACATCCAACTAGACGGAGCATTCCACATGAAGAGGCAAGACGGCGCAAGATCTCAGAGTTCTCCGGGGGCTACTGTTAGGGATATGCTATATGGGTATCCTCATAGCATGTCACCTATCCGGATAACCCGGGTGGCCCACAGTTGGTAGCATGGCCTATGGCCTGCTGGGCGGCCCAGTTAGATGGATCCAGAAGGGAGGCCCATGCCGGATAAAGGAAGGCTACGGTGGAGTCACCAGCGTACCCGGAGCCTTGGAGTGTAAGATACACAAGACTAGTAATAGACGGTGTAGGACTCTATAACCTGTCTGGCTAGGACTTTTCCCTGTAACCCTAGGACATGGCGACTATATACGTCGGGCCTATGGGAGCCTTTAGGGCACGATAACTTACAATCTCATACAACCTCGCACAGCGAACCAATCCCTATAACTCGGCGTATTGCCCTTATAGTGATTTATAGCAGGAGTAGGATTCCGCCACCGTCGTGGGATCTGAACCTGGGTAAGTTGTGTTATCTCATACCCGTCAACCGTCCTCCTTCCCCCACGTCTCTAAACACGCACTGTGAGGACCCCTCCATGGTGTACTCGTCGGCAGTACCACGACACCTGGGGGGTGTGGCCCCCCTGTGGCTCATCTCCGCCTCCTCTTCTGGCTTTCTTCGTCTTCTGGGAAAATATGATTTTTCGTAGTTTTTCTGGTATTTTTCCGATTTTCGCGAAATTGTATCAAAACACCTCTTTTTCCATTAGAATCCTGACTCCGGCAGTTCATCCTCCAAGAATCATCAATCATGCAAAAATAGATGAAACGACATGAGTAACACTTCTTAATAAGAAATATATCAAATAATAGAGGCAAATTATGATATAGAATGGTGATACAAATTGAACGTATCAGAGGGGGCGAGGGGATTTCTGTGAGTAGGATGCGTGGAGATTTTTTCGGGGACGCAGGGCTTTCGTTTTCCGGCTGAGTTCGGTAGGTCTGACATGCGAAGCTCGAATCGGACTTCGCATCTCGGCATGGCTAGGAGGGTGTTTTTGGTCGAGGTGGGCACTGCCCCGATGTGTAGACCAAGCTAACAAACAACAAATTTCCGGTTGAGGTGGAATATCAGAGGTGGGCTGGTCTACCAAACACGCCCTAATTTTTTTTGAAAATTCAAATTTAAAGATTCCAAAAAATTCGAAAAATATAGGGATGTAGGTAATGATTTATAATATGCATATACACAAAATTATGTGAAAATACTTTGTATTTTAGAAACATGAAAAGTTCAGATCTGAACATGAACTGTGTAATTTTTGAATGGGCCTCTGTTTTCCCATATTTTATCATATTTGTCTATTTTGCTGTACTGGAAATACAAACTATTTTAATTTTAAATTTTGTAGATTTGTATTTTGGGTTGTTGTCTACACAATTTTTTTTTTGAATTTGTTTGATGCTTTTTGAATTTTTTTAAAAAGTCCTCCAGTGAGGACGGGAGCTATATCGATTTTCCAGATCACTCAAGCTCATGTGCCAGAAGAACTTTTCGCTCATAATGTTCGTATAGTGAAAAACAAGTGTCATGTATTTCCCAAAATTGGTTCTTATATGTGAACAAATGTTGATAACATTTTAGAATATATTAATGGTAAGAAATGGTCATCGTTTATATAATAAGTATTATTTTTCTAAAATGCAATAAAAAGGTCGCATCATTTTTTATTTTTCCTTAAAAATTTAGGTAATTTGGAAACAGTAAGTAAATAAAACTATTAATAAATAAAAAATCAGGAAAAATAAATACAAAACTAAACTTAAAAATGGAAGATAAAAATAAAATAAATAAATAGAAAACGTATGTATAAAATAGAAGACAAAAAAATTCAAAAATAAAACAGCCTTTGTTTGTTTTATTTTGAGTCAATAAAACCGCCATTGTTGTGATCGCCACATATGAGGCAGGCCCAGCAGAAAACAGAGCATAATAAGCGGGCCGTACTTTGGTACAGCTCCAGGCCGCCCTGTCGTAGAAAACCGGCCCCGTGAGTTACCTCGCAACCCCACGACTCGAAGGAGTCGAGAGGCCGAGGCAGAAGGGAAGAAGAGAACTCCGCGAGGAAGGAAGCAGGAAAGCATCGGCGGCGGCGAAGATGGTGAAGGCGCGGATGACGACGGCGGAGGTCAAGTGCCTCCGCCGCCTCATCGGCATGCGCCTCTCCAACGTCTACGACCTCACCCCAAGGTCGGCCATCTGGTCACCACGCCGCATCGCCCTTCCTTCCTCCCCCCTCTATTTCTCTTCTGCTCGCGTCAAACCCTAAGGCACGGAACGTAGCGGCATCGTCGCCTCACCCGCCGGGGAGGCGAGTAGATAGATACAGTGGACGGTGATCAGATTCGTTGGCTCGTGCAGATTTCTACGTGGCTCCTCCTGGGGCTATGTTCTGATTTCCTGGTAGCTGGATTGTAGTGGGAGGCTTGTGTAGTTTGTTTGCGCACTGGTGGCACAGGGTTCCTTTATTAAAACAAACGAGTTTGGGGGCTAGGGTAGGCGTAGCCCATCCCAGTATGCTGCCGTGCTTGCAATTTGGGCATGCTCCAAGTTTGCATCGTGTGGGATTCTGTAAATGTTTCATTCTGATGTGGCTGTATTTCAAAATTTCTAGTGTCAAAATTGGTAGATTCTCTGTACTGTTGCTGACTGTCTTGTTACAACTTACAAGTATGTGTATGCTGGTACACATTTCAGGTAATAGTGTTGTCTAGTGCTTTAGAGAACCAAAAAGGTTCTATGAATCTTTGCTGTTTTCACTGAGTTACTGCTGGCCGATCCATGAACCACCTCCTTTGGTGGATTTTTTTCGCGAAAACGCAAAAAGCTTTGCGTTTCGATTCATTGATAGAAAAAGAAGTATAGTTTACAAGTCCAAGAGAGGACCAACACCCGCACCATACAACTCAACCCAGGCTAGACTAAGGGAGTACCTGGCGCAACCCCCGGGCTCCAGCCTCCGCCCATGACCTAGCCTCAGCTCTGATCGTGTCGACTAGGGAGGGCACTGAAGAGTTCTCGTTGTTGAAGACGATCGTGTTCCTCTGCTTCCAAATCCACCATGCCGTGAGCATGATCACAGACGAGGTTCCTTTGCGCATCGGACGTGGGGTGGACTGCACCACCAGCCCCCACCAGTCCGCGAAGGGGCCTTCATCAACCGGGGGACCAGCAGTAGATCTGATCCATGACAGGACCTCGTGCCAGATAGTCCGAGAAAACGGACACCCGGTGAGGATGTGTGACATGGTCTCCGCCGCCTGGTCGCAAAGCGTGCAGGATGGCCGATGGGGCAGGCCCCGGCGCTCTAATCTCTCACCCATCCAGCATCTGTCTTGGCATGCAAGCCAGAGGAAGAACCTCACCCTAGGTGGCGCCCAAGATTTCCAAATCAACTTCCAAGGTCCTGAGACTATGGATCCGTGAAACAAGGCATAGTAACAGGATTTGGAAGAGCATTGGCCATCCGTCGTCCACCGCCAGACTAGCCTGTCTGGCTCACCTCCCAACTGCATGCTCTGCATTTTGCTCCATAGTTGGACATACTGCCAGAGCGCAAGGGGGTTAACCGCACCCGAGATGTCAGATATCCAGGAACGGTCAACGACCGCCTGCCGGATCGTCCGAGTCCTCCGGAGTCGTCGTGGGACCAGCGCTAGGAGGTCTGGCGCTATCTCCCCAAACGACTTCCCATCCACCCATCTATCCGTCCAGAACAGCGTGGTGGTCCCCTCGCCCACCACTATAGAGGTGGAAGCGAAGAAGATTTCACGCTCATCCTTAGCGAACTGCATATCCAGCCCGCTCCAAGGTCGCGAGGGGTCTGTATGCATTCGCCACATCCATCGTGTCCGGAGACTAGTGGCCGTGCGGGCCAGGTCCGGGATCCCCAGCCCTCCATAACAGAGAGGCCTGCACACCTTTGCCCAGTTGACATGGCAGTGCCCACCCTCGGCCTCCTTCCTGCCCACCCAGAGAATACATTCAAGCTGTAGCGATCTTGCAAGCTGCATCTCGTTTTGCTATCTACTAGGTGATGTCTAACATGATCTTTTCTGCGCTTCGGCAGACTTATATCTTCAAGCTGATGAAGAGCAGTGGCATCACTGAGTCAGGGGAAAGCGAAAAGGTTCTGTTGCTGATGGAAAGTGGTGTCAGGCTGCACACCACTCAATATGTTCGGTGAGATGCTGCTCACAGCTGTTGGTATATGTTTATCAGATGTCATTTGTTTCAAAACATTAATGCACAGATCCCCTTTGTGTATCTATTTCTTCAGTGACAAGAGCAGCACACCTTCTGGATTCACTCTCAAGCTGCGGAAGCACGTTAGTAGCAAGAGGCTTGAGGATGTCCGTATGTTAGGATATGATAGGGTACTCTTCTAATTTCACTTCGTCTTGACAATCTCTTGTATTCAGCAGCTTTGTATTTCTTGAGGGCTGAACAGTTAATGATGTCTTTGTTTGAACTGCAGATGATTCTTTTTCAATTTGGACTTGGCAGTAATGCACATTTCATAATCCTGGAGCTCTATGCACAAGGAAACATCATCCTCACAGATTCGGAATACACAGTGATGACACTACTCCGTTCTCATAGGTCATTGTCTAATTTGTGCGGCACTATTTAAATCTACTGTATATATTAGGTGCCATTACTCTGTTGCAGAAGTGAGGACTTAGGACAATAAATTATCATAGTCTCCATTGGCAATCCAAAATTTCTCTTAACCTTTGCTGCTTACTCATCTTCTGTTGTGAAACTTACAGAGACGACAACAAAGGATTGGCTATCATGTCGCGCCATCGCTATCCAGTAGAAGCTTGCCGTACCTTTGAAAGGACTGACTTAACAAAGTTAAAAGAGACGCTGAAACTGTCTAATACAGTCGAGTTGAAACCTTCTCAAGTTACACCTAGTTCAGTTGATGGTCAGCAACCTTCTGAACATGCCAATGATGGAGTGCCTGTTACTGATAAATCGGAAGAACCATCTAATAGAACAGAAAAGAAGTCTGCTGCAAAAATTAAGCAGTCAGGTTCAAATGCAAAAGCGAGTGATGGCGCTCAATCAAATATAGCTACTCTGAAGACACTTCTTGGCGATGCATTGGCTTATGGCCCAGCACTAGCGGAGCATATCATATTAGATGCTGGATTGCTTCCAAGCACAAAGGTTGAGAAAGGTCCAGAGAGCAGTATTGATGATCATACTATTCAGTCTCTAGTAGAGTCTGTTACAAGGTTTGAGGACTGGCTCGTAGATATCATCTCTGGTCAAAAGATCCCTGAGGGGTACATTCTCATGAAGAATAAGATGGCTGCAAAGAAACCTTCAGAAGGGTCTTCTACTAACCAGAAGGTTTGCCCATTGTTTTCCCGTCTTTCTCTTTGTACTGCTGTGTATGTGACTGCGCAGATTTGTTGTTGTGTTTCTTTGTTAGTGATGCCTGTTGCAGATCTATAGAGGATAGACGATTTTTTTCTAATTATGTCTAGGCAGCAGAACATTTGCATATGATTTGGTAAATTTCAAACCAATGTATTAATTGTTATTTTGCTCCTATACGCAGATATATGATGAATATTGCCCTATCCTGCTGAAGCAATTTAAGTCAAGGGAATATGATGAGTTTCAGACATCTGACGATGCTTTAGATGAGTTCTACAGCAAAATAGAAAGTCAAAGGGTGGATCAACAGCAGAAAGCAAAAGAAGATTCAGCGGTCCATAGGCTCAACAAAATAAAGTTGGACCAGGTTCGCTCCAGCTCACTCTCCATCTCATGCCTTGCAATCACATTGCTCATAATTTGCTTGAGTTTGGTTCTATTTGAAGGACCTCTCACTTTCAAACATGCAGTATATTCATCTGTTCTACCATGCAGGAGAATCGTGTGCATACATTGAGGAAGGAAGCAGACCATTGCATCACTATGGCAGAACTAATTGAGTACAATTTGGAGGATGTCGATGCAGCAATTACAGCTGTTCGTGTTTCACTTGCAAATGGAATGAGTTGGGAAGCTCTTACTCGCATGATTAAAGAGGAGAGGAAAGCTGGAAACCCGGTAGCTGGTTAATCGATAAGCTCAGTTTTGAAAAAAATTGCATCAGTCTACTTCTTAGCAATAATCTTGATGACATGGATGAGGATGAGAAAACTGCACCTGTTGAGAAGGTATGTTCCACAAATCCCTAATATCTACCATGGCCATGGTCTCTGTCATGGAAATACGAATATTCTTTGAACGCTTGAACTGTATCTTATTGGCAATGTTGGATGTATGATTATGTGACCTAAGGGCTAGGGTGTCATATTCCACCAACAGTTCTATCTGGATTGTTGAATATCTTACCTCTGTTATTTGTATTTATAACATTGCACTGATTTGGTGTACGTTCTTTAAGCTGAACATATCACTTGGTTAATCCCCTCATGCATCCGCCATAACTGGAGTAACTTGAAATTTCTGGCCTTTGATTTCTTTAGACAGCCAATTTTACTAAGTATTTTTTCTTACAGGAGCCACTCACTACTCATCAATACTTATATTGCATTAGTTTATCGTTTGTTTTTATTTTGTCTTACAAAATCACGTGGAGTTTGTATTTCTCCTGAATTGTAATACCAAAGATTGATTGGATACACTGTATTTGACCTTTCTTACACACTGTACCTGGATTTTACTTGTGAGTCAGTTTACCACTACTAAATTCTCCATGCTGTCTTGTTATCTTCATGATAAACTTTCTTTCATTTATTTTAGGTAGAGGTTGATTTATCACTTTCCACACATGCAAATGCTAGGCGGTGGTATGAAATGAAGAAAAAACAGGAAACCAAACAAGAGAAGACTATCACAGCGCATGAGAAAGCTTTCAAAGCAGCTGAGAAGAAGACACGTCTTCAGCTTGCTCAGGTTTCTCACTTCCTTGCTGCTGTAGTGTTGTATTTGTTACACCCTTGTACCAAACATGAGCCCCATCACTAGCAAAATGGCTGTTGACATTTTCTCCATATTAAAACATGTTGATTGACTTTTAGTTTTCCTTGTAAGTACATTAGCCAGTGCAAACTAGCCTCATCCTATATCCTCTAGAAAAAAACTACATTCTTCATTTGGTTTCACTATGAACAAGGGAATGCTTTACCTGTCTCCCAAAACCAATCATTTGTGTATTTGGCTTGTTCACTATGCTCATATTATGTCTTTACTGTAATATATTCCAAGAATAATCGTCTTGTATTATATGAAATAACCATCATATCTGGACGTTTGTAGGAAAAAACTGTGGCTGCAATCACTCATATGAGGAAAGTTCACTAGTTTGAGAAATTCAATTGGTTTATCAGCAGTGAAAATTATTTGATTATCAGTGGCCGAGATGCTCAATAAAATGAGTTGATTGTCAAGCGGTATATGTCTAAAGGAGATTTGTAAGTACACTTATTAGCTATTAGCCTATTACCCATTTATAATCTTATTGCCAAAACTATCATTTCATCTTTTTTCCGTGAGTGCGGTATTATGCAATTGATCATAGAAACATTACTCCATTGACATGCCTCGTAAGTTTTATACCGTAGTGCTATGTTTGTTGTTTCTTACAAAATCTACTGCCTTGTTTTCAATTTTGAACAGGTATGTGCATGCCGAGTTACATGGAGCTTCCAGTACAATAATCGAGAACCACAAACCTGACAGTCCAATACCACCCTTGACATTGAACCAAGCAGGATGTTTCAGGGTGAGTGATCATGTGTATTACTACATGTGTTACAGCAATACTTCTGAAGGGTGAGTGTTCATATGAATTATCTCTTTTGATCACGAGTTTCTTCTGCAGGTATGCCACAGCAAAGCATGGGATTCAAAAATCGTTACAAGTGCTTGGTGGGTATATCCTCATCAAGTTAGCAAAACAGCCCCCACTGGCGGTACCTCACTGTTGGTAGTTTTATGATCCGCGGGAAGAAAAATTTCCTCCCACCTCATCCCCTTATAATGGGCTTTGGTATTCTCTTCCGTTTGGATGAGAGTTGCTTGGCATCTCATCTAAATGAAAGGAGGATCAGAGGTCAACCTGTAGGTGGGAATGGGCTGCCCACGGGGCTGCCAACCCATCCCACCAATTTCCCTTAAGTGGAGACCCTTGGACTATTAAAAAAACAAGGTAGACACCCACGGCCCATCCGCTACCGCCGCCACGAGAAGCCTCCATGGCGATGGCGATGTAGGCAGGCGCCATGCCCGCAGGAAACATCCCGCCGTTGTCGCTTCCTTCCCCTGCTCGTCCCCTCCCTTCCCCTCGCACTCCCATCCGGACAGCCAGCACCGCACCGCCCGTGTGAAGCTGGAGGCCGCCGCTAGCGGCGTGCTTAGGTCATGGCCTTTTTCCAAGAAGAAGGGGAAAAGGTAAATCCCCCTCCGTGTTACTAGTATACCACTTTCCGTGGATTGTCTTGATCTATGGTCGGCTTATTGGAGCATGGTAGAAAAAATCACCATTCTTTTGACTCATCTTGAACTTTGGTTATAGGAGATCTGGTTAATCCTCTTCTCCTGTTCGACAGCCACTGATTAGTTTGGCTGCTAGTACTTATTGCTAAACTAGATGAGATTTTTTTAGTAGTATAAAGAATTTGATTGATCAATATATTTACTTGAGTAACAATTACTCTGCCTTTCCTGCTTTATTAAACCAAGAGCTCTTACAGGACGTAATATTGTTATGGCTAGGATGGCACCATATAAGAGAAAGAATGATGAAGATTTGAAGCTTTCTAACTTGCGTTCAGTCATGTGAAGATTTGAAGCTAATGCTTTCTGACTTGCATCCAGTCATTTGCAGCTTTAGCTAGTTAACAATTTAGCATTTAATCAGGACGGTGGGGTTGAACTGGTCAAGAGGAGGAAACCCGCACGATTCTAGATGCAATCCCCACCTCCCCTCTCCCCTGACCTAGCCTAGCGCCGCCGCCCCCTCCCGCCGCTCGCGCCCAGCGCCGGCCGCCCCCTCCCTCTTCCCTTGCCTCCACCCCCCGCGCCATGTCGTCCTCCTCGAGCTCCGCCGCGGGTAACCACCGACCGGCCAACGAGCGCCGTTGGGACGGAGTGGGTGAGGAGTCCTCCAGCCCGCGCTCATACCGCGACGTGGCAAGCACCTCTCCCCCTCCGCCCCCCCCCCCCCCCCCCCCCGTCGCAACCTCCCCGGTGAGCGCAGCGCGCAGCGCCGCTCCCGCGGGACGTGTCCCGGCTAAGACGCGGCTTGGCCCCCTCTCGGAGGTGCACCGGGTCGGCTCGCCCACCGCCGCGGTGGTGGACGCTGATGGCTTCCAACAGCCCAGGCGCAAGAATCCTCGGAGGTACGAGCGGCGCCAAGCACGCCAGACCCCCCCCCCCCCCCCCGCGCCATCGGTCGAGCTCGCACAACCTGGAGCGCCGCCGGTACGAGCAGCGTCGGAACGCTGCGCCGGAGGAGGGTGCGGGGCTCTGCCACCGATGCCTGCAGCCTGGGCATGTCGTCCGCGACTGCACGGCGGAGGTGCGCTGCCGCCGCTGCCTGTACCCTGGCCATGAGTCATGGCAATGCGATGTGCGCCGCAACGAGCGCGGCGAGCTCGAGCGCTCCCCCCTCTGCCGCGCACCCACAGCGGCCACCGCGACCAGCCCCCGTCCGCCACCGCCCCCACCACCTAAGCCGGCGAGCGCTCCCCCCGCCACCGCCTTGGCCCCGGCTGGCGCTCGCGCCGCCCCTACGCCGGCGCCTGCGGATGGCGACGGACGCTCCATGGCGCCTTTCCAGAGGCTTGCACCGACGCCGCCCGCACCTTCGCGCCATGCCCCTGCCGCTACGCCACCACCGCTGCCCCCAGGGCCGCCGCGCGTGATCCTCTCCCGTACGGTGGAGATGGCAGAGGCGGAGGACGTCCTCAGGCTCGCCATGGTGGCATCCATCACCGGCACCAGACCTCGGGTGGCCATCAGTGCGGTGGAGCGCCTCCTCTGCTCCCACTTCAAGCTCCACCCTGATGATTTCACGGTCCACCTGCACCATCCGGAGGATTTCTTGCTCACCTTCCACTCCAAGACGGCGTATGACTGCATCGCCGGCGACCACTTCCTCAACGATGCTAACTTCTGCTTGTCCGTGCGGCCATGGTGCAAACTGGCTCACGCCAAGCTCGGCCGGATGGACTACCACGTCGAGCTCGAGCTCCGGGGCATACCGGCGCACGCCTGGCACGTCTCGACGGCGGAGCACCTGCTGGGCGGGAGCTGCTTGATCGAGCGTTTGCACCCCGGAACGCGTTCCCGTGCGGACCTCGCCACGTTCCGCCTCTTCGGCCGCGCGCACGACCCCAAGGAAATCAAACCCGAGGCTGTTCTGGAAATCGTCGAGCAGCTCCCCGCGCGCACCCCCCTCGCGCCCTCGGTGACCCGCATCCTCACGTACCAGGTCTCGATCCGGCTCATCAGCGCCGTCCTCGACGACAGCGACACACCGAACGACGCCGGGCCGCGCCCCGGTGGTGATGGAGATGGTGCTGGAAGGGGCGGCAACGGCCACCCCGGCCCTCGCCCTGGCCCTGGCCACCAGCGACCTCGCCGTCGTGGACGCAAGCGACGCCGCCAGGACGAGCCTCCGCCAGGCCGCGCCGACGGAATGGCCGCGGATTCCCTCGGGTGGTGGCGCTCCCGTTCTGGCCGCGCTGACGGGGTGGCCTGCGACGCCAACTGGTCCGCGCATCGCCGTCCCACCACGATGGCGCAGCCCGCCGGAGCCCGCGCGGTGGCGCCATGGCGTGCCGGTGGGGCCCGTTGCCATCGTCGCCGACCGACAAAAGCGAAACGGGGACCGCCCCAGGCGCTTCCTGCCAAAATTTGGCGCGTCAAAGTTGCCGGCAAGCCACCAACCCCGCCTGCCCCTGCCACGCAGCTTGGACCATCCGGTCCGGTCTCCTCACCAGCTGGACCACCGTCCCCTGTCGTTTCCCCCCGTCCTCCCACGCGGCCCCGTCGGAAGATTCAAACCACTCCTCCCCTGTCGCTTGCGCAGTACCGACAAACCAAGAATCGGCAGCTCTGCCCGACAGCGATTCCCTCCTGAGCATGGTACCCGAAACCCCCCCTGACCGTGCAGCACAGGCCAGCGGTGCACCCAAGGCTGATCACCTGTCGGGACCAATCGGTGTATCGGGTCCTGCGGACGATACGTTGGCCTGCCCCCCGCATGGAGCCAGCCTGGAGCCTCAGGATAGCCCTAGCGCCAGCCTGGAGTCGGTCCCCGCGACGGTCCCCCAGCTCTCCATCCTCCAGCGTCCTGAGAGCCCATGCACGCCAAGGCCCTCGAGCACCCCTGCGACTTCCCCTCCCGCGGGCCATGCCTCGCGCAACGTCACTACTCTGACCAGGTCCTCCCCGCGCCTGGTATACAAGCGTCGACAACGCGCCTCTGCCCCTGCCCCTGTTGGATCCTGGACACTGGGCTCCTTCCTAGCTGCTGCAATGAAGTAGATAAACCCCATCCTCCCTACCCCGGCGAAAAAAAGAGGAAAAGGCAGATCAACTTCACTCCTCGCCGTGGCCGCTCCGTGGCAAAGTCTACTGCCCCTCCCACCGCTGAGCGCCGCGCGCAAGTCCAGCTCATGCGCACCCTGGGGATCGTTGGCGTAGACCAAGAGATTACCTAGGTTGAGATGAAAGCGTTCGCTGATGTATTCGCAATGTCGATCTCCCTCCCCGTCCTGACTGCCATTGCCGCACTGCTTGGGCACACGCTGCCTGATGAGATACTGCAGGCAGACCCTACTGTGGTCTAGCCGTGGGACGTCCCCTCTCTTGACGAACTTGTGTTTATGGATTTTTCGAAATTGCGTATCATCATTTGGAATGTGCGTGGCCTAAACTCGCGCGCCCGTCGCATCGCTATTCGTTCCCTGATCCAAACCACGGACGCCTCAATCGTCTGTCTCCAGGAGACCAAGATGGAGCTGCTCCACTCCCGCTTCGTCCTCGAGACACTCGGCTCTGACTTCGACGACTACGTTTATCTTCCGGCAGATGGCACCCGTGGGGGCATTCTCCTGGCTTGGAAGAGCCGCGATCTCACCATCACCGAGCCTGAGTTCACCGCCAACACAATCACGGCTAAGGTTAGCTGTGCCACGCACGCGGCGATCGCTGCGGAGGGCGCAGCGCCCTGGTGGATCACGGTGGTCTATGGGCCGCAAGAGGATGCGTCCAAGATTGAGTTCCTCCACGAGCTCCGGGAGATCGGGGCAGCCTGCGACGCGCCCTGGCTCCTCTACGGAGACTTCAACCTCATCCTGCACGACGAGGACAAGAACAATGGCCACATCAATCGCCGCATGATGAACAGATTCCGCCGGGTGACCAACGATCTTGCGCTCAAGGAGGTTTACCTGAACGGCCGCCGCTACACATGGTCTAACGAGCAGTCCCCGCCCACTTTGGTACTGCTTGACCGTGTTTTGTGCACCGCTGACTGGGAGGAATAGTTTGGCGAGTGCCACCTGCGTTGCCTTGCCTCGGTGGTCTCCCATCATAGCCCGCTGCTACTTGATTGCTCCCCCGCCCTCCCGCTACATAAAAGGTTTCACTTCGAGGACTATTGGGCACGGCAAGATGGTTTCCAGGAGGTCGTCTTAGAGGCGTGGCAGTCCGTCCAAGACAGCGACCCCTTCACCCAGCTCATGCTCAGGCTCCAGGCAACCGCTCGCAAGTTAACTAGCTGGAATGCGAAATCCATCGGGAATGTGAGGCATAGGATGGCCATTTCCAGGGAGCTACTGTTGCGCTTTGACAAGGCCCAGGAGGACAGGCCCCTATCCGCCAGCGAGGACTGGCTCCGCAAGAAGATCAAAGTGACGTACCTGGGCCTCGCCTCACTCGAGCGCACCATCGCGCGCCAGCGGGCTCGCATTGCGGTTCTCAAAGACGGCGACGCCAACACGTCTTTCTTCCACCGCCAGTGCTCCTATCGTAGACAGAAGAACCGAATCCAGGGCCTTCGGGTGGGTGAAAGATTGCTCACTGACCCCGGTGACATGGCTGAGGCCGCGTTCCTGCACTACGACGAGCTGCTGGGCACTGGCCTTGATCGGGAGTGGACGCTGGACCTGACCCATTTCATCGAGCAGGCCGACGACCTTTCCGAACTGGACGCCCCCTTCGGGGTCGACGAGATCTGGCACGCCATCAAGCTCCCTGCGCGCAAGGCCCCTGGGCCGGACGGATTCACTGCTGAGTTTCTGAGGGCCTGCTGGAGCACGGTCAAGGAGGACTTTGTCGCGGTTTTTCAGCAACTCTATGAGCTCCGCGGCAGAAGGTTCAGCAAACTCAATCAGGCTCTCCTGACCCTGCTGCCCAAGCATGCCGAGGCGAGTCGACTCAATGACTACCGGCCCATCAGCCTTATTCACCTGGTGGCTAAGATCTTCGCCAAGATGCTATCGCTACGTCTTGCCCCACGCCTCACCACGATGGTCAGCCCGGTGCAAAATGCCTTCATCCCCGGGAGGAGCCTGCATGACAACTTTGTCCTTGTCCGCCAGTCGGCACGCTTACTTCACCATCTCGGAGCACCACGAGCACTGCTCAAGCTCGACCTGGCACGCGCCTTCGACTCCTTCTCATGGCCTTTCCTCTTCGAGATCCTTCGGCACATGGGCTTTAGTGACCGCTTCATTGGATGGTTGGCCATCCTGTTCTCCTCGGCCAGCACTAAGGTGCTGATCAATGGAGAGCCTGGCCCACCCATCTGGCACCGGCGGGGCCTGCGCCAGGGCGACCCACTGTCACCCCAGCTCTTCATCATCGCGGTCGACGTCCTCGGCAAGATCTTCAAGCGCGCGATCGACCTCGGGATCTTACGGCAGCTCCACCCTAGGCGCCTGATCCCATCCGTCTCTCTATATGCGGATGATGTGATCCTGTTCTGCCACGTTTGCTCGGGAGACATCAAGGCCACCAAGGCAATCCTCCAACTCTTCGGACATGCCTCCGGTCTCCTGGTGAACTACTCCAAAAGCTCGGCCACGCTGCTACGGTGCGAGACTGACGAGGCCGCCACTATTCTGCAGCCCCTCGGATGCCCCATCGTCGAGTTCCCCATCACCTACCTTGGAATTCCACTCACAATCCGCAAGCCCACGTCCGCGCAGATGGAACCCCTTGTGGAGAAGATGGCCGCCAGATTACCGACCTGGAAAGCGCGCCTAATGCAGAAACCGGGTAGGCTGGCCCTGATCAAGTCCGTCCTCGGCGCTATCCCCATCCACCAGCTGCTTGTGCTGTTGCCATCCTCCAAGACCATCAGAGCGATGGAGAAGATCGAGCGTGGCTTCCTATGGGAAGGAAAGAGGGAGGCCAAAGGCGGCCATTGCCATGTCAACTGGCGCCTTGTTAGCAGGCCCACCAATCTGGGTGGCCTCGGAATCTAGGACATCCAGCTATCCTGCATCGCACTACGTCTACGATGGCTATGGCTCAGCAAAACTGACAATGCTCGGGCCTGGAGCGGCCTCGACATGCAATTCACCGGCCCTGAGCGGGACATGTTCTTCGCTTCTACCTACATCGAGCTTGGGAATGGCCTGACCGCGCGTTTCTGGGAGGACCGCTGGATCAACGGATACTCTGTTCGTGAGATTGCACCGGCCCTCTACGCCTGTATCCCCAAAGGCAGGTGCGGCAGGAGGACAGTTGCTGATGGCCTCGCTGGAAACGGCTGGGCCCGAGACATACAAGGGGTCCTAGGGTATCAAGAGGTGGGAGAATACTTGCAACTCTGGCAACGTATTCTGCCCACAGTGCTTACCCCCGACGAAGACAAATGGGTCTGGCGATGGACTGCAGATGGCGTATACACTGCCAAGTCGGCTTACCTGGCAGCTTTCCACGGGTCTACTAGGTGCGCTGCTTGGAGGCTTGTCTGGAAGACTTGGGCGCCTAACCGTGTCAAGTTCTTTCACTGGTTGGCAAACCTTGATCGCTGCTGGACGGCAGAGCGGCTCGCTAGACGGCAACTACAGCACCACCCCAGGTGCATGCTATGCGACCAGGCCATGGAGACAATGCACCACCTCATGATCTCCTGCCCCTTCTCCAAGCAGATCTGGCAAGAGATCCTTGCTTGGCTGCGCTTGCCTTGCACCCCACCCCATGACGAGCCCTCCCTCTTCGATTGGTGGACGGCAGCGACACGACAAACCCCCAAGCCAATGCACAAAGGCTTGGCCTCGATCACGCTGCTGGTGCCCTGGATGATCTGGAAGCTCCGCAACGACTGCGTCTTCGAGCGCGCCCAGCCGCGCCCCCTGCCCCTGATTACCAAGATCAAAGACGAGGCATCAGCTTGGGTGCTTGCAGGAGCCAAGGGACTTGGTGTCCTTCTCCCGACAACTTGGGATGTGCATTGAGTTTTTCCTTTTTGTACCTGGATTGTAAAACCCTTCAGTGGGCTGTAACAAACTCTACCTTTGCAATATAATGAAACGCAAAGCTTTTGCGTTTTCTCAAAAAAGGACGGTGGGGTTATGGAACAAATGCCAAATCATCCATGGGCAATGAAAGAAATTCACTGCTATTCATGTAGCAAAACCACATTCTCATGGACACATTCTTGTAGGTTTGAGGACATATCCCTTTATTTACGAAATGTCTCCTTTACTCTAAAAGAACTATCCTGCAGCGGTTTGGCTTCAAACTAATTTCCAGGTGTTAATCTTCCATAAATTTGTGAAAAGAAATATCTCAGGTGTTAATCTTCCATAAATTTGTTAATCTTCCAGGTGTTAATCAGTTGCATCTTTCTTCTGGATTATTAGTTCAGTTAGAACCATATGGTTTCCTGGGAGGAGTCTGATGACGAGCAGTTAAGAATTGGTGCCTTATTAGTTTGAACTGTGCTTCCACATATATAGGTGAAATATTCATCGTTTTGAACCGAGAGAAGGAAGGACACTTTCACAAATCTGTTTAATGTTTGAGCAGCAAACAATACTTGACTTATGTAAAAATATTTTTGTTAGTTTCTCTGTAATATGCTCACAGCTTCTTTGCATTATTTTTCTAGGGGTCCACTTTGTTGACGCTTTAGATTGGGAACAATTCGATCAAAGTTGGTGCTAATTTGAGTGGGGAATCAGCGGTATAAGTGCCAATTGATTGGTTAGTAATTCGGTCAGAACTGATTACCTTAATCAGTGGATCATCACTTGATTTTGATTTTTCAGATTCATCTGGGATATTGGTCTGAGGCCTTGAAGCACGATGCATGATGTCTACACTGTACCAGTTTGGGATTGGAAGTTGTGAATGGTACTCGTTTTATGGAGCAATTCTACACATCTAGTGTACCCCCTCTTGTTCATATTAATGGCCTCAACTTTAACTAGATTTAGATGTATCTAGTTAAGTATTTAGACTGGATGCATTTGTATCTAGACAAAGTTAAGATCATTAATATGGACCGGAAGGAGTATCAAGATCATTAATATTTCTCTGAAATCGCAGGAGCATTGATCAGGCTGGCCAGGAGCTGTGGCCAGAGCTCGGAGCAGGCTGTAGGAGGAAGCACGGAGCAGGCCGGGGGGCGGGAGCCCAGTGAGCATGTATGGGACTGGCGTGGAACTGGCGGGAGAGGACGGCGACTTGGCGCACGCGGGTGAACGGCGACCTGGCACCAGTGGGACCTACCGCAGGAAGACGGATGCGGGGTCGACGGAGACAAAGGCGGCGACTCTCCCCGAGGATGATGACGGGGACGGGGAGTGGAGCTTGCGATTGGCCTCCTCCCGGCCTCCGCCTCCGTGAAGAAGACGCGCGGGGATGGGGTTCGTGGGGCGACGCCGGTGATAACAGGAGGACGCCAGGGATCGTGGCAGGGGATCACGATTTGCCTAATTTATATTTTGAATTTTGCCTAATTTTAAGGGTTTGGATATATCTGGGTTTTTTTTTGTAATACTTCAATTGAACTGTGCCTGTGGCCGGAGGGAGTATTAAATCTTGGATGGAAATTTCTTTTACCTATTTCTCCGGGCAATCTCTTATTAACAACCTCTTCCTGACTTGTTTCATTATAAATAAGATAATAGTACAATAACACTAAGAATATTTTAGTTGTTCTATGCATATTCTGATGTGTTATTTTTGACTTTGGATGGAACGCTGGGCGTTGGCCATTCGTACTGCTTATATCTTGTTCTCATTGAGAGCTCGCCACTGGCTATTTGTAACGCTGATGTGCTATGATGGAGCTCTCGCGCTGTCTATTCTTTGCCTCTACAACACTGACGTGTTTAATCTGGACAAATAGACGCCTGCTTACCATAAGCGTATTATACAGGCTGATAGTGGCATCCCATTTAGCTTACATGGACACATGTGGGAAGTTGGTGGGCCACCGCTAACGTGCCCACCTACAGGCTGAATCAGAGGTGAAGATGATGCCCTTCTAGAAATCGAGACTGAGCCTTGAAAGCACCAAAGTAATCTTGAACCGGATGACAGACTTGCTAATGAGACGAGTAAAGTAACTCATGGAAATGAATCAAGCAGGGACCATACAAGTGTTCACCATAATAATGATACAGCAGGGACCATACAAGTGTTCACCATAATAATGATACAGCCTCTAGTAACATGGATACTGCCGACTTATCTGAACAGGTTGCTGCAACCAAAATTGTGGAAAACAATGTAACTTCCACTTTCAAGGAAGAAACACAGGATGATTCCATTTCATCTCAACTGGAGGATCTACTTGATAAGTGTGTCTGGTAAAAGCTCTTTGCTCACCAGCAGTCTGTCAAGTTTAGCCAAAGAAACTGATGATCTTGATGTGAAGAAATCGGCAGTAAGAGAGAAACCATATGTATCAAAAGCAGAGAGAAGAAAACTGAAGAAGGGCCAGAATACTTGTGAATCTACTAGTGACCCCCAGAATGCTGATTATGTCAAAAAGCTGGATAACTCACAGCACGAAAAAGGCAAGGATAACACAAAGGCAGCTAATGGTGAGTCTGTCAAAAGGCTGGATAATTCGCAGCACGAAAAATGCAAGGATAACACAAAGGTTGCTAATTCTAAAACAAGTCGTGGACAGAAGGGCAAGCTTAAGAAGATTAAAGAGAAGTATGCAGAGCAGGATGAAGAAGAAAGAGAAATCCGTATGGCTTTGCATGCGGTAAGAACACTACCCACCCTTTTGTTTTATTTTGTTTGCCATTGTACTCTTCTCCTTTTTGCATTAAACTGACAACCTTCTTTTGTTGGTGCTAGTCTTCTGGAAAAGCTTCTCAAAAGGACAAACCTTCACAAGATGGAGAAGACACCACTGCAAAACAATCAAAACCAACAACTGGTACTTTACACAACTTTCTCTTCTTTTTAAATTTATCCTTTGTGATTGTTCAGTTACATTTTGCGCTTATAATTTTACTCCATAGCATGATAAGGACCTGTACCAGACTCCCAGGTTAACGAATCCTCTGCATTTGAGATAAAAATAAGATATCAGTAGGGTGTTCATGCCACCCAAATATTGAATGAATGAGTGGTGTAAATTACTATATTTGTGGTTAATTTAGTTTCTTAGCTGAGCTGTAATTCCTTGACCCTTGCAGGCGAAGATGACTCATTAAAAATTTGTTATAAATGTAAAAGGTCTGGACATCTATCTCGTGATTGCCCTGAAAGTACATCTGCGGTGGATTCAACTGATGCCAATGTTGGTAGGAGCAGGGATGGTATGGATAAAACTGCTGCTCCTGTTGGTGGCAGCATTGCCATGGACGATGATGAAATCCATGAACTTGGTGATGAAGAGAAAGAAAAGTTGATTGATTTGGACTACTTAACTGGAATTCCGCTGCCAAGTGACATTTTGCTATACGCCATACCTGTATGTGCACCTTACAGCGCATTACAGACATACAAATATCGCGTAAAGATCACACCAGGCACTGCAAAGAAAGGAAAAGGTACATTTTGTTAAGATAAGTAGTTCAGTTTGAATTATCTTGACACACACAGCAGGTTGTAGATAGACATGAGAGTTGTTGTAACAATCTTTGTAATCTTTTCTGTTGAGCCTGCCGTAAGGCTGAGGCTATATAAATACTCGAGCGCCCGATGTATTATGCATCGAGGCCTAAACCCTATTCTTCTTTTCTGTTTATTCTTATATGGTATCAGAGCACATCTGACCAATGTCGACTTCCCCCTCTTCGATCCTAGCCGCCATGCCCCCGATCTCATCCGTCGTCACCGACTCACCAACGAGAATCACCTGATGTGGAAAGCCCAGCTTCTCGCCTACCTCCGCACCCACCAACTCCTCGGCATCGTCAATGGTCAGGAGGCTGTCCCAGCCAAAACCATCTCCACCACCACCGGCACCGGGACAGATCGGATCACCACCCAGGTGGCCAACACGGAGTACATCGTCTGGTACACCAAAGACCAGGCGATCCTTGGCGGCATCCTCGGCACCGTCTCGGAGGACATCCTCCCTCACGTCATGGCTGCGACCTCCACGGCAGAAGCATGGGGGCAACTGGAGCGCATGTTCGCTTCCCGTTCTCGCACCCGATTGAACCAGATCCGGGCGCAGCTGGCGATACCCAAGCAGCCCGGCATGTCCGGGCAAAACTTCTTCAAGATGAAGAAGACACTTGCCGACACCCTCGCTGCGATCGGCCACCCTCTGCACGCGGACGAGGTGATCGCGTACATCGTCTCCGGGCTCGGCGCAGAATACGAGTCCCTCGTCGCCTCCCTCAATGTCAAGGCCGACCTCACCCTAGACGACGTCTACTCCTACCTGATCGGCTATGAGCATCGCCAGGCCATCTACAACATAGATCCCCAGATCGACTCCAACTCCTCGGCAAACTTCGCTGGCTCTGGCCGGTAGCAAGGACGAGCCAATGGTGGGGGCTATCAAGGCGGCCAGGGTGGCGACGGAGGCTATCAAGGCGGTGGTGGCCAAGGCCGCAATGGTGGCAATGGCGGCTATCAGAACCGAGGCGGCGGCCGCTATGGTGGTGGCGACGGCGGCGGTCGCCGTGGTGGCGAAAACAATGGTGGGGGCAACCGTCCCGTCTGTCAGGTCTGCGGCAAGGTTGGGCACGTGGCCCTCAAGTGTTACAAACGCTTCGACTCCTCCTACCACGGCGAGCAGGAGCAGCAACCCTCGGCGAACATCGTCGGCACAAGCTCCAGCTACCAAGTGGATCCGAACTGGTACTCGGATACCGGTGCAACGGACCACGTGACAAGCGACCTCGACCGCCCTCTCCTTCCCTTACAACGGCAATGACACCGTCCAAATCGGCAACGGCCCAGGTTTGCAAATCGCCCATATTGGCCAAAGTTCTATTAATACTTCCGCTGATAACTCTCTTGCTCTCCGTAACGTTCTTCATGTCCCACATATATCTAAAAACCTTGTTTCGATTCATCGTTTGACCAAAGACAATGATGTGTTTGTTGAATTTCATCCTTTTTTTCTCGTTAAGGATCTAGCAACAAGGAGAAGCCAGCTCCGCGGACCATGTAGAGGCACCGCCCTTCATCGTATCAAGGCTGCCATGCTTACGTCCGTCAATAAAAAATAATGGCACCATCGTCTTGGTCATCCATCTTCTCAAGTAGTTCAATCCATAATCTCTAATCTCTTATATATCTATCTAACTATCTATCTACTAATTTAAGTAGAGATAGATTAGTTAAATAACGTTTCCATCCACTTTTCAACCTCTATTAGATTCAGGACGTTCAATTTGCCCTTCCTGGTTCGGATGTATTACGACACCTGCCACCGCTTAGTCAATACACCCTCCGTTTCAGCGCTTAAGACGTCCTTATTTTGCGTGTTTTTTTTTCACCAAGAATTAGTCTAAATACGTAAAGAGTTTTGGTATAAAACTAGTACCACTAGAAAGTATTTTTCAATACGAATCCAACGGTACTAATTATATATAATATAATCAAAATTTTATTATTCAATTTTTTTAGTCAAACTTAATTTTAGAAAGAGTGTACGCCTTAATCCTTAGGAAACGGAGGTAGTATCAGGTTCGTCGGTTGATTAGTCAATCTTGACCGCGACGAGAGACACGGGATCGGGAGAGCTGCCTCTTCCTCTCGATTTTGGCCCCGAGGGCCCGAGCGCCTTCCCCTTGCTCCCGCGAGCGCAGCTACTCCTCCGCAGCCCTGCTGCTCGTTCCCGACCCGATATCGACTCCCTGCACCGTCGTCCGCCGCTTCCTCGAACTGCTGTACGTGCTGGCCGCGTCCCCGCCGTCTTCCTCAACCTCCCGTGTGAGCCGGTGCTGCCCGTGCGTCTCTCCGCCGTTCAAGCTCGAAACTCCGCGCCGGCGACAGCCCTCCACTCCCGCGCCCGCGCCTACTTCTACCTCGTAGCTGCGTGGCGACTCCCAGCTCGCCGCCACCCTAGCTGTGCCTTTTCCAGGGCGAGTGCGCGACCTGCTCGAGCCCCTGCCGTCCTACGAAAGAGTCTCCCTGCAGATGCGCATGTCTTACAGCCCCGCCGCACGACTTCTCCAACTTTATCGACGCCTAATCCCCTATCGTGCAGGATCGCTCACAGCCGCTCCAACTATTTCCCATCTCCCAAGTCCCAACCCCTTCCATATCTTCCTCCAAGGGCACTTCTTTTCTCCTTCCCTCGGCAACATCATGATTTCAGCTCATTGCTTTTTTTGGTTGGTTCTTGGTCTTGGAAATCATGGCAGGAGCCGTGAGGAGGGTGGAGATGGAGATTTGGTAGGCGGGATACATGCCCTTCTACTACGAGCACACACTGCGCTTTCTTTCGTGGCTACCCAAATTTAATTAGGCAACCAATCGTCTCTGGGGTCTCATTCAAAGGTACAAGAGCTACAAAATTGTTCAATTCAGGCATCTCTTCACTCTTTGCTGGTGTACATCGTTTTGCCGTGTACTCTGTCTTTGTAGTGGGCAGATCCAGTTTTCATTTTTCTATATGTATTTAGTAGACTTGGAACAATACAGACATGTGTGATCATGGCGAGTGCACGAATTCTCACAAAGCCGGTGACTTCATTTAGCATGGAACGTGCCACTTTAGTGACCGAGGCGAATCCCAATTTGAAACCGTGACAAAATTACTAGTAATTGAGAGTGATAGCAATTATTACCGTACGTATTCGTAACTGGCATGCTGCTGATTTAGGAGAGGCGCTAGGATGTTTGAGGAAGGGATCGGAGGAGACCAGTAACTGGCATGCTGCTGATTTAGGAGATGTCAGTTGTGGAATCGCCCTCCCTCTCTCACTCTGAACTCTCGCGCTCTCGACAGGAACAGGGAAGTACAGAGACAATGGACAGAGGTGTTTTTGGTGCTGCTAACTGCGTGCAGCGTTTTCTGCTCTATCTCTTGTTTAAAGTACAAAACAAATTGAGACTAAGAACCAACTGACGAACGAGAATAACGGACGCGCCATCCCACGTCCTCCCGATCGTTGTGGCGATGCCGTCACACGCGTTCAACCATGCCATCCCATGATCCGCTTGTGACGGCCTGAACTAGCTAACTGAAAAGCCTATCTGACGGAGCCAAGTCGTGTACATGTCACACTTCGTGGCTCCAGTTTATTCAGCTAAAAGAATAAAGCAACTAAAGACTGGGCTAACGGGATTACATGCTAACAAATCACCCCCTTAAGCCCGTTTCACAGTCTTCACTTCAATGACACCGAGCATCTGCCTCATCTCCACAAACTTGGTGCGCCCTAGTGCCTTTGTCAGAAGATCTGCTAGTTGATCGTTTGTTCCAACAAACTTGATGTCAGCTCTCCCCTCTTCTATGCATTCCCTGGTGAAGTGGAATTTCACATCAATATGCTTCGTCCGGTCGTGGTGTACCGGATTCTTGCTAAGAGCAATAGCTGACTGATTGTCCACCAAAAGAGTGAACCTCGTTGGAGCTTTCCCAAGCATTTCTCCTAGTAACCTGCTGAGCCAAACTCCCTGACAAGCACCACTCGCTGCTGCAACATACTCTGCCTCACAAGACGAAGTAGCCACAATGTTTTGCTTCCGTGAACTCCATGTCACAATGTTTCTGCCGAGAAGAAACACTACTCCAGTGGTGCTTTTTCTGTCATCTATATCACCCGCATGATCGCTGTCAGTGTAGCCTGTTAATACTAAACCTTCAGCATCTGCCTTGTAGCAACAGCCATAGCCGATTGTGCCTTGCACATACCTCAAGATCTGCTTTACTGCCATCCAATGCTTCTTGCTAGGGGCCTCCATATATCTGCTGACCATCCCTACTGCGCAAGCTATGTCTGGCCTGGTATTGACAAGGTATCGTAAGCTGCCGACCACACTTCTGTAGTGTGATGCATCCACTGCCTCTGCTCCATCATGTTTACTGAGCTTGAGGCGGCACTCCATCGGTGTTGCACATGCATTGCAACTCTCCATGCCAGCTATTCTCAAGATCTTTTGGGCATAGCTACTCTGACACAGTTTGATCTCACCATTTTTCTGTTCCACTTCGATTCCCAAATAATATGACAGAAGGCCCAAGTCACTCATCTTGAATAGCCGCTGCATCTCCTGCTTGAACTGATCAATATCAGTCTGATTGCTACCAGTAATGATAAGGTCATCTACATAGACGCCCACAAGCAGAAAGGACCTTGCATCTCCTCTCCGATACAGAGCATGTTCCAGTGGACACCTCTCAAATCCCAACTCTTGCAGTGATGTATCAAGTTTTGCATTCCATGCACGCGGCGCCTGCCTTAGGCCATAGAGCGCCTTTCGGAGACGATACACCTTGTTCTTCTGCTTGCCATCGATGAATCCTGGCGGCTGCTGCACATAAACTTCCTCGACAAGATCACCATTCAGAAAAGCAGATTTGACGTCCATATGATGTACCTGCCATCCTCCTTGCGCAGCGAGTGCGAGAAGCAGTCTGACTGTCTCTAAGCGCGCCACCGGGGCAAAGACTTCCTCAAAGTCCACCCCCTGCCGCTGAGCATATCCCTTCGCCACCAAGCGAGCTTTGTACTTTACGATGTTGCCAGCGGGATCTCGTTTAACCTTGAACACCCACTTTAATCCGATGGCACGGTGTGTACCCGGCAAATCAGTGAGTGCCCAGGTCTGGTTCTCATCAATGGCACTCATCTCCTCTTGCATCGCCTTGCCCCAGGCTTGATCTGCGAGTGCTTCTTCCACACTAGCCGGTTCTTCTGCAGCTAGGAAGCAGAGGCCAGCATGTTCGTCTTCCTCATCTGCATCATCATAGTCGATCGGTGCAGGTATCTCTGTGGTGGTGTCGTAGACGTTCTGCACGCGACGGTAGCGGTGCGGCCCGCTGTTGGTGTCGAGGGCGTCGTCGTGGGTGGCGGCGTAGCCCACGCCACCTGTGGCGTTGCCGACCCGGGCGTGTGTGGCTCTGGGCCACCGAGCGAGGCCGGCTCAGGCGTGTTCTGATCTGGGCTGTGGAGCAGGCCAGCGTTGCCGTCGTCGCGCATCGTGACTCCTGGTTCAGTGGTGTAGAACACCGTGAACACGCCAGAGGGCGCGCTCTCCTTTGTTGTGGGAGTCCAGTTCCATGGGCGTGTCTCCTCGAACACGACGTCTCGGGACACCATCAGCTTCTCGGCGACAGGATCATAGATACGATAGGCCTTGGCGCCCTCCTCATACCCCATCATGACGCCAGGCGTCGACCTGTCCGCCAGCTTGTTGATCCCAGGGCCAAGCTTCTTTACGTGCGCATGACACCCAAAGGTGCGCAGGTGAGACACACTTGGCCTTTTGCCATGCCAGAGCTCATACGGCGTCACGCCGTCAAGGCTCCTCGTCGGAGACCTGTTGAGGACGTAGACCGCCGCCTTGACAGCCTCTCCCCAGAAGTCAGCAGGCACGTCCATGCTCTTGAGCATGCACCTCGCCATCTCAACCACCGTCTGATTGCGGCGTTCGACAACCCCATTTTGTTGTGGTGTATATGGGGCTGTCGTGAAATGCTTGATGCCAAGCTCGGTGCAGTAGCTGACGAATTCGGTGGAGTTGAACTCGCCACCGCGATCTGAGCGAAACGCAAGAAGCTTGCACCCGCTCCTGGTCTCAGCTGCTGCCTTCACCTTTTTGAAGAAGGAGAATGCCTCGCTCTTGGTCCTGAGCACCTCAATCCACATATAACGAGAGTGATCATCTACAATCAGTAGGAAATAGTTTCTACCTCCTGGTGTTGGTGGTGAGATTGGACCACACAAGTCTGTGTGTACCAGCTCCAGCGCGCCCTTTGCACGGTACGAGGTTGCTTGCGGGAATGGGACGCGGTGTTGCTTGCCCAGCAGGCACCCGTCACAGTACTCGCCAATGTGGTCGATCCTCGGCAGCCCTCGTGTCATCTGCTTCCTGAACAGCGTCCGCAGGGCCCTGAAGTGCAGATGCCCAAAGCGGGCATGCCACAGCCACGCTGGGTCAGCTCCTTTGGCAAGGAGACAGACCGGCACGGCACGCTGCAGCACCAGCTTGTATAGGCGATTGGCCGAGCGTCTGACTCGTACCAGCA
This sequence comes from Avena sativa, assembly GCA_916181665.1. NCBI lineage: Eukaryota > Viridiplantae > Streptophyta > Magnoliopsida > Poales > Poaceae > Avena > Avena sativa. The sequence goes on from OV702297.1 coordinate 131,432,756, forward strand.
GCTTTCCCTCCGGGTCGAAGATTGACAGCATGCCACGCTTGATGACGATCTCGCATCCGTTCTCGTCCAGCTGCCCGAGCGACACAATGTTCGTTCGAAGACGAGGGATGAAGTACACCTCGGTCAGAACTCGCTGGTCACCGGCGAGGGACTCGAATAGGACGGTGCCCTTTCCGCAGATGTCGACGACCGATCCGTCGCCGAAGCGGACAGTGCCACGCACCGTCTCGTCCAGGCTCGCGAACAGCTCCTTGCGCCCCGTCATGTGGCTGCTGGCACCCGTGTCGGCGTACCACGAGTCATCGGTGGTGTCCTTGGGCACCACCTTCTCTTCGTTGAGGAAGACCACTTGCGGCGACGCGATCACCGTCTCCTGCAGCGTGTCGATCACCGCCATGAGCATGGCAGGGCCCTCGGCCTCTTCGGCCTGTGCGACGTGCGCCTCCTCACCCTTTCCGTGGTCACCGAGGTCGCGTTTGGCCTTGCGGCACTCACGCTTCCAGTGGCCCTCGATCCCACAATAGTTGCACTTGCCGTTCCTCCGCGGCGGCTTGCCGCCGCCATCGCGGCCTTGGGGTTTCTTGCCCTTTTCCTGTTGCTTGCCGCCTCCTCCGGATGAGCCTTCTCCGTGTTGGCGGTTACCCTTGCGGGCACGCCACTCTTCCTCGGTGAGCAGCAGCTTGCCACCGGTGTCTTGCTCCGGCTCACCACGTCCCTCCGACGCGGCCAGACGACCATTGAGCTCCTCGATGGACAAGTCCTTCAGGTCCAACAGAGTTTCAATAGAGCAGGCCATCTGCGCGTACCTCGGCGGCGCGATGCGCAGGATTTTCTGGACGGCATCGAGCTCCGTCGTGCTGTCCCCCAAGGACTGCAGCTCGGCGAGGAGATTGGAGGTGCGCAGCGTGAGGTCCTCAATCGACTCCCCGCTCTGGCTCGACAAATTGTCGAACACCTTGCGGAGCTTCTGCCGGCGTGCCTCGCGAACGCGGTCGACGCCGACGCGCATGACCTTGATGGCGTCCCAGGCAAGCTTGGCGTTGTCCTTGGCGGCGAGCGACGACACCATCTCCTGCGGAACCGACCTCAGGATTGCTCCAAAGGCCTGCCGTTCCTGCCGCTCTTGCGCCGTGTCGAACTCGACGGCCTCCCAAAGGCCGGCGCCTTGCAGCTGCACCCGCATCAGAATAGCCCACTCATTGTAGTTCGTCTTGGTCAGCGTTGGGTAGGTGACGCCGCCCCCTCCGCCGCCCTCGCGCACGATCTCCCGGACCACGATCTCCCCTCCTGTGCCCCTCCTCGTCCTGCTCCGCCCACGACTTGGGGAGCGCACGCGCGTCGGGCGGCCCGACGGTGACTGGGACGCGGACGGTGGCTTGGAGGCGGATGTACTCTTGCCGGAGTTCGGCGCCTGCAGCGGTGGAGTCCCAACCATCGCGATTGGCGCTCTGATACCACTTGTCGTTGTGGAATCGCCCTCCCTCTCTCACTCTGAACTCTCGCGCTCTCGACAGGAACAGGGAAGTACAGAGACAATGGACAGAGGTGTTTTTGGTGCTGCTAACTGCGTGCAGCGTTTTCTGCTCTATCTCTTGTTTAAAGTACAAAACAAATTGAGACTAAGAACCAACTGACGAACGAGAATAACGGACGCGCCATCCCACGTCCTCCCGATCGTTGTGGCGATGCCGTCACACGCGTTCAACCATGCCATCCCATGATCCGCTTGTGACGGCCTGAACTAGCTAACTGAAAAGCCTATCTGACGGAGCCAAGTCGTGTACATGTCACACTTCGTGGCTCCAGTTTATTCAGCTAAAAGAATAAAGCAACTAAAGACTGGGCTAACGGGATTACATGCTAACAGGAGAGGCGCTAGGATGTTTGAGGAAGGGATCGGAGGAGACCAACAACGAGCGAGGAAGGAGCAGCGGAATCGGCTCCAGTCGCGGCTGCGTCGCGGTGGTGGGGTGGGCGTGAAGGGGAAGGGAGTAGGCCATGGAGCAGCTCGGTGGAGATGCAGAGATGATTATTTGCTCTGAATTTTTTGTTGCGTGACGCGTTGCTATCTGCTACCCAGTTCTGCTATACACTGAAATCCTTGACTACTACTGCTTTGACGAGACGGGGTGAGGAAAACTGAGACACAGAGATTGTTAGTTGCTTCTCTGATTTCTTTACCGTCTTGATGCATGCTAGGTGCTGCAAATAATGCCATTGCCAGGATGCCTAAGGTAAATACACTGTAAGATTGAATATGATTTCCTTACATAAATTTTGTTGAAGCAGAATGTCTAAATTATTTTTGCACTATAATTTGAGCATGATCAACTGACCGCATTAGGTCCATTGTTTTACTTGATGATGTTTCAGCTTAGTTAGAAAATTAATAACCTATTATGAAAACAATGACACAATTGTTAATCATGGACTCAAAGTTATGCAACTGAATTTATTGATGGATTTAGTTGTCATCATATTTCATGTTTCTTATTAAGTTGAAGCTGCAAGGGAGATGCTCGACACGGCTCAGTTTTATATTTTTACCTTAAGGTTCATCCACCATTGTATATATAAAAGCGACGACCGATAATCTCAAAGACTGTTGCTTACATCGGTGCTGTGAAATGGCGCCATGGAAAAGAGATGAAGCAGATGGCAAGGCCAAACACAAGAATGATGTCATATTGCCAGGTGCAGGTTGAGGAGATGCACCACATTGTGATCGTCAAAGTGGGAAGTGTTAGGATAATGTGTGTCGTGTTGTCCTACCGAAAATGCTTATTGTTGATCTTAGAAAAATATATGCTCATTCTAAAATAAAAATTACAATCAGTGTATTTATATGTCCGTGACAAAACCATTAATGCCGAAATCAACGCGTGAGGAAATAAATCCCGTGATCTTGTCGCTCGCCTCACCCCGTTGCCTGACTCCATCGTCCCACCCTTGTCCCAAGCTCACAACCCACAAACCCAGATCCCTCGTTGAGCCGAGTTTTCTGCCGGCACGGAGCTGCGCCGCATCTCCGGATCTCAGCGAGGACGTACACAAGGGGCAAAATTGTTGGGGCCTCCTGACCCCGCCGCGTCATCATCGTCGCCCTCGTGGTCAAGCAGGACCATAGTCTGGACATCGACGAAATCCGCATCCTCGAGCCATGGATCGACGCTGGCAATCCCCTCCTGGGAACCAAGCCCCATCCCCCTCAGAGTACTACGACACCGACGCACGGAGAAGCGCATGAGGTTTGTTTACTGTTGTACTATTCAGCCATTGGGATTTTTTTTTCTTTGTTCGATGCCATCGTCACCTAGATCAGCAAGAAGCTGGTGCCTAGGTGTAGAACGTCACAATGTGGACGAGGCCAGGGGGATCATCACTGGGAAGACACAGCCGTTCCGCCTTCCCCGACTCCCTCTTATAAGCACATTATCTGCACAACAGAGTCAACCCAATTGCCAATTAATTGAAGTACCAAAATAGCCGCAATATGACATTGTAGCCATTTTTGCTGTTTGACTTCCCAGTACTATTCTGTACATGTAGGTTACAATGCTACTGTTAATGGTTTTAAGTATTTGTTCTTGACGGAGGACGAGAAAATGTCTTGGGGAAGGAGGAGGAGGAGGAGGAGACGCCAGACTGAGATCAGGACAAGAAGTCTGTGGGTGCCCAGGTGCTTCTCTTCCCCTTTCTTTTGGATTAGAGATTTTCTCGTCCCCGATGTTTACACCTGATTGTACCACATAAATGTTTGCACCTGAGATTAGGTATTAGAATTCCACCTGTTTCTTTCAATCGATATTGTGCATACTAAAAAGGGACAATACACATGGAAATTTCACATGTCTCCCTGAATAAATGAAGAGAGCAAGCAGTATATATAAGTTTTCTTCTAGACCTTAGAGGGTTACAATATCATTTAGATGACTTGAAGCTTTCCGTTGTTAGGTCAGTGTCTTTTGCTTGTGTTTGAATAAAATGCAATTGCCTAATTTTAATTTTCGGTGTCTTGTGCTTGCTGAACATATACTTGCTCCATTGTTGCATACGAGCAGACTGATGAGGCGGAAAATAAGGGAGCAGTCTGATTGCTTTCTTCTGGCTTCTGCTATTTTCTTTGTTAGTCTGTTATTGTATTGATTCCAATTTCTGTAATCTTTGATTCTCTGTTATGAGAAAGAAGAATTGCATGTACTTCAATCTCTGGTCGAATTTGTGTCGATATCCCATGATAGCATGGTAGAAGAATGCTCTCAGTTAGTTATATACTTATACGTGTTTTTACTGCTTATCGCTTTTGTCATTTACTTTCAGAAGGGTGGTACAAGTTACGTTGATAATTTTTTGCAACGATGATACTATTACGACTTCTTGCCTGGCAACAAAGATTCAGATGGGTGGTGTAGGTAGCTGCTCTTGCTAGGACCAATGGAATTCATACTGTTTTATAGTTTTTTCTTGCATATCATATATGTTGAATTGGTTATAACGTAATGAAGAGGTTGCAACAGAAATTTTGAACGAGGGCTCTATAGTACATGACTCCCACAGAATAATCTCATCACAAGCTGCATTTGAAGCTCAAAAACATGTGTATACCACGGTTTGCCCAATCAGCAGACTTAGAGGATCGGTTGTAGGGATCGAGCTATCTAATAGACTTCCAATTAGAAGAGGCATTTTATTTCATTATTATCCATTATTAAATGAAGTTTCCTTATTGTATTTGATTAGTAGTGATGGGTTGCTGGTAGTTTGTTGTTCAAAAGCCTTACAGTCGAGACTAGCACGGGTGGTGTATTTCCTCTCTAGCCTTATTTAAGGGGTTGTTATAGCATTAACTCCTGTGGTGTTTTGATTTTTGGTTACATATAAACTTCCAGTGATATCTTATTATTCTCTTGGATTGATAGCACTCTGCGATAGTGAAAGAACTAATACCATGCTCATGTAACTGTAGATGTATAGTTTTTCAACAAATAAGAATGCCGTAGTATCCTGACCAGATATGCTTGCATGGGGACGCGTATGCTTCAGTTCATTATGATTCGTGTTTCTGAAAAATTTGGTTGGTTAGTTTTTTTCTTCCTCAGATTAGAAGCACAGCTATCCAGATGTTCTTGCGTGAGGACGAGTATGGACAGCACTTTCTTGAACTCAGAGAAAATTATGGTCTGAAATATGTGAGGCCCCGCAATTCTTTTCTTGTAGTATTAGATATACAGTCACTCATTTTACCTCATGCTAAGTTTTCAATGCGTTCATTCTTGGATATACAATCACTTTTTACCTTACCCAAATATTATTCGATATACCTCACTCATGCTAAGAGGAAAATATTATTTGAAACAAAATGCAGTGACATGCAATCCAGTTTATTTGGTTAGATTTTTTAAGGTATTGAGATGGTGTGGAGGAACTAAACTAACAATTGTGTTTATTTGCATTGGTGAAAGCACTTTGGAAAATCCGGGGGGCAAAGGTGGACTTGGTTCATTGTCGCCGGCGGCCGCATTTGGAGCGTAGTGGAGGGAGTAGAAGTCACCATGAGCTGGAGGTGTAACACCGATGTTTTTTCGCCTCCACAAGGCCTGCGTCCTCGAGGAGCAGTCCCCATGGTCTGGTGACGATCTCTATAGGCTACGGTCACTTCAACTGATAGCCCGTTAGGTACAACCCTCTCTACGCTATGGCACCACGCCAATGCGCTCATTTTCTTATTTTTGGTTTGCAGTGACCTTGGTGGATGTGAACATGGATGGGGTAGAGGACGTACTCATGTACAAGTGGCTGTTGGAGCTGGCCAAGGATCGGGCACAGTGCCCGACTTTCATGGTAAGGTCCGTCCATGTGAGGTGTTCCTTGTGGTGTCACCGCATGATGGTTTTAGGAATATAATTCAGAGGGCCATTGATGCAATTTTTCTAGATGGCTCAAAATTCGGTTGATCTACTTCAGTTATATAAAATTATGACCAGTTGTTTTGATCCCTTAATGTTGTCATATCTTGTGTCCAGGCAAAAGCATCTTTTATTCATGAACTAAAAATAATCCTATCATTTTACTCTTCCTATTTACTTTGAGTTCTGTAATGGTACCCTTACTTTTGTTTTTAACTTTCTTCTCTCATATTTTTATATTGACATTCAACATGTTCTGATTGAAGAATGATCAATTGGTAAAGGCTTCTAACTCAAATGTAGAACGGTTATTTCCTGATCATTAATCTGTTTCAGCAGTAAGTTATATTCACTATGAATAATAAATAAACAGGCATTAGATTACATGAGGAGGTTCGAGCACAAAATTCAGTGATGTCAAGAAGGTTGATAAAGCTAAAGCTGAAGCTTGGGAAAATAGTTCAGTCCAATGATATCTCAAGGTGAGGTTTTATCTGTTAGCATCAAACTCCGTCTAGAGATACATATACTCTATAGTTCTTACTTAGCTCGAAACCATTACAGATTGAATAGCACGTCTTATTAGTGTTGTTTTGGAATGAATATGCCACGAAAGGAGAAAGCGCCACAGGGCTTGACCGACCACGGCACCAGCTTTTAGCGGCCCTAGAACATCCGTCTGCTCCACCAATCAGCCATGGTGCCGTTCATTCCGCCCTGAGATCGTATGGGGCGGAAAAGGTGCATAGCATCGCTGCCAGAGGAGCAACGGGGTGAGATGTAATCGTTGAAGCCTCAGTGTGTTTCATCTTTCTTTCTCATGCTCAAATTGGTCTCGGTGCTTTTAACTCTGATGCAAGTGTTGAAACTTTCTCTGGAGAACTTGGCCTCGGAGTAACAGAAAGAAGCAAAAATAGCATGGTGGTCTTTTTTGGCTTGGAAACACATTGATACAACTCACGCGTTGGCGGTTGAATTTGGTCTGCGCCTACTGTCTCAAAGTGAGTCCTTGCTGGCAGTGGTGGAATCGGATAGACCTCTCATCATCAAGACAACTCTCCATTTTGTCTGAATAGTGTCCTACCATGTCTTAGTGTTCCTTTAATAGAATTTAGCAGATCCTATGCGTGGTATCTCACCAACTTGCAAACTTTAGTAGGAGAGTCTCTGATTTTTTTTCATGACGTCCCGACATAAGTGCTGGAGTAATATGTAATGAATTGTAAGAACTATGTTACAAATTAATACAATATCTCCCCTTTCAAAAATCAATAGAGAGGATCGTACTACGTGGTGGAGATAAACCTGGGCCTGATACGTGTATTGCATGTTTGGAACAACTTAGACCTATTTCGATGAATATTTTCTAAGGTAATAGCAGATTGTAGTTCATTTGAAATGACTTGCAGAGAATTACATCTTCTAGCATATTATTGTGTCGTAGAAAATTTTGGCTGAGAAGGATTTTTGTTGTTAGGATGACACAATGCAAGTTTTGAGGAGTACATGAGCCATTACGGCAGAAATTCATGATGCGTCATTGATATGAAATTTATGAGTTCTAACACTGTAATTTCAGTATTAAATAAGTTTGCGGTTTGCCAAATACGCATGTTATATAGAAAAATAGTGACTATTTGGCATTGGTTTGTTGTGTATCCAAGTAGCAACTCATCGAAATGTATCCGAATGAGACGAAAAGTGCTCAACATATGATTGCTTCGAGTGGTTGGAGTTTCTATAATATATTTTTATCTTCCGTTGCAGCACGGGCATGTTTACTAGTAGAGAAAATTTGCTAGAGGATACCGTTATTTTTCGGCGTTTGCTAAAACACACTGTTGGAATGTGGCTTTGCCAAGTACCATTATTATTTCGTGACAATTTGCTAGAACACACTGTACTACCCAAAACGGAAAGTTTGACGTTTTAGATTACGTTTTTTACCTTGTTGCAAATATGTCTAGAATTTTAATTGAAATATAAGATATTTTAGATAGAAAAAACTATCCAGCTTTTTCCCAATTCCCTCGTTGATTTTTTTCTTAACCACGATGCTGCATGCTGCAATGGATGACGACTTGGCCTGGATGTTTCAACTTGATGTGAATTTACATATAGTTTCTAATTCATATTCGGTATATGCATATGCTGGATTTGGTGAATTTGAATTAGAGAAAAAAAATGTTTAAACCGGACATATGATGGTCGTTCCAATAAAATTAGTCAAACTTTCCATTTACGGCATGCACTGTGTTCTGGCAAATATGCTACGAAATTATAATGGTATTCAGCAAAGACATATTCCAGTGTTGTGTTTTGACAAACGCTAAAAAATAAGGTGTCCTCTGCAAATTTTCCCTTACTAGTACTAACAAAGATTTAGTGTTCCGTCTTCATCGATACGTCAAGCGCTTCGTCGTCGATCCCGTCCCGCACGAAAATAAGGGTCAATCAATCAAGGCAAGTCAATCCCTCCTTTCCTCTCCCAAACCCCCACGTAATCTCCTCACAACCCGAACTCCCTCCTGACTCCCCGCCTCCATCCCCTGGACCAGCCACCAGCGGGGTCCTCCCAACTCGGCCACCGCCCGCAGATGTCTTCTCCCTCACTCCTCCAGCCGCCGGCCGTGGCGGAGGCCCGCTGGGGAAACCCAACTCCAAGATCAGGCGTTCAAGCACCTGGTAGAGCTCGATCTCGAATATGCTGATTCAGGCCGTCGGGTCTCAGGACTGGCTGGATGTTCTTGGTCGAAATCCGGACAGTACTGGACGGGAATTGATGCAGGGATAGGTGGCGAGGGCCTGGCCGCGAGGAATCGTTCCGGGGGCGGCGACGGCTCGCCGGATTATAGCCATGTACACCAGAGGGGAGAGAAGGACAGGGTGCCTGCAAGACCAGAGGAGATAGAGAATTGAGGTGGGCCTTTTCAGATTTGATGACTTGGTTTCAACCGGAACTATACAATGGTGAGTGGTGATTTCCTTCTAGCCAAAGATCTAGAATGTAGATGGACTCGCCAAGATGAATTGTGCAGTTCATTTGACTCTACTTTGATGAGTTCTTGATTAATTTAGCTTCACTGTTTGAGTGTTCATGCTATTGCAGAGGAAATCGCAGGTATCCAGACTGTCTTGTTTTGATTCTTCATTTGGATCTCTGATCCACAAACCACAATTCTCTGCTAGCCATGTAGGATCTCTTTTGTTTTCTTTGCTCAACAATTGTTTCTCGGACAGTGAGCGAGGGGCTACGTGAGGTCGGCGTTGTTGTGTAGAGAAATTCGTAGGAACATAGATGCGGCCAAAAGGTTGGTACTCAGGACTATGTGAGTGTACAGCTTGATTGGACAATGATTTTGAATCTATCATACTATGTTGCAGGAGGATTTCCAAGAGTAGGCCACGAAGGCGAAGACCCTGCCCGCGAACACTTTTGGTCAAGACCAGCTTATACCCTCTAAGGACTCTACAAGCAAGCCACCGTAGGGATTGTGAATATAGCTACAATATATTTTTAAACGTCAATTAGCTATTTTATTTTATCCAATTCTTTTGTGAATGAGAGCAAAACTCTTAACTAGGTACAATTTAAATGATGCAATTTCCTATCATTAGATATTTAATTCATGGAAAGTTATAGGAATGTACTTAAACATGAAGAGGACCATGGGCATTGCATCTCTTTTTGGGTAGGTAATATGCCTATGTACAAATTTCAGAATTAATCATTGCCGACCGACGGGTGACGGAAGAGGATCCATGGGCTGTTGCCAGCGGTCGCCCTATACGCATGCGAGGTGGAAATGAGTTGGAGTCAGTGTCTCCTTGGCTGGCTGGTACATGGATGCCAAACTCGGTCGAGTTTGCAGGCTTGCAACATATTCGAAAGGAAGGTAATTCAGTAATGAAACACGCAGTAAAAACATGCTTAGGTATTTGTCTGCTGATGCTACGAATTTTTCCTGTCGATGCTATCCCTGAAGTTTGGATGGGTTCTTGAAGTTGGCCCCAAATCCGTCAAGACTTTGAGTGAGTACAACCACTATTTACAAGAATCTCAGTATCACAAGACCGAATATATAAGGATTCATGGGAAAGGCTAGAAAACTATTGTGTTAATTCTTAGTTATGATTAAAGATTACCATGACCATTCAAGATGCATTACTAATACAAATAGGAGAGCAGTTGTGGCCATTATTTTTGTGGACAGTCACTGGAGTATTTTCAGATCACACTTGCATGATTTAGATGGTAAACATGAACCACTAATGTATCAGTGTGCATGTTATCATCACTGAATAAGGAGCCTAGAGGAGGAGCATGATGTTATGCGTTGCTAAGCACAAATATAAGAACCTTATTATATGCTTCATTAGTGATGCTCTGTATGAGATGTTTCGTCTTTGGGAGGAAAGGAATTGCATATGATCACATTTGGTTGATTTGTAACTTATTGTAGGACGAAGGAGAGGAGGCTTTGGTGTGTCATTTGGGCAATGTGACGGTGACGATGTGATGGCGGTTTAAAATAATGGTTAAGGATGTCGTCACGCCAAGATCAAACAACAATGGCTGTGCGCACTCTTGTAATTTCAGACATCGACTGCTAATCCTAGGCAAACTCCTGATTTGCTAAATTGTTTGGTCTATATTTAATTGGCCAAGTACTGGATATCTTGAACACATCTCTGGCGTTAGCGCATTGTGAAGAAGAAGAATGTTTAAGGAATAAATTGGTTGGGATATTAAACGGGTTGGATTGTGGCACTTCTCTGTACATTATAGCATGATCAGATATTCCCCATATCAAAACCGGGAGATGCACTCTCTGTAGGTGTTGTGTAGCAGTCTGCACTTGCCGCCCAGTTCTATAGCAAATTCTATAGAAAATTCAGTAGCAATTTCAGCTTTAAAACTAGGAGAAAAACATTCAGAATTCTATAGCAAATTCAGTTCTATGACCAATGAGCATGTTTAAGATGGTAAATTGTATGCAGAAGAATATGGTAGGCGACACAAATATTGGCATTGGTAGGCGACACAAATTCAGTTCTAAGTTCACCTGAAAGCATGTTCTTATTTTCCACGATATGAACACCAGAAATTTACTGTTTTAACAAAATTTAAATGAAAGATAGATCATGCTACCTCTTCATGTGATTGATATATTTTCAAGGCTTTCAAGACATTTTACTGAAGCTGTGTCATTTCCTTTGTTCTCTTTGGTAGAAAAACCATTTCAGTTCAATTTTGAAACATATCATATGTGCGCACTTAAATGAAGAAAGTATTTTATATATTTCATCTTATTATCACCGCTTTTTGCTAATCATGTCATGTATGACACATAGTTCGTCTTAATATGCTTGAGCACTAGCCCTGAATAGGTTCAGATAAGAAAATCTAAGGTGCAATGTTGTACTCTTTATGAGTTTTCCTTGAGACTGTTTTACTCTCATCAGCTATTTTCTCTGAGATCTCTGTGTATTTCCTCCTTTCTGCGGGATTAGGGCATATCCAAAATGGCAAAGAGCTTGCCGCGATCAGACAACATGACAAGGTGCTTATTTTCTCAAATTGCCATGCTGACGAGTCGTCAGTTTGTTCAGGTTGCGTCTTTGCAGACTGCATATGTACGAGCTCCAAGTCGATGAAGAAGTTCGAAGTCACCACCGAAGTCAGGCACTCCTCCAAGGCCAGGACCACTCCGGTTTCCTACAAGGATGATGTGAGTTATTACTGGCTTCTGAGATTTGCTTTGTTTGCCATACCGACATCTTATTAATCAGTATTTTGATGCACTGGAGTTGTTCATTTTATTGTACAATGTATCATCCTTGTTAGTCGAACTTCATAATAAAAATTCATGTGTATATGTACAGTCTATGGTGTTTTGCCAAATTTTGAGGATGTGATATCCATCCTATGTCTATCTGTGTAGAGGAAATAGGACAGGTGAGGTAGAAATAATGACATATTTGCTTTTCTCAAAAGCTGAATACATATCTTGTGTAGTATCTATCTTGTTTTGCTACTTACTTTGGATGTTTCTCCACCGGTACTGGTCATGGTGGAGGCTGGTTATATGTTCCATTGTTTTTGCCCCCTTCCTTGCTTGATCTGTGGCCGATGGTATTTTCCAACCTCTAATAATTAGTGCTGCATGTACCACAGTAATAAAATGGGAATATATTATTCAGTTGGCAAGCACCAAAACTTGGTAACTGAGTTTACTCTTCCATGCACTAGATGGTATCGTATTTTTTGGTGGAGGAGCTTGAGAGGCCGAATGCAAGATCAGATAAATGCTCAGTAGGCAGGAGACGGTATGTTTGTACTCCTTTCTTCCCAGACTGCGATCTGATGTCAATCTATCCCAGTCATGTCCGTAGCACTGAGGCTGTTAATATCCCACGAGGCAACCAAGGGTCGGCCTGGTGCTTCTTTGTTCGAGGCAGCGGTGACAGTTGGATAAGTTCAATACCACTGATACCACTCATGTATGTTAGGACGATCCTCTTGAATTATTTTCAATGTCCATGCTCCTAGCCTCTGTTTTCTAATGGTTTGTTGTCTTTCTTGAAATTGACAGCTTCTTCTTTGGCCTTTGGTATTGGGAGTAGGTCTACATACCTTCCTATAATAAAGTGAGTATTACAGCCCAACAAAATTTGGTCACAATCACATGTAAATATTAAACAACGGCTCTTCATTTGAACAGAAGCTAGGATTTTGCTCCTATGAAATATTTGTTTGTCACATCTCCATCAAATATAGGGATGGTTGTTTGTTTGCAGCTTTGAAAAACTTAAATATTTATAATGCTTTTGTTCCGAGTTGTGTGGATTAGCTAGATGAATAGATGATGTGGGATTCTGAGGACTACATATCGAAGTATCTGATTCACAATAAATTGTAGTGTAGAGCTTGTATCTGGTAAAAACTGATCATACTCCATGATCACCATTGTGGTTACATTCAGTTACGTGTTATTAGATTTTTTTCCATTCAGTTACGAGTTGTTACATTCTTTTTTTGCCCTGTTGTCCTACCCAGGTTGAAATTGTTGAGACCATTTAGGCCTGCTAAATTTCTAGATACTATTCTTGGCACATTTAATTCTTCAATATTCTCTTAGAATATCAGTAGTACTAGAGTTGAAGCAGTTCTTTTGATTATGTGGATTAATTTGGTAGAATTGATATCTGATTATTGGACTTAGAATTTAAGGTAATTGTAGTCACCTCTGCTCTAGCAAATCGGCGTATTTGCCTAGGCAGATTTGCCTTTCATGCTAGAACATTACCTTGGAATTTGTACAAAATAATCTGACAGATGTTACTCATCCAATTTTTTTGAAAAACCTGAGACATCTATTTTAAGACGGAGGGAGTACTATACTATTATAATAAAGATATGGAAAGGGTATCTTAGAACATGATCTATGATTACAACAGTATAATGTTGCTTTGTGTACCACTTGAGTTTGTTCTATTTTGCAAATCAAGGAATTGAACTCTTATGTTGCTCTGACGACACAACGATTTTCTGCGTATCCTGTAATTCTATTTGGCTTGTATTATAGCCACCTTCTGCATATGCACCCCTAGAAATTTATTTTTGTGTTCTAGCCACCTTCTGTATCGTTAGTTTATCCTTAACAACATATTAGTGAACCACTGATCTGGCACGTTTAAAAGGAATACAATCAGTTCTAGCCATATAAATGCCAAATTCCAAATACACGATCATGGTGTACCATAATCTTGCGGGTGAGAAAACGATAGTGTGACGAGATGTTGATTAGTGTCCTGGACACAAAGACTAAGAGGTTTGATTTTTTTTAAATATAGTTTGCAACATAATTGTTCTTTAGAAATAAGTTGTACTTCTAGATATTTCGTTAGTTTCAGATAAAATGATAGTATCAGTAAACATTGAATCACTAGAAATACTTTGTTTGTTGTTCAGAAATAAATTGTACTTCTAGCCACATAGATTCACTTTCTTTTGTTTTTTATAATATAAAGGATAGAGGTCTCTTTTCTTTGCTACTAGGTTGCTGCATCCGTCAGAAGGTGGTTCCGATAAATGACTAACCAGAAATATGAAATTGTAGGGTTTTTTCAAGGTCTACTTCCTGATACTCTTTATAATCCTGGCCAATTGACAAGCTTGTAAGTGCCTATTACCGTTGATAAAAGTCAAGTGCTATTCTTATGACATCTTTGAACACTGTGTATGCATAACTTTTTCAGTTGATGGCTCAAATTATAGTCCTAATTCGTTGTATTTCAGCAAAGCCGTTATCCTAAAACATGTAATATGTTGTTTTCCATGGTTTTGAGGAACTCCAGGATATCTGATAAGCTTGCATCATAGAGTTTTTTAAATTCACGAGTTTAAACTTATTGTAAGCATTTTATTTTGACAATAAACTATAGCCAAGTTCCTTTTGTGCAAGATACTTGAATTCATTGCTACGGATTATATATTATTGGTTATATGATATCTTTCCTGTCTCATTTTTTATAGGACTAGGAAACATGCCAAGTACCACGATCCTTGTTGAACCTGAACTCGCTCAACCTTTTGTATGGAATCTCTTGCCTTGCAAGCAAACTTTCCATTTGTGACTAGATTTCGTGAGAATAATAGCCTTTTAGGAAGCCTTCCATGCTCAATAGGATATTACCCTTGTTGCGCAATATTTTTCTATTATCGCTTCTATGTATATAATCTTGTGGTTTATCTAACTGTATCGCTACATCCCCACATCAAAGAAGCAGTGTGCAATACAAGTAATGGAGCTGCTCATATACCAATTCCTATGGTGAAGTCAAAGAATAAAATTAGAAGTAGGGTACTTGGTCATCCCTTCATAATCTGAGAGTGGACATGTAGTTCATCCTGTATCAGCTGTTTATTTTTCTTGCTCTTTACTTCAAAGGATGTTGTAAATACCAAAAAGAATAATCATCAATATTCGGTACATTCCATCTAGGGTCTTTTACATGAATTTGTACCGAATTTGTACCCATAGGCCAACCACAAGAGATAGAACAAACTTATAAGGAACAAGAAATATATCAAGAATATTCGTTCTCCCGTACTAACCATGTGTCGCTCAACCCACCCGAGTCCACTCCACTATCATATGTTCAACTTTTGAGTCTGTTTTTCCGTTCTCCCGTACCCACCATGTGTCGCTCAACCCACCCGTGTAACATCCCAAAAATATTAAACTATAATCATCAAACTCTAATCACCAAATTTAGGGTTAACAAAAACTTTTTCAATAAAAATATGAAAGCATTCATATGAGTATACATTAAAATATGGATTTTTTTTGAATTGCCATGATTATGTGTTTCTTTTCTTGTAAAATGATTCTTAGGTGAAATAAACATCATCTAAACAATCCCCAAACTTTTCCCAAAGACAAACAAATCAAAAACAACTAATTTAAGTGAATGGTCACTTTGGCCAATTTAACTCTCATGCCTACTTTGGCTATCTCTAACTTTCAAAACTTAACAAAAACATGTATGGATCTTTGCACCCCTTGATAGTACTCATAATAAGGAACCAAGGCCAACTTTGTGATCATCCAGAAACATTCAAATGCATAGTTTAAATGATAGTTTAAAATTGAATCTATTTCATATGGGAAGATCCCACTTTTTCAAAAACCCCTCAAACCAACTCAACTTTCAAAACCCAAGCATCTACAGACTCACCAGCACATGCCTAGCACACCCACCAAAAATCTTTTCAAAATTCAAAACTTGAATTCATGCGGCCATTTCATCAAACAGGTTGTAGATGCAAATCAAACAAAATCAAAACACTATGTTGAGCAGTGTTTTGGACCTAACTTGTTCCCTCTATGGACACCACTAGCCTTAGTAGATCATCTAACAATCATAACTAATCTCTAGCACCACTGTAAGCTAGCCATTGTCATCAATGGTGAACAACCCGAGAGCACCATTGTCACCCCAGTGTGGAAAGCAAGCTACAAGAAGCACTAGCCTCGCCAACCTTGTCTGGGAGCAAGCTAGCACCCCACCGCCACTCCATGTCCCAGCCGCGAGCGATGCCAGCCCCTGGACCACACGCACAGACCATGCCAACCTTCTCTGCAACCATGCCGAGAGCGCGCCCCGTGCGCCATGCTCGACAGACGCCCACAGACCGTGTGCTGCCCTCGCCGCGTGCACGCGTGATCACCACCGTCCCAACAACCCCGCAGACACGCCCGTTCGCCGCCGCACGGACCACGCGCGCTGTGCGCCATTAAAACTCCCGTCAGGCACGCTTAGAGCACCGCAGAGTTCCGACCGATCAGCACCGCCCCACGCCTCGCCACCGCGTCGTTGAGTTTCGCCAGGGAGCACAACACCGCCCCCTACCGTTGCCCACGCCGATAGCCCTCTGTGCCGTCGACCACGACGAGCTCAGCCCGCGCCCGTCGGTCCCCTCTCGCCACTATAAATAGAAGCCTCCCTCGCTCGAATTCTTCACACCACCTCACTCCCCTCACCTCACTGATCGTTCCACCCCATTCCCGGAGCAAGGCGAGCAACGCATCGCCGGAATTGCGCCGGAGAAGGACGCCTCTGGAGAAGAAGGGCGCCGTCGATTTCGTCCACCCCAGGAGGAGCTGCTGGTACCAGGAGGTTCGCTGTCATCGACTTTGTCGTTCGCCCGCATCGCCGACCCTCGCCTGAGCCCCGGTGAGCCTCCCACGACCCCCACTGAGCCGCTAGGGTTCGAGCTCGCTGGTGACTAGTTCATCGTCGACAACGACCCTCAGTCGTTGATCTTACTTCTAATCCAATGCACCACATCGCCCCGTACCTCTTCGCATGTTAAGAGTCGCTGACCAGTAGACCCCCCTGTCAGTTGCACCCCGCGCCGCGGAGTGACACTGAGCCGGCCCGTTAACCTTTCCCGCGCAGCCCACCTATTTGAATTTAGCTTTTTCTATTTAAGTTCAAACTCAATTCTGTACCTAGTTTCAAAAATCAACTCAGCTCGATTCACTGAACCAAATTGAATGAAACCAATTTTGTTAGAAAGGTTTTGAAATTCTTAATCCAAGCCCGTTGGATTCAAATCATTTGAATCTATAGATCAACCTTGGTAAAAATAACAAGGCAGAAGCTTTTCTGCATTCAAACATTTTTCAAATTTAAACTATAATAGCTTTTGAGTTGATTCCAACTCTCAAAAATCACATTTGATCATACCTTTCAGAATATATAAAAACATATGGGTTTAATTACAGAAATAATGTTCAAGTAATAAAAGAATGCCACATATACATTTCTAGTCACTTTATTTAATTGAAATAAAAGGTTAAACCTTATTAAATTGTGACACCACTTTAAATCACATTCCCATGTACTGAAATATGTGGTGAGGACATGTGTCAACATGATCCCATGTTTGGTTTGGAGAATATTAAATCTTAAGTAGTTTTTCAATGAGTAGAAATTACTTTTCTAAAAATAAAATCAT
Organism: Avena sativa; assembly: GCA_916181665.1. NCBI lineage: Eukaryota > Viridiplantae > Streptophyta > Magnoliopsida > Poales > Poaceae > Avena > Avena sativa. Next base: position 131,450,192 of record OV702297.1, read on the forward strand.
TAAGACAAATGCTTTAATCTTGTAATATTAGTGATGATGCTAGATCATCTATAGAACCTTTGCGTGTGATGATTGAAAGTAGTTAAGTATTGTTTGGTGATTGTGTACATCGTATTTATTCATAGATGCTAGTACCGACCAAGGATACGGGGAGGAAGGAGGATACTACGAAGAAGAAGCCGAGGAGAACTTCAACCACTGCTATGCACAAGGCAAGCTAACACTTTCAAGCTTATACTGATACTGATGCATGCCTAATACTACTAGTTGATTGTGCAAGTTAACACTTGCAAGATACTATACGTATGCAAGCAAATACTTGCTTGTTACCATGCCAACTATATGCCTTAAACATATATGATCATACCCACTTGATAACCCCATTCCTAGTTTTACTTGCAAACTTTCTACTTTAGTTCTTTATCAAAGCTCTTAATGAGAGTTTACTTGAGTAAATTGTAGATACTAGAAAGATAATTGAAGGTTGCATAAAGAGCATAAAATTTGGCCTAAGCTAGATAATCTTGATGTCATCCTAAGGCATGAGATTGAACTTAGTTAAACTCCACTAGTTTACCACCCCTCATTTAGTACTCACTCCCATTTGTAGATGCTAGTGCTAAGCATAAAACTTGATCAACTTTAGATGGGAATACTTGGTGAAAATGGTTATGAAAACCTTGGAATGATGGATCATTCTACTGAGATGTTTTGACATGTGTTTCCGAACACCAGATGATTTTGGTGATGAAAATGTTGAGGCATGAGCCTTAGCCCTTTATAAAACTGATGGTTGTCTGGATGCGATACCATTCCAATGTTAACGTACAACCACAATACCCGATAATTGGGTAGGGCTTGACTAGAAACTTATATACCTTAGTATGGGTTCCCAACGGCCAAGGTCTAAGCTAAGGCTACCTTGTGAAGATTGTCCACCTGTGCAGTACCCAAGATGACAGTTGGTCATGGTTGGGAGGCCAAACTCACAGGAGAGGTGCTTATACTAGGGCGTGTAATTGAAAGGTTAGGATTGATTATCCGCATACTGAGTATGGTGAATTCAGGATTTGTTCCTGACGGATGTATCGAATGTTGTGGTGAAAGTGTAAAATCTCTGCAGTGTGTCAAACTATTCGAATAGCCGCGTCCGCGGTTATGGACAGTTGGAGTGGCCATACTGGTCCCTCATCAGATGTTTTCAAAATGACTTGTGAAATGGATTGAGATTTTGACTTGACCACAACAGAGTTGTGATATGAAATACAAGTTCCCACTTAGGTGTTATAAAACTTCAACTAGCTTTTCTTGATTCTGAACTTAGTAGAGGTAAATCTGGCTTTTTGCAAAACAACCCTAGATCTTAGTGTCCTATCACAAAAACTCCCTTCACTTGTTAGTATTAGTTTACGAGTACTTAAAGAGTACTCATGGATTTGTCCCTGGCTATTCCCGTGGCCAGACTATGAAGAGGAGTACCAGGAGGATGGACCCCAGGAAGGTTACGACAACTAGGATCATCTCCCATCGTCAGCATTGCCTATGACCCCGAAGATGGAGCTTCGCCTACGCTACCGTTATTATTACGTTATTCCGCTGCTTGAGTTGTATTAAGAACTGGATCATGAGATCCTTATTTGTGTAAGACCTTATGTATGGTTTGTAATGGATGATGTACTGTGGTATCCAATTCTGTTATGTCTCGCAAAAATGGTAATCATGGGATTGCGATGTATGGCATAACAGGCATCTGGGATTAAAAATCTGGGTGTTGACAATGTCCGGCGAAGACGGATCCACCGGTGGCTGTGGCGCTGACTCCCAGAGTGACTTCTCCATCGCTATCTTTATGGCGAAGGCATCTTCGTCGACAGGCACCGCCAATCGGCCGGATCCCTCTTCGGCTAGCGAAGGAGAAGGCAGCCAGTGGGCAGCGACTGGGCCGGCACGTGGGTCTCATTGATCAAGATGTCCCGCGAGCGTGTCCAAGGCGGCAAGCGAACCGGCGAGTCCGCCTCGCGCTTGACTGGGCGCAACATCAGCGAAGGCGCCTGCGTGGACCCTGACGAGCGGGAGGCGGAGGCGGAGGAGCTCAGGCTAGCCATCCTCCTCGGCAGCCAGTTGGCCGGAGGGTGCCGTCCCGCCCTGGACGCCGGCGTGGGTGTGCGTAGGAAGCCGAGACGCGGGGTGTTCCCGGCGTGGATGTGCTGCAGCACCGCCGCGAGAGTCCAGCCTGGCACGCTCCACCAACGCCGGCAACCCGTCGCGTTGTCACACTTCGGCAGCGAGTCGGGCGGCCCCTCGTGGCAGGCGAGCTCCTGGAGGCGGTGCTCGACGAATAAGGCCTCCTAGTAGATGAGGTTGTCGGGATCCTCGGCGGTGGCGGGATCATCCATGGCCGTGATGAAGGCCTGGATCTCGTCGGCAAGCTCGTCGACGATCGGCACCGGTTGGATGGGGATGCCGCCGGTGCTAAGCTTCCATCCCAGCGGGTTCCGCGTGTCCAGCGACACCATATAGCCGGCATCTTAGAGCATGCACGCCTCCCACGGCTAGAGCGTGCGCTGGCTGAAGACGTTCGCCGCCGTGGGATTGCCGGGAAAGCGCTCGGCCATGGGAAGTGGGGGGAGTGTGCTCGCCGAAGTGTGGTTCGCCAGAGTTGGGAGAGATGGGGAGCTATGAGAGAGTGTGAAGGGTTCTGGAGAGGGGTACGGATTTTATAGGCCGAGGTGAGCGGCGAGGGCGGGACAGGTGTAGCGGCGAGGGCAGGAAAAGGAGGAACGGCAGGAAGTTCTTCCCCGCTGGTCCATCACGGGAGCCGAGGAGGCGGCGGTGGCGCGGAATTACATCGACGCGTGGCCAAAGCGATGCGCAGTTATTGTCCGGTGGTCCTCCGCGGGGTTCAGAGGCGGAAGGAAGACGATGAATCGGCTTCCATCGCTGACTGGGCGGGTCCACTCTTAGTCTCCTTTTTTCCACCGAATTCGCTTCGTCCGGTGTTCCCAGGATGTTCCCGGGATCCTAGGAATGACCTGAGAAGTCCAGACCAAACTTGATCCAAATTTGGACGAAAACAGGTTACTGGGAACACGACTGGGCCAAATTTCAGCGTCCGAACCTAAATTTCGCTCTGGGATCGTCGTTGTGGGAATGTGAGTGGATATGCTCTAAGGTTGGAGAGGTGAGAGATTCTGTTAGCTGCTACTTTATGCAACCCAGATGCTAATAAGCGCTCGGGGGCTAGTTTGCTTTATCAGGCCACCGTTTAGTGGTCGTTGGATCGAGTGGATTGATACGTCAGAAATGTATCTATAATTTTTGATGTTCCATGCTTGTTAATATTTACTTTGCTTTGCTTTGTCTACACTTTGAGGTGCTTTTTACATGTTTTCTGGTACTAACCTATTAACAAGTTGCCACGGTGCCAGTTGCCTGTTTTCTGCTGTTTTTGGTTTCAGAAAAGCTAGTAAAGAAATATCCTCAGAATTGGACGCGACAAACATCAAAGTCAATTACTTTCTGTGGGGAACAAGAAGTCCAGAGGGGAGACGAAGAAGCGTTCCAGGGCGGCCAAACCCCCTAGGCGTGGCCAGGGGTGGGCCCACACCTGAGTAGGTTTTGACCCCCCCTGGTCGCCTCCTCAGCCTCCTCCTTCGCCTATAAGAAGCCCCTGATGCAGAAACCCTAAGCACCCGATCAAATCTCCACGAAACCGTCTGTAGCTGCCTCCACCATCGTCCCTAGATCGGGGGGGGGGGGGGTCTGAAGTTCTTCCTGACACCCTACCGAAGGGGAGATCATCCCGAAGGCCTTCTCTCCGGTATGATGCGTGAGTAGTTCCACCATGGACTATGGGTCCATGTAGTAGCTAGATGGTTGTATCTCCTACTTTGTGCTTTCATGTATTGATCTAGTGAGCTCTGTTCATGATCAAGATCTAATCTATTTGTAATCATGCATGTTGTGTTTGCGGGGATCCGATGGATATTGAGATTATTATGTTGGTTTGATTAATGGTTTTGTCTTTATGATTCTATCATGTATGTGTTGTTTGTGATCTTGCATGCTCTTCGTTGTTAGTATCTATCTTGGGCAAGTAGTTGCTAGTGATTCCAAGAGGGGGTATTTATGCTCGATAGTGGGTTCATGCCTCTAGTTTCCAAGGGAAGTGACAATAATCTCTTTGGTTGTAGATGTGTTGTTGCTACTAGGGACAAAACAACGGTCTCTTGTTCATGGAACATGTGGACTGTTTACCTTACACACTTTGCTTAAAGTAGTTGTCTGTTGCTTGCAACTTAATACTGGAGGGGGTTCGGATGATAACCTGAAGGTGGACTTCTAGTCATAGATGCAGTTGGATGGCGGTCTATGTATCTTGTTGTATTGACCAATCGAATCTCATAGGATCTTTCTGACTGGTAATTGCATTGTTATGCCTTGCTCAGTTCCTGTCAATTGATCTGCTGTAATTTGTTTACCCTTCATGCCATGTTGTTTATCTAAGGAGAGCACCTCTAGTGAACTATGGACCCCGGTCCAATCTTTACCATTGATACATCTTCCACTGTTACTTGTTCACTTGCGACAAACCATTACCTTCCACACCATACATTTAATCCTTTGTTACAACAAACCGGTGAGCTTGACAACCTCACTGATTCATTGGGACATTGTCTTGAGTTTGTGTTGTGTAGGTTTCCACGTTGCTGGCAACACCTTTGAGACGTTTCCTTCCTCCTTCAGGTTCGATAACCTCGGTCTCTACTGAGGGAAACTTGCTGCTGTGCTCATCACACCTTGCTCTTGGGGTTCCAACAAAGTGTCCCACATCAACACTGGGTGCACGCAACAAGATTTCTAGCGCCGTTGTCGGGGAGGCTAAGGACGTCTTCACTAGGGGAGTCCTCCACTTCCTTTCTCTTTACTTTTTTTAGTTTGCTTAGTTTCTTTTGCTTGGTTTTATTTGCCTCTTTTCAAAAACTCAAAAAAATTAGTCTAGCTTGGTTTGCTTTCTTTATTCAAAAACACAAAAAATTAGTTCCTACTATAGTTGGTGGTCTGTTATTGCCTTGCTTGGTCATGCTTTCCATCAATTGGTGGTTTCTTTGAAACTAGTTCTTATTGGCAAGGTGGGTTCACGAAAGAACAAAAGTATTATTATAAGGAATATTGTTTGTCACAAAAAGGGAACACTTATGGGAACAAACTGATAAGTTGAATACTATTGCTAGAGAGGTGTGCTCTACTTATAATGTTACTTACTGCTTTGATAAAGCTTGTTGCTGCAGTAGGTATAAACACCTACCCTTTCATTGTGAGTATAAAGATGATGTTACTATATCCTCTTATGTTAAAGGAAATTATGACTTTTATGATGTGGAACAAATTGAAGAATTTATTGCCTTCAAGGGTGCATTTGAACTTGCTAGTTTGCTTGAAAATACTGATGATGCACCTTATGAATATGAGGTTTATGAGATACTTAAATTTTGCTTTGATAATTACAAGGAAGAAAATGGATATATTCTTGAATATTTTAATAGGTGTTTTCCATATTTGGAAGAGACTAATGCCTTGCAGGAGCCTATGGAAGAAGAAATTGTTGAAACTGGAAGCTCATTAGATGAAAAAGAGGAGGAGAGTGATGAACAAAAGGAGGAAGAATGGATCTACCCATGCATACCTTCTAATGAGAGTAACTCTTTACCTACTACATTATTTGATTGTCCCCCATGCTTACCAAAGGGGGATGAATGTTATGTTCCTGTGGATCCTTTTGAAATATCTACTTTGGGTAAAAACCGTGAAGGTTTTAATCCTACTATTTTTGAGCTTGATATAAATTATGTGTTTATAGATCATGAAAAGCCTGCTTTATGTGATAGTTATATTGTTGAGTTTATTCATGAGGATTGTGTGAAGTTTTATATGAAGGAAAAAATTTATAGGACATCTGCTATAATGTTGCTAATGAAGATTGTGTGAAGTTTTGTATGAAGGAAAAATTTCAGGTGTAGAGAGAGAATGATGTAATGAAATGAAGAATGGACAAAAGCTCAAGATTGGATATTATGTGTTTATAGGACATCTGCTATAATGTTGCTAATGAAGATTGTGTGAAGTTTTGTATGAAGGAAAAATTTCAGGTGTAGAGAGAGAATGATGTAATGAAATGAAGAATGGACAAAAGCTCAAGATTGGGGATGCCACCATGGTGTCACCCCCAAGAAATATCCAAGAGGTACAAGCGTCAAAGCTTGGGGATGCCGAAGGCATCCCCTTCTTCATCAATAAAAAGCTCAGGTCTGTCTAGACACTTCGTTTTTATTGTTTCATGCACAGTTGTGTTGTTCTTGGAGCGTCTTAGTTTTTGTTTGCTTTGCTTAGGTTGTTTAGTTTGCTTGAATAAAGTACTTTGGACCCCCGTTCTCGCTGTGTTGTTTTGCAAATAAGTTGCTTGGTGTTGGAAAGGAATAGTAAGTTCTTGCTTGAAGTGCAAGAGGAGCTTGCATTGACTATGATTTAGACTTTAGCATGACATGCTAGGTGTTGTTTTGACATTTTGCTTAGTGATTATTGCTGTAGTATGTCTTGTTCCAAACAATTGGGATTGCTTAGTGTGCCTTGAAGAAATTATGCGTTATTTTAGCATGCAATAGCATAGTATTGTGGTATTCTCCTTTGATTCTTTGCTTGGGTTGACTTGGCACATGCTCACACCATGTTATGACTATGACAAGTCACCATAGCCTCTATGATCATTTAGTCCTTGACTTGTAGTACCACTCTATGCTTTGATTAGTAATGCTTTGTTGCTCTGCATGATTATGGCCATTATGCTCTCTTAGTTGGTTGCTCCCAGTCTTTTGCTAGCCTCCACTTGTATGAGTAAGCTCTACTCATGCTTCTAACTCCCAAGAAACCAAGTTATTCCAAAGTTTCCACTATAAACTCCTATGCATGGTGTGTTACACCATTCCAAGTATATTCTTTTTTCACATATCTTCCAATTAAAAGCTATTTTGTTATGTGAAAACTTAGTGATTAAAGCCCTCACGAACTTGATGGCACACTTTATATTCCTTGCCCCTAATAAACTTGAACCATTGTGACATCTTTGTTGTATATGCTTGCACTTATACGTTGGAATTAACAGAACCATGCTGTCACGGGGAACGTTTTCAACATTGCACTTGTACTTTGTACTGAAGGGTTTCGCAGCATAGTAAATCAAAAAAAATTCTACGGATGCGACCAAGAAAGCCAAGATCTAATCTAGGAGATGTAATCAACGAGAGAGATTGATGAGATCTTCATACCCTTGAAGAAATCGAACAGCGGAAACGTTCAAAAGAATGTGGTTGACGTAGTCGTACTCGCCATCTCCTCCTCGCGACCCGATCCGATCCTACGCCGCAAGTGGCGGCGCCTCCGAGAGATGCACACGTACGGTGCAGCGATGTCTCCTCCTTTCCTTGGTCCAGCAAGTATGGTGGAGAGATAGATTGGATCTGCAGCACGACGGCGTGGTGCTTGTGGTGGAGAGTTTCTGCGGCAGGGCTTCGCCTACGCGCAGTCGAGAGAGAGAGAGAGGTGGAGGGGCAGCAGTTGGCGGCTAGGGTTGGAGTGGGGGGGGGGGGAAGGTGCGCCCCTGCCCTCCTTATATAGGGGGCTGGCCGGCCCCCTTGACCCGTCCTCCAAGCCCTAGGGCGGCGGCCCAAGGGATGGAGTGGGGGGCAAGTCATCCCCCCTCTTCTAGAAGGTCCCCCTAGGGTTTTCCCTAGGGATGGCCGGCTGGGCCTTAGGCGCCTTGTGCCCCTGGCCCAAAGTGGCCAGGGAACTTCCCCTTAGGACCACGCAGGCCTTCGACAAGTGGGCCCACATTGGTCCCACTCCGGAACCTTCTAGAACCTTCCGGTACAATACCGATAAACTCCGAAACGATTCTGAAATCCAAAAACTGCTTTCCTTTATATGAATATTATTCTCCGGACCATTCCGGAACCTCTCGTGATGTCCTGGGTCTCATCCGAGACTCCGAAAAAAAACTCATAAACCAATTATCCATTCTATCCTAGCGTCGATGCACGTTAAGTGTGTGACCCTACGGGTTCGAGAATATGCAGACATGATCTTCTATCAATAATCAACAGTGGGATCTGGAAACCCATATTGACTCCCACATATTCATCGATGATCATATCGGATGAACCACGATGCCAGGATTCAATTATTCCCATATATGTATTCCCTTCGTCACGCGATATTTTACTTGCCCAAGATTCGATCATTGGTATCGGCATACCTAGTTCAATCTCGTTCACAGCAAGTACTTTACTCGTTCCGTAATCTGATATCACTTTGTGATTAACTCCTTAACCACGTGCTTGCAAGCGATGTTGATATCGATTAACGAGTGGGCCTGAAGTATATCTCTCCGACTCGGGAGGGACAAATTCCATCTCGATACATACAACCCAACAAGTACTTTCCGATCACCTGAGAGACACCTTTATGATCACCCTCACATAGGATGACGTTTGATGACCTCAAAGCTTTCTTCCGATACCAGGGAGTTGTATTATCTCATGGTCTAAGGAATACAATACTTGACATAGGAAAAAGCTTCGCAAAGATGAACACGATGACACGATCTAATTGCTCTGCTTAATTTGGGTCTGTCCATCATATCATTCTCCTAATGACATGATCTCATTATTAATCGACAACTCATGTCTATGGTTAGGAAACCTTAACCATCATTAATCAATGAGCTAGTCCATAGAGGTGTACTAGGGACACAGTGTTGTTCATAAACCACACAAGTATCAAAGTTTCCGCTTAATACAATTCTAGCATGGAATATAAACTTTATCATGGACAAGAATTATAATAATAACATCTTTATTATTGCCTCTAGGGAATAATTCCAATAGTCTCCCACTTGCACTAGAGTCAATAATCTAGTTTACATCTAGCAACAATCTAACACCCATGGCATTAAGGTGCTGATCATGTTTTGCTCGTGGAAGAGGTTTAGTCAATGGATCTGCGACATTCACATCCATATGTACTTTGCTAATCTTCAGATCTCCATCTGCTATATAATCTCGAATTATATGAAAACGGAGGTTGATGTGCTTGGTATTTGGATGATATCTTGGTTCCTTAGCCAGTGCTATGGCGCTAGTGTTGTCGCACAATATCTCTAGGGTCCAAGGCACTTGGAACCACACTAAGCTCAGTGATGAAGTTCCTGATCCAAACTCCTTCTCTTGACGCTTCTGAAGCAGCCACGTATTCCGCTTCTGTTGTAGATCCCGCGATCACGCTTTGCTTATAGCTTCTCCAGCTCATAGCTCCACCATTCAAAATATAAACGTATCCTGTCTGAGATTTAGAATCATCCGGGTCGGTGTCAAAACTAGCGTCGACGTAACCTTTTACGACGAGCTGCTCATCACCTCCATAGACCAAGAACATTTCTTTAGTCCTATTTAAATACTTTAGGATGTTCTTTACGGTTGTCCAGTGTTCCACTCCTGGATCACTTTGGTATCTGCTCGGCAAACTAAGATCATTGGACACATCCGATCTAGTACATAGCATGGCATACATGATAGAACCTATGGCCGAGGCATATGGCACTTTGCTACTAGTATCTCTATCGTTTACCATAGCTGGACATTGAGCCTTGCTCAATATCTTACCTGACAACATGGGCAATGAACCTTTCTTTGCTTTATCCATTTTGAACCTTTTCAGAACTTTGTCTAGATATGTACTTTGGCTTAAAGCTATTAGGCGTCTTTGTCTATCTCTATAGATTTTGATGCCTAATATATAAGCAGCTTCTCCTAGGTCTTTCATTAAAAACATTTATTCAAATAACTCTTCACATCGTTAAGCATACCAATGTCATTTCCAATAATCAATATGTAATCCACATATAGTACTAAAAATGTCACCGAGCTCCCACTCACTTTCTTGTAGATACAAGCTTCGTAGCAATTTGGAACAAATCCAAAACTCTTGATCACTTGATCAAAACGAAGGTTCCAAATCCGAGATGCTTGCTTCAGTCCATAAATGGAACGCTGAAGTTTGCACACCTTATTAGTATCCTTAGGATCGACAAAACCTTCGGGCTGCATCATATACAACTCTTCATCAATGTTGCCATTGAGAAACGTAGTCTTGACATCCATCTGCCATATTTCATAATCATGAAATGTAGCAATTGCTAATGAAATCCGAATGGACTTAAACATCGCTACGGGACAGAAAGTCTCATCGTAGTCAACACCTTGAACTTGCTGAAACCCTTTTGCGACAAGCCGAGATTTATAGACAGTAACATTACCATCCGCGTCTGTTTTCTTCTTCAAAATCCATTTGCAATCAACGGCCTTACGGTCGCTAGGAGGGTCCACCAAAGTCCATACTTGGTTTTCCCTCATGGATCCCAATTCGGATTTCATGGCCTCTAGCCATTTCTCAGAGTCTGGGCTCATCATTGCTTCCTCATAATTCGTAGGTTCACTATTGTTTAACAACAAGACGACTAAGATAGGGTTACCATACCATTCAGGAGTGGCACGTGACCTTGTCGACCTGCGAAGTTCAGTAGTAGCATCGTCCGAAGTTTCATGATCCTCGTCATTAGCTTCCTCTCTTGTTGGTGCAGACGGCACTGGAACAATTTCAGGTGTTGCGCTACTCTCCAACTCGAGAGAAGGTTCAGTAACCTTGTCTAGCTCTACCTTCCTCCCACTCACTTCTTTCGAGAGAAACTCCTTCTCAAGAAAGGATCCGTTCTTTGCAACAAACACTTTGCCTTCGGATCTGTGGTAGAAGGTATACCCAATCTTTTCCTTAGGGTATCCTATGAAGACGCATTTCTCCACTTTGGGTTCGAGCTTATCCGACATCAACTTATTAACGTAAGCATCGCATCCCCAAACTTTAAGAAACGACAACTTAGGTTTAGCACCAAACCATAGTTCATACCGTGTCGTCTCAACGGATTTAGATGGTGCCCTATTTAAAGTGAATGCAGCGGTTTCTAATGCATAACCCCAAAATGATAACGGAAAATCTGTAAGAGACATCATTAATCGCACCATATCTAATAGAGTTTGATTCTGGCGTTCAGACACACCATTGCGCTGTGGTGTTCCGGGTGGCATGAGTTGCAAAACGATTCCGCTTGGTTTAAGATGCGTGAGAAAATCATAACTCAAATATTCACCTCCACGATCGGATCGTAGAAATTTATCTTTCCTGTTACGATGGTTTTCCACTTCGTTCTGAAATTCTTTGAACTTTTCAAACGTTTTAGATTTATGTTTCATTAAATAGATATACCCATATCTACTTAAGTCATCAGTAAAAGTGAGAAAATAGCGATATCCACCGCGCGTCGAAACACTCATTGGTCCGCATACATCGGTATGTATGATTTCCAATAAGTCCGTTGCTCGCTCCATTATTCCGGAGAATAGGGTTTTGATCATCTTGCCCATGAGGCACGGCTCGCACGTGTCAAATGATTCAAAATCAAGAGACTCCAAAAGTCCATCAGAATGGAGTTTCTTCATGCGTTTTACACCAATATGACCTAGACGGCAGTGCCACAAATAAGTTGGATTATCACTATCTACTTTGCATCTCTTAGCCTCAATGTTATGGATGTGCGTTTCATTGCTTTCGAGATTCAGAAGAAATAAACCATTCACAACAGGTGCATGACCATAAAAGATGTTATTCATATAAATAGAACAACCATTATTCTCCAATTTAAATGAATAACCATCTTGCAATAAAAACGATCCAGATATAATGTTCATGCTCAACGCATGCACATAATAACACTTATTAAGGTTTAAAACTAATCCAGGAGGTAAAACTAAGGAGAGCGTGCCGACGGCCATCACATCAACTTTTGATCCATTGCCAACGCGCATCGTCACCTCATCCCTTGCTAGCCGCCGTCTATTCCGTAGCTCCTGTTTCGAGTTACAAATATTAGCAACTGAAACAGTATCATATACCCAGGCACTACAACGAGCGCTAGTAAGGTAAACATCAATAACATGTATATCAAAATATACCTTTAATGGTGCCAGCCTTCTTGTCCGCTAATTACTTCGGACAGTTGCGCTTCCAGTGACCCTTGTCCTTGCAATAGAAGCACTAAGTGTCCGGCTTAGGTCCAGACTTGAGCTTCTTCTCAGCAGGGGCAACGCACTTGCCGCTGCCTTTCTTGAATGATTTCTTTGCACCCTTACCTTTCTTAAAGCTAGGGGTCTTGTTGACCATCAACACATGATTATCTTTCTTAATATCCACCTCCGCAACTTTCAGCTTAGCGAAGAGCTCAGTGATCGTATCAGTGGAACCAATTTGATTGTGAGTAACTAAAAAACCTTTGTAGCTAGGAGGAAGTGACTGCAGAACTCTGTCAATCTTGAGCTCTTCTGGAATCTTGCAGTCCAGTTGCTCAAGACGTTGAGTGTAGCCTGACATCTTAATGGCGTGCTCACTAACGGAACTCCCTTCCTCCATCTTGCAGTTAAAGAACTTCTCAGAGATCTCATATCTCTCAGAACGGGCCTGAGTCTGAAACATGGTTTTCAGTTCCTCAAGTATCTCAAAGGGCCCGACGAACTCCTCAAAAAGATTTTGAAGTTACGGTTCCATAGCAAACAACATGGTACTCTTAATCACTCCATAATCATCTTTGCGTGACTGATAAACAGCTTTTTCATCAGCCGGCGCATCAGTAGCAGGGGCGTCACCTAGCGCTTTCTCAAGTACATAGTCCTTTTGTCCGCTAGCGAGAATGATTCTCAGATTGCGGAACCAGTTGGTGAAGTTCGACCCATTGTTCTTAAGCTTTTCTTTCTTAGCAAAAACGTTGAAGTTGAAGTTGGACTTAGCCATTTGATCTACAAAATTTGCAAATACAATTTAGACTATGTTCATGATAACTAGTTCAACTTAATCAAATCACTAGATGAACTCCCACTAAATTCAACATCCCTCAAGTTGTTTAGTGAACAGGATCCAAATTCACCACACCTAATCTGATCTTCACGAGAAGAGATGTGGTTTCAATGGTGGACAACAAAGTGTCAATCATATCATTCATATGGCTCATGTTTAACCTTTCGGTTTGTGTGTTCCGAGGCCATGTCTGTACATGCTAGGCTCGTCAAGTCAAACCCAAGTATTTCCGCATGTGCAAAACTGGCTTGCACCCGTTGTATGTGAACGTAGAGTTTATAGCACCCGATCATCACGAGGTGCTTGAAAACGACGAATTTTTGCAACGGTGCATACATGGGGAGAACACAATTTTATCTTGATCTTTAAGTGAGGAATCATCTTATAATGCTACCGTCGCGATCTAAGCATAATAAGATACATAAAAGGATAAACATCACATACATATAATTTTATGTGACATGGTATAGCCAATCTCCGCGCAATGATCTCCATCTTGTGCGCGCCAGCATGATCTCCATCACTCCACCACGAATAGCAACTACAACTATTGCTAACTACTTAGCGATAAATAAAGCTATTACATGGCGTATAAGAAGTTGACACGCAAGTCATACACAATTATAAAGATAACCATACGTCTCCTGCCGGTTGTGAACTCATCGACATGCAAGTCGTGAAATATTACAAAACATGATCATTGCATACATCTCAATTCATACACATCATGTCTTGGGCCATACCATATCACAAATCACTCCCTACAAAAACAAGTTAGACGCCTCTACTTTGTTGTTGCATGTTTTACGTGGCTTATGGGAGTAACAAGCTAAGAACGATTCTTACCTACGAAAAGCCACAACGGTGATATTATGGTTGCTAACATCCGTTGTAAATCCCATGACTACTATAGTGAGAGAAACTGGCATCCACCAGCCGCATGTGTGGAACAAGCCACACATCAAGTGCGGATCTGGTCTCGCGAACGAGGTCGTGTAAAGTTGGCCTGGACCGCTTCGATCTCACTATGCCGCGCCATAAGAAATACACAACAAGAGGTTTGCAACAGAAAACATCAACACCCGCAACAAGCATGTCGCGTTCTACTCATGAAACACATCTATGCATAGATCCTGCTCTGATACCACTGAAGGGTTTCGCAGCATAGTAAATCAAAAAAAATTCTACAGATGCGACCAAGAAAGCCAAGATATAATCTAGGAGATGTAATCAACGAGAGAGATTGATGAGATCTTCATACCCTTGAAGAAATCACACAGCGGAAACGTTCAACAGAACGTGGTTGACGTAGTCATACTCGCCGTCTCCTCCTCGTGATCCGATCTGATCCGATCCGATCCTACGCCGCAAGTGGCGGTGCCTCCGAGAGATGCACACGTACGGTGCAGCGACGTGTCCTCGTTTCCTTGGTCCAACAAGTATGGTGGAGAGATAGATTGGATCTGCCGCACGACGGCGTGGTGCTTATGGTGGAGAGTTTCTGCGGCAGGGCTGTAACATCCCAAAAATATTAAACTACAATCATCAAACTCTAATCACCAAATTTAGGGTTAATAAAAACTTTTCCAATTAAAATATGAAAGCATTCATATGAGTGTGCATTAAAATTTGGATTCTTTTGAATTGCCATGTTTATGTGTTTCTTTGCTTGTAAAATGATTCTTAGGTGAAATAAACATCATCTAAATAATCCCCAAGCTTTTCCCAAAGACAAACAAATAAAAAACAACTAATTTAAGTGAATGGTCACTTTGGCCAATTTAACTCTCATGCCTACTTTATCTATCTCTAACTTTCAGAACTTAACAGAAACATGTATGGATCTTTACACCCCTTGATAGTACTTATAACAAGGAACCAAGGCCCACCTTGTGATCATTCAGAAACATTCAAATGCATAGTTTAAATGACAGTTTAAAATTGAATCTATTTCATATGGAAAGATCCCACTATTTCAAAAACCACTCAAACAAGCTCAGTTTTCAAAACCCAAGCATCCATAGAATCACCAGCACATGCCTAGCACACCCACCAAAAATCTTTTCAAAATTCAAAACTTAAGTTCATGTGGCCATTTCATCAAACAGGTTGCAGATACAAATCAAACCAAATCAAAACACTATGTTGAGCAGTGTTTTGGGCCTAACTTGTTCCCTCTCTGGACACCACTAGACTTAGTAGATCATCTAACAACCTTAACTAATCACTAGCACTACTGTAAGCTGGCCATTGTCATCAATGGTGAGCAGGCCTAGAGCACCATTGCCACCCTGTAGTCGACAGCAAGCTACGAGCAACACTAGCCTCGCCAACCTTGTCTGGGAGAATGCTAGCACTCCACTGCCACTCCCTGTCCCAGCCGCGAGCAATGCCAGCAACTGGACCACACGCCCAAGCCATGCCAAGCTGCTATGCAAGCATGTCGAGAGCGCGCCCCGCGCGCCACGCTCGACAGACGCCCATAGACCATGCGTCGCCCTCGCCGCGTGCATGCGTGATCACCACCGTCCCAGCAACCCCGCAGAGACGCCCATTCGCCGCTGCGTGGACCATGCGCCAGTAAAACTTCCGTCGGGCATGCTTAGAGCACCATAGAGTTCCGACCGATTAGCACCGCCCCACGCCTTGCCACCATGCCATTGAGCTTCGCCAGGGAGCACAACACCGCCCCCTACCATCGCCCACACTGATAGCCCTCTATATCGTCGACCATGATGAGCTCAGCTTGCGCTCGTCGGTCCCCTCTCGCCACTATAAATAGAGGCATCCCCCGCTCGAATTGTTCACACCATTATACTCCCCTCTCACCCAGAACCACCCCACCTCATTCCCGGAGCAAGGCGAGCAGCGCATCTCCGGAATTTCACCGGAGTCCGCCGCTGCTGGAGGAGAAGGAAGCCATCGATTTCGTCCACCCTAGGAGCTGCCACGACCACCCCTGAGTTCGCCTTCGTCGACTTCGTCGTTCGCCCGCATCGCCGACCTTCGCCTGAGCCCTGGTGAGCCTCCCACGACCCCCACTGAGCCGCTAGGGTTCGAGCTCGCCGGTGACTAGTTCATCGTCGACGACGACCCTCAGCCGTCGATCTTCATTCTAATCCAACGCACCACATCGCCCCGTACCGCTTCGCGTGTTAAGAGTCGCTGACCAGTAGACCCCCCCTGTCAGTTGCGCCCCGCGCTGCAGAGTGACACTGGGCCGGCCCGTTAACCTTTCCCGCGCCGCCCACCGTTTGAATTTAGCTTTTTGTTTTTAAGTTCAAACATAGTTCTGTACCTAGTTTCAAAAATCAACCCAGCTCGATTCAGTGCACCAAATTGAATGAAACCAATTTTGTTAGAAAGATATTGAAATGTTTAATCCAAGCCAGTTGGATTCAAATCATTTGAATCTATAGATCAACCTTGGTAAAAATAACAAGGCAGAAGCTTTTCTACATTCAAACATTTCTCAAAATTAATCCATAATAGCTTTTGAGTTGATTCCAACTCTCAAAAATCACATTTGATCATACCTTTCAGAATATATAAAAACATATGGGTTTACTTACGGAAATAATTTCCAAGTAATAAAAATGCCACATAGGCATTTCTAGTCACTTTATTTATTTAAAATAAAAAGGTTAAACCTTATTAAATTGTGACACCACTTTAAATCACATTCCCATGTACTGAAATATGTGGTGATGACATGTGTCAACATGATCCCATGTTTGGTTTGGAGAATATTAAATCCTAAGTAGTTTTTCAGTGAGTAGAAATTACTTTTCTAAAAATAAATAAATGAATAATGCAAGTGCTTTAATCTTGTAATGTTAGTGATGATGCTAGATCATCTATACAACACCTTTGTGTGATGATTGAAAGTAGTTAAGTATTGTTTGGTGATTGTGTACCTCGTATTTATTCATAGACGCTAGTACCGACCAAGGATACGAGGAGGAAGGGGGATTCTACGAAGAAGAAGCCGAGGAGAACTTTAACCACTGCTCTGCTCAAGGCAAGCTATTAACCTTGCAAGCTAACACTTGAAATTTAGCAAGCTTATACTGATATTGTGCAAGCCAATACTTACCCCCACATTAGTACGAAGAAGAAGCTGAGGAGAACTTCAACCACCCCTCATTAGTACTTACCCCCACATGTAGATGCTAGTGCTAAGCATAAAACTGGATCAACTTTAGATGGGAATACTTGGTGGAAAATGGTTATGAAAACCTTGGAATGATGGATCATTCTATTGAGATGTTTTGACATGTGTTTCCGAACACCAGATGATTTGGATGATGAAGATGTTAAGGCATGAGCCTTAGCCCTTTATAAAACTGATGGTTGTCTGGATGCTATACCATTCCAATTTTACCGTACAACTACAATACCCGAAGATTTGGTAGGGCTTGACTCGAGACTTATATACCTTAGTATTGGTTCCCTCACGACCAAGGTTTGAGCTGAGGCTACCTGGTGAAGATTGTCCACCTGTGCAGTACCCAAGATGACAGTTGGTCATGGTTGGGAGGCCAAACTCACAGGAGAGGTGCTTATACTAGGGCGTGTAATGGGAAGGTTAGGATTGATTATCCGCATACTGAGTATGGTGAATTCAGGATTTGTTCCTGACGGATGTATCGAATGTTGTGGTGAAAGTGTAAAATCTCTGCAGAGTGTCAAACTATTCGAATAGCCGCGTCCGCGGTTATGGACAGTTGGAGTGGCCATACTGGTCCCTCATCAGATGTTTTCAAAATGACTTGTGAAATGGATTGAGATTTTGACTTGACCACAACAGAGTTGTGATATGAAATACAAGTTCCCACTTAGGTGTTATAAAACTTCAACTAGCTTTTCTTGATTCTGAACTTAGTAGAGGTAAATCTGGCTTTTTGCAAAACAACCCTAGATCTTAGTGTCCTATCACAAAAACTCCCTTCACTTGTTAGTATTAGTTTACGAGTACTTAAAGAGTACTCATGGATTTGTCCCTGGCTATTCCCGTGGCCAGACTATGAAGAGGAGTACCAGGAGGATGGACCCCAGGAAGGTTACGACAACTAGGATCATCTCCCATCGTCAGCATTGCCTGTGACCCCGAATATGGAGCTTCGCCTATGCTACCTTTATTATTACGTATTCCGCTGCTTGAGTTGTATTAAGAACTATCATGAGATCCTTATTTGTGTAAGACCTTATGTATGGTTCGTAATGGATGATGTATTGTGGTATCCAATTCTGTTATGTCTCGCAAAAATGGTAATCCTGGGATTGCGATGTATGGCATAACAGGCATCTAGGATTAAAAATCCGGGTGTTGACAAGTTGGTATCAGAGCCATCCTGACCATAGGAGACCCTAGTTAGACTGGACGTTTGAATCAAAAACTTAGTTTCAAAACCAAAGGAAGCAAATATTTACAAAAACTTATTCCCATTCTTATCACCTTGATTCTTTCATAAAAATTCATGTTCCTTAAAAACTCTTGCAAAATACATAAAATTTGACACACTTGATCACTCTACTAATCTACTCATCCTATATTCTTATAGATGGACGTGAAGTACAACAAGTTTTATCAGTTGGGGAATGGAGGAGACCTTATCTTTGAGCGGGATTTGGACCAGCTTTCGGAACTTCTGGAGCGTCCACACCCCGAGTTCTTCGGAGCTCAGCTCAATGATCAAGGAGGAGAAGATCTGCAGTGGCTACTTGTTGCAAGTCTCCGAGGAAAGATTGAACCCCCCATTGCTGAGGGAATTCAGTTCACCTTAAGAGAGAACAACTGGCTCGATGGACTTGCCAGGGCCATGCAGGAAGCTCTTGCCCGTCTGTGTGGGCAGAGTATCAACCAGATCAAGGGTACCCGCTTTGAGTTTTGTCCAAGGCGTTATGCTATGGAATAGCCACTAGAATCCCCATACCACCACGAGCTGAAGACTCAGTTGGACCACCTTAGCTTCATGATGTACGATCGTCAGCAGGAATTGGATAATTTCTGTGACTACTCCAATCACAAGTCCGCCATCATCAAGACGAAGGATCAGACCATCGCCATGCTAGCGAAGGATCGCAAGTCTCGCCGCTGTCAGCTCGACAAGAAGGAGCGCATCATTGCCCGTCTTCGCCACCGTATCTCGGATTTTGAGGAGACTATCCAAGAGGGAGACATGCAGTAGGAGGAAAGGGACAATGCCCGAGAAGATCTTCGTGGAGACCCCTACTCCTATCTCAGCGATGATGATTTTCTAGAGGATCAGGCTATGGATTTCTTCATCGATGAGGATGATTTTGCCTTCATCAATGACGACGATGATGATGAGGATGACAAATACACCGACTCCAAGGAGTAGTAGCACTTGAGCACTAGCGTAGTGAGTTGTATTCGGTCCCACTGTATCGTAGTTTCCAGAATGGTTCTTAAAACCATCTGTTTACCTTTGTTGTGGTGTGTGTTTGTATCGTGTGCTATGAATGAATGAAAAGAAAGTTGCTAGAAAATCTGAGTCAAACTTTAAAAACTTTTCAAAGTCCCTGAACCTTAGAAATTTCCCTCTTTTCTCATGATCTATCTCAATCTTCAGATGCCACGCGGAGGAAGTGGTTCATTCCCGGACCCGATGTTGCAGATCCTCCAAATGTTGGTTTCTGACCGCGAAGCCGAAAGAGCCGAACGTCAAGCCAACCTAGACACCCTTCAATAGATTGCTCAGCTAGCCCACAACAATCAAGGCCACGGAAACCAGGACAACCATGGATCTAAGCTCAAAAATTTCCAGAATACCAACCCACCTCTTTTCACTAAGTCAGAAGAGCCCCTAGATGCCGATGATTGGCTGCAAACCATGGAAAATAACCTAGAAGTCGCCGGAGTGGAAGTTAACGAGAAAGTTTTGTTCGCCACCCATTATCTAGCCGGAGATGCAAGAGCATGGTGGAACAACGTTCGTGCAATGACCAGAGGACAGATGATGACCTGGGAGGAATTCAAGGTCAAGTTCAGCAGAACCTATGTGCCACCGGGTTTGATCAAGAGAATGAGAGGCGAGTTTAGAGAGCTGAAGCAAGGAAGGATGACCGTAGTGGAATACCGTGACAAATTCTTGTCATTATCTAGGTATGCCCCAGATGAGATTGACACCAAAGCCAAGAAGAAGGAAATATTCTTGAATGGTTTGCATGATGAGATGCAGACGGTGTTAGTCAATATCCCTTTTGCTGATATTGAAGCCCTTGTCGACTCTGCCATCCAGATGGAAGTAAAGATCAACCAAGCCAATGAGAACCACAAGCGTCGCATGATGCATCAGCCAGGAACCCATCAGACCCCAAAGTATCGCCCTAACCCATCTCCATGATTTGCCCTGAGAACCAACAGATCCCTGATGAACCGTTCGACCTATCCCAACCGTGGAAACCCGAGGCCCGGAGGAAATCACAATAACCCCAGCAACTCTGGCAATTTCAACCGTGCACCACCCAAGTTCAACAACAACAATTCTACCGCCAACACCAACACTGCCCCGAGGACTGGAAGCAATGATGTGCCTGTTGCAGCAAAGTACAAGTCGCAAGTGACTTGTTATGACTGTGGAAATAAGGGTCACTACTCCAATGAGTGCCCCAACAAGAAGAATGCCGCAGCCCCCACTACAAATTCCCTAGCTCAGCAACAGCTTCGTGTTCAGCCTAGAAGAAGATTTGCCCTAGGGAATACACTCAACCGCAACGGCCGTCTTTTTCTCATGCATGCTGAAGAAGCTCAGGAAGCGCCAGACGTTGTGCTGGGTATGTTTTCTGTTAATTTAGTACTTGCTCGAGTGTTGTTTGATTCTGGTGCATCACACTCATTTTTCACCAAAGAATTTTCATGCACTAGTAAGATTCAACCAACAAAACTGAAGCATGTAATGATTGTTCAAATCCCTGGTTCAACCACCAAAGCTAGGCAAATTTGCAAGGTCATCCCTATCCGAATCCATGGCATAGATTTTTAGGCTAATTTGATAGTACTCGGAACTAAGGGTTTGGAAGTAGTACTAGGAATGGAGTGGATGTCCAAACATAAAGGATTAATTGACTGTGCCAAGAAAGCCATAACCATGACCAGTACTGCCGGAATATCAGTAGAGCATATATCTGAAACTTTACCTCGTCAATTCAAGTGCAACAAGAGTATAGCCCAACCTACCATTGACCAAGTCTGGATAGTCTGTGAATACCCCGATGTATTTCCAGATGTTTTGCCTGGTATGCCCCTAGATCGGGATATCGAATTTATCATTGAACTAATCCCCGGAATAGGACCCATAGCTCAGAGACCATATAGTATGAACCCGTCTGAGCAAGCAGAACTGAAGAAGCAACTGGATTCCATGTTGGAAATTGGATTGATTCAACTAAGTGCGTCACCATGGAGATCACCTGTCTTATTTGTGGACAAGAAGGATGGAGGTAACCGTTTGTGTACGGATTATCGGAAGTTGAATGATGTCACTATCAAGAACAAATACCCATTTCCCAAGATAGAATATCTGTTTGATCAGTTGACCGGTGCCAAAGTGTTTTCTAAGATTGATCTTAGAACAGGCTATCATCAACTCAAGATTCGCGCAGAGGATATTCCAAAGACTGCCTTTACCACCAGATATGGATTATACGAGTATACCATCATGTCTTTTGGATTAACCAATGCCCCCGCTTATTTCATGGATCTCATGAATAAGATTTTTATGGACTTCCTGGATAAGTTTGTCGTTGTTTTCATCGATGACATTCTGATTTATTCCAAATCGGAAGAAGAACATGAGCTACACCTAAGGACCATTCTTGGAACCCTTAGAGAGCATTAGTTGTATGCCAAGATTAGCAAATGTGAATTATGGTTACAGGAATTAGGATTCCACGGTCACATTGTATCAGCCGGAGGAATTGCCATTGACCCTGCAAAGGTGAAAAATGTCGAAGATTGGCAAGCCCCAACCACTCAAACCCAAGTTCGTGCATTTCTCGGATTGGCGGGATATTACCGCAAGTTTGTAGAAGGATTCTTGAGTATCGACAGACCCATGACCCAATTACTGAAGAAGGACAAGAAGTTTGAATGGACCGACATATGTGAAGCGAGTTTTCAAGAACTCAAGAGGAGATTGATCTCAGCCCCAATCTTAATCATGCCGGATATCACAAAGCCCTTCGACGTGTATTGTGACGCATCCAAGATCGGTCTCGGATGTGTGCTAATGCAAGAAGGCAAAGTTATATCTTATCTATCTCGAAAACTGAAACAACATAAGCAAAATTACCCCACCCATGACCTCGGACTTGCAGCCATAGTTCTAGCCCTGAAGACATGGAGGCATTACCTGATTGGAAACCGTTGTGAGATCTATTCGGATCACAAGAGCATGAAGTATATATTCACTTAGAAGGAGTTGAATATGAGACAGAGAAGATGGATTGAGCTAATCAAGGATTACGATCTGGACATTCACTATCACCCCGGTAAAGCCAACGTGGTAGCAGATGCCCTTAGCAGATTGCCGTGCCGCTTGAACTCTATGATTTTGAAGGAGCAACCAAGCTTGCACAAGGAGATGGAAGATTTCCGAATGGAATTAGTGAGTGAAGGATTTTTGTCTAGCATAGAACTTCAACCCATTTTGATCGGCCAGATCAAAGAGGCGCATAAAGGAAATGCTAGTATTGACGGAATCAAGCATCGTATCGGTACAGGCAAAGTACCCGGATTCACCGAAGACGAAGAAGGAGTTCTGTGGTACAAAGGACGCCTTTGTGTACCAGCAGATTCCGAGTTGAAAGAAGTTATTCTCAAGGAAGCTCATGATACTCTTTATTCTATCCATCCCGGAGGAACGAAGATGTATCAAGATTTGAAGGAACAATTTTGGTGGCATAATATGAAGAGAGAAATCGGAAGCTATATCCCCAAGTGTGATATATGTCAGCGAGTCAAGGCAGGACATCAAAGACCTGCTGGATTGTTGCAACAATTGTAGATTCCGGAATGGAAATGGGATTCCGTTGGAATGGACTTTATCACTGGATTGCCTACTTCTAGTAGAGGAAATGACTCTATCTGGGTCATAGTGGACAGATTGTCCAAAGTCGCCCATTTCTTACCCATCAAGACCACATATCAGAGTTCGAAGCTAGCGGAGTTATACATCGCTTGAATCGTCAGTTTGCATGGAGTCCCCAAGAACATCGTATCGGATCGAGGAACTCATTTTACCTCGAGATTCTGGAAGAAAGTCCAAGAAGGTTTAGGAACATGCCTAGATTTCAGCACCGCTTATCACCCTCGGACTGATGGACAAATGGAGCGAGTGAATCAAATACTCGAAGATATGTTGAGAGCATGTGTGTTAGAGTAGGGATCTAAATGGGAAGATTGTCTACCGTTCGCAGAATTTTCATACAACAATAGTTATCAAGCTAGTTTGCAAATGGCCCCATTTGAATTCATGTATGGAAGGAAGTGTCGCACCCCTTTAAATTGGTCGAAAGTAGGAGAGAGTCAGATTTTCGGACCCAATATCCTACGAGAAGCAGAAGAGAAGGTTCACAATTATCGTGAGCACCTCAAGACATCCTAGTCCAGACAGAAGAGTTACGACGACAAGAGACGTCGAGACCTCGCCTTCAACATAGGAGATTTTGTGTATCTGAAAGTGTCGCCATTGAAGGGAATGCAGCGTTTCCAGCTGAAAGGAAAGTTAGCCCCTAGATATATCAGACCCTTCAAAATTCTGAACCGTCGAGGAGAAGTGTCGTATCAATTGGAACTGCCGAGGAGATGTCAGTCGTGCACAATGTGTTCCATATCTCTTTACTTCGCAAGTGTCTCGAAGTTCTGGAGAAGACGGAAGTGTTCAAGAATATCGATCACTGGACCATAGAAATCAACAATGACCTGACCTATCCTGAAGTACCCATCCGTATTTTGGAAGAAGCTTTCAGAACTACCAGAACCCGAAGCATCAAGTTTCTCAAGATTCAGTGGAGCAACCACACAGAAGAGGAAGCTACCTAGGAACGCGAAGATCACATCAGGACGGAGTTTCCCGATCTCTTCAAATCCTAGTTAATCTTTTCGTCCTTTTTCAAATCTCGGTACGATATTTTGTTTAACAAAAATATTAAACAAGAATCATCAAACTCTAATCACCAAATTTAGGGTTAACAAAAACTTTTCCAATTAAAATATGAAAGCATTCATATGAGTGTGCATTAAAATTTGGATTCTTTTGAATTGCCATGTTTATGTGTTTCTTTGCTTGTAAAATGATTCTTAGGTGAAATAAACATCATCTAAACAATCCCCAAGCTTTTCCCAAAGACAAACAAATCAAAAACAACTGATTTAAGTGAATGGTCACTTTGGCCAATTTAACTCCCATGCCTACTTTGGCTATCTCTAACTTTCAGAACTTAACAAAAACATGTATGGATCTTTACACCCCTTGATAGTACTCATAACAAGGAACCAAGGACCACCTTGTGATCATCCAGAAACATTCAAATGCATAGTTTAAATTACAGTTTAAAATTGAATCTATTTCATATGGGAAGATCCCACTATTTCAAAAACCACTCAAACAAGCTCAATTTTCAAAACCCAAGCATCCACAGAATCACCAGCACATGCCTAGCACACCCACCAAAAATCTTTTCAAAATTCAAAACTTAAGTTCATGCGGCCATTTCATCAAACAGGTTGCAGATACAAATCAAATCAAATCAAATCAAAACACTATGTTGAGTAGTGTTTTGGGCCTAACTTGTTCCCTCTCTAGACACCACTAGCCTTAGTAGATCATCTAACAACCTTAACTAATCACTAGCACTACTATAAGCTGGCCATTGTCATCAATGGTGAGAAGGCCGAGTGCACCATTGCCACCCCATAGTCGACAGCAAGCTACAAGCAACACTAGCCTCGCCAACCTTGTCTGGGAGCAAGCTAGCACCCCACCGCCACTCCCTGTCCCAGCCGCGAGCAATGCCAGCCACTGGACCACACGCCCAAGCCATGCCAAGCCGCTCTGCAAGCATGTCGAGAGCGCGCCCCGTGTTCCACGCTCGACAGACGCCCATAGACCGCGTGCCTCCCTCGCCGCGTGCACGCGTGATCACCACCGTCCTAGCAACCCCGCAGACACGCCCGTTCGCCGCCGCGCGGACCACGGGCGTTGTGCGCCATTAAAACTTCCGTTGGGCACGCTTAGAGCACCAGATCATTCCGACCGATCAGCACCGCCCCACGCCTCGCCACCACTCCATTGAGCTTCGCCAGGGAGCATATCACCGCCCCCTACTGTCGACCACGCCGATAGCCCTTTGTACCGTCGACCACGACGAGCTCAGCTTGCACCCATCGGTCCCCTCTCGCCACTATAAATAGAGGCATACCCCGCTCGAATTCTTCACACCATTCTACTCCCCTCTCACCCAGAACCACCCCACCTCATTCCCAGAGCAAGGAGAGCAGCGTATCGCTGGAATTTCACCGGAGTCCGCCGCTGCTGGAGGAGAAGGAAGCAGTCGATTTCGTCCATCCCAGGAGCTGCCGTGACCACCCCTGAGTTCGCCGTCGTCGACTTCATCGTTTGCCCACATTTCTGACCTTCGCTTGAGCCCCGGTGATCTTCCCACGACCCCCACTGAGCCGCTAGGGTTCGATCTCGCCGGTGACTAGTTCATCGTCGACGACGACCCTCATCCGTCGATATTCATTCTAATCCAACGCACCACATCGCCCCGTACCTCTTCGCGTGTTAAGAGTCGCTGACTAGTAGACCCCCCTGTCAGTTGCGCCACGCACTGCGGAGTGGCACTGGGTCGGCCCCTTAACCTTTCATGAGCAGCCCAATCATTTGAATTTATCTTTTTCTATTTATATTCAAACTTAGTTTTGTACCTAGTTTCAAAAATCAACCCAGCTCGATTCAGTGCACCAAATTGAATGAAACCAATTTTGTTAGAAAGATATTGAAATAATTAATCCAAGCCCGTTGGATTCAAATCATTTGAATCTATAGATCAACCTTGGTAAAAATAACAAGGCAGAAGCTTTTCTGCATTCAAACATTTTTCAAAATTAAACCATAATAGCTTTTGAGTTGATTCCAACTCTCAAAAATCACATTTGATCATATCTTTCAGAATATATAAAAACATATGGGTTTACTTACAGAAATAATGTCCAAGTAATAAAAATGCCACATAGGCATTTCTAGTCACTTTATTTATTTAAAATAAAAAGGTTAAACCTTATTAAATTGTGACACCACTTTAAATCACATTCCCATGTACTGAAATATGTGGTGATGACATGTGTCAACATGATTCCATGTTTGGTTTGGAGAATATTAAATCCTAAGTAGTTTTTCAATGAGTAGAAATTACTTTTCTAAAAATAAATAAATAATGCAAGTGCTTTAATCTTGTAATGTTAGTGATGATGCTAGATCATCTATAGAACACCTTTGTGTGATGATTGAAAGTAGTTAAGTATTGTTTGGTGATTGTGTACCTCGTATTTATTCATAGACGCTAGTATCGACCAAGGATACGAGGAGGAATCAGGATACTACGAAGAAGAAGCCGAGGAGAATTTCAACCACTGCTCTGCACAAGGCAAGCCTAATACTACTAGTTGATTGATCAAGCTAACACTTGCAAGATACTATACTTATACAAGCCTATACTGATACTGATGCAAGCAAATACTTGCTTGTTACCATGCCAACCATATGCCTTAAGCATATATGATCATACTCACTTGATAACCCAATCCTAGTTTTACATACAAGATTTCTAATTTATTTCTTTATCAAAGCTATTACTTAGAGCTTACTTAAGTGAATTTTAGATTCTAGAAAGATAATTGAAGGTTGCATAAAGAGCATAAAATTTGGCCTAAGCTAGATAATCTTGATGTCATCCTAAGGCATGAGATTGAACTTAGCTAAACTCCACTAGTTTACCACCCCTCATTAGTACTTACCCCCACATGTAGATGCTAGTGCTAAGCATAAAACTGGATCAACTTTAGATGGGAATACTTGGTGGAAAATGGTTATGAAAACCTTGGAATCATGGATCATTCTATTGAGATGTTTTGACATGTGTTTCCGAACACCAGATGATTTGGATGATGAAGATGTTAAGGCATGAGCCTTAGCCCTTTATAAAACTGATGGTTGTCTGGATGCGATACCATTCCAATTTTACCGTACAACCATAATACCCGAACATTGGGTAGGGCTTGACTGGAAACATATATACCTTAGTATTGGTTCCCTCACGGTCAAGGTTTGAGATGAGGCTACCTTGTGAAGATTGTCCACCTATGAAGTACCCAAGATGACAGTTAGTCATGGTTGGGAGGCCAAACTCACAGGAGAGGTGCTTATACTAGGGCGTGTAATGGGAAGGTTAGGATTGATTATACGCATACTGAGTATGGTGAATTCAGGATTTGTTCCCGACGAATGTATCGAATGTTGTGGTGAAAGTGTACAATCTCTGCAGAGTGTCAAATTATTCGAATAGCCGCGTCCGTGGTTATGGACAGTTGGAGTGGCCATACTGTTCCCCCGTCAGATGTTTTCAAAATGACTTGTGAAATGGATTGAGAATTTTGACTTGACCACAACAGAGTTGTGATATGAAATACAAGTTCCCACTTAGGTGTTATAAAACTTCAACTAGATGTTCTTGCTTCTAAACTTAGTAGAGGTAAATCTGGCTTTTTGCAAAACAACCCTAGAGCTTAGTGTCCTATTACAAAAACCCCCTTCACTTGTTAGTATTAGTTTGCGAGTACTTAAGAGTACTCATGGCTTTGTCCCTGGCTATTCCCGTTCCAGACTATGAAGAGGAGTACCAGGAGGATGGACCCCAGGAAGGTTACGACAACTAGGATCATCTCCCATTGTCAGCATTGCCTGTGACCCCGAAGATGGAGCTTCGCCTATGCTACCTTTATTATTACGTATTCCGCTGCTTGAGTTGTATTAAGAACTGGATCATCAGATCCTTATTTGTGTAAGACCTTATATATGGTTCGTAATGGATGATGTATTGTGGTATCCAATTCTGTTATGTCTCGCAAAAATGGTAATCCTGGGATTACGATGTATGGCATAACAGGCATCTAGGATTAAAAATCCGGGTGTTGACAAGGGCTTCGCCTACGCGCAGTCGGGAGAGAGAGAGGTGGAGGGGCAGCAGTTGGCGGCTAGGGTTAGAGTGGGGGGGAAGGTGCGCCCCTGCCCTCCTTATATAGGGGGATGGCCAGCCCCATTGACCCCTCATCCAAGCCCTAGGGCGACGGCCCAAGGGGTGGAGTGGGGGGCAAGTCATCCCCCCTCTTCTAGAAGGTCCCCTAGGGTTTCCCCTAGGGCTGGCCAGCTGGGCCTTAGGCGCCTTGTGCCCCTGGCCCAAAGTGGCCAGGGCACTTCCCCTTAGGCCCACGCAGGCCTCCGACAAGTGGACCCACGTTGGTACCACTCCGGAACTGTAACATCCCAAAAATACTAAACTTAAATCATCAAACTCTAATCATCAAAATTAGGGTTAACAAATACTTTTCTAAATAAAATTATGAAAGCATGCATATGTGTATGCATTTAATTTGAAATTCTTTTGAACCACCTTGTTTGTGTGTTTATTTGCTTGTAATATGTTTCTTAGGTGAAATAAACATCATCTAAACAATTCCAAAACTTTTCCCAAAGACAAGTAAAGCAAAACAAATAAAATAAAGGAATACTTTAGCTATCTCAAACTTTCAGAACCTAACAGAAACTTTTCTGGATCTTTGCACCCCTTGATGGTACTCATAACAAAGTATCAAGGCCCACTTTGTGATCATCCAAAAACATTTAAATGCATAGTATAAATGACAGTTCAAAATTGAATCTTTATCATATGGGAAGATCCCACTTTTTCAAAAACCACTCAAACAAGCTCAACTTTCAAAACCCAAGCATCTGCAGACTCACCAGCACCAATCTAGCACACCCACCAAAAATCTTTTCAAAATTCAAAACTTGAATTCATGCGGCCATTTCATCAAACACTTGGCAGACACAAATCAAACAAAATCAAAACACTATAGTGTGCAGTGTTTTGAGCCTAACTGGTTCCCTATCTAGCTCACAACCATCTCAGTAGATCATCTAGAAAGATTAACCAAGCACTAGCACCACTATGAGCTTGCCAATATCATCAATGGTGAATAGCCGAGTGCATCCTTGCCACCCCAGTGTAGACAACAAGCTAGGAAGGAAACTAGCCGTGCCAACCTTGTCTGGGAGATCACCCATGCCTCATCGCCCCCTCTCGACCAGCCCTGCCTCGAAGACACCGACCAAAACACCTAGGAACGCCGTGCTCGTGCCTCTATCAACCGTGTCGATCATGCGCCAGAGCGCCACCCTCGACCAAATCCCACAGACCGCGCGCCGCCCTCGCCGCGTGCATACACGATTGCCACCGACCCAGGAGACCGCCAGACATCCCCGTTCGCCGCCCCATGCCGCACAGCCACCGCTCGCCGTCGAAGACGCTGCCTCTGCCCCGCAGAGCGTCGCGTGTGCCAGACCAAGCCGCACCGCCCCACGTCTCGCCACCGTATCGTTGAGCATCGCCAGGGAACATCGCACCGTCCCCTACCTTTGCCCATGCCAATAGCCGTCTGTACCATCGCCCCCGACGAGCTCACCGTGCGCCCCGTCGGTCCCCTCGCTCGACTATAAATAGAGGCCACCCCCAGCCGAATTGAGCACACCATTCTACTCCCCTCTCATCACTGATCGTGCCACACCGTTCCTGGAGCAAGGCGAGCAGCGCATCGCCAGAATTTCACTGGAGCCCGCCGCCTCTAGAGAAGAAGGGAGCCAGCGATTGGAGCCGCCCTAGGAGGAGCCACCGGTACCAGGAGATTTGCCATCATCGACTTCGTCGTTCGCCCGCCTCGCCGACCCTTGCCTGCACCCCGGTGATCCCCTAGCAACCCCCACTGGCCGCGCTAGGTTTCTGTCTTGCCGGCGTTGCCCAATGTCGACGATGACTCCCAGCCGTTGGATTAGAACCAGATCGAATATCCCACATCGCCCCATACTGCTTCACACCCCCCTGTCTCACTAACGTGTGGGGACAACCACTTAAACAGCCCGCAGAAGCACTACGCTTAGCAGGCCAGCCCGTTAACTTTTCCCGCGCAGCCCAGCTATTTGAATTAAACCTTTTCCATTTTATTTCAAACACACTTCTGTACCCAGTTTCAAAAATCAACCTAGATCGATTCAGTGCACCAAACTGAATGAATCCAATTTTGTTAGAAAGGTCTAGGAATTCTGAATCCAAGCCCGTTGGATTCAAGTCATTTGGATATATAGATCACCCATGATAAAAATAACAAGGCACAAGCTTTTCTGCATTCAAACATTTTTCAAATTTAAACCATAATAGATTTTGAGTTGATTCCAACTCTCAAAAATCACATTTAACCATACCTTTCAGAATATGTAAAAATATATAAGTTTACTTGCAGAAATAATGTTCAAGTAATAAAAGAATGCCCCATAGGCATTTCTAGTCACTTTATTTAATTAAAATAAAAGGGTAAAACCTTATTAAATTGTGACACCACTTTAAATCACATTCCCATGGACTAAAATATGTGGTGATGACATGTGTCAACATGATCCCATATTTGGTTTGGAGAATATTAAATCTTAAGTAGTTTTTCAATGAGTAGAAATTACTTTTCTAAAAATAAAAGGAATTAAACCAAGCTTTAATCTTGTAATGTTAGTGATGATGTTAGATCATCTATAGGATCCTTGTGTGTGATGATTGCAAGTAGTTAAGTATTGTTTGGTGATTGCGTACATCATATTTATTTATAGACGCTAGTACCGACTAAGGATATGAGGAGGAAGGGAGATTCTACAAAGAAGAAGCCGAGGAGAACTTCAACCACAGCTTTGCACAAGGCAAGCTTATAATGACATTGATGCAAGCTTTACTAATCAAGTTGACCAATGCCAGCCTAATACTACTAGTGATTGTGCAAGATAACACTTGCAAGATACTCTACTGATGCCGCAAACCACTATTGGTTACCATGCCAATTATATGCCTTAAGCATATATGATCATCTACACTTGATAAACCAATCCTAGTTTTACTTGCAAGCTTCTTAATTTATTTCTTTATGAAAGCTCTTACCTAGATGTTATCTAAGTGAATGGTAGATACTAGAAAGATATGTGAAGGTTGCATAAAGAGCATAAAATTTGGCCTAAGCTAGATAATCTTGATGTCATCCTAAGGCATGAGATTGAACTTAGTTAAAACTCCACTAGTTTACCACCCCTCATTAGTGCTTACCCCCACCTGTAGATGCTAGTGCTAAGCATAAAACTTGATGAACTTTAGATGGGAATACTTGGTGGAAAAATGGTTATGAAAACCTTGGAATGATGGATCATTCTATTGAAATGTTTTGGACATGTGTTTCCGAACAACTGATGATTTTGGTGATGAAAATGTTGAGGCATGAGCCTTAGCCCTTTATAAAACTGATTGTTGTCTAGATGAGATACCATTCCAAGTTTATCGTACAACCACAATACCCGAAGATTGGGTAGGGCTTGACTGGAAACTTATATACCTTAGTATTAGTTCCCTCACGGTCAAGGTCTGAGCTGAGGCTACCTTGTGAAGAT
This sequence comes from Avena sativa, assembly GCA_916181665.1. NCBI lineage: Eukaryota > Viridiplantae > Streptophyta > Magnoliopsida > Poales > Poaceae > Avena > Avena sativa. Next base: position 131,481,982 of record OV702297.1, read on the forward strand.
TGTCCACCTGTGCAGTACCCAAGATGACAGTTGGTCATGGTTGGGAGGCCAAACTCACAGGAGAGGTGCTTATACTAGGGCATGTAATTGAAAGGTTAGGATTGATTATCCGCATACTGAGTATGGTGAATTCAGGATTTGTTCCTGACGGATGTATCAAATGTTGTGGTGAAAGTGTACAATCTCTGCACAGTGTCAAACTATTCGAATAGCCGTGTCCGCGGTTATGGACAGTTGGAGTGGCCATACTGTTCCCCCGTCAGACTTTTCAAAATGACTTGTGAAATGGATTGAGACTTTGACTTGACCACAACAGGGTTGTGATATGAAATACAAGTTCCCACTTAGGAGTTATAAAATTGTGACTAGTTATTCGTTGCTTCTAAACTTAGTAGAGATAAATCTGGCTTTTGCAAAATAACCCTAGAGCCTAGTGTCCTATTATCAAAAACCCCCGTTCACATGTTAGTATTAGTTTGCGAGTACTTAAAGAGTACTCATGGCTTTGTCCCTGGCTATTCCCATGGCCAGACTATGAAGAGGAGTACCTGGAGGATGGACCCCAGGAAGGTTATGACAACTAGGATCATTTCCCATCGTCAGCATTGCCTGTGACCCCGAAGATGGAGCTTCGCCTACCCTACCGTTATTATTACCTATTCCGCTGCTTGATGTTGTATTAAGAACTGGATCATGAGATCCCTATTGTGTAAGAACTTATGTACGATTTATAATGGATGATGTACTATGGTATCCAATTCTGTTATGTCTCGCAAAAATGGTAATCCTGGGATTGCGAGGTATGGCATAACAGGCATCTGGGATTAAAAAATCCGGGTGTTGACAGGAACCTTCTAGAATCTTCCGGTACAATACCGATAAACTCCGAAATGATTCCAAAATCCAAAAACTGCTTTCCTTTATATGAATCTTATTCTCCGGGCCATTCCGAAACCTCTCGTGATGTCCTGGGTCTCATCCGAGACTCCAAACAAAAACTCATAAACCAATTATCCATTCTATTCTAGCGTCGATGCACGTTCAGTGTGTGACCCTACGGGTTCGAGAATATGCAGACATGATCTTCTATCAATAATCAACAGCGGGATCTGGAAACCCATATTGACTCCCACATATTCATCGATGATCATATCGGATGAACCACGATGCCAGGATTCAATTAATCCCATATATGTATTCCCTTCGTCACGTGATATTTTACTTGCCTGAGATTCGATCGTTGGTATCGGCATACCTAGTTCAATCTCGTTCACAGCAAGTACTTTACTTGTTCCGTAATCTGATATCACTTTGTGATTAACTCCTTAACCACATGCTTACAAGCGGTGTTGATATCGATTACCGAGTGGGCCCGAAGTATATCTCTCCGACTCGGGAGGGACAAATTCCATCTCGATACATACAACCCAACAAGTACTTTCCGATCACCTGAGAGACACCTTTATGATCACCCTCACATAGGATGACGTCTGATGACCTCAAAGCTTTCTTCCGATACCAGGGAGTTGTATTATCTCATGGTCTAAGGAATACAAGACTTGACATAGGAAAAAGCTTCGCAAAGATGAACACGATGACACGATCTAATTGCTCTGCTTAATTTGGGTCTGTCCATTATATCATTCTCCTAATGACATGATCTCATTATTAATCGACAACTCATGTCTATGGTTAGGAAACCTTAACCATCATTAATCAATGAGCTAGTCCATAGAGGCGTACTAGGGACACAGTGTTGTTCATAAACCACATAAGTATCAAAGTTTCCGCTTAATACAATTCTAGCATGGAATATAAACTTTATCATGAACAAGAATTATAATAATAACATCTTTATTATTGCCTCTAGGGCATAATTCCAACATGTACTCAGTTAATATCATGCTCTTTTGTCTATGGATGTCACCGGTGTGAAATAAAGAGGGAACTTGTAAATCCATAGAGTTTGTATCCTGTGTTAGAGAAACGCCTGGGCCGCTAGCCTAAGCCATGTCTAATCATGGTGGAAACTTGCAGCATAATCATAGTGAGCTATCTATGAAGAATCCTCAATAAAAAGCTATGCATATAGTAAATAAAAAGATTGCTGAGATACTCATTGTCTGCTTGCCTTGTCATTTTGGTTATGGGAAAGCTCATGTACCATGTGCAAGGGGTACCCCTTTGGCGGTTCTCAATGATATGCAAATACTTAGAATGACAAGAACTTACCTATGACTGAAGTTGAGTATGCATGAGGTGTGGCCCTCGTATTCAAGGGACCTGAGATTGACAACTTATACTTTGTCAAGCATATACTCCATCTTTGTCACTTTAACCTTAATCACTTCAAGATGCTTATGATAGGGGCAATGAGGGCTGAAAGCTAACAAGTACCATAATTTTTGGAAGATCTTTTTGAAACTTGAAATCCCTGCTTCCTTTACAAAAAGGCCTTTCTTCCACCACTATTTAGTCTCCACCTTCTACCTTTAAGAACCATTAAGAGAGCATAGTTGTCATTCTGTGTGCAGTGTTCCAAAGCTTATTGATTGATGCATATTGTGGTATTACTTGTTCTTGTGCTATTTGTTTCTAGTCACCCTTGTGAACTTTGAAGGTGTCCTATGCATCTATATTGCTACTCTATGAGGAACAAGCTGATTGGCACTATGCTATGTTTTCTGTATGTGAAACAAACAAACATTTTTCAATGCATTTTATTCATGATCTTTGTTTGTAGCTTGTCATGTTGCATGCATAGTTACTATGTCCTATTGTTATAACTCCATCTTTGATGCACATGTTTAGAGTTCTTTGATCCCAGCTTTCAATGCTTGCAAATGGTTGGATCTTTATTGTGAGGGTGCATGTCTCCTCAAAAATTATTCTTTTATCACTTACCTACTCGGGGACGAGCAGGAGTAAAGCTTAGGGATGCTTGATACGTCGGAAACGTATCTATAATTTTTTATGTTCCATGCTTGTTAGTATCTACTTTGCTTTGCTTTGTCTACACTTTGAGGTGCTTTTTACATGTTTTCTGGTACTAACCTATTAACAAGTTGCCACAGTGCCAGTTGCCTGTTTTCTGCTATTTTTGGTTTCAGAAAAGCTAGTAAAGAAATATTCTCGGAATTGGACGGGACAAACGTCAAAGTCAATTACTTTCCGTGGGGAACAAGAAGTCCAGAGGGGAGACGGAGAAGCGTGCTAGGGCGGCCAAACCCCCTAGGCGCATCCAGGGGTGGGCTCGCGCCTAGGTAGGGTTTGACCCCCCTGATTGCCTCCTCGGGCTCCCCCTTCACCTATAAGAAGCCCCCGATGCAAAACCCTAAGCATCCGATCAAATTTCCACGAAACCGTCTGTAGCCGCCGCCGCCATCGTCCCTAGATTGGGGGGATCTGAAGTTCTTCCTGGCACCCTGCTGGAGGGAAGATCATCCCGGAGGCCTTCTCTCCGGTATGATATGTGAGTAGTTCCACCTTGGACTATGGGTCCATGTAGTATCTAGATGGTTGTATCTCCTCCTTTGTGCTTTCATGTATAGATCTTATGAGCTCCGTTCATGATCAAGATCTAATCTATTTGTAATCATGCATGTTGTATTTGCGGGGATCCGATGGATATTGAGATTATTATGTTGGTTTGATTAATGGTTTTGTCTTTATGATTCTATCATGTCTGTGTTGTTTGTGATCTTGCATGCTCTCCGTTGTTAGTAGCTATCTTGTCCAAGTTGTTGCTAGTGACTCCAAGAGGGGGTATTTATGCTCGATAGTGGGTTCATGCCTCTAGTTTGCAAGGGAAGTGACAATAATCTCTTCGGTTGTAGATGTGTTGTTGCTACTAGGGAGAAAACAACGATCTCTTATTCATGGAACATGTGGATTGTTTACCTTACACACTTTGCTTAAAGTAGTTGTCTGTTGCTTGCAACTTAATACTGGAGGGGGTTCGGATGATAACCTGAAGGTGGACTTCTAGTCATAGATGTAGTTGGCGGTCTATGTATCTTGTTGTATTGCCCCATCGAATCTTATAGGATCTTTCTGTTATACCTTGCTTAGTTCCTGTCAATTGCCCGGCTGTAATTTGTTTACCCTTCATGCCATGTTGTTTATCTAATGAGAGCACCTCTAGTGAACTATGGATCCTGATCCAATCTTTAACATTGATACATCTTCCACTATTACTTGTTTACTTGTTGCAAACCATTACCTTCCACACCATACATTTAATCCTTTGTTCCAGCAAACCGGTGAGCTTGACAACCTTACTGATTCGGTGGGACAAAGTCTTGAGTTTGTGTTGTGAAGGTTTCCACGTTGCTTGCAACTACTTTGAGACATTTCCTTCCTCCTTCAGGTTCGATAACCTCGGTCTCTGCTGAGGGAAACTTGTTGTTGTGCTCATCACACCTTGCTCTTGGGGTTCCAACGAAGTGTCCCACGTCAACACTTGGTGCATGCATCATGGATCACGCCAGCCTTCCTATTCAGTTCCGACCGGTTTTCACCTGGGGTCAATGCATGCCTCGAACATTTTGTTCTTAGATCCCCTTTCTTCCAAAGAGAAACGCGTCACCGCTAGTCGGTGTTGCTCCTCACCGACTATCACCCGGCGCCGACACCGACGAAAGGCACCGCACCCACCGTGTGGCAATTCACCCACACAAGGTCAACGCACTGCCCCGTACGGCCCTCCATGGAGCTCGGGAAGTTCTGCAGTGACGGCCACCCGTTCTCCTACCCGAGCTGCTAGAGCTATTACCGGTAGCGACCATCGCGATTCCGCCGGACCTGCGTCTATCGGGCGCCAACAAGGGGAGCAAGTTCAGTTACCAAAATTCTGATGCCGAGCCCCATGAGGATCTGATATATGGCAATTCCCTCACTCGTTTGGGAGGATTTAGGTACAGAAAGGTCATCTTTCCAGTTGATTTCATCAATTAGTAAAACTTGATGGGTGAACATAATGGGTTGTGTGATCGAACTTGATTTAAAAGTAGGATGAAATTAGTAAAACTTGATGCAAGCAAGCCACAACTCCACCAGCCAAATAAGCATGTAGTTGCTAGGTGTATTGTCTCCCTACTTAGTTCTACTTGCCATACATTCCATGTATTAACCCTTAGGGGCTGCTATGTTTTATGTTGCAGGATATTCCGATTCTGGTGATCGAGTAGGTCGCGGTACTCCACTCAACGTTTATTCGCTTGTGGGCAATTGAAGATGGAGTCTACTATATATTTATGCTTCCGTTTGTTATTGAACTATTTGATCTAGCATGCGTGCTAAGCATTATTGTAATAATTGCAAATTCTGGATCAATTTGTTATTTATGATGCACTATTAAATTCTTTGGTATTCATCTGTACTGTGTGTGTTAGTGAACCGATCCAGGGATTGGCACTATACACATGAACTCATCCTTATCAGGCGAGGCTATTGTAGCGATCTCATCTTGCTAACACCTCATGGCGAGGCGGCGACACTCGCTGAGGTAGAGAAAGACGAGAATTGGTGCGCAGCAATGAGCGCTGAGCTCAGTTCAATAGAGGAAAACAAAATCTAGAGCATGACTGATCTTCCAGCAGGATGCAAGCCCATTGGCCTGAAGTGGGTTTACAAACTGAAGCGGAATGCTGAAGGGAATGTGACCAAGCACAAGGATCATTTGGTGGCGAAGGGATATGTCCAGCGTCCAGGCATTGACTTTGACGAGATTTTTGCTCCCGTAGCCAGGCTGGACTCAGTGCGACTCCTCCTCGCCGTTGCAGCTTAGAAGCACTGGGAGGTGCATCATATGGACGTGAAGACTGCCTTTATGAATGGCGAGCTCGGCGAGGAGGTTATGTCTCATAGCCGCCGGGGTTCATCAGTTCAACTGAGGCAAGCAAAGTGTTTTGTCTACATAAGGCGTTGTATGGGATCCGGCAGGCCCCTTGGGCTTGGAACACAAAGCTTCATGGTGTTCTGGTGTCTCTCAGATTCACGCGTAGTCCATCTGAAAATGTTGTGTACACTCATGGTGACGCTGGCGAGCGACTCCTCCTCGGGGTCTATGTAGATGATCTATTCATAACTGGTGCCTGCAACAAGAGTATCTGCAGATTCAAGGAGGAAATGAGTTCAAGGTTCTCTATGAGTGACCTCAGTCTTCTCAAGCTGTATTTGGGAATCGAGGTTGCACAGGCACCGGGAGTGGTGTCACTAAAGCAAACTACTTTTTCTGAAAAACTGTTGGAGAAAGCAGGGATGAAAGGCTGCAATTCAGTTCACGTGCCCACGGAGCAGAAGCTGAAGCTGTCCAAGGTGAGCACAAATCCACCTGTGGATGTCACGTTCTATCGAAGAATAGTCGGATCTCTTCGTTATTTGGTGCACACACGGCCCGACATATCATTCATTGTTGGCTTCGTCAGTCGCTTCATGGAAGCACCGACCACTGAACACATGAGTGCTATCAAGCACATACTGCGGTACATATCTGGTATTCTGAATCTCGGATGTGTGTATCGCTCGAGCAACAGAGGAGAAGACCTGGTCGGTTACAGTGATTCTTTGTCACATCCCAAGATTTTTCAAATCTTGTAATGTGAAAAATAAATAAACAAAATAAATAATTGTTGAAATTTTGGGTGAAAAGAAACTTTTGTTCCTAAATGGAAACTTAAAATCCCATCTTGAACAAACTTTGGTTAATGTTTGAATCCAACTAAAATTCAAATCAAGTGGAATGCATTTCTCTTTAAATGCATCTGGAAATTTAAACACTTGAGAAATAAACCAAAACTCTAAAACCCTAGTGGAAGAAAATCATTTCCAAGTTATCTCTAAGCCTATGGATTTGATCCCTATAAAATTGGTCAAACAAACATTTCAAATTGATCAAGAATGACAAATAGAAATATTATAAGACCATGTAAATTGGTTTCACTTCATTTGGAGCCATAGATAAAATCTTATAAATTTAATAAGATAAAGAAATTGAATTTCCAAAACTAATAAAGCATCTATCTAAAATCCATACCAAATGGTGAGCAAATAATCCTAAAGATATTTAGAAGGTTAAATAAATATCAAATAAGATTTTACAAATTGGAATCACCAAGTTTGGATCTATAAATAAAAAGATATGGATTTGATAAGATGAAGAAAGAAATATTAAATAAGGAATATTTAAAGACCAAATTAAATCTTGGCCTAATCCATTAAGCAAATGGAATGAATATAATCCAAATCCAGATAAAATAAAAGGATAAAGAATTTCCAAAATAAAATAAAATGGCATTAACCATTCTATCCCTATTTTAATAAAGACAAATCTCTAATAAGAATAATTATATAATTCATGAGAAAATAGTACTTTGGGATTTACCCAAGTGGAATAAAAGTTGTTTAATTAATTTAAATAAAATAAATCTTCCAAATAAAATTTAGGGAATTAAAACTATATTTAATTCCATTGGAATTAAAACAAATACCCAATTCAAATGATTTATGAATCATATTAAATACTTTCCAAATAATTCAAGATGAATTATTTGACACCCTATTAAACAAATAAAAACCTACTGAAAAGATTTGGAAGGTTTAAAGAATTTAAATGGTGTTTGAAAATAGTATTAAATCTTATTTGATTTAAAACAAGGGCCTTTTGAATAATTAAGAAGACCCCAAAAAGAATAAAGTTTTATTCCAAAATTGACTTCAGATTATATTACTAATCAGTAGTTAAACCTACACAAATTTTGGTTGAGGTTTGAATTCAAATTGATGTTGAAATAATTAAACAAAAATCAAAACAGAATATTAGAAAAGGAAAAAAAACAATCTGAATAAAAAAATGAAACAATCTCAACCCACTAAGCCCATCAGCAGCCCACCTGCTCACACACGCAGCTTATCGTTTTCACCCACAGATGAACCCGCTGAGTCTATGACGGTTGGACCCCACTCCCCCTCTCCTTCTCTCGCTGACGCCAGACCCCATCGCCAGCTCACCTCGTCGTCTACCCCGCGACTCATTCCTCCTCTCCCTCATAGACATTCTCTGTCGATTAATTCCTCGCGTAAATTAGCGTTAATGGCCGCGTGAATTTCGTCCGTGACACTGCCCTCTTAAACGCTTGCCTGCCCTCTCTCCCCGAACCTCTCTGCCCCAGGGCTGTATCAATTTAGAGTCACACTGTCTCTGTCTCCGGCGAGCTCCACCAGCAATTCCGGCAGCCTCCTTCGCCCCTCGCCTCCTCGACCACGCTCACTTTCTCCCCACCTCCTGGCGAACCTCCCCGTAGCATCAGATCGCTCGCGCGTGCCCCCCCCGGCGTCAGCAACGACGACGACCAGCAGCGCCGCCGTCTGCTTTTTCTTCGACGAAGCCTCCAGGTAGTCTCTGACCGCGCCGCCCCCTCTCTTTGATGCTCCCACACTCCCTACTCTCTTACGCGTCTAACGCATTCTTTGTTTTGCATTGGAGCGCCTTGTAGCCTCGTCCCCGATGACAACCCGAGCGCACCGCCGCCAGAAGCTTCTCCGGCGAGCAATTCCCATCGACCCCGAGCGCCCCTTCGCTAGCAAGGACCACCTCGAGCATATCCACGCCGTGAAGAACTCGGTGAGCATCTCCCCTTGATTTCTCGCTTCCTGCATCGCCAGCACCACCACCGTCTGACCGCTCCGCCGCCACCTGCCGCCGCCAGCGCCGCCCATCTTTGGCAAACGTGCTGCACACCGTCCGATCTTGATCTCACGATTAGGATAGAAACTAACTCGAAAGGGTAAGCAGTGCTCTGAGCCGTGCGATATCACTTAGATCCAGCGGCTGTCAGCGATCGATCCGCACGAAGCGGTACCGACGAATAAAAACGCGCCGCGTGTCATAGAGTCTGTTTTAAAAACAAGATTTGATCTATTTGTGATTCAATTTTGTAAAATTCATAACTTTCAAACCACATGTCCAAATTTTGCAAATTTTATATCAATGGATTCAGCAAAACAAGTACTTTCTAACCATGCACTTTGTTTAGTAAAATGCTTCTGTGAAATTGATTGTTTTTGCAGAAACTTGTGTAGGCATATTTGGAATATAAAAATTGTTCTAAAATGATTTTTGAGATAAAATCTTTGGAAAATGGTTTGTTTTGAACCTACTGACCATAGAAATCAATTTGTGGTTTCAAAAATGTATTTGGTGAAACAAAAGAATAAACTTTGGATTTAAACCATTTCTAGTCAAATAAAAGTAATGTTTATTTATTTAAAATGCATTTGGGAGAAAATCTTTGGGAAATGTTTTGGAATAAACTATCTGACCCCAAGCACCAAGTTTTATGATTTAAAAATGTATTTGGTGAACCATATAAAAATTATTGCTTTTGCTAAAGGCATTTTCAGCCACATAAAATATTGATTTTGTTCAAAAATGGTTTATAGGTAAAATCTTTTGCAAATAGCTTTTCCACTTTGTAAAATGACCAAATAAGTGTTTTAGAATGTTTATAAACAATTATAAACCACTTTTGTAAATAAAACAAAGTTTGGCATACTTGCATGCATTGTTTTGTTTCTATAATTTTATGTGATGTTGCTTGAATGGTAGATTGAAATATTGTTGCCTGATTGAATTGTAGTGATTTGAAGAGTGTGAATATTTCAAAGATCAAGGAGTGAACTTATATTCTCTACCAAAAAGGCAAGTGATGCTACATACTTTTGTCCCAATATTTTCACTATGCATTAGTGATATTTCTAAAGTAGGACTTGCATGGAATTTTGCTAAGTGTAAACTATGCCATGGGAAATCCTAGTAGATGAAACCTTAGTAGAATTTCCTAAGTTAAGATTCCTACTACTGTCATGCTTAGCTTAGCTAGTAGAAAACAAGGGTGGAATATATATTCATGCTATGGAATATTTCTAAGTCTGTGGACTTGTGTTTTGTTAATAAAACAACTAAGTGAATGAATCACCTGGGTGGAATGGAAGGAATGGTTTGTGTTGAGTGGTTCACAAGGCCCATTTCTATGGTTTACCTTGTGTATCTCACTTGTGGATGGCCACCCAGGAACAAAGATATTTGAGATGTCAAATGTTGAGAAGCTTCAAGTGCAGCCACCTGGCATTATGGGCTCTGCCTGGATCACATAGGTTGCAATAACTTAGCCAAATGGACAGTTGGTGGTAGGGGTTTGATAGGTTGGAGCGCGTCCATTTTGGTCTAAGGGAAGGCTTCTAAAAGATCTTGTCTTGGTGAAACCAAGTCTTGTGGGGAAAGTGCACCACCTCTGCAGAGTGAAAAATCTAAGTACTTAGCCATGTCCCTGGTAAAGGACAATTTGAGCATCAAGACATGGAAGATATCAAGAATATCCTCATCCCAATTTCTAAGTTAAAATCTTGTGGTTGAACAAGGGTTGAAGGATCACCAATTTCTATTGGGAGATGCCTTGGGTGATTTTTGTCAAGCAAAAACTTAGTGTTTTCAAATAATAAGGAAAATCTATTTTGAGCAATGCAAGCCTAAGCTCCACTTAGCCAGATGCATATAGATGATAGACTCCACTATACTACCATAGTATCACTTGCCAATACAATTCAAATGTATTGACCCTTGTGAAGTTTATTGATTAGGATTACAAGTCTACAACCAACATGTCTTCCTGTGGCACTTTGAAGATGAAGGACCCCATGCTATTGTTATATTCTACTGCATTGTAATGAAATAGCCAAATGAGCTATGTAAGATGTAATAAATTACTTTATTCCTGGTTATAAAGTTTTATTATGACCTTTGTTTCTTGATATTACATCTTAACTGTGGATGCTAGCTATTGATCCAGGGACTAGCATTGTAAACACAGGGATCTCTACCTTATTAAAGGTTGGGAACCTTACATTCTTATCTTGCTGGTGACATTGACATTGACATTGATGATAGGAAAAGCATGACAGACATAATCTTCTTCTTCGGTCAGTGCCCCGTCTCGTGGCAATCGTAGAAGCAAAATATTGTGGCGCTGTCTTCTTGTCAAGCAGAGTATGTAGCTGCAGGAACTGCAGCTTGTCAGGCAATCTGGCTTGGACGGCTCATTGGTGATCTGTTTGCCAGTACCAAGGATGCTCGTGGACAACAAGGGAGCAATTTAGCTCTGTAGAAATCCGGTCTTCCACGATCGAAGTAAGCACATAGAGGTGTGTTACCACTTCATCAATCTATTGTCTCGATAGTGGCCAGCTCACCGTCAAGTATGTTAGCACCATCAGTCAGCTCGTGGATATTTTCACTAAGGCATTTGGACGTGTGAAATTCCAGGAACTCCGCGAGAAGATTGGCGTTGTCGAGGTAATTTAGGATCTGAATCAGCTAGCTTGTCGTTAGAGTTTCAGTTAGGATTTCTATTAGGCTCTGATGTGGTCTGTGCGCCACGAGCTAGTGTTTAGAGCATCTCCACTCGCCTTCCCAGGACGCCGATCCGGATGCCAAAAATAGGTCCGGACGCCAAAAATCGGCCCAGTCCCGTACACAGGAACCTGTTTTCGTCCGGATTTGGGCAAACTGTGGTCCAGGCTTCCTAGGTGATGCGTGCACCCAATGTTGACGTGGGACACTTCGTTGGAACCCCAAGAGCAAGGTGTGATGAGCACAGTAGCAAGTTTCCCTCAGTAGAGACCGAGGTTATCGAACCTGAAGGAGGAAGGAAACATCTCAAAGGTGTTGCAAGCAACGTGGAAACCTGCACAACACAAACTCAAGACTTTGTACCAGCGAATTAGTGAGGTTGTCAAGCTCACCGGTTTGCTGTAACAAAGGATTAAACGTATGGTATGGAAGGTAATGGTTTGCACCAAGTAAAAAAGTAATAGTAAGATCTATCAATGGTAAAGATTGGACCGGGGTCCCTAGTTCACTAGAGGTGCTCTCCTTAGATAAACAACATGGCATGAAGGGTAAACAAATTACAGCAGGGCAATTGACATGAACTGAGCAAGGCATAACAATGCAATTACTATTCAGAGAGATCCTATGAGATTCGACTGGGCAATACAGCAAGATACATAGACCGCTATCCAACTGCATATATGACTAGAATTCCACCTTCAGGTTATCATCCGAACCCCCTCCAGTATTAAGTTGCAAGCAACGGACAACTGCTTTAAGCAAAGTGTGTAAGGTAAATAGTCCACATGTTCCATGAACAAGAGACCGTTGTTTTTCCCTAGTGGCAACAACACATCTACAACCGAAGAGATTTCTGTCACTTCCCTTGGAAACTAGAGGAATGAACCCACTATCGAGCATAAATACCCCCTCTTGGAGTCACTAGAAACTACTTGGCCAAGATAGCTACTAACAACGGAGAGCATTCAAGATCACAAACAACACAGACATGATAGAATCATAAAGACAAAACCATTAATCAAACCAACATAATAATCTCAATATCCATCGGATCCCCGCAAACACAACATGCATGATTACAAATAGATTAGATCTTGATCATGAACGGAGCTCACAAGATCTATACATGAAAGCACAAAGGAGGAGATACAACCATCTAGCTACTACATGGACCCATAGTCCAAGGTGGAACTACTCACGCATCATACTAGAGAGAAGGCCTTCACAATGATCTCCCCTCCGGCAGGGTGCCGGGAAGAACTTCAGATCCCCCTGATCTAGGGACGATGGTGGCGGCGGCTACAGACTGTTTTGTGGAGATTTGATCGGGTTCTTAGGGTTTCTGCATCGAGGGCTTCTTATAGGCGAAGGGGGAGGCCGAGGAGGCGACCAGGGGGGCAAACCCTACCCAAGAGCGGATCCACCCCTGGCCGTGCCTAGGGGGGTCTGTCTGCCCTGGTTCATTCCTCCATCTCCCCTCTGGACTTCTTGTTCCCCACGGAAAGTAATTGACTTTGACGTTTGTCCCGTCCAATTCCGGGAATATTTCTTTACTAACTTTTCTGAAACCAAAAACAGCAGAAAAAAGGCAACTGGCACTGTTGCAACTTGTTAATAGGTTAGTACCAGAAAACATGTAAAAAGCACCTCAAAGTGCAGAAAAAGCAAAGCAAAGTAGATACTAACAAGCATGGAACATCAAAAATTATAGATACGTTTCCAACATATCAAGCATCCCCAAGCTTAACTCCTTCTCGTCCTCGAGTAGGTAAGTGATAAAAAAATAAATTTTGAGGTGACATCACAATAAAGATCCAACCATTTGCAAGCTAGGATCAAAGAACTCTAAACATGTGCATGAAAGATGGAGTTCTAACAATAGGACATAGTAACTACGCATGCAACATGAAAGGCTACAAACAAAGATCATGAATAACATGTATTGAAAAATGTTTATTTGTTTCACATACATAAAACATAGCAAAGTGGCAATCAACTTGTCCCTCATAGAGTAGCAATATATATGCATCAGACACCTTCAAAATCACAAGGGTGACTAGAAACAAATAGCACAAGAACAAGTAATATCACAATATGCATCAATCAATAAGCTTTGGAACACTGCACACAGAATGACAACTATGCACTCTTAATGGTGCCTAAAGGTAGAAGGTCGACACTCAAAGTGGTGGAAGAAAGGCCTTTTTGTAAAGGAAGCCGGGATTTCAAGTTTCAAAAAGAGCTTCAAGAAATTATGGTACTTGTTAGCTTTTAGCCCTCATTGCCCTATCATAAGCATCATGAAGCGATTAAGGTTAAAGTGAACAAACTAGGGAGTATATGCTTGACAAAGTGTAAGCTGGCAATCTCAAGTCCCTTGAATATGAGGGCCACACCTCATGCTACTCAACTTCAGGCACAGGTAAGTTCTTGTTATTGTAAGTATTTGCATATCATTGAGAACCGCCAACGGGGTACCCCTTGCACATGGTACATGAGCTTTCCCATAACCAAAATGACAAGGCAAGCAGACAATGAGCATCTCAACAATCTTTTTATTTACTATATGCATAGCTTTTTATTGAGGATGCTTCATAGATAGCTCACTATGGTGATGCTGCAAGTTTCCACCATGATTAAGCATGGCTTAGGCTAGCGTCCCAAGCGTTTCTCTAACATAGAATACAAACTCCATGGACTTACAAGTTCCCTCTTTATTTCACACCGATGACATCCATAGACAAAAGAGCATGATATCAACTGAGTACAAAGTACAAGTGCAATGTTGAAAACGTTCCCCATGACAGCACGACTCTGCTAATTCCAACATATAAGTGCTAGCATATACAACATAGCGCCACAATGGTTCAAGTTTATTAGGGGCAAAGAATATAAAGTGTGCCATCAAGTTCGTGAGGGCTTTAATCACTAAGTTTTCACATAACAAAATAGTTTTTAATTGGAAGATAGCTGAAAACAAGAATATACTTGGAATGGTGTAACACACCATGCATAGAAGTTTATAGTGGACACTTCGGAATAAATTGGTTTCTTGGGAGTTGGAAGCATGAGTAGATCTTACTCATACAAGTGGAGGCTAGCAAAAGACTGGGAGCAACCAACTAAGAGAGCATAATGGCCATAATCATGCAGAGCAACAAAGAATACTAATCAAAGCATAGAGTGGTTATACAAGTCAAGGACTAAATGATCATAGAGGCTAATGGTGACTTGTCATAGTCAAAACATGGTGTGAGCATGTGCCAAGTCAACCCAAGCGAAGCATCAAAGGAGAATACCACAATACTATGCTTTTGCATGCTAAAACAACGCATAACTTCTTCAAGGCACACTAAGCAATCCCAATTGTTTGGAACAAGACATGCTACAACAATAATCACTAAGCATAATGCCAAAACAACACCTAGCATGTCATGCTAAAGTCTAAGTCATAGTCAATGCAAGCTCCTCTTGCACTTTCAAGCAAGAACTTACTATTCCTTTCCAACACCAAGCAACTTATTTGCAAAACAACACAGCGAGAACGGGGGTCCAAAGTACTTTATTCAAGCAAACTAAACAACCTAAGCAAAGCAAACAAAAACTAAGACGCTCCAAGAACAACACAACTGTGCATGAAACAATAAAAACAAAGTGTCTAGACAGACCTGAGCTTTTTATTGATGAAGAAGGGGATGCCTTGGGCATCCCCAAGCTTTGACGCTTGTACCTCTTGGATATTTCTTAGGGGTGACACCATGGTGGCATCCCCAATCTTGAGCTTTTGTCCATTCTTCATTTCATTACATCATTCTCTCTCTACACCTGAAATTTTTCCTTCATACAAAACTTCACACAATCTTCATTAGCAACATTAGTTTATTCAAAAGATATTAGACCGCTGGAAAATCTTTGGAACAGCAAGGTTTTTCACTAAAAACACAAGCTACTGTAGTAACTCCTTCAAAAAGCTCAATTCCCCAAAAAAGAACTCAAAAAGGTATCAATAAGAAGCAAATGCAAATAATGGCAGAAATCTGTCAAAACAGACCAACAGGTAGAAACCGATTTTTTCGAACATCTTATGTTGCTCAAATAAAAAGTGTTACCTAAATAAAGTTAGCTAACATACTGGGGGATTTATTCGTAAATTTTGAGCTCAATCCGAGTTACAGAGACTCCTCACGATTTTTTTTGGTGGAGGACAAAAATCTGTTTCGGGATAGCAACTCCCCAAATCTTACTTCCTTCTCATTAGAGGTCATTCTTGGCACAAAAAGCAAACAAAAAGGATAAGGAGAGGTCATTACTGAAGTAATAACTTCCAAGACTCAAGTAAACTCTTAGGTTATCTCCCAACAAGTACTTTTCTTTAACGCCTTTAAGTTAGTCACAAGAAGCAAGAAGAATCAAGTATTTTCAAATGAAGAATCGAGATCAATACTTGCAAAGTCTTCAACTATGAGAGGTATCTCATCCAAATGAGTTTTGTAGGATCCTTCTCATCTCTCTTTGGTTTACTACTTTCATCAAAAGGATTTTCAGGAATAATCTAATCAAAATTCTTTTCAAAAGCCTCATGCATCCCAACAAGCTTAAAGGGTTTGGGTATCTTAAATTCATCTCTAGGCTTTGTTTTATTAGAAGTACCCACAACATCTACACATGAGCCTAGCATATTGAAACGCTCAAAGACCTTTTTGGCTTCCCTAGCAACATCATGAAACTCTTTGAGTAAAGTTTCAAGAATAAAATCTCTCTTTTCAGCATTGTTTTCTTCTTTTAGTTTTAAGAACAAACTTTGCATCATGGAGTTAAGGCTAACAAACCTAGCCTCCAACATATGAACTAAAGAAGCTGAAGTAATTTCATAATTAGGAGCAAGCTCTGCTATAGAATTGTCCTCAATATCCTCATGCTTGCTAACATAATTAAAGATTTCTTCAATATTATCTTTCCAATTATGGAGCCAGTACCTATTGCAAGATCTTTCAGGGCGAACTTGGGGAACAACATGGTGAGCTAGAGCAAGGTGGCAACTAGAGTAGGAACTAATTTTTTGTGTTTTTGAATAAAGCAAGCAAACCAAACTAGACTATTTTTGGGTTTTTTGAAAAGAGGCAAACAAAACCAAGCAAAAGAAACAAAGCAAACTAAAAACAAAGTAAATAGAAAGGAAGTGAAGGACTCCCCTTGTGAAGACGTCCTTAGCCTCCCTGGCAATGGCGCCATAAATCTTGATGCAAGCACCCATTATTGACGTGGGACACTTCGTTGGAACCCCAAGAGCAAGGTGTGATGAGCACATCAGCAAGTTTCCCTCAGTAGAGACCGAGGTTATCGAACCTCAAGGAGGAAGGAAACGTCTCAGAGCTGTTGCAAGCAACGTGGAAACCTGCACAACACAAACTCAAGACTTTGTCCCAACGAATCATTGAGGTTGTCAAGCTCACCGATTTGCTGTAACAAAGGATTAAACATATGCTGTGGAAGGTAATGGTTTGCAGCAAGTAAACAAGTAACAGTGGAAGATGTATCAATGGTAAATATTGGATCAGGGTCCATAGTTCACTAGAGGTGCTCTCCTTCGATAAATACATGCATGAAGGGTAAGCAAATTACATCAGGGCAATTGACAGGAACTGAGCAAGGCATAACAATGCAATTACTAGTCAGAAATATACTATGAGATTCGATTGGGCAATACAACAAGATACATAGACCGCCATCCAACTGCATCTATGACTAGAAGTCCACCTTCAGGTTATCATCCGAACCCCCTCCAGTATTAAGTTGCAAGCAACAGACAATTTCTTTAAGCAAAGTGTGTAAGGTAAACAGTCCACATGTTCCATGAACAAGAGACCGTTGTTTTCTCCCTAGTGGCAACAACACATCCAGAACCAATGAGATTTCTGTCACTTCCCTTCGAAACTAGAGGCATGAACCTACTATCGAGCATAAATACCCCCTCTTGGAGTCACTAGCAACTACTTGGCCAAGATAGCTACTAACAAGGGAGAGCATGCAAGATCACAAACAACACAAACATGATAGAAATCATAAAGACAAAACCATTAATCAAACCAACATCATAATCTCAATATCCATCGAATCCCCGCAAACATAACATGCATGATTACAAATAGATAAGATCTTGATCATGAACGGAGCTCACAAGATCTATACATGAAAGCACAAAGGAGGAGATACAACCATCTAGCTACTACATGGACCCATAGTCCAAGGTGGAATGTCACATCCCAAAAATTTCCAAATTTTGAAATGTGAAAAATAAATAAACAAAATAAATAATGGATGAAATTTAGGGTGAAAAGAAACTTTTTGCTTCTAAATAGAATCATCAAAACCCTTCTTAAACAAATTTAAATGAAAATGGAATCCAACAAATTTCAATCAAGTGAAATGCATTCATCAAAGAATGTATCTTGAAATTTAAAGACTTGGAAAAGTTAAACCAAAACCCTCAAACCCTAATGGAATAAATCATTTCCAAGATCTCCCTAAGACTATGGATTTGTTCCATATAAAAATCTATCAACAAACATTTATAAATGATCAAAAATGATAAATAAAAATATTATAAAACCATAGAAATTGGTTTCATTTAATTTGGAGCCATGGATAAAAACTGATGAATTTAGTAAGGTTAAAAGAAATAATTTCCAAAGCTAATAAAGCTTCTAACTAAATTCAAAACCAAATTGTGAGCAAATTAATCCTAAAAGGATTTAGAAAGATAAACAAATATTAAATAAAATTATACACATTGGAATTACCAATTTTGGATCTATAAATGAAAAGATATGGATTTTATAAGACAAAGAAATAAATAAGGAATATTTAAAAGCCAAATTAAATCTTGGCCAAGTCCATAAACAAATGAAAGTATTGAATAATAAAAAGGAGTAAAAGATTATTTAATCATAAGGATTAAACAATAATAAATCCCAATAAAACTATTTAGAAGACAATTTAAACAAATGGAATAAAGATAATCCAAATAAAATAAAGGGATAAAGAATATTCAAATAAAATTATATGGCATTAACCAAATTCAATTCTATTCGAATAAAGACAAATTCCAAATTTAAATAATAGTAAATAATATTAAAATATTTTGAATAATTCAAAATGAATTATTTAACACACTAATGAATAAATAAAACCTACTGAAAAAGGTTTGGTAAAAATTAAAATTCAAAAAGAAGTTTGAAAATATATTTAAAATCTTATTTAAATAAAGACAAGTGCCTATTTTAAATAAATAATAAACCATAAATGAATAAATGAATTATTCTAAAATGGACTTTAAAATACATTAATAAACAATATTAAAACATACTGAAAGTTGGGAAAAGTTTGAATTCAAATAAGGGTTTGAAATCATTTGAATAAAACCAAAACAGAAATCAAAAATAGAAAAAGAAACAAGAAACAGGAAAAAAAATGAAAAAGACCAAGCCCACTAACCCTACCCCAGACTTGGCCCAACAGGCCCAGCGCAGCCCACTCTCACTCTCTCCCCCGAACCATTTTTCACTCGCAAACAAACCCTCTCAGCTCACTGACCCGTAGACCCATGCCACATCAGCATCATCTTCCCCACCCCGCAGACCATTCGTCCCAAACCCCGTCGCCGTTTTTGCTCAAATTTCGCGATGTAAATTCCCGTGAATGCGCCTGTAACTCGCCCCGTAACCTCGCCCATTTAAGCGCCCATGTCTCCTCTCTGTTTTCCCCCAGTCATCACCCCACCGGAGCCACTAGGCTACTCCGATTTCATTCGAAACCCCCACTGTCTCCGACGTGTTCCTCGGCCGATTCCGGCGACGTCGACCCTCCCCACTGCCCCTATCCTCCACGAGCGTGATCCCCATCATATTGCGCATCCTCCAGTAGCTCCCACTTGGCCGCGCATGCCCCAAAGGCTCGGCAACTTTGACGACAGAGCGCATGCCCCAGAGGCCTCCTGCTCCAACTCCGGCGATGCCCCCTGGTATTTTCTGACCTCCCCTCTTCCTCTCATTGATACGCGCGTGATCACCGACCCCGTGCGCATATAACGCAACCTTTTTCTTGTCTTAGCGCGGTCCGTAATGTCGCCAATGACGATAGCCTGAGCACACCGTCGTCAGCAACATCTCCGGCGAGCAATCCCCTTCGCTCCTGTGCGCCCCTTGGACTACGACGAACACCTCGAGCTTCAGCACGTCGTGGCAAACCCAGTGAGCAAGTTCCCCCTCTCCCTTGATTCCTGTTTTCACCGGAACAATCCTACCCGAGCGCGCCACCACCGTCCATCGTCGCTAGCGCCGCCAGTTAGTGACTAGTGGATCTGAGCCGTTAGATGTTGATCGTGAGGACATGATAGAATCACTAAACGAAGGGGTACGCAATGATATGATCCGTGCGATTTACTTTTGATCCAATGATCCACATCACTTGATCCACGCGAACCGGTACCAGCGAATAGGAATCAGACACGTGGCATGTGTTTTATTTTAAAAAACAGAAACATATCTATTAGATGTTTCGATTTGAAAAATACATAACTTTAGATCCACACGTCCAAATTCTGCAAATTTTATATCATTGGAATCAGAAAAACGAAACCTTTGCAACCATGCCCTTACTTTAGTATTTTGCTTCCATAAAATTGGTTGTTTTTACAGAAACATTTCTAGGCTTATTTTGTGTATAAAATTTATTCAAGAAATGATTTTGGGGTAAAATCTTTTGCAAATGATTTGTTTTGAACCGACTAACCATAAAAACCAACTTTTAGATTTATAAGTATATTTTGTGACACTAAGGAATTATTCCTTGAATAAAAGCATTTCTAGTAAAACAAAAATGGTTGATTATGTTTTAAAAATGATTTTTGAGTAAAATCTTTTGCAAATGGTTTGATTTAAACTCTCTGACACTAAACCACCAAGTTTTGGATTTAAAAATATATTTTATGAACCCTAGTAAAATTATTACTTTGTTTAAAGGCATTTCTAACAAAATAAAATGTTGCTTTGATTTAAAAATGATTTTGAGTGAAACCTCTTGTAAATGGATTTGGTTTAAAACACTTTGACCATAAACATTAATATTTGCGTTTAAAAACATTTTTGGCTAACACTATAAATTATTACTTTGATTTAAATCATTTCTAGCAAAACAAAAATGATTTAAACGACCCATTTTCACTAACTTGATTTTAAATGGTTTTGCCACTTTTATAAATGACCAATAGGTGTTTTAAAATGTTTATAACCTATTAGAAACCACCTTTCCAAATAAAACAATATTTTTCATGCTTGCATGCATTGCTGTGTTTTTATTATTTTATGTGGTGAATTGTTTGAATGCTAGATTGAATTTGTGCCTTGCTTGACTAAATTGTAGTGAACTTTGAAGAGTGTGACAATTGCAAGATCAAGGAGTGAATATATATTCTCTACCAAAAAGTCAAGTGGTGCTTCATACTTTTGTCCCATTATTTTCACTATGCATTAGTGATATTTTGAGTAGGACTTGCATGGAATTTTTACTAAGTATGCTATGCCTTCGGAAATCCTAGTAGATGATTCCTTAGTAGAATTTTCCCTAAGTTAAGATCCTTACTACTATCATTCTTAGCCTAGCTGGTAGAAAACAAGGGTGGATTATATTCATGCTATGAAATATTTCTAAGTCTATGACTTGTGTTTTGTTTAATAAAATAACTATATGAATGAATCACCTAGGTGGAATGGTGTGAATGGGTTATGTTGAGTGGTTACACAGGGCCCCATATTTATGGCCTACCCTAGTGTATCTTGTTGGAGATATGCCCAAGAGGCAATAATAAAGTGGTTATTATCATATCTCCATACTTATGATAAATGTTTACATACCATGCTATAATTGTATTAACCGGAAACATGAATACTTGTGTGATTTGTAAACATAAAAGAGTCCCTAGTAAAGCCTCTTGTTAAACTAGCTTGTTGGTAAATATATGATCATGGTTTCCTGATCATGAACATAGAGATGTTATTAACAACAGTGTCATATCATTAGGAGAAATATGTGATGGACATACTCCTATAGTTAAGTGTAGCATAAAGATCAAGTCATTTAATTTAGTTCACTTGATCATGAACAATATTTATCATAAATTAAATCAAAGTAAATTTGCATAGTTGTTGTAGTCATTGGCATTAGTTTACCACCTTGCGCTTAGTTATAATTGAGATGATAGAACTATAGAATTCTGGTTAGTTACTTTACGAACTGGTATCGTATTGTTTTGAAGTGTTAATCTAAAGTTTAAAAGTCCTATTTCAAACTTTCAGTAAGTTCCGGTTACTCTGTGAAGTTTAATAATTGGTATTAAATCAAGAGTGACAATTCCAGTGTTAGTATATAAGTATCATGTTTGTCTCCATGATTCTTGATATTCAAAAGATTTTTTTAATATCAAGGTTATCTAGGATCTGAAAGAGTTGTTTCACAAACCATGATGTGTGGAAGATATTGCGATATCTGAAATCATGTTTTGGTTGCAACATGAGAGAGTATAATATGGCAAAGTTTATGTTCTCATATTTGATGAGAATTTGAAAAAGGTTGGAGACGCTTGTCGTCCTAATCCTCCAAAAGGTTTTGGAGAGCAACATTATACTCGCGATTCACCGTTATAAGCTAAAAGTAGCTTGATCATAAATAGTTCCATGATAAGGGTGAATATTTGATAAAATGTTTACTACACTAAAAGATTACTAAAGAATGGAATTTGAAAGAACACCAAGTATTTGATGATGGCGATCTAATTCAAAGTGCAAGTCCAAAGACATTGGTATTTAACTATACATTCTTTGGACTATGTGTCATGTGTATGGCTCCACTATTGATGTTGATAGATTCTTTCAAACAGAAAAGGAAATACTGAAAGAGAATCTCAGAAATATATGGCAGAAAATAAAAGACTAGAATTGTTCAGCTTAGGTATATGGAGGATATACATGTTATGGCTATACTCTTTGCTTATTAAATAATGTGGTTCTTAAGTATTGGATACTGAATTTGTTGGTGTGAATCGTCATACGAAACAACACAATTCATGAACTACAATGTCCTAAGTAACTAGCAAAAGAATATGTGATGATGTTCATCGAGAACAAATAAAGGGTTGTTATGTTGCTCGTTAACATCAAAGCTTGCCTTCAAGATTTGTTTTATCAGGTATTATGAGAATAAAAGGGTTGTTCAAATAATTGTCGTAATCCATAAAATATGGATGATTTACAAATCTTGTTGGATAAAGCACATCCATAAAAATATTGCTAAAAATGTCGAAACACAACTAATAAGAAAGATCACTTAGGAAGTGACATCGCCGTCTAAATTATATTGGAAAGAAAACATGAAAAACTCCATGTGGATGGAATTTTGGAGTCTTTTGATTTTTGATCAAATGACGCTTGTGAAATTTTCCTAGAGATAATTAAAACTCCGCTCATAGGCCAAAGGGAACAGATGACTAGCTTATTGGAACTTGTACATATTGTTGTATGAAGTCCATTATGTGTAGTCAAGAGCGATAGATTTCAACTCCATATGCTTTCTCCGAAAATTTGAGTGAATATTTACTTAATAAGGATGAAGTGTGAAACATTTGAAAAGTTTAAAGACTTTGAAGATGAAGTGCAAAATCAATGTAACAAGAAAATAAAGAATTTATGATAGGATCATAAAGGAAGATATTTGAGTTATAAAGTTTAGCATAACACCTAAGATTTGAGGAATCGTTCCATGGATTTGCGTTTCCCGAAACACCATATGAGTATGGAATAATCGAGATATGTAATGAAACCTTGTTTGACATGGTAATATCAAATGTGTAATTGATAAATACTGCCATTATATTTTAAATATTAAATCTTTAGAGACTACCGTTTTTCCACTGAAAAGAGCTCCATCATAATCCGTTGAAATGACACCATATAAAGTTATGGTTTGGGATAAAACCCAAGTTGTCCTCTCTTAAACATTGGTATGCTATGCATAAGAAAGATTTTTGCAACCAAAATCGGATGAACATATCTTTGTATGTTATTTTGAATAATTGTTGAGTATTCCTCCATAACACCAAAGACAAAAATGTTTGTCGCTTAGAACATCAAGTTTCTTTGAGAAAGGAATTTTCTGTGAAAAGTTAAGTGGGAGGACAATAGAACTTTGATAAGGTTAAAAGAACCTTAGCTATATGTGCAAATTTGCGCAGTGCTGAAAAATGTTCCAGAGGTAGCAATAATGCTCATGGCTCACGTGCCTCAAAGGTTGTGGTCACGGAGGTCTAAGTTCCTATTGAAACAAGTAGGTCGGGTAACCAATCAAATACCAAGATTTGAGAGTTAAATCCATGTCTATTTCTTTATAGATCCAAATACGACTGTAAGGTCTTGCACCTTTTCAGAGGGTCTTTCAAGTTCAAAGCATGATCTCTCGTATATGGAACTATCACGGATTTTATGGTTTCAAACCATTTGACGGAGTCAGGGCCCATCATCGCTTCTTTCCATGTAGTCGGATCTGTGCATGACACGGTTCAAAGCATGATCTACATATAATTTTGTTATGTGGTAGTTGAATAAATAAAACAAGTTCTTCTAATAGAATGGTTACCTAGGACATGTGCATGACATGGTCCAAAGGGTTTTGTTAATTCAAAGGATGCTAAAAGCATATGCAAACTTCAATGGTTGAAGTAAGCATAGCGGAGTTGGAATCTTCACTATGATGAAACAGTTAAAAGGGTTTAATTTCATCGAAGACGATGAAGATGCTTGCATTTGCAAGAAATTAAGTGGGAGCGCTAAGACATGTTTCTAATACATTATGTGGAAGACATATTGTTGATTGGAAATGATGTATCTTTTTATTGACACAGGTTAATAATTTCATATCGATGAAAGGCTTAGGCAGAACCCAAATATTTGGCATCAATGTCTATATGGATAAATTGAGACGCTAATATGGTTGTGCCAGAAGTATATAGATGAGATATTGAATGAGTTCAATATAGAAACTACAAGAAAGGTTCTTGTTGCACACGAAGGATTGAATAAAGATTCAAGTATTTTTTGATACTTTATATATAAAATCACAAAGAGTACTTTATCAATCATGCTGTGATGTGTACAAATCCAGATATGTCCTATGCTCTAAATGTTATGAGCGTATAACAGAATGATTCATAAGATGATTATTGGAAGATAGTAAAGATATTCTTATGATCTTTTTGAAGAACTAAGAATATATTATTTTGTAGAAGTGACAAATAGATGGTTAGTTCATTGTAAAAGTATTACATTGATACTAGTTTTGTCACAAAGCACAAATTAAGTTTATCTCTATCTAAACTAAGGGTGGAACAATATGATGGAAAGTGAGTTCCATAATGGATTTGGATGAGTTCCAAAGTTAAGACATTATGACAGATACTACAACAAAAGGCTAAGTATATGACTGCTATAATAGAAGCAAAAGAGGGCATTTGTGTCAAGTAGTTTGTTATCAAACTAGGTGTGGTTCACAGCAAGATAGTACTATGAAGATATATTGTACGACAATATTATCAACATGTTTTAACAACAAGGAACTAAAGGTCTCACCAAAGGACCAAATTTATACAAAGCCATCTCATTAGATAATGAGTGATGCGTAGAGACGCAAAGACATGCAATTACACAATGACCTGAAAGTGTCGGATCCGGAGATCAGTTGACCACTAGCAATCGTGTAAATACAACACCAGAAAGCCATAGGTGTTGAATGCACAAAGGTTTGAAACTAGATTATTGACTCTAGTGCAAGTGGGAGACTGTTGGAGATATGCCCAATAGGCAATAATAAAGTGGTTATTATCATATATCCATGCTTATGATAAATTTTTACATACCATGCTATAATTGTATTAACCGAAAACATTAATACTTGTGTGATTTGTAAACATAAAAGAGTCCCTAGTAAATCCTCTTGTTAAACTAGCTTGTTGGTTAATATATTATCATGGTTTCCTGATCATGAACATAGAGATGTTATTAACAACAGTGTCATATCATTAGGAGAATGATGTGATGGACATACTCCTATAGTTAAGCGTAGCATAAAGATCAAGTCATTTAATTTAGTTCACTTGCTATAAGCTTTCTGATACATAGTAACCTAATTCCTTCGGCCATGAGATCATGCTAATCACCATCACCGGAAGGATGCTTTGATGACATCAAACACCACACCGTAACTGGGTGGCTATAAAGGTGGCATTGAGTGTTCGGAAAGTATGTGTTGAGGCACATGGATCAAGATTGGGATTTGTCCATCCATACAACGGATAGATATACTCTGGGCCCTCTCGGTGGAATGTCATCCAATTAGCTTGTAAGCATGTGACTGGCTCACAAGGGATCACATATCACGGGAACAAGAAAAGAGTACTTATTGGTAACGAGGTTGAACTAGGTATGTAGAGATACCGACGATCAAACCTCGGATAAGTAAAGTATCGTGAGACAAAGGGAAATTGGTATCGTATGTAAATGGTTCATTCGATCACGAAGTAATCGTAGAAATATGTGGGAGCCATATGAATTTCTAGATTCCTCTATTGGTTATTGATCGGAGAAGAGTCTCGATCATGTCTACATAATTCACGAACCGTAGGGAGACACACTTAAGGATTCGATGTTGTTTAGTAGATATGGAATGTGAGTAAAGAGACCGAATGTTGTTTGGAATCTCGGATGGGATCCGGGATATCACGCGAAGATCCGGAATGGTCCGAAGAATAAGATTTATATAAGGAAAGTCCAATTTCAGAGTTCGGGAATGATTCCGGTGTTTTCACCGGAATGTTCTAGAAGGGTCTAGAAGGTTCACCGATCCGGAAGGGGAAGGGTACATGGATGTGTCATGACAAAGTGTAATGTTTGCATCATGTCCTAGGTCACTTGGCTGGACACTTGGAAGAGAGAAATCAAACTCTAATTTGAAAGTCAAAAAGGCAGTTTGAAAAAGTCAGATCCCAACATGGTTTCCGAGTTAGGGAGGGTTTCCACTTGGGTTGGGAACACCCTTGGACGCCCCCCCACCTATATAAGGAGGGGTAGGGGCGCACCCCAAGGTATCCCCCTTGCCCTAGGCGCCCAAGAAACCCTAGGTTGGCCACCTCCCCCCTCTCTAGTTGCGACCAATCTAGATCTCCTCTAAACCGCTACCGACTAGCTAAACTCTAGTTGATAGCTACCTCTAAACCTTGGCCCTCTAAACCCTAGATTGTCGGGGCTCCCTCTACTCCACCATACTCGCTCCGGCTTAGGAGAAGCCCTGTGGGATCTCCCCTCTACTTCTGACACCACACCGTCATGCTGCCGGAATCGTGAGGAGAGAGCTACAACCTCCGCTGCCTGCTGGAACAAGGGAGAGGAAGGTCTTCATCGAGTATCGTACGTGTGACCGACTGTGGGAGCGCTGCCGGAACGCGGAGCCAGAAGGATCGTCTACGCGATCTTGAGATCGGCAAGTGAACGACTACATCACCCACGAGAATCTGCTCTCGTTAACCGCTTTAGATCTTCGAGGGTTAGTACTCTATCAACTTGTTGCAAAGATCTAGTAGATAGATCTTGGCTTGATCATAGATTAGATCTTGATTGTGTGTTCATGCGGTACAAGTTTTTTTGTTTTCCATGCTACTAACCCCTACATATCTCACTTGTGGAAAGCCACCCAGGAACAAAGGGATTTGAGATGTCAAATGTTGAGAAGCTTCAAGTGCAGCCACATGGCATTATTGGCTCTGCCTGGACCATATAGGTTGCAATAACTTAGAAAGATGGACAGTTGGTGGTAGGGGGTGATAGGTTTGGATCGCGTCCAATTTGGTCTAAATGAAGGCTTCTGAAATATCTTGTCTCGATGCATGTCGAGTCTTGTGGGGAAAGTGCACCACCTCTCGAGAGAGTAAAATCTAAGTACTTAGTTGTGTCCCTGGTGCGGTACCCAGCACACCTCTGCATGATGTAGTATACTATAGTCGTTGCCATAACACCAATGAAAGACCGTTCACTAGTATTACATCCCTTAGAATGGCACAACAGAAACACAGCGCGTCCAATACATGGCTTAAAGGTTACAACTCACGCTTTACATAACATCCAGAGAACACTCTAGGTTTAAGAGAGAGGTAAAACCTCCTACGAAGAAGAATCAAAGATAAATAACGCCAAACTATTATAGTATTAAAATGAGTATTTAACTAAGGAATTGGCATTGCTGCTACTGCAATGCACTACAGAGGTAGGTTCTTTGGCTAGAGATTTTATTTCTATCTAATCATTAACGTCATCTTCACTTGAGTTGAGTATATGTTGTCTTCTTTGTATTTATTGAAGAGCTTTAGCTGGTCTTGATAAGTCCTGGAGCATACCTTGATGCAGACATCGTTTTAATGACTTTAGAATCTAGCAAGGGTTAATAAGATACTTTGAGTACGAGCGTACTCAGCAAATTCACTAGAAAAGGAGTGTTTGATGCACTATAACTATAGCCACAGACCATAGGTCGTAGGAAATGCAATTTTTTATAGACATTTCTTCAAAGGTTGCTTTTATTCTGAAAATCTATGTCCATCAGCCTTCACGGGTTTACCAGAACCTTCATGGGTTTCCTTTCCCGCCGTGTTCGCAGCTCCTTCCCGGAACAGGGAGTAACAAATTACAGTTCTTACACTCTGCAGAGGTGCGTTACTTTACCCATGAGAGATCAACTCTTTGTTGCACAACCGGGCAGCTTATTCCCGTCCACAATTCCATGATGTGGGGCCCAAAATATGATCCAAGCCAATCACTGCCCCCTTCGCGACCTCGCATGCCTCCTTGGTGTACACCATGCCCACATAAAGAATTACGGCAATGGTTTGTACAAACTATTAGATGCCAGAACTATCGTGGGACGATGAGGGTTCCCACCCATATGCTGCATATCCTCTACGAATTACCAATTAATATGCATGCTACAAGGATAAAAGCCACGACCTACACATATGGCTTCATGCGAGAGGAAGAAGATACAGCTGACTTCTCTGTCCCATTCTAAATCTCATGGTCAACGCGTAATATACGGCGCAAGAATCACTGGCAATATTGGTTGTTAAGTCCTAGGTGGTATAGTTCTGAACTATGGTATCCCAACTGTCAGATTTAATAGATTAGCTGATCACCCTGGATCAGTAATCAATAGTTTCCATTATTATTGAAAATAGTGTTTTCTGACCTTTTTCAAATGCAGGTGAAAACAACACTGGATTTGTGAAATACTTTACAGAAAATAAACAAAGGACATGAGCAAGTGTGAACTTGCCTTTTGTGATTGCAAGATTATGCACTCACGATCTTCGAGTCAGTATAAGATCCAAAATCTGAAATCACCATCATTGGTCCGCTAAGGACTAATGTTTAAAGAAGCGATATGCTTTTGTGCATAAGTAATGTGATGCACGTTCTAAGCGCAAATCCCGGAAACAACGTTGTCCTAGGGTTTGGATTCCGAAAATGGTTACTTTGGAATGTGTGGTCCTTTTAGATAAGTTTCATAGTTGTACTTTTATTAGAGTTTAGGAGTGGTTATAAACAGCACATATGTAGGAGTAAAGTATACATACTTATGACATACTAGTTCGGATTACTTATACAAGGTTTCTTATTTAAAGTGGCAAAAGGATAGAATCTAAACAAACTTTGTGGTTAGTTAGTGGTGGTTGATGGTATTTGTTTGCTCAAATGGTTTGGCTTGAGTTGCTTTATAGCATAACTACTTCAGACCAATGTTAACTATAAAACATGTAATAATGCTTATAGTGTTATATTAAGATTTTGTAGGCTAAAGTTAACTTTTAAAGGATAGATAGTTTTGAAAGTATCGTACTTATACATTGGTATCTTGTATATCTGAAATGTGTTCTTTAAGTTACTTAAGAATGTTTATTCTGTTACTTGAGTAATGGTTTCTTGATGTGAGTATGGAGTAATATCATTTATCTTTTATAGATAGGTGAGTATAGTTTATGAACCTAACATAATGTTATTTAACTACTTATGGATTTGTATAGTGTTGTAGTAGTTTTTGTAATTGGGTGATTAATATGGTTTAGCAAAGATTTGATTGTTCACAAGTTGTTCTTTGAGGATTTTATTATTAGTGGAATCCTTTTTAGAGACAATCTTCATTTGAGGTTGTGGATAAGAAAATTTATAATGTTTTAAACCATTATGGCATTAGATTATTAATATTTAAGACTAATACTATTTATTAGACTTACTTAACTCATTTTAGGAATATTAATAAATTTTATTTATCTTTATATGATTTATTAATGGACTAAATAAGTTTAAATTTGAGTTATTAAAATATTTAATTTTCTTATTTATCTCATAAGGAGATTATTAGATTTTTAACATGTAAATAATATTTTTGTGATCATTTTGGTATATCATATTTATTTTTGTGATTTATAAATAATAAGATATGATTTTTATAATTATTATTACTTTTATAATTACTTAATAAATAATAAATATTTAATTAAGTGAAATAATAATACATCATTATAGTTTTAAATTAGAATTCTTATTTTTCTAAGATTTTTGGTATTTTATTACTATTATTAATATTTATTATTATAAAAATATGAATTATCAAAGTTTTATTACTTATAAACTTTTATTAAATAGTATTTATTTAAATAATCATCATAATAATATTTGGTAATAGTTTTAAGTTGTAGCTTTTATTTTTCTGAAAATTTTCTTATATTATACATATTTTTCTGAGTTATAAATCAAAATTTATTAAATAAACAAAATTTAATCATTTATTAAATTTCTGGATTAATATTAATTGGGTTATATTTTATTTATTCTAAACGGAAAATACTTTTTATACCACGACCAGAGCTAGCCCCAGTCACTGACCTGTGGGCCATTATCCACCTCAGCTCTCAGGTCAAAGAAATGCTTTTGCTACTGACCTCCTCTCTACTCACTGTCAATGACATGTGGGCCCTGGGCCATGTCATCCACCACGCGAGGCAAAGACTAGTCAAACAGGTGACGTGGCTCGATCATGAGGTAAGCATGGCGTCAGCATCGCCACCTCCGTTGGTGAGTGGTCACCAGCGACGATCTACTGCACCCCAGCAAGCGAAATAGGGCTAGTTCGAACAAGCGCAGCCTACTGAACCTAATAGTGGCAACACCACTTGTAAATGGTCATCGGAGGGTCATCGGCGACAAGCTACTACGGCAGCCAGCGGTGGTGCTCAACCAAACTAGACCTACGGTGCGAATCCACAAACAAAACTAGGGTCCAGAGATGCATATGCTTACCCTGATGACGACAGAGTGGTCGACGAGGACAGGCGCGGTCGGAATCGAGCTCCCCGACGTGGATTCCGACGAACTGCTGCAAAGGGAAATGATCAAATTCGCCCGCTCCAGTGCTCCCCTTGATGCAAGCTCCTACCCAGAAGATCTACGGAGGATGGCGCTTCTCCATGACGGCTCAGAATGGTGTGGGGAGACGTGGTTCGACGGCGAGGAGTGGATTCGGCAAGATAGGGTTCGGTCTTGTTCATATCTGAGTGGATAAGGAGGGATTGGGGATAGGGATGGAAGCAATGTGTCGCGGTGGCCTTCTTATCCCCTCCTGGCAACGACGGCGAGTATCTTGGCGCAACAACGTCGATGACGGCATCGGGCGGCGACGAGCTCCGCCAGCGAGCTGCCTGTGTGCGTGACGGTGATGACGATGGTTATTTTGCGGATAACCCCCTGGAAATTTCTTTAGATCGACCCGCGGTCCTTTCCTGACCCAACTTGTCAGTCTCACATAGAAAAGGAATTGGGCTGGTTACTTGGTTGTTGTGTGCTGCACAGAGCGTCAGATAGGTGTAGGGTGTTGGGCTGCGGCCAGGTTTGGTTTTTTATTTGTTTTATCCTTTTTCTATTTTTTGTTTTCTTATTCAGATTTGAATTTGATTTATATTTTTAATCTTTCTTGGTATGATTTTTTTTTGGACATTTGCAGTAATATTAAATTATACTTGGTAACCTTTGTGAATTTTTATTATGCCTTCTTTTTATATTTATTTTATTTACTCAATGAGAGCTCTTTTTTAATAATTGGAAGAATATTCTTCTTATTATTTTTCTTTTCTCTTTTTAATTAGGGATTTCTTGAGTGATATATTCTTATATGTTTATAACTCAACTTTTAGTGAGCTTAAAGCTTGAATAGAAACTTTATATATATGTATAATGATTCTATACCATTCTTTGATGCAAAAAACATAAAGACATTGATATGGTGATTATTATTCCCATTAAGTTGAAAAAATAACAATGTATGGGATAAAAAAAGAAGCTTAGGGTTTTGAATTATGAGTACCACCCTTGGCTTTTGGGTTTTGTATAAGCTTAGATTCCTTTTAAGAGTCAAGATTTAATGACTAAGCATATTGCCTTATGTATAAAGTATTTGATGAAATCTTCCTTTTTAATAGGAAGTTGGATTTAGAGTGTTTTATATAAGTGAGTATACTTAAGCATATATAGTTATGATGGTTGAAATTAATAGAGATATGCTTATGTAATTTGTTATAGGGAACTATTTCTATAAAATCTTATAGACATCAAATGATGGATCAATGGTATAAGATGGATATTATATTTGATTTGAGATTTAGAGTTTATTGCTTACCAAGATGAAATAGGAAAATGATTTATAACATATGATTATATTCCATAATCTTGGATCTCTAATTAAGGAATTCCTTTCCTAGATATACTACCTCTTCCTATCCATCATCATGATTAGTTTGATGGACTTACTTATTAAAATCTTCTTATTCAATATATCATTCTTCTAAACTTATGGATGAATCCAATGAGTTTGATACAAAGGTACTTCATAGCTTTCTCATATCCTTTCTTGGTTGTATTTACTATTCTACTGTTGATAATCTTTCATCCAACCAGTAGTTTTCTTCAAACTCTGCTCCCAAACTTTCTTAATCTTCCATCACTAATCTTTCTCTAAAGTAAACTATCCTTAAAGATGAACAACACCATCTTATAATTACTTAACCCTCATGACTTACACTTCAATCCCTGAATTATATTTATGTGGTTTGCAAAGACTTCTCTAAAATCACTTATCTTACTAAGGTTCCAATCATGTTCTACCTACCAGTATTATCTATACTAAATATAAGCATTCCATGTTGGTGGCTAAAACATTACCATTATAATACTTTAATCATTTATTATTGAAGTTCTTAGTTGGCTAAGCAGGGCTTTATCAATCCTACCTTTTATTGCCTGGAAATTATCTTCTTAGTATCTTATATTGGATTAAGGTTATTAATGGACTATGCCCTCATTAGAAGATTTGAGTAGATGTTCTGATAAGATCAAATAATAGATCCAAGACTAATAGTTAAAGAAGTTGTGAATCAATGAGGAATTATCCAACATTGATGAACAACAGATATTGAGATAAGTTCCATAAAGATTGTATAGAAAGAAGGATATATATATAAAGTGGATGATCTTGACTTAATCTCTTTCCAACTCCAACTCATCAAAAGAGTTTTTAGGATTAGGTGTTACTATGATTCTCAGAATGTATGCAGATGGAATTTAAGATATAGTGGTTACATTCTTATTATTTGTTTTATATCCTTAACTTGGTATTTAGGAGTGATTATAATGAATATTATATCATGATCATTTAATGATCAAATATATTTCACATTGTATTAAGGTTTAACTTATAGTACATTTGATCTACCCTTAGATCAAATCTTTATTACCCAAAATGAGATTTTAACAAAGGTCTTATTGAAACTTATCACAGTCAACTTGATGATCTACTTCAATTCCATCAAGCTAAGAGAAGCTTCAATCACTTTGACAAGTTTTGTTTAAAAGCGTGAAAATTATTCGGATTTTCTATGCATGAATGCAATGCGCACATCTGGGTTCAACTTATTTCTAGGCTTTAATGCTGGGATGTTACAGACTCTCCCCCTTAAAATAAACTTCGTCCTCAAAGTTCGCAAACTCTCATGTTTCGGAGTACAAAATTGTTTTGTTGTGGTTGCTACACTCTCCACTCCATGATGATCTTTAATGGAATTAATTGGAGTATTCTATAACCTGATTAGATATTCTCATTCAATTATTTTTCTTAAATCATCAAACTTCATTACTATTTTAAATACAGTTTGGAGGTTCTCACTACCATAAGATTTTAAGTTCCTATATATGCATTTTAATAGTCAACAGACTATCTTACTATTCCTGTCATTATATAGTTGATACTGGTATTCCTTCTAAGATTGTATTTGAACTCATCGACACTTGTTTAATTAGGATTCTATATTACTTCTTAAGGGTTACTTAAAAGTTGTTTCTTTTTAAATTTGATTGTTAAATGTATCCTTTATCACCCTCAGGTTTATGCCTTCTTAAGAATTTTAAATAACTTTTCTTTATTACCTATAGTATTTTCTTCAACTTGCATTCCTAATGTTTACTCTCCCCCTTAAGTTTTACTTAATAGTTTTGAAACTCCATACATAGAAGTCATTGATTCTTGAATTAAAATGTTGGTTCCTATTCAGTTTATATTTTACTGGTTTAAGGTCCAATGAAATATTATACGGTGCATCCACATAGTTGTGGATCTCCGAAACAAATCTTTTAGCACTAAATGTCACACTTACTATTGGGGCATTCTTGTTGAATAAACTGGATCATGCAGAGCATCTTGCCAAGTGATCATCTTTAAATTTGTTAAACTTTCCTAGTTCTTACTTAACTTAGGCCAAATTTAATGCTCTTTATGCAACTTTTAATAAGATTTGGTTAACTATTTCAACCAATTACCAGCTGTGGACAAAATACCAACTGTTGATTAGTTACTAGCTATGGATCAAATACCAGTTACGGATTATTACCACCTGTGAACCGTCCTAGGGTGTGTGTATTACCCTATGGTTTCTCACATACCTCTCATATTCTCTCGGATTTGTCAGAGTTTGAACACCATTTTGGTTCCAAAGCTATCTATTTGTACTTATTCATGATACTTCCATGAATTTGATACCACTATTCATTTACTTCTTAGTAATATTACCCACTTTGATTGAACTTTAAGTTTATTATTTCTCGTGGCTCCCTACATCTTCTATACCCTACTTCTTTCTTGGGTCTGGCTAGGAATAATTTATGCTTTACCTATTCTCCAAGTGGTGTTAACACTCCTGATATCTTGCTTCTTCCTTCTAGTAAGTCTTCCTTTTTGATCTTTGAAATCGTCGCTCCCTTACACGAATTCCCATTCCTATCTAGGTCTATATCATCAAGTAATAACTGGGTGTTACATCATGCATTTGCACACCTAATTAAACTTCATGTACAGATCTAGTCAATCAAGAAGATCCAATAAGATCCAAAAGTCGATAAACATCAAAACATATACCCTGTATCATACTTAGGTTTTAGATAATTCACAAATGTACTGGAAGTTTCCACGGTTTGTGTAGGGGTTTGTAGCATGGAAAACAAAAAAATTCTACCGCATGCAAACAAACAAGCCAAGATCTATCTACTAGATTGTAGCAACGAGTCGATAGAGGAACTCCCTCGAAGATTCCAAAGTGTTTAATGAGAGCAGATTCTCGTGGGTGATGTAGTCGTACTCTTGCTGATCTCAAGATAGCATAGACGATCCTTCCGGCGCTGCATTCCGGCAGCGCTTCCGCAGTCGGTCACACGTTCGGTACTCGATGAAGACCTTCATCTCCCTTGTTCCAGCAGGCAGCGGAGGTTGTAGCACTCTCCTCACGATTTCGGCAGCACGACGACGTGGTACCGGAAGTAGAGGGGAGATCTCGCAGGGCTTCGCCTTAAGCCGGAGCGAGTATGTGGCGTCAGCATCGCCACCGCCGTCGGTGAGTGGTCACCGGCGACGATCTAGTGCACCCCAGCAAGCGAAATAGGGCTAGTTCGAACAAGCGCAACCTACTGAACCTAATAGTGGAAGCGCCGCTTGTAAATGGTCATCGGAGGGTCATCAGCGACGAGCTACTGCGGCAGCCAGCGGCGGTGCTCAACCAAACTAGATCTACGGTGCGACTCCGCAAACAAAACTAGGGTCCAGAGATGCGTATGCTTACCGTGATGACGATAGAGTGGTCGACAAGGACAGGCGCGGTCGGAATCGAGCTCCCCGATGAGGATTCTGACAAACTTCTATGAAGGGAAATGATCAAATTTGCCCGCTCCAGTGCTCCCCTTGATGCAAGCTCCTACCCAGAAGATCTACGAAGGACGGCGCTTCTCCATGACGGCTCAGAATGGTGTGGGGAGACGTGGTTCGATGGCAAGGAGTGGCTCCGGTGAGCTAGGGTTTGGTCTCGTTCGTATCTGAGTGGATAAGGAGGGATTGGGGATAGGGATGGAAGCAATGCGTCGCGGTGGCCTTCTTATCCCCTCCTGGCAACGGCGGCGAGTATCTTGGCGCAACAACGATGATGACGGCATCGGGCGGCGACGAGCTCCGCCAGCAAGCTGCCTGTGTGCGTGACGGTGACGACGATGGTTGTTTTGCGGATAACCCCCTGGCAATTTCTTTAGCTCGACCCGTGGTCCTTTCCTGACCCCACTTGTCAGTCTCAGATAGAAAAGGAATTGGGCTGGTTACTGGGCTGTTGTGGGCTGCACAGAGCGTCAGATAGGTGTAGGGAGTTGGGCTATGGCCAGGTTTGGTTTTTTATTTGTTTTATCCTTTTTCTATTTTCTGTTTTCTTATTCATATTTGCATTTGATTTATATTTTTAATCTTTCTTTGTATGATTTATTTGCTGGACATTTACAGTAATATTAAATTATACTTGGTAACCTTTGTGAATTTTTATTATGCCTTCTTTTTATATTTCTTTTATTTACTCAATAAGAGCTCTTTTTTTTAATAATTGGAAGAATCTTCTTATTATTTTTCTTTTCTCTTTTTAATTAGGGATTTCTTGAGTGATATATTCTTATCGGTTTATAACTCAACTTTTAGTAAGCTTAAAGCTTGAATAGAAACTTTATATATATGTATAATGATTCTATACCATTCTTTGATGCAAAAAACATAAAGACATTGATATGGTGATTATTATTCCCATTAAGTTGAAAAAAATAACAATGTATGGGATAAATAAAGAAGCTTAGGGTTTTGAATTATGAGTACCACCCTTGGCTTCAGGGTTTTGTATAAGCTTAGATTCCTTTTAAGAGTCAATATTTAATGACTAAGCATATTGCCTTATGTATAAAGTAGTTGATGAAATCTTCCTTTTTAATAGGAAGTTGGATTTAGAGTGTTTTATAGAAGTGAGTATACTTAAGCATATATAGTTATGATGGTTGAAATTAACAGAGATATGCTTATGTAATTTGTTATAGGGAACTATTTCTATAAAATGTTATAGACATCAAATGATGGATCAATGGTATAAGATGGATATTATATTTGATTTGAGATTTAGAGTTGATTGCTTACCAAGATTAAATAGGAAAATGATTTATAACATATGATTATATTCCACAATCTTGGATCTCTAATTAAGGAATTCCTTTCCTAGATATACTACCTCTTCCTATCCATCATCATGATTAGTTTGATGGACTTACTTACTAAAATCTTCTTATTCAATATATCATTCTTCTAAACTTATGGATGAATCCAATGAGTTTGATACAAAGGTACTTCATAGCTTTCTCATATCCTTGCTTGGTTGTATTTACTATTCTACTGTTGATAATCTTTCATCCAACCAGTAGTTTTCTTCAAACTCTACTCCCAAACTTTCTTAATCTTCCATCACTAATCTTTCTCTAAAGTAAACTATCCTTAAATATGAACAACACCATCTTATAATTACATAACCCTCATGACTTACACTTCAATCCTGAATTATATTTATGTGGTTTGCAAAGACTTCTCAAAAATCACTTATCTTACTAAGGTTCCAATCATGTTCTACCTACCAGTATTATCTATACTAAATATAAGCATTCCATGTTGGTGGCTAAAACATTACCATTATAATACTTTAATCATTTATTATTAAAGTTCTTAGTTGGCTAAGCAGGGCTTTATCAATCCTACCTTTTATTGCCTAGAAATTATCTTCTTAGTATCTTATATTGGATTAAGGTTATTAATGGACTATGCCCTCATTACAAGATTTGAGTAGATGTTCTGATAAGATCAAATAATAGATCCAAGACTAATAGTTAAAGAAGTTGTGAATCAATGGGGAATTATCCAACATTGATGAACAACAGATATTGAGATAAGTTCCATAAAGATTGTATAGAAAGAAGGATATATATATAGTGGATGATCTTGACTTAATCTCTTTCCAACTCCAAATCATCAAAAGAGTTTTTAGGATTAGGTCTTACTATGATTCTCAGAATGTATGCAGATGGAATTTAAGATATAGTGGTTACATTCTTATTATTTGTTTTATATCCTTAACTTGGTATTTAGGAGTGATTATAATGAATATTATAACATGATCACTTAATGATCAAATATATTTCACATTGTATTAAGGTTTAACTTATAGTACATTTACCCTTAGATCAAATCTTTATTACCCAAAATGAGATTTTAACAAAGGTCTTATTGAAACTTATCGCAGTCAGCTTGATGATCTACTTCAATTCCATCAAGCTAAGAGAAGCTTCAATCACTTTGACAAGTTTTGTTTAAAAGCGCGAAAATTATTCGGATTTTCTATGCATGAATGCAATGCACACATCTGGGTTCAACTTATTTCTAGGCTCCAATGCTGGGACGTTACACCCGGCAATGGAAAATTTGAGCATCAAGACATGGAAGCTATCAAGGATCTCCTCATCCCAATTTCTAAGTTAAAAACTTTTGGTTGAACAAGGGTTAAAGGATCACCAATGTCTATTGGTAGATGATTTGGGTGATTTGACAAACAAAAACTTAGTGTTTTCAGCTTATAAGGAAAACCTATTTTGAGCAAAGCAAGCCTAACGTCCACTTAGCCAAATGCATATAGATGATAGACTCCACTATACTACCATAGTATCACTTACCAATACAATTCAAATGTATTGACCCTTGTGGCTGTAACTTATTACGTTGCAGGTTTGTTTGATGTTAGTGAAGTGTGTTGAATAGGATTACAAGTCTACAACCAACATGATTGCCTGTGGCATTTTGAAGATGAAGGACTCCATGCTATATAGTTATTTCTGCTTCATTGTAATGAGATAGCCAAATGAGCTATGTAAGATGTAATGAATTATTTTATTCCTGGTTATAAAGTTGTATTATGACCTTTGTTTCTTGATATTACATCTTAAACTGTGGATGCTAGCTATTGATCCAGGTACTAGCATTGTAAACATAGGGATCTCTATCTTATCAGGTTGGGACCTCTACATGGAACTACTCACGCATCATACCAGAGAGAAGGTCTCCGGGATGATCTCCCCTCCGGCAGGGTGCCGGGAAGAACTTCATATCCCCCCTGATCTAGGGACGATGGTGGCGACGGCTACAGACGGTTTCGTGGAGATTTGATCGGGTGCTTAGGGTTTTTGCATCGTGGGCTTCTTATAGGTGAAGGGGGAGGCCGAGGAGGCGACCGGGGGGCCAAACTCTACCCAGGCACGGGCCCACCCCTGGCCGCGCCTAGGGGGGGTCTGGCTGCCCTGGTTTGTTCCTCCGTCTCCCCTCTGGACTTCTTGTTTCCCACGGAAAGTAATTTACTTTGACGTTTGTCCCATCCAATTCCAAGAATATTTCTTTACTAACTTTTCTAAAACCAAAAATAGCAAAAAACAGGCAACTGGCACTGTGGCAACTTGTTAATAGGTTAGTACCAGAAAACATGTAAAAAGCACCTCAAAGTGTAGACAAAGCAAAGCAAAGTGGTTACTAACAAGCACGAAACATCAAAAAATATAGATACGTTTTCGACGTATCACCAGGCTGTACCCAGGATTCCGGGTACGCCCTGGGAACGCAGCCGGCGCAAAATTGGCGAGTGGATCCGCCCAGTCAGCATATATTTGCCCATATTCATCCAAAGTTCGCCCATATTCGTCCAAAGTTCGTCCATATTCGATCATATTCGCCCAAAGTTCGTCAATATTGCTATAGTCGCCCAAAGTGCGTCCATATCGACCATATTCGCCCAAAGTTCGCCCAAAATTTGCCCATATCCGCCAAAGTTCGTCTATATCTCCCATATTCGCCCAAAGTTCGCTCATAGTTCGTCCATATCACCCATATTCGCCTAAAGTTCGTCCATATCGACCATATTCGCCAAAGTTCGTGCATATTAGGCCAAAGGCCGCTTATATTCGTCCACATTCTCTCATATTCACCTAAAGTTCGTCCATATCGACCATATTCGCTCAAAGTTCGTCCATATTCGCCCAAAGTTCGTCCATATCGACCATATTCGCCCAAAACCGCTTATATTCGCCAAAGTTTGACGAAATTTGTTAAATTTTGGCTAAACGTGAGAACTCTCCTGGTTACGCAAGACCGAAAACGAGTTTTGTCTGGCCAAAATTTGGTCCAAATTTCGGCCTGGATTCATCGAATGAGTGGAGACGTTGTTAGGAGTAGCATGACGCTGTACTCTCGATCGTGGCCAAGATGGAGCGATCGTTGCAGCATGTTTTTGTTTTCCAAGTGAATAAAAGGAAGAGTTAAATACACTATCGGTCCCTGTATTTGTAAGGCTGGCTCAATTTAATTCTCGTACTTGGAATTTGCTGAATTTTGTCCGTATACTTGTGAACTAGATGGACTCAGCGCGTTTTGCCGCGCCGTCCTCTGTTAATGGCGTTTAAATTCTGTGGCACATATGCTCGTTTAATTTATACATGAAAAATATGAGACAATTGTTAAAGTAAACAAAAACATGACCAAAGTATGCGTCACGGTATGTAGCTGTACATTTGATGTACAGCTTATGCATGACCAACAAATCTTCGTAAATTAGAGCAATAAGGTATGCAATCATTAGTATAAAATAGTGGATGTAGCAAAAGATGGTAAAACTTATATTGCAACTTAATACCAAAAAAATATTCCATATAATGTCTTTATAAGCTAATGAATAACCATTGACTTGAGGAACTGGAGCAGGAATGTAACAAACTTAGATGCCCTTCTTATAAAAAGGTTTAGTGGAACATAAAATAAGTGGCGCAGACTATAACTGAAATTTAGTCTTCATCATATAATAAATACATCTATCTAGCCCGACTTGTATCTTCAAGCAACACCGTTGTTAAATTTGAGTTCACAAGCACCTTGGACAGTAACACATATCCTTCTAGAACAATTTTTTGTATGTTCAAATATACAAACACAAGGCTGCATAAAAAATGAGTAAAATAAAATAGAGACAACCAAATTGATAAGAATACGAAAACTGAGCTGTGGGTAAATCATAACCACCACCTGTGTTCTTGAATTAGTTCAGTAGCTTTAAGATCAAACATACAATATGATGCATACAATAACACTTAAGGTGGCATGGCATCCCAGTACAAAATTCTAGAAAGGAACAATAAGAGAATGCTTAACTTACTTCCTAGTTAGGTGATATACATGTTTGAATTATACAATTCAAGTGCAGTCTCGGAATAATAGAAAAAAAATATTGTGAGATTTACTATCGTAAGAGTCCTGAACTTATCACCAGTACTATCTTTACCAAGGAGGATGGGGTAACAATATATAATAATCAAATTTGCTAAGATGAGTAACCTGGGATGGTGGGAAATACTGTGAATTCTTTCAAAAGCATTGATTGCTGGTAATATAGTCAATACACGTTGACTAATGATTAAGGGTACTCATCAAGACATGTATATATAATGTTAATCATTTTTGGTGCATGATGACCTCATGGAACTTCCCCTGATTGTACCAAGCAATGCACATGTGATACAATTTTAGCAAAATATTTGGGCACACTCACATGAGCTACATCGAAGAAACAGGATGCTCGAGATCAGGCCACTCTCTATTACATACCAAGGAGCCTTCTTGAGTAGCCCCTTCCACATTCACATTTCGCGGAGCACAAGAATAAACAAAGATGTACAGTTTAGAAGACGCACAGTAAGAACCAATAGAATACAAACTGTGAAAGGTAGCATTGATAACCAAAGTGAACTTCATGGCACTTGTATACTGAATCCCCTAAATATCACGCACATGTATGGTATATATTTTTAAGCAATTGAGTTTTAAAACCAACCCTAGAGGACCCATGATGTATGGTCAATCAACCAGGGTATAAAGACAATGCATGGGATGATACCCTTGACACCCTTGAAGTGTCAGTCTCATTTTGATGGTCAATAAATGACAAGCTAATTAATTTTACTATCAAATTCCATGTTTGTACATGTATTTTAGGATCATGAAGCGATCAGGGGAACCACCAAAGATATTGAGATGCTTGTGAAGAGCTAACAACAATAGTTAAAAATTCAAGCCAATAGAGAAGGCCTCAAAAAACATGGACCAAAAGGAATAGTACACAAAGAATGACGTAATGTTCTTCCTTATTGTGCCTCTTCCACGATAATCACCACCACTGCTCTTCTTTGATCATTTGGGTGATCAAGGTAATAAAAGCTTATTAGCATGAGAACTGAGCAAGGCTATGCCAGAACACCTCTTATCTTCTACACTAATGACTAAGCTAACCTATTATTTTCATCCATGGTCCCCTCAAGGACATCACAACATGACTAAAGACTATAAACAACTACCTCTATCTTAGTGATGGAGCTGTTCTAACAGCAAAAACAAGCCAAACAGCGAAACACGGTCTTTCTTATTCTTTACAATTTTGGCACCGAGAAGTAATGACCACCCTCCAGAAAAAGACCATTTTATTGCTAGCTCTATACAATTATCAAGGACAAAAAGGCTGGTTTAATTGGCTTGATAATCACAATCAACTAAGAAGCTAAGAAAATTAATATAATATTCAAGATTAACTAAAACACAAAAATTAAAGCATGGTCCGCTGATTTTACTAACCATGTGATTCTCATATCAATCAAATTAAACCAGTACTGGTTTGATTTATAGTATGCTAATAACCCATGTAAGTATATGAATGCAAAAATATATTTGTAAAAGCATGGAAATAAGCATCCAGTCTAATCCAACTAATTTACACATGAATATGTATTTGTTTCATGTGTAGTTAATACAACTTGTATATGTAGAGGCCATCTACCAGCTCTGCAACAAACTGGCAATATTGAAACTCGGTTGTACACCAAATGGAAAAAAATAAACCATCATCAATGAAAGCAAGAGGGTAAACGGTGAAGATGATACAACTACACCTTGGCAAAATCCACTCTGTCAAAACCAATGGCCAGCAACCTCCTCAAAAGACCCTGTGATAGAAAGCTCGATGAATACCACACGTAACCGAAGCCGAGCACCAGACTTGTAGGGTAGTAAAAGAAATGGAATTAAGAAAAAGAAGAAAGGAGACAAACCATGGGTGAGAAGCAACGTGTGCACACATCAAGGGGATAGGTCTAATGGCTCGGTAGAACAACATGAGAGGACAGGGTACTCGGAAGGATGGAAGAGGAGCGCCTTCACCATCATCCGCCCGTCCTAGAAGGTCCCAGTGGCCCATATCAAGCTCTTTCCCGATGTGACCACCAATGATGTAACCCTCCATGGACCAGGAAGGTAGTGAGGAGGCGATAGAGGTAGGCTGCACGAAAGAGGATTCAGAGAAAGAGAGGGGACGACACTGATTTGGTAGTGTTTTGGAATGGTTTCTTCTACCACAAGAACATTATTGTTTTCACCCAGGAGAATTCCTGGGTAGGAAATCGAATAACCAAACAACTATGGAGAATGCAAGGCTAGTTTGATGAAATTGAGGTAAGCTGATCCATGTAACTCCAACAATGGCGAATAGTGTAAAATTTAATAGCATATCATAAGAAGAAGCAAATGACCTGATTCCAAGCATATTTATTGAAGACATCTGCCTCAAGCAGTTGGTTGCGGTACTAAAGTTCACTCTCCCATCCACCCAATGCTTGAGGAACCCACTGGAAAAATTATAGCAAATCAATTACATTACTTTACCCTAGATTTTCTTGATAGTACATAGCAGTGCTTAATACCATGTCCAAGTGTAAAGCAGCCTGCTTAAAAGATATCACCATCCAACTTGTACTGCACATAAAATGGAGCATACCTGGCTATGGGACAAAAGCATGGTAACCTTTACCAACGATAACATGTATATTCGTAAATTTATTTGTAGCATCTAGTCTTGATTTCTCAACAAGCTCTTGTGATGCCTAAGGAGAGAAAACTCATCCTGGGAGGGTTAGTTGGGATTCACCCCACAAACAAAAAAGAGGAATAAGTTTGAACTATGAAAGGCTACAAAAATTGAATAATAGTTTCTCATGCAGAACTCCACAGTTGGATCTTTTCTTTTTGTTAAAATGCTAAAATTAATATAATTTTATTGATAGGACAGATCATACTTGATA
The DNA here is from genome assembly GCA_916181665.1 of Avena sativa. Taxonomy (NCBI): domain Eukaryota; kingdom Viridiplantae; phylum Streptophyta; class Magnoliopsida; order Poales; family Poaceae; genus Avena; species Avena sativa. The sequence goes on from OV702297.1 coordinate 131,526,127, forward strand.
AGTTCTTGGATTAAACTCATCTATCTAGTGCTCAAAATTCATTTCTAGCAACAAATCACGACCTAGTGCCTATAGAGCAACACACCTGAAACGGCAGACCTATCAGGCAAAACAGAACTTACGAATTCAACACATGCCCACCAAAAAAGCTGATACGCATAGAAGGAAAACACATGCCCACCAAAAAAGCTGATACACATAGAAGGAAATGCGTGGCGCTAAACTACAAAACAATGGAAAACTATATAGCTGAACCTTTCAAATCAAAATCACACTCCAACCAAACCCCATGTCTTTGATACACTAGATCGGGGACCGCAAAAGGCAAATCTCTAAACATCGAGTAAGTATCCTCTTCCGAAATAAGGTTAACATGGCATAGTTGGATCTCCATCTACATCACCTGTATAACACACTAATTCGAGACCACATCAACAATTAACTATGGGTCACCGTTTTACTGGATGAGGAATTGTTTCAATCACATCTAGTTAGCACCAGCATCGCATTTCAAACAATCACCATCAAACAATCAAAGCTCTATGATAAAGTTCCATAAGTCTTACACGAAATTACGTCACAGTGACTTACATAGCCTTCCAATTTACGGTCCAATATAGTATGAATACAAAGAGAATAGGGAGGAGCAGTCTTACGTTGTAGTTTCTGGGGATGACGTGAATGACCTCGGAGGTGAGGCGGGGGATGCGAGGGCTGCGCCTGACCCTTGCAAATCCACGAGTCCTAATAGAACTACTTCTCCCCCTTTGGCATCGAAACGCCAAAAAGGAAGAAGAGCGATGCTAACGCCCCTGTAGATCACTCCTCCTTATCCATAAGAACATGAGATATGCAAGAAAATCCAACGAGACCCATGAGAAACCAACTCTTCTCGAGGAAGAGGGCGGTGGCCGAAGCCACCATGTTGGAGCGCATGGCATGACACCGCGAAGATGTATCTTGAGTTCAAAACCAATGCTCATCGATGACCCACATATCACAAAATGATATTAAGGGAAATGATTTTACTTGCTTTCGGCATTATGGGGGAGGGTTGGCCCAATCAATTAGGACCACACTCCCCTATGTCTATGTCCGCATCTAAACCAAATACATGAATAAGATAAAGTGAGTGTGCAAGGGTAGTCAAGCCAAGCTCCTTGAATCTATGATATTTAGCTCATTCCTCAAATAAAAAAATCTTGCTTCATCAAGAGGCTTCGTGAAAATATCATCAAGTTGGTTCTTCGTGCTCACAAAGGATAGGGCAATATCACCACGAGAAACATGATCCCGAATAAAGTGGTTGCGAATCTCTATATGTTTTGTTCTTGTATGCTGCACGGGATTGTAAGAAATTTTGATAGCACTTTTATTGTCGCATAATAGAGGCACTTTGTCAAAATTGACACCATATTCCTTTAAAGTTTGCCTCATCCATAACAATTGTGTACAAGCACTTGCAGCAGCAACATATTCAGCTTCGGCGGTTGACAGTGAAATACAATTCTGTTTCTTTGATGACCAACACACTAGAGACCTGCCCAAGAATTAACATGCACCAGAGGTTGATTTCCTATCATCTTTGTCACCAGCCCAATCTGAATCAGTCTAACCACATAGAGAGAAACTTGAACCCTTGGGATACCATAACCCAAAATTTGGGGAATGAACCAAATATCGGAAGATTCGCTTGACCGCCACTAAGTGGCTTTCTTTAGGAGCGGCTTGGTACCTTGCACACACTCCTACACTTAACACGATATTGGGCCTAGATGCGCAAAGGTAAAGGAGAGACCCGATCATGGATCGGTATACCTTTTGATCCACGTCTTTACCCTTGGGATTGAGCTCAAGATGACACTTTGTTTGCATTGGGGTAGCAACGCCATTAAGATCCGTCATCTTGAACCTTTTGAGCATGTCTTGGATGTACTTAGCTTGATTAATAAAGGTTCCCTCTCTAAGTTGTTTGATCTCAAATCCAAGAAAGAACCTCAGCTCACCCATCATGGACATCTCAAACCTGTCAGTCATAATCTTTGAAAATTCATCGTTAAAAGCTTGGTTAGTAGAGCCAAAAATAATGTCATCTACATAAAGTTGGCATACAAAAAGCTCCCCATTAACCTTCTTAGTAAAAATAGTGGGATCGATTTGCCCAACTTCGAATCCACGGTCTAGCAAAATCTCTTTAAGATGATCATACCACGCACGTGGGGCTTGTTTAAGGCCATAGAGCGCCTTATCGAGTTTGTAGACATGGTTCGGAAATTTGGGGTCCTCAAACCCCGGGGGCTGCTTGACGTATACTAACTCATGTAGAGGACCATTAAGGAAAGCGCTCTTAACATCCATTTGTTGTAATTTAAAATTATGATGGGCTGCATATGCAAGAAGGATACTGATGGACTCAAGATGAGCCACGGGAGCATAAGTCTCGCCAAAATCAACTCCTTCCACTTGAGAGAATCCTTGATCCACGAGTCGTGCTTTATTCCTCACAACAATGCCATTTTCATCTTGTTTGTTCTTGAAGATCCACTTGGTGCCAATAACATTTCGGCAATCCTTTGGTTTCTCTACAAGCTTCCAAACTTTGTTGCGTTCGAAGTTATTTAATTCTTCATGCATTGCAACAACCCAATCGGGGTCTTTAAGAGCATCAAAAACCTTCTTCGGTTCAACCATGGAAATGTGAGCTTGATGATCACAGAAGCTTGCAAGTTCTCTTCTAGTGGATACCCTTCATAGTAGATCACCAACAACCTTGTCAAGAGTGTGACCCCTTAGTTCAAGGTTCCGATCAGCACGAGCCTTGCGACGAGCCTCAATGTCCTTATTGTTTCTAGAAGGAGTTGATTCAGTATTTGTATCCTTGTCTTGATCACTGCATTGCCCTTGAACTTGATCTGTATTAACACCAGAAGATTGCTGCTGAGTTTGTTCTTCAGGGCCGGATAATCCGCCCCTTGGAGGGTCCGGACTATCTGGCTTGGGAGGTGAAGCACCAGAGCCTTCTTCCTGAGAGTGTCTGACAGGAGTTGGAGACCCAGGGCCGGATAATCCGCCCTCGGGGGCCGGAGAATCCGGCCTGGGAGCTTCAGAGTTGTTGGCTTCTCCTCCGGATCCTCTGGAACGAGTTGGAGTGCCAGGGGCGGATTGTTCGCCCCTTGTAGGGGGTGGATAGTCCGGCCTGGGAATACCAACTTGTCCAGGGGACAGATGATCTTCAGCAGATTGTGGTGTTGGTGCAGGAATTTCTCCAACAGTAGGAGCTTGTTGATCCTGTGTAGATGAGGGCTCCACATGTGTGGAGCATTGTCCTTCCCGTTCCGCCACAAGGGGTTCCTCAATGGGGCAGAAAAATCCCACGCCCATTCTTCTTATGGCATCTTGGGGTATTTCAACATCTGCATCACAAACATGAACTTGCCCTACAAAGGAGCCGTTATTTTCATCGAACTCCACACTACAAGATTCTACAACAATCCCAGTGAGCTTGTTGTAGACTCTATAAGTGTGGGATTCGGCACCGTAACCAACAAAGATACCTTCTAAAGCCTTGGACTCAAATTTTGACAAACGGACACCTTTAATAAGAAAGAAACACTTACACCCGAATACCTTGAAGTATGAGATGTTGGGCTTGTTACCGGTAAGAATTTCATATGGAGTCCTGTCCAAAATCTTTTGGAGGTATAGCCGGTTCGATGAGTGACAAGCAGTGGATATGGCTTCAGCCCAAAAATTATAAGGAGACTTGAATTCAGCCAACATTGATCTTTCCATGTCCATCAAAGTCCGATTCTTCCTCTCAGCTACACCATTTTGTTGAGGGGTGTACGCAGCGGAATATTGATGTCTAATCCCCTCTTTGCTAAGAAACTTCATTTAAAGTGTAGTTCTTGAATTCGGAGCCGTTGTCACTTCTTATTGCAAAGATAGGAACATTGTGTTGATGTTGAACTTCATTGGCAAAGTCAATGACAGTTTGTTGAGTCTCACTTTTCAGCTTGAAGAAATAGACCATGTATATCTTGAGTAATCATCGACAATGACCAAGCAATATTTGTTCCCACCAAGACTTGCATGAGAAGGAGGACCAAATAAATCCACATGAAGTAATTCCAAGATCCTCTTTGATGACACAACAGTCTTCCTCTTGTGGGGAGAGTCATGCATTTTTCCTTCTACACAGGCCCTGCAAACACGATCTTTGGCAAAAGAGACATTGTCTTTTAGTCCAAGGATGTGGCCACCCTTCTGGAGACTTTGCAAAGTTCTCATGTTGACATGGGCTAAACGGCGATGCCATAGCCAGCCCACGTCGGCCTTTCCGAATAGACACATCGGACCCGAAGTGGTTTTCCTCGAGAAGTCCACCACATACAGGTCATTTTCGACGTATCCAACAAAAGCAACCTTTAGAGACTTGCTCCACAAGAGTACCACCAAATCATCATCGATAAAAACAGCAAAACCCATCTTACCAAGGGCATGAACAGAAAGAAGGTTGTAACCGAGGGTCTCAACAAGCATGACGTCCACGAGAGAAATATCGTGGGCAACCACTACCTTGCCAAGACCCAATACCTGATATTTAGACTTATCACCATAGGAGACTGTGATATTATCATGATTTGGACGCATCTCCGTGATGATATCCTTGCTTCCGGTCATATGACTAGTGCAGCCACTATCCAGCACCCATTTCGACCCACCGGAAGCATAGCCCTGCAAGAGAATTACTTCTTGGTTTTAGGTACCCATTTTTCAATGGGTCCTTTCATGTTAGTAACAAGGGTCTTTGGGACCCAAATAGACCAAGCAATATATTCATCAAAGGGACCGACATAATAAGCATAAACATCGCCATAATCATCACAAAAGAGTTCATAATTTGGATTGTGAGACCCTGCAAAACCAATATTGTTAGTCTTGTCTTTTGTGACATTCTTCTCAGCGGTGCTTGTCTTTGATTGAACATTCTTGGACTTGTTCTTCTTGGTTTTGTTTTTCTTGGACTTGGTGACATACCCAAGTCCATCTTTACCATGATTTGACCTTTTCTTGCCAAGGACTTCATCAAGCACACCTTTGTCCTTGGGAGTGATGTCCTTGATCACTTCTTTTTCCACACTAGCATTTCCCTTGTGACTGTATGTTAAGTTGGATGAGCTAGGGGTATCATATTTGTCCAATCGACTTTGAAGCTAATCATGTGACTCATTGAGAATGGAGAAATCATTTTTCAACGCCTTGTGAGCATTGTCAAGTTTCTCCAATTCCTCGGAGAGTCTATCATGAGCAGCCCCAAAGTCAATCTTTTCCTTCTTTAACTTCTTTGCTTTGGTGACTGCATTGTCACGTTCCTTAACAAGTTTAGTCACAATTTCTTCATGTGACTCTTCCATAGACTCAAGCCTCTCTTCAAGAGAGACCCGAGCCTCTTCTTCTTCTTCAAGAGCATTTTTTAAGGATGCAATTTCCATTGCATCCTCCCTTTCAATTCTGCCCTTTTCTTCGAGGAGTGTTTCGTTTTGGGCCAGCTGATCCATAAGAGCTTCAAAACAAACTTTGTGCTCACCTTGCAAGTTAGTGTAGAAGTAATCCAAAGCAATAATCTCTTCTTTAACCTTAAGAATAGTAGGATCATCTATGTCAATCATAGCCTTAGGAAAAGAAGAGTTAGAAGTCGTTACCTTAGAGCTTCTTGCCATGAGACAAGTAGCATTCTTGTTGATGATGTTTTCATTCGGAGAGTCGAAGAGGGATGTTGCTGTAGATGTGGTGGCTATAGCAGCCACCTCTTGAGAGTTATCTTCCTCATCCTCATCTTCACTTCCTGATGAATATTCTTCTTGAGCCAATAGAACAATCTTTGGTTGCTTCTTGAAGGGAGCATTCTTCTTTATAAACTGTTTCTTGCGTGGAGCCTTTGACTTGTCCTTGAAAATAAGTCTTCCTCCATTATCTTCCCTACTTTGATATGGACATTCAGCTACAAAGTGCAGCCGGTCACCACAATTGAAGCATGTTCTCAGCTTGGGACCATTTTCTTTTCTTCCATAGGCTCCACTCTTGCGTTCTAGTTCAGCTTTAGCCTTGGCTGGATCTTTCCAAAATTTTCTTGCATAAAGAGCCAAGTATTGTCCGTGGATCCTTTTTATATCCTCGGGACAGTCCAGACCTTCTACCGCATATTCATCATGATCAATCACACTAGTCTTCAAGGCCATGTTGACCCCCTTTTGCATCCCCATAGCTCGAGCACGAGCATCTTCGGCATTCTTGGCAGCCACTTTGAAAGCGGCCATTTCTTGCATTACCTCATTGTATGACATGAGGTGATAGTTATGCCTACCTTGGATACTTTTCAAATCTGTGGGCTCAAATGGCATAAGAGCACTGACATACTTGCGCTTGATCCAAGCATCATCAACATGAGCTGCACCGTGGTTTCTGAAGGTTGTGGCTATTGCCTTGAGCCTCCTATACATGTCTTCGTGGTCTTCTCCATCCAGCATATAGAATCCTTCAGCTTCATTGCTCAAAGCATCATATCTATTCCTTCTCATACTTTCATTTCGGATGAAGAGCTCGGTGAGGGCATCCCAAGCTTCTTTAGCTGTGCTAAGATGCTGAATGTGTGGCATGTCTTTGTCACCCACACCAAGTTGTATCATGTGTAGAGCTGTAGAGTTGAGTTGACTATCGACCACTTCTCTTCTTGTGAGATTGTTGGGGTTTCCAACATGAAGACCATTTTCGATGATCTTCCACAACTCTATGGAGGAACTGCACACATGAGATTTCATCAAAAATTGCCATTGAGTAAAAGTAGATGCAGAAAGTTTGGGTGGATCACCCCTATTATGTATATGTGGGTGAGGAATAGGTGGATCAGGGGAATACACATGAGAAACCTCATTGTATCCATCCTTACCACTATCCTTTTTCGAGGAGGAGCTCTTGCTAGTGTCATCACCAACTACTTTGTTATCTTTAGAAACAGCTTTACCCGTTTCCTTGGATTGCGGAGTGGTATCCTCAGAGTTAGATGGAGGTGATGCTGCGGATGTGGATATACACATTATCAATTGATGCATCTCTTCCATATTAGCCTCCATTGAACTCACCAAGGTTGTTTCCAACGTCTTGAGATCGTTCATGGTGACTACCTCCGGAGCATCACTCCCATCTACCTTGGAACCCATACTTCTCTTAGGCGGTTAAGCCCGAATTAAGAGCCGAGGCTCTGATACCAATTGAAATGGATCGTATGGGCACCTAGAGGGGGGTGAATAGGTGCTAACCAGTTTTTAATACTTTTTCAATTTTAGGCTTGACACAAAGTAAATTCTCTAGATATGCAACTACGAGAATTTCCCTATATGCAACCCTAACTACTAAGCACGTAAAAAGAGGAGCGAGGAAACCGTAGTGGAGCACGCGGAGACACAGGGATTTGTTTTACCATAGTTCCTTCCTTGTTAAGGGAAGTACATCTGTGTTGGAGGGGTGGGCGGTTCTAAGACCACCACGCCACAATAGGTCTCACCCTATTCTCCGATGGATCTCGCCACGAGAGGCCTGATCCACCTTCTCCACTATTGGATCCCTTTGAGGCGGGAACTGGTGCCTTTTACAACACTATCGGGGCACACACCCACAACCGAATTGGGGGCTCCCGAGATGACAACAAGCTTCCACAAGAACAAGGTTTATCAATATAAACAAAAACAAGGATCTAGGTATTTGCAAGAAATACTAGATCGGGGGTTCTCCAAATGAATGGAGAGGAGATGGAGCGCTTGATTGCTGATGATGAAGATCGAGTTCTCCTCCTTCGATTCCCCAAGGGACGGGGGCCTTTGGTTGGATCTAGGTGGATCTCTCTTGGATGAAGCTTTCAGATCTGATCTGGTCTTTTTTGAATGAATCAAGAGTTCTGGCAGGAGGGGGAAGGATGGCTTAAATACCCCCTCCCCAGATCTGGCCGTTGCACAACTTTGGGGGCGGATTATCCGCCCCCCACTTGGGGCGGATTATCCGCCCCCTGGGAAAACTCCGCCCCAAGGGTGGATTCTCCGGGGGAAACTCCGCCCCCTCTCTGGGGCTGGTGCCTATGAAACTTGGTGAAGATCTTGGGGGGCGGATAATCCGGCCCCATCCAGGGGCGGATTATCCGGCCAAACCGGAAAGTCGGGCCAACACTCCGCCCCCTCTCTGGGGCTTGCGCCTTGGCGATGAGCATGGGGGGCGGACTATCCGGCCCCCCTGAGGGGCGGATTATCCGGCGGTGCCGGAAAATCCGGCCAAAACTCCGCCCCCCTTCTGGGGCTTGCGCCTGCTTGGGAAGAGGGAGGGGCGGATTATCCGCCCCTGGTGGGGGCGGATTATCCGCCCCCAAAGACAGAGTCCTTTTCCCTTTTTCTCAAAGAGAGATGCAACACTTCAACACACATTAAATAATCCTTGATATTGTTATCTAACAACAAAACACTAGGGATTATAAAATGTTCTTTTACACGTACCAGCGATGCATGCAAGCATGCATGAAGGACCAGATCGGTCGCAATGTCCAAGTCTATGTCGACGACATAGTCATCAAAACCAGGGAGGCGAGAACGCTCATCGACGATCTCCGCGAGACGTTCGATAATCTTGACCGCTACAGGATCAAGCTTAACCCCGAAAAGTGTGCCTTCGGCGTCCCATCGGGTCAGCTGCTTGGGTACTTCATATCCCAGCGAGGGATCGAGGCGAACCCGAAGAAAATACGGGCCATAATGGCCATGGAGAAGCCGAAAAACCTCAAGGGTGTCCAACAGCTTGCAGGACGAATTGCAGCATTAAGCAGGTTCATCAGTCGCATGGGCGATAAAGCACTGCCATTCTACCAGCTGCTACGCAAGGCAGACAAATTTGAGTGGACGCCCGAGGCAGATGACGCATTCGAAGATCTAAAGAGGCTGCTCTCTACCTCGCCCGTCTTGGTTACACCAAAGGAGCGCGAGCCTCTACTGCTGTACATAGCAGCTACACACCAGGTGGTGAGCACCGTACTGTATGACCCGAAGAGGGCAAGACCCGTGGGATCCAATGCCCAATCTACTACCTCAGCGAGGTATTGACACCAACAAAACAGAGGTACCCTCACTACCAAAAACTCGCCTACAGCATGTTCATGACGGCTCGTCGGTTAAGCCACTACTTCCAGGAGCACCAAGTGATGGTCATCAACGAGGCACCCCTGAACAGCATCCTGAACAACCCAGAAGCCACAGGACGCGTGGCCCTGTGGGGCATCGAGCTGTCACCACTCGACATCATCTATGAGAAACGCCACTCGATCAAGTCTCAAGTCCTCCCGGATTTCCTTGTACACTGGATGGAGTTGCAGCTGCCAGACACCCCAGACAAGACGCAGTCATGGACGATGCACTTAGACGGCTCCAAGCGTGAAGCCGGAGCAGGAGCAGGGGTCATACTGACCTTCTCGCAGGGCGATAAGACGAAGTACGTCCTCCGGATGAAGTTTCGAGCTTCCAACAACGAAGCAGAATACGAGGCCCTCATCCATGGCATGAGGATGGCAAAAATCTGCGGCGCAACGCGCCTGGTCATCTACGGTGACTCCAACCTCGTCGTCCAGGAGACGATGAACGAGTGCGACGCGCATGCCGCCAACATGATTGCGTACCGCGCACTCTACAACGCACTCGAAGGAGACTTTGACGGTTGCGCGCTTCGGCACATTGGAAGAGAAAGCAACGAGGAGGCCGACAGACTCGCCAACATCGGCTCCACCTGCGCAAGGGTGCCGCCAGGTGTGTTCCTCGAACAGATCTGCGTGCCATCCATCAAGCGGAAATTCCCCAAGGGATCACCCAAAGAAGCAGAACACTCGGGGGCCACGCTACCCGAAGGTCATGAAGGACCCGAAAAACTGGACACAGAGGTCGACGTGGTCAACCTGATGCAGGTCATGGCAGTCGAAGAAACTTGGACCCGACCGTACCTCCAGTACTTGATATACGGAGAACTGCCTGATAGCCCGACGGATGCCCGGCGCATATATCGCCGTTCAAAAGCCTTCACCATCATCAATGGCGAGCTGTACAAGCGTAGCATTTTGGGTGTACTACAAAGGTGCGTCACCATCGGTGACGGGAAAACCATCCTCCAAGAGATCCACGAGGGCATTTGCGGCCATCACGCAGGCAGCCGCTCCCTTGTCGCCAAAGCTCTACGAGTTGGATTCTACTGGCCAACGGCCATGAACGACGCAAAGGACATCGTCCGAAGATGCAAAGGGTGCCAAAGGTTCGCCGACAAACCACACGCATTCGGGTCAGAGCTCAGGCCCATACCTTTGGCCTGGCCTTTCGCCCAATGGGGCCTCGACATGATCGGCAAACTACCAAGGTCCTCGAAAGGGGGGCACGTCTACATCCTTGTCACAGTCGACAAATTAACCAAGTGGATTGAAGCCATGCCGTTCACTAACCAAAAGGGCAAGACTGCCGTCAAGTTCTTTGAATCCATTGTCTATCGGTTCGGCATACCGCATAGCATCATCACCGACAATGGATCGAACTTCATCTCCAAAGAATTCCAAGACTTCTGCGAAGGCCTCGGAATCAATATCACATACGCCTCCGTGGCGCACCCGCAAACGAACGGGCAGGTGGAAAAGTCCAATGGCCTAATCGGCGCTGGCATCAAGAAGCGCCTCATGAGCCCACTCGAGCGACTCGCCGGAGCCTGGACGAAAGAGCTACCCTCCGTCCTATGGATCCTGCGTACCACGCCAAACAGCTCAACCGGCTACACGTCGTTCTTCATGGTGCACGGAGCCGAAGCCGTGCTACCAGTCGAAGTACGCCACCAGGCCCCCCGGGTCATCGCTTATAGTGAAGCCGAATCCACGGCTGCACTTGAAGACACCGTCGACACACTCGACGAAGCGCGAGACATAGCAGCAGCTCGATCAGCGGTGTACCAGCAGAGTCTCCGCAACTACCACAGCCGACGGCTGCGCCCAAGGTCCTTTGTCGAAGGAGACCTAGTCTTGCGCCTCAAGCAAGAGCGACCGAAGAAATTCGAGTCGCCATGGGAAGGACCCTACATCGTCACCGAAGTCATCCCAGGTGGCGCCTATCGCCTCAAGCACGTGGAGTCTGGAGTCGCATACTCCAACCCATGGAACATCGCACAGCTGTGACGGTTCTACCACTAGCTACCTCCCTCTTTACTTTCAATAAGGCAATTCAGCCAAGGATACTCAGCCGAACAATGTACCTCCTCCATTAAAATATAAATAAAGCTAAGTGTCTCGCCCCAAAATTTTGTTTTCTATTCGCACTTTTACTCCATGCTACAAACGCACTCGGGGGCTCCCCCCACCTCACGATTTCGTCGACTGAGGATAACACGTGTACACCTAAGTAGCTGACCACGTCAGGCTAATGAAAAGGACACGTATACGAACAAAGCACTACGTGCTCAAACAACAACCAAACCTTCATAACAAAGGGCAACCATGCCCAGTCAAATGTATACAAATTTTACATCTGTCTTTTTTACAGGTAATACCTATTCTGAAGAATAACTTGAGCACGCTGCTCAAACAGATCTACGATCTGTTCGGCATACTGCCTTACAGCCGCATAATACGGACGCATATCCCACTCGCCACCATCTGGCCAAAGAGGCGGCCCAGCCGCCACATCAGATAGATCTAAATCAGGGCGATGTAGCCTCACAAGGGACAGCGCAGCCTTCACCCCTGTGACGAGCTGATGCCACACCAATACCTTGACATGATGCACGTTCCGGAACTTCGATAGCAGACCAGAGAGAGTTGACGGCGCATCATCCAGCGGAAACATCACATGCAGAACCGACGCGAGTGAAATCTTCACCTGACGAAGCACCCGCGATACTTGGTGAACGTGATCTTGCACCGTCGCAAGGACTATGGCACGGTCACGGTCCATCCAGAAGAACCCGCCGGCCTCCATGTCCTGCTGAGTCAAGCAGTTGATCCGAACAGCAACACGCTCCTTTTCCTCCTTTGGAGCAATGTTAGCACCTGCAGTACTTGCAAAAGAGTAAGATGAAATGCCAACAGACACATCCGAAGTAACGGGCAACAGCTCGACAAACTCACACTAAAGCTGCTCGGACAAATGAAGCAACTCCGCCATCAAGTACTCCTCTCTGGCAGCGCCTCGATCCGCCTTGGATTTCCAAACGTCAGCATGGCCACGCACCACTAGCAACTCTTTCTCAAGGCTACGGACATGGTCTCGAAGAAACACAAGCTGCGGCACATCATCCAAGGACGGCCGCAGATGCGCTGCAGGTGACGTGTCAACGGGATCATCACCCGAAGGACCCTAGATTAACAGAAAAGACAAAGACATGAACAAGAAGTTGCAGAAGCACGAAACTCAACAAATTCATTAAGTGCAACAAAAGCCACTATGTGGCACAAGGATTGTCCATCAAAATATTTACAACAAAAGAAGCTCCAACTATCCTATAGCTACAACGCCTACGAAGCGACACCCTAAGTCGCCTCGGAGCCGGACTGCCTCGCCTTGGCTTCCCCCTGCTGCCTTAGCGCGTACTCGGCCAGCAGATCAATCAGCTTCGGCCCGTAACGCTTACAGCGAGCAGCATAGGTGGCGAAGGCTACCTCGGATCCATCAGCAGTCGTCGGCATCCAGGAAGTGACCTGAGGAAGGTCTAGCTGCGCTCCCGCCACCAAAGCCATTGCCAGCCCGACGGATGCGCCGATGCCCTTCTGCTTGCCGGCCACCTCTCTCTCGCGTGAAGCCGTGGCGGTGGCGAGCTGCTCCCCGCGATCTGTAGCCTCTTGCTGCAGGCGCTCTTTAGCCTCGGCCGTGTTGGCCAACTCCAACTCGATGCGCTCCCTTGAAGCAACGGCGACCTCGGCCTTCTTCTCCGCTTGACCGAGGCTCTTTTTGAGAGCATCAATCTCACGAAGGGAGGTGTTGTGATCCTCTTCAATAAACAATACAAATGTCGAATAAAAGGACAAGAATGCAAGAAGAAACAAAGACCAAGGCATAAAAATACCTTGAAGTTTTTTGAGGCTGGCCTCCAACGCCAGGTGTTGCTGCACCAGTTGATTGGCACCTTGCACAAAAGGCTGCAAAAAAGACCTACTAGTCAAAAGAAGGGCTCGGGGGCTACGCCCAAAAGAACGAGCAGAAGCAAGTTACACACAGGAAAGTGCTCGGGGGCTCCCCCCAAGACTCGAAGGAAGAACGAACAACAAACTACCCTACAGATGCCCGGGGGCTCCCCCGAGGTAGGAAGAAAGGAGATAATCAATAGATCATCCAAAAAGGCTCGGGGGCTCCCCCCGTGGCAGGAAGCAGAATTACTTACATGTTCGACGGCGACTCCGAAGGTCCGCTTGCAGCCTTCTGAGGCGCAACCACCCGAACCTCCAGCGGAGAAGGGTCTGGAGCAGCGCCTTTAGAGTGGCCACCGTCTGAGGAGGAGGAAGCACGACTTTAGACTCCCCCATCATCTCCCAGGCACCATCACTGGAGGAGTCGTTGGAGGAGTGCCTGCACAAGGACAAATTAGAACAAGTACAAAGTAAACAGGCAAGAAAAGGCAATACAGGACTAAGGAAACTTACGAGTCAAGCTCGCTCAAGTCAAAGACGGGAGGGATCCTCTGGACCTTCTTCTCCTCTTTCTTCTCTTCCTTATTTTCTTATTCCGCTTCGCCGGCGGGTGCGGTGCCACAGCCCGCACAGGAACGGCAGGAATCGGAGAGGAAGAGCCCCCATGCCCATCACTGTGACGATCAAGGCACAGTGGGTTCCTAGGCGTTGGCGGAGTTGAGGCATCCGAAGACTCGCTGGAGCTCTGTGTCCGCCTGCGAGTGTGGTCCTCACTCGACTCGTTGGCCTCTTCAGCCGGAGATCGCGCCGATGGCAGCTCGGACATGGAATCCACCACTTCATTGTCCGGTGCAGCCGGAAACAATTCGGGAAGCGGTGGCGACATGCCCGGAACCTTGAACTCCTGCACAGAAGAAGAAAATTTGTTAGCAAATAAATGCAAGAACAATGCAGTCGAAAATAGCGCTACGCGCACATCCCAGATCTACACCTGCGGAACCGGACGAGAAGCAGAGAACGGAGAAGTCAACGACTTCCCCGGGATATCCTCTCTAGCCTTGAACTTTAGCAGCGGACGAAGGACCCCGTCGAGATACCCCCTAGATAATTCTTCAGCCGAAACCCTCGTCGGGTCACGACGACCAGCATAAAGGAACATCGGGTGCGCCCTAGCCTGGAGCGGTTGCACCCGACGTTTGAGAAAAGTGCGGATGATATCCACACCGTTCACCTCCTTATCAGGAATCAGCTGAAGATCCTCCACTCGACGATAGAGAGACTCTACCTCCGCTACCTCGCCATCCAAGATCTGGTTCCTCCAGGACCTCTTCGACTCGATCTTTTGGGAGGGGTCGAAAGGAACAAGACCAAAATATTGCCGAGCAACCGTGGAGTCGCGGATGTAAAACCATCGCCTCCGCCAGTACTGGACAGATTCAGACATGGAAAAAGAGAAGAAAATAAGATTGGGTTTGAGGGAGATGATGCAACCCCCAATAGGATAAACACCATCAGAACTAGATAGCCTCTTCACGGAATAGAGTTTCCGGAAGAGGCCAAAGTGCGGCTCGATACCGAGCCAGCACTCGCAGAAAGTGATGAAACAGGCGACGTGTAGAAGAGAATTGGGGGAAAGATGATGCAGCTGGATGCTGTAAAGAAAAAGCAGTCCACGAAGGAAGTCGTGGACTGGGAAGGAAAAGCCCCGAAGAACAAAAACAAGGAACATAACCCGAAACCCAGCGGGGGGATGGGGAATTACCTCGTTGCCTGGGAGTTTGACGGCCTCCCTATCTTCCGGGATTAAGCCCCGCTCACGAAGCTTGCGGAGATCACTCTCCCGCGTCTCCGATCGCCGCCAGCCACCGTCTGTGACACGGGTAGCGCCAACACTCTTCTTGCCTACAGTAGCGCTGGTACCAACCGCAGAAGAAGACTTCTTAGGCTTCCCCATTGCGGTGTGGCGGTGCCGGCGGCGAGAACGTAGGATCGAAGAAGGAAATGCCCGAGGATATTCCAGCACGCAGCAAGAAATCTCAGAGAACAACAGAGCAGTGAAACGAGAATGGCTCCGGTGAAAACAGATTAATTTTTTCCCCAACGATTATAAGGACGAAGAAGATGCACGATAACCGTCCATCAAGAAGACCTAACACCAACGTCAAGATCTGATCATACACGTGTCAGCATCGCAACGAACTATCGCTCACACGTCGTCCACTACGCGTGGAAATCGAGGAGACGCCGTAATTATCTCCATGCCGCGCGTGACCGGTCAATTCAAGGTCAGAATGTGGGACCCATGTTCGTCCAGTCACGTCATCTCTGTGCAGCAGACGCTTGAGGTCACTGATCGTCAGCACTGACGTCATCAACAGCTATACTAGCAACAGTCACAATTCTTCGGCTTCAAAGCTAAGAGTACTCACTCGAATCTACGATTCGACTAACTACTCGGGGGCTACTCCTATCAGGAGCGCTGGCCGCGTAACCAAAAAATGAACAAAACACTATAGCACTGAACTGTTTCTTCGAGTCCTACGTTGAGTCTGTGACTCCACTACGGACTCGGGGGATACTCCCATAGGGAGGATGGATTTAAGCATCCGAAAAATTTGTGTCCTACGGACCTAAAGCCGAACAACGGCTGAATTAAAGTCTCTGCTCGAGTCTACGACTCGAACAGACACTCGGGGACTACTCCTATAGGGAGCGCTGGTCACGGCATCCTATGAATTTTTCGACTGCGATCCTTCGGATCAGCATGCAACATTTTTTCGGCAACTTTGCCCCAATTAACGCTAAGTGAGCAACATTCTCCTTGGCCACCCGAAACACCTCCGCGGTGATAAACATTCGGATGCTGTGATAAGACCTACAGATATCATCTGATGGCCTGTAACGCACATGACTGCGCTCTGCTAGTATGAATCCGTGCCAACAGGCGCGATAAAAAATCCCGATGGACGCGTTGGGTACATCATTTAAATTCACTGGAATTCCACTCCCGTAAGTCCTCCGCGGCCTGAGTCGAATTACGCCAGCATATGTTCTGGGTTCGAGTCGAGGGACTCGAACCTGAAGAAGATCGTGTTGTTTTGTCCTAAGACAGTTAACTGACCCTGATCCGTCGGGTGAGTCAGGCACACGCATCAACAATCCCTACACATTTCTCTTGAAAGACAGAGTTGTACCCGAAGGATTGAAGAGTCCTCAGCCGAATCTACGATTCAACTGATCACCCGGGGGCTACTGACATGGTTATACCCCGCGGGTACACGATCTCAGCATACCTGGTCCAGCCCAAGGAAGGTCCACGACAAATATACGCCGGCCCATGAAGACTTTTGGGTGGCCAAGGCCCAGGACGCCTTCGGATCCTTAGAGAGCAAGACTAGAGTAGATAGAAAATTCAAAGGGGTAAACCCTAAAACATGTAACCGACTCGGTCTGTGCCTGGGACCTGCCTAAGTCTATATAAAGGCTAGGAGGGCACGACCTAGATATCTCACCTCATACTTTCGCATAGACACCTCCACGCCAGATTGCATCTGCGCACCCCTGTAATCTTCGGTTCCGCCGTAATCAAGAGCAGACAAGCAGGAGTAGGGTTTTCCCTCCGGGGGCCTGAACCTGGGTAAACCTCGTGTCCCGCGTTGCTTGTTTTCTAACCGTTTCGCAATCTCCAGCATCCCCATCTTCTCCAAAACCCAAGTCCATAACAATGGGCATTGGCGAGATTAAACCTCGTCACCCTGATCTGCTCCGATGACTCCTCTTGGATATGCTTATTGTCTATCATTTTTCGAGTGATGTTTGTTCAATCGCATCGTCTTCAATGTAAACATATTGCTTTTATTGTAGAGCTTGGCTCGCGGAGTAGCTGCAGTTGCAGAGCACCAAGGTCGGCTCCGAGGACTTGTCGCGGATGCTCTTTGCCAAGGTGCCACAGTCGTCTCTGAGGCTGCAGGACCTGGTGGTGATCAGAAGAGAGCAGGAGGAGAGGTGTGTATGCAGCGTTCCAATTTATGATTCATATGATACATGTAAATTATGGATTGCAGGGTTGATCAGATAAGGGTTTTGAAATCTAACTAAATTTTATAAGCATTCCAGTTCATGTCGGGGTTTCTTGTCATTTTGGTTATTTCCTCCTTTTGTGATTGACTGATTAGCGAGACTGTTTTGGCTCCGTGTGGTCCTTTGGATCCATTGGATTTGTAGGTCTATATGCTTTGAGTAAAATCTTTTTTTCTGAACTAATGATGTCTGCAGTTCATAGCTTATTATAAAAGGGAGAAGAATCAACTTGAGCACGCTCCAGGTATTAACTTGCAGAAATGTAATGTTCTATTCTCTTTTGTAGGTCTTCTGATGGTTAATGCTGAGGCCTAGTTTGGCAACAAAGTTTTTCTAAAACTAAAGTATTTTAGTGCCTAGCAAAGCAATACTTCAGTTTTTCTCTTTTCTCAGTTTAAAAAAAAGAGGGTCAGACCTCCTTCTCAAATACTTAAAAAAACCCACAGTTTTAGAGGATACTTCAGTTTTAAAACTATAGTATTTGTTTGATCCAAACTCCTTAAAGTATTCAATACTTCAGTATTTTTAAAAACCGAAGTATTCTCTAAATACTTCAAAAATACTTTGCTGCCAAACTAGGCCTGAACTTTCTCGTGTATGATCCACCATACAAAATGCAGGCCATCTTTGATGAATATATGGACTATAAGGTACTACACTTGAAATTGTTATTTGATTTTCATATTTTCTTGATTACTTCATGTACCGCACTCCATTCTCTTCAAGTTAAATATTGCTTGCACACTTCATTAAGAAATGTTTTACATGTCTTAATTTTTTAGTAACTTTGCATCGAACTAAGTGGAACAAGAAAATATTAAATTCTTAACTATGTAACTTGAGGATTTGGACTATTAAATACCAATTGATCGCATCTCTGACTTAAAGTTTCCTCACTACCAAGACATTGTGCATATATAGGTTGAAACGTGTAATGTCTCATGTAACGTCTCTTTCCCTGTGTTTTTTTGCTTTACAATGTTTGATGCGCATGGGGCTCAACCACTTACTGCTTGTAATACTTTGCCAGTAAAAGTATATTGTGACAGTACTGCTTTAGTTAGCCATTGAATAGGTATGGTTCTTTTAAAATTTTGGAGTTACAACCATTTGTGTCTTTTTTATGGCTAAGAGTAAAATATTTGATTAGATTCTTGAAAGATTGAACAGTTTGGGTTTTTTCTCCGCGTGTGACTGATAATTTGCCTTCTTACTAATGTATACGAGCAAAACAAAAAATCTGGACCAACTCAAGTACTTCTCCTAATAGGTGTAGACTCCGTACAATAACTATTGTTTAGTGGAAGGCCCTATATGTGATATTCCTCTTATACCAGAGGTGGTAGTCTTAGGATAGTAGCCTTTTCTTGTGATTGTGCATACTTTCTTGCTTGGATGTATATTGTATATCTAACGCACCAATGTTTTTTTTTGTTTTCACATTTACTTTAACATTTTCTCACGAATTGTTGGTCACCTAGATTGTATGTTGAAATATTTTCTTTGAACTCCGTCTCAGAGTCGGTCAAAAAAGTAGGTCACCTGGTTTTATTTCTCTCCTTGAAAAAAGTAAGTCAAATTATAGACCAAAAGGGATCAGTATAGGCCTAGGGTTGTGGCAGCCACAGCTGCGGAAGTGGCAGAATGCAGCCCGCGATTGATCTCCAAAAGGCCTAGGGCAGCACCATTCGACAATGAAGGTGCTGACTAAGACGGCATCGCTCTATCTCGGATAATGTTATGAGACTGCCAACGGTACTTGGACCAGTAATAGTGTTGGATTCGTAGAGAAACGCAATAATTTTCTTGCGTTTAAAATAGAGTTGTTACAAGAAAAACAAATAACGGTTCAGCAATAAGTGTTGGATATGGTCAGAAAACCAATAATCCCTACATCATGCAAAAAAAAGTTGTTCTTTGATGCAGCTGTTTCCTTGATAATTTTGTAGTTTGAACATCTTGATTATGTGCTCACGGATCTGTCATCTATTGTTCTTGCTGCAAGCGAAGAAAGAGGGATTTCTCTGCTCATCTCTTCCGGTTCCTTGATTCCTTCTGGTCTGCTTCCTTCTCCTCCAAAATTTATAATGTTCACTTTGGGGTTTGTTGGCCACTTCAGTGTCTCTTGGTTTTGACACTATCTGGGTTTATTTTGGTTTATATTTTTCACTCCTTGGATTTGGGTGAACTATAGAATATGGAAAGTTTGGGGTCGTATTTTACAAATTATAGTATATGCATATATTCTTTAGGGCTTTAGGGTTGTTTTGGTGGTAAATTTGTGTAGGGATTCGACGATTTAATCTATTTAGGGTGTAGTATTGTAGATTATAGAGGCAATTCTGGCATGTTAGGTGGTCTTTAGCTTGATTTGATGTGGATTTGACTAGGTACCTTGTACTGTAAAAGAGTGTTTTTTGAAAATTCTGGAAATTCAATAACTTTGATTCTGGAGTTAGGATCAGTAGGGGAACTATAGGGCAAGAGAGGCAATGAGGAATCTGTCAGTGCAGGCTAAATGGAGCAGAAAATCAGACATGGGTAAAAATTGTTCTGCTTTACTAGAGCAGCCAAAAATTCAAAAAAGAAACTAGAGCAGCCAAGAGAAGAAGGAAGAAGAAAGAAGCAACACAGGTAAAAGTTTTCTGCATTTCCGCTTGCATGATTGTTCCTGTATTCTATTTATATGTTTTTTCCTGCCATTTTACTAACATAATTTTTCCCATGGTATAGTAACATGTTTTTTCCATAATTACTTGTACTGTCAAACAGGGAAAACTTCTTCTGTCCATCAAGTTGCACCTACTGCTCATGGCTCTGTACCTACTGTCCATGTTCAAGTACCAGCTAAAAAGAACCCAAGAAAAAACTACTGCGCATGCATAATCGAGCTTTCAGCCAGCTCCAGTTCATGCTAACCTTGAGTTAAGTTTTCAGTCCCATGTACATCATGTCACAAGTTCTCAGTCCATCACAATGGAGAAATTAGGAGAAAAATGGAGCCTAAAGTGGTGGGTTCATGGTGGACAAAATTAAATAGCGGATGCAGGGCAAGGTGGAGAGGAGTAGATCATGCAGAAATAAGATGCAGGGCAAGGTGGAGAGGAGTAGATCATGCAGAAATAAGCCCTAACTTTCCTTTTTGTTTTTGTTAATGTAGTGATGATTATGTAATATACACTTGGTCCTGATCATGTTCTATATCTTTATGGGTGTAATGTACCGCAGATCATGTAAAATGCACTCTTCGTTATCAACTTTTGGTACACATATTTTTTGTTTGCTGTTGAAATCATGCTGATTTGTATTGTAACATTTGGTGTGTACCATCTTTTGCTGTCAAAATCTTTACCTAAATTGCAGCGGATTTGCTGTTAAAATATTATCTGTGTAGTGAACATTACCTGTCAAAATGCAGAACATTTGCTGTCAATTGTTTGGAGGCAAAATGCTGTGAAATTTTAGAGAAAATACGCTCAAACATTTGTACCAATTTGCAGGCAGAGAGCAGCATATGATCACAACATAAAATAGGTCAAGTATTAGACGAAAATGATGTCCATATTCTGGACTAAATGCTGTCAAAATGCAGATAAAATTCACTGTTGGACATCATCATTAAATTTAAGTTCACAGGCATGCATACATTTTAGGTTGGTCATAGTGGAGAGTAACTTAGAGTAGTAACATGTATATGTTACTAGTCTAAGTTACTATCTCCATAGTGCAACATAGGTGTGGTATCATGAAAAGCCTCATTTATTACAATATAGACTCATTTTGTCTAAAAATATGTGATGTTATAGTAACATAGCTAGTTACCACAAGCCTCTCTCTCATCATTTAATTTCATGCCATGTTATCTAAATGCTTAGTTGGCAATACATGTAGGACTATGTTACTATACAAGTTACTTCCACTATGACTAGCCTTACATTAAAATTTCAGCTGCTAGCCATCATCATTCCAGCAGACACAAATAAAAAAAAAATCAGCAACATAGTGTTGCCTGAATACTAAGTTGAACACCTAAAAATTACTATTTTTGGCATGATTTTTTTGTCCTATGAACAATAGTACAGCACAATACTTTTAAGATTTTTGCAGCTGTAGCTGTATGAGATAACTACATACTTTCTTTCATGCATGGTAGTGACTTTAAATAGAAGATCCCAGACATCTTACAATATAATTCCATGGCAAAGTTTGTTTACACTATCTCACATGCTGGTATATGGCTATCGCAATGACTGATTGCTTGAAGGAACTAGGAATCATGCCTGTGCTGACACAAGGCGACTCGTTCCATGGGTGTGACAGCTCATGTCTACAGAAGTTTGGAACCTTCAAAGAGCGCCAACGCCATCCGAGGCAGGATCTGATAAAGCAATTTCAACATTGCGCTGTCAAAATCATACATTTCAAATTCAGGAACTGACTCTGTTCACCTCGTCATACACTTCCAATCATCAATGCGTGTAAATTATGGCTGTGCTCGGTGAAGATACGATTTTGTCCATCAGGGGATTGTGGTTGAGGCTGTCCTGCCTCCTACTTTAGCTGCATAGCCTCCTGATACAGATCATGGTTGTACATTTTTCTTAAGCAAAGTTACTTTTTGTGAATGCTCTGACGTAGATAACGGTTCTATATTTTGTCCATCATATTGTATATTTGACTTGGTCGTTCTGTAAAGCTAAAAGCAGTACACCCTCCGTCCTAAAATAGATGTCTCGGATTTATCAAAATTTGGATGAATCTAGTCACTATTTAGTATATAAATTCATCCAAATTTTAGAAAACTTAAGACATCTATTTTGGGACGGAGGGAGTACTATACTTCTATCGTCAATAGTATGACCTATGAGCTTATAGCATCCTTCATCTAAGCATTGTTGACAAGTCTTATCATCTTCACAGAGAAATTATTGAGTCGGTTCAACATTTTAGCGATTGTAGGGTGCTAGTGTTTTACTAGATAATTGAATGAGCCGAGTGGGAGTGGTCCATTTTTGCTGTCTTGTGTTCTTGATAGCTGTGCTCATGCTTCTGTGGACAGATGATGTGGTCTAATTTTGCTGTCTTGTGTTCTTGATAGCTGTGCATGTGCTTCTGTGGACAGGTGATGTTCAGATAGATTCACCCTCTGAGAATTGCATCCAATATTCAATCTGCTCTGAATGATGGTTGCCATCTGAACTGCATTTTTTGTACATATATCTACTGTTTTATGACTTCTGTGGTATCTGAAATAGTATACTATGTTTTCGGCAGTACTGAAAAGGCAACCCAGCATGGAGAAATGAGAACAAATCTTCATTGAAAAGGAGATAAGACAGCTCATAGTTTTACACGCAAAAGCTTACAGGGGATAACATGGAGAAATGAGAACAAATTACAGGAAGAAAACAGAGCATATAAGGAGGGTTATGTCGTCCGATATGATATCCATAGATGAATTGCATATTTTCCCTCATTGGTTCTGTTGTACCATAGTTTACATAGCTCAATGCCACATTATTCTGCTTGCTTATTGCGATGTTAAATTTTAGAGTAGTTATTATCTTTTGGTAATTCTTGATATTGGTCGATCAAAAAAGTACTCTTGAAGTAGCAGATGTGACACTTTATTGAATAAATGCTTGAGGCAGGTAATGATCTGTATAGAGAAAAGACATATATGGAGATGGCCTAGAGAAGCAGCACAACCGGCTATGGAATGCAAGTCTGGCAGTCTGAGGCTGGTTGCTGTCTTTTTCAGGAAATATTATGTTAGATTAAAGTTGTATAAACAATGTAGAATTATTGTTAGGCCTAGTTAATTTGTAATGCTTCTGGGCACTTCGATCATGTAAAAATGTGTACTAATGTTTACTGAAATTCGTTTGACTGAACACTTCACATGTATTTAGATATTTAACTATTAGTTATTCCCTGCAATCCATGCATTAATGATTAATCAAGGTAGCACAAAACATGAATTTAACATAACATGTAGATCAAAACTGGCAGCACCAGACATGAAAATGTATAAGGTTCAACTCAACAATTGGTTATTGGACACGCCTTGCTCGGCCGTGAACTCATGAACTCACAAAATGTTAGGGGGTGAATCAAATCTATCTAAAAACCTTTCAATGGATCCGATATCACCTTGATCATCAAATGACACCTGAGGTGGCGTGAGTTGCCAGCCCCAGACATCCTGGAATGTCTCCAGCTGCTCATTAGCCGCATCACTTGGATGGACACACTCACTGGTACCTTTCAATGGCTCTTGTGGCATGAACTCGGTCAGATTGCTTAAATGCAAAAGCTCTTGAAAGATCTCAGTGTCTTGTACTTCTTGAATCAGCTCAGGATGAGGAGGTGATGGATCATCATTTAGTAACCGTTCTTCAAGGTCATTAAGCACATGTCCGTGCTCCCATAGTGTCACATCTGATTGTAGCTTTTCAAGGTCTTGAACTTCCCCCTCTTGCTCCATTGTTGGCAGAGGGAAGTTTGTTTTGGCGCCGCTACCATCCCGCTTGATAATGGCCGCATCATATGCTCGAGCAGCCTCCTCTGGTGTAATGGGGTATGGAGAGGAGGGGGGCGAGCTTTCCCCAGAGGAGAGCGGTCCAATGGGACACGGGATGGACCCTTTATTTATTTTTCTTTGAAATTTAAAAAAAAATAAAAAATTTAAGATTCCAAAAAATATAAAAAACATACGCGCGCACGTAGATCATAATATACATCACACGTGCCAAAAATCATGTAAAAATATATTATATTTTGGCCTCAGCGAAAAAGATAATTTTTCAGATTCGGAACATGAAGAGTACACATACTAAATGCATCAAATAAGACATGGAGAAATATAATTTTATTTTGCCGGACCTCATAAACATAGCCACTTATAGTTTGTGAATACCCCATGATGTACATTGGTATTTGTATCCCTCTTTCTAACCCCTACGAGGACCAACATGCTATACTGGCATCGCTAATAACCAGGGACAATATTTGAAAAGACCAAGGCCTTAGAAGCTGACTTCTATCTAGGCCACCATTTTAAATAACAGAAAAAGAATTATTGTCTTCTACCTAGGCCATCCATCTTAAATAACAGAAAAAGAATTATTAGTACTACTCCCTTAGTCCCAAAAAGAATGTCCTGTCCCAAAAAGAATGTCATATATTTATCTAAATTTGTATGTATCTATACACCAACTTTGTATGTATCTATACACCAACGCGCGTCTAAATACATTTGAATTTTGACAAATCCACGATATCGTTTTTGGGATGGAGTACAATGTTAAGCAGTACATACATCTCCAAATATGCACCATACCAAATAAAGTCATTACTATCTTTTAAAATTTTACCTAGGAACCTATCAGTCCATGCTGCCAATAACAAAGGGACGGTATTCGGAAAGACAGAGATCTCAAAAGTTGATTTCCAACCACACGGACAATTATCTTAAATAACAGGAAATAAATTCTTAGCACTACAATGTTAAGGAGTACATACATCTTCATAATTTATGCACCATTTGATATGTGTACTTACTGCTCTCGATGCATCTATGAATCGAGGATAGTAAGTTCAGTGACGATTTGGATACTCTACAACAAACTTATTGGAAAGAAAAAACAAAATTTGGTTGTACACCACGCAACCCCTATGTACTACCACCGCCCTGGCCTCGACGCAGTAAACCACTAAGCCACAAAGCCTCCTCCTCTTCTTCCCTCCCGCCTTTCCATTTCTTCCATGATCATTCTCACCAGACCACGAGCCAAACCTTAATCGCCAATATCAAGGCTACTCCTCAAGTTCAGAGTCATCCCCATCACAACCGCCATGTCCTCGAATGGATGTCTGACCATTTGAACCTGAAAAGGATGTTCAGACATCATAATAATCAAAGTGATGTACCACTTCTAGATAAAACAAGTTGTCGACCAAATACTTTGCTCGATATCCACAAGAAACATGCTATTGTATACAACACCACCATGAAGAAAGGAATATTTCAGACATGACTCAAACAACTTCATTTACATAGATACACACCTTGGGCATCTATCATGCCAAGGAATCATTTGTCAAGCATTATATACGTCCTTTGTTTGGTCAAAACAACATCATATCTGGAGCTCTAATCCTCTCACTTCATATTTATCTTCTCACCCACAAGGACATCATACGATCACTACTGCACAAGGTTTATGACAATCCTAACTACGATGGCAGCAAGATTTATGAGTACACGAGCTGGAAAACTATGAATAATGAAGTGACACAAAGGACTGTAAATATGGCAACCAAACACATCGAGCCAACCTGAATCAACAATGATAAAAAGCTGCCATGTATTTGAGAAACCTCCCTTCTATATAGATGAGCCTGGTATCAATCATTGGTGGTCAGGATATGATGATAGGCCAATAGTTCACCAAGTTCTCTTCACCCATCCACCTTGCCAGCCTCTTGCTCCTGGTGGCCACTTCGGCAGCAGAGACTCGAAGGCGTGAGAGATGACTCATTTAGTTGTGGCAAAGAACCTGCAAAATTTGCAAAAGAACATTAAATCAATTAGCAATATAATAATAGCTAGTAATCTCTCACGGCTAACAATTGTAGTAGCTAGCACACGACACACCTAAAGCATACATCAGCAGCAACAAGTAAAGCATGCTAACATAAATTAAGATTTATAGGGTAATGAAGCACACATCAGCAACAACACACATCTGAGCACAACAGTGCACACAAGTATCAGAAGCATCTCCACTGATGAGTCCTCTCAACCCAAGCAGTGGTAGCAATACAGTAGCAATGAGCAATGAAAACACATGCCTTTAAACATAATACTTTTTTTCTCAAAACAAAATCATATGAATTGATTAAAAAGATTCTCTACACACATTAATTTACAGATCTTCTCTGACTATTCTCCTTGTATCCAACAATATTCCATGCCATGTCCCTCCACAAATTTAGTGATATCTTATCTTACAGGTAAACTGGTGTTCTTCAATCCCGAATTTCTGCTTATCCTAATGGCACAAATTTTCAGTGGCGTTCCAAGAACAATAAAATGAAATCAAGCAAGACATACCCGCTTCAGCAAGACAATACTTAAATTATGCACATCATAGTAATTATTGTCTGCTGCCAATTCAAGAACCCACATGAAGGATGCCATAGATTTTATCAACTAAGGAAGCAAATGATTACCTTAGAAATCACAGGTTGGATTAATTTATGAAGCATTGTTTCCCTGGTTTTGCTTGTTTTAATCCTCACATATTTCAAGTTTGAGCATCTCAAGTATTGAGCATACTGAGTCTTTTAGAGATAACATTTGGTGCCTGGTCAAAAAATAATAATCAGGATTGTCGATGACTTCAGAGAATTTGTATGGAGTTTTGACCAACTATCCTAAATCCTAGTACAACATCTCCACCAGACGTCACCTACTCACTTAAAATGCCATTTTCTACTTTATTCATAGCTAGGAAGCAGTCAATTTATAAGTTCGAAACTAATATACACCACCGCCAAGATATGCCCCCAAAGTGGCCTGCAACACCTGAGCTATTAGCAAATCAACCTAGGAAAAGCTAAGTGTTCTGGCAGACCCTGAATCTGAATTGCATATGTAGTTGTCTTGAGTTTATAATAGTTGTCAACACTCAGTCATTACAATTTCATTGTTTTGATTGGCCTTTCCATTTTCAAGGGCATGACAAATCACTAAGATTAATGTAAGGGTTAGCAAATGAGGGATGCGGATATGCTAAGCCCGACTTCTTGCTAAAAAAGGCCCAAATGGTGAAGTTCTTGACCCTAAAGAATGTGAGGAAAACTCTGAAAGCTCATATATACTTCTAAAAACTGAGAATCGGCCTGATGATACTGCAGGCTGCAGCCTCACTAAAGACACATGTTGTAATGCTTAAGCAGAACACGTAATTGAGCTATCCAATTTTTTTTTTGATATTTTCCATCAAAGATATATAAATTCATTTATCATACCAAAAAATGAGACATTGGTTGACGCTAAACTTGTAAATATACATACACAACAACTCATTAATCGCCTACTTAATTTCCAAAAGGAACATACCATGTGAGTGCAAAGAGTACAAATCCATAAGCAACGACCCTACGAGTTTATCTTGCCTTGTGAGTGAAGCCAGTACTCCATGATTTAAAGAAGATAATTTGCGAGCATGTGTATCAAACAAAGATAAAAATCACACCGACCTGCAGACCGGAGGACATCAATTAATCGGAAGAGCCAAGAGGTTGATGTGATGCAACTGTTCCAGATGCTCACCCCACGCTTAAGTTGGAGTGAATGCCACACACTTGATTACCCTGTCTGAAATATTTTCAGGCATGCTCCCATCAGCTGAAACAACTGACAGTGGTAGCCCTCATAATTTAGTAATGGAGTCAAAACATGCTGCTAGCAAAAAAACAGAGCAAAATGTTGAATCTAAGGCTGTTAAAGATATCCGGATTGTTCACGAGAAAATGGAGATACTTAACAAGTCTTTGCAACAAACTGTAGAGACAATCAGTGAATGCTTAGTAACAACTGACAAGTACAGTGTTGAAGACTCACAGCGAGCAGATCCCATGCCTTTGGAAAATTTTGGTGCTGGGATGCGCATGTTCGAAGAACAACAACTGAAGCTCATGAGAAAACTGATGGCTCTGGTGCACAAAGGAACTTGCAGTTACCCGCAACTACCAAAGGTGAGAAAGTTTTGCATCCTCATGTTTCTCGGCAGTTGTCTCCTCTTACAATCACTTTTATCTCTACTGTTTCCTCACATGAACCTCCAAGCAAGTAAAACCCTGCTATTGATTCCATCCCACAAGCTGCTGCTATTCAAGGAACATTTCAACAGGTGATTACGCTTAAAGTTTCTTTGTCGTAGTGTTGAAACTTGTCTAACATTATATATGCTGCTAGTCTACAACGCTTTGGCAACAAAAAAGTTTCTATAAATTATGCTAAGAGTGCAATCCAATTTAAAGAGAAAGTTTGTTAGCTAAATTTGAGTTGTGGTATGTTGTGATGTGATGCATAGATATACTAAGATCATCCTTTTTTGTGAGGGATACCAAGCTCGCCCCTTTCTTTTATGGTAGGAACTCTGAAGTAATTAAAACTGATGTAGCTTAGGTGTCACCTTGGCCTTGTTTAGCTACGAGAAAGAGAATGTCAGTCTCACTGTTGCTAAACTACATGTGGCTCTTTGCAAAAGGAAACGTTCAGGGATTTCACGTAGATATGTGCATTTCAGCTCAAATCATGAGCTTGAGGTAAGGATTTCTAATCAATGATTGTGTATTTCATAACTTTCCTAAGCCACATGTTGAACTTTGAGTTGGAAATAAATCACCGGCTGATCAACTCCTAATGGCCAGTGCTCTTCGATAGCTTGTTAGAACACCTTTGGATAATATAGTTGTATAGGGCTTGAATACAGCAGCATTCAGTAAATGTTGTAAAACATCATGTTTGTATAGTAAAAAATTACTCCGACCTATAGGCTCAAGGGTATCAATTTGTCTTAACCTCTCTTATCCCCTGATGGATTTTCTTGAAGGATTGCTCCTAGAAACGGGAACAAAGAACCTCTGTCAACCAATGGCGTAATCAGCGAGAAGCAAATGCGAATTCCAGAAACAAAATCAAAATCGTATACAAACAGGAGAAGATATGTATCAATCGGTGTGTGCTCTCTGGTATCTCAACCTAAGTCGCATCAAATCAGAGAAAAAGGAAAATCACCTGTGTACCGTGGACATGGTGTACCGTGAAGATGGAGCTGAGTTGATGAGCTACAGGTCGGCGACAGTGGCTCGACCAACGCGGCAAGCCGGCACCGGCTCCACTGCTCACAGTAGCAACGGCCTCTTCGCCGTCGTTCATGTCACCACCGTTACTGGCAGCGCTGAACAAGTCGGATGCCCACGCCAAGATCGATCCCTCCATTTCTCGCTCCTCTATTTCTGCTAGAAGGGGAAAAGAGGGTTTGTAGGGAGATCTTCGCACCACTGTACAATATTCCGCCGATTGGGAAGATGTGTAAGGGGAGAATGACGAGGGCGGGAGCAAGAGTGCGGCGGCCTCATCGAAATTGGGGCGCTCGTGTGGTGCTGATCCAGGCCGGAGCTATGCGGGAGTGGAGGAACTGGTCTTCTCGATCGGGACCGGGGACAACGGGGAAGCGGGGCGCTGTGACTGGGGTGGGGCGGGGGGCGAGGCGCAGTTTGCGGGATGAAATTAGCGACGGGATGAAGAAGTACACTGGAACATGGCAGGAGCACAAATCCATTTATGGTTGATTTAGTCTTGTTTTTTCCGTTCCTTTATTTTTCTCTTTCTCTTTCTCTTAAGCGGCTTGGTACTTGTTTAAGTTTTGGGCACCGCTAGAGTCGGACGCTGTTTGCTTCCTATCAGACTAGTTTCTAGCCGTAAGATATGATGCAGTTTGATCGTACGATTTTTAACCAGGCCCGCAACTCTTTGCGTGATTGCAGGTATTCATTGCGTGCTTCTCTCTCATTAAAACTGCTTTCAATAACGGTTCTCGAAATTCACGTTCGGCTATAGCGCTAACCTCTTCGATCTGTGTTTCTTTTTCCTCGGAGTTGCTTCTTCACCAGATCAAGGGAAAATAGACTCGTGAGATTGAGTTCCATGGGAAGTTTCTGTGAAGCACATTTTTTTATATAAGAAGCTTGCCACTCTTTTATCGGTTGCTTTGTAATTTTGGACGACCTATTTCAGGAATTAGAAGCAATTAAATTGGTAGTAGGAAGCATATGTGAAGTGCGTGCCTTATTTGTAAGAAGCATACAGACGATACATCGGAATCACTGTTATTTTACGAAGGAAGCAGAAAACAATTTTGTTAGGAAGCATCATGTGGTCAGCGGTAGCGGCAGAGGCGGCTTCCGGGGCCAAACCATGCGGGGATGTCGGCGAAGAAGGCGGCGTGCCGGTGTCCCTGTGCTTGAGGCGTCAGCGGGCGCGGTCAAATTAAGCGCAATCCTAGCGGACGAGAACCATGAACCACAACAACTGCGTGCAGTGCTTCCTCGTCGTGTTCACCCTCGCCGTTATGCGGCACGTGCCGGCCTGCTCCGCCGCCACGCGCAAATGGAGTTGTTGGTCCTCTGCTTCTCTCCCTCGTTGTCCATGAGGGCCTTGATCGAGGCCACCAGATGCATGCAGCACCGGCGAGCACCACCGAAAGCCTGGGCAGTGTCAATGGCGGCAACAAAAAGCGCAGACTGGGAGGACCAACAGCAGTGACGGCAACAACGTGCTACACGGGGACGAGGTGAGGCGTGGTTTCTGGTGTGAGTCGTTATATAGCCTGACTATGCGTTTTGTTGGATAGATCGTTCCATATCAATGGTCAGATGTTGGTTCGACAAATATGTTTTTAATCGGACCCTGATAGATAGTGTTTACCTTAAGTTTTTTCTCGTCTTGCCCTTCTGTAGCTTATCTATCTAATCAATGAATTTAGCAGCTCTCTAGCTAACATTTAAAAAAAATTAGCGATGGATAGAAGAGTTGAACAAAGGGCAAAACGCTAGACTTACAGACGACATGGCTTACGGAAACTCTACGGTCCCACGTGGCCACAGTTGGTTGCCTGGATTTTTATCTCTTGTTTAAAAAAACGGAAGCGTTAATATTTTTGCCCCTGTTTTCTATGCCATATTGGAGTCCCGTATAAGATTTTCGTAAAAAAATCCGTATGTGTAGCATTATTCGTTCGGCAAAAAACAGAATCATGACTTTCTTTTTAGATAGTATATATAGGGAATATGTCCATGCGTTGCCACAACATACAGACATTATATAATGATAGGGGAATACCAATCGGGGTATATGCCCACGAAGCGGAATCGTCAGCTGGATCAAGTCGACTGAAGCCAAGCCCAGAACGGGTCGACTCACCAAATACGGCGACTGGCGTATACTAGACCCAGACGAGTGGTGCCGACTAGAGGCCCAATATAGCGACTCCAATAGAAAACCCATCAAAGTACTTGTAAATCCTAACTGGCTGCATATATAAAGCCACCAGGAGCACCCCCACGGGGACATCTCTCATATTAGATCTAGTCTCTCCCTCCGCCTACGGCGACTCTATTGTAAACTAATCTATGATCGTATACTGGATTGACAGCAGGATATAACGATCCTCCATCGAGGGGACATAAACCTGGGTACATCGTGGGCCAATCTCGCTTTCGGATTCTCCTACGTCGTTTTGCTCCCTCTACGTAAGCTACCCCTAGTAGCATCTGCCGTGCAATACCACGACATATAACATATTAATTATGTCAAATTTGTAACTATCAAATTCACTTCTAAATCACGTGGTAGTACATTTTTTTTGTAAAACAGACACTACTTTTTAAAACTGTCAAATCACTTAGATTTCTCCAAAAATTACGTCCACCTCGCCTTTACAAGCTCAGTTGACACATCCAACTCTAATCTCTAACCATTCGGATGAGGACACGGATATTGTCTCAGACACATTGTCTTGCTATACATCGGTGTCATTGTAAAGTTCGGGTTTGGTTTAAGAAAAAGGAGGAAGACACCCCAGGTTGCCACCTATAAGAAATTATTGATAAGATGAATAATAAGACCGACATGATAAAACATGGACACAACCCCTCTACTCTGTGTGTGAATTTCATGAACTTGAGCATGACATGGAATTCAAAAAAAATATGCCTCACAACAAATCAATACTGCTCTTATAATCACTAGTAGAAACGAACCTTTGGTCTAGAGCATTAGTCCCGGTTCTAGTACAAATTGGGACTAATGCCTTGGTCCCAACGGTTAGAAACGACCGCAGGCCCTAGAAGACATTAGCCCTGGTTTTGCAGGGGGCCTTTAGTTCCGGTTCGTTTAACAAACCGGGGCTAAAGGGTCTAGCGCTAGAAAAGAGCAGATGCGTGGACATTTAGGATCGGTTTGTTTCTTAAACCGGGACTAAAGACCCCAACTATATCTTCTTCCCCTTCTCAGCCCGAGCCATTTCAAGCTCACACAAGCATCTCTCAAATTTCTCCCCTCAAACTCGAGTTCTTCCCAATTTTTCTCAAGATTTGTGAAGATCTTTTGGCTCCACATCTATCAAAGGTCCTAAGAGGTTAGCAACTTCATCATTTCATCTTTCATTGCTTGTTTCAGCTTATTTCATCCTCTAGAAATGGATAGATTTATGTGGATTCTATCTCTATATATCTGGTTAATTTGGCACATATAATTCTCGAAATTCATTTGATTCATCGAAGCACATAGATACATGAGTTCATCCTATCTACATATCTTGGTTTGGCACGTAGTCTTGAAATCCAGACGGTTCACAGTGCATCATGTCACCGTCGAGCAACAAAATATTCTTCTTTCTTCTACCTGTCGTCACAAAATCCATTGCAACAAAAATAAGTACCAAAACTATGAAGGCACACATATATATAGTGGCGCCCTATAATTTTAGTTAATCATCGGCCAGTTAAGAAAGTAAAAACAAAAACATGAACACGCCGAGGAGCTACCAAATTAAATTAGGGAGTGCCTCTATGGCGAGCTCCTTGAAGATGTCTGAGGACGAGGCATCCTAAGACATCTTCGAGAAGCTCTACCGTAGTGGTGTCTCTGCTCTCGCACACCATCTTTTAGTTTATATCTTTTCTAGCTAAATCAGTATGCTGGTGGAGCTAACTAATTTCACATATTAGGGAGTGCCTCTGCGGCGAGATCCTCGAAGATGTCTGAGGACGAGGTCCTAAGACATCTTCAAGAAGCTCCGCCGTAGTGGTGTCCCTGGTCTCGTACACGATCTTCCTTGCAATTGATAGTTCACAGGGAAGCCTATTTATAGATTAAGCAGCACAACATAGTGTCGACACTCACGACATAATATCAACACTCACCCCTGTCATAGTGTCGCCACCCACTGAAACAGTGTCGTGATACGTCGGAAACATATCTATAATTTTTGATGTTTCATTCTTGTTAGTATCTACTTTGCTTTGATTTTTATACAATTTGAGGTGCTTTTTACATGTTTTCTGGTACTAATCCATTAACAAGTTGCCATAGTGCCAGTTGCTTGTTTTCTGCTGTTTTTGGTTTCAGAAAAGTTAGTAAAGAAATATTCTCGGAATTGGACGGGACAAACGTCAAAGTCAATTACTTTTCATGGGGGAACAAGAAGTCCAGAGGGGAGACAGAAAAGCGTGCCAGGGCGGCCAAACCCCCCTAGGCGCGGCCAGGGGTGGGCCCGCGCCTGGGTAGGGTTTGATCCCCCTGGTCGCCTCCTCGGCCTCCCCCTTCGCCTATAAGAAGCTCCCGATGCAGAAACCCTAAACACCCGATCAAATCTCCACGAAACCGTCTGTAGCCAGTGCCACCATCGTCCCTAGATCGGGGGGATATGAAGTTCTTCCCGGCACCCTGCCAGAGGGGAGATCATCCCGGAGGCCTTCTATCCGGTATTATGCGTGAGTAGTTCCACCTTGGACTATGGGTCCATGTAGTAGCTAGATGGTTGTATCTCCTCCTTTGTGCTTTCATGTATAGATCTTGTGAGCTCCGTTCATGATCAAGATCTAATCTATTTGTAATCATGCATGTTGTGTTTGCGGGGATCCGATGGATATTGAGATTATTATGTTGGTTTGATTAATGGTTTTGTCTTTATGATTCTATCATGTCTGTGTTGTTTGTGATCTTGCATTCTCTCCATTCTTAGTAGCTATCTTGTCCAAGTAGTTGCTAGTGACTTTAAGAGGGGGTATTTATGCTCGATAGTGGGTTCATGCCTCTAGTTTCCAAGGGAAGTGACAGAAATCTCTTCGATTGTAGATGTGCTGTTGTCACTAGGGAGAAAACAACAATCTCTTGTTCATGGAACATGTGGACTGTTTACCTTACACATTTTTGCTTAAAGCAGTTGTCTGTTGCTTGCAACTTAATACTGTAGGGGGTTCGGATGATAACCTGAAGGTGGACTTCTCGTCATAGATGCAGTTGGATGGTGGTCTATGTATTTTGTTGTATTGCCCAATCGAATCTCATAGGATCTTTCTGACTAGTAATTGCATTGTTATGTCTTGCTCAGTTCCTGTCAAATGCCCTGCTGTAATTTGTTTACCCTGCATGCCATGTTGTTTATCTAAGGAGAGCACCTATAGTGAACTATGGAACCCGATCCAATCTTTACCATTGATACATCTTCCACTGTTACTTGTTTACTTGCTGCAAACCATTACCTTCCACACCATACGTTTAATCCTTTGTTACAGCAAACCAGTGAGTTTGACAACCTCACTGATTCATTGGGACAAAGTCTTGAGTTTGTGTTGTACAGGTTTCCACGTTGCTTGCAACACCTTTGAGATGTTTCATTCCTCCTTCAGGTCCAATAACTTCGATCTCTACTGAGGGAAACTTGTTGCTATGCTCATTACACCTTGCTCTTGGGGTTCCAACGAAGTGTCCCACGTCAACACTGGGTGCACGCATCAAGATTTCTGGTGCCATTGTCGGGGAGGCTAAGGACGTCTTCACAAGGGGAGTCCTCCACTTCCTTTATCTTTACTTTGTTTTTAGTTTGCTTTATTTATTTTGCTTGGTTTTGTTTGCCTCTTTTCAAAAAACCCAAAAAAAATTAGTATAGTTTGGTTTCCTTGCTTTATTCAAAAACACAAAAAAATAGTTCCTACTCTAGTTGCCACCTTGCTCTAGCTCACCATGTTGTTCCCCAAGTTCGCCCTGAAAGATCTTGCAATAGGTAGTGGCTCCATAATTGGGAAAGATAATATTGAAGAATTCTTTAATTATGTTAGCAAGCATGAGGATACTGAGGATTAATCTATAGCAGAGCTTGCTCCTAATTATGAAATTGCTTCAGCTTCTTTAGTTCATATGTTGGAGGCTAGGTTTGTTAGCCTTAAACCCATGATGCAAATTTTGTTCTTAAAACTAAAAGAAGAAAACAATGCTGAAAATAGAGATTTTATTCTTGAAACTTTACTCAAAGAGTTTCATGATGTTGCTAGGGAAGCCAAAAAGGTCTTTGAGCATTTCAATATGCTAGGCTCATGTGTAGATGATGTGGGTACTTCTAATAAAACAAAGCCTAGAGATGAATTTAAGATACCCATATCCTTTAAGCTCGTTGGGATGCATGAGGCTTTTGAAAAGAATTTTGATTGGATTGTTCCTGAAAATCCTTTTGATGAAAGTAGTAAACCAAAGAGAGATGAGAAAGGATCCTCCAAAACTCATTAGGATGTGATACCTCTCATAGTTGAAGACTTTGCAAGTATTGATCTCGATTCTTCATTTGAAAATACTTGATTCTTATTGCTTCTTGTGCCTAACTTAAAGGCGTTAAAGAAAAGTACTTGTTGGGAGATAACTGTGACACCCCCGGGATCAGGGCTAAACAAACCCCAGACCCCCGTATGATATAAGCTTAACCTTGAGCTCGAGAATATCCAGTGGAGAATCGGTAACATAGCAGTGACCCTACGACACAAAATTTATTACAACAAGCTCATAAATGAGCAGAGAACCAAATTATTACAAGCAGAGGTCACTGACCATAAACATCAAACAACGGAAGGTAAAATTATGCTATTAAGTATAGCAAACTTAACAAATGGCCTAAGAGGCCTGAAGCATAACGATGACGTCCCAGCCCATAGATTCCAGGCTGCCGGCCGGGAACCCCAAGCTACTCATCAATGTCGATGTAGAATGGAACTCGTCTTCAGGTGAACACTTACTCTGCCAGAAGTATATACAAATCAAGGGTGAGTAC
The DNA here is from genome assembly GCA_916181665.1 of Avena sativa. NCBI lineage: Eukaryota > Viridiplantae > Streptophyta > Magnoliopsida > Poales > Poaceae > Avena > Avena sativa. Next base: position 131,562,283 of record OV702297.1, read on the forward strand.
AGGGTGTACTCTGCAAGACTTATGGCTGGTGGAGTTGTTTTGCATAAAGCCACTTTTCTTTATGAAACGAGAGAGAGAGAAGAAGCTTGTCTAGTCAGAGTATTTTCAAAGGGGATAAGAGAGCGACATCTCTGAAATATTGATCATCATCTTTTGATATCCACCGAATCACCATCATCTACCAACTAGGATCACCCCCTCGTTCCCATGAGGAAGCATCCTTATGCACACGTTGATCTACCAAGTTTTAAGATTAGGTTCAAGTTCTCTATGATCTTAGAATCTGGTCACCAAGCGTTCATAACCGTGAACACGGATTTTCGAAGATTATTACCCTACAAGGGTGTACAACTTTACCCACACGTACCAACCGACTCTTAATGCCAACGTTATTAGCCCTCTTCCTTGGAAGGCCGACAGAGGGTGGTTGGCCATGACCTTTACCTTGCTTTCGCCGAGACCATGAGTCACACAATAAGTATGGTTCCGCCGTAATGGGTCAAATCCCAAAGCCGGTACTTAAAAATGTGAGGCGAGGTTGGTTAACAAGGGCTCCATCTACCCCAAGCAACCCCGGCCATGCTTACCTACCTATTATGAATGCACCAACTTCACCCGGCAAATCTTTCAAAAGATTTTATATGCATATGTCAAATGGAACGCCCGAACTATGTGACTCATGTAATCTACTAGGCAAGTTAGTCAGGCGAGGGGTTCCCAAGCCCTGTGTGGCTGTACGCTCATCTCGGTTCCAAAGGCAAGAACTTGGTTCCTAGTGGTGGCGAGCATGGGACTAGAAAAAACACATTCCACCGTGGCCTCCCATATAAGCCTTAGCATGTCTAAATCATATCACCGATCTCATATCATCGCGTTCTCCTGTCATACTATATTCTCTGCATCTGATACATCATCTGGATGGACCAGAACTGACAGCTATGCTTGGCTAAGCAGACACATTTAAAAGCTCTAGCAATGCACACAAGCCAAACCTAGTTATGCTAGGAGCAGTGGATCAGGTAATATAAACTCAAAGGGAATATGCAATAAATAGGATACTTTATCTATAGATAAAAGACCACAGTAGAATCATATGCGTCATGGCAAGAATTGAAATGCTTTCGAAATCATAGGATTATATCATGGTGGGGCTATGCTTGCCTTTGCCAGTTGATGACAGATAAGCAGATCTTAGGGAGCTGTAACACCCTCAGAATCGGCCCTATGCAAGTTTCAGCGATTCCCGCCAAACCCGCATAGAAACGATTCAAAGGTGCCCACCAGGCACTTTCGTGCGGGTGGAAAATGAAGTAATAACATTACACAATAGTCCTCGATGGGACCCACAGAACAGAAATATATACAACAGCGACTCAAAGAGTCAAGAATACAGATATACGATACAAAGATCCAAATCACCTTGAAAAACGATATAGAGTCCGAGTACGGACAAGATGCAAATGGAGCTAAGATCCCTGAAGAATAACCAATGGCGTCCATAACCCTGCCCAGGCCAAGCCGAAAGGGTAACCCTGCTAACGACGTCGATCTCAAAACCTGCTTAAACAAAAGGGATGTCGATAAAGGGCAAAGGAAAAAGAGAGAGCGGTCAGTACTGAGGCCAGTACACGGCGAGGCTAGAATTCGGCGGTCCTCGCCTACATAGGTATGGTGGACTGAAGCGGCAGCGCAGCATGCACTAAACAACCTATAGAGACTCGATACAAAGAGCGGCTAACAGAGAGGGGTAAGAAAGACCTATTCGGAACCAACCTGATACTACCACCAAACATACCCATCCTGGTATTTCCCCCTCGAGACCAAACGAGGAAGTCAACCGAGGAACTCACACCGTTGGCAGTTTTATTTATTTAGTTATCGTTGCAGCAATTACTAGTCAGGTTTAGACAGTCATCCTGATATAATAAGCAGTGGGCAGTTTTAGTTAACCATTCCGTTGTAGTTGCAACACTTACTAGTCAGATACAATTGGCATGAGATATTCCAAAACCCAGCAGTTGTTGGTACTTTTATTTAGCCATTCCGTTGTAGTGAAGCTGATTACTAGTCATATCGGATACAAGTCAAATTATAATAGTAAACTTTAGTTATAGTTGTCTATGATCGAGACCTGTGCTCCAAGTCGTCCATAACCGCGGACACGGCTTCTCGAAAATATTTAACCCTGCAGGGGTGCACCAAAGTATCCACAAGCACTTCGACCCTTTTTGCCAGATCAGTTAACATACACCCATCGGTATGTCGGCGGGGCCTAAGTCATGACGTTTCCCAGACCCAAAGCAAGCACGGGGGGCCACCCCACTAAGTCGAACCCGCAACGAATTCGGCCGGTCTCCGAGACGGACTTAGGGTTTGCGCCAATGGCTGTAAATGACTGGGAACCCGAAAGTGTGACTGGGCTTGTCGATACAGCGAAAACACTCCGCATCCAAAACAGTACAGGTGCTCCTCGCACAATCTTAAATAAAGCAGTAAAGCATGGCATAAGTACAGGATAGTAATAAAGCCCCAAACTACTTGTGGCCCCCAGTATAATACTTTGAAATCAGGTACTAATCGATGGGGGGCCCATATCTCCCCACCTGTGGTTAGCGCGCTCGATCTCGGAACAGGTGTCAAGAACTCGGGGTCCTACGGGACACAAGTGGACGGTTAACAACCAAATAACATCTATTGCCCACCTGTGCCTCTGCATTTACCTACTTCAATTTTAGTTATTAAACAGTAATTAAAACCATGATCATCTCCAACATAAACATGCGGCAATACTCCAACAACTGTGGTACTGGACGACACGCAACAGCACTTGAGCAAGCGACTACGACGCGCAAGTCCAACTATCTACCAATCAACAGGTAATAGGATGTGTCCAAGGCAATATAAGGCTGCAAGGGATATCACGGCCACGAAAACTAGAGCATCGCAACACAGATAGCAATAGATCAACAGGAGGGAAATAAATACTATAAAAGTAAGATAGGTAGAAAGGGGGAGATGCTCGCCTGAAAACATTGCCGAAGGTTCATCCGAAGATCGGATCGACACTCGCATCAACTCAACGGCCTTATCCGCGAAGATCCAAAACACTAGAAGAAACACCGGATGCACTATTTAATACTACGGCAAAAGATCAGGCATGATGCATGTATGATGTATGACATGGCAAAGGTGCGATGCAATTAGGCCATATTAAGCGGAACCGGGGTCCCGACAATTATTTAGATGGTCCATGTTGTTTAGATACCCCGCAATTTAAATGTTGTTTTAACAAGGCAAATTATATCACCGGTTCGATGCACAAATTTAATTGGGGCCAATATTAGACTAGATTTGTCCGCATATGGATCCCATATTTATTTATGAGGTGAATCGGCATAATGCCCCCAAACCCACAACATGTATGCAGGCATGAACAATTTTAAATGCAACAAGTAATATCATTTATAAAATATAGGTCTTGGAAAAGGGTTCACACATCTGGGTTCGGACGATCTTGGGATCCGGGGTTCGGGGTCCGGTCTCAGGGTCCAGGGTTCGACGGGATCGGTCTCGGCGGAATCGTTCTCGGATAACGGAGTAGATCTTGGCATTTCCGACCGGTCTGATGCTCGGGTAGAAGTACTTGTCGCACCATGTCGGAGTCCTTGAATCCGGGAAGGAGAACTTGACGCGCCAGGGTTCGGTCTTCGGGGTATACGGCGAGGTTCGGTCTTCGGGTCCGGGAAGGGTCTTGGTGTTCCATGAAGGAGATCTTGTTGTTCCGGGTAGGCCTACTCGGCATCGTGGTGGTCGGTGACATTTTTGTAGACTTCGAGAGACTTGTAATAGCCTTCTGCCGGGGACATAACACAACGCACCGAGGGTGGGACATACACGATACAGAACGGGCACATAGGGTTGCTGCGAGCAGGCCATGTCTGGTTCGGGTATTATCCCAAACACCTTGCAGGGAGCAGCCGCAACAACACACGCCAGCAAAACATGTGGCTCTCGGGCGAGGTCGGCTACGTGTCGTGCGGTTCCTGACGATGAGCTCGGAGGCCGGCAAGCAAAGACGACAAGAGAGGGCGAGGAAGGACCAGGTCGACGAGGAGTACTTGGCGGTGTCGCTCGGGAGGCGTGCGGGCAAGCTGAGGGCGAGCTTGGGCGCAGAGGAGGGCTTGCAGAGGAGCTCCCGGTGTAGGCGGTGGCCGAGCCCGCTGGCGATGATACAGGGGAGGCGAGGTCGTCGTGGCGCAGAAGGGCGGAGGCGTGCCACGAGGATCGAGAAGGAGGCGCGTCGGAGCAGAGGGAGGGGAGGCGGAGGCGGCGGCGGCAGGGTCCCACTGCAGCTTGAGGTAGAGCCTGAGAGGAGAGGAGTGCGGCCAGGGAAGGCTCTTGTAGAGAGAGAGATGCGAGCGGTGGTGTATGCAGAGGCGACGGCGCGCTTGCGGGGTAATCGAGCGAGGACGAGGGCGGCGATTGGGGATCGAGGGGGGGAAGGTGGGGTTCGTGGGGACGATGCGAGGAGAGCGGGGACGGGGAGAGGGGAAGCGTGGGAGGACGCGAGCGGGATGGTTCCAGGGATGGGGTCGGGGTGGGGTCCGCGGAAGAGAGAGGTGGGGCTGGGATCGGGGAGAGGGAGGTGGTTGGCGGCGGGGTGCTGCAGAGTGTGCGTGCTGGGTGCGTCGCGTGTGTGGAGGGAAAAAGGGGTGGTGGCGGCTGGATGGGTAGGAGTAGGTGGGGTGAGGTGGCAGATGGCGGTTGGTGGAAAGAGGGAGGAGAGATGAGGTAGCGAGAGGGGATTGGACGGGGTGATGTGGAGGGAGGCTGGGTAGGATAGGATTGGGTAGAAAAGGGGTTTAGGGTAGCTAGGATTTTTATCTGGAGGTGGCCAGCTGGGCTTTCGGGCCTGGCTGGCTGCCTCCCAAAAATAATTTAAATATTTGATTTATTAAAACGAGGCTTTTGCAAACCGTTGATAGACGAAACAAAATAATCCGGAGACCCGGGTTTTGATTTGAAATAAAGGCGGGGTATTTAGAAAACAAAACTAGGCATTTCGAAAATAGTTTTCTGCAAACAAATGTAAGATGACATGACGATGCTCAAATGCAATGTGGCATGATGACATGAGCATGGGGTCATGATGATGCAATGCACAAAAACAGCGCGATTTTCTAGTAGTGGTTTTTGCGGGGCGCCACAGGAGCCTTGAACTTGACTTGGTTACAGTTGGTCAAGTATTGTTCGTCGATCTTTGATCTTCATCGGTGTTGACCTCGGGCTTCGATCTCGATCTCGATATCGTATTCTACCGCAAAGAACCAAACACCGGAAAGAGAACGAAACAATTAACACATGGCATCGATGCAATGCTCAATCAATGATGATGATATGACAAGTTAAAGTGCATTGGAATGTAGCCCTAAAGAATGCTCGACAAATTAAACGGGGTTCCGAGGGGTGAAAACCCTAATTCGGGTAAAAATCCGGATCATATGAGAGGGGTGCATTTGTTCTTATAATTAATTTGTCATGAAAGTTGTTGAACAATGCATTATTATAGCTTAACTAACTAGGTTTCATTTTTCTGAACATTTTGATATATTATACATACTTTTCTGACTTATAAATAATTAGATATGAATTTTACAAGTTTTATTCAATTTCTGAATTTATTTAAACAAGTTAAATGAATTATTGCGCAAGGCTGACATCAACACATGCACCAGATACCTTTCTCGCCGAGCCTGATCTAGCCACTGACGCTGACTGCTGGGCCCGAGGCCACGTATGCAGCCACGCGAGCAAAGTGGGACCGGAGGCGGGTTGACCGGGCTGACCCGCGCGCGCTGACGCACGGGTGACGTCAGGATGACATCACGCCGGCGGTGGCCTGCAGGACGGTGACGGGGACGATGAACGACGACGAGCGAGGCTGCAGGGTTAGGACTGATCGAACCAGTGGAGAGAGGCGAGCACGATAGGGGCGGCGCCGCTGATTTTGGGTCGCTGGAGCAGCGGGAACAGCGTGCGGCGGCGGCGCTTGCAGGCGAACAACGGCAAGGCGAGCCAGAAAGCGAGGGAGGGGTTGGGGGGCACTGGAGGATGCAGTAGCTCACCACTGAGGCAGAGAAGGGGTTGTAGAGGCCGGGCGAGGTCAGAGGGCGCCGGAATCGGCGACGGCAGCATGGTCGGAGTCGGGGAAGACGAGGGCGATGCGCGTGATTCCGAGCGCCCCTGCTCGATTCCGTTGGCGGGGAAGGTCAGCTCGACGAGGCGGAGATCCAGGGACCTTCGGTTTGGCGAGGGGAGGCCGGGAGCGACGGGGCGCCGGCGGGGTCTGGGGCGAGGGTTCGGCTTCACGCGGGAGAGGAGAGAGGGAGGTCGGGGAAGAGAGGGGGAGTGGATGGGGACGACCAGGGAGTCGCGGTGGTGACCTTATCCATCTCCAGGAGGCGGCGGACGGCAGGATGTAGGCGGCGCGAATCGACGGCCGGCGGCGCGACAGAGAGGAGGTTGCCACCAATGGGGAAGACGACGAACATGGGGCGAAGGGGTAGCGGGCCGCGGGCGGGCTGCCTGGGCCTCTACGGGCGAAGGGAGAGAGGGACAGGGTGGGCTCGGCCCAGTTAGCTAGGGTTTGCTCTTTTTTTCTATAAAATGTTTTTCCAATTCCTTTTTCTGTTTTCTATTTGTTATTTCATTTCAAGTACTGTTTAAAGCATTCCAAAAATACCAGGAATTTGTATAAAGTATATAAAACATTGTGGGGCCCTTATAACAAGTTGGGTTCCAATAATTTTAGTAGTTTTCAAAATCAAAACCGTTTGAATTGATTTCAAATAGAGGGAGAGGTTAGGGTTTTAGGGTTTTATTCTTCTTCTTTAATGCAAAGTTTAAAGAGATGATGCTCATGCAATGCACAATCAACCCTAAATAAAGATTATCTAAAACTGGGGTGTTACAGCTCTATCGCCCTTACGAGAATCTCGACCCGAGATTCCAAAGGTAGGAAAAGAGACGGAGAGAGAAAGGAACATGGCCACTCTAAAGATAAGAGGGAACACACTAAACAACTCATAGAGTATCTCATGGTAAACTCATAGATGGAGTGTTCAGAAACAACTCCGAGATGACAAACATGAAACACGTCAAGGTAACAGAGGAAACAAGAGGAGATGGTTTCAAGTTTTTAGATAGATGGTCTTCATAAGGGTTGAGAACATGGAACTCAGAAGAGTTTAAGCTTCCGGAAAGGAAGGTTCCAACATGAAGAACAAAACATAGACTTCGAGAGATGAACCTCTACTAAACGGCTTAAGTAGAGATTTCAGGTTGCCAAGATATGGATCAAAAAAACAAGCTGTTGAACTACTTTTTACACATAAGAGTCACTTTTTCAGCCAACAGAAGGTCAAGACGGAAAGGTGTTTTGTGGCGAGGACTCATAAGAGCCACAAGGAACATGTAGCAAGAGAAACTTCTGATTATCAAAATCATAGTCACTCTTAAAACATGAGAAAGAAAACGAAGGGAACTCTTTATTCATCTAGATTTATCAAAATCTTTGCCAAGATCATGATATTAGTTTACACCACTAGGATGAGTAGTTAAGAAGATTCCTGATGACACGAGAAGAAAGAAACTTCATTCTCAGACTTCAATTACTTGGCACGAGAAAATGCTGGCCATCATAAAAGGGTCTGGAGTATCAACCGAGAGACATTTAGCAACACTACTTTAAATGTTCTCCTTGATGTTCGAGAAATCGATCATCAAGTAAAGGTCAGACATTGGATACAAGGAAACCATAAGCACCACTCCTATAATTAATTATAGAAGAGTCCTCATGAAGAGTGGTTGTTATTGCAGATTCAAGAGAATATGACAAGAGGTCTTTTCGGCTAAGTTTGTGTCAACCATTACATAAATCTTGCTAGACTTACAAAGAGACCTATGTCAAAACCTTGAGGAGCACCAACCATCGTATATGCTTGAGATTCAGATTTGGTTAAGTGGTATGATACTTCAGACTCAACATGTCCGAATAGAAAGTTTGCAACATTTACCACAAAGGTAAAGTTACTAAATTCTCAAGATAGGAACTACAGTGTCAAGCTCCAAAATATGAGCTAGAGTGCTATACCCATGTATTGGCAACTTGTCGAGAGACAACTGCACACACATAAGGTATTGACAATCAAACACACATGTGTCCTTAAGGAATGGAAATAATTCTACTCGAATCCATGGCGACATCTTTCTACATTTGCTCATGAATCGGAGAAGGTTACTTCTAACATACAGAACTCATACTTCGAGATGACTCGAAGATGGTTCTTGAAAGTTTCCAACATTGATGCCAAATGTTCCATATGAACCAAATCTATCATGGAGAAGATGAGGATGTCATTGATGGGCTCAACAACAAATTTATCAAGACACTCCAAAAATATGGACTCACATGTTGCTTGAACAAGGCAAACGTATTGGTCAGATCAAAGGACATGATGATGTACTCAAGTGAAACATCACGAGAAGAAACATTATCAAGATAGTCCTTGGAACTGAGTTTGATTTGACGATAACCCAAATCAAATCAAAGATAGGGGAAGATAACATGTCCACAAAGGAAATGCTATCTTTCTTCAACACGAACAAAACTAAACATCCCTTTTATAAAGAACGTAGTCGGATATAACTTTTGTCTTACAACTCTCCAAGTTGTTGTTTAAACTCAACCAACTAGTTCAGGGGTATCCAGTACGGTTCCTTGGATAAAAGAGTGGTTCAGAGAACTTGCTTGCTCAAGAACTTGACAACACGGTCATGTGGAAACATGGCGATACTTCTAGTAGACATCTAGAATACCACGAACCACCGATATGTCACTTAGTTCAAGAGGAAACTTACTTGGTAAGGCAAGAAGACATAGTCTTAGAGCTTCAGCAACAGCCTAACTCTTTGATCGAAGAGAGTGTACCAGAATAACAGACTTGGTAGCACGATCATCCTTTTCTTTGTGATAGGGTTAACCAATCACGCTAAGAATGACTCAAATGTCCTTAGAGTTCAAAACAACGAGAATTGCTAAGAACCTCAGACAACCACATTATTACGCACACACATCACTCACGAGCGCGAAAGCTCGAGGAAGGGTGGGTAACGTTGTGCAAAGTATCACTTCATTAAGGGGTCATGGAACTTAACACGACCTATTAGTATAGAAGAGTGTGATACTTTAAGATAGAACATATAGAAACTAATCAATGCCTCTTGATCTGCGGATTACAACACTTTGACCTGGTCCTAGATATGACGAGGTACTGGAGTTTGTTTCTCCTGATATCTCGAAATGGTTTGTCATGACAGACCACAAGAGTATCTTGCATTGGAAGACACCAATGCACATATACTACTTGGTTACCAACTGGTAAACAAAGGTCAGAAAACAACAAGGGGAAAATAACATACTCAGGATAGAATCCTGAGATGTGGATGCATAGATTAACAATCTCCCTAAAACCAATGCAGAGAAGGAAAGGTGTGGCAGAGTCACGAGCATAGATGCGATACTCAAGAGGAGTACCCTTGTCGTGATCTATTTGGTTCCATTAAACAGCATCTGCCATAGAATGTGGTAGGGGAAGTCCTTAATTGTCACAATTCAATCGCGACGAAGACCACAAGCTTGATGGCTAGAATTGTAATACCAGCCATCCTGTGGTAATGTGTGAACATTAACAACAGGGGTCAAAGGAGTGGATCTTGCGTTAAAGGTCAGCTTCATGTACAAGATTCACAACAATAGAATCCAGCACAATCGGGGATCTTAGGTTCAAGTCCAAGGGTTAAAACCCAAAGAAAGGAATAACTACTACTTGAGTGACTTGGCGTGCACTGTATGGTAGTAATCACGAGGTAACTTCCAAAAGAAGAAACGACTTATGAAGTACCCAAACAAACAAAAAGGAGGCATACGAGGCGAAAGGAAACCTAGAAGCCTAGAACAAAACACTATAGATCCAACAATATAATATTGTGGGTCCAAAATATGGAGAGATCATGATAGAAAGGAATCTCTCAGATAACAAGAGCAAAGGGGAACAAGGAATTCACAACACACACAACTCTACAGAACTCAACACTAGGGCAACTGGCTGAGAAACGACATGCCAAGAAGGCACCTAAGCTTTGAAAGACTAGAAGAGATATCAAAAGTTTTCCAAAATCAACACCAGATAAGATGAACCAGAGTAATAGCGAAACTGGATAAGGAGAAAAGAAGCATACTAGAGTTTTCATAAATACTTTTCAGCTTTTAAAATAGTTTTCACAAGCACTAGACTCAACATCGACCAATAGCAAGGTTTTCCTACGGTCGGTACTGCTCTGATACCAAGAAATGTGACACCCCCGGGATCAGGACTAAACAAATCCCAGACCTCCGTCTGATATAAGCTTAACCTTGAGCTCGAGAATATCCAGTGGAGAATCGGTAACATAGCAGTGACCCTACGACACAAAATTTATTACAACAAGCTCATAAATGAGCAGAGAACCAAATTATTACAAGCAGAGGTCACTGACCATAAACATCAAACAACGGAAGGTAAAATTATGCTATTAAGTATAGCAAACTTAACAAATGGCCTAAGAGGCCTGAAGCATAACGATGACGTCCCAGCCCATAGATTCCAGGCTGCCGGCCGGGAACCCCAAGCTACTCGTCGATGTCGATGTAGAACGGAACTCGTCTTCAGGTGAACTGTCAACACCCGGATTTTTAATCCCAGATGCCTGTTATGCCATACATCGCAATCCCAGGATTACCATTTTTGCGAGACATAACAGAATTGGATACCACAGTACATCATCCATTACAAACCATACATAAGGTCTTACACAAATAAGGATCTCATGATCCAGTTCTTAATACAACTCAAGCAGCGAAATACGTAATAATAAAGGTAGCGTAGGCGAAGCTCCATCTTCGAGGTCACAGGCAATGCTGACGATGGGAGATGATCCTAGTTGTCATAACCTTCCTGGGGTCCATCCTCCTGGTACTCCTATTCATAGTCTGGCCACGGGAATAGCCAGGGACAAAGCCATGAGTACACTTTAAGTACTCGCAAACTAATACTAACAAGTGAAGGGTTTTTTTGTAATAGTACACTAAGCTCTAGGGTTGTTTTGCAAAAAGCCAGATTTACCTCTACTAAGTTTAGAAGCAATAACAGCTAGTTGAACTTTTATAACACCTAAGTGGGAACTTGTATTTCATATCACAACTCTGTTGTGGTCAAGCCAAAATCTCAGTCCATTTCACAAGTCATTTGAAAACATCTGACGGGGGAACAGTATGGACACTCCAACTGTCCATAACCATGGACGCGGCTATTCAAATAGTTTGACACTCTGCAGAGATTGTATACTTTCACCACAACATTCGATATATCCGTCAGGAACAAATCCTGAATTCACCATACTCAGTATGCGGATAATCAATCCTAACCTTTCAATTACACGCCCTAGTATAAGCACCTCTCCTGTGAGTTTGGCCTCCCAACCATGACCAACTGTCATATTGGGTACTGCACAGGTGGACAATCTTCACAAGGTAGCCTCAGCTCAAACCTTGGCTGTGAGGGAACCAATACTAATATATATAAGTTTTCAGTCAAGCCCTACCCAATCTTCGGGTATTGTGGTCGTACGGTAAAATTGGAATGGTATCGCATCCAGACAACCATCAGTTTTATAAAGGGCTAAGGCTCATGCCTTAACATTTTCATCATCCAAATCATCTGGTGTTTGGAAACACATGTCAAAACATCTCAATAGAATGATCCATCATTCCAAGGTTTTCATAACCATTTTCCACCAAGTATTCCCATCTAAAGTTGATCCAGTTTTATGCTTAGCGCTAGCATCTACATGTGGGGGTAAGTACTAATGAGGGGTGGTAAACTAGTGGAGTTTAGCTAAGTTCAATCTCATGCCTTAGGATGACATCAAGATTATCTAGCTTAGGCCAAATTTTATGCTCTTTATGCAACCTTCAATTATCTTTCTAGAATCTAGAATTCACTTAAGTAAGCTCTAAGTAATAGCTTTGATAAAGAAATAAAGTAGAAAGCTTGCAAGTAAAACTAGGATTGGGTTATCAAGTGAGTATGATCACATATGCTTAAGGCATATGGTTGGCATGGTAACAAGCAAGTATTTGCTTGCTTCAGTATCGGTATAGGCTTGTATAACTATAGTATATTGCAAGTGTTAGCTTTCATAGGTCAACGTGATTAGTAAGGCTTGCCTTGTGCAGAGCAGTGGTTGAAGTTCTTCTCGGCTTCTTCTTCGTAGTATCCTCCTTCCTCCTCGTATCCTTGGTCGGTACTAGCGTCTATGAATAAATACGAGGTACACAATCACCAAACAATACTTAACTACTTTCAATCATCACACAAAGGTTTTCTATAGATGATCTAGCATCATCACTAACATTACAAGATTAAAGCACTTGCATTATTTATTTATTTTTAGAAAAGTAATTTCTACTCATTGAAAAACTACGTAAGATTTAATATTCTCCAAACCAAACATGGGATCATGTTGACACATGTCATCACCACATATTTCAGTACATGGGAATGTGATTTAAAGTGGTGTCAAAATTTAATAAGGTTTAACCTTTTTATTTTAAATAAATAAAGTGACTAGAAATGCCTATGGGGCATTCTTTTATCACTTAGACATTATTTCTGTAAGTAAACCCATATTTTTTTTATATATTCTGAAAGGTATGATCAAATGTGATTTTTGAGAGTTGGAATCAACTCAAAAGCTATTATGGTTTAATTTTGAAAAATATTTGAATGCAGAAAAGCTTCTTCCTTGTTATTTTTACCAAGGTTGATCTATAGATTCAAATGATTTGAATCCAACGGGCTTGGATTAATCATTTCAATATATTTATAACAAAATTGGTTTCATTCAATTTGGTGCACTGAATCGAGCTGGGTTGTTTTTTGAAACTAGGTACAAAACTAAGTTTGAATATAAATAGGAAAAGATAGATTCAAACGATTTGGCTGCTCAGGAAAGGTTAACGGGCCGACCCAGTGTCACTCCGCAGTGCGTGGCGCAACTGACAGGGGGGTCTACTAGTCAGCGACTCTTAACACGCGAAGAGGTACGGGGCGATGTGGTGCGTTGGATTAGAATGAATATCGACGGCTGAGGGTCGTCGTCGATGATGAACTAGTCACCGGCGAGATCGAACCATAGAGGCTTAGTGGGGGTCGTGGGAGGATCACCGGGGCTCAGGTGAAAGTCGACAATGTGGGCGAACGACGAAGTCGATGACGGTGAACTCAGGGGTGGTCACGGCAGCTCCTGGGGTGGACGAAATCGACTGCTTCCTTCTCCTCCAGCAGCGGCGGACTCCGGTGAAATTCTGGCGATGCGCTGCTCGCCTTGCTCTGGGAATGAGGTGGGGTGGTTCTAGGTGAGAGGGGAGTAGAATGGTGTGAAGAATTCGAGCGGGGGATGCCTCTATTTATATTGGCGAGAGGGGACCGACGGGCGCAAGCTGAGCTCGTCGTGGTCGACGGTATAGAGGGCTATCGGCATGGGCGACGGTAGGGGGCGGTGTTGTGCTCCCTGGCGAAGCTCAATGGCGTGGTGGCGAGGCGTGGGGCGGTGCTGATAGGTCAGAACGCTGCGGTGCTCTGAGCGTGCCCGACGGAAGTTTTAATGGCGCACAACGCGCGTGGTCCGCGCGGCGGCGAATGGGCGTGCCTACGGGGTTGCTGGGACGGTGGTGATCACGCGTGCATGCGGCGAGGGCGGCACACGGTCTGTGGGCGTCTGTCGAGTGTGGCGCACAGGGCGCACTCTCGGCATGCTTGCAGAGCGGCTTGGCATGGCTTGGGCGTGTGGTCCAGGGGCTGGCATTGCTCGCGGCTGGGACAGGGAGTGGCGGTGGGGTGCTAGCTTGCTCCCAGACAAGGTTGGCGAGGCTAGTGTTGCTCGTAGCTTGCTGTCGACTATGGGGTGGCAATGGTGCTCTCGGCCTGCTCACTATTAATGAGAATGGCCATCTTATAGTAGTGCTAGTGATTAGTTAAGGTTGTTAGATGATCTACTAAGGCTAGTGGTGTCTAGAGAGGGGACAAGTTAGGCCCAAAATACTGCTCAACATAGTGTTTTGATTTGGTTTGATTTGTATCTGCAACCTGTTTGATGAAATGGCCGTATGAACTTAAGTTTTGAATTTTGAAAAGATTTTTGGTGGGTGTGCTAGGTATGTGCTGGTGATTCTGTGGATGCTTGGGTTTTGAAAATTGAGCTTGTTTGAGTGGTTTTTGAAATAGTGGGATATTCCCATATGAAATAGATTCAATTTTAAACTATCATTTAAACTATGCATTTGAATGTTTCTGGATGATCACAAGGTGGGCCTTGGTTCCTTGTTATGAGTACTAACAAGGGGTGTAAATATCCATACATGTTTCTGTTAAGTTCTGAAATTTAGAGATAGCCAAAGTAGGCATGGGAGTTAAATTGGCCAAAGTGACCATTCACTTCAATTAGTTGTTTTTGATTTGTTTGTCTTTGGGAAAAGTTTGGGGATTGTTTAGATGATGTTTATTTCACCTAAGAATCATTTTACAAGCCAAGAAACACATAATCATGGCAATTCAAAAGAATCCAAATTTTGATACATACACATATGAATGCTTTCATATTTTAATTGGAAAAGTTTTTGTTAACCCTAAATTTGGTGATTAGAGTTTGATGATTCTAGTTTAATATTTTTGGGATGTTACATGAACACTTACTCTGCCAGAAGTATCAACAAAGCAAGGGTGAGTACATGGTGTACTCCGCAAGACTTATGGCTGGTGGAGTTGTTTTGCATAAAGCCACTTTTGTTTATGAAACGAGAGAGAGAGAGAGAGAGAGAGAGAGAGAGAGAGAGAGAGAGAGAGAGAGAGATAGAGAGAGAGAGAAGGAGCTCGTCTAGTCAGAGTATTTTCAAAGGGGATAAGAGAGCGACATATCTGAAATATTGATCATCATCTTTTAATATCCACCGAATCACCATCATCTACCAACTAGGATCACCCCCTCGTACCCATGAGGAAGCATCCTTAAGCACACGTTGATCTACAAAGTTTTAAGATTAGGTTCAAGTTCTCTATGATCTTAGAATCTGGTCACCAAGCGTTCATAACCGTGAACACGGCTTTTCGAAAAGATTATTACCCTGCAGGGGTGTACAACTTTACCCACACGTACCAACCGACTCTTAATGCCAACGTTATTAGCCCTCTTCCTTGGAAGGCCGACAGAGGATGGTTGGCCACGACCTTTACCTTGATTTCGCCGAGACCATGAGTCACGCAATAAGTATGGTTCCGCTGTAACGGGTCCAATCCCGAAGCCGGTACTTAAAGATGTGAGGCGAGGTTGGTTAACAAGGGCTCCATTGACCCCAAGCAACCCCGGCCACGCTTACCTACCTGTTATGAATGCACCAACTTCACCCGGCAAATCTTTCAAAAGATTTTCTATGCATATGTCGAATGGAACGCCCGATCTATGTGACTCATGGAATCTACTAGGCAAGTTAATCAGGAGAGGGGTTCCCAAGCCCCGTGTGGCTGTACGCTCATCTCCGTTCCTAGTGGTGGCGAGCATGGGACTAGAAAAACCACATCCCACCGTGGCCTCCCATACAAGCCTTAGCATGTCTAACTCATATCACCGATCTCATATCATCGCGTTCTCCTATCATACTAGATTCTCTGCATCTGATACATCATCTGGATGGACCAGAACTGATAGCTATGCATGGCTAAGCAGACACATTTAAAAGCTCTAGCAATGCACACAAGCTAAACCTAGTTATGCTAGGAGCAGTGGATCAGGTAATATAAGCTCAAAGGGAATATGCAATAAATAGGATACTTTATCTATCGATAAAAT
Source organism: Avena sativa (assembly GCA_916181665.1). Lineage (NCBI taxonomy): Eukaryota > Viridiplantae > Streptophyta > Magnoliopsida > Poales > Poaceae > Avena > Avena sativa. The sequence goes on from OV702297.1 coordinate 131,578,285, forward strand.
ACCACAGTAGAATTGTATGCGTCATGGCAAGAATTGAAATGCTTTCGAAATCATAGGATTATATCATGGTGGGGCTATGATTGCCTTTGACAGTTGATGACAGATAAGCAGATCTTCGGGAGCCTTGAACTTGACTTGGTTACATTTGGTCAAGTATTGTTTGTCGATCTTTGATCTTCGTCGGTGTTGACCTCGGGCTTCGATCTCGATCTCGATATTGTATTCTACCGCAAAGAACCGAACACTGGAAAGAGAAGGAAACAATCAACACATGGCATCGATGCAATTATCAAGCAATGATGATGATATAACAAGTTAAAGTGCATTGGAATGTAGCCCTAAAGCATGCTCGACAAATTAATCGGGGTTCTGAGGGGTGAAAACCCTAACTCGGGGAAAACTACGGAACATATGAGAGGGGTGAATTTGTTCTTCTAATTAATCTCGTTATTAAAGTTGTTGAACAATGCATTATTATAGCTTAACTAACTAGGTTTCATTTTTCTGAACATTTTGATATATTATACATATTTTTCTGACTTATAAATAATTAGATATGAATTTTACAAGTTTTATTCAATTTCTGAATTTATTTAAACAAGTTCAATGAATTATTGCGCAAGGCTGACATCAGCACATGTACCAGATACCTTTCTCACCCGAGCCTGATCTAGCCACTAACGCTGACTGCTGGGCCCGGGGCCACGTATGCAGCCACGCGAGCAAAGTGGGACCGAAGGCCGGTCGATCGGGCTGACCCGCACGTGCTGACGCACGGGTGACGTCAGGATGACATCACGCCGACGGTGGCCTGTAGGACGTTGACGGGGAGGGCGAATGACCGCGAGCGAGGCTGCGGGGTTAGGACTGATCGAACCAGTGGAGAGAGGCGAGCACGATAGGGGCGGCGCCGCTGATTTTGGGTCACCAGAGCAGCGAGCACAGCGTGCAGCGGTGGCGGCGCTTGTAGGCAAGGCGAGCCAGGAAGCGAGGGAGGGGTTGGGGGCACTAGAGGATGCAGTAGCTCTACACCGAGGTATAGAAGGGGTTTTCGAGGCCGGGCGAGGTCGTAGGGCGCCGGAATCTGCGACGATGGCACGGTCAGAGTCGGGGAAGACGGAGGCGATGCACGCAATTCCGAGCGCCCCTGCTCGATTCCATTGGCGCGGAAGGTTAGCTCGACGAAGCGGAGATCCAGGGACCATCGGTTTGGCGAGGGGAGGCCGGGAGCGACGGGGCGCTGGCGGGGTCTGGGGCGAGGGTTCGGCTTCGCGCGGGAGAGGAGAGAGGGAGGTCGGGGAAGAGAGGGGGAGTGGATGGGGACGGCTAGGGAGTCGCGGTGGTGACCTTATGCATCTCCAGGAGGCGGTGGGCGGCGGGATGCAGGCGGCGCGGATCGACGGCCGGTGGCGCGATAGAGAGGAGGTTGCCGCCGATGGGGAAGACGGCGAACATGGGGCGAAGGGGTAGCGGGCCACGTGCGGGCTGCCTGGGCCTCTGCGGGCGAGTGCGGGCGACATGGAGAGAGGGACAGGGTGGGCTCGGCCCAGTTAGCTAGGGTTTTCTCTTTTTTTCTGTAAAATGTTTTTCCAATTCCTTTTTTTGTTTTTTATTTGTAATTTCATTTCAAGTACTGTTTAAAGCATTCCAAAAATACCAGGAATTTGTATAAAGTATATAAAACATTGTGGGGCCCTTATAACAAGTTGGGCTCCAATAATTTTAGTAGTTTTCAAAATCAAAACCATTTGAAATGATTTCAAATAGAGGGAGAGGTTAGGGTTTTAGGGTTTTATTATTCTTCTTTAATGCAAAGTTTAAAGAGATGATGCTCATGCAATGCATAATCAACCCTAAATAATGATTATCTAAAACTGGGGTGTTACAATAACCCAAGAGTTTCCTTGAGTCTTGGAAGTTATTACTTCAGTAATGACCTCTCCTTATCCTTTTTGTTTGCTTTTTGTCCCAAGAATGACCTCTAATGAGAAGGAAGTAAGATTTGGGGAGTTGCTATCCCGAAACAGATTTCTGTACTCCACCAAAAACATTCGTGAGGAGTCTCTGTCACTCGGATTGAGCTCAAAATTTACTAATAAATCCCCCAGTATGTTAGATAACTTTCGTTAGTTCATCACTTTTTAATTTGAGCAACAGAAGATGTTCGAAAAAATCGGTTTCTACCTGTTGTTCAGTTTTGATAGATTTCTGCCATTATTTGCATTTGCTTCTTATTGATTCCTTTTTGAGTTCTATTTTGGGGATTTGAGCTTTTATAAGGAGTTACTATAGTATCTTGTGGTTTTACTGAAAAGCCTTGCTGTTCGAAAGCTTTGCCATAGGTCTAATATATTTTGAATAAACTAATGTTGCTAATGAAGATTGTGTGAAGTTTTATATGAAGGAAAAATTTCAGGTGTAGAGAGAGAATGATGCAATGAGATGAAGAATGGACAAAATATCAAGCTTGGGGATGCCACCATAGGTGTCACCCCAAGAAATATCCAAGAGGTACAAGCGTCAGAGCTTGGGGATGCCCAAGGCATCCCCTTCTCCATCAATAAAAAGCTCAGGTCTGTCTAGACACTTCGTTTTTATTGTTTCATGCACAGTTGTGTTGTTTTTGGAGCGTCATAGTTTTTGTTTGTTTTCCTTTGGTTGTTTAGTTTTCTTGAATAAAGTACTTTGGACCCCCGTTCTCTCTGTGTTGTTTTGCAAATAAGTTGCTTGGTGTTGGAAACGAGTAGTAAGTTCTTGCTTGAAAGTGCAAGAGGAGCTTGCATTGACTGTGACTTAGACTTTAGCACGACATGATAGGTGTTGTTTTGGCATTACGCTTAGTTATTATTGCTGTAGCATGTATTGTTCCAAACAATTGGGATTGCTTAGTGTGCCTTGAAGAAATTATGCGTTGTTTTAGCATGCAAAAGCATAGTATTGTGGTATTCTCCTTTGATGCTTCGCTTGGGTTGACTTGGCACATGCTCACACCATGTTATGACTATGACAAGTCACCATTAGCGTCTATGATCATTTATTCCTTGACTTGTAGTACCACTCTATGCTTTGATTAGTATTCTTTATTGCTCTGCATGATTATGGCCATTATGCTCTGTTAGTTGGTTGCTCCCAGTCTTTTGCTAGCCTCCACTTGTATGAGTAAGCTCTACTCATGCTTCCAACTTCCAAGAAACCAAGTTATTCCAAAGTGTCCACTATAAACTCCTATGCATGGTGTGTTACACCATTCCAAGTATATTCTTATTTTCAGCTATCTTCCAATTAAAAACTATTTTGTTATGTGAAAACTTAGTGATTAAAGCCCTCACGAACTTGATGGCACACTTTATATTATTTGCCCCTAATAAACTTGAACCATTGTGGCACTATGTTATATATGCTTGCACTTATAAGTTGGAATTAGCAGAACCGTGTTGTCACGGGGAACGTTTTCAACATTGCACTTGTACTTTGTACTCAGTTGATATCATGCTCTTTTGTCTGTGGATGTCACCGGTGTGAAATAAAGAGGGAACTTGTAAATCCATGGAGTTTGTATTCTCTGTTAGAGAAACGCCTGGGCCGCTAGCCTAAGACATGCCTAATCATGATGGAAACTTGCAGCATCACCATAGTGAGCTATCTATGAAGCATCCTCAATAAAAAGCTATGCATATAGTAAATAAAAAGATTGCTGAGATGCTCATTGTCTGCTTGCCCTGTCATTTTGGTTATGGGAAAGCTCATTTACCATGTGCAAGGGGCACCCCGTTGGCGGTTCTCAATGATATGCAACTACTTACAATGACAAGAACTTACCTGGGCCTAAAGTTGAGTAGCATGAGGTGTGGCCCTCATATTCAAGGGACTTGAGATTGCCAGCTTATAATTCGTCAAGAATATACTCCCTAGTTTGTTCACTTTAACCTTAATCACTTCAAGATGATTATGATAGGGGCAATAAGGGCTGAAAGCTAACAAGTACCATAATTTTTGGAAGCTCTTTTTGGAACTTGAAATCCCTGCTTCCTTTACAAAAGGCCTTTCTTCCCCCACTATTGAGTCTCCACATTCTACCTTTAGGCACCATTAAGAGAGCATAGTTATCATTCTATGTGCAGTGTTCCAAAGCTTATTGATTGACGCATATTGTGATATTACTTGTTCTTGTGCTATTTGTTTCTAGTCACCCTTGTGAACTTTGAAGGTGTCCTATGCATCTATATTGCTACTCTATGAGGGACAAGCTGATTGCCACTATGCTATGTTTTATGTATGTGAAACAAACAAACGTTTTTCAATGCATGTTATTCTTGATCTTTGTTTGTAGCCTTTCATGTTGCATGCATAGTTACTATGTACTATTGTTAGAACTCCATCTTTCATGCACATGTTTAGAGTTCTTTGATCCCAGCTTTCAATGCTTGCAAATGGTTGGATCTTTATTGTGAGGGTGCATGTCACCTCAAAAATTATTATTTTATCACTTACCTACTCGAGGACGAGCAGGAGTTAAGCTTGGGGATGCTTGATACGTCAGAAACGTATCTATAATTTTTGATGTTCCATGCTTGTTATTATCTACTTTACTTTGCTTTGTCTACACTTTGAGGTGATTTTTACATGTTTTCTGGTACTAACCTATTAACAAGTTGCCACAGTGCCAGTTTCCTGTTTTCTGCTGTTTTTGGTTTCAGAAAAGGTAGTAAAGAAATATTCTCGGAATTGGACGGGACAAATGTCAAAGTCATTTACTTTTCGTGGGGGAACAAGAAGTCCAGAGGGGAGACGGAGAAGCGTGCCAGGGCGGCCAAACCCCCTATGCGCGGCCAGGGGTGGGCCTACGCCTGGGTAGGGTTTGACCCCGCCTGGTCGCCTCCTCGGCCTCCCCCTTCGCCTATAAGAAGCTCCCGATGCAGAAACCCTAAGCACCCGATCAAATCTCCATGAAACCGTCTGTAGCCAGCGCCACCATCGTCCCTAGATCGGGGGGATCTGAAGTTCTTCCCGGCACCCTGCCGGAGGGGAGATCATCCCAGAGGCCTTCTATCCGGTATGATGCGTGAGTAGTTCCACCTTGGACTATGGGTCCATGTAGTATATATATGGTTGTATCTCCTCCTTTGTGCTCATGTATAGATCTTGTGAGCTCCGTTAATGGTCAAGATCTAGTTGTAATCATGCATGATGTGTTTGTGGGGATCCGATGGATATTGAGATTATTATGTTGGTTTGATTAATGGTTTTGTCTTTATGATTCTATCATGTCTATGTTGTTTGTGATCTTGCATGCTCTCCATTCTTAGTAGCTATCTTGGCCAAGTAGTTGCTAGTGACTTCAAGACGGGGTATTTATGGTCGATAGTGGGTTCATGCCTCTGGTTTCCAAGGGAAGTGACAGAAATCTCTTCGATTGTAGATGTGCTATTGCCACTAGGGAGAAAACAACGGTCTCTTGTTCATGGAACATGTGGACTGTTTACCTTACACATTTTTGCTTAAAGCAGTTGTCTGTTGCTTGCAACTTAATACTGGATGGGGTTCGGATGATAACCTGAAGGTGGACTTCTAGTCATAGATGCAGTTGGATGGCGGTCTATGTATCTTGTTGTATTGCCCAATCGAATCTCATAGGATCTTTCTGACTAGTAATTTCATTGTTATGCCTTGCTCAGTTCCTGTCAATTGCCCTGCTGTAATTTGTTTACCCTTCATGACATGTTGTTTATCTAAGGAGAGCACCTCTAGTTAACTATGGACCCCTATCCAATCTTTAACATTGATACATCTTCCACTGTTACTTGTTTACTTGATGCAAACCATTGCCTTCCACACCATACATTTAATCCTTTGTTATAGCAAACCGGTGAGCTTGACAACCTTACTGATTCGTTGGGACAAAGTCTTGAGTTTGTGTTGTGCAGGTTTCCACGTTGGGTGCAACACCTTTGAGATGTTTCCTTCCTCCTTCAGGTTCGATAACCTCGGTATCTACTGAGGGTAACTTGCTGCTGTGCTCATCACACCTTGCTCTTGGGGTTCCAACGAAGTGTCCCACATCAACACTAGGTGCACGCATCATGTCGCCACTCACTGGCATAGTGTATCCACTCACGACATATAGTGTCGTCACCCACTTTTTGTCCCGGTTGGAGTGTCCTTTAGTTCCGGTTGGATACACCATTCAGGACTAAACGGGCTCAGGTCGGCCCCAGCCTGCCGCAACCCCTTTAGTCCCGGTTGGTGTGTCCAACCGGGACTAAAGATGTAGTAGAAAGTTTTTAAATCAGTGAATAGTTGTTTGATGTATACGATGTGTTCTTTTATTTTTAGACTAGTACTACTCTTAGCATCGTGATTTTGTTTGATGAACTTATATAATGCAGATGAGATGGCAATGGATGTACGCTGACCGAATCTCTAACGAGTTCATTAAAGGCGTGCGTTATTTTCTCGTTGTGGCAGAGGAAAAACAAGCGGAATGGTTTTATGTGTTGTCCATGTGGTGAGTGTCGGAATCAGAAGGAATACTCTTCCTCAAGAGTCCTTCACGGCTATATGTTTTGGTCCGGTTTCATGTCTGGCTATAATTGTTGGACCAAGCACGGAGAAAGAGGGGTTATGATGGAAGACAACAAAGATGAAGAGAATGATGACAAATATCCTATGTCCCCTGAATACAGTGGTACTACAATGGAAGATAATGATGAAGAAGAAGCAGAAGAACATGCATCATATGAGACAGATGATGATCTTGGTCTGGCCATTGCTGATGAAAAGGGAGAATGTGATAGCAAAAGGGAGAGGTTGAAATTTGAGCAGATGTTAGAGGATCACAACAAATTGTTGTACCCGAATTGCGAAGATGGCCAGAAAAAGCTAGGTAGCACACTGGAATTGCTGCAATGGAAGGCAGAGGTCGGTGTGCCTAACAAGGGATTTGAAAAGTTGTTTAAGATAATGAAGAAGCTGCTTCCAAAGGATAACAAACTGCCCGCCAGTACTTACGAAGCAAAGAAGGTTGTCTGCCCTCTAGGATTAGAGGTACAGAAGATACATGCATGCATTAATGACTGCATCCTCTACCGCGGTGAGCAGTACGAGAATTTGGATGCATGCCCAGTATGCACTGCATTGCGGTATAAGATCCAATGAGATGACCTTGGTGATGTCGAGGGGGAGCGCCCTGATAACCCACAAGTGTAGGGGATCGCAACAGTCTTCGCGGGTAGTATTACCCAATTTATTGATTCGACACAAGGGGAGCCAAAGAATACTTGCAAGCCTTAACAACTGAGTTGTCAGTTCAGCTGCACCTGGAAATAGTTCTTACTCACAGAAGTTTATCAGTAGCAACAGTTTGGTAGTAGCAACAACAAAGCAACATCAACAGTGAAACAAGACCAATAGTAACCGTAAAAGTAAATAGTGGGATTCAAGTGCGGTAGGCATATGGATGGATGGACGGGCGTTGCATGGACGAGTCTAAACATGTAACTTCAAGATCTAGGGCATTGTAGATAAATAATAACAAGCATCCAAGTACTAAACAATCCTAGGCATGTGCTCCATATATAGGCATGTGCTCCATAAATAATAACACGCAATGAGAACTTCCACAACATCTTTTTTCCAGCCAGACCGTGGCAGCGGGGCCTCTAGGGAACTATTGGAAATTAAGGTGCTCCGTTTAATAGAGCATCGAAGCAAAACATTAACACTTCGTGAACACATGTGATCCTCACACCACAGCCATCCCCCTCCGGTTGTCCCAATTATTGTCATTTTGGGGCCTTTCGATCCGGACAATGATATGTGTACACAACTTGTAAGTAAGATCACAAACAATACTATCATAATGATTTAATAATAAGTTCAGATTTGAGAACATGGCACTCGGGCCCTAGTGACAAGCATTAAGCACAACAAGTTGCAACGAAGTCAAATAGCACTAATAGAGATACTAGGCACTATGCCCTAACAATCTTATTCGATTACATGATAGAACTCATCCAATCCCTACCATCCCCAAGCCTACAGCGGGGGATTACTCACTCATGGATGAGGGAAACATGGATGATTGATGGAGATGCATTGGTGATGACGATGGCGATGAACCTCTCCAAATTCCCCGTCCCGGCAGGGTGCCCGAACGGAGTTTCTGGATCCGGATCTTGGTTTCTGGTGGCGGCAGCGTAGCGGAACTCTTTCTGGAAAACTATCGAACCCCCCTCGGTTTTTAGGCCGAGACGCAACTTACAGGCATAGAGGGAGGCCGAGGTGGTGCCTGGGGTGGCTGCACCCCCTAGGAGCGGCCAAAGGTGGGCCCACGTCTGGCAGGTGTGTGGGCCCCCCAGGCCCCTTCTCCGTCTCGTCTTCTGTCTCCGTGGATCTTCTGGTGAAATATAATTTTTGGCATATTTTCCGGGATTTTCCTGATAGTTGATTTTCTGCACAAAAACAAGACACCAAGGAAATTCTGCTAAAAACAGCGTCAGTCTGTATTAGTTGTATTCAAATCACACAAGTTTAGAGGAGAAACAATAGCAAAGTGTTCAAGAAAGTAGATACGTTTTGGACATATCAACTCCCCCAAGCTTAGATTATTGCTTGTCCTCAAGCAATTCAGTTGAAAACTGAGTGCGATAAAAGAATTTTCACAAACACATTTGCTTCATATGATGTAAATATTCTTAGCACAGGAGTAGATGCTTAGACAATTCATAAGAAAGAGTATGCAACTAAGTCTACTCAATAGTCATTTCAAGCTATGAAGAGAAACCAACTCAATAATAATAAGTAGTAAGAAACATAAACATAAGCAACATTGCAATGCTCATAATAAGGTATGATAGATTGGTATCTCGCTTGCCTTTGTTTGAAGAGCACAATATAAATGCCAAGGCACCTCTGAAGTTCAAGTGAAGACTAGAGATAAAGATATCAGAGATACAAGAATCAAAGTCATGACATAATTAACCAAGTTTTGAAACAAACACAAGAATGACAACTATGCTCTCTAGAGGGTGCTCATAGAATAAGTGGTGACTCAACAAGGTTGTGAAAAGGTTTTGTAAAGTTTGAAAGGCTTCCAAATGCTGAAAGAAAGGTACTCATTAGCTTTGAGCTCTCATTGCCATATCATATGCATCTTCATGTGGTTAAGGTGAAAGTGAGGTCCAATCTGAATCATATGCTTGATAGACCATAAACTGGAAATCCCAAGTCCCTTGAGTACGAGGGCCGCTCTGCATGCTACTCAACTTTGGTTACCTATAAGTTATTGTCATTGTAAATACATGCATATCATAGAGAACCGCCAACGGGGTACCCCTTGCACATAATACAGGAGCTATCCCGTGATCAAAATGACAAGGCAAGAAGACAATGAGCATCTCAGCGATCTTTTTATTTACTATGTGTATAGCTTTTTATTGAGGATGCTTCATAAATGCTCAATATGGTGATGCTGCAAGTTTCCACCATGATTAGGCATGGCTTAGGCTAGCGGCCCAGGCGTTTCTCTAACACAATGTATAAACTCCATGAACTCATAAGATCCCCTTTTATTTCACATTGTCGACATCCGCAAACAAAAGAGCAAGGTATCAACTGGATGAGATATCCAAAAAGTGTTAAAAGCATTCCCCGTGACAGCACGGTTCTGATGACTCCCATCATATAATTTGCAAGCATATAACTTTCATGGACATGTCACAATTGTTCTGGATTATTAAGCGCAAGGAATAAAGTGTGCCATCAAGTTCGTGAGAGCTTTACTAACTAACTTTCTCAAAATAGACAAACATTTTATTTGTAAGAAAACACGGCATATGGAATATGCACTGAAATAGCAAATGATGCTAATAGGTAGGTATGGTGGACACTGTTGGCAATATTGGTTTTGGAGAGTTGGAAGCACAGGTAGAGCTCATACTCAGTGCAAGTGAAGGCTAGCAATAGAAAGGGAGCGACAAACAAGAGAGCAATAACTGTCATAATCATGCTTGTAACAAAACATGACTAATTATGGCATGAAAGTGATACAAGAACTCTGAGGCAAAATAAATCATCGAGGCTTACTGACTATTGTTTAGTCATATGCATGTGTGAGCATGTGCCAAGTCGATTCACATGAACAACCAGAGGAGGATACCACAATATCATACCAAAGTATGAATAAAACAATGCAAGCAAACATTCATATGACCTGCTACAAACTATTAGCAAGCTGGAGCTAATCACAAGCAAGCAAGAACTACTAAGAATCCATAATGACATACACCTTACACAAAAAGGCTAAGCATGCTCATAATGATGAGTATATGTACAAAAATGAAAACAAATAGAGTTCATTACCAGCCTCTTACCACTCCTCAAGTTGTCTTAATCTTCATTATTGCCCTTCACTTGTGTGACTTGAATAATAACATGAAACCAAAACTCCACTGAGGACGGCTGAACCCTGTAAAGAACTCACAAAACCAAAGAAGAACAACAAATATTTTTGGTGTTTTCGATTTTTTAGGAACAAGAAAACAAAGAAAAACCAAACAAGAGGCAAACAAAACAAAATAAACAAACAAAGCAAAATATTTTTGGATATTTCTTTTAAGGAAAACCAAAACCAAAAAGCAAAGAAACAAACCAAGAGAAACAACAAAAATATTTTTGGTATTTTTGTGTTTTTGAGAAAGCAGCAACAAGAACCAAAAAGAAAGCGAAACAATGGATATACAAAGAACCGACCGAACATGATATATTAATGAGTGTGATGTTGGTATACCTCCCCCCAAGCTTACGATTTTGGCCTAAGTGGGGATCAATAGCGCGGGTAGTAACCCCAAGCTGGTGGGTCATCATAGGAATGATCGTAGTCAGGCGCTTGCGATGAAGAAGAAGACCCGCCCCAATCAAATGCGGGCTGCTGGTATGAAGACTCTCCCAAGTTGGAGGGCTAAACCGAATCATCTTCGGCATCCTCTCCAACATTCTCCTCTTACTAGGAGAGCTCCGCCACATATGTGTCAAACTCCTCCTCCATGAGCGACCATCCTTGCCTGTTATCAAAATTAAAAAAGTAGGTGCAGGCAAATAAACTATTTTCTCGGTCCTACCCCCTCTCCAAACATGCTGAGCAAAAGATATTTCATATGGTAAACTTCTCACATGAGCCCCCAAGGAAACAAAACCATGCTGAATCATGGATTCATTATCAAGCCTTTCTATAGGGAACTGATAATCTGAATGGTGACGCTCTAAACCATGGAAAGCTAGCAAGCTAGAAGCAACAAGACCTCCACAAATTCCACCCTTCTCGCGGTTGGTGGTGAGACGGTAAGCTATCAAAGCACCCAGGTTATAAGACCTACTCCTATTCAAAGCGGATGCGATAAAAGCTAGATCGAAAGAAGATAACTTCCTACCAATCTTTCTAGCAAGAACACACTTGGTAATGAACTAGGCAAAATATCTAATGGCTGGGAACTGAATGTTCTGAATTTTACCACTTTCCTTTGAGAAGTCGAAACCTTGGAAAATCTCAGCATATTAGTCCATAAGCGACTTGGGCCTCTCCTTGATCTTCTCACAAGATCCCCACTAAGGTACTCTAATTGCTGCACAAAAATCAGCAAAAGGCAGGTCGACAGGTATATTGTATATTTTGTAATGGACCATGGGATTAGATGTAGACCAAGTAAACTGGAAGTCATGCACAAAAGCCATAGTTAGCTTAACATACTGAAATGGTTCACCTTCAACAAAGTGTTCCAACCCCGCATTGGCAATCATAGTTTGGAAATCTTGGAGGATTCCCATGGTTCTCATAAATTCCTAGCATGGATATATGGAAGGGAAGACTCCTTCCTCACGATGAACTTTCATTGGCTCAGGTACCATCAAGTCATATTGATTCAGTGGATATGCACTCATCTTCCTTGCTGAAATTTTTAGACAAGCATCAAACCAAGTGATTTCCAAGTTGATAAATAATGACAAACTACTAAAGGAACTTGCTAGAGGGCTACACATGCATAAAAATTAAATTTCCAAGCATAGAACAAGCATGCAAGCTCAAACAACCTGACACCTATAGCATAAAAATACTCAAGATATAATCTACCAAACACAAATCTAATTGTACAAGTGGAGGAGGCACATACCAAGGAGCAAACCCTCCAAAAATTAGCACTTGAGAAGGGATGAACAAGGAGATCGAAAATCATGAGCAAGAACAACAAGAACTCGAGCTAGAGGAAGTTTTTCGGTGTTTTCCGGGAGAGATAAAGAAGGTGGCTTTGAGGAGGCAACTTGGAGGGGCCCAGGTGGGCCAGACCCCCCTAGGCGCCACCCCTAGGTAGGCCGCGCCTACCATGGGTGTGGTGGCCTGGGGTGGCCGCCTGCGTCACTCCAGGTGTCCCTCTGCCCCTTTTTCGAGGAAAAAATTATTTTGAATTTTCTTGGATTTTTCGGTAAACTTTATTTTTGGCCAATTTTCAGGGTATGAAAATTGATTTTCTCGCAGAAACAGCTTTTTCAGAAGAAGCAGAAGCAAACAAAAACCAAACTACAGCAGTTCTAAAACACTCTAAGAGGCAAGAAACTAGCAAAACTAAAGCTAAAGCAAAGACTAGGAAGGAAAAAAAGTAAAAGAAAGAAAGTATAACCACAGTGAAAACATCATTTTGTTCATTAAAATCCTTTTATTAACAAGGTTGATCAAGTCTTGTTACCAAAACAATCTTATATGATACAAAACTTTGTATTCCACCAAGTGATTATGTTACCTCAAGCTTGATAGCAATGGTCCCAATCATAATAGTTTCAAAATGTTCTTGTGGAATGGGTCAATATATTTCTCCAACCTTGATGCTCTCAATATTTTCAATGGAGTTTAGGCAATAGCTTTTAGCAACCTTCTTGGGGAAATAGAAAGTATGCTCTTTGTCATTAATATTGAAAGATACTTTCCCTTGATTACAATTAATGACAACACCTGCAGTATTGAGAAAAGGTCTCCCAAGAATAATAGACATATTATCATCTTCAGGCATTTCAAGCACAACAAAATCAGTTAGAACCAAGCAATTATGAGAAACTTGAACAGGAACATCCTCACATATACCAACAGGAATAGTAGTTGACTTATCAACCATTTGCAAAGATATATCAGTTGGTATCAACTTTTCTAGCTGGAGTCTCTTGTAGAGAGAAAAAGGCATAACACTAACTCTAGATCCCAAATCACATAAAGCAGTTCTAACATAATTATTCTTAATGGAGCAAGGAATAGTTGGTATACCTGGATCACCAAGTTTCTTTGGAACCTTACCATTGAAGGAGTAATTAGCAAGCAAAGTAGAAATCTCCTCATTAGGAATCTTCCTTTTATTAGAGACAATATCCTTCATATACTTTGAATAAGGAGGCAACTTAATAGCATCAGTCAAAGGAATTTGCAAAAATAAAGGCTTCATCCACTCACAAAACTTGTTGTAGTGTTCTTCCTCCTTTGAATTGTATTTCTTACCTGGAAAAGGCATGAGTTTCTGCACCCAAGGTTCTCTCTCTTTACCATGTTTATTAGCAATAAAATCTACCTTAGTGTATCTAGTGTTCTTAGTGTGTTTCTCAGGTTCTTCCTCAACTTATCCCTCATTATCAGGAGCATCATTTTTATCATTACCATTCTCAGTTTCAGCATCAGAGGCAGATATACTATTAGGATCTACAGCAGGTTCAAGTGGTTCCTCATCTATTCTATGTTTCTTTTTGTTTCTCTTACAGGGACTACCACTATCAACTTGTTGGGAATCCTGCTCAATTCTTTTAGGGTGTCCTTCAGGATATAAAGGATCTTGAGTAGCTATACCACTCCTAGTTCTAATTCCATAAGCATGTTTATCTCCTGAAGCATTAACTAGCATATCCTTTTGTACCTTAGCAAGTTGATCAAGTTGAGTTTGAACCATTTGAAAGTGTTTATAAAGCATTTTAATATCATTAGAAGTTATTTCCACAATATCTTTCAACTCATTGATAGCTCTAGAGTTTTCTAATAAATGATTGTGAACTTGTTTATTAAAATTACCTTGCTTAACAATAAAAATGTCAAGCTCCTCTAAACATTGATCAGGAGGCTTACCATAAGGAATATCACCTTCATCAAAGTGTTGGAGAGAGTGTACCTCAATAGTATATGAGTGGGGAATTGGCTTACATAATTCTTCTATAGGAGGTAGATTCTTCACATCTTCAGCTCTAATACCTCTCTCCTTTAGACACTTCTTAGCTTCCTTCATCACTTCATCATTTAATGCAATAACTCCTCTTTTCTTTGGTGTTGGTATTGGAACTGGTTCATGCACAACTAGTTCAGGAGTAATAGGCTCAGGTGTATTTATCTTAGTTGAAGTCCAATCATCATAATTCTTGCTTATCTTAGCCATTAATTCTTTAGCATCTGTAGGAGTTCTTTTCCTGAAAACATGATCAGCAAAGCTATGTAGGTATGTCCTAGAATCATCAGTTAGTCCATTATAATAAATATCAAAAATGAATCAAGGAGCATGTCTTAGCCATGCTGCTTTGCAGAGACTTTCTGATTTTAAACAGGGAGAAGAAGAGAAATTGCATGAGTCATGGAAAAGATTCCGTTCCTTGATTCATGCACATCCTGGATGTCCATTACCTAAAAAATGAGCTTCTTGATATTTATTATAATGGACTAACTGATGATTCTAGGACCTACCTAGATAGCTTTGCTGATTGTGTTTTCAGGAAAAGGACTCCTACAGATGCTGAAGAATTAATGACCAAGATAAGCAAGAATTATGATGATTGGACTTCAACTGAGCTAAATACACCTGAGCCTATTACTACTGAACCAGTTGTTTCCTGAACCAATTCCAGTACCAACAACAAAGAAGAGGGGAGTTATTGCATTAAATGATGAAGTGATAAAAGAAGCTAAGAAGTGTCTAAAGGAGAAAGGTATTAGAGCTGAAGATGTGAAGAATCTACATCCTATAGAAGAATTATGTAAGCCAATTCATCACTCGTCTACTATTGAGGTACACTCTCTCCAACACTTTGATGAAGGTGATATTCCTTATGGTAAGCCTCCTGATCAAAGTTTAGAGGAACTTGACATTTTTATTGTTAAACAAGGTCATTTTAATAAAAAAGTTTAGTATCATTTATTGGAAAACTCTAGAGCTATCCATGAGTTGAAAGATATTGTGGAAAGAACTTCTAATGATATTAAAATGCTTAACACTTTTAAATGGTTCAAACTCAACTTGATCAACTTGCTAAGGTACAAAAGGATATGTTAGTTAATGCTTCAGGAAATAAACATGCTTATGGAATTAGAACAAGGAGTGGTGCAGCTACTCAAGATCCTTTATATCCTGAAGGACACCCTAAAAGAATAGAGTAGGATTGTCAACAAGGTGAAGATAGTGGTAGTCCTCATAAGAGGAAGAAAAAGAAAAATAAATAAGTTGAGGAACCACTTGAACCTGTTGTAGATCCTAATAGTATATTTGTCTCTGATGCTGAAACTGAGTGGTAATAATAATGAGTCTCCTGATAAGGAGGAAGGTGAGGAAGAACCTTAGAAGCACACTAAGAACATTAGGTACACAAAGGAAGATTTTATTGCTAATAAACATGGTAAAGAGAGAGAACCTTGGGTGCAGAAACCTATGCCTTTTCCAGGTAAGAAACACAAGTCAAAGGAGGAAGAACACTACAACAAGTTTTGTGAGTGGATGAAACCTTTATTTTTGCAAATTCCTTTGACTGATGCTATTAAGTTGCCTCCTTATTCAAAGTATATGAAAGATATTGTCTCTAATAAAAGGAAGATTCCTAATGAGGAAATTTCTACTTTGCTTGCTAATTACTCCTTCAATGGTAAGGTTCCAAAGAAACTTGGTGATCTAGGTATATCAACTATTCCTTGCTCTATTAAGAACATTATGTTAGAACTGCTTTATGTGATTTGGAAGATGGAGTTAGTGTTTTGCCTTTTTCTCTCTACAAAAGACTCCATCTAGAAAAGTTGATACCAACTGATATATCTTTGCAAATGGCTGATAAGTCAACTACTATTCCAGTTGGTATATGTGAGGATGTTCCTGTTCAAGTTTCTCATAATTGCATGGTTTTAAATGATTTTGTTGTGCTTGAAATGCCTGAAGATGATAATATGTCTATTATTCTTGGGAGACATTTTCTTAATACTGCAGGTGCTATCATCAATTGTAATCAAGGGAAAGTAACATTTAATATTAATGACAAATAGCACACTGTTTATTTACCCAAGAAAGTTGTTAGAATATATTGCCTGAATTCCATTGAAAATGTTGAGAGCATCAAGGTTGGAGAAATATATTGTCCCATTCCACAAGAAAATTTTGAAACTATTATGATTGGGACCATTGCTATCAAGTATGAGGTAACATCATCACCCTGTGGAATGCAAAGTTTTGTTTCATATAAGATTGTTTTGGTAACAAGACTTGATCAACCTTGTTAACAAAAGGATTTTAATGTACAAAATAATGTTTCCACTATGGTTATACTTGCTTTCTTTTACTTTTCTCTTTCCTAGTCTTTGCTTTAGCTTTAGTTTTGTTAGTTGTTTTCTTGTCTGAGTTTCCTAGAGCTCCTGTAGTTTGGCTTTTGGTTTGCTTTTGCTTCTTCTGAAAAACTGTTTCTGCGAGAAAATCAATTTTCATACCCTGAAAATTGGCCAAAAATAAAGTTTCCCGAAAAATCCAAGAAAATTCAAAATAATTTTTTCTTCGAAAAAAGGGGCAAAGAGGCACCTGAGGTGACCCAGGGGGCCACCCCAGGCCACCACACCAGTGGTAGGCGTGGGCCCACCACTGGTGGCTCCTAGGGGCGGGGGGGGGGGGGGTGGCCCACCTAGGCCCCTCCAGGCTGCCTCCTCAAAGCCACCTTCTTTCTCTCTCTCGAAAAACACAGGAAAACTTTCTCAAGCTCGAGTTCTTGTTGTTCTTGATCGCGATTTTCGATCTCCTTGTTCATCCCATCTCAAGTGGAGATTTTTGGAGAGATTGCTCCTTGGTATGTGCCTCCTCCACTTGTCCAATTATATTTGTGATTGGTAGATTGTATCTTGAGTATTTTGCTGCTATAGGTGACAGGTTGTTTGAGCTTGCATGCTTTTTCTATGCTTAGAAACTTTGTTTTGATGCATGTGTAGTCCTCTAGCAAGTTCCTATAGTAGTTTATCATCATTTATCAACTTAGAAATCACTTGGTTTGATGGTTGTCTAAAAAATCCAGCAAGCAAGATGAGTGCTTATCCACTGAACCAATATGACTTGATGGTGCATGAGCCAATGAAGGTTCATCGCGAGGAGGCAGTTTTTCCTTCCATATATCCATGCCATGAATTTATGAGAGCTGGGGGGATCCTCCAAGATTTCCAAACTTTGGTTACAAATGCAGGGTTGGAGCACTTTGTTGAAGGTGAACCAATCCAATATGTTAAGCTAACCATGGATTTTGTGCAGGACTTCCGGTTCACTTGGTCTACCTCTAATCCCATGGTCCATTACAAAATTTATAATATACCTGTCGACCTGCCTTTTGCTGATTTCCGTGCAGCAATTAGAGTACCTCAGTGGGGATCTTGTGAGAAGATCAAGGAGAGGCCCAAGTCACTTGTTGATTTGTATGCTGAGATTTGCCAAGGTTTCGACTTCTCAAAGGAAAGTGGTAAAATTCAAAACATTCAGCTCCCAGCTATTAGGTACTTTGCCTATTTCATTATCAAGTGTGTTCTTGCTAGAAAGACTGCTAGAAAGTTGTCTTCTTTTGATCTAGCTTTTATTGCAGCTGCTCTGAATAGGAATAGTTCTTATAGTTTGGGTGCTTTGATAGCTCACCATCTCACTACCAACCGTGATAAAGGTGGAATTTGTGGAGGTCTCATTGCTTCTAGGTTGCTAGCTTTCCATGGTTTAGAGCCTCATTATTTAGATTTTCAGTTTCCCATAGAGAGGCTTGATATTGAACCCATGATTCAGCATGGTTTTGTTTCTTTGGGAGCCAATGTGAGAAGTTTACCATATGAAATATCTTTTGCCCAGCAAGGTCGGAGAAAGGGTAGGACTAAGAAAATAGTTTATTTGCCTGCACCTGCTTTGTTTAACTTTGATAAAAGGCAAGGACGGTCACTTACGGAGGAGGAGCTTGACACTTATGTGGGGGAACTCTCCCAGCAAGAAGAGAATGTTGAAGAGGATGCCGAAGTCAATTCAGTTGAGCCCTCCAACTTGGGAGAGTCTTCATACTAGCATCCCTCATTTGATTGGGGCGCGTCTTCTTCTTCATCGCAGGTGCCTGACTATGATCATTCCTATGATGACCCACCATCATGGGGGTACTATCCGCGCTATTGAGCCCCACTTAGGCCAAAAGCCTAAGCTTGGGGGGAGGTACACTGACATCACACTCATTTGCATATCATGTTCGGTCGGTTCTTTGTATATCCATTATTTTGCTTTCTTTTTGGTTCTTGTTGCTTCTTTCTCAAAAACACAAAAATACCAAAAATATTTTTGTTGTTTCTCTTGGTTTGTTTCTTTGTTTCTTTGCTTTGGTTTTCCTTAAAAGAAAAAAATCCAAAAAGATTTTGCTTTGTTTGGTTTGCTTTGTTTTTTTTGGGTTTTTCTTTGTTTGCTTGTTTCTAAAAAATTGAAAACACCAAAAATATTTGTCGTTCTTCTTTGGTTTTGTGAGTTCTTTGTAGGGTTTGGCCGTTCTTAGTGGATTTTGGTTTCATGTTAATATTCAAGTCACACAAGTGAAGGGCGATAATGAAGATTAAGACAACTCGAGGTGTGGTAAGAGGCTGGTAACGAACTCTATTTGTTTCATTTTTGTACATATACTCATCATTGTGAGCGTGCTTAGCCTGTTCGTGTAAGGTGTATGTCACTATGGATGCCATAGTAGTTCTTGCTTGTTTATGATTAGCTCTAGCTTGCTATAATTTGTAGCATGTCATATGAATGTTTGCTTGCATTGTTTTATTCATACTTTGGTATGACATTGTGGTATCCTCCTCTGACTGTTCATGTGAATCCACTTGGCACATGCTCACGCATGCATATGACTAATCAATAGTCAGTAAGCCTCGATGATTTATTTTGCCTCAGAGTTTTTGTATCACTTTCATGCCATAATTAGTCTTGTTTTGTTGCAAGCATGGTTATGACAGTTATTGCTCTCTCGTTTGTCGCTCCCTCTCTATTGCTAGCCTTCACTTGCACTGAGTATGTGCTCTACCTGTGCTTCCAACTCCCCAAAACCAATATTGCTAGCCGTGTCCACCATACCTACCTATTAGCATCATTTGCTATTTCAGTGCATATTGCATATGCCGTGTTTTCTTTCAAAATAAAATGTTTGTCTGTTTTGAGAAAGTTAGTTAGTAAAGCTCTCATGAACTTGATGACACACTTTATTCTTTGCGCTTAATAATCTTGAACCACTGTGACTAGTCCATGAAAGTTATATGATTGCTTATTATATGCTGTGAGTCAGCAGAACCGTGCTATCATGGGGAGCGCTTTCAACACCTTTTGGATATCTCATCCAGTTGATACTTTGCTCTTTTGTTTGCGGATGTCGACGATGTGAAATAAAAGGGGATGTTGTGAGTTCATGGAGTTTATACATTGTGTTAGAGAAATGCCTTGGCCGCTAGCCTAAGCCATGCCTAATCATGATGGAAACTTGCAGCATCACCATAATGAGCATCTATGAAGCATCCTCAATAAAAAGCTGTGCATATGGTAAATAAAAAGATTGCTGAGATGCTCATTGTCTGCTTGCCTTGTCATTTTGGTCATGGGAAAGCTCCTGTACCATATGCAAGGGGTACCCCGTTGGCGGTTCTCGATGATATGCATGTATTTACAATGACAAGAACTTTCAGGTGACCAAAGTTGAGTAGCATGCGGAGCGACCCTCGTACTCAAGGGACTTGGGATTTTCAGCCTATGGTCTGTTAAGCATATGATTCAGAGTGGACCTCACTTTCACCTTAACCACATGAAGATGCCTATGATAGGGGCAATGAGATCTCAAAGCTAATGAGTACCTTCCTTTCAGCATTAGGAAGCCTTTCAAACTTTCCAAAAACCATTTTCACAATTTTGTTGAGTCACCACTTATTCTATAAGAACCTTCTTGATAGCATAATTGTCATTCTTGTGTTTGTTCCAAAACTTAGTTAATTATGTCATGACTTTGATGCTTGTATCTCTGATATCTTTATCCCTAGTCTTCATGTGAACTTCAAAGGTGCCTCAACATTCTTATTGTGCTCTTCAAACAAAGGCAAGCGAGATACCACTCTATCATACCTTATTATGAGCATTGCAATGTTGCTTATGTTTATATTCCATGCTACTTATTATTATTGAGTTGGTTTTTCTTCATAGCTTGCAATGACTATTGAGTAGACTTAGTTGCATACTTCTTAATATGAATTGTCTAAGAATCTACTCCTATACTGAGAATATATACATCATATGAAGCAAAGTGTTCGTGAAAGTTCTTTTATCGCACTCAGTTTTCAACTGAATTGCTTGAGGATAAGCAATAAGCTAAGCTTGGGGGGAGTTGATACGTCCAAAACGTATCTACTTTCTCGAACACTTTGCTATTGTTTCTTCTCTAAACTTGTGTGATTTGGATACAACTAACACGGACTGACGCTGTTTTCAGCAGAATTACCTTGGTGTCTTGTTTTTGTGCAGAAAATCAACTATCAGGAAAAATCCCAGAAAATATGCCAAAAACTATTTTTCACCAGAAGATCCACGGAGCCAGAAGGGGAGACAGAGGTGAGGCCTAGGGGGGCTAGACCCACCCCAGGCGCGGGCCCACCTGACCCCGCGCCTGGAGGGGGTGCGACCACCCTAGGCAGCTCCTCGGTCTCCCTCCGTGCCTATAAGTTGCCTTCGGACCTAAAAACTCAGGGGGGTCGATAGTTTTCCAGAAAGAGTTCCGCTCCGCCGCCGCCATGAGAAACCAAGATTCGGATCTAGAAACTCCGTTCTGGCACCCTGCCGGGACGGGGAATTTGGAGAGGATCATCGCCATCATCATCACCAATGCATCTCCATCAACCACCGATGTTTCCCTCATCCATGAGTGAGTAATCCCCCGTTGTAGGCTTGGGGATGGTAGGGATTGGATGAGTTCTATCATGTAATCGAATAAGATCTGTTAGGGGTGTAGTGACTAGTATCTCTATTAGTGCTATTTGAATTTGTTGCAACTTGTTGTGCTTAATGCTTGTCACTAGGGCCCGAGTGCCATGCTCTCAGATCTGAACTTATTATTGAATCATTATGATAGTATTGTTTTTGATCTTATCTGCAAGTTGTGTACATATATCATTGTCCGGATCCAAAGGCCCCAAAGTGACAATAATTGGGAAAACCGGAGGGGATGGCTGTGGTGTGAGGATTACATGTGTTCACAGAGTGATAATGCTTTGCTCCAGTGCTCTATTAAAAGGAGCACCTTAATTGCTAGTAGTTCCCTAGAGGCCCCGCTGCCACGGGCTGGCTGGACAGAAGATGTTGTGCAAGTTCTCATTGCGAGCACATATGACTATATTTGGAGCACATGCCTAGGATTGTTTAGTACATGGATGCTTGTTATTATTTATCTGCAATACCCTAGATCTTGAAGTTACATGTTTAGACTCATCCATGCAACGCCCGTCCATCCATCCCTATGCCTATCGCACTCAAATCCTACTGTTACCATTACTGTTACTATTGCTCCTGTTTCACTGTTGCTGTTGCTACTACCAAACTGTTGCTACTGATAAACTTCTGTGAGCAAGAACTATTTCCAGGTGCAGCTGAACTAATAACTCAGTTGTTAAGGCTTGCAAGTATTCTTTGGCTCCCCTTGTGTCGAATCAATAAATTGGGTAATACTACCCGTGAAGACTGTTGCGATCCCCTACACTTGTGGGTCATTAGGCAAGGACAGCTTGTGAGCTACATGTCATAGTGAAGAACATTTCTATGAAGGTGGCGCTCGACTTTGCTTTACCTTGTGCACCGGAAGCGACCTACCATGGAAGTCAGATTCCAGCTGGCTATGCTCGTGTCGGTGTGGATGAAGTTGAACCGACATGTCGATCACTTGAGCTTGACATCCCTGTAGGCGAAGGGGAGAAAACGCTGGGAGAAGTGGAGGGTGGGATCATTCTTTGGAAAAAACAGCACATCGTGTTTCCAGGCTGGGTGCCAAGGCAGTCTTCTCCTCCGAGAAGAAATCCATCACCTCCGAGGCCACCATGACCTCCGAGTCCACCGTCTCCACCGAGAAACAATAGTCCACCCCTTCCTGAGAAGGACCGCAGCGTGAGTACATCTCCATCTCCGGTGCCTCCGCCTCTGCCCACTGAATCAAAGGGAAGAAAGCGGAAGAAGAACACCACTACGTCTAGAGAGACCCGACGCCGAAAACGACAAGATCCCCTCCCAAGAGTACCGCCATCTCCTCTCAAGTTAGCTTATCACCGGACTGATGATGAAAGCGCGGTGATCTCCCAAGCCGAAGTGAAGGCCCATTTTGCACCAAAACAACCCAAGCCACAGGTGCAAGTTGATCCAAAAGTCAAGAAGCACTTCAAGGCATTCCTTGAGCAACCACCCCAACATGTGTTAAATAGGAAAGATGACTATACACGCTGTCTTACGAATACACTAAAAGAGAAGTCATCAAGCAGTACTGCAAGCGGGAGAAAATCAAAAAAAGTTGCCCAGCTCGGCAAATAGGCAAAACAATCCATCGCCCTGCTCAAGGTGTTACACCAGCCCACACAAGGTGGAATAGATATGGAAATAGCTATTAAATTAGCCAAGGAGTGTAATGTGCCCCTCGAAGCACTTCTAACCGGCGGAGATGATGTCGCCAAGGGACCAATAGCACGGAAAATTTTCTACGGGGAGCCTCTGGTCAGCGATGAGGTATTCGATGATCTGCCAACACATATGCGACTAATGCATATCTGGTACTTGAAAATCACAAAGGAAGGACGACAATTTCTCGTATGTAAAGTTGGAGAGGAGTAATTCCGTCCAGAAGAGATCTCCGTTGAACTTTGTGAACTATTTTAGTTATTCAACCTAGACGCCCTCGACAAGTCCCTCCTCAGCTGCTATTGTCTGTAAGTAATTAAGTCACTAACTCAGATCGTTCAATTCATTTCCTGTTGTTATATCCTCACTATATCTCCTTCTGTATGCTATTATATATGCAAAATGAAGATTCAAGAATGTAGAAGAAAGTCAATCTACATCATTGGGTTCGTTGACCCAAACAGAGTTAATGTACATATGCTAATAAATAACCTCGAGGAAACGAAGGATAACTTGCTATTGTTTTTAATGGATCAACATTACAAGATGCAAATACTATTTCCTTACAACTATGGGTGAGAGTCTTACTGTCTTGTACACATTCAATTTTTGTTTACTAGATGTTAAGTGTATATAAACGTGCGCAGCTTCCACTGGATTCTTCTAAACATTAACGTTGACCATGCAAAAGTTGTAATCTCGGACTTGTTAAAGAAGCCGATGAAAGACTACCGCAGCATAATTGATTGCCTCCAAAAGTAATTTCAATCATTATCACACTATATCTGTGTAAGATCCCTCCTTTGTAAAGGAAAGGATCCCTGTGATTGCAATGCTAGTCCCTGGATCAATGCTAGCATCCACAGTTTAAGATGAAGTACACAGAAACAAAGGTCATTATTACATATCATTCCAGAGACAAACATAGTCTTTTACAAACTCCATGGCCACAGGCCTAATACAAGAGTTCAAATTTATAATAAGATAAATAAGTATTCATCTTCATGTGCCACAGGCAAGCATGTTAAGTGTAGACTCATGACTCCTAATCATCATCAGAATAACCTGCTACATCACAAGTTACAGCCACAGTGGGTCAATACATTGGAATAGTATTGGCAAGTGATACCTTAATAGAATATTGGTGGACTAGATACTATATTCTTTTTTGGCTAAGTGTAGCTTAGGCTTTCTTTGCTCAAAATAAGTTTTGCCTATCAGTTGAAAACACTAAGTTTTTCTTTGTCAAAATCTTTCCCAAGGAACCACCAATAGACATTGTGGTCCTTCACCCTTGTTCAACCATAAGATTTTACTTAGAAATTGGGATGAGGAGATTCTTGATAGCTTCCATGTCTTGTTGCTCAAGTTGTCCAATACCAGGGACATGGCTAAGTACTTAGATTCTTCCATCTGCATAGGTTGTGCACTTTCCCCACAAGACTTGATTTTCACCAAGACAGGACCTTTCAGAAGCCTTCCCTTAGACCAAATGGACGCGCTCCAACCTATCATTCCCACTACCACCAACTGTCCAAATGGCTAAGTTATTGCAACCTATGTGATCCAGGCAGAGCCCATATTGCCAAGTGGCTGCACTAGAAGCTTCTTAACATTTGGCCTCTCAAATCCCTTTGTTCCTGGGTGGCTTTCCACAAGTGAGATACACAAGGTAACCATAGAAATGGGCCTTGTGTAACCACTCAACATAAACCATTCCTTCCATTCCACCCAAGTGTTTCATTCACTTAGTTGTTTTATTAAGCAAAAACATAGTCCAAAGACATAGAAATATTTATTCATAGCATGAATATAACCACCCTTGGTTGCTACTAGCTAGTCTAAGCATGGCATTGATAAGACTTAGAAATATTTCTAGCAATTATACAACTACTAGGATTTCCCAAGCATAGCATATAGATCAATAATATCCGTGCATGACTAGCAAAATATTTCTAATGCATATTTGAAAACATAGGAATAAAATCATGAAGCACCACTTGCCTTGGTAGTTTGGAGAGTAGCTACATTCCTCACAATCACAATCACTATTTGCACCAAAATCTACACATGAAATGATAGCACCAAATCACATACAAAATAAATACAAGCAAAAATATATGGATGCATGAAATATGATATGTGATGATTTTCTATACTCAACAAGACAAGTGCACAGTACTGATTCATAAACAAGTTCAAAACTTGCCAAACAACCTTTATTTGAACATTAAAACATTTCCCAAATATTTGTTATACACAAAATAGGCCTACACATGTTTCTGTAAAAATAACCATTTTAACAGAAACAAAACATTAAACACATTGCATATATGGAAAGGGCTTTCTCTCCTGATTCCATTGATATAAAATTTGTCAAATTTGGACGTGGGAATCAAAAGTTATGAATTAAACAAGTTTAAACATCTAATAGATCTAAATTCAGATTTTAAATCAAACTCACAGACACGCGGCGTGTTCCTATTGGTTGATACCGATTAGTGTGGATCGATCAACGAGGGCCGTTAGATTTAAGTGGCAGCGCACGGTCAGATCTGCACGTAACGGTTCGAGTAAGTGATCTAATCCTGAGCCTCAGATCCAGATCCAACGGCTGCTAAGATTGTGACCAGAGACTGGCGGGGCTAGCGGCGGCGACTGGCGGCGGCGGCTCTGTTAGTGTCATTGCCGACGTTCTAGGTCACGCGGGATAGGGAGAAGGGGATTACAGTGATCGTCGTGTGCTGCTGATGCTCAAGGTGGGCTTCGATGGCGAAGGGGCGCGCAGAGGTGGTCGCTGGAGCTCGTCGGAGTCGTGCACGGCGTCGGGTCCTTGCAAACGGAGTTGTTGCCGATGCTCTGGACCTTCCTAGCACAAACCAGAGGTATCAGTAGCTGCGCAAGGACAAGACGAACCTAGTCGTATGCAAGAGGGGTCAAGGGGCGCTCAGTATTTACCGTAATCGATCGCCGGAGTTCGAGCAGAGAGTGGCGGAGCTCAGTCGTTGACGTTGCCGAGGCTACAGACCATGCGCGAGCAAACGGAGAGTGTCAGTAGGTGCGCACGGAGATGTAGAACAAGCCAGTATGAACCATAGACAGAGGGGCGTGCGGTGCTCACCAGAATTCGACGACGAACTCATCGGAGAAGCGAGGTTGCGGCGAGGAATTCTCGCAGCCTGGGGGCACTCTGTGCTCGGGGTTTGGGGGAAAATGGAGAGGGGGCAGAGGGGGTTTAAGTAGCAAGGACGCGGGCGAGATTTACTCAGGCATTGAACGGGCATTGACGCCGCGAATTAAACAGGAAACGCCCGGCGTAATTTGGGGATGAACTGGTCGCTGGGTGGAGACGACGATAGTCGTGTGGGCCATGGTTGTCTGCGAGAGATAAGGAGTGGGGGTGGGTCCAGACAGTCAGCGACTCAGTGGGTGAGGGTGCGAGTGAAAGAAAACGATTCGCAGGAGAGGGCTTGCTGGGCTAGCTGGGTCGAGTGGGCTGGGTTGGGCCAGATTGGCTGTTTGCTTATTTTTTCCTCTTTACTCCTTTTTTTGTTTGGTTTTCTAGAATTAGTTTTCAAACTCCATTTCAATTCAGTTTGAATTCAAACCTTCTCCATCTTTTTGTATAGTGTACTTTGTACTCAAATATGTGTCAAACACTTCTGTTCACTCAAACCTACTTGGGTCATTTGAAAAATAAAATAAAACCAAGCCTTTAGCAGATATAATAATAGGCATAAACTTGGTTTTATTTCATACTTTGTTTGATTTGAAATCACTTAAGTTTGAACTCAAAACATTACTGAATGGATATTAGTACCTTTCTCATTAGCAAGTAGCACAAAGGCTAGAGTATTCATACATAAAATAATGAGCAACATATGCTCCTGTTTTTGAAAAGATTTTGAGATGAAACCCTAAATGATTCATGGATGCATGGATGATATGCATGAGTTTTGAAACATGATTTTAGGGATGTTACAAATCTAACCCCCTTAAGGTGAATCTCGCCCTCGAGATTCGGGTTGGCTAGCAAATAGGTGAGGGTGGTATTTCCGAAGATCATCTTCTCTTTCCCATGTTGCTTCTTCTTCGGAATGATGGTTCCATTGAACCTTGCAGAACTTGATAGTCTTAGTCCGAGTAACTCTTTCTGCAGTCTCAAGTATCTTGATAGGTTTCTCTTCATAGGTGATATCACTTTCCAATTGGACCTCCTCCAATGGTATAGTATCCTTTAAAGAAGTCTCTTCCATCTCTGGATGGCATTTCTTAAGCTGACTCACATGAAACACATTATGAACAGCTGACAAAGACTCTGGCAATTCAATCTCATAAGCTACTTCTCCTTTATGACTCAGAATCTTGAATGGTCCAACATACCTTGCGGCCAACTTTCCTTTGACTCCAAACCTCTTCACTCCACGAAGTGGTGACACTCTAAGATAAGCTCTATCACCCGCTTCATAGGTGACTTCTCTACGCTTAGGATCTACGTAGCACTTTTGTCGGGACTGTGCTATCTTCAACCTGTCCTTAACCAGCTTGACTTTCTCTTCAGCCTCTTTGATTAGTTCTGGTCCGAACAAACTTCTTTCTCCCACACCATTCCATAGCAATGGGGTGGTACACTTTCTCCCATAGAGAAACTCAAATGGTGCCATCTCAATTCTGGCTTGATAGCTGTTATTGTAAGAAAATTCTGCGTAAGGCAGACTTTCATCCCAACTGCTCCATATTCTAGAGCACATGCTCTCAACATATCTTCAAGAATCTGATTAGTCCTTTCTGTCTGTCCATCAGTTTGAGGATGAAATGCAGTGCTGAATTCTAACCTTGTTCCCAATGACTCATGGAGTTGCCTCCAAAAATGAGAAGTGAATTGGGTTCCCCTATCAGACATAATACTCTTGGGTACCCCATGCAGACATACAATCCTACTCATATAGATCTTGGCTAACTTAGCACTTGTATAAGTTGTTTTCACGGGTATGAAATGAGCCACTTCAGTTAGGAGATCCACCACTACCCAAATAGAATCATATCCTGACCGGGTCCTTGGCAATCCGGTGATGAAATCCATACCAATCTTGTCCCACTTCCAATCAGGAATAGGTAGTGGTTGTAACAATCCTGCTGGTTTCTGATGTTCCGCTTTCACTCTACTACATACATCACACAAAGCAATATGTTCGGCGATGTCCTTCTTGAGATTATTCCACCAAAATCTTTCCTTCATATCCATGTACATTTTGGTGTTACCCGGATGAATGGAATACGGTGAGTTGTGTGCTTCTTGTAAAATCAGTTTCCGAAGCTCCGGATCTTGTGGAACACAGATACGTTTTCCATGCCATAAAGTACCCTGTTCGTCTTCATGGAATCCTTTGGCTTTTCCTTTGCCAATCTTTTCCTTAATCTCTTCAATTTACTTATCTGCCTTTTGGGCTTCTTTGATCTTGTCCAACAAGGTGGGTTGAACATCCAAAGACATGACATGTCCCTCAGGCACAA
This sequence comes from Avena sativa, assembly GCA_916181665.1. Classification (NCBI taxonomy): domain Eukaryota; kingdom Viridiplantae; phylum Streptophyta; class Magnoliopsida; order Poales; family Poaceae; genus Avena; species Avena sativa. The sequence goes on from OV702297.1 coordinate 131,606,739, forward strand.
TCTCTAATCTGAGATCTCTAAATTGGGTACACAGATCATCTGGCAATTCTCCCTTAGTAAGGCCATTCACAAAAACCTTACGGCTTAGAGCATCCGCCACAACATTTGCTTTACCAGGGTGGTATTGCAAACTAAAGTCATAGTCCTTGATGAGTTCTAGCCATCTTCTTTGTCTCATGTTAATTTCCTTCTAGGTGAAAATATACTTTAAACTCTTGTGATCTGTGAACACTTCACAACGTTTTCCCAAAAGATAATGTCTCCATGTTTTGAGTGCATGGACAATAGAGGCTAACTCTAAATCATGAGTAGGGTAGTTTACTTCATGAGTTTTGTGTTGTCTCGAGGCATAAGCCACAACTTTCCCTTCTTGCATAAGTACTGCACCTAATCCATGATGAGATGCATCACAATATACTTGGAAATCTTTCTCCAAATCAGGCAGACATAATATTGGTGCTGTCACTAGCCTCTTCTTCAATTTCTGAAAGCTGAGTTCACAACCTTCAGACCAAGCAAATTTCTTGTCTTTCTTTAGCAATTCTATCATAGGTTTAGCTACCTTGGAGAAATTCTCAATAAATCTTCTGTAGTATCCTGCCAAGCCAAGGAAACTACGAACCTCTTTTACTGACTTAGGAGGTTCCCATTCAGTTACAGCTGATACTTTAGCAGGATCAACTGCTACACCATCTCTTGACACAACGTGTCCAAGAAATCCAACTTCATTTAACCAAAATTCACACTTGCTGAATTTGGCGTACAGCTTATGCTCTCTAAGTTTCTCAAGTATCAAACGTAGATGTCCTTCATGCTCTTCTTTGCTCTTGGAGTAGATCAAAATGTCATCGATGAAACCGACAACAAACTTATCAAGGAATTCCATGAACACCTTGTTCATCATATTCATAAAGTATGCTTGTGCGTTGGTCAAACCAAATGGCATCACGGTATACTCATACAATCCATACCCTGTGGTGAAAGCTGTCTTAGGTATGTCTTGTTCCCTTATCTTGAGATGGAAATAACCTGACCGGAGATCAATCTTTGAGAACACACATGCTCCTTTTAACTGATCAAACAAGTCATTGATTCTTGGCAAAGGGTATTTGTTCTTGATAGTCACCTCATTGAGTGAACGGTAATCTATGCATAACCTTTGACTTCTATCTTTCTTTTCCACAAACAAAACTGGTGCTCCCCAAGACGAAGAACTTGGTTGGATAAATCCTTTTTGCAACTGTTCTCCAAGTTGCTTCTTGAGTTCTTTCAACTCATCAACTGACATCTTGTACAGTCTCTTTGCTATTGGTCCAGATCCTAGTAGCAAGTCAATAAGAAATTCCACATCTCTATCTGGTGGCATTCCCGGCAATTCTTCTGGAAACACATATGGATATTCACTCACAATAGGCACACTGTCCATGCTAACCCCCTTAAGAGAATTTAGCTTACTCCCTTTTGATTCAAAGTTAGATTTGAATCTAATCCGCTTCTTTTCCGGGGTTGTGAGTGCAACAGTACGATTAGCAAAATCTAATACTCCTTCATACTTGGTCATCCAATCCATTCCCAAAATTACATCCAGTACTTGGGAATCTAGGATTATCAGACTCACTAGAAACTTATGCTTTCCAAATTCTATCACTAGATCCCGACATCCAAGACTTACTATCATATCTCCACCTGGAGAAATTACTTTTATTGGACACCCAATGTTTTCAGTCGGAAACCCATTTCTATCAACAAATGCTTTTGATATGAATGAATGCGATGCTCCAGTATCAAAAAGAACAAGTGCTGGAATAGAATTGAGTTTGAACTTACCAGCAACAGCATCTGGTTCCTCATAAATTTCCTCCACATTGATGTGGTTCACTTGTCCCTTTTGAAAAGCGTTGGGCTTGTTGGGTCCTTCAACTTTCTTTTCTGGGCATTCCTTTGCATAATGTCCCATCTTCTTGCACTTGAAACATTCAACCTGACTAAGATCCTTCTTGACAGGCTGGCTTCCACTGCCACTTCCACTTCCACTGTGGTGGCTCTTATATCCACCCTTGTGATTCTTGTACTTATCGTTGTCATGACTACGATTATGCTTGTTGTCATGATAACGGTTGTGGTTATGGTGCTTGTTGAACTTCCCATGCTTGTGGGATCCAGAACTCCCACTGTTATCATAATGGGAACGCTTGTGAGACGATCCCGAGCTGTGCTTCTCAGAGTGCTTTCTCTTCCTGCTTTCAACTTGTTTCATATTGCTCTCCAAAATAGCAGCCTTGTCACATAGAGACTGGTATGTGGGAACATAAGCCATAGCTAACTGCAGGTTCAGTTCATCATTCAACCCTTCAAGGAACTTTTCCTTCCTCTTAGCATCAGTGTCAACTTCATCCGGTGCATATCGCGCCAGATTGTTGAACTCCTCAATGTATTCAGCCACGCTCCGGTGGCGCTGCTTCAAGTTATGGAACTCTTTCTTCTTTAAACTCATCACTCCGGATGAGATGTGTGCAGTACGGAAACCATCTTCAAAGATAGCCCATGTCACATATGCAATGGGAGTGGTGATCTGGAAGTTATCCCACCAAGTGGCTGCTGGTCCTTCCAATAAGTGAGCTGCAAATCTGACTTTCTCTTCATCAGTACAACCAACTGTTACCAAGTCCTTGTTCACAGAGCGTAGCCAATCATTGGCCACCATAGGATCAGTAGTTCCTGAGAACTTTGCTGGCCTCAGTCTCAAGAACCTGGTAAGCATGTCAAAACCCGGTGGGTTGTTCTGATTGTTGTTGTTGTTGTTGTTGTTGTTGCTGCTGCTGCTGCTGTTGCTGTTGTTGTTGTTGTTGTTGTTGTTGTTGTTGTTGCTGCTGCTGCTGCTGCTGCTGCTGTTGTTGTTGTTGTTGTTGTTGTTGTTGTTGTTGTTGTTGTTGTTGTTGTTGTTGTTGTTGTTGTTGTTGTTGTTGTTGTTGTTGTTGTTGTTGTTGTTGTTGTTGTTGTTGTTGTTGTTGTTGTTGCTGCTGCTGCTGCTGTTGGTGTTGGTGGTGGTGTTGTTGTTGTTGTTGTTGTTGTTGTTCTGATTCTGGATGAACATAGTCATAATTTGCATCAGCTGAGTCTGAGCTGTCATCATTTGCTGCATCTCAGGGGTGATGTTGTTGTTGTTGGGGTTGGGATTGGCACGTCGGGGAGGCATCTGTGGTTTTCAATAAGGATAAGAATGAGATACCCATAGATGCTAACATGCACAATACATCACATAAACAATCACCAAACATCCATCATATTAGTAAAAGTTCAACAACATAGACAACAAGTTTTCAAAGTAAACAGACCAATAGTAAGCCATCCACGTGTTGGATGGTCATTGCGACTCAATAATCAAAAGCATGATAAATAAATGGTAAATGAGTAGTCATCACTACTCCTCTGCATCAACCTCCTCGTTGACAAGTGTAAGACCTGTATTCTCCATAGCGGTCTTGTACTCCTCGACATTGGTGGTCAAGGTCTCTACCTTGGCTTTGAGAGCCCTCTTCTATGAACGAAGTATCTCAATCACAGTCTGCTGATGCTCGAGCTCGAAGTCCTTGGCCTCCAGTTCTGCAGTCATGTCTCGAATCCTCTTGTTCCTATCTTGGACTCGCTTCTCTTGACTCTTGAACTTTCTGTCCTCACTCTCAAACTTGGCCTCCATCTCCTTGACTATCTCATCTTGCTCCGCGAAGAGCTTGTCCTTCTCACGAAGCTGCACCTGGAGTTCGTCATTGCTGAGCATGACGTTGGTCCTATCAGTGTCTACGTGCCTAAGAAGAACCTCTAAGTACTGGAGGTATAGACGAATCGGATCTGCTGTCTCCCTCGAAGTATCCTCGAAGTCAATGGCCTCACCATCCTCATCACGTCTACCGAAGGCGTGGAAGTGAGTACCTTTAACCTATCGAGAGTGTCTCCCTAACAGACGTCCAATCAAGTCCTGCATGACTACCTCTAGGCCTCTCTCCTTGTCATCATGCATGAGCTTGAAGATGATTGCCTTCGTGGTAGGCTCAGTTGGCGTCCGGGCTGATTAAGCTTGAAGCCCCAAAGGTCTTTCCTCTCAAACTTGGTGAGGGGAAGCACCATGATGGTAGGAAGAGGGAGATTGAGCAAACTAGTGAGCTCAATAATACGAGGGACAAAACGAGTTCCCTTGAACTCTTCAGCCGTGCTGATGGTAACATTAGGCATCTATTTATAAGATAGAAAAAGTTAGAGTCAACACAATGAATAATTTTTCAAGACAAGCATCACAATCATAACATTGACAGACACACAAGTCATAGCATACATAAAATCCATTACAAGCATCCAAGGTTCACTTATTTTAGACAACATTTTTGGAAAGTAAAATGATAAGTGTGGTGGTCCAACTAACGAAGTACGCTTACAATCCCTTCTCACTTGCCAAGTTGGCTAATAGGGCATCCCTAGAGGCAATCTGTTTGTCTAGATCACAAGACTCCATTGCTAAGTCTATGATGTCCTTCCTTAAGCTTTGGTTGGTAGCCTCTAACTCTTGGGTAAGCTTCTTTTCTTCCCTAAGGTCATTCTGGGTGTTAAGCATTTTGCACTTGATTCTATCACCAAGTTCTTTGATGGCCCTCCAAGCTGCATCCCTTGCTGAATCAAAGAATGTGGTGTGCATCATTGTGTTGGTGACCATGCAGAATCCTGAGTCCTTGTGGTTGTCTTCCTTGTTTTTATACAAGTGAAGTTGCACCCACCAGTACTCAACTCCTTCATCCATCACAGGAAAACCCTTGTACACAGCTGCACCATGTATTCCCATGGCAACCATGAGGTCCTTGAGAGCCTTGGGGAATTCTGTCTCACACTCCAAAGTCATAGTCATGAGTGGTCCCTTCCTCACGGCTTCGTTGATGGAGTTCATCTACAAATAGAGATGAGAAATAAGATTAGAAAAGTTTATGAGAAGAAAAGACAAGTGTGGAAGTTGTTGAAATTTTTTCCTTAGTGGTTTCCAATCCTAGGGTCACAATCCTACAGGCAACACAGTGCTCTGATACCATATGTAAGATCCCTCCTTTGTAAAGTAAAGGATCCCTGTGATTGCAATGCTAGTCCCTGGATCAATGCTAGCATCCATAGTTTAAGATGAAGTACACAGAAACAAAGGTCATTATTACATATCATTCCAGAGACAAACATAGCCTTTTACAAACTCCATGGCCACAGGCCTAATACAAGAGTTCAAATTTATAATAAGATAAATAAGTCTTCATCTTCATGTGCCACAAGCAAGCATGTTGAGTGTAGACTCATGACTCCTAATCATCATCAGAATAACCTGCAACATCACAAGTTACAGCCACAGTGGGTCAATACATTGGAATAGTATTGGCAAGTGATACCTTAGTAGAATATTGGTGGACTAAATACTATATGATTTTTGGCTAAGTGTAGCTTAGGCTTTCTTTGCTCAAAATAAGTTTTGCCTATCAGTTGAAAACACTAAGTTTTTCTTTGTCAAAATCTTTCCCAAGGAACCACCAATAGACATTGGGGTCCTTCACCCTTGTTCAACCACAAGATTTTACTTAGAAATTGGGATGAGGAGATTCTTGATAGCTTCCATGTCTTGTTGCTCAAGTTGTCCAATACCAGGGACATGGCTAAGTACTTAGATTCTTCCATCTGCAGAGGTTGTGCACTTTCCCCACAAGACTTGATTTTCACCAAGACAGGACCTTTCAGAAGCCTTCCCTTAGACCAAATGGACGCGCTCCAACCTATCATTCCCACTACCACCAACTGTTCAAATGGCTAAGTTATTGCAACCTATATGATCCAGGCAGATCCCATATTGCCAAGTGGATGCACTAGAAGCTTCTTAACATTTGGCCTCTCAAATCCCTTTGTTCCTGGGTGGCTTTCCACAAGTGAGATACAAAAGGTAAATCATAGAAATGGGCCTTGTGTAACCACTCAACATAAACCATTCCTTCCATTCCACCCAGGTGTTTCATTCACTTAGTTGTTTTATTAAGCAAAAACATAGTCCAAAGACTTAGAAATATTTATTCATAGCATGAATATAACCACCCTTGGTTTCTACTAGCTAGGCTAAGCATGGCATTGATAATACTTAGAAATATTTCTAGCAATTCTACAACTACTAGGATTTCCCAAGCATAGCATATAGATCAATAGTATCCATGCATGACTAGCAAAATATTTCTAATGCATATTTGAAAACATAGGAATAAAATCATGAAGCACCACTTGCCTTGGTAGTTTGGAGAGTAGCTACAATCCTCACAATCACAATCACTATTTGCACCAAAATCTACACATGAAATGATATCACCAAATCACATACAAAATAAATACAAGAAAAAATATATGGATGCATGCAATATGATATGTGATGATTTTCTATACTCAACAAGACAAGTGCACAATAGTGATTCATAAACAAGTTCAAAACTTGCCAAACAACCTTTATTTGAACATTAAAACATTTCCCAAATATTCGTTATACACAAAATAGGCCTACACATGTTTCTGTACAAATAACCATTTTAACAGAAACAAAACATTAAACACATTGCATATATGAAAAGGGATTTCTCTCCTGATTCCATTGATATAAAATTTGTCAAATTTGGACGTGGGAATCAAATGTTATGAATTAAACAAGTTTAAACAGCTAATAGATCTAAATTCAGATTTTAAATCAAACTCACAGACACGCGGCGTGTTCCTATTGGTTGATACCGATTCGTGTTGATCGATCAACGAGGGCCGTTAGATTTAAGTGGCAGTGCATGGACAGATCTGCGCGTAACGGTTCGAGTAAGTGATCTAATCCTGAGCCTCAGATCCAGATCCAACGGCTGCTAAGCTTGTGACCAGAGACTGGCGGCGCTAGCGGCGACGACTGGCGGCGGTGGCTCTGTCAGAGTCATTGCCGACGTTCTAGGTCGCGCGGGAGAGGGAGAAGGGGCTTACTGTGCTCGCCGTGTGCTGCTGATTCTCAAGGTGGGCTTCGATGGCGAAGGGGCGCGCAGAGGTGGTCGCTGGAGCTCATCGGAGTCGTGCACGGCATCGAGTCCTTGCAGACGGAGTTGTTGCCGACGCTCTGGACCTTCCGAGCACAAACCAGAGGCATCAGTAGCTGCGCAAGGACAAGGCGAACCTAGTCGTATGCAAGAGGGGTCAAGGGGTGCTCAGTATTTACCGTAATCGATCGCCGGAGTTCGAGCAGAGGGTGGAGGAGCTCAGTCGTTGACGTTGGCGAGGCTACAGACCATGCGCGAGCAAACGGAGAGTGTCAGTAGGTGCGCACGGAGATGTAGAACAAGCCAGTATGAACCATAGACAGAGGGGCGTGCGGTGCTCACCAGAATTCGACGACGAACTCGTCGGAGCAGCGAGGTTGCGGCGAGGAATTCTCGCAGCCTGGGGGCACTCTGTGCTCGGGGTTTGGGGGAAAATGGAGAGGGGGCAGAGGGGGTTTAAGTAGCAAGGACGCGGGCGAGATTTACTCAGGCATTGAACGGGCATTGACGCCGCGAATTAAACAGGAAACGCCCGGCGTAATTTGGGGATGAACTGGTCGCTGGGTGGAGACGACGATAGTCGTGTGGGCCATGGTTGTCTGCGAGAGATAAGGAGTGGGGGTGGGTCCAGACAGTCAGCGACTCAGTGGGTGAGGGTGCGAGTGAAAGAAAACGATTCGCGGGAGAGGGCTTGCTGGGCTAGCTGGGTCGAGTGGGCTGGGTTGGGCCAGATTGGCTGTTTGCTTATTTTTTTCCTCTTTACTCCTTTTTTTCCTGTTTGGTTTTCTAGAATTGGTTTTCAAAACTCCATTTCAATTCAGTTTGAATTCAAACCTTCTCCATCTTTTTGTACAATGTACTTTGTACTCAAATATGTGTCAAACACCTCTGTTCACTCAAACCTACTTGTGTCATTTGAAAAATAAAATAAAACCAAGCCTTTAGCAGATATAATAGGCATAAACTTGGTTTTATTTCATACTTTGTTTGAAACTTGGCTCAAGCTTTTGAAATCAATTAAGTTTGAACTCAAAACATTACTGAATGGATATTAGTACCTTTCTCATTAGCAAGTAGCACAAAGGCTAGAGTATTCATACATAAAATAATGAGCAACATATGCTCCTGTTTTTGAAAAGATTTTGAGATGAAACCCTAAATGATTCATGGATGATATGCATGAGTTTTGAAACATGATTTTAGGGATGTTACGATCTGTCTCTTTCGTTCATTCTCTGAGATGTAAACTAATTAATAACTCATTCATTTCTTTTTTACCGGACAGGGTTTGGAAAAGGTTTACGAAGGAGGTTCAGGGTGAATTGGCGCGAGGAGCTTACTTTTTGTACCGTCTCGGTAAGTAGTAACGAGAGCTAGGTCCTCGCATCTCTTCAATTCTAGTCTCCATACAATTATCATGCTTTATTATTATTTGATTAAATTATATTCTCGATCGAAAAGTGTGCGACACAGCCAAAGGGGACTACTTTATGTGGATATTACGTATGCAAGTTCATTCGTGGGTGTATGGAGCAGGGAACAGACTTTCTTCGAGTACGTAAACAATATATTCACAATTTATTCTATACCATAGTTTTTGTTGAGTTCCATTCATAATGATCTACTTCTTTATATATAGTTGGATGCGATGCGGGATAAGCTCCTACCACATGAACGCCTACTAGCAATTCAAGAGAAGTTGTCGGGATTTTTTCTCAGGGACATCATAAACATAAAAGGAGAGTACAACGTGGATAGACCTTCATGTAATCTTGAATAGACACAAAAGGATAGTATCCGTATAATGTAATGATCTTCGTGTAAATCAAATAGACGAGCTCTAGTCTCGGTTGTGTATATATTTATATGTCTTTATGTAATCGTAAGAGAAATTATACTATATATGCATCAATGTATACAATATGTAGTAGCGTAGAATAATATGTATATGAAAACACAAAATGAAAAATAATCAAACACAAAAAAATAAAACCCTAAAACCCCACTTCCTGCAGCGACAACAGTTTAGTGCAAAACGCTGCCGCGGCAGAAGAACTTTAGTCCCGGTTCATGTTACGAATCAGGACTAAAGATCCTCCAGCCCAGCGCACTTTAAACATGCAACTGGGATTTTTGCTAACATAACTCAGATTCACACATGTGGTAGTTAGAGGACTGCAATCGAGAAAAAAATGGTGAAGTTTTTTCTTCATGAAGTAAATTACACATACGAAACATCAAACAAAATCTTCCATCTGACATATTAGATCATCTGGTATTCCTCGATATCTCAAAGTGAAAAGTATTGTCCATATTCTTTCCAATGCTTGCTCTAGACCGTAGCATCATTTGCCAATAACAACCAATCGCCTATTCACCTACATGTCTAGCTCAAGTTTCAGAGAAATGAAATCATAGGACATATCAACTACAACCCAGTCCTGTGAGTTGTACCATTTCGTTATCTTCCGCCCCGGGTGGATGACCTGTGGGAGCAAAGTCGAAGATCTCGGTGTCGTCGTGAGTGTAAGATTAGAGTTTGATTTAGGCCCTGTGAAGCTTAACGAGTATTGTGCATAATGCCTACTGAACTGAAACCTCCAAAATTTATTGGCCTGCATAGTACCACTTTCTATCTCGCTACCACAATTTACAAACGCCCTGCAAAATATTCAGCACCATTTCCTCTTCCTTTGATGCCTCTTCACCCACAGATTAACTAATTGAAAGCAGTGTGAAACAAAGTCATCAAGACTGATTAGCAAGTGATAGATCAACATCTTCACATCAAATCTCGAAACTGGCCGCGTCTACTTGTTTATTTATTTATTTTCCTCCTCGCCGGCAATTGTGCAGCATTGCACATTTCCTTTCATCACCTTCTCCTTCAAACTTCATCTAAGGCGCTAACTGCATCACCTATTGGCCTTATTTTCAACTCTAGGCTCAAGAAGTTGACGATTAGAATCATCTTCAATATGCCAATGTAAGCAATAATAATGAAAATATTGCATCTGGTTTAATAAATGGCAGTGTTTCTGTAACATCCCAGCATTAGAGCTGTAAGGTTCCCAACCTTTAAATAAGGTAGAGATCCCTGTGTTCACAATGCTAGTCCCTGGATCAATAGCTAGCATCCACAGTTAAGATGTAATATCAAGAAACAAAGGTCATAATACAACTTTATAACCAGGAATAAAATAATTTATTACATCTTACATAGCTCATTTGGCTATTACATTACATTGCAGCAGAATATCTATAAGGATGGGGTCCTTCATCTTCAAAGTGCCACAGGCAGACATGATGGTTGTAGACTTGTAATCCTAATCATTAAACTTCACTAATATCAAACAAACCTGCAACATAACAAGTTACAGCCACAAGGTTCAATACATTTGAAATTGTATTGGCAAGTGATGCTATGGTAATATAGTGGAGTCCATCATCTATATGCATTTGGCTAAGTGGAGCTTAGGCTTGCTTTGCTCAAAATAGATTTTTCCTTATCATTTGAAAACACTAAGTTTTGTTTGGCAAAAATCACCCAAGGCATCTACCAATCAAAGATTGAAGATCCTTTAACCCTTGTTCAACCACAAGTTTTTAACTTAGAAATTGGGATGAGGAGATTCTTGATAGCTTCCATGTCTTGATGATCAAATTGTCCTTTATCAGGGACATGGCTAAGTACTTAGATTTTTCACTCTGCAGAGGTGGTGCACTTTCCCCACAATACTTGGTTTCACCAAGACAAGATCTTTCAGAAGCCTTCCCTTAGACCAAAATGGACGTGCTCCAACCTATCAAACCCCTACCACCAACTGTCCATTTGGCTAAGTTATTGCAACCTATATGATCCAGGCAGAGCCCATAATGCCAAGTGGCTGTACTTGAAGCTTCTCAACATTTGACATCTCAAATATCTTTGTTCCTGGGTGGCCATCCACAAGTGAGATACACAAGGTAAACCATAAAAATGGGCCTTGTGAACCACTCAACACAAACCATTCCTTCCATTCCACCCAGGTGATTCATTCACTTAGTTGTTTTATTAACAAAACACAAGTCCTCAGACTTAGAAATTTTTCCATAGTATGAATATATATTCCACCCTTGTTTTCTATTAGATAAGCTAAGCTTGATAGTAGGAGGAATCTTAACTTAGGAAAATTCTACTAAGGTTTCATCTACTAGGTTTTCCCATAGCATGGTTTATACTTAGCAAAATTCCATGCAAGTCTTACTTAGAAATATCACTAATGCATAGTGAAAATAATGGAACAAAAGTATGTAGCATCACTTGCCTTTTTGGTAGAGAGTATAAGTTCACTCCTTGTCCTTGCAACAATAACACTCTTCAAGTCACTACAATTCAATCAAGCAAGCCACAATCTCAATCTACCAATCAAGCAAAACATCACATAAAATGATAGTAACAATACAATGCATGCAAGCATGCTAAAGATTGTTTTATTTAGAGAAGTGGTTTCTAATGGTTCACAAACATTTGAAAACACCTAATGGTCATTTTATAAAGTGGCAAAGTCATTTGTAAAAGGTTTCACATTATAAACCATTTTTAAACCATGTCATTATTTTATGTGGTGTAGAAATGCTTTTAATAAGGAAAAATTCTATAGGTTTCACAAAATATGTTTTAAAACCATATAACCTTGTGTTTAGGGTCAGAGAGTATATTTCCAAAACAGTTCTCAAAGGTTTTCTTCCAAAACTATTTTTAATAATTAAACCATATTTTTATTTGACTAGAATTGGTTTAAATCAAAGATTCATTTTTTTGTTTCACCAAATATATTTTTGAAACCACAATTTGTTTCCTATGGTCAGTGTTGGAGATATGCCCTAGAGGCAATAATAAATGTTGTTATTATTATATCTTCGTGTTTATGATAAATGTTTGCATTCATGCTATAATAGTATTAACAAGGAAACATTAATACTTGTGTGATTTGTAAACTTAAATTGAAGTCCCTAGTAAAGCCTCTATATTACACTAGCTTGTTGGTTAATAGATGATGGTGGTTTCCCTATCATGAACATTGAGATGTTGTTAACAACAAGATCATATCATTAGGAGAATGATGTGGTGGACATACTCCTATAGATAAGCGTAGCATAAAGATCAAGTCATTTCAATAGTTCAATTGCTATATGCTTTCTGATACATAGTAACCTAATTCCTTCGACCATGAGATCATGCATATCACCTTTACCGGATGGATGCTTTGATGTCATCAAACACCACACCGTAACAGGGTGGCTATAAAGGTGGCATTGAGTGTTCGGAAAGTGTTGGTTGAAACACATGGATCAAGAGTGGGATTTGTCCATCCATATGACGGATAGATATACTCTAGGCCCACTCGGTGAAATGTCATCCAATTAGCTTGCAAGCATGTGACTGGGTCACAAGGGATCACATATCACGGGAACGAGAAAAGAGTACTTATCAGTAACGAGGTTGAACTAGGTATGCAGAGATACCGACGATCATAAACCTCGGATAAGTAAACTATCGTGAGACAAAGGGAAATTGGTATCGTATGTGAGTGGTTCATTCGATCGCAAAGTAATCGTAGAAATATGTGGGAGCCATATGAATTTCCAGATTCCTCTATTGGTTATTGATCGGAGAAGTGTCTCGATCATGTCCACATAATTCACGAACCGCAGGGAGACACACTTAAGGATTCGACGTTGTTTGAGTAGTTATGGAATGATGAGAAAGAGACCGAATGTTGTTCGGAGTCTCGTATGGGATCCGGGATATCACGAGGAGATCCGGAATGGTCCGGAGAATAAGATTCATATAAGGAAAGTCCCGTTTCGGAGTAACGGAATGATTCCGGTGTTTTCATCGGGAACATTCTAGAAGGTTCCGGAATGTCCAGCACTCCGGGGGGGAAGGGGTACATGAGTGTGTCATATCAAGTTGGTATGATTGCATCATGTACTAGGTGTCTTCGCTGTCCGAAATAAAGGGTTTATTCAAATCCTAGTTTGAAAAGTCAAACGGCTAGTTTGAAAAGTCAAACTGCCAGTTTTCGGAAAGAGGAGAAGGAGGATTGGTGGAGGCCGACTTTGGGGAGGAGTCCCCTTGGCCGGCGCGCCACCCAAGGCTGACTTTGGGGAGGAGTCCCCTTGGCCGGCGCGCCACCCAAGGCCGACTTGGGGAGGGACTCCTCCCCTTGGCCGCCGACCCCTCCCATCTATAAAAGGAGGGGCAGGGCTCCCTCCTAGAGACACACAAGTTCCTATCTTCTACCTCCGGTTTAGAGCCGTTTTGGTTTAGAGCTTCTAATTGCCCTAGCCTTCGGTTTAGAGCCTTCTAATTGGTTTAGAGCCTTCTAATTGGTGTGTCTAATTACTAGACCACTAATAGCCTCTCTCATACTCCACCATACTCGCACCGGCTTAAGGCGAAGCCCTACGGGATCTCCCCTCTACTTCCGGTACCACGCCGTTGTGCTGCCGGAATCGCGAGGAGAGTGCTACAACCTCCGCTGCCTGCTGGAACAAGGGAGAGGAAGGTTTTCGTCGAGTACCGAACGTGTGACCGACTGCGGGAGCGCTGCCGGAACGTGGCGCCGGAAGGATCGTCTACACGATCTTGAGATCGGGAAGAGTACGACTACATCACCCACGAGAATCTGCTCTCGTTAAACACTTTGGAATCTTCGAGGGTAAGACACTCCATCGACTCGTTGCTACAATCTAGTAGATAGATCTTGGCTTGTTTGTTTGTATGCGATAGAAATTTTTTGTTTTCCATGCTACGAACCCCTACAGTGGTATCAGAGCCGTGTCTATATGTAGATCTGTTGCACGAGTAGAACACAATGGTCATTGTGGACGTTGATGCTTTTATTGTCGATTGCTTCTTGTGTACTTTGCATCTTGCGGTATGTTGGGATGAAGCGGCCCGGGCTAACCTTACATGACAGCGTTCATGAGACTTGCTCCACGTTCAACATGCAACTTGTATTGCATAAGTGGCTTTGCGGGTGCCTGTTTCTCCCAGCATAGTTAAGATCCAATTTACAACGGGTGATTAACAATACTAGTATCAATGTTGTGGTTCTTGTTCGTAAGTTAGAACGTCACTTATCGAAAGCCCCAAACCACGTAAAATATGCAAAGAAAGTAGAGGCGTCTAACTTTGTTTTGCAGGGGTGTGCAGTGATGTGATATGGCCATGATTGTGATTATATATGATGTATGCAATGTTCCTTATTGTAAGTTGGCAACCGGCAGGAGCCATATGGTTGTCTTTAATTTCTGTTAAGACCAGCGTGTCTATTCAAAGTAGTTGTAATAGTTGAAGCTGGTGGACGACAACCATGGAGAAGCGTCATTGACCTTGATGTAATGCCGGTGATGATGGAGATCATGTTCGTGCTTGAAGATGGAGATCGGAAGCACAAAGAAGAAAGGCCATATCATATCACATATTATGAATTGCATGTGATGTTAATCCTTTATGCATCTTGTATTGCTTGGTAGACAACGGTAGCATTATAAGATGATCCCTCATGCACATAAATTTCAAGTTCTTAAGTGTTCACCCTTAGTATGCACCGTTGCTAAAGCTTGTTGTTTCGAAGCACCACGTGATGATCGGGTGTGTTAGATTCCGCAAGTGTATACAACGTAAGCAAGCCAGATTTGCTTATGCGGTAGCTAAGGTTTGATCTTGACGAGCCTAGCATGTACAGACATGGTCTCAGGAACACAGATCGACGAAAGGCAAAGCATGAGTCATATAGTAGATATGATGAACATGTCGATTGTTCGCCATTGAAGCTATATCAACTCTCGTGATGATCGGTTTTGATATGGTGGATTTGGTTCGTGTGATCACTAAAACAATGTGAGGGATGTTGTTTTGAGTGGGAGTTCACCTAGATTAATTTAATTATTAATTAGAACTCAATTTGTCATAAACTTAGTCTAAACTATTGCAAATATGTTGTAGATCAATGGCAGCCCCTACCATCAATTTTAATGTGTTCCTAGAGAAAGAAAAGTTGAAAAACAATGGAAGCAACTTCGCGGATTGGTTCCGCAATTTGAGGATTGTCCTCACAGCTGGTAATTTGACCTATGTGCTGGATGCACCGCTGGGTGACCCGCCTGCAGCTGATGCTCCCGATGAAGTAAAGAACGTTTACCTCACTCGGAAGACTCAGTACTCCATAGTTCAGTGTGCTATCTTGTATGGTTTAGAATCGGAGCTTCAGAAAAGGTTTGAGCATTCAGACCCGTATGATATTGTCCGTGACCTCAAACTTATCTTTGAGACTCACGCGGCAATTGAGAGCTATGAGGCTTCTGAAAAGTTCTTTAACTGCAAGATGGAAGAAGGCAGCTCCGTTAGTGAGCATGTGCTTAAGATGTCAGGGCACGCTGACAAACTTCAAAGCTTGGGTATTGTGATTCCTAATGCTTTGGGGATTTACCGTGTCCTCCAATCACTACCACCAAGTTACAAGAACTTTGTGATGAACTACAACATGCAGAACATGAACAAGACGTTGTCAGAACTCTTTGCCATGTTAAAATCTGCAGAGGTGGAGATCAAGAAAGAGCACCAAGTGTTGTTGGTCAATAATACCACCAAAATCAGTAAAGGCAAGTCTAAGCAAAGGGTACACTTCAAGAAGGGTGGTAAGAAAGTTACCATGCCGATGAAGAAAACCAGGGCTGGACCAAAGCCTGATACTGAGTGCTTTTACTGCAAGGGACAAGGTCACTGGAAGCGGAATTTCCCAAAGTACATGGCGGATTTGAAGAGCGGCAACATCAAGAAGAAAGGTATATTTGATATACATGTATTGATGTGTATCTCACTAGCATTCGTAGCAGTGCCTGGGTATTTGATACTGGTTCGGTTGCTCATATTTGTAACTCGAAACAGGAGCTGCAGAATAGACGGAAGCTAGAGAAGAACGAGGTGACGATGCGCGTGGGAAACGGATCAAAGGTTGATGTGATCGCGGTCGGCACGCTACCCCTTCATCTACCATCGGGATTAGTTTTATACTTAAATAATTGTTATTTAGTGCCTGCGTTGAGCATGAACATTATATCAGGATCTTGTTTAATGCGAGACGGTTACTTGTTTAAATCCGAGAATAATGGTTGTTCGATTTATATGAGTAATATGTTTTATACACATGCACCTTTGATAGATGGTCTATTCATATTGAATCTCGATAGTGGAAATACACATATCAATAACATTGAGGCTAAACGTTTGAAATTGAGCGATAACTCGACCTATATGTGGCACTGTCGTCTTGGTCACATTGGAGTGAAGCGTATGAAGAAACTCCATTCCGATGGACTTCTTGAATCACTTGATTTCGAATCACTTGATAGATGCGAAGCATGTCTGATGGGTAAAATGACTAAGACTCCATTTTCTGGTATGATGGAGCGAGCTACGGACTTATTGGAAATCATACATACCGATGTATGTGGTCCAATGAGTGTAGCATCGCGCAGTGGTTATCGTTATGTTCTTACCTTCACGGATGACTTGAGTAGATATGGGTATATCTATTTCATGAAACATAAGTCCGAAACTTTCGAGAAGTTTAAGGAATTTCAAAGTGAAGTTGAGAATCAACGTAACAAGAAGATTAAATTTCTACGATCTGATCGTGGAGGTGAATATCTAAGTTACGAGTTTGGCGAGCATTTGAAGAAATGCGGGATACTTTCACAATTGACACCGCCGGGAACACCACAGCGTAATGGTGTGTCCGAACGTCGTAATCGAACTCTCTTAGATATGGTTCGTTCTATGATGTCTCTTACAGATTTACTGCTATCATTTTGGGGTTATTCATTAGAAACAGCCGCATTCACTTTAAATAGGGCACCGTCTAAATCCGTTGAAACGACACCGTATGAATTATGGTTTGGGAAGAAACCTAAATTGTCGTTCCTTAAAGTTTGGGGTTGCGAAGCCTATGTAAAGAAGTTACAGCCGGATAAGCTTGAACCCAAAGCGGAAAAATACGTCTTCATTGGATACCCGAAGGAAACTATTGGGTATACCTTCTATCATAGATCCGAAGGCAAAATCTTCGTTGCCAAGAATGGATCCTTTCTAGAGAAGGAATTTCTCTCGAAAGAAGTGACTGGAAGGAAAATAGAACTCGACGAGGTTGTCGAACCTTCTCTCGAAATTGCGAGTAGCGCAGCACTGGAAGAAGTTCCTGTGGCGCCTGCACCAATAAGAGAGGAAGCTAATGATGATGATCATGAAACTTCGGTTGAAGT
Organism: Avena sativa; assembly: GCA_916181665.1. NCBI lineage: Eukaryota > Viridiplantae > Streptophyta > Magnoliopsida > Poales > Poaceae > Avena > Avena sativa. The sequence continues at coordinate 131,624,117 of OV702297.1, forward strand.
TGCTACAGAGCCTCGGAGGTCAACGAGAACTCGTACCACTCCAGATTGGTATGATCCCGTTATGAGTGTCATGTTGGTGGACAACACCGATGACCCTGAGACATATGAGGAAGCGATGATGAGCCCAGATTCCAACAAATGGCAAGAAGCCATGAAATCCGAGATTGGATCCATGTACGAAAACCAAGTATGGACTTTGGTGGACTTACCGGATGGCCGGAAGGCCATCGAGAACAAATGGATTTTCAAGAAGAAAACAGATGCTGATGGTAATATTACCGTCTATAAAGCTCGACTTGTCGCAAAAGGGTTTCGACAAATTCAAGGAGTTGACTACGATGAGACTTTCTCACCAGTAGCAAAGCTAAAGTCTGTGAGGATTATGTTAGCAATCGCTGCATATTACGATTATGAAATATGGAAGATGGATGTCAAAACAGCATTCCTCAATGGAAACATTGATGAAGAGTTGTATATGATGCAACCCAAAGGTTTTGTCGATCCTAAAGATGCTAACAAGGTATGCAAACTTCAATGGTCCATCTATGGATTGAAGCAAGCATCCCGTAGTTGGAATCAACGTTTTGATAAGGTAATCAAAAGTTTTGGTTTTATACAAACTTATGGAGAAGCTTGTATTTACAAGAAAGTGAGTGGGAGCTCTGTAGCATTCTTAGTACTATATGTGGATGACATATTGTTGATTGGGAATGATGTAGACCTTCTTAATAGTGTCAAGGAATATTTGAATAATAGTTTTTCAATGAAGGATCTTGGCGAAGCAGCTTACATATTGGGCATAAAGATTTATAGAGATAGATCGAGACGCCTAATATCATTGTCACAAAGTACATATTTGGACAAAGTTCTAAAGAGGTTTGGAATGGAAGATAGCAAGAAAGGGTTCTTGCCCATGTTGCCCAATATGACCTTGAGTAAAACTCAAAGTCCAACATCGGTAGAAGATAGAGAAAGGATGAGTAAGACTCCCTATGCCTCAGCCATAGGATCTCTAATGTATGCCATGCTATGTACTAGACCCGACATTGCATATGCTGTTAGTTTGACTAGCAGATATCAAAGTGATCCAGGAGTGGATCATTGGACAGCGGTCAAAAACATCCTTAAGTACTTGAGAAGAACTAAGGATATGGTTCTTTCTTATGGAGGTGATGAACAGCTCGTTGTTAATGGTTACACCGATGCTAGTTGGAACACTGATCCGGATGATTCTAAATCACAATCCGGATACGTATTTATTTTGAATGGTGCAGCAGTTAGCTGGAGGAGTGCAAAGCAAAGCGTTGTGGCGAGATCTTCAACTGAATCGGAATACATGGCTGCTTCAGAAGCTTCACAGGAAGCGATATGGATGAAAGAGTTCATTACAGAGCTGGGTGTGGTTCCAAGTGCGCTGGACCCAATGTCTATCTACTGTGATAACATGGGCGCCATAGCCAATGCGCAAGAACCAAGGTCACACAAGAAGCTGAAGCATATCAAGCTACGTTTTCACGCTATTCGAGAACATATCCAAGATGGGGATATAAAGATTTGCAAAGTACACACAGATCTGAATGTGGCGGATCCGTTGACTAAACCTCTCCCGAGGGCAAAACATGACCAACACCAAACTGCCATGGGTGTTCGGTATATTACCATGTAATCTAGATTAGATGACTCTAGTGCAAGTGGGAGACTGTTGGAGATATGCCCTAGAGGCAATAATAAATGTTGTTATTATTATATCTTCGTGTTTATGATAAATGTTTGCATTCATGCTATAATAGTATTAACAAGGAAACATTAATACTTGTGTGATTTGTAAACTTAAATTGAAGTCCCTAGTAAAGCCTCTATATTACACTAGCTTGTTGGTTAATAGATGATGGTGGTTTCCCTATCATGAACATTGAGATGTTGTTAACAACAAGATCATATCATTAGGAGAATGATGTGGTGGACATACTCCTATAGATAAGCGTAGCATAAAGATCAAGTCATTTCAATAGTTCAATTGCTATATGCTTTCTGATACATAGTAACCTAATTCCTTCGACCATGAGATCATGCATATCACCTTTACCGGATGGATGCTTTGATGTCATCAAACACCACACCGTAACAGGGTGGCTATAAAGGTGGCATTGAGTGTTCGGAAAGTGTTGGTTGAAACACATGGATCAAGAGTGGGATTTGTCCATCCATATGACGGATAGATATACTCTGGGCCCTCTCGGTGAAATGTCATCCAATTAGCTTGCAAGCATGTGACTGGGTCACAAGGGATCACATATCACAGGAACGAGAAAAGAGTACTTATCGGTAACGAGGTTGAACTAGGTATGCAGAGATACCGACGATCATAAACCTCGGATAAGTAAACTATCGTGAGACAAAGGGAAATTGGTATCGTATGTGAGTGGTTCATTCGATCGCAAAGTAATCGTAGAAATATGTGGGAGCCATATGAATTTCCAGATTCCTCTATTGGTTATTGATCGGAGAAGTGTCTCGATCATGTCCGCATAATTCACGAACCGCAGGGAGACACACTTAAGGATTCGACGTTGTTTGAGTAGTTATGGAATGATGAGAAAGAGACCGAATGTTGCTCGGAGTCTCGGATGGGATCCGGGATATCACGAGGAGATCCGGAATGGTCCGGAGAATAAGATTCATATAAGGAAAGTCCCGTTTCGGAGTAACGGAATGATTCCGGTGTTTTCATCGGGAACATTCTAGAAGGTTCCGGAATGTCCGGCACTCCGGGGGGGAAGGGGTACATGAGTGTGTCATATCAAGTTGGTATGATTGCATCATGTACTAGGTGTCTTCGCTGTCCGAAATAAAGGGTTTATTCAAATCCTAGTTTGAAAAGTCAAACGGCTAGTTTGAAAAGTCAAACTGCCAGTTTTCGGAAAGAGGAGAAGGAGGATTGGTGGAGGCCGACTTTGGGGAGGAGTCCCCTTGGCCGGCGCGCCACCCAAGGCTGACTTTGGGGAGGAGTCCCCTTGGCCGGCGCGCCACCCAAGGCCGACTTGGGGAGGGACTCCTCCCCTTGGCCGCCGACCCCTCCCATCTATAAAAGGAGGGGCAGGGCTCCCTCCTAGAGACACACAAGTTCCTATCTTCTACCTCCGGTTTAGAGCCGTTTTGGTTTAGAGCTTCTAATTGCCCTAGCCTTCGGTTTAGAGCCTTCTAATTGGTTTAGAGCCTTCTAATTGGTGTGTCTAATTACTAGACCACTAATAGCCTCTCTCATACTCCACCATACTCGCACCGGCTTAAGGCGAAGCCCTACGGGATCTCCCCTCTACTTCCGGTACCACGCCGTTGTGCTGCCGGAATCGCGAGGAGAGTGCTACAACCTCCGCTGCCTGCTGGAACAAGGGAGAGGAAGGTCTTCGTCGAGTACCGAACGTGTGACCGACTGCGGGAGCGCTGCCGGAACGTGGCGCCGGAAGGATCGTCTACATGATCTTGAGATCGGGAAGAGTACGACTACATCACCCACGAGAATCTGCTCTCGTTAAACACTTTGTAATCTTCGAGGGTAAGACACTCCATCGACTCGTTGCTACAATCTAGTAGATAGATCTTGGCTTGTTTGTTTGTATGCGATAGAAATTTTTTGTTTTCCATGCTACGAACCCCTACAGTTAGTAGGTTCAAAACACACCATTTGCAAAAGATTTTATCCTCAAAATCATTTCAAAACAATTTTTATATCCTAAACATGCATACACAAGTTTCTGCAAAAACAAACATTTTAACAGAAGCTTTTTACTAAACAAAGTGCATGTCTGGATAGGGCATGTTTTTCTGAATCCATTGATATAAAGTTTGCAAAATTTGGATGTGTAGATCAAAAGTTATAGAATTTACAAAATCACATATCTAATAGATCTAATCTGTTTTAATTCGAACGAGCTGAGCCACGTGTCTTAATCCTATTCGTGCGTACCGTTTCGCGCGGATCGGTCGCTGTGAGGCGTCAGATCTAAGTTAGATCGTATGGCGCAGGTTGCGTACCCCTTCGGTGTTAAGTGAATCTATCGTATCCATTAGATCGTCATCTAATGGCCATCGTCACCCTGACCAAGTTCTGGCGCCGCTCAGCGGCAGCGCGCGGCGGCGACGCTCGGGCAGCGGCGGAGCGGGAAAAATAGGAAGCAAGGGGTCAGGGAGAGTGGCTCATCGGAATCGCCTTGACTCACTGATGCTCAACGTGGCTTTCTTCAGTCAAGGGGCGCGCGGGGGTTGCAGGAATTCCTCATCGGAGTTGAGCTGTGCCTCGGGTGTGGTCTGACGTCGACGGGGGCGAGGCTACAAGGCGTGCCGAAGCAAGGTAAAGGGTGTGTTAGACGCGCACGGTACCAGGG